>JALMGJ010000007.1:40737500-43607500 GCA_023362775.1 Charina bottae | reverse complement strand
AAAGCTATGCATATATTAGATGGAAAAGTACTAATGTAAGTTGTCTTGCCTTTGCTTCCAGTAGTCACAGGCAATCCCTCTTGGCATTTACTTATCTTGGTACTGAGGCCTTTTGACTAAAATGCAGTATTCAAGTATATCATTTGATTATCTTAATGTAATTAAAAAGACTATATTTTTGTTGCATACACTGAGGTACTGTTAGCTACTTGTAATGTTTCCTGTGACATTAATAGTATCTTTTAAATATGCTTTATAAAGGCACATGTCTATGTTTATGAAAACAAAATCCGTTTCTACAAAGAATCTGCTAAAACCAAATTGACATAAATTGATAATTTATTATTAATTCCATTTCCGAAGCTTAGTTGCAGGTTTTTAAAACTTTCAATATCAGAAACTGGATCACTATTCTGTTCTTTGCTAAACTGTTCTTTGCTTCACTAGTTTGATGTGTTCTGTTATTGCCGTTTAAGGTCAGTGAAGGTGCTCAAAATGTACAGCCAAAATAAATGTTATTTGTTAAGTCATTTAAAAATCTGAAACAGCCTTCTGTAGTTTTATGGTACATCATCTGTGCAAATATTTTTCTAGGGAGAGTCTGGTTAGATTAACAAAATTCATATTTAGAAATCCACGCTAGACATGATACTTAAGACATCATTAGAAAGAATATCAGGATTGCTGATTTTTAAATTGGCATGGGGAAAGGGGATTTTCATTAGGTCCATGTTACTTGAGGAGATTAAATGTTTTTATTCCCATCTATGGCTCCAACAATAAAACCTCCTTCTTTGCTTTTTGACTTAGCCAAATGGTAGTAGAATGTAGTAATACAGCCTATTGGGAATTTTTGCCAGGATTGCACCAGGGGAAACAAAGATTAACCAATCATAATCACCCTGATTAAATAATGTTAGTAAGTGCACCTATTAGTAAACATCACACCTAGTTTCTCAGCCATTTTCAACTGATGCTTGGTATTTTGTATGTGAAAAATGTATTCACTGCTCACCATCTCTTTCTATATTACGTTAGAGTCTGCAGTCAGTAGAAGATATTATTACTTTGAATTATCATCAGAGTACTTTATGTTAGATTTGCAGGTGTACATGCTTTTTGAACAATTATTTCATAGTAGATATTAAAACATTTAAATGGCCTTTCTATCTTTAAGAACCAGTACTTGTTTGCTGGTATTTGTATGACCAGCAAGAATAAAAAGCAACACTGATCTTACTGTTGTAGCTATAAACTAGAAGTTCATACAAATGAGAGACAGGATTGTTTAATTTGCTTGCCTCTGTTTTTTTAATAAAGCAGGACTGGATTCTTTAAAGCAGCAACATCTTCTTTCAGGTTTGAGCAGGTGCTGTGCTCACATGATGCCCAAAGCACTTCTGAATCATTGTTGACGTATGCACAGCCATAACTTATAACTCTGCTAGGCTGGCATATAGTTGTAGGAATGATATTAAATGGGAAATAGCAATTAACATAAAATAATTTTATATGAAACAGAAAGGGCTAGACTCTTACAAATTAATTTGATTTTTTCAGAATATCCTAACAGTCGAAACTCTTAAAAAGTAGAAATGACAAAAATGATCCAAAACAGTTAAACAGGTCAATTTAAAGGGAAACTTTTCAATTATTGTATTTCCCAGCCATTTCTTCCAGGATTTTTTTTCTTCCCTTAGCCATGACTTCATCTTGTATATACTCTGCTAAATTTCAGGTGGTTGGTTCAAATCATCTTAAATTACATAATGATTAGAGTATTAGATGTGAAAATGTTTCATAGCTGTGTCATAACTGGTTTGGATCTAGACAACCTATTGATATCAGTGGGGCACTTCTAAGTATGACTAAGTCTGGGATGAGCTCAAACATCTTTATTTGTTCACAGCTTTGCTGCAATTTCCTTAAGCAATTTCCTTAAATATACAGTATTTAAAAGACAAATTAGAATTATATGTTGAAAAAGTAGCAAAAAGGGTTATCCACAAAACATAAATAAACTATCACCAAAAAAAAATCCAAACAATTATAGTCTTAGTGATTAAATCTCCTTATACTAAAAGCATCCGTATAAAATCAGATTGTTTTTCAGATGTGGTCCACCAAACACCTTTTATTTTGTGTCTTCCTTTTCTGACCCAGTGTGGGATAGCTAAACCTGGGTAAATCCTCAACATAACACAAAGCACATGTAACATCCGTGCTGCCTTGTTTTTGACCACTATGTAATGTTAGGTATCCACAGTCATTACAAGATACAACAGGATTTTTTCAGGGTCAATTGGCCTGAAATGAAAAGGTACATTTCTGCTGCCCAAAGTCCATCAGAGTTGGGCAGCTATTAACAAATTTAAATAAATAAATAAATGAAATTCGCAATGGAGTACATTTTGATCCATATAATTTCCATAAAATTTATTAATAAATTGTCTATCCCATGTACACTAGTAAGTAAATTCCATTGAATTCAGTAAGACTGTCTCCTAAATAAATACGCTTGGAATCAGATTGGCTAGATACTATGAGCTGCTTTCCTACATTCAGATTCCCACAAGGGAATTTATTACTATGTGCCCCAAGAAATGTAAATACTTATTCTACAAATGGTACTGCAAGTCCAGGATCTTTGATTAGTAATGTTATATTGCACTTAGCTGCAAATGCTTTGAAAATATTTTAAAGCTGTGCCGCAGAAATTTTTAAGGAAAGTGTTCTTACAGAATTAAAAGCAGTTATTTTTCATATTAAAGAGAGATTCTTTTATTTTAAAAATGGTTCCAAATAATAAACTTGTATTTTTAGATAAAATAGATGAAAAGCAACATTGAAATATATATATGCTACATAGAATTTTATTGCATATTGACTGCAATTCATCTGCAATTTTCAACCCCCAAATATACACTGCTTTTCATATGTATTTGCCTTAAAAGCATGCCAAGTAGCAGCAGGATTGCAACCCAATTTATACAGTTCACAGTGAGTCAGATACAAGACTGTACTAGTATGACTCTAAATTAACCAAAGTATTCCTAGAATTAATAGTTTTGCTAGATACTCAAATTTAATTTCTACAAAGAACATAAATGTATGTTAATTATTAAGACACTGGTCCTCTCAGAGGTTATTTACCACAATGTGTTTGACTAAGGATAAGTTTTGTGCTTACATGTTCTCTCCTTCCTTTCCCTTTGCTCCTAATTATTCTCATATTATGCACTATAACTTCCAAGTCTTATTAAACTAATTTCCATTATATCTGACCTAAAAATTTACGATATAATACCATCAAGCCATATACTGACATTGTGATTTGTACCTAAATTACAGAGTTGTTATAGCTTTTAAATTAAACTACGGGTTTTTTTTCCCATTTGGATCTAACAGAAACACACTGTGGAAATTTTCCATTATACTGTGTAAAACACAGGGAAGTATATAAGCATAATATTCATATGTTGCAGTATATTGGACCAAGATCATAGTTAAGCTAGGGCATTACACACACACACACACACATCCATAACCTAATATTTTCAATGAAACCAGTGTTATTGCCATATATTTTGAATTGGGTATAAGCCATATAATAATAAATTGTTTTTATATATTGTAGAAAACTTCAAATATTTTCAATTTCTTCTAAAAATATAACTTTATTTCTCATTACAATGCATTATAATATTCTAATGTTGCTTAATGTATGCCATTCAAAATATAATTTCTATGCAGTGAAAACAAAATAATCTGTATAACTAATTCTGAACTTTAATCTTTCATAGTTGTAAATGGTTTGTTTCATTCTGTGTTTAAATTGTGAGTCTTGATTACTGTTTTTCAGCACTTTTAATTTTGACTGTTATTTGTTTATCTGGAGAGTACATTAGAATTTATGACAGATAAATTGTTTTGTGATTGTACTGCATTTTATTTAAATTTATTTAGTGTCTATTTGACTGTACCAGTGTAAATTCTGAAATGGGTGCACATTCTTGAACAAATGTGTAATGTTAACAATCATAATAAATTTCCTTTCTGGAACACAGATTTATAGAAGTTCAATATGCATTTTTTTAAAAAAATTATTTACTATCAACTATATGCTGTTCAATCCAACAAGGTTGAAAGCAGTTTACAACAACAACAAAAATGCAACATGAAAATAAAAACCATCATTATCAACAAAACACAGGAACAGCTACAACATCCGATCTATAGCAGATCTGTCATTGCTGATCTGTTCCAAGTTTCTCCAGAAAAGCCAGGTTTTAATGGATTTCTAAAAAACAACAACAATAGAGTGGAAAGAGTGCTGTTTTAGAGTAGAGGCAGTGATTGAGAAGGCTTGTCTCCGTGGTCCCTGAAGATGATAGTCCTGGTCATTTGTGTTTAAAGTGAGCACTCTTGATTGATTTGTTCTATGAACCATTTTGCTACCCATGGTATTCTCAGGAGTCTTGCCCAACTCCAAAATTCAAACACATCAATACTCTTCCTATCTTGCTTCTTCAAAGTCCAACTTTTGCTTCCATAGAGTGTCACAAGGAAAACCACTACCTGCGTGATTTTGATCTTTGTAGTTACAGATATGTCACAGCATCTGAATATTTTTCCAAGGCCTTTCTTATTACTCTACCACATGCTAGTCAGTGATGTATTTCTTGACTGCTGGTTCCCTTATTGCTGACAATTGATCCTAAAAGATAAGCTATCCACCGTTTCAATATCTGCATTGTCAGTTCTACAGCTGATTGCTATGCCTGTTGCTATTAGTTTAGACTTCTGTGGAGTCCTTGGTGCTCTCTGAGCCTTGTTGTTTTCTTGCAGACATTTCATTGTCAGACCAGGCAACATCTTCAGTGTGAAAAGGGAGTGGGACTTGCTCTCTGTTTATATACCATGGCTTGCCCTGCTTGTGTTCATGGAAGTGTTGTTCTCTCCTTAGGAGTTCCTTGATTGGGCTGTTGTTTGCTGCTTGGTTGATTGACTGTGTTAATAGTTCCTTGATTAGGGTCTATTGTGCTGTTTGATTGTTCCTCTGGTGCTAACCTTGGTGTTAATCTTTGCATATCTGGGTATTGATTGCTGGCAAGGAGATGTTCTGGTCTTTTGGCTTTTCTATTGTCTCTTATGAATGGTATGTAAATGTTGTTTACCTCTATGTGTCTGTTGATGGCTGCTTTGTCTGAGTGCCAAGCTTCCAGGAATTCTCTAGCGTTTTTGGACTTGGCTTGGTTTAAGATGCTCACAGATTCCCAGTTGAAAGTATGGTTAAGTCTGTCCCTGTGTTGTGAGACTAAGGAGTTATCATCGGGTCTTCTGACTGCTAGCTGGTGTTGGTGGATGCGCTCTGCCTGTCTGTCCTGCATAGTGGCTGCTACAGTCCTTACACTGTATGTTGTAGATAACTTCTGTTTTTTTCTTCTTGGGCTACTGGATATGCAAAGATTAACACCAAGATTAGCACCAGACGAACAATCAAACAGCACAATATACCCTAATCAAGGAACTATTAACTCATTCAATCAACCAAGTAGCAAACAACAGCCCAGTCAAGGAACTACTAAGGAGAGAACAACACCTCCACCAACACCCGATGATAACTCCTTAATCTCACAACACAGGGACAGACTTAACCATACTTTCAACTGGGAAACTGTGAGCATCTTAAACTAAGCCAAGTCCAAAAACGCTAGAGAATTCCTGGAAGCTTGGCACTTAGACAAAGCAGCCATCAACAGACACATAGAGGTAAACAACATTTACATACCATTCATAAGAGACAATAGAAAAGCCAGAAGACCAGAACACCTCCTTGCCAGCAATCATCACCCAGATATGCAAAGATTAACACCAAGATTAGCACTGGAGGATGAATGAATGTGAGGTAAAAAAATGCTAAATTAAAGCTTTTAAAATCCACCGGTAATCTCCTGGTATTGTTGGGTGGTGTTCACTGACTTTACTCTATTGTTGAATAAAAAGATTCCTAACTGTATTACAATGGGCAAACCTCTTCTAACATAAATTTGTAGCAAGATCTTTTGGAAGACTGTCCTTGCTTTGTCTGTGTCTGTTTCTATCCTCAGTGTTTTTACAGATGCTGTTGTAATATGGCATCTTGTCTTTTCTAACAGCAATTCTTTAAGTTCCTAAGATGTTTGTTTTTCTTCGTTTTGGCTTTTCTCCTCTTGACAATTTCCACCATTCGTTCTGACATCCAGTTTGCATTCTGTTTCTGGGTCTCTTTTCACATTCATCCTTAACAGCTTTTTAAATTTTCATTTAAAAGCTTTATATATTCAGTGACCATATGTCCTTTATTATAAAGGACAGTCCTTTATTTCAGAAAGCTGTCCTTTAGATTTATTTATTTATTTTCTTGGGTTTGCTCTTGAATTTTCCTTTGTAAAGCAGTTATAAACATAAACAATTAACTTTTTAATATTCTTATGAACATCGTTCAGATTTGCCCCTTTTTCAGGTTTGCCCTTTTTTTCCCCCAAGAAAATATGGTCACTGTATTTATATGGCCCCTCAAAAGAACATTCACCCATTTTTGGAAAAAAAAACCACATAGGAAGATTCTTTTGTTATATGTTACATGGAATAGTTTTTAAATGTGTAGTACAGCTTTTAAAAAATGCTTACTTGCTTTTATCCTAATTCTTGGAAAACTGAAAATACAGAAAGAGGCACCAAATATCCTGGAATCTTTAGTCTTGCAGATATACCATGCCACTGGATTAACATATACCAGGGCAAGCAACATGTTTTCTTTGGGCACCCGTGTGCCCATTTTGGTATCTACTAAACTCCTTGCCCCATTAGATTTTAAGGGAGGGATCCTCTAGCATCATCCTTATTTACAAAAGTACCTTTGGACTTTACGTAGGCCCATAGGCAATCTCAGAAACATATGAATGATTGCCGTGGTGAGTAGCCCAGAGTGGTTACTTTGGACATATATTCTCATGCTCAGAAAAAATACATAGTAGAGGGGCTATAGAGCATCCTAAGGAACTTTCCTCCAGCTAAATGGCAGTATTTTGTGAATAAGGCAGTCCCTTTGAATGCCATTTTGTGAGGGCAACCACAAAACGTTCTCAAAATTCAAAAAGTGTCCATAGCCAAAAAAGGTTATTTCTGACATACACAATGGACTGAAACACACATTTATTTATTTATTTATGATCAAAGAGCAGATAAGCATCCAAAACAACAAGCACATGTTTGCAGTAGTGCTTGCATTTTGCAGACTTTTAAATAAAATATCAAACATACATGGAAACAGGCTTCAATGCTGCCTTTGCTTGGAAAATGAGCATGTCAGAAACATTTAATCAGTCAGATAAAAGCATCTTGTTTTAGTGTTTTGAAAATTTAGGGGAAAATTCAAATATGCCATTCCCTTAGCTGTATTCAAATGTGAAATAAGATGTGTAATACTTGGGAGAAAAAAACTATGACAGATCTAGATGCAGATCTGCAGAGATACCACACCAATCAGAGTAAAACTGTCAAGGCCATGGTATTCCCAGTTATAAGGCTGAGAATGCTGGACCATCAGAAAGGATGAACAAAGAAAAAATGATTCCTCTGAATTGTGCTGGAGAAAATTGTTCAGACTACCTAGGACCATAAGAATAAATCATATTAGATAAAGTAAAACCAAACTGCTTCCTGGAAGCACTAAAATTGTAGCTATAGCTTGAATATTAAGGACAACTAATATGAAGGCAAGGGTCACTGGAGAAGACCATGATGCTTGGAAAAATTGAAGGCAAGTGAAAAAGAGGCCAACAGAAGACAAGGTCGCTAAATACTATTACTGATGACACAAGCAATGAGTTTACAATCACTCAAAGCAGTTACTGACAGATAATCCTGATGAAGCAATGTTCACCAGGTCACAAATAGTCAGAATAGACATCCATTCCTAACCACAATTTAGAAATAAAAGGCATGCTCGTTTCCTTCTTTTAAATTTTGTTATGGGACCTAGGAAGTGTGCCTTTTCTGTGGTTGCCCTTGTTCTGGAACAATCTCCCCCCACTCCCACAGAAATACAACAGGCCCGAACTCTTCTTGCCTTTAGGAAAGCTGTTAAGACGTGGCTCTTCCCCCAGGCATTAGGAGCCACTTGAGCGGGAGTCCCCTTGTGGTTTTGTTGTGTGCTTGGTCATTATTTTACATTTATATATTGTCTGTTTATTTTTATATGGTTTTGTTTTTCCTTCCCTTTGATTTATTGTTTATGCTGTATGCTGCCCAGAGTCACACTGTTTGAGTTGGGTAGCCTTATAAACCTAGAAAATAAACAAAGTCAAAATGACGAAGCATGGATTCACAACGCAAATCCTACCATTTCATACTTGCATTGCGATGTTGCACAAGTATATATTGTAAGTGGTAGAAGGTGTATTGTGGCCCCTTACAGACATTTATAGCCAGAAACAACAGAATGCCTACAGAACAGTGACAGAAAGGAAATACATTATGTAGCATTTCTGAATATGCCTGGTGGTGTTGCTGACATGCCATGAAGCTATTCAGGAAAATGAATCAATTGGCATTTAGGACAAACCAAACACTGACATGGTTGTGCTAATGTAGGGAAACCTTAACACTCTTGAAGCAGAGGGATTTCTCTTCAGGATACACTTTGCCCTAAATCACTTTCCACAATCAAAATCACAGAGATTTTGAGACTTCTATAGAAATGTCTCCTCATAAAGGCCTTCAGCTGGGAAGAAAAAGAAAACATTGGCTGCACAAATGCTTTTAAAAATTAGATGACGACTTCTCACGTTTGTATGCAGGCCTGTGTCTCTGAGCGCTGCTATTCGGGACTGGATCGACGACATCTGGAGAGCTTTCTCGCCTTTAAAGACCTCGATGGCGTTGCTAACGTCGCTCGTTACTAAGGGGTATTATTAGTAATGTCGTTTCGGCGCCATTTCCCTGGGGTGCTTTCCTTATAGCAATGAGTGTTCTCCTTTGCTTCGAGCACAGCCGTTTCCCTTCCGCAAACCTATCACACCCTAACCCTAATAAATAACAAAGGTGAGGCGGCGGGAGAGACCAACGATTTCGGCGTTGCATCCTACGGCCTCTTCCCTGACCAAACGGGAAGGGGACCCAGGGTTAACGCCGAGGGCCTTGGCCTTGCTATAATATTCTAGGCGCTTTCCTTCCTTCGTCTATCTTTTCTTCGGCTTTCCTTTCCTTTCCTTCCCTCCCTCCCTCGGGACTCCCAGAGCCAGCCGGCTTTTCTCGGTCCCATAGCAACGGTGCCCGGCTTGTGTTGTCCTCGGTGGAAGCGGCGCTCGGAGACGCGACTGAATCTTGATTGCCGAACCTTCGGAGCCATGGCTTCCCCGGCCCAGCCGGAGGTTTCTCCGAGTCTCCAGGTTCCCTCCTTCAGCGAGAAACAAAGGCACCTGTCCTCTTCCTCCAGGCTGGTGCGCCCTTCAGACAGCGAACTCAGCAACGGCCTCGAGCAGGTGAGATAAAGGGGCGGCAATGGAGCCTCCTCGAAATTTCCCGCGCCTTCCGCTCAGCTACGGGGCGCCTTCTTTAATTGCTTGAGCCGTTGGCCGGGGCTGCCGGGCCTCGCGAAACATCCGGTCAAATGCAAGAGGTGGCAGTCAGAAGAGCAAGCGTCCCCCTTGGGTTTGGGGGTTTTGCAAATGAAAGAAAAATGCACGGTTATTTTGGTTGCGTATGATTGCTCTTATGCAGGATATGGGAACACAAGGGGGTTGGCCAAGGCTTTGGCCTTAAAATCACAAACTAAAAATAAGTCAGAATGGGCAGGATGATGCACAAGCAGACTGAGGATCAATATTGATTTTTTGGGGACAGAAACAACTGTTGAATTTAAATGTGGGCATACGTGCATAGAATTGTATTATAAAACAATATTCATGTATATACTTACAAATAAATCCCTCATAGGACTGCAATGTAAAACAGTATTTAAAAAGCATAGGTAAAGGTAAAGGTACCCCCCCGCACATTTGTGCAGTCGTCTCCGACTCTAGGGGCCGGTGCTCATCTCCATTTGTTAGCCGAAGAGCCAGCGTTGTCCGAAGATGCTTCCACGGCGCAGAACGCTGTTACCTACCCACTGAAGTGGTACCTATTAATCTACTTGCATTTGCATGCTTTCGAATTGCTAGGTTGGCAAGAGCTGGAGCTAGTGTGGGAGCTCACTCCGCATGCAGGGCTAGGGATTCGAACCTCCGAACTTGCAATCTTCCTGGCGTCTTACCCACTGAGCCACCACACCCCTTTAAAAAGCATACCAGCCCCTTTTTTAAACACAGACCATTCCTTAGGGCACTAGCACTAACTTTAAGAAAAGCCTTTCTCTAATCTGAAGATGCTACATCCAAGCAAATACACATGAATATAGTGCTTTAGGTATTCAGGGCTCAAGTGATAAATACCTTAAGGTCAAAAGTGGTCTCCAAAATTGGGCTGGAAAAATGAAAAGGAGCCAATCCAGTTGATGAGGTATTGTTTATATATATAAATTACACATAACTGTGCTTACATAACCTTACACATGGCTAAAGCTGTCTGGTTCTTAATTGATAATACAATATTTTGCTTTTTATTTTCTTCTGAAGATAAATTTACTGATCATAACAATTTTACATTTACTGATATATCTTTAATTTTATTTTTATTCATATATTTTAACTTGCACCCCATTTTTTGCCTTCTAGGGTTTACATTAAGAACATGAAATAATTTTTTTTAGTGATGTGGATGTATATTATACAGCAGAAATACAAATATATTCAGCAAAAATCTGTGTTGATGAAATTAGGGGAGATTCAAGACAAAGTTAATCAGAGATATTACACAGAATAATTTTTGAGATGTTAGGACAAAAGATCTGTTTATCCATTGATTCTAAATCATTAATCAAATAAGACATAATACTAGAAAAATATTTTTACTTGCCTTATGTTTCACAGTGTATGATACTAACATAAAGTTTACAAAATTTTAAGCTTTACTTCCATTTCAACCAATAAAATTGTAGCCCTGCCCAGCACAGACATTAAGTTATCAGTGGGGGGCAGACCTATAGTATACAGCAGGGCTTTCCAAACTTTTCCCGTGGCGACACACCATCGGTGGCGCGCGAGAAAACCCGGAAGCAGTGGCACACAAAAACCCGGAAGCACCGCCGCCACCGCTTTCAGTTTTTGCACACCGCAGCCACTACGGCGCTTTCGGATTTTCGCGCGCTGCAGCAGTGGCGGCAGCGGTGCCCTTGTGTGCCATGCGAAAACCCGGAAGCGCTGATGGGTTTTGATGCGACACACGGCCCCGCAGGTGACATGCTTTTGTGTAGCGACACACAGTTTGGAAAGCTGTGGTATACAGTATGGAAAATACCAGATTTTTCCATTGACATGTAATTTCTTAGACTTCCATTTGTACACCGTAATACAAGTATGAAAAACTATCTTAGGTGATGGTTATTTAAGTTCTTACCTTCTTAACATGGCCAAAAGCACATTTATTCTTGTTTCAACTGTGATTTCTGATAAAATGTATTTTGTAGTAGAAATAAGTTAATGTCTAGGTTTTAGTTCCTAGAATTCTTTAGTGAGAACTTTGAAAACTTTTTTTAATTCTAATTTTTATTAAAGATTTTAAGTACAATAGTAAAATACAAATTAAACTCAGAAAGAAAAAAAGATAGAAAGAATAAAAAGTGCAAAGAAAGAAAAAGAAAAATAGAAAAAGAACTTCAAAAACTTTGATTTACTCACATTGCTTTGTGCTCAAAAATTGCAGAGAGGTTTGTCCTTGATTATATAGATCAGAGACTACTTCAGTGTTACTATTCTGGAATAAGACCTCTGGCAGCATGAATGAGGAATTCAAACATATTTCAACAACACAGTGTGATCAGTGTCATTCTCACTGAAGCATGAAATCCAGCTGTTAGAGATGACAGCAGTCTTTTTCAAATACGGGTAGTCCTTGAGTTACGACTGCAATTGGAACCGGGATTGTTGTCGTTAAGCGATACGGTTGTAAAGTTTGACGTCATGTGACTGCATCACTTAGCAACGGCAATCCAGGCAGTCCCAGTTGTAGTAACCTGTGGTGCAGCGTGAGCAGTGCAAGCTCAGGAAGGCCGGGGAAGGAGGATGTGGGGTATGTGCAAATTTGTGTGCAAGTGCAGGAAGGCCAGGGAAAGAGGGCTCTTGTGTGCAAGAGAAGGGGGATGGAGAGAGTGGTGTGTGTGAAAGGCAGGGGGAGACTTACCCAAACGACTTGCAACCTTCCCTGCCGGCTTCTCCATTGACTTTGCTTGTGGAACGCTGGCAGGGAAGGTCGCAAATGGCAATCATATGACTGCGGGACGCTGCAACCAGTCATAAGTGTGAGCTGGTTGCTAAGCGCCCAAATTTTGTTCACGTGACCGCAGGGGCACTGCAACAGCTGGTCATAAGATAATTTCATCAGATGCAAATCAGTTAAACTTACTGGCTGTATAAATTTGTAGTTATACCATAAGGCTTTTTGTAGTTTTATCTCAAAATAAGATCCTGGTAAATCTCTTAATGAACAAATAGATTTGGATTCAGTTTATAAGTTGTTAAAATCTATGTATATTTATAAATATATTTATATTCTTATGCATAATTCTGTTTCTGCCAGTAAGAAAGAGCAATTCAATAGTCTGTAGCCCCATCCTTTTATTATTGTAAATCCTCTTTAATCCTGTAGATCCTCAGCTTAACTTCCATGGTTTTACCAAGAATTGCTTCACAATTACCTCTCTAACCAAAAGCCTTTCTGTGTTTGAATTTTATACCCAGAGACAACATGTAAAATTTACAAACACTATACTATTGATTGAAAGTGAAAGAAACAAGCTTCTGTGGCTGTTGTGGGTCTTCCGGGCTGTGTGGCCGTGTTCTGGAAGTTGTGGTTCCTAACGTTTCGCCAGCATCTGTGGCCAGCATCTTCAGAGGGCAGGAGCACAGATAGAAGCAAAATCTCTGTCTGGCGAAACGTTAGGAACCACAACTTCCAGAACACGGCCACACAGCCCGGAAGACCCACAACAGCCATTGAACTCCGGCCGTGAAAGCCTTCGACAATACAAACAAGCTTCTCTTCAGAATTTATAGGTCAACAGATTAGAAATGGAAGGAGCTCTATTACATTCATAGTATTTACTAACCATTAAAATCTTGTTTAAATTAATATTTTAGGATAATCACTTCAAATTTGTGGATCTTAATAATGTTACCAAATTGCTTGAAGAAACCAAATCAGTAAGTATAATTAGAGCATTATAAATCTTATTTCTGTTTATTCCAGTAGAACTTAAATCATATATTCTGTATATATTGTAGAGTAAGCAGTTACAGAAATCCTGAAGATTCTTTTTAGTTTAGTTCTAGCATGATTGCAAATATATATGTGCTGTAGTTGTTACAGGACTGTGTTCGCATGGTAAGAAAAATAGTAACTTTGTCTTGCTTACTACTTAAAACTGGTTGACGTATTTTCCTCACAACCAAGCACAAAGACACAAGGGATGTAGAGCAGTACCAATGACACATTGAATCTTCTGTCTCCTTGAATAGCAAAGTGTTGCAGAATGTTAAGCGCTGTTCATGGTCCCCTTTTGCTGTTCTTATTCACTCTACTTTTTTTTCTTAAGAATATAGAAGAACAAATCCAAGCATGTCGGAAGGTTGCAAAACACTATGAATATGGAATTGTATCCTTTTCTCCTGTTTATTGTATGCAAAATTAGAAGCCAAAAGCATGAAGAGGAAAAGACAAAATAATATTTTGCTATTTTTACGCTGATATATAGTTTGTTTACTTACTAAATTTTATTGCAGTCATTGTATAAAATAAAAATATATGGATAAAAATTGGATTACTGCAACATTCCATTTTTCTTCTACACTACACCAATCTGGCCATTCTGGGTGTGGTCTGTCAGTTTTCTGGAAATTAATCCTCCAAACCAGTAGGATGTGTTAAGCCTCCAGGCCAAAGCTGATCCATACAGTTCAGACTCTTATTTATTTCTAGTACTCTGAGTTTTAATGTATAGACCACAAAAAAGGCCATGAACTTTATAAACCAATGTTCTTTCTCATTTGTTCATGAATGGTTTAGTTGGCTCCATTTCAACAATGTTCCCAGTCCCTTCTACAGTGCACAAATCTTCCTCTGAGGGTCTGTTTCTGGGATTTTGTATCCAAACCCATGTACAGGATCCCATTTAAAGCCTTCCTGGTCAAGTTCACCATACTTTGGCCAAACGTCCAGCATTCAGTACATAGTCTCAGAAATTATATCTCTCCCACTGACAGTATTGTCATTGTATCAATTCACTTGCAATTCTGTATATTCTGTCCTGTATTAGTACATTTCTGTAAAGTGGAAAGATGGCTGAGAATGCCAGGTTTTTTAACTTCTTTGCTAGATCTTCAAAATCTATCATGATACAACTATACAGTAACTGTTCTTTGCAGTATTACTTGTCCTGGTGTGGATTAGCAACAAAGGATGATCATTGGTGGATTGGATATGTCTTGGCAGCTGCTATGTCATGTTTCTAACCTATGCTGCCAAGCAGCACATTTCACAGGCTGGTAGATCCAGTCAGCACACATTTATTTCAGTTCTTCATACTAATGAATTTGCCAAGTACCACAAATCTTTTTGTATGCTGAAGGAAACAGCTGCATCTCCTCTGCCCTTCAGGGCTCCTTCCTGTCTCCTGTTCTGGTGTGTGTGTGTGTGTGTGTGTGTGTGTGTACTGAAGGCTCTGAGCCTGATACTTTTAGACTCGGGTAAAGAATATTTTCTATGTCTTTTACTTATGGTAGCCTTTATCCACTGGGCTTTCTCCTTTGTAGGATTCTTTTTCTTATGGAGAGTTGTTTTCTCTGCCAGTTCCTATTGTGCACTGCCAAATTCCTTTAGCAAACGCCCATTGTCTTGCTTATATCCCCCTTCCATGTATTCAGTAGAAAGCAGTCACTCAGTGATCCACAGTGGGCATTTTCAAGCACACTGTTGCAATTAGCAGTTACTCTGGAGATTACCTTTCCAGCTCTCACAGTGAGGCTTCACACCAGAACATGACAGTTAGTCTCAGCTCTCCAGACGCTTTACTCTTTATTCCATAATTGGCCCAACCTGGCAGAAGATTCCCAGACATGTTTAGTTTAAAACCTTTATTGCAGAAAAGAATGAAGCCTTACACACAAGAGATGATTTGCCCTGTATAGTGCAGTGTAGTAAGTGCATTTTGGTTCAGAGCTTAAACTCTTCATGTCCAAGTTAACAGTTATCTGGTCATTCTCTTGATAGTCTTGGGAGGCAGCTGAATTATTTTATATAACATTTCTCTTGAGTCTGAGTAGTGTTGATTGCTGCCTCACCAGATTTATCCTTTACATTCAGCTGAATACACAGTCCCACAAAACATCCAGTTCTATGGTCCCTTTCCTCTTTTTGTTGTGTCTTCCTCCTGTTCACTGGCAAACTTCTATTTGCTTTCTCTGTTCAGTTGCTTGCATTATCTGATAGATGTACAATTATACATTGTGAAACTTAGATATATAATAGTAATTTTTAAATAGGGGGTGCGATGGCTCAGCGGTTAAGACGCCAGGCTTGTCGATCAGAAGGTCACAAGTTCGGAGGTTCGAGACTCTAGCTCCGTGTGATGGAGTGAGCTCCCGCACTCGCCCCAGCTCTTGCCAACCTAGCAATCCAAAAGCATGCAAATGCAAGTAGATAAATAGGTACCATTTCGGTGGGAAGGTAACAGCGTTCCGCGCGCGTCATGCCGGCCACATGACCGCGGAAGCGTCTTCGGGCAACGCTGGCTCTTCGGCTAACAAACGGAGATGAGCACCACCCCCAAGAGTCGGACACGACTGTGCAGGGGAACCTTTACCTTACTTTAATTTTTAAATTCTTAATACTTTAATAAAATCTTCTGTATATTGTATGTAGTGCAGAATAGAATAGGATCTACTTCTGTATATTGAGTGTAGTATAGAATCTCATATATGTAGTTACTATACTTCATAATTGGCAACAGGAGAACATCATACAATCTAGGCTTATTTTGCTATTATATGACCAATATGCTTAGTTTGGGTGGCTGTTGTATCCATTAGATCGGTCTCTTCCAATCTGGCTCACACCAGATATATCAGATTATGGCATGTGCAATCCCCAGTAAGCATGACCAGTGGGTTGCTGTCTGGGAGTAATGAGAATTGTATTCTAGCTAATTTAGAAAGTACTAAAGACACTTTAGAGTTGAGATTCTGCTCAGCTATTTTCATTAACTATTAAATACTATTTGGAGAAAAGGGTGTTACTCTGAGACCTGAGGTTAAGTAACTCTGAAAGATTTATTTATCCTTTTTACTATTAGAATTCTGGCACAGCTGCCAACGTGAAAATTGTGATTAATTTTACAGCTAAAGTTTTTTTTCTTTAAAATATTATTTATGCATAATTTTGCTTTCCTGTAACCCTTTTCCTTGATTGTTAATCATTATAAGCCTCTGAATGATTTGGCATACATCTCTAAAATTTTAAACTTTTGTGTGGAGAACATTCATCTGGACAATGTGTTTATAGAAACTACATGTGAAATTCTTAAATTGTATGGGTAAGTACTTAATTAATGCTTCTGTTTTATTCTGATACTAACTAGTCTAGTTTTAGTGGCCACAAATAATTTGCATTTAGTTTCATTTTAGCAAAAGCATTATCACTTCAGCATTTGGAATGTTATTATAATTATACCTTAGGTATTAGGAAACACGATTCTCACAAAAATATGATTGCCTTAAATAAACTGAGCAATGATTATTATTAACATGAATTTAAAATACTACATTTCATTAAAAATAATTTGAAAAAGAGAACCTGCAATGATTTTTATATTTTAGTTATAAAATAATTAACATTTAGACATATAAAATCTTTATCAAAATTTGTGGAAATACCAATCTTTATATCAGCTTCATGGAGAAAAAAACCTTCATATAAAATGAATGAAAGATGGGATATAAATCTAACAAACAAATAAATAGAAAGTATTTCTGGTTCATTAGACCCAATACTTTTATTAACTATTTTAGGTATTTCAAGAGCTTAAAAAAAGCTCAATTAGCCTAACATCAGATATCTAGAAACCCAATTAACCAGGTATTTCTGATTGTTATTCTGCATATCACACTTAGACAGCAATTGTGTGTTAGTTTTCCTGGAACACAATAAATCATTCTTAGTAAATATTTATAGGATCACAATATTAGCCATTCTGTAATTTATATAGGTAGTTGGTAAAAAATAGATTTTTTCAAAGATGTTTTAGATTAAGATCCAGTTGCAAGTAAAAAAGCAGGTACTTGCAGTTATACTTAACAGATTTAATTCATTCAGTCAGTACTTCGTTGTTTAGATATTGCTTACTTAAAAGTTTTGTTTAGATATTATCTGTTTCAAAGTTTAGATACAAAAGGGTTGGAGTTTGCAGTAGAAACCAACAATATAAAGCATTTTTATGAATGCTTTAACTAAAGGTAACAAATGTTTTCAATATCCTGAAATAATTACTAAAAAGAAAATAATAAATGTTTTAAAATATTGACTGATTAGAAGTCATCAGAATCATACCAGCAATATATTTTCCTCAGCTTAATACAATGAGAAACATAGTGAAGAAGTATCTCCATCAGATCTTATCCACAAGGGCGTAACACAAATAATATGGATCTTAGTAAATCTACTTATTAAAAGTGCTAAAGGCATTTACTGACAGAGACTGACTTTTTCAACTGTAATGAGATAATCCTGAAGTACCTTTAAGATTTCCCCTCCATTTATATTGTTTAACTTGCTGCCACATAGTGGCATGTAAATATTCACGTATTATAATATTGCAGCTGTTTTGCCCATCCCCTTCCTTAAGTAATCAATCAATCGGATTATTTATGATAGAGAAAAAAAGAACCATTGCATTTCAGTTGGTTTTGTTATGCTTGGTGGCATTGTTTGTCCTGGGTAACAGTTAAACCCTACTGACATCATGCTGTTTTCTGATCAACTGTTCAGTGGCTGTCAGAGCAGCAGCAGCAGCACTGAAGTTGGTGGCGGCAGTGAGTCTTGGAGGCACTCAGTAGTGCATCTTTTGGGGCAGTGGCAGTAGTGAATTTATTACTTTTTTTAAAATGCCAGCAGCTGCACAAGGGTGCTTGACAGGCTGGATGCAGCCCACAAGCCGTATGGTGTGCAGGCCTGATCTAGACTCTGAGGAGAGTACTTGCAGAATCAGATTCATTTTCCCTTTTTATTAATTATTGACTATTGTGAACAGTGCTCCTTTCAACAGTAAATAGAATTGTAAATAGTGACTATTTAAAGTATAATTACATTTTTTTTCATTTCAGGTATTAATAACTGTACAACCTAGACTGGAATATTATTTAAGTTTATTTGTTTAGACGAAATAATTATTTTTACTTTACTTTTCCATTTAATGTAACATTAATAGGATATTCAAGTTTATAATCATCTTTATATAGCTGGCAAATCTACACAATATTAAAGTGAAGCAAAGGTTCCTGGGACATGTAGTCCGACCTGCGATTGAAGAGCTGGTTCCCTCACCCCCTCCCTAATCGCGCGGGTAATATAATATGATGTATAACTTGATGTATGTACTGATTGTAAGCCGCCTAGAGTCCTCCATTAGGGAGGGGATAGGCGGGGTATAAATAAGATAAATAAATAAATAAATAAATAAAATATTAAAGTGAAATCAGAGTAGTCAGAAATAACATTAAACATATTTTTATTTTTTCATGAAAATTGTACTCATAGCATAAAAGTATTTATCATTATTTCTATCATGCTTTTTAAAATGCACCAGTAATAATTGGTATGTTTAATTCTGCAGGTTACCATTTTACAAAAAGAAGTTATCTGATGAAGTAATCTACGCTGAAGAAGTTAAAGAATCAATTGCACAATTGGGTAATATTAGATGTAGACATACTTTCCTCATACATCTTTCTGTACCAGAATTCTCTTGATATATTGCAGAGGTGACTAGTTGTTTTGGATTACTCCATATATAAGAGACAGCATATTCTAATAGAAGTAAACTTTTTAAGTTATGCATTTCAAGGAAGATCACCCAAAGAAACTAAAAGTGCATTCCTCAAATTACTAGGAAAGGTACTGTGAGCTATGCTAATTGGGTATTAGGGGAGTGGTAATCTAACTCAATTAGGAAGCACCAAATTGGGGGTGGCAGTACTGAGAATAGAATTTGCTTCTATTTAGGATTGTTTTATATTTTCCCACCAGTACTGCTGATGGAAAGTAGAGAAGAGGTTAAAAAGAAAATTCCATCTGATGTATTTAGTGCATTATGATGATGATGATTTATTAAACTTGTATGCCACCCGACTCAATGACTCAGGGCTCAATATTACTATATAATATAATATAATATAATATAATATAATATAATATAATATAATATAATATAATATAATATAATGTATTAAATACAATACAATACAGGGGCAGTTTCTTCTTAGGTCTGGAAACAAAAACATTTTAATAAAATACTGAGGAGAAATGCATATTTTGTTCATATAGTAAATAAAACTCATGCAACAGAATCAGTCATAAAGTTGTATTACAGTTTGCCTGTTGTTTCAGGTTACTTGATCAGAGTGCCATGTTCTCAAATAAGAATACAAGTATGTAAGTGCATTATTAGCTTTTATCATGCTGATCCATCAGTGAAAGAATTTGAAGGTAAGAGTTATTTTATATTTGGATATATATCAATAAAATGTAGTCAGTTTATCACAGTGTTGAATGAAATAATACGAACATCCTGTGTTTGTAGTAAATGGGAGAGCAAGCAATTGATTGAAGGAAATCTATTTAACATCATGTAGGACACAGATATTTCATATGGAATATCATATGGTTGATCCATTCTTGTTAGGAGAGAATAATGTGTTTCAAGCCATTATGCTTTCAGATTCCTGAATGAAATACCCATTTCATACAATATACTAGGACTGTTATGGAGAAAGATGTATGCAACAACTGTTTCTTTGCTATGAAGATATTTCGAGTAAAAATCTGAATTAGATCACAAACACTTTTATTACTTGTGTTTATAATAAAATAATAAGATTGAGTTTTAGTTTACGGCACTACTTATTCTCATATCTTGTTAAATTCGGTTATCTCTAAAGAAGTTATTGTGTGTATTTTAAATGTAATATATCAGTCCCATTCCCATTTAAAATCCATATATTTCCAGCATTGCTGCATTGGGTAGTCATAAATATTCATAATTCTACACTTATGCACAATATATAGCTCATCTACAGGATGGCATTTCCTGATTTCTAGTATTAATAATGTTTTTGGTTATCAGTTCTAATTGTTTATTCGTTCAGTCGCTTCTGACTTTGTGACTTCATGGACCAGCCCACGACAGAGCTTCCTGTCAGCCGTCACCACCCCCAGCTCCCCCAAGGTCGAGTCCGTTACCTCCAGAATATCGTCCATCCATCTTGCCCTTGGTCGGCCCCTCTTTCTTTTGCCTTCCACTTTCCCTAGCATCAGCATCTTCTCCACGGTATCCTGTTTTCTCATTATGTGGCCAAAGTACTTCAGTTTTGCCTTTAATATCATTCCCTCAAGTGAGCAGTCTGGCTTTATTTCCTGGAGTATGGACTGGTTTGATCTTCTTGCAGTCCAAGGCACTCTCAGAATTTTCCTCCAACACCACAGTTCAAAAGCATCTATCTTTCTTCGCTCAGCCTTCCTTATGGTCCAGCTCTCACAGCCATAAGTTACTACAGGGAATACCATTGCTTTAACTATGCGGATCTTTGTTGTCAGTGTGATGTCTCTGCTCTTAACTATTTTATCGAGATTTGTCATTGCTCTCCTCCCAAGAAGTAAACGTCTTCTGATTTCCTGGCTGCAGTCAGCATCTGCAGTAATCTTTGGGCCTAGAAATACAAAGTCTGTCACTGCCTCCATGTTTTCTCCTTCTATTTGCCAGTTATCAATCAAGCTGGTTGCCATAATCTTGTTTTTTTTTAGGTTTAACTGCAACCCAGCTTTTGCACTTTCTTCTTTCACCTTCGTCATAAGGCTCCTCAGCTCCTCCTCGCTTTCAGCCATCAAAGTGGTATCATCTGCATTTCTGAGGTTGTTAATGTTTCTTCCAGCGATTTTAACTCCAGCCTTGGATTCATCAAGCCCAGCACGTCACATGATATGTTCTGCGTACAAGTTGAATAGGTAGGGTGAGAGTATACAACCTTGCCGTTTGTTGTTTATTCGTTCAGTCGCTTCCGACTCTTCGTGACTTCATGGACCAGCCCACGACAGAGCTTCCTGTCGGCCGTCGCCATCCCCAGCTCCCCCAAGGTCGAGTCCGTCACCTCCAGAATATCATCCATCCATCTTGCCCTTGGTCAGCCCCTCTTCCTTTTGCCTTCCACTTTCCCTAGCATCAGCTTCTTCTCCAGGGTATCCTGTCTTCTCATTATGTGGCCAAAGTACTTCAGTTTTGCCTTTAATATCATTCCCTCAAGTGAGCAGTCTGGCTTGATTTCCTGGCGTATGGACTAGTTTGATCTTCTTGCAGTCCAAGGCACTCTCAGAATTTTCCTCCAACACCACAGTTCAAAAGCATCTATCTTCCTTCGCTCAGCCTTCCTTATGGTCCAGCTCTCACAGCCATAGGTTACTACGGGGAATACCATTGCTTTAACTATGCGGACCTTTTTCGTCAGTGTGATGTCTCTGCTCTTAACTATTTTATCAAGATTTGCCATTGCTCTCCTCCCAAGAAGTAGACGTCTTCTGATTTCCTGGCTGCAGTCAGCGTCTGCAGTAATCTTTGCACCTAGAAATACAAAGTCTGTCACTGTCTCCACTTTTTCTCCCTCTATTTGCCAGTTATCAATCAAGCTGGTTGCCATAATCTTGGTTTTTTTGAGGTTTAACTGCAACCCAGCTTTTGCACTTTCTTCTTTCACCTTTGTCATAAGGCTCCTCAACTCCTCCTCGCTTTCAGCCATCAAAGTGGTATCATCTGCATATCTGAGATTGTTAATGTTTCTTCCAGCGATTTTAACTCCAGCCTTGGATTCCTCAAGCCCAGCATGTTGCATGATGTGTTCTGCGTACAGGTTGAATAGGTAGGGTGAGAGTATACAACCCTGCCGTACTCCTTTCCCAATCTTAAACCAGTCCGTTGTTCCGTGCTCTGTTCTTACCGTTGCTACTTGGTCGTTATACAGATTCCTCAGGAGGCAGACAAGATGACTTGGTATCCCCATACCACCAAGAACTTGCCACAATTTGTTATGATCCACACAGTCAAAGGCTTTAGAATAGTCAATAAAACAGAAATAGATGTTTTTCTGAAACTCCCTGGCTTTCTCCATTATCCAGCGGATATTGGCAATTTGGTCTCTAGTTCCTCTGCCTTTTCTAAACCCAGCTTGTACATCTGGCAATTCTCACTCCATGAATTGCTGGAGTCTACCTTGCAGGATCTTGAGCATTACCTTACTGGCATGTGAAATAAGTGCCACTGTTCGATAGTTTGAACATTCTTTAGTGCTTCCCTTTTTTGGTATGGGGATATAAGTTGATTTTTTCCAATCTGATAGCCATTCTTGTGTTTTCCAAATTTGCTGGCATATGGCATGCATCACCTTGACAGCATCATCTTGCAAGATTTTAAACAGTTCAGCTGGGATACCGTCGTCTCCTGCTGCCTTGTTATTAGCAATGCTTCTTAAGGCCCATTCAACCTCACTCTTCAGGATGTCTGGCTCTAACTCACTGACCACACTGTCAAAGCTATCCCCGATATTATTATCCTTCCTATACAGATCTTCCATATATTCTTGCCACCTTTTCTTGATCTCTTCTGCTTCTGTTAGGTCCTTGCCATCTTTGTTTTTGATCATACCCATTTTTGCCTGGAATTTACCTCCGATGTTTCTAATTTTCTGGAAGAGGTCTCTTGTCCTTCCTATTCTATTGCCTTCTTCCACTTCTGCACATTGCTTCTTTAAAAATAATTCCTTATCTCTTCTGGCTAACCTCTGGAATTTTGCATTTAATTGGGCATATCTCCCCCTATCGCTGTTGCCTTTTGCTTTCCTTCTTTCTTGGGCTACTTCCAGTGTCTCAGCAGACAGACATCTTGCCTTCTTGGTTTTCTTTTTCTTTGGGTCGTTTTTTGTTACCGCCTCCTGAACAATGTTGCAAACTTCTGTCCATAGTTCTTCCGGGACCCTATCTACTAAATCTAGTCCCTTAAATCTATTCTTCACCTCCACTGCATATTCATTAGGAATATTAGTGAGCTCATATCTAACTGATCTGTGGGTCTTCCCTATTCTCTTTAGTCTGATTCTAAATTGTGCAATAAGAAGTTTGTGATCTGAACTACAGTCAGCTCCAGGTTTTGTTTTTACCAACTGTATAGATGTCCGACACCTTTGGCTGCAAAGGATGTAGTCAGTCTGATTTCGGTGTCGACCATGTACATGGTGAAGTCCATGTATAAAGTCATCTTTTAGGTTGTTGGAAGAGAGTGTTTGTTATGCAGAGTGAGTTGTCTTGGCAAAATTCTATCAGCCTATGTCCCGCTTCATTTTGTTCTCCCAGACTATGCTTACCTGTAATTCCAGGTTTGACTACCCACCTTAGCATTCCTGTCTCCTGTAATGAAAATAACATTTTTTTTTGGTGTATTATCCAGCAGGTGCTGCAGATCATCATAGAACTGATCTACTTCTGCTTCTTTAGCATCTGTGGTTGGGGTGTATATTTGGATCACTGTGATGTTAAATGGCTTACCCTGAATTTGAATTGAGATCATTCTATCATTTTTTGGATTGTATCCAAGCACTGCTTTAGCCACTTTATTATTAATTATGAAGGCTACTCCATTTCTTCTGTGGTCCTCTTGTCCACAGTAGTAGATCTGGTGGTCATCTGATGTGAAGTGGCCCATTCCAGTCCATTTCAGTTCACTGACACCTAAAATGTCTATATTTAATCTTGACATCTCACCAATAACCACATCCAATTTGCCCTGGCTCATAGATCTTACATTCCAGGTTCCTATGGTGTGTTGATCAATCGGATCAGTTCTAATATGAAATAATTGTCACATGATGCTTAACCTTAATAATAAGATTTCTCCTACGGATATAGCTTTTGCATGTAAAACAATAACTATATGCACACGGTATTTGTACATACGGAAAAGGGGCTATACTCTTGGAGTAGCTCTTTGCCCTCTTTCTGGGATTGAATCCAGAGATCTGAATGAAAGTACTACTTGTGAGCAGTTCTTCATAGATTGGATTTCATATGATTTAAACATTTAATGGTGTAGGTGTCTGGAATACACTGAAATCCAACCCCAAAATTCCCATTTAGTTGTCCTCTCTCAGTATAGGAAGTTCTAACTATCACAGGAGCACAGCCCCATATTAGTGCTAATGTAGAAGAGTATGGAGTAGGTAACCTTGAAGAAGGAATTTTAACAACTGTTACATAAATCCCAGCTTAGTCCTGAAAGAGAGGAAGGAGTAAGAAATAAACTCAAGATGCGTGGCCTTGACTCTTTTGTATAAGAGGGGAGAGAGAGAATATCAGGCTTTTGAGATTCTGTTATACCTTTTAACAATAAAATAGAGTTATAACAGTCCTTGTGCCCATTTCCTGACCTGGTCTACCTCAAAGGGCTAACAGCTGTATAAATGAATCAAATGTATATAGGGCTGCTGAGTTAGTCATGATTTACTTTCAGCATTGTGTTTGTACGTGTCCCCCTCTTCACTACTATCCTTCATTCTATTCTTTAAGGAATAAACAAATGTAATATATTACTTCTTGTTTAATCAAAACTAGTAATATAATCTGAAATAATAGCCTGATTTTAATTAAATAAAATACACATTTGTTTATTCTGACACTATTTAACTATCAATTCTAGATTTCTGCCCAACTTTAATATAAAATGTTTATAAATTTGTTTATTTGAAAACTAAGTTAATTATTACTGTCAGTGATGTTCTTAAATGCTTGGGAGGGCAGTATGGTAGTTAAAGTGTTAAACTAGGGCTAGGAAAACTCAGGTTCAACTCCATTCTCAGATATGGAAATTTATGGGGTGATTTGAGATCAGTCATTCTCTCTCAGCCTGAATTAATTTACAGGATTCTTGTGGGGAAAAAATTGAACAAGTGTACTATGTGTATACCACCTTGAATTCCTGTATGAAAGCAGGATATAAATCTAATAAATAAATAAAATAAGAAAAATCTAAGTTTGCCTTAAAGTAATTTGATGGACTTCTTCCATTTTTCCTTAATACAGGTTATCAACCTACAAGTGCAAACTATAAAAAGCAGATTGTAGAATTAGGAGCTTTAGCAGAAACTTTGGTTTTATCACTAACACTAGTTGAAAATCAACTTTCTGAGAAATTATGGATCATTAAAACTTTGCAACATCTTTCCGTTTCTGGTTAGTATGATTTACATTTTTAAAATATTGTTTCTAATCCTTGTCTATTTTATTTTCCTATTCAATAAAATACTAGCAATTTGAAGGGAGCTAATTATCAGTCCTTTTGTATTTCAGAAGCAAATTGCAAACTTATGATGAAAGCTCAAGCGCCAAGAATATTATGTTCTCATCTGAATGATGTTGACCCCTCTGGCCAATTACTATTCCGTTCGTCAGAAATTCTTTGGAATTTATTAGAAAAAACCTCTAAGGAAGAAATTATTGATCAGCTCAGTAATTTGGAATGTGTACAGTTAAGTGTACTTAAAATACTATATATGATTTTACATACTAGTTTTTAAATTAGAAGCTGATATTTTATATCTTGTATTTCTCAAACACTTTAAAAAGAAAGAACATGTATTTTTTTACTAACGTTTAGTACTATTTGAATTATTTATAGGTATAAAAATAAATTGTTTATTGCATTATTAACATATTAAAATTAATAGATTAAGGACAAAGTACTCTCTGTCTTCTAAACCTTTACTGTGTAACATTTACAATATGTGGCCACCCAACTTTATTGGTTTGGTATACAATAAACCAAAGAACAAAAATACAAAAACAAGATAAGCAATACCAGTTGAAAACAAGATACAGCCATTAATGGTGATCAGGGACTCAAATTTATTGCACCCTCTGGACAGGAACTCCAGTCATCCTGACCAATGCCCAAGGAAACAGCTAGGTTTTCATTAGCCTTTTAAAGACCAGCAGGGTTGAGCCAATTATATGTTGGGGGGGAAGATAGCTCCACAGGACAGGTATTGTAGCAAAAAGCACACCTCTTAGGTTCCGTAAGTTGCCATTGCTTCAAAGAAGGGATCTGAAACATGCCCATCCTGTTAGAATATGTGGGATGGGCAGATACCATTGGAGAAGGGCAGTCCCATAAATAACCCATACCCTGTGCCATGTAAAGCTTTATAGGTGATAACCAGCATATTGAATTGCACCCAGGAGCTATAGGAAGTCCGTGCAGCTCATGAAGTAGTGGTGTTACATGGGTGTACCAAGGTAGACCCATAAATAACCAGTGCAACTGCATTTTGGACCAACTGTAGCTTCTGGATGGTCTTCAAGATCAGTCCCATGTTGCGGTAGTCCAGCCAGAAGATGACTAAGGCATGAATGACAATGTGCAGGGCCTCTCATCCAAAAACAAGATGAAGTTCTTCAAATGTCTTCTTGGGCACAGCTGCCACCTGCTTTTCAAACAGCAACTTGAGTCCAGGAGAACCCCCAAACTATACATTGGGTCTGATTGGGGTAGCATAACCCCATCTAGATCCAAAGTTGGAACATCTTCTGTCCCAGGATCTGGGGGAACCAAAACCCACAGGCACTTGGTCTTGGTAGGGTTGAGCCTAGATCTGTTCTTCTCCATCCAGATCCCAAGTTTCCATATACTGGGATAGAACCTAGATGGCCTCACTTGATCAGCCAGAAACAGAGGTGTATACTGTAACTAAGTATCATTAGTGTACTGATGATATTGCACACCATGCCAACAGATTACCTTGCCAAGCACCTTCATGTAATTGTTAAAAAGAAGCAGGGAGAGGGTAGAGCCCTTAGGCTCCCCACAAAGAAGGGGTATAGAACTAGACCTCTCTCCCCCTCAACACCAATTAGAATTGGCTCCAGAGGAAGGAGGAGAACCGCCATAACACAGTGTCTCTTTCTCCCAACTCCCTCAGCCAATAAAGAAGGATAGCATGGTTGATGGTATTGAAGGCTGTGAACAGGTCTGAATCCAAACTAGAAGAGGTCCAGATATTCTACTACTTGCAAGATGCTTTGGAGCTGTAGGATGACCACCTTCTGACAACCTTGCCTAAAAAGGGAAAGTTGGAGACAGGATGAAAATTGTCCAAATCTGCTAAATCCAGGGATCGCTTCTTGAGGAGGGGGTGGACCACCACTTCTCTCAAGGAACCATTCACCATTGGATGGATCAATCACATGCCCCCTCCATGAAAACTTTGACCAACCAGGAGGTGCATGTATCTAAGCCACAGGTGGTTGCATCCAAAATGCCAAGAACCCTGTCCATGTCTTCAGGTTAAAAGGATTAAACTCCTCCCAGATAACAGCGTAACACAGCCAACTCCATAGAACGAGCACAGCTGGATTACACTGCATATCTAAGGCAATTTGCCCCCACAAAATGTAATTATGGCCATTGATTTCCTTTAAGGGGAGATTAGTAAAATTCACTAAATATTCATAATGAAAGGTAAAATATTCTCTAAATTACTTACAATGAAAACTAGTAGTGGAACAGTGGTTGGGCAGTTGCCTTCAAACTTGGGCATTTTAGAAGCATCTAGCTGCCTCTAAGCAAAACAGCATGCTGGATTCTTTTGATCGAGGACTCTTCTTACACTATTTTATAGATAACTGAAATGTTTAGTAGCTGAATATCACCAAAGAGCTTAATTTACTGTACAGGTATTCCTCGTTTAATGACCCTAATTGGGACTGGAATTTCCATTGCTAAGCAAAGCGGTTGTTAGGCGAAACATAACGTGACTGCATCACTTAGTGATGGCAGTCCTGGTTGTGGTCATTAGGCCAGGACTGCACTATTAGACCAGGACCTCGCGCTTCTCCTGCCATGCCGCGCTCACCTCTGCTTCGACTCCCTGCACCTGCCTATCTCGCCCCCATCTCTGCCCTTTTGGCCCCCTGCACTCCGCTGCCACTGCCTACTCCTGCCAACCCCAGCTGACCTTTGCCATCATCATCCTGGTGCTGACGAGGCACACCCAGCCGAGGCTTTGGGGGGGCTGTGTGTTATGGAATGTGTCTCTGAAGGAGGGGGGTGATGTGGTGGATTTCAGCAGTGCCGCTAGTTCTCAGGAAGGAGAGCACATTCCAAGGGGGTGGAAGAGATAAGAGGAGGCACAGTCTGGGAAGCAATAGTGGGAAAACGAAGAGCTTCAGAATAGCCCCGCCCTAGAGCTCTCCCAGGTTATTTCCCTCTAGGTTAGGTAGAGTAGCTTTAGTCTGGTCAATTACAATAAAATAATTGAAGGAGAAGAATGTTTAGAATTTCGGTATCTGGGGATTATATTATGCTTTCAATTAGAAAAAGCATATATAATAAAATATAAATTACATTGTTTTACTTAGTGCTCTGAAGGAAGCATTTACGAATTTACTTATACACGGTTCCCGCCATTATGATCGTCAGTTAAGAAATGACATTTTGGTGATAGCTACCCTTGTTGCTCAGAACCCAGGAGCTCCAATGATCGTATGTATACATGATTTTGAATTTTGGATACTTGAAAGTAAATATTGAGAAGTAGATGAACATGTTCTGTTAAGTCATAGTGCCAGCTTATCTAGTATAGCCACAGCCTTTCTTCCCTGAAACACATTTATGTTAACTTGATGTCTTCCAAAATAATTATGTTTTGCCTTGGAATTCTATGCTATAGAGCAAAACTTTTATAATTATGTTTTCAATGATGGCAATTAAATATGGCAGGCAGGATAAGGTCTTGCCTTACTCAAAAAAGTGTTTATATTAAATGATAGGGTTTCAGGAGTTGTGGCACAGATGATGAGAAATTAACTCCTATAAAAACAGGATGAGCACTGAAAAACTTGTAGAGGAGATGGTAACCTTCTAATCTTGACTTTTCCTCTTACCTAAAAGTGGGGTTCAAGTGTTACACCTGGAAGCTGCCGCAAAATATTAATTTAATGATTTTCCTTTCCTTTCCGGTGCTTTTGAGTCTGTCTTGTCTCCTGGCAACTGCCTGTACAAGTCCATGCTGTTTTCTTGGCAACATTTTTGAAAGTGGCTTGCCATTCTTCATAAGCATGAGAGAATGACTGGCCCACAGTCACCCATCTGACTTCATGCCCAAGGCAGGACTAGAACTCGCAGTCTCCCAGTTTCTAGCCCAGTGCTTTTAACCACTACTCCGAACTGGCTCTCTAAACTAAAGTGTAATACTAAGGTGCACAAGTCTCTGGGGAGGATCCTACAAGCTCTCCAGATGCCATTAATTACTCTTATGTCTTACTATTGAGGGTGGAACTGGCTTCAAAAAAGTTAACAGTCAGAAGAAGAGTCACTGCATTCTATATTTAGAAATAACAAGCCTTCAAATACAAGGAAGGCATTTATTGCATCTTTGAATGACCTCATAGTGTTTGCAGCAGCAGTTTCTTATAGGAAACTGCTGGTGAGGTTACCTGTATGTAATCTCTTTTTTTTTTTTAATATTTTATTGGGTTTTGAATATACATAGTTAAAAGTTGGAAACGGAAAAAGAAATAGAAATACAAATCAAAGAAAGAAGAAAAAAAGTGTAGTAAAGCAAAGAAAAAAAGAAAAAAAGATGAAGCATAGAAAGTAGTCAACTTCCGATTAATCTCTGGTCACAATACTTTACAAAATTTGTCATACATGCTAGGTCTATACATCACATTGAAAAAACATTTCTTGTCTAATATATCAATTTATATATAATTTAATCTTCAAATCCTCATATAAGCTTTGCCCCTCCAGTATTTTCCAAATAGTCCATTATTAGTTTCTACTCTTAAAAAAGTAATAGTTTGAATTTTCTTTTAATAAACATATCAATCTATCATTTTCTGTCAATCCATCAATTTTAGTAATAGAAAGTCCTTATAAGTCAACCATTTATCTCTATTCCTTACTTCTATTCTATTCTATAAAATGCGTCTTACATACTAGGTCTGTATATCACATTAAAGAACATTTCTTATCTAATATATCCAAATAATCCATTAATAGTTTCTAATCTTTAAAAAAGTAATAGTTGAATTTTCTTTTAATAAACATGTCAATTTATCCTTTTCTGCCAATCCATCAATTTTAGCAATAAAAAGTCCTTATAGGTCAGCCATTTATCTCTGTTCTTTACTTCTATTCTATTCTATGAAATGCTTCTTACGTTATCCTGGTGCCTCCCTCATGTCTGTCTTATATTTCTCTAGAAATGTTTTAACTTTTAAAGTAGAAATTATCCTTAACTTTTGTTCTTTAAACACTTTCTGTTCTCTAAAATTTTTATCTATTTCCAAATCTAGATCTTGTTCTTTCATCTCCAAGAGTTTAGCTAATATAGAAACAGTCCTTTCTCTTACATTTTCATTTAATTGTTCTGGAACTGCTCTCAATCTCAAAATGTATTCTTTCTCTCTCATTTCTGCTAATGTAGTAATATCTAGATTATATTCAAGTTCCTTAGTAACATCTTCTGATTTAGTCTCTAATGTTTGCATCTGGCCTTGTATATCCTTGAGTTCCCCTGACAAAATATTCACAACTTCCTTTACTGTCGGAACCTCTTTTTTAAACTCTTGTGTAATCTCTTGGGTTATCTCTTTCTTCATTTCTTCCATCTTCTTATCAATTTTTTTATCTAAAGATGCAATTTGTTCTTCCATCTGTTTATTTTGTGCCATTGAATCTTCCATTTTCTTATTAAGTGATGTCATTGAATCTTCCATTTTCTTGTTAAATGATACCATTACTTCCAGGAGTTTTTTCATTTCTGATTTAGGAGGCTCCATTGATGCTCCAGGTGTTAATGCCATGGTTGTCATAATGCGGATAATTTCCCTATAAGAGAGAAGAAGAAAAAAAGAGAGAGAGGAGAGGGGGAAGACAAAGAACAAACAGAAAAAAGGGGCTACTATTTTCCCCCCTTTTTTTTCCTTTTTCCTTTTAATAATAGGGGAGTAAAAACTTCAAAAAATAAAAATAGTCCTTTAAATGTAGTTATCAAAATAACTAAAATCTAGTCCATTAAAATTGTATGTCCAAGCATAAGAGCAAGTGAGTAAAAGATAAAAAAGAACAGAGAGGTTCTATTGTAGTCAAAATAATAACAAAAATGATAAACAATCCCAGAGTTTCTCAAGGCAGCTTATATCCACACAGTCCAACCATGAATAAGTCATCTAATTTATGTACAAAAGGAATCCAAAGCATTCATAAAAATTCTATAAAGTAACTTATATAATCCAAAAAATATTCAAAAACTTATAGAAAAAAGCAAAAAGAATCCTTTCATAATAAAAATCCCAAGCAGGTAAAAGAAAGGATGTCAAATCATTAATTCATTTATCTATAAAAATTTTAAATCCAGGCAAATTAGTCCCCCCCAAAAAAATACTTATAATTGCAGTAAGAATGAAAGCAAACCAAGAGTAGAAATATTAAAAATCAAAAGAGAAAGTCACTCAGTCTATTTCAGGCAGAGTCAATTAGCTTTCCAGTCCCACCGTTTAAACACTTTTGACAAGAAAAATAAATAAAACACCAGCATTTATAAATCACAGTCCAGAGATAAATCTTAGTGCTTAATAAAGCAAGTAATATTTAAAAAAAAGGTGCATCTAAAAGGCTGGATGAGGAGCTACTTAACTTATTCAGTTTCACGGTTTCTGCAGAGCTTCATGTTAGTTCCAGTCTTTCACAGCTCAAATCTCCCTTCCCCCGTGGTGGAAATACAGGGGTCGGGAGAGAGCAGCAAATTCTACGACCCTTGTGATAAATCTTCTGCTCACCCTCTCTTCGCGGGTGATTTTTCAGCGATTTTCTCGCCGCAAACAGAAAAACCGCGGAGCCACCAGCTCTTCGCTCCACTCAGTCCAGCACCTGGAAGTCTTCCTTCACCTGTATGTAATCTCAAAGCAATCCCTGAGGTAGGAACTGTGGGCTTGTTTCTCACAGTGGCACCAGCCTGTACTTACTAAACATATCAATCCTACCCAGCATCTCTGCAGTAGTTATTTCAGAAGCCACGTCTTTTAAAGATAGGTGAGAACATTGTGTCTTGCTCTCAGTAATCTATGTAACAAAGGAAGCAAAAAAATACTGAACTGCATTGCACTGCTGTGATGGAATGTGAGGGTGGCCTTGGAAGATGGGGGGAAGAGATGCTGCCTAGGAAAGAATCAGATAAAAGAGAAAGAAGTCTACAACTGAGTAACGGACAAAGAAAGAAACTTAGAAAGGACCCACCCTAATCTCTGGCGGTAAATAGGGAGGGGGGGAGATTTGTACTTCAGTCTTGCAAAATTGATGTCAATCCTCAAAGGTAAACCAGACAGGAAACACGGTGAGATGAGCTAATTCTACTTTATTGTAAGGCTACATTAACAGAATCTTGCAAGTCTGAAGTACAAATCTCCCGCCCTACCTATTTGCCGCCAGAGTAGTTAGGGTGGGCCCTTTCTTTGCCCATTACTCAGTTGTGGACTTCTTTCTCTTTTATCTGATTGTTTCCTAGGCAGCATCTCTTTCCCTCCACCCCCCGTCTTCCAAGACCACCCTCACATTCCATCACAACTGCACAGCTTCATTCTATCTCAAAGCAAAATTTCCCACCAATCAGATTTGCTTATTTGCTTATTTTATTAAACAAGTTAATATCAGGGAAGAAAAGGTCTTCCAAACATGCCCATTAATGCCCAGAAGACCTCGGGAGGACATTGAATCAGTTATATGGTATATTCAGACAACTATTGCTACTTTGTGGCTTCAAGGACAGATCTAGAGGAGCCAGAAAAATGCAACATCTAAGTATTTTCAGTCGTGCTAGAAACTAAAGTGGAAAATGCTTGTGGTTGTCCTGATATCAGTTCAAAATATAGAAAGCTGCGGGATCTACCTGACATGGAAGAATTGTATGTCTTTTATTCTGATTGAATGATGCTTCAGGTTCAGATTTGAACCTTCCTAAAGTTAATTCCGAGGGGGTGTGGTGGCTCAGTGGGTGAGACGCCAGGCTTGTCGATCGGAAGATTGCAAGTTCGGAGGTTCGAATCCCTAGCCCCGTGTGACGGAGTGAGCTCCCGCACTAGCCCCAGCTCTTGCCAACCTAGCAATTCGAAAGCATGCAAATGCAAGTAGATAAATAGGTACCACTTCGGTGAGAAGGTAACAGCATTCCGCTTGTGTCATGCCGGCCACATGACCACGGAAGCGTCTTTGGACAGCACCGGCTCTTCGGCTAACAAACGGAGTTGAGCACCGGCCCCTAGAGTCGGACACGACTGCACAAATGTGCGGGGGTAACATTTACATTTTTATTTAAAGTTAATTCCATTTTCCCCAAAATTAGAGTTTCCAAATTTTTGTTCAGGCAACATCTAACACCTTATTTATCCTACTACTTTTATCATGTATTATAAGTACAATAATTTCCTATGACATGTTATCAAATATTCCATATTTGTGCTGCTGTGCATTATTTTGCATATGAATATTATGGATGCTACTTGGGAGTATTTTTTACAATCTTCTTTTATCCAGCTGACCAAGAAGAGAGAGTTGAATTTGCTGTAAAATGCTATTGCTAATAAAGTATGAACGATAAAGGCCCAACAATGCTGTTCAAGTGAAAGTAGTAATGGTTGGGTCATTTTTACTCTTCAGTGACTTATGAACTAGAAATTACTACTTACTATGTTTCTGTTTCTTATCTCTTTTTTTCTTCTGTCATTCTACATTGTCACATTTTGACTTGGGTAAACTTTGTGACTGGAAGGTTATATCTTCTGGCCTAATATAAGTCTTTTGATGACTTAACTCTTCAGTAAGTGGTCCACTCCTCATTGACCATAAGAAAGCTTCACTGTAAGTCCAACTTTCCAAGTAGGAGCAATAAAATGGCCTTAGAATTCTATGCATATAAGCCACACCAGAATTAAATATTTCCTTCATAATGAATGGCAAATAGAGTTTTGAGGCTAGAGTTGTATCTTGGCATTAATATAAGAGTCCTATTTGTGCCAATGCACTAGTGTTTTTACTTTTCAAGTCATACATATGAGTTGCTAGGTGATTGCAGTATATAATGTAATCTGGCTGTAAATTTATTTTAAAATAGATCATGAGTGATACAAGTGGAGATCATACATGGATCTACAAATAATTTACAAAGGGTACCTGTATTAGTCTATTGCAAAAAAAAAGCATCAAAGGCCCTTTGGCTCCTTAAAGATTAATAAATTTATTGTGCCATAAGGTTTTGACAACCACAGCCCACCATTAGATGCTTGATGACTGAACACTTTTGCACATCGTGCAATCAAAGATTACGCTTTATATCTGAATAAGAGGGAATTTCCTTATTGTAGATGATGGAAAGGATTAACCAGCCATATCTACTGATACATCATTTTGTATTTCTAGTCTTCTTCTTGATGCCTGGAGATTGCCTTTGTGTTCCAATTATATTCATGACCTTCTGTAGAAGTTTTCTTCTTTTCGTCTTTTCCTGATTAGTCTCTCTATATAAAATTGTCTTTATGAGGACATTATCAATTTCTAAAAGATTCAGGAAATAATTTTATTTCAGTTTCAGGATTGGATCCACTCCTCCCTTCCTTATTCCAGAACTCTGCCTTTTGCCATACCGCTAAAATTAACAATTCTGTTACCTTTTCAAGACCTGAACAAAGAGAAATCCTAAATTGGTCCATTTCATACGTTTGTGGAGAGCTACATTGATGTGTGCACAAATGACATTTTATGTTTTCTAGAAAGTAATTTCCATCCATCCATTCAACCATCCATCCATCCATCCATCCACTGTTTAAAGCATTCCCCATGTGCTTTATTCTATTATACATTAAACAAAAAATAGTACAAATATAAATATTTACAATAGTTATTTATACATCTTAACTGTATATGTATGTGTGTGTTTAGGAAACCGGATTTGTCAAGCAATTAATACTTTTTGCCACTTTTGCTGAAGGTAAGTAGTTTTTTACAATTAACCCTCCATCATGTCAATATGAACTAAAGATTTTTATTTATAAAATGTGTTTAATTTCTTTCACAGTGAAAAGTCATAATCCTTTGATAAAGGGCCTTAGGCTTACTTCCTGTTACGAAGATTTTGAGCTGAAAAAGCTGCTGCTTAACATGCTTACTGTACTAGCAAAAGATTTATGCTCTGTTCAGGTAGGACATAACAGAATTGGATGGAATCATATAATCACGCAACACTTTTAATATTACATGTTTTCAGAGATTTTTATTAATGCATTTATAAATACGTTGGTATACCCCAATATTTATGTTGAAACTGACAGCACTGGTACACTTTCAGCTACAAGCATCCAAAAGCTTCATTCCAGCGATGTCACTTTTAAATGTCAAATTACATAGACATGTTACATGTTTCCCCTCCCTCAGAAGAATATTATTCTGAAATACCTTTAGCATATTCAGAGAAATAAATTAACAGCCCAATAATTGTATAAAATCACAGAGTCATCCTAAGGTAGGAACACATTATTGTCAAGTACAAAGCATAGAATGACAGTTAATTTGAAGTACATCTTATCCTGTATACCTACTTCCCAAATAAGATATCAGAGGAGTACAACAGCAGAATCCATTGGGTGGGGAGTTTGTGTATGTCTGTGTGTGTCTGTATGTGTGTGCGACTGATCAGCAGTGTTATGACATAAATCCTACCTCTTTTCTACATGCATTGTGACATCTGCCAAAAATGGCAAGTTTCTGTGGACACCAATAGAATACAGGGAGCATTATATCTCAAATTTTACACAAAACATAAATGTTAAAAACGAGCTTGCATGTACTAGCAAGAGAAGATTAAAAGTATGTTGTTCTTGTTACACTTTTACTATTCAAAATAATGTTCCTTTTCAAACTACATTTTATCTCCTTTCATTGTTTAGCTGTTGCATGAGGGTAAGGTTATGTTGGCTTTGTTTCATTATTTAAAACCAAATGAAAAGGGAGGCGCACTTGACATGTCTGCAGCCCAGTATGAAGAATTACAGCTCCATGCTATTGCTACATTAGCAACAGTGGCTCCCTTATTGATAGAAGACTATGTGCTGTGCCAGGGAAATACCCGCCTTCTCCTGTTTCTAGAATGGTGTGTGAGCAATGGTGAGTAGATAGGGTAAGATTGTTGTTGTTGTTGTTCAGTCGTTTACTTTTTATTAAATGCTGTGATTATCGATATAGATCTGAATTTGTTTTCGGGCTGAGAATTACATGTTACAGTTTCATCCTGCTTAATTTTCTACATAATTCCTATGCTTATAAAGGAGCAAGAGATGGAAAGGAGCATTTCCCATTGTGTGATGCTTTCTGCAATAATTTCAAAATGAAATCCTGTGGAGTTTAGTTAACTGAAGATATTGTAAATCAAATAGACCTCACAATCGCTACTTTTTAAATAAACCATGATTTTAAGGATTGCCAAAGATTAAGACATAAGATTTGGAATGAAATTCAAAATTCTATCAGTGCACCAATAATTTGTTAGGTTTCTATCCATAGATGATTCTAAGTTGTTAAATTATTGTTGTTGTTTATTTATTATTATTCAAGCAGGCTTTTGGCAGATAAACTGGCTTAAATGCTGACTTGGGATTTAAATTTAAATAATTGTGGGCAATTTGATTTATTAATATGTTTATTTTGTTGTTAGTTGCTTTAAATGTCATGGGTTGGGGAGAAAGGCATGTTATGAATTTAGTAATTATGTAATAAAGAATGCCAACAGAATATAAGTCTGATTTTATGCAGTTTCTACAAGATAGATTCTTACTAATCCTAATCAGTAGTGCAGTACCTACAATACTTGAGTATGTTTGGAAGCAGCAAGTTATTTTGTAAAAAAAATATTGAGTTGCAGTTTAATTATTAGGATGAAGAAATAATCAAGAATACTTTTTAGTGATATGCCATGAACAAATCAGTTATTGCATACAATTTTAACTGGATAGATACCCTGACTTGAACATGAATATACTTTTTAAAAAGTCACTTTCTGATTTCTTTCTTAGACACTATGGGAAATCTTGAAATGAGAAACTTCACTAAATCAAGTTACTAATTTTAGGTACAATACAGTTATAGCAAAATTCTCTGGGAACAAACTCAACACATATACTCAGATTTTTTTTTTCTTATATAAGTAGCATGGGCATTTCTGTACGTTCTCTGCCACCATGTAGATTTGGAGACTGAAGCCCAGATGTACAGCATATTTCTTGCTAGAATATCAGGGAGCCATGATAATGTCTTCCTTTTTTTCCTATGGAGAATATAAGAGGTGTTCAATTAAACTTAAAAACTATAGAATTAGATGTTTGATTAAATATTAGGGAAACATCTATGTTACAGTAATATAGTAAAGGTAAAGGTTCCCCCCGCACATTTGTGCAGTTGTGTCCGACTCTAGGGGCCGGTGCTCATTTCCATTTGTTAGCCGAAGAGCCAGCGTTGTCCGAAGACGCTTCCATGGTCATGTGACCACATGACGCACGCGGAACACTGTTACCTACCCACCGAAGTGGTACCTATTAATCTACTTGCATTTGCATGCTTTAGAATTGCTAGGTTGGCAAGAGCTGGGGCTAGTGCGGGAGCTCACCCCGTCCCGCAGGGCTAGGGTCTCGAACCTCTGAACTTGCGACCTTCCGATCGATAAGCCTGGCGTCTTACCCGCTGAGCCACCACGCCCCACAGTAATATAGTACAGTAATACTATAATATTTACAATAATATTTCAAGCATTTTAATATGAAAGGCCTTACAGTATAATTTAAAACAACCTAAAAACGTTTAATTTTGGTTTGTTTGCAGATCCCTTCTTTAGTCAAGGTAACAGTTTCCATGGTACAGGTGGTCGTGGCACCAAACTTGCACAGATGCGCTTCTGCTTGAGAGTCCTGAATCCTATTGTAACTCTTTGTGATGATGCTGTGAATATTGACCTCTGTGATCAAGGAGCGATTCATCAACTACTGGGTAACATATATCTTAAATTAGGGAATTTCATTAACTTAAGGTTGTCTGAACTCAGTTTTATTTTTATTATGTTTTGAGACAACCAATTTTTAACTTTTTTCTCATTTATTCAAAATGATAATTTATTCATTATGAGCTCTTTCTAATATACAAGACATCTGATAGGGCATATTCTTAAACAGGGCACCTCTGGAATCCTCTAGGTTCTTTTTGTTTTACCTTTAAAACCAAATGCAGCCAGTTGCTTCAAATAGAACATTGTGTGAATCTACAGTGTAAATAAGGGGAATCATTTGAACAGAAAAATATTAATTCTACAATGATGGCACATTCTATATACTTTATCTAAAGATGTAAATGCCATTTTTCATATGCAGAGAGCATGAATATGACTTCATATTGCTTCCCTGGTATGTTTCATAGTATTCCATTCAAAGGAACTTTTTGCAGTTGAGTTAAATTACCGTCCATAGTCTTGTAGCTGTGAGGATGAGAATTCGTATTCTTCTTGACTGAAATGCCCCCCCACAAGGAACTATTTCTTTCCTGGACAGTGGGATAGTTTTCTGATTTTGGAGCCTTAGGCTTCATTATCTTCCTTCATTCCCTCTACTGAGAAATATGAATCTCTCAGAGAAATGGCATTTATGTTGGGGAACCTGGTTTAGGGCGCAGGCAGTTCATGGGCTCTTTCCTCATCTGGCTCGTGACATTTGAATATAAGCTGCTCAAAAAAATAAAGGGAACACTGAAATAAGACATCCTAGATCTGAATGAATGAAATATTCGTATTAATTACTTTGTTCATTACATAGTTGAATGTGCTGACAACAAAATCACACAAAAAGCAATGGAAATCAAATGTAAGCAACCCCTGGAGGTCTGGATGTGGAGTTACACTCAAAAATTAAAGTGGAAAAGAACACTACAGGCTGATCCAACGTTGATGTAATGTCCTTAAAACAAGTCAAAATGAGGCTCAGTAGTGTGTGTGGCCTCCACGTGCCTGTATGACCTCCCTACAACGCCTGGGCATGCTCCTGATGAGGTGGCAGAAGGTCTCCTGAGGGATCTCCTCCCACACCTGGACTAAAGCATCCCCCAACTCCTGGACAGTCTGTGGTGCAACGTGGCGTTGGTGGATGGAGCGAGACATGATGTCCCAGATGTGCTCAATTGGATTCAGGTCTGGGGAACGAGCGGGCCAGTCCATAGCATCAATGCCTTCGTCTTGCAGGAACTGCTGGCACACTCCAGCCACATGAGGTCTAGCATTGTCTTGCATTAGGAGGAACCCAGGGCCAACCGCACCAGCATATGGTCTCACAAGGGGTCTGAGGATCTAATCTCGGTACCTAATGGCAGTCAGGCTACCTCTGGCGAGCACATGGAGGGCTGTGCGGCCCCCTAAAGAAATGCCACCCCACACCATTACTGACCCACTGCCAAACCGGTCACGCTGGAGGATGTTGCAGGCAGCAGAACGTTCTCCACGGCGTCTCCAGACCCTGTCACGTCTGTCACATGTGCTCAGTGTGAACCTGCTTTCATCTGTGAAGAGCACAGGGCGCCAGTGGCGAAGTTGCCAATCTTGTGTTCTCTGGCAAATGCCAAACGTCCTGCACGGTGTTGGGCTGTAAGCACAACCCCCACCTGTGGACGTCGGGCCCTCATACCACCCTCATGGAGTCTGTTTCTGACCGTTTGAGCAGCCACACGCACATTTGTGGCCCACTGGAGGTCATTTTGCATGGCTCTGGCAGTGCTCCTCCTGTCCCTCCTTGCACAAAGGCGGAGGTAGCGGTCCTGCTGCTGGGTTGTTGCCCTCCTACGGCCTCCTCCACGTCTCCTGATGTACTGTCTCCTGGTAGCGCCTCCATGCTCTGGACACTACGCTGACAGACACAGCAAACCTTCTTGCCACAGCTCGCATTGATGTGCCATCCTGGATGAGCTGCACTACCTGAGCCACTTGTGTGGGTTGTAGACTCCGTCTCATGCTACCACTAGAGTGGAAGCACCGCCAGCATTCAAAAGTGACCAAACCATCAGCCAGAAAGCATAGGAACTGAGAAATGGTCTGTGGTCACCACCTGCAGATCCACTCCTTTATTGGGGATGTCTTGCTAACTGCCTATGCTTTCCGTCTGTTGTCTATTCCATGTGCACAACAGCATGTGAAATTGATTGTCAATCAGTGTTGCTACCTAAGTGGACAGTTTGATTTCACAGAAGTGTGATTGACTTGGACTTATATTGTGTTGCTTCAGTGTTCCCTTTATTTTTTTGAGCAGTGTATATTGCCCCCAGAGTTCCCCTTGGGGGAGTGGGTGGTGATAAATCGAATAAATAAATAAATATAAATAATTAAATATTGGCACTAGGTCAATATACAGTACATGGCATGCACTGTCAATGCTGTAATCCAGTTTTGTTCAATTGGGGTCATTGCAAAGGGCAAAAATATAAACCCCTATTTTGCTTTTTCTGAGAGTATGAATAAGGAGATAATGGGCCTAGTTCTAGTTCCCCTCTGCGTGTTCAAAGAACACATTGAAGGAAGAATAACAAGTTGACATCGGTCTCTTAAATTACACGTCTGGTATAAATCTGTATCTGATTTCTCCAATAAATTGCACGAAAAGTGATAATTTACCATTTAGACTATTTATTTATCCTAATAAAAGGGCTGTATCCTAATGTAGAACCCTAACTTCCAGTAAGCTTTCCTTTCTGCATCTGAGTGTAAGGGTGGGTTATACTTAAATATGTTAAAGGATAATATACATAAGTTTGAGATGTATTGAATTTGCAAACACGCAAAATCTGACTCATTGCAAAAATAATGTATTACATGTTTCCTTACCTACTTACATATTCTATGGTATAATAATTTCCAGTGTAGTAGCCACAACTATCTTTATTGCTCTTTTCCCCTAGGCATCTTAATCATTACCACAAATAATTGTAAAGATTCTGCCCTTGTGACGGAAATTCAAAGTGATATCTTGCTTATTCTCTCTACTCTTTGTGAAAATAATCTTCATAGAAAGGTTTGTATTTTCTCCTCAGTTTCAGAAGTTAATTGTGTGAATTACCAAAGAACAAGAAAGTGAAAAGTGAGCCTGCGTTCAGCGTTTATTTTATTTTCCTTGATTCTGTTGTGTCACTGTGCTTGAGAAAATACATCAATATTCTAAATTGGCATTCCTGATGGGTTTTCAGATAACTTGACTCTGGGATTGTATTATCCATCTGTAACATGAAATAACAAAGACCAGGAGGGACCAAATGTAAATTGCAAAATACACAGTAACAGTGATCGTTATTTATATAATTCTGTATAGAAATGTAGAATGGAAAGTTTGGAAAGGATCCTGGAGGACATGTAGTGCACCCCTCTGCCCATGCAGAAATCCATTTGTATAACATCACTGACAGATGGCCGTCTAGCCCTTGTTTATAAACAAGGTCAGCAAAGGGGAATCCACCAGTTCCCAAGGCAGTGGGTTCCACTGCTGATTCTTTCTGATGTCCAGCTGAAATCTACTTCCTTGTCAGTTAAACCCATTGATTTTTGTCTTGTCTTCTGGAACAACTCTGAACAATTTTATTCATCTACACAAGAGCTCTTCAGGTACTACATGGCAGCTATCATGTCTCCCCATGTTAAATATACCTCTCTCTTCCAAAGCTGTGCCTCCTGAGTTTTATCTTCCAGGTCCCTTATCATTTTGGTTTCTCATGTCTGGACATGCTCCAGTATAGGTTGCAGTTTTCAAATCAGAAGCAGGTATAAATGCTTTGGATCCAATGTGGGTAACCTCTCTAAACCTAATGGCAGCTCCTTAAAGGAGCCCTCTCTTTTCCTGGGCTCAGGGAGATGTGTGCTTAGGTTAAGGGAATGACATATGGTCACATCCTGTTATCATCTCTGTAATGCCTCTTGATCCCAAATGAGTATTTTCCTGAGCCTGCATAGCTACTGTACAAGCCCAGGAAAAGGCAGAGCTCCTGTAAGAAACTGCCAACAGGTATAGAAAGGGTGCCCGTGCCAAATCTGAAGCACCTTTTGCTGTTTCAGATCCATATACTACATACCTGTATGCTCCAGTTGGTCAATTACCTTCCTAAAATACAATACATTGGACACAATATTTTAGATCCAGCCTGACCAAAATAGAACAGAGAGGAACAATTACTTCCCTTATAGTTCTTACAGAATACTTTAAGTTTGACTTACACATTAAACAGGAGCTCTTTGGATGGGAAGGAGTGGATACGCTTATTCCATTTATGAAGATGGATACCAAAAAATTCTATAGTGGATTGGGTCATAATCGTCTTCTTTTCTGTGCTCTGGACTGCTTATGGTAAGTATAGCAATTCTGAAAATTTTAATCTTTGAAAGAAGGGTGAATCCTAGTCAAATGATGTCACCAGACAGACAATCCTAGTCAAATTATGCCCGCGGATCATGAGTCAAAGGGATTTTCTTAGTTTAGGCTTTAAATGTTTATTTTTGAATGACTGTGATATTTCATTACTGATTTTTCTTTTAGTTTTGTTAACTATTAGCAATGGACATACATTTGTTTTGTTTTAAAATTTCCACCAGAAAACTAATCTTGTTTCCCTCCCCCACTGCGAATAGTTCTACAGGTAAATTCAAGGGACTGCTTTTTACAAGTAGGGGCTATAGTTTGAAGATTCTTAAGGAATGACCCTTCAGTGTACAGCTTATATCATTCATACTAATATTTTGACTTATAGGAGAATTGGCCATAGTTCAGTAGTGGAACATGTACTTTGCATCCAGGAAGTCCCAGATTCTGGGCAAAAAATTCATGCATTAAATTGGACTGCTTTTAAGAGTTAGATGGGAATATAGATGGGAGTACAGGCAGGGCCAAAGTCAGGAAAAAAAGAAAAAGTTAAATATACAAACACACTCAGGGACACATGCTGATATTAGACATTTCTTCACACTGATATTCATACATGTATAGAACATACACACACATGCAGATGCATAAACCAACACTCAAAGCTTTAGGTAGCGTGGCAGAGAAGTAAAGAAGGAAGCAAAAGAATTGGGTCTGGGGAGCACATAGGGACAACGTGGCAGGTAGTCAAGGGAGTAAGGAGTAGGGAGAAGGTTGAAATGGCGGAACCCCATGAGAAGGGTTGAGGGGGGAAGTGCAGAAGAGAGCAAAGGGGAGGTCGGGAACATTGCAGGGCAGCAGGAAGCAGAGGGACAGATCAGAAAATACAGGTAGTCCTTGCTTAACAACCCTAATTGGGACAGGAATTTCTGTTGCTAAGCGATGCAGTTGTGAGGCCAGAACCGTGCCCTCATTAGGCCAGGACTTCACACTTCTCCTACCCTGCTGTGCTCACGTCCACTCCCTCCCTCACCTATCTCCCCCCCCTCCGCCCTTTTGGCCGCCCTGCGCTCTGCCACCCCTGCCACCCTGCGCTCCGCTGCCCCTGCCGCCCCCAGCTGACCTTTGCCATCTTCTTCCTCCCAGCCTGACCCTTCGCGAGGCAGCTGCTGGCCGTGCGCAGCCTTCCTGAGGCCTTGCAAGGCTTCAAAGTGTCGTCAGCAGTGGGAGGAAGAAGACAGCGAAGGGGGGGCGGCACAGAGCGCAGGGCAGCGAGGATGCAGGGCGGAGCGCAGAGCAGCAGGGGGCGGCAGACAGCAGGGCAGCTGGGGCAGCGGAGCACAGGGTGGCAGGGGTGGCAGAACTCAGGCAGCCAAAAGGGCAGAGATGCGAGGGAGATAGACGGGTGGGGGAGTTGAAGCACACCCTGCGGTTGTAAATGCAGGCAGGCTGCCAAGCACCCAAATTTTGATCACATGACTGCGGGGGCACTGCAATGGCCATAACTTCGAAGACCAGGCATAAGTACCATTCGTTCCAATAGTCGCTGAACAAATGGTTGTTTAGTGAGGACTACTTGTATATGGAAACATGTGGGAGTGGGGCATGCTGCAACAGAAACTCCACTGATCCACATATTTTTTGCATTCCTGCCTTAAACCCTAGATTGTTACTGTAGTGCTACTGCAGAGCTTTCCAAACTGTGTGTCGCGACACAAAAGTGTGTCGCCACACACAGTCTGGTGTGTCGCCACACAACCTGGAAGTGCTGATCATCATCAGCGCTTCCGGGTTTTCCCGCGGCGACACACCAACGGCAGCGCGCAAAAACCCGAAAGCGGCAGCAGCACTTCCGGGTTTTTGCGCGCTGCCGCAACGGCGGCACTTCCGGGTTTTCCCGCGGCGACACACCAACGGTGGTTGGTGTGTCATTGCAGGAAAACTTTGGAAAGCCCTGTGCTACTGAGGGTCAATAGCACAGGACTAGCTAGATCAGTGGTGTGACATGATAGAAAGCACCTTCCTAAAAAGAATTTAAATTTTTGAGGCTAAATGTTTGCCAAATCAGGCTGTAGTACTTTAATATCAGCCAAAGCAATACCTAGTAAGAAATTATTACATAAAACATGAAAACCCCTTAGTATATTTTGGACTTTGTAAATGAGTAATCATATTAGGAATTCTGTCCTTTTGCAGTATGTTAATGAAAATCATTCATTGGTACTGAGTTCAAGTTGAGTTCAAGAGAGCCAGTTTGGTCTAGTGGCTAAGGCAACAGGCTAGAAACCAGGAGGCTGTGAGTTCTAGTCCCACCTCAGGCATGAAAGCCGGCTGGGTGACCTTGGCCCAGTCACTGACTCAGCCCAACTCACCTCACATGGTTGTTGTTGTGGGGAAAATAGGAGGAGGAAGGAGTATTAGGTATGTTTGCTGCCTTGAGTTATTTATAAAAATAATAAAGGCGGGATAAAAATTAATTAAATAAATAAATAAAGTGTATCCTACAGACTGAAAATATTTTCATTTAAGGTGCTGTGTCATGGGTTGTACTATTTTAGAAGACTATTTTCTTGAAAAAGAAGGTCTCTTCACTCTATTGGATTTGCTTTTGGTAGGTACTATTATTTACATAAACTAGAGAAAAATATTGATTATATTTTTACTAAATATTCTCAATGTATTATATAGAGTCATTAAAATATTTTAATAAATTCATTAAGCTTTATAAATATTACAATTAACATTTTTTAAAAAACCTTAGTATTAGTTTTTTACATACTCTGTATCTATGACATACCTATATTAATATAGTATACAAGAATATGTATTTTAAAGAAAAAAGTAGACTAGTTATATAAAAAACTATATAAAGATCCCTGTACCAAACTACCTAAGAAAAAAGAGGGGAAATAAAAGGCAAAATAAACAAAACCAAAAAACAAACCAAAAAACTCTTATAAAACAACAACCAAACAAAACTAAAAAGTCAGAAAAAGCCCACATCCAATTTATACCTAATTCTAAATATAAAAGGAATTCAATTTTTCAACGCAGAGCCAGTTTGGTATAGTGGTTAAGGTATCAGGCTAGAAACCGTGAGACCATGAGTTCCTGTCCCACCTTAGGCACAAAGCCAGCTGGGGGACCTTGGGCCAGTCACTGTCTGTCAGCCATGGGAAGCAGACAATGGCAAACCACTTCTGAAAAACCTTACCAAGAAAACTGCAGGGACTTTTCCAGGCAGTCTCCAAGAATCGGGCACAATTGACCAGGGAAAAAAAGTTATACCTAATTCTAAATATAAAACGAAAAACACTCACTTAAAGAAGAAAAAAATACACTGTTAAAATTATATAATCCCCTTCAATTTCATCATCATGATTCAATTTTTCAACATAAATTAACCCTTGACCACAAAGAATCGTATTGTCCAGTCAGGCCAATTCTTCATTACAAATCTAATTCAAAGGCTGAGAGCTGCCAAATTTCAGTAAGCCAGTTTTTAGAGTTGGATAACAAGGATCCTTCCAGGAGTGCATAATCACCTGTTTTGTAACTATTCCAGTTCCAAGTTTATTTATTTATTTATTAAATTTCTATGACCGCCCATCTCCCCCCAAGGAGGGAGACTGGGCGGTTCACAGCCACAACAATAACAATAAAATACAATAAAAACACAATAAAATACCAATACAATAAATATAATTTAAATTAAAACCAAGTGGCAGATGGTTCGCAGTGATGCTGAACATATTTAAAATATTTGGGGCGGCTCTAAAAAATAAGCCATCCCCAAGCTTGACCACTTTCCCTCTTGCCCCAGGCGAGATCACAGAGCCAGGTTTTCAATTTTTTTCTGAAGTCCAGGAGTGAAGGGGTCTGTCTTATCTCTGGGGGAAGGATGTTCCATAGGGCAGGTGCCGCTGCAGAGAAGGCTCGCCTCCTAGACCCCGCTAGATGGAGCTCTTTCGTAGAGGGTCTGCAGCATGTCCTCTCTGCAAGATCGGGTAGGACGGGACGTTTTAATGGGGATGAGGCGGTCCCTCATAGTTCTTCATAGATTGAAATATTCTAGAGTTTGTAGATACAGTTTAAGAAAACATTAAGATTTTTACCCTTAACTGCTTTCTAAAACCTGGTTAATCATAGTTATAATATATAAACAATAAGGAATTACAAGCAGTATATAAGCCTAGTAAAATAAATAATTAAATCGACACACCCATACTGTGTGTCCCGAAGTTGCGCAAAACTGATTCCAACTCTAGCATATAAAGGATAAGAGCTAGCCTTTAAAACCTTCTCTGAGGGGTTCACTGGATCCTAAGGAGAATTTTTTGCTGAACTAATTCAAGGTTTTAAGTCATAAGAAACACATCTAACATTCCTTTAAAGCGTGAAGCCATTGATTGGGAAATATAGGATACTCTTGTATATTGTCCAAATTTAAATTTGTATTTTTTTTATTATTTTACGAATTGAAATTTGTAAAATCAGTAATAAATTGTCAGTTGAGTCTCAGTAAAGCCCTTCTCAGATATCCTCAATGCCTCTTGTGTTTCAGAGGATGCAAGATCAATGTACATAACAAGTGCTTTAACTGTATGTATTACTTTTTCAACCATTTTAAATAAATTCTCATTGAAAATGTTCTTAATTCAAAGGCTCTAGGAGCACTTTATGTTAATCAGTAAAACCAATTATAGTTTTTTATAGTGATTGGTTTGGTGTAAAACTACCAAGTTTCAATTATATGTCACACTCCTACTTCAGGAGAGTAAAAAGGAATGACAAGTAATACAGCCAGATATATTCCTATTCTGTGCCAAAGTAATGCTGTGTTATAGAAACTATGAATTTAGGAGTGCCAGTGTGGTATAGTGGTTAAGCTCTTGGACAAGAAGTAGGGATATTGTACCTAAGTTCCAGTCCAACCTCAGCCACTGAAGCTCCCTGGGTAACTTTGGGCTGGTCATTTCTCTCAGCCCAACCTACCTCACAGGATTTTTGCTGTGGGGGAAATAGGATAAGGGACTACTATGTACGCTCCCTTGAGCTCCTGTACAAAAGGCAGGATATAAATCAAATAAATAAATAAATAAATAAATGTCCTTCAAGAAAAAATGTCAAGGAAACATGCAAATGCATTGAACGTATTCAAATAATATTTTGCACAAAAAGTTGTATACTTTATTTGTATGCTTTATTCAAAACCATATGGCTGGGTTTCAGAAAAAACTTAGTATTCTTAAAAAACAATATTCCCTAGAATAAAATAAAAGATGTAAATAAAGGTTTTGCTAGCAGTTAAAAATGTATATCACGTCCTGTTCTCAGAGAAAAAAAGACTGTATACAGGATTGAAGAAAAAACATAAATGTGAAATACATAATCAGCACCTGAACTGACTTTTCACTAAGATTACTTCCATAGTTTTGAACATGCTTGTAAAACATGAAAGTTAGAAACTTGTAGTTAACTTACCTAAAATTAGGACAAACATTCTTTGGAATTAATTTTTTTCAGATTTTATACATAATAATATAATAATGTATAACAGGAAAATGTATAACATGAATTGTATATGTATGTAAGCCGCCTAGAGTCCTCCGTTAGGGAGGGGATAGGCGGGGTATAGATATCAATATAATAAATAAATAAATAAATAAATAAATAATGCCATGCCCTAAAAATTAAAAAATGTAAAAGCCCTTGTAATATTTATTGCTCATATTTCTTTACATGATAATAAATTATAGACTTCAAAAAATTCTGCCTTAAAAAATACTTGTTTTATACACCCCCCAAATACTTGTTTCATAAGCCCCCAAAATAAACACTATAAATATAGATAATGTTACACATTTCAACATGAATTTAAAATTCTATGGGCTCTAATGCTCATATCTCCATGTTACAAAGAGATTCTCATTCATTTCATTGTTATATAATATTCTTATGTTAAGGTCTATCTATATATTTGAATTCCTGTAGCTAATATAGGAATTGGATCAATTGTTGTAATAATTATTTTTAAAATATCTTAGATCTTTATTTATTTCATTCATAACTTTCCTCCTTTCCTGTTTTCTTCTGTAAAGATAAATCAAAAGAATGTATGTAACCTAATTCTTGGAATATTAGTTGAATTTTGTGACAACCCTAAAACTGTATCCCATATCAATGTTTGGAGAGGGAAAAAAGACCAAACAGCAGCTAATTTGTTAATAAACTTGTGGAGACAAGAAGAAGAAGAGATGGGAGTGAAACATGATAAAGTTGGAAGAATTGTTGGTAAGTATTGGTTCATGGTATTTTATCTCATGAACTTAAAAGAATAACAACCATAGTTTGAAGGCAATCTTAATTTTTCAGTTGTTCTAAATCCTACATATGCTGTGGCTAAAATGGCTTTACAATGCTTTTGCAAGTTAGAAGAAATGTGCATAAGTCAGTCATTAAAAATAGGACAGGCAAAGGTTTGATTTGAATATACAGGTAGTCTTCAGTTAACGACTGCAATTGGAACTGGCAGCTCCTTTGCTAAGTGACACGGCCATAAAGCGAAAAATCATGTGTCTGAGCCGAATTATGACAGCAGTTCCAGTTGCAGTTGTTAAGCGAATCACACGCGGTTGTTAAGTGTGATGTCACATGACCATGACTTCTGACTTCCTGCTGGCTTCCCCATTGACTTTGCTTGTTGGAAGACGGCAATGAAGGTTGGAAATGGCGATCATGCGGCTACGGGACACTGCAAGCATAGTAATTGTGCTCCGGTTGCGAAGTGCGCAAATCGCAATCGTGACCGCGGGGACACTGCGACGGCCACAACTTTGAGGACCGGTCGTAAGTCTCCTTGTTCAGTGCCATTGTAACTTCAAATGGTCACTTGAACGAGTGGTTGCTAAGCGAGGTCTACTGGTACCAGATTGATTGATTGATTCATTCATTCATTCATTCATTCATTCATCATATTTATATGGCCACCCATCTCATGAAAAAGTGACTCTGGATGACATACAATAAAAACTATAAAACCGTAATATAAAAAACAATTAGCAAATCCAGAAAATTTAAAAATTGTGATTAAAAGGCAAAGAGAGGGCAGCAGATATTAACAGCAATGGAGCCACCTCAGCAACTGACTGGTCCTGTGTTTCCCACTACAAACCTTCATAGACATATGGACCTCCCCTCTCCTTTGCACATTTGAGCAGAATATTAAAAATCACAGTTTATGTTATGGCTGAACTTGAGAATTGTGCTGTGCTGTAACTATAACTTAAATCAGAAACAAACTTTCCTTCATGGAAATGTACCAGTATATTATTTAAAATGGTAAGAACATGTTTTTTTTTCATTATTTGTTTACCACTAAATAGCATTTGTTCTACAACTGCAAAAGTGCATCTATTATTTTCCTTGTTTCTTAATTAAGGCAGCTTTGCACATCTTATTCTGAAACTGAGATTGTTTTTCATAAACATCATCAGTTTCCTAGAAAATAAAGCTTTGTACCAATGAAGATAATATAAAGAGATCAGAATATGATACACTAAATATGATTTCCTAACCAATGTACTGTTCTTTTTCTGCAGCCAAATTAGATTGGTTGAATTTATATTTGGTCATTAAAACCATAGAGCCTTCAAGATGCCTCACTAATTAAAATACAAACAACGTTGCCGTAAATGTAATAATGTTTTTTTTTTAAACTTGAGGCTTACTGAATAATATGAAATTTGCTATTTGGAGCACTGTTGTTAAATAAATACACAATGAAATTTACATAAATAGTAGATCACAGTAGTTGTAGTAGCTGAAAAAGTATGATTGCAAGCAATTACAGTTCTTTGACTGTAGACCAGAGCTTTCCAAACTTTTCATGTTTGTGATACATTTTTTAGACATGCATCATTTCGCGACACACTCTTACAGTAGGGCATCATTTCGCGACACACTCTTACAGCAGAGCACAAGGCAGGCACTAGGACCTGCGCGGAATCACAGCAGGTTTGGAGGCACAAGACAGGCACTAGGACCTGCGTTGAATCCTGGCAGGGCTCGGAGGCAGCAGCAGTCACGACACACCCAGACACTGCAGCCGACACACTAACGTGTCCCGACACACAGTTTGGAAAGCTCTGCTGTAGACTGTTAAGAAATGTGGAGAGTTGTTGCAAGAGTTTCACTGCTTTTGCAGATCCTCCTGTACCAATATGACTCACAAAGTTTATATAAGTAAAGCAATCCAGACTTTTATTACATTATGTCTGTATTAATAAATTATTATTTCTAAAACATTTATTTTTTTCAAATTACAGTATGCAGTTATATTTCAGTAAAAATATTCAAGTTGCTGAACGTCTTGTAATGAGTGTTCTTTTCTTTTTTTTAATGCTATAGATACAAAGAAGCCACTAGTTGGTCAGTTCCAAAAAACACAAAGAGTAATTCCAATGCCTGCTAGCTGCCCCACTATTGCTGTCATGGATGTTGCTGAAAATATGAGAGCAAAGATTTATTGTCTAATATGTAAATTAGGTAAGGGCCATGAGCTTTTTTCCAACATTTCCATGTATTATAATTTGTGAACAAAGATAACAGGAAAACAATTTGACACAAGCCAACATGAAGGGAAAAAAATAGAAAAAAAACAGAATTGTAAGGAATATAGTAGAGCTGCCATTATATAACATTGGTAATAGAACTGTCAACAGTTGGTCTTGAGGGTGCTTCTGCACATTTAATACTGTATGTAAAAAGGAGGTTCTGCAAGTACTGGTAGTCCTTGGGTTAATTTATTTTATTATTTTATTTATTTTATTTTTATCCCGCCTTTATTATTTTTATAAATAACTCAAGGTGGCAGACATACCTAATACTCTGTCCTCCTCCTACTTTCCCCACAACAACCACCCTGTGAGGTGAGTTGGGCTGAGAGAGAGTGACTGGCCCAAAGTCACCCAGCCGGCTTTCATGCCTAAGGCAGGACTAGAACTCACAGTCTCCTGGTTTCTAGCCCGTTGCCTTAGCCACTAGACCAAACTGGCTCTCTACTGGGTCCCAGTAATTGGGACTGGGATTTCCATTGCTAAATAATGCAGTCATAAAGCACAATGACATGTGACCACATCGCTTAGCGACAGCAGTGCCTGTTGCCATCATTAACCGAATCCCTCCAGTTGTTAGGTGAGGATCCACCCTGATCCAGGCCATTCCCAGTTGGTCCCTCCCAGTCCCAAGTCTCGGTAAGGTAAGGGTCTGCCTCCTCTTGAGCTCCCCCCACCTGCCTATCTCCCCCCCACCTCTGCTCTTTTGGCCGCCCTGCACAGCGGCATGTGGTGGTGGCGGCGCTGGTGACACTGAGAGGCTGTCTGCCACTGCCCCGGGCCTCTATTTCTGCCCCAGCGCCACTGCCGAGGAGTGCTGCCTCAAGACCCACACCACAGCCAGCCACCACAGCGCCATAGTGCAAAGCCCTAGCCTGGAAATTTGGAAGGCCTCAGAAGCATCGCAAGAAGGCAGAGCACAACTTGGAAATGCACAGACACAATTTGGAGAGAGCCGTGTGCAGCCTTCGGAAGAAGGCCTGGCGTAGTCGGCAGCTGCTTGCATAGGGCCAGGCTGGGCGTGCCTTGTCAGCAGTGGGAGGAAGAAGATGGCGAAGGTCAGCTGGGGGCAGCAGGGCCTACGGAGCACAGAGCAGCTGGGGCTTTGTCCTGTCGCGCTGGAGTGGCTGGCTGTGGCACGGGGCTTGAGCAGCACTCTTCGGCGGCGGTGCTGGGCTGAAGTAGAGGCCCGGGGCAGTGGCAGCCTGCTGAGGGCCCCAGGCCTCTACTTCAGCCTCTGTGCCGCTGGCACCACCACTGAGGAGTGCCACTGTGCAGGGCAGCCAAAAGGGCAGAGATGGGGAGATAGACGGGTGGGGGGAGTTGAAGCGCCCCTGCAGTTGTAAGTGCAGGCGGGCTGCCAAGCGCCCAAATTTTTATCACGTGACCTCGGGGGTGCTGCAATGGCCATAACATAATGGACCAGGTGTAAGTACCATTCATTCAGTGCTGCTGTAACTTCGAATGTCGCTGAATGAGTTACCTGTAGGTCTTTTGTTGTTGAAGCTGTAGTAAAGGAAAATGGCAATTTTTAACTTGTCCAACTGCTATTAAGGTGTGAAATCCCATCAAATTGCTTAGTGGGAATAACTTCATTTTGCTAATGTGTGCAATTCTACATAGGTATTAGACAATGTAAATCTTTAAAAAAATAATATTGTTGCAAAGATAATAATTGATACATTGCTTTAGGCTTTGAAAACTTGCCTGGGCTCTCTGCAAAGGATTTTGTTACACTTGCTATCATACGTAGATATCTAGACTTCAAGGTAAGTACTGTCATTTATTCTTTCATTTGGTGGAGTTAGTAGATGTGGAGAAATACATCTTTATTTCCTCAAACACCTTTATTTCCTCATTTTAAAATCACCAAAACTATTTTTAACTTAAAAATTAATTTAGTATTTGCTTCCTACATTTATTAATATACGGAAGCTTTGTCAGTGAATTAATACCTGACCTGTATTGTTTGAAAGTAGGATCATTATACCATTACTGGTAAAAACTAGATATTTTTATCAATTTTTGTTACAAAGATTTCTAATTCTTTATATTAGACAACAGAACCTTTTGAGTTCCTATTTGATATTGATTGTTTTTTCTGGTGACCTGTAACAAAAGTAGAAAAATTGTGGGTTAAGATAAATAGTTGATGCAAAATGAAAATCTGGTGGTCTAATTAGCCTACAGAAGTATGACCAATTAAAGAGCTACCTACTTCATTGCAGCTGCCAGTGCAACATTGCACTCAAGGGAGCAACATTGTTTTATTCATCTCTCATACTATAGCCTTAATAGCTCCTGGAGTTACAGTGGCACTCGGGTTTTTAGTGAGCTGCCAAGTTTTGCTTTCCAAAATCTATAACCATAAAAAAGAATATTTCTTGACAAATATGTGCAATAGTACTAGGTTGGCCAACATTTTAAGTTGGGGGGGGGGGGGTGGAATTAATACAATATTGATAGTCTTTTAAAATATTTAATTTGTTTATTGTATATAAAGGTTGGTGAGATCTGGGATGAAGTGTGTGCAGAACTTAAAAAAGAAAAATTTAGACCAGTCACACCTGACCAGGAAGCATTACAGCTTATTACTGAAGCCCTTGAAAATGTTGGAAAGATGGTAGTCTCCCTCCAGACTGAGATGCTAGAAAGCCAGCAGTTCCAGGAACTTCAGGAGGAGGAAAAATGTTACGGCAAGGTAAGTTCGTGGCACAATAATTTATTTAGAAATAAATGCTGTAGCTAGTTAGAATGTTACTTCTTTAATGTTGTGAGATTCTGGTCTCTCTTGTAGGACATATATGTAATACACTATATCCACTTTTGGCTAGAAACCATTTGCAAATAAATGATATGGAACACCAGTAGTGGTAGTGACTACAGTAAGGATTTGAACTTTACCCTTTGCTAAACTATGAAATAAGATTCTCTTTAAATGCTTATTCCACTAGAAAGACTTCTGAAGAATTAAGGAAAGATAATACATTTTCCCTTATTCTGCTTTTCATTCTAGATTCATTCTCTCCATAAGCAAAAGGAAATGGTCAGTAAATCTTGGGAAAATTTCTTAGCTCGGACGTCAAATTATGAGGCTTTAAAGGTAAGAAGGCTGTTCAGTAGACTTCACTAGGGATGATAATATTCTTAAAATTCATATTTCTGTAAATAACTGAATTAATAGTTTACTGGGGAAGCCATTACACTAATTATTAGTTTTTATACTTTAAAGATAAATAGATTGAAAATTAAGAATATGAAAAAGCATGTTAAGAATAGGCAGTGAATAAATAAGAGTTTTTAAAATATGGGCATAAGAATTCCTTTGATTTCTATAACAGTCCTTGCCAATGTGAGGTTGTTTTAATCTCTTTCACGTAGCATGCTTTATATGTAACATAACTATTTACATAGTTCACATCACTTTGGTTCAGGATTGATACTTAGAAAAATATGGTTTGAAATATTCTTGCATGTATCATTTTCACAGTAAATCTCTCATTAACAGAAGCTAATTTATCTATGAACATACACTTTTTGACCTTTTTTAATAGAAAGCAAAAAGACTTCGGGAAAAATCTATAGAAAATTCTAGATCAAAGATAAAGCAATATAGTGCAACGTTCCATCCAACTGACATTAAAGGCCTAAATACAACTGTAAGTAAAATTCTTAATTGCTCATTTCTAATCCAGATTAAAACAGGTAAAATCAAATATTTAAGATTTAATCCCTGTAAAATGTTTTGTATTGCATCACCATAAAGCAGGATATTCTGCAAATGAAATATTCACACTTCATATTGCAATAATTTTTTTTCAGATAAACCATAAATGTGCCAAAATGTTAATTGTATTATTCTGTCATGCTCATGGACCTATGGATATTTAAGTGAAGCTCATTTTCATTTTATCAATGAGATTTTTGAAATTGCAGTAGTATGCATCTTTCTTTTAGGAAGGCATTTCTAATGTGCTATTTTAGTGTGTTAAAATTTTAAATATTTTTATTGAAGCTGCATTTTTTTCATGTTGTGAATTGTATGGATGGTTTAAAAGTATTAAATAATTGATTTTGGTGTAAGCAACCTCCAATATTTTCTGATCTATGATCGTAATAAAAGATTTTGATTTGAACATTAAATATCAAGCAGGGTGTAGGTGTAATTATATAAATATGCATCCATAGTAGTACTTTGGACTCTCTCTAACATGCACAAACAAAAATACAACTTGTTGGATAACATACTTTTACAGATAAAAGAAGCAGAATTTGTAAGACCTTCCTTTATTATATTGAGGAAATAATGCTGGTCATACTGCAGTGAGGAGAAGCAGTTTTTTAGAAATCAAGGAAAGACATAGGAAGAACCACACATAGCAAAAGTAACTTACCGGTCTTCTGAATTTTAGCAAATGGAATGCACAAACGAAGAGATGACTGTCCTATCATTTACCTCTTTGCCTATATATTGCAAATGACACTGTTTACTTTTTAATCTTTATAAATTACGTTTATATAAATAGTACATTTTTAATCTGAATAACTCAAATCTAAGCTATAAAATAAGGATACGTTTTTAAAAATTTCAGTAAAATTTAATTTTGATAAAGAAAATAGAGTGATGAATAAGAAATAATCATTTTTAAAAGCCAATTTAATACAAATTTTGCCTTTCAGAATATATATTTTAAAAAGTTTTAAAAGCTTCCAAGTATCTCCGCTAGGTTGGGAAATAGAAGTGAAACTGAACTCTTGTTTTTCTTTTTTCAGAATACTGAGCAACATTTTTATTTTTACAGGTTGCATCTGGTCGCTTAGTAGCAGTGGAAAGTACCCCTTCTGAATTAATTGGAGGGCCACTAGCTGATACAGATCTTGCACTGAAAAAGCTTCCTATCCGTGGAGGAGCCTTAAAAAAATTCAAAGGAGTTAAAGTAATAGATTCGTTCAAGAAAGGTTCAGTATTTGTAAAATAAATGTTGTGCAATACTGCTATAGACAGTTCTGTGTATATATTTTAGTTAATTTATATGTGCATCTTACGGACCTATTTGGATCACGATTTGGATAAAATGTAGTTATCTTTAGATAGCATATACATGTGTCTATGGGCACATATATATATATTCATATATAATTATTTATCAGAAATAATGTGGACATCATGATTCTAACCAATAAATCTAGTACATTATGAAGATCAGTTATGTCTAATCTTTGCCAAATTGACTCAGTCTGCATTCTGTTGTCAGTGAATACTAACAAAAATGCATTTAGCTCTGTGTATTATGCTATTTATGCTGACAAACATCTGAAGCATAAAAAGAAGAAAAAGAGACATTTAGGGAATAAAATGAAAGTGCCATTGGCAATCACTGTTATAATCCAGTAATTGCTTCATAATGAGATGAATGGGAGAAATGCTGGAACAGTGACGTGTTGTAGGGATATTCAAAGTTTTTTTAACCTTCATTAACAGAAGAGGCTGATTCATAGATTACCCTTATATGCATCTTAGTTCACTTTCAAATGCACATATTGGGATCAAAGTCATCAAGAGTAATATCAGAAGCAGCTGTTCTCTTCAGGGAAAACCATAACCAAAATGACCTCAAATACTGAGAACTGTACTGCTCTTTCATCTAGCTTGTTTCATGTACAAACTCTGAGTCATAATTCACTGGCAAACATTTCATTGTTTCTCACTGTGGGAGAACCAGTCATGGAAAGATGTATCTATCAACTACTGTGTTTATTGATGGACTAGATCTTAAGAACATGGTGAGGTAAGAGAAACTTTAAGGATTGGGTGATGTCTCTCTGCTAGCAAGGGATTTAATCTGTTAACACACATCCTTTTTTCATACATGGACATGAATTTATACGTGTACAGGTGAACCTTATGAACTTTGAGATATAGAAGCATGGTGTATGTACAAGAATTTTGACACTGAATTTGGAAAATTAAATTGAATATTGACAATTGAAACAAAAACATTTACCACAAATGTTTATACAAAGAAAATGATTAATTAACACATATATCCCAGCATGGGACTAGCAGAATAATCTTAATGGCAGTTGAGCAGGGAAAGGTGAATGAAAGAAGGGATGCCTGTCTCATCAAGAATGGAGCGGGCATTAGAAAAAGTAGTAAGGCAAGGCTGAGGAGTATGAACCACAAGGGGTTCTTTTGAGTTTCATTAGAAAAGCATTGTCTGGAAAGGGCATCATTTTAGAAATTTTAGAAGAGTTTCAGGAAAAACAGAATAATTCAGGATATAGATATATGGCTTTCAGAAGAAAGGAAACTGAAACATCTATATTTCCTTCCCGTTGGTCGCAATAATTTAAAATTGCTCAGTTTACTATGCTTGAGACATGGGCTGAGGCCTGACACAGGTGGATTCTTGTGTTTAAAAAAGGCATCCGTCTAGCTGAATCAGTATTTGGGATTCCAGAACCCAACCCCAGCAAGATGCAACTTATAATAGTTATTTTTGTTTACTTAACAATTGTTCAGTTACAGATAACACAAATTTTCAAAAATCAAACATATAATCTAAATATTTTTGCTACTCAAAAATAATTAAAATATCAGTGACTATAAGGAGATTTATCCATTTACCCTGTGATGCATGTGTAAAAAAAATAGATGGCTGGGTACACTCTCCACCCATTAAAATGAAAGCTGATGGGATGGTGTTAGGAGCTAGGTTACATCATTGGAGAGAAAACTAAATTAAGAACTGAAGTAACTAGTCCTTCCTCCCTCTTCTTGTAGTAATAAGCAACACAATATATTAGGCTCTAACCAGCAATTTTCAATTAGTGTAAAATCTGGGCATTGTTTCCGTTTTACTCTCTTTATAGAGAGTATAGAGCCAGTTTGGCGTAGTGGGTAAGGCACCAGGCTAGAAACCGGGAGACCTTGAGTTCTAGTCCTGCCTTAGGCACAAAGCCAGCTGAGTGACCTTGGGCCATTCACTCACTCTCAGCCCTAGGAAGGAGGCAATGGCAAACCACTTCTGAAATCTTGCCAAGAAAACTTGAAGGACTTGTCCAGGCAGTCTCTAGGAGTCAACGCTGACTCGAAGGCACCCCCCCCCCAAAAAAAACCCTCTCTTTATGGAAAGGAGATGATGTTGGGACATGTTATTTTCTTCTGATCTCAGGAATATTATTTTCAGATACCATCTCCCCATGATATCTTCATTCACCTGTTGGCTATTTTACTGGGTCTCATTTCTCATGTCCTCGTAGTCCATAGCTTTCCAAACTGTGTCGAGACACGTTAGTGTGTCGGCTGCAGTGTCTGGGTGTGTCACGGCTCCGAGCCCTGCCAGGATTCCGCGCAGGTCCTAGTGCCTGCCTTGTGCCTTGCTGCCTCCAAACCTGCTGTGATTCCACGCAGGTCCTAGTGCCTGCTTTGTGCCCTGCTGTAAGAGTGTGTCGCGAAACGATGCCTTGTTGTAAGAGTGTGTCGCGAAATGATGCATGTCTAAAAAGTGTGTCACCAACATGAAAAGTTTGGAAAGCTCTGTTGTAGTCATTCTGCGTTCATCTTTGACACAATAATCTTAGTCTGGAATGGGATGTTTTCCTGCTCATTCTGGCATGACTTCTTTTAGTAGTTATACATACAAACAAACTGATGATTATGATGTGACTTCATTAAGCTGATCATTAGCCATGTACTGAATATGTTCACAATGGTTACCTTTTGCTCAAACGTGGATGCTCTTAAGTTTTGTCAAACTCTATGTGTCCTTCCTTTTTGTTTTTATTTTCATTTTTTCTCATGATAGTCCAGGTGTCATCTCAGTTGCTCAGTATTTTTGTCCTCAGTTGCTCTAGTTTTTGCAACCAAGGCCTGCATTGGGCAGAACAATGTTATTGTAGTTGTGTCCATGATATTGAAATAGGCAGGGTTGCTGGAAGGTGCTAAAGCAGTTATCATTATCCATTGTCCTGAAGCTAAGTTAAAAGTCCTTGAGCAGAGTCTGTACTGCTATCCAGGGCCCTAGTTTGCTCCAGTCCAGATCCACCTCTCTAGGTCTTTCTGTGCAGCTCTCACCTGAACCATTGCTTTGTTAAGACAAAGTTACTGTAGTTATCTAACTCAAGACCTCTAGGGTGCTTTTGTGTCTATCTGCCATGAGACTTGTCTGTACAGCCATTCCCAGAACATAAGACATACTAAACATATGGAACAAGGAGCAGGAAAATATCAATACATTAAATTCAAATTGCACAAAATCCACATTACACAAATAGCACATTGATTTCTCTGCTGTGCAACAAATTCTTGCTGAACAAATTAGATAACAATAGTTTGAAATACTGGCCAGCAAGACATATCTCATATCAGATTTGTATTACTAATCTTCTGTTCATATTAAATATTTATAATTTAAAAGTTCAATTAAAATGTACTAATATTCAAGCACGATTACTTGATATACCTATAGCTACTTACATGTTTACCAATTAAATAACTTTTGTCCTTAAAATGTTTTATTTGGATTGTATCCAGTAGTGGGATTTTTCTTCCCTTAGTGGAAGGTACTTTCAATAGTACAAGTCACCTAGAATTGGGTGTCCATAAATGGAAGCACCATTAATTAAGGCAAGACCACTACTAGCAGCAACCCTTTTAGTGCAGCTTGTTGTCTATGCAGATTATTCTCTGCTCTCATTTTAGTAAGTTGTAAATTAATATGCAGCACATTCCTATACATGACGACAGCACTGAGTTCAATAAAGCTTATTCCCAAATGTGTACATGTGCAGCTTAATCAGTATGCAGCCAGTAATAAAAGGAAGGGAAATATGAGCATAACTGTGTATTAAGCAAAAACATTGTTATGTTTTACTTAATTGAGAAACTTACAAAAAATATCAGGGCTTTTTATGACTTAATTTCACTAGAATGTACTGAAAATGTTCACAAAGTTAAACATATATTTCAAATAACAGTATTGTGCTATGCAATATACTTAGCCAGGTCACTTAGGAGACTTAACAGCTACATTGTGCAAATGCTTAATTAGCTTTAATTTTGGTTTGGTTTTTTGTGGCTTAGTGTTTTGTGCAGACCAAATTCACTTGATTAGTTCATGATTTTATTGTGAAAATCCAGAAAAAGGGTTTACTGAGGAGCCAAGTATATTGTGTATATATAGTTTTTGGCTAACAAGGCAAAAATATTAAAACTCATTGCTATGCAGTGCATTGCTCCCCTCTCAAATTTTCAGAGGAAATAAGAGAAGAATATTGCTAATTAGAAAAATGGAAGTGTACTCTTAAGGTAGCAAAGCCTCCTATAGCTTTAATAGCTATAGGAGTAGCTATTATATATTTTATATAATATATAAATACCGTATTTTCCGGCGTATAAGACGACTGGGCGTATAAGACGACCCCCAACTTTTCCATTTAAAATATAGAGTTTGGGATATACGCCGGAAAATACGGTACTCGCCGTATAAGACCTCTCCTGGCCAAGTGCAGCCGCTCGCCGGAACGCAGCCCCCAGGGAAGAGCAGGAGGACGAGCGCGGGAGAAACGCGGGGATGGGGGAGCAAGCTCCGTTCCCTTGGAGCAGCCTTGGGAAGGGAGGGGGCAAAACGCAGTGGCTCCACGACGGGCTCCAAAGTCGCCCACAACGCTCAACGGGCACCTCGCTTCGCCTCGCCTCGCCTTCCCTTCCCCTCCCAGCTGTGCTTTAAATGGAGCGGGGGCCCAGAATTGGCCGCGTTTCCTACCAGGCTTCCCGAAACGCGGCCAATTCTGGGCCCCCGCTCCATTTAAAGCGCGGCTGGGAGGGGAAGGGAAGGCGAAGTGAGGCGCCCGTTGAGCGTTGTGGGCGACTTTGGAGCCCGTCGTGGAGCCACTGCGTTTTGCCCCCTCCCTTCCCAAGGCTGCTCCGAGGGAACGGAGCTCGCTCCCCCCTCCCCGCGTTTCTCCCGCGCTTGTCCTCCTGCTCTTCCCTGGGGGCTGCGTTCTGGCGGGCGGCTGCACTTGGCCAGGAGAAGTCTTATACGGCGAGTACTATTTTCCGGCGTATAAGACGACACCCGGCGTATAAGACGACCCCCGACTTTTGAGAAGATTTTCCTGGGTTAAAAAGTCGTCTTATACGCCGGAAAATACGGTATATATAAATATATAATATATAAATATATATAAATAATTATATTATATATATTATTATATATATATAATATTATATATTAAATATAATATATAAATATTATATATTTAATAGTGGTGTGGTGGCTCAGCGGGTAAGACGCCAGGCTTGTTGATCGGAAGATTGCAAGTTCGGAGGTTCGAATCCCTAGCCCTGCATGCGGAGTGAGCTCCCGCACTAGCTCCAGCTCTTGCCAACCTAGCAATTCAAAAGATGCAAATGCAAGTAGATGAATAGGTACCACTTCGGCGGGTAGGTAACAGCGTTCTGCGTGTGTCATGCGGCCACATGACCGTGGAAGTGTCTTCGGACAACGCTGGCTCTTTGGCTAACAAACGGAGATGAGCACCGGCCCCTAGAGTCGGACACGACTGCACAAATGTGCGGGGGGAACCTTTACCTTTACCTTTAGTAGACGAGTTTTTTTTTTCCAAGTTCAAACTTTCCTCAGGAAAGATTCACCAACATAATTGTTTAGTTTCCATTTTTCAATCCAGCAACTGTTCTAACATGTTTTTTCTTATTTATTTTGTTTTCATTTCAAATGTATCCTGACCATTTCATAGATTTTTCAATTAAAATCTAAGGGAGTAAATATTCATTATTCAATTTAGCAGAAGCTTTCTTGAAATTGAGAATTTAGCTCGTGGAGCACAAAGCTAGATTAAATTTCCACAATATTTTTGTACAGAAAGTTAGGATTAGGTTGTTTCTCTTTGACTACATGGCTTTAAAAATTAATGTGGATGACACATATAGAAGCATCTATCGCTGCTTCTAACTTCCTGAAATTTTCTACCTGTAGTTATCTATCCATTTTATTATTATATTGCTGAATTTTGGGGGCCTTTACTTCCTTCTTGACTGAAAGGAAGAGAATCACTTTTGCAAAACAGCCTCTTGTGTGCATGCTACAGTAATTACAACCAGGATTCCTCAAATAAAATTTAAGTGTTATTTCTTAATCATGTAATATTTAATAATAAGACTCCCTCTACTGGTTCCGAACTGCATGCAGAAACTTCACTGTTATGTTCTCTGAGCAACATACTGTACTACTGTGGGCATACAGTACAGAATGTATGTGCACTGATGGAACACTTGATATTGCAGAAGAGACTTTTGATCAGGTCATATTGCTACAAGCCAGTAGAAGTATATTTAAAACAATAACAGCAGTATTTCAATAATCTTCACTGCATAGAAAAATATTTTAATTTGTGATAACCAACATGAACCATAAAATTAATAATTAGAGACTGCACAGAAAATTACATCAACCGTAATTGCTTTCCTTGGGTTTACATAGACATTCCCCTCTTACATATCTTAAAATGAAATGTATCACATTTATAAGATACATTATAAAATATATTTCTTGTTGCTGCACCATGATTTATTAGCATATAAAAATATATTGGGTTTCCACTGAATTTAGCACTTGTCCCCAAAAGGAATGAATCAGTATTTTACAAAAATATTATGCTAGTTTTAAAGATATGATTTTACCTGAGAGAATGTAAGTAATTACTCAACATTTATAAAGCACTGGAATTGGCAGTGGAAATCTGGTAACAGAAAAATACCATGTTGGTAATGATTATCTGCAACATGTTTTTCAAATTAGAATAAAGTTAGGAAAAGATAACAAGAAATAGTTTTCAGAATCATCTGTGGAAAAGCAGGCTGACTTTCTTTTGTTTGGCCTTAGTTTGCCATATACCTCCTATAAATTTGCCTCTTTGCTTTGTGCTTAGGGTTCATGAAACCTGCAGAGGAAATAGAGAAAAAACAGTAAGAAATAATAAAATGCTATATTTTTTCATAATCAGTAAAAATGACATATTTATTATGTTCATATCCTTTATTTCTTTTTTTAGCTTTGTTTTTAAAAATAGTAATAACATAATGGTACAAACAAAAATGCAGATATAAAATTCATATTTCAGATTTATAATCAGACTTAATGATTAACACTGTAATCATCAAATATTATATAAAGTAAAGTTAAAAGTCCTTGTCATATTTTTTCAAACTTGTTAATTTTTATGGGTGAATATAAATTCAGTCCCCATGAAAACATCATCATCATCATCTATTAAACTTACATGCTGCCTGACTTCCAGGAACTCTGGACAGATTACATATTGTTTAAAACAGAGCTTTCCAAACTGTGTGTCGCGACACCAAAGTGTGTCGCCACACACAGTCTGGTGTGTCTCCACACAACCCGGAAGCGCTGATCATCATCAGCGCTTCCGGGTTTTCCCGCGGCGACACACCAACGGCGGCACGCAAAAACCCGAAAGCGGCAGCAGCGCTTCCGGGTTTTTGCGCGCTTCCGCAACGACGGCACTTCCAGGTTTTCCCGCGGCGACACACCAACAGCGGTTGGTGTGTCGCCGCGGGAAAACTTTGGAAAGCCCTGGTTTAAAACATTAAAAATAAGAAAAATAACAAGAAACAAAAAGAAGGATGACAGAACCCGGGGGTAACAAAGGGAAACAGCCTAGGTTGAAAGGAGGCTTCAGTCATCCCTACCAAAGGCCATTCAGATCTTGGGGGAACCTCATTCCAGAGGGCAGTGGCTGTGACAGAGAACGTCTGCTTCCAGGGTCCTGATAGATGGCATTGCTTAATTGAAGGAAGAGTGCAACTGGAACACCAGATGAAGTTGTGCAGAGGCCTTCCTGGCCACAACTGCCACCTGCTCATCAAGCAGGAGCTGTGAGTCCAGGAAGACCCCCAAGTTTAATTAAAATAATTAAACAATGTTTAATTCTGAGACAATGTAGGGCACTAGTATGACAAAAAACTGCAATGCATTAAGTGCTCAGCAGTAACATACTGAACGAAATACAGAAAAGAAATCAATGTTTCCATTTGGCTACAATCCTATGGCCCCTGAGGCCTAAGACTGGAATCCCCATTCCCACATCCAGCAGAATTCATTCTTCCCTATCAAAAATGGGGAAAGAGGGAAGATTCCCTCCATCATGTCTCTAATCTTGGAGAAAATGGAGATAATTTAAAGGAGTTCCCTTCCATTGCTTGCAAGGTGAGAATAATTGCTTTTAAAGAAAAAATCAACTAAAAACATCCAGGAAAAGAGGAAATTTCAGAGCTTTAACATCAGAGTCCTACCCATTAATATAAAACCAAACAGAAAGGGGAAAAATACACGTACTTGTTATTTTTACCTTCTAAGAGTTTCTGTCCATATATAAAAGTGTTTCCTTGGATACTAATTGTCTCCTGCCCATTCCATGAGACCTTGAGAGTACACAGTCAATATAAATATCCCAAAAGTTCTGAGCTAAATCATTGAAGACATCATTATGCTTGGGTTTGGACGACTCTTTTAAGAACATCATGAATTCCCAGAGAGCAATAACTGTGCCTGCCACTCTGAGTTTCTTCATCTGCATCAGCCTATGAGAGGACATTTCCCAGCACTGATGATCAACTTCTCCCAGAGAGGCAGGAATTTCTTTTTGATATTCTAGGTTGCCATAAACTAAATTCACTATCAAGAGGCAACCCAGCTGAAGATATAACCTTCTTCTGCATATGGATTCCATGTTGCTCAGAGGTATCTGAAAGCATACAGAAAAAAAAGACTTGGTTTTTTCCCCTCTGGACTTCTGCTTTATAATTTTGAAACATACTTTAACATAATTTTCACAATCAGCATGTTAATCATAAAATATCACTAATGCAATGCTATCAACTGGTTACCAGAAATGATGCAGAAAGAGTCACATAACTATTAGCACATAACATTATTATCACTTTTAGTTCTTACAATATTGATCTTTTAGTTGGGTGTGAAGGAATTCCTAGACCAAGTATTAAGTCTATTCCTCCTTCCTCATTAACAGGATGTTGTAGGCTTTGGTAAAGACCTAGATTAAAAATTCTTTAGTGAGCCAGAAAGCTTGCTGGGTGACCTTAGGCTAATAATCACCTCTTAGCCTATCCAATCTCACAAATTTGTTGTGATAGAAAAATGAGCAATCATGCATCACTAAAAGAAAAAAACAAAGTATCTGTAATTAATTAATACATTTCACATTTAAATTTTGTGATATGTGAAAGTATGAAACAGATATAGCAGTAAGGTATTATGGAAACAATGTGTTCATCATCACACCTTATTATGGCCAAAGGCCAGAGAAAAATATATTTAAATATTAAGTTACACATAAATTTACATAATACCTTTAAAATATTTACTTATTCTAATTGTCTAACAGTTGGGCCGAAAGAACAACTTTTAGTTGTCTCTAGAGGATATCTAATTCAGGTACTGAAGATAGGTCTTCCAAAACATCTGTTTGGTTTTTCCCCCCCCTTTTGATACTGAATGTTAAGAATGCATTTTCAACTGAGCCTAGAAATCAAACCAGGATACAGGGAAGGTTATATTATTTATTTCATTACAGCATTTCTATACCACTGATTCTACAAGGACTTTTGGTGGTTTACAAAAGTGAATATAAAATTTCTAAAAGAATACAAACATACCTTTATTCTCAACCTGGCATACAGATATCTACTTGCTTCATTAGAAGTGCTCAGTCTTAACTGTGCTCTGTACAACTATAAGAACTCTTTTCAGATCTCCAAGGGTAAGCTGTTCTACAGTACAGGGACATAGCCAGGGAAATGTCATGATCACATAGGGGAGGGCAGTCTCAGCATTTCCAGTTGGGACAAATAAATTAGTTGGGTCAGTTCTACCTGAAGGAAATGGTCCTGCAGGTATCTGGGCACCAAGCCATAAAGGGCTTTATATGTGTAGTGAGTATAGAGAATTATCTTGAAGTACAGAGGGAAGATCTATTACCAAGGCAACAATCAGATAAACGAAGCTTGAACCTGGGCCAAGAAAACTCCTCAGACAGCCTCCCCACCCACCCCAATGCTCACTGCAATAGGTTAAAACCAGCACAGTGAAATGCACTCAGAAGCATATTGGAAGCCAATTCAGTGTCCCCAAAATGACTGTTCTATGGCACTTGTGACTCTCATCCACCAGTAGATATGTTGCTGCATCCTGCCCCATTTGCAGATTCCAAGTAGACTTCCAGATAGTCCTCCGGAAGTCCCTCAAAACCTCTCTTCTAGTCTTTTTAAATCATATTGATGTTTTTTTAATTATGGAATAGTTTTTAATGTTTGTCTCTTTTTTTATGGTTTGTTTGTTTGTTTGTTTTACATGCCACCCAGAGTCACATTTGTGAGATGGGCTGCTATATGATATGATTGATAAATAAATATGATTGAAAAGAAAGAAAGAAAGAAAGAAAGAAAGAAAGAAAGAAAGAAAGAAAGAAAGAAAGAAAGAGGGAGGGAGGGAGGGAGGGAGGGAGGGAGGGAGAGAGAGAGAGAGAGAGAGAGAGAGAGAGAGAGAGAGAGAGAGGAGAGAGAGAAAGAAAAGGCAGCTCCATGTAGAGCACATTGCAATAGCTGATCTGAGAGGTGATAAAGGCATGGGAAACTTTTGCTAGGCTATCAGGCTCTAGGAAGGACTGCAACTGGCACACTAGCTGAAGCTGGTCAAAGGTCCCCTAGCCACAGCCTAAAGTATAGTTGTGAGTCCAGGTAGATCCCCAAATTGCAAACTTGCTCTATCAGGGCAACTGACTTCTCGTGCAGAGTTATTGCTGGGGAAGGCAAAATACCAGATGGTTTGTAGACAAACATCTTCCTGGAGATATTCAATCTCAGCTATTATTCCCCATCCAGCCTCCAGGGAGATTTATTTATTTATTTTATTTATACTGATATTTATATCCCTAACGGAGGACTCTAGGCGGCTTCCATACATACACATTTTTCATTATACAATTCATCAAATTTATACAGTGCATTAAACCGCGCGTAAGGGGAGGGGGTAAGGGAACCGACTCTTCTAAGGCTCCGGACTACATATCCCAAGATGCCTTGAGCCGGCTGCTGACGTCCTTGTAGATGTTACTTCCGGGTCCGTCGTAACCGCCGCCATTCGATCTTTCCTCTGATCTTTTCCTGGGATACTGGGCCAGGACTTCCATCACATTGCTAGCTCAGTCTAGGGTGCTAAAATATTATTGGAAATCCTCAGCATACTAGTGATACCACACCCAGAACCAACAGATGACTTCTCCCAGCAGCTTCATGTAGATGCTAAACTGTAAGGGAAAGAGAGAAACCCTATGCCACTCCATAAGGGAACAGCTATCTGGATGACCTATATTTAAGTATTATCACTAACTGGTATAACCCACTCAGGAGGGAGTGAAACCACTGTGGAGCGCTACTGATTTCTAGTGCTCACAGGTGGTTCAGAAAGTTACCATAGTGAATGGTACCAAGGCAACCTAAAGGTCTATAAGATCTATCAGGAGGGTGCACTCCCCCATCCAGGTCATCTACCAGGGTGACCAAAGTGGTTATGTTCCATCCCAAGCCTGAATCCTGGCTGAAAAGGATCCAGATAATCCATTTCCTGTAAGGCAGTCTGTAGTCTATCATTCTCTCAACAACGTTCCCTTAAAAGTTTTCAGTATTAGCTGGATCCAGGGAGTGCCTTTTCAAGGTGGAGGGCATAACCCCACCTTGGAGGCACTGAATGCCTTTCAAATCCAACCTCTCTCCCCACCCATCCCACTTCCCCAAAGAGCCAGGTAGGGCATGGGTCTAACAAGTATGTGACGAGTTCATCCCACAAACTGCTGTATCCATTATTCTCAAGTGCTCTGATTGCCTCTGTATTTCAGAGATGAATCAGTACCCAACAGGGCCACCTACCTAACTGCTGGGAAAATCCCCAGGTGCCATCTGGAATCCATCTAGACCTATCAGGTATTTGGGATGGACCCTCTTAATCAGTCCTCCCATCCTACAGAGGCTCTTAGAAGTAATGAAACTCCCAGCTACTCTTAAGGCAGAAATATCCAAGCTCCTCAATGCTTTTAAGGCCCAAATAGGAATAAGATTTTTAAGATGATCTCTTCCAACTTTATCCAATGTAGGGAGAGTGTGTGTGAGCTAGAAATCCTGACACCTACATTTGCAACAACTACTAGCTTTAGAAAGCTGACCTAAACAGTTGTTTTGCTTCAATTTTTAAATGACTTATACTCTAAACCAGAGCTTTCCAAATTTTTCATGTTGGTGACACATTTTTTAGACATGCATCATTTTGCAACACACTCTTACAGCAGGGCACAAGGCAGGCACTAGGACCTGCGCGGAATCACAGCAGGTTTGGAGGCAGCCAGGCACAAGGCAGGCACTAGGACCTGCACGGAATCCTGGCAGGGCTCGAAGGCAGCAGCAGCCGCGACACACCCAGACACTGCAGCAGACACACTAACGTGTCCCGACACACAGTTTGGAAAGCTCTGCTCTACACCTTCTCATTTCGTGCATGTAGAACACATATATCTTTTTTAGTAGGCAAGATGGCCAGAAGCAACCATGTTACAAAAATCATTGTCAGTCTTCTATTCCACAGGTTAATCAGGCTATTGATAGAGAAGTTCAGAAGAGTTAGAAAGTCCTCAAAGACCTAATACCCAATTTGATCTCTATACAACTAGAAATAAAGCAACTAAGCTGATTCATGGTTCCAATAATGGGTTGGAAGGCAAAAGCAATAGTGTCTTCATAAGGGTCCAGTAAACCGAATTTCAGGCTAATGAAAAATATTAAATTCAAGGTATGTCTGCCAGAAATGAGGGCCCAGATGCAAGCTGGGTTCCACCATACTCCATACTAAACCATGGCTTGTTTTTATTAAGGTTTGTGGCACCCTACAAAGGAACTATATAACATTAAGCCATGAACTATAGTTTATAAATCACAATGGCTGGGTGCCCACACTGCATTAAGCCAAAAAAAAATCAAACCCCAAATTGGCTTAGCAAGATACTTGAACTCAACTATTAATTAAAAAGGCCCATTTCATACTGTATAAAACAACCAACATTGTGGGTGTCTTTAAAGTACCTATAAAAATAATTTCTGGATTACCTCAACACTCCCAATAATAAATATTGAGCTGGACGGAGCAATTACCTGATATAAGGTGACATGACCACTGTAACTGTCTCTGTTTTTCAAATACATTTGTTTAGGTGTATTTAAAGCATCAGAACACTGTGTTACTTAATGGCTTGTATTCACCAGTAAACAACAATTCTCAAACAACTGTGTTTTATTCCAACTCAGCCTGATGAGTAAGCCTCAATTAAAGTAGTGTAGATCAATCCTGTGCATGTACTTCAAGAAGTAAGTTCCTCTTTGTATGCAGGACTGAATGTAGAAAGAGCTGTATTTAAGATTGCACCTTCTATAGCAGTTATACTGGCACAATTCTATAGAGTATACACATTCAATTCATTTAATGAAATTGGGATACTAGATTAATAACCCCGCAGAGCAGTGCTTTCCAAAGTGCCGCCGTTGGCGACACACCAACGGCGGTGCGGTGTGGGGGCGCGCAGGGGGCGCGCAAGTGCACGGCGGGGGGTGCATGGCGGCAGCAGCAGTGGCCTCACTAAAACGCGGAAGTGCTGATGGTGCGCCGCTGCCGTCGTCGCTGCTACCGCTGCTGTGCACACTGCCGCCGCCGCGCACCCCCACACCGGCACTTCGCAACACATAGTTTGGAAAGCTATGCCGCAGAGGGTTGATTTTATTATTATTTTTTAAATTATTTACAGACTACAAAGTTCAACAAAGGACCCAAGGCGACTTATGATCAGTAGAAACATTAAAACAAATATCAGCGTAATGCAGCTAACACAGGCCAACTCTTTTATCATTATTGCAGAACATTTGTCACATTTCTATTCCACCCTTTGTCCAGTTTAGCTTAAAGATAATACAACTAAGTACAAATATTAAAGCCTAAGATATTGGTTTAAATTGCTATTTTCTGGTAACACTTTAACCTTGCTGATCATGAAGGACAATTTTATGTCCTCATGGAAGATGGGCATCTTCACTGATTTACAGTATCGGGGGCTACCAGCCTGCTATTAACTGTGCTTGGTGCTGAGAGAGCCTGGTCCAAACTGAAACAAGGTGATAGTGAAACAATATCACTATCAAGAATGACTGTGGCTTGAATCATGTCAACTGGATTTCTATAATAGAAATCCAGTTGACATGATTCAAGCCACAGACTGTTCCACCTGGATGACTGAGAACCTTCATCGACATATCAAGAATGACCTTCATAAAGCCCCTGCCATACATGCAGCAGGACTCCTTGGAAGGCTGTTCTGCTCTAAATATGTAGGAAATAATTTTTGCCCGTCTCATGAAAGAGCATTTAACCTCACCCACTACAATTTTTTCCAACTTCCTTGTTAGAAAACAGATTTAACAACATTTCTGCACTTGTTTCTTTAAATAAACAGAAACAGACTCTAATACGTTTTTGTGCTGCCCCTTCTGATCAAACAACATTTCTCCCAACTCATTCTTACCCCAGCTTAGAGGAAGAATTCTCTAAGAATTCTCGTCTTAGCTGACAAATCTCTGGATATTTACTGAAGAGTTGCCAAATTTGATGTAATTACTTTTGCTATTGAGACACTCAACTATCTAGCAATTTTGGGAACCTGAACTGTCAGATGCCTTGGTCTCCAGCTGATGCCCATTAGTGCCATATCTGTCTGCAATAAGATTGCATCTATGCATAAGATGGTGACAGATGCATGGGTGGACCTGGTCTGTATTACTTTCCACCCTTTGCTATGAAGCCTGACTGCTGTAACTTTGGGACAGTGTCTCAGTCCACCCTACATCGGAAGGTTGTGTTGTGGAGTGAAATTGGAGGAGGGAGTGCCACATGCATCACTTGAGCTTCTAGATGAAAGGCAGGATATAACTCTAAAGCAGGGGTGAGGAACGTCCGGCCCATGGGCCGTATAAGGCCCGCAAAAGCAATTGGTCTGGCCCGTGGTGGTGGGCGTGGGGGCGGTGGGCGTGGTGGGGGCAGGCGCAGCAGCGGCTGTGTTAGCAGCGGCAACCATGAGGCAGCAGCAGCAAGCTAAAGCCATCTTGCGCCTGATCCGCCTCGCCTTGCAGGCACAGAGGAGCCGGCCAAGGGGGTGGGGAAGAAGATCCCTGGTTGCAATCAGGAAAGGGGCGGATTGCGGGAGGCTCTTTGTCTTCAAGGAGCTGCAAGAGAGCGAAGGACAGGCAGAGGAGAAGATCAGGGAAGTGGGTTTGTCTCCGAGTTGGCTGGCTTCCTCCTCCTTTGCATCTTCTCCCCAGCTCACTCACGCACACAGGCTGCTAGTCACCACCTGGATTATACAACACTGGTGGCGGGTGGGGTGGGGAGGGGAGCTGCAGCTACATTTTGATGATGTCAACAAATGGCAACTACAAAGAAAAGTTGATGCAGAGTGTCAATCTTTCCAAGAGAAATGGACAAATGATTATTTTTTTTGTTGAAGGCAAAGGGAACCCTGTGTGCCTAGTTTGTGGCGATGCATTAGCAGTAATGAAAAAAGCCAATCTGGAGCGTCATTACAGATCAAAACATGCTACTCAATGAATTGGGAGGCCAAATGCGTCTGGATAAAATCAATGCTCTTCAGCGGAGTTTGGAATCACAACAAGCCGCTTTCACTAAGGCTTGTGTCAGAGACAACGTTATTCAGATGAGTTATGTAGTGAGCGAGCTACTCGCAAAGAAGCTGAGGCCTCATGTAGAGGGAGAGTTTGTGAAAGAGTGCATGGTGGCTGCTGCGGAGTTGTTAGCACCAGACAAAGTAAAATTGTTTCAGAGTGTTAGTTTGTCTCGGAGAACCGTCTCAGATCGGATTACTGACTTAGCACACAATACTGAAAAAACACTGAAGGGTTCTGCAGGAGATTTCCAATTTTTCTCTCTGGCTTGTGACGAGACAACGGACATAACAAATACTGCCCAACTGGCTGTTTTCGTTTGTGGGATAACTGCAGAGTTTGACACGTGAGAAGAACTGTCACTGGAAGCCATGCATGGCACTACAAGAGGTGAGGACTTGTTTGAGAGACTTGTTTTATCAATGAAAAAACTTGAGCTAACATTTGAAAAGTTAAGTGGCCTTACTACAGATGGCTCACAAAAAGGGCTAATTGCATTTGTCAAGAAAGAACTGAATCGTCTCAGTCTTGATCCAAGTGATTTAATTATATGCCACTGCATCATACACCAAGAAAGTCTCTGTGCACAGTCGTTGCGGCTCAACAATGTGATGTCAACAGTAGTGTCATGCATAAATTTTGTCAAAAGCAGAGCGTTTAATAGCCGCCAGTTTAAGGAGTTACTGAATGATCTTGACTCTGAGTACGGTGATCTTCCTTATCACTGTGAAGTGCGGTGGCTGAGTCGCAGGAACATGCTCATGAGGTTTTACAGACTGCCGGATGAAGTCAAGCAGTTCATGGAGATGAAGGGAAAACCTGTCAGGGAACTCAATGATAGCAAGTGGCTGTGTGATCTAGCGTTCATGGTGGACATTACCAAGTACCTATCAGAGCTGAACGTCAAGCTGCAGGGCCCCAACCAGCTTCTCAGCTCCCTGCTTTCAAACATGAAATCATTTGAAGCTAAATTAAGGCTGTGGAGAGCGCAACTCGAAAGGAATAGCACGGTGCATTTCCCCACTCTGGAAGGGCAAAAGCCTTCTACGACACTTGAATATGCTGGTGAATGTGCGAAACTAATTGAGGCATTTAATGAAAGATTCAAGGACATGAAAAGTAAACAAATGGAATTGAACATCTTTGCTACACCGTTCAATGTGGAACCAGCTGATGTGCCTGATAACCTACAACATGAAATCATTCAGCTGCAAAGCGATGATGAGCTGAAAGCTAGGTACAACAACCTCCCACTGCTTGAGTTCTATTAACCTTACATAAGCCATGATGAATTTCCCACTTTGAGGAGACATGCATTGAAATATGCATCTGTGTTCGGAACAACTTACTGCTGCGAGCAGTTATTTTCAAAACTTACCATCGCAAAGAGTCGACTGCGCTCCAGACTGCGCGCGATTGGCTCCTGCCCGCAAACCCTGCCCCCTTCTGCGTGATTAGCTCCCGCCCGCAAACCCCGCCCCCTGGTCCTTGAATGATGTTATAAATATCAAAATGGCCCTTGGCAGAAAAAAGGTTCCCCACCCCTGCTCTAAAGTGACCAGAAGGAGATCTTTGCATCAAGGGAACAGCCTGGAAGTGCATGGATGACCTTAGATCAGAGCTTTCCAAACTGTGTCGGGACACGTTAGTGTGTCGGCTGCAGTGTCTGGGTGTGTCGCGGCTGCTGCTGCCTACGAGCCCTGCCAGGATTTCCCGCAGGTCCTAGTGCCTGCCTTGTGCCTCGCTGCCTCCAAACCTGCTGTGATTCCGTGCAGGTCCTAGTGCCTGCCTTGTGCCCTGCTGTAAGAGTGTGTCACGAAATGATGCATGTCTAAAAAGTGTGTCACCAACATGAAAAGTTTGGAAAGCTCTGCCTTAGATATTACACTAGAGACCCAGGGGAATGATGACAGCATTGAATTAGGACTTGAGAAGGAAAGAAGGAAGAAGAAATTCCCTTATTACCTAGGCTTATGAAATTAGGTACTGTATTTCATACCTCAACCAACATGAGTTGATTATATTCCAAGAGAAGCTACATGGGCTATGACACAATGGTCTTCATCAGTTGTCAAACATACCATCAGAAAGAAAACATAATGAACTGGTAAATACGATAAAGAAAGATCCTGTACAAAGATTTGCTTTCTGTCCTTAATCCTGATTATTTATTTATTTAGAGTCAACAGGTTTGTGTTAAGGATTTTCTGCTTTATATGTTCTGTATGCTGTATTCCCTTTCACTGTTATTTCTCTCAATCTCAGTCTACCTCACTGAATTGTTAAAAGTTGGGGAATGACAACATATTTTGTCAGAAAAATAGGATATAAATCTGACAAGTAATTTAAAAAACTAAAATGCTAGGCTCCCAAATAACCACAATAAATTATGAACAAGCAGCCAGAAATATTTAGAAATTCTATTATCCCTCTTTTGCCTTTCTAATTCAAAATAGCTTTGCTACTGTTCAAGCTGGGTTAAAATTATAAACATAGTCTAGCCTCTACTGCTGATCCAAGGATTTGGCAATAATTGATACACTGCTCTATTTTTTTGCTGTTAAAACTAGTATTCTGAATATGCCTAGCATTTCTATATAGATTTGTTCATATGTCCCTGTGTTCAGAACCTTTTTCATGCACTATCTTAGTAAGATTTCTGACAGTTCTGCAAATGCAGCTCATGTTAACTCCACACTGATGATGCTGGGAAAATATGATAGAAACCTATATCAAACAACTTTGAGGTCTTGGCTAAGGTGAAGCATAAACCAAGAATGACTTTTTTTTTTTACTATTGACTCCTCTGGAGAACAAAGGTTCAGAAGATTCTGGTTTTAAGATTTTTACAATACAGTACAATGCTTTTGCATGGAATTGTTGACACTAATATAGCAGCACACACTTGGCAGCACAACAGCCATCACTAATATTTGAATGTCTCAATTTATACATAAAATTTCATTTACTTGACTTCAGCATCATTGTTGATGCTTTCTTCTCCCTAGTTCCATTGCTGAGAAATGCATTTGCATTACTAGGACCTATGTGGATCCCTTGGAAGTACTGATTACAGGATTCACATCAGTGCATCTACACTGTGAACATATACAGCTTTCTTCTTTGTCCTTCTGGAATTCAGGTGTCATCCAGATCAAAAAGCTTGCTTCTCACAGGGCTTAACAATAAATTAAGGAAGTCCAATCAATATAAGGGGTATATTTGAGTTTGTGCAATGAAACACCAAAAGGAATTCAATAAAAATTATTATTAAAAAAAAGAAAAGAAACACCCAACGGAATTAAGGCTGGGATCCTCAATACATTTACCAAGGCATACTCTCCTAACTTTTCCCAATCAATATACAGAGCATTGCACAGAAAGTTCTGAAATCCAAGTCTCTCCCTTTTTAAGTAATGAAAGTCTTTTTAAACATCTGTTTCATGCAACCACATGATAGTGGAGGTGGAGAAATCATACTTACTGAGAGATACAGTCCTGAGTGCAAATATGCAGTCTCTGGTAACTGGTCCTGTTACTTGGAGTAGCTGGAGTAAAGTCCTCAATTGGCTGCCCCAGAACAGAAGGCTGAAGCTGCCGCTGGTGGCGTTCTTGCTGCAGCTCTGAAATTACACAGCAGTGGAAGACACTGTCACCAGCAGCTACACTAATCACTAATCACTAATGGAGAGGGGTATAAAACCACAAACAACCCCGCCTCTCTCCACATCATCTTTCCGGAGTCAATATACTACACACCTCCCCACCCCTCTTCATCCTATTGACAACATGGGCACTGTGTATCTTTTCAATAACAACAAATTCCATAAGAGCAGATGATGTGGGAGCCTGGGCATTTTAACTCAGAAATAAAGTCCCACTTAATCCAATTGGTCTGTTAACTAGACTGAGATAACATATATGTGGGTCATAGTAAAAATGTATTAGAGACAGAGAACATTCCTTTATCACGTCCTAAAATAGAGAAGACCATTTAAAAGATTTATATGCCATCTTTCTGCCAAATAATACTTAAGGTGGTCTGACAATATATTATCAATATATGTCTAGAATCATTGAAAAGAAACAAATTCAGGTCTTACTTTAAAAACCACAGATACAAACTGCAAACAGCAAATGGCAACAAATAAAATATTTGTCAGGGTTAAGGTTAATTTCTTGCAGTGATAAAAAAAGAAAGAAAAATGTTTACCTATAACCAAATGGACATTAAATCCTTTTTTTTAAAAGTATTAAAATATTTTAATAATTTAAAGGGTTGAGGAGATATTGTCTGTAATCTTTTGTTCCCTGAAAGTCTTGCTGTACTGATTTTATCCTTTCTTGCTGGGTTTTAAATGCTTTATTTTATACTTTGGCTTCCTGCTTTTGGCTTGAGAGCTTTCTTGCCAGGCAGCATGTAAAAATTGTTAAGAGAAACATCTCCCTTGCTTTCTCTCTGTCTCTCTGGGGCACCAGAGACGATTCTCAGATAAAGAACAAGTGGTTGGGACAGGCTTACATGGGAAAAGATAGTCCTTAAATCAGCCAGCTCAAATCATTACGGATGCTTAAAATGACAACCATCATTTTGAACTGTGTCCCAACAAGAACAGCACCTAATGCAACTATTTCAGCATTCTCAATTCCTAAGTTATCAACTATCTTTCAAAGTTTGTAGTTTCGAGGACCCCTTCAAAGTCACCTCATGTACAATCAATAATGCATTCAAGCAATGGATTTCCATATCCAGGATTTCTCCATCCAGGAGGAGTCATAGCCAGGTAAAATGTACTACATGCCATGCAATCTTCATGGTTTACGATAGGAATAGGGAATCTGCAACCCTCTAAGAATAGAGAGTGAGGAAGTGGGAGGGGAGAGACTGGGATCATAGACTGCATTAATCTATGGTTTACTTAATTGTGAGGTTTTTAATATGCTAGATTTGTCTGGGTTCATGCAAAACACCAAGGTTATATCATGATTTGGAAGCCACAAATTCACACATCATAGTAAGCCAAAACCAAACCATGTTGTAGTTTAGCTCAGTTTTTTTAATCTAGCCTGAAAGAAGTGGCAGAGGAAGGGTGACAAAATTGACCCATTGCTGACTTCAATCATAATCACTTAATTACATAATCATCGGGCCCTAAAAGATAACCCCTGAGGGAATGAAACTTTGGACAGAGTAGTAATGCCTTCCTGAAATAAGACAAGCACCACTTCTCTAGACAGGAAACCGTCAGCCAACTGATCTACCATCATATCTAGATCAAGGTTCAGTTTTTCAGTCTTCATACAGTCTTTACTGGTTCCAGACACTGATTCAATTTCTCTGCTGCCTCACATGATTTATATGAACAGAAGAAATAAAGCTGAGTGTCAATAACCTTTTATCTGTATCTCTAATATAAATCACGTTGTTTTTTCATGTTGATTTTAAACAGAATGGAAGAGAAGATAGAAATTCCATAAAACTGATCAGGAATATCCTACTAGAATGGGCCATTCAAGTTAGTATGGCCTCTGAAATAAAATGGGTCAGTCTCTAACTCAGTTAGCTAACCAGAATCCCCTTAAGGGAAAAAAACAAAAGTATGAAACTTCCCATGGGCATCTGTAAGTATAAAAAACAAAAACGCATCACATGAATGTAAAAAGGGGGCACTGCTTCAATTATGCAGTCATGTGCACTATCTTGACTTTTTTGACCCACCCTGTGGATGCTCCTGGTACTACTTTATTTTTAATAAATACTGTGCTGGATGACAGAGACACCCTTCTGACCTTCACTCAGTATAATTCATCAAGGCAGCCAAGGCAATTTCTCTTCTGAAACCAGGCCTGAAATCAGGCTGAAACAAATCTAGGTATCAAGATTGACAAGAACTGAATAGCCACCATCTCCTTGAGCATTATGACAAAGATTATTTTTGCAATTCGACATAATTATTAAAATCCTTGAAGTCCAAGGAAGTCTTTGTTTTGAAGTTTTTCATGGTTGCCTTGAACAATGCCTTGAAGACAATGGTAATTTCTCTTCCCCCAAGGAAAGAAGACACTTATCACCTCCAGGACCCAACCAGTATAACCCCTGCCATGAGGTAATGTATTGAGTAAACAAATGCCTGTTTGAAGTCCCTGGTTCATTTCACTGTGAAATAAAGCAATAATCTAGTCATTCTGCCAGCAAAGCAGAGAAAAGGAATTCTATTAGCTCCCTTAAAAGTGATGGAATGAACTATCTATCTAGTCTTATTTTAAAACTAATGAGGTATGAGATTTAAAGTATTTTCACACATAACACTGAAGGCTTCCTGAAGAGGTATTGATGCAGGGCAGAAAGTAGTAGAGAGCTATATTTAAAGTAATATACTTGCCAACTAGTGTGAAATATGATGCAAGGAACACATCCATTTTAGCATCGTATATTTAAATCACAAGATCAATTGTCCATCTTGATACCTCCCACAGAACAAATGTTGGGTTTATTTTTCTTCTTATAGAGAAAAACCTCCAATTTTTATTTCTTACACATTTATATTCAGCAAATAACCATACACTGGCTGGTTTCGCTGACACTATGATGATGATGATGATGATGATGATGATGATGATGATGATGAAAACATGATTTTTAAAATACTGTTTCCTTCTTTCCATTCTTAATGGAAAACATGTTATCCAGTTTTTATATGTATATTTAAGGTTTACATGGAGTACTTTCAGTGAAATAAAGAGATACAGCTTTTTGGAGCATATGGAGAGGGGTTGAAAACAAATAAACCTTGTCTTTCCTTTTCATGCATGAGTCAAGGCTCAAGTCACTACCACAATGCATCTAAGAAGCACATAGTGTTCCTTACTACGCTATAATTATAAAAGAGGATAGAGCAGGGCAGGGCAGGAAATTGGTATTTTTCTAGTAAAAATATTATGTCACCCCCCAAATGGGGCCATATGAGCAGTCATTTCACTAAAGACAGTTTCCAACAAACACCAAATCACTGAGTATTTCCTTTCTCTCAGTGTCCCAGATGGAGGGAACAATTCAGTTTCATTGATTTTAGACACTTAAGAGATATATACTTTGATACTATCTAAGCAATCAGATTGCAAACAGATAAGAAAATGCTACCTTTTGCATATTTCCTGTTACATTATCTCTTGACCAAAGTCTGTCTCTCGGATTATCACTACTTTAGTGTAATATTGATTCACATTCCTTCTAATACATTTGATTTGGTGACATTTTCTATGGTTTGTCAATCGTTTTTCGCTCCACTCCACTGATGAACTGCTGTAGTCTTCTGAGTGTGATTCAAGGGCAACTCCATTTCAGACCAATTTCAGCAGTCCAGCTGAGAGGTAACAAAGACATGAGTGACCATCAACAAGAATTTCCAGTCCAGGAACAAGATAGAGCTGTGCAATGGCCCTCCTGGCCACAGCATCACTACTGGTAAAGACTACTCTCTGAAGTATCTTGTAAAACCTACAGTAAATATAACTAACTTAAAAGCAGGGGCAGCTTTAGGCTAAGGCTGAGTAGGCACTGGCCTAGGTTGCCAAAGCTTAGGCAAGGCCAGTGCCACCTCTCCTTCCAAATCATTCTAAAAATGCAAATCTTTGCATTGGCGGAAGGAGGTGCCATCAATCAATGTGGCCTACGGGCACCATATACCTTGAGCTGCTACTGCTTAAAAGGATGAATGCTTGGGTCAAAATAATGCACTTCATAAATTTAATGACCTTCCTAAAACCCATGTTTCCATTACCAATGTACAAAACAAATATTTTCCTTCTTCCTAAACTGCCATAGTAATGTAAACAACTGACACTGGAGATGGCTTTGGAATTACAGTTATTTGTAAATTATTTCCCCATATATTGAAACATTTAAAAAAATATGCTATAATAATCCCAAGTTAGACTTAAGCTTTCCACAGCCCTAAACTCTTTCACACATGCAGTATGTCACTGCAATTTACTGCTTATCACTGTGGGAATGGGAAGACTCAAAGGCAAATTGCTACTTACCTAATGGGCCTCACTTGAGCCAGTCAGTCAAAATGTATGACCTTGAATTCCCAGGTGGAAAGCAGGATATAACTGCAGCAAGTACACCAGTAAACAGACAAAGAAATGAATCCCTCTACTGGAAACATATCCCACAGAAATCAATCTCATCTTCAGGCCAATAATTTCCTTTATAATTGGGTTAAAATAAGTCAAGTGTTAGAGGCTTATAATACTGAAGACAGCATGCTCTGCAACCTCATTATCAGTGGTTTTCACAGGATTCTTAAGAGAAGAATAATTTCTGCATTATAAGGACACACAATCACCCCTTTTTTCCACATAAACAACATAAACACATAAACAAGTACGGAATGAACTGGACAACTTGACAGCTTGGCTCATTGTGAAGCCTTCAGTGAACTTTTCAAAAAGTTAAGAGGAACAAAAATCTACATGATCTGCAATTGCCACTTGCAAACACTAAACAGCTTTCACAAACAGAATGTCATTAAGGAGTATGCTGTACAAACAACTGCTCCAGCCATAAAGCTCAAACACATTTCTTCCATAATCCCTTAAGTAGAAGAAATGAAGGTTGTATCCTGTCTAAAAAACCATCTACTATGTGTATTTAGATGCTCTGTTCAACTTTAGAGTCAAACGTCATCATTCCAAAAATACATGTAATGGACCTGGTAAACACCAGCTGATTTGTTTTCAAAGTCTGTATATTGGATGCAATTGCTAACATGCAGCATAGTACATTTGCCTAATAATACATTTCTAAACATCCCACCAGGAAATTATTAATTAATTAATTCCAATATCTATAGTGTACCCTAACGGTACGGCAAAGTCCAAAAAAATAAAATAGAAATAGAAATAATAGAAATCAGGGTAAAAACTAGTACATCAAAGGTACAATTTAATTTAATTGCCAGTTCACCTTCTGTTCTACAGAAAATTCTAAACCTCAGAATGAGGCTAAAATAAAATCCAAAACATTCCTTGTCTTGTGGAAATCCATCCCCCTCACCCCCCACCCCCGAGAATTAGAATAGCCCCAACCCAGGAAATGTAGGAAAACCTTTAAGGCCTGGCTGGTTGTTCCAGGAAGATTTGGGGAGTGAAATATAGATGGACCACTACAGGTGGTGTTTCTTTTATTGGGAGAGTGTTTTCGGGTCACATCTAGTCCAGGATTGTTAATGTTGTCCTTTTATATGGTTTTAAAATGCGGTGCACGTAACATTTGGAAGCCTCTGCTTTTTCTATTCAGTGGGGCAAGGATGTCAACCCCAAGTCCTGCCCTGGTCATAGCATTGTATGAGATTCTCTTTTCCAAAAATGAAGAGCCAGTTTTTAGACCATGCCTTGTGCTTTGCTGTACGGATTACCTCATTCAAAGGTAGTGTCAAGTGTAAGAGTTAGGCATGTGTTCTGGATTGCCAGCTACAGTGACTTCCATCAGTTTCTTGATGATAAAGTAAGAGGAAACTAAAATCTTGGTGGGTTTTAGCCTTCACATTTTAAGAGGAGTTAAAATATGTAACAGAATAACTTGAATAAGTCTTTGGGGAAATGAGAAGTAATGCCCTTGTGTAAGGGGTACAGTTCCCTTTAATTGTATTTGGCGAGTGATTTTGCAGAGGATTCCTATACAAAAAAAATAAAAAGGTTTGTTGGGAGGCAGCTGGCGCTTGAGTCTTTGATGGCTGGATGGACCGTTGTTTTGAGTGCTAAGAAAAAAGGAAGGGAGAGATTCATTCAGTCTTCCCGAGTGTGGTGTTTCCTGGATCTGTGATTCAACAAACTATGGAACATTAGCGAGAAACATGAACTCTCCCAGCCAGTTTCTGGGAAAGGGCAAAGCTCCCGTTTCGATGCACCGCCGCATCCTTGGTCACCATCACACAGAGGGAGTCCCACTACACAGACCAGGGAGGGGCGTGGCTATGGAGAGGGCTCTAAGCCCAACGAATTGATCCGTTGGACTGTCGTCGAAAGGGGGATGTGTTGTTTCGACCTCCGCAGTCTCAGAAACATCCTCGCCAAGCCAACGGTGCACAAAACGTCTATTGCTCCCTCTCTTAATCCCGGACACGTCCCACAGAAATGACCGAACTGCCTGCCCGTCTCCCAGCTGCTCGCCTGACTCTTCCGCCCCGACTCCCGACGCCGGGCGGGCGGTGGTCTGACGTCATCATCCGGCGTCCTCGGCTGGGTGTTCGAGCCCTCGAGGAAGCCGCGGGCAGACTTGCTTAGGCTTATTGGCGAGTAGCATGGTGTGGGTCAGCCGCGCCCTCTTAGTCAGGCAGGTTAGTGCGACCTTAAGGTGACCCTCTTTCCCTATAGCTTGTTTCCCTGGGAGAAAGAGGAGGGATGCCCTTGGATGACCAGGGCCGGTCCAGAGCACTGAACGTTTTCCCAACTTGATGTGGTCTGTACGTGCTGCCCTTCGGCTCCTACCGCCTTAGCTGTTCCCCTCGCTGGCTGGGAATTTTGGATCTGGAGGGAAAAGCAGGTTGGGAAAGGCAGCTGGTTCAGTGGAGCTACTTCTCTTAGGGCAGTGTTTCTTAAAGTGTGGTCCTAGGACCTTCCCCAAGATCCTTTCAGGGGTCAGCGAAATCGAAATTATTTGCCAGCCTATGTTGAAAAACAATACCATATTAAAATCCCATCCAATAATTGTATGAAGCAGTAGCAGCAGTGCATGCATCACTTTTAATTTTTAATATAGTAAATATGGATCAGTATAACCCATACAAACAAGCTCTTTTGGGGTCCATAATTTTTAAAAGTGGGAAAGGGTCCTGAGAGAAAAAAGTTTAAGAAACACTGTCTTAGGGTATGTTCCTACAATGCTCTGAGGCACAAACTGGCCTCAGCACGCAATATTTTTTACCTAGTGCTCAATATGAACTTAGCCGGTATGGTTAGTTTATGGTTCAGTGTGTTGGACAACCTAGAAAATTGGTAGTTTCCTTAAACTGCTCAGATTCCTCATGATGAGTGTGTTGGACCAACCAGGCTTATCTTAGCAATGGAGAGCTAAGTTAAAAAAGAGCAATTGAGTTTTTGTCTATTAAATTATAAAAATAGGAAATGTATACCCCTTTATAATTATGCTTATTGTTGGGATGTAAGTCTTAGTAGTTTCTGGCAGGACTTTTATCTTGACTGATGTTTATAAAAAGCATCAGGAAACAGTTTCTGAAGAGGAAATTTGCTGTATAGGACTTTCTGTAGAACTAGAGTCTCCTCCACCAAGAAAGTTTATGCTCTCTGCTGGTTTTTAAGCTGCTTATTTTATTTATTTTCTGTGGGGAAGAATAAAGCACTGTTTTTGAAGGTAACACTTCTTACCTTCTTATTTTGGCTTCACCAAAATAGTGGTTGGATTCATAAACTTTATTAACGCATGGTTTCTTTGGCCATAGTTTATCAAATAAGTTATTACTGGTTGGGTTCATGCTAAACCACAGTTTACAAACTACATCATATGTATTCATGCAACACCAAACAAGAAATATTTGGGCTTGAGATGTGATAATGTGAAGAGCTTCATTTAAGGTGAAGGAAGTCATACCGATAGACCATCTCTGTCTTGGCACATCTCTTACTTTTCATAATGTGTTGCAATTTTCTACTGGGTCTGAAGTACCCATATTTCATGTATTACTTTTCCAGTATGGCAGGTTTATGGATGACCTAAGGATCTTCGTAAAAGGTGGAACTGGCGGAATGGGCCATGCTCGTTTAGGTGGGGTTGGAGGAAAAGGTGGCGATGTCTGGTTGGTAGCAAATGAAAAAACGACCTTGAAGAAAATGAAAGATAAATATCCAACGAAGCGGTTTGTGGCACAAGCAGGAGCCAACAGTAGGTGAGTTCTTTTCATTGATTGAGAATGCATGTGGTCCTCTTATTCCTGTCCTAGAAAACAGTCATGTGATATTTTTTTTTTGGTCTCCCAAGTATTGCTGCACTGAAAGGTAATAAAGGAGAAGATTGTGAAGTAAATGTGCCTCCAGGAATATCTGTTATTACTGATGATGGAAAACAGCTTGGTAAGGATCTTTGTTACTTTACCTTTATTACCATATTGAACATAATAGCAGCTTGGGTATCTAGTTTGATTTGTCTTCATGCTGAATTATTTTTTTAACACTGCAGGGTAAAGTTATGTCTCCCCACCTTCCAAGAATATCTTGCAGAGTGGAGTCCTTGGTGCTCTCTGAGCTTGGTTGTTTTCTTGCAGACGTTTCATTGCCCAACTGGGCAACATCTTCAGTGTGTGGCACTGGAGATGTCGCCTGGTTGGGCAATGAACGTCTGCAAGAAAACAACCAAGCTCAGAGAGCACCAAGGACTCCACAATTTAACCCTGAGCTACAGATATTCTCTTCAATATCTTGAAGACTTAATCTCAGTTATATGTTTTTTCTGCAGTAATAACTAATGGCTTAGTCTACCTTCCAGTGACCCAATGCAACATCATAAACCTAATATATGACTGACATTGCAGAGATCTCCTGTATATACAGTTGTCCAAATTTAGGAGCAGTAAATAATTGATAATTTTCAGAAGCTACTTAATTTTCTTATTCATTTAAAGCATTCTTATCCTGCTTTTCAGCAAAATCAGCATTGAGACAGCTTTCAAATACAGTTAATTGAGCGAACATTGATACTTACAATCTAAAGCAGAGCTTTCCAAACTGTGTGTCGGGACATGTTAGTGTGTCGGCTGCAGTGTCTGGGTGTGTCGCGGCTGCTGCTGCCTCCGAGCCCTGCCAGGATTCTGCGCAGGTCCTAGTGCCTGCCTTGTGCCTGGCTGCCTCCAAACCTGCTGTGATTTTACGCAGGTCCTAGTGCCTGCTTTGTGCCCTGCTGTAAGAGAGTGTCGCGAAATGATGCATGTCTATAAAGTGTGTCACCCACATGAAAAGTTTGGAAAGCTCTGATCTAAAGGATTATGAAATATAATTTTAAAAAATATGGAGAGAATGGAAGGGAAATAAAATAAGCTCACGCATTATTGTTCTTAAAATTACAGTTCTTACAACACCCTCTTGGACAATCTGTTCAGGAAATATATGGGAATGGTTGTAACTAGGTGAGAGTTGCATGAGGTGAAAGCCAGCTGGTAGCAGAGGAATAGAATAGCCTTGTCACTCCAGTATGTCTTTTCTTTGTTAATTTATTTCTGACTTTATTTGGAAGTTGTATTTTATATTCTGTTCAATGGAATGTAACAATTGAGATACTGTCATGTTGAGCCTGACTCCTGATCACTGCAACACAACCATGTAGTCTAGACTAGCCTTCACCCCAATATTCCCTGGTAATCTCAGATTATTCAGACTTAATGTGAATATTTTCATAGGTGTCCTGACTAATAGTGAAGAACCACGCTGAGATGAAGTGTCGAAGCTCTAGTGTTTATTCTACTCTGCTAGACAGAATCCAGCTAAACTGAAATGAATTAGCAAACTCTAAGGGAAAAAGTCCATTAAACTAAGGTGGTGCTTTCTTGACTCTCTTAGAAAGGAACCAAAGAGACTCCGTACTGTGCATGTGTTTGTCCCCCTGGAGAGGGCCCCCTCCTTCTCCACCAGCTATCTCCCTGACAATAGGCCTTTGAAATGTACATTCTTTCATAGAATCTTTTTGTACTATAAATTTGCTATTCAATGTGTTCACCAACTCTGATGGGAAAATCTATATGTTATAGTATGATTGATACAATTATTTTCCATGTCTATGAAGGTTCTCAGTCATCCAGGTGGAATTGTCTGTAGCTTGAATCATGTCAACTGGATTTCTATTTTCTTAATGGAAACGTTTCGCTCCTTATCCAAGGGGCTTCTTCAGTCTGAGCAAAGTTGGTAAGGGAATCCTAAATATGTTCCTAGGTAGCTGTGTGACCTTACACCTGGGGCTAGGTCAAGGAATCCATTTATGCCAACTTGGAAAATCCTTCCTTGAATAGAGGTGGGGGCCTCAGGCACAAACTCTCCCCCATCTTCCTCCCCGTGTTGTCTTCTGTGCCTAGGAAGATTAAGACCATTTCAGAAGCTCAACAGCAGCATGGTGTTTTTAACGACCCTCCATTAGATGATAAAAGGACTTAAAAATTACATCTCAATATAACCATGACCTAGCCCCAGGTGTAAGGTCACACAGCTACCTAGGAACATATTTAGGATTCCCTTACCAACTTTGCTCAGACTGAAGAAGCCCCTTGGATAAGGAGCGAAACGTTTCCATTAAGAAAATAGAAATCCAGTTGACATGATTCAAGCTACAGACAATTATTTTCCATGTTGTTGAATTTAAAAAATCCTTGCCTAAACAATATAGTATGTTGTTTAAAAAATGTCTTTTAAGATGACGTCCTGTGCTAATGATGCAAAAAAAATTTTTTTTTCCTGACCTTCAATGTTTATATTTAGGTGAACTTAACAAAGTAGGAGAAAGATTGTTGGTAGCACAAGGAGGTATTGGTGGATGTCCCGTAACAAATTTCTTCCCCACCAAAGGTCAAGTTCACGCAATACATCTTGATCTAAAACTTATTGCAGATGTTGGCTTAATTGGGTAAGTTATTGATCTTGAAAATTACATTCTAGAATCTCAATAATTGAAGTAATTTCCATTGTACTACAAATTTTGATACCACTTCTAGCTTTATTTCAAACTCTTACACCTGTTCATTTACCTCCAGATGCCAGAATCTTTCTGCTCACTTCCTGTTTCTGTGTACTTAAAATCTTTTCAGGATTTGCACAAAACCACAGCTTTCAACCCTTTCCCCGTTGTTCTGAAATTAGTTTTTAAAGTTGTAGATTTGGAATGTAGAAGGGAAGTCATGGAAATATATTTGGTTTGCTTACTGAATTATTGAATCTTTTTTCTCTCCCCCATCCCCACAATACCTAAGACATTTCCTCTCATTATTAGACAATATTTACTTTAGCTAAAAAAAAATCTTTATTTGCAATTCAGTGACTTTGTTCTATTGTATTTAAAAGTTCTACTGTAATATTAAAATGGTAATTCTCTTAATTCCCACTGTTCTAGATTTCCAAATGCAGGAAAGTCCTCTTTGTTAACTAAGATCTCTCATGCCAAACCTCAAATTGCAGATTATGCTTGTAAGTAATCTTACATATAATTGCACAGGTCTTGCTGTTTCCTTATAAAAAGTTTTACAAATGCATTTGCTATAGCTAAAATTCAACAGTTGCAGATTCTGATGTAACGTCATTGCGATTCTCTGTTACCTTTGCAGAAAATAGAAAACAAAACTGTAGCAGAGGCCATCCTGGCCGAAACTAGCCTGATGTCTACAGAAATTTCTCTATTAATTATTTATTTATTTATTTATTTATTTATTTATTTATTTATTTATTTATTTATTTGAATTATATGTAATCACACCTATCCCTGACAGCTCACAACAAATATCAGTTGAAAACATTACTTTAAAAGAGAAAGAAAGAAAAATCCAAAACAACAGTGGGAATAAAAATATTTTAAATATTTTAAATATTTTACAAAGCAGCAAGAAAGATTATAGCACCAAATGCCCTCCTCATTATGAACCTCATGATGAAGATTGTTAATGAGGAGGTGAAATGGTCTTCCTTGAGATGGGAAGGGCAGCAACCAAAAAGGTTCTATCTTTCCCAAATTCATAGTTTCAGTAGAAAAGCCTTAAATATCCTGATATTAAACCAAAAGGCATCAAAGGTGAACACCAGTTCTTGGAACTGTGTTTGTTAATGAGACCTCCCACAACCATTGCGTGGGTGTGGAAAGCACCAATGAATTCATGGCACCACACAGCAAAGCTAAAGGTGACTTTCCTGGTACAGAGCTCCGTGGTGCAATGGGAGAGACTATATGCAGTGGGGAGTAGCTTAAACCTTAATCACAAATTTGAGGGCACTCCGCCAATAGAAAGATGAATCCTCTGGCAGACAAAACAAAACAAAGCTGCCAGCATAACCCTTGCCATGTGGTTAAGGGCATGGGAAGAAACATGCTACTTTGGGGTTCACAAGCTGTGTAGAATGGTAATGTTGCTTGGTGTGTTTGTGCTTGTGTGCTTGTTTAACGTGATGTGCAATTCTAAGAAACTAGTTTTTTTTTTAATATCACCACTCAATTAAAAATCATGGTTTGTTGATTGGCAAACCTTGTCTTGTTTTAAACATGAACTGTCATCTGGAATTCTGTTTTCTGTTGGTGCTCTGCCCATTTTTCCTTGGTACTTGGAGAAAAAGGTGAGAAAGCAAACCAGGAATTGGTGAAACAGGTCAGGCTTACCTTGTCTGCAAAGTAGCTCTGAATGTTCAGCAGACTTTAGTCAAAACAAGTCCTGATTTAGCATTAAGTACAAGTAGAGCTGAAGGTACACATCATGCCAACTCATAATGGGGTCAGTATGTTTTCGACTTAGAGCGATGCTGAACCCATACATACAGCTTTGCATTTTGTGGGAGCAAGTCAATATGGGTTGTTCAGCAGATAAAAACTGCATGGCTTTATGTTATTTGTGAAAAAGGCTTTGTTTGCAGAATATAAATGTTATTGCTGTCAGGTCAGAATCCAGGAGGTTCTCTGGATAAAGTTTTGTTCATTGCCATCCTTTAGCTGTTTGTAGAGTAGATACACACTGAACAGATGAATTCAGTCTAGGGGTAAATTTCTAAAGTCCTTTATACAACAGTTGACTTATTTCCTGTTTTCCACAGTCACAACGCTATCTCCTGAAATTGGAACTGTGATGTATCCTGATCACAAGCAGGTTAGTTTCCCAAAATAGTTATTATATAAAATATATTGCGGAAATCCCTTTTTGGCTATGTTAGGACATCTCACTTGCTTATAACTGAAAGACTGCTGCCAAGATATCTGTGAGAGCACTGCATATTTCACATGCTAGTTCCAATTCCCTAATTAAGGCATAAAGAAAGCTTTGAAGTGTGGCCATGTTAATCTCTTTTTTATTAATCTCACGTCTGCAAGTCACAACATTCAGGTCTCATTGCCTAAATAGCCCAAAGCAAAATTCCTATCCCAAAACTATTGTTTTGAAAAAAATGTTAATGTTACTGGTATTTCACTAGAGAATCTACTGTTTTTCTAGCTTATTAATTTCCTATTTTTCACAGCTGGATCAGCAAATTACCAACAGGGTAACATCTAAATAAAGAAATTAAGTGTCTATTCTGATATTTCTAATTTAACTGTAGGTTAATTCTTGTATCTCTGACTTTATGACTAAAAATGCCTCTTTATGTGCTCCAAACAGATACAGTCTGCATGCTCAGTAAATATTCATGAACATAGGATGTATCTGGATACATTATGCTAAAGGCCCATCTGGTCCAACATTCAGTTCTCTTCGTGGTTAATGCATATAGGAATTCCCCAAGGAGGACATAATTGCAGTAGCATTCTTCTTCTCATGTTCTTCAGCAAGGAGTAGCAGGGGTGGTAGAAAGTTGGACTAGATAGGCCTTTGAGATAAAGCTTTGATAGTTTTAGTAATATATAGTCATGATCAGTAGGCATACGTGCTTATCCACTGTGATAATCTCTTTCAGGATAAGTGGTGTTAAAGTGCAGAAAATGAGTAAGGAATAGTATGCAAAATAAATTAAAGACATGAGATAGGAAAGGAAGTAAAACTAAATATAGTTTGTGGAGTCCTTGGTGCTCTCTGAGCCTTGTTGTTTTCTAGCAGATGTTTCATTGCCAGGCTAGGCAACATCTTCAGTGCGAAAAGGGAGTGGGACTTGCTCTCTGTTTATATACCCTGTCTTGCCCTGCCTGTGTTGGTGGGGGTGTTGTACTCTCCTTGGTAGTTCCTTGATTGGGTTGTTGTTTGCTGCTTGGTTGATTGACTGAGTTAATAGCTCCTTGATTAGGGTCTATTGTGTTGTTTGATATAGTTTATCCCAACACCTTTCATTCTATTAACTTCTCACCTCTCTCTTTATGAATGTCTCATCAACTCCATCCAGCCACAATTCCTTGGCTTTTCCCTTTCTCTTGACCCATTCAATCTTCACATACTTGTTTTGTGAATCAATCTTCATTTGTTCTCTCTATATGATCAGACTACCTCAGCTTACTTGTTTTGTACTGGTCATTCGCTTTTGTGTTCACATTTATTCCGCAATCAATCATTCTGGGCCTTATCTCTATCCCACATACTTTATTAATATAATAATAATAACAATTATTATTATATTTATATACTGCCTTTATTTTTTGTACAATTCAAGGCAGCATACATACTTCCACCTCCTATTTTCCTCACAAAAACAATCCTGTGAAGTGGGTTGGGCTGAGAGAGAGTGACTGACCCAAAGTCACCCAGTCAGCTTTCATGGCTAAAGAAGGACTAGAACTCACAGTCTCCTCCTTTCTAGTCCAGCACCTTAACTGCTATACCAAACTGGCTCTCAATGGTACTCCATTTGCATGGCATTCAACTTTTATATTTTTCCTGACATATCCAACTCCCCCATGTTTGTCATAATTTTAAAAATCTCATTTTATGTAGTAATCCAGTCTCTTTCACTTCATCATTCCATGAGGAGTTTTTTTTAAAATATTTCCCATTAGCATGATTCCACATTCTTCTATGACACTCTGTAACATAATTCTTTTCACTCTGTTCCCTGCAGCTTCTGCATTTACTATCCAATTATTATTATCAATCTCTTGGGAGATTGATCTTCCAATCCTTTTTCATATAAGACTCATATTTTCTCTTCCTGAAGTCCTCCTTCCTCCACTCTAGTTTGTTTTTCCACTTCTTCCCTTTCATGTCAATTTCTTCACAAGATAAACTACCAAAAAAACTGGTCTGTTCCACATTCAGAATCTTTCAGCATCCTTATATCCTTCACTAATTCAGTCTTTCATTATAAATAATCAAATCAATCCTGCTTTTCAATTCGTACTTTTTTCTTGTATGCATGAATAAATTTATCTTTAAACCACATATCTGACACAGATATTTTTCTAAGTTGATACTCACCAAACAATTGCCAGTCTTACTTGGGTCTCCAGGTGGCCCAGTCACTTTTTCTGTACCTTGTCTTGTTCTCACCCATCCAGCTAATGTTCTTTCACACTGCATCACATTCACTCAGCATTTGCAGTTTTCCCCCAAACTTATGTGGGGTTCTGCAGTTACCACCATTCTCTGTAATATGCATCTGTCAGCTGTCTGTAAATTCCTGCTTTCATACATGCTCACAGCACTCCAGTGTGTGTGTCTTTAAGTCAGTGTTGACTCCTGGCGACTGCCCAGACATGTACCTGCAGTTTTCCTGGCAAGATTTCGGAAGTGGTTTGCCATTGCCTGCTTCCTAGGGCTGAGAGAAAGGGACTGGCCCAAGATCACTCACCTGAGAGCCAGTTTGGTATAGTGGTTAAGGCAGCAGGCTTAAGAAACCAAGAGACCGTGAGTTCTAGTCCTGCCTTAGGCACAAAGCCACAGCACTCCAGATGATACCAATTTATTTTTTTAATCTACACTTTAGCCCTTTCTTTCATAATTAAACCTATACCTTCAGTTCCTTGCCTAAGATCAGATTACTTTCAGTCAGGTTGAGTATATCCTTCACAAACCTACAACAGGACCTCTTCCCTTCTGAAAGTGAAACAACTATTTTGCATTGTGTTGTTCTGTTTCACATTTTATTTTATTTTATTTTATTTTATTATTTTATTTTATTTTATTATTTTATTTATTTTATTTTATTTTATTATTTTTATTTTATTTTATTTTATTTTATTTTATTTTATTTTATTTATTTTTATCCCGCCTTTATTATAGGTACCAGGCATATATTAGGTTTATTATATTTATTTATTTATTTATTTAATTTTTATCCCGCCTTTATTATTTTTATAAATAACTCAAGGCGGCGAACATACCTAATACTCCTTCCTCCTCCTATTTTCCCCACAACAACAACCCTGTGATGTGAGTTGGGCTGAGAGACAGTGACTGGCCCAAGGTCACCCAGCCAGCTTTCATGCTTAAGGCAGGACTAGAACTCCCAGACTCCTGGTTTCTAGCCCAGCACCTTAACCACTAGACCAAACTGGCTGGAGATATCTTTGACCTTAACGTATGTCACATAGTAACATTTCGTATTTTAAAGCTGAGAGTGATCTAATGAGCCTCCCTGAAAATTCTTTACTTTTCTACCTTTCTGTAAATTACAAAGGCCTGGTAATCCATTTGTAAATTATCTATCTTTGTTTGGGATAATTATATTTCCAAATATGAAATTTATGGTACTACATTTTGATCTAATGTTGACAATCATATTATTTCACAAAGCTTTTAGACATGGGATTCTACTCAACCTTCTTTTTACTTTGATGTGCAAAAATCCATAGATAGTACAGGAGAGTAGCCTTGGAAATACCATTCTAAGATGAAAGGCTTGCATCAAGAGGTATCTAATAATATTAGCTCTGCAGTAAAGTTTACAAATGTGAAATGACGGACATAGATGATGCTTTAATCTTTCTCCAAATGGATTGTATGAATCAATTGTTGTAATGTTACAGTGGATAATCAAATTTGCCTTTAAAATTATTATATTTTGTAGCAAGCATTAAATTAGAATTGATGGACACATCTGTATTTATTCCATCAAAGCACAATATTGTCAGTTTCTCTGCAGGCTTCAAGTTCTGAGGCTAGGAAACTACTTGGTAATGACTTAATTCTTCAGGCTGCTGAGAATCCTTGACCCGTGTGAAAAGAGTCCAAGACAACCTAGAACAATAGTATATTCTGGGTGTTTTAGACTACATCTCATATAATTCCTTACCATGTTAGATGGGATTGTGAGACAAAACATGTGGTAGCCTACTCCTGGCTTAGAAGAGTAAACCTTTAGGAACAATTCTTGGTACCATTAATAAGCCCCAAAATGAGTGTGCCATGATGCAGATCTTATGGCTCAAGTTGATGATCCTCCTCAACCTTGAATGAGCTATATGCTCTTATGCTCCCCCTTCCCCGGTTACATATTTCTTCCCTTGGTTCCCTTTTCCTACTCACTATAATTTTCTGTGTCATAGAAATTGGCAAACCAAAGTTAAATCTTGCCTTGTCAAATAAAAACTTGCTTTGAAGTGGGACTACATACATAGTTTGCTAATTCAAACATCATAACAGGCTATGGTTAATGCTAAATGACAAAGAGAAAGGCCCCTCTTTACTAATGATCTTTCAGTCAGTAATGGACTTTTCCATGTTAGAGAAGTTCATTTGTAGCTGAGACAATAATGAGTTAAAATAATGTTTCAGACAATCTTGGTTAAAGCAGATTTTTCTTGAGTATGTGCTCTTTTTGCTATTCTTTAACAAAGGGAAAAGATGATTCTACAGGTAGTGAAGGAACTTATTTATAATGTTCGTATAAGGTAATATTTGTAACTTCCAATTATTTCCAAGGGTTCCAATTACTTACAGACATCCCAAAAGGTTGTCATTCTCAAGGACAGGTTTTGAAAGATGTAGTAGTAACTGCCAACGTGGGCAGTTTCATGGGAGTTTCATGGAAAATATGGCTATTGATAATGATGAATTGATGCCTATAAATTATCTCCAGTATTTCTCTCGATATTGGTTGCTGAGTACCAAAATGGGAGGCTGTTTTGTACATATGCCCTGCTCAAGGACTTCCATAGTCCTCTGGCTGGACACTGTGGGAACGGAATACTAGGCTAGATAGGATTCAGGAGGGCTCTTTTTTCATCTTAGCACAGCTTCCATCTGGCATGTCACTAACTCCCCAGAGTCCCCTGATTCGGGAGATGGGCGGGGATAAATTTAAAATAATAAATAAAACTCCTCAACTGCATTTTTAGAGGGTATCACCTTATGGGTAGGTTGCTTCCATTGAGGGAGCAGGACTCAGATGGTTTGCATAAATATCTTTGGCTTGATATAAACAGAAGTGCACAACCTTTAAGAGATTATTCAACCATAAACAGCAATTTAAAAGTATGGGATAAACATAGAAAATGAATTATCCCAGACTTACCACCCTTTGCTTCAATATTAAATATTTATTTTCACAAAGGTGAATATAGGAAAAAAATGACCATAGGTAATATATGTGTATTCATTCATTTATCCACATGAATATCCTGTTTTTAGCTGCTTCTCATTATTTTGGGGTGCAGAATTAGCACATGGAAGCCACTAGCTTCCTAATGATTTTGATATCCACTTGAGTGAATTCATCAGACCCAAACATTATTGTCATTTTTTTTTAAAAAAATGTTTTTTCCCTTTAGATAACAGTTGCTGATCTTCCAGGATTGATAGAAGGTGCTCATGCAAATAAAGGAAGAGGCCATAAGTTTTTGAAGCACGTGGAAAGGACTAAACAACTTCTCTTTGTTGTAAGAATACACTTTTTGCCAGCATTAACATGTTTCATTTAATTTAGGCTGATTAGTCAACATAAGGGGCGCAATGGCTCAGTGGTTAAGACGCCAGGCTTATCGATCGGAAGGTCGGCGGTTCGAGACCCAAACGCCACGTGACGGAGTGAGCTCCCGCACTAGCCCCAGCTCTTGCCAACCTAGCAATTTGAAAGCATGCAAATGCAAGTAGATAAATAGGTACCACTTCCGTGGGATGGTAACAGCGAGCCACATGACCACGGAAGCATCTTCGGACAGCGCTGGCTCTTCGGCTAAGAAACAGAGATGAGTACTGCCCCCTATAGTCGGACACGACTGTGCAGGGGAAAACCTTTACCTTTACCTAGTCAACATAAGTACCCGTATTTCCCATATATACTCGCATATAAGCCCATCTGCGGATAAGCAGACCTTCACATTTTAAACAAAATACCATGAAAAATGCGGATCGGCTTATTCACAGGTGGCACATTTTTCATGGTATTTTGGTTAAAAATTTGAGGGTCAGCTTATCTCAGATGGGCTTATATGGAAGTATATATGGTAGTTCACACCATGTTAAACTAATAACTATTGTTTATTAAACTATAATTAATTGAGTTTATGCAACATGCTTACCCAAAACCAAACTTCCCATATTTTGGCAAAGCATATCATCTGAACTGCAGACTGGAAGCAGTTCCCAAGATGAAATGTTTTCATGAGCATATAGCACTGAGTGCACATTTACAAGTATGAATTCTTTAAGATTTGAGGAAATTCACTTTTGAAATTAAAGCTTGGAGTCTCCTAGGTTATCTCTCCTAACCTAAATGCTGCTGAGCAACCAACGTAGGCCAGAATGTCTGGCAGTTTGAACAGCAAGGAATAATTGGCAGTGAATTTTTTGGGTAACTTAGTGGGAGGGGGGCACCTGTGGTACAATCTCCATTAGATCTAGAGTAAGACAGAAGCCAATTATGTAAAGAAGTTTCTATAGAATAGATGTATGCAGATATAATGGAACACAGAAAATTATACAAATTATTTAATGGTTTCAGTAATTTAGAAATTGTTTAGAAATGTTAAAGTGAGTGCTATTTTCTGAAACTGTTGCTTTGTATATAAATATATAACCACCTCATTAGCTTTCTTTCACTTCCACTCATTGCTTAGTGAAGAATAATCATGTGTGAGAAAATATTTGTTATTTTTTAAAATTCAGATTGATGTGTCTGGGTTCCAACTTTCTTCTCAAACGCCATTCAGGACAGCACTTGAAACTATAATGTTACTAGCAAAGGTAATATTACTGCCCCTTTTATGTTCTAACATAAAACTATATATAGTTTTATTTTGAAATATTTATTTGTATAACAAATCTCTTAAAATTATAATGTCGAGTCTCAGTCGTATCATATGTCTGGGAATTTCTCCTTGGTATTTCTAGGGACAGTTGATAGTAAAGATGTTGGGCTAATTTGTCCCTGGAATGGTCTGTTTACCTCAGAGCAATTTAGCATGTTTTACTTTGTTATAGATAAGAATAGTGCTGTCTATTGACAGTGGGTTTCAGATTTGGCACCTAAGACAGATTGGCAACAGTTGTTCAGTCAGGCTTCAAAAGTATGTACCAAAGTATGTTTTTTAAATGAACAAAATCTCACAAGACACTTTGGCTTTTTTTCTTTAACATTTTAGTGTATTATTTGGGAGTGCCTTTCACTGCCATTCCCTGATGTACAAAACTAAGATTTCGTAATCACTGAGTTAACTAGAATATGAATATACAGTATAGCTATATAACTGCCTTAACATTATACTGTACTGTATTTATATTTTGTACTGTTAAGTAATACTGAATTACTTGATAGCCAAATACTTTCAAAAGTGTTTTACATGTGCAAATTATATTTGAAGGAGCTGGAACTGTATAAAGAAGAACTTCGAACTAAATCTGCATTGCTTGCTGTGAATAAAATGGATTTGCCTGATGCGAAAGAAAAATTGAACAAGTTAATGGAACAATTGCAGAAACCTCAAAGTAAGATTCACAAATAAAGGATAGTTGTATCTTTTGGGTATAAGTATCAACAAGTAATTCATAATTGTGGGAAGAATTAATTGCTCTTACAAACCAAAAATTCATAGGATTTCCAATGCCTCAATAATAATTGTAGTCCAAGAAGGTAAATGCCAAAAATATTTCCATCTGCATACTAATGAGCTGATGGGGCCATTGCTACCTGGTGGAGATGTGCATTTAATTATGCTTCCATTATTTCATGTTTATCATGTTTTCTGTAGTTGCCCCACAAATTATAGTATTTTAACTCCCATATTCTTGTTATCCTAATTTCAGTTTAAATTATCCTATTGTACCATCAACGAATGTATTTAAACAATCCTGCCACTGGCCTTCTTTTTATTCTTTTTGTCTTATAGTTGAAACATATTAAATAGAGAATAAAATGACCTTCCTCCCTCAAAGTAGGAAATATTAGAGTATATTGAGACGTATCACTGATCATTTTACCTTTGCATCTTTTTTCCTCTGTTAGGACATTTTGTAGTGACATTGTACAATTTAATTATCTATAACATATTTGCTTACCTTCAGATTATTTACACTTGCTTCCGCAAAAGATGATTCCTGAAGTCACTATCAGATTTAAGGAGATCATTCCCATATCTGCACATACTGGTGAAGGAACTGAACAGCTTATTATCTGTTTAAGAAAAGTAATAGATCAAGAAGCTGAAGAAAAGATTGAAAATTATCAAAGGGAACAACTCCATGCATTGCATCTCTCAGAAATATAGCACCATTTAAGCCAATATACCAGTTTTGGTAGGACTCTGCTTGGAACTGAATTTATGCAAATTTATGATTTGTTCTCTTTTTAAGCATAAATGTGTGTATTTTGTTCTTATAAAATAGTAAAAACATATGCAGATTTTAAAGCTATGCATCTCATGTAATTTGTAGAATACTTTTTAAAACATGTAAATATGTAATTTTATATGTTGATCCTGGGGGTCAGTTTTCCTTACAAAAGAGTTCAAGAAGAATACAGTAATTATTTATTTTGAAGGAGCACATCAGTTTATACTACAGACAGCCAATGCTACATGTGATTTCCTGAAATATTTTAGACAGGAATATTTAAATTACTAATAGGTGTTTAGTGGCAATTGTAAAAAGTCCTGCACTGGAACATCTTTCAGCATGTTTGAGCTTATCATATTGTGCAAAGCTAGCCAATTATGGTTTATTCAGCCATAATAAACATAGCTTAGTATGGCATGGAGATTCAGCCAAAAAATGCCATTTAGTAGTTCACACGTGTAACTACTTTTGCACTGCATACCTAGCGAAGAATATTACAGATAAAATCTAGTATTACCATGATATGAAAATATTTGGGGCTCAGAATGCAATGTTGGACCCATGAGGGAATCCTAACTACCTAGGAGGAAGGCAGACTGTAAGAGACCTCTTTTTCTATAGGTGGAGGCCCTTTATGGGGCCCTGTGGAAAGCTGCTCCATGCTGCTCCAGGACCAATAGAAACAGGTTTTCTAGATGACTCAAGGAAGGCTGTGAATCAGACAATTGACAGCCCCTCCTTCCCCTGAATTGTCTCTAGAAATAGAGAACCAGTCATGGAGCCTGTACGCCAGAGTGTCTCAATCAGGGTTCCACAAGAGGTCACTAGGGGTTCCCTAGGAGATCACAATGTATTAAAAAAATTATTTCAAACTTGGGCAACTTCACATTAAAGAGGTAAGTTTCATTATTTTTAGTTTAAACACTGTTAATCCATATATACAGGCCTACACATGAAACAAATACAGTAATTTTGTAACTTCGGGCCTATATTTGAGCCTGAATGTGCAGGGGTTCCCCTGAAAAATATTGCAAGGGTTTCTCCAGGGCTAAAACGTTGAGAAAGACGCTTATTTTCCTATTAGTACTATTGGAAGTGGGGAGTGGGAGGGGGTGGGTGGGAGACCAAATTGGAGAAGCGAGAGACCATCTGGCTGACTTAACACATCCTGCTAAGCTATAGTTTATTCTAACAATGGTTGATTAAGCCATAATGGCTTCACATGTCTCATTGTGCCATAACCTGTGGCTCATTAGACATAATGGCTGGTTCCACCAAGACATCTAACCAGTAGAACTTACTTCTGAATAAACTTCAATGCACAGGGTCATGAATTAAGATATGGATGGCATGGATATATGTGGTATGACAAAGTAAAAGTTAATGTGGACTTTAAAAATCATTATATTAGAAGATCTTTGTTAAGAATTTGGAATAAATATAAATTAACTTTATGTTACAAAAGACCTTTATGGATCTCTACGCAAGAAGCATTTCACAGAACAGAAGTAAGAGTTAAAGATAAATGGCTGACTTATAAAGACTTCTTAAAAAAAGAGCAAGGACAATATAAAACCAAATCAAAAGAAGAACTGGCCTTAGAAGGATATACTTTCCAGTGGCTCTCTTACATGCAACTTGTAGAAAAATTTAAATCAGATAAAAAAGAATTTGAATTTGAACAAACTAAATCGGAATTTGAGATACAGCTTTGTGAGACAGATGATCATTTAATTGCTAAAATGTATAAATTATTGTTAAAAGGTGAAATGGTAGAGGAACAAGCCAAAGATTGCATGGTCAAATGGGCAAAAAATATTGGTCATAATATTCAAATGCAACAATGGGAAGATATGTGGATCAAAGGATTAAAATTTACTTTATGTTACAATTTAAAAGAAAATTTCTATAAGATGATGTACAGATGGTATATGACCCCACAAAAATTAGCTAAAATGTATGGGAATGTTTCCAACTTGTGTTGGAAATGTAAAAAAAAAAGGTCATTCTATCATATGTGGTGGATATGTGAGATTGCAAAGAAATTTTGGACTCAGATACATTCATTGATGCAAAATATTCTACAAATTCGAGTTCCATTTAAACCAGAATTATTTCTACTGGGAATATCAGAAGAACAAATAGGAAAACAATTTACAAGAATTATGCAATACATGATTACAGCCGCAAGACTTGTATATGCACAAAATTGGAAAAATCAGATCACACCTACAATACAAGACTGGATGTTAAAATTGATGGACATGGCAGAAAATGATAAATTGACATGTTTATTAAAAGAAAATTCAAATTATTACTTTCTAAAAGAGTGGAAACCATTAATGGACTACTTGCAAAATGCAGGAGGGGCAAAGCTTATATGGGGATTTGAGGACTAAAATATATATAAATTGATATATTAGACAAGAAATGTTTTTTAATGTTATAAATAGACCTAGCATGTAAGATTAATTTTTTAATATACTAAGACCAGAGATAAATCGGAAGTTGACTAATTTCTATGTTTCATCTTTTTTTTCCTTTACTACACCCTTTTCCTTCTTTCTTTGATTTCTATTTCTATTTCTATTTCTTTTTCCGTTTCTAACTTTTATCTATGTATATTTAAAATCCAATAAAATATATTAAAAAAAATAAACTTCAATGCACTGAATGCAGGGATGGGCAAAAGTAGGCCCCGGGACACGTGGACCTCGATTCCTTTTTGGCAGCCCTTGGTGTCCCACTGATCATAGTTCCTGAAAATCAAGGGCGCCCCTTGCACCATATTCAGATTTGTGTGAGATGGTCCTCCCCACTTGTTGTTGTTCAGTCGTTCAGTCGTGTCCGACTCTTCGTGACCTCATGGAGCATAGCACGCCAGGCCTTCCTGTCCTCCACTGCCTCCCGGAGTTTGCTCAAGTTCACGTTCATCACATCGGTGATGCTATCTAACCATCTCATCCTCTGCCGTCCCCTTCTCCTTTTGCCCTCAGTCTTTCCCAGCATCAGGGTCTTTTCCAGTGAGTCCTCTCTTCGACCCTCCTATAAAATGTTAAGTGACCTTTCCCCAGCTCTAATCTAAGATTTGGCTCTGTGTCCTCCCCCTTTTTAAACAGGAGAGACTTGCTGCATTCCTATTCCCGAATCAGCTACTGCTTCAAAGCTTGGCTATTGGTCCAGATTAGAGTTGTGGGATCTGACAGCTCAGGATGAATAATGAGTCGTCCAATGGATTCCAGGAACTAAGCTGTCTTTTTTCCTAACGAAATGTTAATTAAAAACGCCCCTTCAAAATGAAACCGCCTAGGGCCCCTCCTTGAGAGGGAGATGGGCGGGATATAAGTATAAGTATGATAAATAAACTCTTAAACCGCTGCAAAGACACTAAAATAAAGGGATGCTGCAATTTCTTTAGCTGATTTTTTAAAATTCAGTTCTGAAATCAGACTTCCACTTTTATCCTTTTAGAACAAAAATCCATACGCAGTAAGAATTCACATTGTCCTGCAAATGGCTTGTAAAAATAAAATAAAACTACGGGAAAATAACCCTAACAACTAAAAGTCTCGAAAGCGACGGCTCACTTCACCCAAGCGACTTCCTTTTTGCAACTCGCCCGGAGCCGCTCCGCGAACGACAACTTCAATTACAGTCGGGAAGGTGTAGCCTCCAAAAATAGTATCTACTGAAAGAGGATCTTGGGAATTGTAGTCTTTAGAAGTACGAGGAAACTAAGAGAACTGTAGAGAGAGACTACAGTCCCAGGAAGCTTTGGGCAGACCTGGAAAAGGCAGCCACTTCCTGAAAAACCGAGAGACCGAAGATGGATTCGGGTTTGTAATTATTTGTATCGTGCGTGGGAAGCAGGTAAGGAGGGGGGAGATTTGTTCTATCTATCTATCTATCTATCTATCTATCTATCTATCTATCTATCTATCTATCCATCAACAAAGATGCCAGATTTTATTATAATTAGGTTTCTTTCCTGCCGGTCCAGACCAATAGAGCTGTGCCATATTTATATGGGTGTATTGTCCATTTCTATCCATGAAACTCGATTGTACAAGGATTGTTACGATTATCTGTTACCCTCAGTGCAGCTCTTTGCCTGTTTATTCAAGAGTAAGCCTCACTCAGAGCCATGGGCTTATCTGCCAGTCCGACATGAGGTATCTGTGATCTTGGAGATGTTGCTGAAGTACAGGCTCCAGCATTTCCAACGAGCATGGCCAATGATGAGGGAGGAGGACGGGAATTGTAGTTCAGCAACATCTGGAGGGGATCCTGTTGCCCACCTAGTGGAGCCTACACCTGTAGTCCAAATATGCTAATATTTGGAATGAAACACTTTTTTTAAAAGGTTTCATTAAAATTAGAGGCCATCCTATGAAAAAGTTTGGTGGGATAGATCAAAACAAGTACTTCTCCTACAATTAGTGCTTTGTAAGATTTGGTACCACAAGTTGTGATGGGATCTGATTTAGATGGACTTAAATTGAAATTGGATAAATTCATGAAGGGAAGCGCCCCTATCCTTAAATAGTATTTACAAGTTCTCTGGTTGGCTGCTGTGAGATACAGGTGTTGGATCAAGTAGGCTGATAGAACTCTATATTGTCTGTTAATTGTATGTTTCAAATAGGTATTTATATGTTGTCCTGAATCAGTTTAACTCATCTGCTTGTGGGTTCCATCATTTTAGCCATCAACAGTAATGCAAGCAAAATACAATGCTTTGTATTGATCTTAGATTGTTTAGGTTGATTTAGAATGTTTCAGTTCGATAACTTATGATTTATTTCTCATTTTTCTTGATTACAGTAACTGGAACTGAAGCAGGTTAGATATAGGGTACAGGTAAGCATCTTACTATATTGAAACATGTTTTCCAGGCTTTGTTAATTCATCAAATATAGAACTGATATGGTGGGGGCTTAATGAAGTCTGTGTCATGTTTAGTTTGGTTCCATACTCTGATTCAGCATATATTATGTTGAAAACATATTACTGCATATTCTTGTGTCTTCAAATGAATTTTGAATACTTATAATCATGAACTAGGACTTTTGGTTCTTTTTCTGGCAGGTGACCAGTTTAAGGACAATCCTGGTATATACATGAAGCTATAGAAAAGCTTAATGAACACAATTAATTCTTATCATGTTAGAGATTCATGTTTCCTGTGTTAAAAAGAGTGGCAACCACATTTTACTATATTTGGGGGGTGGGTGTTTAATGGCATTATGTACTGCCGTTGCATACTTGGGATTGGATCCTCTGCATGGTGAATGACAGGTAGGATGTGCCCTGCACATGTTTGGACATATCTCTGCAATATAGTTACGTGTATACACAGTACTCTTGCAACTGGAAACTAAGAAAAGGCATGCCTCAACTCAGATATCTGAATGAGGGATTTGCTACCTGCAGATGATGCAAACTCATTTTTGAATGTGCCCTCAACATAAACATTGAGGAGCAGGGGTAGAAAAATAAGTAGTTCACATAAAATATTGTCCCCGAGAAAATAGTTAATACTGTCTTGGAGAAATGTAAGGAAGAATGAATTGATGGTATTTTTCTTATAGATTTAGCATCTACAGTATAAGATATTTTTCCTGCATGCACAAATGAGTTTAAAATATTCTATTTTCTTTCTGTAAAAAGCTGGTGTTGGCCCAGTTGATATAACATGGCTCTATAGCAGGAGTTGGTGACCGTCAGTTTCATCCAATCTAGCACTTGCAGGATAAATTGAAGAACTCAGCTTCTTAGCCCCAGTTCCCATTCTGTACCACTGATATATCAAAATGGGAGTGAAACACTTGAGAGGGAAGTGTCTTGAAGGTCTCTAATCCAAAATTCTATGTCACACAGTGACTGACCAGCTTATCTTGAATGCTGGAGATGACAGTGACAGCTCTCCTTCAATGAAATATTTAAGTTAGCTCCAGTGTAAGTGCACAAGTCCAGTATAACTATGCCTCTATGTCAGAGCTTTCCAAACTGTGTGTCGCGACACAAAAGTGTGTCGCCACACACAGCGTGGTGTGTCGCCACACCACCCGGAAGCGGCAGCGCGCGCGTGCACGGCGGCAGCGGCGCGGGATCAGTGCTTCCGCGTTTTAACGGAGGCTGCCGCCGCTGCCGCCACCACCGTGCATGCACGGGCCGCCGCATGACTCCCTGTGCCGCCGCGCGCGCGCGCCACCGCACACCTCCCCGCGCCGCCGCCATGCGCGCGCGCACCGCCGCCGCACTGCTGCCGCCGCCGCCGCCACTAGTGTGTCTCGAGCGGCGGCACTTTGGAAAGCCCTGCTCTATGTAGAACAAAGATTGTAAATGTATCTATCTATTAAAAATAGGAAATTGAGAGGCATTTCAGAAAGAATCAAGTTTACTGATGTCAACAGATTACTGAAAAGAAGAACCCAAGGAACAGGAATGCCTGAAGTTAGATATTTTGCTCTGGTATGGGTATTTTTTACAATAGAGGTGAAGTATTTTACAGTTGCTATGGTTAACTAGATTTTCTGCATTCACACAGAACAAGGATTCCAAGGTGAGTTTGGGCATCATGCTATGCTTCTATGTTTCTGTGTGTTTAACAGTCATGCTAATGGCAGCAGCAACATGGGAGCAAATGGACTAAGAATGCTAATGTTCAGCTTATTAATAATAAGTTGAAATTCACCGCGATCCTCTTTTATAAATCTAAGCAAACATGGCCACTGACTCAAAACATAGCTATTTATATTTGCTCTAAAATCTCTTACTCTCTAGATACATTGGTCTACTTCTATGAGTTCTTCTATTAATCTGAATTTAATTACACCTCTAGGTAAGTTTCCATTCTCAGTCCTGTAGAAAAGTGCTTATCTTGACTTACATTTAAACAGGTATATAACATGGCTAAGTTTAGACCAATGCAAATAGGCAAATTAGCTTTAATTAAAAAGCCTGGTAGCAAATTCTATACCTACTTGTACTATAACTAAAATCACAAATAGAAAAGTTCAGTAATTGGGTCTCTGTGTTTCTACAGTTTTTGGAATTTTTTACTGTAAATATAGCTTTCTGTACTAAAATTGCATGCCAATCCCTCTGCAGTTAAATGTGTGGCTGAATGTAGGACCAAGAAGTAAAAACCTTTATATAAGATGCTCATTTTCTAGACAGTCAATTTAGTTCAATTGGGCTTATTTCCAGGTAAGTAAAGAAGGGATTGCAGCTTTAAGAAACGGTTTCAAATAGTTGTATTGACTATTTGCATTAAATACTACTTTTTATGACCAAACTCACTGTATTACTACTAGTTGATGCACTAGTAATATCGAATCATTTACAGACAGTTACTGAGCAGTAGTTTTGAGATTCTGCACGAAGTTGTCAAATTGGCAGGGGGCAGTTGATCTAATGGTCAATATCTGTATCAGTGACTCAAGCATGAATTCCTTAGGGAATTTGTCGTTCATTTCAAGGACAGCAGTATCCACTATTTCTCCTTGGTTTTTCCTCACACTGAATTGATCTCCAGGTGGTTAACTTGATGCCCTTTTCTGCCTTCCCCAGGAACGCTTTTCACTGGCGGGAATGGGCTGCCGGGATGTTCACGCTGCGACGGTCCTGGCCTTCCTCTCTGGAACAGCTGCCTTGTCGGGACTCATTGCGGCCGCGCTGCTTCCAAACTGGAGACAGATGCGACTCTACACCTTTAACAAAAATGAAAAGAATGTGACCGTTTACACTGGGCTGTGGATTAAGTGTGTTCGCTCTGACGGGAGCAAAGACTGTGTCATTTATGACACTGAGTGGTACACGGCGGTTGATCAGCTGGATTTGCGTGTCCTCCAGCTGGCTCTTCCCATTAGCATGTTGACCACAGTCTTGGCCCTCTTCCTCTGTTTAATTGGCATGTGTAACACGGCCTTCATATCCACCGTGCCCAACATCAAGCAGGTCAGATGTCTCATCAACAGTGCGGGCTGCCATCTTGTGGCTGGCCTCTTCTTCCTTCTCGCATGTGTCATTTGCCTGATCCCATCAGTCTGGGTCATCTTTCATAATCGAGAGCTGAACCAAAAATATGAGCCTGTTTTCACCTTTGACATTTCTGTATACATTGCTATTGCCAGTGCAGGTGGCTTATTATTTACATCCATTCTCTTATGCCTCTGGTACTGCGCATGCAAGACGCTCCCTTCCCCTTTCTGGCAGCCTCTGTACTCGCATGCCCCTAGCGTGCACAGCTATGCTTCCCAGCCGTATTCTGCACGGTCTCGGCACTCGGCCATTGAAATTGACATCCCTGTGGTTACACGTACTTCTTAACGAATAGTTTGAGAAAGCCAAACACTCCTTTGCGTATTCTACCTTTATTCCAGCGTTTGCAAGTCAAGTGCTTTCCAACAGCTTAGCAACTTCTACAACTATAGCAAGGGTGTGTAGTTTGGTGACTTTTACTTTCATTTCCTAGATCAGTGTTTCTCAATCTTGGCAGGTTGAAGATATGTGGACTTCAACTCCCAGAAGAAGTCCACACATCTTCAAGGTGCCAAGGTTGAGAAACACTGACCTAGATCGATAAGAAATAGGAATGAGCAGGCTGAAATACTAGTCTTAGAAGCGACTGCAAATTTTTGAGGGCCTCTGAAACCAGCAGTCTTTGTAAGTTTATAAGTAACTTAAACTTTAGTATCCTTTTACTTGTACAGATTTCAAGTTTCTTCCATAAAATATACTACTGAAAAATACTATCTGCTGGTGTTTGTAATCCAGCGCATGAAACATTTAACTTTTAAGTAGTTCTTACCAGTCTAGTATTTCCTCTAATTTGAAACATCTGTATTTTAACTCTTCTTCGCTGATAGCCATTTCTTATTTTTCCAAATGATAAATTTATATTGTCTGAAGCTGTATAGTAATAGTCTGACATTCAGTATGCAAAGTAATCATTAATGTACACCTTCAGTCCAGTGCCTATTCTTGTGTTTCGTTATGCACATACAAAAGATACTTGCCTGTCAACCTTTTTGTAATGACTGCTCCTTGGTTCCTGTGAAGATTGCAAGTTCAAAAGAAGCATAATAATTAGCAGGAGTATAACTACACTGCCTAAGAAATGTTTTGTTTTGTGAAAGAAAATTTTTAAAGCTGTTTTTTTTTCAACATAGAAAGTTATGCAAAAGTCTGTTTATAGACAGAATGTATGTGTAGTGTAACATCAATATCAGAATAGTCTCAGGATTGATATTGGAGGCAAAGTCAGAAGTGTAGATCAGTTGGACTGCTATTGTATGTAGGCTCATGCTTCCATGGGATATCCCTTTATTATCGAATATTTTTATAACCTATGAGGGGTTTTTGCTTTATATTTAAAATCATAAGTATTCTAAATATTTGTTAACTTAGAAGAATATCTGCCTACTCTGACTCTACTGAAAAATGCCTTTCTGGTTTTAGATTTTTTTTAAAAAACTTAGGATTACATTTATGAGTTACCTTTTTATAAGTGGATTCCTGAAAGCCATGTTCCAAATAAATTATAATGAGTATAGAATATTTTTATATAATATTACAGTATTGAAAATGAGGTTATCATCAGAAACACTTGCTGTATTGTAACATGCATATAGGTTTTATCTGGAGATCTCCAGCCTCACTCTGTTTTCTTATGCATGAGACTTTGTGGTTTCAGAAGGTAATTTTTTTCATTTTCTGGTATTTACTGCTTTCTGAGTAACCGGTCAGCAGTTTGGAGCATGCCATCTGATCTCTTTTTTAAGCAAGTAAGAGTTTACAAAAGCTTTTAAACATATTCTGGAAATTGAGCCAATTTGATAAAATACAATCTGTTCTCCTGAATTTATTGAATTTGTATATTCTTAAATATAAAATATAAGTATAAAAAATATATGTAATTAAAAACACTCATCGTAGGAGGAATTTTTATATCTTTCTTAACTGGCTTCTAAGAATATTACTTTTTCATTTGCTTTAAACAGCAGAAATAGTAAAATATGACTGAAGAAAGCACAGTCTTGTTTACGATACCTATTTCTTTAGGCAAAATTGTTGGAAATTGTTCTCTATTGATGTTTGTTCTGCATCACCATTCCAATTATATGCACATCAGCCTGAGCCACTGAGAGCTTTTAGCTTTGTTTTGATTGAGTAATTTCTCAGAAACATTGAGTATGTGAAAATCTTAACAGTGATATTTGCGTTGTTTACAAGTAAAAATGGAATATTAGAAGGGATTTGTATTTGCACTTAAATGAAACTCATAAACGTGAAGTGCGTACAATTTGCTTCAAATAGCTTCAATTCATGAGAATGATGGATAAATAACATCCTCAAAATGCAAGGCAGGTTTTAAGTTATATGTGCTGTTTCTGATAAAGGAATAGCAATGCTTCTCCTTCAGTTCTCCCATTCAAGGTTTTAAGATTCTGTTGACTCTTTTGGGTATTTGGAAACCTTATGAAAATATAATAGCAACATTCTGATTACTCCCTCTTTCGATGCTCCAGTTCTCATCTTACAATTGAGTGGGATTAGTAGGAGTGAGAAGGCCCAGATTCTAGTCTACCCTCAGTCACAGAAACCCGATGGCGGACTTTGAGCCAGTCCTCTTTCTCAGCCCAACCTACCTCACAGGGTCGTTGTTGTGGGGAAAAATGGAAGTCCTATGGATGCTGCTTTGGGCTCTTGTTTGAAAAGCAAAGGAGGTATGAAATCAATCAATCAACAATACATCAGTTACATCGCATAATATAAATGGTGGAGCTGATGTACTTAGCTTAGAGGTTCCATTTTGTACTTTGTTAAGCATATTCTATATTGATGGAGATAGCATGGATGTAGCCACATTCTCAATGGAGCAGTTTTCCAAAACAAACCCCATTGTGTACCCCATGCTGTTAGCTCAAGCTCTTTGAAAGAAATTAAAATGATGCAGCAGGGCTGCTTTTGGGAGGTGGGTGAGTTTCATTGTAGCTGGTGGAGGATAGTACTTTGTGGAGAATGTTTTCAAGGATGCTGCGTTTCACTTAGTTTGGTCATGATTCCACAGGTAGCTGTCCTGTATTAAAGCCATCTCTTACGGGTTTTAACTTGAAGTGTTGGGATTCTGAAAATATTAGCTTGCTTTTTTGGTGTAGGCTTTCACAGCCAGTATCTGTTGGGCAGCATAGAGCTTCAGGGTTTAGTGACTGTGGTCTAGACAACAGATTTCCTGACGTTTCACCAGCAACTCTGGCTGGCATCTTCAGAGGCACGGTGATCTGCCACGCAAACCATAGGCAACTGAGCAGGGACTGACTGGGCTCCTGTTTTTATAGCCATAAAGTTATAAAGCTATATGTAGCTATAAAGCTATAAAGACTATAGTCTTTATAGGTGACCTGACTGGCAATCAAGACAGGAACCCAGTCAGTCCTTGCTCAGTACACCACCTTACTTCTAAAGATGCCAGCCAGAGTTGCCAGTGAAACATCTGGAAATGTGTTGTCTAGACCAGTGTTTCTCAACCTTAGCCACTTTAAGACGTGTGGACTTCAGCTCCCAGAATTCCCCAGCCAGCCTTGCTGGCTGTGTTAAAGTTATTCTATGTAGGATTCAAGCGAATGGATTCCTTCACTGTGAATTTCTAGCCTGTAAATTGGGATTTTTCCATTCCAACTCGCTGTAAGCAGTTTCCCATAACATTCTACCAGTAAAAACACCAGGTGTGATTTCGCTAGTCAAAACAATGTAGTGATAACAGTCCAAAATATCTTATTCTCATGGGAACAGTGTCCTGTAAGGGAGACAATGCGCAACACCGCCATCTCATGGCAGTTTATAGTAAGTACAACTGTTACTACATTGTTAAGCTGAAAAATGGCCTAGCCCACATAAGCCAATCAGAATGCTGAACCATGTGTATAATTCAGCTATGAACTATGGGTACTCACTCACTCACTCATTCTATGCTTCTGTTTGACTGCTATCTACATGTTGCCATGTACTTTGTTTCTGAACTGTAACTACGCCTGGTCTTTGCATAGACCATGATTTTTCTTTCCTCACATCTGTTGATGGAACTCTGTGTATGCTTTGTTTTTTCCTTTTTGCAATAATGCACTATACATCCATTATTGCCTTATGCTACCAATAAAGATATTGTTAGCCTTAAAACACGTTGTTTGGATTAATCTGCGCCTGGAACCCCAAAAGCCAGCAACACCCCACAGGCTGGGGAATTCTGGGAGTTGAAGTCTTAAAAGTGGCTAAGGTTGAGAAACACTGGTCTAGGTCACTAAACCCTGAAGCTCTACACTGCCCAACTTGCTTTTCTGTTTTGTATTAGGAGTACAAGGCCTCTACCTGTAAGCAAATTGAGAAAGTTACTCCCAGCAGTGTGTGCTGTAAAGTGGCATCAGCTGTGTGCCACCTGCCCTGTCCCCCTAGCTAACTGCCTTAAGGTGGATGGGACAGTATCCCTCGCTGGTGCTGAAGAAAAACTCAACAGCTTGCTAGCTGGATTTTGTACATTTCCTTAATGAAACATTTATTTCTCATAAATGGACTTTTTGTCAGTACTGATTGTACTTGTGCATGCAGAAGCTATTAAATTGTGATTTAGGTTTAACGTTACGCCATTTCTTTTGAATTTTACCTTGTCTGGCATGGTATAAATAGAGTAATTTTTCAAAATTGTGGATGTGAATCTCACCACTCATTTTGGAACAAAATTTCTCCATCTTTGTTTTGCATGGAAATGTATTACTTTCATCAGAGTTGCCTACTGTAAAGAAATCTGGTTTTGACATTTAATAATTCGTTACAGCATATGTTTTTATGTAAAGTGTGTATTTTTAATTAAAAAAATAAAACATTGTTTTGTAATGGGTGATCAGACTGCTTTTGACATATAGAAAAGTCTTCATTGTTACAGTACAAATTACTGCTAAGGTGAAAGATATACAACTCACACTATAGCTTAGTGCAACATAGGAATTAGGCCTATATGTATCTCTTCCCTCCCTTTCCACGCACTCTGCTCTGTTTAACTCATCTTCCCAAATTAGGCCCTCCTCGTTAGCGTTCTAGGTTTCCAAAGCATGTTTGATCCTCACTGGGCTTTTTTTTTGGGGGGGGCACCGTTCCCTGGAATCTGGTTTGGGTTGAGATGGTTTCTCCTTTCATGGGTGCTGTCCTCTTTCAAGGGTGGTGTCCATACTAGCACCTCTAGTTTGAAGTTCGGAAGAATTTGTTTCCAAAGCAAAGATCCTGAAACTGGATACAGATGAAACTATGGTCTCCTTCGATGTGTCCTCCCTTTTCACCAGCATCCCCACCACTCATGCTCTATCCGCTGTCAGGAAGAGACTAGAAGAGGACAGCACCCTTGAAAGGAGAAGGACCATAGTTTCATCTGTATCCAGTTTCAGGATCTTTGCTTTGGAAACAAATTCTTCCGAATTATGGATGTGGTGTTCAGAGTGTCCAACTAGAGGTGCTAGTATGGACACCACCCTTGAAGAGGACAGCACCCTTGAAAGGAGAAACCATCTCAACCCAAACCAGATCTGCCATCTTCTGGACCTGTGTCTTAACACCACTTATTTCTCATACAGAGGTGACTTTTACAGACAAAAACACAGCTGTGCCATGGGTTCTCCTGGGTCAAAATCAAGGCCCAGGAAGTACAGGCCTTCATGGACCATATAAACACTATAGATGCCAACATTAGGTTCACCAGAGAAGACACCAAGGACAACAGACTGGCATTCCTAGACTGTGAAGTCCTCATTGGGACCGGTGGCAAGCTAGAAATAGGGATCTACAGGAAACCCACACACACAGATCAATATCTGATGTTTGACTCCCACCATCCACTGCAGCACAAACTAGGAGTCATCAGGACATTGTCATACAGAGCAGAAACCATCCCCACCTCCATGGATTCCAAAAAGAATGAAAATCAGCACCTGAGAACAGCTCTGAAGGCCTGTGGATATCCAAATTGGGCCTTCACTAAATCTAAATCTACCAGACCTAAAACAGCGACAGATAGGGCTGAGACTCAGAGTAAACGGAAGAACCTGGTCATTCCCTACATGGCTGGCGTGTCTGAAAAGATAAAACGGATATTTGGCAAACACCACATACCTGTATATTTCAAACCCACCAACACACTGAGACAGAGGCTTGTACACTCCAAAGATCAAACTCCAAAACACAAGAAAAGCAATGTAGTTTATGCAATCCAGTGCAGTGAGGAGTGCTCTGAACTCTACATTGGAGAAACCAAACAACCTTTGTACAGGAGGATGGCCCAACACAGGAGAAGTAACACCACAGGACCAGAGTCAGCAGTTTATCTTTATCTAAAGGAAAAAGGACACTCATTTGAGGACATTAATGTTCACATTTTAGACAGAGAAGATAGGTGGTTTGAGAGAGGGGTCAAGGAATCCATTTATGCCAACTTGGAAAATCCTTCCTTGAATAGAGGTGGGGGCCTCAGGCACAATCTTTCCCCTATTTTCCTCCCTGCTTTGTCTTCTGTGCCTAGGAAGATTAAGACCATTTCGCAAGCTCAACAGCAACATGGTGATCTTAACGATCCTCCTTTAGATGATAAAGGGACTTAGAAATAACATCTCAAAATAACCATGACCTAGCCCCAGGTGTAAGGTTACACAGCCACCTAGAAACATATTTAAGGATTCCCTTACTAACTTTGCTCAGACTGAAGAAGCTCCTTGGATAAGGAGCGAAACGTTTCCACTGAGAAAATAAAAATCCAGTTGACATGATTCAAGCTACTGGTCTCAGGGACGTTCAAGGTCAAAGAAAATGGTGCTCTTCCACACCCCAGCTCTGAAACCAGAAAGCCATTGGTCCCCGATCTGTCTGTCTCCATAGAGTCCCTTGACCTAGGTCAGTGTTTCTCAACCTCAGCAACTTTAAGAAATTTGGACTTCAACTCCCAGAATTCCCCAGCCAGCATACTGGGGAATTTCTCAAGGCGCGAGTCTGTCTACAGCGCAGCCAAGGACGAGGCACGAGAACGGCAGGGGACGCCCCGCTCCTCCTTCATTTCCAGAGGCGGCGGGGCGGAGCCAGCGAGCGCGTCGAGGGCACGTGGGCGGTGGTGTTGTTCTTACTCGCCGGGAGGCATCGGCCTTGTCTGCGCAGTTAAAGCGCGCTTGCGCGAGTGAGGGAAGAAAGTCTCCCTGAATTCCACGGGAGCGGGTGGGCGCGCAGGTGTCGGCGCCTCGTGGGAGAATTGATGGCGGGGATCATGGCCGCGCCCTGCTGGCGGCGGCTCTGGACTCTGGCCCTGTCGTGCGTCTTGTGCGGCTGCCTGACGATGGGACTGGAGAGCCCTGTGTCGCCTTCGCCGACTCCTGCTCCGAGTAAGCAAGGAGCGGCCTGTCGCCTGTTCGGACCGGGTGGGGTAGGGTGCAATGCGGGAGGGGGCTTGGCTCCTGCTCAGGCTCAGCCCCCTTTCCCACCCCGTCGCCAGCTTTTCGGCGGTGGGGAGAGTCCTTTTCCTGTCCCTTCTCTTGCCTCTCTACTTCGCTGGGTCCTTTCAGGAGAGCCAGCGCATTTTTCTTCCCCATTTCCCCCTCCCAGTTAGGTGCCTTAGAAATGGGGGATGTGAAGTCCCATCACACTGGCTCGGGATTCTGGGAGGCGTAATCCTGAATGATCTGGAGGGCACAAGGCTCTCCAGTCCTTCCTTATATTAGCAGACACCCTCCTTCCCCCCGCCCCCCCCCAAGAAGCCTTATTGGGCATCTTTAAAAATAATCAGATATATTGTGCTAAATCCCCTTCAGTCTTTTACAGATGAACGTCCTCTCCAGTAATCTGGTTTTATCATTTGCTTTGACCTAAAAATCTCCTTGGATGCATCAGTTCCTGCCTGTCTACCTGCTTTCCCCACTGACTTCTGTGTGTGTCCCTCTCTATCACTCCATCCTCCATGAGCCTGCAGTGTCTTAATTTCAGTGATCCTCCAGGGATTACAGTTAACATTTTGAATAACCTGGGTCTTCAGGGTTGGGTGCCTTTTCTTTTAAGAAGTTGTAGAAATAACACTTCTGTTGTAAGAGAGGCTGATTTAGCTGAAACTTGTTACAGCAGATGGCTGATTTTATTGCAGGCAGCACTTCCTATATTTTCTTTCTCCCAAAACAGTTGGAACTAAATTAGACATGATGTTAGGGATTTGAAGTGGACTTTACTGTTGGTATTTTAAAATACAAGGTAAGAACTGGCATGAGACACTTTGGATTAGGTCTGAGTTGAGGAAGGAATTTTATTTACCTCTCACACACAAACCCCTGCATAACGATTCTGAATTAAGATACCTCTGAACCTTCTGTTGGTCATATTGTGAGAAAGAGAGTTAACCAGTTTCAAATTCTAAATTTTTAAAGGGATGTTGGCTTTTATTTTCTAGTAATTTATAGCTTGTTCAACCCTAATAGATAGATATAATTGCTTTAATGGTGAGGATTTTGAACAAAAGAAAAAAAATCCAGTTCTTTATTTGTATCAGTGAGCATGTTGTGCTGTTAATTTTTTCTTTGAGTTACGGTTTAGAGCAGGGGTGGGCAACGTCAGGCCCGTGGGCCGTATAAGGCCCGTGGGGCTCCCACCTAAGGCCTATGGGGCTCCCGCCTGCAAACCCCACCCCTTCCACGTGATTGGCTCCCACCCGCAAACCCCGCCCCCCAGTGCTTGTGATTGGCTCCGGCCCCTGGTCCGTGGAAATCCCAGAAACCCCGCCCCCCACATCCCCGGTTATAAATATCCAAATGGCCCTTGGCAGAAAAAAGGTTCCCCACCCCTGGTTTAGAGCAAGGATCTCAGATTCAAATTGTCATGAGGGCCACATGATTCATTAGCCCAAGGTCCCCAACACTGAAGCCTTTTCACACATTGATACAGAAGTCTCCAGGGTCAGCAATGAATAGTTTCACTGTATGCCATTGCATGCAAATGTATTTATTAAATAAATAAATACATATATACATACATACTTTACAGAAGAACATAGCTACTTATTTGCCATTTCACTTTGGCTGCTTAGGATTTTGCATTAGCCAGAACATCAATATTTAGTTTGGCTGCTATTGAACAGTAATATAAACTCTTGAACTTAATATTCTGAAACTTGGCAGGATTTATCCCTTCAAAAGAGGCAACTGTGCCTGAAAATTATTTCCAATTCTGCCAATAAATAAAAATGATACTGATAATTCTCTTTAAAGGAGAAATCATGTCTTCCATTTGCTATGTGTCACCCTCTCGTAACTATATTTCCTGAAAAATTAGTTCAAGTTCAGATTACTTTTAATGGAAAGCAGGCTAAAAGTTGACAAGTAAATAAATATGCTCTGTAGGGCTGGCACAGGCAGAAAGTGGCCAGCCTGGGGCACAAACAGGACCAGGGTCTTTGGGGTGGGCAGAATTGGAGGGAAGTTGATTTGTTGTTTATTCGTTCAGTCGCTTCCGACTCTTCGTGACTTCATGGACCAGCCCATGCCAGAGCTTCCTGTCGGCTGTCACCATCCCCAGCTCCCCCATGGTTGAGTCTGTCACCTCCAGAATATCATCCATCCATCTTGCCCTTGGTCGGCCCCTCTTCCTTTTGCCTTCCACTTTCCCTAGCATCAGCTTCTTCTCCAGGGTATCCTGTCTTCTCATTATGTGGCCAAAGTACTTCAGTTTTGCCTTTAATATCATTCCCTCAAGTGAGCAGTCTGGCTTGATTTCCTGGAGTATGGACTGGTTTGATCTTCTTGCAGTCCAAGGCACTCTCAGAATTTTCCTCTAACACCACAGTTCAAAAGCATCTATCTTCCTTCGCTCAGCCTTCCTTATGGTCCAGCTCTCACAGCCATAGGTTACTACAGGGAATACCATTGCTTTAACTATGCGGACCTTTGTTGTCAGTGTGATGTCTCTGCTCTTAACTATTTTATCAAGATTTGCCATTGCTCTCCTCCCAAGAAGTAGACGTCTTCTGATTTCCTGGCTGCAGTCAGCATCTGCAGTAATCTTTGCGCCTAGAAATACAAAGTCTGTCACTGCCTCCATGTTTTCTCCCTCTATTTGCCAGTTATCAATCAAGCTGGTTGCCATAATCTTGGTTTTTTTGAGGTTTAACTGCAACCCAGCTTTTGCACTTTCTTCTTTCACCTTTGTCATAAGGCTCCTCAACTCCTCCTCGCTTTCAGCCATCAAAGTGGTATCATCTGCATATCTAAGATTGTTAATGTTTCTTCCAGCGATTTTAACTCCAGCCTTGGATTCCTCAAGCCCAGCACGTTGCATGATGTGTTCTGCGTACAGGTTGAATAGGTAGGGTGAGAGTATACAGCCCTGCCGTACTCCTTTCCCAATCTTAAACCAGTCCGTTGTTCCGTGCTCTGTTCTTACCGTTGCTACTTGGTCGTTATACAGATTCCTCAGGAGGCAGACAAGATGACTTGGTATCCCCATACCACCAAGAACTTGCCACAATTTGTTATGATCCACACAGTCAAAGGCTTTAGAATAGTCAATAAAACAAAAATAGATGTTTTTCTGAAACTCCCTGGTTTTCTCCATTATCCAGCGGATATTGGCAATTTGGTCTCTAGTTCCTCTGCCTTTTCTAAACCCAGCTTGTACATCTGGCAATTCTCGCTCCATGAATTGCTGGAGTCTACCTTGCAAGATCTTGAGCATTACCTTACTGGCATGTGAAATAAGTGCCACTGTTCGATAGTTTGAACATTCTTTAGTGCTTCCCTTTTTTGGTATGGGGATATAAGTTGATTTTTTCCAATCTGATGGCCATTCTTGTGTTTTCCAAATTTGCTGGCATATGGCATGCATCGCCTTGACAGCATCATCTTGCAAGATTTTAAACAGTTCAGCTGGGATACCGTCGTCTCCTGCTGCCTTGTTATTAGCAATGCTTCTTAAGGCCCATTCAACCTCACTCTTCAGGATGTCTGGCTCTAACTCACTGACCACACCGTCAAAGCTATCTCCAATATTATTATCCTTCCTATACAGATCTTCCTTATATTCTTGCCACCTTTTCTTGATCTCTTCTGCTTCTGTTAGGTCCTTCCCATCTTTGTTTTTGATCATACCCATTTTTGCCTGGAATTTACCTCCGATGTTTCTAATTTTCTGGAAGAGGTCTCTTGTCCTTCCTATTCTATTGTCTTCTTCCACTTCCGCACATTGCTTGTTTAAAAATAATTCCTTATCTCTTCTGGCTAACCTCTGGAATTTTGCATTTAATTGGGCATATCTCCCCCTATCACTGTTGCCTTTTGCTTTCCTTCTTTCTTGGGTTACTTCCAGTGTCTCAGCAGACAGCCATCTTGCCTTCTTGGTTTTCTTTTTCTTTGGGACGTTTTTTGTTGCCGCCTCCTGAACAATGTTGCGAACTTCTGTCCATAGTTCTTCCGGGACCCTATCTACTAAATCTAGTCCCTTAAATCTATTCTTCACCTCCACTGCATATTCCTTAGGAATATTAGTGAGCTCATATCTAACTGATCTGTGGGTCTTCCCTATTCTCTTTAGTCTGATTCTAAATTTTGCAATAAGAAGTTCGTGATCTGAACTACAGTCAGCTCCAGGTCTTGTTTTTACCGACTGTATAGATGTCCGCCACCTTTGGCTGCAAAGGATGTAGTCAATCTGATTTCGGTGTCTACCATCTGGTGAAGTCCATGTATAAAGTCGTCTTTTAGGTTGTTGGAAGAGAGTGTTTGTTATGCACAGTGAGTTGTCTTGGCAAAATTCTATCAGCCTATGTCCTGCTTCATTTTGTTCTCCCAGACCATGCTTGCCTGTAATTCCAGGTGTCGTCTGACTACCCACCTTAGCATTCCAGTCTCCTGTAATGAAAATAACATCTCTTTTTGGTGTATTATCCAGTAGGTGCTGCAGATCCTCATAGAACTGATCTACTTCTGCTTCTTCAGCATCTGTGGTTGGGGCGTATATTTGGATCACTGTGATGTTAAATGGCTTACCCTGAATTCAAATTGAGATCATTCTATCGTTTTTTGGATTGTATCCAAGCACTGCTTTAGCCACTTTATTATTAATTATGAAGGCTACTCCATTTCTTCTGTGGTCCTCTTGTCCACAGTAGTAGATCTGGTGTTCAGCTGGTGTGAAGTGGCCCATTCCAGTCCATTTCAGTTCACTGACACCTAAAATGTCTATATTTAATCTTGACATCTCACCAATAACCACATCCAATTTGCCCTGGCTCATAGATCTTACATTCCAGGTTCCTATGGTGTGTTGATCTTTAGAACATCGGATTCATCGTTCACCACCAGCACTGTCAGCCGCTAGCCGTCCTTTCGGCTTTGAGCTAGCTGCGTCATCACATCTGGGGCTAGTTGAACGTATCCTCTGTTCCTCCCCAGTAGCATTTTGACCATCTTCCGACCTGGGAGTCCCATCTTCCAATGGTATATCGACATATCTCTGGTTGTACTGATCCATTTAGTTTTCACGGCAAGAATACTGGGGTGGGTTGCCATTACCTTCCCCAGGGATCGTATTTAGTCTGACCTCTCTGCCACAACCTTCCCGTCTTGGGTGTCCCTTCACGGTTTAGCTCATGGTTTCATTGAGGTGCTCAAGCTCCAGCACCACGACAAGGTAACGATCTCCTTTGCTGGAGGGGAAGTTGATGCCAGGAAGGAAATAGAGCAATACTGCATCAGGAACCCCCATCTAGGCACAATTCTTGGGTGATGAATGAGGAAGAGCCTGGAGAGAACTCAGCAGTTTATTCCCTTAGGATCCAAGTGGCCGAGGGGGGCTGGCAGGGGCTGCATAAGGAGTGTAACGTTCCTCTTACTGCTTGGGCAAGATGGTATTCTGCCCTCCCTTGCATGGAGAAACATGTTCTGCTTTGGTCAGATTTGCCAGAGTTTGCTGATAGACCCCACCACCACCACGGCTTCTCCCATCCTGTGCTCTTTTCCCAAAGCAGACTTGCTTTTGTAGCCCAGCTAATGACTGCAGAGTGAAGGGGGGCTCTGAATGACTTTGGCTTTGTCTGCCTTATCCTGCTGTCCGTACCTCTCCATGTGGCACTGGTAGGGATCTCGGCTTCTCCCTGCCACATGTCTGTCTGTAATTCACTTGCTGTGGGTGTTCCTTAGACCTGACCTGGAGGTCATTTAAAGTGGCCTGAGCCTTTTTATAGTTAAAAGGGGGGGGGATTCCAGGATGAAAAAGGCATGTTACTCTCTTTGGCATGTGACAGATAGAGTTCATTTTTATGTTATGCTGCAGTTCTTGTGTCACAGTGTGTTTCTGCAGAAGTTGCCATTTAAAATAAATACATCTCAATTATTATTTAAAACATCTGCAAAAATATTTTATGTGCAGTTGTAAATATAAGTTAGCCTTTACTTTAATGACTTTGCATGGAAATTATCCTGAAATGGTTGCAGTTCTTTAGGCTATTCTTAACTGTAGCTAAAGAATCACTGGAAAATGCTGTTTACAAGATGTGAATATATGAAAAAGTGTTTATGTGCAGTATTGCGTGTGTGTATATGTATATGTATATGTGTATGTGTATATATATATATATATACACACACACACACACATATACATATATATATACATACACACACACACAATATATATATATATATATATATATATATATATATATATATACACACACACACACACACACACACACACACACACACATACATACATACTTTGAAGACTTTGCTTTGAGCATATTGTTTACCAAGTTACAATATTGGAATTTACTATCAAATATACTTTGCTGCTAAATAAATATTCTGTTTAGGTGTACCTGAAACTTGTCTAACAAGATGCTTTCTAAGGCCTAGCATCCTGTAATTAAGAAAAAGAAAATTAGTTTTTTAAAGTATTTATACATACTCAATTCACTCTAAAATCTTGACCTTTCTTGGATCCAAAAAGCCTTTGTTTCTGTATCTGTACAGTTCTGTCACAAAAATTACAACCTTCAAATTTAAACCTTTCTATGCAATTTTTAATTCTTTTTCAGCCTGTTCTGATTTTACTAAAAAGAGTTGTGAAGAATGTATAAAAAATACTACAGTAAGTATTTTCATTTTTATCTAACCAGGGGAAATTTTTGACTATTTTTACTATATTTCATGAGCCGGGACAGAAATTTTAAAAATTGCAAACATTTGTTGCTTGATGTTAGTAAACAATAGGTCACTAGCAACTATAAGACAACCCATTTAGAGCTTAGTTAGGGACTGGAAGATTCCAGCCTATAGTGGAACGGAAGAGTAGGAATGCAGAGAACGTAACGTATCTGCCATAATTGGCTAGAGATAAGAAGAAATCCAAATTTTCGAAGGGGGCGTAAAAAGTCTGAGATCTGACCGGCTGTAAATTCTGAATTTCTATTTCTGCTTCACTCAGCAATTGTCAGCTCTCTGTTATGGTTACCATCCCCTGGAATATAATAAAGATACAGTTTTGAGTAATCTTTCTTTTTATCTCTGTGGTAGCTTGACATCTTCCTGCTAAGTTTTCAAATTGTAAGGAAGGTGTGATAAATGTTTGGAGAGAGAAAGCTATTTCATCGATAGGAGTAAGCCATGGTTTGGTAATTAGTGATTGAACCTTCAAGTTTATTTTTCCTGTGTGGGCTCCAATCGCCCTTTTGAAATTGTGTTAGGTCACAATTTCAGTTACACCCAGTTGGTTGTACAAGCTGTGATTTGCTATCAAACCATAGTGTATTTAGTTTAGATATAAGGGCAAACTGTGGCTTGTGAAAAGTCTGAAAGGGAAGAAATCAAGAAATCACTTGAGGGGACAGTGAGTTTTGAAATGATTTACTAAACATGGCTTGCTATAACATGAAAGAAAACAGTTAAAGTTGTCTCTCTGAATACTACAAAACTAATGTGTTTAATGTGCCATGTATTTAAAACTGATGAAAAAATGTAAATATTAAATATATCTTTTTTAATGGAAAATGAATCTCAACTTGGGTAATATATCAGATGATTATTTCATGTCCAGATGAACTCTGATAATGACTTAAAATCAACTTTGATTTTCTTTTAACTTTCTTGAGTGCTGTTCATGCAGAGAGCCAATTTGGTGTAGTGGTTAAGACATCAGGCTAGAAACCGTGAGTTCTAGTCCCGCCTTAGGCATGAAAGCCGGCTGGGTGACCTTGGGCCAGGCACACACTCTCAGCCCTGGGAAGGAGGCAATGGCAAACCACTTCTGAAGAACCTTGCCAAAAAAATGGGACTTGTCCAGGCAGTCTCTGAGAATCGGACATGATTGAACAGATAAAAAAAACCTGTTCATGCACAAAGACTTCTTTAGTTGACATCGTAGACTTTTTTTTTAAATGCTTGATCTCAGAGGAATAATAATCTTTTACACTGAATGGGTGTAATTTATAACAGTGACCTCATTATGTGAAAACAGCATCTATCCCAATATTTTTTCTTGTTGCACAGTAGCCAGGTAATTAAAAATTATTCTGTACCTTTGCTCTAATCCAGAGCTTTCCAAACTTTTCATGTTGGTGACACACTTTTTAGACATGCATCATTTCGCGACACACTCTTACAGCAGGGCACAAGGCAGGCACTAGGACCTGCATGGAATCTCAGCAGGTTTGGAGGCAGCAAGGCACAAGGCAGGCACTAGGACCTGCGCGCAATCCTGGCAGGGCTGGGAGGCAGCAGCAGCCACGACACACCCAGACACTGCAGCTGACACACTAACGTGTCCCGACACACAGTTTGGAAAGCTCTGCTCTAATCCTTCAGAACTTTAGATTCAGCAAGAAGAGAGAACTGAGTGGAAAGAACAGAAGTGAGGCAAGAATGCAGCAGCACCAGGATATAGTAGAGGAGAGGGACAGTGACAGAATAGGCCAGAACAGCATGGATAAAAGAGGGTGGGAAGCTCCTAACAGCAGAATACAACCAGGGAAGCAAGAGTCACACCGTGTTTCATTAATCTGGTTCAGTGTCAAGGAATAAGGAGTTAGGATGCAAAACCGATGTGGAAACTGGATAAGCAAAACTCCCATCCTCATTTATGAGTGGATTCATTAAGGCAGGGTCTCTGTGAGTTTGACCCTCTTTTTTCCTGGAAGTAGAACAGAAGAGCTAACTGCCCTCTTTCCAGAGAAGCCTGGTATTGCAACAACCATCTGCTCTTTGTTAGTAATGTTTTGAAATACTCCCTTTTCTTGCTCAGCCCAAGTGAATTCTTTTACAGATAGAAATCCATAAAAGAGTGTAGAGAAGGAAGAAGACTGGATAATACTTTCTGATCCCCCCAGCCCCAATTTTCTGAAAAAATGGTAGCTGTGCAGCCTGGATTTTTTTTTTACAAGAAGTACCTTCTGACCATATTGAAATTGTTAAAGCAACACAAATGTTTTAGAATCAGTTAAGCCCTGGCTGCTGTGGCTGATGAGTTGTGTTGATGATTGGATGATGGATGCAGCAGGGAAACTACTGCAACATTGCCAGCATTGTCCTTGTGAAAGATACATCTGGATTTCATTGTAGCAGTGTTCATAAATATAATTGCTAAAAGGAGAGATTTTATAAGTAAAGCCAATATAAAGATTCTGTATTCCTGGAAAATTAAACTTTTTATTTTTTGCCCAGATTAGTATAAAATACATTTTCAGCAATCAAGATGAAGAATGGGAAATAATATGAAGAGTCCATCTAATTGGCCTTGGGGATTGTCATTTACCTTTAAACCTCCTCTGCTTAATGTAAGAAAGTTGGCATGAAGCAAATCAAATAATCTAAATGTGCTAGGTGTTACAATTTGCTAGCCACTAAAAATAGGATCTTGGTAAATCAAGATGAAATATGGCATGATTTCATTCAATATGTACGTAGTGTTAATGGGACAAAATGTTTCCTGCCATAACTGATACATTGGTGTAGTGGTTAAGGTGCTGGACTTGATACCAGGAGACTCTGAATCCCTTAGCCCTGATCCACCTCACAGGGATGTTGTGGGGAAAATAGGCAGGAGTATTATGTACACTGCCTTGAGTAGTGCAAGAAAGGTAAGGTGTAAATCTTAAATAAATAAGAAAAGATTGAGGTTTAAGAATTTATAAAGATCAAATTGCCATTGTGCTGGGTTTTGCTGTTTCTGATAGATGTGGAGTGTGTTGCAGAAATGCTGGTTATAACCCTGATAAAACTGCTGATTTAATAAGCTTGGTTTGTGCTTCTTGATAAACTTGTTTTTATTTCTCTTCCCCCCCCCCCCACAGTGTCTTTGGTGCAGTGAGAATTCCACTTGTATGGATTATCCTGTAAGCAGACTCGTGCCACCATCATCACTGTGTTTACTTACAAAGTCTTACTGGGCAATATGTTGGGGTATGTAATATTGTAAATATGTTAAATATGCACAAGCCAGAACATAATTTTTATTCTTTATGGAAGAAATTCAGTTCAGTGTCTCTTGTGAGATGGTATTGCTGTTTGTTTATTTGGAAAAAAATATGGCTGTCTGTATTATGTAAAACACCGTAGGGGGTTAACAAACACACAAATAAAAAACAAAAGATTAAAACTCTTAACACACCATCAGTGCCATAACAGTACCCTCTTTAAAAAAAATGAAAAAAAATTCTGGGCTCACCTCCCATCTGGATCCGTTGCCTGAGGGAAGAGCCAGGTCTTAACGGTCCTCCATACCTCAGGGGGAGGCTGTTCCATAGGGTAGGCACAGCTACGGAAAAGTGGGCCCCTGGAGCAAACCCACCCTAACCAACCTAGTGGGACGGGTAGATGTCCTCAGGAAGAGACAGTCTCTCAAATAACCTGGCCCCATGCTATATAGGGCTTTTCAGGTGATAACCAGCACCTTGAATTGCACCCAGGAGAAAACGGGGAGCCAGAGCAGCTCATGCAACAGAGATGTAACATAGGCAGATCACAGGTGCTCCAAACTGCATGCACTGCTGCATTCTGAACCAGCTGAATTCCAGGTGGTCTTCAAGGCCAGCCCTATGTAGAGCGCATTACAGTAGTCCAAACAAGAAGTGACTAGGGCATCAGTGACCATGAACAGGGCCTCCTGGTCCAGGAATGGGCACAATTGGTACACAAGATGAATTTGCGCACCAGCTCTGTCTGGGGAGTGCTACCCCATCAAGAGTTAAAGATGGCAATTCTCCAGAAAGATGCTTATCACCCTCTCAACAGCTTTTCTAAAAAGGGAAGGTTGGAGACTGGATGGAAGTTCAACATGGTAGGGTCCAAAGAAGGCCTCTTGAGAAGGGGTGAACTACCACCTCCTTCAAGGCAGGCAGAACCACCCTTCCCGCAAAGATGCATTTACCACCTCTTGGACCTTACCATGTGCCCCTTCCCAGGAGGACTTGACCCGCCAGGACGGGCATGGGTCCAGAACACAGGTGGTGGATCTCACAGCTGCAAGGACCCTGTCCACTTTCTCAGGACCAGCTGGCTAAAAATCCACCCTGGTAACCCAGCAAAGATATGCCCCAGTCACTTCCATAGGACTTGCACAACTGGAGTTCAACTCAGAGCAAATCCAAGAGACATTACCCAACAGATGCCAGGAAGAATCCTCACAGCAGTCCTGCAAGGGTTCCCCCAGTCCTTCCTTATCAAGGAGAGACCTGGTCATCCAAAACAGGACTGCTGGCTGGCTATCTGTGGATGCAATAAGAATGGAGAAGTACGCCCTCTTTACTGCTCTTATCACCATAAGGAAAACCCTGATAAAGGCTTTCACCCGTGTTTGAATTCGCTTGTCTTTCTCCAGTGGTGCTCTTGCATCATTTCATCTCTTGCAGTACCTCTGTAAGTCAGGGAGCTCTACATGTTGTATGTGTGTTTCCGCTGTCCTCTTGGATTGTGTCTCTCTATTTGTGTATATACATGAACTTGGAAGCACAGAGTGAGCTATGTACCATATGCTGTGCACTGGACCATGTGACCAGGAGTGAGGCGAGCTTAGAATGGACCAGTCAGCATTGAGGTGCATTGGGGGCTTTTTTTCCTCTGCAACTTTTGGCCTGATCCAGCCTGTTTTCAAACCCAGTCTTTTGCCAGCTTCTCCCCCATACCACAGTTGATCTAGTTCTATTCTGTTTTCACAGTTACCCTGCTAACAGATGGACGGACAGACTCCCGAGCCCCCTTACAAAATTTCCTTCCAACTTTCCATTGGTTTAGAAAGGGTATAAAGGATGTACCAGTGGTGAAAAGATGAAGACCAACCATGCAGCCTGGGCTCTTTGATGCAATTGTTGAGATTAGCAGGAGGGGACCTTTTGAAGATGCCCCTGCAGTCAGAGTCTTCTCTTTCTGGCACACAGGAAAGAACATTCTCCTGCATTCCTCCCAGCTATGGAGCGTGCCCCCTCCAGAGTAGTTTTTGGCCCCCACTCTCAATTTTTAGAAAATCTGTAAGGATGCATTGCTTTTGCTTGGCTTTCAATTGTTAATATGATTCTAGTATTTGTTACTAATTTTAAATTATATTTTTACATTTTTATATTCAGTATTTGTTTATAATTTTGTTAGCTATCTCGAAGTCTCTCCATTACAGAAAGATGGGGTATAAATAAATACATGAGATGCTTTTTATGAAAGACAAATGTTGTTATATCTATAAATGACTGATTGATGAAAACAGGTAATGCATGTTAAAACTGCACGATATTAGGTTCATGCAATATGTTTAACCATAAGGTGGCTTGTTTTCGACTTGGTGTGATATGCAGATTGTTCCACTGGGTTTTATAAACTCTGGATTTTTTCTTGGGATGTACCATGATAAGCTAAAAACAAACAAATCATATTATGGCATAGCATTATGTATTAACTGTGTCATTGTCTCAAATAGGATTTCATTGATTACATAGTTTTTTTCATTTTTGTATCTCATGACATTTTCTTCCTAGTAATGTAAAGTAGGTGATAAATGAACACACACCATGTTGATATATGGATTACAAGAAGTTGGCAAATGCACAGTCACGTTATTACAAGTGAAATTAAATGTCTAAATTTAGCAAATAGATTTTGCAGTGATAGACCTGTCCTTTTACCAGGCAGATACATAATAGTGGTTAACGATAGTGTTCATGTGAGCATAATGGACATAATTGCTACATTTCCTGCCTTTTCTAACTTTTTTTACTTCTGATTTTCAGTCAGCTTGGAAGCCCTCATCATCACCATCGGTGTTGTAGCAGGCATCTTTCTGCTGGTCATAATTTGCTGCTGCTGTTATTGTTGCCGCAGATGTCGCCAGCGTTCTGTAGGGTAAACACATTTTCTTAATACATTTTCTTGATTTTCTCCTTCTGACAATAGTACTTGCAGTCTCTAGCACATTTGTCCTTAGGAACCCAACTGTAGGTAAATCTTAATACTGTGATTGTAAACATGATTAGATTGTTTACAGGCATTTTAGGGATGTGCATTGGGACTATGGCATATGCAACAGAAGTTAATCTCTTTTTTCTTATTGTTTGATGAAGAAAGTCCCCTCTTCCCTAGCATTTATCACAGTTTTACAGACATTAAGATTGGGGTAAAAAACATGTTTGATATGTGAAAATTGTAAGGATTAAAAATTCTAAATTATCATCTTGAGGCAAATTCCTGCTTTTTTTATAGTCAAATGCTTGTGGCTATTCTATAGCTAATTTGATTCTTAATTTTTAAATATATTTACACAGAATATGTATACCTAGCATCCAAGATAGATTATTTGCCTGTCTAGGGTTTTACTTTCTAATTTGACTAGCTCTTATTCTGCATGATCTAAGAGAGAATAGCAACATGCTACTTGCTACTTTTAAGAGAAGATGCCTGGATCTGAACCTGGATTGAATCTGGGACCTAGGCAACTTGCAGTCATTGGAGACCAAAAAATATAAAAGAAAAAAATGCTTCTCCAAGTCATAAAAATGATTTACCTCAACCCGAACCCTGATCTGTATGCATAATATGTAGAATTAGTGTTTATCATCATTAAAATCACAACAATAACACTGTGCTGGGATAGTAAAACAGTTCATGGCATGCTTTGGGAAACTTCTGGTTTAAGGACTTGAAAAAATACACAAATGCAATAAATGTCAGTATTTATGGCCCTCTATAAACCCGTGGTGTGGTTTATCTTTCTAGGAGAGTGTTAAATTAATATTAATATTTCATATTTCTCCTTGTTGAGAGTTACGCAGATTCATGTTAAGTGATAGTAATATTGAGAGTATTTTCATAGCTACCATGCATTTCTTTGCACAACTGTACTGAAAATGTGAGATGTGTCTTCAGGTGTCATTGCATAAATATACAGTTGCAGTTGAAATTATTCAACCCCCATTGCAAATCAGGTTTATTGTCAAAATTTACAGACTTAAGTTATGACGGCGCTGAACAAGTGGTACTTACAACTGGTCCTCAAAGTTCTAGCTGTCCCGGCACCCCCGCAGTCAGGTGATCACAATCCAGGCTTTTTGTAACCGGCTTGCACTTACGACGGTTGCATCATCCTGCAGTCACGTGATTGCCATTTGCAACCTTGCCTGCCGGCTTCCCACAAGCAAAGTCAATGGGGAAGCTGGCAGGGAAGGTTGCAAGTTGCTCCTGCCTCTTTTTCTCCGAAGAAACTCCACTATGGAGTACGAGATGCCAGGGATCTCATACTCCATAGTACACATTCAGGCCACAGCACCCCCTCCCCTGCCCAGCTGCACTTGTGCCTCGCAGTGGCACCCTCTTCCTGCCCGCACGCACTCGTGGCACCGCAGCATCCTCTCCTCATCCCGCACACACTTGATGGCACTGCAGCACCCTCTCCCCAGCCCGCACGCACTCGTGCCTCCCCACAGCACCCCCTCCCCATCCCGCACACACTCATGTAGTGCCGCAGCACCCTTTCCCCATCCCGCACACACTTGCGTGGCACTGCAGCACCCTTTCCCCATCCCGCACGCACTTGCACCTCGCAGCAGCATCCTCTCCCAGCACGCAGGCACTTGCGTGGCACAGCAGCACCCTCTCCCCAACAGCTCCTTGCTTAATGACCCGTGATCCTCGATTAACGACAGCAGTGGGGACTGCAAGGATTGCTTTATGACCACATCGCTTAACTGTCCCAATTGCCATAATTAAGCGAGGACTACCTGTACAGGAAATACAGTGTTGTGAATAAACTTGCTGAAAACAAACTAATCTTTAAAATATACTTACATACTGATAAATCAAGTCAGACGTCCTGTAGATAATTTCATTAAATATATAAATTCATGGCACTTTTGGAATAGTTCTTTAGCCTCTGGTACATAACATGTGCACTGGATGTCAGTGTTCTTTCTTTGAAATGGTCAAAGTACAGTAGTAGTAAATAAAGCTTTCCTATTTTGACTAACAAATCAAAAGTTAATAGCTAAGAAATGTTTATTTTTCCCATTTCTACTAATCCCTTTTCCACACTTGTTTTTTCATATGAATTGAAAGTAGGGAATGTCTACTATTCTACTTAATAGAAAAATATATACAGTAATGTAATAGTTGCATGATTCATTATTTTCTGTTTGTGGTATTGCCACAGTATCCTGATAAATAATGTAGTTTGAGTGCATAAGAGAGTATATTAGGCGAGGTTCACTCTTTATAAAACAAGCCTCTTTAATACATATATAGTACTTGAAATCTACTCTATAAATTATATTTAATTTATGCCAGAATAAATCAAAATTTTAGGATGAAGTGTGAATTTAATAGCATTTGATAATGTTGGCTTCAGATTCATCTTGGCCATATGTCAGTAAAGATATTACTTCTGATTAGCTTACAGTGTTTAAAGGGGCATGCCTTGAAACTGTATAATTAAAAATGTGATAGCTCCCTATTGTAAGTTTGGTAAATTAATGATTTAATGCCACTTGAAAATATATTTCTGGCATATAGTTGTTCTGAAATGACAAGAGAATTTTCTCATTTTCAGGAGAGTAACTGAAGAAGAAGAAAGATTTATTAGAGATCAGGAAGAAAAACGAATGCAATCCCTTCAGCGGTAGGTTTGGAAATTTTAACTGTACTATTGCTCTCTTAGCAAATCTTAAGTATTTGGCTACAGAAATATTGGCTCCTGTTAGGTTGCAGAAGCAGAAAAGGAACCACTGATGCCTTTCAGCTTGTCTTTAGCGAAAGGCTTTGAGCTTCAGAATAGTTCGTTGGCTTGTTATAAGCAAGGATCCAAGTTTATTGCTGGTCACAAGTGGAAGAGAGGCAGGAGCATGAATTGCAACAATCTGGGCCATTCATTGGTTGAAATTCTACCAATATCCCTGCCGTGGTGCTGCTTCATTTTATTATCTGTATTCTGCTGGAATTCAGTTCTGTACAGCAGCAGCAGCAGTAACATTCTGTACAAAATAAGGATAAATAATAGTATTTTTCTTATGTGTATGCATTGCAGATGCCTGAATGAAAAATCTGCACTGGTTGACTAGAATTGATCAGGCACAACTTAAACTCTAATGCAGTGTTTCTCAACCTTGGCAACTTTAAGACATGTGGACTTCATCTCCCAGAATTCCCCAGCCAGCATGGCTGACTGGGGAATTCTGGGAGTTGAAGTCCACGCATCTTAAAGTTGCCAAGGTTGAGAAACAGTGCTCTAATGCCTGGCTATTGAAGGATCGCCTCTTCTGTTGTGAACCTCTCCAGCCATTTATATCTATCTGCAAGAGAGGCCCTTTCGAAGACGCCCAGCTGTCAGCCTGGCATGCAGGAGAAGGCCTTTTCCTCTGTTGCTTGTAGGCTGTGGAACAGACTCCCTTGGAAGTTAAATATTGCTCCCATTTTTCTACATTTAGAAAATCTGTAAAGACACAGCTCTTTTGTTAAGCTTTTAATTTTTAATGGATTTTATTAGCAATTTTTAGTTTTTAACCCATTGTAAAGGTTTTTAAAATTTTGGTAGCCACACTGAAAGCAGAAATCCAATATATAAATCAAATAAATATATTATTAATATTACATGCTTTGCTTAGAAACAGCTACCATAATGTACAGTTTTTAAAAACACCTGTAAGAATCACATCTAAAAATATATAAAGTCTAGTGAAATATAACTCATTTAAAAAAAATTTTAAAAAAATTGACAGAAATGTCCTGTGGCTTTACAGAACAAAAACCACCTGGATAGGCATTTTGTCTCCTTGATAAATGTCTAAAATAATAGGGGCCCTCCAGCCTGAATTTCATTTGTCTAAGCTTTTAAAGAGACCGTTGAAACAACAAATAAAAGGCCTGCTGAAGGCATTAAAAAGAGACTAACTGCACTCAATTGAAGAAGGGATAAGCTTAGCTTATGAAGAATGTAGTTCTAGGTCAAGTCAGACCCATCAGTAGGAAAATGGAAGGAGGAAGGAAAAATTGAGAAACCATGTCTTTTTGGAGCTAAGAATGTGTGAAGTCTACCCAGTCAGCAAAACAACCTGGCTTAGGCAGCAATGCCACTTCCTTGTTTCTTCCTATATCCTTCCACTACCAATCATGTGTTGGGTATTCTGTGACTTATTTCTTTCTGAGGTGCCGGCTCTAATGAGTTGCTTCCTTAATTCAGCATCTTACCTTCTTTTTTGACTCTGCTGCTCATAAGATGCGAGAAGAGAGATCCAAGAAATGTGTGTGTATGTGTGAAAATTAAGCATTTTTTGTCTTTATTCTGAAATTGTTTGATAACCAGCACTTTAAATTTTATCTGGAAACCCACTGGTAGGCAGTCAGCTCACATCGCTGTGGTGTCACATAGGGGTACCAAGGTATGCTTAGGACTGCTTGGCTGCTGCATTCTGGACTAGCTGTAAGCTTCCAAGTGGTCTTCAAGGGCAGTCACATGTAGAGCGTGTTGCAGTAGTCTAGGCAAGAGGTGACTAAGGATTAAGATTAGTGACCCCATAGTAATGTCAGTTTCAGTTTTGCCCTAAAAATGCAGGGTTATATAAATAATCTCCATTAGAAGTCATAATAGGAATGGCTTGTGTTTTCTTTTTGCTGCCCACCTCCACTAAACCCCAACATCAGGCAAGTAATATCCTCACGAAGTGGACCTCAGCATTGCTTTCTGTAATCTTCAGAGCAGTAGTAAAAACTAATCATACGTTTTATCTTATATAAAAGTGCCATTGGAATGTGGGGATTGCAGTCCACAGATCAGTTAGATGTAACTAAATTCAAGAAAGAATTTGTGCTAAATCAATCCTGTAAACCCCATGAGAATTAAGCAGATGTCACTGCCTGTCCTAAGTCAAAGGCATGGATGTCTTTTGGTTCTTGTCCTCCAGGTCAAACAAAATTTATTGTTGGCTTTGGGCTATTGAGTAACAACAGATCTCCTGCAGTCCTTTCAATTTTAGCTACTTAGATTATCAGTCCCAGAGGAGTTTATTGAATGGGGTTGATCTGGGACTAGAAGAAAACCTCTCAAATCTGCTGTCAAAGCTAATACAGGATTATATTTACTGAAACTTCCTTAATCTTTCTATATAGTGCCAGAATCTAGAATTTAACTTATTTTACCTTTGAAAACCTTTAATTTTACAAGCAATTACATATGCTAAAACTTAAAAAGCTTGTTTGGTATTCATACCACATTCATTATGCGTGCCTCAGTCTTTGGAAATCAATACAGATGAGATTTGGAGGAGGGAAAACAACTTTGAACTGAGGACTGATTCAGATGCTACACTGAAATAAGTATTTACAGATATGAGAATCACATTGCAATATCAGATATAATTTGCAAATTGTATTATGCTGATTCAGTTCACTATTGAATTTACGTGCATCAAAAATATATTTTGAGATGTAGAAATGACTGTAGGTGAAATCCATTTTCCCTGATTCTAATAGCTATGCAGAATATGTCAGCACTGGTTTGTCATTTTTATTTTATAATTATCATCTTAAATGTTTGTTATATTCTCTAATGGTAATATCTTTTGTAGGAGACATGAAAGAAAAGTGAAATATGATGAGATACGCAAGAAATATGGTATGTATAACATGATTTGCATCTGAAGCTTTTTGTTTCAACGATGTTTGTAAGGATTGTATGTAAATTCTGTTTAGCAAGGGGAAATGGCTGATTACTGGAACCTCTTATTCAATTTGTTCCTATATTATTAGTGTCTTGCAGTGCAATTTGTGAAATTGTGAGGTTAAGCAGTTTTCCTGCCTCATTAGACATTCTGCTTATAAAGTGATGGGCAGGTTTAGCCAGTATCCCTCCATGCATATTATCCAATGCCCGAGTACAGTTTTCCAGCCCACGTAAGTCTTGGTGTTAAATATTTGCCTTTGGCATAACATTAATCCAATAGAGTACATTCAAGATTTTGGCTGCGTTCACACATCACACATTATTAGCATGATATATAATCGGAGTTAATGTGTAATTTGTTTTAGGACAATGAAACGCAATTTCAAACCATGGCTTGATATGACATCTGCAGTGCTTTTGCTGGTAAGCACCGTACCAGCGATTAATATTAAGCCATGCTTAGCATGCAAAAATACCCAATTCTGGCTTGTTCAGCACATGTTTTTAAAAATAAAGTGCAGCTTAATATGAAGTTTGAATACAATGTTGGCATTTTCATGGAATTTTTAACACTAAAAGGTAGGTAGCAAGTTTAATGCTTCAACCCTATTGAATTGTGAATGTTTCAGTTGCTTGGGATGGGGAAAAAAGAAAACAAAGAGAGAAATATTCTTGAACCATTAATCACATACATATATCACCCAGCTGTAAGCATAAGGAACGATGTATACCATAAAGTTAAAATAAGTGGCTTGTGTTTCACTTGGATACACAGGAATAAAATAAGTACTACAGTAGATTAAATTGTTCACTGTAGTTTGCAAAGGGAATTCTCTCTTACATAGGTGTGGATGAATGACAGGGGGAGAATAATTTGCTAACACATTTCTAAATTAAGATGACTGAAAATTGGTTTGGTTGGAAAGGAATTCCTCCCCTCCCCCCCATTCTTTAACTTTTCTTTCTTCATTTAAATGGTAATTATACATTGATAATGCATTGCATGTGTCCCTCGCTCTAGCTGCCGTCCTTTGGGGAAAAGGGAAGCAGTAGCACTGTGAAAGTGGACTGCTCCATTTGAGTGGTTTCTTTGTACAAGGATTTGTCAGTTTTTCCCCATATCTTCTTGAATGAATATACTTTGCCCAAATTCTACTTTCATTGCTAAATGAATCTGGGAATTCATTAATTTTTCACCATAGTAATTTTTTCAAGAGATATAATTTTTGTACATTCCAGAAGAAAAACACAGTGGTTTTCCATGATTGTCTTTAGACTGAAAATCCTGCTATAGAATAGAGTGAGCAAAAAGATGTATCATATATTATTGGTGGTACAGTTCAGTTTTTACTCTCAAAGGCCACAGTTTTCTCAGCATTTTGGGAGTTACAATCCCAAAACATTTGCAAGGATCCAGGCTGGAAATGGCTGGAAGGAGTGAAGAAGGATTCTAGTCTTAAGTTATGCAGTCTCACAAATTTTCAAAGCAAATGATTTTCCAAATGAAACATTTCTCTATAAAAGAGGATTCAAGACTGACCCTTAAAACAGCAGCCTCAGGACTGAAACAGATTCATATAAAATATTGGTACAGGTAGTCCTCAAGTTATGAAGGCAATTGGGACCGGAATTTCCATCACTAAGTGATGTAGTCATAAAGCGCAATGTCACGTGACCACATCGCTTAGCGATAACAGTCCCTGCAGTCCCTGTTGCCGTCGTTAAGCGAGAATTGTGGGTTGTTAAGCGAGCATCTCCTTGCAACTTTCTGCCAGCTTTCAACAACCAAAGTCAGTAGGGAAGCTGGCAGGAAGTTGCAAGTCCCAGGCGGCTTGCCAGCAGGCCAGGAGGCAGGTAAGTGACTGCTGCCGGGTGGGGAAGAGTGCGGGAGTGGCGGGGGAGGCATGGCGCAATCTCAGCGAGGCTCAGCGAGGGGGCGTGGGTGGCAGGCATGGTGTGAGCACAGAGGGGCTGGAGGAGGTGCACGAGTGGGGGAGACTTACCCGAGCAACTTGCAACCTTCCCTGCTGGCTTCTCCATTGACTTTGCTTGTGGGAAGCTGGCAGAGAATGTTACCAATCGTGATCATGTGACTGCAGGACACTGCAACTGTTGTAAGCACGAGCTGGTTGCCAAGTGCCCAGATCGTGATCACGTGACGCGGGGGTGCTGGTACAGCTGGAACTTCAAAGAATGTTTGTAACCACCACTCATTCAGCGCTGTTGTAACTTCAAGCAGTCGCTGAACAAGTGGTCGTTAACCGAGGACTACCTATACATTAAGTATTTCCCCATTTCCATTTCCCATAATTATCTCCACTGGAAGTGGTGTGAAAACACACTACAATGACATAAGGCAAGTTGAAGGGAATATTATAGCAGGATTGACAAAATTGACATGAGATAGTTGTTATTAATAGCAACCTTTTATTTCTAGAATTTCCCCTTTAATCATTAATGAAATCTTTTCTGTGGAAGTTTTCCCTTTTTAGGATTGTTTATAGTTGTATGCATTCTATCATGACTTTCTTTAATAATCACAGTAGTTTTGTATCTTAAATTGTTTTGCAAAATTATGCAATTTATAATGAGGCATATTGATAGGATACCATCCTTGGTGTTTCAGGCACTTGTATGCTTGCACTTGTATATATGAACATCAGAATCAAGTTTATTGCATGGCTGTTCACTGTAATTATCTCTGTAACCTACTGATCAAATTCTGGTCCCCCCATCTCAGCCTCCTGTATATTGTGATCTGTAAATCTTGTTTGTCCTTGACGTTAAAGATAGGACATTCTAGTGCAACAGAAGCACTCCATAAATGCCCTTCCTGTATTGCACTATGATTGCCCTTTAAAATGTATTGATACTGCATTGTTCTGCTTATCCTTCAGGGCCATAAATTGTTATGTAAGCACCATATGCCAATCTCAATTGCTCACTTAACTGGTGAGCAATTTAGTTAGTATATACACAGGGAGACTTCTTTCTGTCTGGGGAGCGCTCTGCCTTGATTAAAATTTTTGATGGATGATGAATGACCTACGCCTTGGATTAACTTGAAGGGTGGTTTGAAGGCTTCTAGACTTTAATTGGCTATTAGGATTTAGCATTTTTTACAGTTTAATGCGCAGATGTCCATTTTTTTTCTTTCAGAGGTCTTGAGCTGAGCTACTTTTAGTAGGAACTAAAGATCTGTTTATAAAAATATCCTCCGAGGTGCTGTTCATGTTTCTAGTAGTCAAACAGTCAAATTAAGTTTGTGTATGATAACAAATGAGGGGCGCGATGGCTCAGTGGTTAAGACGCCAGGCTTCTTGATTGGAAGGTCGGCGGTTCGAGACCTGAGCACCGCGTGATGGAGTGAGCTCCCGTACTCGCCCCAGCTCTTGCCAACCTAGCAATTCGAAAGCATGCAAATGCAAGTAGATAAATAGGTACCACTTCCGTGGGATGGTAACAGTGTTCCGCGCACGTCATGCCGTCCACATGACCGCGGAAGCGTCTTCGGACAGCACTGGCTCTTCGCCTAAGAAACGGAGATGAGCACCGCCCCCTAGAGTCAGACACGACTGTGCAGGGGAAAACCTTTACCTTTTTATGATAACAAAATCCTTTAAATGGCATAAATTTGTGCTGTAAAAATCAGTATCTCTTTGTTACTGGGCATTAGTTAATTATGATGACCTCATTTCTATTTATTGTATTTATGTGTTCAATGTACATATAAGCCGCATAAATAATCCAAACAATTTTAGGGTATGTACTATTTATTTATTTATTGATTGATTGATTGATTGATTGATTGATTGAAATAGAACAAGGAGTAAAAATAAACAATCAAAAACTATAGTACTATATTGGGAATGGAGATGCCAACAGCTAAGGCAGAGCTTTCCAAACTTTTCATGTTGGTGACACACTTTTTAGACATGCATCATTTCGCGACACACTGTTACAGCAGGGCATCATTTCGCGACACACACTTACAGCAGGGCACAAGGCAGGCACTAGGACCTGCGCGGAATCACAGCAGGTTTGGAGGCAGCAGGGCACAAGGCAGGCACTAGGACCTGCGTCGAATCCTGGCAGGGCTCGGAGGCAGCAGCAGCCGCGACACACCCAGACACTGCAGCTGACACACTAACGTGTCCCGACACAGTTTGGAAAGCTCTGAGCTAAGGAATAAGATCCTGACATCAGTTCAGAGTCCCAAAGCACTTGTCCCAGAGCCTGTTGAAAGAACCACATTTTAAGGGCCTTCCTAAACAACAACAGGTTAGGACTGTGCAGACTTCAGGAGAAGGGATACTATCCCACAGGGCAAGCATGGCCACCGAAAAGGCATGTCACTGAATCCCCACAAGACGATTGTTTAATGACGGGACGTGGAGCATGCACACTTTATTAGATCTAATAGGGTGGGCAGATATAACTGAAGGGAGGTAATCCCACAGGTAAGCAGGTCCCGAACTATGACAGGCTTCATAGATGATGACCAGCACCTTGAATTTTGCCCAGAAGCCCATTGGCAGTCAGTGCAACCAAACTGAAGTGCGCTCATAACCACTTACGCCGCTGCATTCTGGACCAACTGTAGCTTCTGAATGGTCTTCAAAGGCAGCCCTGTGTAGAACGCATTGCAAATGTTCAACCGTGAAGTGACTAAAGCATGAGTGACCATGAGGAGAGCCTCCCAGTCCCAGAAAGAATGTAATTGGTGCACAAAATGGATCTGTGGAAAACCCTTCTGACTGCAGCTGCTACCTGCTCTTTGAGCAAAAGCCACAAGTTAGGAGAAGCCCCAAATATGCAGCACTTCCATCTGGGAAGTGCAATTCCATCAAGAACTAAAATTGGATAGTTTCTGGAAATGGGGGGCCCTTGAATTCACAGCCACTCAGTCTAGCTAGGCTTGAGCCTGAGCTTGTTCCTCCCCTTTCGGACACTAACAGCCAGGCACTGAGACAGGACCTTGTGAGCATCTCATGGTCAGCCAGGGTTCAAGATGATGGGATATCATCTGCATATGGATGAAACCTGACTCAATGCTTGCAGATGTAGATATTATAAAGGAATAGGGAGAGTATCAAGCCACAAGGAACCCTGCAAAGAAGGGGATTTCTCCCTCCACCATCTGGAAATGACCTGGAGAAAGGAGGAGACCCACTTCAAGACAGTGTTGCCACATCCAATTCTAAACCTAAGCCAAAAAGATGCCATGGTCATAGTATCGAAGGTCGCGCACAGATCAAGCAAGACCTGGAGAGTTAGACCACTTCTATCTTGGTCCTGTAAGATAGAACAAGCACATTCAACATGTTTCAACAAGCACATTCTGTTTGCAGTTATGACTAAAACTTGTTTGTATTCATACAGAAATTGGGGTGTTCCATTCTTAATAGTTATAATCCATCACATTCAGCAAAGGGCAATTCTGGAATCTGTACCTTAATACTCTCTTGTAATTTTTTCCAGGTCTCCTCCAGGATTCTGACCACCCCTACAGCAGATATGAGAATGAATGAAAAATAACACTACTGCCTTAAAGAAAACAAAATATTAAGATGTTTCCAGATCACCACATTTGTACATAAACGTTCAATAGAACATAATGCTTCTTTTGCCGTTTTTCTCCCCTTTTTGGAAACAACATTTTTATTTTTGCATCTAACTATTCTAGTGTAAAATGCCTCAGGGTTTTTTTTCCCCTACAGATTTTCTTTAGAGGAGTGCAAGTTGAGGTACAGAAACAGTTTACTTTTGCTTAAATGTTTTAACAGACTTTATGAAACAACAATACTGTCATCTTTTCCATGTTGCTAAATAAAGAGGCTCTTTAAATCTGTGTCAAGTAAGTGTTGGCAAGTGTTTGACACTGCAGAGGTGAGGTATCACATAATCATAGCCTACACCATCTTCATGACTGTTAATAGAATACAAAGGGTGTAAGGGAAAGAAACTGACAGTAGGCAGTGACCTTAATTGAACGAGTGTGATCGGGTGCTCCTGGCTAGCCGGTCATCTTAGGACCTTGAATATGGCCTCTACATGACTGCAACCTGTCTCAATTACATTGGGTTGTCTCCATAGTACTTAAGGAGACACAGTTGAAATGTGTATCTGTAGCATGAACACTTGATTTTAAAAAAGAAAATTAAAGAAGATGGTAAAAATCTGCAGTATTGCAACAAAAACCTGTTAGCTACATAGGCATGTGTTAGAGCTTTCCATTTCGATTTCTGTACATTCCTAGATCATGTTGAAAAGGCTTGTTCTTGATTAATTCCTCAAGCAATTATCCATTTTTTCACTTTTTCTACTAATGTACAAGATTCTTTTGTATATATTTGTCTATATATTATCATTCCTAACATTGACCAAAGTGGATAGTTCTGATATATTGTTATAATTGAAATGGAGCCACTAAGTAGTAGCTGTTAACTAGGACTGTACAGTGCTTCAGACCTGAAAAGAAAAAGGTGCTTTGGGGCTCATGGAGGTTCCTCCTCAGGGCTGCTCAGACCAGCTGTGTCTTTTGTTGGGATCATGTAGCTACCCTCCACAGCTGCATGAGGATCCCAGGATGGATCTCTCTGCTTTAAGGAATTGTTAAGGGAGGTGTGATGTATGCATCCATGTGCACCCTGAAGTACATTTTTCCTTTCACATCCAAAGCGCAGCATAGCCTTACTATTAACACTTTCTAGTCATTTAAACTGCTTTAAGAAGCAGGGAAGAAAGATTGTCCAACAAGGACTGAGGTTGCTTCACAGTGAATATTGCATGGCAATCTGAAAAAGAAAAATGGGGAAGTGGAGTGGATTCAGTAGAATAGCTTCTCTTTCAGAAGAAGAGTATGCTATAACATTTTATTGTAGGTACCATTGTTCCTCTATTTAACAAACCTGCATGATTTGTCATGGCATTACGCAGCTAAAGTTCCCTAAGTAAAACTGAAAGCTAGGGCTCAGTTTTTGCATCCTTAGTAGTAAGAATTCTGAATTCATTATCGGGAGGTGATTTTCAGGAATACTCATCACAGTTTTCCCATCTCAAATTTGCTTTGCAGAGTTGATGGTCTTTCAGAAATAGTGTGAAAAGTAGCATGTTGAGCTAAAGGAAAGGCAGTCTTCTTTCGTTGATAGAAGCTTTCACCAAATCAAACACGGTACAAGGCCATCAGCGAAACAACCCATCAATTGTATATTTCCACCTTGATGCAACAGCCTCTTAAGCTAGAGCAACAGACCATTACTGATTTATCAGTATTTTGAAAGAGTTCAAGTAGAGATATACCAACCCAACTGTGGTTTGCAAACCCATTTCAAACAATGTGGTTGGTTTATCTTTCAGCTCATGTAAACCAGGCAGTTCTTTGTGATTTATGAGAACATACAGCTGTGGATACTATTTCTGCAGTGAGTTCTCACTGGAGATCCCCTGTGAAGATGGAAGCTGAATGTGACGTGGAAAGATGTTTTGGTATTTGATCTGTACAGTTAATTAGACTGCTAGCAACTTGTCTTAGGTATCTAATGGATAAGCATTTATTTGAGCCTATTTTGTGAATGATTACTGTGAAGAAGTAATTGCACCTTCTGCTTTTCATTTCCATTTTAGCCTTGCTGTTCAATGTTGCCCCCTCCGTGGACAACCATCAGTATAGATTATCTCAGGATAATAATTTATGCATCCAACATGGATGGCAGACCATGGAAACTTTGCCTCAATAAATTTGGTAGGTTTCAAGATGCCATAAAGCTTCAGTTTTTGTACCTAGATGTGATAATACCACGTGTACAATTGGAGGTTATCTTTTCATTGTTTTCTATTTCACATGAATACTGCCTTGGCTTAAAAAAATATCTTAATATGTTGTATTTAATTTTAACTGGTTGTTTTCATGTTTTACCTTGTTTAATTTTGTAGTTTGTATTTTGTTATGTGTGCAAAGGTAGATTATCGATATAATAAACAACAAACTAAGGGTGTGGTCCTGCCTATGTTTATGTGAAATCAGTTGATTGGATCCTGAATTCTGTTTCGCTTATGAGGGAAGGATTTTCAACTGCAGAACCAGAACAACTCATATCTATAGAGGCTTCTGCTGAAAGAAAGATGGGGAGAAGGAATTTTGACTGATTCTACCTTCAGCAACCTCTTATACTACCTCTCCCTTGATAGTGAAGTGTCCCCAATCCTGTGGAACCCATCACCCTTTCATCAGTTTGCAAACTTTTTCCATGTTAATATATTTTATGTCACAGTGGTTATATAAAGTATTCTAAAATTTAGAGCCCCTCAGAGAATGCCTACATGGAGAAAATAGGCTATTTTGGGAAGAGAACACAAAATATACTTCAATATTGAAGAATACTTCCTGTATATAAATGATTTAAGAAGAGTTTCTTATGGAGGAAAAATAGCTTATATATTATCAAGCAATGAGAGTACTTTGTGTTTTGAATTGTTGCATAAGCTAATGTTGCTTGGGGGAAGATGGGAACGTTGAGTTTCCAAGTCAGACAAAAATAGCATGTGCAGTTTGGTTAAGGGCATAGTTTTGTCTCTTAATTTATCAACTGAGTTACAGCAGCTAGGATTAATATGTTACAAAGATGGGGAAATGGTGGCTTAGATGTTTTTTAATTTGTTTCAGTCTACATTTACAAGACACAAACTAGCAATTAGCTATGTAATATTGTCTTACTCATTTCTTGCTGTTTATCTGATTCTTGCTTAGCAGCACATGAACAGCATGGAGAAATAGTCACAGTATTCTTGCAGACACCATAACAATTGTTTGGTACTGTCTTCTAAGTATTCCCTTCTGAGTAAACATGCACAAAATGGTGATTTACAAGAATTAGCATCTTATCTTTGGCCCTTATACCTAGCTGGAATGTGATGTTTGAGTTCTTTCCCAAAATTGGAATTTTAAAAAGGCCATACTTTTTCTAATCACAGTTGCCTATGCCAGGTTCCCTAGAATTGGACAGAAGTTTAAGAGCATTAATGACCAAAGGGAGCCATTTCCTGTAGTTCACGCCAGTGTATAAACAGCCTTTTCAGCAGCCTTCTCCAAGTTGGTTTCCTAAGAAGATGCTCTCTTTCCTGTCTTGTCCTGTGCCTTCCTGGTGACTGCCTGGACAAGTCCCTGAAGTTTTCTCTGCAGAATTTTTGGAAGTGGCTTGCCACTGCCTTCTTCCTAGGGCTGAGAGAGAGAATGGCCCAAGGTCACCCAGCTGGCTTTGTGTCTAAGGCAGGATTAGAACTCGTGGTCTCCTGGTTTCTAGCCTTGTGCCTTAACTACTACAGCAAACTGGCTCTTGAGGAGATGTTAAAACTTACATAATTCTCAGCATGGTAACTCTTACCTTTTTCAGACATCTGGAAGGTGAGGGATTAGGAAACGCTGTATTAGGAGCTACTAAGCATGTTATTTTGCAGGAAGTATCTTGCTTGTATCTCAATGTAGGGGTAAAAAATCTGAAAAACCTGGCAAGCAATTGCAAGTCAATATAGACAATGCAGTGACTGGTGGTTTAGCTGGACTAGTGGTCCAACTCAGTATGCCAGTTCTATATTTCCACACATCCCCCATTTGGTGATAGTATTGAAACATCTACCCCAAATTATCAATCATCTCATTTACAGCCAGGGTGATCTGTGAGATAAAACATGCAGAATAAAATATCAAGAAAAAATATGATCAGTTTTATTGAGGAAAAAAATACTATGAATAAAACTATTCTTTCTTAAAAGGGCATAGCAGCCTTATTTATAAATAGTGACTTGGTCATTTATCATTTGAGAGAAGCTTTTTGGAATGGAGGGTTCACTTGTTTTAGCAATAGCTAGAAAGAGGCAGGCTTAGAGTCAAATGTGTCACAGTTTCCAAAACGACTTAGGTATTTTTCTAGACTTCTAAACTGCTCACTCTAGTACATATGGGACTGTGGTGGCTCAGTGGTTAAGACTCTGAGTCAGAGGCCATTAAGGCTGACAGCTCGGCAGTCTGAATCCCAAGAGCGCGAGCCGCGTGCCGGAGTGAGCTCCTGGTAATTTGTCCCAGCTCCTGCCAACCTAGCAGTTCAGAAGCATGCAAATGCAAGTAGATAAATAGGTACCAAATTCTTCGGTGGGAAAAATCACAGGGACATGAAAGGAGCTGCCTCGGGCGTCCCCCGCGGAACGGTGATGTCACCGGCAAATCCTTTCACTACAAAAGCGCCTTGGTGCTTCTGACACGAAAAAAAAACACCTCTAGTACATGTTAAGAACCAGATTATTTTTACCTGTTTCTTGTTATAATCCCTTTTTAAAATGGTCATTATATTTGCCTTCCCAAAATCTAGTGTATCAGTCTTCATTACTCTCATTCTCAACCTAACTTGGTGAGCATGCCTATAAATAGTCAACCAGCTGGTCGTCTGTGATCACTGCTTCTGATTCTGCTCACAATGATAGTGTCTCTTCTCCATCTGCTACACATACAGTACCTCTTGTTCAAATTTTGACAAAGTTCTGGATATCTAGTGCAGGGCTTTCCAAAGTTTTTCCTGCGGCGACACACCAACCGGTGTTGGTGTGTTGTCGCGGGAAAACCCGGAAGTGCGGCAGCGCGCAAAAACCCGGAAGCGCTGCTGCTGCTTTCGGGTTTTGCGCATTGCAGTTGGTGTGTCGCCGCGGGAAAACCCGGAAGCGCTGATGATGATCAGCGCTTCCGGGTTGTGTGGCGACACACCAGACTGTGTGTGGCAACACACTTTTGTGTCGCGACACACAGTTTGGAAAGCTCTGATCTAGTGCATTCAAAGAAATAAAATCTGCAACTCATTTCAGCACTTAGCTCAGCAGATTCAAACTAAGTAAGTCTCCTTTGTAGAGAATGCATGCATGCTCTAATGTGAGGGTCACCATGCCCAATATCCTAAAAAGCAGGGGTCCCCAAACTTTCCTTCATTACCCAAAACCGCTTATCAGAAAGTCCTTTTTACCCAATGTAGGTAAAACGCTTTAAGTCAATTTAAATGTCCCTGTTGTGATTGGGTAATGGGTTTGTGTGTCATTACCCAAAGAAAAACCACTTTTACCCAATTTTGGGTAATTTACCCAGGTTTGGGCAGCACTGCTATAAAGGATGAATTCAACTTTGCATATTTGGAAAGACATAAAAGGAAGCATAGTTCATTATACTTTTGTACTCCTGTCGTTTCAAGCTTCTGATAACACTCTGAATGCATTCTCTTTGGGATAATAATCACTTAGATATGTAGTGATAATATATTGGTGTGGCATTTTTGGTGTGAAACCTGCTAGATGATCTAAGAATTTTAATGAATGTAATTGAAAAGTGAAAGCTAACTTGCTCTTTTCTTTGGACAAATCATATGATGGCCTGGTTTGACCCAATCAGCCACTTTACCCAATCAACGTTCGTTTTCTTTCAGCAACATACCATCATGCTAACTGGATCAAAAGTTGCCAGTTTGGAATTATTGGAGAAGAATAAAAACAAATAAAATAAAATAAATAAAAATAAATTTCCTGATATCCCATAAGATCTTGTACCAGGGTTTCATGACATCGCGATACTTTTAAAAATCATTCTAACCCCAAAGTGTTGATCATTAAAAAACACAAACGCCCCCCCCCCCCCCTAAAATCTGTATTTTTCTTTTATCCATTCAATCATGTCTGATTCTCGGAGACTGCCTGGAAAAGTCTCTGCAGTTTTCTTGGCAAGATTTTCGGAAGTGGTTTGCTACTGCCCCCTTCCTAGGGCTGAGAAAGAGTGACTGGCCCAAGGTCCCCAAGCTGGCTTTGTGCCTAAGGCGGGACTGGAACTCACGGTCTTCCGGTTTCTAGCTTGGTGACTTAACTACTACACCAAACTGGTTCTCAAAATATGTATTAGGCTTACACAAAGACTACAAAAATGTGAAAGGTTTTGAAATCTCCATATCTCACAACCAGGCAAAATATTATAGCCCTGGCTTTGTTTATGCAGCAGCAGTGAGCTGCTAACCCAGTTTAACACTGATGGTTTGGGCATAACCCAGTCATATTCCTCGGTCAAGAGCCGCCATTTCGGGGAATACAGAACCCTCATCCACTTTCCCTAGTTCTTCATTTGAATCTATGAGTTCTTACACCTGGAAAATATGGACAAAACCTCAGTGCATTGGCTTCTGCTCCACTGGCCTGGCAGACACTGGCCAGTATTCCCACAATATACTCAACTGTGTTATGAAGAGGGGGCTGCTGCATTGTGGGAAAAGGGGTATAAATGATTGACCTAGTTATATGGGGTTAAACAAAGCCCACTCAGTTGTTTGCAGCAGCACAGGCCACCTCTCTCAGATACTCATTGGCTGCAGCAGCCATGTAACACCTACTGCTGCCTGGCAGGCCAATAGGGAAGGGGATGTGAAAGATACTTTTCTCTATTTTGCATATTCATTATTGTTTCTAGGATTTTCCTTTGTGAATGTAAGTTAAGTTTTAAGGAAGATGCAACTGTATTTGTATTGGAATAAATGTCTTATTTTCTTTTTGTAAAGGTATTTTCTCCCTCCCCAAAATCATGTGTGAGGTATTTCTAAAATGGAATCCCAAACTAGGTGCCCTCCTTTCCCTACAATGTTTTGTTTTCCCAATGACATAATTACATGAAAACAAAAACTTGTTCAACCTCTTCCAAGTAGAATGTTGGGGCTGTGCCTGAGAGCAAAGTGTCATCTGCCTGGATATAGTAAGGATGGCATGGAAATTTAGTGACCTGCAAGAAATGGGTCAGAGTTGCCTCTTTACAGAAAGGGAGTTCTGCTGCCTCTCTGGAGAGCTTCTAGATCCATAATTCTGCAAGGATTTAGGCAAGGCCAGTCCTACCTTTTGGTAGAATGACACAATTGCTTCAAGCAACCAATGCTGAGGTCGCTGGAGAATACAGGTAGTCCTCAGTTATGACCCTTATTGTGGGACCGGGAACTCTGTCGCTAAGTGACATGGTCGTAAAGTGAAAAATTACGTGACCGCACCAACTTACAATGGCAGTTCTGGTTGCTGCTGTTAAGCAAATCAAATGCGATTGTTAAGCATGACGTCATGAGACTGCGACTTCTGACTTCCTGCTGGCTTCCTCATTGACTTTGCTTATCTGAAGCTGGCAGGGAAGGTCGCAAATGGTGATCACATGACCACAGGACACTGCAACCGTCGTATTTGCGCGCCGGTTGCCAAGCGCCCAAATCATGACCACGAGGATGCTGCAACAGCTGCAACTTTGAGGACCGGCCATAAGTCTCTTCATTCAGCACCATCATAACTTTGAATGGTTGCTGAATGAGTGGTCACTAAGTGAGGACTATCTGTATTTGATAACTCGCCTCTCTTGTACTCCCCAAATGATTCTGATGCTCTCAGTTGTAGCAGAAGCTGCCTTATTGTGGAAGAGTCAGCTATCAATCTGTGTGATTTAAATAAGTAAAAAAGACAGGCAGCACTTTCTTGTCCTTCCAGATAATAAAATTTCTCATCTCGGAATCCAATTAGGAGCAAATAGATCAAGGCCAGCTAGCGTGATATCATTAATTATTTATTACATTGTCATCCTGTCCTTTATTACATTGTCATCTTGTCCTTTTTAAAGGTCTTCAGTTGAACATGCAAATTGTCTTCTTCTATGCTTCCCATTTTATCGTGATACCTGGTGAGGCAGGACAGGCCAAGAGGCAGTGATTCATCCAAGCAGACTCTGAGCTTCCTGGCAAAAAGCAGAGCAAGCAGGGTCACTCTCCCTGGGCCAATGCTACACTGCACTGGCCACAGAACATCACATGCTCCAAGTCGTGAAAGCTGTGAGAAATGTAAGAGGGGGGGTCTGAGCAATCATGGCAGCGGGAGAACCCAAGTCCGTTTTATTTGTGTGTCTGGGGAATATTTGCCGGTCTCCCATAGCTGAAGCTGTTTTTAGAAAACTTGTAACTGAGGAAAACATTGAAAACAAGCAACCTCTACATATGAAATAGGAAACCCTCCAGATTATTGAGGCCGGAATTGCATGAGAAAACATGGCATAATTATGAATCATATTGCCAGGCAGATTAAGAAAGACGATTTCCCGACATTTGACTATATTCTTTGTATGGATGAAAGCAACCTACAAGATTTGAGAAGAAAATGCAATCAAATTAAAAATTGCAAAGCTCAGATTGAACTCGGTAGCTATGATCCACAGAAACAGCTTATTATTGAAGATCCATATTACGGAAAAATTGAAGATTTTGAAACTGTTTATCAGCAATGTCTCGGATGCTGTAAAGAATTCTTGGAAAAACCTCATTGATATGGTTATGTTTATGACAGTCAATAATTCTGTAACATTAGTCTAAAATCTTAATTAACATTAAACTATGATAGTGTGCTTCTTTTGTTGTAAACCGCCCAGAGTCCCTCCTGTGGAGGGAGATGGGCGGTGATAAAAAGAAAGAAAGAAAGAAAGAAGGAAGGAAGGAAGGAAGGAAGGAAGGAAGGAAGGAAGGAAGGAAGGAAGGAAGGAAGGAAGGAAGAGTAGTGCTGGAGAACTCAAAGTGCATCTTATTTATTTCACTTCATTTCATTTCATTTTTTGCCTGCAGTGATCTAGAGCAGGCTTTCTCAACCAGGGTTCTGCGGAACCCTAGGGTTCCATGAGAGGTCACTAGGGGTACCCTGGGAGATCACGATTTATTTTAAAAAATTATTTCAAATTCAGGCAACTTCACATGAAAGAGGTAAGTTTCATTCTTTCTTTTTAGTTTAAGAACACTGTTAATGCATATATACAGGCCTACACATGAAATGAATATAATAATTTTGTAATTTCTGGCCTAGATTTGGGCCTGAATGTCCAGGGGTTCCCCAAGGCCTGAAAAATATTTCAAGGGTTCCTCCAGGGTCAAAAGATTGAGAAAGGCTGATCCAGAGGATCTCATGGCAGGTTACATAATAAAACCAAGTAAAAAAATAATAAACTAGTTAAAAACATGCAGTTCAAAACAAACATCTGGTATTTATACTTCATATTTGTATTTTTTATGTATTGTACAGTATATTATATTATATTATATTATATTATATTATATTTATTTAATTAATTAAATTTATATAACCGCCCATCTCCCCCAATGGGGAACTCTGGGCGGTTAATATATAATATATTTATATATATTTATATTCATATGTACATTGTATTTTAATATGATGTTGTTTTTATTGTTGTAAACTGCCCAGAGTTGTTATGTACAAGTTGGGCAGTCGAGAAGTTCAATAAATTTATTTATTAATCAAACTTCTATCACCACCCATCTCCCTCCACCGGAATAAATAAACAAGTAACAGATACAATGAGATACTTAAGGGACAAAAGTACCTCTTGTTATCTAGCATCCAAATGTGTTCTGAGGTGTTGGTCTTGTTTTTGGAATTTAGTTTCTATAGAGATTTACAATATTTTCACTTCGTTGATTTTCTGTGGAGAGGGTAAGATGAAAAGATAATTTAGGAGTTAATGTTTAAATTTGCAATGTTTAATTTGTTTTGGTACACCATGTTTTAAGCAGGAATAATTTTGTTTCCCTCATTTTATTGAATGTTTCAAAAGTGCTTTTATCCGTTCTCAGCTCTCAGAATGGAGTGGTTAATCAAACAAATGTTATGTTTTCTTTTTCTGACACAAGAATGATAGCTGATTATATAGAAATTCTGCAAACATGCTTGTGTTGTACCATAATGTTTCCAGCAGACATATTAGATCAAACTGAAATTTAATTTAAGCTGAATTGCACATATGTACTACTGGGCTTATTTATTAGACTACTGCCTTGGGGACCCTGTAGAAAAAATCTTTGCAAAAAAACTTAATGTGAATACATGATTGGATTAAAGGGCATCATCCATAAAGAAAATTTCCCTGCCTAAACCACATTGAAATTCATAAGAAGCTGGACAATATCCTGGTTCTCATGCATTTCCCAAGCATTTCAACAGAAACCACACAATACAATTTTCACAGTGGATGTGCTCAAAGTGAAACTTACATTAAAAAAAATGCATTGTACAAATTCTGTGCTGCCTTTCCTATTATTTAGGTCCTAGATTCCTCTTCCCAATTTTAATCTTACTAAAAGAAAGGTGCTTAAATTAAAATAACAGTCTGTGAGTGATATGGGGAACATATGTTCTTCCGGATATCATCCTCCATTTCCAGTAACCTTAGTAAATATGGCTAATGGTTGAAGTTCCTAGAGGGCAACAAAGGCTCCACTTCTGAAATAAATGTAGAAATTATTAGAGAACTTCTTAAAAGACATTACAATTTTTATTTTCTAAGGTTGGCCACTAGGGGGGATGGCTGAAAAGCACCTGTGCTCCCCCTGCCATTTCTTGAGGACATGCTAAGGAATCACCAGCATGAAGTCATCTAGCTGCATATGAATTGTTGATATTTCTTTGCAGTTCCTTAAAGTATATGGTCCAAGGATGGAGCTAGAAGAAGAGAGGTAGTGTAGTTGTTAAGCGTAGATCCAGAAGATGGGTTTAGTGAAAGAGGCTGGACCTTGAGAAGTATGCCCAGCCCAGTTCAAAGGCATATTATGCACCTTTGATTTTCCAAAGAAAAAGAAAACAACCTCCAAAACAAAAACAAACCCACCACCACCACCATCTATGTGCCAACTTGTCTTCCCACTGAACATTTATGCATAAATCAATACTTGGGATTGAAAGGCTCAGAAAATAATATATTTTAGGTATTGAAGGCACTTCTCTGACATTACCTCAAAAATCTCCTACTCCAACCCTATTAGCTAGATTAGTATTACTTTCTGCATATCACAGATGAGGAACCATGACAAAAATGGCTTGCTTAAAGGTGATTGTGTAGTTCACAGGTGATTGTAAATATGCAGATGATTCAGATAATTTCTCAATGACTATGTACCACTCTCTAGATATGGGGTTGGTGAGAGTAAGCCTTATAGGGACTAGTAGCTTAGTTTTAAATGGGTCAGTATTGAGGAATCCTTGCATTACTTGCAAGTGAGTCCGCTGCATACATCCACTGCTCTTTGCTGTCCAACAGTTTGATCTTTTCAAGGCGAACAAAGAGGCATAAACATATATTTTCCTTTACTGTGAGATTTATGAAATGTTTACACTGAGCTGTCAAGTGGAGCCCTGACAAGATTGTATATTCCTGGTCAGGTGCTTTAACTGGGAACTCAACCTATGCAAATAATGTTTTATCCATATTGAAAAGAACATATTCAGAAAATCTTTGTTTTTGTTGAAGTCAGTCAACCTTAATGTTGTGGCATTCCTAATGTAATTTCTTTGCGCAATAGGCATAAAGCACTTGAATATGATGAATAAATATTTAATCTTATTTATACTACTCTGCACAAGGGGGAAAAGCCATAATATAATAGAATCAAAATATAACTTTGAAAAACGTCTCAGGGAAAAGGGACAGCACACAAGATTTTTTTTTATTTGGTCAGAAATTAGGGTGGTTAGCAATAGACAAGTAGCTTGCATGGTTGTGCTTTTTAACTAAAATTAAAGAAACCGAAGCTGTTGGTAGTACTTAGTTGACCTTGCCTGGGGTTGCTAGTAAGCAGAGTCTAGCCTAGGCAGTACTTGGAGGACAGAATACCAGGGCTGTAGGCTAAACTGGAAAGTAGAAGCATCCCACGAGGCAGCAACAGCAAACTGCATCTATATCATTGCCAAGAAAATGACATGGGTACATCCATAGAGTCACCAGATGTCAAGCTTGAGTCAAGGGCATCTTTTTTAGAGGAGCTGAAGATTACCATAAATATCCGAGAAGCCAGTCCGCCAGTAGCTAGCATTTTCCTGATCCACCACAAATTACTAAGATGTGCTTATAAATATGTCCTGCATATTCTTTTGAAATTTTAGGCTAAAATGTAAAATTTCTGACCAGGGGATTGGGCTTTGATGGTTTAAAACGTATCATTGCTTGTTTTTGCTCTCTTCACATCCCAATCTCACATCCCAAATGTCCAAGCAATCTTACACATCAGATACATTATGCATCTGAAACCATACATAAATATGCTTTCTGACATTTACCAGCGATAATATTTTAAAAGGAATAAAAGAAATGAAAACTTGAGAATTTCTGATATTTTCTAGCAATAAGGAAATTTGGTACAGGAGTTCCTCTTTTCTGCTTGAATGTCCCACAATAAGACTGGTGAGCAAAGGAGACACATACTTCTGGAACTCCCTTCTAGGCCTTAACACTGTCCTTTTAAGGCTGTTTTAATCCTTTTTGGATATAGGATTCTAAGTTACTCTTAAAACAGAACATTTTAGTTATGTTTGCCTAGTATTGCGTCACAACATTTTATGTGTCATATTTATGCATTGGTACTATTGTGTAATCTCTTGGTTGAAAGAATGATATTGAACAAGGTGGCCTGTATATCCTTAAATCATTAATATTGTGTTTTAAAATCACATTAAGTGATGGAAATAGGGATACCACTTGGTCATTTGCCAATGATGTGTGTAAATCAGGCCACTGCAATTTGTTCAACAAGGCACAGTGAAAACAGCTTTGCTTTGCACAATATATGAACCAGCTGCTGACTGGCAATACGTGAAACTAAATAATATATTTTGTAAGCCCATATGATGTGCGTAAATCAGGCCACTGCAATTTGTTCAACAAGCCATAGCGAAAACACATCTTTGCTTTGCACAATATATAAACCAGCTGCTGACTGGCAATGCAGCTTTTTATAACCCTGCCTAAAGGTGACAAAGACTGAATCTGAGATCTTCTGTATGCAAAGCATGGCGTTCTGCTACAAAGCCACAGTCCCATTCTTCTTTGTACTTCATCGCCAGTTGAATTGTTCTTCAGCAGAAGGTACCATAGTGTTCCTACATCTGGCCTGTCATTTTCCTACATTTAGGCATCTCCTGGGAGTCCTAATATACTCTGAAGAAGAACTTGCATTCATACTATTCTTGATAGGCTTTTCATTTTCAGGCTGAGTGACTCAACTTGATACAGCGGCAGGCCCTGACCTCAAGTCATGCAGGAAGCTGTATGGAATAGAGAAGAAAAATTTCACCATTTTTCTTTTTCTTTAATTCTGTCTTGCAAGATGCTTGGAGGTAATGTTTTGTCCCCAACTTTTCAAGCAGGCATCTGTTTTCATAAACTCTAAGAATGCAGTATGTAACTTAATAGATTTTAGCCAGTCTATAATGTAAACCTGCAACATTAATGACAGTTGCATCTGATCACATCTATATACAGACTGATGAATCAAGAAAGAGGAAAGTTTCTGTATCAGCTCTTGTAATATTAATATACAAATCAGTTGCTTTATAAATCTTACTTCACATTTCATAATATCATGCTGCCATGATTAAATACACTGAGAATGAAATATTTTTCTTGCACAAAGATGCTTTTTTAAAATGTGCTCGTTATGAGACCCCACTGTAACAATGGAAACATCTGGTTCATAAAATATATTAATGTAACATGAATGTGACCCTAAAGGGATAGCACTGCCACAGCAGGACTGCAGATAGATAATATTAGGCCTTATGATCTTGGAAGGGACTTCCTTTAGAGGGCCAGACTGTATTAATTCAGTTGTGACTTGCACATTAACACTTCTCTTATCACTGCCTGGCCACTAGTAAGTATTTCAAATTTGGCAACTGCTTCTCTGTTTCTAACAGCGCTATTAAAATGACATATACAGTCCACCATTCCTTAAGCTTTCCAAAGTGTGTGTCGCAACACACGAATGTGTCGCCTGCGGTGTCCTGGTGTGTTGCGCGCAAACCCGGAAGTGCTGATGGGGGGAACCGGAAGGAGCAGCGGCGCTGATTTGCGGGGGTGCCGCTCCTCCCGGTTCCCGCCATCAGCGCTTCCAGGTTTGCGCGTGGCACACCAGGACACCGCAGGCCGCGCCACTGCCACCGCGCTGCCACCGCTGCCGTTGGTTTGTCACCAACATGAAAAGTTTGGAAAGCTCTGCCTTAAGCTCTCAGAGTAGAGAGAGAGAAGAGATGTTATGTTATAATAATACAACATTGGTATCACTCTGCTCCTAAAACTAATGCACTGTATATAGTCATGTAAAGTGCTAAGGTCCAGGAGTTCAATTCCTGGTATTCAACCCCATAGAATAACATCTGGCTATCCATGTCTGAGAATTCCCAATAAGGTTGAAATCAGTAAGGCAGTGCCTCCTGATGGTCACTGTAACTAAAACACGCATGCACACACACAAACACACGCACACACAGAGAATATACAGAGTTTCTAATACAATCAAGCCAAAACAAACGACCAAGAACAACTGTTTGTTAGCCATGATGTAGTATTTCACATTTAAAATTTAAAGTTCTAGGATGACTATAGGAATAAGATGGAATTTATTTCTATTATACTGATTTCCTTGTGTCTCTCTTATTGTGTGAAAGGGTACTATTTTAAATGTGACAGTAAGAAAATGAGCATCTGAAATTCTGTACATGCTTGGCTGCCTGCTTCTGGATGATAATTAAAGACACCGCAAGCTGCGTCAGACCCAAAGAAAGATGACATGCCCAAGTAGCATTACTCACTGCTACTACACTTACTTGCCATCTTCCCACCCCCACCCCCCTTCCTGGCCATCTGGGGTGTTCATGATCTCTCTCTAGCTGCACAAATATGTTTTGGGGCCAGATGGCACTGTTGGTATGCTTATACCCCAACCAGGCTCCCATCGGGCACCCTATGTATGGAATGTCACTTCCACATTGAGGCTATAAATGCATAAAGGAATATACAGTATGTAGAAGTACTGGTTCATATAATGCAAGGTTGTCTATTACATGAACCAGATTCCAGAATAACAAAATTGATCATATTGACTAACCCAAGCTGCCTCAATGCAGGTAGAATGGCAACTTCTTTGAGGTATGATCTCTTCTTCCTAAAAATAAACCTTTCAATATATACTATACACAAAGCATTCATGTTTGATGTAAACAAAATGCTGAATCATGCCTTTAACACCTTCCTAAGGCAGGTGGCAAAGACAGCATTCAAAGTGTGTCAAATGACTCAATAATTTCTTGATTACTATAACTTGCAGTTTCTTTCAAGTAGGGTGTAGGGATAAATTCACCTCAATAGTATCACTCAAGGACCTAGTTTGTATTATCAACGTATTTTTTTTACTTCTATGTATCTCAAGCTAGGGGCGTGGTGGCTCAGCGGGTAAGACGCCAGGCTTGTTGATCGGAAGATTGCAAGTTCGGAGGTTCGAATCCCTAGCCCTATGTGCGGAGTGAGCTCCTGCACTAGCTCCAGCTCTTGCCAACCTAGCAATTCGAAAGCATGCAAATGCAAGTAGATTAATAGGTACCACTTCGGTGGGTAGGTAACAGCGTTCCGCGCATGTCATGCGGCCACATAACCGTGGAAGCGTCTTCGGACAACGCTGGCTCTTTGGCTAACAAACGGAGATGAGCACCGGCCCCTAGAGTCGGACAGGACTGCACAAATGTGCGGGGGGTACCTTTACCTTTTTATCTCAAGCTAAGGATTTCAAAATGCAATGCAAAATCAGTTCTTGCTAAAGATATGAGCTCTTTCTGTAATCCATACCCATGTTTTGTTTGTAGATTTCTTTGCTGAAGGAAGCTGATTTGACAGTTCCTCAAATATCTTAAGTAGCTAAGTGAATCCAAACTTCTGCTAATTGTTGGTATTGCCAACAAGTAAAAGGACTCTTTGCTTTATAATTTTTCTTTATTGCTTTCCTGGATTCCCTCTTGTGGTTCTTCTAAAGCATTTAGTCTAACTCTTTGCTCTGATACTTTTTGGATTGATTCAGTTGGCTCTGGGCCTGGCAAAATAGGGAGCTCTATCAGCCTTTTCATCTCTCTATGGTGCATTTGGACACATGCCTGCAAAGTTCCTTGAATTGAATCCCTGAATTGAGACAAGTTCACCCAATCTTACAAACAACTGGTACCAGTGCCTATCGTAGCAAATTTATAGCTAGAAATGTGGAGAAATGTATGCAGAACTCAGTGTTTTGAGTCTAAGCAATAATTAGCATCAGCCTAAACAGTGTGGTATTTCTTTGGAGGATGTTTTTTTGCTTTGTACCCCTATATTTTTATATGCTATTCAAAAATTTGCTTTCTAGCAATTTGAATTGTTAGTTTGACAAAAACCAAACCCAAACAACGTTTGATTACTATTAGCAAAATCACTTCCCTTCCTACAATGAAATGACTCACAGTAGCTATAGAATTATTTTCCGGTGCAGGTTCACGAAAGCCCAAAGAAGCTCATTCACTAAGGGATATTATTAGCCCAAAATAAGGTATTTCAGTTTGACCAATGTAAGTTGTATGAATAACATCACACTCACTCAGCCTCTGTAAGATTTCAGGATAAGCAGGCTAAGGAACAGGATCAATATGTTGAGCACAGATAGTGTGCAATCCCTAAAAGGCTATGTTGCATAGCCAGCTCTTTTTCTCACAGCTTGTCTAGCCAGCAGAAATGTGCCGCAAACCACATTATGGAATAAAATGCTGCTACATGTCCTCTTTATGACCTGATACAGGACTTTCAATCTTCATTATAAAGGCACCCCTGACATTTACAGTGGCAATGGCTGCATGCCAGATAACAGAGGCAGTAAAACCAGTTATATTCTGTGTAGCTGTTCCCAATATAGTTTGCCTCTATCTGTTCAGTGATAGTCACCTAAGACTGATGTGGAAAATTAAAAAAAAAAGCTAGGTTTATTTGAATGTTACACAAAGCTTTTCATACAATTCCTGGTCCACAGCCTGGTTACCCTAGAACACTTTAGTTTATTTATTCAGCACTTGTGAATAAAAAACTGATGTGATGCACTTGTAGAATGTTAGCTATAACATTACTCTGTTATAAGCTACAAGTGGAACTACAGTTGGGAATGTACCACTCTGTGCATGTCTATCCTTCTCTGTTCAGTTTCCAATGAACCCCTAACAATGCCACTATATGTTCACTTAGGCACCTGAAACATCTGTCAAAACGATGTCTCTCCAATCTACATCTATCTGTTCTTGAAAAAAATGCTTTCAATTTCTCAGAAGAGACCTGATGTAACGTACCACAGCGATGAACTAAGAATGCAGTCCTTCCATAAAATGGGAGTGGGTAAAATGTAGCAATTGTAGATCAACCATTTAATGTGAAAATCCTGGTTTAAGTTATGTGACTCCAGACACAATTTCTTCAATACAATGTAATTAAATGAACGATGGCTTAGCATTCTATGTGGGCCTGGCCAGTCTTCTGTCTCCCTGTTTGGCAACCAAAACTCTGTAGGGTTTGCACAGAAGTGTAGAAGTGGTAGGCTCCAAGCTTTCAAAGGGTATGTGAATGTGGGCAACCTATGATAGCAGTTGATGACTTTGTGGCTGCATGTCTCTGGGAATATATAGCAATATTAAAATTCAAAATATGTTCCAGGTAATTAAGATAGATAGATGATAGATAGATAGATAGATAGATAGATAGATAGATAGATAGATAGATAGATGGATGATAGATACAAAGCAAGCTCAAACGGAGAGTCAGTATAGTACAGGGATGAGACTTGTTTAGAAGACCTGGGATCAAACTTGCACTCAGGAATAAAGTAGCAGTCTTGCTAGTATCAACACTTGTCTTTATGTGACAGAAGACGACTTTATTGTTCTCCAAGATTTTAAATAATAATTTGCAGCTGCCTTTATTGCTGCTTTACCATTTGTTCCTCCAATTTTATATGTTTTAGAGAATTCTTTGTTGTTATAATCCATGTTTTACTGTCATTTGACAGTGAAAATAGCTCTAAATTGCTTTGGATAGTTTATAAAAGAATACTAATATGTTAAATTAAATAAATAAATTTAAAGATGACCCTGGGTTAGGTGTGTTGTGAAGATAAAAAGAACTGAAAAGAAATAACCAGTTGCAATGTTCTGGGCTGCTCAGGATGGGATGAAAAAACAAACAAACACTCAGTGCACACAGATTGAGGTAAATCATGATGCTCTTAGCCTTAGTCCAGGAGTAAGGAGACCCAGACTACACTTCCCAGCATTTCTCCCTGTTGGCTAGGATCTGTAGAGGTACAGATTCCCACATACATACCACTCATCTCCAATGCAGGGATTAAAAATGAAATCAGCAAGTGGCATATTCCTATTCCAGTCAGGCAATAAAACCAGTTCATTCTCAACCCCAGATGAATATTAGTACATAGTATACAAAGATTTGTGCAATTCAGCTTTATTTTAAATGGCCACCATAAGAATCATTGAGATTATTAAATCTTATACACTAGGGACTGGGTAACACAAGTGTCTACATTATTTATTTATTTATTTATTTACTTATTTATCACATTTCTTCACCGCCCATCTCAGCAAGCGACTCTGGGCGGTTTACAATCAAGATAATAAAAGATTAAAATATCATAAAAACAGATTCATTATAAAATATAAATATAAAATATAAAATCCAAGATGGTGAAACAACAGTCTCAATAAAATTCCCAGGGCCTCATCAAGGTGCCAACCACCCCCATGACTGACTATCCCCCCTGCCACCCCAAGCGAGGTGGCACAGCCAAGTCTTGACTCCCTTTCGGAAGGCCGGGAGAGTGGGGGCCTGCCTCACCTCTGGGGGTAACTTATTCCACAGGGCAGGGGCCACGGCAGAGAAGGCCCTCTTCCTGGACCCTGCCAATCAACAATCTCTCATGGATGGGGCCCGTAACATGCCCTCTCTGCCTGACCGGGTGGGACGGGTCGATGTAATGGGGGTGAGGCGGTCCCTCAGGTAACCTGGACCCATGCTATGTAGGGCTTTAAAGGTGATAACCAACACTTTGAATTGGACCCGGAAGCAAACTGGCACCCAATGCAGCTTGCCCAGCAAAGGTGTTATATGCGCCATCTTTGGGGCTCCTAAAACTGCTCGCACGACCGCATTCTGAACCAGCTGTAGCTTCCGGATACTCTTCAAGGGTAGTCCCATGTAGAGCACGTTGCAATAGTCTATATGGGAGATGACTAGGGTGTGAGTGATTGACCAGAGGGCTTCCCAATCCAGGAAGGGGTGTAGCTGGTGCACAACACAAAGTTGGGCAAAGGCTTCCCTGGCCACAGCTGCCACCTGTTCTTCGAGCAGAAGTCGTGAGTCCAGAAGAACCCCCAGGTTCCGCACCGGATCTGTCTGGGGCAGTGCAACCCCATCCAGAACCAAAGATGGTAAATTCCTGGATGCTAAGGGGTTCCCAACCCACAGCCACTCCGTCTTACTGGGGTTCAGCTGAAGCCTGTTGTTCCCCATCCAGACCCCCACAGCCCCCAGGCACTGAGAGAGGGTGGTCACAGCATCACTTACATCACCCGGGATGGAGATGTATTTATTTATTTATTTATTTGTTTGTTTCGATTTCTATCACCGCGCCATCTCCCACGAGGGGACTCTGGGCGGTATAATTGAGTTTCATCAGCATATTGATGATACCTCATCCCGTGGTGACGGATGATCTCACCCAGCAGTTTCATGTAGATGTCAAAGAGGAGCGGGGAAAGTACCAAACCTAGGCTGACCATATTTCCTTCAGACGAAAACGGGACTTTGGGGATGGCAAAACGGGACAGGGTCTTATGCCACCATGCCGGCCTCCAAACCCCGCCCCCCAGACCACGCAATTGGCTCCTGCCTGCAAACCCCACCCCCACCCCACACGATTGGCTCCCGCCTGCAACCCCCGCCCCCATCAGCGTGATTGGCTCGGATTTTAATATATTTTTTTATTTTTAAAGGTTTTTTTTTCTTCTAGCAGTAAATGGTGCGGCAGAGCTGGTGTGTTTGGGGAAGGCCGGAGCACACACACTGTGCACACAGCACCGTCATCGGCCGGGGGACAAGGGGCGGGGATGGAGGGGATGGAGGCCCACCACTGCCCCATCCCCCTCGGGCTTGGCGGGCGGCAAGGGGCGGCATGGTGCGGCTGAAGCCCCCCAGCACGGCCGGCTCCTTCCGAGGACACAAGCCCAACACTGCCCCAGCCTCCTCAGACTTGGCCGAGGGAGGGAGGAGAGTCGCTGCTGCTGCCGCTGCCGCTGCACAGGAAAAGCAGGAGCTGGCCAAGCTGGGGGGCTTCAGCCACACCACTCTGCCCCTTGCCGCCCGCCAGGAGCTGAAGCCGCCCAGCGCGGCTGGCTCCTGCAGAGGACGGAGGCTCACTGCCGCCCCGACCCCCTCGGGCTTGGCCGAGGGTGGGAGGAGAGTCGCCGCCGATGAGCAGGAGGCGGGCGGCAGCACAGCGTGATGAGATTGTGACGCCTCCCGGGAGAGCGGTGGCGGAGAGAGGGACGGTTCCAGGCAGAGGCGCTCGCGGAGGAGCCACTGCTGGGCAGGGGAGGCAGCTCCTCGGGCCCCTCACGAGGAAAGGCAGCGCCATGGCTCCACTGGGCCCTCCTCTCCCGCCTCCGCCACAGCGCCTGACTCACTCTCCTCCTCCAGACACGCTTCAGGCTGCAGCCCAGCAGATGCATGCAGACCGGCCCCGCGGACCCCGCAGCGGCCGGCGCAGTGTCTCTGCCCCACCTCTCATGCAGCGCTGCTGAGCCCCCCGCAGAATGCCACCCCACCGCCTGGCTTGGCCGCCATCCCGCCTCCCCATCCCGCCTCCGACATCTGCGAGGCGAGACCTAGAGCGTCTTGCGGGCAGGATTCTGAGGCAGGATCTCGGCCTTTTAAGGTTGGAATCTCGCGCCGTTTGCGGCTGGGACCCAATTGGCCAAGCAGCACGCTGATTGGTAGAGGGGCTTCTTGTTCCAGGCTGCCTCCAATCGGCAGCTCTGGTTCGGACCATACCAGCTTCTTCCGGAGATCGGCTCATCTTCCTCTGACTGAGTCCGAATCTGGCATGGCGGCGGGGGCTGACCCACTCCTGTCAGGCTTACTCTTGACTCAGATTTTTGAAAAACGGGACAAAATCAAGATTTTGACTATAACAACGGGACGCTCCAGAAATGGTGAAATAACGGGACAGTCCCGTTGACGTATGGTCAGCCTAACCAAACCCTGTGGCACCCCACAAAGGAGGGGCTGCGGGCCAGATCTCTTGCTCCCTATCAACACCGATTGGGACCGGCCCTAGAGGAAGGAGGTGAACCAGCTCAAAACCGCGCCACCCACCCACAACTCCCTGAGCCGACCCAAAATGATACCATGGTCGATACCTTTTCTGGGGGAGATGGGCGGTGGCAAAATTTGAAAAACAAATAAATAAATAAATAAATAAATAAATAAATACATACATACATACATACATACATACAAGTCGCTGAGAGGTCAAGAAGAGCAAGGATGGATGCACTGCCTTCATCCCGCTCCCGCCAGAGATCATCCAAAAGTGCGACCAAAGCTGTTTCCATCCCATATCTGGGCCTGAAAGCCAACTGAAAAGGGTCCAGGTAATCCATTTCATCCACGATCCTCTGGAGCTGCAACGCCACCACTTTCTCAACCACCTTCCCTAAAAAGGGGAGGTGGGAGACTGGACAAAAATTGTCCAGCACGGTGGGATCCAGTGACAGTTTCTTGAGGAGGGGGTGCACCAGCGCCTCTTTAAAGGCCGCCGGAAGCACTCCCTCCCCTAAGGATGAATTTACAACCACCTGGACCCACCCACACGTCGCCTCCCAAGCTGCCTTCACCAGCCAGGAGGGACAAGGATCTAATTGACAAGTGGTGGCGTTTACAGTCCGGAGAACCCTGTCCACTTCCTCGGGCCCAACAGGGTCAAACTGTTCCCAGATAACCGGGTACGTACGCTCCCCTGGCAATGCCCTCCCCAGGCAATAATGTTGCTCTAGTAACGTTACCCAGTAAGAACAACAATAAGGGTTCCTGACAACTATCATTCCAGATGTTGTTCATTTCCCAATTCTTTCTATCTATGTACCTACCTACCTACCTACCTACTTAAAAGTATGTCCCCTTCTCCACAGATGGGGGTAGATGCCACTCACAGATAACATCACACCTGACAACATGTACATATGACATCACTCTTCCCCTTACCTCCACAGACACCCATGCCCTTGGCTGGCTTTACATATGACCCTTAGCTATACAGTTTGTCCAGCTTTGACTTAAGGCTGTTTTTACATGACACACTTAATTGTGGTTAACTCAGCTATTAATTTACTTCACTGACTCACTGAACAATAACATCATATCCATGAAGTCTGGATTTATATAATAGAACTAACTAAAATGTGGTTGGCTGTTGTGGGTCTTCCGGGCTGTGTGGCCGTGTTCTGGAAGTTGTGGTTCCTAACGTTTCGCCAGCATCTGTGGCCAGCATCTTCAGAGGGCAGGAGCACAGATAGAAGCAAAATCTCTGTGTTAAAACTGCCTGTTGTAAACCACCCAGAGTCCCTCAGGTGGAAGGAGATAATAATAATAACTTTATTGTCATCCCACTATACACTATACATCAAGTGCACAATAGAATGAAATTTCGTTGCAGTTGGCTCACAATTTCAATCAAACACTAAAATACTACTAATAAAAAAAATATCCATAGTTACTATAAAATATACATTCTTTAGCTCACAATTTCAGTCAAACACTAAAATACTAATAAAAAAATCCATAGTTACTATAAAATATACATTTTTACACATCCAACATTTCACCTAAAAGAACTTATTTAAGCATTCAAGAATCCTATAGCCTGGGGGACAAAGCTGTTTCCCAACCTGGCTGTTCTACATCGGATACAGCAGAACCTCTTCCCAGAGGGTAACAAAGTGTCAGAGATCATCCGATCTCTGCCAAAAGGGCAGGCAGACAAAGGGCCCCTCAGAAGACTGGAAGTGGTGCGAAGCTGACATCCACCCGACGCACGGGAATACACATCTGGGAGGCGGTTGCCGGAGCAACCAGGGAGACCTGACCACACGTGTCAGCAGCAAAGGACCCTGGGGGAGGGAAAGGTTTAAATATGCTGTTTGTTCCCAGAATCGCCATTCCAGTCTTTGTTCGTGCTAGCTTCTGTATCCTGTAATAAACTATCCTACTTCTAAGAACTCATGCGTCTGTGAGTTACTCTAGAGTAGGGAGATTACAGTTATCGGATGGAGTGCCTTACATAAAGACTGGAATGAAAAAACCAACCGGTTTTCCCGGGAGCGAAACCAACAGCTCACGGTCGAGACCGGCTTCTACACCCACGGGGCAGAGACCTGGGGAAAAAATTTTTCGGAAGGAGACCAGGTGAGACGAGCGAGGAACCGGCTTCCCCGGCAGCGCAAACAGCTGAGAGGCGGGGATCCCTGGCAGCAGCGAAGAAGCAGGAGGCGGCTTTCCCCAGCAGCGGCAGAAACCGGCGCGCTAATCGGCTGGGACCAGGTGAGCGAGGAACTGGCTTTCCCAGCAGCAGCAGAGGCTGGCGCGCTAATCAGCTGAGAGGCGGTGATCCGGAACAGCTGAGCGGCGGCAGGAGCGCAGCGGCGGACACCGGCGGCCCAAGCAGCTCGCGCCAAACAGCTGAGAGGCGGCGATCCCTCAGCTGAGCGGTGGGAGCGGCGGCAGAGGCAGGAACCGGATTTCCCCGGCGGAGCAGCAGCGGCGCGCCAAACAGCTGAGAGGCGGCGATCCCTCAGCTGAGCGGCGGGAGCAGCGGCAGAAGCAGAAACCGGATTTCCCCAGCGGCGGAGCAGCAGCAGCAGCGCGCCAAACAGCTGAGAGGCGGCGATCCCTCAGCTGAGCAGCGGGAGCAGCAGCAGAAGCAGGAACCGGATTTCCCCGGCGGAGCAGCAGCAGCGCGCCAAACAGCTGAGAGGCGGCGATCCCTCAGCTGAGCGGCGGGAGCAGCAGCAGAAGCAGGAACCGGATTTCATAGCAGAGGAGCTGCGGCAGCGCGCCAGACAGCGAGAGGCGGCGGTCCCTCGGCTGAGCGGTGGGAGCGGCGGCAGAGGCGGAGTCCGGCTTCCCCGGCTTTCCCAGGCAGCTGAGTGGCGGCGGAGGAGCGGCAGCGGAACCCGACGACGGCAGCGGAGGCCAGCGGGCACAAGCAGCGGAGAGGCGGCGAGCTCAGCGGCGGGCAAGCGGGCAGCGCATCCCACGCGGCGGCAGACGAGGCGGAGACCACGTGGCGGAAAAGCGGCGGCAGCGACCAGCGCCCCCAAGCTGCAAGTGGGCAGAGGATACCGGCAAGCAATGGAACCGGCAGAGGTGGCAGGAACCTACGAAGAAGAAGCGGGACCCAGTTCCGCAGGCAACCAGAGGATGGAGAGCAGAAAAGCGCAGAGCAAAGAAAAGCATATCGAGGTAACCAATACCCCTATTCAGAAAAGCAGCACCGAACCAGAGCTAGAGGGATGGTCCGTAGCTGTAGGCAAAGGGCTAGCAGAGAAAGGGGCAAAAGGAAACCAGAAGAAGGTCACCCCAACCCAGCGCATCGTAAGGTTGGAGGAACAGATGTCCAATGTGCAGTTAAATATAGGAATGTTGATGAATAAAATGGACTCATTGGGCGCTGCCTTTAGGAAAGTAATGGACAATGTAGATAAACCCAAAGGGCGGGAATTGAACCTGGGGCCACCCGAGGGAGAGGGAGACATCGAAAGTGAAGAGGAGGAATTTTACCCCTACAACAGAGCACCCAGGACCCCGTCATACAACCAGTTCGTGACCCCAGGGGGGGCACATACACCATTTGGAATGGGTGAACTAAAAACGAAATTCAACGGCAACCCCGAGAATTTAGCATGCTTCTTGACTCACGTACAAGGGTTCATGAGTGAATTCGAATACACCTTCCGAACGGAAGAGAGCAAAATTAGATATGTCTCCAGTTTTCTGGAAGGTGAGGCAGGGGACTGGCTGGTAACACTTCATGACAGGAGGGCTAGGGAACTAAGGGACTTCCAAGAGTTCATGTATGCCCTCCGGAAACGGTTTGAAGATACGCTGACCAAAGTCTCAGCTAGGGCCCGACTCCGGAACTTAAGGCAGGGAACTAGGACAGTAGCTGAATATGCTATGGACTTTAAAAGATTATTATCCTATCTGCCGGACTGGCCAGAATCGATAAAGATAGAACACTTTCAATATGGCCTAAAACAGGACTTACTGGAAAAGGCTTTAGATAGAGATGACCCTGAAACTTTAGAGGGGTGGATCCAATTAGCTGGGAAAATTGAGAGTAACAGACTACAGTTACAAAGTATCAGAAACGTACAATCCAGGCAGAGGAACGAGGGGACTTTCATTAACCAGCCCCGCTCGAACGTGAAACAGCGGAATTGGGAAGAGGAGAAGGACCGTCGGGCAAGAGAGGGACTGTGCTTCCGCTGCGGGAAGGAGGGACACCGAATTAGCGCTTGCCCTCAGGGGAAAACAAGCGTTAAGGAAAAACCTCCGGCGAAAAAGGAAGCTGACAGATGTACCCTCAAAACAACACACATCAAGGGAAAAGGAGCGGCTGCGACAACCGTGAACCCATGGCAGAATCTGGGCCTAGAAGAAGACAGCGATGACTCTGACTTTGAAATCCAGACGGCGGGAAACGAGCCAGGTCTGTTCTGATGAGCGCCACAGGACAGACCTCCACAAAGGGGCGCAAAGGAAGTAGTCGCAACACCCCAACAATGCACCTAAAGGTACAGTTGAGGACTTTGGGTGGGAGGAAAAAGTATGTGGGGGTTGCAATGCTAGACTCAGGTTGCTCTAGAAACTTAATGCACCCAAACGTAGCTGAAAAGATGGGACTGGACCTGTTTAAGCTCAAAACGCCCATCACATTTTGCCAATTGGACGGGTCGGAACTGAAGGGGGGGCCAGTGGAGTTCTACACTGAAGGACTGCAAATGACTTTGGGGACTCATGTAGAGACTTTGCGGTTCCTAGTGGCTCCCATTGCAACACGACCCATTGTGTTAGGACTGAAATGGTTGAGGGCAAGAAACCCCAAGGTGGATTGGGTCTCAGGAGATTTGGACTTTACGGATGGGACTTATCACGAGATGGACAATGAGAGCACACCTAGCGGCATTGAGCTGGGGGCAACGGGGATGGAAATTGAGGAGGGGGAGCAGGACCAAGGGGGTGGCACACTCACAAGCACAATTCCGGAGAAATACCTCCCGGTAGCAGAGATATTCGATAAGAAGGAATGTGAGCAAGAACCCCCCCATAGGCAGTCAGACGCAACCATTGACCTCATCCCAGGGGCACCGTTTCCCAAGCCCAAGATGTATGCCATGACGCAAAAAGAACTGCAAGAATTGCGCAAATTCATAGATAAAAATTTGGCACGGGGGTTCATTGAGCCAGCCAACTCCCCCCTTGCAGCCCCGGTATTGTTCAGGAAGAAAAAAGACGGGTCCCTCCGGCTTTGCACTGACTACAGGGGTCTTAATGCAATTTCGGTTACGAGACAGTACCCTCTCCCGTTGCTGAAAGACATGTTAGCTCAGCTATCTAAGGGGAAAATTTTCACAAAACTAGATGTTAGGGAAGCTTACTATTGTGTTCGCATAAGGGAGGGGGACGAATGGAAAACTGCATTCAATTGCCCATTGGGTTCCTTCCAATACAGGGTGCTCCCGTTTGGGATTGCGGGGGGACCGGGAATCTTCATGAGGTTCATAAACGAAGTATTGTATGAATTTCTGTACAAAGGGGTAATTGTATATTTGGATGACATACTGATTTTTTCTGAAAATCTGGAGGAACACATGGAGTTGGTTAAGAGGGTGCTTGAGAAATTACTCGAGGCTAAGCTTTATGTAAAACTTGAGAAATGTGAATTTCACAGGGAACAACTAGACTTCTTGGGGTATCGCATTTCGCATGAGGGCATCGAGATGGATCCTGAGAAAGTCAAAGCGGTCTTGGGCTGGCAGCCCCCCCGCACTCGCAGACAGCTGCAAGCGTTCCTCGGTTTTGCGGGGTTCTATAGGCAATTTATTCAGAATTTCGCGCAAATCGCACTGCCCCTGACTGACCTATTAAAGACAAAAGGCAAGGGAGCAAACGCGAAAGCCCCATCACCGAGCACGAAACTTGTGTGGACGCAGGAATGCCAGGCTGCGTTTGATAGCCTAAAAGAAATGTTCACAAAAGAACCCATACTCAAGCACCCAGAAGCTGACAAACCATTTGTGATACACACAGATGCATCTATTAGTGCAGTGGGGGCCATACTCTTGCAGGAGGATGACACGGGGAAATTAAGGCCATGCGCGTACATCTCCCGAAAGTTTAACCTAACGGAGAAAAGATGGCATATTTGGGAAAAAGAGGCTTTCGCTGTCAAACATGCCCTAAGCACGTGGCGACATCTCTTAGAAGGCACAGCAGAGCCGTTCCAAGTGTGGACGGACCATAAAAATTTGGAAGCTCTCAAATCACCCAGGAAGTTGAACCCTAAGCACCTCAGGTGGGCAGAATTTTTTAGCAGATTCAACTTCATGTTGAAGTATTTTCCTGGGGGAAAAAACTATTTGGCAGACGCGTTATCACGCTTGCCGCAACATGAGAGCAAAATGGAAGAGGTCATCGAATCCCTCATCCCCTCCCAGCCAGTGGAGGCACAGAACTCAGCAATAACAGACGGGAGGGGGGAGGGCAACATGGCAATCACCCGCAGCAGCGCGAAGCGCGCGGCTGAAAGCGACCCGTGGACAGCCGAGCTGCGGGCGGCAACAGTAACGGACACCTGGTGGGGAGAGAACAAACAGAACCTAGTGGAGAAGGATGGAGTGGGGTGGAAGGACAACAAAGCCTATGTCCCTGAGCCCTTAAGGCAAAAGGTCTTAACCATGCATCATGATCACAAAACGGCAGGGCATTTTGGCTTCGTAAAAACGCTACACTTAATCCGACGCAAATTTTGGTGGCCATCCTTGCGCACTGATGTTAAAGACTATGTGCGCTCATGCCCAGTGTGCGCAATGGCCAAAAGGAAAATTGGGAAACCTACAGGGAAGCTGCAGGAAGTAGCAAACCCCTCACAGCCATGGAAGCAAATTGCCATGGACTTCATAGTAGATTTGCCGGTGAGCAAAAAGAACACGACAATTTGGGTAGTCACTGATCTATTCTCCAAGCAGGCACACTTCATTGCATGCAAAGGAATACCGAATGCTCAAAAACTAGCTAGACTGTTCATACAACACATCTATAGAGCCCACGGAACGCCGGAACGCATAATCAGCGATCGTGGCAGCACTTTTACTTCAAAATTTTGGCGGGCTTTTTTGACTTTAATTGGAGCGGCACAGGGGCTCAGCAGTGCGTTCCATCCTTGCACGGATGGTGCGAGCGAACGCCTGAACGCTACATTGGAGCAATACCTTAGATGTTACACTAACTACCAACAGAATGATTGGGCGGAACTGTTGCCGTTCGCAGAGGTTGCTTACAATAACGCGGTACATCAAAGCACGGGGTTTTCACCATTCAAAGTCGCCACAGGGCAGGACTTTGTAACTATCCCCGAACTGGCTATGTCACACAACACGGAATTGCCACAACCCCTAAAAGCGGATGAATGGATAGAGAAACTAAGCAGCAATTGGCCAGTCATGGTGCAAACATTGAAGGAAGCCAAAGCTAGTTACAAAAAATATGCGGACCGTAAGAGGGGGGAAGAATGGGAATTAAGAGTAGGAGACAAGGTGTATTTGTCAACAAAAAATCTGCGGACAACACAACCAGCACGGAAATTGGCGCCAAAATTCATAGGTCCATTCCCAATCATTGAGGTCATCAACCCAGTAGCGGCAAAATTACAATTGCCAAAAGCGCTAAGAAAGGTGCATCCTGTGTTCCACATCAGTTTGTTGAAACAACACCACAGTTCACAACACTGGCACCCTGAACCAGAGGAACCCCCCCCCCATTGTTGGTGGAGGGCGAACCACATTTCGAGATTGATAGAATTCTGGACTCCAGACGACACAAGGGGCAGCTACAGTACCTAGTGAAGTGGCAACACCTACCAATTGGAGACAAGGAATGGGTCAGCGCCAAACACACACGCGCCCCTAAATTAGTAAAGAAGTTCCATAAAGAATTCCCAGACAAACCCCACTGAACCGGGGGGGTGAGTTTTGGGGCGGGAGCATGTCAGAGATCATCCGATCTCTGCCAAAAGGGCAGGCAGACAAAGGGCCCCTCAGAAGACTGGAAGTGGTGCGAAGCTGACATCCACCCGACGCACGGGAATACACATCTGGGAGGCGGTTGCCGGAGCAACCAGGGAGACCTGACCACACGTGTCAGCAGCAAAGGACCCTGGGGGAGGGAAAAGTTTAAATATGCTGTTTGTTCCCAGAATCGCCATTCCAGTCTTTGTTCGTGCTAGCTTCTGTATCCTGTAATAAACTATCCTACTTCTAAGAACTCATGCGTCTGTGAGTTACTCTAGAGTAGGGAGATTACAGATATCGGATGGAGTGCCTTACACAAAGAAAACAAACCATGATGAGGATGGGAGGCATCACTGATGATCTTTCGAGCTCTGGACAAACAGCGTGCATGTGCTAAATCTTGGATGAGGGGCAGAGATATCCCAATTATCTTTTCTGCTGCCCTTACCACTCTCTGCACAGACTTTCTATCTGAGGCACTACAGCCTCCGAACCAGATGGAAATACAATTAGTAAGTATACTCTCTATAGTGCCTCTACAGAAAGTAAGGAGAATGGAAGATGGGAGATGTACTTTCTTCATCTGACACAAAAAGTGCAAACGTTGCTGTGCTCGCTTTACCAAAAATGCAGTATTAAGAGACCAGGTCAGACTATTTGTGCAGTGATGGGCGGTGATATAAGCTTGATTAATAAATAAATAATAAATAAATAATAAAAGCTTGCTAAGCAAGACCAGGGGCATTATTTACATATTAAAAGCTTAGAAAGGGATGTTAAATGTATGTCTGTGGGTTAATCCATCTCTTTAAAAGTGAGTAAGAATCTAAACGACAAGGCTGTATATTATCACCCTGCTTATTTAACTTGTATGCAGAGTACATCATGAGAAATGCCGGGCTGGATGAATCACAAGCCTGGAGTTAAGATTGCCGGGAGAAATATCAACAACCTCAGATATGCAGACGATACCACCCTAATGGCAGAAAGTGAAGAGGAACTAAAGAGCCTCTTGATGAGGGTGAAAGAGGAGAGTGCAAAAGCTGGCTTGAAACTCAACATTAAAAAAACTCAGATCATGGCATCTGGTCCCATCACTTCCTGGCAAATAGAAGGGGAAGAAATGGAAGCAGTGACAGATTTTATTTTCTTGGGCTCCAAGACCACCGCAGATGGTGACTGCAGCCATGAAATTAAAAGACACTTGCTTCTTGGGAGGAAAGCTATGGCAAACCTACACAGCATATTAAAAAGCAGAGACATCACCTTGCTGACAAAGGTCCGTATAATTAAAGCTATGGTTTTCCCAGTAGTAATGTATGGATGTGAGAGTTGGACCATAAGGAAGGCTGAGCGCCGAACAATTGATGCTTTCGAGCTGTGGTGCTGGAGAAGACTCATGAGAGTCCCTTGGATTGCAAGGAGGTCAAATCAGTCAATCCTAAAGGAAATCAACCCTGACTGCTCATTGGAAGGACAGATACGGAAGCTGAAGCTCAAATACTTTGGCCACCTAATGCGAAGAGAGGACTCACTGGAAAAGACCCTGATGCTGGGAAAGACTGAAGGCAAAAGGAGAAGGGGACGGCAGAGGATGAGATGGTTAGATAGCATCACTGATGTAATGAACATGAATTTGAGTAAACTCCGGGAGACAGTGGAGGACAGGAAGGCCTGGCGTGCTATGGTCCATGAGGTCACGAAGAGTCGGACACGACTAAACGACTGAACAACAACAACAACAACAAAAGAATCCAAAAGAGTAAGAAACAGCATGAAGGCAAAACAAGAACCTGCTTCCAGGTTATCATACCACTTTTTAACATGAAGCAACTCTGAAACACATTCCTGAGTTCACCCATCTCACTAAGCCAGGGGTCGGCAAACTTTTTTTGCCGGGAGCCATTTTGACATGCTCGTGCACATTTTGAAGTGCTCGAGAGCCAGGGGGCGGGGTTTGCGGGCGCGGGCCAATCGCGTGGAAGGGGGCGGGGTTTGCGGGCGGGAGCCAATCGCGTGGAAGGGGGCGGGTTTTGCGGGCGGTAGCCAATCGCGTGGAAGGGGGCGGGGGAGGTTTGGAAGAAGAAGGGAAAGAGAGGCTCGACTGCTTCGGCGGCGGCGCTTCCAGGTTGTCGCTGCGGCGGCACCGGCTGCCCCTTCGAAAGGGCAGGCTCTGGGGACCCCGAAAATTCCCTCAGTTTAGGCAGGGAGGCTGCGCCAAGCTGCCTCAGCTGTTCTGCGGGGAGAATTTCCACCCCAGGGCAGCGTGTGCATGTGGAGAGGGGAGGTTTCTGCCTCCCTGCTGGAACCGAGGGCATTTTCGGGGTCCCCGGAGCCTGCCCTTTCGAAGGGGCAGCACTGCAGCTTGGGCAGCAGTGCCCCTTCGAAAGGGCAGGCTCCGGGGACCCCGAAAATGCCCTCGGTTCGGCAGGGAGGCAGAAACCTCCCCTCTCCACATGCACACGCTGCCCTGGGGTGGCAATTCTCCCCGCAGAACAGCTGAGGCAGCTTGCGCGCAGCCTCCCTGCCTAAACTGAGGGCATTTTCGGGGTCCCCGGAGCCTGCCCTTTCGAAGGGGCAGCACTGCAGCTGCTGCTGCCGCTGCCCCTTCGAAAGGGCAGGCTCCGGGGACCCTGAAAATGCCCTCGGTTCCGGCAGGGATGCAGAAACCTCCCCTCTCCACATGCACACGCTGCCCTGGGGTGGCAATTCTCCCCGCAGAACAGCTGAGGCAGCTTGCGCGCAGCCTCCCTGCCTAAACTGAGGGCATTTTCGGGGTCCCCGGAGCCTGCCCTTTCGAAGGGGCAGCACTGCAGCTCGGGCAGCAGTGCCCCTTCGAAAGGGCAGGCTCCGGGGACCCCGAAAATGCCCTGGGTTCCGGCAGGGAGGCAAAAATCGCGCGGGCAGGCTGCCGGGCTTCCCGACGCACAGCTGATTGGCGCGGAGAATTTCCACTCCCTTCAGCGCTTCCGGCTTGTCACGCGACACACTGTTTGGAAAGCCCTGCCCGTCGTCAAGATGGCTGCCGGAGACGGCTGCCAGGTTGCCAGGGGTATGCCCACAGCAACGCACACCATGCCCGCTGCCGCGCCTGCCACGCCTGCCTGCGGAAGAGCCACACTCAAGGGGCCAAAGAGCCGCATTTGGCTCGCGAGCCGCCATTTCCGACCCTTGCACTAAGCCAAAGTTTGATTAACCATGTTCTGTTGAATAAGCCACAATTGGTTAGGTTCAATTTAGGTTTTACTTTATTATACTAAAGTAAAATAAAATCAAAGTACCTGAGCTCACTGCTCATGCTAATCCATAATGTGGTTTGCTTGTTTGTGGCCTAGCATGATACATAGTTTGTAAACCAATGTTTGTGGCTGAGCCCAAAGCATGAACTCAACCATTTGGGATTAAATACCATGGTTAACAAAACTGTTGTTTAGCATGACATGTAAATCCTGTCCCTGCCTTGAGGGGGTGGGGCATGAGCAATAAACAAAATGTTTCCAGTCAATGCTACCGAAAAGCCTATTGCTTCAAGCAAAGATGTTCAGTCATTGTTTGCTTAAACATATTTTATTGAATAAACCACAATTGGCTGGGTTTACACAATACACTAAACCACAAACACACCATATTTTATCTTAGCATATTGGGATGAATCCAGCCATTGTGTTGCACCCACCTTTATTTTAACTTACAGACGACCTATTTTAGAGAGCCAGTTTGGTGTAGTGGTTAAGGCATCAGGCTAGAAACGGGGAGACAAGCCAGCTGAGTGACCTTGGGCCAGTCACTCTCTCTCAGCCCTAGGAAGCAGGCAATGGCAAACCACTTCCGAAAAACCTTGCCAAGAAAAGTGCAGGGACTGGTCCAGGCAGTCCCCAGGAGTCAACACTAATTTGAAGTCACACACAAAAAAACTATATTTAAGAGAGAGGAGGATTTAAGGCAAAGGATTTAAGCCAAAGAAAGAGGAGGATTTAAGCCCAGCTGGAACCGACCACCCCCCCCGAAAGAGGGTCGGTTCCAGCTTGGCTAGGTACAATCACACCTGGTTAGTACTCCGACGGGAGAAACGTCAGGGCGGAGGACTGGAATGGGAAGTCAAGAAAAGTCTAGGAAGCGTCGCGGAGGGAGGCAAGAGTAAATCACTTCCCGCGTACAGTATCGTTGCTGGGAAACAACAGGTCCATGTAGTCCGCTGGGGTCGAACTCAACTCCAGGGAGACTTTATTCCTAATATGCATAAATCGAGCCTTTAACTCATGTTCGCAAGAAAGCAAACCCAGCGGAAAGCAGCAGGTCTTAGTTATAATAGGGGTCGCGCTATATTTGACAGGAAAAATTACTCTGGGTTAGATTCAGAGAAAAGACCTAAAAGTGAGACTGTTAGCTCTTCTCAACAAAGAAACGCCCAGTTCACACCCACCTATGAACCTCTCGAGCGGGGCAGTTGCTCCTCACTCGGCAGCCGGGCTGGGCTTTCCCCCCCGGCGCGTCTGGGAGGGAAAGGGCACCGTGGGGGGAAAGAAGAAACGCGCCAGAGCGCGTGCGAGAGAAACTCTCCGGCGAGCCGGCTTCCCTCGCCGCGGCCAATGAGACGGCGGAGAGGGGAGAGGGAGGCGGTGCGAGGGTGGACGGGCAGCCTCCGCCTTCGGGGAGAGCGCGGGAGGGGACGCGGAGGCGCTTCGGGGCTGGCGAGAGCGGGGGCTGCTCTTTGGCTCGCGGCTGCACGCGCGGCTCCTACTGCGCCCGGGGCAGGCAGGCAGGCAGGCAGGCAGGCAGCTAGCTTCCCTTTCCTTCCCCGGTTGCAGCCTTTTCTGGCGGGGCTTCCCCGTCCCTCCCTCGCCGCCTCCTCTCCGCTCGCCCCTCCTGGCCGCCCTCTGCTCTGCTCCCCTCTTCCTCCTCCTCCTTTCTCTTCCTCCCCTCCGTCCCCGGGTCTTTTAATCCCCTTTCCCCGACATCCCCCGACTTCTCTCCCCTGGAGAGACCCCGCTCCCGCCTCCTTTCCCTTCCTCCTCCGCCCCTCATTGTCTCTTGCAGCCTATTGCCCAATTTCCAAAGCACGGGGGAACTCGCTATGGGCGAGGACGAGGCAGCCCCGGCGGCTCTCCCGTCCCCTTCGAGTACCAGGAGCTAGGAGAAGCGGGGCTTTTCGGGCTGGGCCAGGAAGGGTGAGCTGCGCGGCGGCAACCTCTTCTTGCGGCGGCGGCCGTCCCTCTGGTGATCCGCCGGGCGTCGCGTTGTCTTGGGGCGCTCGCCCAGCCGAGTCCGATGTGCGACCTGCTCGACTCGCAGCAGCCGGCGGAGAAACTTAGCAGGATGAAAAAGTTACGGCGAACTTTGTCGGAGAGTTTCGGCCGACTAGGTAAGGGGGCCAAAGCAGGGAGGGGCGGGCTGGCGGCTCGGAGCATTCCTTAGCACCGAGCCTCGTTCCAACTATCGCCTCGCGGCTCACTGGGTGAGCGTGCGGGCTGGATTGCCTCGCTTACTCCTTGAAATTTTGTTTGCTGCCAAGGAAGCTCAAACCTGTGCTGGTGAGAGTGATGGGAGTTGTAGTCCAACACCTCTGGAGGCCGCCGGCTTGGCTGATGTTCTTTTCAACAAAGCACTCGGCTTCCCTTCTTTCTGGCCGTCTTTCTGTGCATTGCAATACCATTCTGAAAAATGGATTTTTTAAAAAAATGTACCCAGTTCAAATCGTTTTATCCAGAAGTCATCTTGCTGACTTAAATTGAAGAGATTAACAGCTGCATGTGCCGAGAATTACAACATTAGCATATAAATGTGTTCATTTCACTCTGACTTCACTTTGAGTATATCTTACCCTTAAAAAAAAAAAAAACTTTTAAAGCTGTTACTGGGTGTTAATCATATTTAGCATAATATAAACCATCTCTAATATGCTTTTGACTACTTAAATTGCAGATGTAGTTTAACATGGAACATCTCCAAATAGGGTAATTGAATGGTAGCATACTCTCCTCTTAAAAAAAGTAATTGAAATTAGATTGATTTTAATTTCTTATTAATAATTGAAAATACTGAACAGGAGTAGAAAGTACTTTGAATTAATTGAACCTATTTTTTTAAAAAATGGATTCAAATTCCTTCAAACTATGCTTTTGAAAAAAGGGTATTCTGTTTCCTATGGATGAATGCTCCATATATTTTTCTTAGGCACATAAAAAGGTGTATGAACCCTGGGACTGACTGCAGCTTTCTAATGTATATTTGATGCAAATCTGGCTTTGCTGTCATATGCTCTAGATGACCCAATTATAATGTGTTTCATTGTTTTGTAATGCAAGATGAAGTCAAGTCACTTTATTTCCTACAAAGGGTATGGAAATAAAAAAGTTAAATGTAACAAAAATAAATGATTGAAGAATATTATAATAAAATTGTTATACATGTTAAATATTGGGGGGTGTCAGTTGTAAACTGTATTTAGAAAAAATATGTTCTATATTTTTAATAGAGTCAGAGTAATTCTGTCCTGGAATATGATTTACGAATGTGTCAGAGAAAGGAGGTTCCAATTGCTTGCATACTTGAAATGGCTCGGTATTACGTCTAGCCAGGATGTACTTTCTAGAATTAGTCCTCCTCCCAGTTGTGAGATGGAGCAAGTTACAGATGTAAACTAATTGTGTTTCAAAAAAGATGATGCTAAAAGGTGCAATGGGTAAACTGTATTTGAAAATGGGATTCAATTCCTGCATCATCATCAATAATAATTGTTTCTGTAACAAAAGGGATCTCTCTCCCTGGCCATTAGGCAGTGGTTACCATGTTCAGTAATAATAGTAAGAAAGTGAAAAACGGAGAGTAAAGGCTTCCAGATGGCTTAGTAGTAAGTTAAAACTTGAAGTCAGACTAATTTCTAACTACAGAAGTCTTCACTGACCCTTTAATTTGTGATTGAAATAATCTAAAGTGCTGTTGATTTGGTATCTCACAAAGGTCTTGCAGATTGTCCACAGTATAAGAAAAAGATCTCTTCATGCATTGCACCTTTCATTCTTCGGATAGCCAAATTAGCCACCAGGAGTTGCTCAGAAACTCTCTTACCTCTGCTTGCCACAGTGTTCCTGTCATCTTTTGGCACTTCTTGCTTTGTAAATATAGATGTCCTGAAACGTCTTTTGGAGGACACAGTATGATGATGTGTCATCAATACAAAGGTATATAAGGTGTGACATTTACATAAGAGGCTATTCAGCCCTCTCCTAAACTATTCATAGAATTTTCTGTATTTATCTGAATAAGATTTCAAAATGTACATAGGAATGTAGTGTAAGCCTTCTAAAAAAGTAAAGGTTTTCCCCTGCACAGTCATGTCCAACTCTAGGGGGCGGTGCTCATCTCCGTTTCTTAGCCGAAGAGCCAGCGCTGTCCGAAGATGCTTCCACGGTCATGTGGCCGGCATGACAAGCACGGAACGCTGTTACCTACCCACCGAAGTGGTACCTATTCATCTACTTGCATTTGCTTGCTTTCGAATTGCTAGGTTGGCAAGAGCTGGGGCGAGTGCGGGAGCTACTCCGTCACGCGGCTCTCAAGTCTCAAACCGCTGACCTTCCAATCGACAAGCCTGGCGTCTTAACCGCTGAGCCATCGCGCCCCGCTTAAGCCTTCTACTCGGAGCAAATTTCACTAGGGTGCAAGTTCATTTAATGTTTATTATATTTATACCCTGCCTTTCCTTAAACAGCTTAAGGCAGGTAACATTTTTCCATCTTTTTTTTCTACAGGTTGGCAAATACCAAACCTGCCTTTTAAGTACATGTTAATAATAGAAACTATTTTCTGGTCAGAATAAGGGATGTGGATTATAGGTAGATTATAGAAAGGGATATGGAAACTTGGAAAAATTCTAGTTGCTTTTATTGAGCTAGCCTAGTCTCTCTGAAGTTCCTTCCAATTAAGGTAAATTTATATGCAAAGTTATCTGATAGTACTACAGTATAAGGGTCTCTTGAAATAAATAACTTCTGTTTAAATGTTCAGTTGTGATGGTATGAAGATGTGGGGAATCACTATGAACCTGACTATATCTCTCAAAGTTCTAGTTAACATGACCTTTGGGATCTATGGGCCAACATTTTTGGGGCAATTGAGGAAGCCTGTTTCAGATCAACTACTAAAAGGGAAATGAGTGAATGCCCTTATACAGTTATTACCAATCATATTACTCATAATTATTCCTAATTGAATCTTGAGGAAGTGCAAAACGTTTTTGCTTGAATTAAAATGGTTGAAGAATACCAGAAGCTTCTTTCTTATATACCTTTTTACAAAATTGCTTGTGACTCAGGATGCCTGTAGAATAAGTATAAAGTATAAATAAGTATAAATCTTTAGAGTGTAGATATTAGTTGGTTCCAAATGTAAAATAAGAGCATGATGCCTGGTGTCAATAATATCAAGCTCAGGGATGATTTCTGTATAGTGTTGCATATGGGTTAAATCTCTGATTGATACTAAGTGCCTGACAGTACAGTAATGGTGTTTTTGCTAAAGGGCTGAAAGTCAGCAAACCATTCTGATAAATAAAAAAAATACCAATCAATCCTGACCTGCTACTCTCGTTTATGGTGTTTAATTATTTTAATGCATGAGCAAAATGTTTTGCTACAAGCAGTTTGTTGTAGACATTGCAAATTGCTGTAGGAATGAATTTCATTCATTAATTATAAGAACTTGAGCTGGCTTGGCCAAACCTTGTGGATCCGTATTTTATTTCACACACTGGCCGGCTGGCCAGCCCTAAGGAACCCACTATTGGTGGCCTTCTCAAGCTGCTGCCGCCGAGCAGTTGGTGTTTGTTGGCATCCTGCCTCAAACCCTGGGTGGTCTCTTTGACTCTCAGACTTAATAGCCATTGATAGACATCCTCCCTGAATTTGCTAATTTGCTATTAAAGCTAGTGGATATTACAATATCATATTACGGTTATTTCTGTAAATGAATTATGCATAATGTGAAGTACTTTCTTCCGTCCAGTCACTTTCACTGAGTGTTTAATATGAGGAGGAAAAATCTATTGTGCATAATTCTATTTTTTTTAAAAAATCATAAAGTAACTGTTCTTTTCAAATCTAACAAGCCCCTGTGCATCAGGCATTAAAGTCCCAAGCATATCATGAATTCTGTGAAGTTCTTCTGTTTTGTCTGTTATAAGCCTGTTGCTAGACAACTTTATTGAATGCCACTTGAATTCCAGCATTATGAGAAACTTACCTATTTTTCTTGAAACAGCATCATTAAATCATTAAACTTTAAATATCTGTCACATGTGGCTGTTCTGTGTCTTTTTCTTTAAGTGAGACTTGTATTCTTGATTTTTGTGAGTGTCAGAAAATTCTCTTCGATTGGTGTCAGAAAATAGTTTTGCACTTATTCTAATCACACTCTTCTATACTACTTCTACTTTCAGTATCTGATTCTGGTTGGGGTGACAAACATGCATATATTCTGATTCTGATATACAATTTATTGGGTGGTGAGTTACTATGGAATTGTATAACTTAAAATTATAGTTTTGCCAAATATAATGATATTAATCAGTATTTTTGGACTAGGAAATGTCCTGGAAGTAGCTAATAATGATTTATAAAGGGGAATATATTTTTGGCACCAAGCCAGATTCCAACTACAAACCAAGGTTTTCTATCCTAGTACAGGAAGGGGCGTGGTGGTTCAGCGGGTAAGGAAGGGGCGTGGTGGCTCAGCGGGTAAGACGCCAGGCTTGTCGATCGGAAGATCGCAAGTTCGCAGGTTCGAATCCCTAGTCCCACGTGATGGAGTGAGCTCCCGCACTAGCCCCAGCTCTTGCCAACCTAGCAATTCGAAAGCATGCAAATGCAAGTAGATGAATAGGTACCACTTCGGTGGGTAGGTAACAGCGTTCCACGTGCGTCATGCCGGTCACATGACCGTGGAAGCATCTTCGGACAGCGCTGGCTCTTTGGCTAACAGAGATGAGCACTGGCCCCTAGAGTCGGACACGACTGCACAAATGTGTGTGGGGAACCTTTACCTTTTTACAGGTGTCTAGATTCCCCTGAGATAGTAGGACAAAAATAGTCTGATGCATTATTAAGACTAAAAAAATCTAAAAATAAAAAAGGATCTTGATTTCTCATGGAAAAACATATAAAAACTCTATATGAAAGCATGTATCATAGAGAAGGAGAGCCAGTTTGGTGTAGTGGTTAAGACACCAGGCTAGAAACCAGGAGACAGTTCTAGTCCTGCGTTAGGCACCAAGGCGGCTGGATCACTTTGGGCCAGTCACTTTCTCTCAGCCCTAGGAAGGAGGCAATGGCAAACCACTTCTGAAAAACCTTGCCAAGAAAACTGCAGGGACTTGTCCAGGCAGTCTCTGAGAATCAGACACGATTGAACGGAGTAAAAAAAAATCATAGAGAAGGGGTCAGGTTTGTATATGGAGGATGTATTTGATGTCCTGACTGCTTGAGTCAAATAGTTAAATTCGGCCTTTGAAGGTTGCAGTACCATAGTCCTCTCAGTAATGTCCTATGCAACGCTGATTCTTTCAGAAAACAGGTTGGATTAATTTCTGACTGATTTCGGTGCTGATCTGTTGGCTTATTTACTATAAACTAATGCAGACCCCACTAAAGAACACACTACGTTCAAGTATTTGGCAGTCTGAATGTAGTCCCTGAATAGAATGTAGAGAGCTAAACCAATTTGTATTTGATCACTGTGTTATGCCATATGTTGTTGTATTGTGACTTTATGTAGCCCTTACTTTAACATTATTTAGCATACTGCTGAAGTCTTGAGGATTTATTCTTTAAAACCTAGTGATTTATGAAGTGTCATTTAGCTAACATATAACTAGTGTTGTGATTGTCCCTTCTATATCTCTCCTGTAAAGCGAAACACTAATTGTCCTAGCTGCTTTTCTAATTGTGGCAAGAGTGGAAGCCATGCTGTAGGTTTGGGACTGCTGTAGGAGAAAGTCCTGTCTTCCAGTTGAGGATTCCTCTTCATTTTGTAGATGAAACTGACTCTGAGCTTATGCTAGGAGTTAGCGGTGTGATGCTTGTGGCTCCTGGTGCTGTTACAGACACACCTCTTGCTGCACACCAGGCTTCTTGCCCCACCATTTTTTTAAATGAGTAAATGGAAAATGGAAAACTGGCTTGCTACAAAGCAGACCACCATTCCCTAGCATCTTTCTTCAAAATAGGAATTCTCAGCTCCACGTGGAGCCCAAAGGTTTCTTACAGGATCAGAAAGGTGGTGGCTGCAGCCCAGTGCTTTGTTTGAACAGGTGACCCTTTACTCAGGTAAAGACAAGGATAAGCTGTAGTGCTAAAGAGAAGAGAGGGAGGGTTCCTGTTAATGCCTTCTCTGGCAGCCACCTGGTAGGAGAACTCAGAACGTCCTCTCAGAACTGCACTTGCTCTCACTGACAGGATCTTTTCGCTGGATTAAACAAGACTCTGTTTTTTTCTGCCCCTTGAAATTTGATTATTATGGTGCGATGTCCTTTCCGGTATATCTATAAGAGCAAGAAACTCTGTGTGGTGCTTGGGAGACACTGTCACACAGGAAAGCACAAATCTGTCAGATTCCAAGTCCACATGTAACTCTCCTTGCTTGAGAGAAGCTGCAGAGAGCAATTTGTTGTTTGTAGAGTATGTTGTTGTTCTCCAGCAGTGCCTCAGTTCTGATTAGCTGTACCAGATCTGGGGCCTGGGCAATATTTATTTGCTGAGTACCCCTCCTTTTATTCAGCAGTTCAAGCAGCATATATAGCATCCCTTCCTCCTGTTTTTTCCTCACAACAACCGTCCTGTGAGGTATGCTTAAAAATAGCCTAAATTATTACTTATATACACTCTATATATTTCTTTTTTCGTATATTAAACCAATGAAAATAAAATGTGAAAAGAGGCTGATATTGTTTCCAGTGCAATTCTCACCACACTGTATCTTTCTAAGTGAAGTGATTTTATTCAGGTTAGGTTTAATAACTACAAAGAAATATTTATTTGCTTTTTAGCATTTCCTACAAATACTGTGAGCTATTTAGATAACGTTATCTCTTTTTTTTCTAGCCTTGAAGAAAGATGATAATGGCTTTGATGAGGTAAGTTACATTTTTCTATTTCAAATTTTATTTAAACATACATTGGGCAAAATATTGCAATTTTTTAACAAGTAGATGAATTAAAAAGAATGATAATGAATAAAAAGAATAATAAATTATATAAATATATATAAAATAATAAAAAACATGAAAAAACTACATGAAACAAATCCCACGTAATTTGATGTAATTACATTTGTAATCTTAAAGAGAAATACTCATTTTTAGACATCCATATTGAACACTTCTAGTTCAAAAAGGTACATGATTAGATGGAGTAATATATTAGAAATTATTGTGCTGGTTTAATCTATAAAGGGAGACCAAATACAAATAAAGTACATTTAATTAAAAACTATTTGTCACTATATTAATTTTTTAGCCATTGCTTTTTTCACACTTTTAAATATCATTGATCTGAAGAAAGATGTACTTTAATTTTTCCAGTATATTGCTATAGTAAATCTGATAGCTAAGGAAACTGAATAATTTTTTATGTTGCACTATTTTATATTTTCTGGGGAATATGGACAATAAAGCTACATTAGAATTAATTATTTAACACTGTTGGGTAGTTTTACCAATTTCTTCAAAAACTCCCAGCTAAAGTGAGTAACTAAAGGGCTCACTCCAGATAGGTGGTAATAAGAACTACACCCCTTCCAGCATCATCAAGAATTTAATTAATATAATGTAATTTTAAGGAGATGTAGTATGATTTGTTAATTTTATAGTTGGTGATTTCTAAACTAGATTTAAATAATATTTTATACCACTGAATATTCTGTATTGACTCATCAAGTTCAAATCCCAAGTAATTTTCCCATACTTTCAAAATTTTTCAAGAGAGTCTGTTCTATTTAATAAAGGAATTTCCTAAAATATTGATCACATTATTTCTGTTTAAAGTGATTTAAAAATGCACTATACTTCATACATTGTTAATATCCTTGATTGATAAGATCTTATGAGTTTAAGAAGAAATTATTAAACATGGTTTCATAAAACCACATTAGAACTTGTGACCAATTTTTTTGCAGAATATATTCAACAGAAATAGATTTCTTACCTATAATCAAGCCTCCAATCCATAAAGTCTTCTTTTAAAAAGGGATCATATTTTTCCATTTGTTTAAAGTTTAGATGACCCAGGAATTGGATAAGAAGGAAAGGATCAGGGGTCAGACTTTGTTTCCTCCTTTTTCAGAACTCTAAAGTAACTTTAACATAGGGATTTGTGATAGTGGATATTAATTTATTTCAGGGAAGAGCAGTATTGTCCTAAAAGATTGAGAGCCTTGAGCTAATTAATGTGAGTTGTCTTAACTAAAAAGTAGGCATCTGCAAAATCTACTGTTTTGAAATGGAATGTTCTGAAGAATTCTAGAATGTTCCATTCCTTCTTGGCTCCTTTCTGATCCAGCTAGCCCAGGAATAATTCATGAATTTTCTGGAAGTTAGTTTTCTGAACCAGAAATGGCTCTTGTTCTAGATGAAAGAGGGAATGGATTGACTTTTGTAGACCAAAGAAGGAATGGAATGTTCCCAAATTGGTAAGCTTTACACATTCCTACTGAAGATTATCATCATAACCTCAACAAATCTCCATCATAGTTTTATTTATATTGTATGATTTGCCTGCTCCTGGATTTTTTATAATTATGTACCTATTAAAAAAAGGATTCCTCGCTATGTGTGGAACCAAGTAATAGGTGAAGGGATTAGAGTTTGAAACAGAAACAAAAATTTACAAAGAATGTGCATTTTAATTATGGTTATTCTGCGAAGCAACGATGAAGAAGATAAAAACTTAGGCTATGTTTTTCAACCAATGAATGCTGTAATAATATCTAGTGAGAATGTATTGTATAATGCCTAAAAAATTACGAGAAATAAATGTTTATGCCTAATTCAGAATCATTCTCCTCTTTGCCTTATTTTGTCACTGAATTGAATACTGGATTCCAAATGAAGCAGGTCTAGCCCTTAGGCAGCAAATTTGGTCCCATCTGCTTTAAGACTATGTTTTGACCTTTTGTTCTCTGAAAACTGAGAAGTAGAAGCGTATGGGTACGGTTAATGTGAATTGGAACTTAAAGGAAATGGAATATGGCACTCCGGAACTCAGGTTGCCCAGAATGATAAATTCAATGAGTCTCTCCTTATACTGAATTTGTGAAAGTACAGAAATTACGTCAAAGTATAAGCACTATAATTGTTTCATTAAAAGCCTGGGTCATAAATTCTGCAACCAGACCTGTATCAGGCTGTTCTTTTAATTGTATTATAAATCTGGCATGCTTCTAATGCTTTGTTTCTCCTCTCTGGAAGTGACTAGACTGTTTATAAAATTGACAGGATGTTAAGAGTTCCTTAGAATTTTAGGATATAGGAAGAAAATATTAAACTCTACTTAAAGTGCTTGTCCCAAATTAAATCTCAAGTAACACAAGAGTTTTTTTGCCGTTTGTATGGATTAATGGATGCTTCCTTAGCCATGTCCCCCCAAAGCATATACTAATATCAATTGCATAAACAGATTTATTTTGCAGTGTAAGAATCTGGTAACTTTCTAATTGCCTATTGAAGTGAGCTATAGCTAGAAAAAGAAAAAGATTTAGATGATAGTTTGCCCATGTTCTGTGCATCTGTAATAAAGTATAGATGTATTGACAGGGTCTAATCATATGGCAAATTATACATATATAGCCATCCTATTATTCCTTTTTGGGATAGGCAATATTGTACGCCCCACAGAAGAAAGACTTGGTAAGCAAAAGAAACAGGTAAGAGAACATACACTGATTCATACATAGTCTTTTGTCATCTAAATTTCTCAGCTCTCTTCTTAAGGATTTTATCAGCTCCATCCAAGCACAACTTTATTAGTCTTCCTCCCTACTGTTCACTCTTCCTTCATATATTTCTTTTGCAATTCAATCCTCATCCTGTCTCTATGTGACCAAAGTGTTTTTATGTGCTGTTCACTCTGGGGTACAACTCACATGAATATATAGAAATGAAAAATTCAATATTCCACTTAATGATCTATGAAATTGTATATCTTTCCCATTTTGCAAAGTGTGGGGAAAGCAGTGGCTAAAAGAACAGTAGTTTGTGCAAACTAGTAGGAAGTTCATTGTGCAAGGAGTTTTGCACTTCCTTGTTTTCCTAATCACCGCAGTACATACCTTTTATTTATAAATGTTTTTTGGTCAGTGTTATCCTGCCCTCCTTTAAATGGAATGAGTTTAGGGCATTTGTTGCATTTAATATGTGCAGCCCTATGCCCTGTGAAAGCAGTGAACAACTGGGGAGTGGGTCATGGTGCAGATGACTTCTAGCTTGCTGTCAATTTTATGGATCTGCTAAAACTTTTAAGTGTAGTTCTGAACTCTACTAGATTATTTCGCTAACATGCAAAAGTGGATTGGACAATGTGTAGAATTTAATTATTTCTCTATGTTCTCAAAACTCTTCTTTCTTGCTAATGATTTATATCAACATGGGATTTTAACACTAGAGTAGATGCCGTGAGTGAGCATGCACTGTAAAATCAGTGAGGGCATAATATATTTCTGCGGGTCTTTAGTGCTTCTATTCTTGTCTCATTGCCGGCAAAGCAGGCAGGACAAATTTATTTTTTTGCAAGCAAAGGCACAGAGATTCACGAATCGTCCTGGAATGTTAGGAATCATTAAATGGGCGTATATAAACCATTCCTCTTTCCTGAGTTTTATTTACAGCTCAAGTTTATTTCGCTTTGTTTCTAAAGTTAATGCTAGGGGAACGTATTGCCAAGGGCTGGCTGGGCACTGCGATGGAGAAAATAGTTGATCTCTAACCCCTTCAGTGAAAAGCAAGATGGGCAGCAATCAACTTCCTTTGCCATTTCTGTGCTTTATATAGCAAGCTATTGATTTTTACACATGAGCAGTGCTTCATTGGTAAAAAAGGAAAAGAAAAAAAGAGGTCATTCTTCAGCCTCTGTGCACCAGGATGATGGTTTGAGATTGAACCAGGAAACTGAAACGAGGCTGGGTAAGAGGGGGAGTGCCAACATACAAAAAGAACAAATGAGATATATTTTTAAAGTGGAAAAAGTAATAGAAAATGCTAAATGAGAAGAAATTCTGTAGTATGAAGTTGAAAATCCCAGAGGAAATTGAAGCAGTAAATATAAAGAACTGTTTGAACTAAGCAAGCTTATGCTGTCCATTATAGTTATCATAAAAAACATTTAGAGTGTACCAGGTATCTTAGTCTGAATTATCTGGAAATGAATGTGTTCTAATTGATGGACTTTCCCTTCTGTGTGTATTTGCCTATGTTAAAAGAGGAATGGTTTATTAGTATAGTCCTGCTGTGGAGGAAGCAATTATTGTATGAGTTACAACTTCATATTTTTAAAGGGACATCTAAACGGATATTTGTGAATATAGTCCACTATCTCTAAACATTAATGTATTGATAGGATGTGATCATGGGAAGATACACTGACCTTACATTTCTGTTTGTCCCTTTCTTGGATCAACTCACTTCATAGCTGAGTTAGCATTTGAAATGGGATCTTCATAGTCATAATCCAATAATCTAGCTCGGAGACCAGTGCTAATCTTGTGCCCTCTAAATATTTTGGACATCAGTTCCCAGGTCACTTGCCATTGGCCAGACTGGTTGGGCAAATGGGAATTAAAGTCCAAAACATCTGGAGGACATCAATATGTTTATCACTTCTGTAGCTCTAGTGTAGGTTTTCACTGGTGGTGGCAGAAAAAGGGGGAAGCGGAAAATCTCGGTTGTATAAATATGACCTTTGTTCCACTGGTGGAAATGAGGTTAAGTTCCAGTACAAAGCAATTTCAGGATATTCGGTTTCAAATGCGTTTTTAATTTTCTTTTAGGCCACAAAATCTTGGAGAAAGATTCATTGCTCTACAGAGAGAAGGCAGATGTTAAGTTTGCCCCTCCTGCATGTTCCAAAGCACCTTTTTGGAATCAATTCAAAAGCACTACATTGCCCCATTTTCTATTACAAATGTGCTGCAATTATTGGCCACAATTACATTTTTTCTGTAACAAATTAGAGTAGACAGTAAAACAATATTTTTTTTCTTATTTTTTCCAACATTAATTCCATTTTAATATTTTTTAAATTATTTGAATAATATAATATATAATATTATATGCTGTTCCTTATGTGTTTCTGAAAAGGTAGCAGTAGATAGCACTGAAGCTTAAAGGTTATGTGTCTGTTAACATTTAGATTTATATTACCGCCCATCTCCCCCAACGGAGGACCCTGGGCAGTTCACAATAAAAACAAGGTTAAAACACAATAGAGATCAGAACATCAATAAATAAATATTAAATCCAAGTGCAAGGATGTTAGTACTAAAAAGGGTTTCATGGGATCAACCAGCCCCAGGAGGAACTGTTAGCATTCCTCTCCCATGCAAGGCAGCAGAACCAGGTCTTTAAATTTTTTCGGAAGGTCGGGAGCGAGGAGACCCGCCTCAGCTCCGGGCGCTGTTGCAGAGAAGGCTCGCCTCCTGGACCCCGCTAGGTGGAATTCTTTGATCGATGGGGTCCGTAGCATGCCCTCTCTGCATGACCGGGTGGGGCGGGTCGATGTTCTGGGGATGAGACGTTCCCTCAGGTAACCTGGCCCCATGCCATGTAGGGCTTTAAAGGTGATAACCAACACCTTGAATTGGACCCGGAAGCAAACTGGTACCCAATGCAGCTCGCGCAGCAGAGGAGTTACATGTGCGGATTTTCTGGCTCCAATAACTGTCCGCGCAGCCGCATTCTGGACCAGCTTTTTCAATATATAATGTGATATTTCAATACACAGTTGAATTTCAATACAGCTGGTCCTCTTCAATATTGTTTTTTCATTATAAATCTATACTGTAATGCAATGCATAGTGTGAGCTGTTCCCAATATTTTGGTCAGAGGAGAAACAGAAAAGAAAGTTATTCTCTGAAGCCTTGATTCGAATCATGGCAATTGAATAACCTAAGCCTATCCACTATTTTGCCTATGCTGATGTTCATATTTTGGAGTCACAAAAAGGTACTAGAAAAGTACCTTTAGACTCTAGCTATAGAAACCATGCTGTTACATATAGTTTACAACTATATGGTGCACCATTTGCCCAACTCTTTTCAGTATATGACTATTTTATCATAGCGCTAGTCTGTGAAGGTTGTTGTTATTATTATTAGTTTATAAGGATGGTGTTGCGATTGAGATAGTGGTTTCACTGGGGAAAAAGCATCTGTGTGCAGTATTTTTATCCCTGAGCTCAGAAATGTCTGTCTCATATACTTCACTGATATTTGGTATATGATTTGACTATAATTATTCACTAATAAAGTGTATATTAGTTTACTGCAAACAAAGATACGAATAGCAGTAAACTATAAAATTCAATAAAATTCTATACTGTGATAGCAGTACAAGTATGATTTTTAATGTCTTCCAAAATGCCGGAAGTATAAGGGCCAAGTACACCTTTGGAGGCAGTGCATTCTATAAGATGTGGGCCACCTGTCCAGAAGAGTCTAATAGGACCAGGATGGATACACTTTCCCCATCCAAGTTCTAACAAAGATCATCTACCAGAGTGAGCAATGCTGTTTTTGTCTCTTGTCTGGGCTTGAACCGTGGCGTAGAGGGGATCTATTTAATTTGTTCTAGTATCCTCTGAAGTTGATTCTCCACAAGCCTCTCAACAACCTTCCCAAAAGGGGAGGATGGAGACTGGGTAGAAGTTCTCCAGTATGGCTGGATTGAAAGATGGTCAAGTGAAGGCACAACACAGCCTCTTCCAAGACAGGTGGCATCATGCCCTCCCTCAGAGAGGCATCAACCACCTCCTAAATTCAGCTGAACACATCCTTTTAGATCACATGAAGGACCCATGTGGAGCATGGATCCCACTTACAGCTGGTGGAGCTCATACTACAGAGTACCCTATCTATTTCCTCAGGTTCTATAAGTTCAAAAGAATCCCAGATTTCAGTAAAAGATGTTCTCACATTTATCCCATATGGCTGTACCCAACTGGTGTCCAGATCTGCATGAATATCAGTAAATTTATTTGCAAGGAAACTCACAAACTATCCAGCTGGCTTGCAGGGTGTCCTATCTAGTTTTCCGGGAAGGATCCAGATTACTCTGAACAGAACCACTGGGTGAAAATCTGCAGAAGCAGTAAATGCAAAGATGGCTACCTTCTGAACATCTTTCTCTTCACATAGAAGAGCTGATGCCACTCTGCAGCCCTCAAGTTTCACAGGATCATCTTGCAAAGCTACAGTGGAAGTGGGCAGTAGTCTTTATGTCTTAGAACAAGAGTGTAAAAACTGTGGTCTGTATGGTGCGACAACCTGGCAGAGTGTCCAGGGCACCTTGTAATACTGCTTCATCTCCCCCACATCTCCAGCTTTCTCTTCTACCCTCCCTCCGCTGTTGCTTTGCTTGTTGCTGGATTTCCCAGCTGCTTCTACCACACCATTTCCTACCTTCCCCCTCACCCCATCATTCCTCTCTATCAACTCATTGACTTTCCTGTGCTGCAGTTGTCTTCTCTGCCTCCCCCTGTTTCCCCATAACCCTCTTTGTCACCTTCCCCTGTTCCCTTCCTCGAACCTCTTTCCTTCATAAGGAAACATTTCCACTGAGAAAATAGAAATCCAGTTGACATGATTCAAGCTACAGACAATTCCACCTGGATGACTGAGAACCTTCATAGACTCTTTCCTTCACCTGCTCAAGGACTGCAGTTTTTTCTAAAAGGGAAAAAATAGTGTTCTCTGCTAATGAGGAAAAAAACCTGCAGCTTCTTTTTTAAGAGTGCTTATTATAAAAAAATAAAATCTCCCTTGAGAATGCTTATCTATGTTGATTTCTTGGCAGGAATATAGAGGTATTTTGCCACTCACAACTTCTGGGGTGGGTTTTTCCCCCCAAATTCCTGGTTTGGTCTACAGCTGTAAGATTGCCCTCATAGCCAGATTTGACCCTACTTAGGTGAAGTAGAAAGTAAGACAGACAGAAATAAAGATGTGATGACTATGGCAAGCCACTTATTTATTGCTGGTAAGATGTCAGCACCAGGAGTTAATCACCAGGAGTTAAGCTCAATTTGAGGGAGATTTTACTTTTTATTACATTCCTCTCAACAAAATAGTATAATTTAATAAGAAAATTGAAATAAAGTTTGATGTATAAATAAGTGGCCCTGCCCAGTTTGCAGTGTAGTCTAAGGCAACTAAATTGTATACCCCATCTTAGAATTTCCCAGGGACCTCCAGTTCTCTACTGTAGAAAACAGATGCTAAACTAGATGGATCTAGTAGACTTCTTAAAATACTTCTGGAGCAGTAGAAGCTGAGCATAAAGGATGCAATAAACTCTTTCTGAAATACCAACTTATTTATTTATTTAATTTTTATCCCACCTTTATTATTTTTATAAATAACTCAAGGCGGTGAACAAACCTAATACTCCTTCTTCCTCCTATTTTCCCCACAACAACAACCCTGTGAGGTGAGTTGGGCTGAGAGAGAGTGACTGGCCCAAAGTCACCCAGCCAGCTTTCATGCCTCAGGCGGGACTAGAACTCTCAGTCTCCTGGTTTGCTATTGGCTCCTTCCTAGGGCTGAGAGAGAGTGACTGGCCCAAGGTCACCCAGCTGGCTTTCATGCCTAAGGCGGGACTAAAACTCAGACTAGCCCAGCACCTTAACCACTAGACCAGGGCTTTCCAAAGTTTTTCCCACGCCGCGGGAAAACCAGGAAGTGCTGTCCTTGCGGCAGCGCGCAAAAACCCGGAAGCGCTGCTGCCGCTTTCGGGTTTTGCGCGCTGCAGTTGGTGTGTTGCCGCGGGAAAACCCGGAAGCGCTGATGATGATCAGCGCTTCCGGGTTGTGTGGCGACACACCAGATTGTGTGTGGCGACACACTTTTGTGTCGCGACACACAGTTTGGAAAGCTCTGCACTAGACCAAACTGACTCTCTTAGCTAAATTGGATAGCCTTTTTTTCTAAGAAAAAAATGTATCAGAACAATAACCAGTTTAGGCAAGCCATAACAACTTTTGTTTCTCAAACAAAGTTAAGAACTGTACAAAAATGCAACCTAAGACATAAAAGGCAAGATATTGTGGGAAAATGCAAGGCAGATGTTGAATGGCTCCTCAGATAGGAATAATAAGGTAGTGGAAAGTCATAAGGAATAAGTGCTTGTGTGTATAAGTGCTTTTATGAACTGTGCTGAGAGGGCAACATGCTCACATTGGGACAAAGTTTTTCTTGTTTGGTCAGCTGGAGTGTCTACTTATTTTTACCTAAAAATCACTCCAGTGATTTATTGACCTCAAATAGCTCTTGCTTATGAAACCTCTTAACTTTCATTTTCTTGTTTAGAAGATAATAAGGCAGTAACTTTGTTTCCCATGGAATCCACATTTCTGAGATACCAAAGGAACTAGGGGTTGGGACAGGATTGTATCTTTATATAAAAATAGTAGCAGACAGAAGGGATGGAAGAAATGAAGGACACTGCATTATTTTTTACTCCTGGACTGTGGTTCATTTTCCAACTGAAATATTTATTTATTTTCTATCCCACCTTTTATTATTTTTATAAATAACTCAAGGTGGCGAACATACCAAATACTCCTTCCTCCTCCTATTTTCCTCACAACAACAACCCTGTGAGGTGTGTTGGGCTGAGAGAGAGTGACTGGCCCAAGGTCACCCAGCCGGCTTTCATGCTTAAGGCAGGACTAGAACTCACAGATGTGCGATGGGGGGTGACGAGCACAAATTCTATAGCATACAAGTTATCTTCTTCCTACTTTATGTACTAATATGGCTTATGTCCAAAGAAAACCCTTTTACCAGCTCTCACAGCTTTAGGAAACTTGCAAAGCAAGAAAAAATGCACCTTTGGAATCTAGATGATTGTGGGAATAGCTTTAATGGCCTGCTTGTGAGCTTATGTAATGGTATGTGGGAATGACCCTGGGGAGATGGGGTGAAGAGATGCTGCCTAGGGAATGGTCAGATAGAACCTGCAGTGGGTGGAGTAAGAGGCTCAGAAGGGCTCTCTTGTAAAGGTGACTGTCCTGACCCAACAGACTCGAAGCAGGAAGGTGTGGAATATAGTCTTTTATTACAAAATCAACACACAATATATTAATAAAGTGACACGTGCTCACAGAGCTTGGGTTGCCATGGTGAACAGTTCCCGCTTGGCGCACACGCGGGCAGCCACCATGTGGCTGCGAAGCAAAGTTCTGGCGCGAGGCTCATCGCGGCGACTGCGAGGCGAGGTCCCGGCACGAGGCTTAACGTGGAGGTGGGGCGAGGTTCTGGGGCGAGGCTTGAAGCGGCGTTTGCAAGGCGAGGTTCCGACGCGAGGCTTGGTGTGGAGGCGAGGCGAGGTTCTGGCGTGCAGCAGGGTGACAAGGCAAGGCTCCGGTATGAAGCGTGGCTGGGCGGCAAGGCAAGATTCCGGTGCGGGACGCGGCGGCAAGGCTTTGGCCTGAGGCTCGGCTGAGTCGCAAGGCAAGGTTCTGGTGTGGAGCTTGGGGTGGCAAGGCAGGGCTCTGACGCGAGGCTCGGCTGGGTCGCAAGGCAAGGCTGTGGCGTAGAGGTGAAGCGAGGTCCGAGTGGGAATTCTGGTGCAGCGACGGGAACGCATTTCACTCCGGGCTGCAGTAAGGTACGTGAACGGTTCTCTCCAGCTGTTGGCACCGGCTGCGTTCTCCTTTTTAACCTTTGAGTTTCCCGCCGTTTGCGGGTGGGGGCCAATCGTGCCTTGCGTTGCTCGGATCGCCTTTCCCATCTCCTTTCTTGCGCACTGATAGGCGGAGGCGATTCTTCTTCTGGACTGTCCCCAATCAGCTGCTCCGGATACGATTCAAATTTCGCGCCATCCCAATTCTTTCCCTCTTCTATTGTTAACAGACCTTCCTCTTCCGAATCGGACTCAGCCTCCATCCTGACAGTGACGGCAGGAGAATTATATCTTGCAAGATTCTGTTGATGTAGCTTTACAATAAAGTAGAATTAGTTTATCTGGTTGTGTTTCCTGTCTAGTTTACCTGGTAAGGCTGACAGCTTATGAATGGAGACAAAACCTATGGCTACAGTGTTGAAAATGGTACTTTACTAAGTAAGCCAGCTTTCCCTAACATCATGTCCTCCAGATGTATTGTATACAATTCCCAGAATTCCCAAGGAGAATTGCCAGCAGAATTCTGGGAATGGTTGTCCCAGTTAATTTGGGGCTCCAAAGGTTGAGAAAGGCTGAGGTACATACAGTATCTTACAATAAGTGTGTATGTGAAGACTTTGCCCTATTCATTTTGGCTTTGGACCCTCTGCTGTTGGGAAAATCTACTCATGAAGTGCTAATCAGGAAGGAAAGCAACTGAGAGAGCGAAATATTTCTTTCCCCTACTCTAATGCAATCTTGAATCACTACTGCTCCAGGCATGTAGTGGGAGGAGGAGCTAGAAGGAATAATTACATTTTTTCTAACCACTCTCCAGATGTTGTCTTAAAAAGATCAGATAAACTTCACTTTACATTTTTAAAATATCTCTCACCCTCCTCAAAGGTTGACTCTGGGCCTGCTCATTGTTCCATAAATATTGACGTGGAAGGCTATGGAAGTTAATTTAGGAGTAACCCCTAATGACTCTAATGGTGTTTACCCCCAGGTGTAAGAGTGCAGTTGGAAATTATTTCTTGGATTCACTTCCTATCCACATATCATATTCACTATCCACTTCCTATCCATATCAAATTCATTTCCTTACAATTGAGTTGGATCCATATATACATGTAATTAATTCGGATGGCAGAAATGGATGTTCTCACACTGTCTTCTTCATGGCAGCTCCTACCAACCCCCCCCCCCCCCCCCCTTAGGGTTCTCATATTGTATGAAATCAGGATTTTTAGTCATATTTTGTTAAACATGGTCCATGAACATTATACTAAAACATAACGGGTAAGTTCATTTATCGTATTAAGCTAAAATAAACCACATCATGACTTGTGTGTGAATCAGATTACTGGATCAAATAATGGAGAATGGAATAGGTTACTTGAAGGGCAGGGTAGAGGGGAATGGATCACAAAAAATTGGGCTGTAAGACTTCCATGAGAAGAGCTCTACTCAGTTTGGCGGGTGGGGGGAGTTTCCTCTGCTGTTCCACTCTAGGAAGGATTCCCTGACTGACTATGCTGTATTGTGCGGGGGGGGGGGGGGGAGCAGGAGTGATTGAAAGAGTGCTGCTTGTGGAGGAAGGGGAGCAAACAGTTCTTAATTCTGTTGAATTCGATCCCCTGAAGAAAGAGCAATAAATCTCATTTCTCTCATCTTAGTAGTGTATATTCTTGTACCATTGGGAGTTTTGTGGATGGAGCAGCAAAGATGTGAAATTTTGGAGGAAGAAGTCATGGAGAAACTCTGGCATTACCACAAGAATGCTGGAAAAGGTTTCAGTCATCTAACTGTTCTTCCAAAATACACAGAATTTGGACAGAGCATAGTGTGCAGTTTTTAGAAAAATGTTGCTAGCTTGACAGTCCTGTTAAGCTTTCCTGTACTTCGCCTCCCCCATCATTTGAAAGGCTGTGGGCAGCTTTCTCCAATCTCTTGTATTAGGATAGATGTATTAGGACAATATATCTACCCTTGAAGAATATCCAGAAGCTACAGGTAGTAGCTCATTGATGCTTAGACAAAGGAACACACGCCAGTGCTAGCTCATAAGAGCTTTTACTTCATTAAATGTTTAAATGCATCTTCAGATATGAGACCATCAGACGCAAAACCCAATTTCCACCACTTTCCTTTTTAATAAAAGAAAGCTTCCAAAATTTTAATTATGCTTAATTTCTGTTTCTAACTCCAGAATGGGTTTAATACAGACAAATTGCAAAGAAAGGAAATCTCTTGTATGTTGTCAAGCTTTCATGGAAAGTGTCAGATTTTATATAGTCATCCTGTGTTGAAACTATTGCTTTTAGCAGCTCTTAATCAATGCTTGTGGCTTGACCATAAAATTATTTTTAAAACTTTGTTAAGATCTATCATGAATAAGGCAATCACAGGCAGTCACTTTTTAGGAGCAGTTGCTACCTGCTTCATGGTAGCAGGCAAATTGCAATGCTACTTGTATTTTGTGTTCTGAGCCTAGTCTTTAAATTATTACAGTCTCCCATTAAAATTTCCTAGCTAAACTCTCTGTTGAATTTGGATCTTGAAGTGTCTTTCCCAACAATAGTTGCAACTTTAAAGACATTTTATTCAGTTAAGCTGTATAGAGTCATGGATTGTCAGAAAATTTAATTGTAACTTTCTTAATATAGGGTCCTTTTATAGACTGTGGTAAAGTTTCATGGTTGTTTGTTTAATGGAAATTGAGAGAGCACTCCACATTTGAAATGTAACCTTTACCTTTACTAGCTGTTATTCTTACTATTTCTGATTTCTCTGTTTATAAGCAAATTATGTATGTATTATAGCTTGTGTGTTGGCTGGGCCTTTTGTTCAGAGTAAGTGTGAACAAATACACAATTGCTTGTGTTACTATGAAAGATGTTTATTCTGAAAAATTATAATAGGAAAAGCATCAGAGATGGCACAAATACATGTTGGGCAGAAATATGTACATTTATTAAATGTTTATCAGATCTTATGGCCAGAACCATTTGTATTTATTTCAAACTTATGATAATACTCTGTAAAATTAAACTTATAATGGGAATTAGAGAAGTGACAATATAGTTCTGAATTTGCTCTTTAGACCCAACCATTGGGTTTCATTTGGAAGCTTAATATTAAATTACCTATGCTAGGTCAAACTTAAAAAGTTGGGGTACGAGTAGGTTTTGAAATACTCTCGCTACTGGAGAGAGAGGGATCGATTTAGAGACCTTGAATGGAAACTCTTAAAACAATTCTGAGTTCTTGTGGAGTCTAAATTTAGCTGACCATATATGAAATATTTAGTTTGAGATGTTACTCCCTGTTCCTGAAAGCAGACTATTTGGGATAGGTTGTTTTTCCCTTGTGTTTCAGGGGAAATGAATTTTTTTTCCTTTGCCTTATGATGAGATTCTCTGTAGCTTCTGAAGTCAGGCTGATAGAATTATCCAAGTTTGCTGCTTTCAGATTCACTATTTAATTTGATTTCTGAGTTTAATGTAATCAAATGGCATATTAAATAGTGTTCTAAAAAGCCTTGCAGTGCTTCTGCAGCAGCCAAGGGATAATGGCTGAATGTGGTGATAAATTCTCAGCTTTTTATACGATTCTGTCTATATATTAAACTTGGTTTTTAAGTAATTTTGGATGTTGATGTCGTACAAAATAATACTAATTTTCCAGAAGTGCTGAAGTGATAATAGATGATAATCTTTAGTCCACAAGTAAGCACCTTAATGGGGTAAAGATAAACACATTATTTTAAATCACAATAGCTTCAGTAAGAGACATCTGGATAATTATTTGCTTTTGAAACAAATGGTCAATGCTGGTTAGTTTTTGACTGGTTCATTCCCGAACAAAAGTCTTGTTATTAAAGGATCTGGGTGTCTCACTGATACTTTGACATAAACTACATTTTTGCCCTATTGTAACTATTTCATATAAACATTGCAAACTAGTTACAGCACTGCAAAACTGCAGTTTCATAGTCTTTTGTAAAGATTAAATCAGTGCTTTCCAAACTGCCGCCATTGGCAACAGACCAACAGCAGCAGCGGCGGCGGCGTGTGTGTGTGTGTGTGCACGGCGGCGGCAGCGGTACACCATCAGTGCTTCCGCATTTTTGCGAGGCCGCTGCCGCTGCTGTACACACCGCCGCCCCGCGCCGCCGCTTCGCAACACACTAAGCTGTGTGTTGCGACACAGTAAAGTGTCGCGACACACAGTTTGGAAAGCTATTGATTAAATAAAGATACAAATATGATATATGACAATGAACAAATGTTTTTGATCTTTCCAACTGTATACAGATAATAGAATAGAATAGAATAGAATAGAATAGAATAGAATAGAATAGAATAGAATACTTTATTGGCCAAGTATGACTAAACATACAAGGAATTTGACTTCAGTGCAAGAGCTCTCAATGTATTTACCTAACATCAAAAAAATAAACAATAATAAATTATACATTCAAGAAAAGAAAAATTAAAGAAAAAAATAATACTACAGCTATTTAACTAACACATACTCATAACAAATATTTTTCACATACTGTAGCATATGGCAGTGGTTTTCTGTGCTAATATGGATTTTCCTAGATTATTTATAATTTATTTGCTAATATTTGTGTGACCACTATTTTTAAACATAAATTCTTCACGTGTGACTTAGTATGCACATGTTGCAGCTGCACTATTTATTAATGTGAAAACAGTAAGAATCCTGTTGGACCATAAATATCATATTATTAGAGTTGTAAAGAACTTAGTAATGTTTAACACATCAATTCCTTCATCAAAGGCAGAATTTTGGAATATCTTGGATTAGTTTAAATTTAGTCCATCCCAGGATTTACACCACTAGAAAGGGAGGAGAGTGGGTTTCCCCCCCCTTAAATAGAAGTCAAAACCTCTGCCAATCTTACTATGTATCTAAGTTCAGATGTAAGAATGATCTAAACTGAAAATTGGTGGAGATGTAATTGTAATATTTGCTATTAGATTCAAGAGAATTGCAAAGTGTTTTATAAAATATTTTAAAACCTATATATGTTTGTGTGTTTGAATATGTATATACACTGTATATATTCTATGCATGTTATTTTTGTTTAATTTTTGTTTGATACTGGATTACTAAGAATTAAAGTAAATCTGAGTGCATTCTGTGGCTTGAATCATGTCAACTGGATTTCTATTTTCTTAGTGGAAACGTTTCACTCCTTATCCAAGGAGCTTCTTCAGTCTGAGCAAAGTTAGTAAGGGAATCCTTAAATATCTCATATCTTACTAACTTTGCTCAGACTGAAGAAGCTCCTTGGATAAGGAGTGAAACGTTTCCACTAAGAAAATAGAAATCCAGTTGACATGATTCAAGCCACAGACTGTTCCACCTGGATGACTGAGAACCTTCATAGACATATTCTGAGTGCATTGTATATGAATAATGCTATTAAGAACCATTTAGCTAATGTAAGTAGAATTCTTTGTTAAAATGTGCCAGTTCAATGTTCTAATCTCCAATTTCAACAAATTTTAGAGGTTTTTTTTTACTAAATGATCATGGATCAAACTATATAATCTGATGTAGAATAATACAGCAGTTTACTGCATTCTCAAAATGTGAGCAAAGATCTCTCAGGTTGAGCTTGACTCTTAGCGACTACATGAACACATCCATGTAGTTTTCTTAGCAGCAATTGGATAGTGATTTGCCATTGCCTCCTTCTGAGATCTTTTTTCAGCTTTCCAATCTAGTCTATAGCCTAGGTTTTTCTGATAATATTCCATCTGACCATTAGTCAAGTCAAGTAGTCGTTGCTTGCTGGAAAACTAGTTTTGATTTGTAACATGGTACTTTTCCTAGTACAACCAGTTTGCTGTGGTTAAAGCACTAGGCTAGGGACTGGGAAACCGTGAGTTCTAGTCCCACCTTAAGCCCAAAGCCAGCTGGATGGTTTAGGGCCAGTCACTCACTCTCAGCCCTAGGAACACAGTGTTGCCAAGAAAACTGCATAGAGTTGTTTAGGTAGCTCCACGTGGCAAGACTGGCTTGAAGGCACCAACCCCCCCCTTCCAAACATACTTTTCCTAGAGTCTGTAATCATGCATCAGTGGTGAAAGGTATAAATAATCTTGAATGAAAACACAAGATTTGCTGCTGTATCATTCCGACATGATAAAAGCTATATGAAGGGGTGTCCATATCTGGAAAAAAACTCCCATTAAAACTGTTTCATCTCAGATAAAAGAAGGCCATTCAAGTAGTATTGTCCCCATGATTTGAGTGCAACACAATTATGTAACAAGGTTGAACCAATGTGGAATCCAGTGCAAATAAAGCAAAACTGTTTATATATCTGGATAGACTGTCTGATGTCCATATATTTCGTAAAGAAATTACACTAGTAATTTGTAGTGTAAAGAAATTACACTACAAAAATAACTACTTGCAGTGCTTTATTTTGATTTTAACTGTTTATGAGTACTGTAAATGGATTGCATTAATACTTAATTATCTTGATGGCTTCAGCTCACTTAGAAATAGCAGGTTATTGGAACATCTCTGCTAAACTCACTGTAAATGAATGAGAGAATAGGCTATGGCAATTTTTCCTTAAAGAAAATCTTGCTGCAAAACAAAAAAATTAAAAACATATGGTTCTGATTTATGAAATCATTTTCCTTTTCTCTGTATGAATGATTCCTGTTCTGAAAAGGTATCTGCTGATAAAATGGTGGATTATCTATATATCAAAAGGAAAAAATAAATTAATTTTGCTTTATAAATGTTCTAAACCATCTACACAAATTATAACCCCAAATATATTGTATTTTTATGTTTCTGTTACTGAACACATTGATTAAATTGATGAAAACAGTGAAAAGCTAGTATTTCTTTAATGGGTTTAAAAATGAGCTTAAAGAGAAAAATATTGCTGATATTTGTTTAAAATTCATAATATTATAGTACACAAATATAAACAATATATTAATCCTGGCATATACTCATCAATATCAGAGTTTTATAATGAGAGTTCAATGAATAATTAGGATAGACTTGCCTTTTGGAATCATAAAGTTGTAATTGACAAATTCCTTTTCATTTCAAAAATTTAGTCACAGTGGAAGATTTTAAAATCAATACATTCCAGCCCACAACATCAAGGGGCTGGAACAAAACTACCAAATGAAGAAAGGTGACAAAGAAAAACAACTTTGTATCTGGAACGGGAGGATATACAGAGTTATTAAAAGTAGGCATAGTCTTTAGAAACTAGGGATAATTTTCTCTCCTCGTATATGAAACTGGAATTTTAGAATCTAATAAAGTGGAATGGTAAAAGGTTCATACAAAAGAAAGTACTTGTGTTTGCACCCTGACAGCAATCTGATAGAGCCTAATTAGAGGCTCTAATTTGAACATCTGCAATATCCTCTCACATTTATACTGACTGAATGAAGGCTGCATGGCTTCAGAATCAACTCATCTTCTGCCACCCACCTGGATACTTTTTGCTTTGTTTTCTATTTTGTGCAATGAAGAGCTGTGCACTTAGAACAGAGCTTTCCAAACTTTTCATGTTGGTGACACACTTTTTAGACATGCATCATTTCGCGACACACTCTTACAGCAGGGCATCATTTCGTGACACACACTTACAGCAGGGCACAAGGCAGGCACTAGGACCTGCGTGGAATCACAGCAGGTTTGGAGGCAGCAAGGCACAAGGCAGGCACTAGGACCTGCGTGGAATCCTGGCAGGGTTCGGAAGCAGCAGAAGCCGCGACACACCCATACGCTGCAGCCGACACACTAACGTGTCCCAACACACAGTTTGGAAAGCTCTGACTTAGAAGCTTGTGTACAATTTTGTGACTTTGCATAGGTCCAGTAAACATATTTTCCTAATTTATATTATTTGATGGCCAGCATGATTGAATTTGCTCTTTTGTTTTTATATGGTAACAGTTTTTAATAGTATATGAAATCCTTTACTACAGAATAATAAACTTTTTAAAAAGTGTATGAGACCAGTATCGAACAGTAATCAATAATCAGCAATGTCTTCTTCCTGCTGTGACCAGAAGTCATATAGTGTGCCAAATATGCTGCCTCCCAGTGATCAAAGCTATAATGTAAACAACTGTGTTTGCAGAATAAACATACAAGTATTTATAGCTTGTTTGGTGCAATCATTCCTGTAGCTGAGACAAATTTGGGGGCATTTCAAATACCATCCCACATTATATATCATCAGTGGTTCCAGTATTCAAATTAGATGCGTTATGAATCTTCTAATAATGATATATCTCTGATATAATAATTGCCATCCATTCCCCGAGTCTAATCTATTAATTTGCAAAAGTGCATTTTGTCATCAAATAATGAGAGGTGATTAGTTTATTTATCCCACAGTTTTCCATTGATCTTCTGTTAGTACCATGAAATGTTCCATAGATCTTCCTGGTCTTCAGATGTACAGCTGTGTTGGACAGTGTTTCTCAATACATCCTACACATGTGAACCACCAGGTTTAAAAAGAAAGAAATCATTGCTTAACCTGATTCGTAAACAAATGAGTTCTCTGTAAACCCCGTTAAAACATGCCTACAAAAAATGCAATCTCCTTTTCTATACAACAGAAGTCTATTATATTGGATAGCATATACATGAATTTAAAGCACATTGCTTTCTTGCACAAAAGTAAGTAAACCTTTCTTATGAGCATAAGACTTGATGTATGCCAAAGGATTAGTGTGAACTAGGTGAGCTATAGCCATTCTGATGCATAAAAGCACTTAGAAAAATTAAAGTGAACAACTTTAATTAATTAATTAATTGGATTTATCACCGCCCATCTCTACCATGGTAGACTCTGGGCAGTTTACAACTATATTATAAAAAGTTAAAAACCTATACATATAAAATCTACTATAAAATAAATTTTAAAAAATCCAAGCAATGGTGTGTTCTTAAAAGGAGGATATTACTAAGCTAACCACCCCCAGGAGGAACTATTATTTCCTTCGTTCCAAGCAAGGCGGCAGAACCAGGTCTTTAAAGACTTTAAAGACAAATGTTATGCCACATTTGAAACTCAAGGAGAGGACAAAACCTATCTTACATTTGCCAGTAAAAGATTGTCTTTTGTAATATGCAGGGTCATACATGTTACTGTGCATACTGTGTGTCTAGTGCAGAGCTTTCCAAACTTTTCATGTTGATGACACACTTTTTAGACATGCATCATTTTGCGACACACTCTTACAGCAGGGTATCATTTCTTGACACACTCTTACAGCAGGGCACAAGGCAGGCACTAGGACCTGCGCGGAATCACAGCAGGTTTGGAGGCAGCAAGGGACAAGGCAGGCACTAGGACCTGCGTGGAATCCTGGCAGGGCTCGGAGGCAGCAGCAGTCGCGACACACCCAGACACTGCAGCCAACACACTAACGTGTCCCGACACACAGTTTGGAAAGCTCTGGTCTAGTGTATAACTGGAAGCAGAGAAATTGTTAATTCTATACTTTGTTCCTGAGAAGCCAGAGCAGTTGATTAAATAACAATAAAAACAACATTTGATAAATCCATGCAGTCAATGATCATACAGATAATAAATGCAAAACTTAAAGAGTTATTTATTTCCATGTACATGTTAAACAGGAGTTACCTTGAACCATGCTGCATGTATAGGCAGTGAACAATATTCATTTTCCTTGCATATAAAAAACTACATCATAGGGTTTATATGTGTGTCCTAGAACTTTGTCCTTTTCCTGTCTTCCATTTTTTAATTTATAAAGTTCATCTGGTTGATTTTGAGTTACATATAGTTGGATTTTTTTGGTTACCTGACATGCTTTATTAACAAAATAAGAGCGCTCTCAGAATTGTTTTTCTATGCAATTCTGGGGCCTGTGTGAAGAGTGCTCCAATTGTGGAATAGGTCCTCTGCACATATAGTGTACAGCTTCCTTCTCCAGTTGGTTGCACCCAGATTTGCTTGTCTTCAAGTGCTATTAACCATGGCAGGGATTATAGTAGTTGAACTCCAACACATCAGGAGGGCATCAGATGGAAGAAGGCAGTTGTACTCGCTATGTACTCACTACAGTATGTGGCGATGTTCCAACTTACAGACTACAGCACTGTTCACACAAGCTCCTGAATTGCATAGAGGAGGTAGACAGACAGAGCTGGAAGAAACCTCCACTCTTGTTCATCCCAATTGAAGTAAAAGGACGTATTGCTTCCATGAACTCATTTCTTTCCTTTTTATCCTCATTCCTTAGACATCTAATGAGTCATATCTTAGAAAAATCTAGAGTTATGGGTAAAAGCATAGTCACTACTGGCTTGAACCCTTTCCAAGAAGTGTTATTTGGCTTATTAAATATTGAGGCAAACAATATTTATTTTTAATGTTATAGCAATGTCCATATGCAGTGATCATCAGCAGATGACCCATGAATATTGATGAATATCACCTATTATGGCTTTGGCCAAGCAAAACTTTCACATAACAATTTTTTAGTAAGATAAAGAATAGACTAGATTACCAGCCTTAGTCGTACCCATACCATATGCAGGAATCCCTGCTAGCAAAAACATAATTCCAGTCAGTTTTGATACATTTTGGCTAGTATACCATAAGAGCAACAGCAATGGTCATGCTCTTCTATAGGCAAGCTAAAATCTCTAAGATAGAGATTATTAACAGTACATAACAGCTAATGTTATGTTCATAACAGCTAATAAACAGCTAATGTATGAGGGGCCCTATGGCTCAGCGGTTAAGACGCCAGGTTTGTCGATCGGAAGGTTGGTGGTTCGAGACCCTAGCCCCGCGTGACGGAGTGAGCTTCCGCACTCGCCCGAGCTCTTGCCAACTTAGCAATTTGAAAGCATGAAAATGCAAGTAGATAAATAGGTACCACTTTGGTGGGATGGTAACAGCGTTCCGTGCACGTCATGCCGGCCACATGACCACAGAAGCGTCTTTGGACAGCGCTGGCTCTTTGGCTAACAAACAGAGATGAGCACCGGCCCCTAGAGTCGGACACGACTGTGCAGGGGAAACCTTTACCTTTACCTTAACAGCTAATGTATTGTTGCCCAACAAGGAGGTACATGCAGCATATGACACATTCAATACATATCTTATTATTAACTTTTTTCTTGCACTTGTATAATATTGCTTATCATGAAAGCAAATAACATGCTAAAATGTATGCTAAAGCAAATTTCCCAACTTGATGCCTTTTAGATCAGGGCTTTTGAACTGTATTTCATGGAATCCTACTTGATTTGGTTCTGTGAGATTAAGGGCAAAAATAAGTTCATTTGAACACAGTCAAGGGGTCTGTAGCAATTTTTCTAAGGTACAGCAGAAAGGGTGGGATTGTCAGCTAATAATTAGAAGCCCTTCCAAGGGGTGTTTGTGCTCTTGGCGACTCATCACTCTGTGTATGTCTGAGAGGCAGGCAGTAGGGGTTCTGGAATTTTTTAAAAAACATTACATGCAAAGGTTTGAAAACCCCTGTTCTTAGGATCTCCAGAATCCAGTTAGCAATATTGACCAGTAATTCTGCAAATTGTAGTCTTAACATATCTGTATGGCACAAAATGGAGATCAGCTGAGTCTGAGCTTTGAGATTAAGCAGCAAATTAATGTTAATTGTTTGCGCACAAACTCTGCTTTCTTTAAGCAAGCTTTTTGTGTTTCCTTATTTTCTGTCTTTTTATCCAACTTTCTGTCCAATTTAATTCAGATACGCCCTTTCATGAAGATGAATGATCTGGATTTTCCACTGGGCTAAATGTCTGCTTCATAGAACAAGCTGATTTGGAATTAAATTACAAACACTGGAGACATTCTGATAGCAAAACAGATTTTTTCTTTCCTTCTTGGTGCTAGTATAAAAAAGCAAAATTCTTAATGCAGTTAAGTTGTTCCTTTAGCTTATGACTTTTTCCTGTCTTCTTTTATAGAAGATAGGATGAAATGTATGTATCTATGCTTGCAGTTGCCCAAAATTTCCAAAAAGGAGGTTTAAAATGTTGCTGAATTAATTAATTAATCATCACCAAGTGTTGTACAGATAGGTGATGCTAATATATATGTGTTTACTTTTGAGTGCTTAAAAGCACAATGGATATTTGTCACATTTGTCAGTCTGTTTTATAACAAAACATATTGTGTACAGTAGTTAAATCTTCCTTGGAGATCTTCCACTAAAGAGCTTTTCAGCCATGTACTTTTGGATTAACGTGATTGTTCTTAAGCATTTGCCTCAGTTTGGTCTTCAGTGAAGACTGATTTTAAGTCTAAAGGATTTGCTCCTGCAGTGTTTATCAAAAGTGCTTTTAAATAGTGAGGAAAGTTGTAACTTACTTATTGAGCATCAGAAAGATGTCATCTTGGCATAAAATGCTGTGCTCTCTGTTCATGCTGTGGATTTGCTTTTTATTTTGCTTTTATTCATCTGGTAAAGTAGTATTAAGTAACCATTCCTTTATATCCATTCTTGAGAAAATATTAATAAATTGAAGGCAATCTGTACCTTATCTGCATGTCAATAATTTGCGGGGAAAATCCAGCAAATTTGCACTGAGTTTTCTTAAACTGATGTAGGCTAAACGTGCTTAGACTGAATTCTGATCTGAATCAGAATGTTTCAAAAAAAGTTTCAAGGTTTAACTACTGCACGTTGTATAGTCAAAGGTTCTTCCTATCAGTTTCAGCAGATAATGTTATTTGTGATTAGAGAAAGATGACCTGCCTTATGTTTTAATGTGACTTACAGTATATCCTTTTTAAAAATATTTATGTACAGTTGCTGAGGCACTCACTGCACTCATAGAGGCTAAGAACCATGATGGATTTGTGGAAAGTGATTTGTTGAAAGTGGATTCTCTGTAGAAAATATGAAATGTACAATTAATAGACATTGTAATTTTGGTTTTTGCTTTTCTGAGAAATAAGTGTCCAAGCTGAGGTGGATTCCTGGTGACTTCATAGTCATGTCCATGTGCCTTTCTTGGCCATAATATGGAAATGGTTTGTTATTGCCACCTTGTGGATTTTTCCTTGGTCTCCTATCCTTCAAGAACTAACTAATAAGGCTGTGCAATGATCTGGATTCAAAGAGAAAAAGGTGACTAGGATCATATATTAATGCACACGTTGCACCTCCTTAAATTAAAATGATCTTTTCCTAGGATTGCTGGTGGGGGCTGTACAAGCCTTAGGACAAGGCACAGCTTCTTTAAGGAGTTGTCGATAGGTATGCCACACACAGTCTAAGTCAGTGCTTTCCAAACTGCCGCCGTTGGTGACACAGCAACGGCGGCGGTGCGGGGGTGCACGCGGCAGCGGGGGTGTGCACGGCGGTGGCGCACAGCGGTGGCCTCCGTTAAAACACGGAAGCGCTGATGGCGCGCCGCTGCCGTCGTCGCTGCTGCCGCCGCCAACACACACACCGCGCACGCCCCCGCGCCGCCACCATGCTCGCCCCCACCGCCGCTTCCGGGTTGTGTTGCGACACACCAAACTCTGTGTTGCGACACACTAAAGTGTCGCGACACACAGTTTGGAAAGCTATGCTCTAACCCAGGGCTTTCCAAAGTCCTGCTGCTGGCGACACACCAGCGGCAGCAGTGGCGCGCGCGCATGGCGACGGCGCGGGGGGGCGTGCGGCGGCGCACGCGCACGGCGACGGCGCGGGGGGGCGTGCAGTGGCGCGGCGGCGCGCGCGTGCATGGCGGCCACCGTGCACACGCGCGCCGCCGCTTCCGGGTGGTGTGGCGACACACCACGCTGTGTGTGGCGACACAATTTTGTGTCGCGACACACAGTTTGGAAAGCTCTGCTCTAAGCATACCAACTTTTCTTCAATCACAGTACTAGTAACTAGGTTGATCCTGCTTAGTTTCTAATGTCAGAAAAGGTTTGTTAGGTGCTGGCGTCTGCTGAGGTTTTTCTGAGAATGTATTTTAATTGTTGTTGTTGTTCAGTCGTTTAGTCGTGTCCGACTCTTCGTGACCTCATGGACCATAGCACGCCAGGCCTTCCTGTCCTCCACTGTCTCCCGGAGTTTACTCAAATTCATGTTCGTTACATCGGTGATGCTATCTAACCATCTCATCCTCTGCCGTCCCCTTCTCCTTTTGCCTTCAGTCTTTCCCAGCATCAGGGTCTTTTCCAGTGAGTCCTCTCTTCGCATTAGGTGGCCAAAGTATTTGAGCTTCATCTTCAGTATCTGTCCTTCCAATGAGCAGTCAGGGTTGATTTCCTTTAGGATTGACTGATTTGACCTCCTTGCAATCCAAGGGACTCTCAAGAGTCTTCTCCAGCACCACAGCTCGAAAGCATCAATTCTAGTATGAAAATATAAATTTAGGGAGAGGTTCCTATAATGTGCTTGAACGCAGTGACTGCTGAATGTCAATGTGCAACAAGGGGCTTGTGTGATATCAGTGAAATGTAATTTGACAGTGAAACCCAAGAAATGCATAACTTTGCACAGTTATATGACTGACACGAATAGATATTGTATGTTTAACAATAGCACATATGAAGTATATAATTTAATTCTTTAGTGATTTAATTTTTGAACATCTTTATAATGCCTTCGTGTGATACACACACATACAGAGTTTCCTAAGATTGTTTAAGAACATCTGAAGAGAAATGTTCGTACACATCTTCACTTTGCTGTCTCCCTACACAGAGAAGCCAAATGCATCCTTCTTACTGTACAGTATTTTGTTTTATATATATGTTTGCTGCTTTGAGCTCCAAAAATGTATGTGTATGGTGTGTGCATGTGTTTGTGTTTGTGTATATGGGGAGAGAAAGAGAGAGATAATTTTTTCTCCCTACTTGGATTTGTAGGGTTATTCAATGATCCCATTCTTAAATTTTGTGCTGGAACCTCCCTCCAAATTCTTGTTTTTGTTTTCCCCCCAACATGTCTGCCCATGTTAAGTAGGTGAGGCTTTTAAACTATTCTGTGGATAGTTTCTGTAATAGAATTATAAGATTTATATATTGATGGATATTATGATATGAATATGAAATGAGGTTCATAGCTATCTGAGGCCTAATAAAAATAATAAATGAATTAATCTCTTGTTTCCCAGGTCATTTTCAGACAATCAGGCACTTTCTGTTTTTCTGGTGCACATAATAGTGCCGATTACACTATAAGAAATGTCTCTCCCTGTGTAAGCACAATATGAAATTAGACCGTTTAACTTTTCTTCCAACAATTTACACAGCATTTGGCAGTCGAAAAGGTAGGATAGTGGGGTGCTCACTGAAATATGGAATATCTGTGTTAAATTGTGGCAGTTGCACTGATAAAGTCTCCATCACTGAAGCACTGGGTGTGTGAAGGTAGCCCTGGGATCTGGCATTCCTTATAGCTGATTGAAAACTGAAGATTGAAGACTGTTCCTCTCTGAGTTTCCATGCAAAGAATTTGGAAGCATCAGCTAGTGTAACTGCAGGGGTTCTTAATTATGGAAATGAAAGCAGTTGGTTATCATGAGAGTCTTGTGCCAGTACCCACAGATCTTCTCTATCTAATAATTTTCTTCTCTGCATGTGTGTGTTTAACAACGTTAACTTTTATCTGTTAACATTATGTGTTTTGTCCAGCAGAGCTGGACAAAAGCTGGCACTATCATTGAATGAGGTACAAAAATGCATGCTGCTGCTGAAAGATCCAGCTTTGTAGGGGATGCTCTTTTCTAAGTTTGATCTGCTAGTTTAAAAATGCTTAGTTAGTGAGGACCCAGAGTTAGCCATTTCAGAGTTCTATTGCCAAACTACCATTTTCCTAACTAGTTATGTAGTCGTGCAACATTTATTTTAAAAATATTTAAAAATAGTTTTAAAAATTATTACTTGAAAGCCAGCCCTCATGTTGGCTTGGTTCATACATATAGCTAAGCCAGTTTTTTTAAGAAACAATTTCCTGAACAAGCTCTAGTTCAGAGCTTTCCAAACTTTTCATGTTGGTGACACACTTTTTAGACATGCATCATTTCGCGACACACTCTTACAGCAGGGCACAAGGCAGGCACTAGGACCTGCATGGAATACTGGCAGGGCTTGGAGGCGGCAGCAGCCGCGACACACCCAGACACTGCAGCCGACACACTAACGTGTCCCGACACACCGTTTGGAAAGCTCTGCTCTAGTTGCTTGGTTATAACATTAAGAGAAAAACAAAGCAAGCACATTGTTTATTATATCTGAGATATGATTTTTAGCAAAATCAACTTCCAAACGTGTGTGTGAGACTACAGTATTTTTTTTAAGTGAAGCTTTCAAAATTTTATTTATGGGCCAAGACCAAACACATTACATGAAGCTTTAATTGCTGAATAACTTATAGCTGCCTTTGAAGAATAGTACTTGAAATTGTTAACAAATTCTTAATTTTGGGTTGAAGACTGGGAATAACAATAATAATAATAATGAAAATTATTGTGTTTGCATGTTCGAACTGAGGTATGCTTTTAGTTAATATACTTAAATATGGACATACATATACTTAAATAATGTACCTTGACTTGACAGTACATTGACTTGAAAAGAGTCAAGACAGAGTATATTGACTTGACAGGGGTGTGGTGGCTCAGCGGGTAAGACGCCAGGCTTGTCGATCGGAAGATTGCAAGTTCGGAGGTTCGAATCCCTAGCCCTGCGTGACGGAGTAAGCTCCCGCACTAGCTCCAGCTGTTGCCAACCTAGCAATTCAAAAGCATGCAAATGCAAGTAGATTAATAGGTACCACTTTGGTGGGTAGGTAACAGCGTTCCGCTTGCGTCATGCGGCCACATGACTGTGGAAGCGTCTTCAGACAACGCTGGCTCTTTGGCTAACAAACGGAGATGAGCACCGGCCCCTAGAGTCGGACACGACTGCACAAATGTGCGGGGGGAACCTTTACCGTTACCTATACTTAAATAATGTACCTTGACTTGACAGTAGTTATTCTATAATTCCCCATACATCCATTCACAAATGCCCAAGATGAATATTAAGTAATAAGAGTTCCTGACTGCATAAAAAATGTCTATACCCTCTTTATAACCCAGTGCAGATTTAACAGCAAATCATGATCATGGTTTATTACAAAAATAAAATTCAAGTTGGTTCACTCTGGCTTTCTCCCTTGAAAGTAAAGGACATTTAAAGGTTCTGTTTTTGATTTGCTCTAAATCAGTTTGTATTTCATGTGAATTCTGGGAAAATATGCTTTAGAAAAAGCCAAAACCAAAGCAATGCTTATGAGAGCTCATGAGCAGATTTCTACTCATGCCTAGAAGAGCAAGATAATTGTCATTGATTTCTCAGTGCCCAGAGTTGTATGGAAAAGGGGGGTGAGGCAGAAGTAAACGAATGAAATTTGTATTCCCTTAAAATTACTTTGCTACAATTTTGTAAATTTTAAATCTGTTTAAACTATCTGCTTTAGGATTATATTTGGTGAGAAATGTATATGCTAGCTATCTAATGGAAAGCAGTTGCAGTAGAAGGGCAAAAATATCTACAAATCTAAGTTGGTAATGAATAAATATCAGGACTTTGCTGCATTTCAACTTGTTAGGAGTGGCGCCTGTTTGATTAGACAGTAATCGATTGCGTCTTCATTAATAATATGTATGTTGGTGTGTTAAGTAAATTCAGTACAGCTACTGTTTCAGCAGTTTCTGTACTGCCTATGCCAGATATAGGGCAGAGAAAAATGTAACTACTATTTCCAATATTTGAGAATCCATGTCAAACAGAATATATTCAGTAGTTGCTATAAACTTTTTTCTGCAAATTTGTTTATATTTGAGGATCTTCAGTATTGGGGTATACTGAATTGTTAGCAACATAAGGGTAAACAGTAGCTAAAATTCTTAAAATGAGTTATCCATTTATTTTTGGTGTATATAATTAAAATAGGTATGTAAGTATATAGAAACGTCACATTTTTAAAGAGTACTTGAAATTTTGGCCCTTTTGACCTGGCAAATAGATTTTACATTTGAGTAAACTCAATATAGGGAGCCAGTAAAGCAAAAGTCCTGATGGATTGGCATTTTATTATTTTGTGTATGTGTGTAGTCAGTCCTATATGTCATTCACACTGAATGGCCTGTCAACTTCCTGGGAATTTTTGTATTCTGAGTGAATTGTTTATTTCTCCTGGATTCTCAGTTGAAATACTAGTACAAAATTTAAGTATATGGCATTCATAACTTTTCAGCATTCCACAGGAACTCCCAACTTTGTGGAGCCCTTTCTCCCCTGCTCTTTAACATCTATATGAAGCCACTAAGTGAGTTCACCCAAAGTTCAGGGTGTGATCTGATCAGTATGCTGATGATACTCAGAGGTTGGGGACCTCTGCATTAGATAGTAACTTTAAAAATATTTTGACCTTTGAATATATAGGCAAAGGATTGGGAGCAGCTGTCCTTCCTCATTAAAAGAAACATATAGTCTGCTTGTAATGAAATTAATGGAGACCTATATAAATAATGGGTTCTAATTCTTTTGTGGACTTTGGAACATTTCTTTTTCCAAGCAGTTGCCCAAGCTTCTAGCTTGGCAACTCCTTCCAGACTCTTCAGCCCAGGGTATTGGGGTAATGCCAATGAAATAATGCAAGGCGTAGCTACATGTGAACAAGCAAGCTTCCTAAACTACTCTGTAAAATAACTTAATCTGCAAGTAAGATTTAATTGCTCTTATTAAGCACTCAAATAATTCTTACGGTCTTGCAGGGATTTTTTTTAAAAAAATAGAAAAGGCAAATTGACTTTTTGTAAAGAAAAAATAGCAAGGGTTTTTTTTTTTATCTAAAGCCATAGAAGCACTTTCCTTATCCTCCAGATATATTGATCAACAAGTCCTGTCATTCCCACTAGTACAGTATAGTTAATGAAGAGAGTTGCAGTCCAGTGCTTACCTGGCTTTAGAGATTATATAATACTAGTCCTAAAGGAGCTATGTTGGCTGCATATATTCTTTGTATCAAACACAGGATTTTAATGTTTAGGTCAGAGCTTTCCAAACTTTTCATGTTGGTGACACACTTTTTAGACATGCATCATTTCGCGACACACTCTTACAGCAGGGCATCATTTCGCGACACACTCTTACAGCAGGGCATCATTTCGCGACACACTCTTACAGCAGGGCACAAGGCAGGCACTAGGACCTGCGCGGAATCCTGGCAGGGCTCAGAGGCAGCAGCAGCCGTAACACACCCAGACACTGCAGCTGACACACTAACGTGTCCCGACACACAGTTTGGAAAGCTCTGGTTTAGCTCCTTGATATTTGAGGGAGTGCCTCTCCCATTTGAATCTCCCTGCCTAAATATTAAGAATTGTAGTCACCCTGCATTTAGGAAGAATTGTCTAGTATTTTCTTCTTTTTGGTACTAGGTGAAGACTTGGCCTTCACCTTTTACTCCTCCATTTAGGTTTACCACAGTCTGGCTGTGTTGTATTGTCTCTGGTGAAAATCTCTATTATTAAGTTATGGTTGTGGATTTTTTTAAACTACTTATTTCACTTATTTATTTATTTATTTATTTATTTATTCAAATTTATTCCCCGCCCATCTCCCATACAAGGGACTCTGGGCGGGTTACAATAAATAAAAATTTAAAAACTATACAAAATATCTAAAAACACAAACAAAACATAATAAAATAAAATCCAGGATGGGCTTGGACCCGCAGAATAGATAGTGGAGCTATGGGGCCAGCCAACCCCAGGAGGCACTACCACCTCCGTCGTCCCAGGCCAGGTGGCAGAGCCAGGTCTTAAGGGCCTTCCGAAAGGCCAGGAGGGAGGGGGCCAGTCTCACCTCCGGGGGCAGAATATTCCACAAGGCGGGCGCTATCGCAGAGAAGGCACGCCTCCTGGACCCCGCTAGATGGAATTCTCTTGTTGAGGGGGTCCGAAGCATGCCCTCTCTGCATGTACGGGTGGGGCGGGTCGACGTTATCGGGACGAGATGGTCCCTCAGGTACCCTGGTCCTATGCCATGTAGGGCTTTAAAGGTAATCACCAACACCTTGAATTGGACCCGGAAGCAAACTGGCACCCAATGCAGCTCGCATAGCAGAGGTGTTACATGTGCCGATCTTCTGGCACTCATAACTGCTCGCGCCACTGCATTCTGCACCAGCTGAAGCTTCCGGATACTCTTCAAGGGTAGCCCCATGTAGAGCGCATTACAATAGTCTATACGGGAGATGACAAGGGCGTGAGTGACTGTTCGGAGGGCCTCCCGATCCAGGAAAGGGCGTAACTGGCGCACAACTCGCAGCTGTGCAAAGGCCCTCCTGGCCACGACTGCCACCTGCTCTTCGAGCAGGAGTTGCGAGTCCAGGAGGACCCCCAGATTCCGCACTGGATCCGAGTGGGGTAGTGCAACCCCGCCCAGAACCAAAGATGACAACTTCCCGGATCCAGGGGGCCATCAATCCACAGCCACTCCGTCTTACCAGGGTTCAGTTGAAGCCTGTTGTTCCCCATCCAGACCCCCACAGCCTCCAGGCACTGAGATAAGGCACTTCCTTGTTTTATGTTAACATACTTTATGGATTGTAACCTGTCCAGATATTCCTAATAAGCTGGGTAAACTTTGAATATTTTAAAAAATTAGTATCCCAACATGGCTTTAATGAACTAGCTATATTTTATTTTATTATATTTATGATTAATGATTTCAGAAGCCCTCTTTTTAAAAGTTAATAAGGTAAAATACTACTTATAAAGGAAAAGTCACAGTTTGAGGACCTTTTGGATTAGTCTACTCAAATTTTCAGTTCCACTGTGTTGTACTGTAACATAACAAAACAAGTTACTGTTGGGATGGGTTGCCCGGGCATAAAGTCACTGAGAAATGTCTCACTCTGCTCAGCTGAAAATGATCATTATAAAATAAGTTAATACAAGGAGAGATAATTGTTTTAATGGTATTTTATGCTCTGCTGTGTCCTAGTTATAAACAATCACTTTAGCCCAGGGCTTTGCAAAGTTTTTCCCGCAGCGACACACCAACCGGCATTGGTGTGTCGCCGCGGGAAAACCCGGAAGTGCGGCAGCGTGCAAAAACCCGGAAGTGCTGCTGCTGCTTTCAGGTTTTGTGCGCTGCGGTTGGTGTGTCGCCGCGGGAAAACCCGGAAGCGCTGATGATGATCAGCGCTTCCGGGTTGTGTGGTGACACACCAGACTGTGTGTGGCGACACACTTTTGTGTCGCGACACACAGTTTGGAAAGCTCTGCTTTAGCCTATCCCAGTGAAATCAATATATAAAGAGATTAATACACATAAAACATGGAATTTGCCCTAGTGAATTATATTGATCACCAATGCAACAAAAAGGAGAATAGTCATCATCTTCAAGTTATGAGGAAGAGACTTCCTGGGGTAATTCAAGATGGGTTTCTGTTCTATTATGACTCAGAGATGCTGTTACATTTTGTTAATACATATTTGAATGCTTACTCGGCTGCTTGTACATTGCAATTGATGGTAGTTTGTTGAAAGTCTTCTTTGTGACACATTGATTACAGTGGTCACTGCACAGAAGAGACTCTTGTTTGCCAGCTATAATATAACATTTTAATTTTTTTTCCAGAAACATTTTATTTCTCTTAAAGAAATAAAAAAAATAAAGCAAACACATTTTAATTTGCTGTTTATTGATAACACGGTATGCAAGCCTTTGTGCTTCACAAGTTTTTTTAGTAGAATGGAAAAACAGTTTCATTTCAGTAAGTATTAAGTATTCTGGCTTTGGATAACTTGTTTACATACTAGAATCTAGAATTAAGGAAAACAATTGGGAATAGTGTCACTTAGACATAAACATTGAGGAAGAAAATCCATTTAGAATGCTACTTTAGACATGCCTGAAGGCTTCCAGGTACTCAGTGGAATTGTGTGTTTAACCCTTTTTCTCTGAACTGCAAGGTAACATGTTCTGTCACAAATTTGCTTTTAAAGCTTTTTCTACTTTCAAAAGTGTTTTGCCATGTAGCCTGGGGCTGCTTGAGAAACATAAGTCCAACCCTCTTTGTCCAGGAAGTGCAGAACTATCTTGGTGTGTGTGTGCGTTTCTGTCTTTTTGTGCTATATTGACCTTTTCACACTGAACTGAATACATGCCCTCTCTAGAAAGCTAAATGGAATGTATTTACATCTAATTATTTTGAGATTTTTAGCGTGATAAAAGTGTCATTTATGAAATTCTTGCCATTACAGCATATCCTTCATATTATATTCTGTGGCCATGGTTTGACACTTTATGTGTAATATTTGGGAAGACAGTGTTTTCTTCTTTTGAGGAATACCTTCAACAACCTTATGAATATTAAAGATGATGGTAATGATGCATTTTTGAAGCTGACGTTCCTTCCACTTTCCATCATGAGAATAAATCTATCAATTTATTTTGCCCTATTTCATCCCAACAGTTAAAATAGAGCAAAAGGAGAGTTCAGCTTTCTCTCTAAAGGGTGCAGGAACAGATTGGAAAATGAACCGATCTACATTAGAGACAACTTTTTTTGTATCTTAATTAATCTTTAGAATCTTCTAGAATGATATTTTATGGTATCCTTAACAATGTTAATATACAGGTATCTTTTCTCAGCTTTAGCATTCATATTTGCTAGAAACACATGTGAGTATGTTTTGGAAGCAGTGTGATATCTTGGCTTTGTGATAAGCATTTATGATTTGAAATTAGATTTGAAAGCTTTCCTTCTTTTAAAGAAGGGTTCAGCAATCATTTTAACTGTTGTGATCTTTGAGCTCCATGTAATAATACAAGTGATGAGTGGATGAACTATAAACAGATAATGCTACTATAATTGCCAGTAGTGTGATTCAGTTGTATCCTTGGTAAGAGAGGCTTTTCCTTCCAAGGCAAATTGTGGTTCAGGTGTGGTGCTTGATTTGAAGCAAGTAATTCATGTGAATATGTTGTTGTATTGTTTATGAATATTTATCTGTATACTTCCATGTTCTCTAACTTTTGAAATGGGGAATTATGTCTTGCTTCCTATTATCACTACTGTGCTTTTAACTTGCCTTCTCCAGGGTAAGAATTGGGGCAGAGGAGATGAGAGGCTTTGCAGCAAAATGTTGCCTTCCTCTACCAAGTGTCCCCTAAATACGTTGGTCTACACCAGAGCTTTCCAAACTTTTCATGTTGGTGACACACTTTTTAGACATGCATCATTTCGCGACACACTCTTACAGCAGGGCACAAGGCAGGCACTAGGACCTGCGCGGAATCACAGCAGGTTTGGAGGCAGCAAGGCACAAGGCAGGCACTAGGACCTGCGCGGAATCCTGGCAGGGCAGGTTTGGAGGCAGCAAGGCACAAGGCAGGCACTAGGACCTGCGCAGAATCCTGGCAGGGCAGGTTTGGAGGCAGCAAGACACAAGGCAGACACTAGGACCTGTGCGGAATCCTGGCAGGGCAGGTTTGGAGGCAGCAAGGCACAAGGCAGGCCCAAGGTCACCCAGCCGGCTTTCATGCCTAAGGCGGGACTAGAACTCACAGTCTCCTGGTTTCTAGCCTGTTTCCTTAACCACTAGACCAAACTGGCTACAGAAGTTTTATATTATCACGTTTCAGTGACTAGATGTTTCATTATGGAAGATGTAAAACAAAAGAAATAAATATACCTGAACATATCAGTTATCTTGTGAACTAGTAGTCACTGAAGGCTTTTAGAATGAGATTCTAACAAAGAGCTAATTTTGTATTAAAGTCCAAGTGACCAACTATGCCTTGTGCAAATATGCTGATCTCTCCCCCCCCCCCTTTTGTGAGATTTAGAAAAATTGGCCTCCCAGGATTATCAGGATTCAGTCTATTCTCACATAGATGATTTCCATTTTAAAATGAAAAAAAAAAAGATTACCCAAATTCTGGCTGTGGTCATTGTAAATGATGTAATCCTGAAAAGTGTTCTTTTACTACTTTTATGTATTAGTTTGAGTTATGAAACAGGAAAGTGTTGTATTTATTAACTAAATATATTTCAATTTTTTGTTGTTGTTAGCCAACTAACTAACAGTGTATTATCCCAGGATTACACCCTGGGAGTGTAATCACTCCCAGGGTGATTTATGGTAAAACTTTTAATAAAAATGCATATCTAAAACAATTAAATATACAGTTGAAATAATAAAGTTAGCTAGTAAAGCAACAGAGATTAAAACAGAGATCAAATTAGTTAATACATTGCCATAGAAATTTGGAAAATTAAAGGACCTGGGAGGATAAAAGGGTCTTCTTCATCAACAGACACACAGACGGAAACAACATTTACATACCATTCATAAGAGACAATAGAAAAGCCAAAAGACCAGAACACCTCCTTGCCAGTAATCAACACCCAGATAAGCAAAGATTAACACCAGGATTAGCACCAGAGGAACAATCAAACAGCACAATATACCCTAATCAAGGAACTATTAACTCAGTCAATCAACCAAGCAGCAAACAACAGCCCAATCAAGGAACTACCAAGGAGACAACAACACCTCCACCAACACAAGCAGGACAAGCCATGGTATATAAACAGAGAGCAAGTCCCACTCCCTTTTTGCACTGAAGATGTTGCCTAGCCTGGCAATGAAACGTCTGCAAGAAAACAAGGCTCAGAGAGCACCAAGGACTCCACAAAAGGGTCTTTGCCTGGCACTGAAAGACAACACATATGGTGTCAAGTGTGTGTCTCTGAGTTGGGTTTTGTAATGAGAAGGGCAGCCCTTGAGTAGCCATCTGCATGGCCAAGAATGAGACAACCTTTGGAACAGCATTTCCAAAGATGAATGTGGACTTTATTTTGTTTGTTTGTTTGAATAATTTATATGGCTGCTCTTTTCATAGTAATGATTCTGGGTGTCCTAGTAGGATTAAAACCAAAGAATAGTCAAAATATGAACAATCAAAACAGTCAATATAACATCTCTGAGGTCTAAAAATCATTCTAATTCATAATTAGTAAAAAACAATAACCAAACAAATCAACCAGCAGAGCTTGCTTAACCTCCTGGTCCAAATGCCTAAGGGAGCATCCAAGTCTTTAGTGCCTTATGAAAGGCCAACAGGGTCAGGGCCATCTAGATTTCTAGGGGGATGCTGTTCCACATGGCAGGCACTGTGACAGAGAAGGCATGACTCCCTGCATATAGTAAGATGACACTGTTTGTTAGAAGGGACCCGCAGTATGCCCACCCTGTTGGTTCTGGTAAAGCAAATAGAAATAATTGGAGATAGGAGGTCCTGCAAATAGCATGGCCCTGTGCTATGTATGTTATAGGTTATAACCAGCACCTGGAAAATTTACATTGGAACAAGTTAAAATGAGATGATTAAAAATCAAGAGACTGGGCATTCAGTTCTATGAAGAGAGATTAAGGTAAATTAATATGTTTGGCCTTGAAAATAAAATAATATGAGAGAGAACCAAGAAAGAGAAACTAAAATATTTTGTGGTCATGGAGTGCAAGACACAAAATAATGGTTTTAAATTATAGGCAAGTAGATTTTGGTAAGACAACTTTGTAACAATGAAACAAATTAACTAAGGAGGTAGTAAAGCATCCATCTTTTAATTTGAATTCTTGCACTGGGCAGGGTGTTGGACTTGACCACCTTCATCTGTGAGAAGTCAATAATAGGCTGTGGACTGCCTTTCAGAGATAGTACAAAACCTTTACAAAGGTTGAACCATTGAGGCAGGCTTCCTGCTGGCCAGTGTCTGTCTTGCCTGGATTTAATTTCAGCTTGTTATCCCTTGTTCAGCCCATCATCAAACTGAAGCACCATTCAAGAGTACCAGTTCTTTAAAGAGTGCAGTCAAGTTAAGTATCAGCAGCACATTGATGGTGTTTCATTTTCAGAAATTACTGAATAAGCAGAAAAGACACAACCTTTGTGAGACAATATCCCAACAATCATTGTGCCAAGCAGAAGTCTCTCAGCACCACCTTCTGGAAACATCTGATAGAAGGAACTGGAACCACTGCAGTACAGTGCCCCTGAAGACTCCACACTGTCATGTGGGTAATGGTCAAGAGGACAAGTGGTGGAACACCCTACTCCAACACCCTCCTGTCCATATCCTTGGTTGTCATAAATTGAAACTGATCCAGAATAACCATATAAGAGGAGTTAGCAGACATCCCTTTAATGCACTCTGCATCAGTGGCAATGCTGAGATTGGCCTGAATGTGAAATATCTAAAAAAACCAGCAAAGTTTTGTAATCATACTCTCAGAGGAGACAGTGAGTATATGTGTCAGCCCTTGCACAACTGCAAACAACTCAGCAGGCTGTGAAGTGGATGCAGTCTATGTCAAATAAACAACTGCTGCTTTGCTGCCTGTATTGCCACTGCACTCAAATGGGCTTCATGCTGTGCCTGATTGGATTTGAGTCTGTAAATTCTTCTCCAGCACATTTGTGCATCAGGCTTTTGCTTGGCACATTTTAGTCAGATTTCTGTCCAGTAACATTCTGTGGTGAGCTTCAAAGATTTAATCTGTGCCTAAAAGGAAGGTTTTTTTCCTCCAAATAATTTGTACTATATTGAGGGTTTGTCTTACATTCAGTGCTAATATGGTAATAGAAGTAGGCACCATTCAGAATGAGTGAAAAAAAATGAGAAGTTCAAAGTGTCTAGAAGGGAAGCAGAAGAGTAGGAGAAGCCACTATCTTGTCTCAAGGGGGATGAACCTGCTAGCCCTTCTCTCTTGCCATTTTCAACATGGACACAGTATTTCCAATGGGACTTTTCCTCTGTCCATATAGGCTGTCCATATTATTTAGAATTCAGGAAACATTAAGTTCCTCAACTGGAGGACAGTTTCCATGGCTCTTCATTGCAAACAGAGAACAAGAGAAAGGTGAGAGTCACTGACCAGCCGAGCACAAAGGATTCTATTGACCTATTTCCTTTTTGTAAATAGAAGGGGGGGAAAAACAGCTCAATAATTCAATAATAATAATAATAATAATAATAATAATAATATAATATTATAATATTATATATATATATATATATAATATATATATATATATATATATATATAATATTATAATATAATAATATAATAATAATAATAATAATAATAATAATCCATTTATGCCAACTTGGAAAATCCTTCCTTGAATAGAGGTGGGGGCCTCAGGCACAACCTCTCCCCCATCTTCCTCCCCGTTTTGTCTTCTGTGCCTAGGAAGATTAAGACCATTTCACAAGCTTAGCAGCAGCATGGTGATCTTAACGATCCTCCTTTAGATGATAAAAGGACTTAAAAATAACATCTCAATATAACCATGACCTAGCCCCAGGTGTAAGGTCACACAGCTACCTAGAAACATATTTAGGATTCCCTTACCAACTTTGCTCAGACTGAAGAAGCTCCTTGGATAAGGAGCGAAACATTTCCACTGAGAAAATAGAAATCCAGTTGACATGATTCAAGCTACAGACAATTCCACCTGGATGACTGAGAACCTTCATAGACATATTGTATAGTTATGTGTATAAGAGAGTAGTTTGTGTGTGTATGCAAATGGAGGATAATTAATTTTACAAATGGGATGCCCTGTTTTTACTAGCTGTAAATAGGCATTAATTCAATTAATTTATATGTTTGTACTGACTCTTGTTTTGGGGTGGGGCTTCCAGCCAGATCATTCCTGTATCACATGCACACATTTGTTAGGGAAGAAAATTTCTAGGGTTGGTTTCGGTGAGAGTTGAAAACTTTAGCTAGTAAATAGGGAAGCTGGGCAGCACACAAGATTTATGTGTCTGTCTGTACTTTATTTTTCCATCTAATCTTATTTTGGGGGCAAGTTTATTTTAAATTCAGGATTGTCTTCCTTTCACATAAATATGGCACTGCTAAGCTAGATATTTGGTAAAGTTCCATTAAAAGTTTGCTGTCTTGATGGATTGCAAATTGTTTCATGTGATCAGCAATCAGACTCTCTCTCTCTCTCTCTCTCTCTCTCTCTCTCTCTCTCTCTGTGTGTGTGTGTGTGTGTATATATATATATATATATATATATATATATATATATATTATTTTCATCAGCCTGTGTTTTTGATTTCAATAAATGATGTGCTGTATATGCATTGATCATAGGTAATTACTTGGTGCTCGTATGGTCACAGTAAGCTTCATATATAGAGCCCTCATGGTTACTGAATGTCTTATTATCTGGCAACTCTGTTATAGCACCTGCCCTGTGGAACAGCCTCTCTCCTGAAAAATGGACAGCCTCTACTCCATTGCCTTTCAGAAGGCTGTGAAGATCTGTCTCTTCCCCCAAGATCTGGGATTGGGATCTTAGCATGGGTGTATGTGATTAGCGGTTTTGTGCTTTTAATGAGTTTCTATACAGTTTTATATATTTTTTGGTTTAATGGAATTCTTCATTTTTATCTTGTTTGCTGTCCCAAGTTTCTTGGATACAGGGGCAGCCATATAAATTGGATAAATAAATAAATAAATCTGATTGCAATGCTCTGTTTTATGTTCCATATTTTCACAGCAGAATCTACTGAATATATATATTTATATTTATATTTATATTTATATTTATATTTATATTTATATTTATATTTATATTTATATTTATATTTATATTTATATTTATATTTATATTTACACTGCCACTGCATCTTTCCTTGGCCCTTTATAGCTGTAAATGCGCTATAATTTTTAGATTTCTTTGACAGAATCAGTATACTCTGCGAGGATCAAATCTCAAAAGAATGAGTATACCTCAGCCCTAAATGTTTATTTCCTGTTTGAGTTCAGCTTTGCCTACTGTTTGACATTGCCTTCCAAATTAATTGAATTTTATTGGAATCAAAACCAATTTTATGAGCTTGAATATTGTATTTTTGAAATCTGCTGGAAGGGATGTGATGTGGGCTGAGGTCAGTTTGTGAGCAGATGTGTTTGTGCTCTTTAGTCAGTGATTGATTATCCTTTTAATTTTTTTTTCTGTTCAGTATGGCTTCTATGGTAGATGGTTCTGTCTTCTGCGGACAAGAAATCTTTTCCCTAAGGATGTAATTGCAGTGTATCATTTTAACTCCTCCCACACATTTGGACACTTTTTAGAGTAACATAATTACTGCATAATGCTGATATACTACACAGTGTGGATAAAGTGCTAATGAGTATGTAGTATATTTAGTCACATATCATTGGTCTCCAAAGGCTCATGGTTTTATTGGTTTGTTAATTTATTAAAGTAAGATAAATAATTGCTGTCTATTACCATAATCTGTGGATAATTTTTATGAGTTACATACATTCTCTACTTTTCATTGCTTGAACACTTCTGTTCAGTACTGATTATTACTAAACAGTAATATGCATTCAGATCACTCTACATATAATTTGGGTTAGTGCACATCAGCAGGATATTATAAAATTTTGCATATCCACTAAAAGAGTGAATGAATAGTTATGGCAAATCATTCTATAATTTGCAACATTATAATTTGCAAAATATTTCATTTTAGGCTGTTGCCTTCTAATTCATTATTCTCAATGTATAATCAAGGTGAAAATGCTATATCTTATGGAATGCTGTATAAATTCTACTGCAAGTCACCTTTTATGTTGACAATAATAGTTCAGCTATTTGTTGCCTTCAATTTTCCATACCTTTTAAATCAGATGCCCAACTCCTAGCCAATGAACCATGTAGTTCCTTAGCATCTGCATAAATGAGCAGTCTGCTGATAAGACAGTAGGAGAGTATAAATAATTTTCTAAGACTGGGACTAGGGAAGAAAATCCAATGTATAAATAATGTAGGACAAGATACAATTTGTTGGTCTTTATCTAACAAATGACATGCGCTATATTAATATACACATAGATTAGATTATCCTGTTTGTAATATACACCATCTCTGTACTTTTTATTTATTTGAAGAGAAGTTTCTGCCCTGTTTTAGAAGCAAAAGATAAAGAAATAGGAAATTGAATAAGTTAAAATGAATAGTTGACTGGTTTTGAAAAAATAAAGGATCATCTAATTTGAATGCTAGAGGAATACCATAAAGTGAATGTGAATGTAAACAGTGTCTCAGAATAGTTTAAAAGTCTGAGACTTTTAAACATTCAGACAGATATCCATATTAATCACAAAATATCACATAACTTGGGTTATTTGCACACTTCGCTGAAAATCAAATTGGCATGCAAAACCACTAAGTTCAGTGACACTATATGTTGATTTTTAAACAGTTTAATCTTGCGATGCAGCATCCCAATATGTTAGTTGTTAGATGGGAATTACTAGATTTCATATCTGTTTGGATTTATAGATGCCAGCGTATTAAATAATGCATCTTGAGAACCTAGTTTTAAATTAATCCTTAAAAGCAAGGCAATTTTATATAAAAGGCAGAGTCAGTTGTTTTTAATCTGATGGTGGGACTCCTGGTAGTACTGAAAAGGCAAGAAAAGTTGTGTTCTGGTGGGAAGCTGTAATGAGCTATTCAGGTTTAGGAACAATAGCACATACAAACAAGTCATTATTCTGTTGAATAGAATAGACATAGCTCCTTCTTGCATAAAGATCCTTGTGTAACAGCCACTATTTGACCATGGGTACTCACATTGCATTTGCCCAGAATTGCTATGATGTTCTTTGAATTGCAGCCATAACATTACTTATTACTTATTTATTTATTTTATTTGTAAGGCCACCCTCTTACCAGGTGACTATGCCATCTATGTTGTAGGTCAGAAGTATATAGCACTTTGATAAATTTGCCCAGCAGGGTTATCCTCTGTCTCTCATTGACTATATGGCCTGTATGGCTTATGTATTGAATGTTTAGCACATATGATTAGGTAGTGTTACAAATAGGTAAGGAATAGTCTTGTGACATGTTGGTATTTATTGATAAATGAGAATTTTACGATTTTGGAGCCTTTTCTGGATATAATATTAGTTGATTTAAATCTGAACTGATACATTTCAGGGCTACCAAATTGTCAAAATCATTTCTCCTTGGGCAATTTTCATGGGTTCTAGAGGTCATAATCTAACTTGAATTGAGAATTTAATTCAAGAAATATGTTATTTTATTTCTATAAATAGTTGAGTTCAGCTAATTGTTGGAGATGAGATACTCAAAAGGCAACCTTAGTTCATATGATGTAGTCTTGTGTTATGGTAGCTCCCTTTTGAACTTTTGAAGAAAAGCTATTTCACATGAATTTTGATGTGGAATACTCATTGTTTTAGGTCAGAGCTTTCCAAACTGTGTCGCGACACAAAAGTGTGTTGCCACACACAGCGTGGTATGTCGCCACACCACCCAGAAGCGGCGGCGCGTGCGTGCACGGCAGCCGCGGCAGTGGCGTGGCTTCCGCGTTTTAGCGGAGGCTGCTGCCGCCATGCATGCACGCACCACCGCACGCCGCCCCGCGCCGCCGCCGTGCACATGTGCCCCCCCCCGCGCTGCCACCGCCACTGCTGTGTCACCAGTGGCGGCACTTTGGAAAGCCCTGTTTTAGGTGGTCATGTACTTTTGAATTATTTACAGTTTGAATTATATACAAAACAGCTATAAAAATAGACATATGTTTCCACTGAGAGCAAATAATAATAATAATAATAATAATAATAATAATAATAATAATAATAATAAAAAAAAAGTTGGAAGGACACACATTCTTAGCCAGATATAGAATGGTCTCAAAAACACACCTCTCTTTCTATATTTGAAAAGATTTTTCATGCCAGGAGTCCCAATTGGAGGACTATTTAGAAATTTGGACTGCATATACTGTAGTTTATATGTTTGATCATTTCCCATTTGTTTTTGTTAAATAAACTGACTTAGATATTGATAATATAAATGTATAATAGACCATGCATGTGTACACACACACACACACACACACACACACACATGAATAGTTTTGTTTCATACATTTTTGTTTCATACATGGGAGACATAAGAATTTTGTATATATGATTCATTTTTCCTTTTTTTTACTATTTTTTCTTTTCTCTTTCTGCATGTACAATAAAAGTAAAATTAAAAAAAAATACAATGGGGTGGGCTTAGACCTAAATTTCACCTTTGAGAAGCATCCCAGGGTCCACCTTCCAAAAAGTGGGCAAGGTTAGCAAAAAGTGGGTGAAGCTGGGACAAATATTAGTATAATTTTAACTGAATTAATTAAATACAGTTAATATGATTTGACTGTATGTATGTCATGATTTTCCTTGTTTGTCACATTAAAATTAAAAATCACTATTAATTTTTGGAAAGCTCTGGGCTTTGTTTTTAGGTTTCTTACTCAGTAAACCTGAAGATAAAATATGATTAATAATGTATTCCTATCAATAGTCAGGGTTTAGTAATTCCCCTCTTTTCATATTTAAGGAGCCATGCAACCTTGGAGGTCCAGTTGTGCTCCTCTGAGAACTGTGGTAGAATTCACAAGAGATGATTTTTGTGTCATATAGAAGCTATCCAAATGTAGAAGCCTTCTCACTGAAGATGGAACCAGCAGGAAAGGGTTAGCTACACTGTTCTACATCAAAGGGAGACTTAAAACTTCTTGTTCCATAGAAGAAACCCCTTCCTTTCATCCTTCAGTTTTGTCTTCTAGAAAAAACAGTTTTTTCACTTGGCTCAATATTAGAGTCAAGAACAAAGAAAGAAAGGAGGTGGAAGAAATATTGAAGACTGGAAAATGTGTGGAGAATTTGATGCTAGCAGTGCAAATCATGGGTGAGTGAGCAGAATGACTCTGCCAGCTAAATAAAAAATATAATCCAAGACATACTGTAGATGTTAAAAAGTTTTTGATTTACGGGAGCATCTTCAGGGTGCTAACCACCCCCAGGGTTGGTTACCCCTCCGCGCGCCCTACGCAAGATGGCAGAGCCAGGTCTTCACCCCTTTCCAGAAGGCCGGGAGAGTGGGGACCTACCTCACCTCTGGGGGAAGAGTGTTACATAGGGTGGGGGCAATGGCAGAGAAGGCTCTCTTCCCGGGCCCTGCCATTCAACATTATTTCATAAACGGGGTCCGCAACATGCCTTCTCTGCTTGACTGGGTGGGACGGGTCGATGCAATGGGGGTGAGACGGTCCCTCGGGTAACCTGGACCCAGGCCATGTAGGGCTTTAAAGGTGATAACCAACACCTTGAGTTGGACCCAGAAGCAAACAGACACCAAATGCAGCTCCCGCAGCAAAGGTGTTACATGTGCCACCTTTGGGGCACCCAAAATTGCTCATGTGGCCGCATTTTGAACCAGCTGTAGCTTCTGGATACTGTTCAAGGATAGCCCCATGTAGAGAGCATTGCAATAGTCTATATGGGAGATGACTAGGGCATGAGTGACTGACTGGAGGGCCTTCCGATCCAGGAAGGGGCATAACTGGCGCACAACACAGAGTTGAGCAAAGGCGCTCCTGGCCACGACTGCCACCTGCTCCTCGAGCAGGAGTCATGAGTCCAGGAGGACCCCCAGGTTCCGCACTGGGTCTGTCTGGGGCAGTGCAACCCCATCCACAACCAGAGATGGTAAACTCCCAGTTACAGAGGAGCCCCCAATCCCCAGCCACTCCGTCTTACCAGGGTTCAGCTACCAATAGATAAACTACAAACGGCAAGGCAGAGGAAGCAAGAACCAAGAAAAACGTTTGTCAAATTCATAGTACCATCTCTCCTGCAAAAAGGTGGAAAAAAAAGTAGTATCATCATAGGAGTTTGTTATAGACTGCCTGGACATACAGAAGGTACAGATGAGGCTTTTCTGTGCCAGGTGACCACATTTTCCAAAAACATGTGATAATGGCAATGGGAGACGTGAAATCTATCTTCCAAGAGTCAGAGGTAGACAAATTCCTGTCCTCTCTTGCTGACAACTTAATTTGTCAGAAAGAAGTAGAAAAAAGAGAATCTGTTGTTTGGAACAGACTGGCCAGATAAATTGAAGGAACTAGAAGAGGTGATTGCAGAACTGCTAACTGTAATTGTTGAAAACTTGAAAAATGGCAAGGTCCCAGAGATGAAATATTAACAAATGGAACAACAAATGTCATCGTTGTTCTTTGTCTTGTGCTGTTTTTGTGTCTTTTGTATTTTTTTTTGGTGAGTATAGGACCGCAACAATTAACAAAAGACAGCAACAAGCAAACTGTTTTTTTTAAAGAGTTTATTGGATTGGGAGAATTTTGTGAAGATAGTGTACCTTGATCTTAGCAAAACATTCAACAAAAACTCTCATTATATGCTCATTATATGTCCATTAATAAAATGATAAAATATGAGCTAGACCGGGGGTCCCCAACCTGTGGGACGCAGCCCACTAGTGGGACACGGCCTGTTAGGAAGTGGGCCGCACAGGAGGTGAGCAGTGGTGGTCCGTGTGATTGGCTCCCGCCTACAAACCCCGCCCCCCCGGTCCGTGGAAAAATTGTCTTCCACGACCGGTCCCTGGTGCCAAAAAGGTTGGGTACCCCTGAGCTAGACGATACAACTGTTACATGTATTCATACCTGGCAGAATGACCTCACCCAGAGAATACTTATAAATGGTTCCAGTTCAAATTGGAGAACAGTCCAGGTAGTCCTTGTTTAGCGACCACAATTGAGACTGGCAATTTGGTTGTTAAGCAAAGCAGTTGCTAAGTGAAACTGCAACTATGCTTATGATTTTGCTTCAGCTTTCCTTTGCTTTACAGACCTGCAAAGGTTGTAAATGTGAGAATTGGTTATAAAGTTACTTTTTCATTACCTTCGTAGCTGCAGATGATCACTAAATGAGGCAGTCACTAAACAAGGACTACATGTATTGGGTGGAATGCCACAGGGCCCTGTCCTATGTTGTTTAGTTTTGAAGCAAAACAGTTTTAACAGCTCTGCAGGAATCCAGTTAAATGGGAATCCAGATAAATGGGTCTATGCCATAAGGCAGAGCTTTCCAAACTTTTCATGTTGGTGACACACTTTTTAGACATGCATCATTTTGCGACACACTCTTACAGCAAGGCATCATTTCGCGACACACTCTTACAGCAGGGCACAAGGCAGGCACTAGGACCTGCGCGGAATCACAGCAGGTTTGGAGGCAGCAAGGCACAAGGCAGGCACTAGGACCTGCGTGGAATCCTGGCAGGGCTCAGAGGCAGCAGCAGCCACGACACACCCAGACACTGCAGCCGACACACTAACGTGTCCCGACACACAGTTTGGAAAGCTCTGCCATAAGGTGTTCCAAAGCATACAGGGGAGAATTATCTTCAGGTCCATGCCCTCTTGATCTCTCATAGGAATGGGACTCTAAACTAGCCCTCCCTGCCTGCATGTACAGAGGGCAGATTGCATTTAATATTTTACTATTACTTTCTATTTGTCTGCTGCCTTGAAATACAAATGACAGAAGTGGTTGTGTGAGCCAGCAAGTTCTACTTCTAATTTCTTGGGCATTAATCTAGAGACACTTGCCTTTAGTCGGTACCAACCTACTTTGTAGAGTTGTTAGTATTGCTCAGTTTATAAATGTGAAGGACTTTAAATATGATATTACTGTTAGCTTGCATAGAAGCTAATCCCTTAAATGCCATTTTGTACCATTCCTTGATATTAGTCTGTCTTTAAAAACCTGCACATTGTTGTTCCAAAAAACAAATAACATTTTGCAAAGTGAAAATGATTACCTTGTGAAAATACTCCATTTATTAGAAGAATAACCCTAACCTTGGAATTAGAAGTCTTTTGCAGGGATACAACAAAAGTTTTGATCTATTTGATCAGTTTTTTAAAAGGTTAGGCAGTGGCTGGTATGAAAACTAAAACTTTGATGTTTGCTTTTAGGGGAAAAATATGAAATTGAGAACTGTCATTAATGAATTCAACTTATATCAGAGGCTTATGGTATAAATCCTTTTTTATTGTGTCAAGTTTCTATTCATTTGTATTTAGCCTTTATTCTTTCAACAGCTAAAATAATGTGATTGCTTTAGAACTCGGAGGGCCTTAGATTTAGACTCTGTATGAGATCAGCAGAAAACTAGATATAGTTTGAAAAATAAAGTTCAGCAATTTAAGATTTGAATGCAGCAAATATATTTATACATCTGGAGATGGGAATTCTATAGCCTAAACTACTATCTTTTTTATAATCTTTTTAAAAGCAATGATTTTGGCAATACAAGCAGTGTGTGCTTTCATTTGTGGAGTAGTTACTAGTTGCCAAAAAGGAACCAGATCTCAGTGTATATGTAAAGGTTATACGTTTCTGTGGTTTTGTGCGTATGTAAAGTATGTACAAAATGATGGACAGGCTTTTGTGCATGCATAAGATATTTTTTAAGGGTTAGAATTAATTTGTCTTGTAAAATACCTGTATTTGCTTCTCCTTCTTGATTGTTTATGGCCCTCGCTGGCCAGCCCAATTATGTGGCTTGACATGGCTTCCTTGCAACAGCTGGCTTTCTTGATTATGATATAAGCAGTCTGTGGACAGTACTAGTATCCAGCAGTGTGTTTGAAAGATTGCCATGAACAAATTAACAATAGCTATGATAACAATTTCAAGTGCTTCATTGTTTTTACTAAGCCAAAATGGTGTACAAAACATGGTCAGTTGCCTGAAGAGCAATGGTTCTTTAAGATGGCTATTGTGAGTAGGTAATTTGAAATGATAGTATATATGAATGCTTCTTGAAGTGATTGTAATTGTCTTGAGCAGTTTCCCCCAACCTGCTCTTCCCCAGATGTTCTGCAAAGTCCAAAATTTGCATCAAGCCCCACCAAACTGTAGCAGTATATTTAGAAGCTATAGTATAGATATGGCATTAGCACAAGAGAGCTTGTAATCTTAAGTAAGCACTAAAAAGGTAAAGGTAAAGGTTCCCCCGCACATTTGTGCAGTCGTGTCCGACTCTAGGGGCCGGTGCTCATCTCCGTTTGTTAGCCGAAGAGCCAGCGTTGTCCAAAGACACTTCCGCGGTCATGTGGCCGGCATGACGCGCGTGGAACGCTGTTACCATCCCACTGAAGTGGTACCTATTCATCTACTTGCATTTGCATGCTTTCGAATTGCTAGGTTGGCAAGAGCTGGAGCTAGTGCGGGAGCTCACTCCGCACGCAGGGCTAGGGATTCGAACCTCCGAACTTGCGATCTTCCGATTGACAAGCCTGGCATCTTACCCACTGAGCCACCACGCCCCTCTTAAGTAAGCACTACCAAGCCATTTTATTAAGAAGTACAATGGATTGAGAGCCCATGGATTGCCATGTGATTCAGAGGCTTTGGATATTCTGTGGCATGTTTAAATCAAGTCTAAGACATATTCAGGGTTCTTGATTTCTTTCACTGTTTGGGATTGTAATTTCTATCTGTCAGTCAGTTTCCTGTTCTAGCAAGGTTCCATAGCAATATTGCCAATTATCTTACCCAAGTGCATTCTTTTTTTAGACCAAACCACACCTGGAGACTTAGATTGAAGTGCACTAAAATTGTTCTTGGCAATTTAGAAAACTAGTATTTCAAGTAAAAATGTGGTATTTGCACATTTAATCAATATGCCTATATTTTACTAAGTGAATTAGTTTCAGTGCACTTGACTTAGAGCAGTTTTGTTTCTTGGATCTTATTAACCAATTTAGAATCTTTGCTATTTGACCAAAAGCAGTGCTGCTTAGAAATCTATGACAAATAAAAGAGAAATTTCTAAAATGAGTTAAACGCAAGGCCTTCCTGGCATCATAAAAGGAAACTAAGTTCACGGTACAATTAATATGCTGTTCATTCTTGGTGACAGTATGAAACCCCAGAATACATGTGTTTTACTTTTAGGAAATTGCTAGCTTAGATATTAAAATATATTGTGTATTTGTCTTGACATTTATTACATGATAACTAATATAAGTACTGTATTACCTTTATTATATGACGACTAGTGTGTCCCCTTCAAGCTAGTGAGGGAGGAACTTTTTAAAATTCTCTTTAGTTTTTTCAAATATTTACTGGTTTTGTGCCAGATGATAATTTCCCATCTTTTTAAATACAACTTTATGTTAAAATGGCATGCACCGTCTTTCTTTTCCTTCCCTCTGTGACTTACAGGCTTTCTTTCTAAGAATCGTGATTGTACATATTTCATTTCCAGCGTATTCTTCCATTGAAACATTCCTGTGTGGTCAATTAAATATTCCTAAGTCAAAAATATTCACAAAGATTTACACCATCAACAACATATGTATTGGCTGCAGTGCTGCTGCAGAGCCTGAACAGAATGTCTTCCTGGGAACTCCATAGGCAAGTCCATCACAATTTATGTGAAAAAGGACAACCCAAAACCTTCCTTCCCATATCCATCTGCTGGGGATGAAATTTAGACAGATAAATTTCTTTCCCTGCTGATTGTCGACGCCTTCTACATTGCAATTCTGGTGAGAATATCCTGTCTTTAGGGATTTCTTTGTTTTTCTGCTTTTAATTTCCCCCTCTCTTAGTCATAGTTCAGCCGTACCATTTCAGCTTGCTAGTGCAGAAAGATGTGAATTCAGTTGCTGTGAATGAGCCTGGCCTGATTGCAATCAAAAATGTTCTTAGGGGAATGCTAAGGAGTTACAGATGAATCTAACAAGAACCATTCTACCACCAAAACGGTAAGGCTATGCTTGTTTTTAAAACAGGATAAATAGAATTTGAGGTATCTTAGTAAAACTGATCCCTAGCTATCATTTGCTACTTAAATGCTATTCATTCTCTGTGCATGCCTGGCTTTCTTTCTGTTTTCTTTTAAATGCTTAAAATCAAGCCAGGTAAACATTGCAGCTAGTGCAAAATGACCCAAGAGACTGTATACTGTCTTGAGATCCCCTGGGGATTGAAGGAAGAAATCTCTTTTTCTCTGTGAAAATAGATGGGGATGTTTAAAGAACGGGGCATCTTGCCTAAAGCTTTCTTTCATAGTCTGTTTTATTAGAGTGGAAAGAGGGTACTATAGACAATTTTGTTCATATATGCTTGGTTGAGTGTCCTCTGGGACAAGTGGATGAAGACGTGACCAATCACTTTTTCATCACTGCAAACAAGTCTGTGTCATGCTGGATCTAGATGGAATAAATAGCTTCAGTAAATTAGAGGCTTTCCTTAATGTGGAAGGGAGGAAAGCCATGTACTACACTGAAATGAACCTTGAAGGAAATACCAAATGATGTGAGGTCAGCAGAAATGTTTGGTTCATTACCTGTGTATTGGCTTTATATTGACGTTCTAAAATATTTGAAATGGATGCATGAAAGTACTAGCAGCAGATTAGACCTTAGAGGAATATAAGTGTATATGAAAGCATCAAGTCACATATGTTTAAAATTAAGATTAAATCTCATTAATTGGAACATGCAATATATAAACTGCATATTGCTTAGGAATAGACTGGGAAATGGATTGCAGCACAAGAGAAATCACAGAATTCGTTTTATTTAAATGTGGTGCATCTGCCTGTTATCTAGATCTCTGTATTGGTGCTGTACTTGCTTCCATTGAGTTCATAAGAGGAGCTCTGCTGGCACTCAGATATACCAAGGAACTATCTATTGATATTTTCATTCTTTCTTTGAAAGCTCAAATTTAGAATGTTAGGTATGGAGAAAGTTTTTCAAATCTCAGTGATTTTGAAGTCAGTGGATAATACTTCCTGTAGAAATAGCATGAGAAATTTATATATAAGTTTAATTATATAATAATACATTAATGTCTGTTTGTTTCAAATGGGACTAGCAGATAAGGAAATCTTCATTGTTGCTGTCTTTACCCTAAGCACATTATGTGACAAGTCCTATTGAAATTTGAGTCTCTCGTGGAATACGTTAAAAATCAATTCTCACCATACTTTTAAGAGCTGCTCTTATAGAAAAGCAAAGTTAGGCCCATGTGACATGTATTGCAAATGCATTTTTAAAAATTTATTTATATATTTATCAGTCAATCAATCAGATTTATATGGCTGCCCATCTCACACAAGGTGACTCTGGGCGGCATACAACAAAACATTATAAAACCACTGAAACCACTCACGTTTTCTTAAACATGAGTGACAAAAGCTGCCTTCTTTTCTCCTAGCTGAGCCAAAATTTTACAATTTGATTGAAATGGAAACACATATTATGTGTGGAAAACTAATCTCATGAATTTGTGGTGGAATAATTACTTTTGCCATATATAGGTTCTAAGTGATATTTTATTGTTTTATGAAATAAGTTGTCAATGCAGGCATAACAGTTATTTGCATTTACTTTTTTAATTTAAAGGTAGAATGTGAATGATGATTATGATTTCTTTGCTCTGGATTTAGCTATTTGAACCTCTAGTTATCTGTAGGCTTTATGATTGAACAATTATTTCATTAATACCAATATCTAGGAAAAGAGCCCACCAGGATTGTGTTGCCTATATATTATTAAGTTACATTCCTATGAGCATTAATTATGAATTAACAAAGCTTCTATATTATCTCTAAACGAGACTGCTACAATGTGTCTCTAGATGGGATTGACTCTGAAGACAGCTTGTAATGGTTGTTGTGGGTTTTCCGGGCTGTGTGGCCATGTTCTGGCAGTTCTGGTTCCTAACGTTTCACCAGTTGCTGTGGCTGGCATCTTCAGAGGACAGGAGCACAGCTAGAAGATTCTGTCTGTGCCCAAGTGGAGGGTGTGTGTGTTCCTGCTGGTGTGTATAGCTGCTGAGAGGGTGTGTGTCTTCTGTGGGTCATTTACAAGAGATTAGGAGAGGGTTTATTGTGGTGATTAGGGGGTGTGGTGCTGTCATGTGTGGGATTAGCACATCTATTGTGTGAGTCGTTTGTATATTTCTGTGGTTGAGTAGAGTTCATTGACCTTTTGCAAGCTGTGTTTTTCAGGACTTGCAGCCAGGTTTTGCTGATCTTTAAGCTTTCTTCTTTTTTACTGAAACTGTGTTGGTGTTTATGTATTTCAATGGCTTCCCTGTATAGTCTAACATAGTGGCTGTTGGTGTTGTCCAGTATTTCTGTGTTTTCAAATAAGATTTGGTGACCAGTGTGTTTGAGAGCATGTTCAGCTATTGCAGATTTTTCAGGTTGCTGTAGTCTGCAGTGTCTTTCATGTTCTTTTATCCTGGTGTGGATGCTGCGTTTTGTGGTCCCAATGTATACTTGTCCACAGCTGCAGGGTATACGGTACACTCCTGCAGCAGTGAGGTGGTCCCTTTTGTCTTTTGCTGATTTTAAGATTTTTTTCTGGTGGGTTTGAAGACTGTTTGGAGGTTATGTTTTTTCATTAGTTTTTCCATGCAGTCCGTGACTCCTTTAATGTAGGGCAGAAATATTTTGCTTGGGGGGGGGCTGTTTTTCTTCAGTTGAGTGCTGTTTTTTCAGTTTGATAGCTCTCCTGATTTCATTCTTGGAGTAGCCATTCGCCTGTAGGGACCAATCCAAATGGTTGAGTTCAGAATTGAGAAATTGAGCTTCACAGTTCTGATTTGCGCGATCCACTAGTGTTTTGATGATGCCTCTTTTTTGTCATGGGTGGTGATTGGAATTTTTGTGTAGATACCGGTCTGTGTGGGTGGGTTTTCTGTAGATTTTGTGTCCTAATTGCAGGTCCGGTTTGCGTATGACCATGACATCTAAAAATGGTAGTTCGCCTTCCATTTCTTTTTCCATGGTGAATTGTATATTCGGGTGGATGCTGTTGAGGTGGTTCAGGAATTTCTCTAATTCTTCTTCCCCATGACTCCAAATGGTGAAGGTGTTGTCCACGAACCGGTACCAGACTGTTGGTGTGAGGGGTGCCGATTCTAAAGCCTGTTTTTCGAAATGTTCCATGTAAAAGTTCGCTATAACCGGGCTAAGGGGGCTTCCCATGGCTACTCCATCTGTTTGTTCGTAGAAATCCTTATCCCATTGAAAGTAGCTGGTTGTCAGGCAACGTTGGAATAGCGCCGTGATGTCTTTTGGGAAGATCTGTTCAATGAGTGCCATGGTGTCCTTTATTGGAACCTTGGTGAACAGGGAGATCACATCAAAGCTGATTAATTTGTCCGTGGGGTTACGTTTATGGGTGCCGATTTTGTTTATGAAGTGTCTTGAGTCTTTTATGTGGGATGAAGTCTGTCCACAGTGGGTCTGTAGAAGAGTAGCCAAATGTTTTGATAATTCGTATCACAGCTTGCAAAAGGTCAATGAACTCTACTCAACCACAGAAATATACAAACAACTCACACAATAGATGTGCTAATCCCACACACGACAGCACCACACACCCTAATCACCACAATAAACCCTCTCCTAATCTCTTGTAAATGACCCACAGAAGACACACACCCTCTCAGCATCTATAGACACCAGCAGGAACACACACACCCTCCACTTGGGCACAGACAGAATCTTCTAGCTGTGCTCCTGTCCTCTGAAGATGCCAGCCACAGCGACTGGCGAAACGTTAGGAAACAGAACTGCCAGAACACGGCCACACAGCCCGGAAAACCCACAACAACCATCGGATTCCGGCCGTGAAAGCCTTCGACTGTACACAGCTTGTAATGTTTGTCTGGTCCAAAGTGCTAGGTTCTTGATGCTAATAGGGCCCAAAAAGTCTGAACATGCAGCATCACTCAGGTTCTATTATACTGGCTGCCACAGTTATTTTGTAAACCATTACTAAGTACTGGTGTTAGCATAGCCTCAAAAGTTTAGGAGATTAAAGGTTATTTTAATGATTGATCAATCTTTATGATCCTTATAATAACTGAAAGGCTAAACTAAGATTTCTGTCTGTGTGTCTGCTGTTAGAATGTGTTTGATCAATGGGTATGAAAGACAGATCCTTCTTCTTGTTGGCACCAGAGTTCTGATAGTCCCTTCTGTTTAATATTTTTTGGCTTCTTCAGTAAAAGCCTGTAAGAAGACCTTAAAATTTTATTTTGCATTTTGAATTGTATTTCCTCTAGATCAGGGGTAGGGAACCTTTTTTCTGCCAAGGGCCATTTGGATATTTATAACATCATTTGCGGACCCGGGGGGCGGGGTTTGCGGCCAGGAGCCAATCGCGTGGAAGGGGGTGGGGTTTGTGGGCGGGAGCTCCTAGATTTATTGAATTTCGAGTCCCGCCTGTGGTTGCCTTGGCAGGGCCAGACCAAATGATTTCGCGGGCCTTTTACAGCCCGTGGGCCGGACGTTCCCCACCCCTGCTCTAGATAATTGATAGCTGTATCGTGTAGCATACTCTTCTCATGCATCCATTTGAAAAACTTGCACAATCAGCCTAATATATCATTTTCTTTATTTTGTATATATCATGTTTGATTCTAAATATTTGAAATAAACATATTCATATTAATATGGTGCAGAATTGTGGGGTCACGTAAATGTCCCTTTGTTTGAACAGATACAGTCCTCTTTTCTGAAATGCATCTTGGGGGTGGACAAGTCAACTCCAACTCGAGCAGTAAGAGCAGAGTTAGGTATACCCCCCATACAAAGCCACTCGGTAACTAAAGTATTTAATTACTGGCTGAAGATCCTATCCATGGACTCAGACAGATTACCCAAGCTTTGTCTTGAAGAGCAGATGCAGAATATGCCTCCTCGTGCTTGGGCGGCCCGACTTACCAATACCATCTCACAATATGGATTTTCAGCTCATTTTCCAGCCCAATTAGATTTGAAGGCTAAGAAAAATTTCAAACAAAGGGTTTTGGATGTGGCTGCACAAGAGGATATAGCAGCCCTTAAACATGCTAAGTCCCTGAAGTGGCTGGCCCAACACAAATCAGTCTTTCAACTAGAAAAGTATTTAACAACTTCCTTCCCCCAACATCTCAGAAGAGCTTTTACTAGAGCTCGTTTCGATCAATTAGACTCCATGGTAAGATATGGTAGGTTCCAAGGAGTTCCTTATGAAGACAGATTATGTATTTGTGGTGCCCCAGCTGTTGAAGATACTGCACATATCTTATTTGATTGCACATTATATTCTGTAGAAAGGACTGTCCACTTAGATTTATATTTAAAAAATAAAAAATACTGGAGCAGCCAGCAGAAACTTTCTTATTTTTTACAGGGTAAGAACCAGCTCATTACTAGCAAGACTGCAGTCTTCATATCAAAGGCAATCCTAAAGAGGACAGATTACATAGACCAGATTGGAGTTGACTGTAGGGGTGATGGTTTGATATGAATCTGTATTATAGTTTTATTTGTATTATTTTAACTTTTTTTTTACTTGATATGGTCAAAAGACTAAATCAATAAAGTATCTATCTATCTTTATTCATATTAAATTAGAGGAAAGATTCCATAAGAACAACAATCCTGGTTGCTTCCAACAACAGCCCATACATATGGGCCATATAACCTGCTGTATGATTAGAATTGTTTTCTTAAATTGTTATAAAAGAATGGCAGCTGTTGATTTTCTGTATCAGATATCTGAGTTCAGATTTCAGCCTTGCCCCCAAAATGTATAAGCTGCTCATATATGCATAAGTAACATACATTTCAAAAATTATTTTTAAAAGAGAAAAATACTACAACAAAATACAAAACAGTAAGTATGAAAAAGAATACATCAAACAACAGCAATAAACCAAAACTGATATGAAATGCTATGTTAAAGTGACTTAGTTTTTAAAGAACTAATTAAACCTCACATAGAATCGTATTGATCAGCCTTTCTATTTCATTGGGAAAGGGCTAATATAAAGGCTGAGAGCAAACACATTTTTAGGTATACGAGTGGATCAAACATACTTTCATCTCAGACTGATTTCTTAAAAAATGTTTTTATATTTATTTGTTATATTTATATCCCATCTTTCCTCCAGGAGCCCAAGACAGTATATGTAGCATCCCCTCTTTCAGGTTTCCCTAACAACAATCCTGTGAGATAGGTTGGGCTGAGAGAGAGTCTGGCCCAGTCTCATTCAGTGAGATGAACTTCAGCCTGGCTAAACCTGGTTCTAGTCCAGCATATTAATCACCATACCATGCCAGATGTAGCCTAAGAATAATAGCAATATTCAGAAATAAGTAGAAGGAGCAATCTCTTGTCCTACTCCCACTATCTAAAATTTAGGACCTGAACCACAAATAATTTTTTGTTTGTATCTGTGCTGCCAATTCCACCTATTTATATGGTATTGCAATTAAAATTGATATTTGAATTATTGTAGACAGAGTAGACACACATAATATTTTTGGGGAAGCAAAATAGACTCAAATGATTTTTCCAGGAATATTATTCTGGTTGTCAAGGGTTATATTAGATACAAATAAGGCTTAGCCCATCTGGATATAATGTTTTCCAAAATGTGATGTGATTTTCAGTGAGCCACAGTTCTCCAGGACCTTTTCCCCCTCTCAATTCTTTGGATCATCTTTTGAAATTGGTTCTGAGAAATGGAGTCTCTTGAGACAAGGCTCTATTACTAATCTTATTTCTTTTGGAAAATAGGAAACTAACTTGTTTAATGTACTGGAAATAACATGAGAAGGGTGTGTCTTCACACATTCTGTGAAAGCTAGATATATAAAGTTAATGAAATCTCAGCTTTTAACATAAAGCTCTTGAAATAATAAATTCTGCTATAAAACTAGTATTTTCACCCTTCCTCACATTTGGAAATGAGGCCTTTTAGAAATAAATTTTCTTGATTCTACTGTACAGAAACATTGTCAACAAGAAGTATTTGTATTTTGTGTGTGTGTGTGTATAGGCTTTTAGCCAATGGTTCCATCATTGTCTATGAGGATGGAATGTTCATTCATGCAACTGAAACTCAGCTAAGAATTGTGTTTGGAAGCAGATTCTACAGTTTGCTCCTTGTATGTTCTCTACCATGAAAAAGTAATGCTTTTTAGACCTCCTGCAGACCAGAAAATTGATAGTCCACAGAAAGCTTTCTCTCCTTGTGCTTCAGTACACATACTCCTGTTACTCGCTGCCTGTGTTTGACTAAAGTATAGCAACAGTGACTCAAGTCATGTCAGTAGATTCCAAGACTCATAGGTAGCAGATGCCTGCTTTTAAAAAGCCCTTTTTGTTGATTGCCAGCTGGCAGAACAATTATTAGATGATGTAGCTCACAATATATTAAGTCCTTTGTTAACCAAAGGTGAATAATTTTGTCAAGTGTTTTTTAATTCAACTGTGTCACCAAAATCAAATAAAAACTTACCAAAAAGCAAAAGAACCAAAATTACTATGACATCTGTAGCTAAAGAGATATGGGATACTTGTTGAATGTGTTGAGCAATTGTCATTTTAAGTACACATTTTACAATGTATATTGTGTGATTATTTTATTTGGCTGTTTTTTTTTCATTTTTTCATTTCATTTTAACCTGTTCTTTTGGGACTCCCAATGGTGCACTCATTGCTACTGTAACTGAGTCCATCCAACTTGCTGCTGGTCACCCTCTTCTTCTCTTTCTTTCCTTCCACCTTTCCCAGCATTGAAGCATTCTCCAGAGAGCTGGGTCTTCACATAATGTGTCCAAAGTAGGATAATTTGAGCCTGGTCATTTGTGCCTCGAGGGTTGATTTGTTCGATGATCCATTGGTTTGTTTTCTTGCCTGTCCACGGTATTCTCAGGAGTCTTCTCCAACACCAAAGTTCAGAGGCGTCAACACTGTTCCTAACTTGCTTCTTCATAGTCCCAACTTTTGCTTCCATAGAGTATCACAGGGAATACCATGGCTTGCACGATTCTGATCTTTATAGGTATACACACATCACGGAATTTGAATATCTTTTTCAAGGCCTTGATGGCTGCTCTACCAAGTGCTAGTCTGTGGTATATTTCTTGACTGCTTGTTCCTTTGCTGTTGATGGTTGATCCTAAAGGCAGAAGCTATCCACTACTTTGATATCTTCATTGACAATTCTAAGGCTGGCTGTTCTACCTGTTGTCATTAGTTGGTCATTATATTTAATTTTAGTCCCATTTTTTCACTATGCTCTTTGACTTTTAGTACTAAGGCTTGCAGATCCTTTGCATTTTCAGCTATGAGAATAGTGTCATCAGCATAGTGCAGGTTATTGATGTTTCTTTCTCCAAATTTAAAACTACGCTTATCTTCTTCCAGTCCAACTTCCCTCAAGATATATTCAGTGTATATGTTGAATTAATAAAAGGAGAGTTATGCAGCCGTGTCTCACTCCTTTGCCAACTTGAAACCACTTTGTTTTACCGTGTTCTGTGCAGACTGTGGATTCCTGACATGTGGTATAGATTTCACATAAGGACAATAAGATGTTCTGAGATTCTCATTTTCCTGAACACATTTCACCGTTTGACATGATTGACACAGCTGAAGACCTTTCTAATTGATGTAGCATATATTGACTTATTTTTGATATTCTTTGGCTTTTTCAGTTATTCAGCATGTATCAGCAGTAATGTCTCTTGTTGCTCGACCATTTTCTGAACACCTGGCATCTCCCTTTGCGTTGTATGATCCTAAGCATTATTTATTTATTTATTTTTATAAATAATCAAGGCGGCGAACATACCTAATACACCTTCCTCCTCCTATTTTCCCCACAACAGCAACCCTGTCAGGTGAGTTGGGCTGAGAGAGAGTGACTGGCCCAAGGTCACCCAGCCAGTTTTCATGCCTAAGGTGGGACTAGAACTCACAGTCTCCTGGTTTTTAGCCCAGCACCTTAACCACTAGTCCAGCACCTTAACCACTGCTAGCCTGTGAAATTAAGGATATTATACTACAGTTTGCACACTCTGCTAAGTCTTGTTTCTTTAGTGTTGGTATGTAGATTAACTTCTTCTAATATGTTGGCCTCTGTGTCATTTTCCAGATTTGCTGGCATAGTTTGGTCAGAACCTTTACAGACTCTTCTTCTGTTGCTTGCCCTATTTCTGTGTACATTCCATCAATTTCTGTACAGGTAGTCCTCACTTAACGATGGTAATTGGGCCCGGAATTTCCGTTGCTAAGCAATGTGGTCGTAAAGCGAGATGGCAGCGCTTAGAAACAGCAATCCTGGAAATTCCCCTTGCCGTCATTAAGTGAATTTTACAGGTCGTTAGCCCAAGCACCCACCCTAATCCAAGCCATTCTGGGCTTGGTCCCTCCCAGCCCCAAACCTCAGTTAGGTAAGTGACTGCCTTCAACACCCCCCACCCTTTTGGAAGCCCTGCACCCTGCCTTGTGGGGCAGCTAGCAGACCCAGAACCACGCAGCTCTGGGGTTGCAAGAAGCCCCTGAGCCGCAGCACAGGACAAAACTGTAACCGCCCCAGCCCAGCCATCCCAAGCCACCCCAGCCAGCTCCAGCCTCCCCAGCTGCGCAAAGCCAGCCCAGCCCAGCCCAGCCCAGCCCCACGAAGTCACCATAGCACGTTCCAGCCTCCCCAGCCCAACTGTTTGGTTGTTGAAATATTGATTTATCTGTTTGATTTGTGAGTAATAATTATACTATACATGGATTTTTTTTAACAAGCCAATAATGTGATGTGTGCTACAATGGTGTATATTAGAAAAGTTTCCAAACATATGGTACTTTATTTTTTAATTGTAGAAAACGAAAGGATCGATCCAGATGCTTGCCAAACCTATGATTTAATTTAATATAACAAAGATTTATGGGGAGAGGAAGAGTATATAAGTAAAGTCAAAATGCTTAATTTGACCTGCATGTACCAGTTTTCTAACACACTTATTTCTTGGGAAGCCATTTTTTTCATTCTAGCTGAGCTTGCTGCCATTAATGGATACACATTTTAAAAATGATCCAGGAGGATCTGACATAAAACTATGGAAACATAGGAGAATATTACCTTTCTTACCCTGCCAGTCTGCTGATATTCTTCTTGACATACGCCCTAGCATGCTAGTGGTACAATTAGAGTTGGAAATTATACTTTTCCAGGCCCTATATTGATGCTAAATAAAAATATTTAAACAAATTAAATAAGCATTTAATAACCATTTTGTCTCCTTTCCTTAGATATGTGTCACAAAGATGTCCACACGGAACTGCCAAGGAATGGATTCTGTGATCAAACCCTTGGACACAATTCCAGAAGACAAAAAAGTCAGAGTTCAGAGGACACAGAGCACTTTTGACCCATTCGAGAGGCCAAATAATCAAGTAAAGAGAGTCCATTCAGAGAACAACGCTTGCCTTAACTTCAAGACTTCATCTACTGAGAAGGAATCTCCTAAAATCAGACGGCATTCCAGTCCTAGCTCTGTGAGTCCAGACATGCCATATTTATCTCTTAAATTCTTCAAACGAGTTTCAGATAATTGGGTATTTTAATAGCAGTGTTGCTTAATACGAAGTAATCCTCTGAAAGTATGACTATTTTTAAAACTTTCACAATTTTTTTTACTGTAGTATGTGCATTTTAGTCTCAAAGATAAATGTCAAAAATTACTGAAATATTTTAATTGCAAGTATTGTTCACCAGAACAGTAGTTAGGGCTGTGCAAATCATCTGGAGGTGTGCTTTGTTTGTGGCAATGCACATCAATGCAGTTGTGTCCTCCCAAAAGTTTCTTCAACCAGCCTTTGCTGATTATCTTTATATGAAACCTTGTCAATATTGTCACTTGTTTTTTTTAAATGACATATATTACAGTAATTAAATTAAACATAATGGGGAGGGAGGAAATAGGGTGGTATCTTCAACTTAAGCATGTTGGTGTAGTGGTTAAGGTACCAGGGTAGAAACCAGGAGACCGTGAGTTCTAGTCCTGCCTTAGGCACAAAGACAGCTAGGTTAACTTGGGTCAGTCACACCCTCTCAAGCCTAGGAAGGAGGTAGTGGCAAACCACTTCTGAAATCTTGCCAAGAAAACTGCAGGGACATGTCCAGGCAGTTGCGAAGAGTCAGCACTGATTTGAAGGTGCTCATGCTCACGCACACACACAAACACAAAGGGGCAATATGGGACTTGAGGCTTTGGCCTCAATATTTCAAACATGGACAAAAGAACTGGAATCTCTGATAATGACCCATCAAAGGATTCTTGTCCTTAAAAATGTTAAAATGGTATCAACAATCTGAGGTTAAAGCTGATTCGTCAAAAAAAAAAGGGGTGTACTGGACTCTCCAAATAATGTATTTGAAAGGATGAACATCAGATTTTCTTCGTTGGAGGTATAAAAAATAACCATAGGAATGGTCATGGGATCATTTCATATAGTTTTGGTATAGTGTATTAACATATATAAATAGATTTATGGGAAAACCTTTAAATGTTAAAGATGTTAATGTCATGTTGAGGTATATATCAGAGCTTTCGAATTTGACTGTTTATCAGGAATTATGGTTGTAGCAAGGATGGGGGGGGTAAGAAATTAGAAAAGTGATATAATTCTAGATCTTAAGGAATTGTTGGAACTACCGTATTTTCCGGCGTATAAGAAGACTTTTTAACCCAGGAAAATCTTCTCAAAAGTCGGGGGTCGTCTTATACGCCGGGTGTCGTCTTATACGCCAGAAAATACGGTACTCGCCGTTTAAGACCTCTCCTGGCCAAGTGCAGCCGCTCGCCGAGCGCGGGAGAAACGCGGGGAGGGGGGAGCGAGCTCCGTTCCCTCGGAGCAGCCTTGGGAAGGGAGGGGGCAAAACGCAGTGGCTCCACGACGGGCTCCAAAGTTGCCCACAACGCTCAACGGGCGCCTCGCTTCGCCTCGCCTTCCCTTCCCCTCCCAGCCGTGCTTTAAATGGAGCCGCGGCTGGGAGGGGAAGGGAAGGCGAGGCGAAGCGAGGCGCCCATTGAGTGTTGTGGGCGACTTTGGAGCCCGTCGTGGAGCCACTGCGTTTTGCCCCCTCCCTTCCCAAGGCTTCTCCGAGGGAACGGAGCTCACCCCCCCCTCCCCGCGTTTCTCCCGCGCTCGGCGAGCGGCTGCACTTGGCCAGGAGAGGTCTTAAACGGCGAGTACCGTATTTTCCGGCGTATATCCCAAACTCTATATTTTAAATGGAAAAGTTGGGGGTCGTCTTATACGCCCAGTCGTCTTATACGCCGGAAAATACGGTATTTTGGAAAATGCTATATTTTCTACTAATCAAAGGAGCAGCAATATGTGTTACTCTGGCAGTAGTATATTTTGTACTGATTATATTATAGTGGTGTATTAGTAAACCAGTGGCTATTGATAAGCATACATATAGGTAGATTTTTTTCTTTTTCTTTCTCTTTTCTTTCCTAATTTGTATTTTTAGTTTGGGGTTTCTTTTCTATTTTTTTCCTTTAAGTTTGAAGATTGTTTTGTTAATTTTATTTTATTTTTTAATTTTTATCCCGCCTTTATTATTTTTATAAATAACTCAAGGCAGCGAACATACCTAATACTCCTTCCTCCTCCTATTTTCCCCACAAAAACAACCCTGTGAGGTGAGTTGGGCTGAGAGGGAGTGACTGGCCCAAAGTCACCCAGCTGGCTTTCATGCCTAATAATACGGTATGTTAAGATGTTAAATAACTTTAAAAAAAACTATGAAAGTAAAGAGCCAGCAAGAATGTTGGAATGGGCCAGTATATTATACTGAGTGTTACATCAACCTGTAATTGTCAGGTTATGTCTAAATTGGCAAGGATTTCACTTGAAACCTAGGTTGCAAACCTGGAGGTCTGAAGGAGGTAGAAAAGTATGTGGACAAAACCTTTGGGGATATAATCCATTCTAGAGGTGACAAATCATCTATAAACATGGGGAATGTCTTGTGGAAGGCATTACTTTGAGGAAAATGGAAATTATCCATTTGAAAGGATTTGTTTCTTGGTTGGATAACTGTCTTGTTATGTCAAAGGATCTTCTCATATGGAGCAAGTAGATTTGCATACCTGGTGCAAAAGTAGCCAAGCAGATAGTGCTAAAGTAGTATAGCTGTACGTTCTGGATGCAGATTTAAATTTCTGGATACAAGGTTGAAATCTCTTAACAAGGCAGCTTTCTCAGAAATTCATACTCTACTTTGAAATGGGGTACATGGGGGTTTGGTTTTGACTGGCTGTTAGCTAACGCTTCTTTTTTGGTGTATTGGGGAAGGCCATTTGAAGGGCCTGGTGGACCTCGTTTATGCCACTTGAGTTATGTCAACGTTAGTGACATCACTGATCATTAGATGATGAATAGCTATCTTCTGATCCATAAATGTGGTCAGTATTACCCTCCATGTGGGAAAGACAGAATTGTTCTGCCTTTTTAAAAGAACCATTAGGGAGGGGGGGGGGAAACTGTCTTCCTTGCTTGTTCCCAGGTTTCATTAACATGCAGAACTTTCTGATTTCAGTGGATCTGTTCTAAGCATAATTAAATCTGGATTTTGTACAGCAATAATTAACTTTACTTATATTTACTGTTGTCAGGAAAAAAATATCAAATGGATATTTCTTTGTACAGAGCAAATTTAAAAACCCACGTTCTTTTTGTTCACGACAGTCTTCAGTGATGCATATGTGTGCAACAGGAGGTAATTTCACAGATTAAACGAACAGCAGCCTCTCTGGCTTTAATGATGTGATTCTTGCAGGGCTACGGGATTTGTAATTACCTTTATTGCTTGATTGAATATTATTATGGATGTGTACATTCGCCAAGAAAATTAGTTGGACAGCCTTATTTACTAGCTGTATGTACATCAGCTGTTGTTCTTAGAGTTGGGTATATTGATTCTTTAACTTCAGTCACTGAAGTTGTGCACTAAAACTATCATGGAGGAAACAAAATTATTTCTGAGGCTGATAGGGAAATATTTAAGGTGAAATTGCTCCAAGATAAATGAATTTTGCTGCTCTTGGATCTAAGGAGGATAAATTCCCTCTCTCTGATTTGGGAGACCTGATGAAAGATGCCATGTGAAAAGAGGAAGCTCTTATTTTCTTCAAGGTAGAATTTCCTATCTGTTCAGTCCTCCTGACTAGACAAACTTTTCAACTCCTTTATTGCAATGGGTCTTTCTCTCAGCTAATAGCATATTTTCTAAAGCGAGAGGGACAAAGTTTTTACCTCACAATGTTGCTTCAAGACCTATTTACTCTTCAAGAATGCTGTTACACTGTACCCTCTCAGTGGAGTTCAAAATAAATACATCTTGTGTCAGCTCTAATGAGGCATGTTACTGTTGTATAATAACAAAACAAAAAGGCATGATCTTCCACCACCAACACTTTTTTTTCTTTTGAAAATGTCAAGAAAAGAACCATTTAATGTTAAAGTTGGAATATAATTGGTCTAAATAATTGAAAAAGGTCTAAGAACTATTTAGAATTCTCATGTTGCACTTATGAATTTTTATATTCTTATATTTTGAGAATTCCCTTTGCCCCAAATGAAAAGGGTTCTTGAGTGTCTTGAATGTCTTTGCTGAGTATATTCATCTATATCTCTCTGAAATGCTAAAGATATCCCAGAGACTGTTTCTGAGGTGAAAAGCGCATAAGAATAGTATTCACTTTTTTAATGGGAGACACCATTAATGAATCCTTACAACATGGAACCCACCCGTAGTCCTTCATCTTCAGTAAAGGCAACTGACCCTGCTAATTCAAATTCGGGATCGTCGGCCTCCATTTTCAGTTCTGTAACAGATGGGCCATCTAACCTTTTGAACCAGATAGCTGAATCTTCTCTTGAAAAATTGGAGAAATGCAGCAAAGAAATCTCTGTAAGTTTAGAGCAGGTATATAAGATCATCTTTAGATTGTCAGCTTGATAAAACGTCTATTCTCTGGGTCATTCACTGAAGCCCTAAATACTAATTTTGAAGTCTCAATCACAACCAGTGATTTGGAGAATAAAATGTGTGGCCATTACAGCAGCCCCAAAAGGTTGCCCACTTCTGCTGTAGATTAACTTGACATTTAATAAGTCACTATACTTTAGCCACAAGTTCTCATATGAAAAGTGTACAACCGAAAAACTTGGCCTTTTGAATAGTGCAAAGACTATGTAGTAACTTAATGGAAAGAAATTACTTTATATAATCCATAAAATGACATTTGTTGTTTATTCGTTCAGTCGCTTCCAGCTCTCACAGCCATAGTTTACTACGGGGAATACCACTGCTTTAACTATGCGGACCTTTGTTGTCAGTGTGATGTCTCTGCTCTTAACTATTTTATCAAGATTTGTCATTGCTCTCCTCCCAAGAAGTAGACATCTTCTGATTTCCTGGCTGCAGTCAGCGTCTGCATTAATCTTTGCGCCTAGAAATACAAAGTCTGTCACTGCCTCCACTTTTTCTCCCTCTATTTGCCAGTCATCAATCAAGCTGGTTGCCATAATCTTGGGAGAGGAGAATGGCAAACCATTCCTGTATTTTACCAAAACACCCTGTATGAATAGACAAGATAAAGCGATTGACCATGACAGAGGGCTGGATAGCTCTCAACATGTTGCTGAGGAAGACCCTTGGCTCTTTCACACTATTCTCTTTTCTTTCCTAATTTGTATTTTTAGTTTGGGGTTTCTTTTCTATTTTTTTCCTTTAAGTTTGAAGATTGTTTTGTTAATTTTATTTTATTTTTTAATTTTTATCCTGCCTTTATTATTTTTATAAATAACTCAAGGCAGTGAACATACCTAATACTCATTCTTCCTCCTACTTTCCCCACAACAACAACCCTGTGAGGTGAGTTGGGCTGAGAGAGTGTGACTGGCCCAAGGTCACCCAGCCGGCTTTCGTGCCTAAGGCGGGACTAGAACTCACAGACTCCTGGTTTCTAGCCCAGCACCTTAACCACTAGACCAAACTGGCTCATACATTTGATGCATATTTTGGATGCTGAATGATAGCTTGGGAAGAGCTACAGTATGATGTTAAAAGTTGAGTTACATTTCTGAGTTAGTAGGCTGATTGCTTTGATGAAGTGTAGGCAAGCAAGCCGTTAAATAATAAGGAAGAATGTTTATATCAGTGAGATTTTATTTATTAAGCTATTCCATCACCAACTTTAAACTTATATATAGGTATGGTCAGAATAAAATGAAAATAATTGCATTTTCTACAGTAAAAGGTTAAGTTCAATTCCTTTCCTAAGAAAGGCTCCTTAAAGTTTCGGGTTACCTGAGTACAAAATATTTTATCTTGTTAATTTATTTGGTAGCATTGGCTAATATGCAACAGATCCAAATTTTGTTGTTCTATGAATAAAGCCTTTTGGAAGTCTGACTCAGCTGATACAGAGCTACTGATCAAATAAGCCTACCATCTGGAGTGTTCAGTGATCAAGCATTAAATATCTCTGGTATAATCTCATTAGATTCAGTAATAACGTTTGGCCTTCATGGTTCGTTGAATACTTGTTAGAGGTTACAGTTATGACTGCATAAACATTTATATGCTTTTTCTTTTCTTTTTTTCATCTTATGCAGCCAACAAGTCCCAAATTTGGAAAAGCTGATTCTTACGAAAAACTGGAAAAACTAGGTGAAGGTTCATATGCTACAGTGTACAAAGGGAAAAGCAAGTAAGTGTATTTGTAACATTGACATGTTTAAGATTTTGTCAAATACAATTTTTAGAAAAAATAATTTTAATGACGACATTAGAGTAACATTTTAATAACAATGCATTAATAGTAATTTTGTGCCTCACAGATGGAAAATTGAAAATCATTGAAAATCAGTTGTACTAAATGAGCTTAAATCTAAGGCCAGTGATAGATGGCATGATTATTTTCAATACTTTTTCACCTATGCATCCAAATTCTCCTTTCCTGTCACCCTCAGCCATGTATGTGTATGTATCCATATGCTTCCGCAGTCAATATGCTTCCAAAGGTATAACCTACAATTGAACTCTTTTGAAGTTTCCCATACTGTAGACCCAGGGGTGGGCAATGTCAGGCCCGCCGCGGGCCATATAAGGCCCATGGGGCTCCCACCTAAGGCCCGCAAGGCTCCCGCCCTCAAACCCTACCCCTTCCACACGATTGGCTCCCACCAGCAAACCCCGCCCTCCAGTGCTTGTGATTGGCTCCTGCCCGCAAACTCCGGCCCCCGGTCCATGGAAATCCCAGAAACCCCGCCCCCACCACCCCTGGTCCCCGGTTATAAATATCCAGATGGCCCTTGGCAGAAAAAAGGTTCCCCACCCCTGCTGTAGACTCTACGATGTCCTGCTAAATTTTATTTTTCTATAAAAATATATAGTTGCTTGAAAGTTTAACAATTGAAATTATAACTGTTAGGGAGTTAATAGTTTGAAAATGCTTCTTAGATTGAAAAATGTTTGAAAGCTGTTTGTTTTGGTAGGCTAAAGTGAAAAGAAATGTCAGGTGGATGTCTTCCCATTTTTTTTATTTGTATTAGTGAGAGTTGGATAATTCTTATAAGCAACAGCAAAAAAGTAATGTTGACATGTAATCCTATGATCCAGATAGATATTTTAGGGAAAAAATAATCACATAGCCTCCCACTCTGTAAATAAAAATCATAAAATTGAAAGAAATATTAAGAAAAAGAAGAAATTCTGATCCCTGGGGGCTGGTAGACACATTTTGAATTTTGAGAATGTATTGTGGGTGTTCTCACAAAATGGCTGCTAGGGTGCTTGCCGATTCACCAGATACAAAACACTTACAGTATTTACCATAATGTTGTTTGCCACCTCTTGTATTTCTCCCTCACAGGATTCTCTCTACTACTTCTGCAGACTCATTTCTGAACAAACACTGAGCTGTATCTGCCCATTATTTTTATAGTCCAAAAATGCTTTATGGGACCCATTGGGGGTCAGAAATTATATAATGCAAAGTCATGTGGGATAGGGAGGCTGCTGGGCTCCAAGGGAGCTGTCTTTGGACACATTAAATACTTGTAAAATGCCATCAATGTTCATAAATTTTCCAGAGAAAAATCTCTGCCATAGTCTAAAATAAAAGAAGAAAACAAACACAGAGAAAAAATTGGGAAGGATGTCTCAGGAATGAGTATATATTCTTAAGTTTGGAAATGGGCAATGTGGCATCTCTTAGTTGCTCTATAAGCTTAAGTGCTCTTCCAGCAAAAATATGGATGTATTTAAAGAAGATGCCTTATATTGGCCAGAGATACAACAGCTGAAAAAAAAGTTTAGGAATATATGAGCATATGAAGATAGAAATATTTGAGGATGGAGGGAGAGATTAGGATTTTGAAAGTAAACATTGATTTATTGTTGGAATGATGCAGTTCTGTCCATTATTTACAGTTTATTTTATATTTTAAAAATCTATGTCCAACAAAGCACATTCAAATAAGATTAACCAGCAGTCAATCATCATCATCATCATCTGAATGGTGTTGAAACATATCTCTTTATCAATACCATCCAAATAGATGCATAAACTGATTTTAATAGAGTGGATGGCTAATTTTTAGCATCAAATATTTCTGAATTGGCTATAAGAAAATACAGCGAAAATGACATTAATTTATAAGACATGGGAAGATTAGTATTGCATCAGTGGAAACAGTTGGAACTGCAAAATACATTCCAAATAATTGCGTTTATCTGAAATAATTTTATTTACCTACCTACCTACCTACCTACCTACCTACCTACCTACCTGTTTAATTTGTATCCTGCTGCCATCATGCAACTCTTCGTGCTTGATATGTGATGTGATATGATATGATATGATATGAATAATAAAATTCCCTTGTCACCCCTATGGTGGGTGGTATGTGTCTTCCTCAACCTCGGGTCCTCTGCCAGAGGCCTGGGAGTTTGAGGGTTCTGCACAGTATCTTAGCTGTTCCTAGCACTGCACTCTTCTGGACAGAGAGCTCTGATGTTGCTCCTGGGATCTATTGGAGCCACTCTCCCAGCTTAGGAGTCACCGCCCCAAATGGTCCTACCACCACTGTGACCACTTCGGCCTTCACTTTCCACATCCTCTTTCAGGCGCTGGTACTTCTCCAGCTTCTCATACTCCTTCCCGATGTTGCTGTCACTTGGCACCGCTACATCTATCATGACTGCTGTCTTCTGGTCCTTGTCTACTACCACAATGTCTGGTTGATTGGCCAGTACCTACCTGTCCGTCTGGATCTAAGTCCCACACGATCTTAGCCCTGTTATTCTCAACAACCTTCTGTGGAATCTCCCATCTGGACTTGGGGGGGGGGTCTAGCCCATACGCTGTGCAGATGTTCCTGTACACAGTGCCAGCTACTTGGTTGTGCCGTTCAGTGTATGGTGTTCCTGCCTGCATCTTACACCCTGCCAATATGTGTTGGACTGTCTCTGAGGCCTTTCTGCAGTCTGTACCTTGGGTCCTGTCTAGTGTGGTAGACCTCTGCTTCTATGGATCGGGTGCTTAGTGCCTGTTCTTGTGCTGCTATGATCAGTGCCTCAGTGCTATCTTTTAGTCCAGCCCTTTCCAGCCACTGGTAGGATTTCCCAATGTCAGCCACCTCAGCTATCTGTTGATGGTACATCCCATGCAGGGTCCTGTCTTGCCATGGCAACTTCCTCTGCTTGATCTTCCTCCCATGTCTGCTACTGCCTCAGGCATTCTCTCAGCAGCTCATCTTTGGGTGCCATTTTACTGATGTACTCTGGATGCTCTGGGTTTCATCCAGGACAATGGCTTTGACACTCACCAGACCCTGCCTGCCCTCTTTCTGGCTGGTGTACAGTCTCTGTGTGTTGGACTTGGGGTGAAAGCCTCCGTATATTGTGAGGAGCTTCTGGGTCTTCACATCAGCAGCCTCCATGTCCTCCTTTGTCCAGCTCACTATACCGGCAGGGTGATGATTGGCAGGGCATATGTGTTGATGGTGTGGATCTTGTTCTTCCCATTGAGCTGGCTCTTCAGGACCTGTCTTATCCTTTGGTGGTACTTGAATGTTGCTGTCTTCCTTGTCTCCTCATCATGGTTCCCCTGTGATTGTGGGATACCAAGTTACTTGTAGCTGGTCTGTATGTCTGCTATGTGGCCTTCTGGTAGTTCCACCCCATCTTAACTACCTTCCCTCTCTTTACTACCAACCAGCCATACTTCTCCAGTCTGAATGACATCCCAATGTCCTTGCTGTAGATCCATGTCAGGTGGATCAGCGAGTCGATGTTCCATTCTCAGGAAATGGCAAAAATTATAATTAAGTATAGTTATTGATGGATGTTGCCGTTTTAAAGTCGGCTAGGATGAACCATGAGCCATAGTTTAATTGCACCAACAAAGCAACTATAATTCGTACATCTGTTTCATCTTAATTCAGTAGTTTGGAGAATAGGCTTGCTGAGAACTATAAAAGCCTACATAGACATTATTTCTATTTTTGGTTGGTAATAAGTGATAAATGTCCATTTAAGTTTAAACCATCAAATAAGATGTCACAGTATAATTGGAATAAATACCCAAGGTTACATTTTAAAATTTAGCTTAAAAATGATAATGTGCTGTTTTTATGGATGGTAACAGTCAGAGTCTTAATCATAAGAAGCTAGTGTGCTGCGAATAGAAAAGTCTATCAAATTGCTGAGATAATTGTATTTTGTTCTTTTTATTCCAGGGTAAATGGAAAGTTAGTGGCACTAAAAGTGATAAGACTTCAAGAAGAAGAAGGTACTCCATTTACAGCTATCAGAGAAGGTATGCTTTTTTATAGCTCTCAATTTTCTCTTCCCTCTTTTTGTAATTACAGCAGACATCTTCTTTTCAACTTCTTGTTGATTCTGAAGAGACTTTATGTTTCTCAAATTATATGGTTATAGTCCTTGGAGGAGGAGGATTGTTACTTAAAAATCAAAACCACTCTAATGTGTGGGAGTTATTACAAAATAAAACAAATCTGTTCTCTGTGGCTGGCTTATATAGAAACTGGTATCAAGTGTACACGACAGCATGTATGCACTTGTGGAGGTGTAGAAATGCCAGTGGGAGTTCATGTTAAGAGTATTCTGTTCATGGAGCTGCTGCTGTGAAATAGAATCCAAATCCAGGATAATTTTAATTTGGCAGTGCTCCAAGAATGATATCTCATCCATTAATTAAAGTCACTGAAGAAAGTATACTAAAGAGAACATTTTAAGAGATAATGTGAAATCACAAGTTACTTGATTTTTAAAAAAAATAAACAATGTGGTCAGCATGATCCAGAGTTATTAATTGATGTTACTGGAGATAAGAGAAGAAACATGGATTGCATTAAAAGAGGAGCTAAACTCTGAAGTAGTGCGTGAGAAGAGGGGCTAAGAAGGAGCGCTCAGCTCCAACTAAGATTAATTAGCCATGTAATACTGGGCATTCTCGCTATGAATTTTGTGAGCTTATGTCCAATACATGGAAGGGCACCAAACGGGGGGAAAGCTCAGCTGTTTTGTAGATCCACTATGGATAATATTGATCTTATTTATTTCTTAAAATATGTTTCCAAAAAAGGAATTCAAAATAGCATAGCTATGCTTTTCAAGGGAAAGGTTTTTCACTCTCTCTGAAGTACATGATTCTGTCTTTGAAATGTAGTTGTCATAAAACGTTGGTTTCCAAAATAATTAATTAATTATGCTTAAGTCATTATAGTTGAGGATTCATTGTAAATGTAATACAATTTTATTATATAAGCATTAAATGTCTTAAGAAATCACTTTAATATTACATGCATTATGTGACTAACATTCCAGTGTTAAAATTCCATTTCTCTATACTGAGGTAACCAGAATATAAAATAACTGTGTCAATTATCAACCATCAGCTACTTTCAACATAAAGTATGCTGTTTGAATAATTGCTATAATTCCTTCTTTTTTATAAGATTTTTAAGTTTGAAGCAAAGATAAAAACTACAAAAAAGCAAAAAACTACAAAAAAGAGAAAAAAAGCGAAAAAACAGAAAATGAAAAAAGATTTTTTAAGAAATTACAAGATGACTTCCGACTTTCAACAAGAATATACAGCAATTTCCATAGTTAATCCCTTACTCTAAATCTAACCAAGATCATATTATTTCTATAAATCATTCCATAGGCACATTATAAAATTCACTAAAGACAATTACTCCCTCCCCTTATATATATAAAAAAATAAATATATAAACCTTTAAATCAACTCCCCCCCCCCCCAAGGAACCCATTTACTTACGTAATTCCTTCCTACCACTATTCTATATATTTCTGGCCACTATAATAAAAATCAAATTATAAAAACATTAAATTATCTACTTTTATACTTAATAGTGCTATAACATTCTTAACCTTATTAAACTTAAAACCAAACACTTATTCTTATATCTTATAAATCTTAAAAGATCAAACAAACTTTAAATCATTAAATCGTTAAATCATTAAAGAAAAATGGAATCATACAAGCCTTAATATCAATCCAAATATATAATCTAATTTCTAATTGTACATCGAAATATACCAGGCATTTTTCATAAAAAAGTTAAAAAACTTAGAGTCTAACTGCCCCCCTTAACAAAGCAAGCTGCTCAGTAGAAACTCCCACGCAACATAGCTTCGTTCTCACAACAATTCTTGAGAAAAAAAGTCTTATCAGTATCTTGCAAGTCAAACTTTAAGTCCTTCTTCACCAAAGTATGTTCATCTTCTGGCTCTTCAAAGGAACCATTTTCCCTGTCAGGAAAAAATTCCCCCTCTTGATAAACTTCTTCCTCCCTCTACAGAACATATTCAGCCAGTTGATACATTTTAGCACTGATATTTTCTGCAATATCCTGAATATCTTGCATAATGGCTTGGCGAGTGTCGTAAAGAATCTCTTTGAAATCAGAACGGAGCCCAGCATGGAGCCCTGTGAAGTTTTCCTTAAGGTCGTCCATAATTCAGGCAGTAGATTATGTCTCCCCCTGGATACTTGACTAACGCAGATAGGAGCTAATGAAAGGCTTGCAAAGTTATTAAGTAAAATTGACAAAGAAAAAGTGTACTAACCAGCAGCTTCAAAGAGTGAACAGAAAAATGAAAAGTCCAAGTAGCAAATTCAATGTGTAGGAAAAAGTTAAGTCCTTCAAATTAAATACAAAAATAATGATTATTAATTATTCTCAGTCCACCTTAAAATTAAACAGGAAGCAAGCCAAAGGCTAAAAAAAAGTGTTTAAAAGTTAATCCAGAAATAACAATAGGCACCAAGATAGTCCGCTTTTTCTTGTTGTAGAAAGCCTCTCTTAGGGTAAGAAAACTTAAAAATATAAATTGAGTGATTTAGAAATGGGGGGAGGGCGCTCAACCTAATGTCCCTTAAGGCTACAAACACGGGCTGGAAATGATGGCTTCCCCAGCCTCCCGTCATCTCTTACCAGGTCTTCGCTGTTGCGATTCTCAGGCTGCAAGGCAATATTTTGGAGGATGAAATGGGATAATTCTGAGCTTTTTCTTAACTCATGAAAAAGCTCTGGGCTTCAGGTAAAAGCCTGAGCCCGAAAAAACCCCGCGTTGCCAGTTCTGTCTACATAGAGCTCGTGGACAAGGCTGTTCAGTCGGCCATATTCCCCACCGGAAGTCCCTATAATTCCTTCCGTAGTCTTGTGTCTACTTGGAACAGTTCCAAATTTATAGTGCTTTTAATTATTAAAGTGAGTACATTGGTTTGTTTGCTTATTAGATTTATATGACCATGCAGTTCACAAGAGTGACACCGAATGACTTACATTTTGAAGAAACATGAAAACAAGGAATTAAAAATAAAATATAAAATACTATACAATGTAATATAATTAATATAATATAATTAATACAATACAAAACAATATAATACAATACAAAACACCTTCAGAACATAAAAATAACAGGATAACATAATAATGGAAATAATAACAGGGGTAACAATGATAACAGAAGCAACTATGGCCAACTAACACATATGTCATTCGAAGTTTTACATTCTGTACAGGCTCATCCCAGTCTGGCTCAATGCTCAGGGGAAGACCCAGATTTTTAGGGCCTTGTGGAAGAAGAGAAAGGTTGCGGCTGTCTGTTGCTTTCAAATGGATTCATAATCAAATCAGATTATTGTTATATTCTGCCATGCTGGAAAGAGTAAAAATTAGAGTGTGCAAGAGGTATTCTAATTCTTAAGCTGTATTTTCTGTGCAAGCTGTACATTTGATTTCCATGTGTTGTTCTGCATATGTAATTGGGAGCATTGCATGAAGTACCATTAATGCCATGCTGTCCTATGCTATTGCAGAAGTCTCATTTAAATAGAAATTCAATCACTTATCAGATAAAGTTAAAGCATGGCACTGTAGGGAAAAATCATCTACATGTTTATTTAGAAGTAAGATATATTGAGTTAAAAAGGACTTGATTAAGTGAATATAGTTTGCACCCTCAAATTGTTTCTGGGGAAAAAAAATCAATATAGGGCTTCAGAAGCCCAGTCTTTTCAAAGCTTCTTCATAAGAAATGCTTCATAGCAATAGCTTTTCTCTAGTTTTGCAAATTTTCTATGTAAAATTCAAACAGCAAATACATTTTGTAAACTAAAGTTATAATTCAAGAAATTTTTCATGTCTGGCAAGACTAGGCTTTAACTGAAGCGATTCACTAATTTCACTAAATTAAAAATTAACCAGTCTAATTTTCACTGCTAGAATACATGATGGATATTCTAAGTACATTTTTCTTTAGCTTTCATTTCATTTAGATTTCATTTATTGAAATTAAGAATGGATGAAAGGTTTATTGTAAACTGCTTCTTTTCTTTTCACCAAAAGTTTATTACTCTTGCAGGTATCAATTCTGAAAATTACAAACATAGCAATTAAAGAGATAATTGTGGTCCCGAAGAAAAAAGGGTTTCTTATGCACTCATAGAAAACTCTTGCATATTCCCTGGCACTCAGGATGCACCTCTACAAAGAGCACATTGCAATAATCTAAACGGATATAACTCTCACTAGGCAGATCTGACATCTTCAGGAATGATGCAGTTAACTCAGTAGCCTTAGCTATGCAAGCACCTTCCTTGCCTTTCAGATTCAGGACTGAATTTAATACATCCAAGGTAAAGTAAAGGTAAAGGTTCCCCCGCGCAGTCGTGTCCGACTCTAGGAGCCGGTGCTCATCTCCGTTTGTTAGCCGAAGAGCCAGCGCTGTCCGAAGACGCTTCCACGGTCATGTGGCCGGCATGACGCACACGGAACGCTGTTACCATCCCACCGAAGTGGTACCTATTTATCTACTTGCATTTGCATGCTTTCAAATTGCTAAGTTGGCAAGAGCTGGGGCGAGTGCGGGAGCTCACTCCGTCACACGGGGCTAGGGTCTCGAACCTCCGAACTTGCGACCTTCCGATCGACAAGCCTGGCGTCTTAACCGCTGAGCCATCCAAACAATGAACCTAAGTTTTCAGGATGATTGCAACTGTGAGAGTGAATTCTCACACTGATAAGGAGACTGGTAACTGTTATGTAAACATGCCCAGGTATATATGTTATGTAAACATGGAAGAGAGACATTCACTACTTTGTGTGTATATATGTATACATATACATTTGAAAACAAAGATAATGGTTGGAATTCTTGTGCTGTAACCTTAACTTTTTCCCTTAATACATTTAACTAATCGGAGCTCAAAGAAGCTTATATTCAGGGTTGGTTGTTTCCATTTCAGTTTGGTGCTATAGAGTTCTGACAGCAACTCCTCTCTTTAGAGGTTGAATTCATATCCCCTGATTTGTCTTTCAATTGACCAGGTGCATCTCTGTCCTGGTGATTTAGTATAATTTTTTTCTCATCCAAATCAATTATGTTACATATAATATCTAAAGGCAAACACTTTTTAGACCTTAAACCAGAGCTTTCCAAACTGTGTGTCGGGACACATTAGCGTGTTGGCTGCAGTGTCTGGGTGTGTCGTGGCTGCTGCTGCCTCCGAGTCCTACCAGGATTCCACACAGGTCCTAGTGCCTGCCTTGTGCCTTGCTGCCCCCAAACCTGCTGTGATTCCACGCAGGTCCTAGTGCCTGCCTTGTGCCCTGCTGTAAAAGTGTGTCACGAAATGATGCATGTCTAAAAAGTGTGTCACCAACATGAAAAGTTTGGAAAGCTCTGCCTTAAACAATATCCTTAGAGTTCACTAAAGGAAAGAGAGAGAGAGTTGGTGTCATATTGCTGATACAGAACCAATGTTTTTTTCCCAGTAGTTCCTTATGTATATTAACTGGGATGGGGGAAAAGATGGAATCTTGACAGACATCCTGGCCAATAGCCAGGATGTCTCACAAGAGTTCTCCAATTCCAATGTCTCAAATTACACTTTTAAAGGGCTAGAATCACCATAAAACCGTGCCTCTTGGGCAGAAGAATACCACGTCCATGGTGTTAAAGGTACTGAAAAGTCCAGAACAACCAGCAGAGAAATCCTTCCTCTGTTCAGTTTTTAAAATAGATAATCAAGATCATTCTCTGTCAAAGCTCAGTTACCTTTGAGAGCACATCATGGTGTGAGAGCAAGTTCTCACACTGTCACAAGCAACCAGATTCTAGTCCTTTACATCACATGGGAATAAAATGTTTCAAGAAACTGAATCTTGATTCCACTATAAAAAGAGCTTGCACTTGATACACAGCAGTTGCTGGGATTCTTTTGTCATGGCTTCCTTAACTTTGCTTTGGTAAATCTATTTCTTCGGGCTTTCCCTAATTTTTACTTTTTCTTGCTTCATCTCAATCCATCATATTTTTCTTCTCTCTTGCTATTTCTTATGGAAGGAGGAAAGGGGTGTATGTGTGTCTGTATTTCTGTATTTCTGTGTGAGAGGGAGGCTTGTGTGACATGATGGTTGATATCTATCTATCTGGGGGATTTATTAATTTATACACTGGGCATCTTATGTTAAAGGAAATTCATTTTCAACTCACTCTCTGTGTGTATGTATACATTTGTGACATACACCCTTTTATTGCTGGAAGAGGAATTTCCAGGATCAGTTTCAGCTGAGTTGGCAACCCTAGATTGACATTGGTGGGGAAGCTGGACATGTACTGCATTTTTTGTATGTATATATAAAAGTTTTTTTGTCTTCCTTCTTGTATGGGAGGATATTACTGTAAAATCAGAATTCTCTTCCTTTCAGGTAAATATGGTGTAAATGAAAACAGGAAGAAAAATTCAAGAGCATTTAAAAACATAAATATATATTAAACTTAATAGAATTTCATTTTTGATCGTATGGATCTCCCTACAGGAGGTCTTCATTCTGTGTTTTACTGAGTAAAAGAGCTCTATATTAGGTTAAAGAAATGCTGATTGTGCAAACATTAAATGGACCTGAGGTTGCTGTATACCTGTATCTTACAAGAATTGCATGACTTCTGAAAGTTTCAGAAGTGTAAGATCTGCCAACATAAATAAGCATCTGACAATGAAGGATAAGCATTTAATTTTTTTTTGTTTATTCGTTCAGTCGCTTCTGACTCTTCGTGACTTCATGGACCAGCCCACGCCAGAGCTTCCTGTTGGCTGTCGCCATCCCCCGCTCCCCCAAGGTCGAGTCCGTCACCTCCAGAATATCATCCATCCATCTTGCCCTTGGTCGGCCCCTCTTCCTTTTGCCTTCCACTTTCCCCAGCATCAGCATCCTCTCCAGGGTATCCTGTCTTCTCATTATGTGGCCAAAATATTTTAGTTTTGCCTTTAATATCATTCCCTCAAGTGAGCAGTCTGGCTTTATTTCCTGGAGTATGGACTGGATCTTCTTGCAGTCCAAGGCACTCTCAGAATTTTCCTCCAACACCACAGTTCAAAAGCATCTATCTTCCTTCGCTCAGCCTTCAAGAAGTAACACATTCCAAAGAAATAGAAATATAAGAACAATAAATGTGAAATAGAATAATGGTTAAAAAAAATGAAAAGAAAAACAGATTAAGCAGGAAATTAGTTACTAATTTATCTTATCTATGGCATGAAGAAATAAATATAGAAGACATTTGTTATATAATAGATAAAAAGCCAAAACTGTTAGCCTCCTAATGACAATAGCAATTGCACAAAACTTGATTACTTTCCTAGATGTTTCAAGACACATCAGCCAAAAGGAGGCTATTTTTCTCCTTATCAGACCAGCAGAACATTTCAACAACAGGGTGGTTATTAAGTCTGCATATCAAGCTGTATAAAAAGAACTGCACAATAAAAAATGGGTAACAGACTCTGTATCATGCAAACGGCAAGGCATAGGCAGTCTTGGATCATTCATTCATTCATTCATTCATTCATTCATTCATTCATTCCCCGCCTATCCCCTCCCTAACAGAGGACTCTAGGCGGCTTACATACATCGTTATACATATACATCGTTATACAATTTCTTAGCATATTATTATTAGCATATTATTGTATCTCCCCTCTAATATCATGGAAGGCAGAGGATCAAATCTTGAAGCTCTTTGACACTCAGAATGTTAGTTAGGTAATTTGCTGGGTAAAATGTCTTCCACTCAGAAAGAAAATTGAGGGAAGATGGGGGAGAGGATAGTAATGTAGTCACTTTGAAGATTGGTATTAAAAGTATGGTGTTTAAATTCCATATTGGTTCCCTCAGGTCCTAGTGGAATCAAGTATTGAACTAAGAGCTGATGCCTTTAGAATAGTTGAGTTTAATGCTTTTTTCAAAGGTGAATGAAAACTATTCGGGAGAGTCAGAGTAGCCAAAGAGCCCTCTGTGAAAACCAATTTAGCTTAGAATCTAACTTAACAAAATCTCATGAGCTTCAAGTGTAACAATTGGATATGTTTTGGGGAACTCGGAGAATAGACTTTCCAATTTTTTATTTGCTTCAGTGGATCTGAAATCTTTGTGGGCATAGACTGAGTCTGAGTGACCGGGATGTCTACTAATCAGAGGTAGGTTAAATCTGGTTCTAATGTCTCCATAAAAAGGGCAAGAAGAACATGTTCTGTAGTTTCCACCTCTCCAGAATCACAGGGGCAAAGCCTTTCAGCCAATGGTACTTTTTTATATTTACCATCCAATACTGCAGAGGGGAGTGCATGACAACCTCAGAATTGTGCTGGCAGTGAGACCTTTCAGAAGTTCTCTTCAAGCTGTGGAAGACTGAGGCAGTTAAATGCCTTGGTTTGTTTGATGCTGGCTTTGTTTCCAGTGAGTACAGTAAACAAGGTTTTATTGAACAGTGCTACCTTTGTCTCAGAGTCTATCCTCTCTACAATATAATACAAGCGTCTACAGACTCAGTCTTAGTCCCACTTCAGAATATGATAGCATCACCTGGATGAAGAAGAACAAAAGGTTAAGTTTGGGTGGATGGAGATCAGTATTTTCTAGAGTTTGGTTATGGAGTTTATGTAAAATTTGAGAATGTTGCTTCATTTCTTTTTGAGTAGGCATTGGTGCTGAAAGGGAACCTGGAGCGTATCAGATTGGCACTGAAATATTTTCGTATAATTTTGTAATAAAAAGTAGAAGTCTTCTATCAAAGCAAGAAGTTACCAGCTTTCCTAAAGCTGGATCCTAGGAACTGAGTCAGACATTATCCTTGAATTGATAAAGGCGACATACAGGACACATTTTGGATGAAAGGTATACCTTTCCACTATTAGAACTGTACAATAGATGAGTATGGAGCTTCCTGGTCTAAACTGCACTTGCTTCTCAGCCTGAAACGTACCCTAAGTTAGCCAGTCATACAGTTTCCAATACAGGTGTACAGTGTACAGTTTACTAACTCTTCTTAGGAGGCTAATTGGCCAATAATTCACTGGATCAAAATTAGCTTCTTTTTTTAAAAAAAGAATCCTGAACCACAGTACACTAGGATACTGATAGCTGACAAACATGATCAATACACTAAATAGGGAGAACACAGGGGTCATCAGTCAGGTTTGGCTTTAGTAATTTAGCCAGGATCAGGTCCCCTTCCATCTCATTTTTTCAGTTGGTGTCTTAATTTGTAGATGTCTGCACGAATCTTGGATGACCAGTCTGTAATAGTCAAGAGTTTGAATCACTTAGCTCATCACTGAATAATATTTGGAAATGCTCAGCTCGATCTTTGGAGAGAATTGATATCACAAGTCCAATTGAATCCTTTGGAAAAGTTTAGGCTCTCAAGTGCTAAAAAGGCAAGGCCTTTCCTATCCTTGACTATATGGAGTAGTAGCAATTGTTTACTTGGACCTTCTTTTTTTCTCTTTAAAATAGTTTTCTTTTTTTAAAAAAAGAAAACAAATTCACACAGGCTTATTAATTAATTATGTGGCAGCATACAAATAAGATTAATCAATCAATTAATTAAACTTATTTGCATGCTGCCACAATCAAAAATGACTCTTGGTGGCTCACATAGAGTATAAGCCCTAAAAACTTCAAGTGATTTGCTGTTGGCTATAACATAGTCCAATCAAACCAAGACTTGGGATTAAACCTGTGTACAGAATTGTTCAATGGAACATTACTGATGCTCAGTAGTGAGAAGGAAAGTTTCTTTCTTTTGATACATATTTTATTCCTTCCTTTCCTCTAACATTAGATTCTAACTGCTGAAATAATATGACATTGGAACAAGCAGAACATATCAAATTTAGCAAACATGAATCTAAGCAAACCAGAAAAAGCATTTATTTTCATTTGAGACTATTGCATCATATGCTAGGATGCTTGCTCAAAACTCATTGGGGAATTAAATTAAAACAGAGCCATCTGGTTATCTTTACATTTGCTGTGAGGACAAAAAAACCCATGTTAAATTAGCATTACATAACAAGCTTGCTAATAAAATGCTTAGTATGAGTTCTTATTTCAAATTAACCCATAACTGCCTGTTTTCAACAGCATTGATGTGCTGATTATGCTTACAAAGTTTCTACCCTAGTTGTATCTCCTAGTTTATTTCTACCTTATTAAATTGCTGAGATTGTTAGGTGAGGATAGGGACTAGATGCAGTCGGTAAGAGTGATACTTATATTGTACAACTAAAATTGCAGCTCATTGGCAACTTCAAAATAGATTAGCTAAGTTTCTGTACAGAAATACAGTATTGATTTCTGATCCAGGTTGTCCTTGCTTTGCTCTTAACCTTTGAGTAAGTTTTATTATCTTTTGGTATCTCAATGGCAGAAAAAAGCAAAATACAGCGAGATAAGAGTGATTATAAAAATTCAAGTATTCCTTCTCAGATTTCAGATATTTTATTTTACATCTATTCTTTGGCTTAGTTCCATTTGCCAGAAATAAATGGAATTATTACAAACTTCTTTTTTTAATCTGTTCAATCGTGTCCGATTCTCACAGACTGCCTGGACAAGTCCCTGCAGTTTCCTTGGCAAGTTTTTTTGGAAATGGCTTGCCATTGCCTCCTTCCTAGGGCTGAGGGAGAGTGACTGGCCCAAGGTCACCCAGCTGGCTTTGTGCCTAAGGCGGGACTAGAACGCACGGTCTCCCGGTTTCTAGCCTGATGCCTTAACCACTACAGCAAACTGGCTCTATTACAAACTTCAATAAGTGCTAAAAATTAAGATTTGAGCTATATACTTTATTATAATTATATTTTAATATAATTTCACAATAATAATTACCTTGTTCTTTTGAAGTACTATCCTACTACAATACAGTAGAGTACCAGACTAAGTCCCAGCCTAACCCCAACCCTCTGTCAGTCTTGCTGACAATTTTCAACAGTATAAACAGTCACATTGTATATACCAGGCAGCTTTTCTCTATTTCTAGAAGGCAGGCCTTTTCTAGGTCTAGAAGGCGGGCCTTCTCTGTGGTGGCACCCGCCCTTTGGTACATTCTACCCCTGGAAGTGAGGCAGGCCCCATCGCTCCTGGCCTTCAGGAAGAACTTAAAGACCTGGTTCTGCCGCCTCGCCTGGGAGGGGAGGGGTAACAGTTCCTCCTGGGGATGGCTGGTGCCATAGAGCCCTTTTAATCACAAGTTTGTCGCCTCTTGGATTTTATATTTATTGTAAATTATTTTAATTATTTATATTATGATGGCGTTACATGTTATTTTAATTGTTTGTTTTTTGTAAACAGCCCAGAGTCCCCTTTGGGGGAGATGGGGCGGTGATATAAATTGAATTATAAATAAATAAATCAATAAAATTTCAAACAGTCTAGCAAGAATTAGTTCCCTTGTGCAAACTGTAAGCAGAGCTTATTTGAATGATTAGTCTTTCTTCCTTTTTTTCTATGCACATATAAGAGAACATATACAACAGACCTAAGAAAATAACATGATTACTAGTATTTATGAGTTGTATGTTCATAAGAGTTACTTCATGAGATAGAATATCAAATATTTTCATTACAACTGCATGTTAATTTTTGCTGCTCTGTATCTTTCAACAAGAGAGATGAAAGCTAACGTAGATTCTTAAAATCAGTCTTGGGATCAGATCATAGCTCCTTTACCGCTGTGTCATAGTTTGTCAAATCAAGATAACCTGAATTATCTAGTAGAGCTTATTTTTTATTCTCCAGTAAACCTTGTTTCTTATTCACAATATCCTTAAAGCATCAGTCAGGTTTATGCTTCAATAGGCCTATTGTTAAAAAAAAATCAGACAAATACCCATCACAAGTAGACCTAAGTGCCTATTTTCACACAGACCCTGCTCATTGAAACAATAAAGCAGTATTTACATGATTTAGTCTTATTGGATCCTAGTGCCACTTGTACATAGTTTTTGTTATCAGCATTATTTTTAATGGTTCTTTAAAAAGTGTATGGAATACATTTTTGATAATATACCTTTTGAGCTGACTGATGAAATAATGCTTAGCTTTTCGAAATCTGTGAAGGGAGAAATTATTTGCTCCCTTATTAAAATGCTTCTACAGATTCAGATACCCAAGAATCTCCTAATTGGCTATTTCTTTAAGACAAATGGCTTTCTTTCCTATAAATAAGTTTCTCATTCTGTGTATTCTTTTAGGCTCTCCATTCTTTAAATTCCTTAAATTGTTATTTGTAGCAAGAATGTCTAAATAAGGGTAGTCTGACAGCAGCATTAGAAAGGATTGTTAGTGAGCTATTTGGATATCCACGGCTTCCAAAATCGTAAATCGCTTGATATGCAAGAATTGTCTATCCAGAATTGCAGGGTTAGAGTCATTTATTTCTATTTTAATCCATAGGATGTGAGTGCTGTTTTACTTTCATTAGTAAAAAATAAATATTTTTAGCTTTGCTTCATAATTTATTTTATATTATTTGTTCCACCCTCAGGAAATTCATTTTATATACTCCAGAGAGAGATGTTCAGAGACAAAGGCTTAAGATCAATTCAGCAAGTGGACTAAACTCGCCCAATCTATTAATTAGTTGACAGACAGTTCACTTAAGACTATTCAGATATCTGTGTTATCCTTGTTTTATATTGTTGACAGATTGTATACACTTATATTCCTATCACTCTGTTACCTTTTGAAGTAAACAACGTGATATAAAGAAGAAGATTAATTAGTAGTAAGCAATAAAAGAAAAAAAAGGAAAGCTGGCTAAATCTAGTTTATACCAACACCATCTTTTCAAATCTATATCCTACTTCTACCAGGTCCTTATATCAATTTATATATTGCCTTTTGTTTTTTTTAAATTTCTGACCTCTGAGAATCTGAGTTCCATCTGACCATGACTTACTTGATCTTTTTCTTCTCAGTTCATTCCCTCTTTCTTCATATATTTGTTTAGTGATTTGATCCTCATTCATTCTCTCTGTATGACTGAACATGCACTTTTGTATTCAATCCACATTCCATTCTTGATTCTGTCTCTTCTTCTTTGACCTCATATGCTTCCTGTGTAACCCATTCCTGTTGCATTAAATATACTTTTGCCTTTTTCTTGACTTACCCAACTCCAACTTCTGTAAAATGGGCATCTTATACACAATCATTATACTTCTTTCAACAAATATTCATAACTTTCAACTAAACACCTACTGCCCACTATCCTTCTACCAGCATTTTCACATCATGATATTTCTTTATCTATTTCCCCAAATTTGATAAACTTTCTACCAAGGTCCACAAATTCATCTACTTGGTATAATTTTTACTATTTACAGTGGTGCTTAAAAGTTTGTGAACTCTTTTGAATTTTCCATATTTCTGCATAAATATAACCTAAAACGTGGTCTGTTCTCTGTAAAAGTCCTAAAACTTAAAGAGAATGCAATTAAACAAATGAGTCAAAACATACTTGTTCACTTATTTATTGAGGAAAATGATCCACGATTCTTTCAGTAGGTTGACAAGAAGCATATAATTCCAAGATAATAATTTGAAGAAAGACAGTTCCACCATATTGAAGGCTTTATAGGTATACATAGACTACTGTCTGCAAAACGTTTTGTTGCATAACACACATAGTTTTAAACTGCCTATATATCTATAAAGGATGAATCTATATTTATCATCCCCAGTGAATATATTCATGACCTTGTCTGAGAGCCATAATATTATGATTTGATTTAGCAATGAAATGGGTTTGTACAATTTATTGTCTAAAGAATCCCAACCTCCTTTAAGTATCCCTTAAAGCCTGATTCATTGATTTTGGGATGTCCTTTCCATCTATTAAATAGCAGAATAATTGTTGGAAGTGTATTGTCAAGATGTTTTGGAAGAATTTATAGAATTCCTTTTTTTAGGGGGAGAGAAAGAGGGAGAGATGTATGTGATAATTGAATTTATAACATTTAATCTGGCAGCCTCACCTAATTTCAGTGTTTGAATAGCCTTCTGTATATATGTCTGAACTTAAAACACATTGGTTGTGGAGGGCTGCAGATTTGGCTTTAAATTTTAATATGTTCAACTATAAATTGAATGCATCTGTATTTGAATTAGTAGAAGGGAATGTAATTTTTCATAGAATTTTTGACAAACTGTAGTAGTCTTTTTGAGTGGAGAAATGATTGTGCTCTTATTATTTTTGACATTATCTAAGTAATTGTATATGTATAAACAGTAATTATCTAATGGTAACAACTCACATCTCTCTTTCAGAGATAATTTTAAAACTTTCTTAATAATTAAAAGGGACATACAAACAATAAACCAAGAGAGTGACCTGGATAATTTTCCTAGGCTTGTTAAAGTTTTGAAGAATCTTGTGAGAAGGGACAAAGAAAAAAATGAGAAGTCAAGTTCTACAACATTATTTGAATGGACTAAAGATTAAGATATGTTAGAAGTAAAAGGAAGGAATATAAAGTTAGTTTATTTGATCAAGTTAAAATAGATATGTTATTTCTGATAACCCTTAATAGACTTTTGCTGACACCAGGACTGAAATGATGATACTTTATGGATTTGTTTATAGATAAGAAATGGGATATGGGAAGAAGAGATCATTTGTTGTATTTTAAGAGGAGGTGATAAGTTACTAAAATTGTTTTACTTGTTGTGATGAAGGTGGGAAGTCACTTCTTTATATATTTGTTTTCTTTTTCTTCACTATATTCTTACTTTTCTCTTTCTCTTTTTTCCTTTTTTCTTTCTTTTCTGCGCCTTTTACTCTTTCTTTTATTCTTCTGTCTCTTTTTTTAGTTTGTATTAGTTTGTACTGTTGTAATTATAATCTTTAATAACATTACCATTAAAAAAAACTTGGATTTTGTTGTTACTATTCAACAGACTTAAATAGTTTCAACATGAAGTGACTGGTTTGGATATTGCAGTATCAAAACATTGAATAAAATACTTTCCTGCAGCCAATTGGTTCTAGCAGCCACATTGATTTGTTTGCAATGATTGTTTGTAACGGAAGAAATAACCTAGCAAGAATACATTTTCTCCTGTTTCTCATAAACGGGGAGAAAATGCACTAATCTCTTCCTCTGCAGATACAGCTTTGTGTGGATAAAAGTACAAAACACTGATGCTGAGGCATTCCAGTTTTCAGAGCATCTACAGAATATTGCTGTGTTTTAAAACACTTTTTGGACAAAAGTGTTGAGTAATTTTTTCATGGGTTTTGCTTTTGTCTTTCAGCGTCTCTCTTGAAAGGTCTAAAACATGCTAATATTGTGCTGCTTCATGATATCATCCACACAAAGGAGACATTGACGCTGGTATTTGAGTTTGTGGTAAGTTTATACACTTTTTGTCTTCTATAACCTAAGCCAGGACACGTAAAAACAGAATGACTGCCACTGGATAAAAGAGACCTGGATAACTTGCATAGTAGTCCCTTGCTGCTGATAGAATGGATTGATGCAGTTTGGAGAGGAATATGAAGAACATTCCATAATTAGAATACTGTGATAATCATATCAGACATTGTCTTAAAGGTTTTTTACCGATTTTTATTTTATTTTATTTTATTTTATTTTATTTTATTTTATTTTATTTTATTATTTTATTTTATTTTATTTTATTTTATTTTATTTTATTATTTTATTTATTTTATTATTTATTTATTATTTTATTTATTTTATTTTATTTTATTTTATTATTTTATTTTATTTTATTTTATTTTATTTTATTTTATTTTATTTTATTTATTTTTTATTTTATTATTTTATTTTATTTTATTTTATTTATTTTTTATTTTATTTTATTTCATTTCATTTCATTTCATTATTTTATTTTATTTTATTTTATTTTATTTTATTATTTTATTTTATTTTATTTTATTTATTTTATTATTTATTTATTATTTTATTTTATTTTATTTTATTTATTTTATTATTTTATTTTATTTTATTTTATTTTATTTTATTTATTTTTTATTTTATTTTATTATTTTATTTTATTTTATTATTTTATTTTATTTTATTTATTTCATTTCATTATTTTATTTTATTTTATTTTATTTTATTTTATTTTATTTTATTATTTTATTTTATTTTATTATTTTATTTTATTATTTTATTTTATTTTTTATTTTATTATTTTATTTTATTATTTTATTTTATTTTATTTTATTTTATTTATTTTATTATTTTATTTTATTTTATTTTATTTTATTTTATTTATTTTATTTATATTACCACCCATCTCCCCTGTCGCGTACCCTGGGCGGTTCACAATAAAACATAGTTAAAAAAGATAAATATAAAATTACAATATAATAAATAATATAAAATCCAAGTATAAAAGATGTTAAAAATGGTAATACTGGGAGGCTCCATGGGACCAGCCACCAGATATGTGAAACAAACCCTTTTTGAGTCTTTTTCCTCTTCCCCCTCCACTATTTGGAGGTGTATAATTCCTATAATTATACTCATTTTTATAGTATTTATTCCTTATCTGCATAAAATTTACTACATTTTGAAAGCAGCCTTAACGGCTCCACGATGTGCTGAAATGCAAGACGTAAATATTTTAAACAATCTATTACTACAACTTTGCTTTTAACCACTCACTTGGTAGTGATAAAAGAACAAGAACTTGTACGTTGCATGAAAGGAGGAAGGGAAAAAAACTGAGAATCCCCCCAATATGAAACTAGCATAAAAATACATCAGGTTTTTCAAGGAAAAATTGAGATGTTGGTCTTTCTTCAGCCACCCCTTAACAAGTTAGTAACTGTTTTTGCAAGTTAATAGGTTTATGCATTTATTTACAAGGACTCTGTTATATGGCCTTGCAGTAACTGAAACCTTTGTAAGTGGACTGTTTAGTAATTTTGATCAAAATATAACATGATTCAGGTAGATATTGTGAGACTTAAAAAGGAACTTACAGAGTTAAAAACTCTGTGTTTCTTTTATTACACCTGGAGTTTCTGTTTTAATAATCAGTATCAGAAAACACTAGTGAGTGTAATTTTTACTCCATAGGCTCTTCTCCCTGAGTTGCATTTCAGCTATTAATTAAAACTTCAGTTTCCATGGTACACAATTTAATGATCTAATTCTCTTCAGAGAATTGTTTTGTGAAGTTTGGATTTAAACTCCCAATTAATCATTCTACGTTTTCCTAAGACCAGCGTATGGTATTTATGTAGTATGATTTCAGTATTTAGCTGCAGTATTGAATAATGAGTAATCATAATTAACCCTCAAATTTCCACAGATGCAATAGAGAATATATGATTTATAAGAAGGAAATGAATTTCAACTAGATTTAACTTTTAGATAGCATGTATTTTTTATAGTCAATAAATCTGTACAGTTAATATTTTAGTGACAGATGATGTATATGCTTAATGTTACATGCTGTTTTTATAAGTGGTGCTCTCCTACCTTATTATAAACTGCTCTGATTGTCAGAAGGCAAGCAGGCAGATAAAGGGCCAATATCTCTGTTATAGTTAATGTAAAAGAATACTGTATGGCCTAGAGATTGGGAAAGATTAGTGTATGTACATATATCAAAGCATGGCGATAGAAGAGAATGTGCAAACTACTGCATCATTACATTAATTCACAAGTAGTTTTGCTTAAGTGTTACAGTACAAAGAAGTATAGAGCCATACAGAGAAAAAGGCCAAGTATAAAAAAACAGGTTTTATAAATGGCAGGTACACATCAGATAGCTAATATAAGATAGATAGTGGAGATAGGAAGAAAATTTAAGGAAGTTTATGTTTGCCTTATTGACTACAGCAAGTCCTTTGTGTGAATCATATCAGCATGTGAGATACATTTATTTCTCTGAAGAACGTCTATGATGAACAAGAAACTAGTATAAGAACTGAGTTTGGAAAAATAGAGTGGTTCAGAATATAAATGCTCTCATATCTACTTAATGTATATAGTGAATATATAATGACAAGTTTGGAAGAGTTGACAGCTGAAATCAAAATTGGACATCAAAACATTAACACTTGGAGATATACAGATGACACCATTTCTTAGCTGAAAGTAGCTTAAACTTAAAAGAGGTTATTATGAGAATAAAAATGGAAACTGAAAAATCTGGGTTAGGGTTACATATAAGAAGACAAAGGCAATATCGAACAACGATTAGTGAACTTACACTTCAGAACATATCAATAAAGGTTGTAGGCAGTTTTCTTGGGTTCAGAATAGATAAGAATGGACAATGTGCTGGAGAACTTGACATTAATTCTAAGAAAGGAAGTAATGACAAACATAAATAAGAATGGTAAGGATAATAATATTTGATGACAATGAAGATCAAAGTAATTAAAACAATTTTTTCAGTGATAAAATATAACTATGAAAACTGGACAATGAGAAAGTTTGGGAAAAAGAAGATAACTTTGATTTATGGAGTTGGATACAGTTAGTAAGAGTACTGTCCACTGGAGGAAGAACCAAACACTCAAACTCAGAACAAATAAAAGCAATGATCAGCAAGCAGAAACTCACATACTTAGAGTATGAGATATGAGATATGAATTATTAAAAATCATTATGCTTGGCAAGGTTAGGGAAAGTAGGAACAGTGGATAAGAAACATGGATGGGATCAAGGAGATCACTGGGATGTCCCTGGAAGATTATCTCCACATAAGATTGAGAAGAAAGGCATTTGGCCATACAGTCACCAGGAGACATGCTAGTGCAATAGTACCTAACAAACAGTCCATAATATAAAACTATTCTTGCCTCAGACTACATTTTAATCCAGTATGGCTTAGCATATCATGCAGAAGCAATCAATTGAGCAAGGGAAGGAGAGATAACATACATGTAGATGTGAAACATTTAAAAGAAGTATTGCCTGCAGCATGGGGAGATACATTTTCCATTTGACTCACTGGTCTGTAAACAAAAAGGACTAATGGAATTGTACTAGGGAAAGATTATGCCTTTCTTTCAATTAACTAGCCAGTTGAGTATTTCTTTCATGATGGCTTGCTTTTCTCAGAGATCCACTGGAGGCTAACTTGCCTTTATGAGGTTGGGCATAAAATGTTCAGTTTTGCTTTGAACAGTTAGCAAAATAATATCCATTGATTGTAATAAACCTATACTGAGTTACTGTAACTTGAGGGAATCTGTCTAAAAGGACAGAGAATAATGGCTTCATTTAATGGCTAGTAACCATTATGTCAGGAAGTAAAGATCTGTGACAGAATGTTCTCTAAATGCTAATGAATTGTCAATATTGTATTAAATGATGTAAATATTCTGTCAATAACTGATACCTGAACAATAAGAAATTAAAAGATAACATGGGCAGCTATGCTCTCCGTTTCGCTGTTTAAAGTTTGAAAACTAGCTTGTAATATTTGCTGCTTCATGGAAAAAAAATGCAATTTATCTTATCTTATCTTTTTATTCATTGGATTTATGTGGATGTGCTTATACAAGCATGAATTTGTGGATATTGCATATGCTATTTTTAAAAGAGATTCTCAAATCAAGTTAAAACCTTATTCTTGCTTCAATGATGAGCAAATTGCTTGCTTTACCATTTAAAAATTCCCTCTTCCACAGTAATTAAATAGAGAGAAAGTTGCTGAAAACAGAGTAATGAGCAAGTGATACAAATGGCTGTTGAAGATGAATCTAAAAATTAGGTGTTACTTAGTAGAGGCTATTTGCCTGATGTATTTAATCTTTTTTTAGCTCTGTCTCTTCTTTCATTCGTTGTCCAATTACCTCTTCCCTTTCCCTCATCTCCACCTCATTTTTTTCCTTCCACCTCTTTCGTTCACCCTTTTTAAAAAAATTCCCTTCTATTTTGCAGTTTTTGTTGCAATATATCAGAATACTTATGTATTTAGTAATCAAATTTATAGGCCTCCTAACTCATAGTGACTCTGGGCAATATATAAAATAAAAACAATCCAATACAATGCAAACAGAAGAAGGCAATAATCCAGAGATTAAGATACCAAATACATTAATAAAGGCACACACCTCCTAGTATAATGCCTGGGAAAAGGCCCATTTAAAGGATGGCAAAGTCAGGGCAACTCCAGCCTCTGGGGGGATATTATTGCAGAGGGCAAGTACCATAGCAGAGAAGGCAATGCCCCATCAGGTCCCAGGTCCCTCAGATGACGCTGTTTTAGGGGTGGCACCTGGACATGGAGCCTGCTCAGTCAGATCTTACAGAATATGTAGAGAGTCACAGAAGTGACCTTGGAAGAAATAGGCAGAAACACTTACAAATACTTTAAGCTCAGGAAATAGAGAAAATGTGAGAAAGCAGCTCAGGCCGACTACCCTTTTACCCCATCTTGGGGGTATAAGAAGAGAGGAAAAACACACAATTAGCTCATTAAATGGGGTTTCACTGTATTAATTTGGGTTTGAAGTGAATAGAGAGCTGTTTGGTTCTTAGTAAAAATATTAAAATCAAGTAGAAATGTGTATGTGTAACACTAGTACTTCCAGGGCTGCATATAAAAAGATTTATGTGCTAAACGTAATGTGCTATAAGAAGGCACATAACTTTTCTTGGAAAGAAATATTCATTTGACTATACTGAGAGCCATATTCCTATAGATGGTGAATGGGTCAAGTTCAAAAAGTAAATATGATGTCATTTAAATTTTCAGTTAATTGAAATTAAATATAGTTAATATATTGTATTGTCGAAGGCTTTCACGGCCGGAGTTCAATGGCTGTTGTGGGTCTTCCGGGCTGTGTGTCCTCCGTGTTCTGGAAGTTGTGGTTCCTAACGTTTCGCCAGCATCTGTGGCCAGCATCTTCAGAGGGCAGGAGCACTCTGAAGATGCTGGCCACAGATGCTGGCGAAACGTTAGGAACCACAACTTCCAGAACACGGCCACACAGCCCGGAAGACCCACAACAGCTATAGTTAATATATTATTTTTCAGTAATGCATTAAATAATTTATTTACTACAATTTGGTAATACAGTAACTTTGAAAAGGTTCTTGAAGGCTTTACCCAGTGTTTTTAAGGTTTAGTAGCTCTTTGTCAAATGTACCAGTCAAAATTATTATTTATTTATTTACTCCGATTTCTATGCTGTTTAATTAGGAAGGCTTAGGAAGGACTTGCTCCATTCTGAATGCTGCTATAGCTATATTAGAGCAAGCAATTTTATGTGACAGCTATGTATAGCTGAAGGATTTGGTAGAAGTATAATGCAAACAGATGGCTCACTTTTCATGCATTTGTCAATGTCATTCTTTGATGGATGAGAATGCCATTCTCTTATTGTCCATGTAATGACAAAGATTCAGATGAGAGAATGATCTTCTTGTCTGAGTTTGATTCTGTTGTCTGGCTGTTTATAGGAAGATGGATATCTCTTGGTCCCTGAAATACGAGGATTTTAAAATAGAAATGTATCTTTATTATAGGATATTTTTTGGGTAGTAATGTTTCTAATTCTTTCCGCTATAGCATACATACCAGAAAACTTTAGAAAAAATTAACATCCAAATAGCCTTTCAGTACCCTTGGGTCTGCAGATTTAATTTCTGTTATTAGGCAAACAATTTTAAGAGCTTCACATAGCTGCTAGTTATTAAACAAGCAGAGCAGAAATGACCTCGAGTGAGTCAACCTGTGCTGACAGGATCAGAAGTTCTCTCCCAAATGAAAGAGTGATGAAAGATAATGGTTGATTCTCAATCCTCTAACCTTGGCCATTATTAATTTGGAAAAAGCTTTTCTTCTTAGCAATGCTGTACATATATAAAATTGTGCCAATAACATTAAAAAAACAAACAAATGGATTTTTCTCTGATCAAAGCCTGAATGTGGGACCACATAAGAAATCAATTATACATTTAGTTGGGTTCCATGATGGAATGCAGATATAAGAAATAACTTAGTGTTTCTTGCTTCTGTAACAAATAACAAACCTCTATTATTTATAAGTTATAAGTGTCACTTAACAAAAAGGATTGACATGCTTTTAAATTATTGAACATAAAAGAACAGAAAGGGTTTTTTTATTATATGTCAAACCAAGGCTTTAGTAATACATGTACTGAAAATTTCCTGATATTTGAGCCAGAAAAAAATGGCATAACATCACAATACAGGACATGATATTTTCTATCTGAAAGATATTCTGCAACAAACTTATAGTCTGATGAAAGTTTGTTAATGGCTTTTGTTTTCTAGCTTCATTTTTTAAAATAAAAAACGTAACTCACATTCTATAACTTTATTGCATGCTTATGAATCTTTTGAGTTCCTGTTCAAGGTATTAAGGAAATACTTTCAGGTATCAATGTAGTCATCCCCAATTTGATTCCCTCTTCCAATGTTTTGGTGCTGCAATTCCAAACATTTCCATGCAGCTGGAAATTTTGAAGTTTTATTTCTTATATCTCTGCAAGGTGCTATCTCTGTATAATGGTTTCAAAGCATTAGAACAAGTATCAGCTAAATTGCCTATAATGACAGTTACAATGCCTTTTGTGGCTTAATCTCCTCACTTTTTTTCTTTCTCCACTCCCCTGTTGTTCAACCTGCATGCTGTTGTAATTGTCAGTTCTTTCATCTGTTTCCTGGATAACCCCAGCCCCCATTTTTGTATAAAACTATAAGATTTGGTGGCTTTTACAAGAAAATGTCTACCATTTTCTACCATTTACCATGAAATGTTTTAAAAAATAATTGGGGTTATCAAATTTTGGCTTATATTGATAGCCAACACAAAATGTGTATTTATTAGGGTCCTTCCTTTCTTAAGACATTGTGGGAGGAGCGTGATCTTAGCCTATGTAGCCAAGAATGAGAAAGAGTCTGGTAAGAGTCTTTTAAGACTAACACATTTTATTAGTTTTCCTCTTTCTTTCATTAGACATCTTATAAACAGAGATAAAAAGCAAGAAAAAGGAATAAAAGGGTAAAATACAAATAAGTAAATGAGGGATCTAGTATGTCACGGAGACTACACTTTCCCATTTTTTCATTTAGAATACATCACTTAAAAAACTAATAATCGCTATTAAGCTTTAAGCTAAGAATATGTATTAGGAACTATAGTTAACAGAGTATAAATCACTGACTGAAATCAAAAACTGTAATGAATTGAATCAATAGTGAGAATCTATTCTAATCGGAATATCCTATGAAGTTAAACTATAGACTCTATGCACAGAAAAAAACAAATTTTGAATGAGGTACAAATCCATGTATTAAGTTATAGCCCAGGAACGATTCCAACTTAGAACTGAATTCTACACCAGATTTACTTCTAAGGTATGAAGTTATTGTGGACATTGAAGCACACTCCCACAACATTAGCTGTTTTAATGCCAGAGTGGTGGTGGTGGTGGTGGAGGGTGGGCTGTGTGCATGGATTTGGAAACTTCAGCTAGTGTTGAAACTTCAGCTAGTGGCAGTGCACACAGTTTTGAATATTTCAAAATTCACCCATGCATTACTACTACTGCACAAGCTGAGCTGGCTTCCAGCATGATCCCAGGTACAACTGAAGGTGCTGGTTAATATTTTTAAAGCCCTACACGGTACGGGCCAGGTGACTTGTGGGACTATCTCTGAGGGTTTCTGCCTGTTCTATCAGATCTGATAGGGTGGGCATGCTCCAGGTCCCCTCTATCAAACAGTGCCATCTTGTGGGACTGAGGAAGCATGCCTTCTCTGTCACAATGCCTATCCTATGGAAGAGCCTCCCTCCTGAGATCTGAATGACCCCAACTCTCTTGGCCTTCTGGAAGACTGTTCAACTTGGCTTTTCTCCCAAGCATTAGGGCTAGGATGTTAGGGGAGCCCAGTATACATCTGTGTTTTATGGAATTGTTGCTGCTGCTGTTATTATGTTTTCATCCTGCCTTTTTTATATATAACTCAAGGCAGCAAACATTCCTAATTCTCCGTCCTCCTGTTTTCCCCACAACAACAACCCTGTGAGGTGGGTTGGGCTGAGAGAGAGTGACTGGCCCAAGGTCACCCAGCCAGCTTTCATGCCTAAGGCGGGACTAAAACTCACATTCTCCTTGTTTCTAGGCCAGCACCTTTACTACTACAGCTAACTGGCTCTCATGTACAGGTAGTCCTCGAGTTACAACCATTCATTCAGCAACCGTTTGAAGTTATGGCAGTGCTGAACAAATGGTACTTACACCCAGTCCCCCAAGTTATGGCCATTGCAGCGCCCCACGGTCATGTGATCAAAATTCGGGCGCTTGGCAGCCCGCCTGCACTTACGACTGCAAGGGTGCTTCAACTCCCCCTACCTGCCTATCTTCCACCCATCTCTGCCCTTTTGGCCGCCTGCACAGCAACACTCTTTGGCGGCGATGGCAGCAGCACTGGGGCTGAAATAGAGGCCAGGGGCCTTCAGCAGTCCCAGCCGGCTATCACCGCCCCCCAGGCCTCTACTTCAGCCCCAGTGCCGCTGCCACCAAGGAGTGCCACCTCAAACCCTGTGCCACAGCCAGCCACCCCAGGGCAAAGCCCCAGCCGCCTCCACCGCCCTTGCTATCCTGCGCTCCACTTGCCCTGCCGCCCTGCGTTCCGCTGGCCCTGCCAGCCTTAGCATTAGAGATAACGAGTTTGTTTGTAACTGCTGTAAAGAAGGGCTGAAGTCGCTCCATTAACTCTTTCTTTCTTTCTTTCTTTCTTTCTTTCTTTCTTTCTTTCTTTCTTTCTTTCTTTCTTTCTTTCTTTCTTTCTTTCTTTTTTCCTCTTTCTTTAACTGCATTCTTTTCTGCACCTTTTCTTTTTTTTCTTTCTGTCTGAATTTGTCTTTTAGTTATGAACAAACTTTTAATAAAATTTTTAAAAAACTGTTGCCTTTGGAATTTGTGTGCAATTGTTGCAAATGCTTAAGAATTTGACAATAGGGAAGTAGTTTAGTCAGTAGAATGTCCAGAGCATAACTAATGTATGTGCAATCTCTTTAGCAGAAAAGAATGGCGTGCAGCAATCTTGCAGCCTCAGTGAAACAATCCAATCTGTCTGCTGCATTATGTCGTTGCCAGAAGCCAAATAGTACAGTTTTTGTTTTAATGGAAGAGCTCTTTCACGTTTGCTGGTTTGACATGATGGGAATGCAGTTGCAAATGCTTCCTGTTCATTCATAGGCCCCAGGCTTTCCATCCGTTTCAGTTTCAGATATGACAGCTGAAATCAATTAGGTAGAACTATGGGAAAGCTAAGTCACATACAGATTTATCATAGCTAAGGAAGAGAGGAGGAGTGAGTATATTTCATTGGAAATATGTGTAACTGATAGAAAGAATACTGAATAAGGAGGTGGCAGGGATAAGCTAATTTTAAGTCATTTGTTCCTGAAGTTCAAAGCAGTTACTATATAAATATATATACATGCATACATAGGTCTTTATGAGTGTTAGCCTTTAAAGATCTATGGCAGCAATAGAGCAATATGATGGGTTTTAATTGAAAATATGAATTTGTAAGCTACAAGTTACTAGTTTATTATGAACAAATATATTATACTGATTTTTAGCATTGTCTGATGGTGAATAATAGCTTTCAATTTCTTTCATACCCACAAACTGTGAGTTGAACAAGATGTATCCCCACATCTCTTCTATTAATAAGTGCATCACTGTAAGATGTATTTTCAGTACTTCAGTATACTCCTTCCATCTTCACTTGATCTCCTTTGATTGAATTGGCGTCCTTTAGCATTTCAATTCAGCATTAGAACCTCCTACTACTTGTCTCTTCTAACATCTCTCTGAAACACTTTGTTAAATTCCTTTGTTAAATTCCTTTCTAAGATTTTTGTTGTTCTTGGCTTTGGCTTCTCTTTACTTCTTGGCAATTTCCAAGATTTCTTCTGACATCCAGTTTGCTTTCTTCTGTTTCTTTTCCCCCCCTTGGTAATCTGTTTTCACATTCATACTTCTTTAAGTTCATTCCATAATTCCTCTGGTTCTCTATCAATGAGGTTCAGGACTTCAAAATGATTCCTGCTGTTCTCCTTGAAAATGGTGGGTTTATGTTCAAGATCATATCATGGAAACTGACTGGCTTTCTTCTTTAGCTTAACTTAGAACTTGCACATGAGCAATTTGTGATCTGTTCCACAGACAGCACCTTTGTGTCTTTGATACCATAACTGAGCTCCTTCACCTATAGTCAGTTTGATTTCTATATACTCCATCTGTTTTTTTAATCAAATTTTATTAAAAATTTTAACAATACATAGTTAAAAGTCAGAAATGAAACAGAAATAGAAATACAAATTAAAGAAAGAAGAGAAAAAGTGTAGAAAAGTAAAGAAAAGTAAAGAAAAGAAAGAAAATAAAGACATAGAAATTGGTTAACTTCCGATCTATCTCTGGTCTTAGAAATAAAGAATTTTTATCTTACATGCTAGCTTTTTATATAACATTCATAAACATTTCCTGTCTAATCTGTAGCTTGAATCATGTCAACTGGATTTCTATTTTCTCAGTGGAAACGTTTCGCTCCTTATCCAAGGAGCTTCTTCAGCTCCTTGGATAAGGAGCGAAACGTTTCCACTGAGAAAATAGAAATCCAGTTGACATGATTCAAGCTACAGACAATTCCACCTGGATGACTGAGAACCTTCATAGACATTTCCTGTCTAATATATACTATTTATATATATTTTAATCTTCAAAACCCCATGTAAGCTTTGCCCCTCCTGCTTTTTGCAAATAGTCCATCAGTGGTTTCCACTCTTCCAGATAGTAACAATTTGAATTTTCTTTTAATAAACATGTCAATTTGTCATTTTCTGCCATATCCATCAGTTTTAACATCCAGTCTTGTATCATTGGTAAAGTATGGTTTTTCCAATTTTGTGCATACAGAAGTCTTGCTGCTGTGATCATATATTGTATAATTCTAATAAATTGTTTTCTTACTTGTTCTTCTGATATTCCCAGTAAAAATAATTCCAGTTTAAATGGAACTCGAATTTGTAATATATTTTGCATCAATGAATGTATTTGAGTCCAATATTTCTTTGCCACCTCACATGTCCACCACATATGATAAAAAGACCCCTCTTTTTTTTTACATTTCCAACACAGGTTGGAAACATTCCCATACATTTTAGCAAGCTTTTGTGGGGTCATATACCATCTGTACATCATCTTATAAAAATTTTCTTTCAAGTTATAGCACAAAGTAAATTTTAGCCCTTTATTCCACATATCTTCCCATTGTTGCATTTGTATGTTATGGCCAACATTTTTTGCCCATTTAATCATGCAGTCTTTAACTTGTTCCTCTACCATTTCTCCTTTTAACAATAATTTATACATTTTAGCAATTAAGTGGTCCTCCGTCTCACATAGTTGTATCTCAAATTCCGATTTAGTTTGTTCAAATTCGAATTTTTTTTGTCTGATTTAAATTTTTCTACAAGTTGCATATAGGAAAGCCATTGAAAGGTGTATCCTTCTAAAGCAAGTTCTTCTTTTGATTTAGTTATGTAGTGTCCTTGTTCCTTTTTTAAAAAGTCCTTATAGGTCAGCCATTTATTTTTATTTCTTACTTCTGTTCTATGAAATGCTTCTTGCGTAGAAATCCATAAGGGTCTCTTATAACATAATTTATATTTATTCCAAATCCTTAATAAAGATCTTCTAATATAGTGATTTTTAAAATCCACATTAACTTTGACTTTGTCATACCACAAATATCCATGCCATCCATATCTTAATTCATGACCCTCCAAGTTCAATAATTTTTCATTTTTCAGAACTATCCATTCTTTAAGCCATACCAAACAACAAGCTGCATAGTATAATTTCAAATCCGGAAGACCTAGGCCACCTCTTTCTTTTGAATCTTGCAAAACTTTATATTTTATTCTTGGTTTTTCCCCCTGCCAAATAAACTTAGAAATAACCCGCTGCCATTGTTTGAAAGGTACTTCTGATGCCAATATAGGTAATGTTTGAAAAAGATATAGAATTCGTGGCAAAATATTCATTTTGATCGCTGATACTCTACCTAACAATGATAATTGCAATTTTTCCCATCGATCTAGATCTTTTTAAATATCTGTCCAAAGTGGAATGTAGTTATTCTTAAATAATTTAACATTTTTAGATGTTAAATATACTCCCAAATATTTTACTTTTTCCTCCATTGAATATCCCGTTATTTCTCTCAATTTTTCTTGATGATGATGATCCATGTTTTTAGTCAAAACTTTTGTTTTCTGTAAATTCACTTTGAACCCTGCTAACGACCCAAAGTCTTTCAGTTCCTGTATCAATAACTCAATTCCATCTAATGGATTCTCCAAGGTAACGACTAGGTCGTCAGCAAAGGCTCTTAGTTTGTAAACTTCTTTTTTAAATCTAATGCCATGAATACCATCATCTTGTCTGATCTCTAAGTAAAACTTCTAGTACCAATATAAACAAAAGTGGAGATACAGGGCAACCTTGTCTTGCACCTTTTTGTATTTCGCATGGTTTACTAAATTCTCCATTAACAATTATTTTTGCAAATTGAGGAGTATATATTGATTTAATCCACTTAATAAAATTTTCTCCAAAGTTCATATTTTCCAATACTTTAAACATAAAAGGCCAATTTAAATTGTCAAAGGCTTTTTCAGCGTCTATAAATATCAAGGCAGCTTGTTTTTCATTATGTTGTTCCAAGCACTCCAATACATCTAATATATTTCGAACATTGTCTCGGATTTGTCTCTTAGGTAAAAATCCTGCTTGATCTTGATGAATAAAGTTCTTAAGAATGTTTTTCATTCTTTCCGCCAATATCATTGTAAATATCTTATAGTCATTGTTCAATAAAGATATTGGTCTATAATTCTTAGTTGAAGTCAAATCTTATTGTTCTTTTGGGATCAATGTTATATGAGCTTCTTTCCAAGTCTCCGGCATGGTTCCTGTTTCCAAAATCGAGTTCATAGTCTTCTGTAAAGGTAAACATAATTCATCCTCAAAGCATTTATAATAAACTGCTGATAGGCCATCAGGTCCAGGTGCTTTTCCACTATTAATTTTCTTAAAAGCCTTTACCATTTCCTCTGTTGTTATAGGGTTATTCAACATTACTCTTTGTTGATCATTAAGAATAGTTAATTTTTGCTTACTCAGATATTCATCTATATTGACTAATTTAACATCTTGTTTTTTATATAATTTTGAATAATAATCGTGAAAAGCTTCTTGTATATCTATGTTATTCACCAAAATTTTCCCTTTATGTTGTATATTAGAAATTGAATTATTTTGTCTTTGTTTCCGCAATTTATAAGCTAACCATCTACCTGGTCTATTTGCATATTCAAAATATTTTTGTTTTGTAAATTTCATTTGAGTCTCTTGTATCAATATCTATCTCTTGTATCAATATCATTGACATTTGCTTTTGTAGAAATTTGATTTGAGTCAACAAGGTATAATCCACTGGCTTATCTCTTAAACATGCCTCTTTACTTTTAATTTCATCCAAGATCGATTGAATTCTCTCTTGTTTCTTTCTCCTCATTTGGGCATTGTATTGGATAAAATAACCCCTCATATGTGCTTTACTGGCATCCCATACAGTTTGAATACTAGTACCCTTATTTAAATTCAATTGAAAATATTCTCTTAGCTTTTTTTTGCATGCATCAACTATATCATTTTTCCGAAGAATTGACTCATTTAGTCTCCATCGAAGTATATTCCGTTTTCCTTTAAAAGTCAACATTACAGGGTTATGATCTGAGAGAGTCTTAGGTAATATTTCAACTTTACCAATGTCCAACATTAAACTTTTAGAAATCAAAAACATATCTATTCTGGAAAATGACTTAAACCTCTCTGAGTAATATGTATATTCTCTAGAATTCCCATTCATAAGTCTCCAAATGTCTTGTAGATCCAACATTTCTTTCAAGTCAAAAAATGTTTGTGGTAATTTTCCCTGTGTATGCTTCACTTCTTTTTGTGAATGTCTATCCTCCCTTGGATGGATTACCCCATTCCAATCGCCCATAAAACACCAATTTTCATATGGTAAGTCCAAAAGTTTATCCATTAAGTTTTTATAGAATACTCCTTTGTCCATATTTGGTGCATAAAGTCCAACAATCAATGTTTTGATTCCTTGTATATTAATTTCAACTACAATGTATCTTCCTTCATCATCAGCCAATATCAGCTTTGGATTCAGCTTTGGTTGTATGTACAAAACTACCCCCTTAGTTTTTTTTAGTCCAGCTGAAATAAATTCTTCTCCAAGTTGTTTTTGAATCAGATACTTAATGTCTTTTTTTTACAAATATGAGTCTCTTGTAGAGAAATTATATCCAATCTCAGTTTTTTCAGGAAGTAAAAAAGTTTTCCTTCTTTTTTGGGGAGAGTTTGCGCCATTAATGTTCCACGTTAAGTATTTGTAATCCATAGGTGTTTTGATGTTTAAAAGCCCTTTTTCAAGTCCAATCCTGCTGCTCCCTTCTCAGATAGATCCTCACTCATCTCTTTATCTTCTGATGTCTCTCCTTTTTCTTCCAAATCTCTGGATGCATCACACATATCTGCCTTATATTTCTCTAGGAATGCTTTTGCTTTTAGAATAGAAGTTATCCTGAACCTTTGCCCTTTGAACATAAAAGTTACACCTTCTAATCTCTCCCATCTAAATGGGATATTATGTTGCTTTAATTTATCAATGAGGAAAGAATAATCTTTTCTTTTTCTTAGTATTCTCGAAGGTATTTCTTTTAATACAGTTATTTCTTTCCCTTCTATATTTAATTCAGTATTATAATGTTTCTTCAAAATTTGCTCTTTTGTAACTTTTCTCACAAAATATATCAATATGTCTCTAGGTACTTTCTTTTCTCTAGCATAACGTGAATTTACTCTAAAAATTTTATCTATTTCCAAATCAAAATCTTGTTCTCTCATCTCTAGGAATTTGGCTAAAACAGAAACAATCCTTTCTCTTACATTTTCATTTGGTTGTTCTGAAACCGCTCTCAATCTCGAAATATGTTCTTTCTCTCTCATTTCTGCAAGAGCAATAGCATCTAAATTATGTTCAATATCTTTAGTGGCAATTTCTGATTTAGTCTCTAATTTTTGCACCTGTCCTTGCGTGTCTTTAAGTTCCCCTGATAGGGGGTTCACAACCTCCTTGACTATCTGCACTTCCTTTTTAAATTCCTGTTTTATCTCCTGGGTTAATTCTTTTTTCATATCTTCCATCTGTTTATTAACTTGTTGACCCAGGGTGGCAATTGAGTCTTCCATTTTCTTGTCTAATAATGTGATTGCATCCAGGATTTCTTTCATTTCCGATGGTGATGATTCTGTTGTTGTTGTAGTTGTTGTAGAATCTGTGGACATTCTTCCAGTCTCTTTTTCCTTCTCTCTGTCTCTCTTCGCCCTTAATGCCATAGTCGTCATAATGTAGATAATATTCCTGTAAAAGAAAAAAAAAAGACAGGAGAGAGGGAAGAGGGAAAAAGGGAGGGGGTAATGGTTGTTTAAAAAAAGGAGAGAGTAAAAAATGTAAAAAATAGAAACAGTCCTTTAAAAATAATTGTCATAGTAACCAAGTTGTAATCCATTAGATACGAAAGTCCATGTAGATGTGAAAACCAAAGATAAAGAGGAAAAAGAAACTTTTTTCGACTGTAGACTAAATAATGATATAGCAATAAACAATTCCAAGGTTTCTCACGCCAGCTTATGTCCCTCCAGTCCAACCATAAAAAAAAAGAAAAAGAAAAAGAAAGGCTACTATAATCCAACTAGCCTATCTAATTTCTATAAAAAAAGGAATCCAGACAAAACATAAAAAATTTAAGAAGTAACTTATATAGTCCAAATAATACTCAAGCAGCTTAAGAGAGAAAAAAAAGAGAGAAAAACTCTTTCATAAAAAAAAATAGCAAGGAGATAAAAGAAAGGACATTAAATCACCAATAAAATTTTAAAATCCAGGCAAAATAATTCCAAAAGCAAAAAATACACCTATTTATCAATAAGTAGAAAAATAGACCAGAATAAAAATAAAGAAAAACTTCACTCATTTCATTTCAGGCAAAGTCAATCAGTTTTTCCAATCCCACCATTTTGGCAAGAAAGAAGTAAAACACCAGCATTTATTAATGAAGTCCAGAGATAAATCTTAGATAATAATAAAGTAAATAATATTTAAAAAATAAAAAGTGTGTCTAAAAGGTTGGGTGAGGTGCTACTTATCTTTAACAGATTTCACGGCTTCCGCAGAGCTTCTTGTCAGTTCCAGTCACCTTTCGCCGCTTCAATCTCCCTTCCCCCGTGGTGGAAATACAGGGGTCGGAAGAGAGCGGCGAATCCAGCGACCCTTCTATGGGCAATCTTCTGCTCTCCCTCTCTTTGAGGGGGATTTTTCGGCGGTTTCTTCTTTTTAAAACCGCCGCAAATGAAAAGCCGCGGAATCGAGGCTGGGAGCCTCGGCTTGGCGCACCGTCCACTCCAACACCCGGAAGTAAACTATATACTCCATCTGTTGATGTCCATGTATAGACTGCATTGTTTTGATCGTTTGAAGACAGTGTCAGCTATGAAGAAATCATTAGAGTGGCAGAAAGTGATAAGTCAGTCTCCTGGTTACTTTTGGTTTCCTAAACCATAAGATCCAACTACATTTTCCCCTTCCATGTTTCCAACATTGGCATTCCAGTCTTCAATCATAAACTGCACATTTTGCTTGCATGTTCTGTCAATTTCAAATTTAACTTGATCATAAAATTCATCAACCTCCTCTTTCTCTGCATCAATGGTTGGAGAATAAACTTGAATGATTGTCATATTAAAGGGTTATCCATGAAGTCTAATTGATACTATTCAGTCATTGATTGCATTGTAGGCTTGTTCTTGCTATACCCTTCCTAACTTTATAAAAGCAGTGCCATTCCTTCTTTGTTTTTCATGTCCTGAGTAATAAACAGTATGATCTTGTTGGGGGAGATGGGCGGTCATATACATTTGACAAACAAACAAACAAACAAACAAATCTTCTGACTGAAAGTGTCCAATCCCAGGCCATCTCAATTTGCTGATGCCTAAGATGTCAATTTGTAGTTGTTTCATTTCATCTTTCACTGTGTTGAGCTTCCCTGTGTTCATACTTCTTATGTTCCATGTTCCCAGTGTAATTCTGTGTTTGCAGCTTCGGATTTTCTTTTCCTGTATGGCAACATCATCAACTAGTCTTCCGTTTAATTTAGCCACATCATAAGCATTATTAGTCCTCCGAAAAATACTCAGCTCTTAGTAGCATTTTTAGTGCCATCCAACCTGGGGGGCCCATCATCTGGCACTATATAATCATTTTATAATTTCTATCCATGTGGTTATTTTGGTAAAAATACAGGAATGGTTTACCATTGCTTTCTCCTACACAGTATTAATTGATGCCTTTGCCATTGTCACTAAAGTGGTAATCTGCCTCAGGCATCTTCCTATATTGCTGCTGCCCAGTATAGATGCCTGCTTGCTTTAGCTGGGTAGCTGGGATGACTTTCATGCCTTGGATGACCCTGCTGAAAATATATACTATTGGCAGGCACTCCTGACATTCTTCATTCATTCCTCCCAGGACCCTCCCCCCCGGCCACATTGAGGCAGCCCAGCAGGGCTGGGGACGGGACGGGTCACAACAATGTGCAAAATATAAAAGATGATATAAAATATACAAGATCAGCATCCATCCAGACAACACACTATATATACAAAAACATCAAAGAAGGGAACTGCATCTACCTTACCCCAAAGCTTGGGAGAATAGCCAGATTTCAAGGCCGTCCAGAATGCCATCAGGGTGGGAGCCACATGAATCATTGGGAGAGTGGCTCATCCCAGAGAGCAGGTGCTGCTACAGAGAAGCCACACTTCCTGGGTCCTGATAAATGACATAGTTTAATTGAAGGGATCTGGAGCACTCCAACTCTGCCACCAGACAGATACCATGGGAGACAGGAGGTCCCCCAAATAACCTGGCCCTATGTCATGTAGAGCTTTATAGGTGATAACTAGCACCTTAAATTGCACCTGCAAGCACACCGGCAACCAATGCAGCTCACAAAGCAATGGTGTCACATGGGCATAGCAAGGCATGCACATCACTGCCTGCAGAGTTGCTTTCTGGAACAGTTGAAACTTATGAGTGGATTTGTTTAGGACTTCTGAATTAGCCTGAAACCTCTTGATGTGAGTCCAGCTGTCTCATGCTCAATTGTGCCAGTAAAGTTAGGCCCATGTATCACATCAGAGGAAGAGGATGTGAAGGAGCCTCTAACCTTGTATGTTAGAGGCTTAAAATAGAATGTATTGAGATTGATTTTATAATGTAATTTATTTTAATATCCCAGTTGTTTAAAAATAAATAGCACATGTCTGAACATGTATAACAATCACACTTTGTAAATATCAGATTCTACCTTCGAAGTTTCTATCAAACAATTTTAAGGTGTTAAAAACCCATTGTGTTTGTTGAGATACTCTGATACGGCCTGAAACCTTTCAATGTGAGTTCAACAGCACATTTTACACATTTCATTTGTTAATTGATAAGGTATATGTATCTTATCTGCATCTGCATAACCACCCTGTCCTCATTTCCCCCACCTTTCCCCTTGCTTCATCCCAGTTTGAATCATAGATTCAGTTTAGCCACTCTATGCATCTGACAAAGTGAGCTTATGTCTTTTAATAAAATGTGTTAGTCTGAAAAGATGCTACCAAACTCCTTCTGATAACTGGAATACATGTGTCTCAACCGCATAGTACATTTGTGTGCTATCATTCATCTTTTAAAGTAGTTTTTCTCCTTTTTATTTAATGTTGTTATTTACATTTTTTAAAAGAATAGGCAAAAAAGTATATTACTGCTTTGGTGTTAAAATTCTATACATTGGAAAAACTTAAAACTTATCAACAAGTTTTTAATCAGTTTCTAAATTAGCTCAAATATATTTTTTCATTTCTGTGACATTGCACACGTATATATAAAAAAGCCTTTTAGTTGGCAAATTAAAACTACTACTGCTACTGATTAAACTGTCAAAGAGAAATAGAGAGGAATACCAGGACATAAATATTTGGTGAAAGACACAATTCCCTGATCCCCCTAAATGTTACAAGAAATGTCTGAATTGTGACTTTTTGTGATGGAAGACTATCCTGAGGCAATTTGTGGAGATTGTCCTAATCTTACTGTTTTTAAAAAATAATGGGTTTTTGGTACTCTGAAAAAAGCAAGCACATAAGACAGTAATGATTTGATGACAGTGTAATGAAGAATCTCCTGTAAAGAGGAATTAATAAAGCATGGACATTGCAGGGTAAATATCTAATATGATGGTACTCATTTAGGACTGAAGGAGAATGGAAACAAAATGTTATGCTTCTAATTTTAGTTCTTCATCCTTCATCCTTTATCTTTTGCTGCAATTTCAACCAGTTTATATTGCAAAGTATTATTCAGTATTGTAGCCTGAATTCTTGTGAATCCATAGTACAAATGTATTTGCTTATAGTATACAAAATAAGTGTCTCATACTGAAGGGCCACTTAGCATATTTGTACCAGCACTGGACTAGCCACCAATCTTTTGCCAGCAAAAAAGTAGACATTGCATACATCCCAACCTTTTCAGAAGCATAGCTGACTCTCCCATATCCATCCTTTGTAGCACTTTGTGGTTTGTGAAGGCCACACCCATATCTGAAATTCCTGATGGTCAGTTCTTCATGAGAGAATATATCCCAACTACTGCATTCTTTTTTATTTTATTTTCAAGATATATTTAAAATACAAAAAAGAAAAAAACTATAGAATAGATAGAAAAGAGAACTAAAGAAAAAAGAACCAACTATAAAGATGTGAATAGAAAGAGAGAAAAGAAAAGGCGACTTCCAACTGTTTCCGATACAGATATAAAATTAAATACAAATCTAATCTCTTACAATTAATTAACCTATCATAACATTATTTCTATTACAACAAATCATTCCATCTCTAAAACTCAAAATCAAAACATCATTTTTTTCAATTACAAGCAAATATTCCAAAAGTGGTTGCCAATTTGATATAAATGTAGAAATAGAATGCTCTCTTATTAAAGCTGTTAATTTAGTCATCTGAGCCAAATCCATTAATTTAACAATCTAATCTTCAACTGTAAGTATTTGTGGATCTTTCCATCGTTGTGCATATAACGATCTTGCAGCCGTGATCATATATAGTAGCGAAACTCCATGCTGTTTCTCTAGTTGTTTTTCCATCAAACCTAAAAGAAAAAGTTCTGGCTTTCTTTGTATATTTACTTTAAGAATATTCTGAATAATAATACATATTTGGTTTTAGCCTTCTCACAAGTCCACCAAAGATGGTAAAAGGTTCCTTTGTCCTGTGAACATTTCCAACAGACATTAGTTACACCACTATACATTTTTCACAACTTATCGGGAGTTAGTACTTATCGGGAACTACTGCATTCTGCATTCTTAACAAAGTCTACCTTGAATAAATGTTGAGAGCCAGTTTGGCCTAGTGGTTAAGGTGCTGGACTAGAAACCAGGAGTCTGTGAGTTCTAGTCCCACCTTAGGCATGAAAGTCGGCTGGGTGACCTTGGGCCAGTCACTCACTCTCAGCCCAACTCACCTCACAGGGTTGTTGTGGGTAAAATAGGAGGAGGAAGGAGTATTAGGTATGTTCGCCACCTTGACTTATTTATAAAAATAATAAAGGCAGGATAAAAATTAAATAAATAAATAAAAATAAAAGAAACCGCTACTGAGGTAAAGATGAGTGGCTGAATATTTGATGTCTCTTCCTGTAGCAGTCACTGCTGCTGCTTTTAAAGTCTTTAAATGGTATACTTAAAATGTTCATTTGTTTTGCTTAGTAGTACAAGAAGGCACCTTAAAACATTTTCAAATGAAATAAATTTACTTGTTGCATACAGGTAGCTTATGCATATTGTTAGTCTTGCATTCTAGCATTTCACAAAAATTAAATAAACCATAAAACTGGAGTAACTGGAGGATTTTTTTAGGATGCAGGATAAGATTACAGGATAGGATTATCCTTTGTCTTCCCATAATAATATTGTGAAACCAATTTATGTTCCTTGAAATGTAATGTTTTCATTGTCCTTAATTTTATTAAATTATTTAATGCCATATCAAAAATGTTAAACATTCTATATGACGGCTGTTGTGGGTCTTCCGGGCTGTGTGGCCGTGTTCTGGAAGTTGTGGTTCCTAACGTTTCGCTAGCATCTGTGGCCGGCATCTTCAGAGGGCAGGAGCACAGACAGAAGCGATCTCTCTGTGCCCAGCTGGACACGGAGAGATCGCTTCTGTCTGTGCTCCTGCCCTCTGAAGATGCCGGCCACAGATGCTGGCGAAACGTTAGGAACCACAACTTCCAGAACACGGCCACACAGCCCGGAAGACCCACAACAGCCATCGAACTCCGGCCATGAAAGCCTTTGACAATACATTCTATATGACCTTTAAATGTCACACAGTTCTGTTCACTAACTCCTGCTTCAGTTCCAGGAGTTCTGAAAACGTTGAACCATTTGAAACATTAATGTTTAAACTTTCTTAATTCTATCAAAATGCTTATTTCTTGTTTGGCCATGATCTATGCATACTGTAAGAATGCTTATTTTTAATTTAACCAGAAGTGGGATGATAAAGGTTCTTGGATTATACATTAAGTTGTTTGAAATTCCGGTCTTTGTGTTATGATATTACAGATAGATAGAAGAGAATGATATGCAAATGTACTGACCATATATTTCAGAGCCTGATAGTCGTATCAACATGGCACAATTTAAACTGCACTTATATTTTCCTTATTCTTCATTTGTTATATCCAGAGGAAATAGCAACTTTCAAGTAGAAGTATACAGATTTGTTATATATAACAAAGAAATTAAAAAATAGTAGCACTTCATTTCATTTCTTTTCTGTTTTCAAGCACACAGATTTATGTCAGTACATGGACAAACATCCTGGAGGACTTCATCCAGACAATGTGAAGGTAGGACACTACTTTCCACGTAAATATTATGATACAGTCTTACAGTGAGCAATAATATTTGGAACAGCTTACGCCCGGAGGTTAGACAGGCCCCCACTCTCCCAGTCTTCCAGAAAGGGGTGAAGACATGGTTATGCCTCCTCTCTTGGGATGGGAGGGGGGATAGCCATTCATGGGGGTGGCTGGCACCGTGATTGTGCCAAGGATAAGATTTTATGCCCATCTTGAATTTTATATTTTATATTTTTGTATTTTTTATACTTGTATTTGTTTTTACGTGTATTTATACTTGTGCTGGTATTATATTGTAGTGTTTTTATTGACTGTCATTTTATTATCTGTAAGCTGCCCAGAATCGTGGTATACGAGATGGGCGGCAAATAAATTTGACAAATAAATAAATAAATAAAATATACTGTCAATGTAAGTAGATTATTTCTATGCTGAAGAAAGCAGCCAGTTACCATTGGCAGCTGCAAGATGGGGCAGGTGATGTCACATACTGTACATTATGATGTCATTGCACAAATAATGTCAATTATGTACTGTATGTTGTTATACATAATATCACTGACATAAGTTATATAATTCACATCCTTTGCATGATGATATTGTGATGTGAAGTCATTTGCTATCCCCCGCAGCTGCTAAATTGCTGCCTATGAATAATGTATTTATAAACAGGCCTTTTAATGATTAGATCTCTTGGATAAATAAAAATATTTTTTTTATTATGTAGGGTTTTTTCCAAGTGGGATTGTAACAGCTACCCCCAAACTTAGTTTTTTATTTAGACATGGAGGGGTGATTTGCCCTGGTTACTTACATGGAAATCAGCCAAATTATTGTAGCATAAATGGAGAGTCAGTTAATTATACAGCAAGCATGTGTCTCAGAAATCATCCATATACTATTTGTATAAATACAATATGCCTTGATGCTTTTCAGCAACAGACATCTCGGAAATGCTATATATCGTATAACATACACTGCAGCTTTTGATGTAAGGTTGCATCTTAAGTTTCTCCTAGACAAATAAAAATGACTTCACCACAAAGAAATCTGCCAAACATCTAGTTAGCCCTCTGGTATTTTGTCCCTCCCTAAGAGGGGCTGGGTCACCTTGAAAAGGGCTGATGGACATGATGCAGTAGGAACAGTGCAAAATGCACACTCCACCACTCATATTGCCATTGCATAGGCCTGAATGCAGGTACCAGTCGTCATTTTTGGTCCTACATCACTGTTACTCTAGGAAACTTTCACTTGCTTCATCTCTTGAAACCCCCTACGTACAAACTTGACATACATTCATTCACATACTTCACATATTCACATCAAACTCACATCCAATTTCCTGTATGAAAGTCACCTTTCACTATGTAAATTAGTTGTAGTAAACATTTGACTTGTAATTCTTTCCTGTCTTACCCACTTTTGCACAATAGAGAGAAGATAGAAAGCATCTGCATTGTACCCCTTTGCAATATAACTATGATTATAACCCTAAGATTGAGAACAAGATAAGATTTGATCTTCTCCTTCCCTTAGAACTACAATTCTAGTTCTAGTAGAGAAACTTCCTGTCTTCTCTGTAAAATAGGAAGAAGAAACTATGCTTTCCTGTTACCTGTTAACTAAGCCAGTATGTAGATATTAGAATTTGATGAATATCTTTCCACTAGTAAACACAGACAAATATGGGGGGAGCAAAGTGAGATTACGATAAGGAGGGGCAAATAATGACATATGCATGATGATGTCATTGCATAATTGTGCCATTTATGTGATGAAGTCATGATGCACATGTCATTTTTGTGTCACTATGGCTTGCTTTATATGCCTATGCTAGTAGACAAAAATACTTGATTAATATTTTCCTACTGTTCTCTTAACATTTCTTTCAAAATCTAAAGAACATTTAGAATATAATCAAAGCTTTTAAAAAATCTTACAGAAATACATCAAATACTGATTTTTGTGGGAAAGTATAGGATCTGTAGAGAAGGATAGGATGAGTGGTCATATCACTAGAAAATTTTCAAAGCCATTGCTGTTGATTTATCCCTCTGTTATGACTATCCACTAGATACATTTTTTTTGCAAAAATAGAACAGAGTATAATAAAATAGAATATTAACTGAATAAATGATATGAAAGGTGCATTTATTCAGTCTATAAGCTCTGCAGAACTAGGCAACCTCAATGACTCTTATAAAAATAACCTTGGCAACTCTTTGTAAAAAGAGAGCTTTATAGTGTGATATGGTATGTATACTATAGGTTGTTCCATGTGCCCACTAATTTGACTTTAAAATTAGAGGAAGGGTTTATATCAAATTTAAATGGGAATACAGGTAGTCCTCGAGTTATGTTGGCAATTGGGACCGGAATTTCCATCGCCAAGCGATGCGGTCGTAAAGTGCAACATCACATGATCACATTGCTTAGCGATGGCAATCCCTGCAGTCCCCGTTGCTGTTGTTAAGTGAGGATCGTGGGTCATTAAGTGAGTATCTCCTCGCAATATGTCTATGAAGGTTCTCAGTCATCCAGGTGGAATTGTCTGTAGCTTGAATCATCTCAACTGGATTTCTATTTTCTCAGTGGAAACGTTTCGCTCCTTATCCAAAGAGCTTCTTCAGTCTGAGTAAAGTTAGTAAGGGAATCCTTAAATATGTTTCTAGGTGGCTGTGTGACCTTGCACCTGGGGCTAGGTCATGGTTATTTTGAGATGTTATTTCTAAGTCCCTTTATCATCTAAAGGAGGATCGTTAAGATTACCATGCTGCTGTTGAGCTTGCGAAATGGTCTTAATCTTCCTAGGCACAGAAGACAAAGCAGGAAGGAAAATAGGGGAAAGATTGTGCCTGAGGCCCCCACCTCTATTCAAGGAAGGATTTTCCAAGTTGGCATAGATGGATTCCTTGACCCCTCTCTCATTTAAGGATTCCCTTACTAACTTTGCTCAGACTGAAGAAGCTCCTTGGATAAGGAGCGAAACGTTTCCACTGAGAAAATAGAAATCCAGTTGACATGATTCAAGCTACAGACTATCTCCTCGCAACTTCATGCCAGGTTCCAACAACCAAAGTCAGTGGGGAAGCCGGCAGGAAGTTGCAAGTCCCAGGCAGCTTGCAAGCAGGCCTGCAGGCAGGTAAGTGGTTGCTGCTGGGGAGGGAGTGAGGGAATGTGCGGGTGACTGGGGAGGCGCGGCATGAATGCAGTGGGGCTTGGGGTGGCTGCTGCCAGGTGGGAGAGGGTCCACGAGGGTGCACAAGTAGCGGGGGAGGTGTTGCGTGAGCATGGTGGGGTTTGGGGTGGCTGCTGCCAGGTGGGAGAGGGTGCACAAGGGTGCGTGAGTGGCTGGGGAAGGTGTGCAAGTGGCTGGGGAGGCACGACACGAGCACAGCAAGGCTTGGGGAGGGTGCACGGGTGGAGGAAACTAACCCGATCAACTTTCGACCTTCCCTGCCAGCTTCCCGATTGACTTTGCTTGTGGGAAGCTGGCAGGGAAGGTCACAAATCATGGGATGCTGCAATTTGTCGTAAGTGTGAGCTGGTTGCCAAGTGCCCAGATTGTGATGATGTGACTTTGAGGACCGGTTGTAACCACCACTCATTCAGCACTGTCATAACTTCGAACAGTGTCCTGCTTCAGGTTTCAATCACACATGCACAAACATGGTTGCTATGGAATTTAGCAATTTTACTCCAAGGTTGAAGAGATAACAGGGAACAAAGGAATGTAAACAAAACTGAGGCTTGCCTGAAGAGTTTGATTTCTAAATAAGAGCATGCAGAACAGTAGTCCAAATCTAAATCTAGGGTTCCAAAAACCAAGTCAGAGTTGGCTGTTGTGGGTCTTCCGGGCTGTGTGGCCGTGTTCTGGAAGTTGTGGTTCCTAACGTTTCGCCAGCATCTGTGGCCAGCATCTTCAGAGGGCAGGAGCATAGACAGAAGCGAAATCTCTGTGCCCAGGGACTAGAACTCTCAGTGTCCTGGTTTGCCATTGGCTCCTTCCTAGGGCTGAGAGAGAGTGACTGGCCAAAGGTCACCCAGCCAGCTTTCATGCCTAAGGCGGGACTAGAACTCACAGTCTCCTGGTTTCTAGCCCAGCACCTTAACCACTAGACCAAACTAATAGTTACATTGCCTAACTCCAGCCTTGGATTCATCAAGCCTAGCACGTCTCATGATGTGTTCTGCATACAGGTTGAATAGGTAGGGTGAGAGTATACAACCCTGCCGTACTCCTTTCCCAATCTTAAACCAGTCCGTTGTTCTGTGCTCTGTTCTTACCGTTGCTACTTGGTTGTTATACAGATTCCTCAGGAGGCAGACAAGATGACTTAGTATCCCCATACCACCAAGAACTTGCCAGAATTTGTTATGATGCACACAGTCAAAGGCTTTAAAATAGTCAATAAAACAAAAATAGATGTTTTTCTGAAACTCCCTGGCTTTCTCCATTATCCAGCGGATATTGGCAATTTGGTCTCTAGTTCCTCTGCCTTTTCTAAACCCAGCTTGTACATCTGGCAATTCTTGCGCCATGAATTGCTGGAGTCTACCTTGCAAGATCTTGAGCATTACCTTACTGGCATGTGAAATAAGTGCCACTGTTCGATAGTTTGAACATTCTTTAGTGCTTCCCTTTTTTGGTATGGGGATATAAGTTGATTTTTTCCAATCTGATGGCCATTCTAATCAACAAGGTTTTCATATTTTATGGCCCATTGGAAAATCTGAATTGTCTTGAATAAAGAGGAATTTGTAAGATATTTATTTGTTTTATTAACATAATTTTTAAACTGTCCATTCTCACAACTCTGCCATAAAACTTATTTAATGAAGTGTCATGACTTTGAGCTTATTAGACTGAATATAATAAGTTACTCTGTTTTGCTCTTTTTATCTGTTTGAATAATAATTTTTAGTGAATCAGTGCATAGATAAAAAAATCAATCGTATACATAGATTAGATTCTGTATCTGTAGGTGTGGTTCAGTGTCAAAAACTACAATTGGCCCTTTTAAAACACGATTATTTAAATGTATGTGGGTGACAGTGTCAGTAATATGTTCATGTCTATAATTACTTCACTGAATTGGTTTGGAAGGAATTTTGGATCCATTTTGGAAAGATTACACTTGTAACTTTTCAAATGAAATGATCATTTTTAAATTCTATGTCAGTACATAAAGCCATTTTAAAAGTCAGAGGGACGCACATCAAAAGTTTTCAGTGTCATAGAAGTCATGTTATTTAGTCGTAGGGCTAGATTTTCACATTAATTATAGTGGATATGCTAAACAGAATTATTTTCATTTAATGTTAATGATAAGTTGCTGTCTCCCATTACTCTTCAGAGGATAAGCAGGTGCAAAAAAGGATAGGATAATATTATGCTAAATTAAAGCTGCCTCTTTCAGAGGGCATTGAAAATTGATTTTAAATAAGCTTCTCTGTAGATAATATGTCAAATATATAATCAATGTTCTGTTTTGTGTGTTTCTCTGGCATTTAGGCATTAATTAATTACAATAAGCATGGACATCATTTAATAATAATATTTTCCCAATTTTTGTGTATCACTTGCTTAATGAACCATCTAATGGACCTACTGAAATTCAGCATTGTCCTGAACTTGCATCTTCAAAAATCCATTCACCATCTTTTTCCCTTATAAAAGCATAAATACAGATATCTAGAAAAAAAGATGAAGACAGTTTTGAAAGAGCCACTGATTATGAAGAGCAGAAAGAACCTTTTCACTTCATTTATTAAGAGGAAGATATCCTTATTAGTGGTAGCAGATAAGGGTAAAATAATGCTAATTAATCAATCCTACGCTGCAAATTAAGTACACTTTGTTGTCATTACTAACATCACCTCAGCAATTACCAGTCCCTCATCATTGCTACTATATGTCTCTTTGAATGATCTGTAATTTGCTACTTGAAAGGATAATCCACATTATTACAAAGCTCACTCTCTTGGATTTATGAAAAAATATACTGTATATTTTCAGCATTCACTGAAACTCTTCCTCCCTTTCTCTGCTTCCTTCCTTTCTTTTTAAATTAATTATATTCTTTGACTGCTGTGTTTTAATAAGCCAATTAAAGCACTTCTACTTTCTTATATGGAGCATAAATCTTTATCTGCAGTCTTTATTTCAGGGTTTTTGTCTCTAACTTCCTCAGGATTCTTTCAAAGCCCTCCTGATCAAGCTTGTCATGGTTCAGCCAAATCCTCCCCCCCCCCCTGTTATTTCTTCTGAAGTACAAGGCAGCTCACGGATATGAACACCACCTGAGCCCCATTTTTTCTTTCCTGGATATTAAAAGGCCATGGTGATACAGATGTAGCTGCTCTTGGCATTATCATTTACCTCCACACAGATTAGCAGAAAGGATCACTGTCTGAATTTGATAAGCACAGGAAATTGTTCTGTCACATCCCTAATCCATGCTCCTGACAGATCGCACTCTTCACAAGTCAGTGAGTTCAGTCAGCATATGTTTGTTTCAGTAGTAAATTGTCAAATATCGTAACTCTTCTCTTTGCCTTCTTGCAGGATGCAGATACATGTCTTATTCTGACACACAAGGAAGAGCCATTTTTGATAATATGCATAGAGGCTGTCATATTTTCAAAAACAACTATAAGGTTCTTTTTCCTGTAGCACAGCATCTCTCTACATATTACTGGGAATAAAATGAGTTAATTTATCATTCATTCACTATATTTTATTATTCATCTACTACATATAGTATATGGACATCACAAGCTGTTTAAAGAATTAGTGGCACTGACAGGATTGAGAAGCTTGGGAAGATGCTTGTTGGGAAGGGCACTGCTTTGATAATTTCTTGCTTACCTCCCTCCCACATAACTTAGAGCAGAGCTTTCCAAACTTTTCATGTTGGTGACACACTTTTTAGACATGCATCATTTCACGACACACTCTTACAGCAGGGCACAAGGCAGGCACTAGGACCTGCGTGGAATCACAACAGGTTTGGAGGCAGCAGGGCACAAGGCGGGCACTAGGACCTGCGTGGAATCCTGGCAGGGCAGGTTTGGAGGCAGCAAGGCACAAGGCAGGAACTAGGACCTGCGTGGAATCCTGGCAGGGCTCGGAGGCAGCAGTAGCTGCGACACACCCAGACACTGCAGTCGACACACTAACGTGTCCCGACACACAGTTTGGAAAGCTCTGACTTAGAGTAACAAAACAAACAAAAAAACCTGTTGTTTTTTGTTGCAGAGGGGGGAAATGTGTCCCTTTTTCCATAAGATATAAAAGGACTGAACATGGTTCTTTCTCATCCCTTCACAACATTTTGCCCAGAAATGTGCAGTATTCTGGCTGGCATGCCTACCAGCTGGTATTGAAGTTCTGAAAGGAAAAAAAGGAAAACCATTATTTACCAGGTCAACAGTAGAGCAGTTACAATTGTAATATTTTCCCTTTTTTTCTTAATTAAATAAGCACTCTTTTATTGGTTACACTAGTTGCTAGAGAGGTGAACCTCTAGACCAGGGGTCGGCAAACTTTTTTATGCCAGGAGCCATTTTGACATTTATAACATATATAACATCACTCGAGGGCCAGGGGGCGGGGTTTGTGGGTGGGAGCCAATCGCGTGGAAGGGGGCGGGGTTTGCGGGCGGGAGCCAATCGCGTGGAAGGTGGCGGGGTTTGCAGGCAGGAGCCAATTGCACGTACTGGGGTCAGGGTTTGTGGGCGGGAGCCTTGAAAACAATTTTGGGTGGCAAAATGTAGCTGCAGCTCCCCACCCTACCCCACCCCACCCGCCACCAGGATTGTATAATCTCCGAGTTAATTGCTCGGAGACAAGTCCGCTTCCCTGATCTTCTCCTCTGCCTGTCCTTTGCTCCCTTACAGCGCCTTGGAGACAAAGCCTCCCACAATCTGCCCCTTTCCTGATTGCAACCAGGGATCTTCTTCCCCGCCCCCTCAGCCTGCTCCTCTGTGCCTTTGGAATCTTTGCGGGGGGGGGGGATCCACAGATGCCACCCAGGTTTGCGTTCTGCTCTCGACCAGCCCGCAGGGCGAAGGGAGTGTTCACAGCCAGGCAGCGATTAGTTACCGGAGCGGGCGCGGATGGTGGCGGTGGAGTGGAACCCTCTCCCGGGGCTGCTCCCACAGATGGCTCTGACTTAGTTGAGCGGGGAGCGGAGGGGAACGATTGGTGGGCTCGGAGTCTGCGCAGTGGGGGAAATGTTGGCCGAGGTGTGGCTGGCTTTGTCCGCTTGTTTCTTCGCCGCACTCCTGGCTCTTCGAGCGCCGCCGCTGAAAGCTCCGCCCGTGGCTCTCTCGCTCAACCTCGCCGGGCTCTTTCAGGACCTGATCTGGTACGGGAAGACCAAGACCGCCTGTGGGCAGCGCCCTGCCCTTCTGTAGACCTTTGATGTTCACAAGAGAACCCGCACAAGAGCCACACTCAAGGGGCCAAAGAGCCGCATGTGGCTCGCGAGCCACAGTTTCCGACCCTTGCTCTAGACAATCACATCCTCTCTCTTCAGAGTAACATTTTCCCCTGCATTTTTTAAATAGAAAAGAATGTTTAAAAATCTAAAAATTGTACTGCTAAATTTTAGCTTTCTATATTGCTTCCTCATTTATTTGTTTTTAGCAGTGCACCAATTCAAGTGCAATGAATGACATTTCAAAACTGATGAAAATTTTTGCTAGCAGGATATGTTTCAATCTGTAATCTATAATAAGAGTTGGAAAAATGTGTCTCTTTGATACAAGAGCTGATGTGTCTTTATTAGAGAAATTGTTGTTTTTAATGTGTTTGCCCTTACACTTTAATCATTGCTAACACACTGATATCACACTCCATAAACCTCTAAATTGGTTTGACCTTCATATGACAACATTCCTCCCACCCCTCCCTGGACTCATTACTGAAAAGCAATACCTCAGTTAAAGTGCGGTTGTCAGGACAAAACAGCAAAAATATTATTGTTTCTTTTTACGCTGTCATCAAATGCACATTTTAAAACAGTTTAGATAGTTTTAAAATAAAGGTTCATCCTTGGATAAAGACTAAATAGCATGATTGTAAGATTATACTTCTATATATTTAAACTATAAATTTAAAACTTAAATATATTTCTTCACATTTAAATTACACTCTTTGCTTTCCCAGTCATCACAGCTTCAGTTGAGACACCATTCAGATATCTTTACTCCATAATGTGTTCTCTTCAAACTAAACCAATTTTAAATTTTGATTCTAAAACTTGATTGGAAAAATATTGAGGAAACAGGACCTTTAGTCCTTAACAGTAACTTACACATTTGGTTGTGCTCAAAAATCTTAATTTCAGTTCCCATGCAATAGAATTGAACTGTCTGTCTGTCTGTCTATTTATTTACAGTCAAAGACCAAAACCATTGCAAGGTAATATGTCGATGAAGGTTCTCAGTCATCCAGGTGGAACAGTCTGTGGCTTGAATCATGTCAACTGGATTTCTATTTTCTCAGTAGAAACGTTTCACTCCTTATCCAAGGAGCTTCTTCAGTCTGAGTAAAGTTAGTAAGGGAATCCTTAAATATGTTTCTAGGGTGGCTGTGTGACCTTGCACCTGGGGCTAGGTCATGGTTATTTTGAGATGTTTATTTCTAAGTCCCATTATCATCTAAAGGAGGATTGTTAAGATTACCCTGCTGCTGTTGAGCTTGCGAAATGGTCTTAATCTTCCTAGGCACAGAAGACAAAGCAGGAAGGAAGATAGGGGAAAGGTTGTGCCTGAGGCCCCCACCTCTATTCAAGGAAGGATTTTCCAAGTTGGCATAAATGGATTCCTTGACCCCTCTCTCAAACCACCTATCTTCTCTGTCTAAAATGTGAACATTAATGTCCTCAAATGAGTGTCCTTTTTCCTTTAGATGAAGATAAACTGCAGCAGGGTAATCTTAACGATCCTCCTTTAGATGATAATGGGACTTAGAAATAAACATCTCAAAATAACCATGACCTAGCCCCAGGTGCAAGGTCACACAGCCACCCTAGAAACATATTTAAGGATTCCCTTACTAACTTTACTCAGACTGAAGAAGCTCCTTGGATAAGGAGTGAAACGTTTCTACTGAGAAAATAGAAATCCAGTTGACATGATTCAAGCCACAGACATTGCAAGGTAAAAACATGAAGGAATACTTACAAAAGATACAGCTATTAATAGATTATATAATAAGATCTAATCAAATGGCAATATAAATACCAAATTAATAATTACAACATTAGACCCAAGTCATCCTTATAGCAGTTGCTTCTGAACAGAATTAGCAACCTTCCTGGATTTTTTGGGGAGAAAATACATGTTTTCTAGCAGAAAATACACATTTTCCTCATCCAACTACTGTAGTCCAAGCAGTTAACTAGCAGGGGCATTATTAGGACAGAGAATCAGATTAATACATGGAACTATGCAGCAGAACATGAGAAAGTAATTCAGCTGATCTTGCTGAACAGGACAGAGGCAGTCCTGTAGCTGGATGTTGCTATAATTGCCCTCCAGAACCATAGATTACGTAATGTTATCACAGAAGAGCCAACAAAAAGGCTTTTCTGTGCAAAGCAGACAGAGTATTAGAGAACCACCTTTACAATAATGGGGGGCTAGACTACAATCTTTCTGTAAAGCTGATGGGATATACGCTGGCTTAAAGGGGAAAAACCGAGGCTTGAGAATAAACAGGCAAGAATGCAGCTTGTTAGGGCTAACAGTGTTTACTGATAGCATAAGGCAATAATGTATATACAATCACATTATCGCAAAAACGAAAAAGATGAATATACAAGATACATCATTGTAAAAGGAAAAACAAAACAAACTTATAAGCAGAGTTCCATGTATTGATCCCAGGGCCAGAGTTCCTGCCATGGCCTATACCCAAAGCCAGGCATAGCTCACTCTGCCCAGTCCACGGGAAGTGAACACGTGAAGAACTACATGGCTAAAAGACACTAGAAATCAAGAAGACATAGAACACCATTTTGCATGGTTGTATATTCAGTTATTCCAGCATTCTGATTGGCTGGAAGTTAGCTGTTACACACACACTAGGCCCAAAGCATTAGGCCTAAAGCACATAGCATGAGTTCCTCCCCCTCCTTGCTCAGGGGGCCTGGGCAAGGCTTCCCACAGAAGGAAATCAGGAGGCATTGCTCTCATTGGAAGATTCAGTGCTTGTGTGGGAACTAGTCATAACAATACACACGTGACCGTTGTTATCTTGCACCTGCACTTCACGTCACCATGAGAACGCTGTGCTTTGTACAGGAATGCAATTTGCCAAGACACTTTTGCTTTGTAGAGAAACCCAATTTACCAATATCATATGAGAAATCTGATAGTTGTGAGTCACTTTGGATTGCAGTGGGATATAAATGGGATATTAAATGAGAATCAAACGTGTTGTTTTAACTCCAATGACATTTTTTGAAACCTTTGTTGGAGCTAGAATTCAGCTGAGAGGCCATAATAATTTTAATTAATTGTCTGTGTTTTTCTTCCTTAAGATAAAAATTGTCAATAAGGGAGACAAAATAAACTTCCATACAGTTTAATTTTAACCATCCTAATTCTGTATTATCTTTTTGAAATAGCGTGTTATAATACAGCTGCAGTTTATCTTATTTTTTCTGTTTTTCCTATTTTTTTGTTTTGTTTTATTGCATTGCATTTCCTTTCTGTTGAAAGTCTAATATTGTTCCTGTATTTTATTAGCAAATATTAGCCTCAGAAAAATCTCCTTTTTAAAATACCGTGTGTGTATACAGAGGAAAGAAATAAAAATTTTCAACTTCAGTAATACAAAATTTCTGTACTTTCATGTTACATGTTAACCCCTTTCATAATCATAGTTTACAAGTTCATAAAAGTGCTGGGATGATAGGTAATTAGGAACTATTTCATCTCAGCATATTGAATATAGGAACTTGTAATGGACTAAATCTTCTACAAATACTACTGTTGTATGAAGTTGTATTTGTTTCGTTTGTCTCTGTTATCAAATTACTCTCTTGCCATTAGTATTAATGTTAAAACAATTATTTTTCGAAGGATTTACTATTACCTTAAAACCTCTGTGAAATCAGCATGGAACAATAATATTTTGCCAGCACACAAGACAGTTTTTGTTGTAATGCTTTGACAAATATTGTTCATACAAGACTGAACTTTTAATAATATATAAAATGGACATTGGTTGGTGTACTGAGAAAATATCTAATCTCATTGTCAGTTTTGAAAGCTACTGCAGATGAATGAAAAAAATAGCTTTGTTCATAGTTTGAGCTTTCAAATTAAAAATTTGAATGACATGCTGCAGCTAAAATGTCTTTGAATGTAGTCCCTTTTCACTCCTCTGTTTTTTTCTTGTAAGGAATGTGTTCTCTACTTTCCATGTGCTGTTATTCCCTATAATTAGCAAGCATACACACCTGTCTTTAGGCTATCATCTAATCTGTAAAACTAAGTGAATAAATAGAATATAACTGTGACTTAATAGGATTTGTTTTTTGTTTGTAGTTATTGTTGTGGATTTTAAAGCAGGGTTATGCAGTTGGATGCAGTGAAATGTGTGTGTGTTCATTCCTGTGGGTTCAGTTAAAAATCCTAGTTTTAAATAATATCTATATTAATAGAGTTGTTTCACCAGATATAAGCATTCTGATCTTTATGTAGGAAGGCAATGCACTACATACAAATATTAATGAACATGTTTTCCCCCCTCTTTTTCAGTTATTTTTATTTCAATTGCTGCGAGGACTTTCGTACATCCACCAACGTTACATTTTGCACAGGGATCTGAAACCCCAAAATCTTCTGATCAGTGACACTGGGGAGTTGAAACTGGCAGATTTTGGTAGGAAAGCCATTAATTACAAGATTATTTGATAATGATGTGAGCAATGTTGAGAGATGGCTTGAGCAATTCTCTTCTTAGTTACAAGTTGACTTTGGCCACCATACCAGTAGAGAAAATGGAACAGGTAAAAATGCAGTACTTCATATTTCTTTGATCTGGTCTGCCTTTATTTTTTTGTCAACTCAAGGCAGCATACATACCTAATGCTCCCAACTCCTATTCTCACAAAAGGCCAAAAGATTGAAATATCTTTCATACTGATTGTGTGCCATCAAGTTGGTATTGACCGTTAGTGACCACATAGACTTTCTTCAGGTTGTTCTGTCCTCCACTTGGCCCTTCAGGTCTTCCAATAGCGCACCCATTGCCACTGAATATTGAGTCTATCCACCTTGTTGCTGGTCCATAAGAGATCATTTGAAAACATAGAATTCATAGCTGCAAGGTTTTAGTTATCATAAAATTTAAAATGAAAGACATTATACCTTATAGGAGAGAAACATTAATATTTTTTCAAGTAGGGGAAAAGGTATATAAATATATTTTAGTTTTCAAACCATAAATATTTCAGCTATAGAGAAGAATCACTCATACTAGTAGCAGTAATATTATATATAAAAGAAATGCAAATATACTGTAAATATAGGAGTTTGATTTATCTACATGAAGTGTAGATATGAAAGTTGATGCTAGCACTTATAACTTGATTTGGTTTTATGCAGTGACAGTAAATGAAGTTTATGTAAGTCCCACTCCATGAATAGTTTTCAGTCTTCATTTGAATGGCATTGCAGCAGATCCCTGAGAAACCTCTATTCACCCATACTTATGGGAAAAAAATGCTACTAATGTTCATATGATGTACTTACCACTATATGATGTACTTACCACTATATCAAAAACCTGTCAGTCATGGAGTAAAGTTATGTAGCATCTTAGATAATAATGGGGTGAATAATGTGTTAATAACAATAATAAATAATAATGGGGAGAGCCAGTTTGGTCTAGTGGTTAAGGCAACGGGCTAGAAATCAGGAGTCTGTGAGTTCTAGTCCCACCTTAGGCATGAAAGCTGGCTGGGTGACCTTGGGCCAGTCACTCTCTCTCAGCCCACCCCACCTCACAGGGTTCCTGTTGGGAAAATAGGAGGAGGAAGGAGTATTAGGTATGTTCGCTGCCTTGAGTTATTTATAAAAATAATAAAGGCAGGATAGAAATCAAATAAATAAATAAAAATAAAATAATACTTTATTTAGGAAACAAATACTACATGCAGTTGATGGAACATGTTATATTCTTATTCATTCACTTGATAACATTGACAATAAAACTCATATTTTGACATTCTTTGTTTACAAACATCTTATATTATTGTGACTAGACAGAAGAAAAGTCACATATATCAACTATATACTGTATTTTCATGCCTTTATTAATTGGGACATTTAAGTACTGACAAAAACAAGCATTCTTGTTACAATTAGTTGAAAGGTTTTGTATTTTGAGCTTGGACCGGATACAGGATTGTCAAAAGCCACAATAGCAGCATTACAGATAGTTCTCATTTAGTGACTACAATTGGTTCCGACGACTCGATCGTTAAGCAAAATGGTCACTAAGTGAACATGTTGCTGCTGTTTCATTCAGATAAAGTTCTCTCGTACAGTATTATGTGCCCACTTTCGTTTTTGTTTTTTTGCCTCCACGCAGGGTGGAGAGATTGATTAACCAAACTATCTCTTCCTTAGCTGCTTTTCTTCTCAGCACAGCTGCTTTTCTTCCCTAAAAAGTGCTAACCACAAGTTAACAAGCTCAGCTCTGTGACCTTAATTAGTTGATAAGAACCCTCTGGCCCACTTGGAGCTGCTGCCTGAAACTGACCAGACCATAATCAGTTTCACACTGAAGGCTTTTGTTGTCATTTATGTGCACATTTACTGGACACGGAAAAATAAAATAAAATAAATGTGCACATTGGTCTGAAAATGATTTTTTAATTACCGTTTATTACTGTCATATTTGCGAATAATCGCTCTCTGAGGCAGTTGCTAAACAAGGACTACCTGAACAGCATTTTGTTTGCAAACTGTTCTTCCCAAGTCAGATTGGCTCTGCTCCTGAAGAAGACTTCTAAGTAAGAGAAGATGTATAAGCACAATTCTTATTTTTTTAGAGTTTCCTATTAATTATGAGCTATTAAATACAGAACTAAGCAAATTTGGTGCTGTATGAGTTGTTTCAGGAGTTTGCATAGGTACATTCTCTGTCATTTGTGGCATATTATTTTTGATTTGATCTCATTAATAATAGAATATTAGGACATTTTTCCAGATGTCCAACCAATTAAATTACTTCATTGTAATTTAAATCCATTGTTTCTTGTCATATCTTCTGAACAGTTCTGCCCTGTCTTCTGTATTATAGCCTTTCAGATACTTGAAGACAACTATCATGTCTCCCCGCAGTGTTCCCTTCTCCAAGCAAAACATACCCAATACCTGCAACTGCTGCTCTCTGATACTCCCCATTTCGCCAATATCTTTCTCATCAGTATCAAGCAGACCAGTCTGTAGTTACCTGGGCCTTCTTTTTCCCTCCTTTTTGAAGACATCTGCTGTTCTTCATTTGTCTGCCAGTATACCTGTCCTCTGTGATTTCTCAAAGATCATAGAAAGGTTATTGGGGACTGGGATTAGGTTTTCTTCCATTACTGTTGAAAAATAACCTTACAGTGGTGGATAATATTCATTTTAAATTCATTAATTTTGTTTAATGAGCTACTCCTTGCATGTGTATATACTGTACATACATTAGCTTCAATAAGAAACACTACTCAACGTATAAACTTGTATTGATAATTCAGAAACATATATTTAACTACATTCTTAATGTATTAAATGTTAATACACTTAAACAATTAATTAGCATTAAGTGTCTTTGAGTGTGCAGTATAAGTAGTGACAGTGATACAAAGTGAAACATAAATAGCACATGTCCTTTACCTATTATTTTCTTGAGGTTTTGTATTGGGCATATGATCAGCTTGACAATTAGGTAATATTCTGAGTTCTAACAACTGGCTCACTGTTGTCTTGTTGCTGTAAAGAATTGAGGTGTAGCAGCAGGATGCCTCCTTAGTGACCTTTTTATATGTAAGAAAGAGCAAGGTCTGAAAGGCACTTCACGGAATTGCCATCCATAGCATTATCCAGGCCGACTTGGGCAAATATTATATGCTCACTATATTATCTTTCTAATTACCTTTTGACTTTGCATTCACTCTCACTTTAAAATTTAAAAAGTCCCCATATTTACCAATATCAGGAACCCTGACTATCAAAAGAGAGTGTGTGGCTTCCTGTAGTGTAACCATGGAAACAGACAAGGCATCCTTAAACAAAGTGATTGCACATGCTGTGCTAATTAATCCTGTCCTACAGCTTTCCCTCAGCTGGAAGAAGCAGTTAGATAAATTTTGCATGAGGAAGCATGTTTGGATTCACAAATAATATGAAATAGGTTGCCAATTCTAGACTGGAAAAGCCAGTAATGATATAATGAACATTTATTTGTAACTTGCAAGTCTTAAAAGAAAATGCAATCTCTTACATTTTTGGTAATACTGTAATATAATGACAGTAATACAAGTGATTCTTGAACTATTGTTTGATACTTCAGATAGCTGGTCATGAGAGTGTAATTACTTAAATAATTTAGGCCTGTTACATTGTAGTTATTCCTTTCTTGAATATTTAATCACTTTGTTCTTCCTTGCTGGCCATCTACATACTCTGCTGCTGTTCTATTGTTTTTAAATATGATGCTAAATACAGTAAATATTTAAATATAAAATTTAAAGCAAAAAGACAAAATATTGCAGTATGCCTTGAAATTTGCTCCTCCAGCAATGGTCTACTACCTATTTGTAGCTTTTATTAAGACTTTTTTTTTTGGTGCATTCGAGTTAGTGTTGACTCCTGGTGACTGCCTGGACAAGTCCTTGCAGTTTTCTTGGCAAGATTTTTGGAAGTGGTTTGCCATTGCCTACTCCTTCCTAGGGCTGAGAGAGAGTGACTGGCCCAGGGTCATCCAGCTGGCTTCGTGCCAAGGTGGGACTAAAACTCACGGTCTCCTGGTTTGTAGCCTGGTTCTTTAACCACTACACCAAACTGGCTCTCTTTACTAAGACTAGAGAAAAATAAATTACATATAAATACTAATTTTTAAAGATGCACATTGCTTCAGATCTAATTTCTTATTTCCTGACTGTTATACCTTCTTAAGCCATATATTCTTTTAATATTGAAATTTCTTTTAAGTACAGTGGCTATAATTGCTGCTGTAAAGTTGGTCCACCTTTTTATATCTAAGTATGCTTATTAAAAGATGTGGATATATTAAATAATCTTCAAATATGTTTTTTTTAAAAACTGCAGTGGAATAGCTGAGCCCACAAATGAAAGGTTGAAGGTTGAAGACCCATGGGTCTTCAGTCCCAACCTCACCTCCTGCTTTGGGGTATAGTCTCAGTATTTCCTACTGCCACCAGCTACTTTCCAGAGGAATATCTCCTGGTGTCCTTTCCCAACCTCTGTATGTGATAGTAATAGGGATCTTGCAACTTATACTGCCTTTCTGGCAATTAAAAGGTACAAATGCAGGAAAGAAAGAAGTAACAATTTCAATACTGCATCCTCCTGCCCATGTAGAGTAGGTGCAAGCAATTAGATGTATTCAACCCTTATTCCTCTCATTGGAAGATAGACCAATCTCACAAGAGATAAACAGAATCAAACTTTATTTAAAAACTTTTATTTTACATTCCAGGAAATTGGTAAAAAAATAAATTATAGAGGTGTTCTAATCACAATGCTGTTGCTGGCAACTTAGAAGGAAAATTTGAAAGGAGCATTCAGTGCCCCAGGCAGACCACAAAATGCTACTGTCTGATACAAATGGTATAGCCTCCCTGTTAGATGGGGAGATATTGCAATTCAGTGTTTCAGATTACAATTTTATAAAGTTTAATGATATTTGCCCCTGCCCCGAAGACCTGCTTTGCTGCCTCTTCTCCATGGTGGGGTATTCCTGGGAGGGATGAGTGAAGAATATTGGAAGTGCATGCCAAGAGTATATATTCCCAGCAGGGTCACCCAAGCCATGAAGGTCATCCCAGCTGCCTAGCTAAAGACAGCATGAATCTATATTGGTAGCAGTGATATAGAAATGTTCTAGAGGCTGAAGATTACCTTAGTGGCATCAATTCATACTGTGTGGGAGAAGGCAATGGTAAATCATTCCAGTATTTTTACTGAGAAAACCAATAGAAAGAAAATATGAAATGATTGACAATATAATACTGGATGATGGACCCCTCAGGTCAGATGGCACTCAACATCCCACTGAGGAAGAACTGAGGATTTTTCGGAGTACTAATGGTGTTTATGACGTGGCTATATTAAAGCCATTGGAACATCTAGTTGATGATGTTGCTGTAGAAGAAAGGAAAATCCAAAGCTGCAAATACAGAATTACAGTGGGAACATGGAACATAAGAAGCATGAACACGGGGAAGCTCAACACAGTGAAAGATGAAATGAAACAATTACAAATTGACATTTTAGGCATCAGCAAACTGAGATGGCCTGGGATTGGACACTTTCAGTCAGAAGATCACACTGTTTATTACTTAGGACATGAAAAACGAAGAAGGAATGGCATTCCTTTTATAGTTAGGAAGAGTATAGCAAGAACAGTACTGTGCTACAATGCAATCAGTGACTGAATAATATTGATTAGACTTCATGGACAACCCTTTAATATGACAGTCATTCACATTTATGCTCCAGCTTGTCAAAGTTGGAAACATTAAAGAGGAAAATGTAGTTGAATTGTATTGCTTAGGAAACTGAAATGAAGCAGGAGACTGACTTATCAATTTCTGCCACTCCAATGATTTCTTCATAGCTAACACTATGAAGAAATACTATTTAATACTGTAAACCGCCCAGAGTCCCTCCTTGTGGGGAGATGGGCGGTGATAGAAATTTGAATAATAAATGAATAAAATAAATAAATAACCGTCTTCAAGCAACCAAAATGATGCCTCTATACATGGACATCAGCAGATAGAGTATATAGAAATCAAATCAACTGTATTATTACTAAAAGGAGGTAGTGGAGCTCTATTATAGCATCAAAGGCATGGCCAGGTGCTGACTGTGGAACAGATCACAAACTGCTCATGTGCAAGTTCCAAGTTAAGGTAAAGAAGAAGAAGAAAGCCAACCAGTTTCAATGATATGGTTGACCATTTTCAAGTAGAACATCAGGAATTGCTTTGAAGTCCTGAACCTCATTAATAGAAGTTGTCAAGGATGAATGTGAAAATAGAAACAGAAGAAAACAAACTGGATGTCAGAACAAACCAGTGGAAATTGCTAAGAAGAGAAAAGAAGCCAAAGCCAAGGACAAAAATCTCAGTAAGGGACTTAACAAGAGTTTCAGAGAGATGCTAGAAGAGACAAGAAGCAGTATTACAACAACATCTGTCAAGACATAGAAGATCGAAACAGACATGGAAAAACAAGGAAAAACTTTCAAATTAAAAAAAAAAATGAACTCAGAAGGAGATTCCAACCTTAAATTGATATGCCAAAGGACGCTGATAGACAGATAGTAATTGATTCAAAGGAGATCAAACAAAAATGAAAGGAGAGACTGAAATATTGTATATCTAAGATACCTTAGAAGATATTCTTTACTTACAAGAACCTCTGGTACTAAAGTTAGATCAGCACTCCGGTCACTACCTAGTCGGAAGGCTACAGGGATTGATGAAATACCCATAGATATATGGCAAGCAACAGAAGAATCAGTAAAGTTTCTAACCAGGCTATACTATGCACTATTCTGTAAGCCACCCAGAGTCACTGTGTGTGAGTTGGGCGGCCATATAAATTTGTTTAATAAATAAATAAAACTATATACAGGTCAGGAAGCCACAGTACAGACAGAACATGGTAAAACAGACTGACACCATGTTGGCAAAGGAGTGAGACACACTCTCCCTTTATTTATTCAACCTATATACTGAGGGAAGCTGGATTGGAAGAAGATGAGTGTGGTTTTAAAATTGGAGGAAGAAACATCAATATCGTGTGCTATGCTGATGACAGTATTCTAATAGCAGAAAATGCACCAGATCTGCAAGTTCTAGTAATAAAAGTAAAGGAGTGTACTGAAAAAGTGGGACTAAAATTAAATATAAAAATGACCAATCTAATGAATAGAATAGGAAAGATATTCAGATGCCATGATGTGTCTATACCTACAAAGATCAGAATAGTGCAACTCATGGTATTCCTTGTAACACTCTATGGAAGTGAAATTAAACTTTGAAGAAGCAGAATAGGAAGAGCCTTGATGTTTTGAACTTTGGTGTTGGAGAAGACTCCTGAGAATACCATGGGCAGTCCAGAAAATATACCAAGGGATTGTTGAACAAAACCCAGAGTTCTCACAAAAGGCACAAATGACCAGGCTCAAATTATCCTACTTTGGACACGTTATGTGAAGAGCTAGCTCTCTGGAGAAGGCTCTAATGCTGGGAAAGGTGGAAGGAAAGAGAAGAAGAGGATGACTCAACAGCAAGATGGACTCAGTTACAATGGCTATGGGTACACCATTAGAAGACCTGAAAGACAAGGTGAGGGACAGATTGTTATGGGGAAATTCTATCTGTGTGGTAGCTAAGAGTTGACACCAACTTGATAGCACATAATCAATCAATCAATCAATCATTGATATTTGGCTGGGCATGAAGATATTACTTTTTCTTTATGCCCAGCCAAATATCACTAAATTTGATTTAGCACGACCCAAAGAAGGAAAATTAAATCTAGTGCAAGTCCTAGGTAAACATTTTTATCTATTTGTATACAGATAGAAGACTCTTCCACTTCATGGATCATTGTCCCCTTCATGGATCACTGCCTTGTCGTGGCGAAGGGGCTTGCGTAACTCAATGAAGTCAGGTCAAGAACAACAGGTCATGACGGAGAGTTCTGACAAAACGTGGTCCAAAACTGGAGGAGGGAATGGCAAACCACTCCAGTATCCTTGCCAAGAAAACCCATGGACAGTATCAAAAGGCTAAAAGATATGATGCCGGAAGATGAGCCCCTCAGGTCGGAAGGTGTCCAAAATGCTACTGGGGAAGAGCGGAGGACAATTCCGAGTAGCTCCAGAAAGAGTGAAGCGGCTGGGCCAAAGCCGAAAGGACGCTCAGTTGTGGATGTGTCTGGAAGTGGAAGGAAAGTCCGATGCTGTAAAGAACAATATTGCATAGGAACCTGGAATGTAAGATCTATGAATCAAGGTAAGCTGGATGTGGTCAAACATGAGATGACAAGATTGAACATCGACATCTTGGGAATCAGCGAACTAAAATGGACAGGAATGGGCAAATTTAATTCAGGAGACCATTATATATACTACTGTGGGCAAGAATCCCTTAGAAGAAATGGAGTAGCTCTCATAGTCAATAAAAGAGTGGGAAAGGCAGTAATGGGGTACAACCTCAAAAACGACAGAATGCTTTCAGTTCGAATCCAAGGCAAACCATTCAACATCACAGTGATCCAAGTCTATGCCCCAACCACTGATGCCGAAGAAGCTGAAGTTGACCGGTTCTATGAAGACCTACAACACCTTCTAGAACTAACACCAAAAAAAGATGTCCTTTTCATCATAGGGGACTGGAATGCTAAAGTAGGAAGTCAAAAAATAACTGGAATAACAGGCAAGTTCGGCCTCGGAGTACAAAATGAAGCAGGGCAAAGGCTAATAGAGTTTTGTCAAGAGAACACGCTGGTCATAGCAAACACTCTTTTCCAACAACACAAGAGACGACTCTACACATGGACATCACCAGATGGTCAATACCAAAATCAGATTGATTATATACTTTGCAGCCAAAGATGGAGAAGCTCTATACAATCAGCAAAAACAAGACCTGGAGCTGACTGTGGCTCAGATCATGAGCTTCTTATTGCAAAATTTAGGCTTAAATTGAAGAACGTAGAGAAAACCACTAGACCACTCAGGTATGACCTAAATCATATCCCTTATGAATATACAGTGGAGGTGAGGAATAGATTTAAAGGATTAGATCTGGTAGACAGAGTGCCTGAAGAACTATGGATGGAGGTTCGTAACATTGTACAAGAGGCAGCAACTAAAACCATCCCAAAGAAAAAGAAATGCAAGAAAGCAAAGTGGCTGACTGATGAGGCTTTACAAATAGCTAAGGAAAGAAGGGAAGCAAAAGGCAAGGGAGAAAGGGAAAGATATAAACAACTGAATGCAGATTTCCAGAGAATAGCAAGGAGAGATAAGAAGGCCTTCTTAAATGAACAATGCAAAGGAATTGAGGACAACAATAGAATGGGGAAGACTAGAGATCTCTTCAAGAAAATCAGAGATATCAAGGGAACATTTTGTGCAAAGATGGGCATGATAAAGGACAAAAAAGGCAGGGACCTAACAGAAGCAGAAGAGATTAAGAAGAGGTGGCAAGAATACACAGAAGAACTATACAAGAAAGATCTTAATATCCCTGATAAATACAATGGTGTGGTCACTGACCTTGAGCCGGACATCCTAGAGATTGAAGTCAAGTGGGCCTTAGGAAGCATTACTAACAACAAAGCTAGCGGAGAAGACAGTATCCCAGCTGAGCTATTTAAAATCCTAAAAGATGATGCTGTTAAAGTGCTGCACTCAATATGCCAACAAATTTGGAAAACTCAACAGTGGCCACAGGATTGGAAAAGGTCAGTTTACGTTCCAATTCCAAAGAAAGGCAATGCCAAAGAATGCTCAAACTACCGTACAATTGCGCTCATTTCACATGCTAGCAAGGTTATGCTCAAAATCCTACAAGCTAGGCTTCAGCAGTATGTGAACCGAGAACTACCAGAAGTGCAAGTTGGGTTTCGAAGAGGCAGAGGAACTAGAGATCAGATTGCCAACATTCTCTGGATCATGGAAAAAGCAAGAGAGTTCCAGAAAAACATCTACTTCTGCTTCATTGACTACGCTAAAGCCTTTGATTGTGTGGATCACAACAAACTGTGGCAAAGTCTTAAAGAGATGGGAGTACCAGACCACCTTACCTGTCTCCTGAGAAACCTGTATGTGGGTCAAGAAGCAACAGTTAGAACCGGACATGGAACAGCCGACTGGTTCAAAATCGGGAAAGGAGTACGACAAGGCTGTATATTATCACCCTGCTTATTTAACTTATATGCAGAGTACATCATTAGAAAGGCCGGGCTGGATGAATCACAAGCCGGAGTTAAGATTGCCGGGAGAAATATCAACAACCTCAGATATGCAGACGATACCACCCTAATGGCAGAAAGTGAAGAGGAACTAAAGAGCCTCTTGATGAGGGTGAAAGAGGAGAGTGCAAAAGCTGGCTTGAAACTCAACATTAAAAAAACCCAGATCATGGCATCTGGTCCCATCACTTCCTGGCAAATAGAAGGGGAAGAAATGGAAGCAGTGACAGATTTTATTTTCTTGGGCTCCAAGATCGCCGCAGACGGTGACTGCAGCCATGAAATTAAAAGACGCTTGCTCCTTGGGAGGAAAGCTATGGCAAACCTAGACAGCATATTAAAAAGCAGAGACATCACCTTGCCGACAAAGGTCCGTATAGTTAAAGCTATGGTTTTTCCAGTAGTAATGTATGGCTGTGAGAGTTGGACCATAAGGAAGGCTGAGCGCCGAAGAATTGATGCTTTCGAGCTGTGGTGCTGGAGAAGACTCTTGAGAGTCCCTTGGACTGCAAGGAGGTCAAACCAGTCAATCCTAAAGGAAATCAACCCTGACTGCTCATTGGAAGGACAGATGCTGAAGCTGAAGCTCAAATACTTTGGCCACCTAATGCGAAGAGAGGACTCACTGGAAAAGACCCTGATGCTGGGAAAGACTGAAGGCAAAAGGAGAAGGGGACGGCAGAGGATGAGATGGTTAGATAGCATCACCGATGTAATGAACATGAATTTGAGTAAACTCCGAGAGACAGTGGAGGACAGGAAGGCCTGGCGTGCTATGGTCCATGAGGTCACGAAGAGTCGGACACGAGTAAACGACTGAACAACAACAACAAAGAAGACTCTTGAAAGAGATGTTTCTCCTGTTTCAATTACCTGGACCATTCTTCAATTTCCTGGACTTCCAGCTTCTCAAAAATTCAGAGGCTATACAGAGCAACATTAAATTCCACTCTTTCCCAGTCCTCCTCCTCTTCCTCTTCTTCTAAAATAAAAAGACATATTTTCCCCATCTCCAGTAGAGAGGGGCTAGGGTTAGTCTGACTCTCAGAATGGGACAGAGCCACTTCCTTCTGGATGTATATTTTGTGTCTGAAGTGGTAGCTTTTGCAGGCTACAGTCACAATAAAAATATGTGATATTGCTGTATTTCTTCAATTGCTCTTCTGTAAACATCAATAACTTCAAGGTTTTTTTTAGTCTTTGTGAGCAATTTTTGGAAGAAATATATTCTGTTACCAAATTGCTAATTGTAATAACAGGATTCGGCATAGTTAGTAATTTTGTTTTATTTTTATATTTTTGCCAAATTACCAAGGCACACTTTAATTTAATTATGTCCATTTTTTAAAAAAAAATTGGAATATCAAAGCATACTTTAATATATTAACCTTATTCAGTCTTGTTACTTTATAAACCACAATTTTAAAAAGGACAGCATAGCTGCCATCGGGTACTATTCTAGATAACAAAGGATAATGCTTGCTTGATTTGTTGAATGACATAATACTGTAGTAGCAATTCTGCTGCTCTCCACAATTCTCTCACAACTCTATCTTGATCTGGGACTACAGTTCTAGATACCTATGAACTTCTAGGAATAAGTGTTATTTAAATTAAATGTTAGAATGGTTAAAATAGATAAAGATGTAGTATTTTCTTCTTGTTACTTAGTTCTGGTTACATTCTTTATTTTAGCTGCTGATGTTTAAGGATATATCTGTACATTTATATTTAGTAGTTTTTAAATTATGTCTTGTATGTTTTCTGTCTCTTTATTATGGACACCAACTCTTTTTAAAAACATGGTAATAATGGCAAACATTATTGTTGTAATCTCATTATTATGCATTTCCATGTCTTATGCTGTGCTGAATAATGGAAATGAATATTAGTTTTCTTTCATTAAAATAGCATACAGTGAGAATCAAATCCTATCTTTCAAGCCATGTCATGTGCAAGCCTATTAAAGGCACATCCATTATTTTTTCTTATCTTTCTATTGTATTTGCATTTATTTTTCAGGACTTGCAAGAGCTAAATCTGTTCCTAGTCATACATACTCTAATGAAGTGGTTACTCTTTGGTACAGACCTCCGGATGTTCTCTTAGGCTCAACAGAATATTCCACTTGCCTCGATATGTGGTAAGAATACAGCACTTTTACAGAATCCATATATTATGGATATATTGACTTGTTTAGACAAATTGTGTGTTTAACAAGTTATGATTGTAATTTGTGCATACTTATCTAGAAACCCATTGGGACCAGATATCCAGTGAGCAGTAATCAGTATTATGCTGTTTATTTGTGTAGTGCATTTCCAAATTCTACTGAAAGTAGATTAAAAAGGAACACATTACTTTGTGACTGTTTAATTCTATTCTGTTACTTTAGCCCATTTCTCTAACCTATCAAGATTTTTTTGAATTTTATTACTGCCATCCAAAAATTTGATAAACAGTCTTAGTTTTCATCTAAAGGATCTTCCATTGTGGGGATTTTTCCTTCCTTCAAGTGACACAAACCATACACCAACACCATTTAGAATAATGGCACACCCAGAATTGGAATGGCAAGCAGCCTGTGTAGCTGGACCTTCACCTTCCCAGGGCAGGTGGAAGGAGGCCAGAAAAACAAGGCCAAGTCTACATGGTCTCCAATTTTCTGCAAGCTTTTGGTAGCTAGATATGTTGAAACACTACTAACAATCCTCTTGCCAAGCTTAAATTTAAGAAAGTTCCATGCTACACTTGCATGCTACAGTTGCTTATTAGTAAGTTAATATACATGTAAATGTTGTTGTTTATTCGTTCAGTCGCTTCTGGCTCTTCGTGACTTCATGGACCAGCATGTACATACATGTAAATAGACCTATATTTTCAAGTGAGTAATATATCCACTTTGTATTTTGTTGTTAATCCAGTTTATCTGGAGCATGCTGTATGCTAATTTACATTTGGAGAGCAATAGACAGAAACTATGTAATCCAAGGTACAAGAACATTGAAATATTATTGCATGGGTACAATAAATGGTGTTAACCAAAGAAGTGTTGCCTAGCATTTTTTGGGGGGCGGGGAATAAAATATTCATTTATAACATGTCAGTAATAATTGAGATAGGCTATAAAATACTCTGCTGTGATATTGGTGCAGGATAGTTTTGCATATGGGCTGTCCATGTGTTGCTTCTTCTTAGAGGGACACTGGGTGTAGTCCTGGAAAAAGAAGGATGGGTAGTAAGGAGAGGAGAGTAGTCAGGTAAGAATGTGAGCATAGCTTTCATGATTCAAATTAGATCAGCTATTAATGATAGTTGACTTGTTCCATGTTCTCAGGTTTTTGCCTGTCTATTATCCTATAGGAAAAAAAAACCATATATATTATGGTGCCAGATACCCTTTACCACCACCACCGACCACTTTGTAAGTCAGTGTCATTTATTAGGGAAAAAAGCCCCCCACCTCAGGGCCCACTTCACCATTTTTGTTGCACTGCCTTGTAGTTAGTTGAAGGCTTTTATTTACCAAATTTTAAAATGTAGGCTTCCTTGGAAAAATTTCACAACCACTTAATCTGTACACAGAAGAAATTATATACAGTAACTACTGATGGTTTTAACTTCAGCCTTTAAAATTAAGAAGCATTGTTTTGAAGATGGGGCAGTTACCATTTCTGCTAAGTTCCAAGCTAAAACAATATCATCCAGGCTCCTGGTAGTAGGTACAATGGAACAGAATAGCTGACCAAAATTTTAGGAAATTTTAAAATTTCACTGATCAAATGTTAGGAAATCAAGGATGCTAGGCTTGGAAGGAATGCTTCTTTCCTTTCCCCACTATTATCAAACAGAAATAAAAGACTGCACTCTGCTTCCACTCGCACTTCCTTTGTGTTATAAAAATAGTGGGGGGGGGGAGGAGAAGTTAGTTACTATGGAAGTAGAATGTTACTGTTCCATTTTCATTTTCTGAAATGAATTTTCATGTTTAATTAGAGAGAAAAAAACATTTCTCTCTATTATATGTGTCTGAAAATTACTATGGATGATATTGTAGTCAACCATTCTATAGCAATGGCTGTTGTGGGTCTTCCGGGCTGTGTGGCCGTGTTCTGGAAGTTGTGGTTCCTAACGTTTCGCCAGCATCTGTGGCCAGCATCTTCAGAGGGCAGGAGCACAGACAGAAGCAAAATCTCTGTGAAACGATGCTGGCGAAACGTTAGGAACCACAACTTCCAGAACACGGCCACACAGCCCGGAAGACCCACAACAGCCATTGAACTCCGGCCGTGAAAGCCTTCGACAATACATTCTATAGCACTTTGGTTGTAAACTTTTCATATGCATCTGGGACCCAACAACAAAAAGCAAGAGGTATTGAACCAACCTTGCCTATTATGTCCTTATAGTGTTGTGACTAAGCACTTTCCTTGCAGATGAACAGATTTCTGTTACTGTAGCACAACTGAGGAGAAAATTTGGGAGGTAAGCTTAACTTGGGAGGAAATGCTATGCTACTCATTTGTGTTCTGCTTTTGTTTGGACTCCTCTGCCTTTATCTTGTGCTAAAGTTATGTCCAAATACATGGTTTTGCTATCAGTAAAGAACATTTCCCCTAAGATTTATTGCTGCTGGGAATGTGTGCTGTTTCTGCTTTTGTAATCATGAAAATATAATTTGACAGTATTGATTTTCCTTAGTGAAAAAAGTGAAAAAAGTAGTGAAAAAAGGTATGAACAAATTAATTGAATATCAGCATTATTCTGATTAAAAATGATTACCGGTTTTTGATCAGATAAATGCAAAGATCATAGTTCTGACAGAAATACACTCTTAAATTTGAAACTTTTATAGATATTTTAAGTAGTCTGAAATTTCTAAAATGAAATCCATTATGAGGGAGATCATCAAACCAATCAGAGACTTATTTTCCCAGTAACACAGATGACTATTTCCAAGGTGAAATCTAATCATAGCTGGGGGGCACAAAAATAATATCTTTAGTAATGGTCATGAAATATTGATGTCTCACGATGTAGAACTTCTAACTCAAGTCAAAAAGATATACAGGACCTTTCAGGAGAAATGCTTTTGTTCCAGGTGAAAAATGAGGCATTACTGATTACATCTATCAAATATATGAATCCACCAAAATGATAATTCATCTTCTGCAAAATTCTGAGCAATTTCTAGCCGCAGTCTGGAGCAAACAGATCAAACAGATTTAACAGTTGATATGTATGCTTTTTGGGCACACCTGATAGCAACATTTAGATGTTACACACAGTGTTCAACTGAATTTCAGCTGATTTTATTCCAAACAACTTAATAATTTATCAAAAAATAGCTCTGAGTAGGTGTATAATTTTGCCCACTTTAACTTAGATGTGTTATAATACATCAACAGCATTATTTTGTGTATTATATTACAGCATATAGCACAGCCCTTAGGGCAGTGATTCATTGCCATGTAACAGACTCTTCAAAGGGCTGCCTTTGAAGTTTGCCGGGAAACTGCATTTGGTTCAGAATACAACTCCCTGGCTTCTGAACGGTGAGAGCCGATTTAGTAGCTTAACACTGGTACTGAAGTCATTACATTGGCTGCCAATTTTATGAGTCCAGTTTACATATTTATTAGATTTATATTCTGTCTTTTTTGCCTTCTCAGAGGTAGCCCTGAGATTATGGAGTAATTTACCCTCTCTTGAAGTTTGGCCCCATACTGTATTTTTCAAAAACCCATAAAACAATTCCATTTAGATGATTTGAGGCATTTGTGGTGGAGTTGAGCTGCCTTTTTTTTTTTTTTGCTTTGTTCAACTTTTAATTTTGGTTATAGGTGGTATGTTTAAGATTGTATGTTTTTTTACTGTAGTTTAACAATCATATTAATCTCAGAAATGCTCCCAATAAAAACTTCCTGTCTTTTCAAAAATAATACTTTCTGACTTTTCAAAAATAATTTTAAAAGTGATTAACAAATTTAAATGATACAGTTAAGACAAGAAATAGATAAATAGCAGCATCTAGTATATAAAATAATTAAAATGTTTATAATATCCATTCACCTCTTTGAAAGTATAATTCACCTTTTTCTTAGTTGGCTGAATGACAGTAAACACCAACAATAGTATTGTTTTTATTAATTCCTCTAGTTATTTTAACCCACATGCTCTTCACATTACAGGTGGTCCTTGCTTAACGACCACTCGTTCAGTGATCATTCAAACTTGCAACGGCGCTGAACGAGTGGTACTTACAACTAGTCCTCGAAGTTCTGGCCGTCACAGCGTCCCATGGTCACGTAGTCACCATTTGAGACCTTTGTCAGCTTCCTACAAGGAAAATCAATGGGGAAGCCTGCAGGAGGTCACAAATGGCGACCACGTGACATCCTCACGTAACAATGGCAACCGGGAAGTGCTGGAACTGCTGTCGCTATGTGACACAGTCACGTGACATCAGACTTTATGATGTTGCTTTAGCGACAGAAATTCCAGTCCTAATTGCCATCGTTAACTTGGGACTACTGTACTGCCAAGTTCGTGTGTGTGTGTGTGTGTGTGTGTGTGTCTGTCTGTCTGTCTGTCTGTCTATCTATCTATCTATCTTTAGTTACAGTCATTGTCCCTTTTTCCTCTTCACCAATTGTATGCTTCAATTTCTATAATGCAATTATCCCACTAGATCAGGGCTTTCCAAAGTGCCGCCGCTGGTGACACGCCAGCGGCGGCGCGCGTGCACAGAGGCGGCGTGGGGGGCGTGCGGCGGCGTGCGCGCACAGTGGCGGCGCAGGGGGGCGTGCGGCGGCGCGGGGGGCGTGCGGCAGCGTGCGCGTGCATGGCGGCCGCCGTGCATGTGCGCGCCGCCGCTTCCGGGTGGTGTGGCGACACACCACGCTGTGTGTGGCAACACACTTTTGTGTCGCGACACACAGTTTGGAAAGCTCTGCACTAGATCTTAGTTGTACAATGAAATCATACTTGCCTTCATGTATAAAATTTCAGGCTCATTTTATTCATTTCCCATAATCTGAGCATTGTTTTGCAGACAAGGAAGGAAGGCTGTAAATAATTTTATTGCTGATTTTTTATTGAGTGGTCAATAGGTCCCAACCTAGATACTCTCTCACTTCTTCCTGCTGTGTACATCCTTATCTGAAGTTCTTCTGTATTTTCAGTTTTCAGCCCCCTGTTGTTGTTGTTAAATGTTTAATTTGACATTTTTATTGCAAAACTTTTTTTTTACAAAGAACTTACATTTCCAATCTTAATTATCAAATTATTTACCTGAAAGACCACAGCAAACTTTGGAAAATCTTTTAGAGCAATTATTATGTAAATAAGTAAGTTAAGTATCAGATTAAAGCAATAACATATATATGTGTGTATACACACACACATACATACATAAATAGAAGATTAATGCTTTTTGCTAATTTCTCTCCCCTCTCCTTCACAATTAAATAAAAACTTTACAAATAAAAAATCATGATGCAACTATAGACTATGGTTTTTGAAAATTCCATAGCTCTTTGGTTGTACAACTGTTGACTTTATACTGATTAAAATAACCCTCTTTAACTCAGAGGTAAGAACCTGAAGCTATCCAAATTTTGCTGGATTGCAGTTCACATTATGCAAGGGACCTTGCTGCATGTGGCTCCTCAAAGTTGGGCTGCAGAAACATCTGGGGTCCACAGGCTTCTAAACTCTTGGTTTAGCTGTGAGTGATAATATTGATGAGCACTTCCAGTGCTAAAAAATAAACTAGTATAACCATATTTTGCTAGCAAAAAAGAAGGGTCTTCCAAACAAGGGGGGAGAGTATAAACTGGGTTTCATGAGATAATAGAATTTTTTTTTGAGTTTGAGAGTATTACAGAAGGCTAGTACTGTACGTGCATGCCTATGCGCCTTCTTTGCTTCCTAGGTTTCTATGATTTTGCGTAATTCCTCTTTCAGTACTTCCATAGGGCAGTTATTTCACTGCTTTCCATATCTTTTTTAGGAACACGGGGTTCTGTAATTAGTCCTGTTACTATATACTGTGTCACTGGATATTATCTAGTATCAGCTATACATTTATATCCAATTGTACTTCTCTACCCAGGATCTTTCATTTTTCATCCATCCACAGCATCTTCTCTCAACTTTGTCAAAAACGTAGTATGTCCAAGATGAAACTTCTCAACTTGCCTCTCATAATGCCATCTTCTCATTAACTCCCATGTCACCAATTACAATGCCATAAAAATATGGTCGGTCTTCTCTTCCCTTCAGCAAAACCCTCTTATTCTGGCCTTAACTACTTCAAACGTCTTCTCTCTGGTCTTTCATTGACTCTATTTCTTTCTAATTAATGCTCTTTCGCCAAAATAATTCTCCTTTCTTCTTAGAATCTATTATTCTTTGTCCCATAATTATTTCTTCTTTATTTCTAGACATATCTAGATGCCTTCCATATTGTGACATTTATTTAACCAGCACCACTGCTTCAACCATCCAAAGGTTATCTGACATCAGTCTACATTTTCCTATCCTACAGCCGGTGCCTGAAACAACTTCCTGGAATGCCTGTATGAAATTATCTAATTCGATTTGGGTTTCTTCTTAAAATTAATCTTTTTTATCGTTTCCTCAATTTTTTATTTTATTGTAACTTATTCAAAACACATTTAATTTAAATAACCATGCACCCTTTCTCAGCTTACCTATATTGGTGTTTACTATCTTCTATTATTGAATTCCTATATCTTTTTTAAATTACAATGGAAAGCATCATACATAGATTGATAATCGTCAGCAACATAGTACAAAAAAGGGGTAATGTGCTTGAGAATAGAAAAGAAAATAAAGTTTGTAATATTGTTCAGTTGTATATCATATTTATCTTTGATTTGTGTGTAATAGAGGAAGAGTTAAGTACTGTATGTGTATAACAGTATCATTTCTGTGGAAGTATGGATGGGGAAATATGAATAGGAATAAAGTGTCATATTCATAGACATTATTTGCATATCTGTTCACACATGCAATTTATGCAAGTTATCCCTTTGTTTTTTATAATTCATCAGACATAAATCCTTAGTCTGGAAATTACAGTCTTTGGTTGCTATAGATGTTGAGAATTTTTTTAAAAAGGCAAAGAAATACAAATCTAACCACAGGACAATGCTGGGAAGCAGGTGGCAGTGGCTATAAGCTATTTATACACTTCATTTGTCACTGGATGGCATTGGGAAAGTAATCAAAAGCTAATGATTCATGTTCAGTATTAATATTCTCCAGCTTTCTGTGTAAATAGCTACCGGCAGTTTAAGAATATTAATGAAGGTATCCATGGCATTAGTAGTGGTAATAACAAGCAATGGGAATCATTGTGGAATATATTATGGTGTACTAGTCCTAGTCTCAGCATATAACTGAATGATATGCGATATGTAGGAGATGGTTTATTGTTTGTATGTCCCTTTTAATTATTAAGACATCAGCCACTTTCTTTTGCATGTCCAGTGTAACATCTTTTTCCATGTCATTCTTTTAGCCTGTCATTTGTAAGTCCACTTTTAACTCCGTCTCTGTCTTGTCAGGTAAAACGTGTTCCTCTTCCATAACATCTTTTACACACAGTCTATCCACAGAGGCAGATATTGCTGTGGATATTGTTAATATTAATTTCTGACTCCATTTTTCAAAAATATCCATCACTATCTCCAGTGTTAGAATATTTGCGCCATTCTGTAACTGTTAGTCAAGTTTATGTGTTCTTCTCCTTCAATTGAAATCTTTAGTTCCCTCTAGTGTCCAATTTTAAAATTTTATCTTACTATTTTCAACAAAAAAAAAAAAATCAAAACAAAAGCATTTTCCCACAGGAAGGATTCCTTATAATTAATTCCAAAATATTATTTCAAATTTATCTGGACCCTTAGTCTGTTTGTAACTTTCCAAAATCAAAGTTTTAGTTAATTTTTTGCTGTTTATTTCAAAAAAATATTTTTTTAAGTTCTTAAGCTTGTAGTTAAAATGTTCTTTCATTAAGGATTGAAGGCAGACTCACCTTGTGTTTTCAAACTTGTCGATCCAAAGGTTTCTAATAGCTGAAAAGTAGTTAATGAACGATTTCTGAATGTGATTAAAAAAGGAAGTATGTGAACTTAGTGTCCTTTTAAAAATGCCAACCATGGTTTGAGCAAGATGCTATTCCTTTGTCTCCCAGTACTCAAAACCTGCAGGGGACTGCTGTCTTGCAGTCTCCTTGCGAGGAGCAACTGTCTGGAGCATTTGTGGGCGATCTCCCATCCTCTCTTTGTCCAGAGAGGTTCGAAGAGCCGGTCTACCCACTGGCTCTTCGTTCTTCACCACGGTCGTTGGCTCCGCTTTTCACAGAGCCATCTTCAGTCCACCATTTCTTCCTCCGGAAGTCCCATAGAAACATTTATCCATAGCCTTAATTATGGCATCAGTCTATTTAACAGGACAATACTAGTTTAATGTATGCTAGTTATTTTTTGTATTTGAATTCTAAATGTTGAAGTGCTAAATTGATCAACTTTACATGCAGTACTAATCTAATGTCACTCTGAAAATTTTTTATTCAGCTTTATATAACTTGTATAAATTTGTTTTTGTTTTTTGCTCTTTTTTCTTGGTTGTGCTTTCAAATATCTGAAATAAAATAAAATAAAATAAACGATGGTCTTGAAAACACAAGGGAGTGTTGTATAACTTTTCAGTCTTGCATCTGGAGAAAGCTCCAATGAGTAATTCCATATATAAAGCAAACTCTAGATACAAAAAAGAAAACGGGTAGGGAACAACCCTACACACATAATTCCAAACAAAATCAGTGAAGTCAGACTTGCTTACTGAACTAATACCTGCTTGATTGAGATTTTGGCTTTCAGAACATGTTCAGAGTTCATTGCAGAGAGGATGATTTGAGGATGTATGGGTCTTGTGCTTGAATATTGGTAGGCTGCGCTCCTTTCTTCTTGCTCCTTTCTCTTCTTCCTTTTGAACACCAGTGTCACTGTTTTTAAATTGTGGGTCATAAATTAAAGTTTTTTTGGGGAGACTGGCAGTTGTTTTGCCCAATCAAGCACAAATCTATCTTTGATGTCATGGGTCCAGCCAACAAATCAGGTGGCTTAATCCACCTTCCTGATGATTCCAAGATTGAAGGATAAAGCACTGTTTCCCATTATTTTGTAATCAGGACTTTGAATAAAAAGTAGTTCACAGAGAGCTTTTTCCCCCTTTTGGAAATATGAATTCTGTATATTCAGATCTCTTAGCATGAGGCAAATTTGCCAGATATTTAGGGGACGTTCTTATACCAAAAAGTAGTGGGTTATCACAAAATTATTTAGATGATATTATCATTTGTTAATGTGCATCTAGAGCAGGGCTTTCCAAAGTTTTTCCTGCGGCGACACACCAACCGGCGTTGTTGTGTCGCCGCGGGAAAACCCAGAAGTGCGGCAGCGCACAAAAACCCGGAAGCGCTGCTGCTGCTTTCGGGTTTTGCGCGCTGCAGTTGGTGTGTCGCCGCGGGAAAACCCAGAAGCGCTGATGATGATCAGCGCTTCCGGGTTGTGTGGCGACACACCAGACTGTGTGTGGCGACACACTTTTGTGACACAGTTTGGAAAGCTCTGATCTAGAGAAATAGTTTTCATAGAAATATTGATTATGATATAGTGACATCCATATTAAACTTGACTCTATACAAAAGCATTGCTGAAGCTAATCACTGATGGATTGTGAATTGGATATTTTGTATAAATAGTCATAATAAATTCAAAGAAGCCTCAGGATGGTGGGGAAAATATCCAGTATATATACATTCCAATATAAGAAGGTATATATGTAGAAAATCCATCATCATCTTTGTTTTATAAACACAGAATCACCCTGCAGTTAATAGTAAACAACCACTTTGCTTCCATGATTTAGAGAAATATTTACAAAAACAGTTTATATTTTTATCCTGGTTCATATATGATTGACTCAGTAGATGGCAGCAGATGGCTGACCTTACAGTATATGAACATGGTTTGTACTTGGATGGGAGACTTCCAGGGAATCCCATGGCTTTTGACTAGAGAATTTTTAAAAATCTCGGAAGATCATGGCAAAGCACTCCTATACTGCTGCCATGAATCTGTATAGATATGACCATGAAGTCATTAGTAGTTGAGCTTTCCTTGAATGAGACTTAACCTTTTTTATAGTATTAGGAATATTCTCATTACATTGTGCTGCTCAGAGCCACAAAGTTCCAGTTGAATTGCTATACAGGTAGTCCTTGACTTGTGACCATTCGTTCAGCGACTGTTAGAAGTTACGGTGGTGCTGAATGAAGGGACTTACAACCGGTCCCAGAAGTTACTGTTGTTGCAGTGCCTCTGGGGTCATGTGATCAAAATTCAGGTGCTTGGCAGCCCACCCGCACTTATTACTGCAGGGGCGCTTCACCTCCCCCCCTACCCACTTATCTTCCCCCCCATCGCTGCCCTTTTGTGTGCCCTGCACTCCGCCACATATCCCTGCTGCCCCCCGCCGCTGCCCAGAGCTGATTTTCTCCATCGTCTTCCTCCTGCTGCTGGCCCAGGATCCAGAACTTAGGCGAGCATGTAGCCCTGGGATGTGCGCAATGAGTGTGGCAGGGTGGCGGAGCCTCGCCTGCCAAAGAGAGCTTGCCAGGCCTGTCTTGGGAGGGGAGGGGACGGCGAGGCGTGGTGGTCTCCATCACGGGGCGAGGCATGATAGCTGGTGGCGGTTCCCCGGGCAAAGGTGGAGGCTGTGTGGGAGGCGCTGTTTGGGGTGGCGGCAGAACTAGAGGTAGTGGAGAGGCGCGGGCTTCCTGGAGGCACAATGTGCACTCTGCAGCTAGTGTTGGAAGCACTCCTGGAAAACCAGCCTGTGGGCTCCAGAGAGAGGTAGAGGTGAGCCCAGTGCCGCCAGAGCCTACCCACAGGCCCTCTGCTCACTCTCGGCCCACCCTTCCTCCTGTAAAGCCTCGCAAATGGCCAGTAACTTCCGGTGGGCTGAAGCCCACTGACCAGTTCTCCGGGGTGCTTCTGGAGCTTGCTCTGCAGCTCATGTTGGAAGCTGCTGGCCAATTGTGAGGCTTTGCAGGAGGAAGGCTGGGCCGAGAGTGAGCAGAGGACTTACGGTAGGCTCTGCTGGTTCTGGGCTCGCCTCCACTTCTAGAGAAGCAATTCTGAGTTTTTCATAGGCATTAACAGTAATTTTTCTCACACTTACTCATAGTCAAGAATCATTCCAATATAACTGTTTACAGGTGCATACCAAATGCTGTTTTTCCCCCCGTAAGTATTTTATACTTCTTGTTTTTCAGGGGAGTTGGTTGCATTTTTGTGGAAATGATTCAAGGAGTTGCTGCTTTTCCAGGAATGAAAGATATTCAAGATCAGCTTGAAAGAATATTTCTGGTAAGTTCTTCCAACCCTTTTAGTGAGTTTTGATTTTGTTACTATGTGCCTCCCTGTCCTTATCCATAAACATTTGAAAAGTTGTTTTATATTATTAGTCCTTTTGAACAAAATGTTAGGAATGTATATTTGTATAATACATTGTGACACATTACTAAAATGATCTGCTTCAGTTATAAAAAGCAAGTTAATTTAATAAGATATTTTTTTCATTTTCTAGCGAAGAACTTAATACATTTGTAGATTGTGATTCTGTAGAAGTTTTCTTATTTTCAGAAATACTTATTCTTAGTTTGAACATCATCATTTTGGGATTGATGGTTCATGTCTGCATCATTTTCCTTTTGCATTGACCATGCGGAATGTGAACGTTCTGTTTTATATTCTGTTCTTTTTTTAAGTAGAATTCCAGTAATTAGCATTCTGTTTTAAATTTGGACCTAACTAGATGCCATTCAAATTATTTCTTATTTTTGGCTCTCTTTATTCTGAGAAAACAAAATGTTTCCACAATATGAAATATGCAAAGCATAGCATTATATAAAATGAAGTTACAGCTTTCAAAAGAAGGCATTTATTATGTAATTCCTTGGAGGAAAATGTATAAATAATCATTTAAGCTCTGATTTATAACGGTTGCATAGGTCTGCAGAGATTAATGGAGCTAGATCGTTTCCTGATGGTCCTGTGGAATTTTCCAGCTGCTAGTCCTTTTGTTTCTGGTGACATCTTGGTCAGTCCCTGAAATGAGATGCAATTTGAGCAATGGATACAATTGCTGTTAAGCATCTCCTTCTGTGATGGAATGTGTCTTTGAGGAGGGAGGGGGTGCAATGGAGGTCGCAGAAGAGGAAGGAGGGGGTGCCTTCCAGGGGGAGAAACGATCTTGCAGTTTGGAGGACCTTGGGCAGCCGGCCAAGAAGCTGAGACAAGACCCGCCTTAGGTTCACCGGAGTTATTTCTCCCTAGCACCTCTTGGCTTTGACTAGTTTGGCAAGATTCTGTGTAAGGTAGAAACAATAAAAACTAGAGCTTCATTCCTGGCTCAGCGTTGTTTCTTTGCCTCAACCCCTGACACCTTCTTTGGTCTTCTCTGAGATTGACCTCATAAGGCTTAGAATGTGGGCAGAGTAATATTGGTTATTAATAATGGCTTAATCAGATTTAAAATGCTTACAGAAGAATTAAACTACTGTAGGTGATAGTAAGATCATAAAAAATGTTTTAGATTGCTGATATAATTTATTATTGTGTTGTGCTGGTGTCTTTTTATTTTTATACTTATACAATAATTTGTATGCTACATCTCCCCAAGACTTTGAGACAGCTGACAACACAATATAAAATCATAATCCAACAAATTATAAAATCATAATATCATAAAATCCCATAATACAAAAGATATTTCAGTTCTTAAACAGCAATAAATAATTAAAAGTAGACAGCCAATGAACTACTACCCCATCATTGCTTGGCATCTTTTGTCCCAAAGTCATTTTATAAGAAAGCCATCTTAAAAACCTTTCTGAATATTAAGAAGAAGATAACTATCCTAACCTTAAGATGCTCTAGACAGTGTTTCTTAAACTTTTTTCTCTCAGGACCACTTCCCACTTTTAAAAATTATGGAGGACCCATAATTTATATGGGTTATATGAACCAATGTTTACCATATTAAACATTAAAATTGACTCATTCACTGCTACTACCACTTCTCATGATTGTTTGATGGGATTATAATATTGTATTATTTTTCAATTATTTGGCAAATAATTTTGATTTCGTGGACCCCTGAGGGGGACTTGGGAGATTCCCAGGGGTCCTAGGACCACACTTTAAGAAACACTGCTCTAGAGCATAATTTTCCAAACTATGTGTCGCGAAACAACCCGGAAGCGGTGGCGGGGGCGTGCAATTTCCCCACACATTGGAGGTGGCAGAGTTTTGGGGTCCCCTTGGGGTGAGAGTGGTATTCCTCCTGGGTGTGAGAGACCCGGAGGGGACCAGAGTTGGGTGATAGTACGTAAGAGTGCTCGCCCCTGAGTGAGAGACAGGTGGCGAGCAGGAGTGGATGGTGCCCCCTTTGACCAATGAGAGAGGCTGAGGGTGGGCACAGTGAGTGTGGAGTGAGTGTTTAGGGGGTGGTCGGGTTCTACCAGTGCCGAGAGCAACGCTGGTGCACTGGTGGCCCTACCGCCTCCTGAGTTTGATTGGGTACGGGAGGATGTTTGCATGGGAGAGGGGGTCCAGTGGTGGAGGCAACTGGGCCTGAAAACTCTAGGGGCTATGGGGCGGGTTGTCCTATTGAGGTGGTGACGGGTCGGGGATGTTATGGCGGGAACCGGAGGGCAGGCCATCGTTGGGGAAGATGCCCCCGGTGTTTGTTACCGGTGGTGTGTTCCGGCCCTCCAGGTTCAAACCTAGGCCCTGGTCTGCAGACCCTCGAGTGCCCTGGTTTCCGGCTGCTGCTGCTTAACGCCAGGTCGGTTAATAACAAGGGCCCCCTCATATGTGATCTGATCACGGAGGAGGGGGCCGACCTGGCGTGTATTACCGAGACCTGGCTGGGCCCTGGAGGAGGGGTTGCCCTCTCAGAAATCTGCCCGGCTGGATTTCAGGTATGGCACCAGCCGAGACATCGGGGTAGGGGAGGAGGGGTGGCAGTTGTCATCCGAGAATCTATGGTGGCCTTCAGGGGCGCTGCTCCACAAGTGGCCGGTTGTGAGACCCTGTTTCTCAAGTTGGGTTCCCGAGACCAGTTGGGAGTGTTGCTACTGTACCAACCTCCCTGCTGCGTAGCAACCTCCCTGCCCGAGCTGCTAGAGGCCATTTCGGGGCTGGCGGTGGAATTCCCCAGACTTATGGTTCTGGGGGATTTCAATCTGCCATCTCTGGGACGTGCCTCGGAGACAGCTCAGGAGTTCATGGCTACCATGGCAGCCATGGGCCTGGTCCAGATTATTCGGGACCCGACTCGAGACAGTGGCCTCACCCCGGACTTGGTTTTCTTGTCAGAGCAGTGGCAAGATGATCTGGGGGGAGAGTTACATCTTTCCCCTTTGTCATGGTCAGATCATGCCCTGGTGGCCCTGAGATTCTCATATGCTGCCCCACTCCGCAGGGAGGTTGGACCCATTCGATTGGTCCGCCCCCGGCGACTGATGGACCCGATTGGGTTTCAGAGGGAGCTGGGGGTTATTCCCGAGGATCTACTGCATGGTCCAGCGGAGGTCCTGGCCGTAGCCTGGAATAAGGAAGCGGCCGGGGCCTTGGACAGGATCGCGCCTGTGCGGCCTCTCTTGGCCCATCCAACCCGATATTCCCCGTGGTTCACGGAGGGATTAAGGGTTCTGAAGAGGGTTAAGAGACGTCTAGAGCGCCGCTGGAGAAAAACAAAGACCGAATCCGACCGAACACAAGCTAGAGCCGCAGTTAAGGCCTACCTTGTGGCGGTAAGAGTGGCGAAACGTCAATATTTCTCCACTCTTACTGTGTCCGCAGAATGCCGCCCGACGGCCCTGTTCGGGATTACTCGATCTCTCCTAGGTAAGGTGGGCCCAGTGACCCACCTTCAGGGCCGTGCGGAGGAATTTTCAGAGCATCTGATGGATAAAATCGCTCGGATTCGCTCTAAGCTGGACTCCAGGCGTGATGCATGGTCTGGGGAGATGCCGAGGGAATGTCTTTGCCCGGTTATCTGGGAACGGTTTGATCCTGTTGGGCCTGAGGAAGTGGACAGGATACTCCGGACTGTAAGAGCCACCACGTGCCATCTTGACCCATGCCCCTCCTGGCTTGTGAAAGCAGCCAGGGAGGTGACATGTGGCTGGGTCCATGCGATGGTTGTTACGTCCTTGGGAGAGGGAGTGTTTCCGGCTGCTTTTAAGGAGGCGCTGGTGCACCCCCTCCTCAAGAAGCCATCGCTGGACCCTACAGTGTTGGACAATTTTCGTCCCGTCTCCCACCTCCCCTTTTTGGGGAAGGTGGTTGAGAAAGTGGTGGCATTACAGCTCCAGAGAATTCTGGATGATACGGATTATCTAGACCCCTTCCAGTCAGGGTTCAGGCCGGGATATGGGGTGGAAACTGCATTGGTCGCACTTACAGATGATCTCTGGCGGGAGCGGGATGGAGGCAGTGCGTCCATCCTGGCTCTTCTTGACCTCTCAGCGGCTTTCGATACCATTGACCATGGTATCCTTTTGGGGCGGCTCGGAGAGTTGGGGGTGGGCGGCGTAGTCTTGCGCTGGTTCGCCTCCTTCCTCCGGGATCGGTCCCAATCGGTGGTAATAGGAGATGAGAGGTCCGACCCTCAGCCCCTACTTTGTGGGGTGCCGCAGGGCTCGGTTCTCTCCCCTCTCCTGTTGAATATCTACATGAAACCACTGGGTGAGATCATCCGCCAACACGGGATGGGGTATCATCAATATGCTGATGATACTCAATTGTATATCTCCATCCCGGGTGAGTTAAGTGATGCAGTGGCTGCCCTTTCTCAGTGTCTGAAGGCTGTGGGGGTCTGGATGGGGAACAACAGGCTTCAGCTGAACCCTGGTAAGACAGAGTGGCTGTGGATTGATGGCGCCTCGGGATCCAGAGAGTTGTTATCTTTAGATCTGGATGGGGTGGCACTACCCCGTTCGGACTTGGTGCGGAACCTGGGGGTCCTTCTGGACTCACGGCTCCTGCTCGATGAGCAGGTGGCAGCCGTGGCCAGAAGGGCGTTTATGCAACTTCGAGTTGTACGCCAGCTACGCCCTTTCCTGGACCGAGATGCCCTCCGTACAGTCACTCATGCCCTGGTCATCTCTCACATAGACTGTTGCAATGCGCTCTACATGGGGCTACCCTTGAAGAGTATCCGGAAGCTTCAGCTGGTCCAGAATGCAGCTGCGCGTGCAGTTATGGGTGCCTCAAGATCGGCACATGTGACACCTCTGCTGCGTGAGCTGCACTGGTTACCAGTTTGCTTCCGGGTGCAATTCAAGGTGTTGGTTGTTACCTTTAAAGCCCTACATGGCATGGGACCAGGTTACCTAAGGAACCGCCTCATCCCCAGAACGTCGACCCGCCCCACCCGGTTATCCAGAGAGGGCTTGCTACGGATCCCGTCTATAAAAGAATTCCATCTGACGGGGTCCAGGAGGCGAGCCTTCTCGGCAGTGGCACCCACCCTTTGGAACATTCTCCCCCTGGAGGTGAGGCAGGCCCCCACACTCCTGACCTTCCGAAAGCAATTGAAGACCTGGCTCTGCCACCTCGCCTGGGATGGGGGGGGGGTAATAGCTCCTCTTGGAGGTGGCTGGCACCATAGAGTTCCTTAAACAATAACATAACCTCTTGGATTTTATATATTTATATCTAATTAAATTGGAATAATGTATTTTATTTTATATGTTTTTAATTAATCAATTTTGTTGTAAACCGCCCAGAGTCCCCTTGTGGGGGGAGATGGGCGGTGATATAAATCAAACAATACATACATACATACATACATACATACATACATACATACCATCTTCTTTAGAGGATATGCAATTGCATCTAAAGCTACAAATGGTAATAACCTGAAGCTACAAGTCTTCTGGACAACAGCAATTCTGTCTTTCTGGGATTCAACCTGTTTAGAATTAATAGTTTCCTATGTGATTGGGTGTTAGCCAATACGCATATTTTATGAAATGCCCAAGTACAAAAGATTGACCCCTTTTGGTATGCTGCACCATCATAGTTTAGTTTGCCTGTCTGATACTTCTAGCATTCTGCATATCTTTCCTGGCACTAAATGTATTATGACTGGAGAGTACAATGGAGCCTGATTTATTATCTCTCACAGAAGCTAAGGCTTGCATCAAAAGAAGCAAGGGAGAGCTGTGCACAATTAATTTCTTAAATATTAATCTTCATAATAAATTACGAAGTCTCATGTCCAACAAAAAGGAATATCAAAGTATACATGCAGTTGTTACAAGAGATTCTGGCTTGGTTTGCCCATAATCTACTTAATGCTAAACTATAATTTTTACCTAATTATATTTTGTATTATGATTTTAACATGTAGTTTTGGCAACACAATCAATTTGAAGTCATGGTTTGAAAGTAGTTTACAAAATCTTGCTTACTTTAACCATATGTTGTGGTTCATTCTGAACCCATTTCATAAGAACCAAGAAGAAACTGTACTGAATACAGTTTATATTCAGCTGGAAGACAGTTATAAATGTAGGGATGGTGGAGAATGCTGCTAAGTTAATTTTTTAAGTAGGGATTTCCTGGGCTAATATGTGGATCAGAACATAGTTCACTGTTTGGACTATTCTTGAGCCTAGGAATTGTAGAAACAACTATTTTCATTTCTGATCTGAAGGTAGGTAGTGTCTTTTAAGGAGTCTGTCAGCATCATATGTTTTGAGTGGCATTGGTGAGTGATCATTTGGTTTTAAAGGTTTTTCAGAAATTGCCAAAATTGTAGCAGCAAGCTTCCTATGTCCCACAGGCTTGCTTTGTGCTTCTTTGGCTTGGTGAAAGTCATATGGTAGAGATCTGCCTACATTGTTAGACCTTTATGAAACAGGCCATGTCTCTCTGGAGCTGTCACAATGTCCCTTAGGAGAGCCCTTTTAGTGGTGGCTCAGCGGGTAAGACGCCAGGCTTGTCGATTGGAAGATCGCAAGTTCGGAGGTTCGAGACCCTAGCCCCGCGTGCGGAGTGAGCTCCCGCACTCGCCCCAGCTCTTGCCAACCTAGCAATTCGAAAGCATGCAAATGCAAGTAGATGAATAGGTACCGCTTCGGTGGGTAGGTAACAGCGTTCCACGCGCGTCATGCGGCCACATGACCGTGAAGCGTCTTTGGACAACGCTGGCTCTTCGGCTAACAAACGGAGATGAGCACCGGTCCCTAGAGTCGGACACGACTGCACAAATGTGCGGGGGGTACCTTTACCTTTACCTTAAACTGTCCTTAAAAGAGCTTTCTCATATTATTTGCTGGTTGCAGATTCTTCCCCTGGCTAACCGAAACTATCTGTAGGGGAAAACAGGGGAAGGAGCTACTTGTACCATGATCAGGCTCAGGTCAAACGAGTTTGCTCACTCTTGCACAATCCACAGTTGACCATTTAGAGCATCAAAGTTACTGGTAAATAATTAGTTCTTATCTTCAGATTGAACGTTTCTTCAAAGAACAAATGCTTATGTTAGCGAAAGTTGCATATAAAAAAAGATACAAACTTTTATCCGGTTTTAAAAAATCAAATTAGAGAAATGTGTTAGACGGATGCTATTATGTGGCACTCAGTGCAAAGGATTCAGTAACCTTGAGCATCTGCTAACTTTCTGTTTTTAATGATGAAGATTGATTGATTTGGTCTGCCTCTAGATGCTTGAAAAAATGCATGTCTGATTGACAGCAAAATGCATATATGTTTAGTGAATCATCTAACAAGTACAAGAGGATGGCAATGGAACAGAGCAACCTGGAATTTCTTTGAAGTTTTATTTTTATTTATTTATTTTTATTTATCTATCAAATTTATCACCGCCCATCTCCCCGCAAGGAGGGACTCTGGGCGGTTTACAATAAAAGCATTTTACTTTCTTTCTTGGATCCAATTCTTAAATTACCTTTTGAGCAGGTAAAATAATTACTTGGAGAAGCCCTTTAAGTGAGATCTGGCAACAGCTGCTTTTTTTTCCCCATCCCGTGCTCTATTTATTGCTTTGTTGTTCACACTGAAGGTGTTATTGCCTTTTTAATTGGGTTTGTACATGTGTGAAATCTTGAAAAAAACAGAGAACTGTTGGTTCCTCCAAAGAATGTAGGTATTGAACTAGTGTCAGGTAACCTACAAAACCTAAGGAAATTGTTGTAGGTTTGAACTGATTATACTTAGCAAGGCCAGTTGCAACCTCTGTTGATTCCACATGGGTAAACTGTAGTCAATTCATCTCACAAGCATATTTATTTACACAGATACAGTAATTGTCCATGTCCACTATAGATCATCTTTGTTTTATTTTTTATTGTAAATTGCTTTTCACAAAAAATTGTGGGAAGATTAAAAACTAATTTCAAAATGCAAAATTAGCTTCTAGAAAGTAGCTTACATTTTGTAGTTTTTGTGACTGATGGAATAAGTTATTGTGTATGAAAGCTTGCAACTTGGTACTTTGTTTTTTTTTTAATACAGCTATTTGTTGTTTATTCATTCAGTCGCTTCCGACTCTTCGTGACTTCATGGACCAGCCCATGCCAGAGCTTCCTGTCGGCCGTCACCATCCCCAGCTCCCCCACGGTCGAGTCCGTCACCTCCAGAATATCATCCATCCATTTTGCCCTTGGTCGGCCCCTCTTCCTTTGGCCTTCCACTTCCCTAGCATCAGCATCTTCTCCAGGGTATCCTGTCTTCTCATTATGTGGCCAAAGTACTTCAGTTTTGCCTTTAATATCATTCCCTCAAGTGAGCAGTCTGGCTTTATTTCCTGGAGTATGGACTGGTTTGACCTTCTTGCAGTCCAAGGCACTCTCAGAATTTTCCTCCAACACCACAGTTCAAAAGCATCTATCATCCTTCGCTCAGCCTTCCTTATGGTCCAGCTCTCGCAGCCATAGGTTACTACGGGGAATACCATTGCTTTAACTATGCGGACCTTTGTTGTCAGTGTGATGTCTCTGCTCTTTACTATTTTATCAAGATTTATCATTGCTCTCCTCCCAAGTAGATGTCTTTTGATTTCCTGGCTGCAGTCAACGTCTGCAGTAATCTTTGCACCTAGAAATACAAAGTCTGTCACTGCCTCCATTTTTTCTACCTCTATTTGCCAGTTATCAATCAAGCTGTTTGCCATAATCTTGGTTTTTTTGAGGTTTAACTGCAACCCAGCTTTTGCACTTTCTTCTTTCACCTTCCTCAGCTCCTCCTTGCTTTCAGCCATCAAAGTGGTATCATCTGCATATCTGAGATTGTTAATGTTTCTTCCAGAGATTTTAACTCCAGCCTTGGATTCATCAAGCCTAGCACGTCTCATGATATGTTCTGCATACAGGTTGAATAGGTAGGGTGAGAGTATACAACCCTGCGGTACTCCTTTCCCAATCTTAAACCAGTCCGTTGTTCCGTGGTCTGTTCTTACCGTTGCTACTTGGTTGTTATACAGATTCCTCAGGAGGCAGACAAGATGACTTAGTATCCCCATACCACCAAGAACTTGCCACAATTTGTTATGATGCACACAGTCAAAGGCTTTAGAATAGTCAATAAAACAAAAATAGATGTTTTTCTGAAACTCCCTGGCTTTCTCCATTATCCAGTGGATATTGGCAATTTGGTCTCTAGTTCCTCTGCCTTTTCTAAACCCAGCTTGTACATCTGGCAATTCTTGCGCCATGAATTGCTGGAGTCTACCTTGCAAGATCTTGAGCATTACCTTACTGGCATGTGAAATAAGTGCCACTGTTCGATAGTTTGAACATTCTTTAGTGCATAGTTTTCCAAAGTGTGTGTCGCGACACACTACTGTGTCACCTGCAGTATCCTGGTGTGTCGCGCGCAAACCCGGAAGCGCTGATGGGGGGAACCGGAAGGAGCGGCACCCCCGCCCATCAGTGCGGCGCCGCCGTTGGTGTGTGTCGCCAACATGCAAAGTTTGGAAAGCTCCATGAATTGCTGGAGTCTACGTTGCAAGATCTTGAGCATTACCTTACTGGCATGTGAAATAAGTGCCACTGTTCGATAGTTTGAACATTCTTTAGTGTTTCCCTTTTTTGGTATGGGGATATAAGTTGATTTTTTCCAATCTGATGGCCATTCTTGTGTTTTCCAAATTTGCTGGCATATGGCATGCATCACCTTGACAGCATCATCTTGCAAGATTTTAAACAGTTCAGCTGGGATACCATCATCTCCTGCTGCCTTGTTATTAACAATGCTTCTTAAGGTCCATTCAACCTCACTCTTCAGGATGTCTGGCTCTAACTCACTGACCACACCATCAAATCTATCCCCGATATTATTATCCTTCCTATACAGATCTTCCATATATTCTTGCCACCTTTTCTTGATCTCTTCTGCTTCTGTTAGGTCCTTGCCATCTTTGTTTTTGATCATACCCATTTTTGCCTGGAATTTTCCTCCGATGTTTCTAATTTTCTGGAAGAGGTCTCTCATCCTTCCTATTCTATTATCTTCTTCCACTTCCATGCATTGCTTGTTTAAAAATAATTTCTTATCTCTTCTGGCTAACCTCTGAAATTTTGCATTTAATTGTGCATATCTCCCCCTATCACTGTTGCCTTTTGCTTTCCTTCTTTCTTGGGCTAATTCCAGTGTCTCAACAGACAGCCATCTTGCCTTCTTGGTTTTCTTTTTCTTTGGGAAGTTTTTTGTTGCCGCCTCCTGAACAATGTTGCGAACTTCTGTCCATAGTTCTTCTGGGACCCTATCTACTAAATCTAGTCCCTTAAATCTATTCTTCACCTCCACTGCATATTCATTAGGAATATTAGTGAGCTCATATCTAACTGATCTGTGGGTCTTCCCTATTCTCTTTAGTCTGATTCTAAATTGTGCAATAAGAAGTTCATGATCTGAACTACAGTCAGCTCCAGGTCTTGTTTATACTGACTGTATAGATGTCCACTACCTTTGGCTACAAAGGATGTAGTCAATCTGATTTCGGTGTCGACCATCTGGTGAAGTCCATGTATAAAGTCGTCTTTTAGGTTGTTGGAAGAGAGTGTTTGTTATGCAGAGTGAATTGTCTTGGCAAAATTCTATCAGGCTATGTCCCGCTTCATTTTGTTCTCCCAGACTATGCTTACCTGTAATTCCAGGTTTGACTACCCACCTTAGCATTCCTGTCTCCTGTAATGAAAATAACATTTCTTTTTGGTGTATTATCCAGCAGGTGCTGCAGATCATCATAGAACTGATCTACTTCTGCTTCTTTAGCATCTGTGGTTGGAGCGTATATTTGGATCACTGTGATGTTAAATGGCTTACCCTGAATTTGAATTGAGATCATTCTATCATTTTTTGGATTCTATCCAAGCACTGCTTTAGCCACTTTATTATTAATTATGAAGGCTACTCCGTTTCTTCTGTGGTCCTCTTGTCCACAGTAGTAGATCTGGTGGTCATCTGATGTGAAGTGGCCCATTCTAGTCCATTTCAGTTCACCGACACCCAAAATGTCTATATTTAATCTTGCCATCTCACCAATAACCACATCCAATTTGCCCTGGCTCATAGATCTTACATTCCAGGTTCCTATGGTGTATTAATCTTTAGAACATCGGATTCATCATTCACCACCAGCACTGTCAGCCGCTAGCCGTCCTTTCTCTTTGAGCTAGCTGCGTCATCACATCTAGGGCTAGTTGAACTTATCCTCTGTTCCTCCCCAGTAGCATTTTGACCATCTTCCGACGGTATACCGACATATCTCTGGTTTTACTGATCCATTTAGTTTTCACGGCAAGAATACTGGGGTGGGTTACCGTTACCTTCCCCAGGGATTGTATTTAGTCTGACCTCTCTGCCATGACCTTCCCATCTTGGGTGTCCCTTCATGGTTTAGCTCATGGCGTAATTGAGGTGCCCAAGCTCCAGCACCATGACAAGGTAACAATCTCCTTTTCTGGAGAATACAGCTATAGGACTTTGTTTTTCATAAGGAAGTTAGGTTTTTTCTTTACTTTGATATTAGCCTGTGTAAAGCCATATTGTCTTCTAAGGAAGACAACCCTGAATTTAATTCACATGAAAGCACAAACTGCCAATGGAGGTTTGCTTGTCTACATTATTGTATTTTCAACAAATCTAAGATGATCCTCCCATTTTAGAGTGTAAATTATTTAGGGAAGAACCTAGTGTTGTTTTGAGAAAATACAGCAATAAGCTGCTATAAGAGTAGAGGACTTTCTAAGTTAAATCTTCTGCTTCCATCTGCTGGGCATACTAAATATTGCATGGTTAAAAGACTAAAATAATCTGTCTCTCTTTGTGCACACCGCATTCTGTTTAAATGAATTAAGGAGTAATTGAGAAATTCATGATGTTATTTATGTGTTCACTTTGGTATGTATACCCTTCATTTTTGAATTAGTAGCAGCAAACTCCTTTTAATTAGGCAAATATAGGAATAATAGCTTTTTCTGAGTATAAATAATTTGTGAACAAAACAGTCATAAAGTTTAAATGATTGGCTTTTATAAATTGTATATAAATGAATTGTATATAAGCTTAAGAAAATTAATTCTGTGTCTCAGTTAACCTCTTTTATTAATTTAAGTTTAAAATGCTTCATAATAAGTGATCATCTATATTAAAATTGAATATATTTTTCTTTGGTTTCATATAGGTTCTGGGAACCCCAAACGAAGAGTCATGGCCTGGAGTTCATTCTCTACCGCATTTCAAACCAGGTTGGTTTTGCAACTATGCTATTAGAGTCATAAATGTTATTTTGAAGAGATACTAGTATTATGAACAGAAATGCCATTTCAAGGTTTAGTGTGTTAGCAGGAAAAAGTCATTGCAAAATGCAGATGATGATTTCTGATAAACATAACGTTAAATTGTACAAACATTGCAATTTAATATTGGATCTGTGGTTCTTTTCTTCATCATGAATTTAGTAGTATTGTTAATATACTGAAATCATTCTTAACTTGAAATTTATATATATGCTTTTTGCATGCATGTACCTAGTGTATAAGTATAAAGAGTTCCCCTTTGGGGGAAGATGGGCGGTAATAGAAATTTAAATAATAATAATAATAATAATAACAACAACAACAACAACAATAGGTAAGAAAAACCAGGAAGATGCTTCCATCAAAAGCCTGTTGTACCATGCCATCGATATTCTATCCATTAACTTCAGTGGCTCAGTGGGTAAGACGCCAGGCTTGTCAATCGGAAGATTGCAAGTTCGGAGGTTCGAATCCCTAGCCCTGGATGCGGAGTGAGCTCCCGCACTCGCCCCAGCTCTTGCCAACCTAGCAATTAGAAAGCATGCAAATGCAAGTAGATGAATAGGTACCACTTCAGTGGGTAGGTAACAGCGTTCCGCGCGGGTCATGCGGCCACATGACCGTGGATGTGTCTTCGGACAACGCTGGCTCTTCGGCTAACAAACGGAGATGAGCACCGGCCCCTAGAGTCGGACATGACTGCACAAATGTGCGGGGGGAACCTTTACCTTTAGTGACAACATGGGATTTGTATCATCTATTTCCTTCTACCCTCTAAATTTTTCCCTCCTCCCAAATTGTTATACTCAGCCAGTCTGTAAATATCTCAGTTCCTATATTATCTGTCAGAGTGCGTGCGTGGAGCGGCCTGATCCTTCTTCCTAGACACCAGTGATCCACGTACTGTGCAGTAAACAGAGACTCAAACAGAGATTATATAAAATAGCCTATTTACTTTATATACATACATATTTACAGATCACTTCCACACAGGTAACAAATGATACAGCGATGACGTTACAGCAAACGAGAAGAAACAATACCAGGATTCTTCTGCTTATATATACAAACTGACCAATCACATTATAGGTCACTCTCATTATCTACCACACCCAACTAAACTCTTAGCACCTGTGGTATGAGTCACACACTGACACATCATCCCTACAACAATGGCTGCTTATTGGGTGACTTGCAGAATAATTCCCCTCTCACCTAGATATCAAGCCTCTGCAGTATAATTTATCTAACTGTAAATTCCTGGGTATATACAAACCCCAACATTATCTCTGCAAGATATCTAGGTCCTGGGAGACTTTTAATACTGATTGGGAACATTACACTGCTTTTCTTACCCCATTTTGGCATCTCTGTTATCAGAGAAACCAAAATGCAATCTTACTCTTTTTTAGGAACTGTAATGGGAGCTGAAGTGTCTCAGGTCAATGTTTTAGAGCTGTAAAAGAAGAATGTACATAACCAGTAAATCAATATGTTGTTGTCCCTAAAGAAAATAGTTAGGTACTGTATTTTCTGAAATAGTGAATTGGATATGGATACATTAATCTCTGAAACTGGTATCCAGATTTTTTAAAAATCAACTGTTATAACATATTGCTTTTTGAATTATTGTACTGAATACCAATGTTGCATCAGTATAATTAGGATGTACAAAGTGGGAATGTAGTATAAAAAGCAGACAGATGGCTAATAAGCAAGAGAAATTGATTATTTATACTATTATCCACATTTATATTATTTGTTGATATAATACTTTTCTTTGTTACTTTTTTTAGACACTGCCTAACTTCTAGGGGCAATATCCAGAAATACACTAAATATTGAATAATTTAGATATGTTCTCTAGATAAGCATAAAATCATTCTAAACAAAACTTGCAGTGTTTAGTTATATCTTTCATTCTATAGAAATTAATATAATTATTCCATATTTTCCCCAAATGTCATTAAATTTAATGTTTCTTCCCATGCCTTATGTCTTTTGCTTCTGTTAAAATGTTAATAATTCCTTTTCTTAAAGGACTGCCTTTTTGTTGAAGAATATTAATGAAATATTGATGGTTATTATTTTTTATAACTTCAGAAAACCCATAGAATATGGTATGGTATTGGGTTTGAAATCTGGCTTGTGTAATCATTGTGATCCATGGTATTGCTCTTCTTGCTTCCAAAAATTATTTTCAAAACTTACTGAGCCAGTTATTCTCTCTCAACCCAACCTACCACACAGGGTTGCTGCAGGGAAAAACTGGAGGAGGAAATGCTAAGTATGCTGCCTTGGTCTCCTGAAGGAAAACTGGGATATAAACCTAATTAAATAAATAAGGTATAACATTGCACTGTGTTATTTATTTCTGATTTTTTTAAAAAAATCACTCATCCCCCCCCAAGGAAGATAAAATTGAAAAGCCTTTTAAAATTATATAAATCTGAGGTTATTGTACTTTTCCCAGAAATATTAAATTGCTGGGAACATTAAAATAACTATCCTTTAAAAATAAAATTATAACTGGAAAAATATGAAGTTCATTTGGAAGGAAACTTTGTAGCTTTCTAAGACTACTGTTTAGTTGTGTGAGAAGGTGTGATGGTATTTCTAAATGAATATGTACTTTTCTCTAAGAAGAGAAAAAATGTTTTGACGCTAGGTGGCAGTCAAGAAACAATTCTGATCTGATTTTGTTTAAAGGTGCTATATTGGGTAATGTTTGTGAGTGTGCATGTATTTGTTTTGTGTTTTGTTTTGTTTTGTTTTGTTTTGTTTTGTTTTGTTTTGTTGTTTTGTTTTGTTTTGTTTTGTTTTGTTTTGTTTTGTTTTGTTTTGTTTTGTTTTGTTTTGTTTTGTTTTGTTTTGTTTTGTTTGAGCCTTACAAATAAAATTAAAATGAAATGTTAACTTTTTGAAGTGGTTGTATACTTCAAAACTTCAATACTTTGCCTGTTGTCAATTGAACTTAGCTTTGAAACAGTGATCTTTGAAAGTTAAGATCTTAATGAAAAGTGAAGTTACCATTCTTTTATTGTAAGTAAGATTGTTATCTATTTGTAATCCTAAATATTCAAATTAGTAAAAATTCCTATTTATATGTTCCATGTTTTCTCAAAAGTACCAAATACCTTGGAGTTCCCTGCCATAGGTTACCCCAGTTCTCTCCCTGCTGCTTCTACTCTTATTCTTATAATGCTGCTATTTTTAAATTGACCTGTTAATAAGGCTGTACAGGCCTAAGACTGCTAGCAGCTAATCTGCCATCCACAGTGGGAAACTTAAGTGCTTGGTCCTAGAATCCATTCAAAGAGGCTACTAGAGCAACTGCTACTACTTTCAAAGCCCAGGATGCCTCGTTCACTGCAGCAATGTGCATGTTTGATAGCAGCCTGATAAGATGGAGGGCAGGTTTGAAAGGCTGAAAGGGGAGAGAGATGAAAGGAGAATTGCTGTTCTTCTGCAGCACTTAGCACTGTCTTCTTTCTTCAGCATTTCTGTGTGTGATCATATGTGTGTAATGTTTTTGTGGTATGAATAGGTACAGTATGTATGTACATGTGTTCCAAACCCACCGCTCACCACAGCATGCAACCCGAGAGGCCAAAAAGGTTGGCTCCAGCTAAGGACTTACTAGTTTATATGCCCATTGCATTACAAATAATTACTGGCGATCTAATTGAATATTTGCAGCATTTATTGTGATTTAATTAAAATACTTTCATCTTAATGTTATTAGCATCCTGATTTTAGAAATTCCTCCACCCTTGCCCAATGTGATTCAATATAACATGATGCTTAGGCGTTTTCCATTCTGGTAAAGTACATAATACAATTGCTTTGCATAGAAACTATACCAAGACTTGGTTGGTTTCAAAGTTCTCCTACAATCATGTTTCCATTATAAATTCAGGTAGTCAGTCAAGCTAATTTCAAAATCCCTATGTAAGAAATCACTTCAGTCTTATGATAAAAAGTTATCTCTCTGTTACCTGAAGTCTGCTGCTTGGGAAAAAGAGATGAGAGTGACAAAAAGGGGGGGGGAAATGGTGTGTCAAGTAAGAAATTGCAGTTCTTTCACCCATTTTTAACTCTAGCCCATGTCAGGGAGATAACGGGCGGCGAAGGAGGGGGCTCCCTCCAGGAAGATAAGCGCATGCGTAGTACTGAATCGCTGTGTTTCCCTCCCAAGAGATTGAAGAAAGCCCCGCCCTAGGTTTGTGGACTTGTTCTTTGGGCATTGCCATTTCATGTTAGTCTAGATGGATTCTGTTAGGGTAGTAGGATAATAAATCACTAGAGCTAGATTCCAGCCTCAGCGTGTTATTTCTATGCCCGAAGTCAGGACACCCTACCCATCATGTGATCATAGATTACCAGTGAGAAAATTTGATGCCTGATGGGGGAAAAGGTAGCTTAGTGTAGCACAGTGTAGTATAGTTGGGGTATTGGAAACACAGGATCAACTCTCAGAGGTGTCCTTGGACCATTCGCTCTGTTAGAGACAGAGAGAGACCAACTCTGTCTCACATGGCTATACTTACAAATGTATGCTGCCTTGAGCTCTGGCAGCATACATAAAACAATAATATAAATGGTATTACCAGCTATACTGAAGCATGCATTGCTGTTGTGCAAGAGATATGCACAATTCTCTTCTTTAGTAATCATGAAATAATTGTATCCTTTCCTTTTACATAGAGAAAATAGAACATAATACGAACTGAATGCTTTATACTAGTGGTTTAGGAAGTATGTACAAAAAAGAACTTTTGTTTCTTGGTCTATTATTATGGGCAAAGAAACAAGTCATTACTGTAATTGCAGGTTATTCTTATCCAAAGAAAGACATGAATAATATACCTCCCAGTTTGTTTCAACATATATATCTGATTTCAATTTGAAATTAATTTATCAAGGATATAAAATCAAAGAACAAAAGTGAATGTTCATGGAGTGGAAAATTATCAGTCTTCATTATTCAAGATAGCTTCAAGATTGTATGTATGTATGTATGTATGTATGTATGTATGTATGTATGTAAGTAAGTAAGTAAGTAAGTAAGTAAGTAAGTAAGTAAGTAAGTAAAGGACTTTTTGGCCAACCAGCTTATGAACCATAAATCTGGACTGTTCACACGCTCTCTCCCACACACACAGTAAAAACTTAAAAGGCAATAAATCCAGCATCAAAAATTCCCGGCATCCCAAAAACAAACTATGTTTGTCACTATGTGTGAGTTGGGCAGCCATATAAATTTGTTAATAAATAAACACTTCCCCATACAGCAACATTCAGGTTTACTGAGCTCTAGCCTCACCCTAACCCAACAGTTGGTGGAAGAGCCAGCTTTTCAAGGCCTTCAAGAACACTAGGAGGGTAAAGGCCTGCCCGATCTTGAGAAGAGGGCTGGGGCTGCTACAGAGAAGGCACACTTCCTAGGACCCCCCAGATGACAACATTTAAGGGAAGGGACCCTGGAGTGCACCTGTCCTATCTGACCTGGTGGAATGGGCAGATGCCCTCAGGGAGAGGTTGTCCTGTAAGTAACCTGGCCTATGCAATTCAGGGCTTTAAAGGTTATAATCAGTGCCTTGAACTGCACCCAGATAGAAACTGGAAGGCTGTGCAATCTGCCACAATGTACTAAGGGCAAAGTCTGGGGTGCCCAGAATTGCACATGCCACTGCATTCTGGACTAGTTGTAACTTCAGGATGGTCTTGAAGGTCAGCCCCATGTGAAGCCTGTTGCAGTAATCCAACTGGGAAGTGACCAGGGCATGAGTGATGGTGAGCAAGGCCTCCCAGTTCAGGAATGGGTGCACTTGGCGCACAAGATAAATCTGTGCAAAGGCCCCTCATAGCCACAGTTGCCATACAGTATGCCAGTATCAAGCAGGAGCTGCAAGTCCAGGAAGACCCCCAAATTGCGCACAAGTCCTGTGTGGGGGAATGCAACCCCAGCAAGAGTCAAAGATGACACCTCACCAGATCCATGGGGGCCAAAAACCCAGTGCCACTCACTCTTGCTAGGGTTGAGTCAGAGCCACTTCCTCCTCATCAGATGGGTCAACATCTGAACAGCATCGTGTGGCCAGCCAGGGGTGGAGAATTATAACTCCACCCCATGTTGTTGGATTACTTCCCCCAGCAGTCTCATGTGGATTTTAAAGAGGAGTGGCAGGATCCTAGGGCTAGACTTCTCTCCCCTCCGCCCCCCATGTTGATTGGAGCCTCCTTCCTCTAGTCATGGAGGAAGGAGGAAAACCAGTGCAAATAGTCCTCTCCACTCCGGGCCCCCAAAGCCAGTCCAGTGGGATACCATAGTAATTGTCCTGTCCCAAGGCCATGCCCAACCTCACATCACAAACACAGAGAGAGGGTTGCAAACTATACTGGTAAGTTTGTGATGTAAATAAACAAGCAGCAAAGGAATGTGAGTGCAAATGGACACAAATACACAATAGAGAAACAAGTTCCCAAAAGTTCAGCAAGCTTGCATTAAGAGAGTTCCAGTCCAAAACAGCAGGCACAAGAGTGGTCAAGCAAAGTCCAAGAGTCCAAATGTTGTTGAAGGTTTGTCAGACAGTCCAGGTCCAGAGTCAAAATCACGAGGTTTCAAGTCGGGAGTCAAGGCACATGGAGCCTGTGTAGATGAACAGTTGTTGCCAATGGAGAGGCTTGAGCTCGCTGCTCTTCTTAAATAGAAGCAGCCCAGGTGTTGCTCATTTGGAAGGGCAAGGCTCCTGTCTTGCGAGGAGCCTTGCAGAGTGCCTTTGCTCTGCTCTCCTCCCCGCACAGCGAGCCCTTCCACGGGGGGTGAGGGGTGGCAGCTCAGACTCCTCATTTTCAGCTGCTGGCGGCAGCTGTGCCTGCTGGTTATAGGACAGCCCCACCTCCTCTGCTTACAGCTCCTCAGGCAGCAGTTCATCCAGCAGCTCTGGGACTGTCTGTTCATTTTTGGTCTCCTCATCTGAGTCTGAGCTCGCCATGATAGTCATTGCTATTGAAAGTGACTGAGAGATTGAGGAATGCTAGGTCAGATGCACCATCTCCATCCCTAGCCCTCCGCAAGCACAACCAATTACGTCTCAGTGCTGTAACCCACCCTGAACCCTGACTGGAAAGGGTTCAGATAATCTGCTTCATCCAGGGCCCTCTGAAGCTGAGTGTCTACCACACACTCAACAACCTTCCACAGAAAGGGAAGGTTGGAGACTGGATGCAAGTTATCCAACACAGTTGGGTCCAAAGATGGCCTCTTGAGAAGGGGCTGTACATGATCCTCAATCATAATGAGTCCACACGGGTGCGATCTGACCCAGTGCCCTTACATGCTCATTCCAAGCCACAACCAAAACCTCAGCTGAACCATGTGCTATTGCTTCAGGAAAAAAACCCAAGTTCTTTCTGAAACCCAGTTGGGTCCATCGGTCACCTAGGGCAGGCTGATTGAACAGGACCAACCTCCCTGCAGTGGAGGGCAGTTGTGGAGACCTGCAGGGCCAAGAGGACATGATCTGTCTGTGACAAGGGACTGATGTTAATGTCCTCCAACCCCATGATCACAGTGTCATTGCCTTGAGACAAAAACCAGTTCTAATCCTGAAAAACACAGCCTGCAAAAGGTCAACGAACTCAGTCCAACCACCAGGTCATGGGAATACTTCTCACAATGAACATGCTAATCATGCTCATCAGCCACTCGTTAACATTTCAACACAACAAAAAAAACCCACCTAATCTCCTATAATTTAGCTCTATAAATAGAACATTGCCACTCTACCTGGGCACAGAGATTTTGCTTCTATCTGTGCTCCTGCCCTCTGAAGATGCTGGCCACAGATGCTGGCGAAACGTTAGGAACCACAACTTCCAGAACACGGCCACACAGCCCGGAAGACCCACAACAGCCAGATCTAATGGTTTACCCTCCACTGTGGGTCGGGCCCTTAATAAGTTGGACCAAGTCCAAATGCCTCTGAAATTGAACAGAAAGATGAACTGTGCTGTGATTTGTCACTATAGGAATAAAAAGCTGGAATATAGGGCCTTCAGTCTGATCTAGCATGTATCTTGTAGTATGGTGTTCTTAATGTATTTTTGCTAAAGAACACCATATTACAAGATACATGCTGGATCACTGTGTCTCTGTAAAGTGTGTTTAATAGTGTGCAAGATCTTTAAAACATTGGTTTACAATTTGGCAGATAGATTAAATTACTGAATAATATTATTTAATAGTATTACATATTCAGTAATTTCCAATATAGTTTCCATGTAGTCACTTTGAATAAAACATTTTAGAAATTGGGTTCAAGGTATCTGAATAGGCACTCACTCTCATATGAATATTAGTAAACAATCTTGCTCTGGGCTATTGTCCTTATAAATGATTTTTTCAGTGGTGATTCCACCTGCCTAATCTGCAGAGGCATTATTAGGTTTTAGGGATTAGGTGAAGGTAATTTATTCTTATGAGCTTTTTACAAATAATGGGATACTCTCTTGTTTTTCTTGCTGTTTGGTTTCAGAAGCTTTACTATCGGCATATTTTAGCCAACTTGTAAACATTGCCTATAATAGTAAGCATAATAAAAGAAAATGGTTAATATAAAATTAAAAGTCTTTATTTTTTGTTACAGATCGCTTTACGCAGTACAGTGCTAAAAACCTTAGGCAAGCCTGGAATAAGTAAGTCTTTTAATTAAACTGTTTTAGCCATATTGCTGATTTCTTGCTAATTAATTAGGAAGTTCTTCTCATTTTACAATATTGTGTGTATTTTTAATGCCAAATACTATCCCAATTATTCAATTCAAATATTTAGCCTGTCAAGTTTCTTAATCTATGGTCTAGATGAGGTCAGCTGGTTACATGTAACAAGGCAGCACATACGTTCTCTAGTCTCATTGCAGCCTTTCCACTACTCCACTATAGCATTTAGGCCCAGGAAGACACACGGGATCAACCTTCCGCTCTCCACCTGCCTCACAGTCTTTGAGTCTGATAGACCAATCCACCTCCTCCTTGACTTTTGCTATATGCTACTCCAGGGAAGGTAAATGGCAGTCTTAGCTTACTTTGATGAGCCAGCAATTTCCACTGGTGCCAGATCAAAGGAAGAAGTTACAGGAGGTACTTACTGTAGCTGAAGAGAACAGGAGATAGTGGCAACACCTTGATACATCCAGATTTAGTTCTCTTTTCCAGACTTGCAGGTACAGTGGCATCTCTGTCCTGTAATCCAGTGGCTTCTTCCCTCCCTCCCCTCTTCCCACAATGTTTTGGATGCTTTTTCCTCCACATTTGCATCATATTATTTATCTGGCAAACATATGTGGAGTGGTAGTGTCTTGGAGCTCTTAGAATCCAGTCAAGATTTAGCTCAAGCTTGCTCAAGTATAAAACTAACATAGTTCAGTGGGACAGAAGGAACTGGGTTACACAGCACCTGGCCTGGAAATAAATTGGCTTAGCTGCCAAACTCAACTGATGTAACTGGATCACTGAAGTCCAGGACTGCTTTGGAAGTGCCACAGAATCCTCCTGTGAGGATGCCCAAAATCAGTGATAGCACTTGATTAAAAATGTAATTTAAAAGTTCTATAAAGTTTCCATAAACTCTTAAAATGGTTATTATTAAAGTCAGTACCTTTTATTTTCTAGAAGTCAAATATGATCACAACAAATGCCAAATTATTACTGTTAGAAACTATAGATACAGGTATAGGTATAATAAAATTTCCAGCAAATCCAATAAGGGCAATCTTAGGAACAGGAAATATATCTTTAGATTTTTCTTGAATTATATAGAACCCATATGTTCCCATTTAGCAGTGGGAATTCTGTGGAAAAATATAGCCATAAAGTAGTGGTACTCTTTTCCTTGACAATTTCAAAGTTGTGGAACAAACCACAATCATTAACATTAAAAGAAAGGATGTGCATAGTTACCCTGCATAGCATCCTAATAATTTCCTATGTAAAGGAAACAAATAACGTTCACAATAAGTAATTATCAGAACTTCCACATTAAGCATTACATTTTGACATAAATTGAAAATGTAGAGACACCCAAGGAAATGATACATTTTTTCAGTATGCTGGTCTATAGTGGGTTTTAGTTTGTTTTATGTTGGTGCTATAGAACTATATAGGCTACATCATATTTTTCCTTTAAGAACAAAATTAATTATATATTCATCATACTCCTACTTCGGATATGTATGTGTGTGTGTACACACACACACACACAATTAATTTGGCTTTTCATATCCAGAATATTGCAGTCACTAACTTTGGGATGCAGAATAAGCTTTGAATGTCTTGGCCCGTTTCATGTTTATATGATGTCTTTTTCTGTAATGAAAAACAGTCACTGCTAATTATACTGTTGCTATATTTTTCTTTTCTTTGTGACACAAAATTGATTCTAGAAACTATTTCCATGTTGAGCTAGCAAACTGTTTATAAAAATATGTTAATTATAGGTCAACTTTCTGCTTGGTTTGCAGAAAGAAAACATACCATGTTAATTCTGAATCTATCTGCCCTGTGAATTTTGAGGATACCATATATTATATCTGTACAGATACATGTATATCTGCGGTGTGTGCACTGTGTGTGTTTTACCTGTTAAAACACTTACTAATCATTAAATAAGAGTGCTATGGACATCCTCTAATTATGGGTTTAATATTGCATGCCATAAACTCTACTGAAGGTTTTACTGATAAGTTCTTGGTAACAACGACTTACTCTTTCATTAGCTTGAGGTTGAACTATTGCTATACATGGGCTCAGTGGTAATAATGAGGCAGTTGCCACAACCATGTGGCACTGATTCTGTGGTCACTGTATAGGCTACAAATAGATTTTTAGTACAATTCAGAGTGCTTATTTTAACTTATGAATCTCACATGACTTGGCTTCCAGGTACCTTCAATGGAATCTACCCATCCTATGTATTCAACCAAGTGGGAAATGCTTTGGGTTTCATTCTCTCTTAAGATTTTGAAGGTAGATCTAGAAATAGAGCTTATCAGGAGCTGTCCTGTCCTTTAAAATGCTCTTCTTCCGGAAATACAGATGGCTCCTATCTTGTTATAATTTAGGAAGGCAGTTAAAAGTGTTTGCTTTGTAGGGCCTTCATGTTTTAATGGTCTGCTATCATTTGGGAGGGTGTAGTTTTGGTTTTATTAGCTATTTTTATTGCTTTATGATGGCTTCATTACGTTATTTTTATTTTGTTTTTATGAATGTAAACTACTGAGAGTTTTTCAGAGGTAACATATACAGATCATGTAAATAAACAGATAAGATGGGCACTGTTGGGGTGTCACAGTTTGGGAAGTATACTTTTGCAGGCACAGGCATGTACTGCATCATAAATGACCTTCGTCTTTTGGTATGGTTCTGTTCTGTTCATAGACAAGTCCTTAAAAATTATTTCTTATCAATTAGTGGGAACACAAAAGCATATAAGCTTATGAATTCTTAAATTCTGCTTCCTCTGTGCATCAGGAATGTCTGTTGAAAATCACCAGAATGTATTTCCTGAATAGAAAGGATGAAATGGTTGAGTGTAAGCTCCTTAAATATATACTTATATGACTCGCCTTCAATTTTCAGAAGTATAGAGTATCAAATATTGAATTATTATCTCATAATCAGTCTAAAACTAAGAATAGCTAGGTTTATTTTAAGTATAAATATTTATGCCTTCTATAAAAAGAAGTTATATTAAAGTTAAAATAATATTTTGGACACTTGGGGGAGCACTTGTGTTAGCTGAGTAACAGCTGACACAATAATCTCAGTTGAAATAATTTAATATTGCTATTTTCATTTCAGTGATAAAGAACAGCCATCTCAGACAGACGTACTTATTTTTGTTTAATTATTAAACAATATATATACTATATCTTAAGTCTAAACCCAGAATTTTGCCTTCAGAGGATCAGGACTCACATTCCAATTTTCAACTCATCAGAGCCAGCTGTTCTCTAAAATAATCCAATTTTTAAGTTTCTTCCTCTGATTCAGGAGTTCTTCAGGGAGGTATGGAACTGGCTTCATAAACCTCCCTTTCTTCTTTATGCACTATCTTTCAGCATTTCATTCCTGGCTGGCATTAATTCAGGGTTTCCTGTTAGATATAAACTGGGGAACTACAGTATATTCTCAATGTATATAAACAGGGAACAAACCCCACACTCACTTGCATTGATGATGTTACCTAGTTGGGCAATGAAACGTCACCCGGTTGGGGGGAGATGGGCGGTCATATAAATTTAAATAATAAATAAATAAATAAACGTTGGAAATAAATAAACGTTGGAAAGGCTCAGAGAGCACCAAAGACTCCTCAGTTAAAATAGCAGTTTGGATTTTCTCTATAACCAATCTTATTTAAATTGTCCCCTTGTTTTTTTCCATATGCGTATTTATGATATCCTTAACAATGCCTCCTGTTTTAGAATCAACATTGCAATGAGTTCATGTACTATTTAGCCATTTTGTCTAAGTTATTACTAAAGATGTAAATAAAACTGAATAATACTAATCCCTGCAACATACAACACACATAATGTAGAGTCCTTGGTGCTCTCTGAGCCTTGTTGTTTTCTTGCAGACGTTTCATTACCAGGCTAGGCAACATCTTCAGTGCGAAAAGGGAGTGGAACTTGCTCTCTGTTTATATACCCTGGCTTGTCCTGCCTGTGTTGGTGGGGGTGTTGTACTCTCCTTGGTAGTACTTTGATTGGTTGTTGTTTGCTGCTTGGTTGATTGACTAAGTTAATAGTTCCTTTATTAGGGTCTGTTGTGTTGTTTGATTGCTCCTCTGCTGCTAATCTTGCTGTTAATCTTTGCATATCTTGTTGTTGATTGCTAGCAAAGAGGTGTTCTGGTCTTCTGGTTTTTCTATTGTCTCTTATGAAGGGTATGTAAATGTTGTTTACCTCTATGTGTCTATTGATGGCTGCTTTGTCTGAGTGCCAAGCTTCCAGGAATTCTCTAGCACTTTTGGATTTGGCTTGGTTTAAGATGCTCACAATTTCCTAGTTGAAAGTATGGTTAAGTCTGTCCATGTGTTGTGAGATTAAGGAGTTTTCATCATGTCTTCTGATTGCTAGTTGGTGTTCATGGATGCGTTCTGCTAGTCTTCTGCCAGTCTGTCCTACATAATGGCTGTTACAGTCCTTACACTGTATGTTATAGATAACTCCTGTTTTTTCTTCTTGGGCTACTGGGTCTTTTGGTTTACTTACGATGTTCTGAAGGGTTTTGGTTGGTTTGTGTGCTACGGTGATGCCATGTGGTTGTAACAGTCTATTAGTAGTTTCTGAGATGTTTCTGATGTATGGCAGTGTAATCCTTTTCATAGCTTCTGTTGGTTTTGCTGTGGTGGGTTGAGTGGTCAGGCACTTTTTGATTAAGTTGCGTGGATATCCATTTTGCTGGAAGATACTATATAAGTGGTCTGTTTCCTTTTTCTGGTGTTCTGGGTTGCTGCAGTGCGTTTGTGCTCATCTGAATAGTGTTCTTACACAGCTCCTCTTGTGGGAGGTAGGGTTATTGCTTTGGTAGTGGAGCACTTGGTTAGTACTGTATGGGTAGATTTCCGGTAGACTTGTGTTTCTAGAATGCCATCATTTCCTCTACTGATGAGGATGTCCAAGAAGGGTAGTGTGTTGTTGTTTTCTTCTTCCCTTGTGAATTTTATTCCTTTGAAGATGTTGTTGATGGTTTCATGTGTTTCCTTTTTTATTATGACGAAGTTGTCATCTACATACCGGATCCATACTTTGGGTTGTATGTGTGGGAGTGCTATCCTTTCTAGACGTTGCATTACTATCTCTGCTATGAGTCCTGAAAGTGGTGATCCCATAGGTGTACCTTTGATTTGTTGGTATATTTGTCCATCAAACTGATAAAAACTTCCCCTTTTCGCATGGAAGATGTTGCCTAGCCTGGCAATGAAATGTCTGCAAGAAAACAACAAGGCTCAGAGAGCACCAAGGACTCCACAGTTCAACCCTGAGCTACAAATATTCTCTTTGATTGGTACACATAATGTAACTTGTGTCATCTGCATAATGATGCCGTGAGACATGACATCATTTTGGCTTGTACCAGATGCGAATGAATGAATATGAAAATATATATAAATATTCAAATTGATTCAGAGGGAAAATATAAAGATATCTATCTATCATCTATCTATCTATCTATCTATCTATCTATCTATCTATCTATCTATCTATCTATCTATCTATCTTTATATTTTCCCTCTGAATCAATTTGAAGCACCCAATAAAAGCAATTTGTATTGGAAATCTTGATGGGTGGAATAAAAACCAAAGATGTACTTTTTAAAAACTACTTATTTTTGGTAGCAATTGTGTTAGCACTTCTTGCCAAAAAGTCTAGTTGTTTTTCTTGCCACTGCATTGAGATAGACTAGGTTGCTCATTCAGCGGTATAATGTGAATAAAGCAATTTACTATAGTATTGGTGCACCTGTCATTGCTGGAGGGCAGATAGGCGAGTGATTCCAAGGGGAACTGATTTTTTTCCTTTTAGGCACTGAGTCAATTTCATATCCTAAGGCACAAATTTGATTTGTAAGCTGTTATATTCCTCATTGTATTGGACTTTAAAATGCCATTTTTTATAATCATAAGAGGAACACTTTTTTTAAAAAGAAGCCTATAAAATCATCAAGTCTTTGTAGAAAGTAACCTAATTTTCAGAGTTATACAAGGTCAGTTTAGCTATGATCACAGTACAATCAAATTTAGGGTTAGAAAAAACTGTAATATTATAGGATCGTTAGGGTATAATCTTTGTTGGGTCAATTGCTTTTCCTGAGTATTGACATTTAAGTAGCAGTATCTGCCTAACTGAAGTGGGTTTTCTAAAAAATATCCAAATAGTTCATATATCCAAAATATTTTTGTTTGATTCCTTGGTAGTAGAAAATGATGTATACTCAGAGGGTTTTTTTAGTTCCTTGGGTAATTTGAGTTACTCCTTTCTAGAAAATACTGTTCAGAAAGCAATAGCTAGACCAGGGCTTTCCAAAGTGCCACTGCTGGCGACACGGCGGCGGCAGTGTGGCGGTGGCGCGCACGGCGGGGGGGCGGGGGCGGTGCGCGCACGGCAGTGGCACAGGGGGGTGGGCGGGGTGTGCGGGGGCGCACGCGTGCATGGCGGTGGCAGCAGCCTTCGCTAAAACGCGGAAGCACTGATCCCGCGCCGCTGCCGCTGCCGCCGTGTACGCACACGCCGCCGCTTCCGGGTGGTGTGGCGACACACCACGCTGTGTGTGGCGACACACTTTTGTGTCGCGACACACAGTTTGGAAAGCTCTGAGCTAGACATTAATATTATAGGTCCCTCGTTAATTTATGATGTTTATAATTATGTGGCTGCATTGGTATCTAGTCCTATATGTAGAGAGTCCTATATATTTATAAAAAGATGTTAATAGAACTGAGATGGAACAGGCTACAAATCAAATAATGATATTACAGGGTATATATTAATAATGTACTTTGCTTTTATTCTTTCCAATCAATGGACTATGCTCACTAATATGATTTGACAGAAAAGAAGAGAAATAGAAAAGGTTAATGTGGCAGGGACAAGGGACCCTCCTGAGTATGATAGATTTGAATTCCTTGCTGGAAAGTTTTAGATTTAATAGTGATGGATGATCGCTGACTGCAACAACTGGGGAGAGGTTACTGAATAAACAGACCAGTTCTTATTTACATTATGGTGAAATTAAATAATTTCCAATTCTGTACATTAAGACTGGAGACAAGGAATGAGATTTATGAGTAGTAAAATTTCTTTAGAGCTGATTTTAAAAATCAAAACCTTGGGAGCTCCTAATATAGCTCCAACTTTCATTTAGAATGTTAGTAGTAATCCTTTGCTAGATACATTAGCAATAAATTTGAACTTTAATGTTCTCTTTAGGTGGTTTGTTTGTTTTTTAGAGGAAAGGATATAAACAATTGAGATTCTTGAAGGGCAGGGTGTATATTAGATAGAACCTTTGTGATTTTAACTGCATGATGTGCCAACATTCTGATAGTCTTCAGAATTCAGCCCAACTCTCCTGGTTTAGACACATGATTTCCATTATCCCTATTGATACTGATACTTCCTTTGCCACCGTTAGGGCCTTCATCAATAAAGGGAATATCTGAAAATGAGTGGGGAAAATAGGCTGGGAAGGGAGAGAGATTGAGAAAGGAGATTGAGAGTGAAAAACAGTTCAGTTAAGTGTAGAAGAGAAATAATATGGCTTGGGACTAGAAAGAAATGCAATAGAGATATAAGTAAGAGGACAGAGAAACAGCATGGGTAGAGTCTGTAGCTTGAATCATGTCAACTGGATTTCTATTTTCTCAGTGGAAACGTTTCGCTCCTTATCCAAGAAGCTTCTTCAGTCTGAGCAAAGTTTGTAAGGGAATCCTTAAATATGTTTCCACAGGATATCCCCACCTCCATGGATTCCAAAAAGAATGAAAATCAGCACCTGAGAACAGCTCTGAAGGCCTATGGATATCCAAATTGGGCCTTCACTAAATCTAAGTCTACCAGACCTAAAACAGTGACAGACAGGGCTGAGACTCAGAGTAAACGGAAGAACCTGGTCATTCCCTACATGGCTGGCGTGTCTGAAAAGATAAAAAGGATATTTGGCAAACACCACATACCTGTATATTTCAAACCCACCAACACACTGAGACAGAGGCTTGTACACCCCAAAGATCAAACTCCAAAACACAAGAAAAGCAATGTAGTGTATGCAATCCAGTGCAGTGAGGAGTGCTCTGAGCTCTACATTGGAGAAACCAAACAACCTTTGTACAGGAGGATGGCCCAACACAGGAGGAGTAACACCACAGGACCAGAGTCAGCAGTTTACCTTCGTCTAAAGGAAAAAGGACACTCATTTGAGGACATTAATGTTCACATTTTAGACAGGGAAGATAAATGGTTTGAAAGAGGGGTCAAGGAATCCATTTATGCCAACTTGGAAAATCCTTCTTTGAATAGAGGTGGGGGCCTCAGGCACAATCTTTCCCCTATTAGTTAGATAGTTCCTCATGGGGGTGGTTAATCCCGTAATTTTATAATGCCCTTCTTTTATTAATACTATCTCCCACTTGGATTTTTATTTTAAATTATAGTAATTGTATAAATTGTATAAATTGTTGGTTTTTATATTTTATATTTTATGCTTTTATTTAATTTTATTTATTGTAAACCGCCCAGAGTTCCCCGTTGGGGGAGATGGGCGGTTATATAAATAAATAAATAAATAAATTTTCCTTCCTGCTTTGTCTTCTGTGCCTAGGAAGATTAAGACCATTTCGCAATCTCAACAACAGCAAGGTAATCTTAACGATCCTCCTTTGGATGATAAAGGGACTTAGAAATAACATCTCAAATAACCATGACCTAGCCCCAGGTGCAAGGTCACACAGCCACCCTAGAAACATATTTAAGGATTCCCTTACAAACTTTGCTCAGACTGAAGAAGCTTCTTGGATAAGGAGCGAAACGTTTCCACTGAGAAAATAGAAATCCAGTTGACATGATTCAAGCTACAGACAATTCCACCTGGATGACTGAGAACCTTCATCAGCATGGGTAGAGGTGGGGAGGATAGGGGTTAATAGGAAGGGGAAATAATGCTAAAGGATTTGGGAGGGGAGAGAAATGGTAAGACTAGATATTAAGGTAAAGGTAAAGGTACCCCCCGCACATTTGTGCAGTCGTGTCCGACTCTAGGGGCCGGTGCTCATCTCCGTTTGTTAGCCGAAGAGCCAGCGTTGTCCGAAGACACTTCCACGGTCATGTGGCCGGCATGACGCGCGCGGAACGCTGTTACCTTCCCACCGAAGTGGTACCTATTCATCTACTTGCATTTGCATGCTTTCGAATTGCTAGGTTGGCAAGAGCTGGAGCTAGTGCGGGAGCTCACTCCGCACGCAGGGCTAGGGATTCGAACCTCCGAACTTGCAATCTTCCGATCGACAAGCCTGGCGTCTTACCCGCTGAGCCACCACGCCCCATTATAAGACTAGATATTAGGAAGAAAGAAATAAGAAAGCTTAGAGATTGAATGGGCAGAGAAAGTGAAGATGAATGACTTCTGAGAGAAGAAAAATATTGGACTGGGCACCAACCGTTTAGGCCCAGATGCATGAAAGAGAGCCTGTGAGCAATGTTTTTTTAATTAGTTTTTAAAAATTACCTGTCTGGGATTGGGGGAAAAGAGTTTTCTAGGCAAAATTAAAGATACTATTTAATAGAGATCCTGGTCTTAAATCTACTAAGAGCTTTGTGCAGCAACGTTGGCAGCACAGCATTCACCAGTATCAGTTTTCAATTTTCATTTTCTTGAAATACTTATTAAACTATCAAGAGCTCCTACATGTCTGGCAGCATGTCAGCAGTATGTCAGATTGGGAGACAGGGAAAGCAGGAAATGGTATGTAGCCTCTTAGGTATTAAGTTCAGGCTTGAGCTAGAATGATGCTAACAATAATGTTAGTCACAATGACCAGAAATAAGTAAGGAAGTTCCTTCACTGCAAATCTACTTTGTCTGAAACCAGTAAAAAAAATTGAACCAGCCTTGTGAATGTTGTATGGCCAAAAGCCTAAACATTTTATATTTGATTAAATTTCTTTTCAGATATTTTGAATGAATCCTGAAATGATTTGCTGAATCAGACCAAAAGCTTATCCAGTCCAGAATCCTGTTTTCCATAGTGGCCAATTAAATGCCTACTAGAAGTAAATAAGGGTAGATTCTCCTGCTACTTTTCTAAACTGGTTGTCAGACACATTCAAAAATATCCTACCTCTGACTCTGAAGGCACCAACAAACCTCTCACAAATTAACAGAAATATATGTATTCCTTTGTCTCTGGAGAGACTTCAAAATAATAGAGCACAATTAGGTACCACACCCAGTATAAAATTGTTGGCAATTACAGGTAGTTTTCGCTTGCCAATGGTAACTGGGACTGGGAGCTCCGTCACTAAGTGACGCGGTCATAAGGTACATCATGTGACCACGCTGACTTACGATGGCAGTTCTGGCAGTCCCAGTTGTTAGGCGAATCCCACACAGTGGCAGCATCCTGTGGTCAGGTGATCACCATTTGTGACCTCCTGCCAGCTTTCCCATTGACTTTGCTTATCAGAAGCCAGCAGTGAAGGTCGCAAATGGCGATCACATGACCATGGGATGCTGTGACATCATAATTGCGAGCAGGTTGCCAAGCTCCCGAATCGTGATTGCGGGGACTCTGCTGCAGGCACAACTATGAGGACCCATCATAAGTCCCCCTTGTTCAGCGCCGTTGTAACTTCGAAAGGTCACTGAACAAGTGGACGTTAAGCGAGGATTACCTGTACTGTACATTTTTACCAAATCAAGGTAACTTTGGTCAAACACTTTATCTTGAAAGCCTGGTTATTTATTAACACTAAGGATGTTTGATCTCTCCAACGCTTGCTGGCAAAAAAGAAATGTTCTGCTGAATAAGAAAATGATACATTGTGGATTATTTTCAGAAGTTCCTACTTGATTTTTAAATCAGAAGTAGGTAGTGGGTTGATATTTGTTTTTAAATAGTCAGGTCTTAATTTTGAAAGTAAATTGGAGTTCTTTGCTATTTAACAATTAATGTATCCTGAATTCAGAACTTCATTGTACGTGATGAAATCTACCTTTCTTTTGTTTATAGTGGTAGTTGTCATGTTCTTCTTCATCAAATAATTTTATTAATTTAATTTAATTTAATTTAATTTAATAATTTAATTTAATTTAATTTAATTTAATTTAATTTAATTTAATTTAATTTAATTTAATTTAATTTAATTTAATTAATTTAATTTAATTTAATTTAATTTAATTTAATTTAATTTAATTTAATTTAATTAATTTATATGACCGCCCATCTCCCCCAACGGGGAACTCTGGGCGGTTTAGAGTAAAATAGATTAAAATAGAATATAAAATATAAAACATCAATATGCAGTACATGTAATAAATAAATAAATAAATAAATAAATGATATTTTTCAGTCAGAAAACATTCAGATACAGGTAGTCCTTGACCTACGGCCATTCATTCAGCAACCATTCGAAGTTATGATGGCGCTGAACAAATGGTTACGACCAGTCCTCAGAGTTCCGGCTGTCCCAGCAACCCCATGGTCACGTGATTGCGATCTGGGTGCTTGGCAACCAGTTCACACTTACGACACCCCGTGATCATGTGATCGCCATTTGCAACCTTCCCTGCCAGCTTCTCCAGGAAGTCAGTGGGGAAGCCATCAGGGAAGGTCGCAAGTTGCTGGGGTAAGTCTCCCCCACCTGCGCACCCTCCCCCAGCCCCTCTGCACTTGTGCTGCACCGGCCATTCACACACCCCCATGCACCCTCCCCAATCCATGCTGCACCCTTGCACACCCTCTCTGACCCACACCATCCTCGCACACCCAACCCACACTGCGCCTCCCATGCACCCCAGCATACCCTCACACATGATGAAATGAAAGAAACTATATGAGAAAAATGTATAGAAAAGAATAATTGCTGCAAAAATTGAAGATGGGAGAAAGATACTGTATCACATGTATATGGAAAAAATATTTAGAATATAGTCAAACAGAACAAGGAACAATTAAGGGCAGAAAAGTACAGAACTAATTTGATGGAAATACATGCTTTGAAAGTTAGTACAAAAACTAAATGAATAACCTATGCTAATTCATATTATATGAATCATTCTTATTAATTGTTCTAAGCAATAATTAATTAAATCTACTAAGTATTTTTTGCTGAGCAAACCTTTACATTTCAGTTTGGTTTGAATAAAGGCCTGTGAACATTCTGTATTTATTTTATTTATTTATAATTCGATTTATATCACTGCCCCATCTCCCCCAAAGGGGACTCTGGGCGGTTTACAAAAAACAAAATAACATATCATAAATATAAGTAATTAAAATAGATATAAAATAAATATAAAATCCAAGAGGCGACGAACTTGTGTTTAAAAGGGCTCTATGGCACCAGCCATCCCCAAGAGGAGCTGTTACCCCTCCCTTCCCAGGCGAGGCGGCAGAACCAGGTCTTTAAGTTCTTCCTGAAGGCCGGGAGCGATGGGGCCTGCCTCACTTCCGGGGGTAGAATGTTCCAAAGGGCGGGCGCCACTGCAGAAAAGGCCCGCCTTCTAGACCCCGCCAGGTGAAATTCCCTTGCACTGAAATTCCCTATAGCACTGTCTGTTAGTTTACTTACTTGCAGTCTTTCAATATTCATGACTCTGGGCGACTTACAATTAAAACATAAACAGTACCAAAAAATAAAAAAATAACAACCATAAAAACAATACAAATATTAAAAACAATTAAACAATTAAAAGCCATATAGTACAGTCACCAGGAGAGCACAGACATTCACAGTACAGCCATTTTATGGGCTCCACACCATTCACTGACCTCCAAATCAGATGGCAAAGCCTGGTCTTCAGGCCCTTCTGGAAGGCCATCAAGGTCAGGCCAGCCTGACCTCGGGGGGAATGATGTTCCATAGGGCGGGTGCAGAAGCAGAAAAGGCCCTTCTCCTGGGCCCTGCCAGGTGACATTCTCTAGTGGATGGAACCCACAACAAGCCTCTTCTGCTAGACCCGATGGGACAGGTAGATTCACTGGGGAATCCATACGGAAGTAATCCATACGGGAAGTGACCAGGGCATGAGTGACTGAGCGTAGAGCCTCCTGATCGAGGTATGGGTGCAACTGGCACACAACTCGAAGTTGTGCAAAGGCCCTCCTAGCCACAACTGTCACCTGCTCTTTGAGCAGGAGTTGTGAGTCCACAAGGACCCCCAGATCCAGAACCAAAGATGGTAAATTCCTAGATCCAGGTGGCCCAAAAACCCAAACCCACTCAGTGTTGCCAGGGTTGACCTGAAGCCTGTTGTTCCCCATCGAAACCCCTACAGCCTCCAGGCACTGGAACAGGACATTGGCAGCATCACTTACTTCATCAGGGGTGGAGATATATAGCTGGATATCATCATGCTGGTCAAAGACCATAATAAAGACATTTCTATTCTATTTCAATTTCAGTTACACCTTGCTTTATCTGAATTTTATTTTTTGTTTTCATACAATAATGTTACTGAAGGTGATAAATGTAATGCTTAATTTTTAAGTAATTATTTCCACAGTAAATTATTATTGAATAATAATCTCTTTATATTTGGAAGCAGTTTAGTCTTGATGCTTAAAGCCATGCAGCTGAATTTGAGTGGATTTGGCTTACCCAAGTCATACAGTGGCAGCTTTACCAAGTTACTTTAGATTAGATTATCATTATTTCATGAGATAGTATACATAGACATTTGAATATTTTTTTCCTCCCAGAGCCTACCAACTGTGCCTTTGTGAGAATGTTATGTACTGACATTTTACTAGTGCCCTTCACTCTGAAGTGCTTTCTTGTAAATGTCAGGAAACACTCAATGTAACAATTCCCATTACTTGAATACATGCAATACATCTTCTTGCAAAAATGAGCTCCAGAAAGTACACTTTGGCTTGTGAACAGAAAATGCAGTAGAAAGTAGAGGACAAAAATGTACATATGTTCTCTACAATAGTTACATTGGATTCAAAGACCCTGTTTGTGCATATGCTTAACTGGGCTATGAGAGAGGGGATAGGCATATTGTACAAAGTGTGTAACCTGCAAAAATGAATCCCCAGGAGGGTTAGAATTAATCCAAGCGTCTCTGGTCTTGTATGGAGCTAACCTAATTCTCCTGTGCTGCATAAACTATTTGCTGGAGTTAGTTGTCTCTCTCCTCTCCTGAGAATTGTGATGACGTTATAGAAGACTGTCTATAAGGGATAAATGCAGCTTCTTTCACCTCCCCGCCCCCCAAAAAAACACGGGTGAAAAAGGGACAGCAAGACCTCCCCTATTGCCAATTGCACAACCACAGGTCTTTTTTTTTTTAAATCCGAGCCGAAACCAAAGGCAACAAATGGAGAAGCAGTGACAGTTTTTCAGACTCTTTTGTGGCAGCTGGAGTGACTAAAAATCTGGTGCATGACAGACCCAGATATCCTGCATCATGTGTTGCTAGTACCCAGAGATCAGTCTATTGATGGGGGCAGGGGAGTGGTTTGGTTATCTGAGCAAGCAAAGAATTCTTTCTACATGATGGTTGTAACCCTATATTTAATTACCTAGGAAAAGTCTCATTGAACTCAGTGAAATTTATTTCTGAGTAATCATTTTTAGAATTGTGCTATACATTTCTTCTACATTCCATTGTAATCAAAGTAAAAATGCCATTGTTTAGTCTCACTGATTTCAGTGGAACGAAATGCAGCTAACTTAATGTGGATTATAAACCAAGTTTATAATTGTCTTCCAGAAGTTTTGTACTACAGTTCTTACAACCTTTTACAATTGGTCATGTTTCCTGAAGCTTATCTTTAGTCTGAAACACCTTAGGAGCATCCTGAAATGTACTATTAAATTATCATTGATTTAATAAGAGATGGCTTATTATGCAAATGACTAAGAAGAGTGTGTGTCTCTCTCTCCATTCACATCTTTCTTGAATGTAGTGGCTTAAGCTGCACGTAATTTGTCTCTGCTGTGGGTTTTGTTTGTTTGGTTGTTTGTAAATCCAAGATAGGACTTAACATCAAAATACCATCAAATATTAATAGCAAGCTTTCAATCTAAAACAGTTCTCATGAATTAAGCGAAATTTTAAGAATCTAGAAAGATTAATATAGTCTTAGCACAAATGACATTGAATTCAAAGAGTGAATTTCCATCATGTCATTGTTGGTCTCAGATCTGTAGGCTTTCCTTACTTTGGCAGAAATCTAGAGCAAACAATGAGCAGCTAGTACTAGTTTTTGAAGTGTTATACACTGGGGACAGATTATCATAGAATTTGAATGGGGATGTCAAAAGATTAAGATGTCTCTTTATATATTTTAATACTAATTCATCAGAAAATACAACAAGTAAGATGCTGTTCTTCAGCAGTCATGGTTAAGATGAGATATTGGGATGATAAAAGTTGAAAGAGACACTGTATCTGTGCAGTAACTGAGCACAGAGGTGAAGAGTCTCTACTCACCTTAAAGAACAGGGCGCCACAATGGCAACATCTCTGCAGAATTATGCCTGAAGTAAGCAGATGTAACTGAAAAAGGGAGTACAATCATCAATGTTAGACTCTCTTAGCAATTAAAAAATGTCAGTATGTTGCCAGTAGTAATTACGTGAACAGCCAATATCAGTTACAGTGGTAAAATATGGTCATGTATATGGGCTTAAGTAGATATTTCTGCTTTTCTTGATCTCAGCGTTATACTGTATAGCATCACAGAGTATACTGGTGACTATGTAGGTGTATATACTTGTGGCCTCTCTAATTTTTATCTGCCTTTGTTACAGGTTGAGCCATGTGGATCATGCAGAGGATCTGGCTTCCAAATTACTCCAGTGTTTCCCAAAAAACAGATTGTCGGCACAGGCAGCTCTCAGCCATCAGTATTTCAGTGATCTTCCCCCACGGCTATGGGATCTAACTGACAGTGAGTATACCAAAATATCCAGATAGAATAAGAGTTTTCTGTATGAAGGAGGGAGGAAGAAGGAAAGAGGGGGAGAGGCAAATGGGAAAAAATGATTTCTCTCTTCCTTTCTCTGCTGTGCAATCTATAAGTAATTATCTTTATATTCAATTATGTATGTGATCAAGAGAGTTATATGAGATGTCATAAAGAAAAAAGGGAGATAATTTACATATTTAGTGCTTTTTTACTTTATAACCTGCAGCCCTTGTTAAGTAGTTGTGGTATCCAGAACAATACTCTAATGTTGTTGGATTCTCAAACACTACTTCTGTTTATATTTCTGCAATAACTCTTTCTAAAAGGACTGAGAAATGCAAAGCAAAAATTTGGTTAATTTGTAAGATTTAATTCACTCTTTAAATTCACATTGGTAATGTTTTCATCTGTGTTTTGTTTGCATATTTAAAGTATGCATCATTAGCATAATAATAATATGGCTGGGGTTAGCGAGACTGCTGGTGATCCAATCTGTACCGCTGGGATGCCATGAAATTGGCTCATATCTTGTTTCTCCCCACCCACTGGTGCTAAGGTGGAATATTTGATGTGGGCCAGGACTGTTGGTGCTTCTATTCCCTGGGGTGCTTTGGCTTGGAGGAGGGAGATCTGGGGCCATGCTCTGAAGAGGACCTGGAAAGATTTGGTGTGGGCCAGGTGGTCCCTGGCTGTGAGGTGCTTTTGGGTACCAGAAGATCTGCACTGCCCACCCAGAGTCCATGTAGTGGTCCTTAGGATGGCCTTGTTGTAAGGGATGGATGTGGCTGTGTGTGGTTAGATGGGAGGCTGTAATAGATGTTTGGTGGTGTGTGTATGGATAAATGGATGCCTTGACCTAGGAGGAAGATGCGAGAGGTGAGAGGGATATGGGGGGAGGAGAGGGGACGGGCAGGAGCATTGAAACTGTGATGGGCAGGGGAAATTTGGCAAGATACTGAGGGCAAGCCATACTTGGCGACATTGGACTCACTAGTTGAGAGTGATCCTGATGTCCAGCCCCTGGGATCTCCCCCTGGGATAAGGTTATTGGATACTCAGTGGCCCTGGACCCAGCTGCTGCTGCTGAACTCCAGGTCAGTCTGCAATAAATCTGTCCTCATCCACGATTTGACTGTGGATAAGGTGGCTGATCTGACTTGCATCATTGAAACCTGGGTGGGCCTTCCGGGGGGGAGGCGTTTTCCTCTTGCAAATGTGTCCATCTAGGTTTTGGGTCTGGCACCAGCCAAGATTCCAGTGGAGAGGAAGTGGGGTGGCAGTTGTCATCCACAAGTAGTTGTGGGCTTTCAGAAGTTCTGCTGTGCAGATCACCATTTGTGAGGTTCCTTGGGTGAAGTTGGGCTCTAAGGAATAGTTGGGATTGCTGCTGGTATACTGCCCTCCCTGCTGCCCAGCATCATCCTTGCCTGAGCTGTTGGATTCTGTTGCTGGGCTGGCACTAGAGACCCTGAAGGGCTGGTGGTACTCAGGGTTTACTATTTGCAAGCCTGATGGTGTTGAGCCTGGGGCAGCCCAGGAGTTTGTGGCCCCTATGGCAACCACACACCTGTCCCAAGTCATCATGAGCCTAACACATATTGGGGGCTGCACGTTAAATCTGTTTTTTGTCTCCAGGTAGTTGCGTCTGATCTAGTTTTGGAGGACATTGTTATTAGTCTGTTGCCATGGTCAGATCACTCACTGGTTGCTTTTCGGCTGGCAGGGGAGAGATGGCAGTCTGCCCCAGGTGCCTGAAAGACATGGCTGGGTTTCAGAGGGAGCTTGGGATTTTCCCTGAAGATCTAGTGGGCATTCTACCTGAGGCTTTGGTTGCAACAGGAATAAGTGAGCGGCAGAGGGCTTAGACCAGAGCTTTCCAAACTGTGTGTCGGGACACGTTAGTGTGTCGGCTGCAGTGTCTGGGTGTGTCGCAGCTGCTGCTGCCTCCAAGCCCTGCCAGGATTCCACGCAGGTCCTAGTGCCTGCCTTGTTCCTTGCTGCCTCCAAACCTGCTGTGATTCCGCACAGGGCCTAGTGCCTGCCTTGTGCCCTGCTGTAAGAGTGTGTCGCGAAATGATGCATGTCTAAAAAGTGTGTCACCAACATGAAAAGTTTGGAAAGCTCTGGCTTAGACCATATTGTCCCTGTACAGCCTCTCACACAGATCCTGGGAAGTGCCTTTGTTTTCTCAGGTGAGCTCCAGGAGACGAAATGCAAGACAAAACTCCTAGAGTGCTACTAGACTCCTTAGTAGAAGATTAAGAGTGAATCTAATTGAACATAGATAAGAACCCATATTAGGGCTTAACTCATGGTGATAAGAGTGGAGAAACCACATTATTTTTTTCCCTTATTGTGTCTGCCAATAGCTGCCCGGTGGCCCTTTTTTAAGATGATCCATTCCCTGCTGTGGAGGGATGGATCACAGGGCTACCTGTGGGGCCACAGTGAGGAATATTCTTGCTATTTGGCAGATAAAGTTGCTCAAATTCACTCAGAGTTGGACATGTAAAAAAGCTAGAAATTTTTGGATTCAAATACACACACTGCTTCAGAAAATTTTAAAGATGAATGGACAATTGAGACCAGAGGCTTTTCTTTTGGGATTGATGGATAAACAGTTGGAAAAAAGTCATGGAACTTGGTTTTTGTAAATGATAACTGCAGCAAGATTATTGTATGCACCAAGATGGAAAGACTTGGCATTACCCACAATGGAGGAATGGTTGGTGAAGATGATGGAACTTGCTGAGATAGCTAAATTGACTTCTTGCTGACTATTGCTGACTGGAAACCCCTTATGTTTTTGTGTAAAACAGAAAAAAATGAATTTATGATTTATAGTTTTGATGATTAGACAGGATAGATTATAGAAAGAAGTGAGTTATGTTGTAACCATAGAGAAAGAGGTAAATTTATAATTGTACTTAAAACTGCTGTACAGAAGATCAGAAGCCACTTCTTTGTATCTTTTTTCTTTCTTTTCTATTTTTCTTTTACATTTTCCCTTTCTTGCGCTTTTAGCTTTTTCTTTGATTTCTTTCTTTTTTTCCTTACTTTATATTTGTATTGGATTTTATCTTCCTTTTTAAAAATCTTTAATACAAATATATATATATATATATATATATATATATATATATATACACACACACATACACACACACACACACACACACACACACATACATACATACATACTCACACATGCTCAGAGTTGGACTCAGACTGGGTAGGTCGAGAAGAGTTGTCTGGAATGCACCTGTGCTTGTGGAGCAAGTTTGACTCTGTGATTCCTGAGGAAGTAGATAGGATCCTCCAGTCTGTTTGCTCAGCCACCTGTTTGTTAGATTCAGGCCGCTGACCAGAACATTACCTGTGGTTGGGCCAATGCAATGATGTCTGCTTCTCTGTGGGAAGGGGTGGTCCCCTCAGCCTTGAAGGAGGCTGCAGTGCACCATCCCCTTAAGAGACTATCACTGGACCCAACCATCCTGGACAATTTCCATCCAATCTCCAACCTTTCTTTTTTAAGGAAGTTGGTGGAGAGGTTGGTCAGGCTTCAGCTCCAGAAGACGGATTTTGGAGGAAGTGGATTATCTAGACTCATTTTAAACTGAACACAAAGGAATACGAACTGTAATCAAGTTACTCAAATAACAGTATTCCTTGCACTCATGGCCCAGAAAGTCAGCACAGCAGTTTAAACTGATGATACTCCAAAAGGTCCAACCAATGCAGATGTTCTCAAAAAGAAGAAGTAGGTGTGAACCAGGAGAGGTCTAGGAACATATGAACCATGTTATTCTAAACCTGAACCAGAAAAGCAGAGTCAGGAAGGTCTGCCAGAAAACTGCAACAATAAACTAGGAAAGGTGCATGAACTAACTGCTTACTTCAGTTATCTGTATATTCAGAAAGTAAAAATTACACGTTCTTGTAAATTTATCAGTGAAAGGCTTTAAAGAAAGTTTCTTGTTGATAAGAACTCCCAAATTATGGACCCCAGAAAATACACCTGAAAATGACAGTCCTGAAAAGTAAAAGAAGTAAGAAGATGAAAAAGGACAACGATCAAGATTAAAAATGATAAGCTTGGCTTTTTCCAAATTTAAGGTTGTCGGAACACATACAGCTGGAGATTTGAATAAAGCAGTTGGAGAGAGAACAGCACGCTACATTATCCAAAACTGAAGCAGAAGTCTATGCCTGGATGTCATCAATACAGAACATTGTTTGGTTCATTCCAGCATTGTGAAAAAAATTTTGTTCTTTGGTACCCTATTATCTGCACACAGTCTATGCCTGGATGTCATCAATATAGAATACTCTTTGGTTTATTCCAGCATTATAAAAAAAATGGTACCCTATTATCTGCACACAGTATCATTCTATATTTTCATTGTAATCTATAATGTATTTTTTAATATTCAAATAAGGGATGTGCCTAATTCAACACTTTGAGGAGGGGTGCCTCAGTACCATTTAACAAGTACCATTTGAAAAAAAATCATTTGTTTATTTTTCCATTTAGTCAGTGTAAAAAAACTAAATATAGCTTTACATCTGAAGCCTGAATGCCGGTACATATTATTCTACTAGGATTTCAGTAGTTTATGGATCCTATAGTAACATTTTTCAGTTAATATGGATTTATTACCAGCTTGCCACTTAGTTTATCAATTGGTGGTTAAGTCCAGCCCTATCAGGGAGCTAAATACCAACACATTATCACTGTACAGCAGGCTGCCAACAGAGACAGTCTTCTCCTAGTCATTAACAAGTGCAATGTATGCAGAACACCAGAGGGGAATTAAAACCACAAAAAATACCTCAGGGTGGTATTTTTAATATGAGAATTTAATTTGTAATTTCACAGATTAAGAATTTTGGCTGCATTAATCCTTTTATCAGCTCACAGCAGGTTATTTGCAGAAGCATAACCATAAGGCGATATTCATTGGCCGAAACATGTCTTTGCATAACATTAAACATCAGGAGCAGTGAAACCTTTTGAAGGGGGAGAATAAAGATGAAAAATCATTATATTTTTAGGGAAGGTTCTGCTAAATGCCTCCAGTAAATTTCTGAGTTATAGAAACACTCTTTCTGTCTGTAGTAGATAATCATTATAAAGCATAAATCAAGATGCAAGAAAGGACAATCCCGATATCAAACATTATAATCGTTTGCATTTGGTATGCATGAATAGAAATTGCAAACATGTTTTAAAAATTAGGGAAACATTAAGGAAAATATTATTAATATGATTTATATAACTGATAGTGATAATTTTTCCATGTATCTGAAGAGATTTCCTACTTAAATGATGTATTAATTTAAAATGTGTATTTATGTAATATAGCGTAGAACAAATCAAAAGCTATTACTATTTCTTAGTAATTAAAATAGAAATATATAACTCTAATATAACTAATCTTGCTTACTAATTAGAAACATAGATGGTGATTTTTCATATATTCAAGTTTCTATCTTGAAAAGAATGAATATATCTTATTTATATATTTATTTATTTATTTATTTATTTATTTATTACATTTATATCCCAAATATATAAATATTGTATATATATAAATATATACAAATATATACTTTTCTCTTTTAATCTCTCCATCTTCCTCTTTTCCTCCCTCTCTCTCTTTTATACAGAGGTATAACATTTTATGTTTACATAATTTATGTTGGAATATCATCCATTTATAAAGGTTTAAAAAGAATAAGAAGAGGGGTTTATAACTGCAATAGAGACAAAAAAGGAGAGAGACAAAAAGCACAGAGAAGCACCACAGCACTACTTTTGTTCTTCGTGAACAGAAGTATTAAAATGGAGGGAGCAAATTATAGCTGGAGAACAGGCAAAGAAATGGAAGAGAGATAGAATTCTGCTTGGGAGAAAGTTAACATATTTGGAGATTAAGATGGAGGCAGGATAGAACAGTGTGGCTTGATATTGATAGATTCCAATATGTAAGTTACAGGTAGTACTTGGTGAAGTCAATGTCACTTGACTGCCCCTTGTAGGCAAAAAAAAGAGAGAGAGAGATTTTAAAGTCAGAGATTGAAGAAGATAGGGGAGAGAAAACTGGAGGTAGCAAGACAAAAGGGTTATAAATAGCTATTTTGAAATACCTAAAGTGATATGAAACAAGCAAGTCGCACCTGAAATGAACATTGATGGAAGCAATAGGGCACAATATACAGCATTAGTACAGAGATATGAAGGGATCTAGAGTCAAATGGAACACCCCAACAGCGGTCCCCAACCTTTTTGGTACCAGGGACCGGTCGTGGAAGACAATTTTTCCATGGACCGGGGGGGGGGGGTTTGCAGGCGGGAGCCAATTGCGCGCACCAGGGGGCGGGGTTTGCAGGCGGGAGCCAATCGCACACACCGGGGGATGGGGTTTGCAGGCGGGAGCCCCGCGGCCCACAGGTTGGGGACCCCTGCCCTATCAGACAGAATAAACTTCCACAGTGAAGAAGCAGTGGGAATGGAACTAGCAGTATTTAAAAATAGCAGTATTTAAAGCCAATACTACCATGACCTTCAGAATGAATTCCATAGGAGATTGTGAAGACTTTGAAGGAGGAGACAGCTTCAGTTTCACTGGGGCAAACAGCTGGAGAGACCAAGGAAGCAAAAGATAATGAATTGTGACTGGTGTCTTGGTGAGACATTTCAGCGGAATCCACTGAAGAGAGTCAGGGGGTTGAGAGAAACAGCTAATGGGGATACAATTAAGAATGTGGGTTGGTGTTATTGTGATGATCCTGAGCTAGCAATCAGCACTCCACACACTTTAGAATCGAAAGGAATTTTTATTGCAGTTTGTGATCCATGACACTTTAAAGATTCAAGTGGTTACATTTCTCAAAGTTACAACTTAAGTACATACTTTCCCCTCCCCTTTTCCCATTGAGTGCGTGCCGTCTGCACCCTCCTCTTGTCTCACACCTCATCCACCCTGTGTGCATAGTGCTGAATCCACATTGCTGTCTCCCTCCTGCACGTCCGCCAGTGCTTGCTGGCTAACTTCCTGTAACGAATGGCTCCATGGCAGGGGCTGTTTGTGACAGTTATATTGATAGAAATGAGCATCAAATAGGTGGCAGATTCTTACAGCTTGCTTTAGGAACTTATTTTCTGAAGAGTCTCAGTTGGATGCTGTTTTGCTTCAGGCAAGCAATGATAGTAGGTCAGAATTGCAGTACTTGGAATCATGTGTTCTTTATTATAGTCCTGATATAATCCATAGTAAAGGTAAAGGTTCCCCCCGCACATTTGTTCAGTCGTGTCCGACTCTAGGGGCCGGTGCTCATCTCTGTTTGTTAGCCAAAGAGCCAGCGTTGTCCGAAGATGCTTCCATGGTCATGTGGCAGGCATGACGCACGCGGAACGCTGTTACCTACCCACCGAAGTGGTGGTACCTATTAATCTACTTGCATTTGCATGCTTTTGAATTGCTAGGTTGGCAAGAGCTGGGGCTAGTGCGGGAGCTCACTCCCTCACGCAGGGCTAGGGATTCAAACCTCCAAACTTGTAATCTTCCGATCGACAAGTCTGGCGCCTTACCCACTGAGCCACCACGCCCCTATATAACTTTTGTTTTATGGAAAGTAATAATGATGATCCATTGGGGCTGATCTTTTTCAGGGGAACATTTCCTCAGTTTTCTTGATCAAATTCTTATTTTAAATACTGAAAGAAATTTGGCTCATGCTAATGTATTGGCTTGATGTTTGGCAGTGCATTCACACCAAACAGAATTTGAAAAAGTTCTGGCTCACCATGAATGACCAGCATGCTAGTTCTAGTGATCTTTGCTCAAGATCAAGCCCAGCATCACAAGACAAAGGAGAGGCAAACTAAGAAATTTGACATTCTTCTTTCTCGCAGCAAGCAGAAACAAGGAACTGGAGAAACCGCTGGGAGGAACAACAACAACAGGACCACAGAGGACAAAAAGAACATGTGGGTGAAAAATCTCTCAGACAGAGAACTTACCCAACCAGAGAGAGATGTCCTAGCCAAAGGTCTTAATTTTGCCATCACTCCCAAGCAAGTTCCGGTTGTGGAGCTCATTACAGCCACAGAATCTGCCATCCACAACAACCACCTACCTTTTGAAGAAGCAGAACAACTCCGGCTTAAAATATCTGCAGCTCTGTCCAGTGCTCAACCTCCTCCCCCCAACCTTACCGTCCAAGAGAGGAGAGCCCTGACAGCCCTCAGCAAAGATGAAACCATCACCATTTTACCTGCTGACAAAGGAAGATGTACAGTGGTTCTAAACACTGCAGACTACCACAATAAAATTACCTCACTTTTGGAGGATCACCATACATATGAAAAACTGAAAAGAGACCCCACCAACAATTACAAGAAAAAGGCAATAGACAGTTTGAAACAATTGGAACATGATGGCTCCATCGATAGGATTACCTACCACCGTCTGTATCCTGGAGAAGCCATCCCCTGCATCTACGGACTTCCTAAGATCCACAAGGAAGGAACACCCCTCCGACCCATAGTCAGCAGCATCAATTCGGTAACATACAACATTGCCAAACACCTCTCTACCATACTAGCACCTCTAGTTGGACACTCTGAACACCACATCCATAATTCGGAAGAATTTGTTTCCAAAGCAAAGATCCTGAAACTGGATACAGATGAAACTATGGTCTCCTTTGATGTGTCCTCCCTTTTCACCAGCATCCCCACCACTCATGCTCTATCCGCTGTCAGGAAGAGACTAGAAGAGGACAGCACCCTGGAAAGGAGAAGCCATCTCAACCCAAACCAGATCTGCCATCTTCTGGACCTGTGTCTTAACACCACTTATTTCACATACAGAGGTGACTTTTACAGACAAAAACACGGCTGTGCCATGGGTTCTCCTGTGTCACCCATTGTGGCCAATTTATACATGGAAGAAGTGGAGAAGAAAGCACTCAACACATTCCAGGGAACGGTGCCCACCCACTGGTTTAGGTATGTGGATGACACCTGGGTCAAAATCAAGGCCCAGGAAGTACAGGCCTTCACGGACCATATAAACACTATAGATGCCAACATTAGCTTCACCAGAGAAGACACCAAGGACAACAGACTGGCATTCCTAGACTGTGAAGTCCTCATTGGGACCGGTGGCAAGCTAGAAATAGGGATCTACAGGAAACCCACACACACAGATCAATACCTGATGTTTGACTCCCACCATCCACTGCAGCACAAACTAGGAGTCATCAGGACATTGTCACACAGAGCAGAAACCATCCCCACCTCCATGGATTCCAAAAAGAATGAAAAGCAGCATCTGAGAACAGCTCTGCAGGCCTGTGGATATCCAAATTGGGCCTTCACCAAATCTAAGTCTACCAGACCTAAAACAGCGACAGATAGGGCTGAGACTCAGAGTAAACGGAAGAACCTGGTCATTCCTTACATGGCTGGCGTGTCTGAAAAGATCAAACGGATATTTGGCAAACACCACATACCTGTATATTTCAAACCCACCAACACACTGAGACAGAGGCTTGTACACCCCAAAGATCAAACTCCAAAACACAAGGAAAGCAATGTAGTGTATGCAATCCAGTGCAGTGAGGAGTGCTCTGAACTCTACATTGGAGAAACCAAACAACCTTTGTACAGGAGGATGGCCCAACACAGGAGAAGTAACACCACAGGACCAGAGTCAGCAGTTTATCTTCATCTAAAGGAAAAAGGACACTCATTTGAGGACATTAATGTTCACATTTTAGACAGAGAAGATAGGTGGTTTGAGAGAGGGGTCAAGGAATCCATTCATGCCAACTTGGAAAATCCTTCTTTGAATAGAGGTGGGGGCCTCAGGCATAACCTTTCCCCTATCTTCCTTCCTGCTTTGTCTTCTGTGCCTAGGAAGATTAAGACCATTTCACAAGCTCAACAGCAGCAGGGTAATCTTAACGATCCTCCTTTAGATGATAAAGGGACTTAGAAACAAACATCTCAAAAATAACCATGACCTAGCCCCAGGTGCAAGGTCACACAGCCAGCCTAGAAACATATTTAAGGATTCCCTTACTAACTTTACTCAGACTGAAGAAGCTCCTTGGATAAGGAGTGAAACGTTTCCACTAAGAAAATAGAAATCCAGTTGACATGATTCAAGCCACAGACTGTTCCACCTGGATGACTGAGAACCTTCATAGACATATTGCCATACATTTTGGGGATGAAACCCTGAAGTTGGTAAGGAAATTCGAGAAGACAGCAAGAAAGGTGGCAGACTATAGAAACCACCTACGTTTTAACCTCAGATGCAGACAACAGAGACTCATCCCGACAAGCCTACGCCTGCAATCTACAGTTAAGGGTCACAGAGCAGATCAGATCCTGCAGCAGGCTCAAAGACATCTTCTAAATGAAAGAATAAGGCAAGTCCACTTCACCATTGATGCCCTGCAATACAATTTTGAAAACCTTCACCAGGAACTCACAGCCACCCTTCCTGACCCAATCCTGGATAGAGTTATTCAGCTTGGCAATAAAGTACAGCTGGCCCAGCATCACAAGACAAAGGAGAGGCAAACTAAGAAATTTGACATTCTTCTTTCTCGCAGCAAGCAGAAACAAGGAACTGGAGAAACCGCTGGGAGGAACAACAACAACAGGACCACAGAGGACAAAAAGAACATGTGGGTGAAAAATCTCTCAGACAGAGAACTTACCCAACCAGAGAGAGATGTCCTAGCCAAAGGTCTTAATTTTGCCATCACTCCCAAGCAAGTTCCGGTTGTGGAGCTCATTACAGCCACAGAATCTGCCATCCACAACAACCACCTACCTTTTGAAGAAGCAGAACAACTCCGGCTTAAAATATCTGCAGCTCTGTCCAGTGCTCAACCTCCTCCCCCCAACCTTACCGTCCAAGAGAGGAGAGCCCTGACAGCCCTCAGCAAAGATGAAACCATCACCATTTTACCTGCTGACAAAGGAAGATGTACAGTGGTTCTAAACACTGCAGACTACCACAATAAAATTACCTCACTTTTGGAGGATCACCATACATATGAAAAACTGAAAAGAGACCCCACCAACAATTACAAGAAAAAGGCAATAGACAGTTTGAAACAATTGGAACATGATGGCTCCATCGATAGGATTACCTACCACCGTCTGTATCCTGGAGAAGCCATCCCCTGCATCTACGGACTTCCTAAGATCCACAAGGAAGGAACACCCCTCCGACCCATAGTCAGCAGCATCAATTCGGTAACATACAACATTGCCAAACACCTCTCTACCATACTAGCACCTCTAGTTGGACACTCTGAACACCACATCCATAATTCGGAAGAATTTGTTTCCAAAGCAAAGATCCTGAAACTGGATACAGATGAAACTATGGTCTCCTTTGATGTGTCCTCCCTTTTCACCAGCATCCCCACCACTCATGCTCTATCCGCTGTCAGGAAGAGACTAGAAGAGGACAGCACCCTGGAAAGGAGAAGCCATCTCAACCCAAACCAGATCTGCCATCTTCTGGACCTGTGTCTTAACACCACTTATTTCACATACAGAGGTGACTTTTACAGACAAAAACACGGCTGTGCCATGGGTTCTCCTGTGTCACCCATTGTGGCCAATTTATACATGGAAGAAGTGGAGAAGAAAGCACTCAACACATTCCAGGGAACGGTGCCCACCCACTGGTTTAGGTATGTGGATGACACCTGGGTCAAAATCAAGGCCCAGGAAGTACAGGCCTTCACGGACCATATAAACACTATAGATGCCAACATTAGCTTCACCAGAGAAGACACCAAGGACAACAGACTGGCATTCCTAGACTGTGAAGTCCTCATTGGGACCGGTGGCAAGCTAGAAATAGGGATCTACAGGAAACCCACACACACAGATCAATACCTGATGTTTGACTCCCACCATCCACTGCAGCACAAACTAGGAGTCATCAGGACATTGTCACACAGAGCAGAAACCATCCCCACCTCCATGGATTCCAAAAAGAATGAAAAGCAGCATCTGAGAACAGCTCTGCAGGCCTGTGGATATCCAAATTGGGCCTTCACCAAATCTAAGTCTACCAGACCTAAAACAGCGACAGATAGGGCTGAGACTCAGAGTAAACGGAAGAACCTGGTCATTCCTTACATGGCTGGCGTGTCTGAAAAGATCAAACGGATATTTGGCAAACACCACATACCTGTATATTTCAAACCCACCAACACACTGAGACAGAGGCTTGTACACCCCAAAGATCAAACTCCAAAACACAAGGAAAGCAATGTAGTGTATGCAATCCAGTGCAGTGAGGAGTGCTCTGAACTCTACATTGGAGAAACCAAACAACCTTTGTACAGGAGGATGGCCCAACACAGGAGAAGTAACACCACAGGACCAGAGTCAGCAGTTTATCTTCATCTAAAGGAAAAAGGACACTCATTTGAGGACATTAATGTTCACATTTTAGACAGAGAAGATAGGTGGTTTGAGAGAGGGGTCAAGGAATCCATTCATGCCAACTTGGAAAATCCTTCTTTGAATAGAGGTGGGGGCCTCAGGCATAACCTTTCCCCTATCTTCCTTCCTGCTTTGTCTTCTGTGCCTAGGAAGATTAAGACCATTTCACAAGCTCAACAGCAGCAGGGTAATCTTAACGATCCTCCTTTAGATGATAAAGGGACTTAGAAACAAACATCTCAAAAATAACCATGACCTAGCCCCAGGTGCAAGGTCACACAGCCAGCCTAGAAACATATTTAAGGATTCCCTTACTAACTTTACTCAGACTGAAGAAGCTCCTTGGATAAGGAGTGAAACGTTTCCACTAAGAAAATAGAAATCCAGTTGACATGATTCAAGCCACAGACTGTTCCACCTGGATGACTGAGAACCTTCATAGACTCTTTGCTCAAGACTTTTCAGTTTTGGACTAGTTTCTTCTGCATTTCTTTTATTGCATACAGAAGCCCTAGAAAACTTTGCATTGAGCTGTCCCCAATATTTTATGCTTTTTCTTCTTTTTAAATTTCTTTAGGGGTTGGCAAGAAAGAAATTTATTTCTCCTTCCTAAAACTTAATAACCTGAAATATATTTTTCTTCACAGTGTCTTCTATTTTTTCTGTACCAAATGTAAGACTACAAGCAGAAGCTGGAGAAAGCACGAAAGCTTTTGGGAAAAACGTTTATGGCAAAGGTCAATCACATGTTAAGCACTGAAGAGCGTTTTGATTTCCTACAAATAATTGAGGTAAATCTTACTAAAAAGTGTTTGTTTTTCAGTAATTTTTTTTCTACTTTGCCCTTGCTGCACAGTTTTTTTAAAGAAAAAGTAAAAACCCTTTTCTTAATAGACAAGAGATTTTCCTACAAGCGTGAGTTTTATGTGCCAGCACTGAATCAATATATGAATAAAGAAGTGTTACAGCCTTTAGGACTAATGCACCTATAAGCAATTCATAGACTTGGTAGGGGGGTTGTGGGTTTGGGTTGTGGGGTTTTTTTTTTTTTTTTTTGCACCCCTGGGAGTACAGTAAAAGCCTGATTCTATCCAAATTATCCAGTGTATTTGTATATGCACGGGCAGCCCTCACAAATCACTACTTGGATAATTCAGGTGGCCATTTGGCTAAAAAGATTGACCATTCTACTTTAGAACAATTGGTTTTCCCCCGTTCTTTGGACTCAGGAGCGGATATATGCAATTATATTCCACCTACTAAAGGTGTTTTCTCAAGATGATTTTATAGTTTTCTTTCTTTTTATTATTACTATTTTCTATATTTATGCAAAGCCAGTAAGCAACTTTTGCATATCTACAGTGTAAATATTTTACTTGCAATTCTAGGTATATGATGTCAAAGGAGAAAACAGGGTTGCCTAATAATTTCTGCCCTTACCAAACTCTAATTTCCAGGACTGGGAAGAGGCAGTACATGACCGATTTTGTCCTGTTTGCGACTCAACAGGCATACATAGTCAGAGATCTTTTCTACATACAGTATGTCTGATGAATTTCTAATAGATGAAACCAGTCACATACAGTACTGCCTCTGAGTGGTCAATATAAGTAAAAATACCACATAGAATGTATACTGTGTAAAAATAGAGGCACCCCCCCCCCCAGAGGTACTGTATGTGGATGTCATGTAAAACCTACATGAGGGCATGACATATGTAACATCCCTATCTGTTTGGTTTAAGGTGGACTATATATAATACTTTATAGAAAGACAGGATTGGGAGGGAAAAGGCAATTAAATTGGTGTGATGTCATTGACTTTGTAGTATGTACCTTTTACTACTTTTGTGTTTGAGAATAGGTCACTTTGGTTGCTATCTACAAGAATATGTCTATGAAGGTTCTCAGTCATCTACAAGAAGTGCCAATCAATATGGTGAATCATACTTCGGTATTTCTCTCTGCTCCAGAGAAATTGAGAGAAGTAGATGATAAAGTTTCTTCATATTGCTATGCAGGAACAGCAGTACCACCCAAAAGCATATGTGACAGAAACCTATTGATACCATAAATGCCTCGCTACAAGAAGGAATTTAGTTGGGAAGTACATTGGTTAAGGAAAAAATATCAATAGTGGAAGGTTTATAGGAACAGATGATATCAGATTATGAATATACAATATTAAGGTGTGCTAATGCTGTTCTTTAGTGCTTAAAATAAGTAGTCTTTTAATTTAAATGATGACAAGTCCTAAATTAGGCCTTCAGGAAAAAGTTGTGAATAGTAAACTGCCCAGTTGGGAATGCCTGAAAAATTGTTCCTTGAATACATTATATTCATGTGGGTTGTGATAAGCTGAAATATAAAACATGAGCATTTCCTTGTCAACTTTTGAATACAATTCTCAGGACAATTTCTTGCAACCATAGAGACTTAATATTAAAATATAGTACCTTGACCCAAGAGGACAATTTCATGTTATTGATTCTTTTCCAGATTATCAGATTACTTGTTTCTCATTTATTACATAGAATATAAGTGGTTTCTGTTAAAATATGCTTCTGTTTCAGTACATTTTTCCAGTACTCAAAGTGCAGTATGTATTTAATTTTTAAGATTTACTGGATACTTTATAGTAATAGGGCTCAGATTGAGTTACAAGATAAACACAAATAAAAGTTATGTAAATTCACTTTAAAATAGCACAGTAACACTATTAAAATAGCAATTATTTAAAAGCATCAGAGGTTTATATGCAGAGCAGTGTAAAAATAAGAGGACTTAAACATTTGAAAGAGGAAAACTTTTTGCTTGGAGCGGAAAAGTTAACGAAATAGATTCCAGGTAGATGGGAGATGTAGATGATATTCCATTACTGGACTAGAGAGATTACTGAATAGGCTACCTGAGTGCCTCAACATGAAAGATAATACCGTTCTTCTTCTCTTCATTTTATTACTATTTTAATGTATTTCTCTTCTTTCCTTTTGGAGTAGAAAGACAGAGGCAGAGTGATGGTTGATTGTCTCACATGGACATCTGTGGCAATTAGAACATTTTCCTTAAATATATGAAGAGTGGATCTAAATTGCCGCATAGATATGGCCACTCCCTTTGCGTGCTCTGCTTTGGGAATGGCTATTTTGTAGACACTCCCTGCATTGCTACAGTCTTACCAAGCAAGAGTGCCACAATTGTTGCCCAGGTTTCAGGGATTTATATGGGAACAAGCCCTTCAGGCTTCATCTGAAGTGGCAACTGTTCATTGTAGTATTTTAAATGGGAGGTCATGGATCAGGGAAGCCAGGCTACTTTTATCCAAGTTGCATTGTATCTAGGGAACATGGCTGAGCTGGAAAAATGCACTGAGTGCCTCAAGGAAAACTTATGTTTTATTGACAAATATGGATCTCCAAACATTCCCAAGTAACAAATTTCGTCCTTTAGCGCCAAGCTGGGTAACCTGAGGAATTTTCGAGGAAAATATGTGGCCCTAAGACTAATTTTATACTGCCCTTGATCTAATTTCACAGGCCTTTGGTAAGCAATCTATTCAGATCTTTTGTAAAAATAATCTATTCCATCCTGACAGCTTGGGAGAAAGAAAGAAAAAAAAAAGGCATCAGAAAGAGAGGGAGGATAGGCAGCCCATCCAGGTCAGTCATGAAGTTTCCAACAGCCTTGGGAATATGGCCTTTGATTAAAGGAAAAAGAAAACAAGTTGAACACTACTTACATGGACAGCTGTAACAGTACCTCAGGCTTGTCTGGGTTCAATTTATTGGCATCACCAGTTCAGCACTGAGACCAAACAGCGGTTAAGAATTTCCATTGTTTTACCTGCATCAAACGAAAAAGAGAGAAAGTGGTACAGGATGTCATTAACATACTGATAACACTGAAGTCTAAATCTCCAGATTACTTCACTTAGGCTTTTTCTCCTCAAGTGGCAAAAAATTATGATATAACTGCTGTTCTCCTCTTTTAAAAGCCATGACTTGGCTTCAAGACCTGAGGTATGCACACAAAAAGATTGGTTTAAAAGATCCAGAGTCTTCCAGAGCTCAAACCAAAATGGCCTTGGAGGACTCTGTCCATGGAAGGATGGGTGTGCCTGCACCAGCCTGAAATGGTGAATAGGTGCCAGGCTGATCTCAAATGATCAGTGAACCACATCAGACTGTACAGTAAAAATGCTGTGGCTTGTTGTCTACATGTGGGGGGGGGGGGAAACCCTACTTTAAAATCAGAACACTCTCTAGTTCAGAGCTTTCCAAACTGTGTGTCGGGACACGTTAGTGTGTCGGCTGCGGTGTCTGGGTGTGTCGCGGCTGCTGCTGCCTCTGATCCATGCCAGGATTCTACGCAGGTCCTAGTGCCCACCTTGTGCCTTGCTGCCTCCAAACCTGCCCTGCCAGGATTCCGCACAGGTCCTAGTGCCTGCCTTGTGCCCTGCTGTAAGAGTGTGTCGCGAAATGATGCATGTCTAAAAAGTGTGTCACCAACATGAAAAGTTTGGAAAGCTCTGCTCTAGTTCAATACTCTGTGCCACTTAGTGGCCAAACAAATGAATCCTGGAAGCTCGTAAAGATTGACAGGCATGCAGCAGCCCCTTTTCACTGTTAGTGTCTAACAGCTGGCGTTTTTAGTATGCCCCCTGTGATCCAGAGGTAAATAGCTATTTTGATTACTCAATTCTTCATGAATCTGTCTTGTAAAACCATTTCTAAACATAGCCACATGCTATGTCAAGGAATATAACAGTTCATTCACGCTCCAATATTTATTTCCCACCAACACTCATTCTACATACAGACAAAGACAGTTTTTAGTCCCCAACCCCATCTAAATCCTAATTGAAATTGATCTATAAAATGTTCCTCATACAAAATGTCTGGACCCTCTGACTCAGGATTTGCCACCTATCTATAATTATATCTTCTGGTTACAACATGGTGTCTCCCCCCTCCCCCCCACTCCGAAACAGTCTGTCTACCATCTTCTTTAAGAAGAATGGAATTATTTATTTCCTGACGTTAAGAGGATTATATAACCTCTTACGCCAAGCCTGATATATCTTCCTCATTGGGAATCTACAGTTAATTCTCCAGCCAGATGAGCCCTTGCAGATTGGGGGTGCTGTATATAGAATATAGCTGAGTGAGAGTGTCAAGCATGTGTTAGAAACTGCTTTTGGCACTACTGATGACAAGCAGTAGCACACTTCCCCGGGGTCAGATTAAAAGAAAAGATTATTCTTTATATATTCATTTTACTACTTCAGAGATTACAATGAATCATTCAGACATGGGACCTATTATTTTAAAGAAAATTACAGTGGCAGGACTTCTCCTTTCCCTCAAACAGTACCCTATTTATCTAAGCAACAAGATATCTGATGATACTAAATGTCTAATTGTATCATCACTGGAAAACATTCCATTAAAATGCATAATAATAATTATACCTTCAATAATAAACAAGCAGTTAATTATACTGTTCATATTTATATTGGTTAGACTTAGTACAAATACATATATAAACCTTTTAAATAGTTGTAGTTAAGGTGAACCATACTTACATTTTGTACCAGTAAATTTTGGGTTGCTTTACAAGCCAGTGATGGCAATTTAAAAGCAGCCTACAAAGTAATGATGACAGCTTGTTGGAAACACAGCAGCTATTGAAAACTGAAGTCATCAGATGTCAGGTTGCTCCAATTATTTTACACATTTCTTTACAGCGAGCCATTACAATTTTACAATGTCAAAATCAATCTGTCTTCACAACTCACTCATTAACATCTTCATTGACTTGTTAATCCTTGTTTTTCCTCTAGCAGTGTCTCCATACACATCTTTTTAGCTTCACCGTTGGAAACATAAATCTTTTGCAAATAAATTTTAAGTCTGTATTTATGTAAGGCCAAGTGTTTGATGTCTGAAACATATATTTGGGAGATTATTTTCTTTTCTCATTGCCTTGGTGTTCCTAAAGTCTAGCTTCCTGTACTCCAAATTAGGTATCTTTCAAGAATGATTTGAGAATGCATTTAGTTTGATATGCCTAAGATTTTAGTTCTGCCAGTAGCAGTGGATCTTAATATAGTAATTGCTGTACTAATTTCTTGGTTATAAAAATTTACTAGTTTTTAATGGCAACAAGTTTTGTATAGGCTTAATCTCAGAGAGAAAAATATTCCATGCAATTTTTCATTTGTGCTTTATACATTTTTTCTATAACCTATTTTCTGCACAATAAAAAGCTCTTTGGTAGCAACAGGAAAAGGCCTTAGATAGCTCTTTCTTTATAATTAAAATTACAACCTGAGTGAGTACACCTAATAAAAGATAAATTAGTAATGACTGAAAAACGCACTCTACATGGGGCTTCCCTTGAAGAGCATTCGGAAGCTTCAGCTGGTACAGAATGCAGCTGCACGGGTTGTAAATAGTGTGGGCTACTTGGCTCATGTAACACCACTGCTTTGGGGGCTCCATTGGTTGCCACTGTGTTTCCGGGTGCAATTCAAGGTCCTGGTTGTCACCTTTAAAGCCCTTCATGGCTTGGGACTGGGTTACCTGAGGGACCGTCTTTTCCCAGTTGTTTCTACCCATCCAATCCAGTCCGGCAGGATGGGCATGTTCCGGGTCCTGTCAGTCAAGGAATGTTGGCTGGCACGGGCCAGGAGACATGCCTTTTCTGCTCTAGCACCTGCCCTCTTTAATATCCTCCCTCCTGAGATTAGGATGACCCTGATCCTTTTGGCTTTTCGGAAGGCCTTGAAGACCTGGCTATATGCCCGGGCCTGGGGTCCCGAGTGTGTGAAGGGCCCCATTTCCTGGTTGTGCTGACACCAATGGCTTTTAATATCTCTTGGCTGCTATTTGTATTTAATTTGTATTTAATTTGGGGGGTACTGTTTTAGTTGTTTAACTGTTTTTATGATTGTTAGCTGCCCAGAGTCACTGGTTTGAGATGGGCGGCTATATAAATTGAATGAATGAATGAATGAATGAATGAATGAATGAATGAATTCTCAATGAAACAAAGGGTAAAATAAATTCAAATAAGTTTTATGGCATCTAATAGATAAATAGACATTGTGTTATACATTTTATGCATGATAACCAGCTGTATTGTATTTATGTGGTTTATGTGGTTTATTATATGTGGTTTTATGAGCACCAGCTTCATTTTTATTTAGAAGAATGCTTTTGGACTCCATATAGCCAGGGAAGGGAAAAGGGGGAAAGTGTGCTGAGAGGAATAGCGAGAGTCACCGTGGAGAGCTAGAAGAAGAAAGCAACCTCACCAGTTTGCCTTTTGGTAATGGGTGTTTATGACTGATCATACCTGCCATAACAGCCATTTTAATATTCCCATAAACATGCTCTAAAAATTCCAAGTGGATGGCTGGCTGTTGATAGACAACACATCTGTCCTCTGTGAAGACAGAGTATTACTGAAGCCTTCCCTAAAACTGTGTAAGATCAACAAAAGTCTCACGCAGAAACTTTTAACTGCCTGCTTACTCAGCTTTGCTTTTGCACTGTAGGTGACCTTGGGCCAGTCAGTCACACTCTGCCCAACTCACCTCACAGGGTTGTTGTGGGAAAAATAGGAGGAGGAAGGAATATTAAGTATGTTCGCCGCCTTGAGTTATTTATAAAAAATAATAAACGTGGGATAAAAATCAAATTTAATCAATCAATCAATCAATCAATCAATTAATTAATTTGCTAATGAAGAAGGCAATAAATGATGCAGAAGGAGTCTGCCATCTGGATTAACATCTTTATTGCTTAAAAATAAATCTCGACTCATAAGTCTGACCTCTCAAATTTTGATGATTATCAGAACTCCTAGAAAAAGCATAGTAACCAAATTGCTGCAGTATGGCTTTTCTGAATAATTGCTAGCCTTGCTACAATTAAGCCAAGGTAAAAGCTTAGAAAAAGGGTTTTAGACATGGACCTTCAAGTTAAACATAGCAGAATCTCCTGTTAATTCTTGTTAAAGGAAATTTAATGGATTATTCAGAAATACAATGATGTGGTGGACTAACCCAGGGGTCCCCAACCTTTTTGGTGCCAGGGACCAGTTTCAAAAGATGATATTTCCGTGGACAGGGCTGGGGTGGGGTTTCCGGGATTTCCGTGGACCGGGGGGCGGGATTTCCACTGATGGGGCGGGGTTTGCGGGCAGGAGCCAATTGCGCACACCGGGAGGCGGGGTTTGCGGGCAGGAGCCAATCACAAGCACCGGGGTGGGCTTTGCGGGCGGGAGCCAATTGCGTGTAAGGTGGTGGGGTTTGCGGGCGGGAGCCCCGCAGCCCAGTTCCTAACAGGCTATGGCCCACATGTTGGGGACCCCTGGACTAACCAACATTCTATTTTTGTACTAATTGTGGACTTCTGTATCTTGCTTCTCTTTCAAAATACTACTTTATTTCAATTCCCAAACAAATGTGGGTAGAGGAATAATATGGATGTGTACTAATCACTTAGTTGCATATGTTTAGTGGGCAAAATAATTACCATTCTGACAGGCAAATCTGCTAAAGATGATTAAAATACTTTAAACCAAGCATTATGAACATTTGGATACTATTTCCAAATGTTCGTAATGCTTGGTTTAAAGTATTTTAAGTTCTGAGTTAGCTATTTTGCATATACTTCAATAGGTTGTCTAGGCTTGAAAGCCAAGCCAGATCTGGCCTATTAGTACTTGGATAGGAAATTATTAGAGAACGCCAGGCTGTAAAATAGCAAATTCAAAAAAAATTGAAGAAGGTATGACTTCCTTAAGGGGGCGTGGTGGCTCAGTGGGTAAGACGCCAGGCTTGTTGATCGGAAGATTGCAAGTTCGGAGGTTCGAATCCCTAGCCCTGCGTGCGGAGTGAGCTCCCGCACTAGCTCCAGCTCTTGCCAACCTAGCAATTCGAAAGCATGCAAATGCAAGTAGATTAATAGGTACCACTTCGGTGGATAGGTAACAGCGTTCCGCGCGTGTCATGCGGCCACATGACCGTGGAAGCGTCTTCGGACACGCTGGCTCTTTGGCTAACAAACGGAGATGAGCACCGGCCCCTAGAGTCGGACACGACTGCACAAATGTACGGGGGGTACCTTTACCTTTACCTTATGACTTCCTTACTGTTGTCAAGAATTCATGCCACCAGGATTAGAGCTCAACTCAAAGGAGATGTTATCTTTTAGTTTACATATATGGACGACATTACATTGGGCAGTATCAGAAGTATTATCCTAGTATTCCTTTAGTTGCATTTACTAGTGTTACTTGCTCACCTCTGGCTTTGTATATGGTTTAAAGAAGTCTTTGAAGCAACCCTGTGTAACTACATTATTTTTTTTAATCAGGTTGTATGCACACCATAATCTAGCAGTGTCTTTGCCAAAATGTATTGAAAAGTCATTTTAATTTTTCACCTCTGTTTTATTTAACCTTTGTGTGTCACCATTGTTGAATCATCAGACAGATTAGATCAATGCTTTCCAAACTCCCGCTGCTGGCGACACACCAATGGTGGCAGCGGCGGCAGTGCGGGGGCGCGCGCGGAGGCGTGCATGGGGGCGCACGTGGCAGCGGCGGCAGCCTCGTGCTTTCCGCTAAAACCCGGAAGCACTGATGGCATGCCGCTGCCACCACGTGCACTGTTGCAGGGGCAGCGGCAACGCGCCATCACCACTTCCGGGTTTTGTCGCGACACGCTAAAGTGTCGCGACACACAGTTTGGAAAGCTATGGCTTAGATATTGTGCCATTTGTTCCCAATTTGAGTCATTCAATCAATACAGCAAAGAAAGCTTATCTGTACAGGGTTTTTGATACTCACCTGTATATGACTGCTTTGTTTAATTATATTAGCATCTGTGGCGTTTTTCTTCAGTATTTTCAAATTTTCGATACTAAACATGTATATAATGGAAGAGATTATAACTATGAGTGCTATAATGTTTGATCAGCTTTTTAAAAAATATACCTTTGGAACCATTGAGTGAAAACAAACACTATATATTTGTGTGTATTGTAATTGAAAAAATGAAATTATACATTTTGAACAGGTATCGCATAAATCATAATTCATTGAACACCATCTTCCCCAATTATATTTACTTGTGGTTTTTGAATGATGCTTTAAATAATTAACTGAAGCTGCATCTGCATAAATTAGCACCAGTAGAAAAGGCTTATATTACATAGATTTGGTGGCCAGCTGAAAGTAATCTGGGTATTAGAATCTAATGACAGCACTTGTTAAATTTAGCTAAAATTACTGCATGCAATTTGAAAAATGTTCAAAAGGAGTGTTTGATCTCATGGGCTGCTTTATTTTGGCTGCTATTAGCATTTGTAAAACCTTAAATTTCAAATTATCAGCAGCAGAACAGTTTCAAGTATGTATTGCTACTGTCTTTTTGTTTGCTTCAAAGGCATTAAACCAGCAGAAAAACATCCTAAATAAAACACATGTAAAATGTAGCTACACTCTTTTATCTTGAAGCACAGGTTTATTTGCTATGGCTATTTGCAATGGAAGATGAAATTTCACATTGTATTAAGACGTGCAGATGTGATGCCATCAGTGGATCCAGTATTGTTATGCAAGGGAAATCGATGACTTATACACAGACCATTATGAGATTCTTGCCTACATAAGCTTGGGTCTTGGAACAAGAACCACACTCCCAGAATGCTTTAGCTTTTGAAATAGATAAAGATTTTTCAGCAGTTCATATGGCTTTTACATGGCTGTTTTCTGCCAGTTCTCACATTCCTAATGCAGAATATATGTATCCAAGTAATCAACAAGAAGCATTTTCCAGTTAATGTAGAAGCTTCTCAGGAGATTTCAATGTCACATAGTTTAGGTAAATTCCAAGGTCCCTTCCAACAATATGAACCCACAATTCTAATATCAAAAAATACTATTTAAGGTAGAGAGACCACCGGACTGATTAAGCGTGATGCACCTTTATATAGTTTGGATTATAAATAATACATTTGGGCTCTGCTGCTGTATTGGTCACTACTGAATTTTTGAAGTTTCACAAAACAAAAATATTTCAAAAATCAAAGATTTTTTCAGTCACATTAGCATCAGTGTAATGATGTATGAATAATACTTGTGCAAACTTTAAAGGAATATTTCTTTTTCTTTTTTTAAAACTATCCTGTATGACTGCTCTTGAGTTTAGGGTACCAAAGATGAATTTTCCTGTTGTATTCTATGATTCACTCTAGAACAGAAGGAGTTTCCCATTTAAAAAATCTTTTTGATCAGCTAATAATATTTCTGGGCATAGAAGACAGTTGTAATTGAAATGGGGTGATAGTCTGGAATGGCACTGAAATACATTGGGGACAATGTGTTAATAACAATACTAAAAGGAGAAGCAAAAAAAACCATTCTAAATGGTTCTATTTCTCCCACAGATTGCTACCTCTCCTTTAGGATTAATTTATCACATGATCCCATGACTAGTCTTTGTCTACAGAGAGGGGGAGGCTGTGAAATCATTGAAGGAGAAAACTGAAGTTAACAAAGCAGTTGGTTTTAGTTTTGACACGTAGATTGTAGCCTATGGTGACAGCAAAACCATTGTATAGGATAATAATTTACAGCAGTTTGAAAATTAAGTAATTTTTACTTTTGGTGGAGTTCTGGAAAAGAACGTTTGCTGTAAGTAGTTGGAACTATATGTAAAAAAATTTTTGGTATGTGAGAAATGAGAAAATATTTACAGCTGTTATATTGTGTACAGTGAGTGAAGCAGTTCATGAAACAAAGAAAACTAAACACCCTAAAGACTGACACAGTTCAGCTATCTGTTAACTGTGCAACACCCACTGTGTTTAATAGGGAATTAAATGTTCTTAGCTGCAGGGAGAATCTCTTCTATCAGTGAAGATATATTTAAACAGAAGCTCAATCAAATTTATTTTATTAGATCAATTTATAATAAATTATTTGTCTCCTCGTGAAATTAAAATAATGGTAACAGTCCAATTTTATGAGGAGAAACATGGAATTCTGAATCTTGAATTAAAATGGTCAGATCTTGCCATTGTAGATATTTTATGGTGAACCATAGGACCTACATGTAACAGTCTTTATAGTTTACACTTCATGAATTGGTTCCAGACATCCAGAATATGTTTGTAGATTGTGCAATGGTAGCAATGAAGAAAAATCTATTCTGACAGCAGTTTCCACTAGTTGATGGAAGTTTTGTTTCAGTAGGCTCAGTGAAATCATTAGGACTTAGAACATTGTTTTCAGTTAGTTTATTCTGACTATGTCTGTATACAAGCTACATTTCGTGATTCTGATGCAACTGTCAAGTCTGACCATTCTCTCTATATTTTATTACTATATTACTTGATATTCATTCTTAATAGAACGTAATAATAGCATGGCAGATACTGACATGAAAGAACAATTGGATTCACTCCATAGTTTGAAAAATTGTACCTATATAACTGCCAAGTGATTCAAAGGCTCCATATTTTGTATTGTAATTCCTGTGGAATTTATTTCTGTTTTTTTTAATTGTCAGTTTTAATATGGACTTTCCAACTATATTGGAATTGTTTAATAAAAAAGGAAAGCATATATAATCATTCTGTGTCTGCTAAAGTTTTGTGTGTTTTCTGATTAACAAAATTGTGCATCGTAGTTAAGGGGTGTGTGTGTGTGTGTGTGTGTGTGTGTGTACGTACCTATTTTTATGGTAAACCCACAACTTCCCTGCAAATCTACATAATGTTTAGCCTCAAACATTCATACTAACATGCTTAATTCTTAACTTAATTTTGTAAAGAAAACCATTTGATAACACAGCTTTGTGAGAGCTGCATATTGATGGTGACAGAGAAAAGAGAGGCATTTTTGTATTTATATGGCAAATTTATTTGTCTTGGTTTTAAAAAGCACAACTCAGAATGGAAAGAAATCCTTAATTATAGAGATTCAATTCTGTCCTAATTTTCCCACCAGTTTTTCAATGTTTCAGCTGCCTCTGAGACTTAAAATATTCTCATTAGGTAGCTGCAAAGGCAGCTTGCTTGCCTCTTCCCTCATTCTCTTACTAGCTTTTCTTTTCTTTCTGTTTCTTTCTTTTTTTTCCCCTGCCTTGGGAGTGACTGTGAAGATCATTTGCTGGAATGATTGGCAGGTTAGAGGATTCAATGAGATGAGTTCCTCTTAGTGCAGGTCAAAAAGGCTAGTTAGCAAGAGCTGTCGAAAAATGCCAGCAGCATTCAAAATGGGAAATGTCATGACTTCGAGGCAGGGGGTGCCACCTGGAACAGAAAGCCCCCAGCTCATTAGCAAGTTACAGGATGCATGCTTAACTGGAGGGAGCAAGAAAAAGGAAAGAGAATGCCCAATTGAGAAAATTATTGTGAAGTGGAATTGATTTCATGTATAATTTGTTTATCACTAGAGGGGACAAATGCTGCCCGTCTGACATATGCAGAGGACTGTATATGAAACAATTTAGCCTAATCTCTAGGTTGAGCTCTGGATTTAAGGAATGCAAATTTCTTTCTTGCAAACTGGAAATGATCGGGTCATGTTGTATTAATTATACCTGACACAGTTGCAAATGGTTTATCTTTGCAGGTGTAGCAATTCAGCACACACTTGTATATATGGCTTGCATTCATTATAAAGCGGGAAGATGTAAGAATTTATGCATCTGATATTTCTCCCTTATTTTGGCTGAGCTGAAAAGAAAAATCCATCTCTGTCATAGACTGAATAAAAAACCAACTTAGATTTATTTTAGTGGGTAGATAGCTTGCTTAAAACCAGAGCACCATTTCTGACTTATTGTATAATGTTGTTTCACTGTTTTTATTTCCCCCCCAGTAATTATTGTAGACTTTAGAGCGGGGTAAAAGCAATTAAATGTAACAGTCCCCCAATGTGACAATACCATATCTTGTCAGTTATTCCTACCAGTATGTATGGTTTTTAAAAAGTATGTTTGGATTAAATTTGGATATTAATTGCTATTGCAGGCAGTGCTGTAATAGCATTAATCTAAATTGAATTTGGTTTATATTGACTATAAAGTTTAGTCTAAACAAAGTAGATGTAATCCTAATCTGTGCCTTCCATTTCAGATCAGTTGGCTTTCTCTCTCCACTTCCCCCATATACATATATTCTGAGAGTGCATGACAGGGATTTTAACTGGAGGTATCAGGGGATTGACCATGTGACTGAATGCAAATCACATGATCAATCATTGACCTGTAGCCCCTTCTAGACATTTTGTTCTACAGTGTAGTCATTTTCAGTAATGCAAAATAACAATGGAGAGAGACAGCTTTCAGCTTCCATTTCAGCAGATTCCTGTGTTTGGCAAAAAAATGACATTGGCTGCAAGAAGAAGAAAATAACGCAACAGACTGCAGAGCATATGGCTAGCCTGATTAGGTGTGTGTTAGCCAAGAAACCACATTGTTGTACTCAGGGCTTTAATGTAGACGAAGATGATATGTTAAAAATGTCAGAAATGGTATTGTAATAGACCATAATACTTCTCATCAAGATGGATGAATCATTAAAAGCCTATATGTACTGACAAATGACAACAGGATTATGGCTTCCATCTTTTTTCAATTCTCTGCATTCTAAGAAAAGAAGAACAATTTGCTTGGGACTCCTCCCTCTGATTGCCCTCTTAAGGTTTGTGGAAGAAGCCTACCATCTTTGAGAAGCTTGATGAGCAGACCAGTATGTGATATGCTATGGGAAGAGGAAAAAAAGCATTCGCGTTCCCTGAGCAATTTGTTCATTCATCTATTTGTCACTTCCTTCTTTGGGATTCCTTCTTTTTTAAAGTTGTTTTTCTCCTGACCTCTTCACTCATTCCTGCAGCTGTAGTTCCTCCCTCCTATTCTTTGACAGTTGAAATCTTATCATTGTACATGTGTCATCATTTGTCTCCATTCTTCTCCTGCAGATGTGTGTTTGTGCAGAGTGCATTACAACAGTGTTTCTCAGTTGGCAGGACACCTACCACTGGTGGAATACAACTCACCCCCCTAAATCCATGTGTTAGGGAGAGAGAGAAAGGAGGGCGGAGCAACCAGTCTCCAGGCAAGTGCACTGAGGCAGGGTAGCTTGCTGATTGTGGCCACAGCAATAGCATTGCAACAGCAAGAGAAATGGGGCGGGGGGGGGGTGTTTCCCTGTTACAGAGATGCTTCATCTCTGTTTCCTTCTTTTGGGGTATATAGAGAGTGGCAAGTATTGGAGGGAGGATGGCACTTGGGGAGCTATATAGGTAGGTGTTTCTAGACATAATCCAGTGCTTGGATAATTGTTAGGTTAGGGCTGTGTAGAGATTCGTTCCTTCCTTTGGCAATTATGTTGTAGAATGTCACAGGTCACTTTTTTGTGCCCATTGCTTTTTAACAACTATATAATGCTCCTGGGGTAGTCATCAGAATTTGGGCTGGGTGCCATCAATATGCTGATGATGTTCAGATATTTTCTCCATAACAACTGCATCATAAGAGTCTGTACATTTTCTGAACAAGTGTTTAGATGCAGTGATAGGGTGGATGAGGGCCAATTAATTGAAATTGAATCCTAACAAAACAGAGATTTTAAGAATGGGTGGTTCCCAGATATGAGAACTGTCCTGTCCTTAATAGGATTGTACTCTGTGAGAAAAAAGAGATACACAGATTGGGATACTAAAGGTCCAAGTGATTATTAGCTTCACTTGGTGTACTGAAATTGGCCTTTCTTAGACAAGGGATAGCTTAGCTACTGTTACCCATGTGCTGGATGACATCACACAGATGATTATATTGAGCTCTGTGTAGGGCTACCCTTGTAGGTCTTGAAGCTGCAGTGGTCCAGAATGCAGCTACTGAGAAGAGACCTGCCATGTACATATACGTAGTTCAGGTAGTTCAGTGCTGACATGCTTGTTCTAAACTTATGACTACTGTATTGAGATCATAATGCTCTGGGCACCCTAATAATGCTTGACGTTTGAACACTCTAGTAAACCCACTGGAAGTGGAGAATATAATTACTTGAAATTGATGTCTGCACAGTAACAAATTATGGCTCTGTCACTTGTGAATTATGCTTTTTACAAAGTATAGTCCATCCCCTGTCCCATCTCTAACAAATGACAGGTCAACTTTGTATTTACAAATGCGAGATATGATTTGTTAGCCTGGATAACAGCTTTGTTTTGGATTCATGTTTTTGTGCCATAGCAGATCTAGAAAACAGAATATCTGTGATTGTTCAGTCCATGCAAGCAATTGCTGTATGTGATTTGAGTTGTGCCAATGATTTAGGAAGTCTCAATATAAAATTATCTTGCAATATTAAGACATTTTTAGTGCTACTAGAAAAGAAGATAATTATCTGGCTACCATTGTTGGCGCAGCCTCTGCCAGTGGAATACACACCATTTTTTTCCTGACATGTCTCTTACACTTTGGTTTACCACTAAAGTGATGAATAAACATTGTAGAACATTCTAGTAAGGAAGAATGTTTCTTATTCTTCCCCCCATCCACACTCCAGAATATTTATTTATTTATTTATATTTCATATTTCATCACCACCCATCTCACTAAGAGCGACACTGGGTGGTGGAATCTGGGAACACAACAATATTGTGTTGACATGTCACATTTACTGAATATCTACTTCATGGGACCTAGCTAGTGAGTTTTTAATACTCAGGCATGACCTTTACTTTCATATTGTTTAGAATGTCTAATAAATTGGGGGAAAATAGATGAGTAGTAGCAGAGTAAATCTTACTATGGGTAAATATCCAAACTAAGGAAACAAATAAGTTTAAGAATCTAAGAAGAATCAAAGCCTTATATAGTTCATTACAGCGTAGACAAGACCAAAAGCCTTATATAGTTCATCACAATAGCCAACAGTCTTTTACGGTTGGTCCCTAGGAAACATGTTTTAAGGCATGTTGCCTTTGATTCTGTAGATAGCTTGCAACTGTCAAGGCTGGTACAGGTAGTCCTTGCTTAACGACCACAATTGGGACCGGAATTTTGGTTGCTAAGCGAACCAGTCATTAAGCAAATCCCACCCGATTTTATGACCTTTTTTGTGGTGGGTGTTAAGCAAAGCACCATGGGTGTTAAAAGAACCACATGGTTGTTAAGCAAATCACGCGGTTGCCCATTAATTTTGCTTGCCAGAAGCCAGCCGAGAAGGTAGAAAAAGGCAATCATGTGACCACGGGATGCTGCGACGGTCATAAATGCGAACAGGTTGCCAAGCGCCCAAATCGTGATGATGTGACTGCGGGGACGCTGCAACGGTTGTAAGTGTGAGAACCGGTCGTCATTTTTTTTCAACCCCGTTGTAAGTCTGATCCATCACTAAATGAATGGTTGTTAGGCGAGGACTACCTGTAGTCATTGATAGCAATATGTAACATTACTAAGGTGTTGTATATTCATTATGCTTATGGAGATATAGATAATTAGATATGCATGCTATTACAGGGCTTTCCAAAGTTTTTCCCGCGGCGACACACCAACCGGCGTTGGTGTGTCGCCGCGGGAAAACCCAGAAGTGCCGTCCTTGCGGCAGCGCGCAAAAACCTGGAAGCGCCGCTGCCGCTTTCGGGTTTTGCGCACTGCAGTTGGTGTGTCGCCGCGGGAAAACCCGGAAGCGTTGATGATGATCAGCGCTTCCGGGTTGTGTGGCGACACACCAGACTGTGTGTGGCGACACACTTTTGTGTGGCGACACACAGTTTGGAAAGCTCTGTGCTATTAAATGATAGCTTTTGTTTGTTGGCTAATGTTTTATAGAGTGGATCTTTTTTCTGGAAGAAGTGCTCCCTAAGAGTTTTTTTTAATGATCCTCCAGTATCTTAGAATCATTTTATATTTAGAATCATGAAAGTTGTTTGTAGAGATTGCAAAACAAATTCATGGAATTATTTGCATCTGTGCAGTAAATGTAACCTTGTTTTTTGTGGGTGTGTTGATCTGATAAGTTCATGGCCACCATGGCGACCATGGGCCTGTCTCAGATTATCCAAGACCCAACTCGAGACAGCGGCATCACCCCGGATTTAATTTTCTTGTCGGAGCAGTGGCAAAGTGATCTGAGGGGAGAGTTACATCTTTCCCCGTTGTCATGGTCAGACCAAGCCCTGGTGACCGTGAGATTTTCCTATGCCACTCCCCTACGCAGGGAGGCAGGACCTATTCGATTGGTCCGCCCCCGGCGACTGATGGACCCGCTAGGGTTCCAGAGGGAGCTGGGGGTTATACCCGGAGGTCTGCTGCACGGTCCAGCGGAGGCCCTGGCAGCTGCCTGGAATAGAGAGGCGGCGGGGGCCTCGGACAGGATCGCGCCTATGCAGCCTCTCTTGTCCAGTCGGGCCCAAAGCTCCCCCTGGTTTACGGAGGAGCTGAGGACCTTGAAGAGGATTAAGAGATGCCTAGAGCGCCACTGGAGGAAGACAAAGACTGAATCCGACCGAACACAGGCTAGAGCCACTATTAAGGCCTACCTTGTGGTGATAAGAGCGGCGAAACGTCAATATTTCTCCACTCTTATTGCATCTGCGGAATGCCGCCCGGTGGCCCTGTTCAAACTTACCCGATCCCTTTTGGGGAAAAGGGAGGTAGAAATTCACCTCCAGGGCTGTGCAGAAGAATTTTCTCGGCATTTAGTGGATAAAATCGCTCGGATTCACTCTGGGTTGGATTCTGAGTGTGAGACAGAGTCTGTTGAGATACCCAGGGAGCGTACTTACTTTGTTAACTGGGAACGGTTTGAGCCTGTCGGACCCGAGGAAGTGGACAGAGTTCTCCGAACTGTTAATGCCACCACCTGTCAATTAGATCCATGTCCCTCCTGGCTGGTGAAAGCAGCCCGGGAGGTGACTTGCAGTTGGGTCCAGATGATGGTCAATACATCGTTAGGGGAGGGGGTGTTTCCGGCAGCTTTTAAAGAGGCGTTGGTACGCCCTTTCCTCAAGAAACCGTCGCTGGACCCTACTGTACTGGATAACTTTCGTCCAGTCTCCCACCTCCCCTTTTTGGGGAAGGTGGTTGAGAAGGTGGTGGCGTTGCAGCTTCAGAGGATTCTGGAGGAAACGGATTATCTGGACCCCTTTCAGTCAGGTTTCAGGCCTTGTCATGGGACTGAAACTGCATTGGTCACGCTTATGGATGATCTCTGGCGGGAGCGAGATGGAGGCAGTGCATCCATTCTCGCTCTTCTTGACCTCTCAGCGGCTTTCGATACCGTCGACCATGGTATCCTTCTGGAGCGGCTCAGGGAGTTGGGGGCGGGTGGCGTCGTGCTGCGCTGGTTCGCCTCCTTCCTCCAGGGCCAGTTCCAGTCAGTGTTGATCGGGAGCGAGAGATCCAGCCCGCAGGCCCTCTTTTGTGGGGTCCCGCAGGGCTCGGTACTCTCTCCGCTCCTTTTTAACATCTACATGAAACCGCTGGGTGAGATCATCCGTCTCCATGGGGTGAAATATCATCAGTACGCTGATGATACTCAATTATACATCTCCATCCCAGGGGAAGTAAGTGATGCAGTTTCTACCCTGTCCAAGTGCCTGGGGGCTGTAGGGGCCTGGATGGGGAAAAACAGGCTTCGACTGAACCCTAGTAAGATGGAGTGGCTGTGGATTAATGGCTCCTCGGTATCTGGGAAGTTGTCATCTCTAGTTCTGGATGGGGTGGCACTGCCCCAGACAGACCCGGTACGTAACTTGGGGGTCCTCCTGGACTCACGACTCCTGCTCGAAGAGCAGGTGGCAGTCGTGGCCAGGAGGGCCTTTGCACAACTTCGTGTTGTGCGCCAGTTGTGACCTTTCCTGGAGCGAGAGGCCATTCGAACAGTCACTCATGTCCTGGTTATCTCACATATAGACTGCTGTAATGCGCTCTACATGGGGCTACCCTTGAAGAGTATCCGGAAGCTCCAACTGATCCAGAATGCGGCCGCACGAACCATCCTAGAAGTCCCATATCGTACTCATGTGACACCATTATTACGCGAGCTGCACTGGGTTCCAGTTTGCTTCCGGGTGCAATTCAAGGTGTTGGTTATGACCTTTAAAGCCCTTCATGGCATGGGACCAGGTTACCTAAGGGACCGTCTTATCCCCATCACATCGGCCCGTCCCATCCGGTCATGCAGGGAGGGCATGCTACGGACCCCATCAGTTAAAGAATTCCATCTCACGGGGTCAACGGAAGCGTGCCTTCTCTGCAGCAGCGCCTGCCCTGTGGAATATCCTTCCCCCAAAGTTAAGACAGTCCACCTTGCTCCTGGGCTTCAGAAAACAACTTAAAACTTGGCTCTGCCAACAGGCCTGGGGCGGAAAGAAGAGCAGAAACGCCTGGGGATGGCTAGTATAGTAAGATAGTCCTACGATAGCCCGTCCAAGGCTGAAAGAACACATCGCCTACTTAATTTTTATATTTATGGTATTTTAAATGGTTATTTCAATGTTTTAATCTTTAATATTCGTAATTTTGATGATTTGTAAACCACCCAGAGTCCCTTCTGGGAGTTGGGCGGTGAGAAATCAAATAAGTAAGTGTAAGTAAGTAAGTATAAGGATTATTTAGAGATGAAAAGAATTTAAAATAGACTGCCCCATACTATATAAGCTGCTCAAAAAAATAAAGGGAACACTGAAATAAGACATCCTAGATCTGAATGAATGAAATATTCGTATTAATTACTTTGTTCATTACATAGTTGAATGTGCTGACAACAAAATCACACAAAAAGCAATGGAAATCAAATGTAAGCAACCCCTGGAGGTCTGGATGTGGAGTTACACTCAAAAATTAAAGTGGAAAAGAACACTACAGGCTGATCCAACGTTGATGTAATGTCCTTAAAACAAGTCAAAATGAGGCTCAGTAGTGTGTGTGGCCTCCACGTGCCTGTATGACCTCCCTACAACGCCTGGGCATGCTCCTGATGAGGTGGCGGATGGTCTCCTGAGGGATCTCCTCCCACACCTGGACTAAAGCATCCCCCAACTCCTGGACAGTCTGTGGTGCAACGTGGCGTTGGTGGATGGAGCGAGACATGATGTCCCAGATGTGCTCAATTGGATTCAGGTCTGGGGAACGGGCGGGCCAGTCCATAGCATCAATGCCTTCGTCTTGCAGGAACTGCTGGCACACTCCAGCCACATGAGGTCTAGCATTGTCTTGCATTAGGAGGAACCCAGGGCCAACCGCACCAGCATATGGTCTCACAAGAGGTCTGAGGATCTCATCTCGGTACCTAATGGCAGTCAGGCTACCTCTGGCGAGCACATGGAGGGCTGTGCGGCCCCCTAAAGAAATGCCACCCCACACCATTACTGACCCACTGCCAAACCGGTCATGCTGGAGGATGTTGCAGGCAGCAGAACATTCTCCACGGCGTCTCCAGACCCTGTCACGTCTGTCACATGTGCTCAGTGTGAACCTGCTTTCATCTGTGAAGAGCACAGGGCGCCAGTGGCGAAGTTGCCAATCTTGTGTTCTCTGGCAAATGCCAAATGTCCTGCACGGTGTTGGGCTGTAAGCACAACCCCCACCTGTGGACGTCGGGCCCTCATACCACCCTCATGGAGTCTGTTTCTGACCGTTTGAGCAGCCACACGCACATTTGTGGCCCACTGGAGGTCATTTTGCAGGGCTCTGGCAGTGCTCCTCCTGTCCCTCCTTGCACAAAGGCGGAGGTAGCGGTCCTGCTGCTGGGTTGTTGCCCTCCTACGGCCTCCTCCACGTCTCCTGATGTACTGACCTGTCTCCTGGTAGCGCCTCCATGCTCTGGACACTACGCTGACAGACACAGCAAACCTTCTTGCCACATGGCTGTTGTGGGTCTTCCGGGCTGTGTGGCCGTGTTCTGGAAGTTGTGGTTCCTAACGTTTCGCCTTCAACAATACACTTCTTGCCACAGCTCGCATTGATGTGCCATCCTGGATGAGCTGCACTACCTGAGCCACTTGTGTGGGTTGTAGACTCCGTCTCATGCTACCACTAGAGTGGAAGCACCGCCAGCATTCAAAAGTGACCAAACCATCAGCCAGAAAGCATAGGAACTGAGAAGTAGTCTCTGGTCACCACCTGCAGATCCACTCCTTTATTGGGGATGTCTTGCTAATTGCCTATGCTTTCCGCCTGTTGTCTATTCCATGTGCACAACAGCATGTGAAATTGATTGTCAATCAGTGTTGCTACCTAAGTGGACAGTTTGATTTCACAGACGTGTGATTGACTTGGACTTACATTGTGTTGTTTCAGTGTTCCCTTTATTTTTTTGAGCAGTGTATATTCTCCACCTAATTTAGGATTTGGGGAATAACATCAGGTCAATAACTATAAATATATTTCTAATATAGCAACTTAAATACTGCATAAGTAAATATCTCTGCTTTTTTGAGTAATAACCAAAGCTGATCATTTTCTGTTTCATGACATAAAAACTATTTATATAGTGGATCATAATTTCTGCTGTTTTGAGTAACTTCTTCCTCTCTTTGCCTTCATTCTGTCTTCCTTCTGTCAAGGCTAACAAGGAAGAGGCCAATAAAAGAAATAAAAGGAAAGGCGTTTTTAGAATGTTGTAGAAAAAGAAAAAGTGTAATTTATGTTCACCTGTTTGCTATTACCCCACTTTAGAAAATACTCAGGCAATAGTTAATTGTAACCAACTGATCTCCTTTTAAAGTCCATGGCAGGGCTCAGAATCCAACTGTTATTACTATGGAACACTGAAGTGGGAGGTTGGTTTCCCTGTCGACCAGCAGTTGCATGAAGAAAACAGTGAAAAGCTATCTGGTTCAGAGTAGCCTCAAACAAGGGAAACGCGCATTACATTTGCATACTTTTCCTGCAAAAGGGTTTAATCTGAAGAAAAGAGGCGATTTCTTTATTGTCAGTCAAGGCTTTGTTCAGGATGAAGAGTAGAAGGAAATCTGATGAAGGGGTTTTTCTAAAAGCTTTACTCTCAGCCTTGAGGTTGTCCTAGCAAAGTTATATATTTGCAGATTGTTTACATACTATTAAGATCTTCTACATTCAAAAGACTCAGTATTCCCTTCTGGTTGCACAAAAATAGAGGCTTTGTGTGGTAAAAATGACTTGCACTCCAAAGTTGAAACAAGTTCCTTTTTACTACATATGCAAAATACTCTCTTTCTCATCAGTCTAATTCAAACAGCAGCAAATATTTACAAAACTGAGGAAAGAAAACCAAAACCATATACTACATTTTATAAAAGCTTTATATCTTTTTGTCCTTGGCGTATTTTACATTTTATTTTTCCTGAGAAAATCTACAGACTAAAATTATTCTCCATATGGGGAAAAAGAGCATATATTTTTTTAAAAAATGCTTTCATGGTTCAAGATTTAAACTTTAAACAAAATGAAGCTAGCATGTCTGATTTTTGAACTTTCACTTCAAATACATTGCTTACTGTATACATGATAATAAAGCTATGGCAATGTAAATCAGGGCCACATCTTGCTGTGAATCCAGACAAAAAGTCTTTCAGATTCTAATTACATCAAATTCTAAACATTGTCTGTTATTTTCCACAATAGTTTTGCTCATTTAAATTTTATAAATAATACAAGGTAGATTAAAAGTGTAAAAAAACTTATAGTTAAGAGAAAAGGCTTTTGCATCAAAACCAAGAATCTTGATGCCATTGAACACAAATATAGTTTTACTGTCTTAAATTTTTGTGAACAGAAGTCCACTTCATGAGAGGCCTAAAATTCTATTTCTATTTGTGGAAGCTAATGGGTATAGAGAAACTATAAAGAATGTCAACAAATATTGTTCAACAAAACTTCATTTCTTTGACACCTTTAAAACTCTTTCCCCTCCTTCCTTCTTTCCTCCTTAACTCATGTAACATATTTTAATTGCCATCTTTAATATACATTTTATGTGTTATGTGTGTGTGTACACATGTTGGTCAAAGACTGTTTTAAAGGTTTACATACCTACCCTGTAAAGAATGTCTTGGAAGGACTATGAAATACAAAAAGTATGTGGATAAAGAGGCATCTGTAGCTTTTGCATATCATAGGGTTTTAGTGGGGACTTTTTTGGATTTACCATATACTTGTACATCAGGCCTGAAGCGAAGTCTGGGTTATCAGTGAATGTCCTCAATGAGTTCCCCCTGTCCTCCAAACAGGGTGGCTATACATCACTTTCTGTGGGTTGTGTTAACATTGCCATGCCATGCAAACCCAGGATGTATTGCTAGAAGAAGAAGAAGAAAAGAAAGCCATAGTTCATTTCAGTTAGTTGGTAGGTTTCCCTACTCATAGAATCAGGCCTTTGCATGTTATAGGAACCTTCAACAAATGCCTTGACAGCAGTTTACAGCCATACTGTAAAGGAGGAGAACTCATTGGACCAGGGCGTTCCAAAGTTTTCCCACGGCGACACACCAACTGCCGTTGGTGTGTCACCATGGGAAAACCCAGAAGTGCCGCCGTTGCGGCAGCGGGCAAAAACCCGGAAGCGCTGCTGCCGCTTTCGGTTTTTGCACGCCGCCGTGGCTGCGGCGCTTTCGGATTTTCGCGCACCACCGTTGGTGTGACGCTGCAGGAAAACCCGGAAGCGCTGATGGCACGCCATCAGCGCTTCCGGGTTTTCCCGCAGCAACACATCTGGGCCCCGCAGGCGACACATTTTTGTGTCGCGACACACAGTTTGGAAAGCTCTGCATTGGACATTCTCACAAATAAGCCTAAATTTGCCTTATCTATGCCTGTGTATGCATTTTACAAGCATTTTTTTGTGTGCTGTATGCATGTTACCCCCTGTGACGATCCACTCCTTTGATATTAATTTAGAAACTCTCAGCACAAGCCATGGTAGGATATGAAAAAGTTATTTAATTAATACAAGTGAATAGAATTGATGCAAAGAGCAGATTGAGCAAAAGTGTGCACAATCACACGTTTAAACATGCCAGGTTTCATCTACTCTAACCCCTCCCCCTTTTTTTGGTAAAGTCTTTTATTATATTTGAAACAAAGATAAAAACTACAGAAAAACAAAAAACTACAAACAAAAAAGAAAAAGAAACTAAAAAGTGTGAAACACAAGAAAAAAGAATTTTGAAATATTACAAAGGTGACTTCCAACTTTCAGCAGCAAGAATATACAAGTTACCATAATCAAACAATTTCTCTATATCAAACCAAGATCACATCATTTCTATAAATCCTTCCCTTAACACATATACAAATCACTAATACAATTGCTCCTTCCCCTTATATAAAAAAGAATATATATATTCTCCCACACATCATATTCTCTTCTTTCCCATAACACTGATTCAGATAGTCATAACATTTCCCCAGCATAGCAACTCCTTGTGCAGTTTTAAACTCAGACTGTCATTTTAACCCCTTCAACACCAAACCACGGTCTTCAGCTGGCATTACTTCAATCTCAGTAACAGCAACAAAATCCCCATCTTTACCAAAATCTTCATCTTTTATCATAACATTCCAGCCAGATGACACATTTTAGCAACAGTCTCTTCTCCAATGTCTTGAACACTCTGCAAAACAGCTTGACAACACTCTGAAAAGATTTCTTTAAAAGTCTGTTTACGTTCAGAACGGAATTCTAAGAAATCTTTAAAATCTTCCATACTTCAGGCAGCAAACCAAGGCACCCCATAAATAGTTAACTCACAAAGATAAAACTCACAGAAATAAAAGTTAATGACTTAATGAAAAACTTCCATCTGAGATTGACAAAAGAAAGTATACTAGCAAAAAAGTCCGAGAGAAAGTGAACAGAAAACTAAAAATTTAAAACTTTTAAACATTTAAGACATCAAATCCAACATGTAGGAAAACTCAAATTTAGTACAAGAAATAGTAACGGAAAGGCAATTATGTTTTTTCAGCCCTTGTTACACTTTAGATGGGAAAACAAGCCAAAACTTTTTAGGAAAATTAAAATATGATCCAAAAATAATTATAATCACCAAGAGATTTCGCTGCTTCTTACTGTAAAAAGCTTCTCTTAGGGTACAAACTTAAAAGCTAAATTAGGTGCTTTAGAAATGGGAAGGCGGAACTTATGATGCCCCTTTAAGAGGCTGCAGCACGGCTCGGAAAAGTCTTACCGTTCGATTGCGCACGCTGTCCACGCTCTCCTGGCTACAACTCGCCATCTGGAAGACAAATGGGTCAATTCCCAGCATTTTCCTTACTCCAGGAAATGCCTTGGGCTACAGGAAAAGCCTGCCTGTGCCCTAAAAAAATGCCACGATGCCAACTCTGCCCACAGAGCTCGCGGGCAAGGCTGTTCAGTTCAGTTCGCCATTTTCCCACCAGAAGTCCCAACCCCTCCCCTTCTGAGCCAATTTCCATAACTCTAAACTGCCAGACCTTTGATGATTCCAGCTGAACGACCTTGGTGTCTGGTTCCCATCTCCCCTCCACTACATTCCAACGCCTGCATGCCATGTCTATCTCTACAGCTCTTCTACTGTCCTGCATGCTAATTAATTCCTGCCCATCTATCTAATAACTACAAACCCCATCTATCAATGGCAGGATGGCATCCTAAAGTAGGATGGCAGGATGGCATCCTGACACCCCCTTAGGATGACTATAAATACTATACAATAAAATTGGCTCCAGTGCCCAAAAATGTGTTATTAGCAAACTATTTAAGTTGCTATAAGAGTTAATTTTGTTCAGTATTTCTTCTTTATGAAGTATAATTCCATTAGGAACATAAAGTAGCTGCTATTACATCAAGTGATATTTAAGATAAGGCATTGTTTCCACATGAAGAAAATGATCTTTTGAAATACATTTTTAAGATTCTTGATGTTAGAAGTCTATAAGAAAGGATTCTTAAATAAATTTCATCACATGTTATTAATATTGTGTGTTGCAATGATTATTTCTGTGGATTCATCTTTACACATATTTCTAAATTTGTATGTGCTTAAATATACTTAAATATTTAAATAAATAAATATATTTCTAAACGTATTGAAGTAAAACAGAATAAAATGCTAAGCTAGATGAGAAAATACAATAGAATAGGTTTCAAAAATGCACCTTTCAAACCTAATCAGCTCTTCTGAGAGTATAAATAAAAATGTTTTATAAAATAAAGGTAGCCATGCTGGTCCATAAGAAAACAAACAACAAAATTCACAGTCTAGCAATGCTTTTATTAAGTTAACCAAAAGGCACAAAATCATATGCAAGTTTTCAGTTAACCAGAACTCTTCAATTCTTGGAGGTAGGCAACATGGTACACATGACATCAGTATCCACATTATTTCCCTTACAGTCTTGAAACTTCCTTATCCCATCTTCTTTTTTAAGATGGAAGGGATGGATGTTTGACATGTTGCAAAGCAGAATAATGGCTTTTAGTATCATTGTTATTTACAAGCATGCCTCTGGGCCCCTGATAGATCCCATACAAAAATAAAAATGGTAAGTGGCTACAATCCAGTACTTTATTTGAAATTATACCCATGTGCCTTTAAAACAAAGGTAAAAAATACACTAGGAAAATAGAGAGCATCCTGATATGATAGAAAAAGTGGCAGAGAGCCAACTCACCAATTTGCTTTCTTGTAAATGGATATTTTATGATTGGCACAGGGTTAATGGCAGCAATTTTGCAAATAAGCAACCCCACCCTAATAGATGTTTAATTCTGTACAGGATTTGTATTCATTGAAATAACATCTGATTGATTATCTGATTAAAAGCAACTTCATAATCTGGAAGGTTAAGTTTTAAAGAAGTAAAACTACAATGTGAGTTCCTACTATACTATTTAACTGACATGTTAATTTTGAAGTAGTAATAAATGCAAATGTATTTTTGAGCTATCAAAAATACACTCTTTGGATTCTAAGAAAATGATATATTAAGAAACAGTATAAACTGTAGCATATATATTATTTACTTAACCATGAGAAAGGGACAAAATTAAGTTTTGTAATATAAAAAACTGTGCATTCTAATACTATCTGTGAATTAGTTCCATTCATAGAGAAAGAAAATTACAACAAAGACAATATAAAACTGTTGTCCAGTAAACATTTCTTAGAAACAGGTGGGATGGTCTTTGAAGAGACTTTTAATCACTGATAACCAGCTATCACTTTCTAGATAGAATAAACTGTTTCCTCATTACTACTTGCATCTTTATTGTGAGAAGCATGTTAGAAGGGGAGTGGCACTAAATTTACTTCTTTGTTGCTGAACTTGTCAAACACATCACTCTGTTCTCTTTCTCACCAGGAAGGTCAGATCGCTGGGGGCCATTTTATTTTCTGAAATGATCCCCACTGTCTGTCCATGCTGTCTGACAGATTGAAACAGTTATCTGTGTCACTGTGCTTTCGGTGTTCCTTAAATGCTTCACTTTCCATGAAAGAAGAAAAATAAATGGGCAACAAGAGGAGAAATAGTAAAAAGAGTATAGCTTTCCTTACATTTTCCCCTATTTTTGTGCTGATAACCAATCAACAACATTGTGCAATGCCCAAGATAATAGATTATTGCCGCATACTGGGTTTTGAGATTTTGTTAAAATATTACAATAAAATGATTGAATATACTGTATTTCATTAAGTAAAGTCAAGATGAGCTTCTTTTGTTATTTATATTTCAATTTAATAAATTTTGATCTGAGGTATGTATAAAGCTTGAAGAAATGAGTGCTGAGCTGAGCCTTGAATACTCTCCAGATAATTGAACTAATTAAATCTTTACCAACATTAACACAACTCCAGCATTCCTTGGACTGTGGTTAATTACTGCAGGAGCATGGCAAGTTTCAACCAAACAGATGAAAATAGGGTCTTGTGAAATGGTTATTGAGCTTATTCTTTATTCAGCCTTTGATAAGGTTTAATTAAAATTGCCTCTCTTCATTGTGGTGAGAACGAATGTGCTTGTTTTCTTAGCGAAAGCCAAATTACTTAGTTCAGTCATGGTTCAGTAATCAAAGCCACGTCAGAGTTTTCAGTTATACTGTAGCTGTGGAGATATAATTGCTGAAACTCTCTTTATGAAGACATCATTATTTTCCTTATTTCTTTATTTTTTAAAAAAATTACTTTGAAAAATTAGAGATTTTTCAATTGCTGTTATATTTTCTGGCTGTTGATGATATATGCATGGCAAAAGTTCTGGTTGACTAATTAAAAATGAAATTTCTCATGAAGCCTTTTGCTGAGTTAAACCACTGAGTTAGTTAAGAGGTCATATTATACAATTGTTACAATTAGTAATTTTATAATCTGCCATCATTAAGAATCCAATTCTTATTAAAATCTGGGTTTTGATAAATGAAAGAATAGTCATATTTATATTCTTAGAAGTGATGTAGGACAGTTATAACAACATAGAGTAGGTATATCAGATAGTGATTAATTTTAATGTTAAAGGTGTTAAAATGTATTGAAAAGGCATGCTGTCTTACCAGAATGCAAATGTGTCCATTGTACAGTATATGCATCTTCTTTTGGAAAATTAATATTTGAATTTAAACAGATGGCAGGTTCAGTGTGCATATAGTTGGATGTATATGTGGGCAAAACATTTTGGCCTGAACTGTTTTAAGCTCAAAACACCCTGTTTTGAATGAGGAAGCAACTGTTTTTGAGTATTTGGAGAAATATTTCAAAGGTGAAACAGCTCTGTTCCAAATGCAAACATACTTTGAGCTTGAAGCACTTCCAAAATGCCAATTTTACACTCAAAACATCTCTTGCATTTGAAGTGGGGAATTTTACACTCAAAATGGGGTTTTGAATTCAAAACAGTTTGATTCTAAACGTTTTGCACATCCCTTAGAAGGAGCTAAGCAAAAGCCTCCTTGGCCACAGCTGCCAACTCTTTTTCAAGCAGGAGGTGTGAGTCCAAGAAGATCCCCACATAGCACACTACTCTTGAGGGAGGAAGTAATTCCCCATCCAAGAGTATGGATGGAGAATCCTTGGATCCAGGGGGGCCTAATATCCACATCACTCAGTCTTGGTAGGATTGAGTCAAAGTCAGTTCCTCCCCATCCAGGTCTGCACAGCTTCTGGGCACTGGGACAGGACCTCAGCAGCCTCACTTGGCTGGCCTGGGGTTGAAAGATATAATTGGGTATCAGTATATTGATGATACTGAACCCAGTAGTATCAAACTGGCAGATGACCTTGCCCAGCAGCTTCACGTACTGTAGATGTTAAACAGGAGGGGAGAGAGCATCAAACCCTGTGGCGCCTACCCTAAGAAAAGCCTAGGGCATAGCTTTCCAAACTCTGTGCCGCGACACAGTAATGTGTTGCCTGCAGGGCCCAGGTGTGTCGCGTGAAAACCCGGAAGCGCTGATGGTGTGCCACAGTGGCGGCGGGCGATCAGCGCTTCTGGCTTTTTGCACGGCACACCAGGACACTGCTGCTGCCGCCGCCACAGTGCACGAAAACCCAAAAGTGCCGCCGCGGTGCGCAAAAACCCGGAAGCTTCGCCGCTGTGGTGGCATGCAAAAACCCGAAAGCCCCACGGTGGCGGCAACGTGCAAAAACCCGGAAGCGCCGCCGCCACTGCAGCGCTTCCAGGTTTTCGCGCACCGCCATTGGTGTGTCGCCAACGGGAAAAGTTTGGAAAGCCCTGGCCTAGGGGAAGACCTTTTACTGAATCCCAGCCTGAAACCTGACTGAAACAGGTCTAAATTGTCCAGGGTTCTCTTCAATTGCAGACCTCAACCACCATCCCAAAAAGGGAAGTTTGGAGACAGAACGATAGTTGTCTAAAATTGTTGGGTTCAAGGCCAACAATTTTAGATGATTGATGATTTGGGACAGGCCCATAGTTATAGAGACCACAAAGTCTTGTGCCACCCAGACTCAATGTCATTACATGGCGAATTGAAATCCCCAAGCACTAATAGCCTTGCGTATTCTATTGCCTGCCCAGTGATGGAATCCAGTAGTTTGCCATGTCAAAATGTGGAATGTGCTTAGGAAGATGGGAATCCCAGAACATCTCATTGCCCTCATTGCAAATCCTATATGCAGGTCAGGAAACAACAGTCCAGACAGAACATGGGAAAACAGACTGCTCCAGGTCAGCAAAGGAGTGAGACGAATGTATACTCACCCTTTATTTGTTCAACTTATATGCTGAATATATCTTGCGGGAAGCTAGATTGGAAGATGAGTGTGGTTTTAAAATTGGAGGAAGAGACATCAATCAACTTTGCTATGCTGATGACACTGATAGCTGAAAATGCAAGTGATTTGGAAGCTCTAGTAATAAAAGTTGAGGAGCACAATGGAAAAATGAGTCTAAGATTAAATATAAAGAAGACCAAACTAATGACAACAGCTATAGCAACCAGCCTCAGGCAATGAAGATATTGAAGAGGTAGATAGATACTGCCTTTTAGGATCAACTGTCAACAGTAAAGCAACCACAGTCAAGAAGTACGCCACTGACTAGCACTTCATGGAGTAGCAATGATCTGCGTGCAACTTGATTCTAAGGTGGCCTTGTTCTGAAAATATTTTCTGAAGTAATATCCAACTTAAGTATTTTGTTGTTTCAGCTAATCTGTCAAAAATTGCAAAATAAATAATTTTTTGTTTATTCGTTCAGTCGCTTCCGACTCTTCGTGACTTCATGGACCAGCCCACGCCAGAGCTTCCTGTCGGCCATCACCATCCCCAGCTCCCCCACGGTCGAGTCCTTCACCTCCAGAATGTCATCCATCCATCTTGCCCTTGGTCGGCCCCTCTTTCTTTTGCTTTCTACTTTCCCCAGCATCAGCATCTTCTCCAGGGTATCCTGTCTTCTCGTTATGTGGCCAAAGTACTTCAGTTTTGCCTTTAATATCATTCCCTCAAGTGAGCAGTCTGGCTTTATTTCCTGGAGTATGGACTGGTTTGATCTTCTTGCAGTCCAAGGCACTCTCAGAATTTTCCTCCAACACCACAGTTCAAAAGCATCTATCTTCCTTCGCTCAGCCTTCCTTATGGTCCAGCTCTCGCAGCCATAGGTTACTAAGGGTAATACCATTGCTTTAACTATGCGGACCTTTGTTGTCAGTGTGAGGTCTCTGCTCTTAACTATTTTATCAAGATTTGTCATTGCTCTCCTCCCAAGAAGTAGACGTCTTCTGATTTCCTGGCTGCAGTCAGCGTCTGCATTAATGTTTGCGCCTAGAAATACAAAGTCTATCACTGCCTCCACTTTTTCTCCCTCTATTTGCCAGTTATCAATCAAGCTGGTTGCCATAATCTTGGTTTTTTTGAGGTTTAACTGCAACCCAGGTTTTGCACTTTCTTCTTTCACCTTCGTCTCCTTAGCTCCTCCTCGCTTTCAGCCATCAAAGTGGTATCATCTGCATATCTGAGATTGTTAATGTTTCTTCCAGCAATTTTATCTCCAGCCTTGGATTCATCAAGCCCAGCACGTCACATGATAAATAATACCCATTTAAAAACTTGATGGCTTGTTGTCTTCCATTCTATGTCTCTGATATCAAGCATTGAAAATATATGTTTTACAAAGCACCTTAGCACAAAGAAAGCTGCTCTTTGAAATGTTAAAGTAGCCATATCCTTTGCAAGAGTCACTTGGCTATACATGTGATTTGCACTTTTGAGTTCACCAACATAGTCTGGTGCAAAGGATGTGTCTGCGTTAATGCTTTGAAATAAAGTCATTTCTTGCAGTGTACCTGTTTTGAAAGCTTTGCTCAGCTCTACTGCATAGAGATTGTAAGTTAGAAAAGCGCCTATTGCTTCGTATACACATCCCACAACTAGATCCATAAGGATGTTGGTACCAAAGAAAGAGTAGCACAAAGCTGAATAAATGGAAGATAACAAGTTCGGAGGTTCGAGACCCTAGCCCTGTTAGGTGATGGTTAACTATGCGGGGTTCCAGGCTTGAAGTAATCCAAACAACGTGTTGTAAGGCTAACAATATCTTTATTGATAGCATAAGGCAATAATGGATGTATAGTGCATTATTGCAAAAAGGTAAAATCAAAGCATAAGCAGAGTTCCATCACCAGAAGTGAGGAAAGAATAACATCATGGTCTGTGCAAAGACCAGGCATGGTTACAGTTTAGATACAAGTACATGCAGATAGCAGTCTACATAAAGAACAGAAGACATATGTATGTAGAACATAAGTATAAAGGACTACCCATGGTTCATAGCTCACATCTGATTGGTTCAAACATGGGCATCTCTTTTAGCATAGCATTTTTGGTGGTAATTGTACTTACTATAAAGCGTCACACGATGGCAGTGTTGTGTATTGGCCTTTCTTTGGGCTATAGTTGTTTTGAGAACAATCCTGATTACGGGTTTTTATTATGTCTAGCTACAGAGATATCTCAACACCTGCCATCTACGTCTCAGATGTTTTTGAGAACCAAACTTACAATGCGGAAAACAATGTAGATTGTTTTCATTTGTATTTTTCCACTCTCTGGCCAGACACAGTGGAAGAAAATGCCATGCGTTTAATTCTGCATAGAATGCTTTAACCAAATAACCTTAACACCCCTTCCGCATGGATTTTTTGAAACGCTGTGGGGGAAAAACTGTTATTTCAAAAGCACACAGAGACACAAATGATTTTATTTCAGACACATTTGCTCCAACCCTAATCTGGTTACCATGGCTGTATGCTTTGTAGGAGAAAGTGCTTTCGTGAGAACGTCTGCGATATTTAGCTCAGATGGACAATACTCTAATTGTATAAATTTCTCCTGAATTGCATGCCTTACATTTTGGTATTTTACATGGATGTATTTCGTGCGATTATTGACATTTTCCGAAGCAGCTAGAGATAGACAGGATTGGGAATCTTCATACATTGTTATTGGTGTATTTATATTTACAGATAAATCTGTAAACAATTGTTTTAACCAATATGTTTCATTGATTGCCTCACTGAGGGCCGCAAATTCGGCTTCGCAGGTAGAAACGGCAATTAATGTTTGTTTTCTTGCTCTCCAGGCAATGGGTATATTTGCAAACAAACAAACAAAACCACTCACAGACTTTCTGTCTCTCTCTTCTGCAAAAGAGCTGTCAGCATAAATTACAGGCATTTCAGCCTTGGTGGCTGATATTTTGAGACAAAGATCAGCTGTGCCTTTTAGATAGCGTAGGACCCTCTTTAAACCTTTCCAATCCCGTATGGATGGTTTGGCAACCTTACGACTAAGCACTCCAACTGAGTAAGCTAAGTCAGGGCGTGTCCATTGTGTTAAGTGTAGCAAACTTCCTACAGCTGAGTGATACAATGCAGGTTGAGGACAAGGTTCCTCACATGCATCACCCTTTAGGAAATCAAGAGTCATTGGTGTTTTGGTTGGTTTTGCATTTGACATTTCAAGTTGACTCAACAATTGGTCAATTTTTCTTTTCTGACTCAGATAGAACTCACCACTCTGAGCTCTAGTGACTTCAACACCTAGATAGTATTTCAGCTCACCTAGGTCTTTCAATTGAAAATACTGTCTCAATTGTGTTGCAAACTCTTGTACAAGGTGCAAAGAACCAGTTGCTAGGCAAAAATCATCAACATATGTTAGCAACACTGTGTAATCACTTCCAGAACCTCTTACATACACACAAGGATCAGCAACAGACTTCTTAAACTTTAGCTCTAACAAAGCCTTATCTAAACATTGATGCCAACAACGTCCGGCCTGCTTCAAACCGTACAGCGCCTTGCGCAGTCTGTACACCTTCTGAGAATTGTCACAAGCATAGCCAGGAGCCTGCGTCATGTACACAGTTTCAGGGAGCTCTGCATTCAAATATGCTGTGTCAACATCAAAATGATGGACAACAAGTCCACGCTGTGCAGCCAGAGAAAGTACCATACGTAAAGACTCTGGTCTAGCTGTGGGTGCATATGTGAGATCATAGTTCAAAAACCTCTCCTGTGCAAATCCCTGAGCAACAAGCCTGGCTTTGTACTGCACTGTATTATCAGGAAGAAGCTTCTTTCTGAAAACCCATCTGGAACCAACAGCTTTCTGGGATGGGGGCAAATCAGTGACCTCAAACACCTTTTGACTCACTAATGCCTCAAACTCCTTATCCATCGCTGTGTTCCACTTCTCTTGTTCTTCAACAGGCAGATGCAACATCTCCTGGAAAGACTGAGGTTCACAGGTAATCTGACACACTCTCACCTGCTGAATCACAAATCTGTCAGGCTTCACACCCTTTGTGGAGCGTGCAGACCTACGAGGAATTACCACTGCCTCTTCCTCATCACTGTCCTCTGCCTTTTCACTACCTGAATCCCCCTTCAGATCCTGAACCTGCTCAGGTGAAATTTCCTCTTCCTTCACCTGAGGGGATCCTCTCACCACACTAGGAGACTGGGAACCAGAAGGCAGCTGAACTGGTTGTTGTCCAGCCACAGGAGCATGGACAGTTGGCTGTACACTAGATTGCAACAATACCTCTGAACTAGCATTCAACCTATCCCAACCAGTAGGGTGCTCAAAATTAGCACTTCTAGAGATTACCACACGACCATAGCCTGCAGAAAAACGGTAACCCTTAGATCTAGATGAATAACCAACAAACCTTAAGCGTTGTGCTTTTGGCTGGTTCTTCCTTCGCTGAGACTTAGGAATATGCACATATGCAAATGTTCCAAAAACACGCAGATGCTTCAGCGAAGGGCGCTTGCCAAACAAAAGGAAATAAGGAACTTCATTTACAGCTGAATTCCACACCCTGTTAGTCAGATACACTGCAGTCATGGTAGCCTCACCCCAAAAACGGGCTGGCACCTGGGCATCTAACATCAGGCTATTTCTAATGGTATTAACAACACCAATCTTCCTTTCAGCTATTCCATTCTCAGCAGGAACACCAACATTGGCAAGTCTATGGGAGATTCCTTTTCTACGAAGCCAATTCTGAAACTCATGGCCTAGAAACTCTCCTCCACAATCCGATTGAAATTGACCTACTTGATAGCCATAATTTCTTTCCACCATTGCAACAAACTCCTTAAAGCGAGCAAAAGCCTCCGCTTTAGATTTGAGCAAATAACAAAACGTATAGCGAGTATGGTCATCCACCAAAAGGAACATGAAACGCGCCCCCCCTTCACTAGGAGCATTGGGGCCGGCTAAGTCTCCATGAACCAACTGAAAAGGCCTAGTTGACACTCTGTCACTTTTTCTAGCAATAGGAGCAGCCTTAATTTTAGATTGTTTGCACACAGTACAATCAAGAAAGTCATCACACTTTTTGGATCCTAACTCAGGATACACCTTGGCCAGTTGGGACAAACTTCCCCACCCGGGATGTCCCAGAACTCTGTGATAATAGTGAATGCATTTGTTATGTGGGGGAACATTGGAAATACAATTTCCTGACACAATCCCCTGCTTAGGAAGCATTTCATACAATTGATTCACTAACTTCCCCCTAGCACATTCTATCCCATCTTTTTCAATAGAACATCCAGTACCCTTGAACACAACAGTATAACCAGACTTTACCAGGGCTGGAACGCTAAGGAGGGAAAAGTCAAGTGTAGGTACACACAACACATTTTGCATATTTATCCCCAAACAAGGAATGTATACTTCACCCTGAAAGGACACATCAGCCATAGATCCATCAGCCAGAGCAACCTGTTGGACTTTAGGCTTGCTTTTTGATAACAACAACTGTTCATTGTTGACAATGATTTGGCTACAGGCTGAGTCCAAAAGCCAAGTCTCTGGGGAACGTCTACTCACAGCCGTGAGCAAAGCAGACACCTGGGTACGTTGTCTAGGCGCTTGTTTCCCCTTCTTTCGTACGAACCTCTTTCCACTGGCTCCACCGGCTGGGCGAGGTGGCTGGGGACAGTCTCTCATGAAGTGTTGGGTCGAGTTGCACCGGAAACATCTCCTCACAGCACACACAGCCTCTGTTCCAACTGGATAACGCTGAGCTGAAGCCTCAGGAACAGCAACAGATGACTTACTCTGCATCTTCTCCAAATCACGAGCTTGCTGGATTTCTTGCAGGCGATTTGTAAGATAATCCACAGTTAGGTCTTGGGGCCTCAACGTCTGAGTTGCCTCGATGAGCATGTCAAAGCTCTTGTCCAAGCTTGACAGGATGATACAAGCTCTCTGGGTATCAGGGATCACAACATCCCGGTCCTCAAGTTCAAGAAACAAAGTCTTGACTTTATGGAGGTGGGTCATCACGTTTCCACCGGGCTGCAGCTTCAAGTTGTAAAGCTGACGTGATAGACCAACAATGGCAGCAGAGGTTTGCTTGGAATAAAGGGCTTTAAGAGCTTCCCAACAGGCATGTGCAGTCTCCAAATTACTGATATGCAGTAGCTGTGATGATTCTAGTCCCAGAATCAAGTTGCCATAAGCACGATCCAAACACAACTGCACTTCATCAGTAATGGGACCAACTGGAGGTGCGTCTTTCACATACTTCCACAAACCTTCTTTTAGGAAGAAAGACTTGATCTTCACACACCAGGTCCGATAGTTTGTGCCATTCAAACGCTCAAAGGGCAGACTGGTTAGCCCTGCAGCAGCAGCCATGCTGACCACTCAAAGAAAACACGTTTACTTCAAAATGCAGCCTTAAAAACAAACCCCGTTGTTACAGCTAGATCCAGCGCAGCAAAGAAAAACACAAAATTCTCTCTGGGCCCATAACCTGTTAGGTGATGGTTAACTATGCGGGGTTCCAGGCTTGAAGTAATCCAAACAACGTGTTGTAAGGCTAACAATATCTTTATTGATAGCATAAGGCAATAATGGATGTATAGTGCATTATTGCAAAAAGGTAAAATCAAAGCATAAGCAGAGTTCCATCACCAGAAGTGAGGAAAGAATAACATCATGGTCTGTGCAAAGACCAGGCATGGTTACAGTTTAGATACAAGTACATGCAGATAGCAGTCTACATAAAGAACAGAAGACATATGTATGTAGAACATAAGTATAAAGGACTACCCATGGTTCATAGCTCACATCTGATTGGTTCAAACATGGGCATCTCTTTTAGCATAGCATTTTTGGTGGTAATTGTACTTACTATAAAGCATCACACGATGGCAGTGTTGTGTATTGGCCTTTCTTTGGGCTATAGTTGTTTTGAGAACAATCCTGATTACGGGTTTTTATTATGTCTAGCTACAGAGATATCTCAACACCTGCCATCTACGTCTCAGATGTTTTTGAGAACCAAACTTACAATGCGGAAAACAATGTAGATTGTTTTCATTTGTATTTTTCCACTCTCTGGCCAGACACAGTGGAAGAAAATGCCATGCGTTTAATTCTGCATAGAATGCTTTAACCAAATAACCTTAACAAGCCCCGCATGACGGAGTGAGCTCCCTCACTCGCTCCAGCTCTTGCCAACCTAGCAATTCGAAAGCATGCAAATGCAAGTAGATTAATAGGTACCACTTCGGTGGGATGGTAACAGCGTTCCGCACGTGTCATGCCAGCCACATGACCGTGGAAGCGTCTTCGGACAGCACTGGCTCTTAGGCTAACAAACAGAGATGAGCAGCAGCCCTTAGAGTCAGACATGACTGTGTGGGGGAACCTTTACCTTTTAAAGGTTTTATTGGTAGACAATATGTTTCCTGAAATTGAATATTAATTTCTTTGCTTTGCATTCATGTACTAATGGACTGAATGTATGTTCATGCAGTGAAACCTCAGTTTAATGGACCAGTTGGGAGTCAATGTTGTCCATTCCTCTCAAATGTCAGTTAAATTGCAGATTACATCATGTGTGCCAATTCAAGTCATTTACATAATTATATAAATTATATTGTATTTATTTATTATAAATATTCTTCATAGAATAGAGCAGCATAAAATACAAGCAAGAAAGATTACACCCATTTCAATAATACCACTGAAACTTAAGAGAGATAAAAGATAAACAATATAAACTGATGTACAGGATATAATTTACATTTGCATAATGACATCATTACTGTAAATTTAATGTAACTTTAACCTCATGTCTGGACTACTTCATATGGAATAGACATACCTGCTATTTCCAGAGGAAAATGTGGTCCATTGCATCTAAACTCTGCTAAATGGGGATCTGTTAAATCAAAGATTTGCTGTACCCACTCAGAAGTATTTCACTTCCCACTTCCCATCTCCTACTCCTTCATCTTCTTCTTCTCTACAATTTCTCTCTTTCTTCTCTGATATAGTTTATAATAATTATTTGGTATTGTCAGCATGCTTTAATGTAATCTATTACTCATACTGCATATCTAGGTACTGTATATCTCTGCAGTGAATATAATTATTCAATCCTTCAGTATGAAATTTAATCTTAAACTGTACCCTGCCAACTGTAAACTGCCAACATGTCCATTTTGTTATATTTCTCTTTAGATCACAGTTAAAGGTAGTATATAGTTTGATACCACTTTGACAGACACAAAATGACCTTATATGTCCCATCCAATGGACTGTAATCTGTGGTCTTCCAGCTCTCACTCTGCAGGAATTCTGCAATGTTGATGGAACCTTCAGCTTTTACAGAGTAACTGTGCTGACCTATAACCCTTCACAGTAGTTCTGACAGCTGCCTTCCATGTGTAGAAGAAACCTCACACTCTTAACATTTCTGTCCTGCTCTTTAGATAAATACACAAGACCTAACTTCAATACTACTTGAAACATAAATATTTGAGAAGCAGAACTTGGTATGGGTACAACTGAAGACATAATAACTAGATATTCAATATATGATGTAGATTATTTAATAATTTACACAACAGAGGGAATTTTTTAAAAGGACCTTTAAACAAGAAATTGCTCATAAATATAGCCTCACACATGGAATGGATTTGTCTGAAATTTGCTTATATTTTCATTTAAGTGAATTGGGTTATTGTCACGTGTATTTCTGTGAAAAAGTATCACCCCCTTTTGATTTTCTGAATTTTTGTATATTTTTACCACTGAACATTAGCAGAGGTTCATGGGAGGGAACAAATAACCAGTTTTTTGGTTCATGGGAGGGAACAAATAACCAGTTTTCATTACTTCCTGGATGATTTTATTATGGGCTCCTGGTGTGATTTTGATAGGAGAGTCACTCTTGAAAAAATTCACTATTGTCTCAAATCTTTTCTATTTCAAAAGTATGCTACTGACTATGGATTGGTGGGGCCAGAGCTATAGAAATTTTTGTAACCCTTTCCAAGCTGACAAGAATCAGTTACTTGTTACTGAAGTCTTCATAAAGTTATTTTGAGTTGGGCACAATCTGCCTCTATAATCTGTATAGTGAGTGCTACGATGAGGGAAGCCAGTGCTTATAAGATTTATATAGGGCAGGGCTGGCCAAATCAGCGCTGATTGTTTAATGAAGTTGTTGTGACTGTTGCTGGCACATACTGCAAGCTCAGATACAGAATACACATTTCCTCATCTGAGACACAATCCACAATTAGGGGTGGGGGGAAGGACTAACATCATTATTTTCGGCTTCTATTTAAAGTTTGCTATTTCCAGGAATCTGGGGAAAGTCTAGCAGAGAGAAAGAGTCTTATATTTCTGTAGGAATAGGTAAAAACATTTATTATTATTATTATTATTATTATTATTATTATTATTATTATTATTATTTCAATTTATTCCCCGCCCATCTCCCTTGCAAGGGACTCTGGGCGGGTTACAACAATTGAAAGTTTAAAAAACTATACAAAATATCATCTAAGAAATACAATAATAATAATAGTAATAATATACAGTAATAAATTATATAAATCCAAGATGGATTGGAGACCGTAGTATAGATCGTATTACTACGGGGCCAGCCAACCCCAGGAGGCACTGCCACCTCTGTCATCCCAGGCCCGATGGCAGAGCCAGGTCTTGAGGGCCTTCCGGAAAGCCAGGAGTGAGGGGGCGAGTCTCACCTCCGGGGGCAAGATGTTCCATAAGGCGGGCGCTATCGCAGAGAAGGCACGTCTCCTGGACCCCGCCAGATGGAATTCTCTTGTTGAGGGGGTCCGAAGCATGCCCTCTCTGCATGTACGGGTGGGGCGGGCCGACGTTATCGGGACGAGACGGTCCCTCAGGTACCCTGGCCCTATGCCATATAGGGCTTTAAAGGTAATCACCAACACCTTGAATTGGACCCGGAAGCAAACTGGTAGCCAATGCAGCTCGCGTAGCAGAGGTGTTACATGTGGCGATCTCATGGCATCCATAACTGCTTGCGCCGCGGCATTCTGAACCAGCTGAAGCTTCCGGATACTCTTCAGGGGTAGCCCCATGTAGAGCGCATTACAGTAATCTATACGGGAGATGACAAGGGCGTGAGTGACTGTTCGGAGGGCCTCCCGATCCAGGAAAGGGCGTAACTGGCGCACAACACAAAGTTGTGCAAAGGCCCTCCTGGCCGTGACTGCCACCTGCTCTTCGAGCAAGAGTCGCGAGTCCAGGAGGACCCCCAGATTCCGCACTGGATCCGAGCGAGGTAGTGCCACCTCACCCAGAACCAAAGATGACAACTTCCCGGATCTAGGGGGGCCATCAATCCATAGCCACTCCGTTTTACCAGGGTTCAGCTGAAGCCTGTTGTTCCCCATCCAGGCCCCCACAGCCTCCAGACACTGAGATAAGGCATCGACCGCATCACTTACTTCACCTGGGATGGAGATGTACACCTGGGTATCATCAGCATATTGGTGATACCTCATCCCATGGTGACGGATGATCTCGCCCAGCGGTTTCATGTAGATGTTGAACAGGAGAGGAGAGAGAACCGACCCCTGCGGCACCCCACAAGTCAGGGGGCGCGGGTCAGCCCTCTCCTCCCCTATCAACACCGACTGGGAACGGCCCCGGAGGAAGGAGGTGAACCAGCGCAAAACTACGCCGCCCACCCCCAACTCCCTGAGCTGTCCCAAAAGTATACCGTGGTCGACGGTATCGAAAGCCGCTGAGAGATCTAAGAGAGCTAGGATGGACGCACTCCCTCCATCCCGCTCTCGCCAAAGATCATCCATAAGCACGACCAATGCGGTCTCCGTCCCATATCCCGGCCTGAAACCTGACTGGAAGGGGTCTAGATAATCCGTTTCCTCCAGAATCCTCTGGAGTTGCCAAGCCACCACCTTCTCAGCCACCTTTCCCAAAAAGGGAAGGTGGGAGACTGGGCGAAAATTGCCCAGGATGGTAGGGTCCAGGGACGGCTTCTTGAGGAGGGGGTGCACCAGCGCCTCCTTAAAGACCTCTGGGAACACCCCCTCACTCAAGGACAGATTAATCATCGCCTGGACCCATCCACATGTCACCTCACTGGCCGATTTCACCAGCCAGGAGGGACAAGGGTCAAGCTGGCATGTGGTGGCGTTCACAGTCCGGAGGATCCTGTCCACTTCCTCAGGCGCAACAGGATCAAACTGTTCCCAGATAACATGGTAAGTACGAGCCCCTGGCATCTCCACAGATCCTGTCTCATGCTTGGAGTCCAACTTGGAATGAATCTGGGCGATTTTATCCTGCAGATGCTCAGCAAACTCTTCCGATCGGCCCTGTAAGTGGGTCTCCCCCTGCTCCCGACCCAACAGTGATCTTGTAATTTTAAAAAGGGCCGTCGGGCGGCATTCTGCGGATGCAATAAGAACGGAGAAATATTCACGTTTCGCCGCTCTTACCGCCACAAGGTAGGCCTTAACTGCGGCTCTAGATTGTGTTCGGTCAGATTCATTCTTCGTCTTTCTCCAGCGGCGCTCTAGACGTCTCTTAACCCTCTTCAAGGCCCTTAACTCTTCGGTAAACCACAGAGAGCGGCGGGCCAAGTAGGGCCGGAGAGGTCGCATAGGTGCGATCTTGTCCAGGGCTCCAGCCGCGGCCCTGTTCCAGGCCGCGGCCAGGAGCTCCACTGGACCGTGAAGCAAGTCCTCAGGAACAACTCCCAGCTCCTTCTGAAACCTCACTGGGTCCATCAGTCGCCGGGAGCGGACCAATCGAATAGGTCCCGCCTCCCTGCGGAGTGGGGCAGCACAAGAGAGTCTAAGGGTCACCAGGGCGTGGTCTGACCATGACAATGGGGAAAGATGTAGCTCTCCCCTCAGATCACATTGCCACTGCTCAGACAAGAAAACTAAGTCCGGGGTGAAACCACTGTCCCGAGTCGGGTCACGAATAATCTGAGACAGGCCCATAGCTGCCATGGTAGCCATGAACTCCCGAGCCGCCTCCGAGTCCCGTCCCAGAGATGGCAGATTAAAGTCCCCCAGAACCATAAGTCTGGGGAACTCCACTGCCAACCCCGAGACAGCCTCGAGCAGCTCAGGCAGGGAGGTTGCTACGCAGCAGGGAGGCTGGTACAGCAGCAACACTCCCAACTGTTCTCGTGAACCCAACTTGAAAAACAGGGTCTCACACCCGGCCACTTGTGGAGCAGTGCCCCTGAAGGCCACAAGAGACTCTCGAATGACCACTGCCACCCCTCCTCCCCTGCCCCGGTGTCTCGGCTGATGCCAGACCTGAAACCCGGCTGGACACATTTCCGAGAGGGCTACTCCCCCCTCTGGTGCCAGCCAGGTCTCGGTAATACATACCAGGTCGGCCCCCTCATCCGTGATCAAGTCACTTATAAGGGGGGCTTTGTTGTTCACCGACCTGGCATTCAATAGCAGCAGCCGGAGACCGGAGCCCACGAGGATCTGCTTACCAGGGCCTGGGTATGAACACGGGGGGCCGGAACGCACCACCGGTAACAAACACCGGGGGCACCTTCCCCAAAGATGGCATGCCCTCCGGTTCCCGTCATACCGTCCCCTGCCCGTCACCACCCGAATCAGATGGCCCGCCATATATAGTCCCCGGAGATTCCCGGTTCTGGCCCAGTAGCCTCCACTCCCAGGCCTCCGGAATTCTTAGGGTTAATCAAGAATCCCTTCTCCGAACTATCCAACGCGCATTCCCATACACTCTTGGGCGGTGGTAAGACCCCCCAGTGCACCAGCTTTCGCTCTCGGCACTGGTAGGGTCTAGCACCACCCCACTCACACCCTGTACCTCTCCCCCAACTTCTCTCACTGGTCGGGGAGAGGTACCAACATTCACCACAATCACTCCTGCCCCACCTGCCTCTCACCCAGGGGGTACTCTTCCACCCTCAATTTCTTGCATTCCCATTCATACCTTACTCCCTCCCATTCTCTCACAATAGTAAGGGGGTAGTACATTCACTCTGGAGGGATCTTAATCGCCACAGACAAGTTGATAGAGATTTAGAGCAGTCGGGAAAAGATGTTAAAAAGTTGTTAAATTCAGATTCCGATAGCTGTCGTCACTATGATCTTAAAAATTAATACAGATCGACTCCAGTCCCCGTTCGAATTCCGGCAAGGTCCATAAACTGCTGGTAAAGGGTACCGGCAAAGGGCTACCGTCCAATATCCACCGGCCCTTCAAAATTGACCAAGGGGTGGATCCAGTCCTAAGAAATCCAGTGTCCCTAAGAGTCATTGCTTGTAAGGGCCGCCGATGTTCTATTTGAGGGCCTCCCGGGCCACCTCCGGTTAAAATGCCGACCAGATCTCCAAGGGCCACTGGAAAGACCACCGTGGTCGTCACTGGCACCAGAGGCCGCTGGTAGGGGCCGTTGAAAGGGCCGCAACCACTGATGTCCTACATGAAAGCCTCCCGGGCCACTTCCGGGCGAACCGCCGGCCGGATCATCGAGGGCCGCTGGAAAAGGCCGCTGCCGTTGTTGGCGATGCCGGTGCCAAAGGCCGCTGGTAAGGGCCGCCACCACCGGTATTCTATTTAAGAGTCTTTTGGGCCGTCCGGGGGGGTCAGGGGACTGAGTCAACAAAGGCCGATAAAAGCCGGCGACAGACCCGCAGTCACTAAGGGTCACAGCTATCGTTACTGCCGTCACCGCCGCCACCGTTACCGTTGACGCCTTCCTGGGTCGATAGAAGCCCATCGGGTTGTCCGAGGGAGGAAATTGGGCCGATCTTTTGGGCCGCTGGTAAGGGCTGTTACCGCCGCTGGTAGGCTGGAGGGGCTGGGGGGCTGTTACCGTCGCCGTCGCCTCCTCCGCCAATATCACCGTCACTGCTCTGTCCAGGGGGATTCCGAAGACTTCTCTCTCTCTCCTCAAATCTTACACCAATTTAACAAAAAATTGGGGGGAGGTTGAGGCAATTTGAGACTCACCCCTCAGAGCGGTGAACGGCGTCCGTCCGCGGTCGCCATCTTGGTTTTTTTAGCCAGGATTCTGCATTAGATTGTTGATTTGTTTTGCTGTATGGTGATGCCAGTTGTTTCTATTTCTCTGTACAAACTATGAATTTGAGATTTATGATTGCCTTGAATTAAACATCAGGCCTGCCGAAAAATATTAATTATATTTAGAAACCTTTTGTTATCTGTGATAATTTGAATCCTGTTCCAAATGCCTTACAGGAAACTTTGTAGCAGACAAACACCCATCTTGTGGTCTGTCTCAAACACTGCATCGTTTTTTTGTACCCTCATTGACTATTTGCATTTTCATATTTAAAATTTATAGAGATTTTTCTATTCTTGTTTTAGAAAACAAAGTTTGGTTTTGTTTCCCTCTTGTGCGATTGGCCTGATTCCTCTAGCCAGATTTATTACATTGCATCATTGAAATTATTATTATTATTATTATTATTATTATTATTATTATTATTATTTATTTATTATTATATCTTATAAACCACCAGAAAGGCAGCACAGATTGTGATAGCCCTATCTGTCACTCATACCAGATTTAGAGAGAGAGTGCCTGGTGAGGCATTCCAGAAGACTGGTGGTGGCAATGGAACTACTAAGCCACTGTCTCAAAGCACAAGGCAGACCCAGGCTGTGAAGCCCCACAGAGCTTATAGAAGAGGAGATTTGAGAATGCCAGCCTTCTAACCTATGTGCTCAGCTACGCCATTACAGAAGCATTTAAACAATGGGCCCTAGTTTTCCTAATTATTGAATTTATTGAATTAAGGGAGTGATTACTTTTCCACACTGGCACATCACATGTTGCATAACTTGATTAATAAAACAAATGAAACAAGCATTAAACTTGTTAGCTCAGATTCCCTTTAATTATAACATGAACTCTGATAACATTCAGTGGCAAAGATAGGCAAACACTGAGACTCTGTCCAAAATGGGGCAAATACATTTTGACAGGACTGTAGGCTCCTCCTGATAACACTTTTGAAACAACTGATCTTTGGCTTCTTTTTGAGTCTTTTTATATAAACAATATAACTTCTTTCCAATTCTAGTCTGAGGAATTTAAAAAAGCATAAATATAACCAAAACAAATTGTAATAATCTTTGTTGTGAGTTACAATGAAGTAATTTAAATGGTGCATTTATCTAATATTAGGTCCAGTTTAGATAGACGTTATTTTTTTCCCTGTTCTTTCATTTTTTATTTTATAACAGTATAAATTTAATATAGTTGTACTGTTTTTTGTATATAATTTGTATACAATTACAATTCTATAATACACAGTTCCTTTGTGTATAAATACTTTGTTGGCTGCTTGAATTACTTCTGCTGCTCATGTTAACTGCTTATTAAGGCTTTTATGTAGATAAATGTTCACTGCACCTCTGAGATATGAACTTGGAAGTCGGTGTTTTTAAGAGTCAAATAAAATGGAATTAACATTGCTAGGGTTACTTGTTCCTACCTTCTTCACAGATAATCTTCCCAATGAGGAATGATTTTAAGCCAAATAGAACTATTAATATTTTTTTTCTTTAAATATTTTCCTCTCTTTAGAAAGTACAGAAATTATGGCTAACTAAGCTGCTTACCCTGTTCATTTATTTGGAAATAAATTGTCGTCTTGTTTCCTTAAGCTAATTTATAGCGTTCGTTTGTTTTAGAACTTTTTAACATTTGTTACTGCTTATGGGGCGTGGTGGCTCAGCGGGTAAGACGCCAGGCTTGTCGATCGGAAGATCGCAAGTTCAGAGGTTCGAATCCCTAGCCCCGCGTGACGGAGTAAGCTGTTAAAGTTATTTGGTAAAGTTATGCTATGTAGAATCAAACGCATGGCATTTTCTTCACTGTGAACCTGGCCTGAAAGTGGAAATTTACAAGTCCCTCTGTTGCAAGCACGTTTCCATAACAAAGTAGCCGTAAACAACAGATGTCCTTCCTTCTAGCCAAAACAAACCGTTATCAGTATTTTTCCCAGGAGAACTGAAAAGTATCTCGAGGGAAAGCCAATGCGCCACACTACCATCGTGTGACGGTTTATAGTAAGTACAATTGCTACCAAAATGCTAGGCTGAAAGAGGTGCCCATATGAACCAATCAGAATTCTGAACCATGGGTATATTTCAGCTATGAACCATGGGTATTCATTCTCACTTATGTTCTCACTTATGTTCTTCCTATGCTTTCTTTATGTAGACTGCTATCTACATGTACTTGTATCTGAACTGTAACTATGCCTGGTCTTTGCACAGACCATGATGTTTTCTTTCCATTCTGGTGATGGAACTCTGCTTATGCTTTGATTTTTTCCTTTTTGCAATAATGCACTATACATCCATTATTGCCTTATGCTATCAATAAAGATATTGTTAGCCTTACAACACGTTGTTTGGATTACTTCAAGCCTGAAACCCCAAAGGCCACCATCACCTAATATAAGCTCCCACACTTGCCTCAGCTCTTACCAACCTAGCAATTCGAAAGCATGCAAATGCAAGTAGATGAATAGGTACCACTTCGGTGGGTAGGTAACAGCGTTCCACGTGCGTCATGCCGGCCACATGACCGTGGAAGTGTCTTCGGACAACGCTGGCTCTTTGGCTAACAAACGGAGATGAGCACCGGCCCCTAGAGTCGGACACGACTGCACAAATGTGCGGGAGGAACCTTTACCTTTTTTACTGCTTATGACCTAAGTGTTACAAACTCTCAACCACTATCTATATGGAAATTCTATTTTGTTCTCAGCTTATTAATGTATAAATGTAAATATTTGATTAAAATCTATGAGAGAATTTAAAAGTTTCAGTACTAAGATTAAATTTCAAACTACTTTGGTTAATGTGCTACTATTAACATTTCATGATACCTGGTTTGTGAGATAATATAGTTTAGACTGTTTAAGGAATATGAGAACCTATGGTGAAATACATACTTTTCAATATATTGAAATCTCTAGAATTTAAATTGATATAGATTAATTTGTCCTGCAAATTTCAAAGGGATTTACTTTTACTAACATAACCTGGATCCAACTAAGTATCAAGAAATTTTGTATTATTGCTATGTCCTTTAGGTTTTAATAGTTTGGAAATTATTTGAGCAAATTGAGTAATTATGAAATATTTTATAAAACAAATTCATGGAAATAGATCCACTATCTTTCTCTCTTATTCACGCTGATAGGTTCACTCTAGAATTATACACACACAAACATATAATTCTAGAGCCTCCAGTTACTGTTAGCAGAATAACTTAGCACATTTCTAAAAGTGGTCCTAGAAAAGTTTATCTTGGTACAGAAATGGAATCATTAAATTTTAAAGCACTCATTTTTAAAATCTTCAATACATACTGAAGCAAGTTCTCAACCTGTATCTTAATAAATTAGGTTGCCATTGCTTATCACAGGAAATAACTGCTGGATATAATTGTAACAGCATGTGTCAGTTTTGCACACTCCATGCAAACTCTTCAGGTAGCTTTTTAATCTATCTCTTGTCTTTGAATGTTTACACAATGTCTCTAACCCATTATTATTGCATATCATATATAAGGGGCTTGGGATGACTCAAGAGATAAACTAACATTCTTGTGCCTATACTTTTATTCCCTTCCATTCTACATCATCCTACATCTGCTTCATGTTAAGCCTAATCATTCTACATCATCCTACATCTGCTTCATGATTCAAGCCTAATCATCTTTTTCAAAATGTTAAGCCTAGAGAAAATATTTGCTATAATACAACACAAAAGCCATAGGAAGTTATACATTTTTCTCTCCAAATACTTGTCAAGATTTAGAGGCGTATAGTCTAAGATCAGGGTTCACAAATGGCTCTAATTCTTGATCACGGGAATGACTTCTGTTCTAATGAGAAAGAAGAAAAAACTTTCTTCCTGTCCCTTGGGAAGAAAACCTTTTCAGTATTTGACACTGCCTTCTCAAAAAAAGAGAATCGGTTTTAAAATATTGCATATTCATTGTAGAAGAAAGTTATCACTCATTTTTATTTACAGCAAAATAGAGCATTCTATTTTAAGTAGCTTGTTCTGATTATTGCACACCAATTTTGTCATGTCCCAAACTACAGCCTTCCACACCATACTCAACTGTCCTTTGCAAGATTCATCTAGGTGAGTTATTAGTGGAAGACTTGAAGACAAGTAGAGGCTGTACAATTATAAAAGAACACTACATATTCTGATGTGAAGATATTGAAACAGAATAGTGCAACAAGGCTCTTTTATCAAGTTCTTATTTGCCAATATATATGTGGATTTGGACATTGAACTATGAAAAGTCCAAAATTGAATTCTAAACAGGGGGTGTTAGAGATCATTCTATTAGATCAGTGCTTTCCAAACTGCTGCTGTTGGCAACATACCAATGGCGTGGGGACGCACACGGCAGCGGTGGCGTGCATGGTGGCGGCGCAGGGGGGCGCGTGGTGGTGTGCGCGGCGGCAGCCTCGCTAAAACGCGGAAGCGCTGATGGCGCACCGCTGCCATCACTGCCGCCGTGCACACCGCCGCCACCACTTCGCAACACACTAAACTGTGTGTCGCGACACACTCAAGTGTCGCGACACACAGTTTGGAAAGCTATGAGATATATGGTCTGTGACTCTCAAATGTTACATCTTTTCAGATATGTGTGTTTCATGAATATAATAATTATTTTTTAAGTTATGATTTAGGTAATCCCATAGAATATTTTCAGAGAACCAAAACAACTTAATATAAAATAGTGTTCAGGTTAGTTTTAATAGATTTTAAAATGTCTAATGTGACTTTAACTATTTTTAATTATAGCTAATATTTGAGAGTTCATTGAACAGCCATACAGTCTTACACCAAAATTGCTAGATACTGTACCTGTAAATCAGTTTTTGAAATGCAAAGTTTTATTCTATTAATATATCTGATAGTAATAAAACCTGTTATTACATAGTAAAAATCAGTGTGGTTTCCTGTACTGAATGCTATGCTGTTTGAGCAAAACTATGAAGAATAAGCTTTTACCATGCTTTGGCTTGTTGACAAGCAAGTAATGAACATCTTTGTTGAAAATAACATCATTAATAATGCTGAAAGGGGGAGCCAGAAATAAGAAGTCATGATTCATAATCTACATTTATTGTTGGCATTTACATAGAATATACAAAGGAAACACTTATCTTTACCAGTGTTTGGAGAATATAAAATTTTCCAGTTTCCCATATGTTTAATTTAAAAGCTTGAATTAATAGTTTGGTACATAGAAGCATTTAAATACTATTGCCTTGACAAGTCAATATGACTGATTTCCACATAAGAGCAGCTACTACTTTATTACTGCTATTACCTTGATGTGATAAGTCTTTGCCTGAGTTACACAGCAGCTTCCTTTTAGCCCGCAGTGAAAATAATAAATGCATCAAGTAACAGACACCATCTTCACTGATAGGACAGGACAGAGATAGTTCTCCCTCTCAAGTGTAGTTAATCATGCAGAGGCATTGGGGGAAGGGGGAAGTGACATCATGTGCATCATGAGGCAATCATACATCATCATGCATCACCCCTGATCTCTGGCTGCTGCTACTTAATGCACTGTCAGCATCTGGGCCATGGATGAGAAGGGCGGCCTGGTATTCAGTACCCAAACCTGGTTTGGCATGGGAGGGAGAGGAGTGGGAGTGGGTCCCATCTCTGAAATGTGCTGTTCTGGGTTTCAAGTGTGGCATTAGCCACAACTCTGGGGCAGAGGTATGGCTGTGGTCATCCAGGAATCTCTGGTGTCCTTCAGGGGCACTCTCCAGACATAGCCAGATGTGAGGCCATTTGTGAAGTTGACCCAAAAGGATCAGATGAATTTGCTGCTATCTTACCTGCCTCTTACGGTGTAGTGGCTTCCCTACCTGAGTTCCTCAACTCCATGGCAGTGGAATTCCTAATTGATGGTTCTGGGGGGAATTCAACCTGCCTTATCTGGGCCAGAGTCAGAAGTAGCTCAGGAATTCATAGCCACCATGGACCTAGTCTAGATTATTGGGGGCCTGAATCACAATGGAGTTAACATGCTTGATCAGATTTTTGTCTTGGAGCAATGGCCATGTGATCTGGGATTGAGAGATGTTAACATCAGTCTATCAGATCACTCCCTCCTGGCTCCTGCATTCTGTATTGCTGCCCCCCTACTGAAGGGAGGAACAGACTATTTCATTGGTAGACTCAGTGGAGTTTCAGAGGGAAACTGATGGTGCATGGTCCAACCTTAGTCACAGCTTGGATTGAGAAGGTGACAATGGCCTTCAATAAGTTCATGCGTGTGTGGACTCTATGTGGATGTGGATCTTGTAGAGCACCCTGGTTTACAGAGGGACTCTGGGAGATGAATTGATGCCAGAGACTCCTAGAGCGCCACTGGAAGAAGACAAAGAGCTAATCTGACTGGGTATGGATACTTATCTTGTAGCAATAAGAGCAGCAAAGAGGGCTTACTTCTCCACTATTATTGCATCCATAGATAGCCAGTTGGCAGTCCTGGATATTCAGGTCACTTCAGGGTAAGGACGTGCCAGACAAGCCCTTGCTGGGTTACTGTGAAGGCTATTCTAGGCATCTGTCAGATAGGTATGTTCGCCGCCTTGAGTTATTTATAAAAATAATAAATGTGGGATAAAAATAAAAACAAACAAACAAAGTCACCCAGATTTGCTCTGAGTTGGACTCTGGCTGGGCAGGTTCTGTAAAAGTGACTGAGGCACAATGTTGCTCAATTATCTGGGAAGAATTTCAACCTGTTAGTCCTGAGGAAGTGGACAGGGTCTTTGATGCTGTGAACTCTGCCACCTGTGTTCTGGATCCATGTCACTCCTAGTTGGTCATGGCCTCCCAGGGACTGGCATGAGATTGGGTTCAATCAGTGGTTAATGCCTCTTTGTGGGAAGAGATGGTTCTACCTGCCTTGAAGGAGGCAGTTGTCCATCATCTCCTGCAGAGGTCATCCTTGGATCCAACTGTGTAGGATAACTTTCACCCAGTGTCCAATCCTCCCTTTTTAGGGAAGGTTATTGAGAAGATTGTGGGTGCTCTGCTTCAATATGCCCTGGAGGAAGTAGATTATCTGGCCTTTTTTCAGTCAGGGTTCAGGTCAGGTTATTGAACCGAGATGGCATTGGTTGTGTTTGTGGATGAACTTTGGAGGGCTCGGGATGAGGGTGGTATGTTATAAACTCTTATAGAAGCTTTCTTAATAAAATTTAATATGTAATGTACAGCAGTGCTGAAGATTCTCTTGGCTTCTTCCTTCAGTTGCCACTAAGTCCTGTAGTTTTTCTATTTGTTTTTCATGTTCAGAGAAGTTGGCAAATCTATGAAGACTACAGTTAACTGAAAATATGATTTATGGCATAATGTAAGTTATTTTTGTCATTGATTATTTTGCAGCAAAACATGTAATTAATGGCATATCATCTTTTAAAGTGCCAATGCAAGAGATGATATATTTGTTCAAACAAAGCATGTTGTATAGTTGCCATTCTGGCATAACACAGCTTAAGAATTCAGGTTTACTGACAGTGGTAAAATGTCTGTGCTAGTTGAATGTTAGTGTTTCAGATCTAGCTTTCTTTTGAAATTCTATTTAGACCAGAGAGAGACCATTCAAACTTGCAGTTCCCCAGTGTGCATTTTGATGAGGCCTCACACCAAAGGACTTTACCACATGATTTTTCTGAACATGTAATGTATGGGAATACTTGCTTACTATCCTGTAACTCAGTATTCTCCATCACCTTTCTAATAACCCTATATATTTATCTTTGGGAAATAATTATTTTTGCAAGCACAACATTTCAAAGTGTTGCTGAACAAAATTTCTAAAAATACAGAGTGATGATATACAACAATACTATATTAATTATTAATATTGTAGAGATACTATATTATAGCAGAGATAGTGTATTACTGGCTTACTGGTAAACCATTTAAATTATTAAACCAAGCACAAATGTGAGTAAAAATGTATAGTTAATCAGTTTCATTTCTGTAAGCTTCCATGTGCTAAGGCACTGCAGGAATCAAATAGCAATTTGTAAAATAAATACAGATATTTGAAAATGCACTGCATTCAGGAAGACAATTTAAAAAAATATTCAAACTTGGTTTGGTTTGAGATTTAAATCCACAATTAGTGTTAAGTGTTTAGAGCTTTCATTTTTCAGATGAATTAAGGTCTTAATCTTTTTGGCACTTCATGGTAATGAAGCATGTCAAAATAAAGCAAGTGTATTATTTCATTTTAGTGCTGCTTTTCCCTAATCTTAAAAAAAAGTTTCCTGAATAACATGTAGAAAATGTCTCCAAAGTTGATCTTCCTGTAATTTCCAAACCAGATTTCTACATTCTTTCTCCCAAGAAGAAGAAAAAAATGACTAGAGTTATATTACTCTCTCTGTCTTTAGGTTTTGGTGGAACGTCTGATCCACATACCCTTTTTTTTACCTTTTGAATAAAGCTTCACATGAAAAATGTCTAGGAAAGAATCTCGTTATATCTTTTTATGAAGCACACCCTGACACTGACACATACATCCCCTATCTAAAATATAGATATGTCAGACTGATGTCATTCAGGTTTCTTTTCAAGCAAACATGCCTAGGAAGGATGTGCTAGCAGGTTTAAATAAAGAACACAATTAAAGCCATACATTCTAAGAATAGAATTTTTGTTAATAGGTATATTGTTACATAATCTAGATATATTATTTCGACATCCCAGTTTTACTGTATAATGCTGAATACAATAATGTAAAACTGGGATGTTGAAATAATATCTATTCAAACAGTTTTAACAAAAATAGGACATGACTATATTATTTGTTAATGGATATATATAAGATGACATTCTGGTGTTATACTACCACAGGGCTGAGAGGTGATTTTTTCAAAAAACATTTATTCTGTTCAGCTAATAAAAATAAGCATAAATCCTATTCTATTTTGCATCCAGAGAGATAAAGACTGGTATGTATGATTTTAAAATTTAAAAGTGGATTTCATGGTGCAAGGTAAGGCCTAACATTGAGTCCTTATTTTGGGAAAGTTGAAGAACTATTGGAAATGATGACTCAAAGGACATTTGAGGGGAGTACAGTATCAACCCATTTTTCTATCAGTCCTGAGCAACAAGTTTCATTTAACTTTGATCCAATATCCTCATCAGAGGAAACACTTTGCAGGGAAACATTCAGGTTCAGTCCCTTATAGTTATTTATTTATAGATACATATAGCAAAATTATCTAAAACTCCTTGAATATTAAGCAAAATAGCATTACTTTTAAAAAGAAAATCAGAAACAAGCAATTGTGTATAACTAAATATTAAATAAAATATTTAAATATTAAACTGCATCACTAAATAAAAAATATTTTTGAAGCAAGAAGGATGGCATGGTTGGACTATCTATTTGTAGAGAATATAATATAAGGCAAGTGTGCTCATCTAAGAATGTAGATATACATCAGGAATTGGAGGAGGGGAGGCAGAATGGTGAGAGGCTGGCCAGGTTTAATTTGTGTCTGCTTGTATTTAGCAGCTAAAGTTTCTTACATTCAGTTTGTTCAGAAGCATGATGAAGTAAGTGCTTCTTGCCTCTGTCTCAAATCAGAAATGCATGAAGTACAGCTGCAGAGATAATAAATTCTCCCCAAAGGCTTTGGCTGAGCAAATTAGGTGTCAATGGGGTGCCTGCGCAGGCAGTACTCTCTCTAATTAGTCTCTGGAGCCTGGTTGGTGGCTAGCATAAGATGATCTAATCAATTGGTCTGTGTCTGATGGTACGTGTAAAAATCCTACCAGGCAGAGCTGTCCTCCCATAGGTCACTCACCTGCACAGCAGGATTGCTCATTTTCATTTTTCATCTCTTCCATCACATGATGCTGACAGTTGGTTTTAAGAAAATTAAATTTTAAAAAAATCTGGTTCATAGGCCAGTGTGGGTCAGAAAGAAGTTGTGTTATGGGAATTGGCGATCTAATTCATTAACATGTATTGCAAAGACTTGCATGGAGTCAAAACTAAAATGATTTTCAATAGCACAGAAGATGACTTCAGTCAAATATCAGCAAAAATGAAATCACTATCCAGCACATCAGGCATAGTGGCATTTATGCCTAATACAACCTAATTGGAAAAGGCATATTAAATGCAGGAGAACTGTGCCATCTATTTGCTATCAGTTGCTTTTTGAAAGAACAATAAAACGTGATTGAAAGATGCAGCAGTGGTACTAAGTAGACCGCACTGTGAAATGCAGCAAGTCGTGTGTGTGTTCTGCATGCTAAGCCACAGGGAGAGCCTTGCCCCCATTCAGTTCTTCAGATAAATTCTGTTTTAGCAGGTGTGGTTTGTGCAAAAAAAGCTAGTAAGCTCTAGTTCTAAAACATTTTTAAACTGGTGGCAAATTTTCTGGAATTAATGTCCCCTTCCCCTTCTCATTACTTGAACAAATATTAATATTTAAAATCATATCCTTTCTCTCCATTTTTGCACAATAGCAGTATTTTAACTTTAAGATGGAGTCAGAAATTGCTTTATTTAATTTATGAGACAAGATGTTTTATGTTATAAAATGTATATACATGATTTATTTGATAGGTCTATAAATCCTCTCTCCATCCATTAGTAAGTAAAATTTTATAATGTTATTAATGACGTGTATCAAACAAAAGGAATTATCCATTGTGCTAATACAGTAAGAAACTACATACCGTATTTTCCGGCGTATAAGACGACTTTTTAACCCAGGAAAATATTCTCAAAAGTCGGGGGTCGTCTTATGCGCCGGGTGTCGTCTTATACGCCGGAAAATACGGGTCCTCGCCGTATAAGACCTCTCCTGGCCAAGTGCAGCCGCTCGCCGGAACGCAGCCCCCAGGGAAGAGCAGGAGGACGAGCGCGGGGCGGCGTACTGCATTGGGTCCCGTCGCTCCACGGAGAAACGTGGGGAGGGGGGAGCGAGCTCCGTTCCCTCGGAGCAGCCTTGGGAAGGGAGGGGGCAAAACGCAGTGGCTCCACGACGGGCTCCAAAGTCGCCCACAACACTCAACGGGCGCCTCGCTTCACCTCGCCTCGCCTTCCCTTCCCCTCCCAGCCGCGCTTTCAATGGAGCGGGGCCCCAGAATTGGCCGCGTTTCCTACCAGGCTTCCCTTTCCCCAACCGCTGCTCTTGCTGCCGCTGCTTTTAGCGTCGCTGGTGCCGCTCAGTGAACTACGTAACAAAAAAACGATGGAAGTTCACTGGCTGGATGTGAGCTGGACACCTTCACTCAGCACAACTGAATCTACAAGCAGCGATGTACGTGTGTGTGTGTGTGTGTGTGAAAAAGGCAAGAGAACGGCCACAATCCCAGAGTTCTGACTGCCATCTTGAATTTATTGTCCCCCACCCCCATGGACACCCATGGCCCAGGATCCAAACGGGAAGAGCAAAAGAGCCCTTGGGACTTCACGTGCCTTCAGGCTGCCGGGGAAAAAGGTAGTTCACTGAGCGGCACCAGCGACGCTAAAAGCAGTGGCAGCAAGAGCAGCGGTTGGGGAAAGGGAAGCCTGGTAGGAAACGTGGCCAATTCTGGGGCCCCGCTCCATTGAAAGTGCGGCTGGGAGGGGAAGGGGAGGTGAAGCGAGGCGCCCGTTGAGTGTTGTGGGCGACTTTGGAGCCCGTCGTGGAGCCACTGCGTTTTGCCCCCTCCCTTCCCAAGGCTGCTCCGAGGGAACGGAGCTCGCTCCCCCCTCCCCGCGTTTCTCCGTGGAGCGACGGGACCCAATGCAGTACGCCGCCCCGCACTCGTCCTCCTGCTCTTCCCCGGGGGCTGCATTCCGGCGAGCGGCTGCACTTGGCCAGGAGAGGTCTTATACGGCGAGTATATCCCAAACTCTATATTTTAACTGGTAAAGTTGGGGGTCGTCTTATATGCCCATCGTCTTATACGCCGAAAAATACGGTATATTACAGTCGTTAAACTGAACATAAAGGGAAACGAACTTCGGGGGGGGGGGAGATTGATAGGATATCAGTATAAAATTAATTCAATCCTTACACTTATTATTAAATCTAGTTCATATAAAAATATATTGCTTTTTCAGGCAATTGGGAATTTCTTGCTTTTTTGGCAATGCAAATAATGGGGCTGCCCTTGAAAGCCATCTAGAAGTTTCACGTGTGGAGAATGCAGTGGCTCATGTAGTGAGAAGAACTTTCAGGTTTCCCATGTAATGTCTCTCTGCTAGAGCTGCACTGGTTACCAGTTTCCTTCTGGATGCAGTTCAATATGCTGGTTCTTACCTTTAAAACCTTACCTTCAGAAGACCTGAATATCTATGGGACTGCTCTCCTAGTGACTTCTGCCTGCCCAATAAAATTGGGAATGGTGGACTCTCTCTGAGACCTCTTCCATTAACGCAGGGCTTTCCAAAGTGCTGCCCCTGGCGACACAGCTGGCGGCGGCGGCAGCGGCGATGACACGCGCACGGCGGCGGCGCGGGGGACGTGCGGCGGCGCGTGCGCACGGCGGCGCAGGGGGCGTGCGGCGGCGCGCGCGCGCACGGCGGCGGCGCATGAGGGGCGTGCGGCGGCGCGGGGGGCGTGCGGCAGCGCGCGCATGGCGGCCGCCGTGCACGCGCGCCCCGCCGCTTCCGGGTGGTGTGGCGACACACCACGCTGTGTGTGGCGACACACTTTTGTGTTGCGACACACAGTTTGGAAAGCTGCATTAACGAATGGCAATTTTTTGGAACAGTGTTCTTTCTGAGATTAGGTTGGCTCCCACCATATTGCTTTTTTCCCCCCAGAAAGCAATAAAAACCTGGCTCTTCCAGAGAGCCTTGGAATCGATTGATGATGAGGGGACCTTCCTGCTATAGATTTTATCGTTGGGGCTGTTCTTTGGTGGGGAGCTGTTGCTTCAGTTTTATTTGATTTATGGTTGGTTGGTTTTTATTTTATTTTGTTGCTGGGGGGAGTGTTCCTGTTGTAAGCTGCTGTGAGGCTTATTGGAGCGAGTGACATATAAACTATAGTAAATAAATAAAATATTACTGTAAGTCCTGGGAATTGGGCACTTGGCGTTGAAGAGAAGCTTGCCCTTACAATTTTTATTTTATTTTATTTTATTTTATTTTATTTTATTTATTTTATTTTATTTTATTTTATTTTATTTTATTTTATTTTATTATTTTATTTTATTTTATTTTATTTTATTTTATTTTATTTTATTTTATTTTATTTTATTTTATTTTTTTATTTAACTTATCCCCACCCATCTCCCCGCATAGGGGACTCTGGGCGGTTTACAAAATATTAAAAATTAAAATCTATACAAAAATTACTAAAAAACAATAAATAAGAGGAATAGATAAAACCCAAAGATGGTTAGAAGCCACAGTCTAGATCAAGGCACTACGGGGCCAACCACCCCCAAGAGGCACTACCATCTCCGTCATCCCAGGCCAGGCGGCAGAGCCAGGTCTTAAGAGACTTCCGGAAGGTCAGGAGTGAGGGGGCCAGCCATTTTTATGTGTTTATTTTGGTTAAAATTAAAAGAGAAGGATACAATTGTTTTATCACTATTGGTATTCTGAATATATGAACAGTCTCTAATCATAATGTTTACTGTAATTTCTATTGTTTCATTATAGGAATTATCGCCAGACTAGAGGAGAGGAAAAAGACAAACAAGATAGTCAACATTATAAAGACACCATTGTCTGCTTCTGGTGGATTTCAATCACAAGAAAAATTATGCTGACAAGATCTGGTTCCCCACTCCTTCTCAGTTTATTTAAAGTACTGCACGTATTTTGATACTTTGTGATTTGAGAGACATTTGTGAAGATTAAGCTATTTGCTTTATTGATATGTGGCATATTTGGCTTTTTTTTTCTTCTTTCAATCTTTTGTGTTTGACTTTATTGGCTTTTTTTCACTGTAGTATAATACCTTTGTGAAGATATTTAAGTTTCACCAGCAATGTCTTAAATATAGTAAGGCAACACCTTTGGTGTTCACACTTCCTTTATATTATCTGTAGCTAAAAGACAGTCATGGCATGAAACAATGTATGTATTCATTTCACATTTATCCAAATTCTAAGGTGAAACAGGATACAAGTTGGTTGTGACAGTCAGTGTCTTATAATTTTGCTCATTTTTATTGCTAGTAAATGTAATATTCTTTAATTTAACCAAGGCAATAAATGCATCTTAGTTAGAATTTGGGTACTCTGCCTATGTTGCATAAAGTGGCATAATGGGCATATATATATTCAGATATTCTGGGCCCTTATTAGAAAAGGGACTTTTACTGTTCTACTGTTTTTGTGATTCCATTTTAACTTGTTCATATATCTTGGTTCAACAATATTTTCTAAGAAGGAAACTAGAGCAGATGAAGGAAAAATGAGTTTACATTTGGATAAGCACTATGATATAGAAACACTAGTTCAGAGCTTTCCAAACTGTGTGTCGCGACACAAAAGTGTGTCGCCACACACAGCGTGGTGTGTCGTCACACCACCCGGAAGCGGCGGCGCGTGCGTGCACGGCGGCCGCCATGCACGCGCGCGCCGCCGCACGCCCCCCGCGCCGCCGCACGCCCCTCCCGCGCCGTCACCGTGCGCGCGCGCGCTGCTGCCCGCCGCACGCGCCGCCGCACGCCCCCCCCGTGCCGCCGCCGCGCGCGCGTCGCCGCATGCCCCCGCGCGCCGACGCTGTGCGCGCGCGTGTCGCCACCGCTGCCGCCGCCGCCGGGTGTGTTGCCAGCGGCGGCACTTTGGAAAGCCCTGCACTAGTTGCTGAATGAGCCATTAAAAATGTTAGCCTTGAATAACCTTCCAAATTCCAAATATTTTCTCTCCCTAACCAAAGTACTCTTCCAGTTATTTTTCTCAGATATTCAGATGGTAGGGAAAAAGCACTAAATAATGCATCTTCATAAAACTGATCTTCCCCTGTAAATTGTTAATTGTGAATTAGTAGGGGATTTCTATTCTCCCTGTCTTAATGGAGGGTGGAAGGGAAATGGAACCAGTGAAGACAGTGACTGGATTTGCCTGCTTACCATTCCTAATAAAACTAATAGAATTTTAGGAGATGGGGAATGGAGCAAATCCCCCCAAAATAAAAGAGAAATTATGGGTGGGGGGATTTCTCAACTATTTTACACAACCAAGAGAGCTACATTGCCTCCATAGTGTAACAAATACCTAAGAAAATCTACTTTTTGTAATTTGATTATGGCATCTTAATGTATTCATAGATAAAAGCCGGAAATCAGGGATACAGGGATCCATTTTATAGTTTGCTTCTGCTCCCTAAACTGAAGGCATCTTATTACTTAGATCTGGCGAATACTTGATTTTGCAAGATACTAATTTTTAACATAAGGGAACCACTGTCAATATGATTTTGCTAATATGCTATTCCCAACAATTATCTATAAATTAAAATATGTATTTCTGTCCTGCCTGAATCAGCTTTGCCATCTTTCTTTAAAACTTTATCAAATCCGTTTTTTATATCCATGGAAACAAGTAATCACAAAATCCAGTGAAACATTTTGGACATAATACAAATTTAATTTTTATTTGTTGTGTATATGGTATTTTTCAAATTAGATCATATATTCAATTGGCTATTTCAAGGTGATCTTTCTAAGAAAAAAATCTTAGCACTGTAAAAAAAAGGAAGGGGGACGAAATTTTGAGAATCAATCAGCTATCAGATGAGTGTAGATTTCTGTAAATCTCTATAATAGCTTAAAGAGGGCGGGAAACCATTTCTCTTCATGTTAAATGCATGGTGGTTTGATGTAAAGAGCAACTCCACTGAGTTATTCCTTTCAATGGGCTAAATGCCTAGCACCTTATTATTCACAATAAATCAGAAGTTTAGGACTTCTGCTTAGATTTTGTGAGTTTCTGTTTACTTTCAAAAATAGCTCTTGATGCCATTGAACATATTGACCAATCACACTGAATTATCAGCTCTTATAAAGTAATTAATGAATCTTATTATATCACTTTTAATATATGTTCTTGATTTAAAAGGATTGGAAAGGGGGGTTAGGATTTGGGGGCTGGAAATCCATCTCTTTTCACAGAGTAGATTCATTAGCAATTTATTTTTCTCCACCTAATTAACCAAACGGGGGGCTGTTTAAGCCACAGATCTCTGTATTGTGGAATGCGCCCTACATATTCAATCTAGTAACAGATGAAAAACATTAGCACCCCCAATGGGAATCATGGGTTGCTCCCTCTGCAACTTTCCCCAAAGCACAACCATGACCTTTCTGCATCCTTAAAATATAGCACAACCAAAGCAATCTGCAGAAAATAAATCAAATTATTTATTTGAAGTGATGTTTCAAAACTCAACAGAAGGCAAGTGTTTTGGAATAATTGTACATGGAAGAAGATATGCATAAAACACATGCAAATTTAAAATCCACACATATTTTTCAATATCATATCTTCATACTTTATTTGCCCCCGTTTTTTCCTATAGAAACCATATTGAATCCAGAGTCATCCTTATATATCAGTCCAAACTTATACACCAAAAAGAAAATGGTGTACTGGCAAAGAACCCTATATTTTGTTTCTTAAAGTTACTGTATGGTTTTCTTTAAGGCACTGAAATTATAGGATAAGATCAATTACTTGAAGTGGATAAATATAAGTTAGTTAGGTTTTATTATAGTTCTAATTTTAGTGATAGTGGTGAGGAATAATTATCACTGGAATGTAAATAGAAAGCAGTACATAGGAATAATGTGATCTCCAATATTGTGCAGTGCAATCATCAAGCTGCTTGGAAAAAAATCAGTGTTCTGTTATCCATCCAAATCTATGACTTGGAAAATAGTAATTATACATTTTTTATTTTCACCTCTATTCCTTTTTAGAGCACAATAGAAACCTGCACAGGTTTTACCCTGAAATTTCTTCCAGGTTGTATCCAAAATATGGATACTTCTTTCATCAGGCCCTACATAGCCATTTCATCACTCTTATTCCTTTGTGGATCAGTTAGGCAAAACCATATAACTCTCATCCTGGAGATAGAAAGGAGATTCTGAATGGCTCTGAACAATGCATAACATGGGGTTTTACATTTTGCAACTACCTCCACTGTCAGTTGTGCATGGGTTCTGCATCCAAAACTTGTGCTCTTGACTGCAATAGGAGTGAATTCTGAACACTAAAAGACCCTGCCACGTCACTTGTACTTCCTATTTTCCCCCCGTTATGTAATGCTTAGGACTACTCTGAGCCTTTCAGAATTTCAATAAGAGCCAACGCTTAGTGCAGTTCCTGTCCACTTTCCAGGTACTTCAAATTCAAGATTACATATTTTTAATTTTCCATGTATAAGTTAATTGTGACCTGGTGTATATGTTACTGAAATCGCATATCTGCTGTTTTCCCATGACTGTGTTCCCTATTTTTCCAGTAAGACTTGAATGATTAATTGCATGGAGTCTTAGCCCGTTTGTAAATACTACCTATGCAATCTAACCATTCCACATAGTAGTTTCTTTCCAGCACTATCAGAGTGGCCAGGGATCTAGCAGTGGAAAAAACAACCATGCTGCTTTAATAATGTATGGATTGGACCTCTGTGGTTGGTATTAAGAAGTGAAATTGCTTTCCAGTTAGATCCAGTTCATTTAATTGACCTCCTCCTTATTTTAGAGGGCTTCTCAGTGAGAAGAGAAGGAATATTTTTGAAACTGAAAAAGAAGAGAAAATAGTCAGCTTATAATGAAATATAAGATGAACTCCACTATATGAGGAATGGAGATATAGTGATAGAAATTAGGTCTACAGGGTTTGTGTTACCAATGTTACATTGGAAAATTGGTTCAGTAGGTGACTTCTACAGAACAGCTCAAATGTGCAGAATACCTGGGCCATTGCAAATAATGTATACATTGTCTTTTAGGAATAAGGTTAAGCAAGCACAGGAAATATTAATAAATGATGGTTGGAGAGTCTTTGAGACCAGTCTTCCTTTCAATATGTGGATGAGCTTTGAATAGACATTTCCTATTTGTTCTGACTAACTAAGGAGAAATGTTGCTCCTCTCAGCAGTGAAGGCAATGTGATCTTTTAAATGCACACACACACACATGCCCATTAATGTACGGTGAATATAGAGTATGTATTTCCAAAAAATATATTATTACTGTTTTTCTAACCTAATAGGATAAATGACATTTAGACTGTACAGATTCACATGGAATATGGAGACCATATAAATAGAATTATGTTCCATTCTTCACCATAATTATGACACAAAGTTTTTTCTCTTGACAAAAAGGTGTGGGGGCACGTATCTATGTTGTTGCCTTGCAATATTTTTAAAAGCAAAAATTGAAATGTTACATTAAGATATTCCCTAAATGTGGTCTCAGAACATACAATTCTGTAGTGCTACATCTAAAATCTTCCCTACTTGGGGTTCTTTATATGAGGCACAAAAAGGTGCTCTTTTTAGCAGGGGTTTGGTAATCAAACAATGTTAATATTCATATGTATACATAATATAGCCACATACTTTAATGACAGCTTAGTTGGCAGTATGGTTGAATAAATGTTACATTGTTTGTATTCAATGTGTAATTTGTCTTACTATGAACAATGTAATGGTTTGTTAAGTGTCAATTGTTTTCATTTAATGTGATATTTAATAAAGTGTAACAGGATTTTAATGCTCCATGTGATTTTTTTAAAACTCTACAATTAGGATTATTCAGTTTTATTTATAAACATATTCTTATGCCACCACAATAAAAAAAAGATTCTTGGCAGCTTACATAGAAGAGATACAAATTAAAACATGTATGGTAAAAATAAAACAACAATACAAAAGTAAAAACTATTCAATATAAAATAAAGATAGATAAAAGGAGAGATGGCAACGTACACATCAAGGAAAAGCTCTTCAAAACAATTTGGTTTTCAAGAGCTTCCAAAGACCAGTGAAGAGGGAGCCAGTCTGATCTTCCCCGCCCAGAGTCAGGCAGCATACAAATGTAATAAATTATGATTACCATCATCATCATCATCATCATCATCATCATCATCTCCATAAGAAGGCTGCTCCACAACATTGGCGCTGCTAGAGAAAAGTAGTGTCACCGCACCTCAACCCCCCACCCCACCCGCTGGAAAGTGCAGGATTTGCAGAAGTTTCCCTGGTAGATCTAATTGATCAGGCTGATACTGACAATAGGCAGTGGTCCTGAAGATACCTGGAGTCTACTAACATGCAGAGTCTGCCAAACGGGTATAATATGCTCCCAGCGCCAGGAGCATGAAAGGATGTGGGCTGCTGTATTTTTGACCAACTGTAGTTTCTGAATACTCTTTAGAAGCAGCCCCAAGTAGGGTGAATTATAGTAGTCTAACTGGGCTGTGATAAGGGCATGAGTTACTGTAGCCAGATTCTTCTGTTTCAGTAAGACTGTACCTGGTGGGCATCGGCCCCTCTGGCTGCAGCTTCTACTTGCTGATCCAGCAGGACCCGTGAGTTCAGAAAGACCCTCAAGTTGTGAACCTGCTTCCTGGTGCGTAGTGCCTGCCCATCAAGGAATATATCTGGCAGTGAGAGGACCACGATGTATCAACAGGCACTCCAACTTGCCAGGGTTTCAACTTCAGTCTGTTCTCTCCCACCCAGACCCTGACAGCCTACATGCCCTGGGAAAGGGCAGTGAGAGCATCCCCACCCACCATGGCCTGGGGTGATGATGTAAAATTGGATATCAGCAGTGCATTGATATAAAATATTTGAAGACTACAATGGAAGATGGGAAGCAGAAGCATTATGCTTAACATTTTTTTTAATTGGGAAAAGTGGTTTAAGAGCATACACTGAAGCATAATATTTGGATTTGAACTGATGGTACAATGTCATTTTGGACTGACAAATTAGGTTACAAAATAAAATATAGCCAAATATAGAAGGAACAAGAACTCGTTTTTACATCAAATTAAAGAATTATTGATGAGTATAAGCACAAATTATAATATTCCTAAGAACAGCATTATTTAGCCAAAGGGACATTCTGATTTCAATTTACTTCTTACTAAGAGGTCTTTCCCTCCCCATTTACTCCCAAAGTAGCCCGGTTGCTACCACAGTTTAGCTGTGATAGTTTTGGTCTTCCCCAGTGAAAAGTTAACCCAGAGGGAAGGAATTTGAGCAACTGAGTGCCACTAGGTTAATACACAGTTTTCCAGAATAATGGCCACCATTGCCAATCCTAGCAGTGCGATCCACATAGTAGCAAAACAGCCTGCTGCTACCAGTGGGGGGTGGTGTTATGGCCGTTAACTTTGAGAAAAGTTATACTGTATAAAAGCAAGAAAGATAAAGGGTACAAATCAGGATACCACTGACAAGCCTTTTCCTAAAACAACACAAAAAACCATGGCCCAGGATTTACTGTTCATTCCCCTTGTGAATAGGGGCGTGGTGGCTCAGCGGGTAAGACGCCAGGCTTGTCGATCGGAAGATCGCAAGTTCGGAGGTTCAAATCCCTAGCCCCGCATGACGGAGTGAGCTCCCGCACTAGCCCCAGCTCTTGCCAACCTAGCAATTCGAAAGCATGCAAATGCAAGTAGATTAATAGGTACCACTTCGGTGGGTAGGTAACAGCGTTCCGCGCGCGTCATGCGGCCACATGACTGCGGAAGCGTCTTCGGACAACGCTGGCTCTTCGGCTAACAAACGGAGATGAGCACCGCCCCCTAGAGTCGGACACGACTGCACAAACGTGCGGGGGGAACCTTTACCTTTACCTTTACCCCTTGTGAATAGTGTTTAAATCATGTCTATTTGCAGTGATTCATACTGAGCACAATAGCCAAGGAGACAAAGTCCCATCATGTTTTTTTCTCAGAGGTTCCAAGTAGAATATATACAATTCCTTAAGATCTCTATTTCCAGAAAGAGAAAGAAGTTTGAGATTATTCAGGCACCTAATATTATTACTCCCATTAGGTTTTCAAAGACAAAAATGTGATTGGAGAGGACAGTTCTATTTTACATCAGAACACATCTTCTTCTTCAACTAGTGGGCAGCGCCACAATTTGTGATGTGGGGAACATAGCTCTCCTTACATTCTGCTGTAAACCTTGATGTTCAGATTTAGTGCAGCTTAACTCCATATTTATACATCCCTGTCATAAGATGTAAAAAGCTTAACAGTGAATGACATGATCACAATTGTTACATGATCACAATTTGGGCACTTTGCAACCAGCATGCATTTACAATGGTCGCGGTGTCCCGCAGTCATGTGATTGTCATTTGCAACCTTCACAACCAGCTTCTGACAAGCAAAGTCTATGGGGAAGCCAGCAGGAAGTTGCAAGTCATGGTCATGTGATGCCTTGCTTAATGACCCATGGTGATTCACTTAACAACCACAGCAGAACTGACTATAAGTCTGGCACAATCACGTGATGTTTCACTTAACAACCGCCTCACTTAGTGAAAGAGTTGCTGATCCTGATTGTGGTTGGTAAGTGAGGACTACCTGTAAAAGGACAGAGGGTGCACTGTGACCTCATGATGCATGATTTGGGTTTTTGGCATCATGGTTATGAAGAGATGCTTAAGAAGGCAAAATTTACAGACAAGTCTACATAGCATTTAATTCACAAAGCTGTTAGGCCCAATGAACTACTAAGATTGTATGCCAACATCCCTTATACTGTATATGGTGAATTATTCAGCAGGTGAATCATTGAGATGTTAATTCACCTTTGTGATGTTTTCCAAAGGCTGATACTAACACAATATCCTAATTGCTCGAGTCTCTTACCTGCTTCCTATTTGTGTAAAGTATTTATACAGAGAACGGAGACAAAAACATTCAGATCCAACATCACATGCCTGTGTACTCAGTTTCATAATCAACTATGATAAAGGTTCTCTAATTCCTACTCAACTGCTGGCACACTAAGTATGGTACTTGACACTGCAGCTTAAAATGCAACTCATAGAAGAGTACCAAAGTAAAATTGTATGCACAGAAGCGAGAAGACAATCATCTTGTCCCTTGCCTGATTATGGGGATCTCTTCTATCAGTGGTACAGCCATCCTTACACTCTAGATCCTGCATCCTATTTGTATAACTAACAGCTAAGATCAAGGATCTTCCAAAATATATCTGACGGTGCCCACATATGTCTACATGGAGGGAGGTGTGCAGTGGGGCACATCACTGTCCCAGTGCTCTTCAACATTTCTAGAAATATTTCATTGCCAGACTAGGCAACATCTTCAGTGCGAAAAGGGAGTGAGACTTGCTCTCTGTTTATATGCCATGGCTTGTCCTGCTTGTGTTGGTGGAGGTGTTGTTCTCCCCTTAGGCATTCCTTGATTGGGCTGCTGTTTGCTGCTTGGTTGATTGATGAGTTAATAGTTCCTTAATTAGGGTGAGGAACAATCAAACAGCACAATATACCCTAATCAAGGAACCATTAACTCAGTCAATCAACCAAGCAGCAAACAACAGCCCAATCAAGGAACTACCAAGGAGAGTACAACACCCTCACCAACACAGGCAGGACAAGCCATGGTATATAAACAGAGAGCAAATTCCACTCCCTTTTCGCACTGAAGATGTTGCCTAGTCTGGCAATGAAATGTTTGCAAGAAAACAACAAGGCTCAGAGAGCACCAAGGACTCCACAAAACGGGTTGTGCACTTAAGTATTTCAAACAGAACAAGTCATTCTGGTATGCAGGGCAAAGAGCTTTCTCTTGCCCAAAGGCAGGAAACACTGTGGAGAAACTAACTCTCAACAATCAAGCCTGTGTTTCCAGAATAAGGGTCATTGCAGGAAAAACCCAGAGATGTATATATTTCTTCAGAATCGAGTCCCTGTATTTCCATCAATGGTGCACAAATAAGCTGTGCATTTTAACAGCCCCAAGCAAGCCAGGGGTTTATGCCCAGTTGGGCGTTTGGGAGCTGCCTGTTGACTGCCTTTTCCTGCTGAGAACATGTGCAGAACAATAAGAGCAGGGCAGTGGGGAAGATTTGAGGTCTGAGAGAGAGTGAGACCGATAGGCTAGAAGTGATAGCAGCTTGGAGAGAAAGCAGCGAGTTAGGAAAAGGAGGTGTCTGAGGGAATTGGGCAGCTACAAAATAAAGATGGCCAATGTTTTAGTCATGGAAAATAAGAAATGGCAAAAGGGTACAAAGCTCTATTAGCAAGGCAATGTTGTAGCAAAACAGGCCAAAGCTGCTATAAAAGAGCTGGACACAGACTTAAGCATTCAAGAATGTGGTAACACTAATGCAGAGGGAGGAAGTGAGGAAGAGAGAGGAGCCCTCTATGCTTCAGCAAGCAATTAAAGCTCTCACAAGCTTTCAGTGAGAAACTGTGTAAAAAGCCACTCCAAACTTCAACTCATAAAATGGTGCCGTTATCAGATTTATTCTGTATTTATCGGTATTTACCTACATTTTGTGGCAGTGTATCAGGAAATGCATTTGAATGAATACATTCTTGGTACTACTTTGAGGTTCAGATCTAATCTTCATACCTTTTCCTCCCTCAACAGGAGACGAGGCACCACCATAAAAGTTAGATGTAGCTGCCCAGGACACTATACCAACAAGATCCCTGTTAATAGAGGAGTCGGACAAGGCTGTATTCTTGCCCCGTTGTTGTTTCACTACTGTATTAATGCACTGTTGCCGCGGTAAATTGCCTTTCTCATCAACCACCAAAACTAGCAGAGAAACATATCTCAATCCTGTTATATGTGGATGATGCAGTGTTACTCCGATTGGCCTAAGAAGGCCAATTGTGAGCATTAGTCAATTACTGGACTGTAAATATCTTCCCATTGAGCAGGTTAAATCATTATGTTAGACATGTCATATTGAGAATATGGAATAGATACAAACCCAGGTTGTGCCCGAAAAAAAACCTTTGTGGCTCTCAGCACAAGAAGCATTTTATAGATGAGAAATAACAGGAAAACACAAATGGCTAACTTATTGTGAGATACTAGGATTTTGTCAAGGGGAATTTAAAATAAAATCTAGAGAAGAACTGGTGGCAGAAGGATATAGTTGTTAATGGTTCTCTTATTTAGAATTATTAGAAAGATTTAAAGTAAACAAAGGAATGTATGGTTTTGAACATTGTAAGACTGAGTTTGAAACAGAATTGTGTACAAATGGTGAACATGTAATTCAGTGCTTTCCAAACTGCCGCCGTTGGCGACACACCAACGGCGGCAGCAGCGGCGCGGGGGCGCGCACAGCGGTGGGGGCATGCACGGTGGTGGCGTGGGGGGTGTGCGGTGGCAGCAGCAGCGGCGGCGGCCTTGTGTTTTCCGCTAAAACGCGGAAGCACTGATGGTGCGCCGCTGCCGTCGTCACTGCTGCCACCGCCATACACACCGCCCCCACGCACGCCCCCGCGCCGCCACTGTGCATGCCCCGCCGCCGCTTCCGCGTTGTTTCGTGACACAGTAAACTGTATGTTGCGACACACTAAAGTGTTGCGACACACAGTTTGGAAAGCTATGATGTAATTGCTAAAATGTATAAACTTTTATTGAGTTTTGAGACAGAAAAAGAACAAGTGAAAGAATGTATGATAAAGAGGGCTAAATATGTTGGTTATAATATACAAATGGAACAATAGGAAAATATGTGGCTGAAAGGATTGAAATTTACACTATGTTATAACCTTCAAGAAAATTTTTATAAAATGATGTACCATTGTCATAAGTCACCAGAGAAATTGTCTAGAATGTATAAAGGCACTTCAAATTTATGTTGGAAATGTGAACAACAGGAAAGGACATTTTATCATGTTTGGTGGACATGTAAAAAAGCTAGAAAATTCTGGATGCAATTACATACACTGATTCAGAGGATTTTAAAGATTAATATACAATTGAGACCAGAGGTTTTTCTTTTGGGATAGATGAACAAACAGTTGGAAAAAAGTAACAGAACTTTGTTTTTGTACATGATAACTGCAGTAAGATTATTGTATGCACAAAGATGACAAGATTTGACATTACCCACAATGGAGGAATTGTTGATGAAGATGACAGAACTTGCTGTGATGGCTAAATTGACTTCTTTGATCAGAGAAAAGACAATATCTATGTTTATTGCTGACTGGAAACCCCTTATGAACTTTTTGCGTAACACAGAAAAAATGAATTTATGGTTTTGATGGATAGATTATAGAAAGAAGAGAGTTATGTTGTAACCATAGAGTAAGAGGTAAATTTATAATTCTACTTATAACTGGTGTAAAGAAGATCTGAAGCTACTTCTTTATATCTTTTTTCTTTCTTTTCTATTTTGCTTTTACTTTTTTAACTTTTTTACTTATAGCTTTCTTTTTGATTTCTTTCTTTTTCTTTCCTTTTTCTTACTTTATATTAGTTTGTATTAGTTTTTATCTTCCTTTTAAAAATGTTTAATAAAAATTGTGTGTGTGTGTGTGTGTGTGTGTGTGTGTGTATATAAAAAAATTTATGCATGCCTGCCAGAAGTCACATTCATATATATACTATATACTATATACTATATACTATATACTATATACTATATACTATATACTATATACTATATACATATACATATACATATACATATACATACACACACACACACACACACACACACACACACACACAGTATATATATGAATGTGACTTCTGGCAGGCATGCACAAATTTGCTTGGAATTAAGGTTCATACTTTCACTCCATTGGAACATCTCTGCTTGATCTCTTGGCTTCTGGTTTTTTAAAGTAAAAACATTTGAGCACAATCATTCAGAGAGGGGAAAACCTCCATGACTGATTTTAATTGGTATTGGCAACCCTAGGTTGACACTTTAGAGAAAAGCTGGAAATTATGCAAGACTTTTGCCTGTAATTAAGCTATTATTTGGGGATGAGCTCCACCATTTTATTTGAAGATGAGGGATTTACCGTATTTACTTGAAAGGAAGATGACCCTGACATTGAGACAATTCTCCCCAAGAAAAGAAAAAAATTCAGTAGGGCTTTGGCTACAAAACTGCATTACATCAACCCTTTTTAAAGCAGATTTATGACCAGTGAGTTTAGAATTGTAGCTAATATCTCTTAACTAGTAAAGCCTTTTATAATTGTTTTAGTTATGTGGTGTGTTTTAAAAAAGGAGAGGGGGGTTTAATAAGGAAAAGAATTCTCTTTAAGCACTCACACTTTCACCATCTACACTCACAAGGGATATAAAGTTATTTCCCCTCTGTCTTCAGTGCTCTGAGTAAAGCAACTAGGACCAAGTTTTCTAACCTTTTATTATCAAGAAATGCCACTGAGTTCAAAGGGAATTCTTTATATGGAAGATTTTTTCTGTCAGTCTCACACTGCAAAATTACTGCATTTCTCAAGGGTTTCAATTTAACTGACAACCTTATTATATAGAGCAGATTCCAGAATCTGTGATATCCATGTGATAAGAAAGGTCAATCCGACTGAAATTGTCATGGCTCATGTTACCAGAAAGTTTGAGAACCTCTGCTTTATTGGTGGTGATGTATCTCATAATGTTTATCTTTCTTGAAATAATACAGCTTTTCAAATATGCATTGGTTAAGTCCTGATTGTTTACTCTTTGATACCCTTTGAACTTTAAGACGTGTGGACTTCAACTCCCAGAATTCCCCAGCCAGCATGGAATGGAGTAGACAATTGAATTCATAAGTGGAACAAGTGAGTGGGCAAGAATGATTTAGATACCTGCTTCTTCATTCACTGTGCTGATTGGAAAAATATAAACACTTAGATAGCAAGCCTATGAATCATCCTTGTATATGCCCCCCAACATTTCTCAGATGAAAACAGGGACATCTCATCTCATCTCATCTCATCACAGTTGATAGCAGTGATCCCTTTGGGAACCCCGTTCTTTCTAAAACTGAACATTGCAGATGCCCCTTCATAGTATCCTCTATTGTATAATGATCCCATTATTAAAAAGCCCAAAGTTTGTTGATTATTTTTGCTTGTTCCAAAGATATATGATTGTCTTAACCTATTTTATCAACTGCTCAAATTATGAATTAGCAATCGCAGTGCCTTATTCATTGGGCTCATTCCACTTTGCATGTAGATCTCTGGGAGTGAAAGATGTTTAAAGTAACAACATTCTGTCTTTGGAATCCTGCTCATTCAGCTGAGCCACGCCCCAGGCCTCTCTCTTCCCAAAAGCCATCACTGTACTCACCAAGGACCCATACAACTTTCTGCAACTGCAGGAATAGGTGTATGGCCTGGAAAAATGCAAATTATTGATATCTAGAGCAATGCTTCCCAACCTCAGCAACTTTAAGATGTGTGAACTTCAACTTAGCTGCTGGCTGGGGAATTCTGGGAGTTGAAGTCCACACATCTTAAAGTTGCCGAGGCTGGAAAAACACTGGTCTAGAGAATTCAGCCTAAATGCATCAAGAAGAAAATGAGAAGGCAAAAAGAATAGCTACACTAAGGATAATTGCCTGAGAGAGCAGAGTAGAATCAAAGCCAAGTAGTAATGGCAAATGCTAACACAGGAGCTGATGTTAACAATTCCAGGAGCTGGAAAAATAAAGATAGCTATCTTTCAATTAGGAGAGGGGGGAAAAATCTATTTTTTTTCCAACAGCAGTCGCAAACATTATGAAATTAAAACATCAAGGAAGATAGCCCTTCCACACAGGCTCCATTTTATTAACATAATTGAGCACACTAAAAGGAGCTCAATTGAAGAGGCTGACATGCATTGGAAAAAGGTGGAGCAGATGTTTCTGCCTTTCCCTTCCACCGTCTCCTTCAGGCAGCTGGCTGAGCTGCAGACACACAGGCGGACAGGGCTGCCGCATGCGTGAATGTTAAGGAAGCTGTTCCCCTAGAAACAATAACAGTGCAGCAAGTCTCAGAAGTTCCTGCTCTTCCTGATGGGATTCTGTTTGTTTTTCCTGGGTCAAGTAGAGTCGAAGCAAAAGGAAAAAGAAATGCAGAGTGCCTGGAGTGAGAAAAACTAGCTGAAAGGCATCTCCTATCGGCTTGATTGTACGCTGGGAAAAGGCTGGAGACTTAAACACGTCAAGTATGTTTGCTGAAGATGTTAAGACTGACTGTCCTAAGAAAACAAACAAAAATAAAACTATCAGGAGATCCAGACTGAGTCCAATCCAATTCCTTCTTGCCTTGCTTTGTTCTTTTTAAAATTCCAACCTAATCCGTTTGCTTCCTTGATTGTGGACTATTCCTTTAGCAGAAGTGTTGGTTCTGGGAGCTTTATCTTGAACACAGAGGTACAAAACCTGAGGCTCAGGGCTGAATATGGCTCCCCAAAACCAGGGCTGTGGCCCCCATCATCTCTAAATGTTTTTATATTTGCTACACTAGAAGAGGGAAATGATTAAATACGTGACCAGAGAGCAATCATACCAACTATATTTAATTGTAATTCTACCGCATTTAAATATAAATGAAATGAAACCAAATTGGCGGCTTTTAGGAGTGTCCTCCCGAGCCTGCCCCTCAAAGGTTGAATGTGGCTCTCAGCTCAGAAGAATATGTGTGCCCCTGCTGTGGCTGAACAGTATGTGGTTGGGGCTGAGGTAATGTGGCCACCAGCAAAAGGACCACACAGGAAGGGATCACAGCCCCTTCAGGATAAGCACCCTAGGTAAACATCCACGCTAAGCCTGACACTACAACATTAGCAGTCCAATCCCACATTTTGGGTAACGTGATGGCAGTAACAGTAAGTAGCTCTTTTTAAATTTCCTTCGGACATTGTGTGAAATTCAACTGAAATTGGACTCTTCACTTGCTCTTTGAGATACACTTGCAAGTATCTAGTCAAGGTTTAGGCAATGGACAGAGATCCATTGCTTACCACCAACTTGGAAGCCCTTCAGATGCTGCTGAACTATGGCTCCCAATGGCTCTGTCTGAACATATCCGATGATGAGGAATGCTGGGAACTGTAGTTTAGCAGCATCTGAAGGGCCACAGGTTTTCTACCCCTATGTAATGGAGTAATGAAGTGGTCCTTCTCATTTTGAAAAACCATTGTTCTCCCTTGAATATACGTGCTACTGTTGCAGCTATTTTGTGGAATTCAGTATAACCTGAGTAACAAGGTACATGTTGATTTCAGATTAAAACTCTTCCTGTGAAAGAAGCCCCAGAGGTTCACGGGATCTGTTGCACTTGTTCTGCCAGTATTTGTTCTGCAGGGCCAAATAGGTAATTGCTCCAAATCGTTCTAATAGCTCCAATTCCCTCCCTGCTCTGCTTCATTGTCAGTCTATTATAATATCATTGACAATTTGCTTTTGGCAAATAGGGAGGCTTATTTTTGAACTTGTGAATAAAAGTTGCTTTTTGTTATTGCAGCTGTATTTTTTAAAGCTTAGAAATGCAAAACTTAGATTAAAAAAAACCAATTGTCTTATTTTTCTCAGACTCCAAAGACATGTGGACAGCTTACATCGTTTTGAAAAAACTCAATCATCTCCCAGTATTATTATTATTTATTATTATTTATTTAATTTATATGACCGCCCATCTCCCCCAACGGGGAACTATGATACGGGGAAGTATGATAGTTCAGAATGCTGAATGCATTCTCCTTTCTCTTGCCCTGATTGTTTTCAATGCTCCAGCCATTCATAATAATTATCAATTCCATTTCCTTCTTATTATTTTTCTAATCAAGGGTTTGTCATGCAAAGAGCTTCAGGACAACTTTAGAAAGAAGGACAGAGTGCAGTGAAATAGCAGATGAATTGCAATCACATGACCGTGGGGGTGGTGTGACAGTTTGCAACAGTCGTAAGTGCGAGTACAGGTCGTAAAGCACTTTTTCCAAGGCTGTCGTAACTTCGGACCATTGTTAAACGAACGGTTTTTAAGCGAGGACCCCCTATATGTTTCAATGTCCTTTGAACATGGTGCTCTCCTATTTTCTAGAAAATTTCAATTAATATTTTCTATTAATATTATTTAAAACATTGCAGATTTTGCAGATAAATTGATAGAGAATTTGAATAGCAGAAATCCTCTTCTCTGGGAAATATTTATTTCTTGATTTCCTTTCATTATATATTTTGTATTATGCTGATTTATTATGTGTTCATTCATATGTATCTGTATTCAAATAGGCACCATTGTGTTCACACTACTAAATTTCCCAACGTGCTTGCTTAGAAAGATGTACGCCGTTTTAGAGTAAGTTGGTCTACAGTAATGTGGTCTACAGAACAACCTCAGAGCCAAGTCTTGGTCATATTTGTACCTTTTCTGTTTACAGTCATGCTGAGCTGCCAGCTAAGAATAAAAATTTAAAAGGTTAGTTTATAAAATGCATTTATGCTTATTTATTTATATAAATACACATGTAGAAATAATTAAAAACTAAAGACCTCTACAAGTCAACTCAGACATGGTGCTGGTATCTGTGCAGTTTTCTTGACAGCATTATGGAAGTGATTTGCCAATATCTTCTTCTGGGATTTTTTCAACATTTTTTAACTTTCCAGACTGGCTTATAGTCCTAGGGTTCTCAGGTGGACATCTAGTATTAACCAGGGCTCATTCTACTTAGCTTCTGAAACTAACCAAGTCTGGAAAATAGAAATACAATAGACCTAGTATGTTAAAGTATTTAAGATGTTGGACTAGGGAAACCAGTTTCTAGTCCTAACCCAACTTTGAATGTCACTGAGTGTTTTTCGCCCATCGCTATCTTTTAGGCCAACTTTCCTCATAAGGTTGTTGAGAAAACAAAGTGATGAGAGATACTCAGCCTCCATGAACTGCTTCAAACAGCTGGAGGAAAGGCAGGATATAAACATCATCATAAATAAATCTCTCCACAGAGACAGAAACTATGACTGGTTGATCTCTGTGCCTGTTGAGTCTACTTTCCAAATGTTTCAGCCAGAATCAAACACATGGCCACAGATAGGACCAGTGCAAGAATTTTTTCTATCTTTGTTGAAGAATAAAATGATGATAAAACACAAGACATTCCTTGTTCAGAAGCTAGATGGACTTGAAATTGAGTCTACTTCAGCATGGACTATGAAAGAGCTTTCTGCACTGCACTTGTGACCAACAGTTTAAATTATGGGCTCTGGACAAAGCAGAAATGGTTCTGCCTTTCAGACGAGGGAAGAGTGGCTTAATTTCTTGTTTCTTCATGCCTCCAGCACCTGCCTCTTTCTCTCTAATGGCTGATCAGCCCTGATTTCACCAAACTATTTAGTATAAACTGGTCTTTAATGCACTGGTTTTATTAGGGCTTATCTCTGTCTGTCTGTCTGTCTGTCTGTCTGTCCGTCCGTCCGTCCATCCATCCATCCATCCATCCATCCATCCATCCATCCATCCACTTGAGGTTATCAATAAAAACAATAAATAACAGAACAAATTCTCAGATCATTTTTCTTCTCTTTGATACTAAATTGCAGGCTTATCAAAGATGTAAAAACACATCTATCACGTCATATATGTTCCTTCCCATCCTATGGGGTAGGAATGCAAGATGCTGATGCTGCTACTGATCATGATTAATGAATGAAACACAATAATTGTCATCAACTCTACTATCATGGCAACCATCTTTGGGATCCTCTGGGTTTACTCACAGGGCTATAGCTCTAGCTGTATGTGGATCATGGAGCAGTTTGGACTTCAGACAAAGGCAGCCAGGAAAACTGAACCAATTGCATCAGTGAAATCCCAACACTCTTTCAATCAGTTCCTTATGTTCATTTGTTTGTTGGTGGCTTTTGCAAACATGACACAGCTAGAGGGATTTTCAGTCACAATTCTACCAAAGTGTACAAAAGGAATTGGGTTCTAATGTACTGATTGTAACTGACACAGACCCCTTTCCCCTTCCAGTTTGCCTTGGTATGGTGACAGTTGTCTGAACTACCTGGAGATCTGTTTCATACAAAGGAGCTTTTCACACAGAACTGTGTACATACTTATGTCTTTGAATTGCTGCCATGCCAACAAGTGTAGGTGCAGGTGGGACTTTAGAAAAAGGAATGCTCAAAATCCAGAAGCTATTCTCTTTGATTGGCAACATTCAAGCCAGCAATAGTATGGTGGCTCAATTACTATGAACACTCCCATTGCATTTGGGTTTCATGTCTTCAAAATACAATGGAAATGTGTACATGCAATTATTGTTATTCATCATTAATATATATTTTTAATATCCTATTTTTCTTTGAAAGCACAAGGTAATGGGGAAGGGAGTCTCCCCTAATTTTATCTCCCCCAGCAAATCTGTGAGATGGTTTATACAGTACTAGGAGGGAATGACAACTCAGAATCACCTAATAAAGCCTATGATTGAGAGAGGATTTGAACCTGGGTCTTCCAAGTCCCAGTCTAACCAGTTAAACTCTATTTGAGACTCCTTGCTGCATGCTTGGAAAATAGCAAAATTAGACTTTCTGAATTACTGTTGGAAGAAGACTGGATCTTTTGAAGACTTTCCTGGATCACTTTTTAAAAAACAATTGAGCTTGTAAAGTTGTATATGCTAGTGAGCTATCCAGGAACAACCTACAGTACTAAATAAAAACAGGTTCCAATCTCTTTTGGTGTAACAGCCAAGCAAGAAACAAAAATGAGATGGCTAAGTTTATAAACCAAAGTAGGCTTCCCCAACCTAATGCCCCCCAAATATGTCAGACTTCCATAAATCCCAATCAGCACTGGCTTCAACCCCCTTTATTCCCCACCACCAGAGTTACCATCTGAAGGCTTTCATACCTGGAGGAGAAACCTGGATGAAATCTCTCAAATAATTTATCAATTCCTTTGAAATTTTTGGAGGAACAATGCAAGGCAAGCCAAGCCAATTTCAGGCCACTGGCAAGCAACTTTGGTGCCTGCTCTTCAGTTGGATAATATTTTTGGTTTCATAATTCTCCAGTTGCTTTTTAAAGATGCTGGAGGCTTTGTTAGTATCTTACAACAGTAATATTTCTAAATTCAGTACGCCTTAAGAGCTATCCTTGTAAGTACAGTATAAACCCATCAGTAAAGTTGCAAAGTTCTAAAAATGGGAAGAAGAAGAAGAAAAAATCAGAAAATTGTGTTGATATGCAAAATTTATAAAGGTTTCATAATTTGGAAACGTATAATAAAGTATAGATGGGATAAGATCCACTGGATCTTTATTTTTTAAAGATTACTGCATTTTCTGCTCTATTCCCATATGCTTGCATATCAGATGTGGAACATAGGTAACATAAGGTTTTAATTTATGAGGGATCATCCACATTTTTACATATGCATACATGAGCCATATTCAGCGCTTAGAGAAAGAAAGAGAGGCTTGAAGAAACTGTAGGATGGTTTGTCACATTGCAAAGAAAATGGAATTGTGTGCCTTGTAATGTGGACTTAAATGACTAATCGAGCAGCACTTAATCAACATTGGCTGATCTTGGAAACTAAGCTAGTCCTGGTTAGCACTTGGAGGGGAAAAAACCATGAATGCCAGAGCTGTTGGTAGATTGGGAAGTAAATCATCATCATCATCATCATTCCAGGTAGTGATAAGAAACCACTTTGGTAATATTGCTAAGAAAACTGCATGGATGCAGTCAGTAGGAATCAAGCTTGACTGAAGAGGAGCTTCAATTTTAGGGTAAAAGAACCAAAGAATATGGAGAGTGGAATGCTCTGAGAATGCTAATTCACGAGACCCTGAGTGTGACCTGTCCCTGCTTTGTTCTCTACCTGGGAACCATTTGACAACTAAAGTTAGTTCTGACTTCTTCTGTAGCTTGATAGGTGGAAAAGAAATGAGAACGAGAAAAAAGGGGAAAGAATATTGTTTACCTCCTGTCAGCTCTGGGCTTATCCATCATAGCTTCAGTGTCTAACATTGTCTTGATGCTCTTGAGGGAATGCAGGACTCAGTAGAAAATAATTCCCTACCCCAATATATAGTATTTTTTTACATCTTCAAATAAAAGTGTTCAAAGAAGCAAACAGAGAACCATTTTGCAGTAATAATTAAAATATATTAAGTTGAATTAAAAAACAGATATACACCCATTTCCTAGTGGAATGAGAAGTCTAAGTAATAAAGAAATGGGGTTTGTATAAAATAGAATAAAATTACCACAGTACATGCTTTATTTATAAATATACTATCAGAGATCCTGCTGATAGCTAGCAGGTATTCTTTTGGTGGCAACAAATATCCAGAGAACAAGGTCACCCACCCACCCTCACTGCTCAGTAAGGTTCCACACCATTTCTACTTAATTGAAACTAGAAAGTCAGAGATATTGTGCCCAATTTCTTGTTTCTATCTCTCAACAATTTAGCCTTACTGTCTTTGAGACTGACGGAATCTGTGCTGGTGAGGAATCTTTTCCCAAAAAGGTACGACTTAATAATTTAATTAATGCATTTAATTATTATATTATGATATTATTAATTATTATATATTATTAATTATTAGTTATTAAGTTATTAACTTACTTGATACATGTGACTCAATTGCTTTACTTTGTTTGATTCTATAATAAAAAACCACAAATGTATTAGAAGCGTATTTTTAGCACACCATGAGTAAATTGTACAAGAAAATGAAATGCAATGATTGGAGAATGGTTTCTACAAAGGCCTTTCTCACATTTCCCCACTTTTTTATTCCCTTTCCTTGCATTTCTTATCAAGAGGTCAACTAATTCTTCTTGTCTTCCAGCATCTAGATTTACCTCTTATGCCAGAATGTAAGTTTCCTTATGGTTAAACAGGAATAGATCTCTAGGGTTATCCCAGCCTAGACTCAGATTAAATGAACTTGGCTTTGGTTGACTTTTGCTAAGTGACAACATCAAGGTGTGTGGCACGATATCTGGCTCATTATGAAGTATATGTATTTCCATTTATGACAAGTTCTACTTGAGGCTCAACCAATCACTACTCGGGCTTGATAGGATCCATGACGTCCTGCTAAATGCAGGCTGATTGAGGGGGAGGAGTTCAATGGGATCCCTGTTCCTTCTTCATTTGTTTCATGTTCATATTAGAAAAACACTTGGTGGGGTTTTTTTTTTTGCTCATGCCATTAAGAAGGATTGGCAGTGAAATGTGAAAAAGGAATGGGCTGTCCTGAGTTTTAAAGAAAATATCACCACTGGAAAACCATCTGCCTTTTGCAGCCTTATTTCACTAAATTTATTGGGTAGGCTTTAACCATTTTTTCTTTGAAATCCAAATATAGGTTACATTTCTCAATGATCTCAAAACAAGTTTTTTCAACACTAGCTGGAATGTACCCAAAGTCCTACACAGACCTCTAAATGATTGGAGAGCGATCCCCTTAATCCATCTTTTTTAAAATTACAAATTATCTGCTTTCCTTCACAGGGGTTTCCCTCTTTACTGTTTTAACACATTCCTTTGTGATGATGGTACAGGCGATCATCCAATCTCTATTTCAAATTGTTCTAAGGGAAGTGAATTATTTGGCAATATTCTACAACCATTTTTCAGCTTTTAAAATCGTAAAGATGACTTTTGTAATTCATTACCTTGAACAATTAAGCTATATACTCATCTCTCTGCTTTAAGAAGTTACAATGTAGAGAGAGAGGACAGTCCTAATTTTACTAACTGATTATCTAATCTGCTATTAATTCCTGAACTGAGTCAAATTGCCATAAACTAATCTTATATATGAATGAATGGATCTTTATTACAAATATCAACCAGGAAAAAGAAAAGAAAAGGGAAAAACATTTAAATATCACACTGTGCTAGTGCAAAAAACACAATTTATACATCTCTACACATTTTCAACAATTTGACAATAATCTTCTGGCAGACTTTGTGTGCTATAAAATAAATTTAACAACATTTAAAGATACCATAATCTCTAATAAATAATTAACATAACACATATCTGTGCATCCTGCAGGCTTGTTAAAAAGGAGCCAGGTGAAAATGATAAATACCTCTAAAATAATTGCAATAAAATAGTACTTGTACTGTGTTTCCAGACTGTCTGTATTACTTGGGCAGTAGCATTCAATATGTGGAATTCTTATGTATCTCCCTTCTAGCACAGCTGTATGAAGACATCAAAACAAGCTAGGGTGAGCACTTTAAGATTTTTGGCATAGTAAAATATCTTCTTCTTTTTTTTTTAGCCTCGTGTGGCGCAGAGTGGTAGGTGGCAGTATTGCAAATGCAACCGAAACTCTCCCCACGACCTGAGTTCGATCCCAGCGGAAGCTGGTTTCCAGGTAGCCGGCTCGGGTCGACTCAGCCTTCCATCCTTCCGAGGTTGGTAAAATGAGTACCCAGCTTGCTGGGGGAAAGGCAATTATGGCTGGGGAAGGCAATGGCAAACCACCCCGCTCTATAGTCTGCCAGGAAAACGTCGCGAAAGCGACGTCTCCCCAGGGGTTGCATGACTCGGTGCTTGCACAGGGGAACCTTTCCTTTCCTTAAAATGTCTTGCTGATTTCAGAGTATTAACCTGGGTGCCCAAAATACAATACTACTTGCCAGTGCATAGCATGTATTTTGTGTCTAATTGCTCTCCTGGCTTGTTCATACATCTCATAGCCTGCTGGCCTTCTTGGGTTCCTTATAGGGCCCTATTTATGCCACACACAATGACTGTGCCCAAGACTTAGCTTTAATGCAGCTGGAGTCAACTGAGCACCCATACTGAAGCAAACAGATAAACTGTTGACCTTTGACTAAGGCTATTGTTGAGGGAGTTACATAATTTAGCTGAGCTTTCCTACTACCTGTAGCAGATATTTAAAACATGAGACTTGATCGGGTTTAGGGACCACTTTGCAAACCCCATCACTTTAGTCTTGGCATAATTTATTTCTCATGCCTGCTCTTTACAAGAGGATGAAAGAGCAGGCAAAGCATGCCCTAGCCCCCCAAGTACTTGCCCATATTGTGAGGGGTTGATGTTTCGGAATTCTCTGAAACTTATCATTTCAGAAAATGCAAATAGGATCAAGCTGCTACTTTACTCCTTGTTTTTATTTACTCAATAATTTCAAAAAGAATATATAGCTCATCAAAATCCCCCTACACTAATCAGCAAGAGAAATAGGTCCAACACATATATGCAAAACACGTTGCCAGCTGTATGAGACTACTCAGTGGCATTCCCAATTCATAGCATAGGGAAATGACTTGAAGACAAAATCTCAGTAACATTTTGATTTCACCTTCCTCCCATGAATTTGTTGTAATTCACAATGGACTTCCCTCACGCAGAATAATCCTGTGGAATAAGAATGAGCACAGAACTTTTTGGATGAGAAAGGATCTGACTCAAGGTCTCCTTGGTTCCTTATTCTAACCTCCCCCAAGCTGGTGTCCATGACAGCATGGCCAACGACTAAGAATTTTGGATCCTATGATTTCTGCATCCAATTGGTGCTCCCTGAATCTAGCTACAGTATATCCTGGTATCTATATTTCTTAAACAAGTAACAGACTATTTAAAAGTATTGTTTGCCTCTGGATTCATGTCCATAAAGTGTACTTGCAGTCAGGGATGTCCACAGGAAAGAGTAAAAAAAGTTAAGATGACAGCAACTACAGTGCAATTGAAGCTCTGTTTTTTATGTGCCAGGCCATGACTACCATCTTGACTTTTTTTTACCATACCCTGTGGATACCCCTGCTTGCAGTACTGAATTTCCTTTCAAACCTTGAGCTGTAGGCTGCCTTGTGTAGTTCAGATCACACCAGTGTAGCTTTGTAATTAATCTTAAGAGAGTTTTGAATTACTAATAGGACTACAAATGACGGGCTCTGACATCGTGAACCTGACGCTTACTTATGGCGCTCCAAACACTACCTAACTGGTTATCGAGCACTTAATTTGAGAAGCCAGTTCTTTTTGTGACCTTATTTAGAAACAACTTGGTTACTCAAATAAAGAGAATTAGAAACATCAATCTATTCTGTTTCTAAGAGCACCAAACCCTCTAATGTACAAAAAGGGCCTCCTTCTAATATTATCCTCATTCATTTAGAAAGCTATATATTGATCAAAGGCAGATCCTCGTGCAGTCTTCTCCTACCTGAATTCCCTCCAGAAAGTCACCCTAGCTGGTAAATTCTCAGACTTGAAATCCATCCCTTGGAAGCTGCCGCTGTTGCAGAAAACAGTTGTCATTCTTCTAGGGGGGTGGCAGAGGCAGCTGATGTGTGTAAGAAATCTTGTGCACATCTGTGTATGGTCCTTTTCAGTCACAAAATAAAGTATCTGTGTAAGAACAAAAACAGAAAGGTAACGTCAGGTCTACCATGAAGTATTCCAAACGGGATTGAGCCTAACGCTGCAGCATTACAATGGGGGAGTAAGCTCCATTAAGCATGAGAAACTAAGAAAGCATTTCTGAAGAAATATATATACGATTACAATGTAAGAGAGAGATGGAAGGGGAAAAAATCAGCAGTAATTTGTTTTGATACACGTGCTAATTTTGAAAGAAAAAAAAAAGAATCCAGCAATGACATGCTCATAGGCACATACCCAAAGGTTCATAATACATGCCTACAGTAGAAGTAAAGTCTCCTTCAAGTTGCGTTTCACTAGTGATTACTATAGGAGCATGTCCATATAGTTTTCTTGGCAGCAATATGGAGATGGTTTGCCACTGCTGCTTTTTGGGATTTTCTTTTCAGCTTGCCAGGGTAGCCTACAGGCCAAGTATTCCCTGGAAGTCTCCCATCTGAGCCTTCACTAGGCCTGAATCTGCTTAGACATACAGATAGATATATAGCTTCCCAGTACTGAATGTCCTACACAGTGAATGTTGAAGCAGTCATGAGTTACCCCATTTAGTTTTGTACTAACTAAATAAACAAAAAACTCAGACAAATAACAGTGACAATGGTAGATTATTTCAATGTACACTTTCTCCTTTTTTCACCATAACTGGATGTTTTCTGAATGTAGGACAGAATTGCTAGGATCAATATTTATGTTATTTGTCTGTAAGTCATATAAGCAAAATATTCTAGCTATCTATTATTTCTGAATAAAAACACAGGATGTACGTAAGATATATCGGCCTAATAGATTTTATAGTAATACCATTTAGATTATTTCCATGTGAGGGTTAGCCTACCTGGGGAAAAAGTTACTTTAAACTAAATTGGACTTACTTCCGAGAACATATGTGTTTTGTTGCACAAGATTCAAATCATTTGTCCAAGTAAGATGGAGAATCCTCAGTTGCTTTACACAATTTATGTAGTCCCATTTTTTATTAAGGTGCATGATTTTATTCAGAATTTATTGTTCTTGTTTGTGAAGAAGTAGAGCTCTTGGAAAAATGCATAGTGTTATGGAAAATTAATTAGGTGGTCAAAGTTAGGTGATAAGTAAAAAAAAAAGGATTGGGAAATTTTTCAGATCATGGGCAACTGCCCCAAAGGAAAACCACCTACAACTGCAACAAGTTGATGTAATGCTTTCTTGTATAGTGTGACTCCAGACTTGTTTTACTGCCACCTGTCTGTAGGAATTCTGAGATGATAGTACCAGAACTCCACGCAGCTTCTTATTAGTATGTAGCAGAGTAGAAGCGTTCCCATAAACTTGCACAAGGCTTAATCAGTTCAAAACACAAAATAAACACACTTCACAAGTTAATGTGAAGTTACAATAAAAAAAGAGTTTACAATTTTATTGTAACCCACAGTTCCTTAGTAGAAACGGTCCATGCGTGCGAGCAATTGGTTCTGACATGACCCACATGCTTCTATAATGTGGCCCACCTGGATGGAAGTATGAGCAATGTGGCAGCAGCCATAGCTGCCATCCTCCTTGGTAGGAGATTCAAGCAGAAAGAGAAAGAGAAGGGCACAGGAAACCGGGATTCAGCCCCTCCCACACAAAGCAAGTAAGATTAGGTTACAGCAGAGGCTGCCTCCTCCTTCAAGCTTGTGTGAGACGTGCTTGGTTGAAACCCGATCTCTAACACTGTCTGGATGGGTGTTTGGGGGATCCTCCTGTCTCTGTCCCATGGTTCAGCTGTCAATCCCTCACTCATTATTCCCTAATGCCACGGTAGGAGATGGGGGGATTTGGAGAAAGCCCATGTCTAGAGATAAAGCAAAAGCAGATGCCTCTGCCTATTTGCTAACAGCACATTACAGCACATAAGTTTGAGCCACCTTATCTCACCTGAATTTTCCCTCTGGTGGGATTTCTGCCCAATGAATTGAATTCTCCCTGCATGCCAGTTCAATTAACAAAAGTGACTGAAGGCAGGAGCTGATTCTGGCTGATCATTTTGATCATTCCCATCCACTCTAGTATCAAGGTATAGGCAAGTGATGGCTTCTGCCATCCCTGACTACACACCAGTCATCTTTCTCTGCAATAGTCTATCTCAGCAGTCAAACGTTTCAAACCACGGAGCACCAAATGATCCCTCTCTCCATCTCTGTTGTGTCAATACCTATGACTTTTTAAAAGTAACAAAAGGAAAGGGAGTGGTGGACATTATTCAGACGAGCACTAACTCACTGCAGCAACCCAGAACACCAGAAAAAGGAAACAGATCATCTATATAGCATCTTCCAGCAAAATGGATACCCACGCAACTGTATCTAAAAGTGCCTGACCACCCAACCCACTACAACACAACCAACAGAAGCTATGAAAAGGATAACACTGCCATACATCAGAAACATATCAGAAACTACTAATAGACTGTTACAACCACATGGCATCACCATAGCACATAAACCAACCAAAACCCTTCAGAACATCTTAAGTAACCCAAAAGACCCAGTAGCCCAAGAAGAAAAAACAGGAGTTATCTACAACATACAGTGTAAGGACTGTAGCAGCCACTATGTAGGACAGACGGGCAGAAGACTAGCAGAGCGCATCCACGAACACCAACTAGCAGTCATAAGACACGATGAAAACTTCTTAATCTCACAACACATGGACAGAGTCAATCATACTTTCAACTGGGAAACTGTGAGCATCTTAAACCAAGCCAAATCCAAAAACGCTAGGGAATTCCTGGAAGATTGGCACTCAGACAAAGCAGCCATCAACAGACACATAGAGGTAAACAACATTTACATACCATTCGTAAGAGACAATAGAAAAGCCAGAAGACCAGAACACCTCCTTGCCAGCAATCAACACCCAGATATGCAAAGATTAACACCAGGATTAGCACCAGCTCTTGCCAACCTAGCAATTCGAAAGCATGCAAATGCAAGTAGATAAATAGGTATCACTTCGGTGGGATGGTAACAGTGTTCCACGCCCGTCATGCTGGCCACATGACCGCGGAAGCGTCTTCGGACAGTGCTGGCTCTTCGGCTAACAAACGGAGGTGAGCACCGGCCCCTAGAGTCGGACACGACTGTGCAGGGGAAAACCTTTACCTTTTTTTTTAGCACCAGAGGAACAATCAAACAGCACAATATACCCTAATCAAGGAACTATTAACTCAGTCAATCAACCAAGCAGCAAACAACAGCCCAATCAAGGAACTCTTAAGGAGTGAACAACACCTCCACCAACACAAGCAGGACAAGCCGTGGTATATAAACAGAGAGCAAGTCCCACTCCCTTTTTGCACTGAAGATGTTGCCTAGTCTGGCAATGAAACATCTGCAAGAAAACAACAAGGCTCAGAGAGCACCAAGGACTCCACAGTCCAACTCTGAGCTACAAATATTCTCTTTGATTGATACATTGAAATAAAAGACATCTTTGAAGTTGCTTGCAGAACACCTTCAGTCTGTTTGGGGAACACCAGTGATCTGAGAAACATTGTTTAAGGAACATTGCTCCATCATAACCATTTCTTATGAAGCATCCTTGGTATGTGCTGGATTACAACTCCCAGAATTCCAGGTTGGCATCGTCTGACTGCTCATTCATCCTTTGTCCCTAAGAAGACTGGACGAGCTGGGCTGCAGTCTCAACAGAGCTGGAGATCACAAGGTTGGAGAAAGCTGGCCTTGATTATAAAGTATCTAAGATTATGGGATGTTTTTGAGACAGAGGCTGTGTTTGCCTACATACTTACTTACCCATATTTACTCAATTAATCAAAATTTCTGAAATCACATGACACACTGAACTAACCACAGAGGCTGGGTTTGCTTACCACATGAAAACTGTAATCTAGTTTGTGGTTCGGTGTATGATATAAGGCCAACGCGCTTGGTAAATCTTTTGATGGTAGCCTATTCGACTTTGCATTTTGCTCTCTTGCCGCCTACATTTGAAAGCATTCAGTCACATCTAGGATGCTAGCGGCAGACCCAATAGCTGAGTCTCTATGTAATGCTTACCTATTGTTAACTGAATGATGGTTTATTAAATGCAAGTTTCTGTATTTTGACAGAAAACTAACCAAGCATGCTGGATTTGAAAAACACACTCTGCTAAAGTGTGGTTGACTAGTCTGTGATTCTGTGCACCATGCAATACATAATAAGGTTTTCTTTGGTGTTAACATTTATTAATTTATTTTGGGGAGGTCTTTAGTCCCCGGAGTTATTTACCCAAGTGACTCTTTCAGTCCTCCCTAATGGAACCTCTGATGCATTTTCTAAGCATGTGGGTCCGGGCAGGGGAGAATTTGTCATGTAAATTTACATTTCTGGGAAAAAGCCATGTCTTAAAGTTTCTTTTGTTTTTTAAGGAGACATTTATTTCATTTTTAATTCGTTGAGGGAGGGCGAGTGGGAAGCGAGCCGTAAAACTAGTGCCAGGAAGCTGCCTCCGTCCGTCAGGTTCCAATCGTTTCAAATGAAAGCATTTGGGGTTTTCATTTCATTCGGCATACCAGCAATTTCCCCGATTGCATACTCTTTAACTTTTTACTCATGACGCTACCTATAAAGTTAGTTACCTCTTACCCCCTCCGCCCTTTTTTTAAAAAAATGTTTTTATTCGCGTAAATTTTTCAGTCCAAATCCGGAAAGTGATTCTTTGCTTCCAGGCCGGCTCCCTGCACCCCCTCCATTCATTAGCCGCTTGCAACGTATGGGGCTATTCTCCCAAGGTTTTCCTCTTCTTTCTTCTTAAGGCAAACCTCTTCAGCCCCTCCACAGCCGCCCGTCCCCGCCTTTCGTGTCCTGCAGAAGTTGGACGGGGGTCGCGAAGGGAGGGGAGAAAATCCCTCTCCAGCCAGCTCCACTTCTCCTGCGTTCGGAAGCGGGAAGAAATATTGGGCGACGGTCCCTGACGCAGGCAAAACTTAGGCGTCGGTTTCAAGGCTCCTCCCTTCTGGTGAAAGGCAGACTGCGGGGTGCCTGGAAACCGGTTCGAGGGAGAGAGGGATTGAGGGATTGCCACAAATGGTCCGGCGGCAGCGGTGGCGGAAGAAGAGGCGGCGGCGGCCGCAGCAGCAGCAGCAAGAGCGAAAGCAGCTGGATCTGCTGCGCTCTGCCCGGCGGAGGCAAGAGGGCTGGCGGCGCGGTGGAAGAGTGCGCGGCGGCAGCTGCTGAGCTGGCCCCTTCCTGGGCTCTGCTCCCTCCTGCCTTTCCTTCATGAGTCTCAAGTTTGCGCTGGCAGGAGACCGAAAACGCAGCAGCCCGGGCCGGGAAGCGGCGGCGGCGGCGGCGGCGATCGAGGCAGCGAAGGCGAGAGGAACCGGCGAAGTATGGCCGAGAAGTGGAGTCGGCAAGTTTGCAGCGGAGGCAAAGCGGCGGCGGCGGCGTCAGCAGGGGGTAGCCAGGCCCTGGTGCGCTCTCCGTGGCTGCTCCTGCTGCTGGCGGTGCTGCTCGTGTGGACGGAGGCTCCGATGCTGTCAGCTCGGGGCCAGGCGCCACCCCAGCCGCAGTACAACGGCGAGCGTGGCATCTCCGTGCCGGACCACGGCTACTGCCAGCCCATCACCATTCCGCTCTGCACGGATATCGCCTACAACCAGACCATCATGCCCAACTTGCTGGGCCACACGAACCAGGAGGACGCCGGCCTGGAGGTGCACCAGTTCTACCCGCTGGTCAAAGTGCAGTGCTCGGCGGAGCTCAAGTTCTTTCTCTGCTCCATGTACGCGCCCGTGTGCACCGTGCTGGAGCAGGCGTTGCCTCCCTGCCGCTCCCTCTGCGAGCGGGCGCGCCAGGGCTGCGAAGCGCTCATGAACAAGTTCGGCTTCCAGTGGCCGGACACGCTGCGCTGCGAGAAATTCCCCGTGCACGGCGCCGGCGAGCTCTGCGTCGGCCAGAACACCTCCGAGCGGGGCACGCCCACCCCCTCTCTGGGACCCGAGTTCTGGACCAGCAACCCCCAGTTCAGGCCAGGCGGCGCGGCGGGGGGCGGCGGAGGGAGCCACCTGGCGGACCGGGCGGGCAGGTTCAGCTGCCCCCGGGTGCTCAAGGTGCCCTCCTACCTGAATTACCGCTTCCTGGGCGAGAAAGACTGTGGGGCCCCCTGTGACCCCGGACGCCCCTACGGGCTCATGTACTTCGGGCAGGAGGAGCTGCGCTTCTCGCGGACCTGGATTGGCATCTGGTCGGTGCTGTGCTGTGCCTCCACCCTCTTCACGGTTCTCACCTACCTGGTGGATATGAAGCGCTTCAGCTACCCAGAGAGACCCATCATCTTCCTCTCAGGCTGCTACACTGCCGTGGCTGTGGCCTACATCGCAGGTTTTCTGCTGGAGGAGAAAGTGGTGTGTAACGAGCGCTTTTCTGATGACGGCTCGCGCACCGTGGCCCAGGGCACCAAGCGAGAAGGGTGCACCATCCTGTTCATGATGCTGTATTTCTTTGGTATGGCCAGCTCCATCTGGTGGGTCATCCTGTCCCTCACGTGGTTCCTGGCCGCAGGCATGAAGTGGGGCCACGAGGCCATTGAGGCTAACTCTCAGTACTTCCACTTGGCTGCTTGGGCTGTTCCGGCCATCAAAACCATCACCATCCTGGCTCTTGGTCAGGTAGATGGAGACGTGCTGAGTGGCGTCTGTTTTGTGGGCATCAACAATGTAGACGCGTTGCGGGGCTTCGTGCTGGCGCCACTGTTTGTGTACTTATTCATTGGCACATCTTTCCTCCTGGCTGGATTTGTGTCCCTTTTCAGAATTAGGACTATTATGAAGCATGATGGCACCAAAACAGAAAAACTGGAAAAGCTGATGGTGAGGATTGGGATCTTCAGTGTTCTGTACACAGTGCCTGCCACCATCGTGATTGCCTGCTATTTTTATGAGCAAGCATTTAGGGAACAGTGGGAAAGGAGTTGGTTTGCTCAGAGCTGCAAGAGCTATGCCATTCCTTGCCCCAGTAACCACCATCACCCCCCCATGAGCCCGGACTTCACGGTCTTCATGATCAAATATCTCATGACCTTAATTGTGGGAATCACTTCAGGCTTCTGGATCTGGTCTGGAAAAACACTCAATTCCTGGAGGAAATTCTATACCAGACTTACCAACAGCAAACAAGGGGAAACTACAGTGTGAAGTTCAAGATCAGCTTGGGTTGTTCACACACACACTTTGCTGTTTGTCCACAGCCCTGACCAGAGAGTGGAAGAGGAGAGATGGAGAGACATGTACACATCCTGAAACCATATAGGTCAGAGATTTTTTCCCTCCAGCCCACAGAAAACTGATACTAAGGACACTGATAGAGGAACATACTGTTCTCCTTGTCTTCATCTGGACTAAATGTACCCTAAAAGCTGGGAATGTGATTTTGAGATTGTTGAAAATAGTCTCTGTAAGATTTTGTAAGTATATTTGTATTTAAGTTGAAACGCTTTTTCGTATATATTTAAAACATTTTTTAAACTCCCTTTGCAGACTTTTCTGTTTTGAAGCACAAGAAAAGAAAACAAATGTTCTGTTTTATTTTCAGGGCAGCATTGAAAAATGAGAAGCTAAGAGACCTTCTCTTGTAGGTCCCAGGTTAGGACTGACTGATTTGTAATTGGCCCTAAGATTGGAGCCATTTACAATCAGGAACCTAAGGGCTTCAGGAAACCCGTTGAGTAGGTTGTTGGTGGCACAGTTAAGTGTTGCACACCAGCTGCAGACAAAGATTGGAACAATCCTTCCTCGGTATAACCTGAAGGAGAAAAGAGCAAGCCGTCCTACCTGTTGTAGTAACACTGTGGGAGGAGCTTGCGGAAGAGAACTGGCCTAGCCAACTACATGCTTAGCCCTGGTGGAAGAAAACTCAGCCACCGAAGTGAGTAGGAGCGTTCTCAGCCATGTTTAAAGTTGTGACTTATAAAAGTGTGGAATGGAATAGCTGGGAGTGAAGTATCCTTACCATCTCCCGTGCACATTTGATAGATTTTAAAGAACTCTAACTTTTCTCCTAACTTTGTAATATATTGATCTTACAATTTGCTTTGTATCTTCTGTAGAAATAAGTCTCTTCTCTTTTTTTAAAATTGTAATTCGACACTCCCTTTATTAACATTGTTCTGAACAATGTTTCTTTGGTAGATTTTTTTCCCCCCTTAATGAATTTGCTAAAAAAAAGAACTGCTGAAAAGGCTCTACTAAACTGATTTTGCAAATCAGTTCAGTATGGTCAATAATAAAGGTTTGGGGGAATAAACAGAGCAAAAACTCAGCAATTTGTCTATGAAGGTTCTCAGTCATCCAGGTGGAACAGTCTGTAGCTTGAATCATGTCAACTGGATTTCTATTTTCTCAGTGGAAACGTTTCGCTCCTTATCCAAGGAGCTTCTTCAGTCTGAGCAAAGTTAGTAAGGGAATCCTAAATAAATCAGCAATTTGTATTATTCAGATTTTTGAAATATGTTTGACATTGACATTTTATTTCTGCAAACCTTCATAACTGATGGGTTTCATTCCTTCTCTTAATAGCTGACCAAAAAGCATGATGATTTGTGCCACAGTGGGAAAACAACAACAACAACAACAATAATGTGTGAAACCCTGAAAGAATCTACAAGCTTGATGTTTCAGTTTAGTCATTTATATGTAAAGCTGCAAAAACTGTCTATGATTGGTCGATGCTCTCTCTAAACTGTTACAGCTCATACTTCTGTAATAGGTTTAAACAAGATGTGTCAGTTTTCAATGGCAAACTTGTTTTCATATTTAATCGTTTCTGTGACAGGACAGATTGCTGCTCTTCTGGCATATTGTTTCAAACTTTTTATTTACACGCCTGCCAAAAATATAATCTATGACTAACCATACCCTAAAACAAATAGCTGTGTGAATTTGGTACACATTTATTTCTGTTCACTATCTCAAAATCATCTATATTTATAGAACAATAGAAGTTTATAAATATATATAAAAAAATACCTATTTTAATTTTTTTTAAATAAATTGTTTTGTACAGAATTATTTTGTCCTTTTAAAATTCTTTATAGACAATTGATTAGTACTTATTGCACCATTTTAATACTAGGGCTTTAAAGATTTTTTTTTAATCAAGTAAAAATGCCCACACTATATAGTGCTTTTGCTTTATTAAATTGGTCAGTGTATATGCCCTAGATTGAGTTGATGTAGGCAGTTTCTAGGAAATGAAAGCAGTACAGCTGATGGTATTACTGCAGTAGAAGATAAAAAGCTTATTTATAGTAGGTAGTTTCTTTTAAAAGACTGATTGGAAGGACCTTTTTCTACTGTGCTTCTTCCATTTAATAAAGTGAAAAATAATTCAGCTGTTTGATAACTTTGGTTGAGTGTTGTACAAAAATAAAGCTAAGTATATAGCTATGTATGCAGTAACATGACACAAAAACTTTAACAGACATTAAAAAGAGATAGATAGATAGATAGATAGATGATAGATAGATAGATAGATAGATACTGTACATAGATAATTTTGCTTTACTATACCCTAAGAGTTCATGATTCTAAAATGGCAAAATATATTTGACTATAGCTCTGTTAATTTTAGATCAAATATAGTTTTAAAAAGGGAGGTGATCTTAAATTTATTTGATATGCCATTCAGTTCAGGTGAATTTTATAGTTTTAACTGAGCAGCATGTACTTGATCTTTTTAATTCATATCTTAAAGTCAAATGTATGCATGTAGAGAGAGGAGAGAAACCCTTAAGTGGATTTTTACTTGTAGATTTATCTGAAAATGTGATTTCAGAATAATGACTTGGAATGTCAGAACTTTAAATCTGATTATCACTCAACACTTTTTAGTAAAATTATTTTTATATTTTTACTGCTACGTATATGCACATATTACAGGTGCCTTATTTAGGATGAATATATACTGTGTTCATGAAGGCATCAGAAGCTGAGCTAAATTTGAAGAAGACAATTACCTTTTTTCAACAATCATTTTATTTCACCCCTGATTTAAAAAATGCAAGAGAGATTAGAGGAATTTAGAGAAAGATCTATTGTGTTTATGAAGGGGCAGTAAATTACCCCTTTCTGCTTCCTCCCTTTAAAAATAAGCTGTGGGAATGATTTAGATTTAAAGAATGAATGAGAACTTTTATTCTGCAACAAATTGCTTGGTGGGGAGTGGAAAGATAGATATTTTTTGGGGGGTCAGGTTTCTAGAGTAAGGAGAAAACCATTAATTTCTCTTCCCACCCCTACCCCACCGCAGCAGTCCTGTTAAAGATCAAAACTAATCTTCCAAAGAGAATCTTCAGTGAGATTGCATTTAATGCCCACTGTCCTTAGGCCTTACTAGGAAGAGGAACATTTTACACCATAAAGGTCTTCCTGGGAAATCAAACATAAGGTTCATTTGTGACACTACTTGTCCCAATTGTAAATCCAATTGAATTCAGTGGAATTATTCTTGAGTGGATACATAGAAGAATTGTATACCTATGCTACAACTGCCCAGCAAAGTATAGAACTCACACGTTGCCTACTTCAAATCTCAGTCATTTCAGTCAGGTTTAAGCAGCCTCCCTCTATGTGGTGGTGTAGCCTTGGTTTCTTTGAAAGAGTAGGACTGCCAGATCTCTTCGCTGCCATCCAAGTGGCCATCCTGGGTTTTGCAGCCCATATTTCTTTGGAATTAAAGTAGCAATCTTCCTCATTCTCTAAAAAGAGATTTACTTGCAAATAAAGTGATAGTGGGTTAAACCAGTGCAAAGTAATTTGATATGTTCAAAGAAAGAAATGGTATGAATGGATATAAAAACACTCTGACACCCCACCCCCCCAAGAGTGAGGGAAAAGAAAACAATTCATATGCCAGTGTTCTCCAGTGTAATTGGTTTTAAGCTGCAGAATTAAGGGGTGCTCACCTATTTTTAGAACAGCTTCTCCCTGTGAAATTTCTATTCAGTGGAGCTTTGTAAAAAGACATGATGAAAGTCAATGCTTCCAGACAAGATGGTTAATGGAATTGCTTTGCCTTGCCTGCAGAACTATACCTCAATTCGTTTCTAATATTCGTAATTCTCCAATTCCTCCTCCTCTGATGGTTTTCCTATCATGTGCACAAAAAAGGAAAGGAAAAAACAATGGATTTTAAATCCATCCAATTTCTAAGGCCGCCCACTAGCCCACCAGCTAAGATGTCTTAGAAGCAGGCTGGCAACTGTATTTTTTCCTCAGATTCTTGATTAACCAATTGTGTGGTTTGCTTGTAACCATGATTTCACAGTCTCTTCTGGAGTGCCTGCAGTTTATTAACAGACAAAGTTACATATTTTTGCAAATTCAGTCAGTAGAGGAAAGCATCATTCCATTGAGTTTCCCAGGCATTCCAGTGGGCTGGCTAAACACAGCCCTGAGTATACGATTGACAGTTGGATTGGCTTGTTCAGTGTCTCTGTAAGTTGGCAGCTTCCAAATGAGATGACTTCAACTCCCAGAATTCTCAGCAATGGCCATGCTGGCTGGAGAATTCTAAAGTTGGAAGGCCACATCAGGAAGTTGGAAAACACTGGTCTAGTTGCTCAGACAGCCATTGCTTTATCTGTTTAAATCCTCACATTCACATATGGGAAGAATACATAGGGATAAGTGACAGTCCCATTCCCCTTGGCCTGTCAATTAGCTGGAAGCAAATTTGATAGGAGCTCAGCACCTACAGCAGAGCTTTCCAAACTTTTCATGGTGGTGACACACTTTTTAGACATGCATCATTTCGCAACACACTCTTACAGCAGGGCACAAGGCAGGCACTAAGACCTGCGCGGAATCACAGCAGGTTTGGAGGCAGCAAGGCACAAGGCAGGCACTAGGACCTGCGTGGAATCCTGGCAGGGCTCGGAGGCAGCAGCAGCCGCGACACACCCAGACACTGCAGCCAACACACTAACGCAGAGCTTTCCAAACTGTGTGTCGCGGTTGCTGCCTCCGAGCCCTGCCAGGATTCCACGAAGGTCCTAGTGCCTGCCTTGTGCCTCACTGCCTCCAAACCTGCGTGTGTCACCAACATGAAAAGTTTGGAAAGCTCTGCACTAATGTGTCCCAACAAACTTTTTAGACATGCATCATTTTGCGACACACTCTTACAGCAAGGCATCATTTCGCGACACACTCTTACAGCAGGGCATCATTTCGTGACACACTCTTACAGCAGGGCACAAGGCAGGCACTAGGACCTGCGTGGAATCACAGCAGGTTTGGGGGCAGCAAGGCACAAGGCAGGCACTAGGACCTGTGTGGAATCCTGGCAGGGCTCGGAGGCAGCAGCAGCCACGACACACCCAGACACTGCAGCCAACACACTAACATGTCCCGACACACAGTTTGGAAAGCTATGACCTACAGTATAAGCTGTTCTCCTGAAAGCCTCTGAAAGTTTCCCACAGGTAGTTCACTGGATCCCTATCTGGTTGAAGATAATTTTAAATGGTGGGGTGGGGGTGGTTTGTCAGGAGCCGAATGTTTGTATGAAAATGTTTAAAATGCTATCCTAGATCAGGCTCATGGGATAGTATACTTCCTTGAGGAATTGTGTGTAAACAGTGCTACACATTGTAAAAATTGTCAGCAATAACCATGACATCACTTTTTGTCGCATAAATTACTGGTGCTTGAATGTCCAAAGGGACCTTCCGTGTTAGAGCAAAGTGCCATGAATCCAAGATTCCACTGTAGCCAGCCAGATGTTCTAGGGAAATCTGCCAACAAGGCATGGAAGCAAAGGCCTTTCTATGTGCTGCTTTATGGCAACTAGGATTTCATAATGTACTTCTTTAGTACATAAAAGTTATGTGAAATAACTATGATGCTGCAGTTCTTGGCACCCTTCCTAGAACTCTGATTAAGCAGATTGGTAGCATACCACCAATTATGTCATTGCGCATGATGGAGAATGAAGTCATTCATGGTGTCTGGTGGAATGCCAGAAGCCTTCTCCATTACCCTTACAGCCCTAATGGGTGGGATGTGGCTGCCTAGCAGCCATTGGTAACTAACTCACAATATTTGTCTAGTTGTCTTTTGCATTTAGGCAAATGTCCATAACTGGATTTTGCAACAGTGAAATCCTTAATTATGTATACTTCCTTCTGTCAGCTCTGAATTTAGAGTCAATTAATTTTATTGGGTAAACAGTTGCAATATTAGAAGGGAGAAAGCTGTTGAGTTTCTCTGCTGCATACCTTAATAAATAGTGTGTTTGTGTGTGTGTGAGTCTCACTCGCTGTCTCACTCGCTGGATCGTCACCTTGTTGTGGTGAGTGGGCTTGTGTGTTCCCAATGAACCCTGTGAGCGAAGCCGTCGGGAGTCATGTACTCCTGGTAGGCTCACCCATGGCGGTAAGGTCCAGGGGGAGGAAGCAGACAAAGAACGATCCAAGAAAGTCCTCAACGGCAGAACAGGCGGAAGATAACAAGGTGTATTGTTACAATGGATGCAAAGGCGGATGAAGACTACAGCAGATAAAAGGTCACCAATCATCATAGTATCCATGCCATTGGATTGGAGCCATTTTCTGTGAAGGTTGTGTGCTGATCATTGTGCACCGATCTCCACACATAAAACAATTCACGCACAGGCGTCTTCCAACCACACCAAACCCAAAACAGCCAAAAGTCCCATGGCGATTGACGAATGGCAACGGGGGCAGGACTGTGAAATCCGGAAGCTCCTAGTCATGGACCAGCACATGGGCGGTGGATACGGATTCAGTCGCCCTGACTCAAGGATCGAGGCAGTTGAGTAGTTCGGCAGCTGTATCCACGACTGAGCAGCCCTATTTAGGATCCACTCTGCTCACCCCATATGGGGAGGGGGCTAGAAAAGGTGCCCTAAACATAGTCTGCCTCATTTTCTCCCTGACTGGATTACCGCGACCAGTGGGGTCACCATCTAGCGGTCGTAAAAAACACATGAATTTTGGAACATGGAATATATGGACACTGCAAGACAATATGGATAGTGAACGACCTGAACGTAGGACTGCCATTATTGCAAGGGAGCTGAGACATTTTAATATTGATATAGCAGCACTCCAAGAAACTCGAAGAGCAGGAGAAGGACAGTTGAAGGAAGAAAAAGGAGGTTATACCTTCTTTTGGAAAGGACTGCCTGAACAAGAACGACGAATACATGGGTTAGGCTTTGCTATCAAAAACGACCTTGTGAAGCTCTTGTCAGAAGTTCCCACTGGGATTAACGAACGACTCTCAACTCTCCGAATAAAACTCGCCAAAAACCAACAGGCAACTATCCTAAGTGCTTACGCACCAACACTAGATGCAGATGAGGATATCAAGGAAAAATTTTATACCCAGCTGGACACCATCTTATCAGAGATACCAAGGAGGATAAAATTATCCTCCTGGGCAATTTCAATGCAAGAGTTGGGCGTGACTTTGATTTGTGGCCAGGGATCATTGGGAAAGAAGGAGTTGACAACAGCAACACGAATGGAATCTTACTTCTGACTAAATGTGCAGAGCATAACCTTGTCATTACTAACACACTCTTTCGCCAGAAAAATAAATTTAAAACATCATGGAAGCACCCACGGTCGAAGCACTGGCATCTTTTAGATTATGTAATTCTCCGTGCTAGAGATCGCCGTGATGTACTTCTCACCAGAGCCATGATGAGCACCGATGACTGCTGGACAGACCATCGATTAATTTGATCCACGATGGCCATAAAGATTGTCCCTCATCGTAGGCTCCAAGGAAGAAAACCAAGGCATAAAATGAATACACTGGCCCTTCAAGATTCTATTAAACGAGCTTGCTTTCAATCAACTCTCAAGGAACATCTGCCTATGGAACTCCCTGAAAATGTTGAGGAACACTGGATTAAATTGAAGACTTCTATTATTTCAGCCTGTGAACAAACTATTGGATACCAAACTAAGAGACATCAGGACTGGTTTGATGAGAACGATAGTGAGATTGAACATATTATTGACAAGAAAAGGAAAGCCTTCCAGATATGGCAAAAAGATATTAACTGTGCCGTTAAGAAAAAAATCTACGCCAGGGCAAAGGCAGAAGTCCAAAGAAGAACTAGAGAACTTAAGAACATATGGTGGATAAAAAAAGCCCAAGAAACCCAACATTTTGCAGATGCTCATGATGCACGGGTTTTTTTTAATGCCATAAAGGCCATCTATGGACCAACAAACCATGGTACAAATCCCTTACGCTCAGTAGATGGTGCTAAACTTCTAAAGGACAAAGAGTCTATTGCACTGCGCTGGAAAGAACATTACTACAATCTCCTTAATCGTCACTCTACTGTGGCTGATGAAGTCTTCTTGCAAATCCCGCAAAAACAAATAAGAAATGAGCTTGCAGTACCCCCTAGTTTGGAGGAAGTCAGTAAAGCCACTAAACAAATGAAAAATAACAAAGCTAGTGGACCTGATGGAATTCCTGCTGAAGTCTTTAAAGAAGGTGGGCCTGAACTTACACAACAACTTCATAAGCTCATCGAAAAAATCTGGATGAGGGAGGAGATTCCAGCAGACTTTAGGGATGCCATAATTATCACTCTCTTTAAAAAGGGTGATAGAACAGACTGTGGAAACTATCGAGGCATCTCCCTTCTAGCCACAGCAGGCAAAATCCTGGCAAAGATCATCGCAAACCGTCTCCTATCTGTATCAGAAGACATCCTCCCTGAAACCCAAAATGGCTTCCGCCCTTCCAGGGGAACAGTGGATATGATCTTCACTGCACGACAGCTTCAAGAAAAATGCAAGGAGCAAAACCACCCTCTGTACATGGCGTTTATTGATCTGACTAAAGCTTTTGATACTGTAAATCGTACTGCTCTCTGGACCATCCTTCTGAAAATCAGATGCCCTGATAAATTTGTGAACATCTTGCGGCTACTCCATGACAACATGATGGCTACAATCCTGAATAACAATGGCTCTCAAAGCGATCCATTTTAAGTGGAATCCGGCATTAAACAGGGATGTGTTATTGCTCCAACCTTATTCGCTATCTTCATCGCTATGATTATACACCTTGTTGAAGAGAAACTTCCTACTGGTGTAGAAATTATATATCGAACAGATGGAAAGCTTTTTAATCTTAGTAGGCTGAAAGCAAAAAATAAGGTAATTACAACTTCTGTTATAGTCTGTGGCTTGAATCATGTCAACTGGATTTCTATTTTCTTAGTGGAAACGTTTCACTCCTTATCCAAGGAGCTTCTTCAGTCTGAGTAAAGTTAGTAAGGGAATCCTTAAATATGTTTCTAGGCTGGCTGTGTGACCTTGCACCTGGGGCTAGGTCATGGTTATTTTTGAGATGTTTGTTTCTAAGTCCCTTTATCATCTAAAGGAGGATCGTTAAGATTACCCTGCTGCTGTTGAGCTTGTGAAATGGTCTTAATCTTCCTAGGCACAGAAGACAAAGCAGGAAGGAAGATAGGGGAAAGGTTATGCCTGAGGCCCCCACCTCTATTCAAGGAAGGATTTTCCAAGTTGGCATGAATGGATTCCTTGACCCCTCTCTCAAACCACCTATCTTCTCTGTCTAAAATGTGAACATTAATGTCCTCAAATGAGTGTCCTTTTTCCTTTAGATGAAGATAAACTGCTGACTCTGGTCCTGTGGTGTTACTTCTCCTGTGTTGGGCCATCCTCCTGTACAAAGGTTGTTTGGTTTCTCCAATGTAGAGTTCAGAGCACTCCTCACTGCACTGGATTGCATACACTACATTGCTTTCCTTGTGTTTTGGAGTTTGATCTTTGGGGTGTACAAGCCTCTGTCTCAGTGTGTTGGTGGGTTTGAGACAGAGGACAGAGACAGAGACAGAGGCTTGTACACCCCAAAGATCAAACTCCAAAACACAAGGAAAGCAATGTAGTGTATGCAATCCAGTGCAGTGAGGAGTGCTCTGAACTCTACATTGGAGAAACCAAACAACCTTTGTACAGGAGGATGGCCCAACACAGGAGAAGTAACACCACAGGACCAGAGTCAGCAGTTTATCTTCATCTAAAGGAAAAAGGACACTCATTTGAGGACATTAATGTTCACATTTTAGACAGAGAAGATAGGTGGTTTGAGAGAGGGGTCAAGGAATCCATTCATGCCAACTTGGAAAATCCTTCCTTGAATAGAGGTGGGGGCCTCAGGCATAACCTTTCCCCTATCTTCCTTCCTGCTTTGTCTTCTGTGCCTAGGAAGATTAAGACCATTTCACAAGCTCAACAGCAGCAGGGTAATCTTAACGATCCTCCTTTAGATGATAAAGGGACTTAGAAACAAACATCTCAAAAATAACCATGACCTAGCCCCAGGTGCAAGGTCACACAGCCAGCCTAGAAACATATTTAAGGATTCCCTTACTAACTTTACTCAGACTGAAGAAGCTCCTTGGATAAGGAGTGAAACGTTTCCACTAAGAAAATAGAAATCCAGTTGACATGATTCAAGCCACAGACTGTTCCACCTGGATGACTGAGAACCTTCATAGACAGAAACTTCTGTTATAGAACTTCAATATGGTGATGATAACGTAGTCTGTGCACACTCCGAGGAAGACCTTCAAACTATCCTAAACATCTTTGCAGAAGCATATGAAAAGCTCGGCCTCTCAATTAACATTAAAAAAACCAAAGTGCTTTACCAGCAAGTTCGAACCAATCCCTACACAGCGCCATCAATCCAGCTTAAAGGTGTGTCACTAGAAAATGTCGACCACTTTTCTTATCTCGGCAGCCAACTATCTACAAAAGCCAACATTGACGCTGAAATTCAGCATCGCCTGAGCTCTGCGAGAGTAGCTTTCTCCCGAATGAAGCGTAGAGTGTTTGAGGATCGGGACATTCGCAGGGAGACCAAAATGCTTGTTTACAAAGCCATTGTACTACCAGCCCTTCTATACGCCTGTGAAACATGGACCCTCTACAAACGCCACCTCCAACTTCTTGAAAGATTCCATCAACGCTGCCTCCGAAAAATTCTGCAAATTACTTGGGAAGATAGGCGGACTAATGTGAGCGTATTAGAAGAAGCGAAAACCACCAGCATTGAAACAATGATCATCCAACATCAACTTCACTGGACCGGCCATGTTGTTCGAATGCCTGACCATCATCTTCCAAAGCAGCTACTTTACTCCCAACTTAAGAATGGAAAACGGAATATTGGTGGACAGCAAAAGAGATTCAAAGACACTCTCAAAGCTAATTTAAAAAAAATGTAATATCAGCATTGAGAACTGGGAAGCCCTAACTCATGAGCGTTTCAATTGGAGGTCATCCTTTATTAATGGTGCTATGGACTTTGAAGAAGCACGAGTACAGGACGAAAGGGAGAAAAGAGCTAAAAGGAAGGCACGTCAGGCAAGCCCTCATCATGACCGTCTCCCACCCAGAAACCTATGCCCTCACTGTGGGAGGTTGTGCGGATCCAGAATTGGCCTTTATAGCCACTTACGGATCCACTGTTAAAATTTTACCTTTGGAAGACAATCTTACTCGGCTACGAGTGATCGCCAATGAATGAATGTTTGTGTGTGAGTGTGTGTGCGCGTGCTACACATATAATATACTCTACAGGATTAAGGTAGGCCAAGTCTTTCTTGAACTGAGCTGGAGACTGTTTGGACAAATCCTTGTTGGTTAATTTGGTAAAAATACAGCGTAGTTTGTCATAGTCTTCTTCCATAATGGTTTCCTTACTTCATCATCTAGCCTAGAGGATTTCCTCGTAGTCTCTTTTCTGAGTAGTAACCAAGTCTAACTCCCTTAAGAGATCCAGATCAGCCAAAGTCATCTAGGTGTTGCCAACTGCTGTGATATGATTATTTTCTTTTTATTTTAGGTATCTTTATTCATGGAGTTATACCATTTGACATGGAGTGAACAGAATATGCAGTACTCCAGGTCTACCAGCACTCCATATTTTTATAGGGTATCATGATACTGAAAGGTTTATTTTCAATTCTTTTTCTAATAAGAATTTGCTCTTTTCACAGCTAACGTTGCATTAACTCTGAAGTAGGTTTCCTGGTTCATTGCCATTATTTAAGACCCTGAATACACATGCTAGGATTTGGGGGTGTGGGGGTGGGATGGGGAAAGAGTCAAGGTATGTTACTTTTTTAATGAATTTTGTTGAATCTCACAATCCTCCCTCTGGTTATTCACTAGTTTCAGTTTTTTTTAATGGAACTTTTTAATAATATTGAATAATTTTATTTCACTTGTAAACCTGGTCTTAACTGCTCATTTCTGGTACAAAACATTGATGAACCAATCCCAATTGGGTTACTACTGTGTGCTCTACATGGGGCTCCCTTTGAAGACCATCTGGAAGCTGCAATTGGTCCAAAATGCAGTGGTGTGTGCAGTTCTGGATGCCCCATGGTTTGCCCGAGTTACACCATTGTTTTGTGAGCTGCACTGGCTCCCAGTTGCTTTCCAGCTGGTTATCACCTTTAAAGCCCTACATGGCACAGGGCCCGGTTATTTCCAGGACCGCCTCTCCCCGAGGGTATCTACCCACCCCACTAGATCAAACAGGGTGGACATGCTCCAGGTCCCTTCCCTTAAATGTTGTCATCCAAGGAGACCTCGGAGTGTGCCTTCTCTGTAGCCACCCAGCCCTTTGGAATAGCTTCCCACCAGAGATTCAAAAGACCCCACCCTTTTAACCTTCCAGAAGGCCATGAAAACCTGGGTCTTCCCTCAAGCATTGGGGTAGGATTGGGGTAGAGCCAGGAGGTTAATAGTTTGGTTGGTCTGGTGCCTGTTGGGAAAGGTTGTTTTGTTTTAATTCTATTGTTTTTATTGGTTGTTGTGAGCTGCCTAGGATCACTATGTGAGATAGGCAGCCATATAAGGTATTTAAATAAACAAATTACATAGAACATGCTTCTATTACAGATCCTTATATGTTCAGATTTGAAGCATATTACTATGGCAAAGTGCTCTGACCATGATCATCTTGCAAAAAGAGGGAAAAATGGAACTACTGTATGCTATATTAAGCATACATGCAAAGCCACCTTCTAGGACCAATGTACTTGATTGCTTCAGACACTCACTAGCTTATACAGTACTATGAGCAGCTGATTTTGAGTTAATGATAATCAGTATATGATAAGCAAATAAAGATTATCCAGTTGCTCAGAGTCAAATACTGCTAAGTATTACTGATAAAACAGCTCTTTATGGAATGATTTAAGATTAGAAAGGGGAAGAAATCTATAAAATTTTGTCCTTGGAAACGAGAATGCTTTTATGCCTATAACCTACCATTGTGTAAATACTACTTTAGTAATCAGAAAACCATTTTATTTTATTTCAAGGTGAGACTGAAAAATATTTATTCTGCAAGCAACACAAAACATGATGGGTTACTTAAATACTTAGAATTTGTTGTTTATTCGTTCAGCCTCCGACTCCTCGTGACCTCATGGACCAGCCCACGCCAGAGCTTCCTGTCGGCCGTCACCATCCCCAGCTCCCCCATACTTGAGTCCGTCACCTCCAGAATATCATCCATCCATCTTGCCCTTGGTCGGCCCCTCTTCCTTTGGCCTTCCACTTTCCCTAGCATCAGCTTCTTCTCCAGGGTATCCTGTCTTCGCATTATGTGGCCAAAGTACTTCAGTTTTGCCTTTAATATCATTCCCTCAAATGAGCAGTCTGGCTTGATTTCCTGAAGTATGGACTGGTTTGATCTTCTTGCAGTCCAAGGCACTCTCAGAATTTTCCTCCAACAACACAGTTCAAAAGCATCTATCTTCCTTCGCTCAGCCTTCCTTATGGTCCAGCTCTCACAGCGATAGGTTACTACAGGGAATACCATTGCTTTAACTATGCGGACCTTTGTTGTCAGTGTGAGGTCTCTGCTCTTAACTATTTTATCAAGATTTGCCATTGCTCTCCTCCCAAGAAGTAGACGTCTTCTGATTTCCTGGCTGCAGTCAGCATCTGCAGTAATCTTTGCGCCTAGAAATACAAAGTCTGTCACTGCCTCCACTTTTTCTCCCTCTATTTGCCAGTCATCAATCAAGCTCATTGCCATAATCTTGGTTTTTTTGAGGTTTAACTGCAACCCAGCTTTTGCACTTTCTTCTTTCACCTTCGTCATAAGGCTCCTCAACTCCTCCTCGCTTTCAGCCATCAAAGTGGTATCATCTGCATATCTGAGATTGTTAATGTTTCTTCCAGCAATTTTAACTCCAGCCTTGGATTCATCAAGTCCAGCACGTCGCATGATGTGTTCTGCGTACAGGTTGAATAGGTAGGGTGAGAGTATACAGCCCTGCCGTACTCCTTTCCCAATCTTAAACCAGTCCGTTGTTCCGTGCTCTGTGCTTACCGTTGCTACTTGGTCGTTATACAGATTCCTCAGGAGGCAGACAAGATGACTTGGTATCCCCATACCACCAAGAACTTGCCACAATTTGTTATGATCCACACAGTCAAAGGCTTTAGAATAGTCAATAAAACAAAAATAGGTGTTTTTCTGAAACTCCCTGGCTTTCTCCATTATCCAGCGGATATTGGCAATTTGGTCTCTAGTTCCTCTGCCTTTCCTAAACCCAGCTTGTACATCTGGCAATTCTCGCTCCATGAATTGCTGGAGTCTACCTTGCAAGATCTTGAGCATTACCTTACTGGCATGTGAAATAAGTGCCACTGTTCGATAGTTTGAACATTCTTTAGTGCTTCCCTTTTTTGGTATGGGGATATAAGTTGATTTTTTCCAATCTGATGGCCATTCTTGTGTTTCCCAAATTTGCTGGCATATGGCATGCATCACCTTGACAGCATCATCTTGCAAGATTTTAAACAGTTCAGCTGGGATACCGTCGTCTCCTGCTGCCTTGTTATTAGCAATGCTTCTTAAGGCCCATTCAACCTCACTCTTCAGGATGTCTGGCTCTAACTCACTGACCACACCGTCGAAGCTATCTCCAGTATTATTATCCTTCCTATACAGATCTTCCGTATATTCTTGCCACCTTTTCTTGATCTCTTCTGCTTCTGTTAGGTCCTTACCATCTTTGTTTTTGATCATACCCATTTTTGCCTGGAATTTACCTCCGATGTTTCTAATTTTCTGGAAGAGGTCTCTTGTCCTTCCTATTCTATTGTCTTCTTCCACTTCCGCACATTGCTTGTTTAAAAATAATTCCTTATCTCTTCTGGCTAACCTCTGGAATTTTGCATTTAATTGGGCATATCTCCCCCTATCACTGTTGCCTTTTGCTTTCCTTCTTTCTTGGGCTACTTCCAGTGTCTCAGCAGACAGCCATCTTGCCTTCTTGGTTTTCTTTTTCTTTGGGACGTTTTTTGTTGCCGCCTCCTGAACAATGTTGCGAACTTCTGTCCATAGTTCTTCCGGGACCCTATCTACTAAATCTAGTCCCTTAAATCTATTCTTCACCTCCACTGCATATTCCTTAGGAATATTAGTGAGCTCATATCTAACTGATCTGTGGGTCTTCCCTATTCTCTTTAGTCTGATTCTAAATTTTGCAATAAGAAGTTCGTGATCTGAACTACAGTCAGCTCCAGGTCTTGTTTTTACCGACTGTATAGATGTCCGCCACCTTTGGCTGCAAAGGATGTAGTCAATCTGATTTTGGTGTCGACCATCTGGTGAAGTCCATGTATAAAGTCTCTGCCACGACCTTCCTGTCTTGGGTGTCCCTTCACGGTTTAGCTCATGGTTTCATTGAGGTGCTCAAGCTCCAGCACCACGACAAGGTAACGATTTCCTTTGCTGGAGAAATACTTAGAATATTACAGGTATTTAGTATCCTTTTTAAAAAATCAACATTTTTAGTCATGTTTTCTCTTTGGGTTAGTCCATGCAAACAGAAGGTTCTATTTCCTTTACATAACTGAATATTATGTTTATTTCTGTTTAATTTACTTTATTTGCAGTCCAAGGTCAAAATATCAAACGTAAGACAGTGAAATGAAAACAAACAGAGAGGAAGACTAGGTTGTGAATAGAATTACCAAATAGAATTATTTGGAAAGAGATAAATCTACCAGCAGGTGTTGCCAAAAGTAAATCCAAAGGTTTCTTATGACAATCTTAATCAAGAAAATTTGTTAATCTACCCGGATAACCTGTTTACTCACAAAAACAGAACATTTCCCTCATCAGCCTAGCCCAACCAGGAAATTAATTCAGAGTGCTCTTGGTGATGAAAAAGACAGCACATCAGAACATACAAACCTGTCTTGATCGCATCATCTGAAAGAGACCACACAGGCAGTCTTGTGGTGGTCTATTGCTGAACTTCCCCTCCAAGACCGTAGATAGCGAGGCACAGAAATGCTGTTCTGTGCAGGACAGAGAGGATAGTATAGAAGTAATCAGGTAAGGAGAAAATTTTACCACAGAACCTGCCATTGCATTGATAAAAATATTTGCTCCTATGTCTCTGCAAATCCAGGTCAAAGACTTGCTGTTTAATCTCTAGGATGGCTTACCTGCACCCTGACTTTGCCAAAAATTGGGCTGATACATCACCATACTTCAGGTCCAAGGCTAGTGTTTTCTTCCAGGAAGATGACTAGCCCAAAGAACCATCCTAGGAGGATAGCCTTTGCCAACACTCTGGCGGGTAGTCTCTCAAACAAGATGCTATAGAGGCAAGGCCATGTTCCAACTGAAGAAGTGTTGGCATGCAGTGAACAGTATGAAGATTCACTAGTCATACGAATGTGGATTGAGTTGCTTCTAATGTTTTTTTTACTTTAGAAGCACAAAGTTGAACTCTATAAAGCAGTAGATTCAGTATCTTGGCTCTGAATTTCTGCCACAAGGACAAAATTGTTGCCATGACTCAAATTATGGCATTGGAAGCCCTCTCTGCTTAAGCTCAGATTTCTTTTGTGGGTGTGTTTTTTCCCCCAAATAGTAGATGATTGGGAAGAAACTCTTAAATATTTAAAACCCTTGATTTCTTTTATGTGGATGTTATTTGTTTTCCAATTGCAAAGGAAAATTGATGAATAAGACCACTTATGTTTTAGAATAATTAATGTCCAATTTTTCTTCATGTACTGGTAACTGACCATAATAAAGCATTCATTCATTCATTCATTCATTCCATTTTCTTCATAATAAAATGATGCTAGGGCTTGCAAACTCCACTGAAGAGTACCTCTCTGGTAATGTTTTTAATGATGAAAAAGTGTGATTGATGTTTTATAAATAAATGAACAAATATTTATAATGTCTGGTTGGGATCTTCACTTTTTTGTGGCTGCCATCTTTCATATGGTTACAATTATGTGAATCAGTGAATTTACAAGAATAAATATAGTCAGTTATTTTATCTGACTGTAAACTCCTTATGCCTTTTTTAATGAGTATTTTCTTATCATAAAAGTTATCCTATGGCATTATTTAAACTGAGGATGGGTAATTTTCTTGCAAACAAAGGCTACAATTTTTAAACCGATATTTTTCCAACAAGGGAGGCAAAATGCATATAGGTGTTATAAGGACATTAATCTGATAGGCATGCAGGCAGAATTTTCAGCCCCTTCTTTAATTTTTTTATAAGAATTTTATTAAGTTTGAAACAAAGATAAAAACTACAAAAAAGAAAAAACTACAACAAGAAAAAAAGCTAAAAAAGTGTGAAACATAAGAAAAAAATAATTTTTGAAGATTACATAAAGAATTGACTTCCGACTTTCAACAACAAGAATATACAGCAATTTCCATAATTAATCCCTTGCTCTATATCATACCAAGATCACATTATTTCTATAAATCATTCCATTAACACATTATAAAAATCACTAAATACAATTGCTCCTTCCTATATATATAAACCTCCAAATCAACTCCCCCCCAAAACAACATTCATTCAATTATTTCCTTCCTACACTATTCTATACATTTCTGTTCACTACAATAAAAATCAAATTATAAAAACATATAAATTGTCTACTTTTATAATTAATAATACGATAACAATCTTAACCCTATTAAACCTAAAACCAAACAATTATTATTATACCTTATAAATCTTAAAAATCAAACAAATCTTAAAAGCAATCCAGTAAATCTTAATCCAAATCATTAAAGAAAAATGGAATCATACAAGCCTTAATATCAATCCAGATAAACATTCTTAAATCTTTACCCAACTTCAAAATATACTAAAGCATTTACATATCTCCATATTACACACAAGGCATTTTTGATACAAAGATCAAACAGCCCAACTGCCCCCCTTAGAAACTCAGACTTCTCAGCAAAAAACCTCCCACAGAACAGAGCCACTTCTTTCCCACAACATTCCATCAGAAAAACAGCTCCATTTGTAATTTGCAACTCAGAGAGTCCCTTTAACCCCTTCAACACCAAAATGTAATCGTCGCCTGGCATTTCAACAAAGGCTTCAATCTCGCTGTCAGTAGACACATCTCTATCTTTGTTAAAATCTTCATGTTCTTCCATAACATCCTCAGTCAGATGGCACATTTTAAAGCTGATATTTTCTGCAATGTCCTGAATATCTTGCAGAATAGTTTGAGAGACATCATAAAAGATCTGTTTAAACTCACAACAAAGCTCACAATAGAACTCTGAGAAAATCTCCTTGAAATCCTCCATGTTTCAGGCAGTAGATTATGGCTCCCCCTAGATACTTGTCTGGCGAGGATAGGAGCTAATGAGTTAATGGGAAAACTCTGAAAGTTGTTGACACAAGAGAAAGTATGCTAACAAGCAGCTCCCAGGGAAAGTGAACAGAAAGCTGAAAACTCAAAACAGCAGATTCAACGTGTAGGAAAATATTAAATCCTTCAAATTCAATACAAAAATAATATCAAGGAGGTAATTATTTATTCTCAGTCCTCCTTAATATTTAAATGGGAAAACAAGCCAGAGCTTAGAATTTTTTAAAAAATATTAATCCAGAAATAACGATAGGCACCAAGAGATTTTGCTTCTGCTTGCTGTAGAAAGCCTCTCTTGTGGTACATAAACTTAAAAAAAATCAATTGGGTGATTTAGAAATGGGGTGGTTCGACTTAGTGTCTCTTTAAGGCTGCAGCGCAGCTTGGAAATGGTGACGTCCCGGCCTCGTGGCGGCTCTTACCTGATCAGCGCGAACACTGTTTGTGATTCTCGGGCTGCAAGTCGCCGTTCTGGAGAGCAAATGGGATGACTCTGAGCACTTTCTTTGCCGTGAAAGCACTCCAGGGCTTCAGGAAAAAGCCTGCCTGAGCCCAAAAAATTGCCACTGTGCCAGTTCTGTCCGTGGAGCCCACGGACACAGCTGCTCAGTTGGCCATGTTCCCACTGGAAGTCCAGCCCCTTTAATTTTTTGTTGTTTGAAGGTTAGTAAGGTTGTTATGTCTTTCAGACCTATGTTACTGTGTATATTCTTTTTACAAAACAACAGAGCATTGTGATTTTATTTATCATTGATTCAGATATTTTCTATTGTAAAATATTGGTGAAAAATCATTATTTCCTGGATTTAGAAATAAACTAAACATGGGGTTATAAGAAACATTCCCTGCCTTTCTACCAAAAGCCACCAACATACTCAGGATGACATTTTCTACCAGAGCATGCCAAACTGATTTGTATTAGTGCTGTTATGTAAGTTGCACTAATATTTAATTAACTGCCCATTGACTTAAGATTCTAATGCAGAATCTAGCTCTTGTAGGTTACAGTTAGGGTTGCCCATCTGAGAAACAAACTCACTGGCATGCATGCTGCCTGCTCCTTTTATTGTTTATTGTTACTTAAAGGTAAAGGATCCCCCCGCACATTTGTGCAGTCGTGTCCGACTCTAGGGGCCGGTGCTCATCCCCGTTTGTTAGCCGAAGAGCCAGCGCTGTCCGAAGACGCTTCCACGGTCATGTGGCCGGCATGACGCACGCGGAACGCTGTTACCTACCCACCAAAGTGGTACCTATTAATCTACTTGCATTTGCATGCTTTTGAATTGCTAGGTTGGCAAGAGCTGGGGCGAGTGTGGGAGCTCACTCCGTCACGCAGGACTAGGGATTCGAACCTCCGAACTTGCGATCTTCCGACCGACAAGCCTGGCATCTTGCTACTTATGTATCAGTTCTTTAGACCTTGATTCAACAGAGGACACACCCTCCCTCTAACTCATCCATTAAAATGAGGTTTCACTGACTGCCTTTAGAGTTGCCTCCCTGGCTTGGAAAGCTGTATTACAAGCAACTTGGAAGACAAAAACTGATTAGTGCAGCCTGCTGCAGCATCACTTCAGCAGTGGAGCAATAACCTGTAATATGACGTCGTGGGAGTGCTCAGAATACCACTCATTACCCATTTAGGAAAAAAACCCAGCTTTGTTATAGTCTTCTTTTGCGGACATCAGTGTGTAGAAGTACGGAGATGGCTCGGAGAAGGTATTCAACAGCCATTAGGTAACACCAGCTTAGCTCTGAAAGTGAGGGCAAGTGAGGAAGAAACGCAAGATTGCCTGCCTTGATTCTCTTGGTATAAGGGAGGCGAGACAGAATCTCTATCAGGCTTTCAAGATTCTGTTATTATACCCTACAACAGCCTTTTTCAACCTTTGACCCTGGAGGAACCCTTGAAATATTTTTCAGGCCTCGGGGAACCCCTGCACATTCAGGCTCAAATATAGGCGAGAAGTTACAAAATTATTACATTCGTTTCATGTGTGGGCCTGTATATATGCATTAACAGTGTTCTTAAACTAACAATAAAGAATGAAACTTACCTCTTTAATGTGAAGTTGCCCGAATTTGAAATAACTTTTTAAAATAAATCGTGATCTGCCAGGGAACCCCCAGTGACCTCTCACGGAACCCTAGGGACGTCCTGAGAAGCCCTGCCCTACAACAATAACATTACAGTAATCCTGGTGCAGTTGATTTCCTGACTGGGTCTGTAGCGGAGACCTCTCCATTTCTGCCAGTTATAAAAAGGTTTCTCCTTTTAAAATCAGGCAGAAGTTGCTGAATGAGATGCTGGAAAGTATGGGATTTACCCTCTCTCCTCAGCCTTACATTTAAACTGGAATTTGCAGGAAAAAGGTTTTTCCAGGTAATAAATTGGTACAGTGTTAACATCTGGTCCAAGGGTAGTCTAGTCTCTAGAGGAATAGGGAAAAGTTAACCAAGAATTATGCTAAGTTTAATTTATCTTCTCTATTATTTATTGTGTTATGCCCTCTGGCATCCATATTCTCTGTACATGCTATGTAAACTGTATGTTTTTATACAAATTGGAAGATCTTTACAACAGAATTTATCTAAATTTGGAGCAGACCTATACCAACTTGTGTGGGTTCAGAGCCTTATATTATTCCGTCTGTGATTTGAACAATTCTATATTATATCTCTTCCACCACTGAATGCTTTGCATGTGACTACTTAAAGTCAAAAAGGATTTTTTCACCTTCTCTTTTTCTTTTTATAAAGTCTGTTCTATTTATAACTTGTCAGATGACTATTGTATTATATCTCCACAGAAGGGGGAGAGCTGATTTTCCTGGCCACATGCCTCAGTACACAGCACCAGGGGGTGGTACTGTAGATTTATTTCATTTATATGTTTTCCTCCCCGCCCCCCGCCCCCATTACTAAGGTGCATAGGCTATGGGCCCCCTATGTCTCTCACTTGTCAGGGTCAAGGAGAAGGTTGCCAGATAAGGCCATGCCCCTAGAACAGAGCTTTCCAAACTGTGTGTCGCGACACAAAAGTGTGTCGCCACACACAGCGTGGTGTGTCGCCACACCACCCGGAAGCGGCGGCGCGCGCGTGCACGGCGGCAGCAGCAGCGGCGCGGGATCAGTGCTTCCGTGTTTTAGCGGAGGCTGCCGCCGCCGCCATGCACGCCCGTGCCGCCGCACGCCCCCCGCGCCGCCGCCGTGTGTACGCGCACGCCACCGCGCGCCCCCTGCACCGCCGCACGCCCCTTGCGCCGCTGCTGTGCACACGTGCACCGCCGCACCCCCCCACGCCGCCGCCGTACTGCCGCCACCGCCGCTGGTGTGTCGCCAGCGGCGGCACTTTGGAAAGCCCTGCCCTAGAAGAAAGGTGGTGATACCAGGAGCTATCATGGAACAGCATCAAGGCAGGGAAGAAGGCCCAAAGCCTTGTGGGAAAGGAGGAGACCTCCAGCCTTTCAGTGTACAGTAGAGCAATGTTTCTCAACCTTAGCAACTTTAAGACATGTGGACTTCAACTCCTAGAATTCTCCAGCCAGCATGCTGGCTGGGGAATTCTGGGAGTTGAAGTCTACATGTCTTAAAGTTGCTAAGGTTGAGAAATGCTGGTCTACAGGCTGAGACCTGTTACTACAAAAGTATACAGCCTTCCCTCATTTAATGCTAAGGTTATATTTACTGGAAACCTTGAAGAAAATGAATTTCCAGAGAACAAGTTAACTGAACTAATGGGGGAAAAAAGGAGTTGTGGCTATGGTGTCCAATTTTGTAACCCCAATGCACTGACAAATTTTAAATTTTTAGACCTTATTTTTAAGCACTATGTTACTCAAACACATTTCCTTCGTTGTCTTGTGCTCGGGGTGCAGTGAACACATTTTCTGCAGTTGGACTTTTAATGCACATGGTTATCATGGTAGACATAAAGGTAGAATGCATCACGGCACTACGAATCGTAGCATTCTTCAGTATGTTGCATCCAGTAGATTTGCCCAGGATAAAAGCTCATCCAAGGACTGAGGCTCCCTCATCAGCTTCAGCATGATGTAATATGGCCAACTTTGTTTCTAGCGTTAGAGGGGTCATTCTCCTTTTCATTTTGAGTAAGGGGGTGGTTGATGGCCATTTCGACTCCAGATTGATAGTAATAGCTATTGCAGAGAGGGAAGTAGGAAACAGGATGCACAACTAGAACAACTGTACAACATGACAGTAAATGCATGAGTGAGTGCAGAAAGGGGTTTTGGTAGGAAAACATTCAAGCAGTTTTGGAATGTTTCCAGGCCTTTAGTGCAAATTGACTACACTCACTAGATTGGCTAGTAAGAAAAGGTTTATTCAAAGTTTTGTTTGTAATTAAATGCATGCAAAATACATCCATGCAAAATGCAAAAATAATTAATCTCAGTGCAATTAATCATTCACTTCACTGCTTAAACAACCAAACAAAACCTCATATTGTACTAAAAGAATGGCCTCCATTTTTCTCTAATCTCTTCCCATTCTTATAACAGACATTGCCTTTTTCCCTAAAATAATGTCTCACAGAATGAAATAACAACTAGCTTTTGTTGGCATTGCAGAGAAACCTTGAACCAGTGCCAAGCATATGGCTAAAAAAAGGTAATCTTTTCTTGCTTACAAATGAGATCTCTCTGCATTAGCAAATTTTGTACTTTTGCATAGTATAGTTGGTAAAAGTATGTATGCTATGGATATCATACAATGCCCAAATGCGGGATCTGTGAGGATAACAAGGAGTAACAGTAGAAAGTAAGTACTGGGACACAGATATGGAAACTACCACACTCTGAATTTCAACATGCATTGAAATTCCTCAACTGGGTAAGAATTTTCTGAATGGCCATGCTGATCACTAGTGTATTTCTGTATCCAAAAAGTGTAGGTGTAGTACTTTATTTTGCTCCCATCTGAAACAAGGAACAGAGATGAAAAAGATGTCCATGGAAGGAACTATAAAGCCTCCATGTCACTCTGTGCTTCTTTCCTACTGTGGGGTCAACAGCAGCTCCTCAATCTGATGGTGGCCATTTGCTCATTTCGAGAAGCAATGACCCAAATTAATAGTTTAAAACAGAGTTTTATGGCTAATATAGGTCATGTATCCTGTTTTGCAAAGGATAGTCCTCTGCTTAGAAGATGGTCAGGGGAAGCTTCTCCATTTACTGTAAAGGCATCCTCTGTAGTCGAGCATAGTTTAAATATAAGGAACCCAAAGAAAGGAGAAAAACTCATTGCCTGTAAACTATTAATAGACTGAGCAACTACAGAGATCCTTACTTTTCTGCAGTAGGATAGGATGTATTATATTTCCAATAATGATTTCTACATTTTATATGTACATACATTTAGTATCCATAAGTTTTGACCCAAACTATTCCATCCTTTGTTCTCAATATAGAATGTTTCCTCCTTTATTGATTTTGTGGAAGCAGCCACCTTACATGTATTTGTGTGTGAGTATGAATATATGCATTTACATACGTAGGTAAACTTTTATATAGCTACAAACACATTGGACGTGCTTTGCGGTTCTATTGCATTCACTGGAGTATAAAAGAAATAAAAATATTTTCTGCACCTAAACCAAAGCCTCATCACAGTCTAAATCATGGAAGGGTGGTGGTGGAATCGTGTTTTCTTTCTTTCTTTCTTTCTTTCTTTCTTTCTTTCTTTCTTTCTTTCTTTCTTTCTTTCTTTCTTTCTTTCTTTCTTTCTTTCTTTCTTTCTTTCTTTCTTTTTCTTGGTACAAGCATTTGTTCTTTCAGGGTGGTGTGTACTTTCTAACATCTGCCAATAACAAGCTGTTAGAACTTTGAGATGAATTAGGATTTTGGAAGAAAGCTAAACAGAAGGCTTGTGGAATTCTAAACATCCACTTTCTCTTCTGTTGTGGCTGCATTCGGCTTGGAACGTTTCCGTCATGTTGCTACAACATTTGGGGCTGTCTCTCAAGTATGTAGGGTGTGCACCTCCGGTGAATTTCAACTTTCAACATTTCCCTGTTTCTAATCTATATTTAATGTTTCGTGGCTGGTAGTGAGAGAAACTTCAGCTAACTATCAGGTTGGAATGAAAATGATCCTTGGGAAAATACTCTTTCTTCTTTTTCTTTTCCTTTTCAGCTTATGCCAGCAAAGTATCTGTGACAGAGATGTTCCCTGGAGATTTGTAGTTCATTAACTTGCAGTAATAATAATTAAGACTCATGATTAGTATGCCTGCATAATCAAAGATTGCTTCATCATTGGTCCCTACGGAGACAAATTTCTCTGTTCTTAACTGGATGTCAGTTATAAGTAGCAGCACCCCCGGGGGGATCTCCACACTTCTGCTTGCCCTTTTCATTGCTATGTTGTTAGCATTGTATTCTTTTTCTTGATGCAAATAAGTAAGTAATCATGTGTATATCGCATCTTCCAGAAGGCACATGTAGGAAACTCTCCCCCTTTTCCCCCACAAAAAACCCTACCAAAGGGATTTTTCACATGGAACATAATTACATCTCTGCCATACGGGCTCATTTATATTCTATTACAGGTTAAGCTAATACAACGCAGAAATATGCTAAAAATACGTACATCAAAGTGTTATGAGGGCTGTCAAAACACTTGTCATGTTTTGCCTGAACATTTGGATTGCTGGTGACACTAGATTTACTTAGGAATCCACAGAGCCAAGGAAACTAGTCAAACAAAAAGCAGAGGCATTTTTGGTCATGCCCAATCTGAAATCCAGGCAGTTGGTCTCTGCAATACTATCTTCTCTGGCAAGTCAAGCTTTGTCCCTTGACTGTGAAAAAATTAGGGCACAGTCCATTCCTCAGTCTTTCCTCCCCCGTGTCCAGACATCCTTGCAGTTGTTGGGTGATCCCAATTTTGTGTTTTAAATTATCCTTTTCAGTTCTGGACATTTATCACAAAGCATTCACATAAAAAAAAAAAGACAACAAACCACCAAACCTTAACATTATATCAGATGACATGATGATGCTTGAACAAGATAGGTTTGGCAAAGATAAACTACAGGGATATCTAACCACATTATGAAGAATGTTTTTCTGCTGTGAATAATTATATAAACCTAAAGGCAGAAAAAAAGATATTAGGCTAAAAGAAGACTATTTTAAGAAGATTCTGCATTTCCCTAGAAGATGGGGTTGTTGCCCTAGTTTCCATCCAGAGGGTGACATCCAGATTTTGATGGTGTCATCTATTTCCACAACTAAGTTGCACCCGTTTCTGGAGATGTCAGAATTACTCATAGTGGCATATACTACTTTAGTACATCCTGTTTCTTACTACTATAATTCACTCTGTTTATGGCTACTTTTAAAAAGTTTCGGAAACTTCAGATAGCCCAGAATGCTCTCCTGTACGTGGACTGCTGACCAGCATGTGATTCCCTTCTTATCCACTTTCTCCTATCCACCTGCCCAGGAGTTAAGATGCATGGAAGGGGCCCTTCCCTTTGGTAGAGATGCTACAGGTGGCCTCCTTGGTGGTTGCTCCCAGTCTGCCAACGGAAATCAAGCCAGCTTGATCCCTGTTGTCCTTCCTTTGGCAGACAAAGATATTTATTACTTAGCCAGACCTTTGATATAAAGGTTGATTGTCTGCTGATTGTAATTTGGGTGGATAATGTGTGCTTCTTTCATTGAATTGTGGTTTAATGCGATTCTGGTGCAACATTTATTATTTTATTTGCATAGGTTTTTTTTTAAAGTCTGGCTTCCAATGACTCTGGGCACTTTACACTATAAAAAGCTAAAACAATAAAATAAAAGATTAGCGAGACGTGCATCCAGAAAAAAGAAAAAACCCTAGCAAACAAAACAAAATCTCCCAGGGGCTCATTATCATCCTACCCAAGGCCCGGGAAAATTACCGGGTTTTCAATGCCTTCTGGAACGTCATTGGGGTGGGAGCCACACAGATCTCTCGGGGGAATGCCATTCCAGAGCGAAGGTGCTGTGGCAGAGAAGGCTGCTTCTGGGGTTCCCCTAGATGAGATTCCTCTCACGACATGCTGAGTTTTCCCACTTTTCATCCTTTGTTTGGAGGGAAAAGTCTACTTCCAGCCTCTTTGGATGTGAATATGGATCTTCTTCCTTTGTTAAGTACAAACACAACACTCTTCTGTTGATTAGAGTGTGTTAAGTTTTAATACTACCTGGAGAAAATAGCAAATAGACATCATGGAGAATTCTGTAAGGGATTTCATCTAATTAGAAGGGTATCTCTAATTGCGACGGTGAGTTAATATAAAATCAGCCAGAATATCAGAAAATCAGCCAGCATATACAGTAAGAACGGGGAGCTTCCCTGAATGGGCTGTGTAAGGCCAATACCTTGCATGATTCTTTGGCCAGTTTAGCTGAGTAAAGACTACCATGCAGAGTTCCTGGCAGCGCACTTCTGCCGTTGGTGTCTCAGCTTCTGTAGGCTCCTATGCCCACTTTTACGAAGTCATGTGACAGGGACTGTGCAGGCAGTTTGTACCGTTCTGAGCATCCTGTCCGACAGGGGGGACTTTTTTCCTACATGGGCTGACATGACTGAGCATTGCGGCTAGCACAGCTGAGCATCCTGCCCATCATCAGCCACAGAGCTTGAAATGAGCAAGTCTTCTACGTGACAAGATGGAAAACTCCACTTCAAATTTGTTCAGAAACCGGGAGACCCGCCTTAGGCACGAAGCCAGCTAGGGGACTTTGGGCCAGTCCCTCTCTCTCAGCCCTGGGAAGGAGGCAATGGCAGACCACTTCTGAAAAACCTTGCCAAGAAAACTGCAGGGACTTGTCCAGGCAGTCTCCGAGAATCAGACACGATTGAACGGATTAAAAAAAAAATTCTGAAGATACCTGATTCTTATTGGACAGGCAGAACTAAGGCATGGCTTCGAAGCTAGTCCAAGTGGCCTTACACAGTTAAAAGTGCGGCTACCAGATTCAGGCTTTCATACAACTTTCAGTATATAATTGCATGTTAATACAGTGTCTTCCTTCTGGATGTCTTTAGAATGGAGTGTTAAAAATATGCTGTGCTATAAACTTCCTTTGGGAGAACTGAATACCAATTAGTGTTAAATAAATATTTTAAATCCAATCTTCTCAAAAAGAAGGATGTTTATGTATGATCTCTATTTTATATAAAAGGCCTTTTTTTTGTTTAACTACAGAGAATAGTAAATTAAATTGAATTAGGCTTTTTACTACAGATCGTACTTCCATTTGATCTTTGGATTAAGTCTTAATACTTCTTTGGGAAGTAGTTGTATAATTTAATTGCAGAACTTGTAAAATTATTTTATGTTTGCAAATTAGTTTGAGGTAACATTAAGATGTAGATGTGCCCATAAAATAGAATCTGTCAGTGTTAAGTTAGTCTCCATCACAGGGACATATGAGGTTGAAAAGCTTATATTTGGGCATGTGCAGAGCATTTTTTTTCTTTTGAAGGTACAGGAGGAACAGCTTAGCAAAAATGCCATATCAGAATGCATTTTAGCAATTATGAGAGCATAGAAAATTTCCAAATCTCTAACATAGCAGTACAAGGCTCGAGAGACCTTCCTAACGTTGCTGCCAAATGACAATTTTTAAGGTGACAGAAGGGGAAATGATTCAATATACAGGGAGTAATCTTATTAGATGTATTTAATTAATGTAACTTTAATCGTATTTACATATCAAATTATATGTTTGCCTTGACTCTGACCATTTTTATGAGAGTGCAGCCTGCCTCTCAAAGGTCAAGGTGAGCCGTAATCTGGACAGTGTTGTGCACTCTTGATATAAGGAATTAGCATCTTTCAAATGAAACAGAAATATAGCAGTCTCACTGGCCTTGAGGCTCTCCTGTTGGAAATTGTAAGTATGTTCCAAGGAGAAACTCCTATTTGTGGGTTCAGAATTGCCTGATAGCATTTTATAACACAGATGAGAATCAAAGGGACAGCACTGAATGCTCATCTAAGTATACAGAATAATGAATGTGCTTTCAAAAGTCACTTATATATTGGGGAGAGAAGGGGAATGGCATGTTTAAGAAAATCAAATCATATTTCAAATGTAACCCAAGAGAGAAGATCTGACTGGGTTATAGTGAAGCTCAGATTGAAGAGAATGGAACCCCCTTAAGAGGAATAATTTAATTTAAGAGAAATGATCCATTAGATTGTATTACAGTAACATGAGGAATATTAAAATACACTGAAGTATATTTTGTGTGTTGTGTTTTTAAGGGAAACACGCTGAAGCCTTTCTGTACTACCAGGAACAGAATACTAAGATTGACAATGATGGGCAACGGGAAGAGAGAAAAGTGGCAGAGAAAGGGCAAATAGAGATCTGCCCAAAGAAACTTGAAGCCAAAACTGGCTTTCTATATAAGTACATGTATAACATGTACGTGGTGGCTCAGCGGGTAAGACGCCAGGCTTGTCGATCGGAAGATCGCAAGTTCGGAGGTTCGAATCCCTAGCCCTGCGTGCGGAGTGAGCTCCCGCACTAGCTCCAGCTCTTGCCAACCTAGCAATTTGAAAGCATGCAAATGCAAGTAGATTAATAGGTACCACTTCGGTGGGTAGGTAACAGCGTTCCGTGTGCATCATGCCGGCCACATGACCATGGAAGCGTCTTCGGACAACGCTGGCTCTTCGGCTAACAAATGGAGATGAGCACCGGCCCCTAGAGTCGGACACGACTGCACAAATGTGCAGGGGGAACCTTTACCTTTACCTATAAGAATTGAATATACAGTAGCACAATCTGCTATTTAAAGTTCAGAGACCTGGCATTAATACCTCACTGATAAACATATTTACATGAAATTAAGTGCTCCTGATTTAATCAGAATATTTAATATTTCTTGCAAGTTTGTGAGTTTAGCTGTAGGATAGTTTTTGAATATAAATAACAGTCCAGCCTTTAGGCTTTTTGAGCACTATTTATTTGAAGATGTCAGAAATCTTTACAAACCTTAATTAAATCTCTCAGGGTAGGAAACTAGTATGTAGTCAGAGAACTGGAAAATAGAGGGGCCTGCAGATACATAGGAAATCTGAGGTGGTAAGAACAAAGACTGTTTCTCCTGTCTGATTTATCTAACTGTGGGACCATCTTTTAAGTCTGTGGTTCTGGCTCAGCTATTAAAACACTGAGTTGAAATTGAATAGAGAAATGAATGTCTGGCCAAGAAGTCCAACTCCCTCTCTAGTTCATGCTAATGGATTCCTTATCATCTCCCCACAGTTGTAGCTGTAGGACTAGGATCAGCAGTCCAAGTTCAAATTTCGTTACAAAAATCCTTTTAGAAAAAAAATTCTTTAGTCTTTTGCCCAGAAGACTTTGCTCTTCATCCTACCCAGGGTTTACTGTCTAAGATCAAGTGTTCTAAACCATTTCTGTCCCTGGCTCACTTGAAGAGTTCCAATCCAATCCAATCCAATCCAATCCAATCCAATCCAATCCAATCCAATCCAATCCAATCCAATCCAATCCAACCTTTATTATGACCATAAGGCCAGCAGTCTGAAAAAAGAAGTTAATCAGGTAAAAATGAAAATATATAAAGCTAAAAAGAAACAAAATTACTACTGTACAAATATTTACACCTGGGGAGAAGCAGATAGTGCATGGAGAAGTGCAGAACTGGGCAACTTGGAAAGATATAAGTACAAATTGGCGGGAAACGTCATTCGGGTCTTTCTGTGATGACCCTGATTTCAATGCCCCAACAATTGCTTCTCCGTGCAGTTCTTTTGAATTGCAGAATAAGCTTTATTAAGGTTACATGTAAATCAAAGCATTCTCAAAGACCCGAATGACGTTTCCTGCCAAAAGATTGAATTTTGCCTTTCCCTCCCTTGAGCCAGCCCCCTGCACCCGGTGATGTCAATGTCCATCTCTTTCCCACTCTGTTCAAACCCACTCCAGACTCTTGCAGGTGGACAACCTTGAGGATGTGCCAAACAGGCTCCAACAGTCTGGCACGGCTCTTGGAATGCACTCTCCCCTCCCTTCACAAGTCTGTGCCAGGCTGACACGGATCTTTGAAAGTTAATGGCAGGATTCAAACTGCAATCCTGACAAAGAGTCAGACAGGAGAAGTGTCCAAGAGAAGTCATATCCTCTACTAGGAAATATCTTCAGGATGGGATAAATAAATGTCATCTGGGATACCCTGCAGAGAGCGCAACGGCTCAAAGATTCCCCTGAGCCATCCCCCAGGATATACAGGAGATGTTGATAAATGGGAACATTTTTGGAGTGGACAACAGGAGGCAATGCCTCCTGCCTGGCCAGAGTGAAGGCCTGGTGGAATTTCAGGGCTGTGATAGATGAGAGATAGGAGCTGCAGATACCCTTTTGGAAAGACCCCCCATAGTGCAAGGCTAGGTACCAGACTTGGGTAGATTTGAAAATCAAATTCCAAATACATTGTGTAAGGATACTTCTGGTGTTATCAAGAACAAACGGGCAAAGAAGTGAATTTGTCTATAGCCTTTTTTACCAGGTTGACTTAAAGTGGTCTCTGAGAACCAGTGAGGTCAGACCAACTGGGGAAAAAGATAACTTTAGCCCAGAGCTTTCCAAACTGTGTTGTGACAAAAAAGTGTGTCGCCTGCGGGGCCCAGATGTGTCGCGTCAAAACCCGGAAGCGCTGATGGCGCGCCATCAGCGCTTCCGGGTTTTCCCGCAGCGACACACCAACGGTGGCGCGCGAAAATCCAAAAGCGCCACAGCCATGGCGGCGCGCAAAAACCGAAAGCGGCAGCAGCATTTCCAGGTTTTTGCGTGCTGCAGCAACAGCGGCACTTCCGGGTTTTCCCGCGGCGACACACCAACGGTGGTTGGTGTGTCACCGCGGGAAAACTTTGGAAAGCCCTGCTTTAGCCAAAGGTTAAAACAATGGTACGAAGGCCTAGCATCAATGGAGACTAGTCCCATCTCTAAATGGAGTGCAGCGTTTTTAATACATCTTTGGACTGCGAGGATAGCTCTAATAAACTTAGACTGAATAGCTTCAAGAATGTCAAGATTTCTAAAAGTACTGTACACACTTGTGCACCATTGAGGAGTTGGGAAATGAAATGAAATTTGAGTGGAAAGATCTCAGGATAGCTGGGTAGCTGTACTGAGCAACATCTGCCATATACTGTACAAAAAAATGTTCTTTCCAGAAAACTGAAGGCTGGAACAGTACTCAAAGCTTTTTATCATTGTGCACCTGCTATATAGCATTCCCATTAGTTTGCCAATTATGAATTTTACAATAATTTCAGGCAAATAGTTTTTAGACTTTAGTTTTCTGATCATGTATAATTAGTTTTGTCTTTGAGCAGAAAGAGGCCAAAGCTCTCAGTGCCTTCTCATTCCCACCTGTGAAGCAGGCATGATCACTACCTGGAACTCCTCAGCCTGCTAAAACAGGGGAATAAGTGGGGACAGAGAGGGCCTGGATTATTGGGCTGATATATAGGTTAAAAAGTTGAGGGGCTAGGATACATCCTTGCCTTACCACTCTCTGGGAGTGACAACTCCAGGGAGATGTCCCTAGGGCAGAGCTTTCCAAACTGTGTGTGGTGACACAAAAGTGTGTCGCCACACACAGCGTGGTGTGTCGCCACACCACCCGGAAGCGGCGGCATGCGCGTGCACGGCGGCAGCAGCAGCGGCGCGGGATCAGTGCTTCTGCGTTTTAGCGGAGGCTGCCGCCACCGCCGTGCACGCCCGTGCCGCCGCACACACCCCGCGCTGCCGCCGTGTGTGCGTGTGCCCCCCCGCCCCGCTGCACCCCCCCCGCGCCGCCGCCGTACTGACGTCGCCACCGCCGCTGGTGTGTCGCCAGCGGCGGCACTTTGGAAAGCCCTGCCCTAGGGGAACATCTGACTCCCAAAGTGCTATTGAAATGGTGGGACTGAATGAGAAGAAGCATCTTTTTATCTACTGAGGACCCCTTGTTTTCCCACAGCCTTTCTCTTGGTGTTAAATCAAAGGCAGATTTAAAATCAATGAAGCCTGTGAAAAGGAGCTTCTGGGTTAGAAAGAGTATTTCTTACCTAAATTAGATAGTGGTCAAGAGTTTATTGGCCCCATCTGAAACCCACCTGCTCCTCAATGAGGATGTTTTTACTTTCAACTCAGTCCAATAGTTTTGAATAAAGATATTTGGCTGCTTACTGATGGGACTATGATTGCCAGCGGCTAATCAACTTCCTGTGTTTTTATAAAGTGGGATAACAGTAGCATAGCTCAGGTCAGTAGGAAAACGGGCTTTGTTGTTAATATGCGTGAATAGGGCAGCCAGCACTGGGAAGCTGTCACTTAGAGATGCTCACTCTTAATTGGCAAGCAAACTCTCCTTTCTGTTCTTAGATTTTTATACAGACAGGAAATAGGTGATTGGTGGGTGGAAATGAAAGACTGAAGCCTTCTTTTTAAAGCTTAAAAAAATTACTCTTCATTGCTTATAAATCAATTGTCATTCTTAAGCAAGACGTGCAAATCCACAGGCATTTGTGGTATAACCCCTGGTGCTGGGAAAGACTGAAGGCAAAAGGAGAAGGGGACGGCAGAGGATGAGATGGTTAGACAGCATCACCGACGTAATGAATATGAATTTGAGTAAACTCCGGGAGACAGTGGAGGACAGGAAGGCCTGTCGTGCTATGGTCCATGGGGTCACGAAGAGTCGGACACGACTAAACGACTGAACAACAACAACAACAACAACTAGAAACGAAAATTGAGCCACTTGTTAAACTAAAGCTTTGTACCAGCACTCATCTTCTGGTAGGGATTTGGGGTCTAATGGAGACCAAAGAACAATCCTCCACTTTGCACTCTTCACTCATGGAAGGTTAATTCCGGTGAAAGGGAATGGTGACTCTGAGAATCCTTCTTTATGAGTTGCCCTAAAACTCAAAGCTGTTTTGATACAAATCTCAGTCAGGAGCTTGTTTTGGAATCCCCTGCTCGTTCACCAGTACTTGGCAACTGTGTTACCCCTTAACAAGGGCTGAGTAGGTTGAGCTTGCCAACTGCCTCCAAGCTCCCTCTTGGGGGACTTCTCCCCAAAGGCCCCCAGATTGCGTGGCTGAAACCTATAGCAAACTCACTGAAAACTGGTGGTGTGATTTCCTGACAGTTTCTGGCAGAGACTAATAACCATAGTAAGCTTTTGGGTAGATTTATAACTTTCCAAGACTAGACTAAGTAGGCTGACCATATGTCCCGTTTTGAACAGGACAGTCCCGTTTTTTTAGCATTTTTCAACCGTCCCGTCGTTTTGATAAAAATCTCAATTTTGTCCCATTTTTTAAACCCTGAGGGAATGGCGCGGAAGGAGGATCTGAGCCGGAGCTGCCGATTGGAGGCAGCCCTGAAGAGGAAGCCCTCCTGCCTATCAGCGCGCAGCAAAGGAAGGACCAGGGGGGTGGGGTTTGCAGGCAGGAGCCAATCATGCGGACCAGGAGGCGGGGACCTCTGTCTTTTTCATGAATACGGAATATTACATAAGACCCCATCCCGTTTTGCCATCCCAATGTCCCGTTTTTGTCTCAAGGAAATATGGTCAGCCTAAGACTAAGTCCTCCACTGAAAAACTACCCCCTTCCAGATTGGACCAGCTAGAAAAAGACTGCCATTCCTGACATGTATATTTCTATATTTCTATCTCCAAACTTTACATACTGTCAGCATATTTCGTGTCCCTCTCATGTATCATATGACTATTCAAATTTCAAAAAGTCTTTCATCTCTCATGATGGATTGGTAGAATCAGAAATAACAATGTCAGAATCCGCCTCAAGTTTCTTGAGAGTTGACTGTTTATTGATTTTCAATTGGAGCATTATCCCAACTTGCTAAATTTGCTCCTTCCATTTATCAAGTAGCCTTCCTTTCATTTGATTATAACCGTGCTTCCAGTTTTTTTTCTTCTTAAAAGGGCAGATATGGATGCTTTGAGCCACCTTGTTTATGAGGATAATAAAAGCCCATCAGTCACCTTTCTCTTGCTGATCCTTTGGCATGGCTGAGACTGATAACTTGCAGAAAAAGAATGAGGGTGTATTTGCTTTTCAGAAGCTTAGCTGCTTTGCCTTTACTTCTAACTTGGACATATTTCGCTAGCTGGTGATAGCTTGCCTGCTGTTGGCTTTAAGTCAGGATTTTAAAATTTGAAAGTACCCATCATTATTCAGCCTTCTTTGGAAATCTCAGCCAAGGTCTTTGTAACCCTTTACAAAAAAATGAAGCAGTATGTGGATATGGGGGAAGCAATAATAGTTTGCAAGGACAAATAGGTTATATTTGGATTGACAATAGAAATATGGCTCCCATTGTTTCTTAGATAAATCAACAGCTTACTTTAGCAGGATGGACATTCAAGCCCTTTGTCTTACAGTTGTAAAAGTAGCATGTTAATAGCAATGCTCTGAAATATACGTAATCCAATTGAAAGCAGTGCTAGCCTCTTTTCAACTTTGCCTCATAACCCTTCTCAAAGTCTGACTGCGTATTTCTTGATGATGAAGGAGACGGATGCTGCATGTGGAGCTGCTGGACATGAGTCCTATGTCAAATTTAAGTGCCTTGGCAAGACTTTATTAGTATTAGCAAACCCCAGGATTTGCATTTTAAAAGAAGGTCAGTGTTCACTGAAACACATACAAAGTTTTGGAAAGTTCAGATCACAGAAGTGAGGCCAAAATTTTGCAATTTGGTTTCATCATTATTTATTTCATTGCCTTTAGGACACAGCAATATGATGTTTCTCAGACTGCGGTATTTGTGTACGGATGGGGAAAAAGGGCTATAATGAATAACTAGAATTTGAATAACTAGAATTTGAATTTAAGAAAAAAGGGAGGGCAGATGGCAGATATCCATGTCATGAAATGAGACAAATCTGATCTATATTTAATGAAATAAAGGATCTGGTCATTCATTGAACATCAAGTTGGAATGCAGTAACTTGATTGCAGTTAAGAATATCATTTGACAACTACATTTCACTGATTTCAGAGGAGCAACACTGGCTTCCATTCTGAGTTTAAAATGCTGGTGATGATATTCAAATTGTTTCGAACCTCCATATTTGAGGGAACAGCTCTCCCTGTAGACATCTCTCCAAGTTTTGGTTGGTATCTTCAATTTGTATGAATCTTGCTACTTAACCAAGCTTTGGAGCTTTAAGGATTACAATTTAATCTCATATTCATTTAATGTGTGTTGTTTACTATGTTTTGCTTAGGTATTCTTTTTTTATTCACTAAATCCCACTTGAGAATCTATTGATTTAGGGTTGGATGACAAACATTTAAGCAAAATAGATTGGTAGATGATTTCTTAGGGCCATAATTACTTTCAATAGGAATTGGCCATTCTGAGGTCAGCCTTCTACTGATACAAACAGACAGATATTTTGACCAACTCAAATAGCATCATAATATACATTACATATATGCTATTTACAATACATAAACTGTTAATCTGCAAAGACTTAATGCCATAAGTCAGTGTCCCTCAGAAATCTCATTAAATAATAAAACAGCCAGCATAGCTGCTTAAGGAAGCTGTAACTGCAAATTCACTGAGCTTCAGTGCCCTCAGGGTATTGCATTATTTAGTAAGCTATGGGTGTGTTGGTTCCAAATATGCCTCTTGCCTATCACAAGCAACCTGTCCTTACATGCTGTGGGCTTTTTAAAGCTACCTGCAACTCTTCTTGTCCATGATATTCTTAACAGCTTCTCTTCTGTGTCTAAGGACAAAGTATTCATACAGTATTCACAGTGCCTAGGAAATGGATGTGAGTGCTCTCCTATTTTCTCTGTACTGTAACTGCTCTACAGTACTACTCTATTGTTCCTATTCTAGCTTAGCCTTGTAGGTATCTGAGTTGGGTTCATGTTTAATCATAATTAAAGTAGACCCACTGAATGGGATTTAAGCCTTGACCCTATCTATCAATCAGTCCTATTGATCTTATTAAATGTTACCTCTAGGTAATTGGATGAGTTCTTTAGCAAGTATGTATGCCCCTGCTTAAAAATAGCAGCACTAATATGTTTGTATAGCACTAGAGTAATCACCATATGTACTATGAAGATGAGTTGCCATAGAAACACAAATTATTACAGATAGACTTACCACAGTATAGGCACATGAGGCTGTCCTCTTCCTGAAGCTAAACTGCTATGATTATAATCAGTGGCTTGATGATGCACTGTGTCAAGATTCGCACCAGTGCGAATCCTGACATGGGTTGTACATTGTAGATTAGATGGGGGGGATGTTAGCAAAATCCGTGTCAGCACCAGTGAACTCTGAGAGGCAGGAGGAGGATGGGTGCATTCCGGCAGAGACGGTTGGAGATGGTTTATTGCAGCAACTTGCACCAAGGTCATTCTGTCAGTGCCGTCTGGGAACGTCTGGGAGATGAACGCAAGTTGGGAGAGGGTGCGAGTGTGAGTGAGAAATGTACATGTAACAACCTTATCAACAGGAGGGGCTGGCAAGGAGGGGGAGACAGAGTGTATTCAATTGTTTCGGCGGGAAAACCTCATTCTGAGCTTTGGCTATGTTCCATGTTACTACTTTCTAATAAAGATTTCTTCTATATCCTAAATGGTGTGTACTGAGGAATCCTGAATTTGAAATTTAAGAACTGGAATCATCACACACTGCCTAACCATCCCGTGCATATAGCTTTATGTTCAGCAATAAAAGAAAGATGGACAGAAATAAATGCTGGTTGATTTCAGTAGGATATCGCCGCTTCAAACAGGTTTGCTCCTATGAGGCAGTGTTATGAATTTACTTAATTAAAACATTCATATGACAACCACAGAGTTTTTGGAGAGGGTTAAACATCTCTGAACAGCTACAGGCTCAAGTTCAAGGTGTAAATTTGTATTTTATTGGAGCTGAATATTGCTGGAAGTAGAATTGTGGCACATGCTTATGCTTCATCTTATATCCATCAGGAACCAAGCAATGGTTTCATGTCATCAATTCTTTTCTAAGCTACAGGGTAGAATACATTTCACTTTTACCTTCACCCCACCCCATCCACATTAAATCTTTAATCTTAACTAATAGTTTTGATTTGGTGTGGCCTTCACTAAAGATGGATCATTTAATTTCCTGTTTACCCAGCCAACATTTGCACTGTCCACAAGGAGATGAAATTCCTGTGGCAGAGATGGCATAGTTCTGAGGTTCAGTGACATTACGCTTAGAATTTTCACAGGAGACAGCAGGATATTTTTCAAGCTTATTTTGCATTTGTGTTGTGTCACTGACCCTGACTCCTTTGATAAGCTGCAGGGTGCTGCTCTGTCAGAAGGAAAGACAGCGGTTTCAAAAAAAGGAACATTTGAGAGCTTCATGGAATCCAACTTCCCCTTATTATTGCCAGTTTCTGCAAGCGTTCTTGGATGCAATTTATTCACCTGTGGGCTTCTCCGCACTGCCCTGATGCCCCATTGCCAAACGGACAGGCCACTGTTTTTGGAGGACAATGATGTTGCTTTCTAGTAATCCCACACTCACTGTCCAAGTGGCCTCAGGCCACAGATACTTTTCCAGGTCACTTGAGTCCTCCTCTCTGTTTTGGATAGTCCTCTTCAGCTTCTTGCAAGCTAACTCCAGCAGTTCCTTGGCTACTAACAGAGGCAGGAATGATCCTTCAACTGAGTCAGTGCTTCCTGTAGTCTGTAATACCTTTTAGTCCTGTGGCTATAGCTCTTGCCTCTGAAATAGAAGGCTGCTTTTTAAAATTGTCTCCCTGATTTTCCCCATGTTTTAAAGAAATATAAAAAAGGCTCACAATTTTTCCAGTTACCCAAGATAGAAGGGTTTCATCCTCAACTCCAAAGTAGCTCAGAATCCATATAAGACAGGAGATTTTTAAAAACTTATATAGGTGAATAATGGGGGGAGAGGGGGGGGAGAAAGGGGGTGAAATAAAAACATTTGCCTGGTTTTTAGGCCATGTCTATGCCAAGTTATGGGCTTATTTGAAATGTTGAGAGAATCTACAGTTTACGCAAACTGGATCTTATAATGAATAGGAATCATGTTGCATCACATAAAGTCCTGCCATTTCTGGTTTTAAGCCATGTGACTTAGTAGTCTGATGTGAATCCAAGGATTTAGAAATACAAATAAGCAGTTTTAATTGGGTTTAATTTTTTGAACTAAGCACACAAGAATAAAAATATTCAAATAGTCATTTTTTGAGAGATTAGCATGCTAATTCTGGAAAGTAATCAATTATCTCTCCCAGTAAAATAGTAAAAAAACAACAAAAAAATCAAGCATGTCAGGCACACAATTTTTCGATAATATATTTTGGTTAAATGCTAAGTGAATTAACCTTCACTTAAAAAAAAAGACTCACTCGCTGGATTGTCACCTTGTTGTGGTGAGTGGGCTTGTGTGTTCCCAATGAATAGGCTGACCATATTTCCTTGAGACAAAAACGGGACATTGGGATGGAAAAAACGGGACAGGGGTCCCCGCCCCCTGGGTCCACGCGATTGGCTCCTGCCTGCAAACCCACCCCCGATCCACGTGATTGGCTCCCGCCTGCAAACTCCGCCCCCTAGTCCGTGCGATTGGCTCCCACCTGCAAACCCTGCCTCCTGGTCCATGCGATTGGCTCCTGCCTGCAAACCCCGTCCCCTTCCGTGCGATTGGCTCCCGCCAGCAAACCCTGCCCCCGGTCCACCCAATTGGCTCCTGCCTGCAAACCCCGCCCCCCCAGTCCATGGAAAAATTGTCTTCCACGAAACTGGTCCCTCGTGCCAAAAAGTTTGGGTACCCCCTGCTTAAACAGATTACTGTTTATATAAAAAGACTTGCGATCACCCACAAGGTCTGGGTCAAGGTTTCCTTTTGCAATAGGGTGAGACTGGAAATATATATATTAACTGTCAAAGGGAACCTTGACCCAGACCTTGCCCTGCTGCCAATTGGTCCTATATTTCTAGTCTTGCCATATTGTCAAAGTTTGACAATACGGCAAGACTAGAAATATAGGACAAGGTCTAACTAAGGCACACTGGAGTTTGATATCCTAAGATGTTATGGACTGCAGATCTCATCAGCTGTGTCTATTCAGGCGGGAAGGGGCGCCCAGCCCACTGTGGCCCCAACGGTAGACTGTGCCTGTCCAGAGGGGTTCTCCTGCCAGCACCAGCTCCAGCACCGCAGACACGAACATCGCCTCCCCCGCGCCTGTTCCGAAGGGACAGAACAGGATGTAGCCGGCCCCACCGCCATCCTGCATACCTCCAGCAAGGGCTGGCATCACCAGCAGCAGGAGCAGCTCCAGGAGGCGGAGGCAGCTCCGTACCCGGAGGGGCTGCATCCCACCACATAGCTCGGCGGTGCCCCGGGCAACCGGTTCCCTGGCTTGCTCTGGCTGGGACGGCTCCTCCTGCCCGGCGTGGACAGGTGGTGAGAGCGCTCTCCTCCCATCCCGGGGCCCGCTGCTGCTACCGGGGTGGAGGAGCTCAGAGCACCATGCCGGGAGGCTTCCTGCCATGCCTCGCTCAGTCCTCCCAGGGACCCGGGACAGCTCGGCTCAGCAGTGCTGCTGAAAGAGGAACTTCTCCACCTGGCTGGAAGTTTGGAAAGGGTGTGTGAGCGCACGTAAGCTAGGCTGGCTGCCGGGGCGGAGGGACTGGGGGCCATGAGGCTTGGCTCGGCTGCAAGAGCGGTGGCGCTGCAAGAGCGGTGGCGAGGCGAGGCGGCAAGACTGGAGCGCACGAATCGGGCAAAAGCGGCGGAGAGCCCAGCGGATTCCAGGGGGGAAGGCTGAGTGGGCGTTTGGACGCCGGCTTCTTGGCAGCAAGGCAAGGCTTGTCAGCGGAACTCCTGGCAGAGAGTCAGGGATGGGATTCAGGGACCGGATCTTTGGTCAGGAGGCAAGGCTCAGGGTCAGGACTCACCACTGCAGGGCTTCAGAGCATGCAGCACCGACAGGATCAGGTAAGGAGGCAGGAATGGGGTGGACTGTGGTGCTAGTTCTGGCGATGGGCTCGCACATGGCGAAACAACCGGGCTTCCAGGGCAGAGTAGAAGACTGGTGTAGACGGGTGTCTCCGGCAGCGCATGTTGGCTGCGCTGCCCCTTTTATTATTCGCATTTCGTGCCGTTTGTGCGTCTTGGCCAATCGGGCCTCGCACTGCTCGGCCCGCCTCTCCACCCTTCTTTGCTGTGCGCTGATAGGCGGGTGGGCTTCATTTTCCAGGCTGTCTCCCAAAACGGGACAATACTGAGATTTTTGTCAAAAAGACGGTACGGTTCAAAAATGCTAAAATAACGGGACTGTCCCGTTCAAAACGTGACGTATGGTCACGCTACCAATGAACCCTGTGAGCGAAGCCATCGGGAGTCATGTACTCCTGGTAGGGTCACCCATGGCGGTAAGGTCCAGGGGGAGGAACCAGACAAAGAACGATCCAAGAAAGTCCTCAACGGCAGAACAGGCGGAAGATAACAAGGTGTATTGTTACAATGGCTGTGAAGGCGGATGAAGGCTGCAGCAGATAAAAGGTCACCAATCTTCATGGTATCCATGCCATTGGAGTAGAGCCTTTTTCTGTGAAGGTTGTGTGCTGATCGTTGTGCACCGATCTCCACACATAAAACAAATTCACGCACAGGCGTCTTCCAATCACACCAAACCCAAAACAACCAAAAGTCCCATGGCGATTGACGAATGGCAACGGGGGTAGGACTGTGAAATCCGGAAGCTCCTAGTCATGGACCAGCACATGGGCGGTGGATACGGATTCAGTCGCCCTGACTCAAGGATCGAGGCAGTTGAGTAGTTCGGCAGCTGTATCCACGACTGAGCAGCCCTATTTAGGATCCACTCTGCTCACCCCATATGGGGAAGGGGCTAGAAAAGGTGCCCTAAACATAGACTAGACTAGACTAGACTAGACTAGACTAGACTAACTACATTGAACTATACAAATCTATACTTCAAAATGAATCTCCATTAAGGATTATGTATACTTGAACATACAGTATAAAACATATAATTATCTGAAAAAAGACTAATTAATTTACAGTACCTTTAAAATGGGAGAGTAGTCTTAGATTCACCCAACAAATGATAATGGAGGCAAGTAAGTTTTTCTGTAAAATCTTATTTTCAGGTAAATATGGTGCTGTGACTATGTTAACAATGTTGTGACAGTGTTAACAAGATCATAGCATCTATACAGAAAGTCATTATCCCTCCCTCCCTCCCTCCCTCCCTCCCTCCCTCCCTCCCTCCCTCCCTCCCTCCCTTCCTTCCTTCCTTCCTTCCTTCCTTCCTTCCTTCCTTCCTTCCTCTTTGTTCCACACACGCATAACTATGATCTTCTACTGTGGAACTAGTTGTACAGTGGGAAACAGTCTGGCTTTCAGACAGTGCTTTTTCATGTCACTTGCCCATTACCTAGGACACAGCCATCAGACAAAGAAAACCATACGAGAAGCAAATGCATTCATGAATACAAAATGCTGTTCTTTAATGGGTCAGTGCTGGACAATCCATATTGAGATGGGTTTCATATAATGAGAATCTGCTGGGAAAACCAATTTCTGCTGATGTGAAATATTTGCAGGACCGGTTGCAAATGTTTCTCTGTAGCATGAATTATGGAGTGATCCAGAGAAAGAAATGTTAAGGGTATTTTACATGCCATCAAAAGTTTGAATTTCTGTAAAAATCTGCGGGATCACTTGAGAAATAAAAATCCAATCAAACTGGTATAAACCTAGTAAACTACCTTTTGCCTTCAGACTAGCTTTAGCTGAGTGGATAGGAGGATGAGGGTATTTTAAGTGAGTATGGACAATGATATTGTCCATATACTATACAATGATATAGTATATTGTCCATACTCACTTAAATGAAATGAAACTTAAATTGAATGAAAGTAGCCCAAGAAAGAAGGAAAGCAAAAGGCAACAGTGATAGGGGGAGATATGCCCAATTAAATGCAAAATTCCAGAGGTTAGCCAGAAGAGATAAGGAATTATTTTTAAACAAGCAATGTGCGGAAGTGGAAGAAGACAATAGAATAGGAAGGACAAGAGACCTCTTCCAGAAAATTAGAAACATCAGAGGTAAATTCCAGGCAAAAATGGGTATGATCAAAAACAAAGATGGTAAGGACCTAACAGAAGCAGAAGAGATCAAGAAAAGGTGGCAAGAATATACGGAAGATCTGTATAGGAAGGATAATAATATTGGAGATAGCTTTGACAGTGTGGTCTGTGAGTTAGAGCCAGACATCCTGACGAGTGAGGTTGAATGGGCCTTAAGAAGCATTGCTAATAACAGGGCAGCAGGAGACGACGGTATCCCAGCTGAACTGTTTAAAATCTTGCAAGATGATGCTGTCAAGGTGATGCATGCCATATGCCAGCAAATTTGGAAAACACAAGAATGGCCATCAGATGGGGAAAAAAATCAACTTATATCCCCATACCAAAAAGGGAAGCACTAAAGAATGTTCAAACTATCGAACAGTGGCACTTATTTCACATGCCAGTAAGGTAATGCTCAAGATCTTGCAAGGTAGACTCCAGCAATTCATGGAGCGAGAATTGCCAGATGTACAAGCTGGGTTTAGAAAAGGCAGAGGAACTAGAGACTAAATTGCCAATATCCGCTGGATAATGGAGAAAGCCAGGGAGTTTCAGAAAAACATATATTTCTGTTTTATTGACTATTCTAAAGCCTTTGACTGTGTGGATCATAACAAATTGTGGCAAGTTCTTGGTGGTATGGGGATACCAAGTCATCTTGTCTGCCTCCTGAGGAATCTGTATAACGACCAAGTAGCAACGGTAAGAACAGAGCACGGAACAACGGACTGGTTTAAGATTGGGAAAGGAGTACGGCAGGGTTGTATACTCTCACCCCACCTATTCAACCTGTACGCAGAACACATCATGCGACGTGCTGGACTTGATGAATCCAAGGCTAGAGTTAAAATCGCTGGAAGAAACATTAACAATCTCAGATATGCAGATGATACCACTTTGATGGCTGAAAGCGAGGAGGAGCTGAGGAGCCTTATGATGAAGGTGAAAGAAGAAAGTGCAAAAGCTGGGTTGCAGTTAAACCTCAAAAAAACCAAGATTATGGCAACCAGCTTGATTGATAACTGGCAAATAGAGGGAGAAAAAGTGGAGGCAGTGACAGACTTTGTATTTCTAGGTGCAAAGATTACTGCAGACGCTGACTGCAGCCAGGAAATCAGAAGACGTCTACTTCTTGGGAGGAGAGCAATGGCAAATCTTGATAAAATAGTTAAGAGCAGAGACATCACACTGACAACAAAGGTCCGCATAGTTAAAGCAATGGTATTCCCTGTAGTAACCTATGGCTGTGAGAGCTGGACCATAAGGAAGGCTGAGCGAAGGAAGATAGATGCTTTTGAACTGTGGTGTTGGAGGAAAATTCTGAGAGTGCCTTGGACTGCAAGAAGATCAAACCAGTCCATACTCCAGGAAATCAAGCCAGACTGCTCACTTGAGGGAATGATATTAAAGGCAAAACTGAAGTACTTTGGCCACATAATGAGAAGACAGGATACCCTGGAGAAGAAGCTGATGCTAGGGAAAGTGGAAGGCAAAAGGAAGAGGGGCCGACCAAGGGCAAGATGGATGGATGATATTCTGGAGGTGACGGACTCAACTATGGGGGAGCTGGGGATGGTGACGGCCGACAGGTAGCTCTGGCGTGGGCTGGTCCATGAAATCACGAAGAGTCGGAAGCTACTGAACGAATAAACAACAAATGGACAATGATAGCAAAAAAATGGAAAAATTACTGGCATGTTTTTCATTACCACCCTAAGGCCCAAAAGCAAGATTCATAGCCACAACACTCTATTCAAGCCACTTGATTCTGGTTTGGCAGCTGACTGTCAGATTTCTCGTATGAAATTGGCAAATATTTTCTGTACGGAGAAAAGTGTCTCATGATGATGTGATGCCAGGTGGCTAGATAACAAAAAGCCTTCCCATAACTTTGAATGGCTTTGCTTACATCTCCATTAGATATGAATTGTTTACGTCTAGTTTCTAAACCTTCCCATGAGAACAAGTCCTCCTGATTCCGTCTGTGGGACGCCTTGTTCTGTTTAGAGCAAGGGAGGGGGGAGATCACATGCTTGCTTAGATGCAGCACTGCCACCCTGTACTATGCTTTAGGCCTGGTGTGTGTCACACCTAACTTCCAGCCAATCAGAAAGCTGGAAGAACTGAATATCTAACCATGCAAAAAGGTGTTCTATGCTTCTTGACTTTTTGTGTCTTTAGCCATGTAGTTCTTCACGTGTATTCTACTTCTGCGGACTGGGAAGTGCGTAGTTATGCCTGGCTTTGGGTATAGGCCGTGGCATGAGCTCTGGCCCTGGGATCAGTACACGTATCTCTGCTTATAAGTTTGTTTTTGTTTTTCCTTATTGCAATAATGTAACATTTGCATTTATTGCCTTAACTATATATGCATTTATTGCCTTATGCTACAAGTAAACACTTTTAGCCCTAAAAGCTGCACTCTTGTCTGTTTATTCTCAAGCCTTGATTTTTCCCTTTAAACCAGCGTACATCCTATCAGACTTGGCCATTGATTCTAGCCACATTTGACTGAGAGATCCTTATACTCATATACCAAATATGGTATATATTGTTAGTAGATTTTGAATCCAATGGCATATTGAATAGAATAATGCCCCTGTGAAAGTGTAAACTAGGTTCATAGTTAACTTTGGCAAAGGGAGACCCACATTACATTGCTAGGAAAAAATGCTGCAGTTCTGTTCGACTAACAATGGGAGGAATCATGTACAGAATGTGTAGTGATGCTAAGCTTTATCATGGTCTCTGCACATGAGTGCACTGTGATTTTAACAGTGTACCCAGCCCAGGAACACAGCTTAGCTATAAAGCTGATTTGGTAAAACATGAACTCCAGAGTGATTGTTCATCCTTTGTCACTGCAGAGAGAAATCCTTTCTCTTGATTTTGAAAAGAAACTCTTTAGAACAGGATACCCAAACAGAAATATTCCTCACTGAGATTATGCGTTATGTGAAAAAGGAGAGAAAACTTTGTACAAAAGTAACAAATAGTTTTCTAGTTTTTTTGTTAATGGCCCTTCTCTGTAATAAATATTCAGAGGTAGAACAACATTGGCGATCACTCGTAGCCGAGTAAGATTGTCTTCCAAAGGTAAAATTTTAACAGTGGATCCGTAAGTGGCTATAAAGGCCAATTCTGGATCCACACAACCTCCCACAGTGAGGCATAGGTTTCCGGGTGGGAGACGGTCATGATGAGGGTTTGCCTGATGTGCCTTCCTTTTAGCTCTTTTCTCCCTTTTGCCCTGTACTCGCGCTTCTTCAAAGTCCATAGCACCATTAATAAAGGATGACCTCCAATTGAAACGCTCATGAGTTAGGGCTTCCCAGTTCTCAATGCTGATATTACATTTTTTTAAATTAGCTTTGAGAGTGTCTTTGAATCTCTTTTGCTGTCCACCAATATTCCGTTTTCCATTCTTAAGTTGGGAGTAAAGTAGCTGCTTTGGAAGATGATCGTCAGGCATTCGAACAACATGGCCGGTCCAGCGAAGTTGATGTTGGATGATCATTGTTTCAATGCTGGTGGTTTTCGCTTCTTCTAATACGCTCACATTAGACCGCCTATCTTCCCATGTAATTTGCAGAATTTTTCGGAGGCAGCGTTGATGGAATCTTTCAAGAAGTTGGAGGTGGCGTTTGTAGAGGGTCCATGTTTCACAGGCGTACAGAAGGGTTGGTAGTACAATGGCTTTGTAAACAAGCATTTTGGTCTCCCTGCAAATGTCCCGATCCTCAAACACTCTACGCTTCATTCGGGAGAAAGCTACACTCGCAGAGCTCAGGCGATGCTGAATTTCAGCGTCAATGTCGGCTTTTGTAGATAGATGGCTGCCGAGATAAGAAAAGTGGTCGACATTTTCTAGTGACACACCTTTAAGCTGGATTGATGGCGCTGCAGAGGGATTGGTTCGAACTTGCTGGTAAAGCACTTTGGTTTTTTTAATGTTAATCGAGAGGCCGAGCTTTTCATATGCTTCTGCAAAGATGTTTAGGATAGTTTGAAGGTCTTCCTCGGAGTGTGCACAGACTACGTTATCATCAGCATATTGAAGTTCTATAACAGAAGTTGTAATTACCTTATTTTTTGCTTTCAGCCTACTAAGATTAAAAAGCTTTCCATCTGTTCGATATATAATTTCTACACCAGTAGGAAGTTTCTCTTCAACAAGGTGTATAATCATAGCGATGAAGATAGCGAATAAGGTTGGAGCAATAACACATCCCTGTTTAACGCCGGATTCCACTTTAAATGGATTGCTTTGAGAGCCATTGTTATTCAGGATTGTTGCCATCATGTCGTCATGGAGTAGCCGCAAGATGTTCACAAATTTATCAGGGCATCCGATTTTCAGAAGGATGGTCCAGAGAGCAGTACGATTTACAGTATCAAAAGCTTTAGTCAGATCAATAAACACCATGTACAGAGGGCGGTTTTGCTCCTTGCATTTTTCTTGAAGCTGTCGTGCAGTGAAGATCATATCCACTGTTCCCCTGGAAGGGCGGAAGCCATTTTGGGTTTCAGGGAGGATGTCTTCTGATACAGATAGGAGACGGTTTGCGATGATCTTTGCCAGGATTTTGCCTGCTGTGGCTAGAAGGGAGATGCCTCGATAGTTTCCACAGTCTGTTCTATCACCCTTTTTAAAGAGAGTGATAATTATGGCATCCCTAAAGTCTGCTGGAATCTCCTCCCTCATCCAGATTTTTTTGATGAGCTTATGAACAACACGTAGAACAACACGGTGCAGTGGAATCTTACTAACATTGTGTCAGTATTCTCCTTGCTGTTGGATCCAGATTATGGTTGGTATCCTGTACACCAGCTTTCTACAACCTGGGCACCTTTCTGTTGTGTGGACTTTAATTCCCAGTACTGGGGCCTCTTTTAGGGGACTCCGGTTGGGGAAGGATGCAACAACCCAGATTTCTCAGCAGCAGCACCACGTGCTGGAAATGGAGCCCTCAGAGGCTCAGCAGCCTTCTCATTGATTGTTGCTGGCTGCTCTCTTTATTTGTATACATATAATTTTACTATTTGGGTATTGTAGAAAAAGAGTGAAAATTTAATTGTATTATTTTTCTTTATTACGTTAGTGTTTATTTTTTCCGTTTTCACTTCAGTTTGCATATGGTTGTTTTTCTTTAATAGTTTAAATTTACAGGTTTTCTTCTGAATTGTTTTTTATTCATATTGTTTAAGATATGATATACATTTTGATAAAAAAATGATATAATTTTTTGATATAATCTTTATATTAAAAAAAATAGGCATAACAGACACAGGCTGCAAAACTCTGGATAAGCACTAGAGTGCAGCAGAGTTATAGAAATTACTGCCATCTAAAGGACAACTCCATGATTGCAGCCAAGCTATATGTGCCTAAAGGAGAAAAATAGAGTGCATAACAGTCTGCTGAGGAGAGGGATATGGATGCTGCCGTATTCTGAATGGGAAGAGGAGAGCAGGTCCCCTCAGTCTAACATTCAAGCCGAAGGGGGAAGGATTAGTTCGATGGACTGAGGAGAGGGGAGACCCTTGCAGGGCTCCTGCCTGCCCTCAATTGCCACAGCCTGGAGGGGAGTTGGTGTCCCAGCTCTCACCCCACCTGACAGCTTCACCGTTGGGCCAGGATACTTCTTCATACACCCCTGTAGCAGCGTTCTTGTTTCTACTGAATGTTACCAGATACATCCATGTTGCTGCGCTAAAACAAGACCAAACCAAAAACAAGGCCACTGATTTCTCAACAAGCCGTTTTAGCTGTAACATTGAGCTAAACAAAAATAACACCCATTATTTCTGTCTGATGACAAATATCTTATGGACATGAAATTCCAAATAAGCCAAACCAAGGTTTATTGATATCTGTGGTTTCTGCAGAAAAGAGGATTATTTAAAGATGTCTTTACATGTTCAGGGATAAACACAGTCAAAGGGATTCAACCAAACCATGGCAAATACTCAGAAGGTAATTGCCTTATATAATGCAATTTTTGTTGTTGTTGTTGTTCAGTCGTTTAGTCATGTACAACTCTTCGTGACCTCATGGACCATAGCACGCCAGGCCTTCCTGTCCTCCACTGTCTCTCGGAGTTTACTCAAATTCATGTTCATTACATTGGTGATGCTATCTAACCATCTCACCCTCTGCCGTCCCCTTCTCCTTTTGCCTTCAGTCTTCCCAGCATCAGGGTCTTTTCCAGTGAGTCCTCTCTTCGCATTAGGTGGCCAAAGTATTTGAGCTTCAGCTTCAGCATCTGTCCTTCCAATGAGCAGTCAGGGTTGATTTCCTTTAGGATTGACTGATTTGACCTCCTTGCAGTCCAAGGGACTCTCAAGAGTCTTCTCCAGCACCACAGCTCGAAAGCATCAATTCTTACAATGGCATAATAAGTACAGTTTCATGATATAGATCAGGGGTTCTTGAATTCGGCACAAGTTTAGTGGCTCCCCCTAAAATGATGTGAATTTGTAGTGACCTCCTCCTGTGAATAAAATTAATGAGCTCCTCATTAATAGTACTGAGTATACCAGCCAGCATAAAAGGGTTCCCAATCCCATTCTTTACCCTCCCTGTCATGCGCGCATAAAGTTGGAGCCGCATCCAAACTCTGCTCCTGGCTTGTCTGGGCAGTGGGACTGTGTTTTGGAGGGCTCCATTTCTGCATGGAGCCTGACTGATAAAAATGTATGCGCATATTTGCATGCATGTAAATTCTGGGAGGAACAGAGTGGAGAAAGAAGCTCAGATCCTGGAAGTCCATATGGGGCAAAAAAGAAGCTGGCTGCTGGACTAATGGAACAATGCTTCTGTTGTCATGGAAAGCCTTCCTTTCTCCCTCCCACTCCTCCAGATCAGGGCTTCCTGGCTACATGCTATGAACATCCACCACTCAGCTTTTGAGCCCCACCTGCACCCCTCCCTTCCCAAGCAATGTTCTCTGGCCTTTTCACAGCTCTTGACTTGGATCTCCAGCTAAAGAACATCAAGGTTAGCAGAGCTGGGAAAGAGCCCCATTCTGACCCTCAGCCAAGTTGTGGACTCTCCTGAAAGGTGCCCCACAACAGGCTGCAGCCAGTGGGAGGGAGGGGTGACATGAGACACAAATGAGCCAGGGACCAATGGCAGACCAAGCAGAAGAATGCCCTGGACAAGAGGGGTACACTGGGACAAGATGCAGACTTGGCCTTGGGAGTGGGGAAAGAATGAGCAGATGGTTAAAAGGAGGACTTCCAGGAAAGATTACTGAGTCCCCAAAAAGTGAAATATGTGAGAAGGAAACTCAAAGTAACCCCACCTTGATTTTGTTTGGTATAAGATGGGGCAGAAAGAAACTCTGGCAGGCTTTCAAGATTCTGTTATTCCATCCTACAACAATAAAGAGCATTCCTGGAATCTCTGCTGGGCCTTTTTCTTGACCTTCCTTTCATTGAAGGATTGACACACTAAGTCAGCCTAGCAGTTGGTCTGCAATGGGAGTGGGGACCACGAAGGTTGCGGGGCCAGGAGGAGGCAGGAAGATAGGCGGGCACATTTCAGAACCAGCCCCGATGGGAACAGGGTTGGGTAACTGCGGGCAGAATGGGCAGCAGGACACAAAAGATCCCAGAAGTGCTGGATATCTTATCAGGTTGCTGCTGCCCTCTGGCCTTTGACTCTGGACGAAACCTGGCAGTCACAGCCCAATACTGCCAGTCCAAGCAGAGTAGGAGCATGTTGTGACTGCAATCTGGCTTTGCTCTGTGTGTGTGTGTGTGTGTGTGTGTGTGTGTGTGTGTGTCTGCAAATTTGAGAGGGGATAAAAAGGTGTTGAAGAGTGAGAAAGTAAGAGATTTCTGCTTCAGCAGAAAGTTCAAGAGTGAAATCCATAGGATCCCAGAATGCAGCTCACCAAGTCCTTTACCCTGCTCTCCAGTGAGTAGCAAAAGAACAGGTTTGCTTTCCAAAGTGAACTATAAATAATCCACTTGGTGTTTAATAAATCCCTGCAATCCTGGCACATTTATGGCAATCTAAAGTCTTAATGTGTTTTTTAAAAACCACACTTGTTGCCAGAGTTTGGCAAGCCATTAAACATCCAAAATATGATGGTTTTTTGTTGTTGTTTCCCTGTTTGCAGAGTGTAGTCCTATAGCTTTAAGTATGAAAATAAAATTTTAAGCAAGCGTAAGAATTCAATAGTCCTAGCTGTTGCCCCTGCATTAGCTGTTGCAAAAAATCAAAATGTGAAAATAAGGAGTCAATCACAGAATCATAGAGTAGAAAGGAGCCAATTAAACCATTGACTCTAATCACTGCTCAGTGCAGGAATCCCACTGAAAATACTTAGCCCGTCCATATGTTGTTGGAATGAAAAAGTATGACAATGAAGCCATTTGTTGCTGCTAGAGTAATGCCCCAAATGTACAAAATGGCAGCCTTCTGCACTCCCAACATTCCCAGTATGTGTAATTAGTCTTTGTTTTTCTACCCCAAATCCAAGTGCACTCCTTGCAAAAAATAATAATTATGTATACTATATATATCCTAGTAGCCTACATCACTCCCTGTCAGCCATCTGAAATCTGCTGCTGGCTAAAGCAGCTTACAGTTAGCATGCTATTGAAATTAAAGTCTTAGGTATGTGAAATGTATAATACTGAGATATTCTCAGGCTATGTTTCAACAAAATAATAATAATAATGGTGAGACTGTGACTGGATGGTACCAGATTATGGCATGACCAAATGGTTTCATCCATCGATGTCTACAAGGGGAGGCAAATGATACCACTCACATCTCAATGCCATCATGTAAATCACAAAAATTACATCATTTGCATCATTTGTCTAATGATGTTATAATGAGGGTGATGTCAACATGGCTTCTATCAGATGTCTATGGCTTCATCATTTCTAAAAAAATAATAAGATAAATAAAATAAAACGTGATGCACAAGGAAAATCTTTTCATCAGGGAGAAGGTTAGGTGAGAAGCCAACATTTTAGACTTCGATGACATTAGTCCTCATTTGCAGTATTTAGAGGTAAGATTCAGGTTTAACTATTTTCAATTCAAGAAAACTAGTCATAATGAAATACATGGGCTGTGTTCATACATCATAGTAAGGCATAATTTCTCAAAACTTAATATACAATATGCAAGATTGGTTGGGTTCACAGAATTCTGGTTTAGCATATTCACAGAACCATATGGATTGATTGACACAACACACCAATCCAGAAGCATATTATGTGATCCCAGTCACAGTGTCCCTGTTTGAAGAATTGGCATGCATATTTGCATGTTTTGGGTAGAAAGTGGGATGGTGTTATTTCAAAGTAGGCAAGACTCCATTTAGCCTGTAATCCATTCACCTTAGAACTGTAATACAATATGTGAAGACCTGTACACTTTGAAATAATTACAATTAGTTTTAAATCATTACCATAACGCAGAGCTTTCCAAACTTTTCATGTTGGTGACACACTTTTTAGACATGCATCATTTCGCAACACACTCTTACAGCAGGGCATCATTTCGTGACACACTCTTACAGCAGGGCACAAGGCAGGCACTAGGACCTGCGTGGAATCCTGGCAGGGCTCGGAGGCAGCAGCAGCCGCCGCGACACACCCAGACACTGCAGCTGACACACTAACGTGTCCCGACACACAGTTTGGAAAGCTGTGCCATAACGTAACAATGTTACTATTAAACCTTCCTTTGGGTTTACTTTTAATGCATAATGATTTTTTTATAAGATACCTAGCATGGAACAAGAAAAGTAACTGCATTCTACTGTGCTGTGTTAATTGCATTTTTGGATACTCATTTGTCTTGATGCTGCTGCCTTATGATGAATAACTCGGCCAGATCATTGCTTACCTTTTCTATAGGACTGTCACTACCGTTTGACAGAGTGAAACAGCAACCTCTGGCTGGGGGAACAGAATGGTGGCAAGATGCATGTGTTACCCAGCATGATTTTCTTTCTATTTAAGCTAGCCTGTTGCCACCGTTACAGCAGGGGGGGTATAGGCCTATCGCTGGCACTGAGCAGGTTCAACGTCAGTTTGGTTGACAGCTGTCTGTGGATAGGAGGATCCTTTGCCTCAGGCATCATCCCTTCTCTCCCTCTCTCTGCCCTGTATAATAGTGTAAAGGCATTAGCTCTGTTTCCCATTTTCTCTTCCCCCTTAAAGCATTATGGAAAATAAAAGATTGGTTGAGAATGCTGGAGTTCCATCTCTGCTAAAATTCAGCATCAGCTAATGCACAGATAACAATCCAAAACGGTGGTCTTCCCTGTGGCTGAAATGTGCTGTCTCGCTTACCTTTTTATTTCTGTTTTCTCTCCCATTTTGACATCTATTCTATAATGCAGTTATGGCTTTATTGTATGTGTGTTGTTGATGCCTGTTTTGTTTGCAGACCTGATGCTCCTTGATAAGAGATCTACATGCCTTAAAATATGGACATGTGGCATCGATACCATGACATTATTCCAACTGAAAAAAAAGGAGTTTCCCCGCCTCCTTTATTTCCTCTCTGGTCTTCATAGCTCTGAGTTAAGATGCTTTGCACACAGTCTGTCACTGAAAATTTTAAGCACCACTGAATTATGAAAAGTCCCTTCTTCTCTCTCAGTCTCTCTCTCTCCCCCCCCACCCACCTCTCCTGTATTCACACTAGTCCGGAACATATTTCATTACTGAAGGATATGAAAGCAGAGACAGTTTGGGAATATTATTAGCCAGACCTCATTAATTAAATAAGACTAATTATTTATTCATAAACCCAGGACAATAAGAGGACAATGCAGTGCATTAACATTGGGGATGAGCGCATACTTTGAGGAAGAAAAAAAGGCTTTGAGCTGTAAACACTAAAATCTTGTTTCTAAAATGTGAATGTTTTGTATAGGGCATTTTTCTGACTTACTTTATATCTCAACTGAAGACAGTTGTTTAGATAAAAAACTGGAATAGTTGTTTCTGACTCTATGATAGTGATATATTAACCTCTCTGAGCATTGCTTCATTCCCAATTTCTATTTGGAAAATATATTTTGCACAATTTATAAAAAATGATTAGAAAATGATAGAGATAGAGATAGAGATAGAGATAGAGAAAGAGAAAGAGAAAGAGAAAGAGAAAGAGAAAGAGAAAGAGAAAGAGAAAGAGAAAGAGAAAGAGAAAGAGAAAGAGAAAGAGAGAGGAATGTATTAAGGAATAAATTAAGGCAAATTTGGAGGAATAAATTAAGGCAAATTTGCACTGAGAGTTTAATCTCAGCTAATGCTTAACTCCAGAACCAATTTTCAGCTCTGAAACATGTCATGTTCTTGGCTTCATTTTTTAATATTGCTCTTAATATTTTTAACATATCATATATTTCATTAACAATATTTTAGACTCTGCATTAGATATGTGAAACCGAATCTCTGCATTAGTTATATGAAACTAATTCCAGGTCAAGGCTAATATCCAAAGAGTACTTTTTGATTATTTTTGGACTACGTTTAGGTAATTAGTGTTTGTGTTTATGACCCACTGCCCTTCATTATAAAAGGATAAACATACCGCCCAGAGTCTGCCATGGTGGAGATGGGTGGTGATAAATCCAAATAATAAATAAATTATTGTATTTTTTTAATTATTAAAAAAATCAACAGGAACCTGGGGTGCTGCAAAAGAAAGCACAACTCTGAACCATCATCTTTAAGTTCAAGAATGTTTTTGGGGCCTCATGTGCAGTTTAGTGCTGTTACCTGCCAGAAAAAAAAAGTAAATTCAGTAGTACGGACTACTGTAGAGAACTGCTGGGACTGTAATTTTCCATCTGATATATGGATTTGTTGAAACAGACCATGACCACCACGGCAGCCATGTTGCGAATAAACATGCCCTCAGAGCAACCATTTTGTGACATGCTCACAAAATTCTGCATGTATCTACTGGCCTAACAATCTTGCTTTTCCCCAGAAGACACTGGATTATTAGAGGTATTTAACATTTTCCTTCAACAAAGCAGTGTGGCAGTGAGAAATTTGGTTGTATTTATTATGACTCATGTTTGGGCAATCTTTCAAGGCCTGCATTACCACAGGTCTTTCTTATACATAAAGGAACAGATATACAAGATTATATAATAATGTAATATACAAATATACAAGTAATAAAGTGTTTCACAGACCTCCAATACAGCAATGTAAAAGATGAATGAAGGGTTCATCTTGGTTTATGAATCTGGAGAATAGAAATGTAATATTATGAAGTAAGTAAAAGTGTATCTCTATAAACATATTATATATATATATATATATATATATATATATATATATACAGATTATATATATATATATATATATATATATATAAACAGATATTATATATATATATATATATATATATATATATATATATATATATATATACATACATACATATTATATTAAAGGAGCTACGGACTTTGAAGAAGCACGAGTACAGGGCGAAAGGGAGAAACGAGCTAAGAGGAAGGCACGTCAAGCAAACCCTCATCATGACCGTCTTCCACCCGGAAACCTATGCCCACATTGTGGGAGGTTGTGCGGATCCAGAATTGGCCTTTACAGCCACTTACGGATCCACTGTTAAGATTTTACCCCTGGAAGACAATCTTACTCGGCTACGAGTGATCGCCAAGAGATAGATAGATAGATAGATAGATAGATAGATAGATAGATAGATAGATAGATAGATGCATATATATTAAAAAGTTATTAAATACAGAATCTGTGATGTATTTTGATATTATAAAATATTAAAATAATATTTAAGATTAGAAACCAAAAACATTGAAAAACTAAATAAGCTAAAGATTAATAAACATTGAGAAATTAAATAAAATAGTGGAAATAAATATAGCATCAATATTTGTTCATAGAGTACAAATAAACAATTATTGAATATTATTTAATTATTTAATTATTTAATTAATTAATTTAATTATTGAAAGACAAAAGGGACCCCCGCACCACTGCAGGAGTATACCGCATACCATGCAGCTGCGGACAAGTATACATCGGAACCACAAAATGAAGCATTCACACCAGGATAAAAGAACACGAAAGACACTGCAGACTACAGCAACCGGAAAAATCTTCAGTAGCTGAACATGCTCTCAAGCAAACGGGACACAAAATCCTATTTGAAAACACAGAAATACTGGACAACACCAAAAGCCACTACACCAGATTATACAGAGAAGCCACTGAAATTCACAAACATCATCACAGTTACAATAAAAAAGAAGAAAGTCTAAAAATTAGCAAAACCTGGCTACCAGTCCTGAAAAACACAGCCTGCAAAAGGTCAACGAACTCAGTCCAACCACCAGGACATGGGAATACTTCTCACAATGAACATGCTAATCACGCTCATCAGCCACTTGTTAACATTTCAACACAACAAAAAACCCCACCTAATCTCCTATAACTTAGCTCTATAAATAGAAAACAAACAAAACATTGCCACTCTATCTGGGCACAGAGATTTCGCTTCTGTCTGTGCTCCTGCCCTCTGAAGATGCTGGCCACAGATGCTGGCGAAACGTTAGGAACCACAACTTCCAGAACACGGCCACACAGCCCGGAAGACCCACAACAGCCATCAATTACTGAATACTTTACACAGAGATACCTAATCCCTTATGTTGTTAGACTGCAGTTTATTACCATCTGTACTCTTATCCTTTTAATAGAATCAAACACAATTAAAATTAAGCAAGTAAAGCTTTTAAGCCCTCCTATTAAGACCTATCCAGATATAAGCTGCATGAAACTCCATAATGTTTTGCTTCTGAATAGACATGTGAAGGACGGCCCTGTTATTATTGCAAATAATGTTAACCACACTCTTCTTACTTGGACTCCTTTCTTATCATTGATAGAGAGCTACAAAACAATGTGAGAAGGATCCATCAGAACCCTAGAAGCATTTATTTTAGGCCTATGGTTGACAGAGAAGGTAAAACAACCTAGAGCAGGAAAACAGTGAGTGTCAATAGTTCACACAATGTATCTTTTCATGTTTAGGGAAAGCAAGATTGAAACTATAACTATGATGGGATTTAAGAAAAGGCACAATAAACCCAGGCATAGCCTACACATGTTACATGGAAGGTAATGTCAGGAAGGAATAGGCTGACCATTTTTCCTTGAGAGGAAAACGGGACCCTAACCTACCCACGGCTCGCCGGACAAAGTGGGCGCGCGTGCGTGTGTGCGTGCATGTGTGCGTGCGCGCTTCGCCGTGGGAACTTTAAAAAACGGGACAAAATGGATATTTTTCTTAAAACAATTGGACGGTTGGGAATTGTTTAAAAAATGGGACTGTCCCATTCAAAATGGGATGTATGGTCAGCCAAGGAAGGAAGGAAGGAAGGAAGGAAGGAAGGAAGGAAGGAAGGAAGGAAGGAAGGAAGGAAGGAAGGAAGGAAGGAAGGACCACTAGATTCATCCTTGCCCAATGACACATGATGGTAGAGAACGTTGGGGATGTAATGGTAATTTTTCCTAAGACAGAAAATAAAGGGTTATCAATTGCCTTGAAAAGAAAGACATTTTAAGGCCTCTTTAAGGCCAACTTTAATAGAATGTAACCTTTAGCAAAGCAGTGCTTTTATCCACAGCTGTTGCTTCATTCAACAAAAATGGAAAAGCTGGAAGATGAAGGGCATAATCAATAATCAGGAATGAGGGAAGTAGGAGACAAACAAGGAAGCAGATAAGCAAAAAAAAAATAGCATCAAGTTTGTATTTAGGTTATTGCATTTCTACATGCACACACGCATGCCTGTGCCTACATCCGTACTAAGATAGAGGAGAAAATTTTAATACAGTAGTTCTTTATGACCTGAAACTAGGCTATCCTGGTTCTTTTGTAATATTGTTGGTTAAAGGAAAAAGACTTCTTCAGGGACCCATTAATTTCTTAAAGATACAGTGTTTGAAGATTCAAAGGCTTTGTTTCAGCTTATTTTAAATTTAAAATTTTCACTGCCAGGGGATTGATTCCTATTCTTGCTTTAGCTTTATCAAATAATAAACAGATTTTTTTCATAGTTCTCTGGTACTGTAGTTAGCTTCTTCAATTAATTCTTCTCCTTCCCTCCTTTTGAGTTATTTTATACATTTTCTGAAATACAATACTTAAGAATAAAATGTTCTCTCTAAAAAATCAGCTTTCCCCAACTCAATACTCTACAGATGAACTACAATTCCTCTAATTTCCAATAATTATCAGATTTATATTCCACACATCTTGGAGCACCAGATCAGAAAAGGCTACTCTGAATAAATAAAATAATAATTTTAAGGCTTGGATGCAAGCACTCACATAACTTGTTTCTCTATTTGTTCATAGTTTCTTCCCTTGGTAACATCTTTCAACATCACACACTCACCCCACAAGAAGCTGCATGATTTAATTAATTGCTGGCTCGTCATTGGGCAGCTGAATGTTAACAGTCATGGTACTATATCTGGGATGGATGCTTCACATCTGTAAGTCATCAAGATGAATATTGTAGTGGCATATCAGGAAGAAGAGAGGGACATGTATTGTGAACCAGCCCTAAGTAAACAAAAGGTTGTTAATCTGTGGCCACAGTAACATCTTCTAATATATTTCATACATAAGAGCCTTTTCAAATGTTACTCAAAGAATTCCTTCAGTGAGAAACTGTGAATTTTTGTGAATTATTTTCCATTGCAAATTGCTTAAATGAGATTTAGCAATACAGTTAAAGTTTTTATAGACTCAAGGATCTCAGTTAGGGAGCATAATTTTTCCCACTTTAATTAATGGAAACGAGTTATTCGTTTTAATTGGATTGTACAATCCAATCCAAGTTGTACAATTAATAAAGGTAAAGACTCCCCATTTAAAACTCAGCTCCCATTGTTTCTATTTTACTGATTAATTGATTGATTTGATTTGTATTGCCCCCTATCTCACATAAGTGAGATAAATATACATGTCCATGGAATTTTCTTGGCAACAATATGATGGTAGTTTGCTATGGCTTTTTCTGGAATAGTTTTTTCAACTCCCCAGTTTAGCCTACAACCCAAAGATTTTCTGGTGGGCTTTCATTCAGATAGTAAGCAGCTCTGATTCTCTTAGCATTTCTAGATTGCTGACTAGGGGTTGTCACCAGGTTATTCTTATATAAATAATGAGAGGCAGCCATTTAAAAGCTAATGTTATACCTACTCTGGTAAGTTCTTTCATAGGACTAATAAACAACACTGATAGCATTACATATGAAGTTCTACATGTTCAGTAAGTGACAATTGAGTTTATTTCAATGGTTTATTCCCCCTATGAATAGTTGCATTTCTAACCTTTAGAACTGGAGTGGCCTCTAGATTAATCTGCTTAACTAAATCACCAAATGTTTATTATATGAAGATGCACAGAATTTTCTGGCTAATCGCTGTCATAAATTAAAGTTCACAGCAGCTAAAGTGAGACATCTGGTTCCTGTTTTACCAGGCTAAGCTATTCCATTTATTTCATGTACGTATATTATACCTATCTACATAACCAGTGGGATTTTCTTTCAGTTTGCAGGGGGGTTTTTTAAATGAATTTTTATTAGAATTTTAAAATGCATAGTTAAAAGTTAGAAATAGAAATAGAAATACAAAAGAAAAAGAAAGAAAAGAAAAAGTGTAGTAAAGTAAACAAAAGGAAAAAAAAGAAAGATATGAAACATAGATAACTTCCAATCTATCCCTGGCCATAAGAACAAGAAAATCCATCCTAAGTGCTAGTTTTTCATGCAATAGATAAGAATAATTCTTTGTCTAATATACCCTATTATATTTATAATCTAATCTTCAAATCCCCATGTAAGATTCGCCCTTCCTGCATTTCACAAATAGTCCACCAGTTTGCAGGGTTTTTAATCAAAAAGACTCAGTTTCATATAGAATTAAATCCATAGAAATGAATACATTTTCCTAAAAATATATTGTTTTTCTTTTAAACCAAAATCCTAATCACAATTTTATTAATGCCTTTTATAGTATTATGTATATGTGTTTGAAAAAAAATATCTAGATTTGGCTTCATTCTAAAATCTGAATAGTGAAAATTGTGATGTAACTATAAATTGTTACTATTAGAAGAGAATAGCAAAGGCTGTAAAATGTAAATATTTCTATCTCCATTTTTCTGGCTAGTGTCATGCCATGTTTACCTATTCTGAAGGTATAGGCGGGGTTTCTGAAATTGCACTTTGCAATACCACACTACTGCATTATCTGTTTTTATTTATTTAATGCTTTCCAGATTACAGCTTTCAGAATTCTTCTGCCACTGGCCATGCTTAGTCAGGATTCTCAGGTCAGGGCATCTGGAAAGCACTAAATTGGGGAAGGATGTCATTGCAGTATCAACATCATCAGAGGTCAAAATGGTGACAAGACAATGGCTCAATATTTCAGCCTCTCAGGACATTCCATCACTGACCTCTAGGTAGCAGTGATGGAACAGAGAATACACCACGACAGAAAGAGAGACAACTGAACTACAATACCTTAGAAGATTTCAATCCATTACAGAAGACTTGAACAGAATCTGTTCTGTTCTAATGGATGCTTAGTCCATTACATTTGCTAATTGATAAAGTAATGCTCTGCCCCCACCCTCTGTGAGATCCACCTCTCAGGCTCTGTTATTGACTAAACCCACTAGCTTCCCACTTGTTTCCTCCCTTTAACTCTCCACACTTAAAGACCTGGAATAGCAAGCCCACTCTAGCAGAAGGGCAACTAGGGTCTGTGTCACCCGGGGCAAACATGGACTCTGCGCCTCCCCCAGGAAACTTTCAGTATACAAATACTATTTTGTCATTTTGGTGCCCCCCTAGCATGGCGCCTGCGGCACATGCCCCGCTTGCCCCCCCCAGTTGTGGCCCTGCACTCTAGGCACCTGACAAGGTGAGCTGTTGCTCCTGAAAGTTTATGCCTCATCAAGTTGGTGACCTTGAAGGTTCTTCTTTTTTTTTACCACCACCATGAACTCCTATGTAAGCTTAATTTTCTTTCTTGTGTCATGCAACTATGATTTACTAGTTCACTATTATTAATGAAGCTGCTGCTAGCATTTATTTATTTGTTTATTTATGTATTTATCAGAGTGATATGGCTGCCCATATACCAAAGGGGGCGTGGTGGCTCAGCGTGTAAGATGCCAGGCTTGTTGATCGGAAGATTGCAAGTTTGGAGGTTCGAATCCCTAGCCCTGCGTGCGGAGTGAGCTCCCGCACTAGCTCCAGCTCTTGCCAACCTAGCAATTCGAAAGCATGCAAATGCAAGTAGATGAATAGGTACCACTTCGGTGGGTAGGTAACAGCGTTCCATGCGCGTCATGCGGCCACATGACCGTGGAAGCGTCTTCGGACAACGCTGGCTCTTTGGCTAACAAACGGAGATGAGCACCGGCCCCTAGAGTCGGACACGACTGCACAACTGTGCGGGGGGTACCTTTACCTTTATACCAAAGACACTCTGGGTGGTGAAAACAAGCCCCCTAAAAAAAATCTCACTAAGAAAAAATACACCTGCACCCACATCAGAGATCCATTACCACCCTGGACCCAGTGCCATGGGGAGTAGCCAGGTATTAACTGCCTTCTGGAAGGCCAACAGGGTCAAGGTCATCTGTATCTTGGGGGTAGGCTGTTCCATAAGACAGGTGCCATGACAGGAAAGGCACGCTTCTGAGGACCCACTGAGCAACATTGCTTCACCGATGGGACCCAGAGGACATTCACTCTGCCCAATCCGGTGGGACAGCTAGAAAACATTGTGGTGACCTGGTCCCACAAGTAACCTGGCCTCATGCCATGTAGGGTTTTAAAGGTGACAAACAGCACCTTGAATTGCACCTGAAAGCCTACTGTGAGCCAGCACAGTCATGAAGCAGCAGTATTACATGGGCATATCATGGAGAGCCCAATACTGTCCATGCCACTGCATTCTGAATCAGCTGAAGCTTCTGAATGCTCTTTAAGGGCAGCCCCATGTAGAGCGGATTACAATAGTCCAAATGAGAGGTGACTAAAGCATGAGTGTCTGTGAGCAGTGCTTCCTAATCTAGGAATGGGTGCTGCAAGATGCAATTGTGCAAAGGTTCTCCTGGCCATGGCTGCCACCTGCTCCTTGAGCAGCCGCCACAAGTCCAGGAGAACCCTCAGATTGCACATGAACTCTGCCTGGGGGAATGTTACCCCATTCAGAGTTAATGATAGAAGAACCACAGCCACTCAGTATTGTCAGAGTTATGCTAAACCCAGTTCCTCCCTATCCAGACATGTACAGCCTCCAGGCACTTGACAGCATCAGCCAGGGCTAGAGATGTACAACTGGGTATCATCAGCATACTGATAATACTTAACTCCATGCTGATGGATGACCTTCCCCAGTGGTTTCACGTAAACAGAAGCAGGGAAAGAGTCCAGCCCTATGGCTCCCTACAAAGCACAGGCTGATGGCTGAAACTCTCCCCTCCTACTCTGTAATGGAATGTGAGGGCAACCTTGGGGAACAGAGGAAAGAGATGCTGCCTAGGAAACAACCAGATAAAAGGAAAGGAAGTCGGAGAGAGGGTAACGGTCTAAGGAAGAAACTTAGGAAAGACCCGCCTTGACCACTCAAGTGATAAATAGGGAGGGCAGGAGATTTGTACTTTCAGACTTGCAAGATTCTGTTAATGCAGCCTTACAATAAAGTACAATTAGTTCATCTAGTCGTGTTTCCTGTCTGGTTTACATGGAAGAGCTGACATACTCACACCAACTGGAACCAATCTTGGAGGAAGGAGGAGAACCACTGAAGAACTATGTCTCCTACTTCCAATCCCCTTAATCAGTCCAGAAGGATACCATGATTGATGGTACTGAAAGTCCTTGAGAGAAAAAAGGAGGTCCAGCCTATATCACCTCCATCCCAGGCCCACCTGAGGTCATCCACAAGCATAGTCAATGCCACCTCAATCCTACAGTATATCCCAGCCTGAAACCCAACTGCAACAGGTCCAGATAATCTGTTTCCTCCAAAGCGCTTTGGAGCTGCCAGCCTACCGCCTTCTCAACAACCTTCCCCAGAAATCTGTCCAGTTCGTTCATTCATTCATTCATTCATTCATTCATTTGAATTTATTGGCCACCGAACTCCAGCGGAGATTTGTGGGAATATAATTTATTTATTTGTTCATTCAGTTTTTACCCCATCTTTCCTAAAAGAAAAGTGGTTTTTTATCCTATAAAAAGATTTTGAAGATAAAGTTCCAATCCTAAAAGCATTGATGAAATCCTGTGAATTCTATATTGAGGATGAAGAGATCCTTCCAAAGCCCAAACATGAACTGTATCACGTTAACATAAAGGAGTATTTGGGGTCCAGGATTGTAAAACCGTTAAATCTGTTTCTTTGGAAACAGGTCCATTGGTTTCAGTGGTATATTTTTTCAAGGGGAGAGTTTTAAAGATTGCAACCTGATTACCTGGAGGTAAATTTCACTGCAGTCACCTGAGATGGAGAAGCTTCCCTCTAAGAAGTAAGAGGGAGAAATCCAAAGAAAAGGGGAATGGTGCAGAGCCAGTGAAACCCTGTATTATCACTGCAATGTGATGCAAACATGGTTTATATTCTAAACCTTTGTTGTTGTTTATTCGTTCAGTCGCTTCTGACTCTTCGTGACTTCATGGACCAGCCCACGCCAGAACTTCCTGTCGGCCGTCACCATCCCCAGCTCCCCCATGGTTGAGTCCGTCACCTCCAGAATGTCATCCATCCATCTTGCCCTTGGTCGGCCCCTCTTCCTTTGGCCTTCCACTTTCCCTAGCATCAGCTTCTTCTCCAGGGTATCCTGTCTTCTCATCATGTGGCCAAAGTACTTCAGTTTTGCCTTTAATATCATTCCCTCAAGTGAGCAGTCTGGCTTTATTTCCTGGAGTATGGACTGGTTTGATCTTCTAGCAGTCCAAGGCACTCTCAGAATTTCCTCCAACACCACAGTTCAAAAGCATCTATCTTCCTTCGCTCAGCCTTCCTTATGGTCCAGCTCTCGCAGCCATAGGTTACTACAGGGAATACCATTGCTTTAACTATGCGGACCTTTGTTGTCAGTGTGATGTCTCTGCTCTTAACTATTTTATCAAGATTTGCCATTGCTCTCCTCCCAAGAAGTAGACGTCTTCTGATTTCCTGGCTGCAGTCAGCATCTGCAGTAATCTTTGCGCCTAGAAATACAAAGTCTGTCACTGCCTCCACTTTTTCTCCATCTATTTGCCAGTTATCAATCAAGCTGGTTGCCATAATCTTGGTTTTTTTGAGGTTTAACTGCAACCCAGCTTTTGTACTTTCTTCTTTCACCTTTGTCATAAGGCTCCTAAACCTTGCAAAGTTTCTATTCCATAGTCTCTCCGTTGAAGAAATATCCTCAAGGCTGCAGAAAGTCTAATTACAGAGTCAGTCCTGTTTTCTAGCATGCCATGATGCCTGCTTGTATTACTAGCAAACCCATGCTCATTCAAAGGCAGTTCAGGCCTGCAGGAAGGGATGTTTCTCCATTCCCACATTATTCCTTCTTGCAAGACCAGTAAGTCCGAAGTCTGTGCGAGTGTAATTAAATCCAGATGATATGTTGTTTTTGTTTTCTTTGGACCGTTGCCCATGATACCAGCCAAAGTATGGTCTTAATGGAAATATAATGCCATAAACTACTCCTATGAAATAACAAGCAATAGGGTTGCTTTCAGGGAACTAGATTATGATAAACCAGACACTCCTGGATTAATCTTAACTTCAGCCAAGCCCCTCAGTTTTCAGCTTTAATTTCCACTTGTAACTGCTAGCCTTTAAGGACAGGGGCACTGACCTTTAGCTCTGTGCAATTAGCAAAAGTTTAGGCCCAATCAGAACAATTAAGCTTAACACCCATTCCAGAGGGTTTAATTGGATGGCACTGGTATCAGCCCTTTGATGTAGTCCAGACTAGAAGCACCGACACCTAGTCCAGGTTGAACTCTAGATCTGGTTTTTGTCTGGGGCAGTTGTAACGTGATCTGGTTTTGGAGGATATTGGAGGATTATCATGGTCAGATCACTCTCTGATTGCTTTTTGGCTTGCTGGGATCACCATCCTAGGTAGAGGGGTAGGCCTGTTAGATAAGTTCACCCTGAGGCAACTGATGGACCCCACAAGGTTTACAAGTGAACTTGGGGTTTTCCCTGAGGATCTGGCAAGCATTTTAGCCATGGTCTTAGTCCCACTTGGAATAAACTGGGGGTTGGGGCCGTGAACTGGATTGCTTCTATGCAGCCTCTCACTCTTTGCTGATCCCAGGTTGCCCCTTGGTTCACCAAGGAGCTCCGGGAGATGAAGTGCCAGAAGAGACACTTGGAGCACTATTGGCAGAATACAGAGAGTGAGTCCGAGCAACATGAGTAAGAGCCCATATTTGGGATTATATCATGGTGATAAGGGTGATTATCACCCTTATCTGTTATTTCCCTTCCCTTATTGCAGCTGCTGATAATCAGCCCACAGCCCTGTTTAAGGTTCCCTGCTGGGAACCTTGTTCCCTGCTGGTAAGGGATGAGCCACCGAAACATAAGTAAGTGAGTCTGGGTGCACATCTCTGTGAAAATGTGGCCTCCACATTCCATCCAGGAACTGATGCAAACCTCAGAGCCAAAACAGTTGCTCATCTCTACACTAAGGCAACTGGGTGGAGCACCTTCTACTCAGGGAAAGATTCTTATATCCTAGACTTGTTCTATAAGCCCAGCTGGACATTGGCTTTCCTCAACTGAAAGGACATTAAGGGCTCAAACTTTGCTGGAAAATTAGAGTATCTCTTGGATAAAGTAGTGTTGAATTATTGATCCTGTTGTATTGTTGAGAAACAATGCTTTCTATCCTCAACCTCCCCTAATCTAATGAAAATGAGGCACCACCACCAGTTTCTCCCAGGAGGAACTCCTTGGATGGTCCTCCCAGGAATTAAATTAAAAAGTGGATGAAACTAATTTGTGTCCCATTCTTGTAAGTATTGATTAAACTGATATTATAGAGATATCCTGATAGGCATATGTACCCAGAAACTAATTGTTTCAATGCAGTAAATTATAGTTTTAAAAAAAGCAAATTACCCTTGACTCCTAAGTAAATAGCACTGTATTGCCCAAGGCCAGCTTGATACAATATACTGTATATATGGTGGATATATCCTGACCCTGACGCATCTACAGAAAAATAGATTATCTTTTCCATTTGGGCCAACATCTAGCTATCAGAGACTTTAAGTCAGTGCCAGAAGTGGAAGAAAAATGACTTTTTCAAAGGAACTGGGATTTTTTCAATGAAAAAGACAATGGGAGGGAGGAAGAGATATACTGAATTATACCACACAAAGCATATAATATGGAAAATATTGTGCATTCCTCTTTCTGTAAACATAGCAGTACTTAGGACTTCTGTCCTGTCGTTCAAGCTAATTTCTCTAGTATATGGGAAGTTATGACATACCTCACTCTCTCTCTGTGTTGGGTGTTCAAGATATTGGGGCCATGAAAGCATATATATGTCACTCCATTAGCCCTCCTTTGGATACCTCCTATTGAGGAAACTTCAAAATGCCAGCATGCTTCAGCTAGGAAGCCAGTCCTTTAATAGACAGGTGTCACAAAAGGAGATTTGTACAACTACTCAGAGAAGTGACCTCTTTGTGATCTCAGCTAACAAAGAAGAACTTAAATCAGCCCTTTCATTCAATCATATTGTGTGGTTTCTCCAAAAGTTTCAAAGCTACTGGGGAAAAAAAGGGGGGGAGACAGAGAGACTATCTTCCTGATTTAATATGGATAACATGGAAGAAAAATTGATTTATTTCTGGAAGTTTCCTAGATAGTATCACATTCATAACTTTGTTTCAGAAAACAGTGAATTGTAGAACACAACAGAGAACTTTAGAGCTGGGGAACAGAATCATATTTATTTAATGTGAGTGTGAAGCACATTTCAAAAATAGAGTATTAAAATGGATTATTCACTGAGGCAGCAGCTCAGATTCAAAGATATGAAACAAACAAAAAGGAAATGTGGATGGGGTGTCTTCAGACCCTTTCCCTTGTTTTTATAAAATACACTGTACAGTAATCAAATGAAATCTTTTGATTTCAATCTATGTCCATGCACTTATATAGATAAGATAATCTAAATGCCAATAATTCAACCCCTACTAAGAATCACAAAACAAGCTATCTCAGAATGTAAGTGAAAGAAATTCACTTATACCCATCAAGGGACAGAGGTACAAATAGTTTCATGACACTCTTTGAATTCACTGGGAAATGCAGAAAGGAAAAATGCATAATGGCCTATTATACAATATATGAATTGTTCCCTGTTGTTTTATGATTTCCTACTTCATGCACACCAAGCCTCTTACTCCCTTTTCAGCAAGGTTTCAGTCATTTAGGCATAAATGGGTTTTAAAAAATCTTCAAGGTTTTTTGCTCCCTCTACCAATCTTAATTATAACTTGCTAGCAAAATGAAGAGTAAGGGCTCCTGGAACCCTAAAAACCGAACATAACTTATGGATTTCCAAAAAGTTGCCCTGATCAGAATTCTAAAGTCTTCCACAGTCATGTGGCCGGCATGACACACGCAGAACGCTGTTACCTACCCACCGAAGTGGTACCTATTCATCTACTTGCATTTGCATGCTTTCGAATTGCTAAGTTGGCAAGAGCTGGGGCGAGTGCGGGAGCTCACTCCGCACGCAGGGCTAGGGATTCAAACCTCCGAACTTGCAATCTTCCGATCCTTACCCACTGAGCCACCATGCCCCCTTAGCAAAATGAAGAGCAACAGTTCCTGGAACCCTAAAAACTGAACATAACTTATGGATTTCCAAAAAGTTGCCCTGATCAGAATTCTAAAGTCAGCCCTACTGTGTATTAACAACCGAGGAGCATATTGTTAAGGAAGAAGAAACGGTGAATAATTTAAAATACCTGAGGAAGAAATGGAAAAAAAAAAGCTCCCTTTGCCTGGTATTGGAGGAAGATATTCCTGTATCTTCCTGTAGAAGAATCATACTTATTTCCTTAAAGCAGAGACTTCTGAAATTAATAGGAGACTTTTCCATTTTTTCTCTGACCTGTACAACATTGTATGCCAGTTATATGTAAGACTAAAATTTCCTTTTCCAATGAATACTCCAATGAAAAAATCAGGTCTGAGAATTTTTTCTTTTCTTTTCTTAGAGGGGGAGGTCTTTTCTTAGAGATGGAGGAGATGTTTACCCAGAAGTGATTTATCACAATCAGTTTAACACAGGGCTCTTTTTTAAAAAAAAACAGCCATGTAGGAGTTTAGCAAAGAATTCTGTGTTAGCATGACACATCTGAACAAGCAGAATTAATTCAGTGAATCAGAAATTTGACAAATTTTACTTGGCTTAGAAATAAAAGCATCTCAACAGAACAGGAATCTACTTCAACAAGGAAGTTTCCAAAATACTAAAATCCAGTTCCCTGTGGGCTCTGAGTTTGATCAAGAAGGCTATTTGCACACTAAAAGCAATTAGTGTGAAAAGTGTTGCACTGCTGGGACTAATGGAAAGATTATGTTAATGCTGTATTCCAAGACTCTGCATTATCAAAACCAGAGTTTAAAATACACCATGTATGCTTTAAGTGTCAAATACAAACCATTTGTTTCACTGATATTATACGTAGTTATCACACTGACAGTGCAAATATTGTAAATAGGGAGGACCCTATCTAAGTTATAACATTCATGCTATTCATACAGCTAAAAGTATATTATATGGTAAGGCTAGGCAATGTCTACATTCAAGTTGTTGCTGGTAATTCTGTCAGTCATAGCTCCTTGTACTTGGAAAGAAGAATCAGTGACCTGAAACACCCTTCTCCAGTCTGGTACTTGGCATTACATCTTCAGAGTTCTATTACGCTGCACTCCATCCATATCCAGAAGTCAGCAGATTGGAAAGCTGGTCAAGAAGAGTGTTTCCTACAGAGTGTCAGGCTGGGGAAGGCTGGACTACATAGGTTTTTTTAAATAGTATCTATAAAAACATGTTTAACAGATAATTACTCATACAAATCCCTCAATTAATTAATAATAAATGAAGTAGACATTAAAGTTTTTGAAAGTTAATTTTGAGTGAGGTGAGCACACTGCACGGGTCCCATTGTCAAGCGCAGAGGGAAATTATTATTTGGAGTCATGAGATTAATGGAATTTTAATCATGTGCTCTTGTGGTTTCCGAACTTCAGGGCTATATGGTACAGGAGTCGTTTAGCAATATCAGACCAAAATAAGGAGCTGGGTATTTTCTGAAAGTGGGGCAGAGGCAGCCACCCTGTTCTGACTCACTTCCCAAGGAAGGATTATGTTTCCGCTTAGCAAGTGGACAAGTCATGGCTTGAATCCGGCAATATCAGCTGCCTACTGAACTCATCCACAAGTTTAGCTTGGAGAGAGGGGTTCTAAATTCAAGGCAGCTTATGTAGTTGTTGTTTATTCGTTCAGTCGCTTCCGACTCTTCGTGACTTCATGGACCAGCCCACGCCAGAGCTTCCTGTCGGCCGTCGCCATCCCCAGCTCCCCCACAGTCAAGTCCATCACCTCCAGAATATCATCCATCCATCTTGCCCTTGGTCGGCCCCTCTTCCTTTTGCCTTCCACTTTCCCTAGCATCAGCTTCTTCTCCAGGGTATCCTGTCTTCTCATTATGTGGCCAAAGTACTTCAGTTTTGCCTTTAATATCATTCCCTCAAGTGAGCAGTCTGGCTTGATTTCCTGGAGGATGGACTGGTTTGATCTTCTTGCAGTCCAAGGCACTCTCAGAATTTTCCTCCAACACCACAGTTCAAAAGCATCCAACTTCCTTCGCTCAGCCTTCCTTATGGTCCAGCTCTCGCAGCCATAGGTTACTACGGGGAATACCATTGCTTTAACTATGCGGACCTTTGTTCTCACTGTGATGTCTCTGTTCTTAACTATTTTATCAAGATTTGCCATTGCTCTCCTCCCAAGAAGTAGACGTCTTCCGATTTCCTGGCTGCAGTCAGCATCTGCAGTAATCTTTGCGCCTAGAAATACAAAGTCTGTCACTGCCTCCACTTTTTCTCCCTCTATTTGCCAGTCATCAATCAAGCTCGTTGCCATAATCTTGGTTTTTTTGAGGTTTAACTGCAACCCAGCTTTTGCACTTTCTTCTTTCACCTTCGTCATAAGGCTCCTCAACTCCTCCTCACTTTCAGCCATCAAAGTGGTATCATCTGCATATCTGAGATTGTTAATGTTTCTTCCAGCGATTTTAACTCCAGCCTTGGATTCCTCAAGCCCAGCATGTCGCATGATGTGTTCTGCGTACAGGTTGAATAGGTAGGGTGAGAGTATACAGCCCTGCCGTACTCCTTTCCCAATCTTAAACCAGTCCGTTGTTCCGTGCTCTGTTCTTACCGTTGCTACTTGGTCGTTATACAGATTCCTCAGGAGGCAGACAAGATGACTTGGTATCCCCATACCACCAAGAACTTGCCACAATTTGTTATGATCCACACAGTCAAAGGCTTTAGAATAGTCAATAAAACAAAAATAGATGTTTTTCTGAAACTCCCTGGCTTTCTCCATTATCCAGCGGATATTGGCAATTTGGTCTCTAGTTCCTCTGCCTTTTCTAAACCCAGCTTGTACATCTGGCAATTCTCGCTCCATGAATTGCTGGAGTCTACCTTGCAAGATCTTGAGCATTACCTTACTGGCATGTGAAATAAGTGCCACTGTTCGATAGTTTGAACATTCTTTAGTGCTTCCCTTTTTTGGCATGGGGATATAAGTTGATTTTTTCCAATCTGATGGCCATTCTTGTGTTTCCCAAATTTGCTGGCATATGGCATGCATCACCTTGACAGCATCATCTTGCAAGATTTTAAACAGTTCAGCTGGGATACCGTCGTCTCCTGCTGCCTTGTTATTAGCAATGCTTCTTAAGGCCCATTCAACCTCACTCTTCAGGATGTCTGGCTCTAACTCACTGACCACACCGTCAAAGCTATCTCCAATATTATTATCCTTCCTATACAGATCTTCCGTATATTCTTGCCACCTTTTCTTGATCTCTTCTGCTTCTGTTAGGTCCTTACCATCTTCGTTTTTTATCATACCCATTTTTGCCTGGAATTTACCTCCGATGTTTCTAATTTTCTGGAAGAGGTCTCTTGTCCTTCCTATTCTATTGTCTTCTTCCACTTCCGCACATTGCTTGTTTAAAATAATTCCTTATCTCTTCTGGATAACCTCTGGAATTTTGCATTTAATTGGGCATTATCTCCCCCTATCACTGTTGCCTTTTGCTTTCCTTCTTTCTTGGGCTACTTCCAGTGTCTCAGCAGACAGCCATCTTGCCTTCTTGGTTTTCTTTTTCTTTGGGATGTTTTTTGTTGCCGCCTCCTGAACAATGTTGCGAACTTCTGTCCATAGTTCTTCCGGGACCCTATCTACTAAATCTAGTCCCTTAAATCTATTCTTCACCTCCACTGCATATTCCTTAGGAATATTAGTGAGCTCATATCTAACTGATCTGTGGGTCTTCCCTATTCTCTTTAGTCTGATTCTAAATTTTGCAATAAGAAGTTCGTGATCGGAACTACAGTCAGCTCCAGGTCTTGTTTTTACCGACTGTATAGATGTCCGCCACCTTTGGCTGCAAAGGATGTAGTCAATCTGATTTCGATGTCTACCATCTGGTGAAGTCCATGTATAAAGTCGTCTTTTAGGTTGTTGGAAGAGAGTGTTTGTTATGCACAGTGAGTTGTCTTGGCAAAATTCTATCAGCCTATGTCCTGCTTCATTTTGTTCTCCCAGACCATGCTTGCCTGTAATTCCAGGTGTCGCCTGACTACCCACCTTAGCATTCCAGTCTCCTGTAATGAAAATAACATCTCTTTTTGGTGTATTATCCAGTAGGTGCTGCAGATCCTCATAGAACTGATCTACTTCTGCTTCTTCAGCATCTGTGGTTGGGGCGTATATTTGGATCACTGTGATGTTAAATGGCTTACCCTGAATTCGAATTGAGATCATTCTATTGTTTTTTGGATTGTATCCAAGCACTGCTTTAGCCACTTTATTATTAATTATGAAGGCTACTCCATTTCTTCTGTGGTCCTCTTGTCCACAGTAGTAGATCTGGTGTTCATCTGATGTGAACTGGCCCATTCCAGTCCATTTCAGTTCACTGACACCTAAAATGTCTATATTTAATCTTGACATCTCACCAATAACCACATCCAATTTGCCCTGGCTTATAGATCTTACATTCCAGGTTCCTATGGTGTGTTGATCTTTAGAACATCGGATTCGTCGTTCACCACCAGCACCGTCGGCCGCTAGCCATCCTTTCGGCTTTGGGCTAGCTGCGTCATCACATCTGGGGCTAGTTGAACATATCCTCTGTTCCTCCTCAGTAGCATTTTGACCATCTTCCGACCTGGGAGTCCCATCTTCCGATGGTATACCGACATATCTCTGGTTGTACTGATCCATTTAGTTTTCACGGCAAGAATACTGGGGTGGGTTGCCATTACCTTCCCCAGGGATCGTATTTAGTCTGACCTCTCTGCCACAACCTTCCCGTCTTGGGTGTCCCTTCACGGTTTAGCTCATGGTTTCATTGAAGTGCTCAAGCTCCAGCACCACGACAAGGTAACGATCTCCTTTGCTGGAGAGCTTATGTAGAGGTCTCCCCAAATCAACAGTCCTGTGGTGTGGGCTGAAACAGAAGGTGACTGAAAATGATTAAATACACAATTGGACAGTTTAATTTTAATTTCATTTTATATTTAACGATATTTAATATATTTAATTTAATTTGAGGGGCGTGGTGGCTCAGCGGGTAAGACGGCAGGCTTGTCAATCGGAAGATAGCAAGTTCGGAGGTTTGAGACCCTAGCCCCGTGTGACGGAGTGAGCTCCCGCACTCGCTCCAGCTCTTGCCAACCTAGCAATTCAAAAGCATGCAAATGCAAGTAGATGAATAGGTACCACTTCGGTGGGATGGTAACAGCGTTCCGCGCGCGTCATGCGGCCACATGACCGTGGAAGCGTCTTCGGACAACGCTGGCTCTTCGGCTAACAAACGGAGATGAGCACCGGCCCCTAGAGTCGGACACAACTGCACAAATGTGCGGGGGGAACCTTTACCTTTTATATTTAATTTAAACTCAAAGGTCATGTGGCCCTCTCTGCTGAATATGTTGTACAAGCCTGCTCCGGAAAGACAGCTTGTGTGACAGGTGGGATAACTCTAACATCTCAAGGGCCACAACAGGTGGTGCTGCAGGTCTTTTAGGAATGCAATTGGATTAATGCACATGAACATGGATGCTCAGATACACTTCCCTCCCATACATGCTTTCCTTATGCACAAACTCATTCTTATCTCCCCCTGCAAACATATACCTCCTTATTATAAATATATATGCACCTAGCAAAGTAATTGCTATATTTTCCCCAGCACTGCATTAGAAATGCAGCCCTTTTGACTTTTATTAGCAGCGGTGGCGTCAAAATTTGATGGTGGTGTCAAATTTTGGCACAGATGAAAGGGGGCTGGATGGAGTCACAAGTTTTCTTGAGATTGCATGTGTTAAAATTTATTTATTTATTTATTTATTTATTTATTTATTTATCAAATTTTTATCACCGCCCATCTCCCCCTCAGGGAGGGACAGATGTTAAGGGGTTATGGGACAAGTTGCCTTCAGTGAGCCCTTTCCCCCCTCTGTTGCTGGGCTTATTTATTTAACCTTTCCCTAGGGACTCAATCTCCAGAACTGCTTAGAGAAAGTTTGCTTCCTGTTCCATCTTGTCTGCTTACTGAGAGCAGGTGAACAAACAATAATAGGAAGGAAGAGGAGTTGTGCCAAGAGACTCAACAGTGAGTAAGGTGATCTTTCCATGGGTGTGAGTCTTGAGAGTGTCCAATGATGTTGGCCACTGAATGAGGATCTTTCCTTCTAATACACAATCAGCCTGGACATCTAAAATAATGTCCAGTTACAAGTTAGAGACTGAACTTTTAAAAGTTCTATTGCTAACTCAGTACATTTTAGGTGGTACCTAACAGTCTTGTATCATTCTTTCGTTCAGAGTAGTTCAGAAGTATATAACTTTTTCTGGGCCAAAGGCTGTCCTTGTCCTTTGAGAGGAATGTTGGGTAATGCTGCATTGGAAAATGGTGGGTCTAGGACAATAATGCTTGATTTCATTTACATCTAAGTTAAATACGTTGACTTTCCAATCAGAGAGTTGGAGAGTTATATTAAAAATTATGATTTGGTAATATAACAACTTATGTCATGTTCTGGGGGATGCACCCAAGAGTTTCAGAGGCCAGATAGCATCCCTGTTGCTTTACTTTTACACCTCTGGATTACTGTTACACATTAGGTCTTTGAGTAAGTGTGTGTCAATCTATTAATAGATCTTCCATGAATGAGTCTGATTTCCATTAAATATAAATGTAATAGAAGCCTGAGTTAATAACAAAGGGATAAACTCTAGGTAAATTTCCTGGGTTGTCATGTAGAGATAAAAACATAAAAATGGGTCTTTTAATATGCAAAAATGGCATTTCGCATGTGCTGCAGTTTGCAGGTATGAAATATATATCTATTGTATAAGCTCTATTCATTTTACTGGGACATACACAGGATTCTTATGAGACACAATTGAAATAGTACATGCATTGCAATAGTTGTCAGTAATGTTTCCACTGCTCATAATACTCATACATATCTTGCATAATTAAGCATGCAACATCAACCACATAATTGTGATAAAAGTCATTTATGTTTCTAATTTAGATCCATTTATTTCTGGAATTACTTTTTGCCCAGGTATATCTGTATGTTTTATATTCTTAGATACATATGGAAAACACATGTTTTGCATACAACATATCCCAGATTCAGGTTTTGATACCTTTTTTCCCAACCAAGTGCCTTCCAAATAGACAACATTCAGGAGTACAAGCCAGTACTAAATTGGGGAGCTGTTGTAGAAAATATTGAGCTAGATAGACCAGTAGTCTAACTTGGAAAAAGTTTCTTGTGTTGCTTTGTACATAGGAAGTGTTGGAACAGCCTTCAGTTTTCAGGTGAAGAAACTGTTAGACCAATGTGCTCAAATGGGCAGTAAGGACAGCTGGGATATCTCCTTTGACCTTACACTACCTCACAAGTTTAAAAGACGGCACAGCTTTAGCATTTCTGATGGTACTGATATCCCAAGAGATGGTTGCACATGGAGGTCAGCGTGTCAGTGAATCAGTTCCCCAGACTTACTGTCTCCAAACTGGCTTGAGATAAACATAAATTGGGGGAAAAAATCACTGACACTTCAAGTAACTTCCTCCTTGCGACCTTCTACTAAATCGGGCCTGTCCTAGCCTGTTTTGAAGCTTTGATTCTTGACAGAGATGCAGGGGCAAGAATGAAGCTACCACAAATTTCATTCTGTAGTATGCATCGCATAATAGGCCATGCAAATTTAATTAGTCTCTTCTGTAATTCCCTCCTTCATCATGCTGTCCCATATCCCTCTTTTGGAGATCTCCTTGCAATCTGCCTTAGAAACTTTATAGCATAGATAATATATTTTGCAAGAACAGTAACTGCATTTAATTATCAAATCTCTCAGACATATACATTTGTGTATTAAAACTTAAGTTCAACAGTTCTGGAAAATTACAATTAGAAGCAGCCGTAACTGTACATCAGTTTGCTTGTAGGGAGCCAAGAAAAGTATTACATGGCAGGATTTTTTATACATGAAGCATGTAAAAAGAAAATACTCCTGCTTATTTTATTAATTGGGCTGAGATTCTGGTTGTTGTGACAAGAAGCAAATCTGTCTACAGCTTTCTTCAAATCATGAAACTACATCAACGTTTTCCCTCAGTACCAATCACTGGTCATGCAATTCTTCAGAGCTAGCAGAGCACTCAACCTATTTCCGCTGAGGATCCCTCTTGTTGAATCCCAGAGAATCTGCATTTCTTTGAGGCAGTTTCTTTCATAAAAAGCTGTACAACTGTCAAATGCTGTTTGCTTGTCATTTGAAACCATATTCAGAAAACGGACCAGATTTCTCTTATAAAACAGTCTTTTTGGATTAGACCAAATCTTTGCTGTTTTCAGCATAGGTTTTTCCTCCTGTCCAAAATTCTAGCAGAAAAGGCTAAGGTGGAGACAGAAAATAGGCAATGCCAAATCAGCTGGATTATTTAGGGGAGGGGAGCCTTAGCTTCCTCTATGGGGTTTTGCTTTGTTTCCATCCAGGAGGGAAACTATGCGATTGGCTTAGGCCTGTTTCAACCTGGAAAGTTGAAGAAATTTCCTCCCTACTTACCTGCTCTGGTTTTTGTTGTTGTTGTTGTTGTTCAGTCGTTTAGTCGTGTCCGACTCTTTGTGACCTCATGGACCATAGCACGCCAGGCCTTCCTGTCCTCCACTGTCACCCGGAGTTTACTCAAATTCATGTTCGTTACATCGGTGATGCTATCTAACCATCTCATCCTCTGCCGTCCCCTTCTCCTTTTGCCCTCAGTCTTTCCCAGCATCAGTGTCTTTTCCAGGGAGTCCTCTCTTCGCATTATATTACTTTTATTCTGAGCTGGAACAGTGACTGAATGAGGTTTCTTTTTTAAAAAGAAGAAGGGTCTGGAAAATAGTGGATTTCAGTTATAGAACCATGAAGTGGCACTTTTTCTGCTTTCAGTCAGGAGAATGGGGAGATCTGGAAATAGTAGAGGATGCAGCTACCACCTCTTGTTTAAGGTTTTGAATAATCCCTGAGTAAAAAAAAATCCCTGATATTAAAGGCTTTCTAATTCCTTCCTTCCTCTGGAAGTCCACTGTACCCCCAAAGTCTCTGGATCTCTATAATGGTGTCAGATGAAGTATAGGGGGAGGACTTCTCAGTGGGATGAATGTCTTTTACCCTGCCCAGATCAGAGTAGAAGGCACATTGCCTTCTTCTGCTTTTGCTTTGCCCAGTTCACCAGGGGTTTTCAATATTTTGGGATGTGGAACCTGTTAAAGAAAAAAAAAATCCCAGAACCCCTAATCAACAGATGTTTCTGAGCAAAATAGAATGGGTAATTCTCCGTCTTAGCATTTTCTTCTGCCCGCACTTCTCAGAATTCAAGTCTTGATTCCATCTCTGACCTTTGAATCCACGTTTTCATCTGGGCTACCCAAGTTCTATGCACCCTATTCTACACTGTTCACTATTCAGAGAAGGGACATGCAGTTCCTGCACATATGAGGGACTCCTAAGGCTATGTAGACCCACTTTTGGAAGCCCAGTGGGATCATTAATGAATTTGATTGACCTGCTGTGATTCAGTATTTTTGCCAATTAAGTACTGTAATGTTAGATAGCATCACCGATGTGACGAACATGAATTTGAGTAAACTCCGGGAGGCAGTGGAGGACGGGAAGGCCTGGCGTGCTATGGTCCATGACGTCACGAAGAGTCGGACACGACTAAACGACTGAACAACAACAACAAAAATATAGAACATGTTTTACTTGCTGTTTTTACAATTGCACGACGTCTCTGCAAATTATCCTAATTAATGGCTTATACCTGAATAATAATCACGAAGAACAATGTGTTGGACCCCCCTGCCCCAGTGTTCCCATCGTTCTCCAGAAAGCACTTCCCTATGATAAGTACAGTATCTTTTGGATTCCAATTGGGATCTAAAGAAAAGCTGTTTTCTTGAAAGACTTCTTTCTGTTCATAGTGGAACATGGTTGAATTTTAGAGATCATGACCAAAATGGGGAAGAATGTTCTTTTCCTTTCTTTCTGTTAATAGTTGGTGAACAACACCTATGGAAAATGTGTCCCTAATCCTATTAGCTGAGTTAATATAGAATTATTAAAAGCCTTGATACACAGGATTTAACACAATCTTTCTAGCAGGGTGTGATGTAATCTATTTTTGTTCCTCAGCTACCAGATGGCTTACCTTTAAGTAATTTCCAATATGTTGGGAGATCAAAAGACATCCTCTAGCTGCTGAGACAGTAATCATTCCTCTCTGCTGGGGGTTGCTTGGTACTGGGGTGGGATATGCAAAAGGCTGCTGGCATTTCCAGCCATAGAAGGCCGGCATTTCTTCTGACTTTGAAGTTAATAATCCTTCAGAAGTTGAAAAACTGTGGAATTTTCAAAATGCTTTTAATGTTCTATATGCCATGCACTAAAGTAAATATCTGCAAATAACAGTGAAGATTGGCACATGCAAATATTTCACAACTGCAGATTAATGTACCCTGTGACACCATAAATTGCTGCTGCTGCTGCTGCTGCTGCTTCTTCTTCTTCTTCTTCTTCTTCTTCTTCTTCTTCTTCTTCTTCTTCTTCTTCTTCTTCTTCTTCTTCTTCTTCTTCTTCTTCTTCCTCCTTCTTCCTCCTTCTTCCTCCTTCTTCCTTCTTCCTTCTTCTTTCCTCCTCCTCCTCCTCCTCCTCCTCCTCCTCCTCCTCCTCCTCCTCCTCCTCCTCCTCCTCCTCCTCCTTCTTCTTCTTCTTCTTCTTCTTCTTCTTCTTCCTTTTGCATTGATAATGATTTTGGGAAAGGAGGGGGCTTTAACAATCTTGTACAACACAGGCTCAGGATTCTATCATTCCAAGTGAGCATATAAATTGTCAGTGTAGAATGAGACCAGACTTTGGAACCTTATGGATTTCTGATTTATTTCAGCAAGTAAACAGTGTGTCAAGGTATAACAGGAGAATGAGACAATTATATAACAAGAGTGCAAAATAAACACATATATAAATGATCCCAGGATAATTTATGAGAGGAAATTAGATCTTAGAAGATGGCATATTTTATTATGAGGCAGCTAAACTGATCTGATTTTTAAGTGGCTGAAACTGACCCTTCATATACAATATGGTAGCATAGGTCAATGGTAAAATTTTATACATTAGCTATAGTAAAGGTAAAGGTTCCCCCCGCACATTTGTGCAGTCGTGTCCGACTCTAGGGGGCGGTGCTCATCTCCGTTTGTTAGCCGAAGAGCCAGCGTTGTCCGAAGACGCTTCCACGGTCATGTGGCCGCATGACATGCGCGGAACGCTGTTACCTACCCACCGAAGTGGTACCTATTCATCTACTTGCATTTGCATGCTTTCAAATTGCTAGGTTGGCAAGAGCTGGAGCGAGTGCGGGAGCTCACTCCGCACGCAGGGCTAGGGATTCGAACCTCTGAACTTGCGATCTTCCGATCGACAAGCCTGGTGTCTTACCCGCTGAGCCACCACGCCCCTGATATTAGCTATACATCCCATCTAAATACATCTGGACCTAAAGGACTTGACAGAATAAATATGAGAAGAATCTGGTATGTGGGGGTTTGGGGGTATATATATATACCCCCAAACCCCCAAATATCAGATTCTTCATACACACAAACACACACACACACACCCAGCAGTGACTGCACAGCACTTTCTGTATTCCTACTGTGTACAAGGCAAAGATTTTTCAGTTCATACATCATTTACAACTACTACAGAGCTTTAACAAAGCCAGTACATCTCTTTTAAGGGAAGGGAAGGGAATGTTCTAGAAGTATTATGCTGAATAAGCAGTTAGTGTGAAGGGATACTTATGAAAGAAAATGCTTGCCAAGAAGCCAACTAAGTAAACAGTGGCATATTTGCATGCTATGATTTTTCTGGAAGGTTTCAATTAAAATGACAAAAGACAATTTTATTCCCTTGGCTCTCAGCTTTATGATTGTTTAGAGAGACTGCATTACAGGTATACAAGATCCTGTACACAATTTGACATATGGTCTTCTATTATTATTGGCATGACAGAGCTACGCATGTTGTAAATTATACTAGCATACCAAAATAACAAATTTCGCAAATTAACAGGGAGGAAACAGATGACAAGTATTTTCATTTCCACTAACAGATCAACAACAACAACATGTTTATTACAGCCTTAAGGCCAGATACAATAAAAGTATATAATAGCAACATTCTTACATTTATATATATATATATATATATATATATATATATATATATATATATATATATATAAAACAAACAAACAAAAACAATTAGTATAATATGATCTAAAATTGATTTAGAATGAAAATACTAAAATAAATTGCAATAAAATAATACGATAAGAAATTCTAAATCTAAGTGATGGTGTGGCGTATTGTGCAGATGGTAGCACAAAACTGGGCAACCTGGGAGGATATTTTCGGGTCCTTGTCCGAAAGAAGTAGCATTAAATAGAAATCACACTCCCTGCCTGGAAATTTCTTCAATAACGGATATATAAGGATTTGTCTAGAGTCCTTATATAGGGAACAGTATAACAATATATGGCTTAGGGTTTCTATTGAGCCGTCACCACATGGACATAACCGAAGGTGCATAGGAGTACACTTAAAACGTCCAAAAAGGACTGCTGAGGGCAGTGCGTCCAGCCTGACTAAGGTGAAAGCTTTACAAAATTTCAAAATTGTGATGGAAGAGAGAGAGAGAGAGAGAGAGAGAGAGAGAGAGAGAGAGAGAGATCTTTTAAAAATTCTGTCACCTTCTTTTTCTACCTAAACCTAGCTCAAACATTATGAAGATAATACTTAGAAGCATCTTGCCGTTAAGATTCTATTGCAAGAGTTCTGCTGCTGAAATTTGACAGCAAATCACATCACCCCTGTTGGTGCAAATGAGGAAAGGACAGAAGGGGAGTTATTAAGGAAGAAGAATACAACATTAGGGCTGCAAGTCGCCCATCTGTAGTTTAACCCAGAGGTGCTGAACCTGAAACCTCACATGAAAATGTTGTATAGTCCACAGGAATGTCCAAACGTTGGTCTTAAATTATAGTTTTTAATGTAACAGAAAGGAATTTATTACATAGTATCCTATTCATTATATTTAATTTGTATTATACTGAAATGTAAATTAAATGAAATCAAATGTAGTTTTTGTTCTGTTCCAACCCACTGTTTTTTGGATTATCACCCTCAGTACATTATTCAAACACCTAGTAGAATCTAGATGTTGCACATCTCTTTAACTCATCTTTCTAGTTTTCTACTGAGGGCAACAGACTGGCATGAGTCAACTCATAGGAAGATTCTTCTAGCAGTAGAATAAGATTCAGGGTCTTCATTAGATAATATAGGACCAGAAAAATGCAAGGAATTTTTGCTGGTCCTCTATATCCCACCTTCCCCGTTTGCATCTGAGAAAAATGTGAATGTATGGAATAGAAATTGTAAATTACAGAACACATATTGTAAAGCTTCCAAATTGCTTAACTCCCACTGTCCTACCTTTATGGAACTGGACAATTTTAATTCTAGTCTTAGACAAGCAGGATTATATTAAGTCAGTAACAAATATAAACTAGAATTAACTAACATGAAACATGCTTTTAAAAATCAGCATCAGTGCAAAACGCATAGAAGCTGGTGTACAGTATGCAAAATACAGAATATGCAGAATCTGAAACACTGTTGCAAACTTTCTAGATGTATTCCAAGCTGGAAAAATCAGTTCTGAATTAAAAGTTAGGCTGTTTTGAGCTCAGAATTCTTTCAGAACAATGGGAACAATGTCAGAACGCTCCAGGTAATGGCAAAATAATCTCTTTCAAATTAAAAATGTTTTGAATTGAGAATATTTTGCACACGATTGTTAGAACCACTATTTGAGTGTGTTTTTTCCATTCAGGATTACCACATAACCATGAAAACCATATATGGATTAAACATAACATCATGCTGTTTCTGCAACTGTTTTTACTTTTCCCACAAGCCATTACTGTTTCAAAAAACAGAGAAGGGAACTCTTTGCAACTGTGAGAGCTGCCAATCTATTGTTGGATTTATTTTGTTTCAGGGTTATGAACAGCCATTGTGAGTCTGGTGCAGCGGCAGGGCGATAGTAATTTTTGTCCAGGACTAATCTTTTAAATGGATTGACTGACAAAAATAAATAAATAAATAAATAAATAAAAGGCCTCTTGGCAGCCACTCCCATTTGGAAAGTCAGAGCTAGATTTCCAAATCAAACAGAATAGCGGTGTCAGGGACATAGCTGGGGGAGAAGGAGGGGGCCCTCTCCAGGGAGACAAACGCATGCGCAGTACGGAGTCTCTTTGGTTCCCTCCTAAGAGAGTCAAGAAAGCACCACCTTAGTTTAATGGGCTTTTTCCCTTAGCGTTTGCTAATTCATTTCAGTTTAGGTGGATTCTGTCTAGCAGAGTAGAACAATAAACACTAGAGTTTCGACACTTCGTCTCAGCGTGGTTCTTCACTCTTAGTCAGGACAGGCTGGCTTACTAACTGGATCTGGATTCATTTCTCATCTCTCTTTTTGGAAATTTGTCAACTTGTGTACAGTTGGGGAACAAGTATTAAGAATGTTGTGATCTTAATGCATTATTTAGAACATTAATATGGATGGACACGTGAACTTAATTACCTACATTTCTTCTATCACCAACAAAGACCAAGGGGGAAACAATCCAATAAAAATCAAGCCCTAAAATCAGGATAAACTGTTCAAAGAATAAAATCTAGCCCCCAGGAAGATTAGCACCAATTTAAAACCAATCTTCAGATCAAATTATACATTATATCAACTAGGTAGTATGCAGCTGATCCTTTTCACTGTCACCTGGAATTAAACACACTGAACCCCGGTCCAGTTTGGCATGACGGTGCTTGGAGAAGTGGATATTTAAACCTTCAGCCGTGTCCTGATGCTGTCTTACAACTCCCTTCCCCCTGTGCAGGAGTTAAGAAAGTTACCATTGGCGGCCATAGACCGCCAATGTTTTCTATTGCCTTTAAAAAATAAAAAGAAGCTTATAAAAAAATGTATTAGCTGTTGCTAATCTTCATTGCTCTGTTCCTTATTGCATAATCTTTCAAAAGGGTTTTAAACTACCTTTTGAGCAAGCACTTTTAATCAAAAGCATTTTTTCATGCATATCTCTGGCCCAAAACATGTATTAGGAATAGTCCGCATCACAGTTGAGAAGGCTGCTAGCTAGTTTGAAATCCATGGTGCACGTGAACTGTATTACATTGTGCTTGTTGAAACTGTATCAACAGCTGTCTCCACTTGCTGTTTTTTATCAGATGAATGTCCCAAATTATTCTTGCAGAAGAGAGCACCAATGACTTTTTAGCTTGTCATGTATAATGTTTGTTTAAACACTCTTATAGAACTCCTATAGCATGTAGAGACACCAACAGGAATTCAATTGTTTGCAGAAAGCAAACTGTCTATGCTATTCAAGAGCATAATGGCACAGCATTCTTGGTGTTGCTTAGCATAAAGATGATCCTAGGAAATGAAAACAGATCTGAATCTTTCAACATTTCATTTACAGAGGTCTGCATAATGTTTACTATTATCCCATTCATCAAAGCATTATACTGATGCAAAATTAACAGGGATTTCTAAAATGAGGCATTTTAAGAACTGACTCCTTCTATGGTCAGCTGGTACTTAAGAGCCAGTCAATGAGTGAAAGAAACAGCCACCATTCATAGCTGGAGGTATATTCTGCTTGGTATCTCATTGAAATGACAGAGGTTTAATCTGCTGCCTGTTCAACTATTAGGACACAGTTGCAAGAGGAAACAGGCTGGCTGAAGAAAAGGGTGCTGGTCATAATGAAAAGATATGACTTATTATTTCAAACATGAGCATCAGGAAAGAATTTTGGGGAAAGATTACACATAGTCAAAACTAACAAATGGTTGTATTGTTCCTGCTCTTAGTAAAACATAGGGATAACCAAAACCCTTGATTACATTCATATTTTTCTGGAAAGCACTGTTTATAAAACTCACTCTCCCATTCCCTCAGTGCATTGCAATTTACAGTGGCTGGCAAATCTGAGATTGTAGTCACGAGGAAGTTAATAAATATTGCCCATATCAAGTTTGCAGGGCCTCCTTGATTGTAATTTCATTTGAGCCTGGATCTGTGTACACTACAACATAATGCTGGTTTCAGTATTATTAAATTCTCATGGGTCTGCATCTAATTTTTATTATATGCATGTTGCCTTATTCTGAAAGTTACAAATGTCTTTATTTGCTCATATGCATCTCTCAAAATATTATTTTCTAGCCTAGATGTAAAAAAAAGGATAAAATCCAGATCTCTTTTGAAGAGTTCAGTTATGGGAAAACAAACAGCATACAGTATTACATATGGTTTTATTTTGTATCACTACACTTGATCTTAGCCAAAAGGCCAAGAAGTGATATTACTACATATTTGAGGCTGGAACATTCTGAATTTTTTAAAGCCATATTGCTATCTTTTAATATGTTTTAAAATATGGATTGTTCTTATTTCAGGAGTTCTGCCCTTAATCTATTTTTAATATCAATGAATTTTGGATTGTGAAGACAATAATTGTTGAATAAATTTACATCAATGTTGGATTCACTTTCAGAAATATATGTTGGAGGGATAAAAAGGTGTTTCTAGAGCAGTCTTTCTCAACCTTGGCAACTTTAAGATGTGTGGACGTCAACTCCCAGAATTCCCCAGCCAGCATGAATGTCTGGCTGGGGAATTCTGGGAGTTGAAGTCCACACATCTTAAAGTTGCCAAGGATGAGAAAGACTGCTCTAGAGGCTGGAAAAATTAACAGCAGCTGAACTTTCAAATGAGGGCAATTTAAGTCGTCTTCAGTCATTCTGAAATCACATTAAGTCTTCATGCAATGAAAGTGAGCTGAAATCAAAACAGCTCTTTTTATAGCTTTTCCTTGTGTTGCCCCCTGCTATGACTCTTGGTGGTCTCCTAATGTAGATCCACTATGTATATCAGGGAGCTCCCTATTTCCATGTGATTGCAGACCTTGATCTTATAGGGTAACAAAGTTATAGGAATCAGATACAGAATTTCATAGCAATTAATTTCCTTTCATGTTCTCCAACAGCATCTGCATGAGATATTTGTCCTTGGGTTGTCTTGGAAATTATAAACAGAAATACATTGGGCCATATTACATATCACTCAGTACAAAATCTCCATTTGTTAGGACCTCAAGGCAGAAGTGTAATAATCAACTTGATCACTAATTGTAACTAGGATCGTGAATATTGATGGAATTGCAATTAAAGTTGCTCATGTGAAAAAAATATTATAGCACCCGAGCAGGATCTGTGGTAGTCAGTTTTTTTGGATTAGAGGAAAGTTCCTTGGGGTAAGGGTAAAAAAAAAGCCATGATGGCAATGACCATGCAATCAAAGCCCAGACTTCTTAGCCAAACTGGAATTTTTACAAGCATAATAGAGAACGATGAGATTTTATGATGCCGTTTCTTCAAAATCTTTAGAACCAGACTACTAAAACCTTTATGAGTTGATATATTAGGGCTGTGCAGCACTTTAGATTTAGAAGGAGAAACATGATTTGGAGCACATAATGATATATGTATACACAGCAGCTGTCAAAACACTTGAAGCAACTGATCCTGGAAAAAGGCTCATTTGGCTTCGGGTGTTTCTGACAGATCTGCAAAGTCTACTCATATAATACTTCAAATCAGTTCTCCCTTGAAATCCAAAACCCTGCACAGATGTAATATGTATTATTTATTATCAATTCTTTATTGAATAATTTGATTATTTTCTATTGTCCCAGAGTGCAGAACATGGAATTATAGTCTTAAATTACAGGAAGGCAGATCTCACTGATGAGCTTTGCAAAGCACATCTTTCAGATGCCCTGTGTAGCTCTAGTTAATACCAGATTACTTTCCACAGATTTCAAAATAGACCATCAATCTTTTATTGTGGTCACTGAGCAACTTTTTCAAAATAAGTTTGAATGTTTGTACATGAACATTTGAAATATAAGATACTACCTCATACCAGACTGGACAATTTCTTCATCAAGCTCACTCTATCAACTGGGTCTTGGTAAATTTCTGCAAACTGGCACCCTCCAGATGTTTTTTTTAAGAATTCTGGAAACTGTACTCCCAGCAGATATGAAGTGGCTTTCTACTCGTGTGCTATTTTCAACTGGCTGAGTACAGGACTGAACCTGGAATTTTCTACCAGCGAGCGCATGCTCTTGTCAATGAACTTTTTCATTATAGGAATTGCTTTTTGCAAAGCAAAATGAAATGTTTATATTCTTACCTGCATTTTTTAAATTAATCCATTGCTATCAATAGCATTGGTATTCTTTCTATTTACACAGCAGAGTAAATTTGGAATATGTATATCTTATCTCTTTCCTCATTCTGTGAGAAGGTTCTCTAATATTAACCATGAGCTGGAACTCATGAATGCTGCTAGGGTAAAAAGGGAACAGAGATAGATGAGCTTCATCCTGAATTTCTGGATTACCTGGCTTCCAAGTTTTTTTGTAACAAAAATGGGCAAAGCTGAAAGCAGCATAAATTTAACAACCATTTGTGTTATTGTGACAAAATTAACAGGAACTGGAATGGCACAGATGGCTCACTCTCAAACTGGTAATATTTGTAATCAGAGTATGAATTACAGTTTGCATTCATCTATGCATGAAAAAGAGCAGGCATTTGTTATTTATTTGTATAGTGCCATCAGCATGTATGGTATTTGCCGAAGGAAAACAATATCCATTGTTTCCAGAAAACTCTGAAAGAGATAACAATAATTTTAAAAATACTTTTAAAACAATCAAAGTGAAATTATGCAGTTGGTATAATTTGATATAAGTTGCATGTAATTAATTTGTCACGTTTGCTTCCTTTCAGTACAAAGAATGTAGCTTCTATATTTTAATTTGCCAGCAAAAAAAAGCTTATGCATTTGGAAGGACAAAATCACTTGGGAGATAATTTGTTAATTTTTAATTAAATTATTTTCATGCCTTTCTGATATCATTAAAGAAGAAAAGAATAGAGGGAATGAATAACCCATTCATTCCTTTAACAAAAAATAGTAAATTTTAAAAGCTGAATAAGATTATTATTATTATTAAGCAAAATACAACAGATGCCACATCTATGATTTTTCATGCCAGATACATCATTTAGATTCAGTAAGGGATTGCTATTGAAAATACTGGAGAGGCCTCTGTTCTCAGTGGTGCTGCTGTTCTAAGATTAAACACCGGAATCTGTCGGTAAGACTGATCATAGCAATGTGCTTGATGTACTCTTCAAAAGCATTCATTTTAATAAAGAAATATTTATTTTACATAGCAGAGCTAGCAAGTGATTATTAAAGGTAATCATTTCATGTATTTAAGTTTTTCCCTTCCATTTTATTTTTCCCCAGCTGAATAATAGGGCTGTTGTAAGGCAGAATGTTGCCACTGTCCCACATTCTTTTGATAAAGCAACAAAGACTTAAGAAAATACCGTGATGAAAGCAATGTTATAGCTCAAAATCTTTTCTTTGCAGCTGTGGTCCAAATTGCAGAAGTTTTCCACACACTTAAGATTTACTTTAATTCACAGTGGGGAAGTTTACCATGGACATCTGAAAAATATATGATTTTTCTTTCAACACAGTGATTTGTCTGACTATAATTATGATTATTGTGTTCTTTGGGCAAAAGACTAGCTTCATTGTGGTCTCCATGTGTTCATGCTTTGTGCAAACTGTAGGAGGAATGTTTGCTGGCCTGACATACAGAACAATTCCACTATTCAGAGTAAATAAACATCTTAAAACCTTTTTTTTCAAAAAAATAAATCTACCCTCCAATAATCAATGACACAGCTTGATGTTATGCTGGTCTACTCAGAATTATGGCTGCCTGACTTAAGAAGGACTTGTAGCAATATGAGAAATGCTATATGTTGCGCGCGCACACACACACACACACACACACACGTTCCTTGGAGGAATTCAGTATGAAGAACCTCAAGGACCACCATGTTCAGACTAGAAAGCAAATGGCTTCAAAACCAACCAAGGTCTAGACCAGTGCTTTCCAATCTGCCGCCGTTGGTGACACACCAATGGTGGCAGCGGTGGCGGTGTGGGGTGTGTGTGGGGATGGCGGCAGCGGCGGCAGCCTCCGCTAAAACACGGAAGCACTATAATGCGCCGCTACCGCCGCTGCCGTGCACACCCCCACCGCTGCTTCCGGGTTGTGTGGCGACACACCAAACTGTGTGTTGCGACACACTAAAATGTCACGACACACAGTTTGGAAAGCTGTGGTCTAGATCAGGGGTCGGCAAACTTTTTGTGCCGGGAGCCATTTTGACATGCTTGTGCACATTTTGAAGTGCTCAAGAGCCAGGGGGCGGGGTTTGCGGGCGGGGGCCAATCGCATGGAAGGGGGTGGGGTTTGCGGGCGGGAGCCAATCACGTGGAAGGGGGCGGGGGGCTTACGTGGGAGGGGGTGCAGCCAGCGGCTCCGCACAGCCAGCGGCTCCGCGAACCCGGCCCGGCCGCCCCACCGGGAGTGGCGGAGAAACAGCTGCCACCCTCCGCTCCCCAGAATATCTTGGGGCAACGGGAAACCTGCCCGGAGGGGTCATCAGGAGCACAGGATCCGGCCCCAGCCCAGCCCGGCCCGCAGCTTCGGCGCCCTCCCCTCGCCATCGCGAAAGTCCCAGGCGACGGCGGGGGCATGTTCGACCTGCTCGTGCAGCACGGGGCGGCCGCCCCCGGAGACTCCGTGCCCCCCCGGCTGCAGCTCTTCCACCGCCTCTCCTCCTCTCTGGCAGCCAGGGGGCCGCGGAGTCTCTGGGGGCGGCCGCCCCATCCAGCCCCCCCCGGCCAGGCCCGCGGCTCGCCCACGCCGCCCGGGTGCTGCACGAGCAGGTCGAACATGTCCCCGCCGTCGCCTGGGACTTTCGCGATGGCGAGGGGAGGGCGCCGAAGCTGCGGGCCGGGCTGGGCTGGGGCCGGATCCTGTGCTCCTGATGACCCCTCAGGGCAGGTTTCCCTTTGCCCCACGATATTCTGGGGAGCGGAGAGCATGGGAAGCGGGTGGGGAGAGCAGGCTGGGTTTCCCATCTGCGGCAGGATCCCCGGGCCGCACATCCTCCGCCACCGCCGCGGCCAAGCAGGCGCGGGCTCTTTGGCGAGAAGGGGAAAGGCCTTCGCCAGCGCCTGACATCAAGGGCGGCGCGGCACCCTCCCGCCCCATCAATACCCCCACCCCGCCGTTCGGCATCCTCTCCCCCCGCTAACCCGAGCCCTGCGGCGACCGGGGGAGCCGAGCCAGGCTCGGACCGGAGGCAGCCAAGGGGAGAGCAGGCGGCTCTTCGCCCTGCGCCGCCCTGCCGCTTGCGTCCCGGGCCCGCGCCCTCGCCCAGCACCTGGATGCCGCGGAGCAGCGCCATCTCCAGCCGCAGCAGCCCCTGCAGCCGCTCCTGCGCCGCCTCCGACAGCGCCGCGTCCTGGGCCAGCAGCGCCTCCCTGCCGGGCCTCGCTCAGTGCGAGAGCCAGGGGGCGGGTTTGCGGGCGGGGGCCAATTGCGTGGAAGGGGCGGGGGTGAGTTCAGCTGCGGAAGAGCCACACTCAAGGGGCCAAAGAGCCGCATCTGGCTCGCGAGCCGCCATTTCCGGCCCTTGGTCTGGATGCAGATTTAAACCATGGGTTATTTTCCTGATTTGCTTGGAAGCTAGTTCTGAGATAAAAGAAAACTATAGTCAAATGTGAGCTTCCAGAGTTGTTTACTCACATGCACAAAGACAGTGAAGAAACTATATGCCAGGCCACAAAACTTTCTTTGTATCTTGATTTACAAAGTTGATCAATGATAATGGAAATATGGTCAGCCTTATTTGAATTTGGTGATTTTTTTTGCAATCAATTCTTAACTGAATTACTCTCAAATATGATGTGGCAGTTCTAACTGTTACTATTCCATTTGAGCAGTTTGGGGTATTGTCTGACATGGAAAAGCAGCATATAAATAAATTACAGTAAATTCAACTAAACTCCTGGCCATTTCAAACCTCTAAAATAAAGTGCTACATATTCATAGAGGGGCTTTCAAAGTGAGCAAAACACCCTCCAAATCTGCTGTTCAAAATACCGCACTCCACATCCTTGCAAAGGCTTCCAGCATCATCTGAACATGGGTGGGCATGCTTAGAAGATACTTCCACCGGAATTGCTATATTTTAAGTAGATTCCACTGGAATTGTTGTATTTTAAGTGAAGATTTCCTAAGCAATGAAACGATATTAAAACGGAGTGTTTCCTAAGTATCCCTGCAGCTTTATTGATTCATCCAAGTAATAACTCTTTCATGGCTGGCCCTGCTAGCTAGGAATTTTGTGAAAAGCAGCCCTAAGACATCTGGGTGGGAGGGCCCTGAGCCAAGGGAGTCTTGCCCTGCTTTGTAGTCTTCTGTCCCTAAGGACTCTGGGTGAAGGAATGGCTGTTTTAAGCCATCTCGAGTCTCTGGGGAGTGGAGCCAGAGAAAAACTCCTTTTAGAGTTTTATTTTATTTATTTTATTTATTTATTTAATTTATATATATAACCGCCCATCTCCCCCACTTTGCTTTTGTGATCCTGTATGTGAATGAGCAAACCAATTATTATTCCCCTCCTGTATTAAATGAAGCAGAAGCTTTATTCTGCCACAACTCTAATGGTCGCTAATATTGTTGTAGGAAAAGGCTCCGGAAGATCATGTTCCACAGCAGTTTTCAAACTGCTTTCTATCTGTTTCACCTCCATCTGTGAACTCAGTTGTGGGACCCTGAAAGACACACCAATAAACTGTGGCGTGTTGCTCATCACTCTGCAAGTAATTTTTACCTTGCAGAATTTTCAAGCATTTTTTCATATTGATGTTTAAGTTATTTGTAGACTGCCCATTGCAAATTGTTTGACAGATGCATTACAACATAAAATATTATTTAAAAACCAATGCAATTAATGTAACATTAAATAAAATCAAGAACAAATCTAAGAAAAGAGATCAGATTAGCAAGATTAATAGCTGCAACGTTATTTTAAAAGATCTGGGATAATTGAAAGGTCTTGGCTAGCACCAAAAAGTCCTATGCAGAGAGATGCGATTCACAGATGGGGTGCAATTGTTTATTCAGTCATAACCATCTGCAGTAATTTGCATTATGCCACCCAGCATAACACACTTTGAAGAAAAGCTTCACATGAAAAGCTGTTTGGTACATATGAAGTTTCTAGATTATTTTCAGAGGTAGCCTCTTGAAGAGCACGTTGTTAAAATCCAAACAGGAAGCTACAAGAAACAATGAGGCAAGAGTACCCTTGTCCAGTTAGGACCATAGCTAGTTACCAATCTAAATTAGTTGCTGTACATTGAATGTGGGAAATCAGGAGTAGGTTATGTATCTTATGTATCTTATCTCTACAGTCCCTTGAGCTCAGAGAAGTGACATATGAATATAGTAAATAAACAGTAGACTCTACTAGACATGTAGAATCTACTGACTACCTAAATCTGTATTTTAACTAACATCTGTAGCTAAGAATCACTTGTTGGGGAAGACCACTTAAATTAGGAATGGGCAACCTATGGCCCTTTAGATGTTGACAGTGAAGGCTAAAGCTGATAGTGGCAGCCCCATTAGGTAGACCAGACCAAGAAATCAACTCCACGGAAGGCTGAAACTACTTTTGTTGAGATTGGCTATAATAACAGAACCTTGCAAGTCTGTACCTCCTCCTCCTCCTCCTAGTTCAGGGAGGCATATGCTTGAGCTGATTCTGAATGTTATCTTGTTATTCTGAGCTGAAAAAGTTTCAGCCCCTTTCGGCTAGGTAACGGTTCCTGCATATTTCCATCAAGGTCATCTTCCTTACCCTCTACAGGTAGGAATTGGAACTGTTGAGCAACTGGAGAACCTACCTTTGATTTAGATCAATGGGGTCATGCTCAAGGCCAAGGCCAACCAATACATAGAAAAGCAACTTCCATAATTCCCTGTCATTGGCCTTTCTGGCTGAAACTGAAGTTATAAACATCTAGAGGGCATCAGGTGATATGCTCCTATACCAGGATACTATACTATACATCAGAGCTTTCCAAACTGTGTGTCACGACACAAAAGTGAGTCGCCACACACAGTCTGGTGTGTCGCCACACAACCCGGAAGCGCTGATCATCATCAGCGCTTCTGGGTTTTCCCACGGTGGCGCGCAAAAATCTGAAAGCGGCAGCAGCGCTTCCGTGTTTTTGCGCGCTGCCGCAACGGCAGCACCAACGGCAGTTGGTGTGTCGCCGCGGGAAAACTTTGGAAAGCCCTGCTATACATAGATAATTTCTTTGACTTTAATATCAAGATGCAAGCCAATTTAAAACCTGATGCAGATGCAGTCAGGAGGGCTTTTAAGCATAACCAGTTGTGTACCACTAAACTAAAATTTATCTATAGCAATAGTGAAAAAGAAATGTTCAAGCACACGAGAGGAACTCCCCAGTACTACTACTAAAGAAGAAATTCAAGTTGCTATTTGGGAGGAGGCTTAGGGAGACTTTCAAGATGCACCTTTCTCTTACATCAGCTTGGCAGTGAATTCCTTTTCTTATCAAACTCTGTAAGAATCATTAGCGCACTTGTTCACCTTCACCTTGTAAAATACCACTGAATGCTATAAAGAGATAGCCCGGAAACCACCTTGTGCACAGTGAAAGATATCCTTTATTGTCTTTAAATCAAGGAACACTATTATGAAGAAAGATTCTTTTGAGATTATGTTGAAAAGCTATGTTTTAAAAAAGTACACCTTACAGTCTCAGACCTGCTGAGTGAGTCTCCAGCTAAGCTATTTTTCGATACCTATTAGCAAGCCATTAAAATATGTTCAAGAGAGATCACTCACATTTCTTATCCTACTGAAAAAGATGTTGCTTAAGTAAAAGAATGCTGTGATGTACAGCTTATTCCTGTCTGCATTATTCCAACTCTTCCTAGTAAAATTAATATGGTTTGATGTTTTATATTTCCACACCTGTATCCATACATGGATAGAGAGGAAGCATGCAGTCAATTGCTCAAAACCTGCAGCTATAAATGATATATTTGAGAAGCAGATTTATTATTTTGTTCATTTTATGTGTGTTCTATGGTCTAGTTCTCCTCTGTATCTCCCAAAGAAGCAGTGATACTATTACTGTATCTCCCAAAGAAGCAGTGATACCATTACTGACCATGCTGGGGTTGATCTTGATGTAAGAGAATAGAAAAATCCAGCACAATTTACAGAATACTATTTTTAACCTACATAAAAAGAATGAATAAGGATTTATAAGTCCTTATAAAAGAACACGAAAGACACTGCAGATTACAGCAACCAGAGAAATCTTCAGTAGCCGAACATGCTCTCAAGCAAACGGGACACAAAATCCTATTTGAAAACACAGAAATACTGGACAACACCAAAAGCCACTACACCAGATTATACAGGGAAGCCATTGAAATTCACAAACACCAGCACAGTTACAATAAAAAAGAAGAAAGTCTAAAAATTAGCAAAACCTGGCTACCAGTCTTGAAAAGCACAGCCTGCAAAAGGTCAACGAACTCAGCTCAACCACCAGGACATGGGAATACTTCTTATAATGAACATGCTAATCACGCTCAGCAACCACTTGTTAACATTTCAACACAACAAAAAAACCCACCTAATCTCTTATAACTTAGCTCTATAAATAAAAAACAAACATTGCCACTCTACCTGGGCACAGAGAGATCGCTTCTGTCTGTGCTCCTGGCCTCTGAAGATGCCGGCCACAGATGCTGGCGAAACGTTAGGAACCACAACTTCCAGAACAGGGCCACACAGCCTGGAAGACCCACAACAGCCAAGGATTCTTCTCATCAAAAATCTATTGCAACATCTATATGGCAGCAATGTTGTTTCTTTATTCTCTTTATATTGCACCTTTACTCCAGATGGCATATGATGCCCCTACCATCCATTTTAACCTCACAACAACACTGTGTGATCCCTTGTGAAATAGGTTGGGCCTGGGGTTACAAATGCATGTAAAAAGGGGTCTGAGCTTCAATCACAAGGTCACAGCTGCCATTTTGACTTTTTTGATACCCACCTCTCCCCATTGAAGCCCCAGGGTTAGGCTGAAAATTAATGACTAAGTTACTCATTAAGCTTCATTCTTTAGTGGGGATGCATTAGCCCCCCTGATCTTTAACCAACCACTATACCACAATATAGATGCAGTTTGGTGTAGTGGTTAAGGCACCAGGCTAGAAACCAGGAGACCGGGAGTTCTAGTCTCACCTTGGTCACGAAGCCAGCTGGGTGACTTTGGGCCAGTCACTCTCTCTCAGCCCTGGGAAGCAGGCAATGGCAACCCACTTCTAAAAGAAAACTGCATGGACTTGTCCAGGCAGTTACCCGGAGTCACCACTGACTGAAAGGCATACACACACACTACAATGGCCTACTTCACATAAAGTACTAAGCCATAAATATGGATTGTTTGCTTTTGCTTTAGCTTGTTGTATGAACCCCAGGCACTATGGTATGCAAACCAAGTTTTGAGAATTAGTGTGCAGATTGAACCCAGCCTATCACCAGAGTATATTCTGAATTCTCAGGATTTTATGGACAATTCAATGCAAGACTCCATTTTTCTCCTTTTTTCCAGTCCCCCCCCCCTTTTATTAAGAATTAAAGTAGGCAGCAAAACAGTTTCATTTTTCTAGCCTCACTAGGAAAGCGTAACTAGCTGCATTGCATTCCATTGTAAATTCCTCCCTTCTCCCAAGCCTTGATAACCCAACAAAGCTATTCTGCTTTTAAATTGCAGAGCAAGAATGTTTTTTCCTGTACTCAGCCAACTCTAAGTACATATGCAGATTATGATGTGAACTTAATATATGCATGCAATACTCTATTCCTAACCCTACCTCTTTCCTAATCTAGAGTTAAGGAAGAGTTTATAGAAGTTGATGTAACTTTTCCCTCTGGGAGTCAGAGTGGCAGCTGTCTTTTTCCTTGGTGGTAAAATCTTTGATCTTCTTCCATCCTACCAGTCTTGAAAAGCACAGCCTGCAAAAGGTCAACGAACTCAGCTCAACCACCAGGACATGGGAATACTTCTCATAATGAACATGCTAATCACGCTCAGCAGCCACTTGTTAACATTTCAACACAACAAAAAAACCCACCTAATCTCCTATAACTTAGCTCTATTCTCTATTCTTCACTCTAAAGGTGCTTCTTCCTAGCACCTTTTGCATTGGGTAGACACATCCCTAGGTGCTTCTTTCTCTTCTGGTTTTCAGCATGCTTCTCTGAATCTTGCCCAATTCTCTTCAGCAACTTATTCCAGATGTACCCATGACTAACAATCCTCACCAGTGTAAATGCTCCCAATCTAACTGTGGTTTACCAGCCCATATTGTTCTTTATTAAAATCTGAATTAGGACTTCAACATTCAGAGCTGTCTATTCCATTTGAGTTGCCAGCTGTGACCTCCATTCCACTTCTCCTTTTTCTCCTGCCGAGTGCTCACTGGTGTTTACTTAAGATCCCACTTTTAAAGTCAGTCCACCTGCAACCTCTCCTTTCTCTCCTATTAGCACCTTTCCTATGAAAACTAAAATATTTCTACTCTTTAGCAAAGCTTACATAAACTAGCACAAAGTGTTTCTTGGGTGTCTGCACAAAAGTATAGACATGTGACAAGCTGGCAGAAAACCACGGCAGTTATGGTGTGTCACGCAACCATTGGTTCTCACGCTGGACTCCTTTGTAACTAGAATCTTTCTATCATAAAAGGAGAGAAGAATTCTATACAGCAGCAATTCTATTACTCTTAACTTTAACAACGTTAGGCGGATAATTAATAAATAAGAATGTAATCCTGCATGGGATTCCTAAGAAGCAATTCATATGGGCTTGTTGGTTTGTTCACTACATTTGTTACCTGACCCAGTCATGCTCTCTGGGCATTATAAGGTAAAGGTTTCCCCCGCACATTTGTGCAGTCGTGTCCAACTCTAGGGGCCGGTGCTCATCTCCATTTGTTAGCCGAAGAGCCAGCGTTGTCCGAAGATGCTTCCACGGTCATGTGGCCGGCATGACGCATGCGGAACGCTGTTACCTACCCACCAAAGTGGTACCTATTAATCTACTTGCATTTGCATGCTTTCGAATTGCTAGGTTGGCAAGAGCTGGGGCGAGTGCGGGAGCTCATTCCATCACACGGGGCTAGGGATTTGAACCTCTGAACTTGCGATCTTCTGATCGACAAGCCTGGCATGCATTATACTACAAACTAAAAACAAAGCAAAAGTAACATCAAAACAACCAATGCTTCTTAAAATAAGTTATACAAACAGATATACAGATGCGGCATCTGCCCTATGGAACAGCTTTCCCCAAGATCCAGGAGACCTGACTCTCCTGGCCTTCCAGAAAGCTGTGAAGACCTGGCTCTTCCTCTAGGTGCTAGGCCGGGATGTCTGCTGAGCCCAGTATAGGCATAGTTGCATTGGCAGTATGTTATAATGCCTCGGTCAATGCGTTATGCTTATTTTTTAATGTTTTTTTTTTAATTTATTATTTGTGGTTTGTTGTGAGCCACCCAGAGTTAAGTATTGAAGATGGGTGGCCTTATAAATTTTCTTTTAAAAAATTCTAAACAAATAAAACCAATAAAACATGAAGGTTTAAAGAGCTTCTGGAACAAGAGATGGCAGGATGCTCTTTGGGGGTTACCACAGAAAAAGTCTGCCCCCTCATTGTGTCTTATTAACTCTGGTAAACTTCTTCCAAGTAGAGAGAGAGGCAGGTAGGCAGGCAGACTGACATATGTGTCATTAAAATCAGCTAAATTGAGTCAGAACATGGCATGATATCTGTTCTGTTTGTGTTTCAAGCCTTCAAAGCAGAATATGAAACATGCTTTATATCAGGTCGAGGTCTCTTGCAATGAATTTAATTAGATTTACTCTCAAGATGTGAGGATTACCTGTAATTTATTTCTTTTTTGAAATTTGTATGCCATCAATTTCATTCAACCCATAGTAGCTAATAGCAATTTAAACTGCAAACAATAAAGGATCCATGATAAACATAACATTAAAACCACAGTATATTAAAATGTCTACAACAAACAATAAAACATTAAAACATAGTAACACAAAAACATCTATAGTACAGAACAATCAAAATAACATCTTCCTGCCATAAAATATTAATAAACCCTATTACACAATCCCATGACAGTTACACCACATCCCGCAGATCACAATGAAAAGACAGCAATGAGACAACATTCAACTCCCAAAGGCCCCCTGGAATATTTAAGTTTTTAATGCTTTGCAGAAGACCGTCGCAGTGGGGGCTAATCTAATATCCAAAGGGAGGCTATCCCATAGTGCTGGTGTTGCTACTGAAAAACATCACCTCCTGGCTGCAGCCCCCTATTCTCGTGTATTTTGAAAAAACACATATAAATATGTTAAAAAATAATGAATAAATGAATTTGAGCCAAAAGCATAATCCTACGCAAAGTATCTGGATGTAGGTTCCACTGGGTTCATTAAGACTTGTTCTCAAAGAGGCTTAAGAGCTGCTCAAATACATTGACTGAGTGCTTGATTGGTGGAAGCTCAAGAAGCTCAAGAATGGAAAGATGTCAAGGAAACTCAAACACTTCAGAAATTCCTGACATGAATGCCTATCCCGTTTAGTGGTAAAGGTGGTCTCTGCGCCCCTGCCAGTACATCTTTGTGATCCCTGGTGGTCTGCACTGCAAGAGTTCACCTGACCCGGTTTGGCTGATGGCAGAACATATGATCACAGTTGGAGGTGGTATGAAAAGCGTATGGAACAAGCTGTGAGTGGTGCTCCTCAATTAGAGTGCCTTGAAGGTCAAACACTTAAAAAAAAAAAGTCCCCATGTGTCTACAACAGAATATGCCGTGCGCTCTGGATCTCTCATCATTTGCCTTTTGTCAAAAAAAAAAAAAAAAAGAGAAGCCAGTGCATATATTGTTTTTGTATGCTGCTGAAGGATTTTGTATATCCTGTTGCATGCATAACGAAGATCTTTGTGCTTTGGCAATGGTTGCCATAACTACTGCCATAGAAAGTTACATTGACAAATTCAGCCCTACAGTGTCTACGTGCTGGCACATTACCTTGTTGAATTATTCAATTAGGTGTGATAATGAGAGCTCATTGACATCATTAAACACTCAGGTGAATAAAGAATTCACTTTGAAGTACACTATTATTTGAAGTCAGTTGTGAGCAAACAAGCAATACTTATCACTACAGGGTACAAGTTTTGGAGAAGGAAAGTATTCTTGCCTACAAAAAAGTGAAGAAAGTTCTCATGGGACCAGATTCATTGTCACCAATTAAGAACGTATTAGATTTTATTTAGTGTTTCCTGGTTTACTAAGTTTTAGTTATCCTGTGTTTAATTTTAACTATGGTCTGTTGAAAAAAAAGCTTCAAATTTTTAAAGAAACAGTTTGATTTCCATAAATCATATCTATGATCACCTGCAGTTTAGAGATAGACAACTATGCTTAGCTGTGGTTACATGAAAGTATTTCCTTTTAATAGTTGTATTTAGAGCTGTTCATGTAATGCTAAATTATATTTTAGTGGCATATTCAAACATGATCCCTGAATGATTGACGTCAGTTTTGTCTGATAAAAAGTAAAGGTTCCCCCCACACGTTTGTGCAGTCGTGTCCGAGTCTAGGGGCCGGTGCTCATCTCCGTTTGTTAGCCGAAGAGCCAGCGTTGTCCGAAGACGCTTCCACGGTCATGTGGCCGGCATGATGCGCATGGAACGCTTTTACCTTCCCACCAAAGTGGTACCTATTCATCTACTTGCATTTGCATGCTTTCGAATTGTTAGGTTGGCAAGAGCTGGGGCTAGTGCAGGAGCTCACTCCGTCATGCGGGGCTAGGGATTCGAACCTCAGAACTTGCAATCTTCCAATCAACAAGCCTGGCGTCTTACCTGCTGAGCCACCACGCCCCCATTGCTGATGTTTTTTTTTTTTTTTTTGTCTGATAGGAAGAGAGTAATAAAGCATCAGTTCTCACAAATGTGTATCACTCTTCATGAAAATGGTTCTAAATCAAACTCTGGTGCTGGAATTCATACCAGGGCTTGGTGAAAAATCACCAATCTCCTGACACTTTGCCTTAGCTCAGCTTCTTAGCTTGACTTGGCAGAAAACTCAGAGACTAGGTTTGGCTAGGTTAAAATCTATATTGCAGTTCAGAATGAAGCTATACACACATGGGTGACTGCCCACTACAACATAAAGCCATCCGGGATTTTATATAATCTCAAGGGTTTAAACTAGATAATTTTCTTCCCATCCTTCTGAATTATCCATTTCTTGGCACGGTGGTTGTTGGTCTTGAAACTGGATGTTTGCGGTGTGTGTGTGTGTGTATCATTTCTACCCTGAGAACCACTGGTTCTTGCCTTATAGCTTCAATCCTTACTGGTGGGTTCATTCATTGACCTATGTAATGGTTTGATTAACTATGATTTGTAGACTAATTTACAACAATTTAAAACTGCACATTCCACAAATCCATAAACCAAGATCACAAAAACTGGGTCCTCACAACATGCTAAGCAGAAGTTAAATTACATAATGGCTTATACAATGCATAAATTTTGCATAAATTCCAACATTCAAAAACTGGAGATCTGGCACTGGTCTCATCATGACAAGCAGTTCAGGTGCTATGCAATTAGACTGGGATTATGTCTCATATATCGTCTATGACAGGGTTCCTCAACCTCAGCCATTTTAAGATGTGTGGACTTCAACTCCCAGAATACTCCAGCCAGCATGGCTGGAGTATTCTGGGAGTTGAAGTCCACACATCTTAAAATGGCTGAGGTTGAGGAACCCTGGTCTATGAGATATATAGTATCCATGTTTTGCCAAACTCATAAAAATCTACCTCATCTATGGATCTGAATCCTATTCCATCAGAATTCAGTACAAGTGGAATAAAAGAGAGAGAGGGGTTTTTGCAGGAATGGAAAGCTTACTTGTCCATGTCAAGAAAGAAGTGAAGAAGCAGCATGAACTCTAGCTTGGGGAGGGGGTGGGGTTGTCTTCATTCCTCACATGCACTTTCACTGCTTCCCATTTGCTTGTAGATCCCCAGGGATTCATTCTGCACAGTGATTCAGAGAGAGGAGCAGGGGAATCTCTTCTCTACACTCTTGTCATTGCTCATATATATGGAGAGATCAGGTAAAGCAGGAAGGAGGAGCACAGCCAGATGGTTCTGGAAGTTGACAGTGGGCTCCATGCTAGGATGTGGGTCTTGGCAGGTCCTCAGTAATTCCAACTGCTAATGCTAATGAAGTTAGCCAGGAAAAGCAGTGAGCTAATTTGCAGCTCCTACTTACTGTAACCAGAATATCTCTTCTGCTTAATATTAAGATTGATTCAATACTGCTAGATAGAAGGAGGATTCAGATATGCATACATATATCTGGGAAACAATTCTAATGCAAGGATGCAAATCAAAAGCAAGCATTGATTTGGAATTGAAATCTAGAAGTATTGGGCTCAGCCCAGTTATACTATCTAGATCAGTGTTTCTCAAACTTGGAAACTTTAAGATGCGTGAACTTCAACTCCCAGAATTCCCCAGCCAGCAATGCTGAAATAAGGCATCTCTTCCTCCATTTCCTCTTTCTTCTTTCCATTTCTTCATTGCAAGATGTCCTATAGTGCATGAAAAATGTCTTACAGTATGTGAATAGGAGCGATCTTCACTCACTGCATTAAGGCAGCTTGTTTAATTTTGATTTCTGAAATAATGTGCTAAACCAAAACCCAATCAAATTACATTATGGCTTTAGTTCATTGTGTGAGCCTAGCCACTGAGATGCTTTTTGCATAGTCCAGTGGCAGATTCCGTATTTAATTAAAATCATAGAATTGGAAAGGACCGTTCAGGCCATCAAGTCCAAATTTTTTCAGTTTCAGTGCAAAAATGCAAATGGAGGCACCCTGATGGATGACTGTCCAATTTTTACTTGAACTTATCTCACTATCTTTCTAGATGATTGGTTCTACTCTTAACAATTTTTACTGTTAGGGAGTGTTTCATAACATTCATGCAGAATCATGAATTCCAAAGTTCATGGTGCTATTACAGTTGTGATACAATGACAGATCAAATGCCGCTATCAGTGAAAGAAAGCCAAATGTGTTCCTAAAGCTTCAAAGTATTATATTATAGAGTCTATTCTTAAAGATAGTGTTTGCAACAGTTGCAAACAAATTCCAGTTTCTGCTCAGCATTTCCAAATTTTATTTTCAAAGGGGTTTTTCATTTCTCCTTGTTAGTGGGGCTTACCATTTGCACAGCTTCAATGTTAATAATAATATGGAAAGGTTAGACAAACTACAAGCTAGCAAACCATACAGTAGCCATTGTCAGTGTATTGGCCAAAGGCAGCAAAACAAAAAACTTCTGTCCCCCAAGCCATTTTTTCAGAGATTCTGAAGGAGTTGAACAAGCAGCTGAAGTACCAGCTCAGCTTTCAACAGCCTGGGGCACTGGATTATTGGTTTTTCTGCTGCCCTATACTTGTCTGTATTAGCAGAAACTTTCAATTTAGAGAGTGACCTGATGTCAGACATTCTAATCCATCCAACAGGAACTGTCACATCTATCTCACCTGGTTGAGCCAAGCTACATAAGCAGATTAGAGAGCTGTCATCCACCAACTGGATAGCTCCTCAGGCAGAATGAAAAGGCATACTAAACAAAGCTGAAAAGATATACTGTACATTGAAAGTATTATCACACACACGTGTGTGTATATACTGTATGTGTATTCACATGCATACATACATGATCCTTAGCCTTTCAATAGTTAAACAAAGAATGCATTAGGCTGCTGCTTCTCCTTTGGAAATTGCAGAACCAGGAGCCAAGGACATAGTCAAGGAAGACCAAGGCAGAACAAGATGGGAATGCTTCAACACCTGAATGACTTCACTCTGGTTCAGATGAATGGGAGGTAGGAAGGAAGGGGGCTGAGAATGAAGCAGTGGCCAATATTGGGAATTTTTTTCTGGAGAAGCTGGACCATTTTTTTAAAAAAATCTTTTGCCAGATTCTCTCCCCACACCAAGTTTGGAGACTATTTGTGCTGATAGAAAGACAGTGCCCTGATCCCTTTCTATCCAACTGAACTACTTATTACCTTTCTACCAGCATTTCCATGCCTTTAATAATCATTCTTCCAAAGAACACAAATTATCTACCTACTCTTATATTTTCTATCCATGTGGTTACTAAGAATCAACTCCAACTTGATGGAACACAATCAATCAATCAATCAATCAATCATATCTATTTTCATTTCCTTCATTTAATTTATATATTTAAGCATTTAGTCCTCTTTCATTTCAAGTTGTCACCAATGGGGCATAACTATAGACCTCTGCCTCCCATCATGGCTTTGATCAATCAAAGATTTCACATAATGCCTTTTAGTAAGATAGAAAAAGGTTAGACTATGTTACCAGTCTTAGTTGCACCCGTGCCATTTACAGCATTCCCAGCTAATGGAAGGACAATACTGGTCAGTTTTTACACTTTTAACCAGTATGACACAAAGGCAACCTAAGCCCAGTTTAACCCCTGAGTTAGATATCTAATCTAGAGGCTTCCTTGCAAGCCAATAAACTGTTACCTTTATCCAATATATATCAGTGAGTATATGATGCTCTTATATTAAATCACTAAATAAAACCAGAAATTCAAGCTGTCCCGATAAGGCTGGCTTGCTTGCTTGCTTGCTTAATTTATTTAATTTATTTATACAGCCGCCCTATTCAGCACACAACTTAGGATGGCATATGTATATTAAATCAGTAATAATTTTTAAAAATGCATAATAAAACAAATAGAATATAAAAATATAATCCAAAACACAATGTACAAACACAGAAATGCTGGGTAAAAAGTTCATTAAGCATGTCATCCCATTCCCAGACCCAATGCCTGAGGGGAAACCACCCCCCACAAGTTTTAATGCCTTCCAAAAGGCAGGCAAAGATGGACAAGCTGAATCTTGGGGGTGGGGAAAGATGCTGCTCCAAAGGGTGGGAGCAAGAACAGGAAATGCATACTTTCTGGGTCCCACCAGATGATATTGCCAAAGAGAAAGGACCCAAGGCAGGCTGATCCTATTAGATCTTACTGGATGGGCAAATGTAATTGGAGATAGGCAGTCCTACAAATAGGCTTAACAGCAAAGGTTTGCTAGAACCAGAAAAGATGTTGCTCACTAACTTCATAACAAATAATCTGAGTATGTGCAGTTTTGCATCATAAAATCATTTAAATCATTGCATCGTAATGACTATATGAATAAAACAGAGTTTTGTTGAAGTGATGCTAATTACCACATTATTGTAGAAAAGGATCATACATTTTTTCAAAATAATAGATGGAACATCTATAAATACCTACATACAGTATGCAATCAGTTGGTACCTGATGATAAAATGGTTTTAAAAAGAAGAAAAGTAATTATTACTGCAAGAGAATACATGATCCCAACAGCTAAACCAATGTTTTGCTCATTATGTATCTTGGGGATGGTCCTATCTCTCTAGAAATCCCTGATCCTGAAGAACATTCTGTGAATATAAATTATCTTGCAGATAGAGACATAATTTAATAACTGGAACCCTTAAGCATTCTGAAATATGAGAACAGAGATGTTGGTCCCAAAAGGGATTAGTTCGGTTCTGCCCCGTGCGATATCCAATTACACAGGACACGAGAATTCCTCAAAGCCATGACTCGTTTATTTCAGATGTCTGTAACAAAGGAGGACCCCTCTCAAAGGGAAAAGGGTCCCGTGTTCCTCTGTCCAGCAGTTTTTATAGACATAAAGGCTTATATCATTTGGCAATTAGCGCATGCTCTATTCTTACACTTACACATTATTCCTAACGCTATTGCGCTGTCCAGTGCTGATAAGCTAAGGCAGCTATCTCCGGTCAAGGATACCTTAATCAGGCACGCATAAGCTGGTTTGGCATCACGGGCTCCATTGTCTCCCTCTTATCTCTCTCCCTGCCCATAAACTAAAGCTTGGACGTAGGGAGTCTAAAATCTTCCCTTGCTTTAACAAAGAGCAACTTGTCTGTGCATTTCTAACAACTTGCTTGTTATCAGCGGTCTCATACTCCCTTACAACATTCAGCACAGCTGCATCCTGACCCCTCCTCCTCTTCAGATGTTTCCTCACTTGATGTCTCCCCACACTCACATCCAGGCATGTCAACATTCTGACCCCCAGCTGGGCCCCACAGGGATGTCCACAGGGTGTGGCCAAAAACATAGAGAGGGTAGCCATGACAGTGCAATCAAAGCTCCTCCTGTTTTTAATGTGCAGTGCATGTAACAGGCACAACGTCTATTGCCCTTCTATTGTGGCCACCATCTTGACTTTTATTACCATACTCTGCGGATACCTCTGTACAAGAAGAACCTTTTTAATGGAAGAATTCCACTTCTGGCAATCATTATAAAGAGAAAGTTCTTCATGTAAAACTGCCATAATCCTTTCAAAGGGAGCAATGCTCGTAGCTAATGGAGATTTAGATGAAGTCAATGACAATGTATGTGAAATTGAAATTTACTATTAAAATCAGAGAGTAAACTAGATCAGGATTAGGAATACAGAACATGCAAGGCTGTAGACGTGGTACAGGAACTTATTAATGAGCAAGCAAGCACACTCTAAGGGACAATCTAAAAGATGGTGGAATGAATAGCGGGGGAAACAAACATACCATATTAGTGAGGTTATAATATGATCAATGACTGCAGAAACTTATCTTTTATTAAAAGTCATTCTATATACAGGATGCTGTGGTGACATGTCAGCAGAGTTCCATACATTAAACGCTGATATGATTATTTCCATCCATGCCTAGCTCAAAATCCATCTTATATTTAGTGTGCAGCTACCAAATGCTCAGGCATCATTATTACATTAAATGAACACAATCAAGCACCAAGCTTTGCAGTGGTGCAGAAAAGTAATTGATTTTCAGAGAAGTTACAAATTTCCAAGTGAATGCAGTTGTCTTCCTTGTCTGGAACAAGTAGGTAAGATAAAGTGAGTGATTAGATCTATATCTGTACGGGGAAACAGCAGAATGAAAATTTCTCACCAAAGCAGTCAGTGAGTCTAGACAGCTCTGCTTTTGTTGTTGTTTTTCCTCCCCTCTCCTTGCAGCAGCAGGTTTGTTGCCTCAAGGTCTGTTACTGGCTCAGTTAAGTATGTTCCAAAGCTTTTGGACCTCTGTATCTGTGCCATAATCCCAAACAGGGAAACTTAATTACTGAGAACCGTGATCTGAATAGAAAAAGAAAACAACAGTAAGAAAACAGCCTGTAGCCATATTTTCATTGTTAATGTCCCTGTGCATGTTGTGCCCCTTAAGATTTTATCTACTGCAAGTTTCTTTACAGGCCTCAAAGTAAATGTGGCATTTTCCTGTCAAATTTCCAATACTGGTCTACGCATTTAACAAAGGGGTTAGAAATCATGCATTGGTGTGTGCGTGTGTGTATGCACCAATTTACTTATTCTTTTATGACAGAACACACATACCCCTGTGTTCAGAAAGCACAAGGTTATTGCTTTTCTGTTTGTGCTGAAACAAATGAATGCTTCTTACATTTGTTAGTGTAGTTAGTTGCCACTTGAAGTTAACTCCTGGTGGCTGTATGGATGCACGTTCATCATCCTGGTTGCCTTTATCTTAAGAAAGGTCTTCCAAGGACATTGGCCATGGCAACTGGATTTCATTCTGTGAACTGGCCAAGCATCAGGCTCTCTGACTAGGACACAGCAAGAACCACTTAGGCACTAGACCAGCTGGAACTAGATTAATAACTTTATTACAACTAAGATGAAGTTACAGTACCTTATTCCTTCTTTGGTTTAATTTCTACAGTTCTTCTTCCTGACTTTCCCACGACTTTTGGTCTTGCATTTCTCAGGCTTGCTCAGTGACAGTTATTGACAATTAATATTGCTACGCTAAGAAACTCTAGCTCTCAACATTATTCTCATACCAAGACAACTGAAGGTTGAAGGTTCTCAAATCTATTCTGGTTTGTTTTGATGCAAATAAGCCAATGATGTAAAAGTAAGGCAGGAACTTTAAATTTAGGAATAGCTTTCAGCAAGATTTCTCCAGAATGTAGAACTGAATACAATCTATCATTGTGATAGAAGAGTGCACCAATAATTTATACCCCAACTGGGCTTTGCAGAAAGTCCCCTACACCCTATCTATAATCTGATATTTAGGACAGGCAGCAGGTGGGGATACTGAAAAAGGAAGCCTTTACTAACAGTGCTACTTGGCAGGACTACCATTCCACATTTTCCATCATGCACCAAATATAGAATTACTTCAGGTAATTAGGAAAGCTGAAATACTCTGCAGGTGGTAATCACCACAGATATGAGTATTAGTTAGTTCTACTGGAACTTAATTACGTTTTGACCTCATGGCCTCCATTCCACTAACTTTTACTCTTCCACTTTCATGTGGTAATAGTTAGCAAAGTCATGTAATTTCTTTAGCTCAGCCTGCAAAATTACCTTACACTTGATGAACAATTTGCAAAACTGATATGATCCCTTATTTACTTTTTCTGATTTCTCTGTACCTGCTATTCAGCAAAATCGTTGGTATCTAACTGGTTAATGTTCACCATCTGTATTTATTAAAGATCCCATAGGTTTGCCTTAGGCAATCAGCTGAATAGTTGTTTCTGATGAATGGCATAAACAGATCTTAAAGGCTCTGCTCCCTGCCGCAGTTGGTGATAAATATGACCAGCATCATCAGTCCTCAGGTGGACTTCATCATTTGTAGTCAGTTTATCAGTTAAGCACAGCTTCACCTAACAGTGAGATAAATATTCTACTAACCTACTATCACTATAAAAAGGTTTAAATCAGACTCTGTTCTTATTGCTTACAAAATTAATGGCAATAACTTGTCCACTTATCTCTTTAACCAGAGATGAATAGTCCTTTCATGCCTTCACTTCTTGGTCATTGAAAGAAAAATGCTTACAGAAATATGTCGATGAAGGTTCTCAGTCATCCAGGTGGAACAGTCTGTAGCTTGAATCATGTAAACTGGATTTCTATTTTCTCAGTGGAAACGTTTCGCTCCTTATCCAAGAAGCTTCTTCAGTCTGAAGAAGAAGTTGACATGATTCAAGCTACAGGCTTACAGAAATACCTTCTCCACAATTAGGATCTGAAATTTCTCATGTGAGATTCTTTTTTTCAGATGTGACTTTCCAGGATGAATCAATTTCAAATGATAAAATTACCATTTCTAAAATTATCAGGGTTAGAGGAGACATGAAGTTTAACTCATATAAATAAAGCAGGGAACATTTGTGCAAATTTAAAGCAAAAACTGTCTCATGGACTAAAAGGACAACCATCATCATGACCAGCATCAGCATCACTGAAATCTGAAAATATCTGGTGTTAGTGAAAATTGAATGTTATATTGGAAGTGAATATCAAGTAAATTTCAATTAAATAGTAATGGTTGGGCTACGACAATGCTATCTACATGGGGCTGCTCCTGAAAACCATCCAGAAGCTGCAATTGATCCAAAAGACAGTGGCATAGATAGTTATGGGTGCACGATGGTCACTGATGGAACAACACTACTTTGCAAGCTGCTCTGGCTCCCAGTACACCTCCAGGTGCAATTCAGGTGCTGGTTATTACCTACAAAGCCCTACATGGCATAGGGAAATGTTACTGTGGGACACCAGAGTCTGATTATTTTTACTCATTCCATATGCTCTCACAGGATGAGCATGCTCTAGGTCCCCTTCTTGAGACAATGTCTTCTGATGGGACCTAGGACGCATGTCTTTTCTGCGGTAATACCTGCCCTTTAGAATTATCTTCCCACCAACATCTGGATGGCCCTGACCCTACCAGCTTTAAAAACCTGTTTTCCCCCCAGGGATTGGGCCAGAACAATAGATGCGCCTGCCTTCTGGGAAGTGGATTGTGTAGACCCTGGGTGCAGTTATGGATTTCATTTCTTTTGATTTGATAAGGTTTTTTTTTTACTTGTAATCATTGTTTTCTGTTTGGTTTTTACTTGATGTACTCTGCCTGGAGTTGCAATTATGTGAATTGGGCAGCTATACATATCTATCTATCTATCTATCTATCTATCTATCTATCTATCTATCTATCTATCTATCTATCTTCTATCTATCTTCTATCTATCTATCTATCTATCTATCTATCAAATTTAAAAGCAGTTCTCTTTATAATTTAGACCTCCTATGATACAGAGTTTTAAGAGAATGTTTCATTTTATAGAAAGTATGCAATATTTTCCTGAACAATTGGTCTTCTTGAAGCCTGGATTTCTATGGATTTAGCCCAACATTTGCTATAGATCTCTGTAATAATTTTCTATTGCACTTTGTTTTCAATAATCACTTTAGCAGATTCATCTAACAAGATTGAGATGGGGAAGAACTGAAAATATATCTGGGTATTTTATGTGGCTATTGATGATTACAGCCTTATGGCATTTGCAAACAGGTTTCCCTACAATGCAGATATTTATGTATGTACATACCCATTCCCTGAATAGTACACAGTTGCTTAAAACTCTCATTCCAGCCTGCAAATTTGCAGCTATTCAATGCATTTCCTTACCAATGTATTTCTATGCTATAATATTTCTTACAATTGTGAAAAAAATTACAAAACCAACTGCTGGTTGACCACGTTTAGTCAATACTGCATTTAGAGCTTTTCAGAGTTCCTACTGTTACCAACAGCAAACAGACATTTAAGTTGCACTGTTTGATGTTAGTCTTTTTCATATAAGGGATAAAGGATTGAGATAAGCAATCTTTTTTCAAATCCACATGAATCAAAAGGTTATTTAACTACTCTGCTTAGGCTCAAGGGTGTATCAAGAGGAGGAGGAAGCCAATCTTAGCAATGGAGCAGATGTTGTTTGACAATTATAACCACAAATGCCTTAACTTTACTATCAGAACCAAGTAGCAACCCAGATGAATCAGTTAGTCCAGAAACTGAGACAGCTAGCCCAGCAGCTGGTGTTGAATCTATTGCAATTGGCAATCCTGGCCTAAGACCCTACAGTGTTGATGATCAGGTGCAATCACTACTCTCCAACACCAAGTACCTGCCTCCTTGCCTGACAGATATGACCAGAATCCAAGCACATTTACTGCTTCCCTCATTCAGTATGGACTCCTTGAGGCTAAATGACTTTCCCACCAACTAAACCTATGTAGGATTTATAATTAGCCTAATGATTGAGGGAGCTGTAAAATGGATAGCTCCTCTTCTGATTGAGAACCGCCTGAATTTGGAGAAGCACATAAATGTTATGGCATGCTTGAAAGCTGTTAGGATCCAGTTAGCAAGTAACCATCAACCATGAAAAATCCATTGGCTATAACAGGATAAGTGTGCAGTGCAAAAGTATGCTGTTTCAGCTATTAATTCATGATATGGCCTGAGAAAAAAGAGGCTTAACTGATTAGTTCAAATAGGGGCTTTCAGATAAAATACGGGATGAGCTCATTAGTCCAGGTATACCAGATAATATGAAAATATGAATTTAGGTCTGCTTAGGTAGCATTGGAAAGGTCAAAGAATTATGGCAGAATATAGATGGGAAGACACTAATGTTCTCTTTAATTTCCTCCTACTCTCCTCCACATTAAAGACTTCAGAAGTTGAACTCATGCAGCTGGGAATCAAAAGAGCTCAAATATCTGCCTAAGACAAGTGATGGTGTCACACAGAAAGCCCATGTCTATATTGTGGAGAACCTGGCTACTTCACACAGGAGTGTCCTGTTAAAATCCCTCTTTGAAAGCCTCTACAGTACAAGCCTCTACAAAGTAAAGGGCTTTTGGGGAAGGGAAGCATTTTGCAAACAGATGCCCTAAGCACCTCAGATCTGGCTTTTTGGGAAATGAAGCAATCCCAGCCCCCAAAGGCTCAGAGTCTGCAGCAACCAGAAATTACATGTAGTCCAGACATGTGGAACTATGCATTAACATTTAGTCATTCCTATTACCCTATACACTTAGGCAGGCACTAGAAGACAGCTCCTCAGCAAGCATTTATATTTCTTCATGCTACACTCATCACTATGCCAAGTTTCAGACTAGCAGGCCTTCTGGTCTGTTGCATCTCCTCCCCACAGGGGCCTTTGGGTATAGTTTCTTTGGGCTTTATAACTGACCTACTATGTATCAATGGCCAGATGCCATTCTTGTGGTAATGGATTTGTTTTCTAAGATAGCACACTTCATTCCTTATCATGCCCTTCCCCCTTAGACATCTTGCCTATTCATTCAACAATTTTTCTGGAGTCACGGTTTGCCTGATCATCTGATTTCTGATTACAGTCCACAATTCACAGCAAGTTTTTGGAAAACTCTATTTCAGCTATTATATATGAAGTTCCTATATTATCTGTCTGTCTGTCTGTCTATTCCAAGAGCCAGTTTGGGGTAGTGGTTAAGGCATCAGGCTAAAAACCGTGAGACCGTGAGTTCTAGTCCTGCCTTAGGCACAAAGCCAGCTGGGTCACTTTCTCTCAGCCCTAGGAAGGAGGCAATGGCAAATCACTTCTGAAAAAAACTTGCCAAGAAAACTGCAGGGACTTGTCCAGACAGTCTCCAAGAATCGGACACGATTGAATAGAATGTGTGTGTGTGTGTGTGTGTGTTCATTCCACTTGTCCTCTGTTGCTGTCATCTAGTTGGAAGGGGAACTGAATGAACAAATGCCTCATTTATTTACTATGTAAACTACCAGCAAGACAATGGATCTTGCCTTTTACCCATGTGTTTGCTTATAATGACTCAGCTTATGCCTCCACTTATTTATGACTATTTCATGTGGCCTATTACTATCAACGGCCAACAGGAAGCTCTGGCATGGGCTGGTCCATGAAGTCACGAAGAGTCGGAAGCGACTGAATGAATAAACAAATTACTATCAACCTTGCCTGCTATGAAACACCTCCCAGCCTTTCCCTATTCCAGAGGCCTCTCATTTTCTTTAGGAACTTCAGGCAACTCAGTGCCCCTTCAAAGATCAACTAGATCTTGCTAAGGCTTCCTATGACCGTTCTGCTGACAATCATCATTAGGAAGGCTCCCTCAATTGCTGTTGGAGATTTCATCTGCATTTCTATCAGTTCTCTTCCTTCTATATGACCTTCTAAGAAGCTGGTTGCCATGTTTCTTGAACCATTCCCTGTGATAGCACTGATAAAATTTGTGACCATTTATTTATTTATTATTTTCTATCCCGCCTTTATTATTTTTATAAATAACTCAAGGCGGCGAACATACCAAATACTCCTTCCTCCTCCTATTTTCCCCACAACAACAACCCTGTGAGGAGAGTTAGGCTGAGAGAGAGTGACAGGCCCAAGGTCACCCAGCCGGCTTTCATGCCTAAGATGGGACTAGAACTCTTAGTCTCCTGGTTTGTAGCCCGTTGCCTTAAACACTAGACCAAACTGGCTGAAGTTCCCAGCAACATCAAAAAATATGCCCAATTTCCCAACGTTTTCTCCTGGTCCTAGAACAACCTCCTTTCCCCTTGCACACATCTGCATCCAACATCTCAGTAGGGGTGGGGGGAAGAATTCAAGGTAGACAATGTTTTAGAATCACGGGACAGTAGGAGACCACATATTTGATTTACTGGAAGAGCTACCTGGCCATGAAACATTCTTGGGAGGTGGCAGATAATGTACATATACCACAGCTCCTTCAGTAGTTCCATTTGCAATACCCTCATATGCCTAAGTGCCAACAGTTCTGCTTCTGAGGGGAGGAGGACAATTGCATGATTGATGAGAGAAATACAGAGACTCAGACTCTCCACTCAAAAATGAGATGGAAACTTTTAAAATGGGCATAGTTCCTGACCAAATATAGAAGGGGAATTACCCCTTCAGTGGAAGGGGGAAGAATGGAAACTTCTGAAATGGAGGCAGTTCCTTATGAAAAGAAGATGTCATCAGTGTCTGCAGGGGGACAAGGAGGTCAGACAGATGAAAGCAGCACTATGGTATTATGATGCAACCCTAACCCTTTTCTAGGACTGTTGCAACGACACAACCCCAAAATGGGCAGACTTTGCATCACAACAATGCTGCTTTCTTCATTCTGAGGAAAGCAGGAAGATCCTGTGGATACTGCTGGAAAATGGATATGGAAGCAGTCTTCAGGATAGGAGGAGGCAAGCAGAATTTTGAAATGGAGGAAGTAACTGATGAAGCTGAAATGAGATGGAAGCAGGCAGGACATCCCCCCAAAACAGAAGGAAAGAGGGAAAAGAGTTCCTGACTTTTCAAGACTTACAGATGGAGGAGAGAAGGAAAATGAAGAAAGAGATAGTAGATGGGTTGAGGTGGATGAGGTTCCCATGCTAGAGATGGATATAATGTACTGTAAATGTACAAAAAACACTGGGTTTGCATCAAATATCTGTAATTTGGAAGGGTGGAGGAAGAAATCTCAAATTTAAAGCACTTAGAGTAGCAGCATCTGCAAGGGGGTGCAATAGGGGTCAGAATGATGCAAGCAGTGTTGCAGTGTTGTGATGCAAGCCTTTTCTATGTGCATTGTGATGACACACACATGACCAAATGGGGTTGGGCCTGCAGCATGATGCTGAGATGCCACCTTTGTCATTCTGATGAAAGCTGTGAGACTCTGTGCATGCCACTGGCTAAGAGTTTATAGCCCCTTGCATCAGATCTGCAAACTGCTCATCATTTGAAGTTCCCTCAATGCCCTGGAGTGATGTTATCAAGGTAATTCTAAATAATTACAAGGACAGGTATTCACAGTCATCTGCTTCTTGCCACAGCAGAAACAGCAGTCACTGAAACCTGAGGAGGCTGTCAGCTGCCAGGGGAATCACATGCAGTTACTGGTACTCTAGCCAATGACATGGTGGTTGGGAGAATATGGCACATTACATGACACAAATATTCCCACTCCAAAAATGGTGCCAGTGGCTGTAGCAAAGTAGAAAATGAGCCTCCTAGCAAGGCCTCTGATTTAAGAGGGGTCTATCAGAGAACGTTTTGCCAGAGTTAGCTCCATCCTCACACTGCTGTAAGGTTAGGATAATTGAATGATGATGCAAATACTCATGCAAATATTAGATGTTTATATATTACAATACAAATAATACTTTTACCAGCAAAATAATAATAGAGCAGAACTCCTGTCCACTTATATTGACAGGGGTTGTTGTATTTTTAAATTACCAAAAAAAAAAAACCCCAACCCATCCCATTTTTGCGCATTTCTGTTAAAGTTTCTATCCTCTTGCTTCTTCCCTCCCTGCTTCATGCAGAAGTGCATATGGCATCAGCAGCCGGCTCAAGGCATCCTGGGAATTGTAGTCTGGAGCCTAGTAGAGTCGGTTCCCTCACCCCCCTCCCTTCACGTGCGGTGAATTGAATTTGGTGAATTGTATAATTTGAATTGTATATATGAATGTAAGCCGCCTAGAGTCCTCCATTAGGGAGGGGATAGGCGGGGTATAAATATCACTATAAATATAAATAAATATGACTGATATGAGGAAATATTTTTAGGGTATATATCCAAAACACAGCCTGGATGTTGTTCCCACCCTCGCCATCTGTCTATTTGGGTTCTTTTCATCTTTTTTTTTTTTTTTGCTGGTTCAAATTCAACTTTGAATAGAAACTGCTAACTTGGATCCAGAATGAATACATTCTAATTATGTTGCTTTGCCAGTGTGGGTGCACTATACGCATCATCATCTGAAACGTCCTTGACAGAGTCAGATTTCGATCCAGGATCAAATGAATCCAAACTTTGACAGCTCTAGAACTTCAGCCCTTCAGTAGAATTTCTCTGTGGAGTTACTGCGCCAAGGCTGGGGAGATCTTCTACCATGAATTGTTCATTCCATCTGTTACCAGTGTGGTTAGTGCAGTAACTGGGAATGTTTTACACATATGGTTGAATGAACTAAATGCCTTTAAAGTTGTGCCAAGTTTTGTTGCTGCTGTCACTGACTTCCTCATCTTAAAACACCCTTTAGAAAAAGTAATAAGTGGGTTGACCTTGAGAAAACTAAAAAAAGAAAAGAAATTTTGTTTGTGGCCCATTTGACTTTATTTTTAATTGGTCAATGTTTTTACTGGTTATTTTGTTTTAAAATGTTTACTTTTGTAATGGTATTGTTTATTTTTCCTTTATACTATTGTAATTTGCTTGGCCAATGAGTTACATATGCAGTTAAATCTCTTCTGCTAGCTTAATGTTGGCTGGTTCAGAGGCACCAACAGAGCTAATGTGTGTGCTGAGACTAACATGTCCCTTGCACCTCCATAAATGTCCATTAAAGAGGCAGTGGAATTACACTGTAGAAGTTTAAATTGAAAGCACCTATAGTCTTACTTTGCTTTAAAGATAACAAGTTTACAGTCTGGGGAACTTGATGTCTTTTTAAATGATGTGGTTGTGAAAAGGGTCATGGGATATTCATTTTGTGAGCAAGGTAGCCTACTGGAAATGGCCATCTAATTATAGCAAGAAGATCTAAACAGCTGCTGCTGAGATCATCTGGCTTTCAACTTCTGACATCATTGTTCTTATATGAATTGACAGTGTATAGGTACACTCATCTATTTGGTAGCTGACATCTATTCAGCCTTTTTAAGAAGAAGATGCAATAACTTACACCAACACAAAAGATTGGCCTTTGAATAGCCTAGGTGTCTTGGCATACCTCAGTTCCTACCCCAAAGCACTCAAATCCTATTGCTGCATCCAAGAAGATCGATAATGACTGGTCTATGAGGAAATCAGATAATCATAATAGAGACTCTAACAACAGGGTGTGGAGCTATTGTAAATCAAAGGCGTTAGCTAAGAAGCAAGGAAATACTTGAAGCATATCCAAAAGAACTGGACAGCGGGAAAGATCCACAGTATGAAAAGTGTCTGTTTTGAGTAAGATGTCATCATGGAAAGCTAAGTGAATTGAAACTTTACACTTACTGTATATATAACCCCTACAACAGATGCAGATTCTCATTTGAAATTTCATGCAGTGCTTTAAAACTTCCTTACTATCATTTTATGATTGAAAGCAGGTGTGTAAGTGGGCATGTTCAAAACTGGCAAAAAATATAGGCAAGTGATCCTTATTATTCTCATGCATGTGAGCAAATATTATATATGAAGAGCACAATTTTGGGACAGCCACAAAAATTCCCGTGTGCTCTCTGCTATTTTTTTCTACATACCACAATTATGGAACCTAGTACAAATTATGTACACCAGAGCTTTCCAAACTTTTCATGTTGGTGACACACTTTTTAGACATGCATCATTTCGCAACACACTCTTACAGCAGGGCACAAGGCAGGCACTAGGACCTGTGTGGAATCCTGGCAGGGCTTGGAGGTGGCAGTAGCCGCGACACACCCAGACACTGCAGCCGACACACTAACGTGTCCCAGCACACAGTTTGGAAAGCTCTGATGTACACCATCACATTTGTTCAGATGGGTGCATTTGACACAGTAGTATTTTTATTTCTAAGCAACAAGAAAGAACACTATTTCTTAAAGCTAATCAATTAAACATATTAAAATGTATATATTTTCCTCTGACTTAACTTTATAGATTAATTATAACATTTTGAGTCACGTTTGAATTATCCACAGATGTTATGGCACTCTTTTGATAGGGTTTTGATTAAAGGCATAATATAGAGGACAGGGTTTTTTCCTCCTATTTCTGACACTGTAATTTATCTTTTTGGCTTCCTTTTGACTTCATCTCTCTTCTAAGATTACAGCTTTTTATTATCATCATAATTCTCATAAAAGATAAGACTCTCTCCAGTATATCTTTATTAATCCTAGTTAAGATAACATTTTGCAAGCAGACAGGAAAAGAGTTTTATAAAAAGAGAGAGAAGACAGTTGCAGATCAGCCCAGCAGGGATGGAGATGGAGACACAGTGGGAAACGATTAACAAAGAACTCTTAAGTTAAAAGTTACCTTATAAGTGAATGTTATAATAACGTACATTACCTAACATTTCTTCATACTTCTTTGAATAGGTAAGTGCTTCTGTGAACATTTCTCTCTTCATCCATTATGTAAATCTCTCTTTGAATTTTTCACATTATTTTATCTAGGCCAAATGAATAAAATTTGAGTCTTCAAGTAGCTCTTAGAATCAATGGATGGAAAATTTTAGAACTCAACTGTACTGTCTACAAAAGCAAAGTCTATTTGAAGCTCAAGACTTTTTTTTTTGCCAGCTCCATAGATCATAAAACCCTTAAACCAATGTTCTACAACCAGCTTAGTCTAAACATTTTCAGTGAGCTCATATTCAATGGGAAAATGCAATCATTTATATAAGTGGAGTCCTTGGTGTTCTCTGAGCCTGGTTGTTTGCTTGCAGGCGTTTCAGTACCCGACTAGGTAACATTTTCTAGTTTATAATTTTTGATAATTTATTTTTGTTTGTATTGGGGGTTATTCATTATTTTTGGGGAAGCTATGCTTTATTTTTTATTATTTTTATTATTTTTATTGTTAGACACCCAGAGTTTTCAGAAATGGGCAGTATACAAATAAAATAAAGAAAATAAAACTAAAGAAAAATAATGAACAATTGCACATACCTTTTTCTGTATAAACAAGTCTATTTATCTCTCGTCATTCTTTCTCCATTCTTTCTTCATTAACAAATAATGGAAGACATTTAGGAATATAGTAAATCATGAAATTATAGAATTGGAAGAGACCTCCAGAGACTTGCAGTCCAATTGCTTGCTGATGCAGGAAATTCACTACTGCAGGGTTATCAATACATGAATATCAGCTTTTGCTTAAGAACCTCTAATGAAGGAGCATCCTCACCTTTTGAGAGAGTCTAACATAAATAAAAACTATTGTAAATAAATAAAAATCATGTGATTGCATAATAAAAATGCTATGTTAATTAAATAATTCCAGGAGTTATGAAAACTGTTTGATCTGGGCCAATCATGTTAGGCACAACATGCTCTAATCTGCACCACAAGCGAAGATTGTAGATACTGCTACATGTTAATACCTAAACTAATCCCTTTTTATTGAAGGATAATATTCCTGGGGATTTTGCTTAATTCATTACTTAATTCGTTAATTTATTCTGATTTCACTAGGGGATAGCAATAAATGTAATTGACTCCCACCCTCTCATTCCAATGGGAAGGAAACTATTAAATATTAAATGGGATGGTTTTTGAAACTGAAGTTATTTCCATTTTGGAACTATTTCAAAACAAACTAATCATTAAAGAGTCGAACACTAAAGACAGCAACTGCTGCAGGGGATCCAAATAGTATTACCACCGAGAATCCTATTTCAGTAATAGATCAGGACAAATCTTTATTTGACTTTTAACTCAGGCAGATTTCATAATTTTGGAGTTGTTATCATTTTGTTAATTTCCTATGCTCCGGAGTTTAGCCAGTCAGTGAAGGTTAGCCTCTCCCTCCCTCAGTCTGGTATCTCCAAATGATAGCTATGCTGACTAGGAATTATGGGCGTTGAATCCAAATATCTAAGGGGCACCAGGTTAGAGAAAGTAGCTGTAACAATATGGAGGTAGCTGGATTAATGTACTGATTGTGGATGCTTCCACACCAGGATTCTACACCAGCTTTTTTTTAAAAAAAGCCCCTGATCTCAGTATTCCCACAAAATCAACATTGTTGGTGATCTGAGCTGATTTATTTCTGGTGCAGGATTTTTGTTCCTGCAGGACTGCAACAGTTTAAATGAGAACAATGATATTTACTCCTTGTTCTCAGCATTACAAATAATTAGAAATTAAAATAATGATGGATCACCTTCAAGTTGCTTTTCAGGATTTTGGGAGTGAAACCAGTAGAAATGTCAAATGGTTTACATTTTCAAACTGTTTATTAAGAAGATCTAAAAGAGACATGATGATATTGTAAATTTCCTAAGTTAAGAGACCTATAAAAATCTGGCTTTGATCTTTTGTAGGACAGAAGTAAATTACAGGTAGTCCTCGCTTAACTACGGTAATTGGACTGGCATTTCTGTTGCTAAGCAATGCAGTCATAAAGTGTGATGTCACGTGACTGCATCGCTTAGCAACGGCAATCCCGACAGTCCCCATTGCTGTCAAGCGAGAATCATGGTTCGTTACGCAAGGACCTCCTCACAACTTCCCTACTGGCTTCAAACAACCAAAATCAGTGGGGAAGCCGGCACGAAGTTGCAAATCCCAGGCGGCTCACAAGCAGTGAGTGGTCAGTAAGCAAGGACTACCTGCTGAATGTAAGACAAATTTGAATGTTTGGGAGAATGACAGTTGCTTCTTTACACTGTGGTAGACCTCTAGTGGAAGAATAGTTCAAAATTGAACCAATCCCCTGTATATGGCATTTTGTGCCCTATTAATGTTTGTTGGGAGAATACTATCTATTGACAGACTATTGACTGTCTTAGCTATCACCTGGAATAAGTTACTGCTTTGATCTTGCAGCTGGTGAGAAGTACAGCAGATAAATGCAGGACTTTTACGGTGATGTCCCTTAACATTTGGAATACCAACAAGAATACTTGGAAAAGTGGCCTATATTAAATGAATAAAATAAATACCTGGTTTCCAAGTAACTTGAGAGATCAAAATTGAATGTAGGTATATGGTATCTTAAAAGCTGTAAAAAACAAATGCAGGAATCTCATTTTAGAAGGTACAGTATGTCCTATTGACATTCCTGTATATTTTATTGGTTCTAATGCATGAATACTCTTTAAGGCAAGTTCCCATCCAGTAATAACCATTCTAATCCAATTACCTAGTATGACTGTAAAGATCAAATTATGCCAAGACTAGTAATAGATCATCTTTGTTCGCTGATATGATGCATATGTAAAAAATGAGCACACTGTAATGTGCAAACATTATATACAAGTCTTAACCTCATGTATCTACAGCACTGATTTCTGTTCAGACATGAGGACAAAACTCTGCCTTTCTTGTTTTCATGGTTGACTTCTGTAGCACACATACATTTCAAACTTTTGATAATTGCATCTAATTAGAATGATCTACAGTATTCGTAAATGCTCAACAAGGGTGCTTTTGTAAGGAAAATGGCACTATTTTACATAAATACACAGAAAAAGATTCTAAGTAATATTTTAAGATACCATATCCTAAATATTCTGTTGATTTTCCTCCTGTTAAACTGGGTTATAACTAACAAATCACCACATTGTTTTGGTCTAGAAATCTCTGTATTTCATACTAAATATGCTGGATTTTAATGGTTAGCCACCCCGCAAGGTACCTTCAAGATTTTCTCAGAGATAACACTTTTAGGTTTATTGGCATTACTTCCTGGCCATATGACTCATATAGGAATCAGATGCTCCATAGCAGAGAAACTATTTTATTCCCACCATAATTTAATTAAACTAGGAAGTCTGTTGACCAATAAATCATGAAAACATATGGTTATTTATTTAAAATAACATCATACTGAACTTATTTGGTTTGAAGTATTTGTGACAGACTCTCTTATCTCAGTGCAGTAGAAAAATATTTTATTTATTTATTTATTTAACAATATTTATAGCCTGCTCACATGCAAAAGGATTCTGGGCAGGTTACAACAAAGTCAAAAGCAAGAAATAAACATTGTAATTAATGAAAGTAATCAATAAACTATCAAAGATATCACAGGCAATCAATAAACTACATTAATCTAAGGGCCAAATATCTGCTGGAACAACACTGCTTTATGTTGGATAAATGCTGGCTTATAGGGAAAAAGGCGCAGAGTAAACAGACACAGAGTGGAGCTTTTCAAAGCTAAAAATCTTTACTATAGATAAAGCAGAGTTGTATATACAGGTACAGCATTGCAAAAGTAAAAATAGCTTACAAGTAGAATACACATAATCCACATGTGTCGCTTCCACTGCACAAACATGAAGGAGCACATACCTAGGAGAACAACTCTCTCAGAACCAGGCATAGCTACACACTTCTCAGTCCTCAGGAGCAGAGCACATGGAGATGGCTAAAAGACGGGCAGAAGTCAAGAAGCAAAGGACACAATTTTGCATGGGTAGAAATATACTTTTTTACCAACTTCTGATTGGCTGAAAGTTAGGTGTGAAAAACACCAAGCACAGAGCATAGATCATAGCACATAGCATAACCTGTCAATGGGTGGCAGTGTTGCATCTAAGCAAGCATGTGGTCTCCCCCTTCCCGTTCTCCCAGGGCAGGCTCTTCCCACGAAGCATCGGGGCAAACTGTTCCCATGCGAACGTTTTGGGACTAGACGTAAACAATACATCACATGGTACCTTTACTGGCCACCTGCACTTTCATATCTATGGAAGATATGGGCACAGCCATTCAAAGCTATGAGAAAGCTTTGTTTTTGTACAGAAGGCGATTTGCAATTTCACACGAGAAATCTGACACTTTAGCCACCTTGCTAAATGCCAATAGGGTAGGGGTTATCTGTACCTCTGGAAGGAGAGTATTTCATAGAATAATGGCTGCCACTGAGAAGGCCTATTGCTTGGTCCACACTGCATGTACCACCCTAGCCCCTAAGGAAGATTAAATATTAAAATATTAACATTCTTCCCTCCGGCAGTTGATTACCAATTTATACAGTCTATGCATTAATATCCTTGATTTCCGGTTTAATATGGTTACTGCCTGTTTGTTACACTTGCTCTTTTACATATAAGCTGTTGCAGGGTCACATATTTCTTGTAGGCCATACAACTGGATCTTATATCTCTTGCTGTGGTGAACAGCAATAGATACAAGTATTCTACTGCTAATGCAAAAGGATAAGAAAGAATGTGGATGGATTAAAAGAGTTAATTTATAATTGATACTAGAATTTATTTATTTTATTTATTTTATTTATTTTATTCATTTATCATATGGCATTGATACTAGAAAAGATAGGAGAATGAGAAGAAGTAGAGAGGAGATTGGATTATAGCAATTGAAGTGTATATGACAAAGAAAAGTTCCTGTATATTGTATGAAAGACTAACATTTAAAGCAAATTATTGTATTTAAAGACCAAAGATAGATTGGAGGCTACCTATCTTCTATATTTCTTTCGCTTATTATTTTCTTGACTTCACTTTTTCTTTACTTTTTTCTTACTTTGAATTTCTATCTTTATTTTCTGCTTTAACTTTTAATATGTATTTTAAAACTCAATAAAATATATTTAAAAAAAGAGAGAAGAAGTAGAGAGGGGCAGTTGGATGGGATGGGTCAATCTCCAGTATAATAGGATAACTGGCAAGTCAAATATCTATTAGACAATAAAAAGCCTGATAAATCTTCCATCTGCTTTTGTCTACAGCAGTGTTTCTCAACCTCAGCAAGTTTAAGATGTGTGGACTTCAACTCCCAGAATTTCCCAGCCAACACATCTTAAACTTGCCGAGGTTGAGAAACACTGGTCTACATCTGTCTTCTGCAACCTGTAGCAGACCTCCAACTGTACTGGAATTAGAATTCTTAGAATTCTTACCTAGTATGTCTTTCATCTTTGGTTGGGAAAAGACAGCTTTCAACCAGAATGGAAAACCCATGGCCCTCCAGATATGGATAAACAACCAGGCAGCATAGCTGAATTTTGAGGGATGCTGAGAATTACAGTTCTACCAAGTTTTGAAGCCCATGGATTCTATACCCCAGTTCTCCTAAAAGTTTATAGATAGAGAAGTAGGATTCAACATTTGCCTTATTTTCTGTGTGGAAGGAAACATTAGAATTAATTTATATCTCCTTATTGATGGGCTATATCCTAATGGTAAGGATTTCAGAAATTGATACTTGCACACTTTGTAGAATGACATTTGGCTTTAAAGCATAGAAAAGATATTCCCTGAATAGTACTTCAATACACCAACGGAGTACCAAAATACTTTGTCAGTATACCAATGAGTAGAAAACCCGATTGCCATGTTTTTTCTTTCTGTCTAGCTTCATGACAACAGGCTTGTATTTAGAATATGGAGTTTCACTATCATTACGTCTTGCTAGAAAAGTTGCAACAGTAAAGTTGCTATTATACAGGTGTTAACAGCATAGAAATCCTGCCCTCCCCCCAAAAGTGACATTTTTCCTGAGAAAGAAAAGGGAGAAATGTATGTAAAACAGAGAAATGTGCTTACTGGGTAGGCATTTGGAGAAGGCAACTTATTAAACACGCAAAATCCCTATTAAAGTACAATTGTCTGCATGTAGAGCATACATTCTTGCCAGTTAAACATTGTTAACAAGTCTAGAGTGATCACATGCAGAGCTAGGAGATATGCCCAACTGAGTAGATCAGTTTATATATTTTAATCCTTCTTAAAACAGGTTTATCTTCTGAAAGACTCATTCATTCTTTCTTCTTTCCAATGATGTAGTAACCAGAAACCCTACAGACAACTATGCTCAAAAGGGAGCTCTCGTTTTTATTTCTAACAAGTTTTTCAGCAGATTTGGAACATAATTTGCATTTGAACTTTATCATCTCTGATAATGAACACGTCTGGGATAAAGTTTCAAATCTTAAGAAGCAGGAAAGAGCCTTTATGATCTTCATGGGTAGAAAAAGGCATATGTATGCCCTGTAGCAACTGAGGCACTGAAAAAGTCTATCAATCAAATCAGCTAATTTCAAGTAGCCTATCTGAGGAAAGAATGGCAGCAGCGGAACATTCCTGTTCTCCCAGCTTAGACATCATCTGTTCTGTTTCTGAATTTATTTTAAGGGAGGAGAAGACATTGCTTCCAAGGAGCAATGGCCGGCTGCAAATTCTAGGAATGGGTATCAGAGGCCAAGAAGGAAGCTAGAAAGTGGGGATCCTGGGTGCACAATTTGTGGCCCTCCAGATGTTGCTGAATGACTTCTCTCGGCATCCCACATTATTGGTCATGCTGCCTGGGGCTGCTAGGAATTGTGTACACAAATTGGGTACCCATCTCCTACCTGATGCCATGGCAGAGCAAAGAAGGATGGTAATGGTGAATTGCCTGAGATGTCAGCATTTCTGCTTGTGGAATAGAAGGCACCTTTCCAAGGGACCACCACATATCAGGTGGGGGGTGACAGAGTCTAATCCTTTTGTCTGAAATGGAAGATCTGCAGGTAAAAACCCATTCATGCAGAGAGATTATAAGCCACTTTGCTATAACATGTTTGTAAGCCACCTATAATTATGCATACTGCTTTGAGCCTTTCTTCTTGTTGTTGATAAGCAGTTTAGAAATATACTAAATAAATAAACCAACATCCTCATTTGTTGAACTTTTATTTTTTTATAAGAATTTTATTAAATTTGAGACAAAGATAAAAACTACAAAAAAGAAAAAAAACTACAAAGAGAAAAAAGGAAAAAATAAAAGAGTGTAAAACAAAAGAAAAAAGAATTTTAGAGATTACATACAAAGGTGACTTCCAACTTTCAACAGCAAGAATATACAGCAATTTCCATAATCAATCCCTTACTCTAAATCAAACCCATATCACATTATTTATATAAATCCTTCCATTAGCACATACCGTATACAAATCACTAATGCAATTGCTCCTTCCCTTTATATAAAAAAAAGAATATATATATATATATATATATATATATATATATACACACACATATATACATATACACATATACACATATACATATACATATACATATACATATACAGAGAGAGAGAGAGAAAGAGGGGGGGGGGTAGGCTGACCATATTTTCTTGAGACAAAAACGGGACATTGGGATGGCAAAACGGGACGGGGTCTTATGTAATATTCTGTATTCATGAAAAAGACAGGGGTCCCTGCCCCCCGGTCTGCGCAATTGGCTCCCGCCTGCAAACCCTGCCCCCCGGTTCACACGATTGGCTCCCACCTGCAAACCCCGCCCCCGGTCCATGCGATTGGCTCCCGCCTGCAAACCCCGCCCCCTGGTCCGCCCTCCTCTCCGCCCTTCTTTGCCGTGCACTGATAGGTGGGAGGGCTTCCTCTTCTGTGCTGCCTCCAATCGGCAGCTCTGACTTGGATCCTACTTCCATGCCATTCCTGACAGGTTTAAAAAACGGGACAAAATTTAGATTTTTATCAAAACAACGGGACGGTTGAAAAATGCTAAAAAAATGGGACTGTCCCGTTGAAAACGGGACATATGGTCAGCCTAATATAGGCATGCAATGGTCCATGGTTAAAACGCCAGGCTTGTCGATCGGAAGATTGGCGGTTTGAGACCCGAGTGCCACGTGATGGAGTGAGCTCCCGCATTTGCCCAAGCTCTTGCCAATTTAGCAATTTGAAAGCATGCAAATGCAAGTAGATAAATAGGTACCACTTCTGTGGGATGGTAACAGCGTTCCACGCGCGTCATGCCAGTCACATGACCACAGAAGCATCTTCAGACAGCGCTGGCTCTTCAGCTAAGAAACGGAGATGAGCACCGCCCCCTACAGTTGGACACCACTGTGCAGGGGAAAACCTAACCCTATATATATATATATATATATATATATATATATATATATATATGAGTTTCTAAATCAGCTTCCCTCCCCATAAGACAATATTTATTTAATTATTTCCCTCCTGCCACTTCTATATATTTCTGTCCACTATAATAAAAATCAAATTATAAAAACATATAAATTGTCTACTTTTATAATTATATTACTACAATCTTAACCCTATTAAACCTAAAAAACCAAGCAATTATTATTATATCTTATAGATATCTTGTAAATCTTACAAATCAAACAGACCTTAACAAAAATCCAGTAAATCTTAATCCAAATCATTAAAGAGAAATGAAATCATAATAACCTCATTATCTATCCAATTGCACATTCTTAAATTTTTACCCAATTCAAAATAAACCAGGACATTTACAGATCTCCCTAATACACCCAAGGCATTTTTCTTGCAGAAATCAAACAGCCCAACTTCCCCCCTTAAAAACTCAGACTTCTCAGCAAAAAAACTGCCACAAAACAAGTTCTTTTCTCTCCCAAAACATTTTCTCAGAAAGCCATAACATTCCCACAGATAAACAAATCTCCTTGTAATCTGCAGTTCAGATTGTCACTTTAACCCCTTCAGCACCAAAATATAGTCTTCATCTGGCATTGCTCCAATCTCGCCGTCAATAGAAAGATCTCCATCCCTGTCAAAATCTCCATCTTCTTCCATCACATCTTCAGCCAGACAACACACTTTAGAAATAATATCTTCCCCAATGTCCCAAATATTCTGCAGAATAGCTTGATGGGTATCATAAAAGATCTGTTTAAAATCAGAGCAAAGCTCACCATGGAATTCTGAGAGAATCTCATTGAAATCTTCCATGCTTCAGGCATTAGATTATGGCGCCCCCTAAATACTTGACTCACGCAGATAGAAGTTAATGAGTTAATGAAAGACCTCCGAGTGAAATTGAAACAGGAGAAAGTGTACTAACAAGCAGCTCTCAGAGAAAGTGAACAGAGGGCTAGAGAGCAAATTCAACGTGTAGGAAAATATTCAATCCTTCAAATTCAGTACAAAAATAATAGCAGGGAGGCAATTATTTATTTTCACTTCTCCTTAATCCAATGGGGAAACAAGCCAAAACTTAAAAAGATTTTTAAAATTTAATCCAGAAATAACAATAAGCACCAAGAGAGTCCGCTTCTTCTTACTGTAGAAAGCCTCTCTTAGGGTACAAACCTTAAAAAGAAAAATAAATTTGGTGGTTTAGAAATGGGGTGGCTGGACTTAGTGTCCCTTTGAGGGCTGCAGCGCAGCTCGGAAATGGTGAAATCCCAGCCTCCCGGCGAAGTCTTACCCATTGATCGTGCACGCTGTCCATGATCTCCTGGCTGCAACTCGCTGTCTGGAGGACAAATGGGTAGATTCCCAGCGTTTTCCTTGACCCAGAAAAAAGCTCTGGGCTACAGGAGAAACCAGCCTGAGCCGGAAAAAAAAGCCACGATGCCAGTTCTGCCCGTGAAGCTCACGGGCACAGCTGCTCAGTCCGCCATATTCCAACCGGAAGCCCGTTTGTTGAACTTTTATCAAGAGCATTATAGAGATCCTAGTGTACCTTTGGCATCTGCCAGGCTCCCTGCCTGATATAGTGCAAAGCAAAAGCACCCTTAATTTTCTAAGAATTAAAGTAATTAATAATAGATAAATAATGACTCAGGGGTCCCATAAGATTCATTACAAACTAAAATGGTGATTGGCTGCAACTCAATACTTTATTTAGAATTTTGCCTGCATACTGAAAAAAAGAAAGCAATGAGAAATGGAAGTGGTAGAGCATCGCAAGGAATAGAGGGAGTGGAGGAGAAATCTACCGTTTGTTAAGGCAAATCGGTCACCATGGCAGCCATTTATGAAAGTTCCCACAACTTGCTCTTAAAACTTCAGATGTGCCAGATTGCCCCAAAAGGTTGTTTACCCCTGTGCTGTACACTTTTGTAAGTAGATTTTTATGAATAACCTCCTCCCCTGCCCTGTCGCCAGACACACATTTTTCCTTTCCTCCCAAAGAAACGTCCACATTCTTTGAATGCCTTGAGGCCGATTCAGCCAGCCTCCTTCTTTTTTTTTTCAATTTCCAAATGAATTTTTCTCTGCACATCCAGTTTTGAGGATGCAGATATCTCTGCTGAGCTCCTGAGTAAGCAGAAAACTGTGGGTGGTCATTTCTTACCACCCAACCAAGCTGCACAAGACTGCTAAGTTCAGTGCTGTAATGAAAGAAATTGGGGAGCTTCAAGAAGCCATCAAGAAGGAAGGAATGATGTGGAAATTCCTCATCGCACAACAGAGCAAGATTTTGGTATACCCAGTTGAGATGAGTAGCTTCCTGAGAGGACTGTAACAGCCCCACATTGCACTGCTTGCTGCTCAGGTTCAAGGAGAGATAAATAGGAAAGAACTCGTTTAGCCTAAATATGTTATCCCCAAATATTACTTCAGGTTTCCCAACCTGGTGCTCTTCAGATGGGCTTCAAGTCCCAGAATTCCCCGGCTGGGAAATCAGGAGTCGTCTAATAGCATCTTTTCCAATTAACAAAACTTATTAAAAGGCAACTGCAGCTCACAAAAACTTATGCTATCAGACTCCTTCTGTTGTTGTTGTTGTTGTTGTTGTTGTTGTTGTTGTTGTTGTTTTTGCTACCAAAGACTAACGTGGCTCTTCTCCTACAAAGTCTACAGGTTTGGGAAAGCACAGCTTAATATTTGGGAGAGGTGGATTTCCTTCTTTTTCCATCAGCATAATAGTGTTAGCATGGAAAACTGGGTCAGAGACTCTCTCCTTCACTACGCACATATTATCAAGACCCAAATTTCAGGTATGATAATATTTCAGGGCAGGCCTTGTCCCCCACCCACCTACAAATATCCATTATCTGTCAGGGGTTCAAGCTGGCCAATTTCTCATGGTTTTATTTTACTCTGAAGATGTTTTGGGCTTCTGGGGAGTCGTAAATATGTTCAAAGCTTATAATGCCCTATGTTACATTTTTTTAAAAAATATTTTCGGCATACTGAAAGAACCCCACAACTATGGTAAACCAGTGTTGGGGGGGGGGGTCAAGGTGCTGGACTGGTACTAAAGAGACCCAGGCTCTCATCAACCTGCAGCCACTGAAGCTGCCTGGGTGACTTTGGACCAGTCACACTCTTGCAATGTAACCTACCTCACAGGGTTGCTGTGTGGAAAATAGAAGGAAGGAACACTATGTGTACTGCCTTGAGCTCCTAACTGAAAGGTATGCATGCAATAAATAAATAAATCCACAGACCTCTTTGTGAATAGCTGTCTTTTACCTCCTAGCCAACATGCTCAGTATTAAAGGAAATAGTATTTTTATTTCCTTAGCACTTTCCAATCCAATCCTACTGCATCCTTACTTAACTCAATGGGGTTTAAGAATCCATACTTAAATAATGGGGGAAAGTATGTGCAATATAAATACCTATTAAATAATTAGACACCTTATTTGAACTTTAAGGTTTTTACTTGAACAGTGGCATGTCTCCCTATAGGTCAGAGCTTTCCAAACTGTGTGTCGGGACACGTTAGTGTGTCGGCTGCAGTGTCTGGGTGTGTCGCGGCGGCTGCTGCCTCCGAGCCCTGCCAGGATTCCACGCAGGTCCTAGTGCCTGCCTTGTGCCTTGCTGCCTCCAAACCTGCTGTGATTCCGCGCAGGTCCTAGTGCCTGCCTTGTGCCCTGCTGTAAGAGTGTGTCGCGAAATGATGCATGACTAAAAAGTGTGTCACCAACATGAAAAGTTTGGAAAGCTCTGCTATAGGTTTTTAGGGGAAGCAAGTTCCAAATAAACAAGTCTAGGACAATTATCATTAAAGTTTATTATCCTTTCACCAGTGACCCAGTTTAATAATCTCGAACCATCATCATTATCAGTAGCGTTTCATATATCTTTTATTTCAATTCTGCTTGCTTTTATCATGCTTGTTTTATAACTGGAAGAATAAGGAAACAATTTTTATCCCTTAAGTATTACGGTTTGATTTTTGTAGCCATTGGCAAAAACATAATTGAAATCTGCGTGGCAGTGTTGGGGCTTCGTATAACATAGTTCATGCTGTTATTCTGTATAAATCTGTCTTGAAACAAATTTCCTCTTCTGGCAGCTGAACTGTTTACTCTTCCCTCAGGAGGGAAAATGTCTTTCCTTGGCCTCCAGGTTGGATCTTTGCCAGGTTAATAGATGTGTTTAAATTGTGATTAAAAAAATCCCTACTTGGAGAATTTTAACTCAGGGAATTATATCCTGAGGGAATTTTGACTGAGAAAACTATATTCTTTTGTATCAAGATATATAGATCTTCAATATAATTAGCACACTGTGATTTAATCCAAAAGGATGTGGTAATTCAACAACTATTCAGCAGGGAATTATGTTTGGAGCCAAAATAGAAATAAATGGCCAATGCCATTTATTTCAAAGCATTAAAAAAGTACATGGACTAGGTCATGGAAAGACTTAGATCAATGAGATTACATACTGAAGAAATTTATAATAGAAATAGAAATAGAAATAGAAATAGAAATAGAAATAGAAATAGAAATAGAAATAGAAATAGAAATAGAAATAGAAATAGAAATAGAAATAGAAATAGAAATAGAAATACCAAGGATGAGAGGAAACTCAATTGGTTTGCATTTTATTACAAATTTAACTAATTTGCTCTTCTTGGAGTACTTGCACTTTGTTGAATTTTACAATATACTGGTTCAGTAAAAGTCACTATTGGTTAATTTGATTCTGCAGAACAGGGGAAACTGCATATTTCTTTCCAACCATATACAACATAGCTTTCCAAACTGTGTGTTGTGACACTTTAGTGTGTCGTGACAAAACCCAGAAGTGGTGATGGCGCGTTGCTGCTGCCCTTGCGGCGTTGCGCGCGGCGGTAGCGATGTGTGTGGCGGCAGCGGCGCACCATCAGCGCTTCTGGGTTTTAGCGGAAAACACAAGGCCGCTGCTGCCGCCATGCACGCTCCCGCACCGCCGCTGCTGCCACTGTTGGTGTGTCGCCAACGGCGGGAGTTTGGAAAGCACTGATATACAACATTGACATTTTTTTCTTATATATAAAATCCAACACTGCATACAGCAATTATTTTGTATAATGTTCTTACTGAATATATAAGATTATTTATAAAATTATTTTGACATATAATAATACATTAATATTTCCATCATTGAGAGCCAGTTTGGTGTAGTGCAGTGTTTGCCAAGGTTGAGAAACACTGGTGTAGTGGTTAAGGCATCAGGCTAGAAACCGGGAGACCGTGAGTTCTAGTCCCGCCTTAGGCACAAAGCCAGTTGGGGGACCTTGGGCCAGTCATTCTCTCTCAGCCCTAGGAAGGAGGCAATGGCAAACTACTTCTGAAAAACCTTGCCAAGAAAACTGGAAGGACTTGTCCAGGCAGTCTCCGAGAATCAGACACGACTGAATGGATTTAAAAAAATTCCATCATATATCTGCCTTCTCAGAGATCAGTCCATTTTATGTCTGGATATGGCTGTTTTTAAAAGCATGGGAACAGCAGAGGTGGCATTATTTATATAATGGAACAGAATTAGAGCCAGTTCTCATATAGTTACAAGTAAACAGCCTGGTCCTAGATCTGTCCATTACCAAAACATGGGACAAATGGAAACCGGGCCTTCTGCCCAAACCAGAGAAGTATCTAGCTCATGGCATTGCTTGGGCAGGAGAAAGAGGCACAAGAATGTTGAACTTCACATTTGAAACAGAGTAGCACACGGATTCTTTTATAGCTTTTCCACAATAAACCTACTTATCTGAGGCCTTGGAAATTTATTCTTGAAAGAGGCTTTCTTTTTTTTCTTTTTCTTTTTTTGCATTGCCACCCTGGGAAATACTTACACCGAGGTGGTAAAAACCAAACAAAACCCCTGGCCTTCCTTAAATGGACGTGTGGAAAAGGCCAAGAGATAAATCTACAGTACATAGAAAGTATATGGAATGGTGAATAAGTTCAGGTGACAGTTGGGAGGGGAAAATGGGCCTGCTTGTATCTATGCTAAGTCTAATTTGGCATGCCTTTATAATTGACGCACTCTCCATAGTATAGTAGTAAAGCTACCAGAGTCTAACCGCCCAGAGTCTACTGTCGTGGAGATGGGCAGTGATAAATTCGAAAAATAAATAAATAAATAAATAAAGCTACCATCAATTTATTTATTTTATTTTATTTATTTATTTTCTATCCTGCCTTTATTATTTTTATAAATAACTCAAGGCAGGGAACATACCTAATACTCCTTCCTCCTCCTATTTTCCCCACAACAACAACCCTGTGAGGTGAGTTGGGCTGAGAGAGAGTGACTGGCTTTCATGCCTAAGGCAGGATTAGAACTCACAGTCTCATGCAAAGAATCCACTTTAGATCATAAATTATTTTCATTTCTTTCTTTTGTATAGGGTTCAAATATTTTCAGCAGAGGTGGCATAATTTATATTTGCCACAACCTGTATTCTAATTCCTGTGTATTGCTAAAATTGTAGGCCATTCCTTAGGTACTGCTGTTTGCTCAGCTGGAAATGTTGGATAACATAAATTGATTCCTTCTAGATTGATCTCAAACCTGCAATCCAGCGGTGTCTGTCTTGTTTACACCTACCACCATGCTGCACTGTTCAGAGAAGCATGGCTTGTTTTAATGATCCCAGTGCAATACTACAGGTGTCTCAATTAAACTAATATAGCAACAAGTTATAGTTCTCTCTGGACTCTTTTAAACTTTTAAATAAGATTTTGAGAAGCCCTATTCTTGTACCTAATCATTGGAGGTAAACAGCCAAAAAATAAAAACACCACAGATTCTGGTTGGTAAAAAGAATACTTGGAGGAATGTAAGAATATGGGTTTGAATATATAAATATTTTAACAATAATAAGATACTTAAAATATTCTCTAGATTAAAAGCACAGTGGCCTATTTAAATCATCTATCTATCTATCTATCTATCTATCTATCTATCTATCTATCTATCTGAAGGTAAAGGTAAAGGTAAAGGTAAAGGTAAAGGTAAAGGTAAAGGTAAAGGTAAAGGTAAAGGTTCCCCCCGCACATTTGTGCAGTCGTGTCTGACTCTAGGGGCCGGTGTTCATCTCCGTTTGTTAGCCGAAGAGCCAGCGTTGTCCGAAGATGCTTCCACGGTCATGTGGCCGCATGACACGCGTGGAACGCTGTTACCTACCCACCAAAGTGATACCTATTCATCTACTTGCATTTGCATGCTTTCGAATTGCTAGGTTGGCAAGAGCTGGAGCTAGTACGGGAGCTCACTCCGCACGCAGGGCTAGGGATTCGAACCACCGAACTTGCGATCTTCCGATCGACAAGCCTGGCGTCTTACCCGCTGAGCCACCACGCCCCACCATGCCCCATCTGAAGGAAGCATGGGTATAATTTAAGAAACATCACAAAATATTTCCTAGTACTTTCCTCATCAGCTGCAGACAGTCTGCATAAAAACACAAGATTCTTGCCAAATCACAGCGGAATACCATTGTAACAGGCCACTGGCAAACCATCACCTATCACACTATATAAAGGTATTAAGTGATGTTTGTATACATTTATCTGGGAAGCTTTCGTTGTGCATTGTTAGTAGTCTAGCTACAAATCAACTATAGAGAAAGTTCCCAGCAAGAGACCCTTTGAAATGCTTATAGCTCAGAATATGTTTTCATTGTAATGGCTGTTGTAAAACTGGAAATACTGTTAGCCATTCCAACATATATAAAAATGATTTTATTTACTTTCAGTGTGGATGAATTTGACAGAATTAAGCCTTTTGCTTGTTATGGATCACAGAAATGTCCATGCTATAATTTATCTCTGTTTTAGGTACCATTTGAGGTACCATTTTATAGAAAAAATAATTAATCGTTTTACATAGTTCTTATAAGTGAAAATCCTTTATTCTTCCCTTACAGAATTCTGTACAACTGCACAGAGTGTGTGTCATACAGTTTTATAGCACACCTGGAATTAAGTGTAAAGCACTCATGATCTTTTAATGCTCTATAGTTGTGGAAGAGACAGAAGAAAATAGTCTGTGGGGATCCTATGTTCACATTTGAAGGATTTTTTTTACTTTCAGGCCTTCATCACTGGTGCATTTCGAGAATGCAGCATTCAAGCACTGGGCTTTATATTCTCCTTATGCTATTTATCTCACTTTCCCAGTTGTAGTGCATTTATTCTCACACAGGCAGGAGCATGACAAGAGAGGAAAGGAGATTTCAAAAGGAGGTTCTGCCAAACTCGGTATAAGAGTGCTCTCATTTTCCCCTTTGAATTATATTTTAAAGAAAAAGCACAGAAATATTAGCATTCCAATACAAATACAATCATTCATTATTCTTGGTGCCAGGGGTGTCAGCAGGGTATGCAAAAAAAAAATTAAGATGGCAGCTGTAATGATGCAATTGAAGCTTCACCATTTTTTTTATATAAGCTGCATCTCTCTGCTCTGAGAGAAGACTGCTGCTCTGGACTGTATATACAATTCTGATAGCTTCTATACATCTCTTTCCCAGGACCCAGATAACTCCTAAAGCTAGTACATTGTTTATAGTCACCTGAAGTGTGAAAGTAAGGTCTGTGGGTTCAATTCCCCATAGAGGGTTTGAACCCCATAGAACAACATATCTGATCAATCCCCAGAAGGATGAAACCACTCATATGGTGTCTCCTGGTGGACAATGTGACTGAAAACACCATGCAGGATATACGTGTAAAAATAGAAAATCTACTCCCCCTTGGGTTTTTCTCTTTCTTTTTAAAACAATTTTACTCCTATTTTGAGACTTAAGTGTGTATCTTTTCTGTCTCAAAATGATAAGAAAGCATGTCACTAATTTCCAGCAATGCCAGCCTGGAATTGTATCATAATAGTTCAGTAAAATAGTAATTGTTCAAATAGTGATACACAGTCAAGTCTGGTTTGACTCCTGATGATTGCCTGAACAAATGCTGGCCAACTTGACTTGTCTTTAGCAAAAAAAACTTGTAATTGTTCCAAGGACATTCCAGTAATCCCTTTGATTCCATCCATCCATCGTATCCATTGTTTTCCTCTTCTTCTGTTCCCCTCAGTCTTGCCAAGCATAATAATTTTTTCCAGTCCATTATCCACTCAGCCACCTCTTCCAAGTATGTGAGGTTTTGCTTGCTGATCATCACCTTTATTGGTTGCACTCTGGATTCTTCTTGCAGATGAGGGTACGTTTAGTGACTATCCCTAAATTCATGATTCAGTCATGCCTCACTTCTTTTTTCTTCTCACTTTTTCTTAACCATCCAGCTTTCACAGCCATATATTACCACTGGAAATCCTACTGCTTTAACTGTACTGATCTTTGTTGTCATTGAAATGTCCTTATTCTTTATCATCTTGTATAAGTTGTCACTGCCTTTAGCATATTGGCCATATTTATCTATTCTTGAGCCCAAGAAAACAAAACTACTTTTGGTTTAGTCTTAAAGTTCATTAAGAATACAGATTGACGTTATGGGGACAAAATGTATCCTTGGCTCATTCCTTTCCCTATTCTGAACCATTTTGTTTCTCCAAACTCAGTTCTTACAATCATTTTTTGCACATTGTAAGGAATCCTCAGTAGAAAGATCAGATGTTCTACCACAATTTCTAACCTTAATTTTCCTCAATTCTGGAAAATCTACACAGTCATTGACTTTGCTGTAGTCAGTTAAGGATAGGTAAACTTCTTTACTACATTCTCTTGCTCTCTCCATTATCCATCTCGTATATTAGCTAACTGACCTTTCGTCTCTCTGGCTTCCCCAAAAGGTGCCTATTAATTTGGCATTACATTCTCCATGTGCAGCTCTCCTTTATAATATCTTAAGCAAATCTTTGCTTGCATGAGGGACTAGTGCACTGAATTAATACTTTAAGCCATAGCTTTCCAAAGTGTGTGTCGCGACACACTACTGTGTTGCCTGCGGTGTCCTGGTGTGTTGCGTGCAAACCCAGAAGCACTGATGGGGAGAACCGGAAGAAGCAGCACCCCTGCCAGTCAGCGCCGCCGCTGCCGTGACAGAGGCTCTGATTGGCGGGGGTGCTGTTTCTTCCAGTTCCCCCCATCAGCGCTTCCGGGTTTGTGCGCAACACACCAGGACACCACAGGCCACGCTGCCTCCGCTGCTGCCACTGCTGCTGCCGCCGTTGGTGTGTGTCGCCAACATGAAAAGTTTGGAAAGCTCTGCTTTAAACATTTTCTTGCATTTTCCTTCTTTGGTATACATATATAAACCAATATCTTAAAATCTTTAGCCACCAATTTTTCTCTACAATATAATTGTCAACAGCTCAGTGGGTATTTGAACTGCTCCTGATGCTTTCCTATTTGACAGCTAAACTATTGCTTCCTGTACCTCACTTATTAGTGGAAGCAGTTCCTGAGTACTGTATATACCAGCCTTTCTCAAACTTTTGACCCTAGAGGAACCCTTGAAATATTTTTCAGGCCTCGGGTAACCCCTGCACATTCAGGCTCAAATATAGGTCAGAGGTTACATAATTAATATATTCATTTCATGTGTAGGCCTGTACAGTATACAGTATATGCATTAACAGTGTTCTTAAACTAAAAGTAAAGAATGAAACTTATCTCTTTAATGTGAAATTGCCAAGATTTGAAATAATTTTTTAAATAAATCGTGATCTCCCAGGGAACCCCTAGTGACCTCTCAATGGAACCCTAGGGTTCCACGGAACCCTGGTTGAGAAACCCTGGTATATACACTCTCTACAAATGTTTCTCTCATTCCATAATTCTGCTTGTAAAGGATTTCAGTCCAGTTCTCCCATCTTCCTTTAACTTCAGTTTCCTCCATCAGATTTTACTGTTGATATTCATAACTTTTCATGCTCTCTCCCACTAATCACCTTGACACTTGCTTCAGTCTTCTGCATTTTTTCTTGAAGTTTTAATATAATTGATCCTATAATGACTGTGCTTATTATGGAATACATTTAAGTGTATCATCTCAGATTAGTTTCAGGCTCAAGGTCTTTCTTTAGTGTCTCTTAGGGTGAGTTTATAAATGTTCACTCCAGGGGTACTCTTTATAATACCAGTACATCTTCCCAGATGTAGATTTTGTACACCTTTGATATAAACCTGCTGAGAATCCTAAAAGCCCAAGTCTTTTGTCAGTATGTTAACTATTGCTTTCTTTGTGGAAAAAATACAATGGGATTATTCTTAACTTTCTCTTTATAGAAGCTTTTGTTCCTTAAATATTTAGATGTTTGCTGCCTAACCTATTCTCCACAGGTATAGATATTTGTCCTTTACTTTACAATAAAAACAAGTATGACCTTTTGACATGCAAGCTGTTTAGGACATGATAAATATATATTAAAAAGTATGAAGAAAGCTTCATATTTCTATCCTGAGACTGTGACTTCTGCATTGTTAAGATATTATGTGATCTTTTCCTCGTGTAAGCAGTTTGATGGTCATTTTGGGCTCTGAGAAAAGCATCCTCTATGAATCCCTAGCCCAATCAGTCACCATTTAAAGCACCAAGTTCCTCTATCCCATTGCAAATCTTTCCACACTGTTTCAAAACAGTATATAGAAAAAAGAATGCTTGTTGTCAATTCAGCAGGGGTTGGAAGGATATTCCACTCTGAATGTCTGAGCATTTAGAACAGGGTCACCTTAGGTCTTGCATGCCCCAAAGAGGAAACTTTGCATTGTGGTGCTGCATTTGTTAGAGTGACAAAAGCAGTAAGAACCTGCAGATGCCACTGCACTGGGAAACAAACTTAGAGAAATTAAACATGGCCCAAACATGCTTGAAGAGATCTTTAACATCAAACTTATATTTTCCCTCTTTCATAATGTAAGGTTTGCAGAGGTTGTCCCTTGAAATATATTTTATACCATTCTGTTAAATATTGAAATATGTGTAATAGGAAAGGTGCCGATCTTTCCTTCGTACATGTAAACTGTAATATCAGATCAGAAGCAAAAGGAATGTGTTGTCCAGGTCAGACTGTGGAACTAAAATGAAGCATCCTTTTCAAGCATTCGGGGGTATCAACTCTAATTGGAGCAAATTAATGATTCAGCAAAGCAAACTTTCACCTCATTGTCTTCCCCAGTAATATATGGAAGTAGGACTCCATATGGTCTACTTTGGTCCCCTAAAGTAAGAACATTGGCTCAAGATGGTGCACTGAGCTTTCTTAGCTGGTTCTGGTCTTGCTGAAGCTGTTTTGCGTGGATGCTGTCATTAAACAAAGTAGAATTGATTGGCTACAGTAACTCAGGGCTCAGGTTCACGCTAGGCAGAAGAAATTTATAATATTCCAGAAGTCAAAATCCTGAAATGTCACTTCAGTGCTCTGATACCAAATAATCTATTCACTGTGTTAAGTAGATTGTACGGCGAGCAGACCGATAAGATGAGTTCCCTCTTAGCTTTTAATGAAAGCCACAGACCATGACGAGGTTAATCCCTGCCATTAGGAGTTACTCTATCACTTCTTTTTGGTAGTAATAAAGTCTTTGCATTGCAATATATTAAGCTTTTATAAAATAAAGGCTTAGTATTCACCCAATGTTATTATTGCTGTCCAGTTCCTTTGTAACAGTTGTCCTTTTTTGCATTTTTAAAAATAGGGTACATAAGAGGGTTTGGATGAATGCATCCCATTTATAAGGAAGACAAAATAAATGCAGCCATGGTTTCTGCCAATCTCGTAAAGTTAAGCAGGGCCGGATCTGGTCAATACTTGGATGGAAGATCATTAAGATATCCTAGGACTGTGTACGCTGTACTGGGACATTTAAAAAAGGCCCAGAAGAAACTAATGAGAAATAATTTCCACTTGTTGCCTAAAAAGCTACATATATCAATCAAATATTATGGTCATAGACTTGAATTCTATATAAAACATCAAGGAACAAACATGTAATAAACCAAACTATTAAAAAGAGAGATGTATAACTGTCAGGGTTCATGTCTATGAATCCTGCCATTGGGATTTGGGCTAGAGATGTTGTGGGAACTGTTGGGAGGGGGACTGGCCGTTGAGTGTTATGTCTGAGAGTAGGCTGGAAACGGCTTCGTCAAGGTCACCCACCTGCGGGAGTGTGGAGCTGAGAACGTTTGCACCATGAGATCATCGGTTGGTAATTTGGCGCGCAAGGGGGGAAGTTAAGATGGTACAGTTTGGCGGGAATCCGCGTTCATATCTTTAGGAGTGCTTCAATTAACATGTATCCTGAATAAAGCTTAATCTGCATTCTAACGAACTGCATTGAGAAGTGTTTATTAGGGCATTGTTGTTGGGATCATCACAATAACTACTGTAATTGCCTTCTGACATGGAAATAATCTATCAGAACTTAATTATTCTTGTAGAGTGTCAGGATATGATATCCTGCCATGGCAACAGGAGGGAGGTACATCCTGCCAGTCTACTTTGAAGTGGACACTCACCAGACTTGCAGAGTAGGTGAGAATGCTTGTAGTGGAGTCTTGGTGTATTCACAGAACCGCAAATAATAATAATAATTATTATTATTATTATTATTATTATTATTATTATTAAATTTATGTTACTGCCCATCTCCCCTATCGGGGACCCTGGGCGGTTCACAATAAAACATAGTTAAAACATAAATATAAAATTACAATATAATAAATAATATAAAATCCAAGTATAAAAGATGTTAAAAATGGTAATACTGGGAGGCTTCATGGGACCAGCCATCCCCAAGAGGAACTGTTGGCATTTCCCTCCCAGGCAAATTATGCTGATGCAAGTATGGGGTCTAGCAGTTTAGCACCAAGGATAGATATCTTACACTATCCCCCCCAGGACCCCCCTCCCAGAGTATTCGAGTCCGGTTTCAAGGGATAGTGCCTGTGGAACTGTCTTACTTTGTTCGGCACATGAACATTGGAATAGTCCTCCCAAGAATTTTCTTCCGGACCATAGCCTTTCCAGGCAATGAGATACTGGAGTCTGCCATGTCTTCTATGGGAATCTAAGATTTTGTCAACCTCCTACTCCATCTCTCTGTTGACCAGAACTGGAGGAGGTGGTTTTCTACATGTTTGAAGTGGGCTGGGAGGTGAAGCCAGAAATAATAGGGATCGGTGAAACACTGGGTGTACCTTCATGTGGACTGGAAGAGCAAGACGAAACACCACAGGGTTGATCACAGACTCAATGGGGAATGGACCAATAAACCTGTGGTCCAACTTTCGGGAAGGCGGCGCAGATGGTAGATTTTTCGTGGACAACCACACGAGATCCCCCACTACCAATGGAGTACCCGTCTTTCAATGGTGATCAACAAAGCTCTTGTAATCATCCTTAGCCTTATCTAGTTGTTCCTGAAGAACCTGATGACAAGCTTGAAGATCTTGGAGAAATTTATCTGATGCAAGGACTGAGGATGCAGGTGGTTCAAGGGGAAATAGGCACAGATGAAACCCGTAGGTGGCCATGAAAGGTGTTGTCTTGGTTGAAGTGTGTTGGAAGTTACTGTAAGCAAAGTCTGTGAGAGCCAATAATTCTGCCCAGTTGTCCTGCTGATAATTAACATAGCAACGTAAATATTGCTCTAAAATAGTATTCACTCTTTCGGTTTTGCCGTCTGATTGTGGGTGGTGGGAAGACGAAAGGTTTCCTTGGATGTTTAAATTTTTAAGGAGAGCTTTCCAGAACTTAGCAGTGATTTGGGTACCACGGTCGGAAATTACCTGCTTGGCTAGCCTGTGTAATCTAAAAATGTGTTGAATATATAAGTGTGCCATCTCTTGAGCAGTAGGGAGTCCCGGACAAGCAATGAAGTGCGCCATCTTGGTCATAGTGTCTACCACTACCAAAATGGTAGAAGAGCCATTAGATTTAGGGAGGTCGGTGATAAAGTCCATTGACACTGACTCCCATGGTTGCTCTGAAGTAGGTAGCGGTAGCAGACGTCCCGCAGGTTTACCAGGGAAGAAGGAACTGTTACATCAGCACAGTGGCAGATCATGTGGGACAAGTGATCATAGTTTATCAACATAATCCTATGCATCAGAAGAGGACAACCTCAGATCTAAGGCTAAATGAGGTCCCTGAAACTTTTTTGGGGGTGGGGAGTCTCCTTTGGAATACAGAGCAATTGTCAAAAATCAGTGATATGGTTGCCTGCAATGTGAAAGGAGGAAACGTACAAAAACTGTGCTGGAATTCTAAAACAGACAATGCCTTTTTAAAAAGTCATCCCCGTTGAATAAAAAATTACAAAAAATCATGGTGCACCCACTTTGAATCATTACCCAGCCACCAAGGCCCTCAATTGTCATAAAGAAGTGCAGTTCCTGATTACAAAATTGTCCATTCCTGTTACATATTTTATATAGGGCTATCACATCTACTCTGTAATAATTTATAGGCCCACAAGATGACAGCAAAGAGAGATGTGAAATTCTAAATCTTTATTGTCATCTAATGGTTGTCCGATGTTTTGCTGCCCAGATATAGTAGCCCTATTTTACATACAAAACTTATTACCCCAGCATTCAGTGGAACCTGCTTAGAGGTCTATAGTACAGGAAATTAATTGATAGGGTGGTATCAGAGAACAATACATTTCTGTATGAAGACTTACAGTTTTTGACAAATAATCATAGTTTACAAATCTCAGTCACTGGCATTTATTCTCTTCCCAGAATTTAACACACTAATCTTTTTTTCTCCCTTCAAGCCTACACAAACCACAATTGGAAAACACTGAGTATATATAGAGATATTTAAAGGATTATAATTTCAAATGTGTTTACCATAATTACTGAATGGGAAACAGAACAAAACACATAATTTAGATTATGTGGTATGACAAACTGTATGTTTCCTACCAGCATATTGGAAAGATTCAAAGCAAAATACATTTTTATGTCAGATTCACAATGCTGTGAGAGGAAGGGTTAAAAGCAGGACATTTAGTTCTGTGTGATTCATGTTAAGTATATGTCTGGCTCCCTTAAATTTCCTACCCAATAACAGGAAGTCTTTGAATAACTTGATTTTCTCCTTGTTTATACCTGGAAACTTGAAAGGAGGATAAAGCCATAGCCTCAAAGAGTTAGCTAAAAAGATTTATTAAAAAACTGAATTATACATATCTTCCCATCCCAAGATATAGTAAAATATAATAATACAGTACAGAAGGATAAGATATTACAGGCTTATTTGCATAATTCTTCATTACCTTATGCAAGACACTGTAAACATTTCACATTTGAATCAGTAAGAACTGGGTTGTTAGCAAATGCAAGTAATTTTAAGTGTGCTCAAGGGCAGTTCTGAATTTTTTTAACTTTCCTTCCTTGACTTAGATTTTGCTGCTTCTGCCTCAGAAATTGATAGGCAGGATTTCAGAAGCTGTTGAAAATTTTATGACATTTCTACTTGAAAGTCATAAATAGTAACTGCATAGGTTTCCTAACATACCTTGGAGTGAAACCCATTAGTGTTGCAGTATACATATAAGTCATATGGAGCTATATTTTGGGGTGTCCCATTATTCATTATTTGCAACAACACAGAGAATAGTTAATTACTGTTTTGTAATAAAAACTTAGATTTAATATAAGTTAGCATAGCTTTACATTCTCATAGTGTTTTATAAATTCTAGTAATATTTATGGTCTTTTACAGTTATCTGTCCTAGTTATTTATTTATTTATTATTATTGTATTTATACCCCGCCTATCCCCTCCCTAAGCGGAGGGCTCTATAAATAGTTATTTATAGTATTTAGATTATTCATTGTAAAATTCATTGTAATTTTATAGGATTCTTTTATGTTTTAATACCTCTACTCTGTAATTTTACCTTAATAATTTTATCTTTACCTTATTTTAGTCTATCAGTAGGACTTTTTATTTTTATTTCTATTTTAGCGTAATTGTTATGTTATTAGCTCTATGCTGGTCTACGACTGAAATAAAATTGATTGATGAATAAAAACGAGGATGCACAATAAAAAAGATTTAGGGCACAACCAGATGGCCCCATTAAAGTGCTTCCTTTCAGTCCATGAGCCAGCAGAAATGTCTGTCAGCATAAATTGCACTGCTCTCTGTGTCAACCTCAATTCTGCCTCAATAATGGGGCTGACAAGTGGTTCTGTTCTCCTTGTTTTAATGTAGCACAAGTGAAGAAAAATGATTGGTGGATTCCCCTGGTGTTCCCTCCCATTGAATGTTACCTGCCAATTGGAGAAACAATCACAGTCACTTTCTGTATGGTGGAGTAGGGATGGGTGAGTGAAGACAGTGAACAGTGTGTTTACCACCTGTCAAGTAAAAGATGCTCTTGCCTGTGAAGTGTTAGACAAGTGATCTCTGAAAGAGTATTAGACCTGTTTTTTAAACACAAAAATGAGTGAATGTCATCCTCAATCAATACTGCAAGGGAATGGCCATGGCTGGCAGCATGCAGAAGTGCCCGTGGAATAGGCAAAATACATACCACCACCACCCCCCAATAAAAATATTTAAAAAGGTAAAGCCCTATGAAACTCCTTTTTGTTAGAAGGAGGAAAAAACAAATAATTGGGGACAGAACCAGCAACATGCAGCTGGCAGAACCTGGATCTCTTTTTGAAATGTATTTACAGCAATGTTTTGTGCAGCCCAGGATTAGGGTTCTCTCAAGTGTGCTAGCCTTGTTTTTAGAGTCCTGACAAGCATTTGGGAAAGCACCAGTCAGGCATTATGCAGGCAAAAGCCATTTGTCTGGCCTATCCTGTGTCCTAAGCCAAAATGACCATGGAAAGCAATACCCTCAACTAGAGGGGAGTGGTGTGCCTTCAGCAGCCTAAAGTGAACAATAGGACTTGGGTGGATCCCAGTCCTTGGATCACATCATCAAGCACCTTGTCAATAAAGCGTGCTAGATCGTGTCCATGGCAAAAATTCTGTTGGGAGAAGGAAAAAAAAACACTCCTTTAGACATGGAACAGCTAAAGTGGACTTTAAGCTGCCTTCCCTGTTGGGCTGGAGATAAGGCAAAGGCAACATCATGAGGACATGCCATATAAAAATGGTTCCTGAGGCTAGTCTGTGCCAGGGTTAGGAGGATGTGACAAGGAGTCCTTAGGGGTTGTGCAAAGGACATATTTTTCCTGAACAACTGTAGTTTATCAGAAAACAAAATACTTATTGTTTGTATTGTATAAATATTACTAGAATTTATAAAACACTATGAGAATGTAAAGTTATGCTAACCTACTGTATATTAAATCTAAGTTTTTATTAGAAACAGTAAATTTGTACCTACATTATTTTCTTTTCCATTTACAACTATAGAAGTAGGGCTGGGGCCCACCACTATCATCTTACCTCTTCTTTATTTCTGCTACAAACCTTCAGTTGCCTATACATTTGGAAACAATTAAATTGTTTTGTGTTGTAATATTCCCAAGCTGTATGATGTGAAATCTAAAACTTTTTTTAGTCCTTGGAGAGGTTTGATTCACTAAGAATGTTTAAAAAATCATAATGGAAAAAACATACAAAGGACTATTATGAGATGAAGTACATGTTTGTTGCACTTTTGTTTATGATGCTTATATCCAAACTGCAGATGTAGGATTGTCGAGCTTGCCTGGGGCTGGCTGGGTGTTTTTTCCCCCTCTTCCTTTTCTCCTTCAGCTCAGTTGTACAGTTGGCTGGAGTTGGGATCTGTGGAACTGTTTGTTATGCTATGGGTCTTTACTGCAGTGGCTGGGTTCAGCTCCTGGGTCAAGATTTCTGAAGATGCAAACTCCCAGCTGAGAGTTAACTGACAGCCAAACATGTGTGTAGACCCACCCATATAAATTTTTTTCCCTGAATCATTTTGGACTCTTTTGAAATAATATTTAGAGGGCATGGAACTACTATCACTGTTCCTATGGTTGGCTCAAGCCATTTTTTTTCCTGGAGACCAAAATGGCACCTCTTCTTATTCCAGGTATAGCTGGATGGATGGGCAGTTGAAACTTTCTTTGATCCTTGCAACTCTATCACTCCTGAAGACAGTTTCAGTGATATAACTTTATCTTCCCGTACTACACTGTTGCCTCCCAAGGTCTGCTGGCTGAGGCAACCACTTCACTGTGTCTAATGAGAGGGCAAACCCTCATTGTCCCAGCTCCCAACCTCAGCCTCTTCATCTTTTATAGAGAACTTAAACATGTAGAACCTGTAGAACACATATAGCAAAGAGAGAGGCCACATCAAAATACTTTTTATGCATATTGACTGAGCAGATGAACATGTAGACACTGGGAATCAGAACAGTACGTAAGCATAATTTGGGATACTTTGTGCATCAAGTGTTCATTTGAGAATGGTTTGAGTTCAATGCAACCTTTAAAGATTGGCTTCTTTGCTTTCACAGCTTTGAATCTTTGTGCCAATAATTACACAGTAATTGCTAAACTAATATCTCTTCTAATTCCAAAGTACAAACATATATTTTCTGTGCAATTTCAAAGCAGTTGGACTAAACTGAGGTCCAGTTACAGAACCTTGCTTGTTAAGAGATGCAGACTTTCTGCATAATCAGGTCCTGCACAGCCTCATTTTAAAATGTGAAACATAAATATCTGGGCTTGGAGGACAAAATAAAGGTGCTGAATGTTCAGAACTTGATGGGAAATATGTTTTGAGTTCTCAGACTCTTACTCAACAAAATAAACATCTAGCTAATGTAACTCTCTCTTTCCAGGTGGTCTAAAGCATTGCAATTAGCCAAAAAAAGCACCCTCTTTTTCCCTTTTAATATAAAGCTGACACTCAGAAAATACATACAGATGTGACCTCATACAAAAGTCAAGGTGTGTTTGCTCAGATTTAGATCAGATGTCACCAAAAGAGTTCTGGCTGCCATAGTTTTGTCTGTTGCAAAATTGTAGATCTAAAGAGAACTATGACTTCTTTATGTCCAATCAGACTGTTTGTCCATCTCACTCCATATTGCCTGTTTTAAGCACCATCTCTCCAGCAGAGATATTTCACGCTAGGGAAAGGCTGTAGCTCATTAGCAGAGTGCATGCTTTGCATACAGAAAATCACAGGCTATCCACTTTTATCTCTAAGTATGTCTGAGAACAAATCCATCTAAAACCTTGGATTGCTGCTATAAATAATGAGTTAATGGACCAATACTTTGACTCAGTGCAAGGAAGGTTGCTATATCCCTTACAGATTATTTGTTTAATTAAAGATGCCAGGGCTTAATCTAGGAACATCTACTTACAACAACATGTATGCTCTGGCAATATTTACGGTCCCTTCACATTACAGTCCTGCCATCCCTGTGCCACTAATTGAGAATAGAACAGTAAGGTAAGGTGATGCCTGAACTGTAATTGTGGAAATGGATTGCCTAGCCTTCTTTGCCTTCACCAAATTTAACATAAAATTGAAGAGTTTCATTAGTTATTATTTCAATTCATATGGCCACCCATCTTAAGCTCATGACTCTGGGTGGCTAACAGTGTTAAGAAATACATATATAAAAGCAATAAAAACAGAAAAACAAAAACAACACACATAAAACAGCAACAAGGGTAAAAACAGACCCATCATTCACAATTAACCAATGCATGGGCTCAGTCCCACCTCCTGACCCTAGGCCAGGTGACAGAACCAAGTCTTTAAGGCCTTATGAAAGGCTGACAGGTCAAGGCCAATCTGATCTCCAGTGGGATGATGTTCCAAAGGGCGGGTGCCACAACAGAAAAGGCTCTCTTCCTGGGCCCTGCCAGATGGCACTCCTTGGCAGACTGAACCCAGAGCATGCCTCTGATGCCAGACCTAATATATAGGACAAGTAGACGTAATTGGGGAGACGTGGTCCCTCAAATAATAGTAGAAATCTTCACAACTGGAAGCAAGATAGAATCTGAAAAGTGGTTGTCTAGATTTTTGCAGCCCAGATTTAGTATCCCTAGTGAATCTGAAAATCATGATAAATGGGACAGTAACACAATATACAGGAAAACAGCAGCTTTACCATTCCATCAAAATGGTAGTTCAACTCTGCCTAGGACTGTTTTAACAAGTGGAAAGTTACCACACCTGGAGCAAAATGCTGATGAGATAATGGGATACTAGTTATTCATCTGCAGTTCTATTTACTGACATCTTCCACTAAACACACACCTAGAATGATTCCTCTGTGTGCATGCACTTGAATGTACTGTACTGCATAATCCAGTCAAATTTGCAATGCCTGGCCTTATTTAAATGAGCCTTTATAACCCTGTCTCCAGGCCCTGGATTAGAGTAGGTGGTGGACCCCTTGTGTGATGTTCTCATTTTTAAAATAATTGCTAGTTTTTTCCAGACTTTTTTATGGCATATTCGGTGTTTTTATTGTACTTTTTATTGCTGTATTTTGTAAGCCATCCAGATTGGGGCAGCCTGTAAATTTCATAAATAAATAAATGTGCAAACTTTCCCCAACCTAATGCCCTACAGAAGTGTTGGGTCTATATTTCCCAGAATCTCATGCCAGCACTGCTAGTACTAGCTCAAAATTCTGGGAAATATAATCCAAGCACCTTTGGAGAGTACCAGTTTGAGGAAGACTGGCAATTTCAGTTGCTCGTAACAGTAATTTCGTAAACATTTACCAGTAGCAGCAGACCTTTCCACCATCAGTAATGTATTCACTGAAAAGTGAACATCTGTAGCTTCATAATTATTTGAATCTTAATGAACAAGATCAATTATACTGCACTGGCTCTCTTTTTCTCTCTCTCTCAGCAGGCTGAATTTCTAAAAGGTAAGAGTGAGGTTGTGTTTTCCCAACAGCTAGGTAATATTTGTGTGGATGCTGGTAAGGTTTGATGGATTTAAAATGGAAAGGAAGGAAGGAAGGAAGGAAGGAAGGAAGGAAGGAAGGAAGGAAGGAAGGAAGGAAGGAAGGAGGGAGGGAGGGAGGGAGGGAGGGAGGGAGGGGGAAGGAGGAGGGAGGGAGGGAGGGAGGGAGGGAGGGAGGGAGGGAGGGAGGGAGGAAGGAAGGAAGGAAGGAAGGAGGGAGGGAAAGACTTGAAAAAGAGTTGCAGTCTTGTCATAAGTACTGGGATGGTGACAAACAAGTCAAAAGAAAGGAATTATTTGCAATAAACACTGTTGCTTAAGTCTTTGAGTAATATGTAGATTATTATTTACAGAGCTTCTGCTGTGTAATTATTGTTTGTTAATTCTATGCTTTAACCGTCTTTCCTCTTATCCTATTTTGGTGTTATTCCTTAAGCTCCTCTTATATTCTAATTTTTCTTAACTTTCTCTGTGTGTCTTGTTTTCAGTCCTGTTACTTGGTTTATTCCAGAGGTTTTCAAACTTTTCCAAGCTGCAAAACCTGCTAGTTAAAAAAAACCCAGAACTCCTGATCAAGAAGCAAAGTGATAAGTAATCATGAGTAAAAAGACCCCGGGGGCTTCGGAATGCCACCTCACAAGCCCTACCCTTTCCACTGTATGTGAGAAAAATTGGTTTTTTGTGTCTGTGTGCTTAGTCTCTCACAAAGCCACCTAGGATTCCACAGAACACCATTTGCAAAGCCCTGGTTTATTCAATTCCACCTACCAACTTGTTTCCTGTTCCCTATTGGTCCTTTTGTTATTGTCCCAACTCTGGTTCTAAGCCTTACTTCTTCTGTGTCTATTATATTTCTTAATCAGATTTAAATTCAGTGCTAACTTACTGAATTTACTGTTCCTTCCACTGTTGTGGGAGAATTCTTCAGAGCTCAGCCCCCTTTTTGTTGCTGGCAGGGATGGAACTAGGGTCTGTGTTAACTGGGGCAAACATGGATTCTGCGCCACCCCCCATGGGTTATTTTGTCATTTTGGCGCAACCCGGGTGTCATGTTGGCGCACCCCCCCCCCCCAGCGTGGCACCCGGGGCACATGCCCCGCTTGCCCCCCCCCCCCGCAGCTGCAGCCCTGGTTGCTGGGCAAGCTCTTGGCTGAAGGCCCCTCTCCTCCCTTCGTCTATCAGATGTAGACACTTGCCTGTCTTCACAAGTGAAGCTCTTTGCTCACCCTGTGTATTATAGTGTAGAAAGGTGAGGAAGGAGGAGAGAGAGAGAGACAAACAGGGACTTGCTAATACACGGACCATTTCTGAAACTCACAACTCCTCTTTTCTCCACATCATCGCTACCACTGCTGATTTTCCACATCATCTCCACTGCTACTGATCCTGGTTGCCACTCCGTCTCTGGATACCATCACTGACTACTATTGCCAGTTCACCAGCAAATCCTTTCTGGGAATCTTCAATGTTTTGGGTGTCCTGGATGACTTCAGCCTCTTCCCCTCAGACCCTGTGCTCACCACACCATCTTAACCTTGACAAACCGCAGCCTTCTCTTTTCTGACAAACAGCTAAAGCCCTAACAGTCCCATGTCTCTATTTAAAATACAATGGCTCCACCTCTTACTTTATAAAAAGTAAGGGCTGCACACCAAAACCCTCAAGGCTACCTGCACCTACATGTACAGTACCTTCTAACCCTCTCGAGCCCCTCCAAAAATTGCTGCGAATTCCAATGTTTAATGTGACAAAAATTTTAATGTGATAAAATTTGGAGTCTGAATATGGTAAACTTGTTAGCCTGTGTTTCTTTCTCTTTTTTATCCATCTTTCGAGTCACATAATCTAAGTGGCATAAAAACATCTGAAATCAATCATTTGCTTCTTTAAAAAAAACCCTCAAATGCTAAACACAATTGAACATCATGTACAGTATGAAATGCAAGGGGCGTGGTGGCTCAGCGGGTAAGACGCCAGGCTTGTCAATCGGAAGGTCACAAGTTCGGAGGTTCGAATCCCTAGCCCCACGTGATGGAGTGAGCTCCCGCACTAGCCCCAGCTCTTGCCAACCTAGCAATTCGAAAGCATGCAAATGCAAGTAGATGAATAGGTACCACTTTGGTGGGTAGGTAACCGTGACCGTGGAAGCGTCTTCGGACAACGCTGGCTCTTCGGCTAACAAACGGAGATGAGCACCGGCCCCTAGAGTCGGACATGACTGCACAAATGTGCGGGGGGAACCTTTACCTTTACCTTTTACAGTATGAAATGCAATAGCATAATGTTGGTTTGACAACTATTAAATGCAGTTACATACTATCACATATCAAATGCTAAATTCAGTTTCAGTGAATATCAAATCACAGCAAATCACAGACACAGAATATTCAACAAATATTCAAAGATTTCTCCTGTGAATTGTGACATCCTAACAGAAATTTGGAATTTCCATGCTCCAATTTACTGCAAGTTATTCAGTATAGGAAATCAGGGCATGTACATTTCTGTCTTCTGCTAAAAACAGTTCTTGACTATCAATCATACCACTAGGATTTTATCTTATTTTTTTAAAGCAGCTCTTCCTTTCATTGTAATTTTGATAATGCATTGCTTCTCCAAATTTCTATAATTCTCCAAAATGTGTTTAGCAAACATAGTGTGTGTGTGTGTGTTTGTGTGTGTGTGTGCGTGTGTGTGTATGTGTGTATAAAAACGTTAGGTTTTAATAACTTGTATGCTTCTATTTAAATGCAAACCAGTCTAAGATCGTCAGAAAGCTAAAATAGAATTTGTTTCTATTACAGTATGCAAAGAACAGGAGTTGTTAATACATAGCTAAAGAACTTTATATCCCTCTGATAGTCTCTACACCATCTGAATCTTATTAAACTCAATTTTACCAACCTACTGCCAAATTTGGCATATATGTGCAGAGAACATAAGTGCTAATAAAAATAGTCTTTAATGAAGCACAGATGAAAATAAAATGGTTGCATAGAGATTTGAATGACATTTTGGCAAAGTATTCATTATCAACATTGATTAACAAAATAAATAAGATTCAATCTGAGAAACTGCAGTCCAAGTATCTCTATGTTCTGGTCTGAACACTGACTGAGTATCTTGTACCCTGCTGTTCATAATCCAAGTCTCAGTGTTCAGTCTCCAAAATCATGCCATAACTCTAAGCCAAGAGTAACATTCTGGCTCAGTTCTTTGCACAAATCTCAGTAGGAGGTCAGCATTAAAACTGTATGATGAATTTGACTTAATCTATAATGTCACACTAGTAAAAATTTATTATTTGGTGGGCTTACTAAGCAGTGAATGTATCGCATGCTAGTCATATGTATCATCTAAATTTAATTTTTGACATTTCAGAGTTGCCTCCAGTGGAAGGAAGAAGGCATTCTTTCATAGCAGTTGCACTTACAACTCAATTATATACACACTGTATTTAAGTTTGGCTTTATAGGAAACTGCTGGAATGAATGTAGGATTAAACTCGTTTTTTAAACCTTGACGTTCAGTTGCAAAGGTATATTAAATTATAGGTTAATAAAATGCTCTTATTTGAAAAATATTTTTCCAATACAGTTTGCTACTCTAGTGTAAGTCATAAAGCAATAATTTATGGACATACCATCCCTTTATCTGGTTGGTTTGCCCCATTTCACCACATAAGGCAATATGTGATATTGTAGGATGTAAAGTCCAGTTCTTGAAATTCTTCCTCCCCTCTTCACACCAGCCAGCTGCAAAGCCATGCAAGTTGACATAGAAACAGATCATAGAAGGGAGAAGAGGACTGTGCTAATTGCTTATAGCATTTCACCTGGAGGAATACTCCTCCATTACTGAAAACATGTTAAATCAGACCAGCCTAAATAAAATTAAACTACTTCTGGGTCTCTCTTCTACCCTCCAGATCTCCTTTAATTCTGTAGTGCAAAACAATCAACATCAGATATATTTTCTATTAGCTGTCTCCTAAGTGTTAAAATGTATATCTATCATTTCTTTTTCTGTTAAGAGTATACTTTTTTTTAAATCCGTTCAATCGTGTCCGATTCTCAGAGACTGCCTGGACAAGTCCCTGCAGTTTTCTTGGCAAGGTTTTTCAGAAGTGATTTGCCATTACCTCCTTCCTAGGGCTGAGAGGGAGGGAGTGGCCCAAGGTCACCCAGCTGGCTTTGTGCCTAAGGTAGGACTAGAACTCACAGTCTCCTGGTTTCTAGCCTGATGCCTTAACACTACACCAAACTGGCTATATACTAATCCACAGCAATTGGTTTTCTCAGACTTCCTTAAAAAAATACCCAGTTCTGTGGCAAATCCAACATGAATATCACCGAAGTGGATCAGATTGAAGAAGTGGTGTCCATAATGATATGATATTCCAGTTTCTATGCAAAGCATTTGTGCAGTGGTTAATTTTGAAGTATAGAGGTCCATCATGCCTGCTTTCATAGCAGTTTTCTTATTACCCCCAGAATATCTGGAATGCCAAAGGAACTATAACAGGGATTGCTTGCAATAAAAAGTCCATTCTCATCTCTCTCCCCAGATACTTCAAAGCTTAAAGGAGTGGACTTCCGGTGAGAATATGGCGGACTGAGCAGCTGTGCCTGCAAGATCTGCGGGCAGAACTGGCTTCGTGGCATTTTTTTCAAGCTCAGGCTGGTTTCTCCTGTAGCCCAGAGTTTTTTCTGGATTAAGGAAAAAGCTTGGAATTGACCCATTTGTCCTCCAGATGGCGAGTTGTAGCCAGAAGATCGTGGACAGAGTGAGCAATCAACGGGTAAAGACTTCGCCAGGAGGCTGGGATTTCATCTTTTCCAAGCCACGCTGCAGCCCCTTTAAAGGGACAGTAAGTTTTGCCTTCTCATTTCTAAAACGCCCAATTTATATTTTTAAGTTTTGAACCCTAAGAGAGGCTTTTTACAGTAAGAAGAAATGGACTCTCTTGGTGCTTAACGTTATTTCTGGATTACTTTTAAAAATCTTTTTAAGTTTTGGCTTGCTTTCCCGTTTAAGGATTAAGGAAGATTAAGAGTAAATAATTGCCTTCCTGTTAATATTTTTGTACTGAATTTGAAGGATTGAATATTTTCCTACACGTTGGATTTTTCGTTTTTAATTCTTAGTTTTCTGTCCACTTTCCTTGAGATCTGCTTGTTATTATTGATTCAATCTTATGTGGAAACTTTGTATCAACTTATTAACTTGTTAACTCCCATTTACTGTGAGTTAGGCAGCTAAGGGGCGCCATAATCTACTGCCTGAAAACCAAAGATTTTAAAGAGATTTCTTGGAGTTTCGTGGTGAGCGTAAGCAGTCTTTTAAAGAGATCCTCTCAGAGTACAGTCATTCAGCAGAATATACGGTATATTGGGGAAGAGATCATTTCTAAACTATGTCATCTGGCTGAAGATGGTAAAGAGGAAGAGGAAGATTTTGGCAAAGAGAGAGATGCTTTTGTGCTCAGTGATATTGAAGCTATGCCAGGCGAAGACTACATCTTGGAACTGAAGGGGTTACAACGACAGTCTGAATTGCAGATTATAAAGGGTTTTGTTTTTCTGGGGAAATGTTGTCTTTCTGAAGGATTGTTATGGGAAAGAAAAAAATATGTTATGTGGGAGTTTTTTTACTGAGAAGTTTTGATTTTTAGGGAGCGCAGTTGGGCCTTGTGATTTCTACAAGAAAAATGCCTTGGGTGTAATTGGGAGATATGTAACTGTTTTAGTTTATTTTGAAGTAGGGTAAAAATTTAAGAATGTATAACTGGACTGATAATGAGGTTATGATATTTTTGTTTTCTTTTAATGATTTGGATTAAGATATATTGGGATTTCAGGGGGTGTGGTGACTCAGTGGTTAAGACGCCAGGCTTGTCGATCGGAAGGTCGCAAGTTCGGAGGTTCGAGACCCTAGCCCCGCGTGACGGAGTGAGCTCCCGCACTCACCCCAGCTCTTGCCAACCTAGCAATTTGAAAGCATGCAAATGCAAGTAGATAAATAGGTACCACTTCGGTGGGTAGGTAACAGCGTTCAGCGCACGTCATGCTGGCCACATGACCGTGGAAGCATCTTCAGATGGCTCTTCGGCTAAGAAATGGAGATGAGCACTGGCCCCTAGAGTCAGACACGATTGTGTGGGGGAAACTTTACCTTTTACTTTTATATTGGGATTATTTTAAGATCTGTTTAATTTATAAGATTTATTAGAGATTTATAAGATATAATAATAATTGTTTGATTTATAGGTTTAATAGAGTTAAGATTATTGTAGTATTATTGATTATAAAAGCAGACAATTTATATGTATTTATAATTTGATTTTTGTTATAGTGGACAGAAATATAGAAAATAGTGATAGGAAGGAAATAACTAAATGGATGTTGTCTTATGGGGGAGAGAAGTTGATATATATATATATATATATATACATATACACACACACACACACACACACACACACACACACATATATACACACACATTTTCTTTATATAAGGGGAAGGAGCAATTGCATTAGTGACTTGTATATGTGCTAATGGAAAGATTAATAGAAATGATGTGATCTTGGTTTGATATAGAGTAAGAGATTGATTAGAGAAATTGCTGTATATTCTTGCTCTTCAAAGTTGGAAGTCACCTCTGTTTGTAATCTTCTAAAATTCCTTTTTCTTGTGTTTCACACTTTTTTTAGTTTTCTTTTTTCCTTTTGTAGTTTTTTATTTTTTTTGTAGTTTTATCTTTTTCTTAAACTTAATAAAATTCTTATAAAAAAGGCTTAAAGGAATGAACAGAGAAACATAGGGAAATGACAGATAATGTCATCTTTTTTTGCTAATAATAACAAAAACAAACAACCTAGAATTTGCCTCTGTAAGTCAGGCTCTACTTCGAAGTGTTGTCATTAATATAAAGCCCTAAACAAGTTGTGACCAAGTCACTGTAAAATACATATTCCTAGTTAAACCAGCCTTCCAGAGAACTCTCCATACTGTAGTTCATCTTGGTTTATTTAAGATGTCCTTTTAAAAGAACATATTTTTCTGCTACCTTCTCCAGCCGTGATGGATTCTGATCAATTATTCTGATTTGTAATAATGCTCTTCTACCAACTGTATTTTAGGATTTTTACAATGAGAAACAGTATGCAAATACCTATGGGTTCAGGGCACCCTATTATCAATATGATGATAAATCTCAGCTTTATATGGCCATTATGCGCCCAGGTAAAAATGCCATCAAAGTCTTGTCCTGGTATCTGGAGACTATCAAGGTCTGGGTGCAACAAAATAGGCTGAAACTGAATCCTAGCAAGATGGAGTTGCTGTTTGTTCATCATGGTTCTCTACCAGCTATAATGTTGCCTTTTGAGGAAGTGGCACTGACCCTGAGGAAGCAGGTCCACAACTCTGGAGTCCTCCTGGACTCACAGCTACTGCTAGATAGGCAGATGGAGTCCATGGTAAGGAAGATCTTTGTCCATTTCTGGCTGGTGCATTGATTGTGATCCTTCCTGAGTGAGAGGATCTGGCTACGATGACTCAGGTCCTTATCAACATATGGTTAGACTTCAGCAATGTGAGTTACATGGATCTTCATGTGAAGACCACTCACAAGTACAGTTGATCCAAGATGCAGCTAGTTGCAATGGATATATTACATCTATTTTGCATGCCCTGCGGTGGTTACCAATTGGTTTCTGGATGCAATTCAAAGTACTAGTTTTGATTTATAAAGCCCTAAATGGCTTTGCAGCTAGGTGTCTTCAGAACTGTCTATTCCAATGATTCAGCATTCTAATGTTTACCATTTTTCACTTATCTGTCTAGAAAATTTAACATAAGAATCAAGCTACTATCACATGCATATTTTCTAGGGATTATGACTCATTTAATTATAGGGGCTTGCTAATGAGTAGACTTGCATAGAAGTATATTCCATCACTGATTACTAAAAATTGCATTTATGCGCAAAACTATTCTAAAGTCAAATACAAGAAGAATATTTTAGGGGCTTCTTCTAACAGTTAATCAGGAAAAAACAATGCTGCTTAAGAATATTAGTACAATGTGCTGTGTTCTGTTAGGCAGATCAACATGGCAATGAAGAACTCTTATTTTTTCTGATGTTGGTTCTCAACAAAAGACAATACAGTCATGTTCAAATTTTGCCTGCTTTTTTTGTAGTTCACAACTATATTTATTTAATGTGTGGTATAAAACCCAGCATGCTGGAGTCTAAAAATCCAAGGCCTATTCTCTGTCCCTGCCCCCCCAAAAAAATCAATTATCTCAGTATAAATAATTGCACAGACATTTTTATTCTGCTATGACTAATGATAAGCAAGATGAGCTAAAACAGCAATTTCACAGTATCTGCAGGCTACATTGTTTGCTTTGTCCTCTAAAAATATTGTTCTTTATTTATAATTGCCAGCATACATTCATTTGCAATGTACACAGTGCAGTCCCAAAATAAATACTGCAGACAATGATTATTTCTTATTTTAATCAAGAAAGATTGCTGTAAAAATATTATTTTTGTATGCCAAAAAATAGCAATTCTTTCCAAAAGTATTGGTATTGGATAACTATTTCAGAGTTTTGGCAATTCTTTTGCATCTTATACATACAAAAATTGAATCGGTCCATTTCATTTGTATTTAACATAAGAAACATTTAGCCTTCAAACCTCCAAACAGTTGCCTCAATAACTTTTGTAACAAGAAGTAACATATGTCTATGAAGGTTCTCAGTCATCCAGGTGGAATTGTCTGTAGCTTGAATCATGTCAACTGGATTTCTATTTTCTCAGTGGAAACGTTTCGCTCCTTATCCAAGGAGCTTCTTCAGTCTGAGCAAAGTTAGTAAGATATTAGATATTTAAGGATTCCCTTACTAACTTTGCTCAGACTGAAGAAGCTCCTTGGATAAGGAGCGAAACGTTTCCACTGAGAAAATAGAAATCCAGTTGACATGATTCAAGCTACAAAGAAGTAACATAGAAATATTTGAAATAAACATATTGCCGATGGAGGATTAGCTTTATGGTTCTGTATCAGAATACCTAACAAAGGAATTGTTTTAAAACTATGGAAACTATTACTTTGAATGTTTTTTTGATTATTACCCCATTATAAAATATATGCACCTGCTGAGTTAGTGCTTTTGGGGAACATTCAGGCACCCCCAATTTTACCCCAGCCTCATAATGCTCATAATGTATGGGGTGGCGTGGTGGCTCAGCAGGTAAGACGCCAGGCTTGTCAATCGGAAGATTGCAGGTTCAGAGGTTCGAATCCCTAGCCCCGTGTGACGGAGTGAGCTCCCGCACTCACCCCAGCTCTTGCCAACCTAGCAATTCGAAAGCATGCAAATGGAAGTAGATGAATAGGTACCACTTCGGTAGGATGGTAACAGCGTTCCACGTGCGTCATGCTGGCCACATGACCGCAGAAGCGTCTTCGGACAGTGCTGGCTCTTCGGCTAACAAACGGAGATGAGCACTGGCCCCTAGAGTCGGACACAACTGTGCAGGGGAAACCTTTACCTTTACCTTTTTTACATAATGCTATATTTATCCTGCTCTTTTGAACTGCAAACTCTAGCCAGGCCCAGCCCCAATACAAATACTGTAGGATGGCAAAACCAGTCAGGACTATTTATAATTATACCAGCAGTTGTTTGTATTATCACAGCAAGGGCAGAGTTCTATTAAGAAACACAATTATTTTGTGCAGAATAACAACCCTAACAGCCATTGTTACTGTATTGCTGTTGTGATGTTTTTACTCATTAAGATTTCTGTATTGCAGAAAACTGGAAAACTCATTTACAAAGTTTCCCTTTCACTGTTGTAGAGGCATATATACGTATGGCTAGAATCCTGGAGGGTGCGGTCATTTGTAATTCATATATGATCCCTAAATTCAAAGAATAATTTTAGTCATAATTTCCAATGGACACCAAGAAACTCCTAACACACACGCTCCACTCCAGATTGCACCCCTAGCATTCAACCCATTGCCTATTGTTTTGGGGACACAATAAATGATATTAAATTTTCACAGGAAGAAAACATCTTATCTCTTAAAGGCTGCCTGCAGCATGTTACTATCCTTTGAAGGCATCATGCAGACAGGAAAGTAACCGATAGAGTGTGTGAGGAGAAATTAGAATGAATGTCTTGTTGGTTTTGCCTCATAAACTTCTGCATGTGCAGTTGCAAGTTTGGTCATGCGTTGCATTTCTTTTTCTTTCAAAGGTAGTTTTGTCTTATCTGATGCCAAAAGTCTTCTGTGCAGCTTTGAACACAGAAGCGTGAGGGAGAGGGAGTCAGTTGGAAATTTGTTCCTGTCTACGTCTACGCTTGACATTTCTCCACTGATAAGGTAAAGCTAAATATTGACTTTTTGGTGAAGTTCAGATTAGCTGTCTGGTCTATAAGCATTGATCGCAACCCATTATCTTTTGCCATTTAAGCTCTGCTGCCAAATGAGAGACAAAGGAACGGCATGAAGAAAATTAACACACAGTAAAGATATCACTTTTCTGGGCAAAGCTGCACTTATTGTGGACCTTTGATGTAATTTCTTGTCGGCATTCCAATTAAGTAATTCATATTTGCTTTGGATTTCCTTTTGCCAAAAAAGCCATTTTCCTTCCACGTGTTGGTAAATGCAAACAGTAGACTAAGCGAGCAATATTAAATCATGAGTGCTTCACTTTAGTCCAAATGCAATGTGTAAGAAATTTCCAATACTCTGTGTGAAGGATAAAAAAGGAAGGAACAGAAAAAGGACAGATTATGTCCTTAGATTGACTTTCATAAAGGTTTTGAGAAGTCCCTAAGTCTTTTGAAGAAATTAAACTCCTGGAGTTGAATGTAGGTACCGTATGTAATGTATGTATGTATATAATACACACAGATAGAGATAGATAGATAGATAGATAGATAGATAGATAGATAGATAGATAGATAGATAGATAGATAGATAGATGATAGATAGATAGAGATAGATAATTTGTAGACTTCGTATTTTGCATTCATTTATGACAATACATTTAACTTGCACTGTGTCATAGTTCTCAGGCAAGGTTCACATGATAAAAACATTCAGCAGCACATAAAGCTACAGTAAATAATTTCAAAAATCCTAATAAAAACACTTGTGAAAATAGCCATATCTTAAACTTGCAAAGAAAAGAAGTTTATGTAGGCACTAGGTGTATAAACAGAATGCATTCCATAATTGGGATGCAGAGAAACCTCTCACTTTTCTCCACATGATGTACAATTCCCAATATTGGGCTGCACACTTAAAATTTGGGCAAATACTCACTAGAAGAATTGTTCCTTCATATTCTGAGATCCCAAACCAAACTTTGTTTGTGGAGTCCTTGGTGCTCTCTGAGCCTTGTTGTTTTCTTGCAGACATTTCATTGCCAGACTAGGCAACATCTTCAGTGCAAAAAGGGAGTGGGACTTGCTCTCTGTTTATATACCATGGCTTGTCCTGCTTGTGTTGGTGGAGGTGTTATTCTCTCCTTAGTAGTTCCTTGATTGGACTGTTGTTTGCTGCTTGGTTGATTGCCTGAGTTAAGAGTTCCTTGATTAAGGTATATTGTGCTGTTTGATTGTTCCTCTGGTGCTAATCTTGGTGTTAATCTTTGCATATCTCGGTGTTGATTGCTGGCAAGGAGGTGTTCTGGTCTTCTGGCTTTTCTACTGTCTCTTATGAATGGTATGTAAAGGTTGTTTATGTGTCTATTGTTAGCTGCTTTGTCTTCTACTTTGTTTTCCCACCCTTCTGTTTTCCTCTTTTCCCAAGTGTTTGTTCATCATTACAAGTTCAGAACATACAATTAGACAGAAATGAATATACTATCTCTATTTCTTTCTTAATCCATACTTAATCAGAAATTATTGCAAAGGATCCTCAGGAAGTTGATCATTCATGTCTTTATGGAGTGGAGATGCTACTAGGTCAAAAGAGAAAAATAGGGCAATCTGTTGGTGGAGATCATCTTTCCTCAGTCTGCTACCCTTCAATCAATCAGCACTATGAAAATCAGCTTCTAAATAAGGTCATACATAATTTTGAAGGAACTTTTATAAATATATAAATTGTGTTTACCTGTCCCATCAGATTCTGCAGTTTCCATTTATGGGTCCCGTCCATTAGAGAGCACCATCTAGTGGGATCCAGGAAGAGAGCCTTTGCTATTGTGGCACCTGCTCTTTCAAACATCATCCCCCAGAGATCAGACTAGCCCCAACCTAGTTGGTCTTTCTTAAGGCCTTGATGACATGGCTATGTCACCGGGCAATGGGGGTCAGATGTATGGAAGAGCCCATGAGATGGCTATATTCATGTTGGATTTTGATGTCTGTATTTAGTTTTACCAAGGCTGATGATGATGTGTTTGTTGTTATGCTGCATAGTTTGTATTTTTTAATTGTTGTTAGCCACCCAGAGACATGATGATGAGAAGGCTGGCCATACAAATTTAAATAAATAAATAAACAAATTACTAGCATATCCATATAAATAATACAGATCCATTCCATATACAGTATATTAAAAATCAATAAATAATGAAATAAACATGCAAACTTAATTCTGAAATGGTATTTTCTACATTTCTGGGATGATATCAGAATGCATATTAGGGCTTTTCTAATATGCCCCCAAATATCTCTCCTCCCTAGACTGACCATACGTCCTGTTTTGAACAGGACAGTCCTGTTTTTTAAATAATTCCCGACCGTCCCATCGTTTTAAGAAAAATATCCATTTTGTCCCATTTTTTAAAGTTCCCGCAGCGAAGCGTGCCTGTGCGCCCACACGAATGCATGCACGTGCACACACACACCCGCACGCACACATGCATGCGGACACACGCGCACACCCACACGTGCGCCCACTTTGTCCAGTGAGCCGTGGGTAGGTTAGGGTCCCGTTTTCCTCCCAAGGAAATATGGTCAGCATACTCCTCCCCCATTTCCAATCTTTGTTTTATAAGCTGCTCAAAAAAATAAAGGGAACACTGAAAGAAGACATCCTAGATCTGAATGAATGAAATATTCGTATTAATTACTTTGTTCATTACATAGTTGAATGTGCTGACAACAAAATCACACAAAAAGCAATGGAAATCAAATGTAAGCAACCCCTGGAGGTCTGGATGTGGAGTTACACTCAAAAATTAAAGTGGAAAAGAACACTACAGGCTGATCCAACGTTGATGTAATGTCTTTAAAACAAGTCAAAATGAGGCTCAGTAGTGTGTGTGGCCTCCACGTGCCTGTATGACCTCCCTACAACGCCTGGGCATGCTCCTGATGAGGTGGCGGATGGTCTCCTGAGGGATCTCCTCCCACACCTGGACTAAAGCATCCCCCAACTCCTGGACAGTCTGTGGTGCAACGTGGCGTTGGTGGATGGAGCGAGACATGATGTCCCAGATGTGCTCAATTGGATTCAGGTCTGGGGAACGGGCGGGCCAGTCCATAGCATCAATGTCTTCGTCTTGCAGGAACTGCTGGCACACTCCAGCCACATGAGGTCTAGCATTGTCTTGCATTAGGAGGAACCCAGGGCCAACCGCACCAGCATATGGTCTCACAAGGGGTCTGAGGATCTCATCTCGGTACCTAATGGCAGTCAGGCTACCTCTGGCGAGCACATGGAGGGCTGTGCGGCCCCCTAAAGAAATGCCACCCCACACCATTACTGACCCACTGCCAAACCGGTCATGCTGGAGGATGTTGCAGGTAGCAGAACGTTCTCCACGGTGTCTCCAGACCCTGTCACGTCTGTCACATGTGCTCAGTGTGAACCTGCTTTCATCTGTGAAGAGCACAGGACGCCAGTGGCGAAGTTGCCAATCTTGTGTTCTCTGGCAAATGCCAAACGTCCTGCACGGTGTTGGGCTGTAAGCACAACCCCCACCTGTGGATGTCGGGCCCTCATACCACCCTCATGGAGTCTGTTTCTGACCGTTTGAGCAGCCACACGCACATTTGTGGCCCACTGGAGGTCATTTTGCAGGGCTCTGGCAGTGCTCCTCCTGTCCCTCCTTGCACAAAGGCGGAGGTAGCAGTCCTGCTGCTGGGTTGTTGCCCTCCTACGGCCTCCTCCACGTCTCCTGATGTACTGACCTGTCTCCTGGTAGCGCCTCCATGCTCTGGACACTACGCTGACAGACACAGCAAACCTTCTTGCCACAGCTCGCATTGATGTGCCATCCTGGATGAGCTGCACTACCTGAGCCACTTGTGTGGGTTGTAGACTCCGTCTCATGCTACCGCTAGAGTGGAAGCACCGCCAGCATTCAAAAGTGACCAAACCATCAGCCAGAAAGCATAGGAACTGAGAAGTGGTCTGTGGTCACCACCTGCAGATCCACTCCTTTATTGGGGATGTCTTGCTAACTGCCTATGCTTTCTGCCTGTTGTCTATTCCATGTGCACAACAGCATGTGAAATTGATTGTCAATCAGTGTTGCTACCTAAGTGGACAGTTTGATTTCACAGAAGTGTGATTGACTTGGACTTACATTGTGTTGTTTCAGTGTTCCCTTTATTTTTTTGAGCAGTGTATTATATCCAGTTCCAAAGAAGCATCCTGCAAAAGATTTGATCTTAAGAGATTATAAAACATTGAGAAGCACTAATCTCTCTGCCTCTTCAACTATAGTTGTAATTTACCTATACAACTTGACAGCAAAGGCACAATGTAGATGTGTCTGGATGAACAGCTCACAGAATGAGTCTTCTTATGTTATAACAATGTTTATATTGATCTCTAACCCAAGACAAGTGTCCAAAGCCAGTCGAAAGCCTGGATATTTCTTCTGATGGAGTCCAGAACTGCTTTCTCCTGAGTTTGATCTGGAAGAAAAGGAATCACATGTTCCAGAAATACAGGAATTGCACAGCCATTCCAGGCATACCAATAAAATTGTGCCTTTACATCCACCCACAGTGATGCCATGCAACCTCTGTATGAGCATAAATATGGTGGCCTTTTCTTCCATTCTAGAAGAACATTAAAGTACATGCATCAGAAATTCAGGAGGAATTCTGACTTCAAGTTTTTTTTTCATACTGTAGTTACTTATGTTGGAAAATCAGTCGGATCCAAATCAATTACAAAGCACCATTCTTCCAAAGAAGAAAATTTCTTGCATTCTGTCTGACATTTAATTGCTGGAAATCCACAAAAGTTATTTTCTGGCAAGTTATTCCCATAGTTGCTGGAGCTGGGAATGGGTTTTGTACCAGCAGTACTCCCCAATCCACTATGTGTAAGTTATTTAAAATTTTTGAAATATTATTTTCTTCTGACATTTGCTTTTAGCCATTATCTCACTGTATCTGATAAGAAAGACTGTTAGCTTTTTGTTACTTACCATTTACAAGCTTCACATTCACTCTTCCTTTTTAAAGCATGATTAACTAGCTTAAAATACTTCATACTGAGGTGCCACTATGTTTGTGGCTTAATTAATTAAGAATTATGCTAATAAATAGTGATGAATCATTTATTTGAAGTTTTATATTTTATGGTGCACAACTTTTTCAGGCTACAGGTACCATCACACAATTTCATGCAAAGTAGTAGCTGCTAACTAATTTTCCAACTTGGAAAATCCTTCCTTGAATAGAGGTGGGGGCCTCAGGCACAATCTTTCCCCTATTTTCCTTCCTGCTTTGACTTCTGTGCCTAGGAAGATTAAGACCATTTCGCAAACTCAACAGCAGCATGGTGATCTTAACAATCCTCCTTTAGATGATAAAGGGACTTAGAAATAAACATCTCAAATAACCATGACCTAGCCCCAGGTGCAAGGTCACACAGCCACCCTAGAAACATATTTAAGGATTCCCTTACTAACTTTGCTCAGACTGAAGAAGCTTCTTGGATAAGGAGCGAAACGTTTCCACTGAGAAAATAGAAATCCAGTTGACATGATTCAAGCTACAGACTGTTCCACCTGGATGACTGAGAACCTTCATCGACACTAGCTGCTAAAATGTTTCTGAAAACACATTACATTACATTACATTACATTACATTACATTACATTACATTACATTACATTACATTACATTACATCATGGGCACCCTGACACCTGCAGTTGCTAAAAATGGCCAAGCCATGTTATACTTCCTTGATTCTTCATCTGTATCTGGGCTTTTTAAAATCAGTTTACACAGCAGTTTTTAGTATTTATTTGAAGTGTTCCTTGAACAGATCTTCCTTGCTTCATCTGATAAAAAATAATAATAAAGCCTTCCTCCACGGGAGGAAACCTCACCACAGTAAACCTCTCTACACTTCCACTACATTTCCATTCATTTGTACTGTAAGGCCCCTGCTTACACTGTTTTACCCAAGTTCCTGAAGTTACCAATAACAGTCTTGAGTCGAGGCTTGGAGATTTAAAGTAACAGCATTTATTTTGGCCAAGACAAAGCTGGGTGAGGTGTCCACAGGCACGTGACAGTAAAATGCCTGGGAAGATCCACACACACACATCGCAGGCACAGAGATTATATAGAGTAGCAAAGCTGGTAAGGAAGCATGAACGAACTCTATCCCAGTAACCGGGCAAAGCTCCGTATCTACATTTCTAGCCGACGTTCTGTCTCCTAGTATGTTAAACAATCCTTGCTAAGTGTTATCTGAATGAACTTATCCCTGGAGACAGCAGCAAGGTCTCTGCGTCCCTGCTAACCTAGTTCCCTTTAGTAAGCAATTCCAAAAGCAAGATGGTGTAGGTTGTGCTAAGCTAACCCTAACATTCCTCCCTTTATTTTTATCCGCGAAATGCTTTTCGCTAGAGGCCATCCTACCAAAGGGGTGCACTCATAAGGAACACACCTGAGTACCATCACTTTGGAAGGCTGGGCAGTGTTACCAAGCAATGTGAGGCAATAACTGTTATCCCATCAATGGAAGACATTTGGAAGCAAAAAAGAAAAGAAGATTTCCCAGAGCAAGCAAAACCAGAAAAACAAAGCATTTCCAATCAGTGAAAACATTACTGAACCAGTCCAAATAGCTTACAGTCTAAGAATGCATTAATGGATCACTGGCGATGGATAATGTTTATATTGAAGAAATACACAGTATAACTTATACATAGTTTATATAATGTCAATTTTATGTGATCTTTAAAAAGGTAGGACACAGCAAGCCCCTTCCTTGAAATAAATATCAGCATAATCTAGATATGTTCCTCACATAACTTAAACATTCATAAATCTCATTAATGCTGTTATGAATTATGAGTATAATGCTGTGGGTAAGGTGTTGGACTAGAACTAAGGAGACCCAGGTTCAAGTCAACCATGGAAACTCACTCAGTAACTTTGGGTGAATCATTGTCTCTCAGCCCAACTTATCTTACAAGGTTGCTGTTATGGGGAAAGATTGAAAAAGGGAATGTTATATATTTTGCCTTGAGCAAAGAGGAAAGGCATAAAAAAATCTAATATATACATACATGCTTACATAAACCATGCTGGTTTCCCGTTCAGTTAAACTGGATGTAAATGTACGTAAGATTGGTTGGATGTAGCACGTGCTCTTAACTACCAAGCTAATGTACAGGTTTTGGTTCTGAACAGTTCATAAACAAAAAAGTTTCATAGGGTTGTGACACCATGACAACTCCAGTCTTCTGTAGAAAGTTTATACTACTCTCAGTGTTCAACAACTCTTGTTCTGTTTCCAATTTTTGGTTTAAACTTTTGTTCTTTATATAGCATTTCCATGAATTAAATAGGGGCGTGGTGGCTCAGCGGGTAAGATGCCAGGCTTGTCGATCGGAAGATCGCCAGTTCGGAGGTTCGAATCCCTAGCCCTGTGTGCGGAGTGAGCTCCCGCACTCGCTCCAGCTCTTGCCAACCTAGCAATTCGAAAGCATGCAAATGCAAGTAGATGAATAGGTACCACTTCAGTGGGTAGGTAACAGCGTTCCACGCATATCATGCGGCCACATGACCATGGAAGCGTCTTCGGACAACGCTGGCTCTTCGGCTAACAAACGGAGATGAGCACCGGCCCCTAGAGCCGGACACGACTGCGCAAATGTGCGGGGGGAACCTTTACCTTTTTTTTATGAATTAAATATAGTACTATATGTATAATGTCATTAATAATCTAATCAAAAGCCCAATTCATTCTGATGAAACAAAAGGCCCAGTCCTATGTATATACATTCAAAAACTAAGTCTTATAATTTACTGATATATTAGTATGCCAGAAAGTAGCAAATAGTCTACCTTATTATATATACAGGTTTGTTGCGCCTTTTACATAATCTAAAGTTACACTGGTTCCTTGCAAATTCCTATTGCCAAATCCTTTCATTCTTGTCCAGATGTGAAGTCAAAACACACTCCAATATATCCCCAAAACCAGATGTCACAATACAAAAGCTGAGACACATTATTTATATCAATCTGGAAGGGATATTTTTTTTTCTCTTTTTGATTTTTCTGATAGATTTACTTGCTTTGTTTTTCTTGTTTCTCTTTTGGATTCCTGCAAAATATGAAATAAAAATGTGCTTTAAGATATGTGCACAGTTCTTTAACTAGTTCCAGTACTGCATGATATTCATTAGCAAGCTAGTTCTGTGGGTATAACCATGTATTTTGATTAATTCATTCTGATATGCCAGTTATATAAACAGGAAATGGAATATGTTACCTCCCAGTGGATGTGGCATAATGGCTTACGTTTAATTCTAGAATTCTGATGGGACCCATTCTTGAAAAAAACATTAACATAAATTCAAGCTGGGCTACTTTACTAAGTCTATGCACATATCTCCCAATTCTACCCCAAACTGCAAGACAGTGATCAAGACTGTTATTATGCAAAATGATTGAAGCAATTATTTATTTTCCTTCAACAAATGTCATTAGCTTTGTGTGTGCTACGTCTGCTTGAATGCTGGTGGCATGATGAGAATGATTGTTTCTTTTGTTCTGTGAACTGAATTTGTCAATCATGCACAAGAATCACTACCATCATTTCATCACAACCCCTCCCATATATCTTGCCATGTGATTATTCTTTTTTCTTCAAAGTTCAGCACCATATCAACCCCTATTTGTTACCTTACGTGTTTATTCCTTAGATCTATTGTGCATACCTGCTTACATGTCACATATTACTATTGCTTCACAATTCACTGGATCCTTCAATTTCAGTCCTTTTCTTGCCTCCCAGCTGCCTCTTTATCTTTGTGCCACCTTTTATGCTGCAGATGGCTTTGACAGGAAGTCAGTACAATAGCCCAGACTATCTGAATACCATGCTGAATTTTAAACTGGTGGTTTGATTGTGTTCCTATAGAAACATATTTCAGCTTCTCAAAAATATGACAAGGCTCCTATTATATGAAGCCCTGACAGGATTCCTACTTTTCAGAAAGTTCTCCTTTAGGAATCTTATACAATTGTTCTTTGGAGGAACTATCTGTTTTTAAGTCTTCCCTTCTCCCATGTTTCTTTTTAAAAATGCATATTCTGGATTGTATTAAAATTAATTACAGTATCATCATTGTTTCTAATATAAGCAATCTTTCGATAATCTTTTTAATCTTGTAACAACCCCATATGGTATTAATATCTCCACATATTTTAAATACAGAGGGGTTTATTCCCATTTTATCCCATTCTACATAGCTGGACATGAGAGGCAGTAAATATTAATAGGATTTTTACATGAAATAATTAGAACACAAGACAAAACATCTTCCAAATGTGCTAGAATTATTATGAAATTTTAAATCCATGAAGCCAGAGTTTATTTTGCAACTCTGCTCTCACAGTTTTGAATTTCTTACATTTGTGGGTTGCCGAAAGTCAGCACTTGCCCTACAGGTAGGGAAAATGAGGCAATCGCTATATTTTACTAATTTGGGGTGCAGTGGAGAATACTTTCCCATTTTAGTATTATTCAGCTATCACTGTGACCATTTTCTCTATGTGGAATGTGGAGCAGATGTTTCAAGTGATGTTGTCTACTACTAATACTAACAATCAAGTTTCAAGTGATGTTGTCTGCTACTACTACTACTAATAAAACAGATGCTAGGTAAAACAGAATTTTTATTTAAGCAAGCATGTTTCTAACTACACCTATCTCTGTGTTTCTCTTCCTCTGTGTATTACTGTGCTGAATAATTTCTTCGTAGATTTTACTCCATTCTGTACCATCAAACCCAATCTTTATTACGATCAAAGGTCAGAAGTTATACACAACACAAAGAAATATGTAGAAATAATACATTTCAATTAATAAGAAATAGTTTACTCAGAGGAAAATTTAAAATATGAGTTATTATATTATTTATTTTTATTTATTTATTTATTTATTTATAATTCAATTTATATTACTGCTCCATCTCCCCCGAAGGGGACTCTGGGCGGTTTACAAAGTCAAAAATTATCAGCCTTATACATGTGCTTCCCCACTCCCTCACTTTATCTTTTTGTGACCTAGGGAGGGGCCTATTTGAGACATGTTTTCAAGTTAGTTTCTTGGATCGGACTCAATCCCCACTTATCTGACTGTTGCCTTGGTAGTGTCTCTTCATCCTGCCCTTCAACGCCATTCCCTAGGCACCCTACAGTTATTTATTTATTTATTTATTTATCGTATTTATACCCCGCCTATCCCCTCCCTAATGGAGGACTCTAGGCGGCTTACATACATTGTATTTCATATTTATACATTTCATATAATACAACATTTTTTAAACCGCGCGCTAAGGGAAGGGGTAAGGGAGCCGGCTCTTCCGTGGGTACTGGACTACATGTCCCAGAATACCTTGGGTCGGAGCCAGCTGCTGATGTCCTGGATGTTGCTGTTTCAGGATCCGTCGTCTCTGCCGCCATTCACGAGATCTTCGTTCGGTGGGCAACCCCCGACAGGACGCCAGCAATTTTTCCCACTTAAGGTGGTACCCATTTATCTACTTGCTAAGCTTTCAAACTGTTGGGTTGACAGGAGCTGGGACTAGCAACGAGAGCTCACCTCATTGCGCGGGGATTCGAACTGCCGACCTTCTGATCGGCAGTCTACAGCTCAGCGGTTTAACCCGCTGAGCCACCGCGTCCCTATAGTTATAAAATGGAATTAAAATTAGTTAGAGAAATCAGAGGCTGTCATGTCCTCACTATGGCTCAACAATAAATGACAACACTCCTTGTTATAACTTGATTATTATCTAGTAGAAGTGAGGGCCCAGGGGCCCATAGAAAATTTATTGTTTAATGCTTGCTTGCTAACAAGGCACAAGTGGAAAAATTGTTGCTTTCTTTTTTCTGGCTGCTGCAAGATCTTCTTCTGTTTCTTCCCCCCTTCTCTCTCCCCAGCTGTTACAAAGCTATGGCTTTGAAGTAGAAGGGAGGGAGGGAGCATAGATACCTGTGATATCTCAGGCAGCCTACCCCCCCCACACACACACACACACTGCTGAACTGTTGAACCAGAGGAAAAAGGGGAAGATGAGATTGTTAGCTGACCTAGCTGCAACCTAAGAGCTACTGTAATTAGCATAGTAAAATGCACACCCCAAATGTGGGGATTTTAGAAAACATAGAACATGCTAAGGGATATTATGGGATAGCATGTAGCATGTAGACTTACTGTGCAAGTGCTAACAGAATCAGCCAATAAAGAGATTTACTGCCTTTATTTCCTTGCTAGATGTATAAAAGAAAAGCCACGTGTGTGGTTCGGGGCTCTTGCACTTTCAAGCAGGAGATCTCTCTTGTTGCTTTGCACAGAAATAAAAGAGAACAAAGGACCTTCCTGCCTCGGTGTGGTTTATTGGGTAACAACTCGAGTCATGGGCCTTCTTGGCCAACAGTAGCCGTTTGGTGTAAACCTCATCTGCTTTGCCTAGGAATTGTTGGAAGTTGGGTGCTAGATGGTGTTTTTGAGAGTCTCTACAGCAGTCACAATAAAGAAGCACATGCCGAACTATATCTCCAGAGCAGTGTTTCACAACCTTGGCAAATTTAAGATGGGTGGACTTCAATTTTATCCTTCACCTCAAGTAGCAAAAGATCCTGGACCTCTTCTAAGTTATTGGTCTACTTATAAATACATGAGATGTGGGCAGATATCCCTGAAGTTACAGCTCTTATATTTATTTTGCTGCAAGTTCAAGCAACTGAGTGACTGATATATTTCTTGAAGAGAAGTCCTTCAGCTAGTCAGTTTACTTCTTCTATATCGTAAGATACAAAACAGTATCTCTAGGGAATAGATAGCTGTTGACAATATAGTTGGGGATACAAAGAAAGATGAAAACTGAAGAGTATTTTTCCCTTTCATATATTGTCAACATTTTTTCTAGCTCCTAAAGTCTAGAAGGACAGCTTTAGTTATAGTATTCGAAATTAATTCTTTCTGAGAAAGTGAAAAGCTGTCTAATTTAATTACAGTGTAACCATTTTTTGTTCCACAAGTCTTTCTACCTTGAAGTTGGCAAAAAAAGGATAGCAATAATTCAAACACACTTTTAAAAGCAATGCAATATACAAGGGTTTTTCTTCTTGGCCAGTAAAAAGAGTATATGGGCTCTGATAAATTCAGAAAGCCCCTAAAAGAAAACTAGCAAATTTGGTATTACCCAAGGTAGAAAATGAAACTAATTTAAATAGAATGGTACAAAGAAAAAAGAGTAAAACAGGAGTTATATTATGTAATGAGAAATAAAGACTGTGTGGTCAAAACAATATTTTTTGTATTTGTACTATCTTTTTTATAAAAATAGTGTTCCCAATATTCTTTACAGATAATTAAAATTAGTTTGAAACAAAAATTAACTTCCAACTGATTTTAATTTCCAAAGTCCTTATGGGATAAATGTTTTTTCATAGTCTCTTTAAGAGAACTGTGAACAATCTTAATTCAATAAATACAAGCTAACTCTTGTCTTTGTTATTTGTTTTCTTTCTAATATCTTTCAGACTGTGAAAATAAATGTTTTCTTCCTAGAATTTTTGGATACTTTGGACACTGCTTTGTATATCAGCAAGCCATATATATTACATTTCTTAAAACAAATGGAAGAGAAACCTAATTGAACCCTCAAGGGAGAGTATTTCTAATTCTGAAGCCATAACCAAAAAGGCCCTGCTGCTGTAGGAGACTAATTTCAGTTCTCAAGAAGATTACATTCAGAATTATCACCCAAGTTCATTCAGAAAAGTAGGGCCACTTGACAGCAGCAGAGTTTTCTGTACTTCTTTCCTACCAACTTGCCATCATCCAGAGTTTTCCTTCCCAGATATGGTAAAACTAGCCCAACCTGACACCATCTGAGTTATAGCCAATCCTCCTAAGATGGACTCTGTCACAAAGTTAAACTATTTATCATACAATCATATATTTGTTTCTTCAACGCCAATAAATCAGCCAAATCCAACCCTGTGACCTGATCCTGACTTAGTAATCTGCTCTTCCTCAGAGTTTTCCATTACTATATTTTTATGCACAGTGTCACTATGTCTCTGACATAAAACAATGCACTAAGCATTAGTCAGGTCCCTTTATAATTATAGACTCCAACTCTACTAGGAAACACAGATGATAACTGGACCAATGTCAACTAGAGGAAGGATACAATCAAATGTAAAATGACATCATGAGAATCTTTTGGAGAATTTCCCTTTCAATACATTCAGTCAAAGCTACTGTATAGTAGCGGGAAGAATTATTTTGGGAGTAAGAAACCAAACAGACATAATCCATCCTTCATTCAAGCCTTGAAAGGCTGTGATTTTGTGGGTGAATTCTGTGTCTAGTGCCATGCCTTGACTATTAGCAGTTTTCTTTCATAGAGAAAAGTTTTCAAAGAAGCTTTAGGAATGTGTTCTATTTCTGATAACAATTTTAAATGCTACTCTTTTGAGTGTACAGGGTTTTTATGCCAATTTTAAAAAGAAAAGTCAAGCAAGCTTTTGGAATTGGATCAATTAAGCCATGGGATTGGGTAAAATGATTGAAAACAGACTGTCTGCCTGGGAGATCCCTGGTTCAATGCAAGCAAAACAGTCCTGTTTCATATTCTCAAAAACAATCTTTCCAAGCTAGTGTTCTCCAGATAGTTTTGACTTCAGTTATCGTAAATTCAGAATAAAATGGCTTGTGAATTTTTAGACATTTCTTCTTATTTTCTTTATGAAGAGAAAAATCACATGAGCCATTTATTCCCATCCCATCCATTCATTCATTTGACTTATTCCACTTATCCTCTGGGAACTCAAGTCAGTGCATGTAAGAAGGTTTTACTTCATCTTATCCTTACAGCAACTCTTTGAAGAAAGGTATAAACTGAGCTCCATAGTCCAATGGGGCTTAAACTTGGTCTCATTAATCCCAGTCCAACACTTTAATCATGACATTACATTATACTCTTTCATAAGTATATAGTATTTGGCAGAAATGAGGAAACGTTTTATCTTTTTTGACAACACATGAAGGGCTTTATGGGACCATAAATATGATTTAAACAATTGGGTTGGATCCAATTTTAGTAATAGCTAAATTGAACTGATTGATATCAACAGGTTTTAAATTAATCATGAATAAAGGCCCATTAAGTTTAACCAATTGACCCTAAGCCTGACTAAGCCCAATTTCTGTTGTGGAATAATCAGTTGCACACATTCTATTAGACAGAGTACTGAGCTTAATTAATATTAGTTTTCAGAGTACCAACATTTTATTATTTATTATTAAACAGATTTATATGGCTGCCCAACTCAAGCACAGTGACTCCAGGCAGAGTACAAAATTAGAATCCACAATATAAAAACCCGTCAACCCCCCACCCCCTGCAGCAGCTACAAACACAATCAAACCAGTCACTTAATTGGCTCCCATTAAACCGTGGCTACCCCATACCCAGACAGAAGGCACTAACAGCTCTTTGAAACTTTCAATGCAATTATTGAATTCTGCAAACCAGGTATCACCTTGTTAATTCTGCAAACCAGGTATCAGATGTGTTGGGATTATACTCCAGGCTTCTCAGCCAGATGAGATAGGGTGACAGGTTAGGCATTACCATAAACAATATCACTAACAATATACGGTTTATCAAAATCTTATGCTTTTTATATCAATGGATATGGATGTATATCAGGGTTTTCTTCTGTAAATTTTTTCCTGTGGTCCATTGAAATTACATTTTTCACACAGTTAAAAAGGCTTTAAGTAACATGATGTGTGTGTGTGTGCGCACGTGCAATGTGTGTGTGAGAGAGAGACAGAGAGAAAAGAGAGGGAGGGAATGTAACATTAACATGATAATATCAGGAATGCATGTCCTTTTTTCAACACAACATTATTTCTATTATACAGCAGGTTCCAGAATCCCTTTCTCTTTATACTGTTCTCATTTGTCACATCTGAAGGGAGAAAAATCTATTATCAGGAAAAAAAAAAACTTTTTTTAATAATTCACATTACAGTACAGTTCCAACATCATGGCCAGGTCAACAAATTCACCACTTCCTATTGATTTTACTCAGTAACAGGCAGGAAAGGCCACATTTCAAGGAACTATTTGCAGATTGGCTCTTTCTTTGTGATAGCATCTATTTATGAGGATCCTTGGGGAAAAAAATAAGATTGCACAGATTTTCTCTGTGCTCATTGAAGCAAAATATCAAGTAAATATCTTTAGAGCCTCACATTTTGGGTAACTAGCAATGTTGCCAGCCATGAAAACAGTCTTGGGGGGGGGGGGGGGAACCTGATAGAGGGAGAAATAGTTCAGTACTGATTCAGTAAGGTTTTTTCATCTGATTCAGTGACCTGTTCAACAATTTGTCATTAGAAATTGAAAGGAGAGAGAAAACTCTACAACACAGAAAATCTAGTGATAGTTAAATGACAAAGCCTTGTTCTCAAACACATTTTCTGTTTCTCTCCTCATATATCCAGCTTAATGAGCAACTTTCTGATTTATGAAATCTGAGTTTACCAGTACATCCAAACTGAGATTTCCAAATCTGGATCAAACTGTAATTTTATGCTTTTTTTGGCTCTCTTTCAAAAATTAGGGGAAGGTTCGAAGGATTCCCTCTTGTACTCCATCAGTCCCTGATGACTGAATAGTGAAATGGGAAACCACTAGATACAATCATATAAGATGCCAATGTATTGTCGAAGGCAATAAATCACAAACACCAGCAGTTACAATAAAAAAGAAGAAAGTCTAAAAATTAGCAAAACCTGGCTACCAGTCCTGAAAAACACAGCCTGCAAAAGGTCAACGAACTCAGCTCAACTACCAGGACATGGGAATACGTCTAACAATGAACATGCTAATCACGCTCAGCAGCCACTCGTTAACATTTCAACACAACAAAAAACCCCACCTAATCTCCTATAACTTAGCTCTATAAATAGAAAACAAACATTGCCACTCTACCTGAGTACAGAAAGAGCGCTTCTGTCTGTGCTCCTACCCTCTGAAGATGCCGGCCACAGATGCTGGTGAAACGTTAGGAACCACAACTTCCAGAACACGGCCACACAGTCCGGAAGACCCACAACAACCATAAGATGTCAATGTTCATCTGTTCACAAGTTGGCTAGCCATATAAATCTCTTAAAATAAATAAACCAGCTATCCAGTCAGCAAACAAACATCTTGGATAGCCACCATACAGCTTGAGAGAGTGATAGAGCAATGTGGTGATATCTAACAGACATTTTGACCTGTGAGAAATGGTGGAGCAGCCAAAAAGCATGTCCTGGCCTTGTCTCTGAAAAGGAACCTCTATGTCAAGAGGAAGGCAATGTATGGCTGAAGTTGCAAGCTGCCATGAGTCTGGAAGGATTCGGCAGCATACAAATGTAATTACTATTACTTTAAATTTAATTACTACTATTATTACTACTCATGTCTATTCAGAAGAATGTTTCATTGTGTAAGGGTGTTATCTCTCAAGGTACAAGTATATAACATTTCTGCCTTTAAGTCTGTCACAGGTAAGAACTTACAAGATTGTAGGCTTGTCAAAATTAATATGGTATTGTTTGCAACCCAAACTGGCGTTTAGAATCCAATATTTTGAAAGAAAAACTCATTTCTTGCTAACAAAAGTTTGCTTCTATCCTTTGACTCAAGTTGTTTTTTCCTCACACCTCTTGGCTTTTTTGAGGGGAAATCTCCTATATAATTTCCTTAACTAGGTTCTCACAACTAAATAGCAGAACATGCTGGGATTATTGGGGGTTAAATTTGGTTTAGCTGTCTCCATTTATCCGGCTGGCTGCCCAGCAGCAAAATTAAAAATCATGAAAACCCTACCCTGTGAAAAAAGTAAATCCTTGGATCCAGGCATCCTGATATGAATTCCTGTATTGGGGGCACTCAGCCAAAAAGTACCACACACCATTAGGTCACACAGACAAACCAGCATTACAGTCTCTGAATATTCAGGGTCCAGTTTAGACCCACAATCCTTCCTTTGCATTTCCATTAGCAATGCTGTGGCCTTATTTTCCCACTCCTGTTAAGCTCTTAACTTGGTGCCTTGTATCTGCATTCCAGGATAGGGGCAGAGAGAAATATATGAGTATATTATATTCCTATAATCTAATGTTACTAAAAAATCAGCATAATAAAATCAGTTATTCTTCTGCATTGAGTAGCCACTGTAGTTATTTTAATATGATTAGGTCTACAGTTTGTTATATGTTGTTTTCACTTTATATGAAGAAAAGTCATTATATGACGCCACCTCATGGATGAAAAGAGAAAAAAAAATTCTTTTTCACATTCCTCACTGATTTTAACCCTAGAATCTAAATTTTGTCATACACATATATGAAATACTACAAGTTATGACTTAAATTGTACCCACATACATAAACACACACAGAAATCTTAATTTGAGAATGAACACTATAATCTGGAATGCATTATTGATTGATAAATAGGTCTTAGAGGGTAATATTTGAAGATGTACAGTCAGGACCAGAAATATTGGAACAAGGATAACTGTTTTGGCAGTTGGCCTCTGTACACCACCACATTGAAGTTGAAAGGAAACACACCCAGATGGGAGCGAAGTCAGGACTTTCAGCTGTAATTCAAGGGGTTTGACAAAAGTGGGGCACTAACCATTCAGGAAGTACAGCCAGTGGCATACACACACTCCCATCGTTGGTGGCTCATAAGTAATGGAACGAATGGCTGACAAGCTGCTGCATGGCCAGGTGTGGCCTGTTTCCTGGGTACCCTATGACCAATCAAGCAGATAAAAGGCCTGGAGGTGGTTCTGAGTGTTACATTTGCATTTGGTAGCTGTTCACTGGAACTCCCAACATGAGGTCCAAAGAGGTGTCTATGTGAGTGAAGGAGGCCATCATTAGGCTGAGGAAACAAAATAAACCCATCAGAGAGATAGAAAAAACATTGGGAGTGGCCAATACAACAGTTTGGAGCATCCTGAAAAAGAAGGAATTAATTGGCAAGCTTAGCAACAGCAAAAGGCCTGGAAGACCACGGAAGACAACTAAAGTGGATGACTGCAGAATTCTGCTCATGGTGAAGAGGAACCCTTTCACAACATCTAGCCAGGTCAAGAACGCTCTTGAGGAGGTAGGCATGTCATTGTCAACATCTACAGTCAAGAGACAGCTTTATGAATGTAAATACAGAGGCTTCACAACAAGGTGCAAACCACTGGTAACGCTCAAGAACAGAAAGGCCAGATTAGACTTTGCCAGCAAACACCTAAAAAAGCCTGCCCAGTTCTGGAATAAGATGCTTTGGACTGATGCAACCAAGATTAACTTGCACCAGAATGATGGGAAGAGAAAAGTATGGAGAAGGAAAGGAACAGCTCATGATCCAAAGCATACCACATCATCTGTCAAACATGGTGGAGGCAGTGTTATGGCATGGGCATGTATGGCTGCCAATGGAACCGGGTCACTGATGTTTATTGATGACCTGACTGCTGATAAAAGCAGCAGGATGAATTCTGAAGTGTATAGGGCTATACTTTCTGCTCAGATTCAGTCAAATGCTGCCAAACTGATAGGACGCCACTTCATATTGCAGATGGATAATGACCCAAAACATACAGCAAAAGCTACCCAAGAGTTTCTCAAGGCAAAGAAGTGGGATGTTCTTCAATGTCCAAGTCAGTCACCTGATCTCAACCCAATGGAGCATGCTTTTCACTTACTGAAGACAAGACTGAAGGCAGAAATATTCACAAACAAGCAGCAACTGAAGGCAGCTGCAGTAAAGGCCTGGCAAAGCATCTCGAGGGAGGAAACTCAGCATTTGGTCATGTCCATGGGTTCCAGACTTCAGGCAATCATTGACTGCAAAGGATTTTCATCCATGTATTAAAGGCGATCCTTATGTTTGTAATGATGTTGGTTTGTTCCATTACTTATGAGCCACCAGCGATGGGTGTGTGTGTATGCCACTGGCTGTACTTCCTGAATAGTTAGTGCCCCACTTTTGTCACACCCCTTGAATTACAGCTGAAAGTCCTGACTTCATTCCCATCTGGGTGTGTTTCCTTTCCACTTCAATGTGGTGGTGTACAGAGGCCAACTGCCAAAACAGTTATCTTTGTTCCAATATTTCTGGTCCTGACTGATCCATTTTTGCAAACTGCCATTAATTTTTTTTACATTGTTTAAAACTGTTCTTATGAGCCTCATTCTGTAGTATGATATGTGGCTACAAACTCTCAAGATATTCTATTTGCCTATTGTTATCTTTTATATAAGAAATGTGGCAATACATTAGCTTTTTTTTTCAGGACTATATGAATGAGTGTCAGTAAAGAGAGAGTATCAGGAGAAAAGAAGAGCAGCAAAGAGGAAATTTGATTCCAGTAACCCAAGCCAAAATATATTTACTTTGAATTGATTTCACTATGTATTATGTGTGCATACTTATTAATCAAAAATCTGTATGGTGGAGGGTTAGACTGAAATGACATAGATATTCTTCTATGCAGATTATTTATTTTTGCTGAGAATAAAGGTTATTCCAAATCAGGCTTTTAGTGCATTTTATTTTATCTTAACTTATTCACAGGATTTTATGAGTTCCCAGATGATGTCCACTTCTACTTACTTACTTACTTACTTATTTATTTATTTTCTATCCCGCCTTTATTATTTTTATAAATAACTCAAGGCGGTGAACATACCTAATACTCCTTCCTCCTCCTATTTTCCCCACAACAACAACCCTGTGAGGTGAGTTGGGCTGAGAGTGACTGGCCCAAGGTCACACAGCCGGCTTTCATGCCTAAGGCGGGACTAGAACTCTCCTGGTTTGTTTGTTTGTTTGTTTATTTATTTATTTATCTAACTTATATCACCGCCCATCTCCCCCCTCCTGGTTTCTAGCCCGTTGCCTTAACCACTAGATCAAACTGGCTCTATAATTGTTCTGTCTCCAGTGTTAATCCATTGAGGAGAAAAAGGTGAAAGAAATGCGCTATGACTTAAAATTGGTAGCAGTGGGAGCTTTCTGCCTGACACCATTGTAGGAAGACCTCTTTCATTTTTGGGATAATCCAAATTCCAGGCAACACAATTTGGTGGTGGGCCACACATGGCCCCAGTTTGCCATACTTGTTCTATAGCAGAATATTTTATAAGATAGAATGTCATAGGTAAATAGCTTATAAAGCTATAAGTAAGTTCATAAAGAACACACACCTTAATGTTAAGGATGCCAGTGTAAGATATTGAGAAAAGAGGCAATATGACAACAGCTGTGGGAGAGAGCAGGAGAACTGAGTTAATGAAAGAGATGAAGATGCCATCTGCAGGAGAGATTCATAGACAAAATGTACATGTAGCCTTGTTCAGCCTTTCTCAAACCTGGGTGCCCTCCAGATGTTTCGCTTATCACTTTCCATGCTGACTGTGACTAATGGAAATTGATTTCCAGATTACCTGGAGTGTGAACAAAATCTCAGTGTCTTTTTTGTTGACATTACTAACTTGGTTACAACTGTTGGCTGTTGTGGGTCTTCCGGGCTGTGTGGCCGTGTTCTGGAAGTTAACTTCCAGAACACGGCCACACAGCCCGGAAGACCCACAACAGCCATCGAACTCCGACCGTGAAAGCCTTCAACAATACATTGGTTACAACTGCCACCTTATCAAACACTTGTTCAGCAGTCTAGGTAACGTTAATATTTTCTATGTATATTTCTGTCTATATTTTTGGTAACCTACAATGTGTTTTGTTGTCTCGGAATGTCTGGTTTGATCATTGGCCATAATATTAAACATTATTGTTAGTTTTTTTAAAGTTTACTGTTTGTATTGTATACATTCACTGCTTCGGGATCGTATTTTAGATTGGTTGAGCAAGAAAAATGGCCATTTAGTTTTCCAGATATATACAGAATAATTCCAGTTGCATATTGTTATGGTTTTAATCCATCAGTATAACACTTAAACACATTGTAGCTATTTTGTCTAATAAAACAGTGGAACATTTATAGGAAATTCAATATTATATGTATTCTCTCCATGAGGCTGGCAATAACACTCTGTATTATGAGAGAAAATGCTGATATTAGGCATTAGGGAACTACAAAAACATAAATTTTAAATGAAAATAGTCTAAGATTAGAATAATATTTTAAAATTATTCTTCCAGTTAAGGTTAAGGAAAGGAAAATATGGGTTTTTTACCTTTATTTCAGGGCTGCAATATCAAATTGTTAAAAAAAGAAATGCTGCAGATATTCTGTGTTCTTTGATTTAGTTTTATGGGCCTGCTGAGTGAGATACAATACAATAGATAGATAGATAGATAGATAGATAGATAGATAGATAGATAGATAGATAGACAGACAGACAGACAGACAGACAGACAGACAGACAGACAGACAGACAGACAGACATTGTGACAGAGACTTTGAGGCTATGAATAACAGATTGTTTTTTAAATTGATGGCTACTTTTCAGGATATGGTCAGCACATGGATAATTCTTCAAACTTTATTATAGTTACATTTTTTAATTTCCTTTCATTTTCATGATTAAGAGCTTGGCAGCCATTAATACATTAAACACAACTAGGAATGTTTCTAAATTCACTGAAGCAGCCTAAAAGCTATATAGTTAAATATGTTTATATATGTTTTCCAAATTTATTTCCAAAAATCAATGCCATCTGTTCCAAATGTACAAACATGTTCCAGTAGTATTTTAGCCTCTCTAGAATTTGCATTTTCTATCCATACTTAGCTTTTCACAACTAAGTACAACGTAAGTCACTCATAGGCCAACTCCGAACTCTGATTTCCCCATGTGAAACATTCTGAAGATAGGTTGTTATTGTGAATGCAGTTACAGTCCCCAGTACACCAGTGAAACATATTCCTGTGTTTTTATGTTTAATATGACTAAACCTTTTTTATTCACTTTCATGTGAATTTCACTAGCAAGTAACTGGGAAAGGGAGAAATGCCTCCATTAATAATATTAATCCATTTTAAGGCTATGCTTGAAATGTTTATAAAACTTTTATCTTGGAATGGGCTGTAGTTTATACATCCTCTCTATCATTCCTTTGTTAAGGTTACTACATTAAATAGAAATGTTAAAGATTCATTATTAAATTGTTTTCCCTATAATAACTAGCACAGAGTGAGCTAATCATTAGCTGAAACATTCATTCTTTCTCATTCCAACAATACTTCTGTATTCTTGACAGTTCTGACTTTTTAATAAATAACTTCACTGATCACCATTTCCAGTTCTTCCAGATGGAACTTAGATAACATCAGTCACAATAAAGCTATTCATTTATGATTTTATAAATAAATGAAAATCCACAAAGATGTTTTATATGGAGCCTCCAAAACAGCCATTACACATTTTTTTTTAAAAAAAACAACAAAGTTTTGAGAATGAAGATTGAAAGATGCAAAGAAGGTTGGGAGAACTGGATATTGAATGGCTAAGAAAGTCAACATGCTCGCAAAGGAAATGAAAATTATGAACAGGTTTTAAATAGTAAAGCTTCTAGTGAAAATACAAAGTAATATTTCTCATATACAGTGGATATAAAAAGTCTACACACCCCTGTTAAAATGCCAGGTTTTTGAGATGTAAAAAAATTCGGACCAAGATAAATCACTTCAGAATTTTTTCCACCTTTAATATAACATACAAGCAGTACAATTCAATTGAAAAACAAACTGAGATCTTTTAGGGCGAAAAAATAATAAAAAACTAGAATAATGTGGTTGCATAAGTGTGCACACCCTTAAATTAATACTTTGTTGAAGCACCTTTTGATTTTATGACAGCATGCAGTCTTTTTGGGGTAGGAGTCGATCAGCACGGCACATCTTGCCTGGGGAATCTTTGCTCACTCTTCCTTGCAGGTCAGATTGCGAGGGCATCTCCTGTGCACAGCCCTCTTCAGCCCTCTACCCCACAGACTTTCAATTGGATCCAGGTCCAGGCTCTGGTTGGGCCATTCCAAAACTTCGATCTTCTTCTGGTGAAGCCATTCTTTTGTTGATTTGGAGGTATGCTTAGGGACGTTGTCGTGTTGAAAGGTGAAATTCCTCTTCATCTTCAGCATTTTAGCAGAGGCCTGAAGGTTTTGTGCCAAAATTGACTGATATTTTGATATTTCCCTCCACCTTGACTAAAGCCCCAGTTCCAGCTGAAGAAAAGCAGCCCCAAAGCATAATGCTGCCACCACCATGCTTCACTGTGGCTATGGAGCACTTTTGGTGATGCGCAGTGTTGTTTTTGTGCCAAACATACTGTTTGGAATTATGACCAAAAAGTCCAACCTTGGTCTCATTAGACCATAACACATTTTCCCACATGCTTTTGTCAGACTGCAAATTGTAGCCGGGCTTGGATGTTTTTCTTTGAACTTTTTTGTTTGAACGTTTATAACATGTACAAATATAACTAAAGAAAAAACAGTGTCTTACCCTAATCAGTGGATCACAATGTATTACGGGATGCTTAATTAGTTGTACTTCAGCTTGATACATCTTTTGTCAAATTTCTAGTTTTCCATGGGAGATGCATTTGCCTTAATATAGTAGGGCAGAGCTTTCCAAACTGTGTGTCGGGACACGTTAGTGTGTCAGCTGCAGTGTCTGGGTGTGTCGCGGCTGCTGCTGCCTCAGAGCCCTGCCAGGATTCCGCGCAGTCCCTAGTGCCTGCCTTGTGCCTTGCTGCCTCCAAACCTGCTGTGATTCCGCGCAGGTCCTAGTGCCTGCCTTGTGTCCTGCTGTAAGAGTGTGTCGCGAAATGATGCATGTCTAAAAAGCATGTCACCAACATGAAAAGTTTGGAAAGCTCTGTAGTAGGGAGATATAGTGTGTGCGTGTAGTGCGTTTATCTCCTCTCAGCACTAAACAGCACAAAAAGCTGTTGTACTGCTGGTGGTTCCCCCAGACATTTGGGGGAAAGGAATTGGAAAGTGGTGTGTGCCTCTTTTCCTTAGGTGCAGGTTACATAGAACTTCATATCTTTTTGTCTCAAAGTTCAGTATTGTAGTGTAGAATTAAGCAAGCATTTATTTTAATCACTATAGGGTCATACTTGGGTTATAATTTGTTCTGTCTTGTCCTTGGGGAGACACCTTTGTTGAGTAGGATGATCTTCTCATCTTCAATCCAACTAACCTTGAGAAACAAGTACTCCTTAATTTTGAGATGGTCTCATCACCATCTAGTATAAACAAAGACTTCTTAGCCTTGTTGGTTTCATTCCTGGCAGGAATCCTCAACCTTGAACCTTGACAGTCTCGCTCTTGGCAGGAGGGCAAACCATTCCAAGGTAAGATTGAATTGCCTTCGTTGTTCTTAGTAAAACCTGGAAAGATGAGACCATTGAAAAGCAGGTGACTTAACTCTGGTTCAGGGCCTATACAAGCTAGTCAGAAACTTCCATGGGATGGAACTTTGATGCAGACCTAATTGGAAAGAGTCTGCCTGCTGTCATCTTTCTAGAGTTCCCTGACTGGCAGAAGGTCTTTCTTTCCTTGTCTAACTGTATTCTTCAGTATTCTTTAATATTCTTTTATTACTGTCTTGGGTTATGCTATTATGCTGCCTGTGTGGCATTGCTTCTGAATCCAAAATAACCTGTGACCTAAGCCTGCTGGGCTGGGAAAAGAAAAATACAATGTTCAGAATGGGGGTGATATTCATTGAGAAAAAACACAGAAAAAGAAGAGTTAATAGCCTTTTTTCCCTTTCTCTCTCCCCCATCTGCCATCAATGCCATTGTTACATGGATATTTTGCCAAGCATCTTACAGCTATTTTCAAGAGTTCTTAAAAGATGGAGATGCATTCACATATCTCTGTCATTACACTGAATTGGGCCCTATTCATCACTAATTTTAACAGCTCTTATAAAGGTTAGCAATGCCATTTTGCAGCCTGAATATGGAGGCTAAATGGCCTGCTCTCCCCAGCCCATGTATAGAAATGAGCAGGGCTGTTAACACTAGCAATGAGATAATCTCTTTGCCACAAAGTGATGCAGTAAACTGATTTAGGAGATATAGGTCATATTGTATGGAAAGCACTGCTCTGCTCTCTAATAGAAGGTAACCGTTGGAAAAGAAATGAGTAATAGCCAGAAAGCTGCCACTTCTATTTCCCAATATCTGCCATTTGATCTAGTGGTCTTAGGCCAGGGGTCGGCAAACTTTTTATGCCGGGAGCCATTTTGACATGCTTGTGCACATTTTGAAATGCTCGAGAGCCAGGGGGCGGGATTTGCGGACGGGGGCCAATCGCGTGGAAGGGGGCGGGGTTTGCGGGCGGGGGCCAATCGCGTGGAAGGGGGCGGGGTTTGCGGGCGGGGGCCAATCGTGCACGCTTAGGGCCTGCTGCCGCCATGCCCGCCACGCCCACTGCATTGCCTGCTGCTGCCACGCCTGCCACGCCACGTCCGCCACTGCACCTCCCCCGGGGTCCAAGTAAGCCGCGACGGGCGGGCGGCGAGCGAAGTGTCGCCCCGCCTCCTCCCCCGGGGTCCTTTGTGAAGGCCTTCTCCTCCATCCTCGCTGCTCCCGCCGCCGCTCCTTACTGCCTTCCTTCTTCTCTCCCTCGCCGGCACCCACCACCCCTGCCCCACCTCCGCCCACCCTTCTCCTCCCTCCCCCTCACAGAGATTTCGTCTCTGTCTCCTTCTTCTGTCTGCCTGTCTCCTTCGAAGCAAGCAAGCGCCCAAGCGAGGGAGAAGCCGCTCTTTCTTTCTTCCTACGGCGTAGGACGTAGGAAGAAAGAAAGAGCGGCTTCTCTCTCGCTTGCACAGTTTAGAGGCAAGGAGAAGGGCCGCGAGGGGGCTAGGAGAGGAAGCCGAAACCTCACGGCCGCCGAAGAACGGAAAGGCGCCGGCGGGAGGGAGGGAGAGCGGCTGGGAGGGAGGCGCTCCGGCCCTTCCCTCCAACCTCCCCGCCATCCCGCCTCGTTCCCCTGGCGGGCGGGCGGCGCTCGGGAGCTGCGCTCGGGTTTCCTTGGCGGTGGCAGCGCTCAGGGATAGACGCGCGGGCCCGGGTAGGGCTCCCCGCCACACCAGAAGTCGGGCGCCTGCGGCATCTCCAGCAGCCAGAGCGGGCGCGGCCCGGCGGGCGCAGCGGCCGGCGGCGGCAGGCTCTGTCCAGCAGGCAGCCGGTAGTAGTGGCAGTCGCGGCCGCGCGCCGGGTCGTAGGGCGGCGCCAGGATGTCGAGGAAGGCGGCAGGGCCGCCCTCAGCCATGATCTGGTGCAGGTTGTCGCGCTGCAGGGACAGCAGGCAGGATGGCGCGGCGGCCGTGTAGAGGTGGTGCGAGCGCAGCAGGGCACGCAGCCGGCGGGGTTTGATGGGGCGGGAGCATGCACCCGGAGGGCCTCCTGCGGCCGCTTCTCCAAGGCGGGTTGCAGAGCGCGCGCTGCGCCCACGGGAACTCCTGGTCCCTCCGCTCCCTCCAGCTCTGCCACCAGCCCCAGCAGCGCCGCCCGCCCCGTCCTGCCGCCCGGCAAACCTCCGCCGGCTCCGTCCCCCCGCCGCCACCGCCCCGGCCAGGCCCCCTGCGCCGCCCTGCCGCTCGCGTCCCGGGCCCACGCCCTCACCCAGCGCCTGGATGCCGCGGAGCAGCGCCATCTCCAGCCGCAGCAGCCCCTGCAGCTGCTCCTGTGCCGCCTCCGACAGCGCTGCGTCCCGGGCCAGCAGCGCCTCCCTGCCACGCCGGGCCTCGCTCAGTGCGAGAGCCAGGGGGCGGGGTTTGCGGGGGGGCCAATCGCGTGGAAGGGGCGGGGGTGAGTTCAGCTGCGGAAGAGCCACACTCAAGGAGCCAAAGAGCCGCATCTGGCTCGTGAGCCACCATTTCCGACCCTTGTCTTAGGCTGACTATGTGTCCCGTTTTGAACGGGACAGTCCCGTTTTTTTAGCATTTTTCAACCGTCCCATCATTTTAATAAAAATCTCAATTTTGTCCCGTTTTTTAAACCCGGCAGGAATGGCGTGGAAGGAGGATCTGAGCCGGAGCTGCCGATTGGAGGCAGCCTGGAAGAGGAAGCCCTCCCGCCTATCAGTGAGCGGCAAAGTTTGCAGGCGGGAGCCAATTGCGCGGACTGGGAGGTGGGGTTTGCAGACGGGAGCCAATCGTGCAGACTGGGGGGCGGGGTTTGCAGGTGGGAGCCAATCGTGCAGGCCAGGGGCGGGGTTTGTAGGCAGGAGCCAATCGCATGGACCAGGGGGCGGGGACCTCTGTCTTTTTCATGAATACGGAATATTACGTAAGACCCCGTCCCGTTTTGCCATCCCAATGTCCCGTTTTTGTCTCAAGGAAATATGGTCAGCCTAAGTTGTCTCATTCTGCCTAATGGTGTGACCAATTCTACATGCAAGCTAAATTTGTAGCATGCTGCATCATCATCATCACCATCACGTTCTGTCCTAATATTTGAACACCCACAAAAAACAAAACTATAATTTAACCTTTGTTTAAAATGGTGTTGAATTCAAAATACAACTCTTGTTGCTGTGGGATCCACACAGCACATCTATACATAGAGGAGGATTCCTGAACCTGGTACCCTGCAGATGTGTTGGTCCTGGAATTATGGGAACTGACATCCAAATTATACAGAAGGAATTAGGTTGAGCAAGTCTGTCCTAGATCATGGAAATAATACTAGGAAATATACTGGCAAAAGTGTAAAATAAGATGTGATTAGAATGTTGGATTGGGACCAGGGAAGGATGCCCACCCTGTCAGATTTATAGGTCAGGTAGAGACAACAGGAGAAAGGCTGAACCATGTACAGCATTATAAATGAACGGCATTATAAATGAAAACCAGAAACTTGAATTGCATCCAGAAACCAGTGCAGCTTGTGGAACATACCTGTCATGTGGTTGTACCAAGATGCACCCATGACTGCTTGTGTAGCCACATTTTGGACTAGTGTCCTGTTCCAACAAAGCTCAACATGGGAAGTGGTATTTTAAGATCTTTATTTACAAATCACAAAATGCAGCCCAATTCACGAAAGGTACCGAAGCCTCGTTGGCTGATTCCTAGGAGAGCCCTCCCATAGGAACTCAACTGGTATCGGGAAAAGACTGGAAGATGGGGGTGGAATTCCGAGCGACCGAAGAACAAGGCTGAGTCTCTCAAGGCGGGGCAGACCTTCAGTAAGGCACGTGGCCTCAGTACGCGGCAGGGATTCAGGCGGGTGCGCGGTAGCAAGGCAAGTCTGTACCTCCGGAAAGCACGCAGCAGCAGACAGTGGCTGGAGAGCAGACGGGAGCACAGCATCAAGGCAAGATAAAACCTCCGGGAAGCACGTGTTAGCGGATGGCGACTGGAGAGCAGACGGGAGCGTGGCAGCAAGGCAAGACAAAATCTCAGGGAAGCACGTGTCAGCGGACGGCGGCTGGAGAGCAGACAGGAGTGCAGTAGCAAGGCAGAACAGAGCAGCAAGGTCCGGAGCAACCATTGTCGGGCAGGGCTCGGAGCAGGGATACCGGCGGTGAGAGACTCTGGCTCGGAGGTAGAATCCGGGGCGGTGGCAGCACTAGGCTCCGGTGCTGGATCACACGTGGCAGTGGAATTGCGATCCATGGAGCACGTGGGTGCCAAGATAGAACGGTTGTCTCCGGCAACCTGTGCTGGGTGTACTACCCCTTTTATTCTTTGATTTTCGCACCATTTACGGCCAGGAGCCAATCAGGCCTCGCACTGTTCGGCCCGCCTTTCCCACTTCCTTTGCCACGCGCTGATGGGCAGAGGTGTTTCTTCCACTGGCCCACCTCCAATCAGCAGCTCCAGCTCGGATTCAACTTTGGCGCCATCGCAGCTACTTCCTGTTATTGGCTCGTCCTCCTCTGACTCAGAATCCGGTATGGCAGCAGGGCTAGGCTCGGCCCTGACAACTAGCTGTAACTTCCAAGTTATCTTCAATAACATGGGGATGCCTATGTAGGGTGCATTACAATAATCCAAGCAAAAGGTGACTAAGGCATGAGTGACCATGAGCAGGGTCTGCCAGTCCAGGAAAAGGGATATAAAAAATAAGAAAGGAAAAACATCTATAGAAGCATCTTGCATATTTGCCCATACTTGCTTTCCCTTGTAAAATTTCATTCACCCATACATCTATTGCATAGCTTTCCAAACTGTGTGTCGCGACACTTTAGTGTGTTGCAACACACAGTTTAGTGTGTCACGAAGCGGCGGTGCAGGGGCGCGTGTGGCAGGGCCGGTGTGCATGGCGGCAGTGGCAGCGGCCCGCCATCAACGCTTCCGCGTTTTAGCGAGGCTGCCACCACTGCCGCCGCCGTGCACACTGCCGCCACCACGGGCCCCCCACCGTGCCGACGCCGCTGCCGCCGTTGGTGTCTCACCAACAGCGGCAGTTTGGAAAGCACTGATCTATTAACTTGGTTATATCTTCCATTTTTAAAAATAAAGGCATCTTGTTTTGTTTTTACTCCCTTTCTCTACCAAAGTCTTTGCCATTCTCACGATACTCTTTCATTTCCATTTCCTCTGCCACAAAATCAGTTTTCTGCTAATTTCTGAACTTGTTATATTGAGCTTTTTTATGCTGGAACATATTGATTCTAATTTCTGCTTCTTGTTCAGCACACATTCTGTTTTTCATTATTTTATCCTTTTTATATTATTTCAAGATCAGACTGTATATAGCTGGCCTGTGTGGTCAAGCTATTCTTGATAGATTTGGAAAATAAAATTCTCACCCTTTCTTCCCACCATAAAGATCTATTCAAAATTCCTAGTTTAGCTTTCCCCAACCTAAGCATCCTTCAGATATACTGTATGGGCCAACTCCCAGCATTCATAACCAATGTGGTTATTCCCAAGAATTCTGTGACTGATATCCACATATCTGAAGGCATTCCTGTTGGGGAAGGCTGCCATAGCACATTAAGCCTTCTACTGGTCCCTTCTTACTTTGTAACTTCTTTTCCAGAGCAATCCTATATATGTCTATTCAAAAGTAAACCTCACTGAATTTAGTGGGACTTAACACATGACAAGTTTGCATTGAATGATTGCAACTTTAGTGAAGAACACAGTATGTAAAATAATCAGAACTCACAGCAGAGGGATTTCAATCATTTGGCAATTCAGACTCCCAAACTTCATGAGTTTCATTAGTATTTAACAGCAGGATCCTAGGGACAATGAGTAAAAAAAAGTGATGGTTCCTTCAGATAGGCTTCAATTTCTAGTGGCTACATTGACCTACCCTTGTAGTTTGCTTGGTAACAGTAATTATTTCCCATTGCCTTCTTCTGGGATGTATTTCAACTTCCCAGTATAACCTAGACTCTGGTATTTCCTAGAGGTCCCCCATTCAGGTATCAACAAAGCCCAACCTTGCTTACTTCTAGGCTCAGATAAAATCAGCCAAGTGCTATCACAGAGCTTTCCAAACTTTTCATGTTGGTGACACACCTTTTAGATGTGCATCATTTCGCGACAAAGTAATAACAGAGCTCCCCGCCCCCCAGCCCACGCGATTGGCTCCTGGGTGGAAACCCCGCCCCCTGGCCCATGCAATTGGCTCCCAGGTAGAAACCCCACCCCCAGCCCATGCGATTGGCTCCCGGGTGGAAACCCCGCCCCCCCAGCCCATGCGATTGGCTTCCGCCTTGGCAGGGCAGGGTTGCCCTGCCCCGCCATGCCCCGCCATGCCCCGCCCCACAGCTGCCCTGCCCTGCCCTGCCTCTGCCAAGAAAAGCTGCAGTCGCGAGGTGAAAAAGCCTCGGATCACCGCAAAAAGTGTCGGGGGGGCACCCCGGGGTGGAAAATATCCGCGCAAATCAGCTGTGTGGCAGGGAGGAGGTGCGCCTCCGCCTCCCAGCTGCACAACTGATTGGCGCGGATATTTTCCACCCCGGGGCGCCCCCCCCCATCGTCACTTTTTGCGGTGATCCGAGGTTTCTTTGCAAGCCGGTGGCGGCGCTTCCGGGTTGCCGCCACTGCCGCTGTGCTTTCAGGTTATAGTGCGACGTGGTGGCGGCAGCGGCGGCATCCTGGAACCCGGAAGCGCTGATGGCCGACTGGTGTGAAGCGGCGGCAGTGGTGCGCCATCAGCGCTTCCGGGTTCTTGCGTGACACACTTGGGGCCCCCAGGCGACACAGTATTGTGTCGCGACACACAGTTCGGAAAGCCCTGTGCTATCATTTGCTGGACACTGAGTGTGACTACTATAGCTTAGTATAATGAGATTTATTCTCACTTGCAAATGAATGTAAATAGAATTGCAGTCTCCATGAAGACCCATGGGGCAGTTTCTGGCTATGAGTTTGGGGAAGACTCTGCTGTGCTCTATTCAGGCAGCATATATATTTAAATAATTATTATTATTATTATTATTATTATTATCTTTATTAAAAGTGCAATGAAAATATGTGTTCATGGGTATAGAGGAATAAAAATAAAATAATCTTGGATTTATTTTTCAAAACAATATACTCCTGTCTCCAATATTATAACTGTTTGAATATGAATAAAGAAAATTGCTTTGAAAGATTACTAAAATGGCAAACAAAACATCCGCTTTAATTTGTAAGGAGAAAGTCAGTCAGGTAATAAGCAATAAAAATGCTTTATGACATTTGTAAAATGTTTATCTTCTGAAGGGGACATACTGTCTTTAGTTCTGGTTGAAATACTAATTTTGAACAGTATGTTAGTTTTGCACAAATAATAATTTCTGCATGTCGCATTATTACCTTCGGTACTTCATACAGTTTTTTAAAATAATCTATGACTTATAATCAAAAATAAAATCAAAATATCAAAATAGCTTGCGTTTAAAAGTAAAGGTTTTTTCCTTTCAGCTCCTTTCCCATCAGCATTTCCTTCTTTCAAAGTAATTCTTTGGAGCACAATCCTGTAGATAAGATCCACCCTGTGAGGGGCAAAAGAACCCAGCTGAAATGCTACTGCTGGGAAGAAAAATTATATTCTCATCACACTGCAGATTTATTGCCCAAACTCAGCATTTACAGATTTCTGCCAGCAAAGATATACTACAGGAACAGCTGAAACAAATAATTGTGAGTGGGACACAGGTGGCACAAGGAAGACAACAGTGCTACGTATATCCTACACTAAGGCTGTCTATCTAAAGCTATCTTCTGTTAATTATGCAGTTTTATACCAGCTCCAGACCTGAGTGAAGAAATATCTCTGCACTAATAGATCAACTGTCTTCCAACCCTCTCCCATCCCAATAATATCAATAAGATTAACAGCTCCCCATAATGTAGGAGAAGTACAAATTTCTATCATTTAATGAATCATGATAAGGTCAAAATGTTAATGTCCTTATCCAAAGACCAACCCACAAGAGGGTAATCTTTCAACGGTCAAGGCAGGAGAGCCGTGTTAGTCTATATGGCAAAAAACTAAAAGGAATGTGAGACCATGGGTTCTCACACAACAGCTTAGTGGGAATATAAGAATGCACAATGGATGTGGTAACATCAAATGCATAGGTGGCACCAGTTTTTCCAAAGTTCAGGTGATGAGTATCTTTTTGTGAGCTTCCCATATCAAAATGGTGTGATTCCATGTCACCCCACAATTTTAATCAATTACTAGACAACCCATGACCCATTGGGTCATCCTTCTTTCCACATATAATATAGGCTGGTGCTGTTTCCTCTCCCTTCACGACCCTCAGCAGAGCCCCAGTGAAGCCTCCTCCTCAGCTGACCCGCAGAACTGCCTGCCACTGTGCTGGGGGGATGGGAAACAAAGGGAGCTGCAGACCGTGGGGAAAACTGCACCCTGCTCCCCATCCTAGCGTGTCCCCAAGGGCCCTCTCTGTCCAGGGAGGAAGAAGGCTCACCCATTGACTGCTGGTGCCCCCCAACCAGCCCTACCTCACCAGCAGGCATCCGAGTCACTCCCTTGTCCTTCCCTCACCACCCACCACCATTAAGAGATTTCAATTTTTGGCCTCGGTTCCAAAGCAGCCAATTGCCACTTGCCCATTGGGCCTTTCCACCAGCCAATTGGGCACAGGGGCCACAGGGAGGTGGGATACACCCTCCCATCTTCCCTTTCACCATACAACCTACAGGTTTCTGGGAAGTGTAGTCGGAAATCATGATCATGTGACCATGGCTAACCACGGCGATGCTGCAGCGGCCACAACTTTGCGAATAGAACTGGTGTGAAGATCCTTGAAATTTCAATTCCATGGGGGTCATGGGTCCCAGATTTTGGATGCATTCTTTAAGTTAGCCCATTTGAGGTTCCTTGCTTCAAAAATTGTTGCCGTTTCAACCAATTGAAGGTTACAAATAGACAAACAGGAGAGTTTTAGTAGTATATAGATGGTCAGAAAGGGGCCCCAGGATGTGTAAAAAAGCTATAAAGTTTTGGATACAAATACATACACTAGTTCAGAAGATCTTAAAGATCAATATACAGTTGAAACTGGAGGTTTTTCTTTTGGGATTGATGGACAAACAGCTGGAAAAAAGTCATGGAACTTTGTTTTTATATGTGATAACTGCAGGGAGATTATTATATGCACAAAATTGGAAAGATTCGGCATTACCCGCAATGGAGAAATGGATGATGAAGATGATGGAACTTGCAGAGATGATGAAATTGACTTATTTAATTAAAGAAAAGACAATTTCTACATTTATTGCTGATTGGAAACCCCTTATAGACTTTTTGCATGAAACAGAAAAAAATGAATTTATGATTTCTGGTTTTGATTATTAGAAAAAATAGATAACAGTAAAAAGAGAGGGTTTTTTTCTTGTAACCAGAGAGTAAGAGGTAATTTTGTGTTGGTACTTATAATTGCTGTAAAGAAAATCAGAAGCCACTTCTATTACTTTTTATTCTTTCTTTTTGCATGTTTGGCTTTTTCTTTCTTTCTTTTCTTTCTTTCTTTTACTTGATATTAGTTCTTGTTAGTTTTTATCTTTGTCTTAAAATACTTAATAAAAATTATATTAAAAAAAAGAAAGGGGTCCCAGGATCAAAATGTATGTTTGTGTTTTAATCTAGTTCCTTCCTCCAAGATGAGTCAATCTTCAGTTTTCATCCTGAAATTATTACATTTCTGAGCTGAACATTTGGTCTAGCAATAATTTTAACGAATACATCAAGCCAAGAAAAAAATAATCTGGTAAACCTCCCAAAGGAAAATATCCCAGAGAAGCCCACATAGAAAGTTTCTTCTAACCATAATGTCTCGTGGACTCTGAAGGCCCTAACATTCTGAGTAAAGATTCATCAGAACATAGAAATTGCAGCCTATTTGGGATGTTTTCAATTCTATCAGGTTTATTTTAACATGTGGATGCTATATTCTCTACAACAAATCCATGTTTTTTTCTGTTCTGTTTGACCTGATTAATTAGTCAAAACAGGCATACTAATTCAGATTAAGAGAACACCCGGGTTCCATTTCTGAACCAGTAAGGCCTCACATCTTAAACCAGACTTGATGATAGACCATGTTCTTAACTAGGATCGAGAGGAAATTCATACATCCAAGTGTTGGATAGGAATACAGAATATGTTCATTATTTCTTTGATGCAATATCAATTTGTTTACAGAATTTTAAGAATAAATTTCTTTACAGAATTTTAAATTTTAACATCTTTTGTTGGGGTTTGATAAACCCAGGAATTTACTTCTAGATATAAATTATACAGAGAGGCTTGATTTCTAGGTAAAAGGTGAAATATTCTGCACAGTCACCCAATTAGCAGCCATTGTTGTAGGAATGATGTGTCATGTGTGACTCATTCAACAGGTGCTTAGAGTTAGGTTGGGTGTGGTGAATAACGAGAGTGACCTATAATGTGATTGGTCAGGTTCACTATATATGCAGAGACATTCTCATTTCCCATTATTCCCATTTTACCTCGTGAAAGCTGTATCGTTGATGGTGTATCATTTGTTACTTGTGGAAGTGATCTGTAAATACGTATGTATATAAAGTAAATAGGATATTTGATATAACTTCTGTTTGGAGTCTATTTACTGCATAGTATGTGGATCACTGGTGCCTAGGAGAGAGGCAGGCCGCTCCATCTCCGCGCGCTCCCTCTGACAGGGTTACGGGCCCAGAGGCGGCAGAGATGCCATAGACGACGGAAGGCTTTGCACTGGCTGTGGATCGGTGGATCGTGTGCAGTCTGTGAGCTGGAAGCTTTGGAAGCCTATCCAGGAGTCGTGTGGCTATTTGGAGTGATTTGGAGCTTTAACAGGTTCCGTGCCTGTGTGTGTGTTTTTCTTTTTTCTCTCCTACGCTTGTTTCGCAGCTGGAGGACTTTCTGATAAGGTCTGTGTCTTTAATCATCGGTGTCTGCCCAGAAGGGGCTGAAGACAGATGAGCACAGCGAAGATGTTGCCGACAGTCGGGGGAGGTTTTCCTCTGGAAAGACTGAATGACACTAATTATTCGTCATGGGCATATAAAATGGAAATGTATCTTCGGCGTGAAGGGCTTTGGAGGAGTGTACTTTGCCCTGAACCAGACCTGGAAGATGAAGAAGTTTCTCTAAAGGACGATAGAGCATTGGCAAGCATAATTTTATGTCTGGAAGATAGCCAATTGTGTTATGTTAGAGACTGTCAGTTAGCCTATAAGTGTTGGGAAGCTTTAAAGAATGTTTATCTAAGAAGCTCACCGTTATGTAAGGTTTTACTAACAAGAAAACTTTATCACGCTAGATTAGGGGTATCTGATAATATAAGGGATCACCTGCATTATATGACAGGGTTGTTCCAGGAATTAGAAGAAAACCTTAGTGAATGGTGATATTCAGTATAAGGCTAGGTTGGTAGCACAAGGATTTTCCCAGATAAAGAATCAGACTTATTATTAATGAGAACTAACCCACATAGTTCAGCTGAGAATGGCGTGGCTGAACGTAGGAATTTGGCATTGCAGACAGTGAAGGATTCACTCATTGCTGACTCAGGGTTATCAAGAGGATACTGGGGAGAGGCAATATTAACTGCTAATTATTTAATTAACAGGTTATGGAGTGTGTCTGTAAACCAAACTCCATATTATATGTTATATGGCAAGAAGCCACCATTAGCTCATTTGAAGGTGTTTGGGTGCACTGCCTATGTTCACGTGCATAAAGAAGTACATAGGAAGGGACAGGCACAAGCACAGAAGCTGACGTTTGTGGGGTATGAGCCAGGGACCAAAGGATATACTGTAGGTTCACTGATGGCAGGAAAGTTGTTATTTCTAGATCAGCAAGTTTTTGTGAGCACAGCAATTGGCAGAGATTACACGGGAGTAGTGCAGTTTATCTTCCTAGTCAGGGAAGTTTTGAGTTTTCAGAGCGGATAGAGGCCACTGATGTGATTAAGAAGGAAGAGGAATTAACTCCTAGTGTGCCAATGATGCAGGATGCTACAGTGTTGCGTAGATCTGAGAGAGTTAACAAGGGCATACCATCTCAGCGTTATACACCAGGTGATGTAAAAGTGTGTTTTATTGATTATGAACCTCGTAATTACAGGGACGTATTGAAGTTGCCACAACACGAGCAGAGTAGATGGAAAGCTGCTATGGATGTGGAAATGAAAGCCATTAATTCTCATAAGGTTTTCAAATCTACTAGGCTGCCTGAGGGACATAGAGCAGTAGGCTGTAGATGGGTGTATAAGAAGAAAACCTTAGTGAATGGTGATATTCAGTATAAGGCTAGGTTGGTAGCACAAGGATTTTCCCAGATAAAGAATCAGACTTATAATGAAGTTTTTGCACCAACGCTAAGAGGGGAGACATTTAGGTTTGCCTTAGCAATGGCAGCAGCTGGGAATTGTGTAGTACAGCATTATGATATCACAACAGCATATTTGCATGCTGATTTGAATGAAGAGATCTATATGATTGAAGCCCCAGGTTATGAATCAAAGATTGCAGGAAGGGTATACAAGTTGCAGAAAGCATTGTATGGACTCAAGCAGTCGGCACGTTGCTGGAATCTTAGGTTAGATAAGGAATTACAAAGAATGGGATTCAAGTGTAGTATAGCTGACCCATGTCTGTATGTAAAGCAATGTAAAAACGATGAACAGATTTTGCTTTTGATTTTTGTAGACAATTTGTGTCTTATAGCGAAAGATCAAAGCAGGGTAATTGAATTTACTGAAAATCTGAAACAGCACTTTGATGTCAAAGATCTGGGAGAAATTAAGGATTACCTAGGCATGGGTATTCAGAAGGTTGATGGGGGTTATGTTCTAGAGCAGCGGAAGAAGATTGAAGCACTGCTAAGAGAGAACAATATGGAACAGTGTAAAGAAGTTTCAACCCCGATGACAACAGATTTTGTTAAAACAGAGACTGGAGATGATGACCAAACTTCATGTGATCAAGAACACTATCATTCAGTAATTGGAAGTTTATTGTATATAGCACAATGGTCGCGTCCTGATATTGGGAACGCAGTAAATGTTCTGAGTAGATATGTAACCAAACCTACTCAGAGGCATTGGCAAGGTATCAAACGTGTGTTTAGGTATCTGAAGGGGACTATTGATAAATGTTTATTGATAAAACCATGTAAGCCATTGAACTTGAAATGCTATGTAGATAGTGATTGGGGTAACGATGTACATGACAGAAAATCAATTACAGGGTTGATAATAATGTTTGGTAACACCTTGGTTGGGTGGAGGTCTCGTAAACAAAGTTCAGTTGCCGTGTCAACTGCAGAGGGGGAGTATGCGGCATTATCTGATTTATGTTCAGAATTAATTTGGTATAGGCCAAGGGTCGGAAATGGCGGCTCGCGAGCCAGATGCGGCTCTTTGGCCCCTTGAGTGTGGCTCTTCCGCAGCTGAACTCACCCCCGCCCCTTCCACGCGATTGGATCCCGCCCCCAAACTCTGATGGCCGGCGCTGGAGGAGGGCGATTGATTCTTCCTCCTCCCGCCCTCGGGAGCCTTCCAACTTTCGCCAGAGTCGGGCAGCACTTCTTCGAGGTCGGCGGGTGGGGAAGTTGGTTGGTTGCCGCCACCGCCTCTTCCTCCGCCCGCATTGCAACGGCCGCCGCCGCTGCCCCACCGAAGCGCTCGCCAGGCAGGCAGGAGAGCGTCGCCATGCTGGGTGCGCTGCGAGAGGAGACAGCGCAGCTGCTGGGCGACTACCTGCAGGACCAGCTGGGGGACGCGGCGCTGCCCCCCAGCCACACGGCTGAGACGCTGCGGCGGGTGGCCGACGAGCTGGAGAGGTGCAGCAGGACGGGAGCATCGCCGGCGGCCCGCGAGGACCGGCCAGGGAAGGCGTGCGGGCGGAGCTGCCTGCCTGGCACTCGGGTGCTCCGGCTGGGGTGCAGCGGGACGGGAGCTCCGCCCGCGCGCCTTCCCTGGCCGGTCCTCACGGGCCAATAGCGTGGAAGGTGCGCAGGCGGAGCTGCCTGCCTGGCACTCGGGCGCTCCGGCTGGGGTGCAGCGGGACGGGAGCTCCGACGGCGGCCCACGAGGACCGGCCAGGGAAGGCGCGCGGGCGGAGCTCCCATCCCGCTGCACCCCAGCCGGAGCGCCCGAATGCCAGGCAGACAGCTCCGCCCGTGCGCCTTCCCTGGCCGGTCCTCGTGGGCCAATCGCGTGAAAGGCGCGCGGGCGGAGCTGCCTACCTGGCACTCGGGTGCTCCGGCTGGGGTGCAGCGGGACAGGAGCTCCGCCCACGCGCCTTCCCTGGCCGGTCCTCGCGGGCCAATCGCGTGGAGGGCGCGCGGGCGGAGCTGCCTGTCTGGCACTCGGGCGCTCCGGCTGGGGTGCAGCGGGACGGGAGCATCACCGGCGGCCCGCGAGGACCGGCCAGGGAAGGCGTGCGGGCGGCTGAAGCGGAGGAGGAAGGTGGCAGCCGAGCAGCAGCGGGTGAGTCCCCTGGTGCTCCCCGTTCCTCCCCTGCCCCGGCTCTGCCCTGGCTCCTTGGTTCGGAACAGCCGGCACCCTCTGAAGCTGGAGCCCCCGCAGCCCGCAGATCGGCGCTGGATCGCTTCCGGAAATAGCGGGGGGAGAAGGCCGGCCGCCTTCTGCAGGCAAGGAGGGAGGGGCGGGAAGCCGGTGGGGGGGGAAACTGCTACATGGGCCCTCCCACCCACCCCAATATGCCATGTGATTGGCTCCCGCCCGCAAACCCCGCCCCCTTCCACGTGATTGGCCCCCACCCACAAACCCCGCCCCCTTCCACGCGATTGGCCCCCGCCCACAAACCCCGCCCCCTGGCTCTCGAGCATTTCAAAATGTGCACGAGCATGTCAAAATGGCTCCTGGCATAAAAAGTTTGCCGACCCCTGGTATAGGCAATTGTTAATGGATGTTAATATAACAATTGAGGAGCCTATATGTGTATACGATGATAGTGAGGCATGTATACAGATTCCAAAGAGTGATAAGGTCAGAGCACGAAGCAAGCATGTTGATATCAAGTATCATAATGTTAGGAATGCTGTTAAAGAGTCTCTGATAGATTTGCAATATTGTCCATCTGAGTGTAATGTAGCAGATGTGATGACAAAGCCTCTAAGCATAGAGAGACATAGGATGTGTATATCTCAAATGTGTATGTCTTCTATTCTGTACAATTGAATGTAATATCTATTGTAAATTGAAGGGGTGTTGGGGTTTGATAAACCCAGGAATTTACTTCTAGATATAAATTATACAGAGAGGCTTGATTTCTAGGTAAAAGGTGAAATATTCTGCACAGTCACCCAATTAGCAGCCATTGTTGTAGGAATGATGTGTCATGTGTGACTCATTCAACAGGTGCTTAGAGTTAGGTTGGGTGTGGTGAATAACGAGAGTGACCTATAATGTGATTGGTCAGGTTCACTATATATGCAGAGACATTCTCATTTCCCATTATTCCCATTTTACCTCGTGAAAGCTGTATCCTTGATGGTGTATCATTTGTTACTTGTGGAAGTGATCTGTAAATACGTATGTATATAAAGTAAATAGGATATTTGATATAACTTCTGTTTGGAGTCTATTTACTGCATAGTATGTGGATCACTGGTGCCTAGGAGAGAGGCAGGCCGCTCCATCTCCGCGCGCTCCCTCTGACATCTTTACATGTTTTATTTTAGAGCAATCAACAGAGAGATAAGCTCTGTATTTTTTTGACTTGCGATTCCAACCATTTTTCTGTTTTTGCTTTAATGTCTCTTAAAGCAAACACAATCATTTTCTCTTCAAAAACAATGTTGGTTTGTCCTGTAATGCTTAGATTTCTAGTATCAGTCACATAGCAACCATACATCAAAGAGAACCTGTAATTCACCATCTTCACATTTAACTAATGCAAGCAGGGAATGATTGCAAATAAGCCATTGATCTGGGACTAAAATAAATCCCTCATGACTCTGAAGGAACAAGAAGGTTAAAATATACAATATGTATTTTACATTATTTTGAGCAAAGGGGTTTCACAAATTCAGGTCAGGTCGTCATTCAACTTAAAATCATTCTTAAAACTTGGTATTTCTTGATCTTTTTAGGCAAAGTATTTTAACATAAAAAGTGCAAAGGGGGTTACATATTATTGGGAGGAGATCCAGAATGGACGGGTGCTTTTATCAAACGGATGATACAAGATTAACAGGACAATGACAGGAAGAGGAGGCACCCTTCTTTAGCTCTTCTCTTAATTGATGCAGCTCCTTTCATGCATGAAGGCTGAGGCTGTTACTCCCATGGTCTTACTCAGAGAACTCAGGCTGATGTTGTAATAGCAACTGAAATGTATTATCAAGAAAATAAGTCACATTAGACTAAACAAGACAGCAGTGTTAACTAAATATTATATTAACCAACACATTGGTATTTACCAATAGGATTCTCTATGAATATAAATTCACTGTATTTTTAGTTCATTTGCAAAACCAGGAGTATCATTGAATTGGAAGAGTAGACAATGAAATCAAAGGAAAATAAAACTTTAAAAAATCTTTATGTTGTCTGTGGGAAAAGATCTTCACAGCTATGGGTCAAAGATCACTAAGAATTCATTGAATGTCGTGGGCTGTGCAAAAAGGTACACATGCTATTCAATCTAAAGCTGCCAAATGTACTTCCAATTCATCAAAACTGTGGCAAACTAACACCTTGACCAAAAACATCCAGATGTGTTCTTAATTGCTCAAGACAGGCTTGTCTTCTAGCATCAAGGACTGATTCCACAGTAATTTATCTCTCTTGGTAAAGGCAAAACAGAACATTTTTCACAGAGTAACTTTTCTCAACTTTGTGACCTCCATATGTGTTGGATTTTAACCAGCTGTCCTTATTTCCCAATCCAGTTGGAGCAGACTGTTACAAAGAATAGTTTGGGACTTGGTTATTTGCACCTGATTCCATTCCTTTATAAAAGTCATACTTCAAAACAAAAGTTTTCTAAAACAGCTTACAAAATATTTTATAACCAGAGTCTAAAAATTAACTAAAAAGCAAACTAAGGAGCAGCTTTAAAATACTCAACAACTATACAGGTAGTCCTTGGTTAATGACAGTAATTGGGACCAGGAACTCTGTTGCTAAGTGATGCAGTTGTAAAGTGTGACATCACATGACCGCACTGACTTACGATGGCAGTTCCGGCAGTCCCAGTTGCCATAGTTAGGCAAATCCCGCGCAGTCATTAGGTGTGATGTCACGTGATTGCCATTTGCAACCTCCTGCTGGCTTCCCCATTGACTTTGCTTGTGGGAAGCTGGCAGTGAAGGTCACAAATGGCGATCCCATCACTGCAGGACACTGCAACTGTCATAATAGCTAGCCGGCTGCCAAGTGCCCAAATTGTGTTTACGTGACCACAGGGACGCTGCGACAGCTGCAACTACAAGGACCCAGTGTAAGTCTCCTCATTCAGCACCACTGTAACTTTGAAGGGTCACTGAATGAGTGGTTGCTGAATGAGGAATACCTGTAACAATTTCGAGGCACTAAAAACTAAAACTGCAGAAATATAAATAATTAATAGACTTCATTGCAGACTAATACATTATACACAATGCTATTAAGAGGCATGAGAGAATAAACACTTCTTTGCCGGATGCCACCAAAAATAACTGGTGGCACTAAATATTCCTGCCTGGGAAAGACATGTGAGAGCTAAGGCCATCATTGAGAAGTCTTCCAGGAAGCCATGTGCCATATTTTGGTATGGGAGAATACTCAGGATACTCAGTATTGAGGATACTCAGATGATCCTAGGATTTAAATCACAGCAAATTCAATTTGGGGCGTGGTGGCTCAGTGGGTAAGACGCCAGGCTTGTCGATTGGAAGATCGCAAGCTCAGAGGTTCGAATCCCTAGCCCCACATGACGGAGTGAGTTCCCGCACTAGCTCCAGCTCTTGCCAACCTAGCAATTCGAAAGCATGCAAATGCAAGTAGATTAATAGGTACCACTTCGGTGGGTAGGTAACAGCGTTCCGCGCACGTCATGCCAGACACATGACTGCAGAAGCGTCTTCGGACAACGCTGGCTCTTCGGCTAACAAACGGAGATGAGCACCGGCCCCTAGAGTCGGACACGACTGCAGAACTGTGCGGGGGGAACCTTTACCTTTTTAAATTCAATTTCTTAACAAAATCTTCACAAAATTCATTAATTTCGATTTTTAAATAAATAAAATGGATACTGTTCTGACACATGTCTTTTTCCTGTGGACTTTTCTTACAAAGCAGATTGCCACCGGATGCTGGGATCGAGCATACAAAACTGGGGTTATCAAAATTAAAAATATATATTTTATTATTGTTGCAGATGTTTTCTCTTAGTGCACCTTAAAATAAAACAAACAAAAAGCTCATTTACATATATTTTAAATCAATATCCAAAGCTTAAAATAATTATAGCCAAGGAATAGGAAAACATGGTTCAGAACTATAAGTTAAACATTACATGCAAAAAACTGAGCATCAGTTGTCAATTTATAATACAGAGCTTTCCGAACTGTGTGTCGCGACACAAAAGTGTGTCGCCACACACAGTCTGGTGTGTCGCCACACAACCCGGAAGCGCTGATCATCATCAGCGCTTCCAGGTTTTCCCGCGGCGACACACCAACGGCGGCGCCCAAAAACCAAAAGCAGCAGCAGCGCTTCCAGGTTTTTGCGTGCTGCCGCAACGGCGGCACTTCTGGGTTTTCCCACGGCGACACACCAACGGCAGTTGGTGTGTCGCCGCGGGAAAACTTTGGAAAGCCCTGTTATAATATAACAGAATCATAGAACTGTACAGTTGGAAGGGGCCATACAGATCATCTTGGCCAACCCCTGCAATTGCAGGAGAACTAAGCAATCTATCCATGACAGGTACAGTAGCTATCCAGCCTATTCTTAGAAACCTCCAGAGATGGAGAACCCGCAACTTCCATAGCTAGACGGTTCCACTGTTGTACAAACCTTAGCATTAGGACTTTTTTTTCTTTATATTTAAACAAAATCTAGGTATCTGCAATTTATACCTATTATTTCTGGTCCTATTTATGTGGCCATGGAAAACTGTTCATCATCTTCTCTGTAGTTTCCCTTTAAACAACTTTATTGTCCTCCTCTGAACCATAACTTGTCAATATTCTTCTGGAAATGTGATTCCCAGTATTGCACATCCAGGTGTGGTATCACCAGTACCGAGAGGAATAATGACTTCATGTGTCTTTGGCGTGATGCTTTTTTTGAAGCAGCCCAGAACTGCATTAGCCCTTCTATCATCTGTCTCATGGGCTGATCCACATTCAGCTTGTTGTCAATGATGATACCCAGTCCTTCTCAGATGTAGTGTTTCCAAGCCATGAATCCCCCATCTTCCATCTGTGTCCTGCATTTTTCTCTATTAATGTAGCACTTCATATTTCTCCCTGTTAAAGGACATTGTTCCTCCCAGTCCAGTCTTCTAGCCCAGGGGTCGGCAAACTTTTTATGCCGGGAGCCATTTTGACATGCTCGTGCACATTTTGAAATGCTCGAGAGCCAGGGGGCGGGGTTTGTGGGCGGGGGCCAATCGCGTGGAAGGGGGCGAGGTTTGTGGGCAGGAGCCAATCGCGTGGAAGGGGGCGGGGTTTGGGGGCGGGATCCAATCGCGTGGAAGGGGCGGGGTTTGGGGGCGGGATCCAATCGCGTGGAAGGGCTGCGCTGCGCTTGGCCAGCCACCCCGGTCCTCGCTCACCTTCCATGGCCGGTCCTCGCGGGCTGCCGGCGACGCTCCCGTCCCCCTGCACCCCAGCTCTCCAAGGCCGGGGCCACCCTCTCTGCCGCTCCCTTCGATGGAGGAGGGACCGGCGTGCCTTGGGAGCTGCTGCTGGCGGCATGTCTGGGCGAGGCGCGCGGGCGAAGCTGCCCGTCTGGCACTTGGGCGCTCCCAAGCCTCTTCCCTTCTCCCTCGCCACGTTCGGGCGTTGAGGCCAGGCAAAGCCGGGCGGTCGCGCAGGGTCGAGGCGAGGAGTCCCACTCCTGCACCTACCGCCACATCCGTCCGTTCCCGGCCTCTCTCCCCATATCCGGCGGGTGCCCATGCCAGAATCCCCGCGACCCGGAGGCAGCGACTGCTCGGAGGGCCCCAGCGAGAAGAGGCGCGTGATCCCCGGTGGATCCCTTCGAGGGGCCGCGGGGCTTCCCCGCTTTCCTCCCAAGGAGGCCTTGACGGCGCACCCTCCCGCCCCATCAATCCCCCCACCCCGCCGTTGGGCGTCAGAGGCTGAAAGGATGTGGCAGGAACGGCCCTGGAAAGCGGGGCCTGCGGAGCGCCACCTTTGGGGAAGAGGGTCCAGCCGGCGAGCAATGGCGGCACCGGAGTTTTCGCCGGAGCGCTGTCTGTCGGGAGAGAAAAGCAGCCACCGCACAGGCCCGCTTAAAAAACAACCACCCCGAAACCGCTTTCAAGCCGCCTCTCCGGAGGGTCCCTGCGGTCCCGCCGGGTGCACCCTCCCACCCCGCCGTTTGGCGTCCTCTCCCCCCACTAACCCGAGCCCTGCGGCGGCCGGGGGAAGCCGAGCCAGGCAGGGGTGCAGCAGGACCCAGCGGCGCGCTGAGGGCGAAGAGCCGCCTGCTCTCCCCTTGGCCGCCTCCGGTCGCTACAGTCGCCCCGCCGGAACGGAGCCTGGCTTGGCTCCCCCGGCCACTGCAGGGCTCGGGTTAGCGGGGGGAGAGGACACCGAACGGCGGGGTGGGGGGTGCACCCGGCGGGACCGCAGGGACCCTCCAGAGAGGCGGCTCGAAAGCGGTTTCGGGGTGGTTGTTTTTTAAGCGGGCCTGTGCGGTGGCTGCTTTTCTCTCCCCAGAGACAGCGCGGGCGGGCGGGTCCTCTGGAAGGAGGCCGGCCGGAGTTCTGCTTGCAGCGGACGAGTTGCTGCTGGGCCGAGCAGATGCTTTTGAGACCTAACGGCGGGGTTACATCGGGACCGAGTCCGGCCTATCCCCGGTCTGTGTCGCGTTAATGCCGCCCCCTTTCCCACCTGGGAGGCCAGCTTGCAGCGCAAACGGCAGTCGCTTACTGAGCGAGTGCATTTTAAAATCTGCTTAACACCCCCCCCCCCTGTGCGGTGGCTGCTTTTCTCTCCCGACAGACAGCGCGGGGTTTCCAGGGGAGGAGCGCCTGGCAATTAAGCGATAGGGAAGGAGGAACGAAATGGGGCGTGTGGCTTGTGTGTAGCGATTCCGCCCATCCCGCGAGGTTTCTCCAACTTGAATGGCCTTCTGTCATTAAGGGCAGCTTCTCCCTTTAACGCAAGACTGAAACTGCGCTTTTCTGGCCTTCCTTTTTCAAAGAGGGAGAAGTGCAGGGGGGGGGTGGTTAAGCAGATTTTAAAATGCACTCGCTCAGTAAGCGACTGCCGTTTGCGCTGCAAGCTGGCCTCCCAGGTGGGAAAGGGGGCGGCATTAACGCGACACAGACCGGGGATAGGCCGGACTCGGTCCCGATGTAACCCTGCCGTTAGGTCTCAAAAGCATCTGCTCGGCCCAGCAGCAACTCGTCTGCTGCAAGCAGAACTCCAGCCGGCCTCCTTGCAGAGGACCCGCCCGCCCGCGCTGTCTGTGGGGAGAGAAAAGCAGCCACCGCACAGGCCCGCTTAAAAAACAACCACCCCGAAACCGCTTTCGAGCCGCCTCTCTGGAGGGTCCCTGCGGTCCCGCCGGGTGCACCCCCCCACCCCGCCATTCGGTGTCCTCTCCCCCAGCTAACCCGAGCCCTGCAGTGGCCGGGGGAGCCAAGCCAGGCTCCGTTCCGGCGGGGTGACTGTAGCGACCGGAGGCGGCCAAGGGGAGAGCAGGCGGCTCTTCGCCCTCAGCGCGCCGCTGGGCCCCGCTGCACCCCCGCCTGGCTCGGCTTCCCCGGGCCGCCACAGGGCTCGTGTTAGCGGGGGGAGAGGACGCCGAACGGCGGGGTGGGGGGTGCACCCGGCGGGACCGCAGGGACCCTCCGGAGGCGGCTCGAAAGCGGTTTCGGGGTGGTTGTTTTTTAAGCGGGCCTGTGCGGTGGCTGCTTTTCTCTCCCGACAGACAGCGCTCCGGCGAAAACTCTGGTGCCGCCATTGCTCGCCGGCTGGACCCTCCTCCCCAAAGGTGGCGCTCCGCAGGCCCCGCGTTCCAGGGCCGTTCCTGCCACATCCTTTCAGCCTCTGACACCCAACGGCGGGTTGGGGGGATTGATGGGGCAGGAGGGTGCGCCGTCGAGGCCTCCTTGGGAGGAAAGCGGGGAAGCCCCGCGGCCCCTCAAAGGGATCCACAGGGGATCACGCGCCTCTTCTCGCTGGGGCCCTCCGAGCAGTCGCTGCCTCCGGGTCGCGGGGATTCTGGCATGGGCACCCGCCGGACATGGGGAGAGAGGCCGGGAATGGACGGATGTGGCGGTAGGCGCAGGAGCGGGACTCCTCGCCTCGCCCCTGCGCGACCGCCCGGCTTTGCCTGGCCTCAACGCCCGAACGTGGCGAGGGAGAAGGGAAGAGGCTCGGGAGCGCCCAAGTGCCAGACGGGCAGCTCCGCCCGCGCGCCTCGCCCAGACATGCCGCCAGCAGCAGCTCCCAAGGCACGCCGGTCCCTCCTCCGTCGAAGGGAGCGGCAGAGAGCCCCGCGGGCTGTGCGCGAGGTGTGGGCGGCTGCGGGTGGCCCCGGCCTTGGAGAGCGAGAGCGAGAGCGCGTAAGAGCGTAAGAGTTTGGGGGCGGGATCCAATCGCGTGGAAGGGGCAGGGGTGAGTTCAGCTGCGGAAGAGCCACACTCAAGGGTCCAAAGAGCCGCATGTGGCTCGCGAGCCGCCATTTCCGACCCTTGTTCTAGCCAGTCCAGATTAGATTTCAGTCTTGTTCTGTCATCGTGACCATTGGCCAGACCTTCTAATTTTGTGTCATCCACAAATTTGATAAGCAGCCCATCAACCACATCATCCAGGTCATTAATAAAAATGTTAAATTATACCACACCCTAGATTGAACTATGCAGAACCCCACTAGTTACTGCTTTCCAACTCAATGCAGACCCATGAATACAGCCAGTGGTAGGCCTACCTAACAGTAGTCTCTTCTAAACCACACTTTAGCAACTTGTCAATGAGAATATCACTGGAATGTCATGTGAAACTTGTCAAAATCAAGGTAGATTATATCCACAGCATTCTCTTGTCTACTATAATCATTCCTGTGAAAGAAAGAGGCAAGATTTGTCTGACATGATGTATTTTTAGTAAAGCCATGTTGGCTCTTAACAATCCCAACATTGCTTAACAAATGACCTGCTATATTACTTTTTCTAACATCTTTCCAGGGATTGATGGATATTTAATATTTAATATTTAATAATAATAACACATAATATTCACTGGGATATTAGGCTCAGTTACTGGGATCCCTCTTTTTTTTCCCCCTTTCTTGAACAGAAAGTATTTTAGGGAGTATTTCATCAGAGCCTGGCAACTTGAAGGCATTCAAATTAGTTAGACCAGAGCTTTCCAAACTGTGTGTCGCAACACAAAAGTGTGTCGCCTGCAGGGCCCAGATGTGTCGCATCAAAACCCGGAAGCGCTGATGGCGTGCCATCAGCGTTTCCGGGTTTTCCCGCGGCGACACACCAATGGCGGTGCGTAAAAAACAAAAGCGGCAGCAGCGCTTCCGGGTTTTTGCACGCTGTCGCAATGGCGGCACTTCCGGGTTTTCCCGCGGCGACACACCAATGGCGGTTGGTGTGTCGCCACGGGAAAACTTTGGAAACCCCTGAGTTAGACATTCCTCTATTACATATGTATTTATCTGTACCTTCACTTTTGGGTTTCATTTATTCAAACTCCCATTTCCTTTGGATGTAAAGATAGAGGCAAAACAGGGCATCTGTTAAAAGTTCTCCACCTAAAGTTGTCTTCTTGCTATTGACATAGTTGAAGAAACTCTTCTTGTTGGAAAGTTTTTCTCAACTAGTCAACCATAGAATGTGCAGGGATCCTTGGACTTTAATATTATTGTGTACAATTGTGTTAAATATTATTGCATTAATACTTAATTATTAAATTAAATAATGTAATTATTAATTGCATTAATAATTAATATTGTGTACAATTGTGTTAAATCTTTAAATAATTAAATATTATATTTAATAATATTGTGCACAAGAGATATTGTAATATCTCTTGGCTGCTATTTGTATTTCATTTCTTTTTGTACTGTCTTAATTGTTTAATTGTTTTTATGATAGTTAGCCACTCAGAGTCACTGGTTTGAGATGGGCGGCTATACAAATTGAACAAATAAGTAAATAAATTCAAATTATGTTTTATAATTTATATATGTTATAATACTGTTATTGTTTCTTGTTCTGAATTTTAGTTTATTATTATGACCTTTTGCTTGCCTTGCTGGCTGCTTCATCATCATCACCTCCCCCATTTTTCCCCCAAATTTACTACTGAGGTAGGTTGGTAGGGTTGAGAAATAGTAATTCTCTGTGAGCTTTCATGGCTGAGGGTAGACTTGATCCTAAGTCTCCCTGATCCTATTCCAGCTCCTTAACTACTATCTCACACAGGCTTTAAACATTTAAATGCCAATTAGAATATTAAAAGGCTTCTCACACTATATTGTAACTTTCAATTTTACTAGTGAAGACCTAAACCATAAGAAAACATTATGCGTTGCTTTCCCTCTTCTTTTTATATACAGTGTAAAAAGTGTAAAAGCAAATTATAGAAAATTATAATAAAAATAAAACATCAGCTTTCTGAGAGTTATTCAGAATAAGAACTTTTTTGGCAACTAATGTGTTTTACTTACAAGCACTGCAGCCAGAGAATTTGATCTTTTAGTTTTTTTTCCTTTCCAGTCTGAATTGAGAAAATTCAGTTTGGAAAAGTGCCTCCATGCCAAACCCTTTCAGCTAATGATTATTTTTCATCTGCAGTAAACACCAGAAATTCAAGACTATTATACTGTCAGTGGTGAATTCCATGGCAGCAATAACATCATAGTTATTTATACAAGTGGAGCTATGATAATTCCAGCTAGTCATGACTCTTCCAAATTAAACAACATAATTTATGCAGGGAGCATATGGTGCATACTAAGAAAATAAGTGCTTTGATAAGCCCTCAAGTGGCTTCATCATCACTGAAAAGTACTCAAAATGGATTCCCAATTTGGTGGGCAATGCTGAGCAGACTCACGCAAACCCTTCAGAATCTCCATTCTGTGGTATTGCCTTGCACAACCTTGCAAACAAACAAATGTAATTACAGTAATAAAAGAAATACCTTACAGTATCTATAGGAGTTCTGTTTTCAGTGCTTAACTTTACAGCTATAGCTTTAAAAGCAAAACAGTACATTGAAGCACTATCAATTTGATAGTATTGTCATCTGTGTGTTCCTTGCCATGGCCAAGATCTCTTCTTTCCATAGAACTTTCCAGTCAATTTCCTGCTGGCAAAAGAGAAGTGCCCATTTCTTGTTCTGTGGCTTGTACTTAATCACAATAAGATTGTCTTATCCAACAGCAATATATCTGGATATCATTTATATCTCCTGCTATTTTGTTTTTAAATTCACACTTGCACACCCTGAGTAAAGCTATCACTGGATAGCGCAGAGCTTTCCAAACTTTTCATGTTGGTGACACACTTTTTAGACATGCATCATTTCGCGACACACTCTTACAGCAGGGCACAAGGCAGGCACTAGGACCTGCGCGGAATCCTGGCAGGGCAGGTTTGGAGGCCCAAGGCAGGCACTAGGACCTGCGCGGAATCACAGCAGGTTTGGAGGCAGCAGGGCACAAGGCAGGCACTAGGACCTGCGCCAAATTCTGGCAGGGCTCGGAGGCAGCAGCAGCCGCAACACACCCAGACACTGCAGCCGACACACTAATGTGTCCCGACACACAGTTTGGAAAGCTATGGGATAGTGAATCTCCAGTGATTGATGGAGTTTCTGTAACTTTTTTTCTCGGGCTTAAGATTCCAAGTATGGCTACTCAGCCAGCAGATCAGAGCTGATGCCTGGCCCTGGAGTTGATTGAGCAGGAGGCATTTGCATTTTCTAGACCAGGGGTCATAACCTTCTCCCACATAGGGGCCAGAGGCCATAACACCACTGCTGCCAGAATTTCCTCCTCTTTCTCTGCCTCATGGCTCACTCTTGCTAGCACCAGGAAGGGGACCTGTAGCTCTGCCCACCCTGAAATAGCTGGTGAGCCTGTCGCCAAACTAGCTGCCCAAGGAGGTGGTGAGTGTTCACAATAGCAGCTGAACAGACAGCCTCTCTCTCCTTCTGTCGCATGGGCCAGGTGGATTTATTTTTTTTTGAGATTATGGTCCAGAAGATTTTGGGTGGTGGGCCACATGTGGCTCATAGACTGGAGGTTTCCAACCCGTTTTAGACAAATCGCCTTTGCCATGCTGATCTATTCTTCTGTGACACCCAGTTTGATTACTATAATATGCTTAGAGTGGAACTGGCCCCTAAAGATGATTCAGCACTATACAGTATGCAAACTGTATGCAAACTAATATAGAATTCTGCAGGGCCTCTTCTATAGTCACATTTTATCAGTGTTTACACTGGCTCTGTTATTGCATTAAGGTGAAATACAGGCTGACAGGTCTGTCAGCTATGTTCTGAGTCAATAACAGGGGAACATCCAAAGCATAATTATCTAAGGCTTATAAGGTAAAGGTTCCCCCCGCACATTTGTGCAGTCGTGTCCGACTCTAGGGGCCGGTGCTCATCTCCATTTCTTAGCCGAAGAGCCAGCGTTGTCCGAAGACGCTTCCGCGGTCACGTGGCCAGCATGATGCACACAGAACGCTGTTACCTACCCACCGAAGTGGTGCCTATTAATCTACTTGCATTTGCATGCTTTCGAATTGCTAGGTTGGCAAGAGCTGGGGCGAGTGCGGGAGCTCACTCCGTCACGCAGGACTAGGGATTCGAACCTCTGAACCTGCGATCTTCCCATCGACAAGCCTGGCGTCTTACCCGCTGAGCCACCACGCCCCTAAGGCTTATACTGTATCCATAATTACCAGGGGAAAAAAACCATTTCATATAGCACATCTCACTTCAGGTAAGATTGCATAGGTTTTTGCTATTATATTCAGCTGCCAGTGTGATACAGTGGTTAAAATTTTGAACACTGGGCAGACCATAAATTGGGGTTGGTTCCACCACAAGGCAAACAGGTTTCATGCAAGAATTCTACCAGTTTTTAATTGAGATACATACTGTTACAAGATATCCTAGGTGTTCTGGTCAGTATCCTATCAAAATTGGTGGGAGTCAGCCCAAGAGAATGAAAAGTAGTATTTTTCTGCATATTTTTATTATTTTCAGAACAAAAAAAGAGAGATTTGGGAGAATATTTCAAAACTGATTGAATGTCCAAGTCAGTCACCAAAGTATTTTGCAAATGCCCAGCATTCTTTGAGAGACTTATAGGAGTGAATTATGGAACATGGACAGTGTTTTATGTTACTGGCAATTGTTTCTTTGCTAGCTGCTTTGGTTTACAAAAATTTCTCCACACCATGCTTCTTATCAATCTGACTCATGAGAACACAAGGCAGTTGCCTCTTTGATATCCTTGCCCATATTTGTCAGACTGTTCGTAAGATGTTTTTCTTTTCAATGCGATTCAGCATTGCAGCTATCAGCACAAAGATGGAGGAACCTAGGTGATGCTTTTATAAATATAATAAATTAATTTAATAAGACAGGACATCTTCTAATTGGAAAGCAGTTTTTCACATTCATCTGCCTGTACTGATGGTGTCCAGGCACCACAGCTATGTAAGACCACAATTCCAGTAGCTTGGCAGTCTGGGAATAGCTAAATAAATCATTTATGCAAACTTATTTTTGTGCACAAGGCATTTGAAAGGATTCCTACTGACAGTGAAACAAACTGAATCTGAGGACTGGTCAGCAAGAACCCTAGGATGGATTCCTTCCAGCTCAATCATTCTTGAACTGTCTAGAGTAAAAACGGGAGGTCCTGAGATATATAAAAGCAGACAAGGGCTGCTAATGCTGGGGAGGTTTCTGCCGCCAGAAGTCCGTCTGAGCTGCGGCTGGAGAAACGGAGGCACAGAGCCGATTTTGCTTCATACAGAAAATCCAAAATACCTAATGGGAAATAGAATTTAGTTGCAGCGCTATGGCCGTGAAATCTCCCCTGATGTTCAGCCTTCACTTCCTAACAAAAATGTGATGCAGAGTTAAAGCCCAAGCCGTTTCCAAGGTAAACTTTCTCTTTCCGCTTAGGTTGCAAGATGGCGAATTCTCCCTTACTAAGTAGCTGCCCTTACTTAGAGGCTGTTACCCGCTGCGAGCTTGCTCCCCTTCCCTACTTGTGCACGGAGGTGAAAGTTGAAACGCGAACTAACAATAGCGCAAACAGCTTCTAAGCGGAAAAAACATGCGAGAGAAAAAGTCGGGTGTTTTTTTAAAGTGCTGCCATCTAACGTTGAGACCTCCATTTGCACTGATTTTACCTCAAAAAAGTAACTATCAGGAGGTGGCAGTATAAGATAACACAACTCACTCGTCCTTCCTTCGGTTGTTTTTGTGTTGCCATAGAGAAAAGTTCTGGAGAAAATGTTAACGTTTGCACGCGGATTTGACATGCCATTAGACGGCTGTAAACGAAGATCGGCTTTCTGAAATACAGCTTGGAAATAAAAGGGCGTATTTCATTCGGTCCCTGCATATTTCTTAGATTTATACCCCACCTTTGCTTCAGAGTCTCAAAGAGATGTACTCAGTCGTCCCTGTGCTGTACAATTTTCTCCCTGCAAGAGCATTATGGTAGGTTCAGGTGTGAGAGTCACACATTGTATTAAGCCATTGTTTCTTTAATCATGGTTTACTAAGCCACTGTTTACAAAATACACGGCTGGTTTTACATATGAAGTGTGCAAGATATTGTTCGGAAGACATTGTGTTAGTGACTGTGCATGTATCATTTAGGATTAAAAATTCATCTAAAAGTCAACCTAAGTCCCATCATTGGGAGTGGGAAATGGCTAATTCTGGGATAATTGGAAGCAAACTATTTACATCTCTAATACATTAATTAGCACCACAGAATCTTTATGTGATGGGTCATTACATCTGCTGTGTCCCCATGGCATTATCTTCATCTCATCCCTGGTCCAGCCTTAAGTCACCTTTAGCTATTCCTGTGTTAAAGCGTTGTTACCCCTTTTCCAACATCATGCAAGGTATATAAAATCTGTTGGGATTCCTCTCTAGTGTGACCTGTGCACACAACTGCAAACTGAGTATTAGTTAACCTGGCTTGGTATTTATTTAGGACATTTATAACAGAACCCCACACTCACTAGCATTGATGATGTTACCTAGCTGGGTAATGAAATGTCTGCTAGCAAACAACCAAGCTCAGAGTGCACCAGGGACTCCATATTAACAGTAATTGTGGGGAGACACAACAGATGGGGTCATGTGAAAAGGTGAAATGCTGGCATCAATTAGTCATGCAGCCTTAATTAGCTAAATGGAAACCAGTTAATTGTTTGGAATGGGGAGTCTTTGGTGCTCTCTGAGCCTTGTTGTTTTCATGCAGACGTTTCATTGCCAGGCTAGGCAACATCTTCAGTGCGAAAAGGAAACAACAAGGCTCAGAGAGCACCAAAGACTCCCCAGTTCAACCCTGAGCTACAAATATTCTCTTCAATTGTTTGGAATGTTTGAGACTGTTTTCAAAAATGAAGCCGCCTCATATATGAACATTAATGAACAAAAAGACATTAGCCTTCTCTAGGTAATATATAGGATTCAGTGTATGTCAGTTTTAATTAACGTTGAGTTACATGCTTGCACAACTTATATATCAAAGGAACTACCTTGATGTAATATTTGGTGCTGTAAAGGTATTGCATAAGGCTGTGTCTTTCATTCCCTTTAAAAATTACAAAAATAAAAGATATTGAGCATCAACCTTGATTATGTGCAATCTGCACAATCGGATTTTCTCCTAAAGCCTTTTCTTTTGTGTATCAGCTACAGTTTCTGGCTCAGACATTTTAATTCAGATGATAAGATTATGCCAGTAAAATTCATCTTGCTGCCTCCCTTTCCTTTTTATCCTGTGTACCACTGCCTTAGGGGCGTGGTGGCTCAGTGGGTAAGACGCCAGGCTTGTTGATCAGAAGATCGCAAGTTCGGAGGTTCGAATCCCTAGCCCTGTGTGCGGAGTGAGCTCCCGCACTAGCTCCAGCTCTTGCCAACCTAGCAATTCGAAAGCATGCAAATGCAAGTAGATTAATAAGTACCACTTCGGTGGGTAGGTAACAGCATTCCGCACGCGTCATGCCGGCCACATGACCATGGAAGCGTCTTCCGACAGCACTGGCTCTTCGGCTAAAAATCGGAGATGAGCACTGGCCCCTGGAGTCGGACACGACTGCACAAATGTGCGGGGGGAACCTTTACCTACCACTGCCTTACAAAGAATATTTTGATCCAATGGCCAGGCAATCCCTCCACTGAAGGATGGGAGCCACCTAATGATACCTTAGCACAGGGGTCGGCAAACTTTTTTATGCCAGGAGCCATTTTGACATGCTCCAGGGCATTTTGACATGCTCAAGAGCCAGGGGGCAGGACTCCAAGCCTGGCTGGCAGCTCGACAAGTCAGAGTTTCTCAGAGCTCTGAGCTCTGAGACCTGGCTAACTTTCTATCTTGTTTGCAGGGGTCTATAGACCACTGAAGTTTCCCCCTGGAGAAGGGGGAACCAGAAGATTGCTCACAGAGCCATTGTAATTGCCCACTCCTGTTTTTCTTTGTTGTTTCCACCGCGGAGAAGAACGGGGGTGAATGCAATGGAATGGCCGAAGGAGGATCCTAGCTCTGCAGAGAACGTAAGTCTCTCGGGAGACACAAGAGTGACAGCCAGCTTTTAGATCACTTTACATTAGTTTTCTTTTTTAGATTAGTACATTTTTATTATCTAAAATTTATCTTTGGACTTCGTTCAAAATGTTGGCTAATTTTGTGTTTTCTTTGCTATAATTAATTTTGGTGGAAGTTTGATAGATTTTATTTTGGCAACATAGTGAACAAGTTTGTATTTTTCTGCCTTTTTTTTGTATCAGAGAAATTGGGACTTAAGAGACTTTGTTGGTATTTCTCACTCGACAAACTAACTGACTTTTGAGAAATTGTTTGTTTGGGTTAAGCAGCTTGCAGCCTGAAGAATAAAGAAGAATAAAGAATAAAGTATAGAGAATGTGTGCCTCTTTACCTTTTTTTTTTCCTACTTTTTTTTAGAAAGGACTATCATTTGGAATATATTTTCATCTTTCCTTTTACAAACTGTTTGAAATACTGCTCTGTGGAATTTTTCATCTTTTACTTTAAAAGCTTTTCTCACTTAAAGAAATAGACATTATTGATAAATAATAGAACAGCTGTTCCCTGCTCCCTGAGAAAATTCTTTGTTTTGGCTACGGCAGCTGATTACGGTTTGAACAACAAATACAATCAGGCGGGGGTGTAGGTGGAATGGCATTTCTTACAGCACTTCAGGATTTTAAGGAAGAAACCAGCAAAAAATTTTTGCAAATTAAGAAATCCATAGAACGTATATTAATAGTTTTGGTGGCTCAGGAACAGAAGATACAAGGGACAGATTTAGAAACAGAGGAAAGACCTTTCGAACCAGTAGAGAAACAGGGAAAGAGGACTTTGAATGTATTGGTACAGAAGAAGATTATGATATTTTACAGGAAGTGGTCTATTAAACGTTTGGGCATAAATACATTGTGGCAGCTGAGACAGGAAGATTTTAATATGCAAATTGATAGATATGGCAAAATAAACATTTTGACATCCCACATGAGTTATAGAAATAAACAAGTTGCATATTGTGATATTGGCATAACCTAAACAGGAGATTTATTGATATTGATTTGGAATGCAAGGTTAATGAAAATGCGGATTTGGTATTGTACACAGAGTAAGCACAGATATGAGAAACTGTATAGATGCATAAAAACATGATATTTTAAGTGTAAGATACAAGATTATAAATATAAATATGTTGATATTATATATTACTCTTTCTGGAGATACATTTATGAGAAGACAATGAGATGATGAGATGGAATTAGAATGTAGGTTATTACAAGAAGATGTTGTATGTATTAGGTTATATGTTATGTTAGGTTTTGTATTTTTGCTATATTATGTATTATGTTATGTAATATGTTAAGATTATGTATTAATGGAATATATAGTCATAATATGAACAGAATATACTGTATTTTATTAGACGTAGATAAGGCCTTTATTTGTTATACTAATTGGACTTTATTGAAGATATAAATATAGATGTAAAAATGGAAAGAGCAAATGGAAAACATTTAATTGATGCAACAATGAACATTTGATTACTATTCCAAGGAGTAGAAACCAGAGATGGATTGTTGGAAGATATCAAGAAAGGCGAAACCTATATGAAGAATAGAAGATTGGATTATAGAAATCATAGGGTATATGACAAAGAAAAGTTTCTGTGTATTGTATGAAGGACTAACATTTAAAGTTAATTGTTGTACTTAAAGTTCAAGGATAAATTGGAGGACATCTATTTTCTATATTTTCTTTGTTTGTTATTTTTTGACTTCACTTTTTCTTTTCTTTTTTCTTACTTTGTATTTCTATTTCTTTTTTTTTGTATTAGCTCTTAATATGTATTTTGAAATTCAATAAAACTTATGAAAAAAAAAAAAAAAGAGCCAGGGGGCAGGGTTTGCGGGCAGGGGCCAATCGCGTGGAAGGGGGCGGGGTTTGCGGGCGGGGGCCAATCACGTGGAAGGGGGCGGGGTTTGCGGGCGGGAGCCAATCGCGCACACTTAGGGCCTGCTGCCGCCATGCCCGCTGCAGTGCCCGCCGCCGCCACCATGCCCGCTGCCACAACTGCGCAGGCGGAGCTGCCTGCCTGGCACTCGGGTGCTCCGGCTGGGGTGCAGCAGGACGGGAGCATCGCCGGCGGCCCGCAAGGACCGGCCAGGGAAGGCGCGCGGGCGAAGCTCCCGTCCTGCTGCACCCCAGCCGGAGCGCCCGAGTGCCAGGCAGGCAGCTCCGCCCGCGCACCTTCCATGCGATTGGCCCGCGAGGACACCACCGGGATTTCTCGGGGGGGGGGGGAAAACAATTTAAAACACGCGTCGATCCAAATGCTTCCCTGAGGTGTTCGCGTTCCTTTTCGAAAATAAAAAACCCGGCGAACACGACCAGCGCCACCACCCGGCCCCAATTGAGGCCGCCCTCGGCTTCCATCTGCGTCACCACCCGGCCCAGCAAGGCGGCCGCCTCGCCCGGCTCCAGTAAGGTCGCCGCGCTGCAGGCGTTGCGGAAGAAGAGGCTCTTGTGGCTCTCCAGCTCGCGGCCACCCGCCGCAGTGTCTCGGCCGTGCGGCTGGGGGGCAGCGCTGCGTCCCCCAGCCGGTGCTGCAGGTAGTCGCCCAGCAGCTGCACTGTCTCCTCTCGCAGCGCGCCCAGCATGGCGACGCTCTCCTGCCTGCCTGGTGAGTGCTTCGGGGGGGGGGGGGCGGCGGCCGTTGCAACGCGGGCGGAGGAAGAGGCGGCGGCGGCGACCAACCAACTTCCCCACACGCCGACCTCGAAGAAGCGCTGCCCGACTCTGGCGAAAGTTGGAAGGCTCCCGAGGGCGGGAGGAGGAAGAATCAATCGCCCTCCTCCAACGCCAGCCATCAGAGTTTGGGGGCGGGATCAAATCGCGTGGAAGGGGCAGGGGTGAGTTCAGCTGCGGAAGAGCCACACTCAAGGGGCCAAAGAGCCGCATCTGGCTCGCGAGCCGCCATTTCCGACCCTTGCCTTAGCATGATGGCTCATCCATGCAATAGATTTCATCTGCTGCTTTGCTGAACCTATCTGGAAATGAAGCTGGATTCAGAAATTACTGTTTCTATTTCAAAGAGTTCTTTGGCTCTAGCAGTGATGCTGGCCAGGAGTTGGGTCTAGACAGTAGTTACCATGGTCCCTGTTTGATGGATTCCCCTGTGTCTTTTCCTGTCCTACCCATGTCAGCAAGCACCAATCAAGTTCCTTTCTTTGCACACCTATGGTCTTTGAGCACCTGTGGTTTCAATTTATCTAACTTTTCCATGATTTCTCCTTTGTTTTGGACAGGGATTTACCAGTCTTACAGAAGACCATAGACCAGGGGTTGGTAACCTATGGTCTGTGGGCCAGATGTAGCCTGACACCCAAAATCATCTGGCCCGTGGTCCCAAAAAGAAATATATTCATCCGGCCCATCTGAGAGAGGGAGGCAGTACTCACCACCTCCTCAGGCGACCACTTTAGCAGCAGCTTCACCAGCCACTTTGGTGTGGGTGGAGCAACAAGTCCCCTGGAAAAGTGGTGGCGGCAGCATAGCCTCTGGCTGCTACGAAGGAGGTTGCCAACCCCTCCTGTAGATTATTCTACCATTCTTGCTGTCACTTGAGCCAAAAGGAAAAATTGACAGAATTATTGTCAACTTCACTCCAAAACTACTCTGATATGGGTGGGACGGGATTTTTTTGTGGACTGGAAAAAAAAAGTTGTTTTCCATTCCACCAATTCATTGGTCCACTGGTTTAAAAAGTGAAAGGAAAAGAAGGGTCCCCCCTTTTACTGTTCTACCGGTGTGTATGGGCAGAAAATCCAGCTATGTGGTCAAGGCCCCTTTGGAAGGGCACTGTCAGCCCAGCAGCCCAGGCCCAGATGGCCATAGGGGCCAGCAGCCAGTGACCCAAAGGGAAGGGATTGTCCACTACAGCACCCTTTAGCTAATTGGAGCATAGGGCTTTGCTTCTGCTTGTATTGGCAGAGGTTGTAAAACACTACTTTTGATGCAGATCAAGAAAAGATGTATGGAGGTTGCCTTCTTGGCAAGCTAGAAAATGGATTGAGTGTTCCTGCCCTCAAGAACCAGCAGCTGGGCTGTTCTTGCACAAAAGCAAGCAGAAGGTGCAACTCAGCCCTGACTAAACATCTCAGCTGATCCAAGCAATAAGTAAGGTAAAGGTTCCCCCCGCACATCTGTGCAGTTGTGTCTGACTCTAGGGGCCGGTGCTCATCTGCGTTTGTTAGCCGAAGAGCCAGCGTTGTCCGAAGATGCTTCCACGGTCATGTGGCCGGCATGACGCACGCAGAACGCTGTTACCTACTCACCGAAGTGGTACCTATTAATCTACTTGCATTTGCATGCTTTCGAATTGCTAGGTTGGCAAGAGCTGGGGCTAGTACGGGAGCTCACTCCGCACGCAGGGCTAGGGATTCAAACCTCCAAACTTGCGATCGACAAGCCCAGCGTCTTACCCACTGAGCCACCACGCCCCCCAAAAAAGTAAAAAAAAAAAAAGGAAAACACTACTTTTGATGCAGATCAAGAAAAGATGTAAGGAGATTGCCTTCTTGGCAAGCTAGAAAATGGATTGAGTGTTCCTGCCCTCAAGAACCAGCAGCTGGGCTGTTCTTGCACAAAAGCAAGCAGAAGGTGCAACTCAGCCCTGACTAAACATCTCAGCTGATCCAAGCAATACCTTAGAAAATATCTTCACTGTTGTAACCCTTGAGTATTTGACAGTCACATGGTTTAGAAAGTGACTTATTACAGTGCAAATTACTATTATATATATAATTTGAAAAGGAAATTCCAACTAGATGCTTAGTAATGGAAATTAATTAATTATCAATTGCAGCCTTTTTTTCAATTATCCTCTTGGATATACTACACCTGCAAAATAAATTATTTATCTCACAAAACTTTTTCAGGTTGTCTGAAGCCTTGATCTGCTTTTCAGCTGAAGCAGAGGTTCCATTTCAACAACATACCCAAGCATTATTCCCTGTTTAGTTGAAAGATAAGCAATAATAATCAAGTATGTCCCAAAAGACCTATGTAGAGCTTACAATCTGTCAAACTATAAGCTGTACAACTCCAGGCTCCAGAATACAAAGAGGTTTTTCTTCAGGGGGTATGTATTATTGCAGTATTTCCAGAGATCTATGTTTGATGCTTTATTTATTAATGATTACCTTGATCTCTTTACAATAGGAGGTCAATGTGTTGATATGTTTGTTGCTTAGGAAACAAGAGGATAAGACGTGCTTGCATGTAAGAATGTAGAAACATGAAAGCACAGGTGTGAGTAGGTTTATATGTGGCTAAATGTAAAGATATGTGTCCATATAACATGCTTTTTGCATTAATTTTCCAATTCTTCTAAAGTAATACTGTATACTTGTGTTCTAATCCATACTAGAGCATCTTGTAAGAAAACAAAAAAGACATCTGACAATTAGTTTTTTTCATTTATTTTATAGAGCAAAATGTAATTCTGAATGACAATTACATAATCAAAAGCTGAGAGAACAATTGATAGATATTCCATGTATTCTCCTACATGAACTTTCCAATATAGAAAATAATTTAATTTGCCAAAATCAGTTGTAATGTTTTAAATGAGATTAAGATTTTTATATTCCATTTTAAACTAGACAGTACATTTGTAAAATATATATGGTATAAAAGCTGTTATATTCCTACATTTTCTGTCTTTCCACATTAATAAAAATTTTGTCTATCATCACAAATACCTAGTACTAACTACTCAACTTCCAACCCCAAGCAAATGTTGTTGCTTTGAAATGTCCTAATATATGTAGTAGCAGAATGTCATATATTTTTTTCTTCCTGTAACCTTGGCATAAATGACTGTGCAGAACAGCAATTAAAGGCCATAATTTAGAAAAAACTAAAGAAGCATATAATTGATGCTGGCATTTTAGCTGCATGCTAATTGCATGAACATGATTTTAACATGTAGCTGTATTTGGTTTTGAATGACTGTGCGCCTTCTTTGTAGTATGAGATCACTTTGATAATGTTGGTTCTTCTGTTTAACACCCAACACTGACATTGTATTTTCAAGATCACCTATATAATTGTGATCAATAGGAACCTGGTTATTTTTTGTGGCGTTTATTTACACTCCAAAGCTTCTAGATTATCTAAAAATTCAAGGGTTTCAGGCAGTTTCTATATTGACTCAATACCCAGATATAGTTTAAGAATGGTACTGTGTAAGTAGAATACATAAGATTAATAGATCAAACATAGGCAAAGTTTAATAGTGACACAGGCTTCTCACCAAGTTCTCTTTCCCTATTAACCCCATTGAGGAACAGAATTCTTTTTTATCTTCTTCTAGAATTATGCAAATGTTGAGTGTTACTTAAAACCGTTTCTTGTTGCTCCCATAGCAACACAAAACCCCACTGTATTCTCGGATACCCAGGTATAAAGCTGTGCTCAGCTCCACTGTGGAATAATTGACACTGCACAATTTAGTGAACAAGAAATAAATCATGTACCAAATGGTCATGAATACTGAATAATATTCCTTTTTTTATGGTAATAAACTTCATGCTTACCTTTAATATATAATCTGACAGCTGGAGATTTAAATCAGCATCCTAACCTAACAAATGCAAGATGAAAACACCTACTAGGTTTCATGGAAATATGAGCAGAACCTGATCAAATAATGCCTCAGGCACAGACATTCCCTCAATGTAGGCAACTTTTTTCATAGCACTTCAGAGATTTAAGTCACGAGTCCCTTCCTTCCTTCCTTCCTTCCTTCCTTCCTTCCTTCCTTCCTTCCTTCCTTCCTTCCTTCCTTCCTTCCGCAGTTTATAAAGTTAAGATGCAGGACACAGGGATAAAAGTCTAGTTTTTCACTGCCCAATAATTTGGTTAATGCAGTTATTTATAAGATAAATACATATGCTGTTGACATTATTACTTGCTGCCTATTTTGGTGGTTTTTGTTTTTTAAATCTGTTCAATTGTGTCTGATTCTTGGAGACTGCCTGGACAAGTCCTTGCAGTTTTCTTGGCAAGGTTTTTCAGAAGTGGTTTGCCATTGCCTCCTTCCTAGGGCTGAGAGAGAGTGACTGGTCCAAAGTCCCCCAGCTGGCTTTGTGCCTCAAGCAGGACTAGAACTCAAAGACTCCCAGTTTCTAACCTGATGCCTTAACCACTAGACCAAACTGGCTCTCTATTTTGGTGTTACCATCTATGAAATCAGGTGGCAATGTGAATAAATAAAAAGAATTTGGATGTTTCAGTCGTTTTGGTAGGGCCCACCTTGTGATGCAATTTTATTAAAATAATTAGGTGAAAGAGAACTTTCAACTATTCAGTGAAGCTAAAGAGATCGTTTTACACATAGGGAAAAACAATAAGTTTAATGGAAATAGTCGAGAATTGGTGGCCAGCATACTGTAACTACCAGCATAACAAATAAAAGGTAAAAAAAAATTATTACTCTTTAATGAATTGTGGTTACGCTTTTTACTGTAATAATTATAGTATATATTATGAAATATATTTCCAAAGTCAGAATAATTAAACAAACAATTAAATATTCTAGATTTTAAACGTTCCTATGCCCTATATTACAGCCAGTTTAGTCTAGTGCAGAGCTTTCCAAACTTTTCATGTTGGTGACACACTTTTTAGACATGCATCATTTCACGACACACTCTTACAGCAGGGCACAAGGCAGGCACTAGGACCTGCATGGAATCACAGCAGGTTTGGAGGCAGCAAGGCACCAGGCAGGCACTAGGACCAGCATGGAAGCCAGGAGGCGGCAGCAGCAGCCGCGACACACCCAGACACTGCAGCCGACACACTAATGTGTCCCGACACACAGTTTGGAAAGCTCTGGTCTAGTGGTTAGATGCTGGAGTGAACTAGGGGTGGGGAAACCCAGATTCTAGTTCTGCCTTAGGTACAGAAGCCAGCTAAGTGAGCTTGGGCAAATCATTCTGTCTCAAACCCAAGGAAGAATGCAATGGAAAATCACTTCCAAAAAATTTTGCCAAGAAAATTGGATGGACTTGTCTGTGTGCTTGCCAGGAATAAAGATTGACTTGAAAGCACAAAGAAAAAAATGTCTTATATAATCTATTGAAGAAACTAAAAAGGAAAGCAGACTTCCCATTTGTACTGATTCTTTGGAAACTCATGTTGTAATTTACAAAATCCAGCAACAGTATTTTAATGTAGTATAATTAACGATCACATGGCTTAAGAGAATTTGCTTTGGCATTAGGGCTGAAACAGATATGATGTCAGTGAGCAAAGCATTATATCTGTATTTTGCATGATTTCAAGTATAAATGGAATTAAGGTGCACAGGCCATAAACCTATCTGCCTAAACCAGTGTTTCCCAAACTGCCGCCGTTGGCGACACACCAATGGCAGCGGCGTGGGGGCGTGTGCGGCAGCACAGGGGGCATGTGGCGGCGGTGTGCACGGCGGCGGTGGCCTCGTGTTTTCCGCTAAAACACGGAGGCGCTGATGGCGCGCCGCTGCCATCACCGCCGTGCACGCCGCCGCACACGCCCCCGCTCCACCGCCGTGCACGTCCACTTCCGGGTTGTGTCGCGACACACTAAACTGTGTGTTGCGACACACTAAAGTGTCGTGACACACAGTTTGGAAAGCTATGGCCTAAACAATTGAACACTAGTATGGTAACTATATGAATATAGGGTGAGTCGTTATTGAAATATGTTTTTTAAAAAATCAATACAGTAGAACAAATAAATTTTAATAACAAATTGTAATACATAATAAATTTAATAAACATTAACATTGCTTTATTAAGAATATTTAATAAACCTTGGAGTTAATGAGGCAAGCCATATTACTGTTAAAATTACAATTCCTCTTGAAAGAACCCACAATGGAACAAAAGACAATAAAAGTTCATAATTTTATACTTTAAGGACAACCAGCTAACAACTCTAGTGCAATGACATCAAAGAACATTATGATCCTATGTCAGAGATAGGAAAAATGGTGCCTTGATGCTGAACAACTTACTTATTCACCTGACAAATGTATTTTTTAGATTTTTAAAATTAAAAATCAGTAGTCATACATAAGTCTTTTATCTATTTAACACATTTAGAAGCTGCTTTTCAAAGCCATTCCTCAAAATACACAAAAGAAAGATCAACAGATACAGCAGGCATATCAAATTAGCATATAGAGTTTCACCACTTAGAATGGTCTCTCTCTTGTGCCCATCAATTTAATTGATTCTGGATTTTATCCTTACGAAAATATAGTCCCATTTCTTTATTAGGTTTTCTGAATACTTATAAGGATAATTATAACAAGATTTGCGAGAACTGAGGTACTATATCAAGAAATATAATTACTGTAGTTTTGGTATTTTAAAATGAGTGTTGCAAAAGTAGTAGTATTTTCAAATTCAGCAAAGTAATTATTTTTAATCATTAAAAATAAGTATTCCTAGTGTTATTGCAGTTTTTCTGAAGTTTTGCACAGTTCTTCAGTAAAGGACAGTCTTTAAATTGTAAGTCTATAGCATGAATATTGAATTGGAGCCCTAGATTTTGATGATATTGCTGAGGAATGTAGACTGAAGGAATACAAATATAGCTTTGGAGTTAGACCACTCTAGGTCTTTGGAGACAGTTACGTCATTAAGATTTCTTTCGATTTACTGAATTAATTAAAAAAACTTAGGGAAAATAGTAAAGCCCTGTATAAGAACATACTTGGTAAATGGTATTAAAAGCCCTGTTTTACAGAGGTTTTCAAAGAGATGCATTCTGAGAAAACTGGGCAATTGGTTGTAATTTCAGGTTATTATATATCAATGTAATTAGAAAAATGGCTTTGCAGAATAAAGGAAATTCTAAAGGCTTCATTTGCAAGGGGATTCAGAAATTTGAGTATAAGTCACCTGCTGTTATTCCCAATGTATTCCTAATGTATAACAATTCCCAAATAATATTGTAGTACCTATGACAGGTTTGTTTTGGGATGGACTAGCGCAGGGGTCAGCAAACTTTTTTTGCCGGGAGCCATTTTGACATGCTCGTGCACATTTTGAAGTGCTCGAGAGCCAGGGGGCGGGGTTTGTGGGCGGGGGCCAATCGCGTGGAAGGGGGCGGGGTTTGCGAGCGGGAGCCAATCGTGTGGAAGGGGGCGGGGTTTACGGGTGGAAGCCAATCGCATGGAAGGGGGCGGGGTTTGGGGGCGGGATCCAATTGCGTGGAAGGGCTGCGCTGCGCTTGGCTGGCCGCCCCGGCCTTCACTCGCCTTCCATGGCCGGTCCTTGCGGGCCGCTGGCAACGCTCACGTCCCGCTGCACCCCAGCTCTCCAAGGTCAGGGCCACCCACACAATCCGCCGCCCGCAGGGAGGGAGGCGGGGGGGGACAGGGCTGGGCGCTGGGGCAGGGGCAGGGGCCGCGGACGGCAGGCCAAAGGGAGATGCCAGGGCGACTGTAGCGACCAGAGGCGGCCAAGGGGAGAGCAGGCGGCTCTTCACCACGGGCGCAGGAAGCAGCAGCCGCGAGGTGGGAGCGGAGAGCAGAAGAGGCGAGGCGGCCTCCGGCTGCTGCTTCCTGCGCCCGTGGCCTCTTCGCTGCCGCCGCCGCCCGCCTCTTCCGCTCTCCGCTTCTCCGCAAAGCTCCTGGTTCATCTTAATGTTTCCTTTTCCTCCCCTTCAATATGTTCCAGCAAGCGAGGTGGAAGCGGAGAGCGGCAGAGGCGGGCGGCGGCGGCAGCGAAGAGGCCACGGGCGCAGGAAGCAGCAGCCGCGAGGTGGGAGCGGAGAGCGGAAGAGGCGAGGCGGCCTCCGGCGGCTGCTTCCTGCGCCCGTGGCCTCTTCGCTGCCGCCGCTGCCCGCCTCTGCCGCTCTCCACTTCCACCTCACTTGCTGGAACATATTGAAGGGGAGGAAAAGGAAACATTAAGATGAACCAGGAGCTTTGCGGAGAAGCGGAGAGCGGAAGAGGCGGGCGGCGGCGGCAGCGAAGAGGCCACGGGCGCAGGAAGCAGCAGCCGGAGGCTGCCTCGCCTCTTCTGCTCTCCGCTCCCACCTCGCGGCGGGAGAATGGGAGAACCAACTCCCATTCTCCCCAGCGTTTATTCATCCCCCCGTTCGCGATCCCTGTACAACTGAGGCAAGTGTTCAGCTCGGGGAGATGAGGATCATCTCAGCTCCAATTTTCTCGCCCCCGCCCCCCTTGAGTCGAGGCCACCAGGGCCTTCAAGGACTTACCTGATTGGGCTCGTGGTTTTTAGTGCGGAGTTGCATTTTCTTCCCGAGCAAGAGCTACTGGTTGGGGTCGCCTGCTTTCGGAAGGCAAAAAGCAAGGGTTCCGCGGCCGTGCCACGCTTCGTGGGGAACAGAAAGGGCGCAGGAAGCGTGGGGGTCTGCATTTCACCCCAGCTGCATCCCACCGTGTTCGAAGAGAGGAGCTACCTCGGCATCCAACTCGCACGCACAGCACAGGGAGAGCGGGGGAAGGAGGCGGGCGGGGAGCCCTCGCAGGATCTCTTGGAACCCAGACAAAGTAACGTCCCTGTTGCAGCTGCGAACGTGCGGGGGAGGGGAGGAAATCCCGGCTCCTCCGCGTTCCAAACAAGAGGAGGAAACAGAGACTCGCAGTTCTTGGGCCACTTCCCCAAAGTGGGTGCGCGCGCGGGGCTTGCTCCGAGCCCATCTCTAGTGCCACGCCGCTGCTGGCGCCTTCCAACGCAGAAGCCCTCCGGTTCGCAGTCCCGGCCGCAGGCTCCTCTCCATTGCATCGCTCTCTAGCCCGCAATGTAAACCACCTACGACAGCTGTGAGAGAGTGAGGGAGGGGGACACACGGGGAGGGAGAGGTACACTGTCCAGAGCTTTGCCATTTGCTTTCAACTTTTGTGTGTCTGTCCCCCCTCCCACCTCACCGTCCTTGTCTGGAACAAGTTTACAACTCCGCTGCTGTTCCCGCGCCTCAGACATAATAGCGACCGAGATGGATCATCTCGCTGAGTTTGCATTTTTTTAAAGGAGCTCCCTGGTCTTCTCTCCCCCCCCCCCCCTTCTTTCTGTTTAAGCCTGGAAGGTCACTGACCTCACATGGGAGGGGGGACAACCAGCAAGGGAGCGCATGTAGCGTCACAGTCCTGGCCCCCATTAGATTTGCCTTTCATCTCCCTCATTCTCACCACACACACAAGCTGCACCCCAGCCGGAGCGCCCGAGTGCCAGGCAGGCAGCTCCGCCCGCGCGCCTTCCACGCGATCGGCCCATGAGAACCGGCCATGGAAGGCGCGCGGGCGGAGCTCCCGTCCCGCTGCACCCCAGCCGGAGCGCCCGAGTGCCAGGCAGGCAGCTCCGCCCGCACGCCTTCCCTGGCCGGTCCTCGCGGGCCGCCGGCGATGCTCCCGTCCCGCTGCACCTCTCCAGCTCGTCGGCCACCCGCCGCAGCGTCTCGGCCGTGCGGCTGGGGGGCAGCGCCGCGTCCCCCAGCCGGTGCTGCAGGTAGTCGCCCAGCAGCTGCGCTGTCTCCTCTCGCAGCGCACCCAGCATGGCGACGCTCTCCTGCCTGCCTGGCGAGCGCTTCGGGGGGGGCGGCGGCGGCGGCCGTTGCAACGCGGGCGGAGGAAGAGGCGGCGGCGGCGACCAACCAACTTCCCCACACGCCGACCTCGAAGAAGTGCTGCCCGATTCTGGAAGGCTCCCGAGGGCGGGAGGAGGAAGAATCAATCGCCCTCCTCCAGCACCGGCCATCAGAGTTTGGGGGCGGGATCCAATCGCGTGGAAGGGGCGGGGGTGAGTTCAGCTGCGGAAGAGCCACACTCAAGGGGCCAAAGAGCCGCCATTTCTGACCCTTGGACTAGCGTACTTTGTAGACAGTTCAGTAGGTTAATACAGTGTTTACAAAGTATGCTAGTAGGCCAGTACTGAGTCTCATATGTTTTCTTCACAGCTTTCCATTTGAGGCATAGAAACACCTGTGTAAAAATCAAGCTATTACCCAGTCTGTCAAAATTGGCAAGTGGTTCTTGGCGTGATGCTATGCTCATTTCAGCCACTCTTTCACTTTCAGACCCTGTTTCCTATACAGGTAGTCCTCATTTAACAACCATTTGTTTAGTGATGGTTCAGACTTATGATAGTGCTGAAAAAACCGACTTACAACCAGTACTCATACTTACAACCATTGCAGTGTCCCCACGGTCACGTGATCACAATTTGGATGCTTGGCAATCAGTTTGTATTTATGACCATCGCAGCATCCCGTGGTCATGGGATTCCTATTTTCGACCTTCTTGGCCAGTTTCTGTCAAGCAAAATCAATGGGGAACCATGTGATTTGCTTAACAACCACGTGGTTTGCTTAACCCGCACAGTGATTCGCTTAACGATTGCCACAAAAAAGTCGTAAAATCGGAACAGATTCACTTAATGACTGCTTTACTTAGTAACCAAAATTCCAGTCCCAATTGTGGTTGTTAAGCAAGGACTACCTGTAGTCTTTTATCCTACCATGACTGGCCCAAAGTCACCAAGACCTAAGGCAGACCTAGAACTCACAGTCTCCTGGTTTCTAGGCCAGCGCCTTAACCACCACATCAAACTGGCTCTCTCTTTTTAGCAATCTTTAAAAGTAAGATTGTTATAGAACTTCAATATGCTGATGATAACGTAGTCTGTGCATACTCCGAGGAAGATCTTCAAATTATCCTAACTATCCTAAACATCTTTGCAGAAGCATATGAAAAGCTTGGCCTCTCGATTAACATTAAAAAATACAAAGTGCTTTACCAGCAAGTTCGAACCAATCCCTCTGCAGCGCCATCAATCCAGCTTAAAGGTGTGTCAGTAGAAAATGTCAACCACTTTTCTTATCTCGGCAGCCATCTATCTACAAAAGCCGACATCGACGCTGAAATTCAGCATCGCCTGAGCTCTGCGAGTGTAGCTTTCTCCTGAATGAAGCGTAGAGTGTTTGAGGATTGGGACATTCACAGGGAGACCAAAATGCTTGTTTACAAAGCCATTGTACTACCAGCCCTTCTGTACGCCTGTGAAACATGGACCCTCTACAAACGCCACCTCCAACTTCTTGGAAGATTCCATCAACGCTGCCTCCAAAAAATTCTGCAAATTACTTGGGAAGATAGGTGGACTAATGTTAGCGTATTAGAAGAAATGAAAACCACCAGCATTGAAACAATGATCATCCAACATCAACTTCGCTGGACCGGTCATGTTGTTCGAATGCCTGGCCATCGTCTTCCAAAGCAGCTACTTTACTCCCAACTTAAGAATGGAAAACGGAATATTGGTGGACAGCAAAAGAGATTCAAAGATACTCTCAAAGCTAATTTAAAAAAATGTAATATCAGCATTGAGACCTGGGAAGCCCTAACTCATGAGCGTTTCAATTGGAGGTCAGCCTTTATTAATGGCGCTATGGACTTTGAAGAAGCACGAGTACAGGGTGAAAGGGAGAAAAGAGCTAAAAGGAAGGCACGTCAGGTAAACCCTCATCATGACCATCTCCCACCCGGAAACCTATGCCCTCATTGTGGGAGGTTGTGCGGATCCAGAATTGGCCTTTATAGCCACTTACGGATCCACTGTTAAAATTTTACCTTTGGAAGACAATCTTACTCGGCTACGAGTGATCGCCAATGAAAAGTAAGATTGTTTTCACTTTCCTCCAGGCTGTTTACTGCTGTCTCTGCTTCTCTTCTTTTTACTTCCTCATTGCTCCAGTTATTCCTCACTTCTGGTTTAGTCTTGATTTGCACAACAAATTAAACCAAAATTAAATAGAGTACTTTCCAGTTTTTGATGCAATAGACAAACTTAGCAAGTACTCTGGAAATTGCATCAGTTCATAGATATGCACACCTGACTATCAGGAAGAGACAATGGCTGGTTTATACAGTAAAATGTAGCTGGCTAGTTTGTGGCTCAGTGTGTTCTGTAAACCTAGCCGGTGGGGTTGGTTTATGGTACTATGTTTATGAACATCTATAACATAGCTTTCCAAACTGTGTGTCGCGACACTTTAATGTGTCGCAACACACAGTTTAGTGTGTCGTGAAGTGGCGGCGCGGGGGCGCACGCGGCGGTGGCGCACGGTGGTGGCAGTGTGCATGGCGGCAGCGGCAGCGATGACGGCAGCAGCGCGCCATCAGCGCTTCCGCATTTTAGCGAGGCCGCTGCCGCCGCCGCCATACACACATACACCCCCCGTGCCGCCACTGCCGCCGTTGGTGTGTCGCCAACGGCGGCACTTTGGAAAGCACTGGTCTATAATATTGGGTTAATTCTATTAAAAAGAATGCTGCTGGGTAAGTACATCATATGGTTAAAGGCAACAAGTCCACTGTGCATGTCTCAGGTTCTCATGAAACTTCTTCCATTGTTTCCTTTATTTCAAGCAAGTAAATCTGCAAAATACCCAAAGAAATCAGTTGTCAGGTAGGCCCCAATGCTGGGTTTTTTGGTATAAATGATTAGAACTCAATTTTAAATGTATCTCACCAAAATCTTTTAACATGTCTGTAATAAGGAATATTTCAACGCATATTGCAATGCCGCTAGAGCCTTGTGAAGATCATCTTCAAAAGACTGCCAAGAGGATGGCAGATGATTGGAGGAGCAGCAGCAGACAGGCCTGGCATCAATAACTGAGGTGCCATAGGCTTGCCAGAGTACAGCAGTTAATGTTCTGTGCCACGCCATTTTTTAAAACAGATTTACATTCATGGGATAGTGGCAGCTGGACATTGATGCAGTTACAGATATATTATTTCTAATTTTTTAAAGGTTTTTTATCCTGTCTTTAATTTTATAAATAACACAAGGCGGGAAACATACCTAATACTCCTTTTTCCTCCTATTTTCCCCACAACAACAACCCTGTACCCATTTTCACTTTAAATAGTATTTCTACACTGGTATCCTTGAGCCATTGCTCTAGCAGTGTATTAATAAGGAAGAGTACGAGGTGATGGCTGGGTGATGCTATGCATCAATCGTGTAGAAAAGCTCAAAAACCAGTGAAAATAGGGTTAAAAATATAAACTGTATTTAAAAAGTACATTAACATATATTTAGAAACATTTAAAAAAGGTAAAGGTACCCCCCGCACATTTGTGCAGTCGTGTCCGACTCTAGGGGCCGGTGCTCATCTCCGTTTGTTAGCCAAAGAGCCAGCGTTGTCCGAAGACGCTTCCACGGTCATGTGGCTGGCATGACGCGCGTGGAACGCTGTTACCTACCCACCGAAGTGGTACCTATTCATCTACTTGCATTTGCATGCTTTCGAATTGCTAGGTTGGCAAGAGCTGGAGCTAGTGCGGGAGCTCACTCCGCACGCAGGGCTAGGGATTCGAACCTCCGAACTTGTGATCTTCTGATCGACAAGCCTGGCGTCTTACCCACTGAGCCACCACGCCCAGAAACATTTACAGTATGCCATTTATCCACTGCTTCAATCCTAGTGAGTTATAGGTGGTTTACAGATAGGTGGTTTACAGATATTAAAATAACAATAAATAATACATTAAGTCATTAAAATTAAAATTAAAGAGACAGATACATACACACACAGTGTCGGTGGCTCCACAGTATCAATTCCCAAAGGCCTGCTGGGAAAGCCAGATTTTTACCAGTCTCCAGAATACCATGAGAGTGGGGGACATCCTTGCCTGGGGTCCAGGCTGCCCCACCAGGAGGGGAGCTGCCACCAAGAATGCCCCCACCCACTACTTCTCCTGGTTGTCCTTTCCCACAGCAAAGTTGTACTTCCAATAGAAGAGAATATATGTAGCTCCGGGTTGAACCATGAAGTCCTCAGTGCTCTCTGAGCCTGGTTGTTTGCTTGCAGACATTTCATTACCCAACTAGATGACATCATCAGTGCACTGGTTGGGTAGTGAAACATCGGCAAGCAAACAACCAAGCTCAGAGAGTACAAGGATTCCACAAAGCTGTACTTATTCCCAAGCAATACTGGGCATGGAAGCTCACTGGCTGACTTTGGGCCAGGCACTCTCTTCAGACCAACTTACCTTACAGCAGAGCTTTCCAAACTTTTCATGTTGGCAACACACACCAATGGTGGCGGCGGCGGCGGTGGTGCGGCCTGCGGTGTCCTGGTGTGTCACACGCAAACCTGGAAGCGCTAATGGGGGGAACCGGAAGACGCGGCATCCCCGCCAATCAGCGCCACCACCACCGCTTCTGGGTTTGCGCGCGACACACCAGGACACCACAGGCAACACAGTAGTGTGTCGCGACACACACTTTGGAAAGCTATGCCTTACAGGGTTGTTGTTGTGGGGAAAAGGAGTAGGGAGGAGGGTTACATATTCTGCCTTGAGCTCCTGGATGAAAGGTGAGATATAAAACTAATAAATAAAGACATCCTCCTCCATTTCCATGAGAGCACTAAACTCATGATGTAAAAATTTTGTAGCTGCACCATTAAGCAATGCATTTCTTCCTATTCCCACTTGACAAGCTCAAAATAAAGCTAGAGTTAAACCCTAGTTGGTTGTGAAGGGGTCTGCCTGATGTACTATTTAAGGCAGGGTTTCTCAACCTTGGCAACTTTAAGATGTGTGGACTTCAACTCCCAGAATTCCCCAGCCAGTCATGCTCTCTAGGGAATTCTGGGACTTGAAGTTCACACATCTTAAAGTGGCCAAGGTTGGAAAACAGTGGTTTAAGGCAAGTTTTCTCACACTGTGGGGGGGAAAAAAAGCAGGCTGGTGTAGCTGAAGTAGGAGCACTGTCAAAATTTATTTCACCAGTGCAAGCTCACAGTGGGCAGTTGCTTTACCCCGGAGTTTTAGAATCCGTGATACCTAGATTAAATTTTATTTATTTATTCAATTTGTATGGCCGCCCATTTCAACAAGTGACTCTGGCCGGGGAACACATTTAAAAATAAAATAAAAACAATTACAATAATACAAAAATTAAAATACATAGCAGCCGAGAATAAATCATTCACCATAATCGCTAAATTTTTAATCGTTTATTTCTTGCCCAATCTTAGCACTCATGGAATTATTAGTTTTATTCTTGTCATGGTTCACACACACTCATTTTACGTTTAGGGAGTTGCAGAACTGCAATTTGATCACCACTGATTTAAAGTATTGGACTACGAGCTGGAAGACGCCAATCCAAGCTTGCATACAATAACGGAAGCGACCTTGGCCCAACCCCTCTCTCAGCTCAAGCTACCCCACAGGGTTGTTGTTGAGAAAGTAGGAGGGTGGAGCTCGCTGTCTTCAGCTCCCAGAGAAAAAACAGAATAGAAATGTAGTAAAATGAAGAAATGAGTTTGCCCGCCGCAGCAACTACCCTTTTCTCTCCTGCCGCCTTGCGAGTAACTCTCTGCAAAGCCTCGAGGTGGCTCTTTGTGGAAAGCGGCGGCGCGGACGTCACTTTTCCCGGCCGCATGTTTACGTGGAGCTGAAGATGGCGGCGCCGGTGGGTTCACCGCAGCACCTCCGGAGCCCGTAGTCGGGCAGAGCGCGTGTGGCTGACCGCCAGCGAAGGAGCTTTTGGTGGCTTGGGGCAAGTCCCCCTTCGCGGTTTAGCTGAGCGCACCGTAACCCTCTTGTCTCCCGCACAGGGGCCATGGACGAGCAGGAGAGGCAGAAGAAGCTGGAGGCCGGCAAAGCCAAGGTAAGGCGAGACGGGAGTGCGGGGCGGGAAGGCTACCGGGCGGCAGGCCTGGACGCGGTCGCGGGGGGGAGTGGGAGAAGTAGATGGTGTCGGGGGCAGCTTGGACTTCATGGGGTAAGGAAGATGAAGCTTGCCCGTCCCGCCCCTTTTCCGCTGTCATGAGCGGCGACGGAGTTATTAAAGCTCAGTCGTGGATGGGAGCAAGGCGTTCCCTGGCGCCTTTTCCGCGCTGCGCTTTCTTTGTGTGCGACTCTTTCTTTGTGTGGGGGTGTCGTGGAATGCCATAGCATTTGGGGTCCTCGCTGTGCAAATTGTAGGACCCAGAGCGAGGTGCTTCCCCTCTGCTCGTTAGATGTATTCACGCCATTGGCTCGGGAACAGCTGTTGCTGCTGGCAAGAGGTTGCACATGCCTTGGAAATGCCACAGGTCCCAACTGGTATCTCTATTCTGGAGGCGCAAGAAGAGCAGGAGACCGCATAGGGCTGGCGGGCTCGCATTCTATTCTATCTTGCTCTATAAATAGGTGCCTTAAAAACCAACGCAGGACTGCCCTAAATCGGGTTTATAATATAAACGCACTGTAGAGCAAAGGCAAGGCAAACTGTCAATGTAAAATGGATTATCGAGCCTGTGTACACCACTGCAACCCTAATGAGTGCAATGTAAGCTATGTGCATAGTGGAGGTTTATATTTATATGTCTAATTCTTCAGCTGCAACAAGTGGATTGAATATAGGAATGGCTCTTCAGTAAACCTTATGGCACATCTGGTCCCTTACTGTACTCTTGGGATACCCAAATAGGCCAGTGAGCTCATAATTACAAGTAATTTGACTGCTACAGTAATTGCATTGTTAATTTAAGAGTAAAATTGGAATCATTTTCTGTGCACTGCAGTTTATGTTGAAAAGGAATGCTCCTGTGCATCAAGGGTTTGTCATGCTTTAAAAAAAAAAAAACTGGTAAAAATTGTATAACATTTTCAGTTTACATAATGCTTGACAATACCTTAATTATGAGATACCTGTGGTTAACTACAAGAATGTTATTTTCCACATCCTTGTGTGTTAAACCACTCTGCATTGCTGAATTCAGATGATGAGTTCTGTAGCTTCTGTGGTCATTTTAATTTGAACCTTTTTATTCAAACCATAAATGTGCGTCTAAAATTTAATAACTTAATCAGCAGGGATGAATGAAAAGTTTAGTTTAATTTTGTAAACAAATAATTAGGTTTCTAACTGGCCTGGGAGATCTAGGGGGAAAGAAGTTAAAACAGAACTAGATCTGATAAGTGGCTGTTGTGGGTCTTCCGGGCTTTGTGGCCGTGTTCTGGAAGTTGTGGTTCCTACACAACTGTGTAGGAGAGGGGAAGCACCTCGCTCTGGGTCCTACAATTTGCACAGCGAGGACCCCAAATGCTATGGCATTCCACGACACCCCCACACAAAGAAAGAGTCGCACACAAAGCCACACAGCCCGGAAGACCCACAACAGCCATCGAACTCCGGCCGTGAAAGCTTTCGACAATACATCTGATAAGTGCTTAGATGGGAGACCACTAGGAAATTGCAGGGCTGTAGGCTAATCAGGGAAGTTGCAAAAACACCCTGGAAGAATGCTGTGGCAAACTTCTTTCATATTGTTGCCAATAATTTAATGTGGACATGTCCATGAAGTTGAAGTTGACCCAAAGGAGTCATTACTTTTACTCTGCATTAAATGAAAGTCTTTGGAATATGCTTATTGCATTTTTTATCATATTTGTTTACTGACTTATGAAAGTACTCAAAGGAAAACATTGAAAATATAGTATCAATATAATTGTTAAAAGCACTATTTAAAAATCCTAAAAGGACTTTAAAAGTTAGGTTGAAAAGCTGTCATGGCATATTTTCTAGGGCAAAATGGTGGTACATTTGGCCTATCCATAGTAAATCTCAAGCTTTATTATAACATTTCTGATTATAAAAAGTTTTATTTATTAATTCTATGGTTGCCAAAATTCTGAATGGCTTAGGAATTTTTTTACAGTATGAATATATAATACAATAAACCAGAATAAGATGAATATTAAAGTTCTGGCTTTTTTTTTCTTTATATGGGCTGATTATCTTTACATACTGTACTGCTTTAATTTTAAACATCTAAAGGTATTTTTGAGAGAGCCAGTTTGGTGTAGTTGTTGGGTATCAAGCTAGAAACCAGGAGACACTGAGTTCTAGTCCCACCTTAGGCACAAAGCCAGCTGGGTGACCTTGAGCCGGTCACTGTCTCTCAGTCCTAGGAAACAGGCAATGGCAAAGCCCTTCTGAAAATCTTGCCAAGAAAACTGCTTGTCCAGGTGATCACTGGGAGTCAAAACTGACTGAAAGGCGCACACATACAGTACACAAAAAGTATTTTATCCAACCTGAAAACTAGACAACATTTGTGAATCTCCTGGCTATTTAGTATTATAAATTATCAAAAAATAATTCACATTCCCTAACTTTACCATCTCTGTTACTTTCTCATCAAATTTCTATTTTATCTTGCTTTTACATTCACTTTTGCTATCTTTGTACAGAGGAACACTAATGACATTCTTCCAATTATCTGGCACTGATACAGTCTTGACACATTTTGAGCAAGTTGCACAACCATTCCATAAGCAAATCACATCCATATTTTAACATTTCTCCACACTGTATGCTCCTGCAGCCTTGCAATTTTTCAGTGGTCTCAACCAAACAAAATGGAATAATCACCACAGTGCCATTTTCTGTAGCTTTGTGTTCATTTCTTTTATCCTTGGAGGTAAAGCAAATACAGGATGTTCACATGGATGAACTTGGTACCAGAGTCTCCACTAAAAGGGAGCCTGTGTCTATGCTAGTTCATTCCCAGAATTCAGCTGATTTTTCTACATTTTTCTCACTTATATGCATACAATTTTTTTCTATCTGTGTGCTATAATTCAGCTATTACAGGCTGATTAATGCATTAATTGTAAAATTGTTTTTTCTTTCTCAAAATTAGTCATTTGCTTAATTTCTGTTTCTTGCTAGAGATGCAATAAAATACAAGTTTGCTATTGTAACATTGATTCCTTTGTTTCTGAAGTAACCTTCTTATATAGGTGTGTCTCCTTTTCTATGTTTGTTCGAACACATCCAGCTGCTGATGGAAGAAACTACCAGTAGCAGTTATCTCTATTATCTGGTCTTTATCACTGTTCTGTACAAGCCAGTAAATCCTAGGAAATGAATAAATTTTACTTAATTGTTAAGAGCTTATTATTATGCACATGCTGTGTGGGGCGTGTACATCTTCATGCAAGACATGGTGATGGTAGTGAATAATAATCTTGTTTGTAGAACAAAGAAAGCAGTTGTACATCTCTGAATGGTATAAGCGAATAATTATAGCCAATATAATAGCTGAAGTCATAGCCTTTGCTTTATTATTGAAGAGTTCTATGTATTTTAGGTGTACATCATTATAGGGTTTTAAAAATTTTCTGTAGGTACATAAAATATTTAGAAGGCATATTTCTGAAAGATTCAGAAAAAAAGAAATAATCTTGTCCTTGTTGGTATGTATTATAAACTTGACAATCACCGTTGCCAGGGTAACTGACTCTGCAATTGTATATGACTTTAATCACAAATAAATCAGTATTGTTTAGTAGAGTTTACTTTTAAGAAAGTATGCATAAGTTTATATTACTGCTGAAAAATTCCATATATGCTCTTTGAGTTTTTCTTCTCTCATAGTGGTTTCATAGCAGAATTTTGCTTTTGGATCATAGAAAGTGTGCCCCCCCCCAAAAAAAAAATCTTATTAGCAGGCTAAGGGGAAATTATATAGCTTACCCAAAGTAGTGACTTGGAGTTGAAAAGCTGTATATCTTTTTCCAAACACTTAAGCTGTATACTGACACAACTAATTAGTAGTTCTTGCCTTTCACCCAGCTACCATTTCTGTTGCTTTTGTTATATAGTGTCTGACCTCAGGAGTTGAATGTGGGTGAACCACTGAAACAATCTGCAAACAAGATTTGAAATAATGATCAATTGTAGTGCCACTTTGCAGCTGCCACAGATATTTATAAGTTTCATTTCTCCTTTTCAATGACCTTTCAAATTTTAGGATATTCTTGGTACATGAACATTCATTCCATTTCAATAAGAGTGCTAAAGTAATAGGCCAGTGCTTTCTAAAATGCCACTGTTAGCGACACACCAACGGCGGCGGTGCGTGCAGGGGCGGGGGCGTGCATGGCGGTGGTGCGGGGGGCGTGCGGGGGCGGGGGCGTGCACGGCAGCGGCGGCCTCCGCTAAAACGCGGAAGCGCTGATGGTGCGCTGCTGCCGCCGCCACCATGCACACCCCCACTGCCGCTTCCGGGTGTTGTGGCGACACACCAGACTCTGTGTTGCAACACACTAAAGTGTCGCGACACACAGTTTGGAAAGCTGTGTAATAGGCTCTTATATTTGGCAGAACAAAAGCAGAAAGAGCTTAGTTGATCAAAGGATCATATTGCTGTTCTACATCCTGATATAATCTAGACTGATTCTTGAGTGCCGAGCAATATTTCTTTGAAGTGTGAGTCTTCTTGAGAGGTATGAAACTTAATACAGAGATGTTTAAGTAGAAATACAGAATACTGTTTGGCAGCTCTTAAATCCCGGTGTCGGTATATGCAAATTTATTTGTATATTATTTTGACTTAGATGTCACTCAACTCCAACTCTGGCCGGCTCACAGCATAGAAACAGAATAACAAATATATAATCCAGATAGAAGCATAGCAATAAACAAATGGCAGATCCAGTTAACACAACGTATCACATACCCAGCACGGGGCTCCAGCAACCCTAGCCCAAAGCCTGGGAGAAGAGCCAGATTGTTCTTGAGTCCCAGTGTCAGTATATACAAAGCATTTAATTCTTTACATGTGTTTTTCTTTAGACCAGGCAGAAGCATATGGCATACTGTATACTGGGAATACTAGCATCCTAGGGGAGACCCATCCATTGCAGACTTTCCTCTTCTTCTTAAAGCTATAGCAAGGGAAATGTGTGATGTTGAGAAGAATAGCCTGTATGTATCCCATGCCCTTTTATCTAACATACATTTATTTATATTAATTTGAAAAATAAGGCTATGTTTTGCTAGATGTTGAGGAGAGAGGAAGCTTAGGGATTTTCATTTGATCTTGAAAAGTGCTAGCTGTGCACTGAAATTATCACCTAAACAACTCTTGGATCCCTAACCAGATTGCTTTTCCCCTTTGGTTTCATACAATTTCTACAGAGTGTTGATCAGAGATTCAGTGTTCTGTTCATGAGGATTTGTGATCTGGAGCAAAGCTTACTTCTGATGCAGCTATTCCCTTTTTCACTTTATCAGAGAAGGAAACTTAAACTATGAGTCCATTCCTTTTTCTTAGTTCCTAATGCGTCATCATGCACAAATCTGGATTTATGATTTAAAATATACTCTGGTTTATTACACAGGCCAGATGTTTAAACTATAGTTTATAATAAACTATGCTTTTATTTGTATTTAAAATAACACTGAATACTGGATTATTCCTCTTTGGTATTAGGAGAGAAAAGGGTGTAACTTTCAAGCCATAAGCAGAGACGTTTGTACAAGTAGTGCTATATCATAATTTAACCTTGCATGTGAATCAAGTCACAGACTTGATTGAAATATTTTTTTGAAAATATATTTTTTTCTTTCCAGATAAAAGTATCCACAGGAGGCAACTGACAAACCATGCATTGCAGTGTTGCAATACGAATATTGTCGCTTACATACTTGTGTGCAGTGTTGCAGTGCAAATATGAAAGGGCAGAGCATAGCTTGTGACATCACAATGCATGTGTTGTTATTTCGGCATCATCATGGCTAGCTGTAGATGCCTGTGTTTCCAGACCTGGATTCTAACTTTTAATTTGACATACAGTGGGGCAAAAAAGTATTTAGTCAGCCACCAATTGTGCAAGTTCTCCCAGTTAAAAAGATGAGAGAGGCCTGTAATTGACATCATAGGTAGACCTCAACTATGAGAGACAAAATGAGAAAACAAATCCAGACAATCACATTGTCTGATTCGGAAAGAATTTATTTGCAAATTATGGAAAATATATATATATTTTCTGCCGTTCAATCGTGTTCGATTCTTGGCAACTGCCTGGACTAGTCCCTGCAGTTTTCTTGGCAAGATTTCAGAAGTGGTTTGCCATTGCCGCATTCTTCCTAGGGCTGAGAGAGAGTGACTGGCCCAAAGTCACCCAGCCGGCTTTCATGCCTAAAGTGGGACTAGAACTCTCAGTCTCCTGGTCCCTAGCCTGTTACCTTAACTAGACCAAACTGGCTCTCCAATATTATATCCATATATCTATATATGATATAATGACATTCACTTCTCTAAAATTGCATTAATTTTTTTCAGGCTATGATTACTAGACATCTAATATACAGTATATCAAATATGTGGAGTTAGTGATTGCTGCAAACATGAGGAAAAAATAAACATATTGTATAAAGTTTATATAGAGAAAAAGTGTTATGGAGATCCCGGGCGAAGGAGGAAGGGGCGCTTTCCAGGGTGAGAAATGCGTTCACACCACCAGAGTCCTTGGGCGCCCATCCAAGAAACTCAGGCCGGACTCACCTTAGGGTACCTGGGTTTTTTTCCCAGAGAACTGCTTAGTGTGGTTTAGTTTGGCAAGATTCTGTGCAAGGTAGAACAAAGTTCTATAGCTTAATTCCGAGGCTCAGCGTTGTTCTTCGCCTAGCCACGACAAAAAGAAAGTAGTTAGAGCAAGGAATAGTTAAGATTAAAAGAGGCAGAAAAAATGCAAATGTTGCATTTTGATGGAAATTGTTTTGGAAGTGAATTAAGGGCTGAACAAAGAGCCTCCAGCAGAATAAATGGAATTAAGAATAAAAATGATGAGATTATTTGAAATGAACTGAAATGTGTATATGCTGGAATTGTAGAGCCAGTTTGGTCTAGTGGTTAAGGCAATGGGCTAGAAACCAGGAGACTGTGAGTTCTAGTCCCACCTTAGGCATGAAAGCCGGCTGGGTGGCCTTGGGCCAGTCACTCTCTCTCAGCCCAACTCACCTCACAGGGTTGTTGTTATGGGGAAAATAGGAGGAAGAAGGAATATTTGGTATGTTCGCCACCTTGAGTTATTTATAAAAATAATAAAGGCGGGATAGAAAATAAAATAAATAAATAAATAAATAAATAAAATTTAAAGATATGTATGGGAATTGTAGAGATACGTTGAACAGCAGAATTGAAATAAATTATAATCAGACTTGCAAGATTGATGTTAGTCCCACGATGTAGACCAGATCAAGAAACCGAAGTCTACGGAAGTCTAGACTCCACGGAAGTCTAAAACTATTAAGATGGAGTATTGTAAGAGAATCTTGAAGGTCTGGTTATGCTTTACTTCACCCCTTTCTTATACTTGTGTGATTTAGGGGGGTGTCTGTCTGAGACAATTACGCATACCTCCTCCTTGTTTTGGACTCTAGGTCATCCTCTTTTACTCTCTACACCCTTGGCTGTGTAATTTGATGAGAATATGACTTTAATTGTTGAATAAAGAGAATGCTTATCTTGTCATGGGGCTTAGATTTTGTGAATTAAGTAATTGTCTTGTGTAGAAACACTCAGTTTGAATAAAATTGCTAACAATTATAAAATTAAGGTTTTTTTCATAGTTATATATCGGGTATGTATCAGAGCCAGTGTAGTGTAGTGCCTAAGATATTGAACTGGCACTAGGGAGACCCATGTTCAAATCCACCTTCAGCTTGGTGAGTTTGAACTAATCACTCTCTCTCAGCTCATCTTACCACACAGGAGATACGGAAGAGGGAACGCTATGTACCCTTCCTTGTGCTTCAGAATAAAAGGTGGGATATACAACAATTAAATAGATACAGATTGGTCTCAATTAGTGCAGTTAATGAATCCCATGAAATGGTCGCATTATTTGAATTTGCACTATTCAAAGTGATATTTCTATGGAAAATAGGATAATTGGTTCCAGCTTGATAAACCTAAATTTGTATATGTTTGTTAATGAAATATTGCATAACAGTAAAGGAGGAAAAACCCATATCCAAAGTATACCTGCTATCTCCCGTATTCTTAAGTTCTTCAGAATGAGCCTCTTCTTTTTTGAGCTTTCCTCGATCGGAATCTTCCTTTTCTCCATTTTGCACAAAGGACGATTAGCATCTAAAACCCCAATGGCAACTGCGCACTAGCCTCAACCACATGTGTGCTGGCCTTGCGCTAACTGAATTTTAGCTTGCATTAATGCGAACTGGTATCAATTAATAAATCGCACTAAATTGAATTTTCCACTATTCAAACTCACACTAATCACGGCCTACCTGTAAATACTATTCAGGCTGTACAAAGCATTTTGAGCAGTCCTTTTAAGAGGGCTAAATCAATGGGGATGGACTTTCCTATTGCTAACTCTTTGTCAGCAATGGAAATTGGGGCAAATGAAGGGAGGATAGTAGAGGCTAGATGTAGGCATATGACAGTGCAGGAATGAGTCTGCTAGATAGGGCTTGTGCTATTTTTATGCTGTTAAGATTGTTATTAAAAACAGGAGTGAATGTGTCTTTATTATAGTCCATAAAGTTGCCAGATTTCTGATTTCTTTCTCATGGTCTAACAGGGTTATCAGTTTGGTAGAGGCATTTGGTATACAGAATATACAAATGCTGGAGAAGATGAGAGACTATAGCTGAAGAAAGAGTGGGAAAGGGAAAGAGGAGCTTCATGGGCAATTGCTTGGAACGAAGGAAATAATAGTTCCTCCTGGGGGTGGTTAGCTTAGTAATACCCTCCTTTTAAGAACTCACCATCTTTGGATTTTTCTATTTATTATTATAGTGGATTTTCGATGTATAGGTTTTAATTGTTTTTATAATATTATTGTAAACCGCCCAGAGTCTACTGTTGTAGAGATGGGCAGTGATAAATTCGAATAATAAATAAATAAATAAATAAAAATTACCTACTGGTTGAATAAAAAACTGATACTTAATATATGAAAATAATGTTTCCATTTGCATAAAGGTATGACATGGTAAATTGAGAATATTTATGTGAGTTCATTTGACAAATGAGATTGTGTTGCTGAGGGAAAATAATAATTAACTGCAGTGTTGCTTCTGGAGGCAGCACATTGCTCAGGCAGACTCAAAAGGGCTAAATGTCCAGCAGATGAGTAATGGACTCAACATGCCAACTGGGCTTGCACCTGTTCCTTACAGTAGATCACAAACTGGGCCAGGACAGTCACTCATTCTTATTGTGACAGGATTACAAGTGAAACTTGCAATGAAATCCTGAGTTCATTGGGGCTTCCTTCCAGATAAGTCTGCCTCATTGTAGTGTTCTCTCAGGTTTGCTGTACAGCGCAAATTGCTGCTGTGTGCAAAAATAAGCTTTTGGCTGCATAGTTTTGTGCTGCTGTCAATAAAGTATTTTGGAAGAAGAGAACAGCAACCACTTCCGTTAACACTGCCAAGGTAACTGTATGGAAGCAGTCACCAGGAGTCAAGTTACTTGGCATTCAGTCACTGGAACTGTTTAAAACAGATTTTTGTTTTTTTATCCCTACATACTTTGATTTGTTAACATGCATTGAATATCATCAGTCATTTCAGGTTATTAGTAATAGTCACATTTTCCCATTCTTTTGTCATTGACATTTAAGTAGTCATGCTAATTCTATCTTTAATTGGAATTTAACTGAGTTATAGTAGATGGAAGAAAATCTTCATTTAAAAACTAAAGTAACCAGCTTGTTTGACCTTGAGAATCAGTCAGATAAAGACATGCATCCGTTCACTGATTGTAGTTAATAAATATTTCTGGTATAACAAAAAAAAGTCTCTGTAATTGTAATTAATAAGACTTTTATGAATGTAAGTAGACAGATTTGCAGGCTTTTGCTTATGCTGATACTAGATGTTGATGATAGCAGTACGCTCAGAGAATAGAAAGTCATTCTTTCCTTTGCTAGGAAAGTAAGTCTCTTATGCTTACTATTATTTACTCTGAGCTTGATGGAGATGCCATGGAGTAACACGAAAGAATGCTAGGTAATCTCTCCTGTCTTTCTTTCTTCCTCTCCCCTTCCCCCATGAAATACATAGGGTTTCCTAAGATTTCATTAAATAAGTGTTTGCTAATTTAAAATTCGAAAAAGCTATGTTAATTGGGTAACCTAAGTAAGAAGACCTAACCTAAGTAAGAAGTAAGAAGATAAAGGGGCGTGGTGGCTCAGCAGGTAAGACGCCAGGCTTGTCGATCGGAAGATCGCAAGTTCGGAGGTTCGAATCCCTAGCCCTGCGTGTGGAGTGAGCTCCCGCACTAGCTCCAGCTCTTGCCAACCTAGCAATTCGAAAGCATGCAAATGCAAGTAGATGAATAGGTACCACTTTTGTGGGTAGGTAACAGCGTTCCGCGCGCATCATGCGGCCACATGACCGTGGAAGCGTCTTCGGACAACGCTGGCTCTTCGGCTAACAAACGGAGATGAGCACCAGCCCCTAGAGTCGGACACAACTGCACAAATGTGCGGGGGGAACCTTTACCTTTTAAGTAAGAAGACAAAGAAGAGCAAGGGCTAAATACATAGGTGAATGTTTTGGCTCTGCAAATCTCAAGATCCTCCTGTGGAGGGGAGCCAAATGCTGGATTGTCAACACTCTAGCCATGCTGGGGAATTCTGGGAGTTGAAGTCAGCACATCTTAAAGTTGCCAAGGTTGAGAAACACTGCTCCAGGCAAGGACTGGAGACTGCAGAAATTATTGTACTTCAGGGACATATGCAGTATGTTGTGCCTGATTTGAAAATACTTTTTTCTTTTTGATGATTTGTAGTGGCTCATATTCCAGCAAACAACAACTATAAGTATTCTTTATTTGTCAGAAGTTTCAGTGTTATTTAAATTGAGTTGGGTATAAAAAATTGGAGACCTGGCTTTCTGGACTGTTCTTTGTTTATTCAAATGGCAGGATATATTTGTATTTCTTAACTCGCAAATAATATGGATGTCTGCTTCTGTTTATATATGCTGTGTCCCCAAAAATGTTAACATTCTTAAGAATGCAGTCAGATTACAATTTTTAACGTTTAATCTAAGGTTTCAAATTCATTGTTTTCTTGCTATACCTTATATTTGTTTCTGGCTGAGAAAAAATTAGTCGTTCATATATGAAAATCCATTTCTGTCTCATTAAAAGTGATAATACAAAATGTAATGACTTAAATATTTGAATAGTTTAGTTACTAACTAGTTTTCAGTTGTGTTTTATCTGGCATAGTGTGAGGTTTTTTTCATAGAAGTATTTTGCTGCAAGGTGGGTTGCTACTACTACCACAGAAACACAATTACTGGATGTACCTCTGTGCTTTCTGTTCAGATATTATTCCCTTAATATTGTAAAAAATTAATGAAATACTTTTGTGCAAATTACTTAAGAAGAATTATGCTAAATTACTTAAGAAGAATTATGAGATTGGGGATAGGTCATACAAGGGAAATGAAAATTTGATGATAATACAGTATTATCTAAATTACTGTTTTTAAGTTTGAGTTTATTTTCTTTGAGTTATTTCTAAACAATTACTGACTACTTTGAAGATTTCAAGGTGTATATTTATTTAATAGGCTACATGTTGATGCTGTTATTTTATTACGTCTTGTTCTGATGTTATTTTCATATTTTGTATATAAGAGAATTTAACATTAGAGTACTAACCTAGAGTACTAGAGGGGCGTGGTGGCTCAGTGGGTAAGACGCCAGGCTTGTCAATCGGAAGATCGCAAGTTTGGAGGTTCGAATCCCTAGTCCTGCGTGACGGAGTGAGCTCCCGCACTAGCCCCAGCTCTTGCCAACCTAGCAATCCAAAAGCATGCAAATCCAAAAGCATGCAAATGCAAGTAGATTAATTACCTTCGGTGGGAAGGTAACAGCGTTCCGCGCGCGTCATGTGGCCACATGACCGTGGAAGCGTCTTTGGACAATGCTGGCTCTTTGGCTAACAAACGGGGATGAGCACCGGCCCCTAGAGTCAAACACGACTGCACAAATGTGCGGGGGGAACCTTTACCTTTTTTTTTTTTTACTAACCTTTAGCTTGAGTTCACCTACAGTTACACTGCAAGTTTATGTAGAACACCATACATTTTTATAAATACTGTCATATGTAATATATTGGAAATCTTTCACCATAAAGGTTTTCTTTTATGTTCAGCTTGCACAGTTTAGACAACGAAAAGCACACACTGATGAGCAGCATGCACTCAAGAAGCAGAAGAAGAAGAAAAAGATATCAAAAATCAAAGATGAAGAATTGGTACAAGAAGGTTTGGATATTAACCAATTGCAAACTGAAGATGCATCCCCACATAGCTGTCAAAGAGGAGCAGCTGCTACATCTGAATCTGTTGTAGTGAGAACTTTGCACAGTGACGAAATGATCAAGCATGATCAAACATATACCACAGATGTAAGTGTTTCAGACTTTGAGATAATTTTTTTTAAAAAGTAGGATTAGAGATTATGCTGCTTACTATTAGACAATGTGAATTAAATATTGTAACCATTTTAAAACTTCTTTACTTTGAAAGTGAGGGCAATTTATTTTCTTGTGTAGTGCTGTTAAAGTAAGTAATTGCCTATTTTTACATGGGCAATAGCATTAATAATTCAAAGCACCATTTTAAAAGTAGGATCTCACAATATAATATTCTATATTGATGTTTATTTCAAATGTTACTGGTTATTGGCAATCTATCTGCAACGTTTAGTTAATAATAGTCTTCCTGCAATGTAACAGAAGTAGTCTTCGGTTAACGACGGTAATAGGGACAGGAATTTCTGTCGCTAAGTGGTGCGGTCATAACACGTGACTGCATCACTTAGCGACGGCAATCCCAGCAGTCCCCGTTGCCTTTGTTAACCAAATCCCACTGGTCGTTAGGCAAGGACCCACCCTGATCCAAGCCATTCCCAGCTTGGTCCCTTCCAGCCCCGAGCCTTGGTAAAGTAAGGGACTGCCTCCTCTTGAACTCCCTTCACCTACCTATCTCCCCCCATCTCTGCCCTTTTGGCCGCCTGCCTACCTTTGCTGCCAGCTGCCCCTGCCGCCCAGCCCTGCCCGCCACTGCCGCACCACCCACCACTACTGTACCAGCCGGTGTCTTCTTTCGCGCTGCCTTCTTTCACACCAGTGCATCCAGGGCTTCTCTTGCACCCCGCCCAGGGCCGCCTTTCACCAAAGAAGCCCGGCACGTGAAAGAAGGCCCTGGTTGCGCCAGCACAGAAGAATGACCTGGCTAGATGAGTCCTCCTTTTGCGCTGGCATAGCCGGGGCCTTCTTTCACACGCCAGGCTTCTTTCAGTCATAAGTCCCTTCGTTCAGCACTGCTGTAACTTCAAATGGTCACTGAACAATGGACATTAAGTGAGGACTACCTGTATATCTGTTATAAGTCCTCTGCAAGTCCTCAAATATCATACAACAAATACACAGATACAAAACACAAAAGAAAACATCATCAAATGCTTTCTGCCTATAAATGTGAAAATAGTCTCAAAATCTTGTTACTGTATTTAGATTTATAAATAGTAATTTTTAAGGATCATTTCTTTCTGAAATACAGATTTTCACTAACATAAAGATGAACTGAATATGGTAACTCTTTTAGGCATTGCTTAAACATTTCCTGTTCAGTCTGACACCCAGTCAATTTACCATTTGTTTATTCTGTTGAAAGGTTTATAAACATTTTAAAAAGGAGAAATACAGATGAAATTAAAAAATGTCACCTAATGTCTGAGTTATGAATTCACAAGATACTTCCACAGAATATTACTAGCACATACTCCTGTAGAAGCTAAGAACCAACCTTCCTTCCTTCCTTCCTTCCTTCCTTCCTTCCTTCCTTCCTTCCTTCCTTCCTTCCTTCTATGGCTGCCCACTCAACAGGAGCCTCTGAATAGCTAACAAGAATTAAAAGCATCAAATACAAAGGAAGTGATAAAATAATAAAACAAAATAAAAACAAAAATAGCTTTTTGCTGCAACCCACAATATTCACTAAACAAAGCCAGATACAACACCTATACATACACATATAAATTTGTTTAGAACTGATCTAAGTTCATATTTTGTTTATACTAAAATCCATTCCTGAGATTAATTTTGTAACCTAGTTTAGGTAGTAAAAATCATACTAATGTTGCTGTTGTTAAACCCTTGCAGAATTAAATTAATTAAATTAATTAATTAACCCCAGTCTACTTCCTGCCCTCCTTGTTCTAGAGTTGCTCATCTTTTTCATGCACTTTTAACTTTCCTGATTGCTGAAAAATCATTATAACTGGAAATGTTTTCTGAGAATTTTAAATTTCTAATTAGTTATCTTTCCTCGCAGTTAGGGAATATTTCTTAATTTTTTAGGCAGTGTAGGGTGTTTTTAATAGAAATATTTCCCTCTTTCCACCTATAATTATATGTAATACCATAATCAGCTGTAAGGAATGTCACCATTGTGGTGCTGAACTCCCTGTAACAGGCATGGAACACAGTATGCCAGTTTGTACTTCAGATTTATACCATGATTCAAATATGGCCGAAGTGAGTAAAATGAAATGTTTCCTAAAGCTTCAAGAGAAGTTTTGACTTTATTATAGGCTCCAAAAGGTTTCTCAGAGTTTAATTCCAGAAAAGGGAAATATCAGGAGAGATTCAAATTACCAATTACCAAAAGTAATCTTTGTTTACTATTCAAACCTTACTTTTCAAGAGTCATTAAATTTAGCTTCATTTTTCCAATATAAGCACCTTTTTAAAACACTATGTGTTAATTTTAAGCAGTCTTAGCGATAACAGATGGTGCCTAGCAACTTACGTTTAAGATACTGAAGATTTTCATTGTCGTCTTATGTTAGAATTCTGTAAAATAATTCTTGTCCTTTTATTTTTACTCTTTTTTTAGCTGGAAAGTGAGATTTCCACTGCAGCAGATGATTACAGCTCAGAGGTAAGAAGATGATGCCTTATATGCTGCATAAGGAAGCTTACAGTTTTTTATGCTGCTTTAAAATAATTGTGCGCTATTTTTAGTATGTCACATTATTTTACATTAACCATTTTATAAAGTCAATACTGTGAAAGATAGTCTAAAAATACTTATCTAAATAAGTATTCCTAAAAATAATTTTAGGAAGAATGGTTATGACCAAAAAACTCATGTGATAATAGATTTGCAAATGTGGGTTTCTCAGTAATAGTTATCAAGTAAAATATTATTGGATTGTTTTTGTAGGGTGTATATGTGTCTGTATGTAATACACATATACTACCTATATACCCACATGCATAAGTGCACATACAGACATAGTTACGTATGTAGAAATTTTCTTGTGTTATTATATAAATATACTGGCCTGTAATGGTATTAGGTATGAATGTATTGACTTGTTTTTGTGTCTTCTAATGTTTAAGCATAAATATATGTGTATAACCATATTTGATTAAAGAATATGAATTTTTATAACGCATATATAAAAGCATTGGAAGATTGTAATGGGAAGGGATGTGATAGACTGGGCCCCCTGGCACCTCCATTCACAACTCTCCTATTACACCCTCCCACACATTTGTGAAGAGCCTGTTTGGTATGCTGCCAACATCCACTTTAGTTCTTCTTTGCAGTGGTTTAAGTTAGGATAAAATGGAACCTCTTTTGACTTTTCTCAGCTCGGCCTAGCAGGAAGTGTGTAAAGTTAAAAACCTCTCAAGAGTAGACTGATTCAGCAAAGAAATCTTTGTTTGATTTATATTGAAATTAGGGAATCAACAGGAGTAAAAGATCCACAAAGAAAGAAAAACAAAAAGGAGAGTTTAACAATTAATTTGAAGAATTTTTTTCTAAACTGATTGTCCCTCCAGTCAGGAATATTTACACAGACTAGGGCAGAAGGAAATAGGTCACAATTCAATAAAATTACACAAAGGCAAATCCAAAATGTTAATCTGAATTTAGCTCCATTGTTCTTTAGATGGTTATATCATTCTTGATTCTCCAACTTCCAGATCCCTGAGACTTAGGGCTTTGTTTACCTGTCTCTGAGCCAGCTGAGAAAGAGCTGCTCTGCTCCTCCCATGAGAAAGGAGATACAAAGGAAAAGTTAAGCCCATGTGAATTTTCATACTCCTTATTGGTTCTTCAGAGTTTGAATTTCTCATTGAATTTCCCTAATGATCTCTACCTGCTATCTAGATTGACAGGCTTAGATTTGATTAACAGATCAGATTTAAGTTTTCCTTTAACTCTTTTGTGTCTGAACCTCTTGGGATGGGATTTCTCCCACAGGCTCCAGACCTATAAAATTGATGATTGGAATAGAGGTAAATTGAATTAGGTTATGGTTTGACAGAGGGGTGTGTTATCTCAGGCCTCTAAATGGAAGTTTAGGAAATAATTACAGCCAGGCCTACATGTTGACTACCATTCATGTACAGGCAACACATTCTTCTGTTTTTGTGCAAAAGGAAAGCAAAAATGCTTTCCAATGGCAATTCTTTTTTACCTTAAATAATGCTGTTTAGGAGGACTTCACAATCCGAGGAAGAGTTTCTTTGCAGGCATGACGTCCATTTGTTCAAGAATCTTCTCCTCCCAGGAGGTTGACAGCCATGAATGTCCACTGTGTCTGCTTTGACTCATGGTTGAGTACAGGACACAAAGATGTAGTAAAGCCCCAATCTCCTCCACGTTCCGTGCCATTGACCAACTCAGATTGGTTCCTTCGCATGTAGGACTATTTTCTCACCCCAGGTTCAAAGAATGGCCTAGAGATTCATCACACAAGTGGCTGTTGAGCACATTTTTGCATTCTCTGCCAAGTTATCTGTTGGTCTTCACAGAGGTCCATTAGCATCCATAACAGCTCAACCATGATGGAGGGAGCATGGTGGGGACATGAATTTGACACTTCCCTCCTTCCCCCTTAGGCAAGTAGGGCTACTGCTTAAAGGCTACTTCAGAAAACCTGTATAATACCTTGAATAATTTAATTTAATATAGCGTTGGCAAATATTTGATACCTCATTATGTATTGTCCTTCATTTTGCACAAATACTGAATAAACACAGTGGTAACTTGGAATGGAAGGCCCTGGAAGCTAACAAGATGATCCAAAAAACAGCTGAGATGGATAAATTATTTCTGATATAAGTTTGTATTAACAATTTCTGCATATCAGACATTTAGCATTTAACCTTTTTTGTTAGAATATGTAATATTTCAATTTACTTGAGCTCTGCTGTTCAGTGTCCTAAATAAGATGTTAGTTACTAGCACAACAAATATAATTCTATTCCTCAATACAGAGTCCAACTTTTTGAAAACCTCAGGAGTTTTGTATAAGCTGTTATATTGGGCATGTTTGGAAATAACAGAATCTGTAATGTACTTTCCAAAATATAGGTCACTTAGAATTTATATATGTAATTGACACTTCTTTTTCCTCCATTTGAGGTCTTGGTGTCCTCAAGTCAGTTTACCCTCAAGTCAGGTTCAACTCCTGGTGACCACATGTGTAGTTTTCGTGGCAACAGTACGGAAGTGGCTTACTATTGCTTCTTCCGTGGTTTTTTTTCCTTCCCAATTTAGCCTATAGCTCTGGGATTTGTTGATGTGCTTCCATCCTACTAATTGGGTCTGACCTGATTTAGCTTTGTTAGGATCAGTCAGCAATGGCTAGATGCTTCTACCTCTGTGACATCTCTGTTATAGTTTCCCCAAATTAGATTGAGAGGTTGTATTAGATTTCTATCACTTTTTGCTGGTAAAATGTTTTGTGTTGTAATATAATGGAAACTTTGAACTATTTTCTTCTAAAAGATACATAGATTATCTATGAACAAATACACTGATGTCTGTAACAGGCCATTATGCATACTTCTACAAAAAAACCTGTAAATATTAATTCAGTGAAATCCTTTAAACATGTTTTTTTCCATGATCAAGCCTTTGTTGGGGAAAAAATATTACAAAAAAAGACCATGTCCTTATTTTACCTTATTGACAAGAAGTATTACCCTGTGTTGATTGAGAAAAATGGAGGTATAATTAATCAGAGAGAAATAGAAAATGAGGCTACTGTTCAGTGCACCACTTATTTGAGAACATATATTTATTTCTAAATGGACTTGGATTGTATTGTATTTTAAATTATAACCCATATAGAAATTTTTCTCATGCAGATAAATGGTGGCAATTTTTTGACAAGAACAGATGTACCTTCTGACTTTATTAGGGTACAGTATTTACAATTAATTTGTGGCAATTAATACTAGAACACTAAGTGATTTGCTTTGGGAAATGTATTAAAGACTATTAACTGCAATTCTTATACGTGCATGCTTAACAATTTCTAATTTATGTGCTCTATACTTTTGTTGCTTTTTCTACACTATTGAGAAGACAAATTTTAGTTTAAAATTTAATTTGGATTAATATAATACTGTTGCTCTTCTAGAGCAAGCTATACTAATAAAGTTAGTTTCCTTAGCAATGTACTAAAGTACTGCCTCATTTTGCAAAAAAGAAATATTTTACGTATCCTCACCCTAAAACAATACTACACCATGCTGGGTTTTAAGAACCTTGAATTGGTTTAGGAAGAAGAATTGGAATTTGGAGAGAAGTATACTGATCATGAGGTGCAGAATACTGTTACAGAACTGGAGATGATGAAGAATGAATTGGCTGGAAAGCAGCAAGAGATTGAAGAGCTAAATAAAGAGCTAGAAGAAATGAGGGCAGCGTATGGTACAGATGGATTGCAACAGGTATAATTACCTTATGTTGCTTTCTGCATGCTTGAGTTGCTGAAGATGTTGCATTTTTGTTTCATTTACTGATACTAATATTAGGAGTATCAGTATAATTATTGCTTCTGCTTCCATGTTTTTCAGTTTAGTTCTTAATGAGTTCTAACTTCTATAAATAATAATAGGGTTTTTTTTTAGAATGTTAGACAAAGGACAGTGAAACTACCATTCCTCTTACAAATCAAGAAGAAGGTTGATAACCTAATGGTGCAATAAATATTTATCCATTACTTGGAACCTGGGTAGTATATAAATCTATGCTAATTAATTCAATTACTCTTTCCACATGTAATTTATTTATTACATTTCTGATAATCCTTTAAAACTTGTTCATACATATTTAACGTTTGTTCTCTTTATAATATTTTTCCTTTTGATTTTCCAAGTTTTACAGTGATAATTTTATATTGTAGTCCTTTTGTAAAAATTCTAGAAAGGGATTCCATATTAGTTCATAATCTCCAATTTCCTTGCATTTTACTAAATTTGTTAACCTGTCCATTTGTGCTATTTCCATTGCTTTAATAGTCCAAGAATATCAACAGATGAATGGACTAATTAATTCAATTACTATCCCACTTCTTAAGATAGGAGAATGCCAAGATTATGTCCGTACAATAGAAACCGTATAGGTGTCATTTGCATTCTCTGCACATTACACTGCTATTGTGCACATTGTCTTTAGTATACATTTATTCCTTATCTGTCCCCCTGGATTTATTGGTGAGGTAATGATGGAAAATAGTTAGCCAAGTCATTTGTTCAGCAGTTCAAAGAAGGCAGCTTTGTTCCATTTTTCATGTTATACTCTGGTTTCATTTCTGATTGTATAAATATTTTGCATTTTTTTATATATTATGACAGATATGAAGGTTGCAGGAAGATTTCAGAAAAGATTTAGAAAATGCACCTATAGGGTGTTTGTGTGCATGTTTACTATTAGGCATTGTTCATTCATTCATTTATTTTCTATCCCGCCTTTATTATTTTTATAAATAACTCAAGGCGGCGAACATACCTAATACTACTTCCTCCTCCTATCTTCCCCACAACAGCAACCCTGTGAGGTGAGTTGGGCTGAGAGAGAGTGACTGGCCCAAGGTCACCCAGCCAGCTTTCATACCTAAGGTGGGACTAGAACTCACAGTCTCCTGGTTTCTAGCCCAGCACCTTAACCACTAGACCAAACTGGCTCTGGGCTGGGATAGACCTTTGGGGTGTTTTGTCTTGTGACCCAGTGCATTTATGAACTGACAGATAAACAAAAGCACTCCTGATTAGAAATGAAACAAAATAAGATGTTGAACTATGGAAGATGCTGAAGTAATCTTTTTTGTGATAGCTTACTTGCAAAACTTTATTTTTATGCCTAAGGTATTTTAGGTATGCTAGGGTTTTGTCAGAACCTGTTACCACTACTTATTTCAGCAAAACACAGTTTGTGGATTCTGTGTATCCCCATTCCATCCCTCATTGTTCCTGGCAAATAATATTCCAGTAAATTTAAGTATTCTCTGCTACCACAAGGAAATGTAATATTTGATACGTGATGTATATACAGACCTTTTTTTTCCTTGGTCACTGTTTGTTCTGATAATCCAGAATGTGCTTATTACAGTGCAGAGCTTTGCCTAAAATACTTAAAAGCAAAGAAATGTTTCATAATGAGCTATACCATAGGGGATCACATGTCACCCAAAATTTAAGTTATACCATGTATGAATAATTAGTAATAAATAGCCATAGCTGCTTTTTATGCTTTGTTGAAGCAGTTGTGTTTTACATCTTTAGCTTTAATTAAATTATTTAGATTGTTAAAATATTCTATTTAGCAGTCCTTCTTAATACAGGTCTGGAGAGATATAACATTTACAGAAAGAAAACATCTTCTCTTAACTAATTTCTAGGAACAGAAAAAGTTGGAGTTTATCAGAGTGCAGTTTATCACATTATTTATTTGTCTAATTAGCTTAGATGTAACACTCTTGCCTTGTACCAGTTTGTATTTTACTAAATTTAGAATGTACAATTGTTATTCTAGGTAGCAGTATATCTGTTTTTCAATAAAAGATAAATGTTCAATGAAAAATGACTTCCTTTATTAGAATGTTTTTTTTTAAAAAAAACAGTCTTAATGTTAAAAACTTAAGTTTTAAAATCATTGGGTTGGTTCAGTAGTTGCAGGAGAAAGTATTTACTGAAGTTTTAGGCATATGAATTTTAAGAAGCCAAGATATAATTACAGTGCTTATCTTTCCTCATCTTTCCACTATCTGTTACTATATAGTTTTTTTGATACCTTGTTCTTGTGTTTGCCCATTTAGTATCACAAATATGTTTTATGATATTCATCAAAGAAGGCCTGAAAGTAATTTCAGTATAGTTTGGGTAACTGATACTAGATAGCATAATATACTAGATCTGAGAGCATAATTGATTGTATAATATACTATGATGTTTGCTAAATTTAGAAAATGTTTAAATATGGGTAAAAACTTCAAACATAATTGATTGGACTTTGATTTCAAAAATGCGGGAATCAACTATTTTATAAAAAGAACTCTAATCTCTTTTGTAGTTATACATAATAACCATATAGTACAACTTTCTTGATTTTCTTAATATAGCAATCTTTTTGGACTCCTAGCTTTTTTCAGTGCCAAAATTGAAAGAGATAAATAACAAGCTCAGAGGTGAAAATGAGATTAGGTAAAGATTCCAGTTTGTAGTCTAATCTTGCAATACCATTTTTCTACTTGTTTATCACCATTTTCATTATGCCATCCCATCTAGTGCAATTGATTAAACATTAGTTTATAGAAACATTAGTTTATGCTTGCTTTTTCAAGCCTGAGCTTCCCCATTCCCTGTTCTTCTAAAGCTGAACATAGCCTCCAAGCCCTGAAAGGGAAGTCAAGGCATCTATCTTCCAACTTATTGGAATAAAATAATAAATAAAAATAAATAAATAATAAAACAAACAAACAAACAAACAAACAAACTTAAAACTGCATTTTGGATAGATGAGGTTGGGAAGACAATTTCCTAAACTGATAAAACATGTCTTGCATATTCCACAACATTTATTTCAAAACAGTAAAAGAACTTTCATTGGATTCATTTTCTTCTTTTAACATTGTCCCCATTTGTCCTTTTGTTTTATCTATTTGCCGCATAATGTAATATTTGAGCTATTCCTAATTGTTTGAAATTTTAACTTCTGTGTTTTAGTCCTCTGGATTTTTGGCCTATTCAAGGGAGTATATAAAACTAAGCAGTCCCACATTCTCCTGCAAATATTCAAAAATTGATTTGGGGCTTGTGCTGAAAAACTGTAGTTTTTGGAAAAATGTTCAGAAATGTAAAAATTGTTTGTAAGCTACTAATATTAGAACTACATTGCCATACCCTGAGACAGCAAAAACCTATATTTATATTAGCATGTTAAAGTATTAATTGGTAGAACAATGTCATTAGCAAGGAAAGCAATATTCTGTTCTATCTATAGAAGGGAATATATGTAGCTCAGGGTTGAACTGTGGGGTTCTTAGTGCTCTCTGAGGTTGGTTGTTTTCTTGCAGATATTTCATTACCAGGCTAGGTATTCAATGCCAGGGAGATTGGGGTTTGCTGGCTGTTTATATATAGTAGCTTGCCCTGCCAGTTTTGGTGTGTGTGTGACTTCCTTCTTGATGAAACAATATCTTAATCAAGGAACCATCAAGGAAGAAGTCAGCAAGCCCCATTCTCCCTCACATTGAATATGTTACCTAGCCTGGTAACCAAACATCTGCAAGAAAACAATTAAGTTCAGAGAGCACTCTGTTATACCTTAATACTAAAAATGTTTTGTTGGTGTGTTTTCTAACTGTCTGAAAATATCTGGAATGGAATGCATCCAAGACTCAGTTGAACGGATATAGAACTCCTTTTTAATGTTATTAATATTTTAACATAACTTTTTCCAGCTGCAGGAATTTGAAACTGCTATCAGAAAAAGAGACGACATTATAACTCAGCTCACTGCTAATCTGCAGCAAGCCAGGAAGGAAAAGGATGAAATTATGAGGGAATTTTTGGAATTGACAGAACAAAGTCAAAAACTGCAAATTCAGTTTCAGCATGTAAGTACTGATAATATTTTCTTACCTATTAATATAAAAATATGCTTAAATCATTTCAGTTATTGAAGGAAAAATGTATATATTTCTGTTGTCTTCTATACTTTCCCATTAGGAAGACCCATTTTTGAGATAATGGATTGATTTTGATTTTATATATTATTCAGTGATTGAATTCATATTGAGCTTTCTCTTTAGGCCTTTTGGTGGTAAAATAAAATTTGATTTGATTTGATATTAAACTTTCACTTTGTGAATGACACTTTTAGTTCTCTAGTCTTATGAATAATGGCCCATTCATTCTATCCAAACTACAAAATTATAATTTAAGTGAGCCTTTAAAATCAGAATTACAAGCTGAAATCAGTGCTGATTTAGAGGGTTCGCTTAGACTGTGGTTTGGTGGTTCTGATTAAAGTGCAAACTGTGGTTTGATCAAACTGGGCTTTTATTTAACAACTTGAGCTGGAGAAGAATGCATATTAAGACAGGACTCACTTCCATTCCTGCAGACCAGAGTTTGGAGAATCATGTTTTCTAACTAAAGCCTCTGATTTTGAAAACAAACATTTATTATACTATTGACAATAAAGGTTTGATAACTATTAGGGTAAACTCTTTTGTCCCTGCCTCTGCTCCAATCATAAATCTCATATATGGATGTTTTCTCCATGGTGTTCAGGTAATATATATTTGATAATGTAAGTGGCAAAAAGCAAATAACATTAAATTTAAACAATCAAGGCTAAGTACAGTAATTAAGAAAAAGTAGAAAAATGGATTTGTTAGTTGGTATCTTAGTCACCTCCCAGTTATTGTAAAGGTTTTTTTTCTTTGTTGTTACAGTGACTATTTCTGGTAAGACTGTGTTCAGGATTTGGTTTAGTAACAAATTTATTAATTTATTCACAATATTTATAGACCACCCCATCATACTGAATCTGGCCAGTATACAATAAATCAAGAAACATCAAACACTTAAAAAAATAATAATAACAAAGATAGTATCCCCTAATTTGGCAAGGGCAAGCTTGAAAAGTACAATTTTCAAGGCCTTGTAAAATGCAAGGAGGGCCTAAGCTAAACATGTCTCCAGTGGGGGGGGGGGTCAAAATCATGGAGGCTTCCACCGAAAAGCTATTTTGTTTATTTAGACCAGTTAGGAGCATCTTACTGTCTATTCTGTTTTGAGCAATTAGGAAGGATTCTGTGTTAGTTCTCCTTGGAATAAAAGGGACATACCCATTTCTTTCACATTCTAAATTCAGTGAAGGGATAGAATGTACAAGACATAGAGAAGAAAAATATCCTAAATACTAGTTATTTAGATAGAAGGAATTAAGTTCTTTTCAAGTTCAATAGATTCATAAATGTAAAATGCTGGAAATATTAGAAACATATTTTTTCTAAGAAAATCAATATGTAAAACAGCTGCTTGGGGAAACCATAATATGTGGAATTACATTAATTTAAAAACATCTTGAAAAAATTAGTTATGTATTCTTTAATAGACTAGATATATATGTATTAGAGGTCTTTGGTTTTCAATTGAACACACTAGCAACATTCTATTGCCTGCATGTGACTGAAAATGTGGCCAATATGTTTTTTCTGTATCAACTAATCATAGGGGCCCCTGCATGAAATTCCATCATCTTTTATAATCCCAAAATGTATATCAAAATAAGTTCAGTCTTTCTCAGGATAAATTATTCTGGCCCATAGTTGATTGTATCAGAGAAGGAAGTTATAAAAATTCAGGGGAAAGGAACTTGTGGGATTGCTAATATTTTGCTCTTCACAATGAATCTGAAAATAAGAATGTTTCTGCTATAAAGTACAAATTACATGCCTTTGTGGGAGAGAAATCAAAAATATGTTACTGAGAATACCTTCTTTCCTTGTAATTTGAAAGCCACTTTTTCAAACAGTGTCTCTTAACACACTGTTCTGTTCATAAGTTGCAGGCAAGTGAAACTTTAAGGAACACTAGTCACAGCAGTACAGCTGCTGACCTACTACAGGCTAGGCAACAGATATTTGCACATCAGCAACAGCTCGAAGAACAAGAGCAGCTGTTGAGGAACTATCAGAAGAAAAATGATGACTTTGAAGTGCAGATTTCCCTTCTGCAACAGAAAATCACTGACTTGGTTTGTATTTTAAGACCATACATTTTGTCATAGTTATTGTTTAAAAGAGGTTTAAAAAATGGTATAATTGTTTGTCTGCCACATACAGATATACAAAATAAAACATGGGATGAGGAGAATTGAATATTTACATCGGAAATATGATTATGACTTCTTGCACCAGATAAGTTTTGGTTAGCCAGGTTAGCCATGACTAAAGCATACAGCAGGAATATATACTGTGGAATGGTGGATAATGGAAAGGACCATCCTGCAGGACCATCTTATTATTCAGCCATGTATTTCTGTGATTTGCCTATACTAGAACAGCATTGGCTATTTGTTTTTCTTTTTATCCTTTTAAAACTTTAATCATGTTTGATTAATTATATAGCACCTGTCGAAGGGGGCGTGGTGGCTCAGCGGGTAAGACGCCAGGCTTGTCGATCAGAAGATCGCAAGTTCGGAGGTTTGAATCCCTAGTCCCACGTGACGGAGTGAGCTCCCGCACTAGCCCCAGCTCTTGCCAACCTAGCAATTCAAAAGCATGCAAATGCAGGTAGATGAATAGGTACCACTTCGGTGGGTAGGTAACAGCGTTCCGCGCGCGTCGTGCCAGCCACATGACCGTGGAAGCGTCTTCGGACAATACTGGCTCTTCGGCTAACAAACGGAGATAAGCACCGGCCCCTAGAGTCGGACACGACTGTACAAATGTGCGGGGGGAACCTTTACCTTTACCTGCCGAATAATATTTTACTAAAATTATGAAATAAGCAAACAACAGGAGATAAATTGTTGGCCGGCATGAGGGTGGTATCTATGACTCTGACCCGGTTTATGCAGACTACTTGCAGCAAGAATACCTTAGTTTTTAGGCTAGGGTTGTGAAACGATGTGCAACATGATAGACTACGCAAAAATGAGGTAGGGTTGCATGTTATGGAAACCCAGGCATTGTCTTAGAATATGTTTTGAGAATAAGATTATCACATTAAGACATAATGAAGTTTATTTGTGTGGACATAGTGTATTATTGAATAGAGCAGTTACATTTTTTTAACCCGGTTTTAGGATTTAATGTATTATGTGAATCCAGATCCTGTACTCACTATATTGACATTTTTATAATGTGTTGTTCTAACTCAAAATCAATGTTTATTTTCATAGTAATACAAAATTTAATACAAAACTCAAGAAATACAGAACTTAAGAAATCAGATATATGAAAGGGCAGGTTAGAAATTTTATAGTAAATAAAATAAAGGATTGTTTTTATCATAGGAAAAATTGAAAGCTGAAGAAGATTGTTCTAAGAAGAAAATGCAAGAGCAACAAACAACTATTGAAGAACTGGAAGCAAAACATATAGAACAAGAAGAAAATACATTTCTTTATCTGAAAAAATTATCAATTGCTGAGAAATCTCTAGAGGAATTAAAAGAAGAGACCTTTCAAAAGAATCAAGAGATATGTAATGTGAGGCTCGAACTAACAACTTCTAAACAAAAGGAAAGGCAATGTTCTGATGAAATAAAACAGTTAATGGGAACTGTGGAAGAGCTGCAAAAGCGGTGTCACAAAGATACCCAACATGAGAATGATATTATGCAAAAAATGGAACTTGAAGCCCAAAGAAAACTTGCAGACCTCAGGGCAGAATTGGAAGAAATGCACGGCCAGCAGATTGTACAATTGAAGCAAGAGTTAATTAGAGAACATTCAACAGAAATTGAAAAGCTCCTTGCCCAACAAAAAGCAGATCTAGAGAGAACTTTGAATTTATGCTCTGATAATACTAATGAAGACCAAATACACTTAATGAATATTGCAATTAATGAGCTGAATCAGATGCTTCAGGATGCTAATTATCAGAGAGAAAAAGTAAAACAAGAATTGTCTGAACAGGTTGAACTGTTATCTTTGGAAAAATCTTCTCTTCAAAATCAAGTGGAAGATCTTTGTCAAGAGCTGAGCTTTGCTAGAGAACAAATTCAAAGAGTTAAGAAGACTATAAATGAAAAAGACTCCAAATTACAGGAAGTAAACATGTTAAAAATCTCTATTGGAGATCTAAAATCCCAACTTGCTTCAGCCTCAGAGATCAGGGAAGAACTAGAATTAAAACATGAGGCAGAAGTTACAAACTATAAAATAAAACTTGAAATGCTACAAAAAGAAAAGGATGCTGTTTTGGATAGGATGGCAGAATCTCAAGAAGCAGAACTTGAGAGATTGAGGACTCAGCTTTTGTTCAGTCATGAAGAAGAGTTAACAAAACTTAAAGAAGATTTACAAGTAGAACACAAAATAAATATTGAAAATCTTAAAGATAATATGGCTTTGCAAGCTAAACAGCAATTGGATGATTTGCAAAATGAAATGAGCAAAAAAATAGAAGCTGTGCAGTTTGAAAATGACAATTTAATAAAAAATCAGAATCAACTCACATTGGAAATATCAAGACTAAAAGATTTACATCAGTCCACTGTAAATTCTAACTCCAAAGAAATGATGCTCCAGGTACATAACCTCCAGAAAGAGATAGAAGTTCTTAGGCAACAAGAAAGGGAAAATGGTATACTTGAACAGGAAGTTCAGGGGTTACAATTTAAAACAGAATTACTTGAGAAACAAATGAAAGAGCAAGTGCATTGTCTTCAAGAAAAGTATTTATTGCTTGAAGCACAAAATACTGTTCTTGAAGGTGAAAATAGGGCTCTGCAAGAGAAATTAAACAAATACACAATTAGGAATGTGGAAGGGAACTTGATTTTAACTAGTGCCATTAGTTCCAAGACAGAGGATTTTGATTTACAAAAAAGAATAGAAAAATTAATAGCTGAAAATGAAAAACTTGTACAACAAGATATTAAACAGAAGGAAGAGATTGATACACTAAAGCATTCCTTTTCATTTGCTGAAAGAAATTTTGAGCAAAATTACCAAAAACTCGAAGAAAATTATACTTCTCTTTTAAAGGTAAAATTGGATTTAGAAGAGAGCAAGGACAAGAATGAAGCTGAATATAAAACCAAGCTCCAGGCTTTGATGGAAAAGATCCAGCATTTACAAGGAGATTTTCCAACTGGATTGGAAACTCAAAGAACTGTTCACAGTAAGAGAGAAAAAGTCTTAAAATCAGAGATATTTGATTTTGAGGAAGTTGTAGAAAAAGACACAACAGAACTTATGGAAAAACTTGAGGTCACTCAGCGTGAGAAATTAGAACTTTCATTAAGACTTTCAGATCTTTCTGAACAGTTAAAATTAAAGCATCATCAAATCTGCCAATTAAATGCTGAAGTTGTGTGTCTAAAACAAGATAAAGAACACATTTCAGCAAGGTGTAAAGAACTAGAAATTGTAGTTAGTCACAAACTGGAGGAGAATATGAACTCTTACGAACATGAGACAAAAAACTCCAGTGGGGAACTAGCCAAAGACCATTCTACAGCTAGTGAACCTGGAAACTTTATTTCTGACTTCAACCAAAAAATTGACAGATCGGTAAGAGAAAAAGAAGGGAAATTAATATCAAGCCAACTTTTGGCTCATAACGTTCCAGTGAAAGAGATACTTCAACAAAAGCTAAGTCCAGAACCAGAATCACTGTTGGATAACTTTAATCAAATGCATGACGAAGTAACAGGAGACTCTGTGTGTGTGAACTTTGTGCAAAGTGAAAACAAGCTTAAAGAACAGCTGGATATGTTGAAAGCTGAACAGGTATGGATCCATATATATGCATGTGTGAATATATGTATTTATGCATGCCTTCTAAGTAGGCTAATATGTGCTAATAAGGATATATTATATAAGGGCTTTCTCCTGAAGAGTTACAGTTACATATCGATTTGATATGATTTTCCTTGAATGTGTGAAATTCATTCTCAGGTATTTTGGGCAAATTCATTAAATAGCTTTGAGAGATTTAACTGTTTTATTTTTAACATGGCTTTGGTCTGTTAAGTGTATGTTTGATTGAAATGTTGAAAGAAGGCACACAATTAATGTACACAAATTGTTTAAATTACTGTTTAAATCAAAATCAGAGGGAGCATAAAATATATAAGGTTTTATTGTGTATATGTGTATGTACATGTTTTGAAACTTGTATTTATTTAGCTCCTCTTAAATAAATGAGCAAAGTAAAATTATGAATGACACAATTATATTAGAAAAACAGTCTTTACATTTTGGATTGCAGTAATCACTAGCACAAAATTTAGGGGCACTAGGGCACTGGGTGCTTGCAAATTAAAATTTTAATTATGTTTCAGTTTTTAAAGAATGGATGAAATATCCTCAGCTTTTGCCAGTTTTGCAAGATCTTATGAAAAAGCAGATATATTGTGTGTGATTTCATTAAATCTCTTATACCTTGGCCATTGCACAAGATCACATGATGCTGCTGGGTGTCCAAAAAAATTCACCACTCCCTAGTAGATAGAATCCAATGATTTTACTAGTACTGAGTTTCAAACATCTGAGGAACTCTCTTTTTCCATCTTTGTATAATGTCAAATCCAATGTTTAGATTCCACCCAGGAAGTTATTCAACATATTAGAACAGAGCTTTCCAAACTGTGTGTCGGGACACGTTAGTGTGTCAGCTGCAGTGTCTGGGTGTGTCGCGGCTGCTGCTGCCTCCGAGCCCTTCCAGGATTCCGCGCAGGTCCTAGTGCCTGCCTTGTGCCTTGCTGCCTCCAAACCTGCTGTGATTCCGCGCAGGTCCTAGTGCCTGCCTTGTGCCTTGCTGCCTCCAAACCTGCTGTGATTCCGCGCAGGTCCTAGTGCCTGCCTTGTACCCTGCTGTAAGAGTGTGTCGCGAAATGATGCCCTGCTGTAAGAGGGTGTCGTGAAATGATGCATGTCTAAAAAGTGTGTCACCAACATGAAAAGTTTGGAAAGCTCTGTATTAGAACTATATTATGCTGGAAATCACTTACATTTTCTATTATAGCATGTACAAATATTTATTTATTTAATTAATTTTTATCCCGCCTTTATTATTTTTATAAATAACTCAAGGCAGCGAACATACTTCCTCCTCCTATTTTCCCCACAACAACAACCCTGTGAGGTGAGTTGGGCTGAGAGAGAGTGACTGGCCCAAGGTCACCCAGCCGGCTTTCATGCCTAAGATGGGTCTAGAACTTACAGTCTCCTGGTTTCTAGCCCAGCACCTTAACCACTAGACCAGGGCTTTCCAAAGTTTTCCCGCGGCGACACACCAACCGCCGTTGGTGTGTCGCCGCGGGAAAACCCGGAAGTGCCGACGCGGCAGCACGCAAAAACCTGGAAGCGCTGCTGCCGCTTTCAGGTTTCTGCGCGCTGCGGTTGGTGTGTCGCCGCAGGAAAACCCGGAAGCGCTGATGATGATCAGCACTTCCGGGTTGTGTGGCGACACACCAGACTGTGTGTGGCGACACACTTTTGTGTCGCGACACACAGTTTGGAAAGCTCTGCACTAGACCAAACTGTCTCTCATTATGGGATCCATATCATATGAGGATCAGAAAAGGCAACATTTTGGTGCTTTGTTCTTCAAAGGGACATCTGTGTTCCAGCTTATGGGAATTCTGGCCTTGCCTACTTCCCAGCACCTGGGCTCATTATGAACAGCTTCTTCCTATACTCCTACGCCATTCGCCCATTGTAGCAACATCCCAGCATGGTTGAGAGAAATGCCAGCGCTACAAGTCACTAGGGTTTGCAAGGCAAGAAAGGCTTATTGTCCTTGTTTTTGATGGCCTTCAGTGGATTTGTTAATGTTCTATGTTATTATCATGGATGTTTTAATTTTTGGACTAACATATTGTTGATATAGGTCATTGTTGTAAACTGCTTGAAAAATTGCAGATTAAGGTAGTATCCAATTTTAATAAATAAATGAAACTACAGTACAACCCAAATTATTTCTGTCTTTAACATCTTGGGGGATAAAATGGTTATTAAATTTTGTATATGGTCCATCTTTCCCTAGAGTGATTTAAAGCTGCAGATGGAGGCCCAACGTATTTGTCTCTCTCTGGTTTACTCGGCTCATGTGGACCAGGTGCGCGAATACATGGAAAACGAAAAACAGAATGCGCTTTCTGCTCTTAAAGAAGAGCTCCAGCTACGTCATACACAAGAGTTGTATGAGCTTAAGAAAAATCAGACTGTGAAGGATCAAAAAATAGGTAAATGGATGAAACAGAAGGAAATTATTTTTGGAATTCCAAGCTTATTATAATACTCTCCCAGTAGACACCCCCCCCTTAGGCCATACATATATATTTTTAAAATAAAACCTATTGAATATATTTCAGTGATAATTTGTCTCCACAGATGAAGAAGGCCAGTCTGCACGGGTGCATCTTGAAGAACTTAGCAAGTCAATAGTTGAAGAATGTTCAAAGCTCACTAAGGTGAAGAACAAACCCTTAGAACTATTTAAGTTTTCTGTTTTTATTCTTCCTCTAACAGAATGTTAAAATGCTATCCTGTGAATTTTTTTTTAATATTACTAGGCTATAGTATAAGTATGAGAATTGGGGGGAAATATGGGTGAATCTTTTAGGCACTTAACAAATGGATCTTTCTTGTAACAAAATTATCTTGTGATTATTGAATGAAAAAAAATATTCCCGTAAAAGCTTTATTGGTTTTTTCCCAGCTGGCTAGATATAATCAGTTATAAAATTATACATTAATTTTTGTTATTGTTATTATAGTTGGTATGTGAAATTCTTCCTGAACATTTTTCAAATGCTGTTGAACTTGGTGTTGGTGAGAGAAATCAATCTAACTCAGCATTAATGCTAACAGAAGATCCTCAAGGTAACTCCAAATAAACTCTTATTGTGCAATTTTATATATGGCCATGGGGCTTACTCCAAAGTAATATAGGATTTAAAACTTACAGTATAACATTTCCTTTTTTACAATAGCCTTTATGTTAAGTGTAAGGTGGGTTGTCTGAAAACCAGTGGAAAAGTAGAATCAGCATTGATAATTACAGACAAGGCTGTGAATATGCCATGAAAATATCTATATGATTACAGACATATCCACTCTAATGTTTATGAGATTAATTTTTGCAAACTTTATGCGGCTTGCAAGCAATATGCTGCATGTATCAAAATTGAATGCTGTGGATTTGTCTGAATTCTGTGGATCATTATTTCAGAGTATAGAATAGACAATGACTCTTAGTATTTGCATTTTTTTAATACTAAGAAGTCACAAAAAGGAGTGCTCACTCATAATTCAGTACTTTTATTTGAAGTAATTGGCAGAACTTGAAAATTCACATCTTTAGAATCTATGCTCAACTTAGAGTTCAAAAATTAACATCTTAGTGGCATACTATAAGATAACAGTAGAATACTGTTTAATATAAAATGTATTTTAAAACAAGGAATAAACATCTACACTAGAATAATGCAGTAATTATGTATACAGTTAATTTATTCTCTGTAATTTAGTTTTGCAAGAAACCCTACAAAGTCGCCTGAATAATATAATGGAAAAGTCCCAGAGGTTACTGGAATATCAAATAGAATTCATAAAAAGCAGAAAAAAGGTGAGGTTCTTTTCTTTATATATAGACACAGTTCTTGAACAAAGTAAGACATATTTCTGAATAAACTTGCATGAGACTGCATTAAATCTGCAGGTTCATCATGGCACAATTTAACTCACTGATTTCAGTTGATATCCCTGTGACTACAGAATTTGTATCAATTTAAGCTGAAAAGGTTGCAGTTCTGTACCTCTTCTATTTTATTATATTACTGTACGGGGTTTATTTCCAGATAAGTCCAGAAGTTAAAATGTATATATATTTAAAGGTACCTACTGGATTTGGCCCACTTGTTAGGTCAAGAGAGGAACTCCTTGGTGCCCCACATTTCTGAGATGTTAGGGGAACCAAAATTTGATGGTGCTGCTTCTGTATAGCAGCACCAATGGTGTGGAAAGCCCCCCCCCCCCCCGCCCACACAATCATACTGGCCCCATCCCTGGTAACATCCAGGAAGTTATTAAAAAGGAGCTTTTTCAAAGAGCCTTTCAGTAACATCACCTGCACCTCTTCTTGTTATTAATTTTTTTATCTCTGATTTTGTTTTTGTGATTTGAATTGAATGTGTTCTAATTCTGTTGGTGTTTTAATTGTGGCATTGTTTAGAGTTGTGAGATTATGGTGGGCTGAAAATTGAATAAATACTCTGTTTCTCAAGACAAGCATAAATATCAGACAACCCATGGTTGCATTCTTTCTGTTGAGCCTACTTTGGCAAATTCTGGAACTAAACCTTTTGACAATGTAGTATTTATTAAAATTACATTTGCATAATGTATTTTTTCAGAAGATGTTGAATTAGAAACGTTCTGATGCCCTAAATATGTTGTGATCTGAAGTATTAAGTCTACAGTATAATATTATGTGGGGAATAATAAGAAATAAATTTTATTGGGGCTTTCAGTGTATAGTGTCTTTTACTTAATAAATAAAATTTAGTAAAATAAAATCTTAACAATGTCTTACATGTTTTAAAAACAACAAAGCATTACCTGGACATTTAATTTTATTGGAATATTTGAAGATATAAAAATTAAATAATATTTTGTTTAATTTTAAATGTATAAACAAGCATTGCATTCCATTGAAAACAGCTGAAATAGTATTTTCTGCATTGGATATATACTGTAAATATTTCCTATGTATTGTACTTACAATTGTCCAGGTGATTACTACTGAATTCATGGCATATGTTACTAATTAACTTTATGAGCAGCATATTGTTAGAAGTGTAAAATTTTCAGAAAATTATAATGGTGGAAAAGTTTATACTTTTATGCCAAACATGATTATTATGACCATTTTTTTTAAAGTTAACATATATGTTTTTGTCTACTATTTGATTTTGTTTCAATTCTCCAGATTGAAGACCAACTGACATACCCTGCTGATTATAATGAAAAAGAGACTGGCTCTCTTCAGCAGAATGCAGAATGTTTGCCTACTGAATCTCAGGATCTTGTTGGTAAAGATATGCACCTCAAATCATTGACAGATACTGTTAATATAAGTAGACATGCATGGTTTTAAAACTTATTTGTATCATTTATGTGTATGAAAGCTATACAAAAGGAAAGGTAATTACAGTATAACTAACCATCTAAGTTTTCTATATTTTGTAACCTGAGTATGTATTTAAGATCTTAAAATGTTCATAGTTTGAAGATTTTAGTTCAGATCTAGATGTCTTCATGCTTCTCAGCAAAGCAAAATGGCCCTTGTCTGTTTTCATAGCATTGAGAAATTTTTGAACTCTGGAGGCATAGAAAGTTGAGACTGCCTATGAATGTTCACAATTTTGTCACTAAGCCCTCTTAGCTAATATCTGACACACACACGAGCCTTCTTTGGCAGACTGAGTTAAGAGAGTTACAGAAACCAGGTCTGCACAGTGCTTAAGACTCAATTATGAAGCAAGTCCTCCTTTCCTGTTCAAAGCTGGGTTGTACACAACAAACAGATCTATCACATTAACAGAGTGCTCTTGGATCCTTGTATATCAGAGAATTTAAATGGTGATGGTAAGATTTTTCTGTTTTGAAATTTATTTTAGTATATTTTTAATCTGTCAACAGCCTGGGCAGGGAGAAGCAGTGAGGAAATTCTGAGGTGAATAAACTTGCTATATGTTGTGGGTTGACGAGTAAAGCCAGAAGCAAATGAAGTTATTTATTGAACTGAAAACCTGAAATCACTCTGTTGCGAAGATACCTCTGTTCGCAGCTATCATTTGAACAAGTGTTGTCACTGCTGACTTAAAATGAATGTTCCACTTATAGTTACTGTTTCTGGAAAATAGTGTGCATCTCAGGAGCACACTGGGGTTCTCAAGCATCTTGCTGCACTGGAGTGATTACTAGTGCTACTGGTAATAGCAAAATAGCCATTTTTTGTTTTGTTTAGTATAAGGAAAGGAAAAGGTAAGTATTCTAAAATAAAATATATATATTTCACTTCTTAAAATATGTTATTCTAACATGATTGTTGCTTATGTTTCTATTGGTAAGTAAACTGGTTTTTATTTATTCATATATAGGTATTAAAGTTAAGTCAGTTTGTCAGGAAGAAGTAGAGAACTTGAAATTTCAGCTTGAAGAACAACATGCCCAAGAAATTGAGCATCTTCGATCATATTTCCATCAGCAGTTAAAAGAAACCAAGGAAAAATATTTTGCAGAGATAGTTCGCTTACAGAATAGACTCCAAATTGCCAGTGAGTCTTCTGAAAGTTTCAGGTATTTATGTTTTGCCCTCATCTTTATTTCATGACTTGAGTTGGCTTAAACAGCTTTTCTGCTGTAATCAGAATTAATTTTGATGCTGCCAGTCTCTACCAGTGGTAGAAATTGAGAGCTTATTTATTTTATTGACTGATTGATTGATTGATTGGATTTTATCACTGCCCATCTCCTCCCAAAAGGGGGACTCTGGGCTTACCCTTCCTCCTCTAGGATTTTCCCAATTCCAGCCAAGTTACATTTAAGAGAGGGAAAATAAGCTACAGTTGGATCTTCTACAGTTGACACCATGTGACCTGAATGGTCTAGGATAAAGTGTGTGCTGCAGCTCAGTTGCAGAGCATAGGCTTTGCATTCAGAAGGTCCCAGATTTAATATTCAGCATTTCCAGGTAGTGCTGAGAAAGACTCCTGCAACTTGTCATAATTATTTTGTATGATGGTTGGGCATGAGCATGGGTGTATAGATATTTGAATGTATAGATATTTGAAATATGTAAGAACTGGCTGAAAATAAACTGGCTGGAACGATGTGCCAATTTGTAAAGAATCTTTAAAAAGGGGAGACTAGAAAAAGAAAAAAAGTCTATTACTTCACCTGTTCATTGGAATCATAGTAAGATGAAAAGGATGTGTAATTATGTATCTGAATTCCAAAGAGGACAAGATTATTTAGATGCCTTTATCCTGAAACTTGGCAAGCAAATTATTATTGATTTAAATCATAAATAATCAAGAAAAAGTGTGGGTTTCCAATTGGTATATTTTATGATTGTATATTTCCCAACTAATGATGCCTACTATATGACTAATTTTATCCATTTAGGTGTAAATCAACACCTAAATAGGGTATTTATCTACAGATTATATTTCATTTTAGTGAGCTTTTTCTTATTGAAAAAAGCTATCTTTTTTCTGATTGTCTTTTTCCCATCTGAAAAAACTCTTCTGTATTGCCTCATTGTTCCCATAACCTGAGAAACAGAAAGTTGATGACAATCTAAAATACCGGTAGTCCTCAGTTAATGACTGCCCTGTTTAGTGACTGTTCGAACTTACGATAGCACTGAAAAAAATAGGTTTATGATGGGTCCTCAAACTTACAATGGTTGCAGCGTCCCACAGTCACGTGATTGCCATTTGTGACGTTCACAGCCGGCTTCCGACAAAGTCAATGGGGAAACCAGCAGTAAGTCGTGGTCATGTGATGTGCTTAACGACCGTGGGTGATTTGCTTAACAACCACAGCGGAACTGATGTAAGTGAGGTGTGGTCATGTGATGTTTCACTTAATGACTGCATCACTTAGCGATGGGGTTGCTGGTCCCAATTGTGGTGGTTAAGTGAGGACTACCGGTATTTGCCTGTTGCAGTTTATTTGTCTTTTGTAGGTATATGTTACCTGTTAGTTAGAGATATTTCTAAATCCAACATCTTATATGCAGTTACTGAGCAGTTAACAAGTTCATTTTCATAAGATGAAAAGGAAAAGTTTATATTTATTCACAATTTTAAGAACTGAGTAAATGGCAGAATGCATGGAGCATAACTATTAAGATTTTCCAGATCATCCAGGTGGATACAGTGAACAATAAAGTTCCTTAGAACCATAAACTTGTCATCAATGCTTGGGTTGATTTAATATTGTAGCAGGGGAGCCGTGTTAGTCTATGGTGGCAAAAAATCAGGAGTCTCATAGCATCTTTTCCAATTAACAGGTTTTATTAAGAGCATAATCTTTCATGAGCTGCAGCTTATGCCTTTTAATAAAATTTAATTAAAAAACCGCCCAGAGTTCCCCGTTGGGAGAGATGGGAGATGATATAAATTTAAATAAAATAAATAAATAAATAAATAATTAGTTGGGGGAATTTATTAACATTCTGTAACTTCCAACATGAAGACAATGTAATAACACTATAGTATCTAATTTATTCAATTCAGTGGCTGGTTTATACCATGCTAAACCATAATATGGTTTCTTTGTATTTGATTTAGTTTGATATTTGTATCTACCAATTGTGACCTAACATTATTTTTGAACCAAAACTTTATGGTGTGTTCCACAAGATATGCTTTTAAAATCCTTAGTGTGATGTGTGAATTTTCCAGTGTGTGATTTGGGAAACCTTGGTTCAGTTATAAGTACAGATTTCACATATCTGTATTCTTTTTGAATTTTGTTTTTTTGTCCCATATTTCAGACTCAGAGGTTCATTTCTTATACTAGTGTTGTAGATGCCTATAATTATTGCTCCATATAAGATAGGAGACTATGAAGTAAATAGGCAGGTGTAACTATGGCCTTAAAAACAGGCATCCTATCAGAGCAGCAAGAAATTGAAGTCCTGTTGTCCCCATCTCTATTTGCTATTCAAGATTTGAAGAAAGGAGCGAAGAGAGAAAGAGAACTGGAGGAATATGTGAGCAGTCCTCTGCTCCAGCTCTAGGGAAAATTTATAACTTGGTTTCCGGAGGAGGTGGAGTGACTTGAGTGTGAGGGACAGGACTGAACAACAGCATCCTACTCTTCTTTGTGTATCTGCTTGCTGCAATTCTTAAATGCCCCAACAATACAACAACTGAAGGAACAGAAAGTCTTCGTTCCATCTAGTGTTGGTCATGCAGAAAAGCAAGAATAAGGGTCTTATATTATGCTTTTTTTTAATAGGAAGAAAGGGGTGGAGGGAGATACCTTACTGATTTGCCTGGAAATGCTTTTGGAGACACAGTTACAAATTGGGAAAGTATAAAATTCCTTGTGAAAACCCACCCAAGTACACCTTATTGTACACCTTATTGTACACATTGTTTAGAAACTGTCAGGCCCCAATCCCCTGTTCTAAGAAACTTCAAATGAAATTGCATTGATACCTAAGAAAAACCATCCAACATCTCATCTTTTATTTATGTTTTTATTAGTGTTTCTATGGAGTCACATGTAAATGAAGTTAAGCAGAAAGAAAAGCATGCTGAAAGTGGTATTCAGAAAAGTGCTGGGAAGATAGTAGAGGTACTATGTTCACTTATTTGCACAAAGTATATTAAGTTTGAAACACTGAAAAGAAATAATATTCCAAAATATATTGGTATTTTACTTCAGCAATAATCTTAGTGCAAACAAAACCTGTACGTATTTTAGATTGTTTTTGAAACATTCAGAATGAATCATTAAAAATGTTAGAAAGCACCATTAACTTTATTGAAGTTGATGAGGATATATTTTCTTTCTATGATGCTGAAGCCATTTCATCCTTAGCTATGAGGCTCTAGTCGCTTTACTGTTGTTTGTGAAACAAAGCATTTAGTATAGCTTTTAGAAAGGTAATTAGCTCTGTTTTCTTACACCAAATATATACTCCCTCAGGACCTTAAAACCTGCTTTTTTTCTCTGCTTTATGAGATACAAAATGAATTAGGCTTCCGCCTACAAAACATTGTGCTACAATAAGTGTAAGAGCACTGAGCTTCTGTTATTTGAAGAAAGCACTTAGTAATAATGCAGTATTAATGCAGTTTCCATTGTTACTTCTTTAAGGGCAACACTGTCGTCTTATCCATTTTATTTCTATATAGTTGGTATTTAGAATATAATCATTTATAACATAAACATGTTCAGAATTGATGTTATTAAGAATGGGTACCTTTTTTTCCAGTTTTCTAATGAAGCTGATGTGACTGAATTGCTGGAAAAACAGTACCAAGAAAAGCTGTTACAAGAAGTGGCAAAGGTACTATTGTACTAGGATACTATAGGAGAGCTTAAAACCAATCAAGAAAATAATAAATATGTAAGCAGTATAATACAATAACCACAGGTGCTCCCCTCAAACATGGGCAACATTAACATTCAAAAGCCCATGGAAAAACTCAATTTTAACAGCTTTGTGGACAGATGCTCCCAAACTCTGGGAGGAAAGTATTCCATAAAGTGGAAGCCGCCACCAAACATCACCCCTGGGTCCAGACACACACATGAAAGTAGGGACACTCAACATCTGCAACTGGGATGAGAATGCTGAATGGGGCAGTTCTACTTGGCGAAGGTGGTCCTGGGGGTAGCTAGGAACCAAGCCATGTAGAACTTTAATGGTAAAAAACAGCACTTTCAATTTTATCTGGAAAACTATGTAGTGCACATGGTTGTAGCAACTGACATGCAGATAATTGTATTCTGTACCAATTGCAGTTTATAAGTCATCTTCAAAGATAGTCCCATGTAGAGCACATTGCAGTAGACTACCCTGGTGCTGATGAAAGCAGGGGTTATTGTTGCCATGTTCTCCCACTCCATGTAGGGCCACAACTGGCACACCAGCCAAATCTTGGCAAAGGCCCCCTGACCATAGCCTTGATCTTCCTATCCAGCAGTAATGGTGAGTCCAAGAGAATGCCTAAGTCATGGACCGGCTCTTTCAGGAGGAGTACCATACTCCCACTGTATCTCTAGCCCAGCCCAGGGTGTCAGTGTATGATTGCATACCATCAACATACTGATCACCCCAAACCAAGAGATAACCTCCCCAAACATGCTCATGTATATATTAAAATGTAGAGCAGAGAGAATTGTCCCCTGTAAGACCCAGCAAGGGACTACTCATTGAGCCAAACTTGCTTCCCCAACTAACTGCAATCATCCATTTAGGAAGAAGTGGAACCACTATTATACAATACCACCAATCCCCAACCCTCATAAGCAATCCAGAAGCTTACCACGATTGGTGGTATTGAATGCCACTAAGAGTACAAGAAAGGAAGGTGCACTCCCCCATCCAGGTAATCCACAGGTGCCGAAGCATGTACTAGAAAGCACCCTGTCCACTTCCACAGAGCCTACAAACTGAAAGAAATCCAGGAACAAGATGTTTTCCTGGTCGCCACTTCACCAATGAGGAATCAAGCTTTTGGTGAATTTAAGGAACTTTATTAGCAAAAGTATTGCATTTTACAGCAATAATATTAATATTGGCTGCATATTATTTGGGTTCTTAACCAGGAACACAGCATCATCTGCACAAAAAAGGACAGTGCATTCATGTCCCCAACTAAAAGCTCTAAATTAACTGCAAAGCATTCCATAATAGGAGTTGGGAGCATTATATATGCTGCTTTGAACTGTACAAAATAAAGGCAGGATATAATAATAATAATAATTAATAATAATAATAATAATAATAATATAATAATAATAATAATAATAATAAATAATAATAAATAATAACAATATAATGATGATGATGTCACATGTCCTTGTCTTAATCTTTGCTCAGTGTTGAACAATTTGCTAAGCATTCCATTTATGCTCACATATATTCTAGTTCCATCATATACTGATGTTTCTGCTTTCAGCAACTAACCTATTCCATATTCACACAAAATGTGCCCTAATTCATTTTATCACATGCTTTCTCCAAATCAATAAATGTTCTTTCACACGTTCATACATTTCTTAGTGATCTTTGGAATCCCTACACAGCATCAAGCTACGCTGGACCTCTCCAGTTTAGCTGCTTGTCATCTCTCATGCCCTTTCAATCAGAATTCTGACAAACACCTTCCCAGACATACTTAGTTTAGTCCCTTTTAGTTTTTGCATTTGCTCTACTTTTTCCTTTGGCAGAATGTACAATGTTCCCACATACAATCATAATGGATAGGCTCATTATGACTTATTTAAGATTTCACACACATGTTAAACATGTCAGAGAGCCAATCCATAAGCAAACAAACCACATCCGTATTTTAACATTTTCCCTATCATCCTCCCTCCCTCCCTCCCTCCCTCCCTCCCTCTCTCTCCCTCCCTCTCTCTAACCTTATCATGTGTTCAACATTCTCACAGCATTTTTCTTTGGATATTTAACATACAAAGCATTCATTTTACTTCCACCATTCAAAATAATGCTATCATTTCCATACAAGTCTCTAAAACACTCCTTCCAGCATTACTTCATTTCAGTTTCATACCAAATCATTTTATCACTTATTTTTAATTCTGATCACTCTGCTGGAAGCTCCATATTTAGCTATTTCACTTGCAGAGACTCATATTTGGAAGGGATGATAGAGGTCATCTAGTTCATCCTTGCGCTCAGTGTAGGTTGCACTAGACCAAGGGTCGGAAATGGCGGCTCGCGAGCCAGATGCGGCTCTTTGGCCCCTTGAGTGTGGCTCTTCCGCAGCTGAACTCACCCCCGCCCCTTCCCCGCGATTGGCCCTGGCCCAGGACGCGGAGCTGTCGGAGGCGGCACAGGAGCGGCTGCAGGGGCAACGTGTGTGCGTGAGAGTCAGCTCTGGGGGTTGCGGGGAGGGGGAGGCTGTGTTTCCCCCCTTTGGGTTGCAAACGGCCTTGCATGCGGGCCTGATCAAAGCCAAAACGCTTTTTTTTTTTTTGAAACACGGCGCAGGAGTGGCTGCAGGGGCAACGTGTGTGCGTGAGAGTCAGCTCCGGGGGTTGCGGGGAGGGGGAGGCTGTGTTTCCCCCCTTTGGTTGCAAACGGCCTTGCATGCGGGCCTGATCAAAGCCAAAACGCTTTTTTTTTTTGAAACGCGGCCCAGGAGGCGGCGCAGGAGCAGCTGCAGGGGCAACGTGTGTGTGCGTGAGAGTCAGCTCCGGGGGTTGCGGGGAGGGGGAGGCTGTGTTTCCCCCCTTTGGCCGCGGAGTCTCCAGGGGCGGCCGCCCCGTGCTGCACGAGCAGGTCGAACATGTCCCCTGTTCTGGGGAGCGGAGGGTGGCAGCTGTTTCTCCGCCACTCCCGGTGGGGCGGCCGGGCCAGGTTCGTGGAGCCGCTGGCTGCGCGGAGCCACTGGCTGCACCCCCTCCCTCCGTGAGCCCCCCGCCCCCTTCCACGCGATTGGCTCCCGCCCGCAAACCCCGCCCCCTTCCACGCGATTGCCTCCCGCCCGCAGAACCCGCCCCCTTCCACGCGATTGGCTCCCGCCCGCAAACCCCGCCCCCCTCCACGCAATTGGCCCCCGCCCGCAAACCCCGCCCCCTGGCTCTCGAGCACTTCAAAATGTGCACGAGCATGTCAAAATGGCTCCCGGCAAAAAAAGTTTGCTGACCCCTGCACTAGACCATCTCTGATAGATAACCATCCAACCTCTGTTTAAAGACTTTTTAGCTAAGGCAAATTCATAATGTCATGTGGCAGCACTTCCTGATTTCTAGCCTGAACCTCCTTTCACTCTTTGGTTCTGGTCTTGCAATAGAGAATAAGTTTACTCCCTCTTTTGTGTGACAGCCCTTCACATATTTGAAGACTGCTATTCTGTCCCCCTTAATTGTCTTTTGTGTAAGCTAAATGTACCCACATCCTTTTGTTGTTCCTCATAGAGTTTGGTTTGCAGATCTATCACAATTTTTTTAACTTACTTCTTTTGTCACTGTCCTTTTTGAACTGTGGTGCCCATAAACCAGGAGACTGTGAGTTCTAGTCCCGCCTTAGGCGTGAAAGCCGGCTGGGTGACTTTGGGCCAGTCACACTCTCTCAGCCCAACTCACCTCACAGGGTTGTTGTGGGGAAAATAGAAGGAGGAAGCAGTATACGGTTATGTTCCCCGCCTTGAGTTATTTATAAAAATAATAAAGGGATAAAAAATCTAAATAAAATAAAATAAACACAGTACTCCAAATGAGCTTCATCCAGGGCAGAGCAGAGTGGAAGTTACTCTGTCTGTTATTAGACTCTTGTCTCTTATTAGCTGTATCACACTGTTGGCTCATGTTTAATTTGTGGAAATAGATTACTCATTCGTTTGTATGGAAGCATGAATGAAGTAGCTCTTCTTTGTGTTTCAATGTTTTTATTAAGGTGGTTGTAACCCTGAGTGTAGAATTTGCACAGAAAAATGAACTGGCAAGAATTGCTAATCTAAAGGAAGAGGAAATTTCACTGATGAAACCAATAGGAAATCATCTGGAAAATACTTACCATAGAAAGGAATATCCAGAAGAATTAAATAATCATATAAATGAGAAGAGATGCACTGAGCATGAAGAATTGTGTGGTAAAATGTCATCACTTGAAGGACAATTTGAACCTGATGCTAAACATGCTACAATATATAATGTACAACATTTTAATCCAAAGGTTTCAACAGACTCTTCCTCCTATGAAGAAGAATTTATTGAAAAGGTATCTATGGTAAGTAAACTAAATAAATTTTAAGAATATAGTTTGTTTGTTTGTTTGTTTATTTATCAATCACATTTATATCCTGCCCATCTCCCTCACAAGGAGGGACCCTGGGCGGTTTAATTTTGTCAGGGCCAGCCCAAGAACGACGACGAGTCAGTGCATTCAAACTCCAGTTCTTTATTGCTCTCACCATATAGACAGAATCTTGCCAGACTAAAGCTACTCTAACTAACCTAAGCACAAATAACCTGGGAGACTCTAGGGCGGGACAACCCTGAACCTCTTTACTTTCCCAGCAACACTTTCCGGACTGTGAGCCCTCTTATCTCCTTGGAATGCGCTCCCTCCTACCTGAGAACCAGCGGCAGCGCCAAAATCCACCACAGTTTTATGAGATTCTCTTTTACTTTCACCAGTGCATAATAGCAAATGGCTTCTTAACATGGTTGTTACATGACAATGTCAGATTTCTTTAGAACATTTCTTGAAAATTCCCATTTGGATTTTCCTGCCAGCATGTCAGCTAAACAAATTGGAAGGCTCTGTGGTTTGTATACTGTTACATGCAGAAGAATTGGGCTCCCTGGCTTGTTCTACTTATAACAAACCAGAATCATAAATCAAGAAATAACCCTGACTTATAATTAACTAGTTAAAATAAAAAGGACTCAGGAATTCTATTCTTACATAACACAAAATGAATTTTAGCCCAGCTTTCTAGTTTAGTTCCTCCTGCTGGCAGAAACTGGCCTATTTTATTATGCATCTATTTGATTGATTACGTGCCATCAAGTCATTGTCAACTCTTAGCGACCTCATAGATAGATTTTCTCTCTATATTTTCTATTGATGTGGTTTTCTTGGTAAAAATACAGAAGTGGTTTACCATTACCTTCTCCCATGCAGTATGAATTGATGGTTTTGCCATTGTCACTAAAGTGATCACCTGCCTCCAGCATCTTCCTATATTGCTGCTGCCCAATGTAGGTGCCTGCTTGCTTTAGCTGGGCAGTGAGATGACCCTGCTGGGAATATATGCTCTGGGCATACACTCCCAACGTTCTTCACTCATCCCTCCCAGGAATACCCCCCCTGCCACAGTGAGGCAGCACAACAGGATTCGGGGGAGATGCATCTATTTAGAGATACCAAATTTGGGCTGCAGAAATCTGGATGACCAGTTGATGGCAACAAATAATACCAAAAACTCTACTGTAATTTGTTTCCATCTAGTGGTGGCTTGGATTTTTAGCAGCATCCCTTTATAATTTTGTCTATTACAAAGTTTGAGACCTAAGGTAAAAACCTTATAATTAACTGAGGCTGTAATTCACATTTCATAATTCAGTCACAATAATGCCAAATATGGCATAAAAAATTTAAAACGTACACTTATAAATGCTTAAAGTTGAATTAATCTAATGTTTCTAATTAAGTATATAGACAGTTCCATCTAAAACTAAACTTTAAAAGTGTAGTAAGAACCTTTACTAACCTTTACCTAAGAATACACATATATATTAAATTAACTGCAAATTCCTGTGGGTATTTTTTTAGAAACAAGTCACACTCTATGATGAGTGGGGCTTGCTCCTTAGTTACTGTGTTTAGGGTTGCAGCGTACTGCAAAATGTTGTGGTCTGCTTTTTAACTAATATAAGGAGGAAGCTATATTTATGTTCCAGATATCATTACTAGTTTGGGGCATATCATAGCCCCTTCCCTCCAGCTTATTAAAAGTAATCTTCTGTAAGGAGCGAAAAATGCCTTTTATTTGGACTGAAGATTTGAATAGGCAGACTTGAAATTAAAATATAATGGAATGATTCCTAACAGACAAAACATTGAAAGTGGCCAATGTGGAACTTAGAACTCTGTCTCCTACCCCTAATCAAGATATATTATCATGGCCAAGAAGATTTATGCTTCTATTCTCTTCTCTTCTGTTCTTTTTCTTAGCAATTCCTCCTCCCTCTTATATTATCTATATTTACCCAGCAAATAGAATTCTACTGAGCATAACAATAAGAAATACAAGTTGGGGATCTTCTGTTTGCCACTGGAGTGGATTAACTGCTTCTTCAGGGCAAACTACTTTTCACAACTGTGCCCGCTTCTAGAGTTGTTTATCATAAAATGACAATTCTTACATGGCCGTTACTCCATTTTTAACGCTTATGAACAAAAATTGCAGATTACAAATGAAGTTTCAACTTCCAGCATTGTTACTTCAAGCCAGATATTGTCCTATGAGGAGCGTCTGGAAGATATGCGTCAAGAGCTTGTCCGTCAGTATCAAGAACATCAGCAGGCAACAGAAATATTGAAACAGAGCCACATGCAGCAAATGGAGAGGCAGAAAGAAAATCAAGAGCTTCTCCTAGCAGAGCTTTATAATCTTAAAGTACAGTTAGCAGAGGTAATGTGAACCTTTAAGACATGGATATGAACTGGAACTTCTAATATTTCATATATCTGGCCAACTTTCATGGTTCAATGTGTCTTAAAAAATCATAAGTATAATTGCATTACATTTTATGTGCTGCATTTGCTGTGAGGATGAAACCTATTTCTTGGGATAACATCATTACTATTATCCCATATTTGTATGCAAATAAGGAGATAAGTCAGTGCCAGTGAATTGGTCGATCTTAGATCATATGGGAGAATTTGATACCACATAAAATTGTAATTCTATTCTGCTTGTATTTGTTTATAAACATTTATATTGTTGCATTTGCACGGTTTCTAATATGAGATGCGTTTTTGTTTTTAGAATGTCACATTAGATAATGAAAATGCCATAACAGAAAGAGAACAAATGCTTTTAGATGAAGTAGAATCACTAAAGAAGCAATTAATATCTGGGAGAGAGAAGCAACTCTCCGAGCTAAAAAGCAGCAGTACTCAAACACAGGTAGTGTTGACATGGACTGTCTTTTGCTGGTCTGGAATGTAGATACAATGGCATTGTGACTTTGCAGTGTAGGTCATTTCCAGATGATTGTCAGATTTACTTAAATGGGAGTTGATCACATAGGAAGGTGGAGTTTAGCTGACATTATATTGAAAGCAAAGTCTTATTTTAATATTGCTATAGTAACATCCAACAGGGAAGCAAGAAACTATTTACTTAGCGTAACTATCTAATTCTTATAGGCAGTGACTAAAGTGCTTCCATTTCCAGTGTTAGATGTCTGATAACAGGATAGTTAATTATTATTTAGAATTGCTTGAAACTTTTGATTTATTTTTTAATGTTATAATATCACCATGAATTAGAACAGTATGGTGATTGCAGTATGACAGGATTTTTGTCTCTTTTTTCTTCTCTCCCATTACCAAAACTTACCCAGAATGAAAGTGTAAGTCAGACTGAAACTAAAGAGCATATTTTACAAGTTGAAGATGGAGAAGAAAAACATGAACAAATTTCTCTGGATGTTCTTTCAAAAGAAAGGTAAGCTGTTAGATAGGCTAAAATGTCTCAGATTTAGCAAGTACATTTTCTACAAGAAGAATAAGAAAGGTTTTTAATCTTGAAATTGTGTAAGATCGAGTTTAATAGGTCAGGGAAGATCAGGCTTTCCCAGACTCCACAATTTCATGGTGGCTGAGAACTTTGAGGCTTATAGCAGTAACATCAAGAGAACAGTAATTGGGGAGGATTTATGGAAATAACAGAATTATGCTTTCATAAAAATGAAGCTAAATAATATGTCTGTAATTCTGTTTTTATTTCAAGACTTGTTTAAATGGACTTAGATTGAATCCTTGTCTTTCAGATCGATTTAGAATTTAATTACTAAATTAAATATATAGCAGCATTTTACATGTGCTTGTGTATTATATATGGAAGTGCTTTGTCTGTATTTTAAAAAATTTAACTCCATATTATACTCATACCTTTATTTGAAATGTTTATTTATAATTTGACCTGAGAGATTAAATGAAACTTTCTAATATTGTTTGCCATCTTCCTTGCACTTTATCATTTCCATTACAGCATTTCCCCTTTCCTACATACATACACAAATAGTCACTTTAAAAACTAAATTATCTAAGGTAGCATATCTTTCGTTCTTGATACCTTCAACCAGTCAGATGTTGTCTAAAGCAAATGAATTATTCATTAGATTTAGACACTGTCTGACTGGCTGAAGGTATCAAGAACTAAAGATGTGCTACCTTAGATAATTTAGTTTTTAAAGTGACTATTAAATTTGTGTTCTTTGTTCAATTTCTCTGTCCTTCCAGTGGATTAATCCATTCGTATTAATTATTTTTCATACCCTAATTAAAAGTATTTTTTTTAGAGTAGTGAAATTTTCTTCCAAACCATAAATACAGTTGTGGTGTTGAGGTATCATGAAACATGAGTACTAAAGCAATCCTAATCATAGTTTTTAGGGAGTTGTCCTGAATGAACACTAGGTCTTATTTCTGAATAAGCATGATAAAATAATAAGAGCTGTTTTGGATCAAATCAAAGGATCATTTAGTCCAGCATTCTGTTCCTCCAATGGCCAACCAAATGCCCACAAACACTGTATAATTGCAAGAGCTTCTTCCTACTTCTATTCCCCCACTACTGCAGATAAGAGGCATGTTATTTCTAAAACTGAAGATGATATACACTAGCCACAATATGTAGCTATTGATAGCTTTATCTGCCATGGATTTATCTGTTTGCCTAGGCTAGTGGTCATGGTCACATATTATGGGATCCACCTTTACAAATTATTCATTCCTACGTAAAGAAATTATTTGGTATATACTGTAAACATGCTCATTCATTTGGGAATAACTGCCATTTAATTCAATGAGCTCAGTTAAAATATATCACATTGCACAGCACATATGCTACTGAATGCATTCTAGTTATTAAGTACTGTATTTTTAATGTCAAAAATACTTTTATAGTTACTATTTTTTCTGAAAAATAACTTGTAACATGAAAAATTGCTTAGAAAACCTTTATCAGTATATTTGGGATACTGTAGTACATTTCTTACATTCAAGGGAATCTTTGATATTCTCTTGATCATGGTCTTTTATTATCTAAGATCAAATGTGATACACTTGGAGGATGTGGGGTAGGATTTAGTACTCAGTTCTTCAGTTTTAGCAAATTGGTAATCTTATTTGTTGCTGAAACAGAATATGTTCCCTAAGTAAAGTTTATATACATTCTGATGCTAGCAAATATTTTAATTCAATAAACAAACTTATGGAAGATAATTTTCTGCTTCCAATTCATAATTTCTAAATTGTGAAATCCATCCCTATTTTTTAATTTATGTCTTGTTCTAAATGACTTAATTAAATAGCGCCGTGAGTCCTCATTTAAAATAAAGGCCTAGTCTTTGTGTAATAGACAAAATGTGGAAATAATACTCCATAATATATGTTAACTGGAATTCTTTTTGTTTTATGAGTTCAGATGTGCCTTGCAGAAAGCCAGTAACAGACTGATGAAGATTCTGTTGGATATTGTGAAGACTACTGTTGCTGTAGAAGAAACAATTGGACACCATGTTGTGAAACTGCTAGATCAGTCACCAAAATCTCAGTTCCCTTTTAAAAGTCTTGCATGGGAGGCAAGAGCAGAAGACATCATAAAACCAAGCATCTATGTGGGATATGAACCAGGTACTTGCAGTAAGGTTATGTTCTAGGGATTTTATGTGATAAGTATTTGTGATATTTAGCATTAGTAATTCCAAGCTGAAATGTCTTCAGGGACCCTAAAATTCAATTTCTCAGCAAATACTGTATGAAAACTTAATATTTCTGATCCATAAATAATGTAAAGTCATAATTTGTAACCATTTGCAGTTTTTTCATCCTTGAATCCACAATTCATGTTGTTTTCAAAGTTATGCTAATTTCTTAGATATGCTTGGAAATTTCTAATTGCATATCAGATAATTAATTAGTAATAGACCATAACTGCAGATTAATGGGATCTTAATGGTGACTCTACTATCTCACTGCCATAACATCAGTCATGTCAGCTATCATCAAGGCTCAGGTTAGTTTCAGTAAGAAATTATATACATTTTTTAAAAAAAATATTGCCTATCAACTGTAATTAATGTGACATTTTTGTAGCCAATATCCCTTTGTATCTTAGTAGTGGAAAAATATACCCTCTGTCTGTCATTCTCTCAACTTGAATCCCATAAAGAAAATTTACATATTTTCTGTAATGATTTACTGTATACTAAGGGTGTGCAAAAGTTTTGAATAGAAACTGTTTTAAGATTGAAGTGCCCCACTTCAAACTTAAAACAGCAGTTTGAGTTAAACACAGGTTGTTCAGACCTTACTGAATATGTTTTAAGCTTGAAATGGGGCTGTATTGAGCTTGGAATGCTTCTGGTAAGATTCAGGCACCTGTTCTGTCTTCAGAACAGTTGACCTCTAATATAAATACTTAGAGAGGTCTGATGATGTCTGTGTACAGACAAATAGACACCATTGGTAGGACAGATTCATTCTCCCTCAAGTTTCACAAATCTCCCCTGGAGGATTAGAGTTCTTCTAGAACAAAATTGGTGAAGGTGCATGGCGGAGGAGTAGGAAGAGTATTCCTGTTCTATGAATGATGTAGCATTAGATGACACCTCCTAGAGATGTAGAGTTGTGATAAAGTAGACTCAGCGGGTAAGACGCCAGGCTTGTCGATCGGAAGATCGCAAGTTCGGAGGTTCGAATCCCTAGCCTCGCATGACGGAGTGAGCTCCCGCACTAGCCCCAGCTCTTGCCAACCTAGCAATTCGAAAGCATGCAAAAGCAAGTAGATTAATAGGTACCACTTTGGTGGGTAGGTAACAGTGTTCCGCGTGCGTCATGCCGGCCACATGACCATGGAAGCAACTTCGGACAACGCTGGCTCTTCGGCTAACAAACGGAGATGAGCACCGGCCCCTAGAGTCGGACACAACTGCACAAATGTGTGGGGGCAACCCGTGACCCTTTGGGTCATCCTTTCAGAGTTATTTCCTTACCGAAACAGAGAAACAGAATAACCACAGGCGGGCAAAACACGCATTGGGAGCAGGAGCAACTTCCAACTTCCTGCCGGCTTCCCCATTGACTTTGCTTGTGGGAAGCTGGCAGGGAGAGTCAGAAATCACTTCTCCTCCTTGGCTGAGCCACAGAACTGCCTTGCTGGGAGGAGAGGGAACAAAGAGAGCTGCAGACTGCAAGGAAAACTGCACCCCATCCTGGTGTGTCCCCAAGGACCCTCTCCCTCCAGGGAGGAAGAGGGCTTACCTGTCGACTGCCAGCGCCCACCCCAGCCAGCCTTACCTCGCCAGCAGGCATCCAAGTTACTCCCTCGTCCTTCCCTCACCACCCACCACTGTTAAGAGATTTCAGATTTCAGTCTCGATTCCAAAGCAGCCAGTCACTGCTCACCCGTTGGGCCTTGCCGCCAGCCGATTGGGCGTAGGGGCCAGAGGGAGGCAGGAAAGAGGGCAGGGATATGCCCCTCCCATCTACCCTTGTGCCACGCAATCTACGGGTTTCTGGGAAGTGTAGTTGGAAGGAGCGGTGGTGCTGAAGCAGCCACAACTTTGCCAAATTTCAATCCCACAGGAGTAATGGGTTCTGGATTTTGGACGCATTCTGTAAGTTATCCCATTTGAGGTACCTTGGTTCAAAAATTGTTGCCCTATGATGCACCGTTTCAGTCAATTGAAAGTTACAGACAGACAGACACAAGACGTAGTGTATCGATTAAAACAACCTGAGATGGCTGTTGTATGAGTGATGTAGCATTAGATGACACCTCCTAGAGATGGAGAGTTAGCGATAAAGTAGACTTTAGCAATGTTTTAAAACAACTTGAGATGGCTGTATTTGATTCTTGTCAAAAAAAAAAAGGATAGGGTATGTAACTTAGTTGAATACATTAAATGTACTATCTAAATGTACTATATAAATTTAAGATATTACTATGGAGTCCTTGGTGCTCTCTGAGCCTTGTTATTTTCTTGCAGACGTTTCATTGCCAGGCTAGGCAACATCTTCAGTGCGAAAAACACAGTTTTTTTCACACTGAAGATGTTGCCTAGCCTGGCAATGAAACGTCTGCAAGAAAACAACAAGGCTCAGAGAGCACCAAGGACTCCACAGTTCAACCCTGAGCTACAAATATTCTCTTAGATATTACTATGTTACAAAAACTGATGGAAAAATTACTTAACTTGGCTACTTAATCTTACACTTAAGCAAGAATCAGAAATCAAACATCTTCAGAAGAGATAATTTATATATATTTTAACACAAGACCCTTGTCTTAAAAATAGATAAATTATATTGCTCCCATATGTCTATGAAGGTTCTCAGTCATCCAGGTGGAATTGTCTGTAGCTTGAATCATGTCAACTGGATTTCTATTTTCTTAGTGGAAACGTTTCGCTCCTTATCCAAGGAGCTTCTTCAGTCTGAGCAAAGTTGGTAAGGGAATCCTAAATATGTTCCTAGGTAGCTGTGTGACCTTACACCTGGGGCTAGGTCATGGTTATATTGAGATGTAATTTTTAAGTCCTTTTATCATCTAATGGAGGGTCGTTAAAATCACCATGCTGCTGTTGAGCTTCTGAAATGGTCTTAATCTTCCTAGGCACAGAAGACAACACGGGGAGGAAGATGGGGGAGAGTTTGTGCCTGAGGCCCCCACCTCTATTCAAGGAAGGATTTTCCAAGTTGGCATAAATGGATTCCTTGACCCCTCTCTCAAACCACCTATCTTCTCTGTCTAAAATGTGAACATTAATGTCCTCAAATGAGTGTCCTTTTTCTTTTAGATGAAGATAAACTGCTGACTCTGGTCCTGTGGTGTTATTTCTCCTGTGTTGGGCCATCCTCCTGTACATAGGTTGTTTGGTTTCTCCAATGTAGAGTTCAGAGCACTCCTCACTGCACTGGATTGCATAAACTACATTGCTTTTCTTATGTTTTGGAGTTTGATCTTTGGGGTGTACAAGCCTCTGTCTCAGTGTGTTGGTGGGTTTGAAATATACAGGTATGTGGTGTTTGCCAAATATCCGTTTTATCTTTTCAGACACGCCAGCCATGTAGGGAATGACCAGGTTCTTTCGTTTACTCTGAGTCTCAGCCCTATCTGTCGCTGTTTTAGGTCTGGTAGATTTAGATTTGGTGAAGGCCCAATTTGGATATCCACAGGCCTTCAGGGCTGTTCTCAGGTGCTGATTTTCATTCTTTTTGGAATCCATGGAGGTGGGGATGGTTTCTGCTCTGTGTGACAATGTCCTGATGACTCCTAGTTTGTGCTGCAGTGGATGGTGGGAGTCAAACATCAGATATTGATCTGTGTGTGTGGGTTTCCTGTAGATCCCTATTTCTAGCTTGCCACCGGTCCCAATGAGGACTTCACAGTCTAGGAATGCCAGTCTGTTGTCCTTGGTGTCTTCTCTGGTGAAGCTAATGTTGGCATCTATAGTGTTTATATGGTCCGTGAAGGCCTGTACTTCCTGGGCCTTGATTTTGACCCAGGTGTCATCCACATACCTAAACCATGTTGTCTTCTGTGCCTAGGAAGATTAAGACCATTTCAGAAGCTCAACAGCAGCATGGTGATTTTAACGACCCTCCATTAGATGATAAAAGGACTTAAAAATTACATCTCAATATAACCATGACCTAGCCCCAGGTGTAAGGTCACACAGCTACCTAGGAACATATTTAGGATTCCCTTACCAACTTTGCTCAGACTGAAGAAGCTCCTTGGATAAGGAGCGAAACGTTTCCACTAAGAAAATAGAAATCCAGTTGACATGATTCAAGCTACAGATATATTGCTCCCATGTTTACACTGCATGAGGCAGATTGGGGATAGGGGGAGTCTGAGAATATACAGTAGATCTCAGCTAAGCTATGTTCTCAAATCATACAGCTAGATCCATTGGAGTGTTATGCAATGACTGTCCTGATAAAATTTAACGGTGTGCTATTATTGGTAAATGTACTGTATATATCCGCCTTTGGGAAATCTCCAAATTAACAGTTTATGGACCAAAGTAGAAGTTTACCTAAACAACTTCATACTTGCATAGCCTTTTGCTTATGTAATTGATTACATAAGTGATTACAATGCAAGGGTGGAGTCAAATGATAAAATATCTTTTGCTAAGTTTTCCCATAATTTTCCTGATCTAAGCATAATCTCTCCCTTACTTTATTGGCAATCTAAGGATTGCTAAGGGGGTATGTTTATTACAAATATTTAATAGGCTAAATTTATATCCATTGAATAGATCTATCAGCACTGATTACCCTACTAAATTCTCACATTGGGCTGGTGAGAGACCCTTCTTGATTGATTATGCTGCAATCTCAGGGAATTTGGTCCCTTCCATAGAAAAGTGTTGCCTAGATAGTGAAGCTGATGGTGACAATTTCCCTAGTTAGTAGTAAGAGCAGTTGATTGTTTATTTTTAGAATCTGACTCTACTGTCAATATGGCACCAGATTTAGGGCTCCTCCTGCTAAGTGGACACAAATTTTATACTACAATAGACTTCAAAAAAATTTCAAAGTAGTAATCCACGTTGCTTTTCTGCATTGTCTTCTGCAGTTCTGCCTTAAAGAAACATAAATTCTTGGGTGCCCATGTTTACATTCCAATACACTTCAGAAAAACAAATCTCATTTCAAAGTAGCAATTCTGCCTTAACCTGATTGCCTTAACCTGATAGCCAGACTAAAAGAATAAATCCAATAGATTTCTCGTTTAAATTTCATAGATTGTTTTAGAAATAAAGACCTGCTGTCTCTGCAAATAATGTTCTTCTACTGTCGCTGCACAATTGTGCACCACACAATGTGATCTTATACAAGAACGTTAACTTTGCCTGAAACCGAGGGTGATTGTTTTGCTGTATTTCTTCTTTTATTATATATGTGTATGTGCATGCGTGTGGATTTAGTGCTTTAAAAGTGGCATATATTTTTAATTAAATAAACTATCACACACAGTGGTCAATAGTGCCATTTTTCTGTGTTGGGTGGGAATTAAATTTATTTCAAGTCATTTGAACAGAGATGTGCAAATGACTCTGAAGGGGCAAACTGCCTCTGAAAAGCTGGTATGCTGTTTGGAAATTAATCTGTTGGCACAAGATTTAGCTGAAGCCTTGGCTGGTCCAGGAGTTACAGCTTTTCCTAAAAAAAGTTGACGTCACCTCAATAGCATATGCTCTGTTTAAATACCTGATTACCATAAATTGCATTAGACCTCAGTACTCAAAGATAGTTTGTAAAGTGCAGTATACTTAGAAAGCATTTTCAAATCATGTTACACCTTATCGTTGCCATCCACCTTAGCTTCCTATTCATTCCCCAGCTTAAGGTGTATTATTTCATCTTGTGGGCAAAAACATTTGGGAACAAGTTTGAAAATCACCTACATCTGTACAAGCTTACAGAGGTTTTAAGGTCGACATCTGAGACCTTACTTAACTGCTAGAGCAGTGAGATATTTATTTATTTATTTTTATTTTATTTATTTTATATCCCTCCTCCTTTTTCCCCAACAACAACAACCCTGTGAGGTGAGTTGGGCTGAGAGAGAGTGACTGGCCCAAGGTCACCCAGCCGGCTTTCATGCCTAAGGCGGGACTAGAACTCACAGTCTCCTGGTTTCTAGCCCATTGCCTTAAATTAAATATTGGGCTACATATCTATAGATACCTTTAATAAAGATTTTATCTGCTGCTTTTAATGTTTATTTTTTGCATTAGTTCTATTTATTTTGCTTTTTATTTAATTTTTAGAATGTGTGTGCTTTGTACTTTTAAATAATGTTTCATTTAGCCTTTGCCTTTGCATTATATGTCCAAAATATTTAAGCTTCAGCTTTGTTATTAGTGCTTCCTGAGAGCAGACTGGTTTTACATCTAGTTTTGATTGATTTGCTCTTCTTGTGGCCCAAGGTATTCTCAACAATTTTCTCCAGCATCACAATTCAGAATTATCAGTTTTTCTTTCTTTAGCTTGTCCGATGGTCTAATTTTCACAACTATATATTAGTACTGGAAAACATGGCCTTGACAATGTTTTCCAGTACCAATGTACTGGAATTCATTGTCAGTGTGATTTGTCTGCACTTGAATGTTCTGCTTAGATCTGTCGTGTTTCTTCCAAGTAGCAGACTTCTGTTTAAATTTCCTGACTATAGTCAACAAACCCCTGAATTTTTGAGCCTAGGAATATAAAGCCTATTTCACCTTCTTTACTGTGTGTTTGCATTGGATTGGCATTGCCTGTTGGCATAATCTTGTTTTTGTAATTTTGAGCAACAGACTAGCTTTTGCACTCTCCTTGAACAAGAGTCTCTTTAAGTCTTCTTAGCTTCCAGTAATCAAAGTGAAGCTGTCAGCATATTTTAATTCTAGATTATGTTTCTTCTAGTCCAGGATTTGTAATGATATATTCTGCATATAAGTTAAATGAAATATTTTATATCTGCATATCAAATAAATAAGGTGACAATATACAACCTTGGTGCACTCTTCCCAATTCTGAACTATTTTCTTGCTCTGTATTCCCTTGTAACTGTTGTTCCTTGGCCACCATATGCATTCTTCAATAGGCAGATGAGGTGACCTAGTATGCCCATGTTTTTGAAGGCTGCCACAATGTCTTCTGCACAGTCAGAAACCCTTTCATACTCAATAAAGCAAAAATAGGCATATTTCTGGAACTCCCTATTTTCTCCTTGTTCCATTATTTAAAAGGTGTAAATCAGCACAGATCTTGCTGATTCAGTAATTAAAATCTATGGAATTTTGAAGGAATACTGTAGTATTACTTATTCCAAAGTAGTTATGACAGCAGAACACATCAAACCATCCAGTAAAATTTTCCCTAAAGATCAAGATTAAAGGGTATGATAAATGAATTTAAGTACATGAGTGAAATATTTTAACTTTTCTTGAGGATTTAAAAATATTAGAATTCTGTGGTCTATAATTTAGCTAACAAGGATGTGTTTCTGTTTTCATGAGGAGCATAATAACTGATAGGCAAAACTTATTTACTAAACTACTTAGTACCACTAAGTTCAAATGGGTGGTGATAGCTAATCATCCTTAACTGATCTTTAAAAAGCTAAGCAGGTTGGATCTGGTTAATACTTTGCTGGCAGACTACCAAGAAATACCAGGGCTATTGGCTTGACTGGAGAGTTAACAGAAAAAAACCTCCCAGAAGGTGGCACTAGCAAAACTACATGGGCATGCCCATAAACTTGCCAGGAGTTTTGTTTATAGATCACATTTATAGGCTTCCCAACTCAAAATTACTCTGAGTCAGTATTACTCAATGGGAACTTGACTTTTTCCTTTTTAAGTACAGGTTTCCCTTGCTTTTTTGGCGTGGTGACTCAGCGGGTAAGACGCCAGGCTTGTCGATCGGAAGATCGCAAGTTCGGAGGTTCGAATTCCTAGCCCTGCGTGCGGAGTGAGCTCCCGCAGTAGCTCCAGGTCTTCCCAACCTAGCAATTCGAAAGCATGCAAATGCAAGTAGATGAATAGGTACCACTTCGGTGGGTAGGTAACAGCGTTCCATGCGTGTCATGCGGCCACATGACCGCGGAAGCGTCTTCGGACAATGCTGGCTCTTCGGCTAACAAACGGAGATGAGCACTGGCCCCTAGAGTCGGACGCGACTGCACAAATGTGCAGGGGGAACCTTTACCTTTACCTTTTCCCTTGCTTTATTGACTTCATTATGCAATTGATTGCTTTCATCCAAGAATTCATCTTACGCAAAAATGTTAGGAGATTTGTGCCAGCATAGTCAATTTGCACCAAAAGTCTCAAAACATAGCAAGCTTACTTCCCACCAAAACAGCTTTTCACCGAAACCCCTTTCTGCCCTCACTTGCTCATTTATCATTGTTTTGTGCAGTTTTTCTAGTTGTGTGTCCTGTTTCCCACTGCAATAGCTACTACCGTTACTATGGGGTCAAAACAATCATCAACATTTTGTCCAACTCTCTTACCCAAAATGAAAAAGAGAAGGACCCATAACCCTAGAAACAAAGTTGCCTGGTGAAAGACGAGCTTCTAAGCTGAGTGAATCTACTCTGCACAATATAATGAAAATTCATAATGTTGTATATTCTACCTCTTTGTCTGCCATGGTAACCATGTGCATTAGAAATCCAGCTGTAGAAAAGATGGAGAAAATGCTTTTCCTCTGCATAGAACATAAGACAAGGAAGAAATGTTGTGCTTAGGAATAAGATTTTTAAAATGTATGAGCACATTTGTCAATACATTTGGTTTACAAAATTTGATACTATACCCCACAAAACCATTTTCTCTACTGATTCAGTGTCTTGCTTTATGCGATTTTGCTTTATGAAAAGTTTTCAGTAAACATAACCCTAGCATAAAGCAAGGGGAGGGTGGGAGCTGTATTTTTAAATATCGAGCTCTGGAAACCTGCTCTCATTCTTCCTGTCTACAGAGAGATGGAACACTCAGTGATCTTGAGTGTGTTGTTTTAGCCTCAAAAAATAGTGTCAAGAATGTATATTCTGAAACTAAAATCTGGGTATTGTGCAGTGCACACAGCAGTGAAGTTCAGGTTTTGCCCTTAATTATCAATACTCATTGGTCTTTGCTCATAGTGTAGAATACCCAATAACTAATGTATCCTTTTATTTGACTGTATTTTTCTGTAGCTCTGCTTACTGTACTCCAGGTTGTTATTTGTCAGAAGCTGAGCAGGGTCTCTTGCCTGGTCAGTACTTAAGATGGGTGAACTTCAAAGAGCATCAGTTGCATCAGTAAGTGGTGTTGATGGCTCAGTAGGGGGTATATCTTCCCTCAACTCAGTCTTAACCAATGTTTTGGTATAGCATTGACAAACAATATCCTGGATGTCCATTGCAAAGGTCCTTTCTGCTCTGAGGATATTAAAGCCCTTGTAATACATGTTGACACCCAGAGGCCTTTCATCTTCTGGCCACTGAAGTATTATATTTTTCATATTATTCAAAGTGTGAGTGGTTAAGTCTGTAATATTTTTTAAGCATTGCTTTCTCTAAATCCATTGCATAATAAATTGGCTGATAACGTGTCAGAAATCCTTGAGGAAATTGCACATTGTGCCTATGAGTTTAATTTCTACAGGACATGGAAGTGCTTTGAAATCCTGTGCAGATGAAAGGTGCCAAGTGAACATAAATTAAATTCATCCAGTTACTCATTTCATTCATATAAAACAATGTATTTTATTTTTATGGAGTGTTGCAATTTTATAGTATTTTTGTTAGCTTTACAAAAGTTAAAAGGAGATATATAACAGTAGCTAACATTAAGGAAAATATTTCAGAAATGCTATAAAGAAAAAATAAAAAGTGGTACCAACTTTATGCTGTTTAAAACATAAGCAGGACGTTTGGGGCTTTTACTGAACCAGTTAGTTTTCCAAAAGAAATGACCAGGGAACACTCTTAATTATCCCTCTTAAGGACCATTGAATTGCACTAAGTCACATTTAAGTACTTTGGGCTGATAAATTTTGTCCGTAGAAATTTGAAAAAAAAGGTTTGTATTTATACATCTATTAGGGCCATGACCTCCCTCACCCCACATGCATACGTATGTTTGTTGTGATACTGTGATGTAAAGTACAGCTTTCCATTATATCCTAATGACAGGTCAGGGATTTTAGCCTTCTTTTTATCAAGCATATTTATACTTGATCAAGGGTGGCTGTTTCATTGGAAACAAGTTTTTTCCAATTGGTGCTTTAAATGTAAAGCCTCAGAGCAACATTTGCTTCCTTGCTCACAGTAGGTTATATTTTTAAAAAATAAAGATTAAGATTGGTGAAATCTAATAAAAAAGATAAAAGATAGAGATAGCATGGTTGACCCTTTAAAATTTAGTTTCTGCTGGGAAATCTAAAGGACTTGATTTCTCACATGAAAATGAGAGGGGACAAAAATTGGCAGTTTAATACACTTCCAAAAAAACATCAGAACAGCCTATATAACACCTAAGACAACAGTTTTTCATTTGCAGTGGGATGTTTTGAGAAATTTTGGGCTAGAAATGTTTCAGAATGAAACATTTTGGCACATCTCTACCCAACTGCGGTCACATATTGTTTAAAATACTACTACTGAATGAAGCAATTTTCATGTCACTGATTTTGATGAACGTATTTTTATATATTTGTGCACATAATAGCTAACTGTTTATATTACTCTGCAGACATAATTTATAACTCACTATTCATATTTATTTGATAGTCTAGCTCTAATCGTAAATAGACATGCATGGGATACAACCTCATTTCTACATCCCTGAGTATCAAAACACATTAGGTTTAGAGGGATCTGCTTCAGAACATCCTCCAGCACTCTAGAGCAGAGCTTTGCAAACTTTTCATGTTGGTGACACACTTTTTAGACATGCATCATTTCACGACACACTCTTGCAGCAGGGCATCATTTCGCGACACACTCTTACAGCAGGGCACAAGGCAGGCACTAGGACCTGCGCAGAATCACAGCAGGTTTGGAGGCAGCAAGGCACAAGGCAGGCACTAGGACCTGCGCAGAATCCTGGCAGGGCAGCTTTGGAGGCAGCAAGGCACAAGGCAGGCACTAGGACCTGCGCGGAATCCTGGCAGGGCTCGGAGGCAGCAGCAGCCGTGACACACCCAGACACTGCAGCCGACACACTAACGTGTCCTGACACACAGTTTGGAAAGCTCTGTTCTAGAGCATATTTTTGGTGGATGGAAATGATTGGCAAAAGAAAGATGTTTGATCCATGAAGAGTTCATGCTAAGAAAAGGAAGGTGGAATCATGTATCTTTCATTAGTAGGATACTTTGCTAGATTAAACATCTTCAGTGATCAGGTTGTTTTTATTTCACATAAATGTATATTAAAGCCTTTGTATTCCACTGATGATGATGATAATCTATTTTCAATTGATGAATTAAAAATGTTCAAAAATAATTTATTAGTGGCACAATTTTAGTGTTACTGTCTCAAAATGAAATTTAAATGCAATCAGATTATGATCTGTGTGCTTGCTGTGTGCAGTTGCTTATACTAGACAAATAACTGTAAACCCTAAATAGAAGGCAATGGTTGAAATATAACCATATACTTTTTGGTTAGGTAAATAGATAGATTTAACCAATTAGATAAGTTTTCAGAAATGTGCTGATATCCAGATATTTTTCTTCTGTTAGTATCTCCTTTTCTATTGCCTGTCTGCTTTGTAACTAACTGACCTTGTTTGTGTAATTTTATTGCAAGATGTAATTAATTCTGTTATGTTCTTCATTCTCAGTGGAAATATTTATGTTTATTATACAATTTGTTTGATCATATTCATTATTTGTATATGAACAGATGCTACTGGTGTTAGAATCAAAAAACAAAGAGGGACATTGGGTTTTTAAATTTTTTTTTGTTATACAGAAAGGTCATCATCTCAGTATATTGGCAATGATCTCGAAAGTCATGACAATACCATGTGGTCAGAAGTCACAGATGAAGGGTTTGAACTCACCCAGTTCCTTGGCATGGAAATAGATGCAAAAAATGAAGAACTAATTCTAAATATCAATACCCGACTTCAAGCAGCATTTGAAAAACTTCTTGAAACAATAAATGAAACTGCTAATCAGGTAATATTGTTTAATTGTAGCACTGCAAGAATGTTTGAGTAGAGAAGAAAAAAATGTACAGTATTTGATACAGAAATCAAGAAACAGTTTCCTTAATTTCTGCATACATTTTAAAAATATTTCCTGGGTTTTTTTTTAAAGGTTTTCTGAGAGTAGTTTCTTGCATTGACTTTTTACTATGATTACAAATTAGATTCTTTCTTATTTACTTAGATTCTTATTTATAATGCATCCTCTATTAGCGGTTAAGACGCCGGGCTTGTTGATCGGAAGGTCACAAGTTCGGAGGTTCGAGACCCTAGCCCCGCGTGATGGAGTGAGCTCCCGCACTAGCCCCAGCTCTTGCCAACCTAGCAATTTGAAAGCATGCAAATGCGAGTAGATAAATAGGTACCACTTCAGTGGGAAGATAACAGCGTTCCGTGCGCGTCATGCTGGCCACATGACCACAGAAGCATCTTTGGACAACGCTGGCTCTTCAGCTAACAAACGGAGATGAGCACCGCCCCCTAGAGTCGGACACGACTGCACAAATGTGCGGGGGGAACCTTTACCTTTACCTTTAATGCATCCTCTATTTAAAAATTAAATCACAAGTTTGAAAGGCTCTTATCAGGCTATTAGTATGTTTCAAGCTGCTTATTCAGTTGGGAAAGTTTGTCTCCAAAAGGTGTTTTGGGGTGTACAGGAGCACAAATATAGTATCTGCAACTGTATAAAGCAGCTGCATCTTTTTTCAAGGTCACGTGGCAGCTGCAGCTGACAGCTATGTGAGCCTAGGAAAAGCACAGCTGCTTCAAAAATTGTAGGCAGGTGTTGTGTTTGTGCTCCCACTATTCCAAAGCAATTTTTTGGAAAGTACTGAAGTATTTTTATTCTCCTTACCTCTCATCAGGAACATGATGTTTAGAATAATAGATGCATATCAAGTTATAACCCAAAATTTGTGTACTAAACATGTTTTCCTCCCTGCTTCAATAATTATTGGGCTAGGTAACATTTCTAATTGAACATAAAATGATGTTTGAAAAAAGCAATGAACCATAGTAAATATACTTTTTAAATGGCTCTTATTTAAGTTTGAAGCAAAAAATATGGACTCTGTGAAGTACATTTTATTACAATAACCACTATGGAATTCCCTTCTCCTCCCCCCAAAAAAAGATGGTGGGTCAAACACACTTTTTAACTTTACAAGCATACCTATGTTCCAAGATAACTATGTTATCTCTATCGAGTTCCATTCTGATAATTCAGTATCTTAAAGTCTGTATTGTCTTCCAAGCCAACGAGCAAAGATTGCCAATCAAAGGTTGACCATTAAGTACATATTTTATTATTTTCTTCTCACAAGATGTACTATATAATTATTTTTTTATTCTTTATCTTCTACTGTGCCAGGAATTCCAAAGGAATGGTTATATGGATAATGTCATTGTGTTATGACAGAAAAATCTAAGAACAGTCTGAATTTGTGACAAGTAACTCATTTACTTTCTAGAACAGAGCTTTCCAAACTGTGTGTCGCGACACAAAAGTGTGTCGCCACACACAGTCTGGTGTGTCGCCACACAACCCGGAAGCGCTGATCATTATCAGCGCTTCCGGGTTTTCCCGCGGCGACACACCAACGGTGGTGCGCAAAAACCTGAAAGCGGCAGCAGCGCTTCCGGGTTTTTGCATTCTGCCGCAATGGCGGCACTTCCGGGTTTTCCCGCGGCGACACACCAACGGCATTTGGTGTGTCGCCACGGGAAAACTTTGGAAAGCCCCGTTCTAGAAGTACAAGTGGTCCTTGATTAACGACCACAGTTGGGACCGGAATCTCAGTCGTTGAGCGAATTGGTCATTAAGTGAGATGCCCACGTGACTCCTTCACTCAATGACTGCAATCCCAGCACTCCTGGTTGCGGTCATTAAGTGATCTCCTGAGTCGTTAAGCGGACAGAGCAAAAGTGCTGCCTGCCGAAGGGTTTCCCCTCCCTTCCATGCACGGAGGAGAAATCCTTGGTGGGGCTGGAGGAACGAAGCAGAAATCTTCAGGATTTGAGCTTTGTTCCTAAAGCTCCACAAAGGGTTTCCCCTCCCCTCCGTCTCCTCTGCTTGCAACCTTCCCTGCCGGCTTCCCCTACCATCTCTCTTGGAATTGGTTCCACTGTTGAACTACCCTTATTGTTAGAAATGTTTTTGTAACGTTGAGTTGGAATCTGTAATGTCAATCTGCTATTCCTTGTCCAGCAGTCTGGAATGATAGACACCTTTTGTGTGTCATCTAGATATTAAAGAGTGCTGTCACCCCCTTAGTCGTCCCTTTCTATTAATTTCTATCAATTTTAGTTTAAAATTAAGAAAAATTAAATTATTTCAAGTATGAGGTGCTAATTAGAATAATTTATTTTCTGGATGTGATTTTTTAAAAAACCAATTAAAAGGATCAGGACATCACGAAGCTTTTCAATTCCTTCAAAACATTCATTTATGAGCTCTGACTTGGCTTTTGAATCTAGTTGGACAAGGTTTGATGTGGGTGTGTTAATTCAAATTCCAAAACCCTGTGTACCTGCAGTAAAGCAATCTAGCCACTCCTACTGTCCTGACCTTTTCCTCAGCATTGAGACAACAGCTTTTGCTTTGTACAATGAAGTTTATCTGATTTCAGAGTGGCTTTTCCTACAACTTAAGGAAAAAGAAAAGGCTAAATAGCATTTTAATTTCGTATGTTAGTGACTTACTTCAGTAGAGAATTTTAAATACTGACAGGTGCTGCAGGGTTTTTTTGTGATGGTCCGGCTGCTTGCTGCAGGATATGTTACCCAATTATGAAGATAATCCTTTATTTCGATGAACGCTTGCCTTGGTTATTTTTCTTTTTCTTTTTTTCCAATGCTTTTTCTATTTGGTTCCATGAGAGGAAATGGCAATTTGGTGAAGTCTGCAAATATTGACACTTTTTTTCTTGACTGAATGTTTACCTGGAACTTCCTGGTTGCTCATCTGAGTGTTAACTTGTAATTCCTCGCTCTGCAGCAGTCAGATAGTTGATGAACTACATTGTTGTTTCACCCAGAACAGTTAAAGCTTTTAAACCAAGGAAAGTTGTTTGATGAATAAGAGCTGCAATAGGTTACTCTGAAATGGATTCCTACCGTACATACTGGACATCAAATATATATAGCGGTCTAAGGTCAGAAAAAAGTCAAGAAGAAAATACTTTAGAAGTTGAATCTCGTGTCCCTTTACCGTATCCTTTTCCTTTCACTGCCCAATTGGATGATGATCATTCTGTGGTTGTCAATACATCACTTTTTTATGTAAAGCAAAAGAAAAATGGACATAGATTAAGAATTGTTTCAAAAATTTCTTTGCCTACACCCCCTTATTCAGTAAGTATGACAAAATAGAGAAATCACTTTTTTCCTTTTCTTTTACATGGATACTACAGACTATAATGGAGAAAGCTTTTAATTTATGTTAGCTGACAATATTTTTTTCTGTCTAATGTATTTTTTTTAATTTTGCAGAAGTATTTAATCAGATTTCTCTCAAATTGTTGACTTTATACATTGCAAAAATATTCAGTAATATAGTTATGTTATAAAGAGACCTTGATATAATGTCTTCCAGGGAGCTGCTATTTTATGCCCCTCACTTAAACCTTTTATATAAGTTCGATGTAACTCAATTGCAACTAATGATTAACTATAGAATTAATTTTAAAAAGTCAATATACAGGACATCTTGAACTAAACAAAATGTTTCTACAGCACAGCATTATAATAGTTGACAATGGAAAATATATTATTAAGTGAGGATCAGTGCATATTTTGGAAGAAGTTGCATATTTAACATGTGTGTGTGTTCTTAGTAATAATTTAATCTTTCATTTGACCTATTTTAAGTGAGGAAAATAATCTTAACTTTTTTTCTAATGTAGTACTTTAGTATGTGTTTAAGTAATGTAGGCTACACTAGAATAAATGTGTGCATTTTTGATAGGCTAAATATAAATTGAATTTTAAATTTGTAAATTATGAATTATTAAATTGTTATTAAATAAATTATATAAATATAAGCCAGTCCTTTAATTTGATTCCTGATACACTGTGCTGACACAGGTGAGCTGAAACCTGTAACTGTATAATGTAAGGAGAGAATGTAAGTATTTATACTGCTACCAGTTTTACTGATTTCATTTTGATTGTGGATCTTGGGAACTTGCTTCATGTCTTCAGATCATGTCTTCATTGTTAACATGTAATAGTATTAGTTTGTTAATATTTAAAAATTGATTGAAAATTACTGTATTAATTTTCCTCTTGGATAAACACACAGATTATGAGGTACATAGTCTGCTAGTCACAAATGTTGTACGGTGTGGCTATTCACCATTAACCACACTTAGAAAAACATGGGTGTGAGTTCTTTTATTTCCAAAAAGTAAATAAATGTATGTTCTGTCATTTTGTAATGTGAATGTAATGTGTAATTGCATGTGAAATGCCTGAAGTCTCATACTCTTTTTAGACAGCTAACCTTTTTCGCTTGCTAATCAGATATAAGGAAAAAGATCACATTTTTTAAAAGTAGTTTGTTGTCATACATTGATCTAAGAAAATTATGTTCCCATCAGGTAATTCTTTGTCATGGGTGACAACTGAATCCAGAGAGGCAGGATTTTAGGCATTTGCAGGAATGTGAAATATTGATCTTTGACATGTTTGGTTTTAGAAATAATATCCTTTCCATACATTTCATTTTAAAATTCTATCAGTTAAATAGATGCCATTTCTAAACTTTGAACAGTGGATGGAAAATATAGAATATGAATAATAGTGCTCACTGTCTCAAAGGAGCTTTAGATCCTGAAAAACATTGATTGTAAGATTGATTTTTCATTATGATTTTCTGACTTCTTATCTAATCAGACTTTTGAAATGATTGAGTACTTTCATATCTATATCTTGTTTTCACTGAGCAGTGTGGAAAGCAGAAAAGTATTAATAGGTGGAATTATTTGAGACATGAAAATTCAACCATCTTAATTAGAACATATCATGTCATACTTTTAGTAAAAGTTACTATATGTGGCACATGCTGAAGTTTATATTAATAATTGAAAGGTTTTTTTTTAATGTAACATGGTGTAAACTGGAGAGGTTCAATATCCGGTACTTGAACACGGATATGGACATGTGAGAGTCATTCATTGTACAAATATTTGTTTACCTTGTTAACCATAATGTATGAGGACAGTAAACTTCTCATTTCAAGTAACCTTCCCAAACTTGACATTCTTCTAATACAAGACTTTTTAAAATGTACATTAAGAATCATATTTTAACCTTTTAAATTCTATTTTAGCTTGAACATGCAAAAGCTACACAAACAGAATTGATGCAAGAATCCTTTAAATGGGAACATGAAGCTACTGAATTAAGCAAATGTCAAGAAGAATTACAAGAAAGGTTTGATGAAGAGGTCCGAGCTAGAGAGCAGATAGCACTGGAGCTTAGCAAAGCAGAGAGTAAGTAATTATCAATCAATCAAAGTTCAATCAAAGTTTATTGATTAGCCCTTAGGCCATATCAAAATACAAGATTAAACAATAAATGTTAATAAAACTATATAAAATTAATATAAAAGACAAATTGAATAAGAAGTAAATAAAAATACGGTAGTTAAGTATACATATAAGTGAAAATACACATCATATTTCCGTGTCACCCCTACAGTTTACCCCGATCAACCCCACATATGTAGATCTCAAGCATATTGATTTGCTTAAATACAGTGCTGTGTTATATGTTATTTTTGGGTCTTGGCCACACATAAAATATGTTGTTTTGATATGTGATTCCCAGTGGGTCGTTTGTTTAATGTATGGGCCAAGGTGCAGATATCTCACGTTCTTATACAAATTACAATTGAATAATATATGTGCTATATCCTCAATTTCAGGCTCTCCACATATACAAATGCGTTCATTATAAGGGATGCTGTTAAATCTCCCAAATCTGACCATTGTATCAAGCTGATCAAATCTAGCTCGGGTGAATACCTCCCTGAAATGTTTTGGCATTTGTATTTTTAAATAGTTGGCAATTTGAAAAGTGCGTTTATATCTGCTCAGCCATTTCAGATTGCCAACCTTGCTAAGCGTGGCTATATCTTTTTGCACTTCTATATCCAATATTCTTTGTATAACACTCTTTTTGACTTGATCTCCGGAAGCGCAAGAGACAGGGAGACCGCAACACCTTATATAATTTGTCAGTTGTATAATCCAAGAGGTCTGTAGTTGGGATTTTATCTGTTCTAATAGACACAATCTTGGAAGTCTATCGGGCTCCATTTCATTGATTTTACACCAATAATTGTACGCTCTAATTTTAGACTGTGAGTAGATTGTGTAAATTTCCAATTCGGCTCTCTAACTGCAGCAGCTGAAGTCCTTTTATCTACACCCAGGATACTTCTCAGATGCTGAGATTGTGCCTGTTCTATTAATGTAGTGGAATTTAAGCCCCAGACTTCTGCTGCATATAAAAGCATAGGTGTAACCTTAGCTTTATATACTTCGATTATCGGGACTAAGGAACCTGGGTAGCTTTGTGTTTTTAATTTAAGTAGTAGATTCAGACGTGCCTTTGCTCTAAGTGAACTCCTTTGATGATGAGAAACCCAAGATCCAGTCTCAGAGAAAATTACCCCGAGGTAAGGGAAAGTATTCACTTGTTCTATTACTTCACCATCTAATTGCCATCTATGTCTCTGCTGTCTTTTTCCAAACACCATAATTTTTTACTTTGATTTATTGATGATTAGAGAGTTATCCTAACAGTAGGAGCTAAGTCTTCTTAACAATCTACATAGTCCAACTTGCGAATATGATAATAATATCATATCATCAGCATATAGCAAGCTATTACAATATGTGTTTAGGGAAGTAAGTAATTGATTTTTTTGCAATACAGTATTTTAAACAATACAAACACTTATCTTAATTATACATTGCACATGGTTTATGTTTTCAAATACACCTTCATTTCTCAGCTAACCTTCCTCTGAAATGTCCACGATCCCAGTTATTTGAGTGCATCAGTATCTTTAAAAATTTGAATGAGTCAATATATCCCCATTCAATGCACTGATGCATTTGTAAGCATGACCCCATGACCCCACCTTTTAAAACATCATGTACTACTATTTACTATGTTCAGATTAATATATTATGTTGTTACTTTCACAGTATAAAATGCAATATATATTGTTTTCATAGTTGAGCTTATGTACTTTATTCCTTAACATTTTGAGATTTGTAGAATTGCCCAAAAAAGCATTTTCTTGTATTGTGTATTGGCAATGACAATTACTTGTTAGTGCATAAAGACAAACTATTTTTTAAAACTGTAATTCTACACATTCAGGAACACCTTGATTTGACAGGCCGTTTGGAGAACAGGATTGTCTGTTAACCCCAAATTTCTGTTAAATGGAAAAGTTCTGTTTAACTTCCCTTAAAAGTATAAGGGAAGTTCCCTCCCTTTCTTCTTTATTTTTCCAGAGGTCAAATGCAGGCCTTTAAGAGGACAGCATTCTAAGTGATGTCATTCTTGGTGCCAGCCCTCGGGATTGTTGAAGCATCCTTTTTTCTCCAGCTCTCTGTCAGCAAAGAAGCATTTATCACACAGGAACCAGAATGCAGGAGAGAAATCACCACTGTCACCCCCATCCCAACATATATTCATAGGCCCACCCATTGCCTTATATTCCCAGTGCCTTTCTATTCAACTCCCTTGACGCAATGCCACTATAGCATGTGACGTACAGTACCTGCCTGCCTGCCCAATCTTCCCAGGACCCTCATTCCCTCCTCTCCTCTCTTCGAACCCAGCCTTCTCCCACTAGCCTGCCCAATCTTCTTAGCATCTTGCTTCCCTTTTCCAGGACTCAAAAATGAAGCATGCACAGAAGCATGCCCATTTTTTAGAAGGAGCAGTAAGCACAGTTCAGACTGCTTCCCCAAATAAGGCACAGATCTGTTCTTTCAAAGTGCAGGATGGATGAAAAGTTTGTCTCTTGTATCTAAATTCTACTAAATCTAGATCTGTTAAACAGAGAATTTGTTATAGCATTTCCCAGTGTAATATTAAGCCTGATGCCAGTCCTTGTAAAAAAAAAAAAAAAAACCTGCTCCTTAGAAAATATAAAAATAATTGCTCCCCTTGCCTCTGACCAGAACTCTGGCTGTGTTCCTGCCAGGGCTGTAGTCGGAAGGGAAGGAGGGAAGCTTTCTTATGATGCCTCTGACCACAGCGCTGCCAATCAGGTAACCCAAGCCTTTAAAGCTTTACACGTGTGCTAAAGACCATCCATCATTTTGCACATAGATAAAGTTGCAAGAAAAGAAAAGTCTGCACCCCCCCCCCCAAAAGATAATTTTAAAAATGTTCCTCTGTATTCAGACATTGGGAAACCCAGGTTTGCTGTGCTGCTTTGGATGTAAGTCCATAGAAAGCAATATAAATTATTTTAAATCAGCAGTAATAGGATTGTGCTATAACTAGTAAACTGATATGCCCATATATTTATCTTTGAAAAATCTTTGGAAAGCGCTCTCTGAAATTGCATTTGCATTTCATCTGAAGATGAACATTTTCTAGTAATTACCAAGTAGCAGATAAATAGGCTTTTCAGCATTTTTTAAAATGCTGTCCTGAATAAAAGTTTAAAATATTTTTTTCAAAATCAATTCTTTTAACACATTCATAGCCACATTAACCTAAACCTAAATATTTATAGTCTTCTGGTATATACTCTTATTGCAAAGTATCCCCCAAAACGTTTGCCCTTCCATGTATGGATATCTATATCTCTAAATGTGTTATCCATTATAGGGACTATCTTTCTAAAGTATATACATGTATGTAGTAAAACGGGGAAATTTTACCATAGTAATTAATGGCTTGGCTATTCAGTGCAAATGCCTATAAAAACACATATTCTGTGATTTGTTTGGTTTGAATTCAGCTTCTTTTTGGTGGAAAACCAAGTCTATTTATCCACAATTCTTGATACTAACTTCGTCCTTTAGTTTAGCTCTGTCAATGTTTATTCAACTGTGAAACAATAAACTTAACATGTGAGGACTTGTTGAAGTACCACCTGATATTAATGCATATACTGTAATCTGAGAATTTGTAATTGGTAAATGCTATGCTGGGAGCATTATGTAATAGATGTTTCAACATAATTCAATACTGATAATACTGAAGTAAGAGGGAACAAATTATTGTTTAATCATCCATCCCCAACTTAATAGATTTAGTATAAACATACTAATAATTATTTCTGCTTTTCAAAATATTGCCTAGTTAGTAGTCAGATTATGTTTGCAGTAAATAATAGTTTGAGATACAGTTCATTTTACTATAAATATGCATGTGTCACTTCTCACAAAATTATTGGCTTTTTAGATTTTGAACTATTAAAAAATTAAACTGAACAGTAAACAACACTTAGGTTTTATTTATTAATGGGTACAAACCATTATTCCAAGACCCTTTTTCAGAAATGAACAGTTCATATGTTAAAACCACTTATGCTAGCATAAAAGAAAAAAGCGGAACTGAATATGGTTAGGCTTGTTTGGTTGAATGTTGATCTTCTCAGGGATTTATCATATACCAGTTTTATGAACTAGATCCTTATTATTGGAAAAAGTGAAACACCAGGACAACAAAAAGTTCACACACACACACACACACACACACACACACACTGAGACCCCTTTTATAAATTCACATTTCCAATTAATATTTTTCTATCATTATAATCATTTATTACCATAGTCCTACACAATTTGGAATCATCTGAAAATTCTAAATGTGTAGATATCACCATATTGTATCATACAACATATATGTGGAAGGCACAGCAGTGTGTGGAAGGAACAGCTTTTTCATAAATCAGGAAACACACACATTATACTTTCCATATAATGAAAAATGAACAGCACCAGGCTTATCTAGAACTCTTTAAAATTAACGTAGGCTTAGGATACTGTTTTAGTAAAGTTCCAATGTAGCATTGTTGTAACAATGGAGTCTGAATATATCCTATTCATATACTGACACGCATTTCCCTAAGAATTCTTTTTTTTAAATGAATGTTTTGAGTTTGAATGTAAAATTAATATTACAGTATAATATTTTAGTTTTTACTACTTGGGCAAAATAAAGCTTTGGGGTATAACATTTTGCACTGCTGTGACAATGCTATTCATATTTTTTCAGAAGGTTTTGAAATACGTTACTTAAAAATTACTATGCTTGATTTGGGCATCTCTGTCTTCCCATAGATCTTATCGATGGTTATGCAGATGAAAAATCACTTATGGAAAAACAAATCCAGGAAAAAACAGATGCAATAGACCATCTTGAGCAAGAGCTACTTCACACAGGTAACAAATTACAGGAACTAGAGGCTGAGAGACAGCACCTTCAAGAAGAGAAAGAATTGTTCTTCAGACAAAAGGATGCTATGAAAGCTGGTGCAGGACCCATAGAACAACGTATGTATTTTTTACAGTCTTCCAAATATGTCTGGTTTTATAACTTAATAACTAATAGATCTTCACAAACTTTATAGATTTGGAATGGGTCATACTAAGCCTATCATATCAGCTGCTTTCTGTAGGACTGAGCATTTCAAGAGATTTCCAGGAGATATAGCCAACAAGATGTTGGGGGTGGTGTGCGGGGGATAAGAGCATGTCCCAGCTCCAAACACATTAGGCAACATTTATTGGGAACAAAGTGTCATTCACATTGAGATGACAGTCATTTGTCCATAAAGTGACCAGGGTCTGGCCCAACTTGATGATACCTTAGTAATTAAACAGAGGTATGGATGGAACTGATTTCTTTTTAAAAAAATCCATATTATGTTGAAAGATCAATCAAAATGGATTAGGGATATGCAAAACATACTGTACATGGAGCATTCCCTCCATAACTCAGGCACTATTGGATAGTCCATGCCTGAACTGCAGCACACATGCTTTGTTCATGCATGGACCCAGAGCACACATGTGGCAGAGTTGTTTTGGGGTGTTAAACACCAAGGAAAAGAGAGGCTGGCAGCACATGGCTGCAGAGAGAGAGTGTGGGGGTCATGTGGGTGCAGGACAGCAGCAGGTAAGGTGGGTGTGGGGGTGGATGCAGAATGGCAGTGGTAATTGCCAAGGAAGCCACAAGGTGCAGGAGAGATAAGATAGATACTTTGGGTAGATAGAGGGCAATGGGGAAGATAAGAAGAATGACAGGCAGATAGGCCACTTTTTAATTCAAGAGTATTCTGAATGTATAATGAAAAATGTATTGTGTGAGTGGCTATTCACAACACTCTATAGAAAAATAAATGGAATTCTGGAAAAATATCTAACCGTTGTGTTTAATAAATCAATGACATTTTCTTTTTACTTCACTAGGCATTTTTACTGAGCTCTACATTCTATCTTCAGCTTCATTTTTCTCATAGTATTTCATCTTGAGAAAGCTATAGATGGCATGTGAATTACTTTGCTTCTTGTTTTTTCTGTTCTCCTAGGCCTAGTAGATGCTGCAGTCGATGCAGCTTCCCAAGCAGGTGTGTTTGTATATTGCATGGCAAATCTTTCATTGGGTGGCAGATTTAACAGCTACTGACACTTATTAATCATGGTCTCTCTCTGGGCTTTCAGCTTACTGACATTAACTTTACTGGCCTGCAGCTTTGATACTGTCTTTCATGTTCACACCTTTATTTTGAATAACAGTTCCTCGCAATTATATAGTATGCTACATTAATAAATATTTTTAAGATGCAGATTAATTTAATAACCATCATCTTAATCACCTAATAGTTTCTGCATTCAGATAACAAACTGCATATAGAGATCTTTGTCAAATAAAACTATCTTCATGTGTGATATTTCAGGAAGGAAGTATGATGTAAGATGATGGTACAAAAATCTAAACAATATAATGCAAAAAAAAAGCACCAAAAGGCCATTATCTGGTGGTGTTCTTTTTTCATTCATTTGGCAAAGACTTAAATCCAAAAATCTATTATTTTTTAATAGTTCTCAGTCAAGAAATGATTCATGATTACAGCATGCATACCGATTAAATGACTGAAGCATAATATAAATAACTTATCTTGTCATTCTTTCTGGTTACATATAACATTAAGCAATGTATGCATTATGGTCCCTTTGATGTTATATCAGTAATCTGGGAATTGTCTCAGCATGTGAAGTTTCATATGCTGCTTCAGTAGCATCTGAAGCTTCAGGTCATGTATAAAGAAATCAGAGTGTACTTCTTGCCAACATCAGTGCAGTCCCAAATCCCAAGGGGTGGTTGGGACATGAGAATTACCTGTATTTTGGATGGAAATAATATAACATCCAAAATCATATTAAAATTCCAGTATTACTGGAGCAGTATGGCATGGACATCTGCAGCCGTAGCTCCCTTGCCATATATCCCTAAATTCTTCAGTTCTTTCCATTCATCTTTTAAAAGTCTGTTTCTTTGAAAAATTGGAGGGAGGAGGTTATCTGATTGAAAACTCCAGGTGAAGGTAAGAAATGTCTGTTCCTTTTCTTCCTGTAACTCACCAGGTGAAGGTCTAAATTATTTTACATTAAAATGTTGTATGTGTCATTTGTTGGAATATTTATGTTTGAATTGGAACAGTCCTACAGGATGAGAAGACAGTTGGGTTTTAATGCCATTATACATTTTCCACAGTATTAATGAAAATATATGCATAAACATAGTATAATTATATAAATGTGTGCCTTAAAGGAAGTTAAACAATTTAGACATCAACATCATCATTGTTATTTCTGTTTATTGAGAATACCACATAATTTTGGTGAAACCCAAAGTTATTTTCATCCTTTATTATGCTGTAGCATGAACACACCATCTTGTTTATAGAATAATCTTAACTATCCATATATAACAAGTTATCCTTTATTAAACAGAGTTGCTGGCGGAGACAGAAAAGTTAATGAAAGAAAAAATAGAAGTGCAGCGGCAGGCTGAAAAAGAATATAATTACCTTCAAAAGCAGGTGAAGGCACTGGAAGCTGATATAGAGGAGCAGGTCAACCAGTTTTTGGAACTGGAGCAAGAAAAAAATGCAGAGCTAATCGATCTAAGGCAACAAAACCAAGCTCTGGAGAAACAGCTTGAGAAAACAAAGAAATTTCTAGATGTAAGTAAAAAGATGAGCTCCATCCATGCATCATTTACAATAGAATAAAAATAAGAGAGTCCAACAAAAAGCCCAATTAGCACAATGCATTAAAATGCTTATTTTATACACAGTTTTAAAAAAATCAGTGTGATAAACATCTAGAGATTGTAAATGCATGTGAAAAAAAAGATGGCTACATTTTCATATTTAAAATGTGATTAATTTATACACGGTTATCATTATAAAGTATCATTGTGTAAAATGTTTCTAGTTTGAACCAGTCTGAGCTTGAAATGGGTTCACCCATCCTTAAAATAGCCTTGATTCAGGAGTAGAGTGTTTCTGATAATGTTGAAACAGTGTTGAAATACTTCCAGTAGAGTTGGACTTCTCTAGCCTTTCGAGCCTAAAATAGTTTCTATGTAAAAAGATTCGAAAATAAATTATAAACTTTCTGACATAGTGCATAACATAATTTTATGACATGCTAAAATTGCTATTGGATTTGTGTATTTGCTGAGAAGCTACTTGGATTTTGTTTCTAAAGAATAATGTAAACATTATTTACAATTGAGTAAATTGAGTAAAGGGGGCGTGGTGGCTCAGCGGGTAAGACACCAGGCTTGTCGATCGGAAGATCACAAGTTCGGAGGTTCGAATCCCTATCCCTGTGTGCGGAGTGAGCTCCCGCACTAGCTCCAGCTCTTGCCAACCTAGCAATTCGAAAGCATGCAAATGCAAGTAGATTAATAGGTACCACTTCAGTGGGTAGGTAACAGTGTTCTGCACGCGTCATGCGGCCACATGACCGTGGAAGTGTCTTCAGATAACGCTGGCTCTTCGGCTAACAAACGGAGATGAGCACCGGCCCCTAGAGTCGGACACGACTGCACCAATTTTCCGGGGGACCTTTACCTTTTACCTTTAAATTGAGTAAGCTACTCAATTAAAATCACGAATCATGTTTAACACTGTATTCACCTGTACAGTGTAAAAGATCTGAAAATTTGTTGATGGCTGCTACTTTGTGTGTTGCTTGTCTACCCTGTGCAGTGTTGTATATAAATGTACAGAAAGGGAGTGGTTTACCATATGAATATGAATACACACACACACACATACACATATTCCCAATTCTTGTCACACTCTAATTATCAAGAGATTAATTACTGAGGTTTTATGGACCTAGCTTAATGGTGTTTTAAGATGTCACAGTGTTCCCTATTATATTTTGTAATAAGTTGAAAATAAAGTACAGGTAGTCCTCATGACAGCAATCGGGATTGGAATTTCCATCAGTAAGCGATGCGGTCATAAATCACAACCGCATTGGTTAGCAATGGCAATCCCTGCAGTCCCAGTTGCCATTGTTAACTGAATCCCACAGTCATTAGGCGAGGCAACTTCTTGCTGGCTTCCCACAACCAAAGTAAGTCGGGAAGCTGGCAGGAAGTTGCAAGTCCCAGGCTGGCTGCTGCTGGGTGGGGGAGGGAGCTAGGGGGTGCGAGAGGTACAATGCAAGACGGGAAGGGTACAATGGGTGCGCAAGAGGCACCACGCAGGTTGGGGAGGTTGTGTGGGGGTGTGGTGCAAGTCAGGAGTGCAAGAGGGTGCGTGAGAGGCGCCGCATGGGTCAGGAACGTTGCGCAGGGGTGCGAGAGGGCGCAAGAGAGGCACAGCGAGGGTTGGGGAGGGTGCGTGGGGGTGCACAAGTGGCTAGTGCAGTGTGAACACAGAGGAAAAGGAGGGGAGGGGGGGGAAACTTATCCCAGCGACTTGCGACCTTCCCTGCTGGCTTCCCCATTGACTTTCTGGGGGAGCTGGAAGGAAAGGTTGCAAATGGCAATCAAGTGATCACGGGGCGCTTGGCAACCAGTCGTAAGTGTAAACAAGTTGCCAAGCGCCCAGATTGTGATCACATGACTGTGGGGGTGCTGGGATGGCCAGAACTCCAAGGACTGGTGGTAACCACCGTTCAGCGCTGTCCTAACTTCGAACTGTCACTGAATGAATGGTCACAGGTCAAGGACTACCTGTATTGTGCATTACATTTTGATGTTTCCCATTAAAAATATATATAATGACTTACATTTCAGGAGCAGGCAGTTGATAGGGAACATGAGAGAGATGTCTTCCAGCAAGAAATACAGAAGCTTGAGCAACAGCTTAAAATTCCTCAGAAATTTCAACCAGTCAGTGAACATCAAAACAGAGAGGTAAGGTGTTTTTTTTTTAGTTTTATTTTTATAGTAGTTTTTAGATGTATAGGTTTTTAACTTTTTATATTGTGATTGTAACCCGTCCAGAGTCTACCATGGTGGAGATGGGCGGGGATAAATCCAAATAATTAATTAATTAATTAATTAATTAATTAAATAAATAAATAAAATAAAATAAAATAAGGTAAAGGGATGTTTCATTTGTGACATTGCATAAACTGTGATTGTATGCCACTCCCTTAGTTTTTATGTTAATAACCAGAAAAATAAGATTTAGACTTAGCTAAAGGCTGCTGTCCTGTATGTGAAAATAAACTCTGTTAGGACTTCTTTCCATATTAATATTATGTATTTGGTTGCATGTAAGTTAATCCTTCCCTTGAAATGTTTAGCAAGCCTTATCCACAGGCGCTGCTGCTTTCTTGCAACATGGCTTTTGAGAATTAATGGCCAGAGCCTACAGAATTTCATGGGTATATACGTGTGTCTGTGTTTGATGGCAACTACTATTCTGTGTTTAAGCCACTTTTTACAATTAGGGTAATTAAGATAGATTACAAAGTATGGTAAAGCACAAGCATTACAAAATGGCCAAAGAATGTATAAATTATGGCTGTGTGGTAATGTAGGAAGTAAGTAAGTTTGTTAATTTTTTAAATAAAAGTCTCCCTGGGGAAACACAGGAGAGGAAAAAACAGTCTGTTTGTTACTGATCTGTACCATTTCCCAAAAGAACCCCCTCACATCCTTAGACACATCTAAAGGACCTTCATGGAAGAATTGACTTGTATGCTATGACTCAGAGGCAGATATACTGTACCAGAGAGCCAGTTTGGTCTAGTGGTTAAGGCAGAGCTTTCCAAACTGTGTGTCGGGACACATTAGTGTGTCGGCTGCAGTGTCTGGGTGTGTTGCGGCTGCTGCTGCCTGCCTTGTGCCCTGCTGTAAGAGTGTGTTGCGAAATGATGCCCTGCTGTAAGAGTGTGTTGCGAAATGATGCCCTGCTGTAAGAATGTGTCGCGAAATGATGCACGTCTAAAAAGTGTGTCACCAACATGAAAAGTTTGGAAAGCTCTTGGTTAAGGCAACAGGCTAGAAACCAGGAGACTGAGAGTTCTAGCCCCACCTGAGGCATGGAAGCCGGCTTGGTGACCTTGGGCCAGTCACTCTCAGCCCAACTCACCTCACAGGGTGGTGGTTATGGGGAAAATAGGAGGAGGAAGGAGTATTAGGCAGGTTCGCTGCCTTGAGTTATTTATAAAAAAAATAATAAAGGCGGGATAGAAAATAAATAAATAAAATAAATACAGTATCTCAACAAAATTAATACCTAGAGAAAAGTTTTCATTCTCCATACACCTTATAAAATAGTTGCTGCTTTTATTAATAATGTAACTTCCTTATTAAATTTAATTTAATTTTCAGAAATGCCAAAAAGTATGAATATGTTGCTTCATTTTGCTACAACTGGTAGTTGTGATTGGTTAGTAGTTGGGATTTTTTTCCCTGGCTCTGTCCAACTATTTTCTTGTCATGGAGATGTTCCAGTTGGCTCAAAACTAAACAGTCTTTTTTAATACAGATAATGGCCAGCATTCTTCCTTTTTCTGATTATTTTATCTGCTTTCCCTTTATTTATTTGATTTATGGTTGCTTGTGATTTTCTCCAGATCTTAAAAGTTTTCTTTCTACATTTTCATGCTTCTCTTTTTCCTATTTCCTACAGATTAATTTAGCTAAGTTTGTAGCAAATTTGTGTTTCAGCCTATGATATAATGTATTTTCTAAAATGAAAAGTTTGTCATCTTTCACATCTAAACTTCAAGAAATTTGAAACACCGTTCCTCCTTACTGCCACCAGGTTGAAGAGTTAACAAATAATCTTAAGGAAAAAACAGACAAATGCAGTGAGCTTTTGCTCTCTAAGGAGCAACTTCAGAGAGATGTGCAAGAACGGAATGAAGAAATTGAAAAATTAGAGTGTAGAATCCAAGAACTGGAACAAGCTTTAATGATCAGTGCAGACAATTTGCAAAAGGTATTTTCCTGTAGACTGTTTTATGTATTTTTTAATAACATAATAATTATTATTATTTATGCAGTGTTATCAACGTGACACTGCTTTACTTAATAATCAAAGAACCGTGACTTGAAGAAGTGATAGTTAATATACTTACTTTACAGGTGGAAGAAAGGAAGCAATTCGGGTCTGCAGCTGCAAGGGGGGACTTACCTCTAGAAGCACAGCTGCAGGCTGAGCAAGAAGCTGTAGACAGGAAGGAAAAAGAGGTATTCTTTTTTATTATTTAGAAATTTCAATAGTCTGTATGGAACTCAGCATATGATATGTAAAAGGATCGACATGGCTTTGTTGTACAAGCTTGGTTTCCTATTGATCAGTTATAGTGCCCAAAGTAGGCTGTTAAACCTACAGAACATTATTCAAAGGGAGCAAAAGCAAATGTATAGGGGGGGGGAACATGCTGCATTTATTTTACTATACATGAAATTTATTTGTTTATCCAAAACAACCCTAAAACAAAGGCAGCTCAAGATTCCCACCATAAATATTAGGATATAGTATCATCATATCTTCAGCACACATTATTAGCCACACAGATATTTTTGTAAGATGTTTTAATCATTTTGAAGGGCATAATACTTTTAACCAAATATTTGACATTTCTATAACCCTCTTATATTAATAAAGTAATACAAACTGTATTGGAAGTTATTTGCCAAAATCTACATATAAGGTAAATCAGCATGATTTTTTAAATTCATTTGCTTAGATAAGAGAAATGGCAGCCATCTAGATCTTCATGGATGGATGGATGGATGGATGGATGGATGGATGGATGGATGGATGGATGGATGGATTAAATCCTGTACAAACAAAGGAGGAAATTTAGCATGAAATCCTGTGTACAGGTCATTCACTGAGATCCATCAGTTAAAAGATACCCAAATTATGTTTAAAATCCTCATGTACAGTAATTCCATCCTAGCATAATCTGCCTATTTTTAAGGTATCAAATGCTCTCGCTCATCTTCGTAGTGTTGAAGATAGATGTATAATTCATACCTTACTTTATGCTTGCAGATTTGAGGGCATCTTTTTAATATTTATAAGAAGACATTTAATATAGAACCTTGCTTCTCAGAAAAAAAATGCTGCTAAAAACTTTTTGTGCTTGTTTATATAAAATAAATTATTCCTTTCCCACTTATTTTGGATATACAGATCATAAATCTTGAAGAACAATTAGAACAGTTCCGTGAAGAACTAGAAAACAAAAATGAAGAAGTACAGCAGTTGCACATGCAGCTACAAATTCAGCTAAAAGAGTCCACAACCCGACAACAAGAACTTGAGCAAGAAAATAAATTATTTAAGGTAATCATCTGGGAAGAAAATCTTGTTTTTCTTCCCTTCTTTTGAATAAGCATAACCTGAGCTTATGAAATCTGAAAATTATGAAATCTCTAAGCATTTAACAATTGTTTTTCCTTTTGAAAGTATTTTCTTATGTTTCAAGTTATTCCTCTGATAAAATGAAAATAATTAGCAAAGGGGATCTATAAGTTACATTCTGTGCCACTGTTTTTTGTCTGTAGGACGACATGAAAAAATTGGGGCTAGCTATCCAGAATCCTGAAGATACTTCTATAAAGGGTCATCATCAAGTTCCTGGGAAATATATACAGATCATACAGGAAAAGGAACAGAAAATCCATGAACTCCATGAACAATTTTCAAAATTGCAACAGCAGCTTGAAATTACAACAGATACTAAAGTAATGCTTTATGGAATCCTTAGTGATGCCATCCCTTTAAACTAGTCACAGTCCAACATGTTAGAACAGGGATTGAAAGACATATAATTATATTTCAAAATAGAATTTGCATGGGTGTTTTTTAAAGATACTTTGTAATCTGTAATACATGTTTGATCTTTCATATCATCCCTCTCTATGCTTACAATTTGTGGCGTGGTGGTACTACCACAACTGGTAGTTGTGATTGGTAGCAGTTGGGGTTTTTTTTTCCTGGCTCTGTCCCAGTATTTTCTTGTCATGGAGATCTTCCAGTTGGCTCAAAACTAAACAGTCTTTTTTAATACAGATACTGGCCAGCAAACCTCTAGAAACACAGTAAAATGTTACATTTAAACAAAATAATATTATTTATTTGTCTTATTTTATTTAAATAAAATAGAATTTACTCTGATTTAGTTTTTACAAATTTCATATAAACAGCAGTGATATACAGAATTTTAAAAATTATATATATAATACAAAGAAGTATAATTAGTGGCATAAAAATGAGAATTTCTTGCCCTTCTTAATATTTTCTTCTCTTTTTTCTTTGTTTTTATTTCAATCCATGCTTAGGTGATTGAGAAGAAAAATGAGCACATAAAAGAACTGGAAGCCCAAATAGAATACTTAAAGAGTGACCAAGAACGTGTCAAGCAGAACAGTGAACAGGAAATAGAACAGCTGAATGAAGTTATTGAAAAACTCCAGCAGGAAATGGTGTATATTGAACACAAGATACGTTTGGACTTTTCACTGACTCAAGATGATGTAGATAATTTAAAACACCAGCTTGATGTCGTATTGGCAGAAAAAGAAGATTTGATGATACAAGTGGAAAATAATGTTAGGCAGTTATCTGTTACAAAGAATGAACTTGAGGGGAAACAAATAAAAATAGTAAAGTTAGAGAAAGAACTAGACATATGGAAAGAAGAACTTGAAAAGACTAGAGAAAAACATAAAAATATGCCAACAACAATTGATAATGCACAAATAGGAAGAAAGATTGAAGAAAAAAATAAAAATCCGACCACTGGATCAACTCAAATATTAAGAAATGAAGAATCATTAGGTCATGTGCATGAAAATGCCAAAAATTCTTCTAGCATAGGTACAAATTTACAGGTACTTCAGAAAGCTCTAGAGGAGAAGGATTTAGAGCTAATCCAATGCCACAAGCATCTCAAGGATTTAAAAGACCAAGCCCAGGCAGAGTCAGAAGAGCTCAAACAGAGAATAAAAGAGCTGGAAGAAACCCTTGAGCAAAAGATCGCTGCTGCCCTTGAGGGTCAAACAGAATTGAATGTGGTTCTGGAGCAAAGTCAGCTTTCTCCCCAGGTAACTGCAGTTTCAGGAGATGTCAAAGAAGAAGCTCTATGTATTCCAACAGAAAATGCCAAACATATAGGTGGGGAAGATGGAATGGCTAGGTTATTAGAACTATCAGAGAAACTTTCAGAGATGCAGAGCCAACTGGCAGATGCACAGAATAATCTTCAACTAGAAAAAACAAAAATGGAAATTGTACAGAAGGAGGCAAAAGAAAAGGAAGAGAGACTTATTGAACTTCAGCGACTGGTAACAGAAATAGAACAAAGGGAGAGTTTGTCAAGCTTTAAGGAAGGAGAAATGCAAACTCAGGTATGTATGGCTTGAAAGTAATTGTTCAGATACTAAATGTTTGACTCTTCAAACATCGTTTGTGGGAAATGGGGCTCTAACTGTTGAAAATGCAGAAATTGAAAATGAGTGGAATAAAATATTTCTATATTATCTTCTGAGGAATAACAAAGCCACGTACAAGTTCAAACAATAAAAAAACATAATATAAAATACCAATGAAATCTATAGAACAGCATTAAACTGTTTAACTGGCCCATCATCAGACATTTAACAAAAGTGACGCATGGACAATATAAAACCATTATTTTTAGTTTCATCTTATTGCAAAAATTGGTGATAAAGACTTTACCAACATGTGTCTTTGTTCAGAAGTACAGAATCAACACTTAGAGATGTTTTACAGTCCTTGGTTTGAAAAGAACGAAAATAAAAATCTTCCTTAGGTGTGTAAGACAGTAGATTTAATTTCCCTTATATTATCCAAGTACTGTATATGCATCCTCCAATGTGCATTTTTCCCCCTGACATTAGTAATCAAACTGTTTCAAAGGTGATGGTGTGATGGTCTTTCCTTATATCACTTCTGTCTAGACCACACTCACCAGCTACCTAAAGGTCCTGCTATCTTAACTGCATTCCAGTATGCAGTTAAGGGGCGGGTGGGGGGTTGGCAGGTTTTTATATTGTGGATTTTAATTTTGTAAGCCACTCGGAGTCACTGTGTGTGAGTTGGGCAGCCAAACTGGGCAGTAGCCATGGGAATTGCTTAAAACTTCGTTCCAAGGGTTGAAACATTAACTTAAGTCAGGACTCATCTCCCATTACACTTTTAAAATACTATTAATGTGAGATACTACCTTGACATAATAACTAAGAAATACAACATAAGTTGGTTTATACTCACATGAATTGTTTTGGTACTAATAATGCAGGTGGTCACAGACCTGAGTGAAAACAAGCAAAGAAATGACCCTGAATTAGAAAAAGTCAGACTGGAGTCAGCTGCAGCCAAGGAAGAGCTTAATAGCTACAAAGAAAAAGCAGAGAAATTGAAAGAACAGTTAATGGTAAGAAAGAAATAAACATCTGTTTCATTTTGCACTAAAAAGTACTAGGAGCCATGTATTTGAAGGGTGCAAAATAAAAGCATTAAATAACTAAAAGCCTATTTGATGGGCTTGGTAGAGAATTTCAGTTAATTCTATGGTTATTACATAGCTGCTTTTTATACTGTTATGCTATCTTGATGTCATCAATCTAGAACTAAACTTTCAAATATTTGGAACATTTGCTATGAGGTTTATTTAATTGCATGATTTGCCAATAATTAAAAGCTATATTACTGAGGTTTTTATTTAAAAGTAAACACTGTGTTTGAGATAGGGTGATATCTAAGCTCTAAGGAAGACAGTAACAATAATCTTAAGATATGATATACAGATGGAGAAATGTGACAAGAGGTGAACATTATTCAAATCAAATTTTTATTACAGGTCAATAGCCTAGTCTAAATAAAATTTACTAAATAAAACCTACAAAGTAGAAGGTGAACATTATTAGCAAAAGCTGATTTTATTTTTTATTTGTTTGATTTATATTTTGCTTTTCATTCATGAGCTCAAGGTATTATATATAGTGCTCCTTCCTTCTATTCCCCCCCCCAAAAAAAAAACCCTGTGAGAGAGGGGCTGGCTGAAAGTTGCAAAATGAGCTTCTGTAGCTAAGGGTAGACTTGAACCTGTGTTTCTCCTGTGCCAATCCAACACCTTAACCACCGTACCACACTGAGATTTGCTCACTGTGTGCATCATAAGCTCACTAAATATGTTGAGGGGAACTCAAATTGCTGACTAACATATTTTAGGAACTCTATAACAAATGACAGACCAGGGCCTCAGAAACAAGCTTCATTGACTGCATGTTGTTCATATAAATTAGGCTGTTTCAGTGTTTTTCAAGTTGTGAGTCCCAGTATGTTTCTGAATAACATCACACAGTTACTTTTATATGCTGTGCCCCCCCACCCCCCAGTACATCATTCTTGATTTTTTTAATGAAATGTGTATCACCTATGTATTAAAAATGAAAAATCAAATTTAAACTTGCCATCTGTTAATATCTAGTGATATGATGATATTCATGAGTTTTTGTAGTGGAAGGAGAATATAGTAGAATTATAAGTGGGTCCGAAATGTATACTTAGAGATGGATGTCACTTCAAACTATTTGAGAAGAGCTGGGTGATTTAATAAGACCATAAGCACTTACTAGTTCTAACTTTTTTTCTGTAAGATTGAGATTGGAAGCATCTGAACTTTTATGTTTGTTTACAGGTAAAAGAAACAAGCCTGATCCGTCTTCAAGATGAACTAGGGCACACCAGGGATAAATTAGCTCAGGCAGAAGAAAAAATTGCAGGATATATAAGGAAGGAGAAGAATATTGTAAAACCGGAGCAAATAGGCATGAAACGGATAAATGCATCAAGTCAGACTGAAAAAGCACAACAGATCAGTAGCTGCAACCAAACCTCACAACTCCTTGTCAAAAGTGAAGGAATTCAGATTGATTTACCAAATGAATATTCTTCAGAAGAAGTTACAGAAATCATAAGAGAATTCAACGAAAAAATTGAACAAATGCAGGAATTACATGCTGCTGAAATAATGGACATGGAGACTAGGCATATCTCAGAATCAGAAGTGTTGAAAAGGGAGCAATTTATTGCAGTAGAGGAATTAACAGAAGAATGTAATGCTTTGAAAAACGTCATAGACATCTTAAGAAATAAAGAGGTATGGGCTATATAGAATGCTAACAATACTTGGTTTTTCACAGAGAAAGCTTTCGTTGCTCTCTAAATGCCATTAAGGCACCACACCAATGAAAACACTTTGATCCTGCATTGCTCAGCAGTAATTAATTGGATAAATGTCCAGATCTATTTCCCTTGTACATTTCCATAGTTGGTTAAAATAGCAATCCTACTATGTTGCAGTGCTTTTAAGTTTAGCTATTATAACAGAAATTCTTACTTATAGAGTAATGTTGTTAACTATAATTTCTCTCCTATTTTAGGGGATCCCGGGTATAGCACAGTCTGCAACTTCTATTGCCAGTGATAGATCCTATAGCGGTAAGAGAATATAAATTTTTTGGAAGAGCATATTGGTTAACTTAATTTTCAGTGACCAGTAAGACCTGGAAAATAACAATGAATGTATTTATTTGTGATTTGATAGTTCAGTTTGACTTATTATTTTAGACTCTGCTTCGGATTGGAGCCAAGGAACATATCTAGCACCAAACCATGGATCAGAAACCGTATCAGATGCAGTAGGAGATGAAGGGGAAACTACAATAGATTTTCTTCCAAAGAAAATCAAGGTGAATAAGAGCTATTGTGATTTTTAAGTAGAAAACAATTGTGGTCAAAAGTCCTTTCAGTTTCTAGTGTGTGTGTGTGTCCTCCTCAAAATTATATATCTCTTTTTCATGACTGGTTTAAGGTCCCTCAATTTATTTCAATGACAAGAATTATTTTCCACATTTCAACTCTAATTAAAATTTTCTTCTCTCTTTCTTTCCTTCTACTCCCACCCACACATTCTTAAAAGTAGTTTCCTAACATTGGGAAGGGAATATTAATGTCTCACCCTCAGTTAATGCCATATTTGATGCTTTCCCCCCCTAGGGATTGCTAAAAGCTATTCATCATGAAGGCATACAGGTACTTTCTCTCACAGAATTTCCTTACAATGAAGGTGAAGTTGTTCCTACTAAACAAGAACTAGAACCTTGGGTAGAAGAACGCAAGGCTTTCTTAAGCAGTATTTCATCTTTGAAGGAGTTAATTGCCAAAATGCAGATTCACAGACAAACCAAGGTATTTATGATCACAGAACTATTAAATTTCAGTCAGTACATGTGCTAGGTACACACATACATTATGAAATATTCTATTTATATTATCTAGTTATAGAAATATATAGAAATATGTTTTAAAATTATTTTTGGATCACATGAAAGTGGCTCTTTTATTTAACCAGAGTCAGCTGAGACAAATTCTGGTCTGATTCTTCAAAAATTTGTTAACAGTCTGTTCTTTCACATGTCTCGGTAAATGTGTATTGCAGAGCTTTCCAAACTGTGTGTCGTGACACAAAAGTGTGTCGCCACACACAGTCTGGTGTGTCGCCACACAACCCGGAAGCGCTGATCATCATCATGATGATGATCAGCGCTTCCGGGTTTTCCCGCGGCGACACACCAACGGCGGTGCGCAAAACCCCGAAAGCGGCAGCAGCGCTTCCGGGTTTTTGCGCGCTGCTGCAACGGCGGCATTTCCGGGTTTTCCCGCGGTGACACACCAACGGCAGTTGGTGTGTCGCCGCAGGAAAACTTTGGAAAGCCCTGGTGTATTGTGTTATAGTCTTAGTCATGTATATAGTAATCTTCAGTACAGAGCTTCTTAGAGAAAAAATAAAGCTTGATTACATTCTGTAGGGCTTCTGACTTTTCTGTTTCTGCTTTAACACTAATCTGCATTTTCACAACTATTTTGTATACATCTTTCAAAAGTGATTTTGAAGAGGCTAAAGCAGCCCTCCCCAGTCTGCAAATATATTGGGGGTCTGATTTCAGAATTCCAGACAGTAATACATCTGGAATGGGAAACCTTCCATGATGGGGAAAGCTCTTTTAAAGGAAAAAAGTTCATATGAAACAAGAACTGCCAAAATTGCCAAATTATACTAAATGCATGATAACATACACTCATAAATCTGTTCTTAAGATTACTGGAAGTCATTATAATGTTCATTAAATTAAAAAGTGAGAGAGCTAAGAATTTTCAGTAGTATATAAATATATCGTAAAACATAAACAAAAAGTCAGAACAATTGATTCTTTTCATAACTTTAATATATTTATACCACTACTTAATTGCTTTCATATTGCTCTAGTTCTATTCAGAGTCTGAATCCTCTGACACTATCTCAGATTGGCGAGCTGAACTACTCTGTGCTGTTCAACAAATTTTCCAAAAAGAAAAAGATATTCTTCTAGCAGCATTTCAAACTGAATTGGCAGAAGTAGGCATTCAAGATGCTGTGGGACTAATAGATCATCTGGAAAGGAGGCTTCAAGAACAGGTAAATTATACCCTACCAAAAATAGTGATTTTCTCTTGGTAATTACTGAAAAAAAGTTTTCTTTATTTCAGCAGGTAAAAAGCTGCTTTGCTCATGATGTTTTAAGTCTTGTCAGTGCTCCTATTAATCACTCTCATATCCAAAAATGTTTCATGAGAAAGATTTACATACACTGTTGCTAATGAAAATGGCTTCTCTGTTGCCAAGATTTTCAGAGATAAAACATTACACAGTTTAGGCCAGGGGTCAGCAACCTTCTTCTATATAGGGCCAGAGGCCATCCCACTGCTGCCAGGGGACTTGTGACTCCGCCCGCACCAAGACAGTTGTTGGAGACTTCACCAAAAAGGCCACCTGAGGAGGTGGTGAGCGCTCTCTCCCACTTTCTTGCAGGCCAGGGATAGACAGACAGACACAGACACAGACCACAAGCCAGCTGATTTTGTGTGGCAGGCCACATCCAGCCCGCAGGCCATAGGATGCCAATCCCTGGTTTAGGCCCATGTTACTTACAAGGCTGCCTACTGCTTTCAGCCCATCCTGTGCTCTTAGATTATTAGTAAGCACTTTTTGCAGGATCTGCTAAAGGTGCCTCATAACAACACATTTATTTTTTCTATGACAGGGCCTATACAGGTAGTCCTCGCTTAACAACCCTAATTGGGACCGGCAACTCCACCACTAAGCGAAGCACGACTGTGCTTTCTGGCTGGAAAGAGATAAGACTAGTCAGTTTCACACCTCTGGCTTTTGTTTGCCTCCTAACCACTCCCCCGCCCTTTAGATGCTCAAGTGCCTGCTTACTGTCTTGTGCACATCAGAAGCAATGCAGTCATGCTGGCAGCCCAGGGCTGGGAGCTGCGGGTGCACTATGCAAACAGCTTATAGTACTCTCTTGAAATCTCTTCCTCTCCAATCTCTCTGCTCTCCAGGGGGGAGGTGGGACAAGCGATTTCTATAAGCAATCTCTCCTTTGCCTGACTCTTTCCCACTGCTGGTACGATCGCACTGCTTTCGATGTGTAGAAGAGGAAACAGCTTACTCTCTTCCAATCCCTTCCTCTTCAATCTCTCTGCTTTGCAATGAGGGAAAAAAGGAAAAAGCCACAGGTCAGGCACAGGACAATGCGTACTGATTGTAATGGCAATCACGTGACTGAGGAACGCTGTGAAGGCTGTAAATGGTTGTAAATTGGTTGTAAAGTTATTTTTTCAGCACCGTTGTTACTTCAAATGGTCGCTGAACGAATGGTCAGTAAGTGAGCACTACCTTTTCCTTACTTGGAAAAAACTGTTGCTGGATTTGAAGTCTATTAAAATATTCAAACACTTCAGCCATACCTTTTTGTCTTTTGGAGTGTTACATATTATTTATGTTTATGATGATGGGATTTATCAGGAATGGAAACGAAAAGTCGTCTTTTCGTTTCTTTTTCATTACAAACAATTCCATTCACAAGTCCATTTTGTCTATATTTTATTAGAATAAAGCTTGAAATGTATGTGGTGAAGCATGTAGCATATACAAACATGCTTTTGCATTAACTACCTGCAAAATAATGCCCAGTACACATACAGCCCACAACCCAACTCTGTAAATGCTAATTCCCTCATAGTAAAGATTTTTACAAAACAGAACAATGTACTTACCAGCCATGCAGGCTGAAGGAGTCTTCTGACTCCTCTTGCTTTCCTTGTAATGCTCCATTCCTTCACAACCCATTTAGTCTAAATCAATAGAAGGAGGGACATGACTGGTCCTTGCTGTGCACTGGCTCAGCTGGAAAAACATTGGGAATAATGCAACCCAGTCACGAGTCACAAACACTGGCTCAGTCACAGTGCTCTGAACAGTCAAAACCCTCAAAATGCACTGCTCGGATTGGCCAGATATCCCATCATCCAGTCTAACCCAGTAGCAGCAAGAACATAACTAGTCCCCACTACTGTACTGACCACTGGGAATTATAAAAAATCACAAGCTATGAAACAAAAATGTGATCATAGGTTCTCAGACCCTCCTGGTTGAAACTTGAAACAATGCTGGTCAATTTTTCTTTGAAATATGGCACAGAACAACAAGCTTATTTCAAGCTGAAAACAAAATTCTGACAACACATGAGTTTTGTTACAAGCAGAGAACACTTGGGTAATTTTGCATAGTCCTACATTTTATGATTGTACTATTTATTATAATTGTATACACTTCAATTTTATGATTGATTGATTGACTGATTTATAATAGTTTTGGTATTCACCCATAGCTGTTGGGAGCATTTGGCATATGAATTTGCAAATAAATAAAACAACTATTTTGACTTTTTGCCAAAATAGATGCAAAACTTGCCATTATGTTCAATAGCAAATTCTTTTTTACTTTAAAATAGTTTTTCCCAACCCTGGGAAATAACCATCATGACTAGGGAAACAGAAATTATAACTCCAGTACATCCTAAGGGCACCAATTTGGGGGATTGGAAAGTAATTGTAAGAAAAATAGCTAAAGATGTAGTGTCCTTTTACTGCAACAGTGCTGTTATGAATATTCTCTGAAACTCATGTTTAATAAAACTGAAGGTCTGCGACTTAAGAACACCCATACATAAAAAAGATCTCGTGAAAAAATGTTTTTATTCTTCTGTTGAAGAAATCCAGTACATTTCTATAAATTATCTGAGATGAGAACTTGTTAACTTTATGAGTACTAAAGACAAGTTCTGCATAATAAACTGGGTTATTAATCTGGTACTTCTCTCTGATTTTTATTTTTAATAACGAATAAAAGGTGACCTGTCAGAGGAATGCTTTGGATTGCCTTCAGAATGCAGACAGACGAAGTTTGTTAATGGAAATCAATATGTTGCATGCACAGCTAAACAACAAGCAAACTGGTGTAAAGGAAGAAATAGAAATTGAACCAAAATGTCAAGGTAATATGTATGACTATTTGCTCTATGGGGTTACTTTCACACTCCTTCCATCAGATTTCTTTTCTAGGCTCCAGTTTGAAAAAAAAAAGTTTGTGTATTATTTTTGGTATATATGAATTAAGAATATAAGGATACCAAAACGCAACTTGAATAACATATCATAGGATCTCAGCTTCAGAAAGACAGAAAGTAGCACTAATAATGTCAAGGCCATAGGGTTCATCTACCTGTTAAGATCCCTAACATCTCAGGTTAAAGACATTTCAGGTAACAGATCTTAGTCCAGCAGCTTGGAGAATAGACATTAGTGGCCTAGCTGGAGTAAAATTCTTGTAATGGGTTTATAATACATTCTTTATGATGCAGAACACTGTAATGGGATTAATTTGTGTTTCATGAAAGGACTAAAGTTTAAACACCCTTTTATTATTATTGCTGAAGTTAAACGTGTTCTATACATAAGATACTGGGTTTGCTCTTTGTTCAGGATTTTGTTTCATTGTGACAGACTAGTATACCTAGTCAGTTCCTTACTGTGTGACAATGTACTTTCTAGAATTGTTGGGATACAATATGGAAATGCAAATAGAGCTCGAAAATACCAAGGGCAGAGCAGCTGAACTTCAGGAGCAGCTCAGCTCTGAGAGGATGGCGGTTGCAGAACTAAAGAACGAACTTGGGCAAACCAAGCTGGAACTGGAAACAACGCTAAAAGCACAACATAAGCACTTAAGGGATCTGGAAGCCATCAGGTATAATTTTCAAGGGCTATTTTCTATAGAGCTATAGAGGATCCTACAGTAAATCTGTTAAAAGTCCATTTTAAAGTGAGAGTGTTCTATTCTTACCCATATATTTATGCAAGATTCACTTTGACTTCTTTTGCCTTTAATCGTTTTTTAAATATTTTAAGAGTAGAAGAGCCTCTTATAGCATACATGGTATGGAATTGATTATTTTAATCAGATTATTTTAATCTGATTTATTTACTTGCTGAATTTTATTGATACCATGATGAGAGTTGATACATACAATGATATATGTTAACCCAGCCAGTGCAAAAGAAGAGTATAAGGGAAGATTAATAGTAGAGGTAGTGGACAAGAAAGAAGTTAACACTACCTCTCAGCTACATACCCATCTCGCAATTATTATTAAGAAGCAAAATTTAGGAAAACTGCATGTTTGCCTTGTAATGTATAGTTTTGCCCTCAGCGCACAAAGGAATGTAAATATTTTATCCTGTTTGTTATTTTTCAAATGGAGTTTGTAAAGGGAATTTATCTTGACTTTTGTCAGAAATGAACTTAAGGGGAAGGCAACTGAACTTGACATCTTAAAAGATACAATCACAAGTGAACAGAAGAAATCAAGGGAGTTTCAGTGGGCCCTGGAGAAGGAGAAGGCTAAAGTAGAACACAGTGGAAAAAGAGAAAAAGAAGAGATTGAGGTAACCAATCTTGGTTCTTCAAAATGTACCATGGAATTGATGGTCACGCAGATGGTGATGGTGATGAGGGGGGGCTGTTCATTCACGCTTTTTTTTAATCCATTCAGTCGTGTCCAATTCTTAGAGACTGCCTGGACAAGTCCCTACAGTTTTCTTGGCAAGGTTTTTCAGAAGTGGTTTGCCATTGCCTCCTTCCTTGGGCTGAGAGAAAGTGACTGGCCCAAGGTCACCCAGGTGGCTTCATGCCTAAGGTGGGACTAGAACTCACTGTCTCCTGGTTTCTAGCCTGGTGCCTTAACCACTAGTCCAAACTGGCTCTCCATTCATTCACGCTTTAGTGTATATTAAATAAGATGCGGTACATTGTAAAGATTGAGAATTAAGCCTGTATCTTTAATGTTTGTATTTCCTCACATACCTTTCAGACAGAGGCTCAAGACTAAAACAACAAACTACTGTGAAAAGCAGAGTGCATTTCAAATGCCTCAGTGACCAAAACTAGATATTTCTAATTATTCTTGTCAGTAGTTTCCTTGTACCAGATGTAGTCTCTTCCACTGAATAATTAACAAAAAGTCTTTATCTGTGGGCTTAATGAAACAAGTTATCAATATGATAAATATTCACATATTTGAATGAGATAAACATTTACATAGTATAATTGTGAGGGAGAAGGCAGTGGCAGCAGCAGAAGTACTTATGGTACACTATCCACATCAGGGCTTTCCAAAGTGCCGCCGCTGGTGACACACCAGCGGCGGCGGCGGCGCAGGGGGCATGCGGCGGCGCGCGTGTGCACGGCGGCGGCGGCAGCCTCCGCTAAAACGCGGAAGCACTGATCCCGCGCTGCTGCCGCCATGCACACGCGCGCCGCCGCTTCCGGGTGGTGTGGCGACACACCACACTGTGTGTGGCGACACACTTTTGTGTCGCGACACACAGTTTGGAAAGCTCTGATCCACATGTTCTAAAATATCTTTATATATTAATAAGACAATATAATCCTGGAGGCTTGAGATAGTACACTATAATATGTAATAGTGCTCTTGGAATAGTGCCAATCTACTTCATTTGACTGAACCTTGAACTGTGCATACTTTATCTCTATAATCCATGCTGAGCAGTGAGGGTTATGAAAGAACAAGCAATCTCCTGGAATATCTGTAGATAGTGGAATGTGTGTTTTATTACACAAAGAAATACTTCCACCTTTCTGAGATATACAAAACTGCCTTACAACTGTGTGTTCAATATTTAATTGGCAGCAGGACTCCAGTGACTTGGGCAGAGGTCTTGCATGCCATTTATCAGCTGATCTTTTGAGCCATAGGTGTGAGACAATGAGCCGGTGACATTCTGTATAGAAAGCATGTGCTCTAATACTCAATCTGGGCCCTTCCATGAGATTTTATAAGTATATAAAACATTCCTCTTTCTCATCAAGTTCAAGTTAAGTTGGATCAGCGTAGAACCAGTGTGCAAAATATGTAAATGCATAAAACACCTTTGAATTCTCGTACTGCTCTAACAGCAAAAAAGGAAAAAAGCCACAAAAACAGTGTTCTTCATGAGTTTTGACTTTACTGTTAATCCCTATTTCATAAGCAATGTAAGCAATTAATATGTCAGCAGGCATTTGAAATATTGTTTCCTTGTTTGCTTGTGCATTTATTTTATTTCTGTATTGTTCTTCCAGTTTATAAGAGAACAATAAACATAGCCTTAAATAAAATCATCATAATGAAACCATCCGTTCTTACAAAGAATAGAAAATATAAACAACATTAATTTTTTAAAAGCGAAAAAGCAAAATAACTAGCTGACTTGTTATTCTATAAATGTCTGGGTAAAACGGTAACAATTCCTTTACGTGGGCATGAAAGCTGAGCTTTTTGCCAACTATCACCCAGTTGTAAATATTTCTTTCATGAGCATGGTGCTGAACATGGAGATGGCCACCTAGCTACAAGCGTACTTGGAGGAAACCAGTTACCTAGGTCCATTTCAATCTGGCTTTAGGTCTGGATATAGCACAGTTACATGTCGTTTACTTGGCAACAGTAGAGAAGTGCTTTGCCATTGCCTTCTTCCAGGATTTTCTCAACATCCCAGTCTAGCCTACATCCCTGGGGTTTTCTGGTAGTCTCCTATCCAGGTACTAACCTGGTCTGACCCTCCTTGTTTCTGAATAAAGTCAACAATGGTAGCCAATCAAACATCCCTCAGGAGAGAGATCCACATTTGGAGCACTGAGATGGCCCTACTCATGGCCTACTGTGATCTGAGTCCACCAATGGAACTATGAACAGGGCTATCGCAGCTGATCTAATGCATGGTTGGATGGCACTGGAAAAAGCAGTATTTTGATCACCTGGTTCCTAAACCATTTAGAGACCTAAACTGTGCTATATCCAGACCTAAAGCCAGATTGAAATGGACCTAGGTAACTGGTTTCCTCCAAGTATGCTTGTAGCTAGGTGGCCATCTCCATGTGCAGCACCATGCTCATGAAAGAAATATTTACAACTGTGTGATAGTTGGCAAAAAGCTCAGCTTTCTGGGAGGACCTTTTTTTAAGAGAGACAGCATCACTACCTACAAAGCATTGGTTATAACTCTCTCACATAAAGAGGCACTGCCCATTCCTTGGAGAACACAGGTAATATCCCTGCTGATGCTTAACAATTATGATGAGTAAGGATCTAGCTCAGATAATTGGCTTAACCCTCCAGAAATGTCCACTTCCTTAGGTTCCAGTAACTGAACTTGATCCTATAAGTATAACTCTGACCAGACACGGCTGCATACAGTTAACAAAAGCAGATGCAAGCACTGTTATCCCCAAAATGCATCACAAACGTATCCTGAGTCTGCCTCTGAATTAGCCTCTAGTCAGTAAGAAAGCCCTCTTTGGCAGTTGTTTAAGGATGCAGGGATGGTGGAGAAGTTAACTCTCTTACTCTTTCACATTGCATGATTTTAAAGATAAAAACTATGAATATAAATTTTAAGAAATACAATAGATTTCATTTGGAGGATTTTTCCAAAGCTCTTTATTGTTGTGTTAATTTTTACAGTAAGAGCACTTTGAAATACCTATGACACAATCAAATGTTTGTAACATGGGCAGTATATCAGCAAGATCTCTGCTCTTTCTCCAGGTATCAACACTAGGGACAAACACTAGATACAAACCCCCACAGCACACTCCCAAACAGATTGTGATAGGTGACAACAATCTCTTCTTCCTCACTCCAACCTGTACTGGTGCTGCATATTGGTTACTCAGCCAGCGAAGTTGACTCAGATCTCCTTTGCTCCCAGCAAGGCTAACCAGGTCTCAAATTAGGTCAGCCTTTCATTCCTGATCATTATTTGTATAGTGAATGCCTTGTTCCAAGATAGCTTTGCTAACAATAAAGTAAATAGTTATGATTTACAGCTTTACTCCTAAAATTGCAAGTATTCCCCATGTTACGTGTATCCTCAGTATACTACTAAAGTCCAGAAAAATAAACAAACTTCTGAATTATGTTAAACCTTGAATTAGGATCCTAGTAAGATAAGCACATGGCTAGAGTCTTCCCAAACTTTTAAGTATCAGGTTCTAAGACTTAAAAATTACATTTTTTATGGTACATTCCAATGGTCTTTTCAAAGCCTATGTACTGACAGTTTTCTTTTGTTCTTTTCTCTTGTAAGGATTTGAAATATTCTTTTGAAAATGAAAAACAGAAAAATGTGGAACTGAGTAATCTTTTGGAGCTTGAAAGAGAGTTGTCAAATGATTTGCAAAAGAAGATTGAATCCCAGGAAACACTAACTGCAGTCCAACTATCTCAGGAGCATAGCTGTAACTCTGAGCTCCAAGTACTGCTTGAATCTGAGAGGCTCAAAGTTCTTGAGTTATGCAGTGCCCTAGAGAGAGAAAAAGACTTATGTGCCCAGCTCCAAATGATTGAACAGACAAAGCAGGATGGAAGTTCTACACCTGCAGACGAATTGTTCAGAGATCTGCAAAAACAATTGGATGAAAAGCATAGCCGTATAGTTGTACTGGTTAATGAAATGGAAAAGAACAAATTGGAGTATGTGCAATTGAAACAACAGGTGGAAAAAGAGAGGCAGATTCAGAGGAAAACTCTACAGGCAGAAGAAGATGCTAATATTCTGGCACAGAAAAAAATACATGAACTGGAGTCCAGAGTGGAAGACTTGCAATGGCAACTTGGAGAAGAGAGACAGCAGGTTCATCAGTTGCTGTGTGATGAAAAGAAACGTCAAGAAATGGTCCAAGAAGTACAGCAAAACATGCAGAGAAAAGAGGTAGGATCACAGGTGGAAAAAGCAACATGTCAGACTGTAAATGAGGTATGTAGCTCTCAGAAGCAAAATTATTTGGCTTTCAGTATTATAGGTGCTTATTAATACAATTGCATTTGTTATTTTTCCAGAGTGATTTTCTAAATCTGCCTTTGCTTATTGCTCATTTTTAGTACATTTCATTGTTTCCAATAGTGCAGCTGACACCAGTAGTATGAGGAGAATACCATATATCAGCACCAATTTTGTTATTGCTCTCACCTTAACGAATGGAAATGAAGCAGTGGCCCTGGTTAAAAGTAATCGGTTATGTTTTTAATATGTTTGTACATATACTGAAAAATTATAATACTGAAAAATTATTCAGACTTTATCTTAAAGCTGGTTCCATTTTGTTTATTTATTAAAATTACAACAGCAAAATTGATAAACAATTTTGTAAGATCTTGAGCATTACCTTACTGGCATGTGAAATAAGTGCCACTGTTCAATAGTTTGAACATTCTTTAGTGTTTCCCTTTTTTGGTATGGGGATATAAGTTGATTTTTTTCCAATCTGATGGCCATTCTTGTGTTTTCCAAATTTGCTGGCATATGGCATGCATCACCTTGACAGCATCATCTTGCAAGATTTTAAACAGTTCAGCTGGGATACCGTCGTCTCCTGCTGCCTTGTTATTAGCAATGCTTCTTAAGGCCCATTCAACCTCACTCTTCAGGATGTCTGGCTCTAACTCACTGACCACACCGTCAAAGCTATCTCCGATATTATTATCCTTCCTATACAGATCTTCCGTATATTCTTGCCACCTTTTCTTGATCTCTTCTGCTTCTGTTAGGTCCTTGCCATCTTTGTTTTTGATCATACCCATTTTTGCCTGGAATTTACCTCCGATGTTTCTAATTTTCTGGAAGAGGTCTCTTGTCCTTCCTATTCTATTGTCTTCTTCCACTTACGCGCATTGCTTGTTTAAAAATAATTCCTTATCTCTTCTGGCTAAAATATTTATTTATAGATTACATTTATTTGTATCTTGTCATTCAGGATACAAACCCTTCCAAAGCAGCTTACGAACAATATAAACTATCATGAATTACACTACACTACACTACACTACACTACACTACACTACACTACACTACACTACACTAAAATCAGTATTTATTTTGAATAAATAATTATTCAGTAAAAGTACTGTTTAATCATGTGTGTACATAAAAAATATAAATGCCACATGTCTAAAAATGTCATTAGTTGAATTTAGAATTAATTTTCATGTATTTAGTAGAAAGCAAGCTTTCCCCTCCTTCCCCCCATACTTTTATGTGCAGGTTACTTGGGATGAATCTAATGAACGAACAAGAAAGTGGATTTTCCAGCAGAAAATGGGACAAGCTGAAACAAAAGAATTGTCTTATTCTTCCCTAACTGGCATTGGAGGAGGAGGAGGAGGAGGAGGAGGAGGAGGAGGAGGAGGAGGAGGAGGAGATGCTGTTAGAGAATCTCAAGAGCTTGAGATGGTTAGGCAGAAGCTGAGAAATGTGTTTTCCAAGTTGAAACAGTTGGCCACTAAAGCTGCCTGCAGGTTAGATTATTTTATGTTTAATAGCAGTACAGTGATGAAAGACCTATATATAACGTAAGCTGCAATTTAGGAGTATATGGTGTGAGTAATAGAAAGCCAGGTTATGAGGAAATATAGTATAAAGTTATAAATAAAAGTGACAATTTCTAAAGGAAATGTTTAAAAATATTACTATATTAAGCTATATATATAGATGTATGGTTTACTTTCCATTTATTTTATGTTTTAACATAAAATAAAGACTATAGATAGCAGTCTTAACTCTGTTTTGGATTTTTTATAATCATAATCCTTGTTCTGTAATCACTTTTATGCATGTCTTCTTTCACAAAACACCATTATTGAACCTGAGGCGCTTGTAATCTATGATAGACATAGGAAAATAATGAGGGCGGGGTTAGGGGAATAACGGCATGGATAGGGCAAGCATATGTGATCATATGTATTTTATGTTCAGTCATGCTACACAGTGTCAGATACTATTTTTTTATTTCAGATTACCCTTTGAAAAAGCAGATGATGAAGACTTAGTTGGGATTCAAACTAACATTGAAGAAGTTCTATTAAAATTACAAGTGCTATCTGATTTATCCAGCCTGACGGTAACGTTCAGGGACAGGGAGGACAAATACTTATTTGGGCCTATTTTTAAGATGAGAAAATAGTATATATAAACTAAATTAGTTTGTGAATATTTGCAAGCATAAGATAACTTCAGTTTTGCTGTTTTAAAGCATGTGGACTGTTTTACATTTAAAATTGTAATTTGAGGGAGTGCAGTTGGGTCTTTAGGGAGCTCAAAATGGTTTTATTTACCACATGGAACCTAGAATTGTGAAGCAGTTATATCTCATTTCTGCCTTTATATAAAGTAATCAAGGCAATTTACAATGAGTCCAAATAAGTAAAATGTGCAAAACAATAAAATAATTGTGTAGATAATGTAAAAAAAACCTATTATAATGAAGTGCAATCTTTTATATAAGATGTATCTGAAAAGAAGCAATAGATTTTTTATGCAATGTAAATATGCGTTATATTTGTGATTTGGATTTCCTGTCCATTTCTTAGAAAGTAGTATTGCATTACATTTTCTAATTGCAGATGAGTTCAGACTATTTTCAGCTGCTTTACTTGCTATTTTGTTCCTTCTAGATTAATTCAGATTTGCCATCTTCAACTTCATTGACTGAAAGATTGCTAAAACAGAATGCTGATCTGACTGGGTTTGTCAGCAGATTGAGTGAGGAAAAGAACAATTTGAGGAATGCAGTAATGAAACTGGAGGAGGAACTTAGAAGACATCAACACATAGGATCTTGTGGAGACTTGGTATGTTTTTCTTCCTTTGAAGTTACATCAGCTTTCACTCCATCTTAAGTACTTATTTGTTTGGACAGGGTGTCAAATAACTTGTAAGCCCAGTGCAATGTTAAATATGAAATGTTTCATTTAACCTACAGCTTTTAAAAAACTGAAAATAGACTAGTGAGGGATTTCCTTCTGGTGGAAATAATTCATTTTTATAAGAATTTTATTAAGTTTAAAGCACAGATAAAAACTACAAAAAAGAAAAAAGAAACTACAAAAAGGGGAAAAAATGAAAAGGTGTAGAAACACAAGAAGAAAAAACATTTTTTAAAGATTACATAAAGAGGGGACTTCTGACTTTAAACATCAAGAATATAAAACAATTTTCCATAATTAATCCCTTACTCTATCTTAAACCAAAATCACATTATTTCTATAAATCATTCCATTAGCACATTATGAAAATCACTAAATACAATTTCTCCCTCCCCTTATATTAAAAGAATGAATATATATATTCAAGACCAAGAGAGATCTCTTCGCCTTGATGTAGAAAGGCTCCCTTAGGGTACATAAACTTAAAAAGATAAACATTGGGTGATTTAGAAATGGGGTGGCTGGTCTTAGTGTCCCTTTAAGGCTACAGCACGGCTTAGAAATGGTGACATCCCAGCCTCCTGGCGGCTCTTACCAGATTAGCGCAAATGCTGTTTACAATCCTGTGGCTGCAAGTTGCTGTTCTGGAGGGCAGATGGGATGATTCTGAGCATTTTCTGTCCATGAAAACACTCCAGGGCTTCAGGAAAAACCTGCCTGAACTCCAAAAAAACCACCGCGTTGTCAGTTCTGCCCGTGGTGTGCGCGAGCACAGCTGTTCAGTCTGCCATGTCCCCACCAGAAGTCTCTCTGGTGGAAATAATTCAAAGGAATTTTGTCACAGGGATTTCCTCTTCATTTCTGCAGTGTAATTATCAGCCTTCTCTTTAATATTATTTGTATTTTAGAAGAACTTACGCATATAAAAAGCAACTTATTTTTAATTGGATATGTAGTTCAGTACTTAGACCAGAGCTTTCCAAACTGTGTGTCGGGACATGTTAGTGTGTTGGCTGCAGTGTCTGGGTGTGTCGCGGCTGCTGCTGCCTCCGAGCCCTGCCAGGATTCCGCGCAGGTCCTAGTGCCTGTCTTTTGCCTTGCTGCCTCCAAACCTGCCCTGCCAGGATTCTGCGCAGGTCCTAGTGCCTGCCTTGTGCCTTTCTGCCTCCAAACCTGCCCTGCCAGGATTCCGCGCAGGTCCTAGTGCCTGCCTTGTGCCTTGCTGCCTCCAAACCTGCCCTGCCAGGATTCCGCGCAGGTCCTAGTGCCTGGCTGCCTCCAAACCTGCCCTGCCAGGATTCTGTGCAGGTCCTAGTGTCTGCCTTGTGCCTTTCTGCCTCCAAACCTGCCCTGCCAGGATTCCGTGCAGGTCCTAGTGCCTGCCTTGTGCCTTGCTGCCTCCAAACCTGCCCTGCCAGGATTCTGCGCAGGTCCTAGTGTCTGCCTTGTGCCTTGCTGCCTCCAAACCTGCCCTGCCAGGATTCCACGCAGGTCCTAGTGCCTGCCTTGTGCCTTGCTGCCTCCAAACCTGCCCTGCCAGGATTCCGCGCAGGTCCTAGTGCCTGCCTTGTGCCTTGCTGCCTCCAAACCTGCCCTGCCAGGATTCCGCGCAGGTCCTAGTGCCTGGCTGCCTCCAAACCTGCCCTGCCAGGATTCTGCGCAGGTCCTAGTGTCTGCCTTGTGCCTTGCTGCCTCCAAACCTGCCCTGCCAGGATTCCACGCAGGTCCTAGTGTCTGCCTTGTGCCTTTCTGCCTCCAAACCTGCCCTGCCAGGATTCCGCGCAGGTCCTAGTGCCTGCCTTGTGCCTTGCTGCCTCCAAACCTGCCCTGCCAGGATTCCGCGCAGGTCCTAGTGCCTGGCTGCCTCCAAACCTGCCCTGCCAGGATTCCGCGCAGGTCCTAGTGCCTGCCTTGTGCCTTGCTGTAAGAGTGTGTCGCGAAATGATGCCCTGCTGTAAGAGTGTGTCGTGAAATGATGCATGTCTAAAAAGTGTGTCACCAACATGAAAAGTTTGGAAAGCCCTGACTTAGACTGAAATCCTATGCACACTCAATAGTGAGGAAGTTGCATTTACTACTGAAGAATGTTTTATCTTTGCAAGTTGTTCCATATACTTGGACTAACTTTCATAGGTAATCAACATTTTCAGTAGTAATGACTTCACTCCACAAAAACCTAATGAGTAGGTGAGCACATCCTTTCACCAGGCTTGCTTCGTGTCACGTCCATACATTATGTATAAGAGGCAAATATGTTTAAGTTGCATTGAGTTCAGCATTAAGCTTTTTCCACAGGTCGTAAGGGTAATGATTGTTAATACCTGTTCACATATTTACTCAACCAATGATAAGTGAGACCAAAAGGAGCCACCAAGATCTTCCTCTGATAGTCGTCTTGGCAATAGTACACAGTTCGGCTGTGTACACCTCACATTTGTTCTTTTCACTTAGTAATAAGGAATAGGTTATAGTCACTGCTAACTAACTTGGATGCCTCTTTGTGTTCCTTTTGAAATTTCACAAGACTTCTAGACAGTCGCTACATAATGGACGAAATGTTGATGCACTCGTTGCTTCTGAAAAAGAAATCTGGAATAAAGAGAAATTATGTCTGCAACAATCCCTGAAGCAGGCTGAGGCAGAACTGGCCAAACTGAGAGCAGAATTAAGAAATGAGGCTTTCCTGAGAGAACTGGGATCAGATTCTGAAAATGCTGCTTTAAAGGTGAAGAGCTTTTTCTTGACTACTTTTGAATAATTTTTTTATCATTAAACATTGCACTGATTTGCTTTTTATGGTAATCTGAAATCAAATGATTTGAGCCTGAAAGGTGGCACCCTTATTTGTCTCAATTTAGCTGCAAACATCTTTCCTTTTTCTTCTGACTAACCAGGGGTGAGAACCCCATGACCATATATAGGCCCCAATATTTCCTAGAGGACCTGACAGACTGTGTGCCAAAATGCCTGAATTTTGGTGACATCCGTTTTGTTCAGTTTGGGATTTTGAAGTGGCTTTTAAAAATGGGAAGCATTCCCATTTCCACCCCTTCCAAAATCTAATTTAAAAAGGGCTGAAGCATCACTAGATGATGTTGTGTGGCCTACTAGCAGTAGAAAGACTCAAATGAAATCCCTTGCCCAAATATATGCCTGGAATAAATTGAAGGAGAAATCAACTTCATACATCTAGCTGATTTTCAGAAGAAGGAAGTATTTTCCCAGTTAAGATTGGAAACTACACATATCCGTGCTGTATTACTAAAACTAGGAACTGCATAAGAATGGTAATGTAAGATAATTTATTACATAAATTATTATCAGTCTCAGTTTACTTAACCAGATGATGAAGTGGACCGAGTGCCATAAAATAACAACTTCATTAATCTTTACAATGCCACAAGACTGTGAAAGAACTACTTGTCTAGAAACCGAAAAGCATGATTGCCTGTAACACTTCACAATGTGTTATTTCTCACTATATTATTTAATTTCCAATCTAGAGAGTTTATGGAAGATACTTGAGAGCAGAGAGCTTTCGGAAGGCTCTCATTTATCAGAAGAAATATTTGCTGCTCTTATTGGGTGGGTTTCAGGAGTGTGAAGAAGCCACTTTAACTCTTATTGGAAGAATGGGCGGGCAGCCTTCCTATACTCATCTAGAGGTCATCACACACCATTCAAAAAGTTTTACACGATTTCGCTCAGCTGTTAGAGTATTAATTGCAATTTCAAGGTAAGACACAAAATATTCATTTTTTAAAAAAAAATCCTTTTTGTATAAAATGTATCAAATTGAATATGTACATATAAAGTGGTAAAATGGTGAAAACAAGATATTTCTTCATTTAATGCTAAGCCCTCTAGCTAGGAAACTATTTTCCAAAATACATAGAGAAGACTCAGAAAGCAAGTAAGGAGATAGTAAGTTAAGCAATGGTTTATATCTAGCAATAATTTCTCATAATGCATAAACTTGCAAAATAATGTATTACTTTTCTGGATTGATTCCATTCTCCGTATCAAGGGTCCTAAATATTACCTCATATTTTCCCTTTATTTTAAATGCAGAATGAAGTTTCTAGTTCGAAGGTGGCAACGAGTTACTGGTTATAATTTAATTGGCATCAATAGAGATGGTTGTAGCCAGAACACAGGTAAATTAATATTGGTGGATGCTGTTTTAAAGTCAGACATAGAGAGAACTATGTGCCTACCTACTACCTTTCTTCCTTCCTCTTCCAGAAATTTTGTCATGCAGTGAAAAGTATGTGTGCGATATACAGTATAGAATGCAATAATATATACTTTTCTTTAAGTTATTGGTCTTCATCTGGTGAGTCTCATCACATAACTGAATTCTATTATTATTCACTGTAGTACCAATTATAGTATAACCAACGTTTGGAGAGAGGAGGAGAAAATGACACTCTTGTTTTGAGACAAGCATTTTTTAACTCTTCTGTGAAAAGAGATCAAAGAAGCTAGGTACATTTAGGCTTGAGGGGACATAAAATAGCAGTGTCACAAAGAAGATGGTCAAGACCTGTTAGGTCCCATTCCAGAGTCAAGGATACAGAATAATGGATTTAAATTAAAAGAAGGCAGATTCAGATTTAATGTTAAAAAAAATGTGGCAGGAAGAGCAGTTTGATAGTGGTACCAATTCTCCAGAGAGGTGATAGGCAACCATCTATCTGGGATATTTTAATTTAGATTCTTGCCTGAACCTGGTGTTGGACTTTGATGGGTTAAATGACCCCTTACATCTCAATGATTATAAGTATCTAAGGCAGGGCTTTCCAAAGTTTCCCCGCGGCAACACACCAACTGCCGTTGGTGTGTTGCCGCGGGGAAACCCGGAAGTGCCGCCGTTGCGGCAGCGCACAAAAACCCGGAAGCGCTGCTGCCGCTTTCGGGTTTTTGCGCACCGCCGTTGGTGTGTCGCCGTGGGAAAACCCGGAAGCGCTGATGATCGGCGCTTCCGGGTTGTGTGGCGACACACCAGACTGTGTGTGGCGACACACTTTTGTGTCGCGACACACAGTTTGGAAAGCTCTGATCTAAGGCATAGTCTCATCCCAGAATATGAAGTTTGGTCAATTTATTAATTGCGTTGTGCAGAAAAACAGAAACAAAGCCCTGCAACAATTTTTTTAAAAACTTCGGTGAAATGACTTGAGGATGATAACATGTGAAGTAGTGAATATGTGCTAGCCATGCTCTTATTTTTTTCAGACCAGGTCTAGAACTGAACAGCAAAGATACTACATCTTATATATTGCATGTGCTTTATGTAGGGGAATGCCTACAGATGATCACTAACCACCATGAAGGCAACAGTTGATAGCCTTCTTTCCTGTTTAAATAATGTGGGTGTTTATAAATTTATATTGCGTCTCTAAGAATTTGTGGAAATACCTGTTACCTCTTTCCACATGTAACTTAACCTAGCACAATCTAATAGATACTTCCACAGGATTAGAGAATTAACAGAAATACATAAATATCCAAACAAGTTATACATTGGGCAGTTAGCAATTGGTTGTGGGCATTCCACTTCAGTGAACATAGGTAGTATATAAGAACATGACATCTGTTGCAAAGTTCAGTTTCAGATCTGTTCTGAACAAGTGAGCTGCATGACTAGTGAAACATCATCACATATTCTTTATCTCTGCATGAAATGACCCAGAAGTCATTTCACCAAGAAATAGCAACCATTTAACCATTTAAGACTTAATTTTAATTAATTTTAATTTAATTTAAGCCATAGTTTATTGTTCTTTATTGTATGATTGTAAAAAATTATTGATTTCTATTGCTACTTGATTTAGAAGTTACCTATGTTTATTTTTTGCCAAGGTGCTATAGAAAGGTCAAAACACATATTTGGCTAACAGTAGTAATCATTGGAGGCACGATTTAATAAAATCTTGCACTCTCCTAATTCTTGTATCTATGCCAAAAACTTTTTCTCAAAAAATTGAGAAGCTGTCAGAATGTCTGAATCAAAACCAAAGGAAAGCCTAGATACTGCACTTTGATTCTGCTTGGAAGAACCCAGTTTTCAGTACCTGGTTATAAAAAGGAATTTTTAGTGGTCTACTTATAGTTATCATGGTTCCATCATACATGAAGGCAGTGTAGTTCATGAATCAGTCTGCCAAATATTAATGAAAGCTGCCTATATTCTAAAATAAGCTTATTTTTGTTATTTGTGTAGGTAACGAGTTACGGTCTGATTCATTTCCTGGCAGTCTGGAACTCTGTGGAGAACCCAGAGCTGCTTCTTATAGATCCAGATCGGAGCTGGAATCTCTCAGATCTCCTTTTCCTTATCAACATAGGTAAATGTTGATATATGTCTGCATTTCAAAGACCTGGGTTGCTACACACATCCCTTCTGAATATCAAATGCTGTTGACAGAACAAAGAATATTACCGTTTATTGTTTGATTATGATTATTATTTATTAGCTCTCTAGAAGCACATGCTTGGCTACTCTGGAAATTGAATGCTGGAAATATTTTGATGGGAACCTTAGCAAATCAGCATACTATCCAATGCTAGTTTTTATCGGTTTGCAAAATAATTCTTACGGCTTGCGCCTGGAAAGTACATGTTTTTGCCCATGTATTAATTTTGGATTATGAAACTGCTGTGTTCCATTATACATCTCAGGCCTGTGCTGGATTAGGCCATATATCCCACTATACCACTAATCTGATTTATTGTGGGAGAATTCCTGCATGCTAAAAGTTCTCCAACATAATCTTATTTTGCATCACTAAAAGTAATTCCTGAAGATTGGGGAACTCTCCATAGCAATATCTGACACAGCAAAAGGAGCTGCAACCCAGGGAAAAAATCAGCACAGCTCCTTGCTTGGGGTATGTAGGGAAGCACTTTCAACAGATGTATTGGTTCCTTGGAAGAGTTTTAATAGTGGTCACTCAGTGGAAAACTATAAAACAATCCCGTCTTGACAAAAGTATATTGCCCAGTGAATGGTACTGTACCATGGGAATGTTATTTTATATGTTAGTATATTTATCACTGTATTGATGCAATTGGCTACTCAAGAAATGGATTGAAAAACTTCAAAATAATCCATATATCAAGTACAATTGAAATAATTGCAGAATACTTTTTAATGTACCCTAGCCTCCATTTACCATGTTGAATCTTTAATTGTAAACTTTTCTTTGAGATGTGTATCAATGATGCCATGTAAGGGTTTGTTTTAAAGTTAATGAACAGGTAAAATACCCTTGTAAATTTAAATTGATAGGTTGTGCTACTTCAGGGCAATACAGTATATTTACTTTCAATAATATCTAGGAAATTGGCTTTACTTATTTTCAGGATTTGTAAACTGCCAGATATTCTGCAATGGTCTGTTTCATTAACATTTTTACCTGCTTCTCTTCTAACTCTAAGGTATCAGGGCAGCCATACTGATTTCAGCCCAGTTTCCCTCGCATGTTCTCAGCTGCAGAATTACGATCCTGATAGGGCTTTAACGGATTATATTAATCGTCTGGAGTCCCTGCAGAGACGACTTGGCAACGTACAGTCAGGTAGGTATCACTGTTCTTTCAATTGCTGCTCCCTGGTCTGTAACTCACATTAAGTTCCACTAGTGTTGCTGCTTTCACTGGCCGTTATGTTGATTGCAAAAGGTCTTAGATTGTGATTATTTGTCTTTCTGCCCCACAGCTCCTGCTTCCCAAACTCAGCTGCACTCTGCTATCCGAAGATAATCTTTGAAATAGTTTTGCCACCAATAGCAACATCAAATGAAATGCCTTCTGCAAATATATGCTGCTGCTGTGCTTTTGTACAATGTATATATTGTGGGACCAACATGAACACAGCTCAACGATTGTATGCAGTTCACCTTGCTGGCACCTCACAAAGGCTAGAACTTCTGTACATAGGCACTTTCTGTGGTTGTTTGAGCCGGATTATTAAATTTCATGTATATTTGTGGAATGCTAATTTAAACACTTAAATTATTGATTTATCAAATGGATGAGAGGGTGCAACCTTTATGTATTGAGATTGCTGAGTGCATAGCTCCAGGAGCACAACTTTTTCCAATAAGGTCTAAGTGAAGGACTTTTCACAATTTTATTCTATTTGCTACTGGCATTGCAGAGAGAAATATCACTTATAGAGACCTATTTTTGTAAAGGTAGAAGTTTTGGATTTTATGGGTATTTTGTCAAAGTGCTGAAATAAAGATGATTTCATCATTTTAATATATGTCTGAAACTATTTTAAAATGGGTTAAAAATTTGTTTTAAAAGCTCAAATATATGTACTTGCATTGACATCTACTGTGCTACATTTATCAGTCCTTCACAGCAAAAAAAAAAGTTGTGGCATTCAACTTTTTCACCTAGCATGAACTTCAGAGTAGGTTTCTTGGGGTTATAAGTAGGCTCAAGTCAACAGAAGCTGTTGCCACAAAGATGTTGGCTTTTAAGCGGATAAAGGAATTTGTTTTGTCTACATAAGAGAATTAGGGTGGGGATGAATCAAATTGAAATACCAAAATTCTAGCTGTTTATGATACATATCATTAACTTTGACAAGTGTTATATTCATCAACTGTCATTCTCTTTAATTAAAAACATTATTGAAGGTCAAATGACAACATTTTTTCCATTTTACAAGTAACATTCTATATCCCTAGTCACATAACAATGACTATACATTCCAAGTTTCTGCAGAAGAGCCACTAATATCTCACTAATCACCTTAACAAATTAAGATCCCTAGTTACCATGTAACAAAAACTACCAAGTTTCTGCAAGAGCTACTAATACTTCACCAATCACCTTAACAAATTAATATTTTAGAAATCCTGCAAGTTTTATTGCTATATCCTTCTGACAGAGTTGACATATGTAATAGCAAATATTCCATATGATACTTGGAACAGACCCTGCATTATATTAACATATCATATTAGGCATCAGGAGTCACAATCTTTGAGATGAAGGCAACAAGATTTGTTTTTCCTCAGTGATTTTAAAACACTGCTTTTAAAAAAAAACTATTAAAATTTGATTTTAAGAAAAGTTAAATAACCTGAAGTTGGCTTTGTATTTCAGTATTCAGTGATTATGGTGTTATTATGGTGTTATTCAGTGTTATGGTTTTTTCCATATTTAAATGGTACCATCTTATGTTCCTAAAGAATCTATTTGCATCCATTTGTTAACTTTGAACCTCCTAAATTAAGTTTAGTAAGAGCTTTAAGTTAAAAAGCAAAATGAGTTCAACCACATTCAAGTTATGGAAACATGAAATAAAACAAAGGGCAAATCGTAGCACAAAATTTCAAATTTCTTTACAAATTACATTGCAGGCAATGATCAACCTCTTCTTTAGCTGGTCTAGAACAGTTTCTCTACAATGTACGTGTCTTATTTTGTGATCTCCTTTTGTATATAATTAATGGATTAGTAGGTGTATGGATCATAGTTGTATAATTTATGGTAGGAAAGTATCCATCCACTAAATCAAATTCATATAAACGCAGAAGTGTTGACCAAATTGTTTTAATCTGAATATATGCAAAGTTCTCTCCAATACAACGATGACGACCTAAAAAAAAACCACACAAACATATACCTTGAGTTTATAGTTTCCATTTTTAACAGAAAATTATTTCTCCCCACCCACTCCCATGCATAATCTTTGAAGGAGTAGCGTACTGAAAGGAACCCGCTGCCTCTGCCTCACAAGGATTCTAGAAAAAGGATGTGAAATTCATGGCTGGAGAGGCAGGTGCCACAGCGGACATTCGCCATTCGCCCTCCAGATACGCATTCTGGTGTTACAAGAGGAGCTGCTCCTCCCAAGTGCTGCTGATAACCTACAGAGTGAATATTAACCCTTTTTGTAATCCCAGAAAAGAGCTGCTCTTTTCCTCTCCAGTTATCCTTTTCTCGTACCGCATCTCCATCCAACGTTGTTCTCCCTTCCCAGGTTAGCCTTCTCCAGATACTTTTCTTGTTATTGTTATATATATGGGGGATATGCAGATCAATTAATTTTATAAATAGGACACCTTATTCTATAGGCAGCTAATTCAATTTAATCCTAATTGTTTCTCACCCTGCACTTTTTGGAGGGTACTTTGTGTGGTTTGTGTGTGCAACAAAACACAGGCTTACTGGGAATGAGGGAAATCTCCAGGATTGGTTTTGGTGGTTAAGAGTTGCACAGGCAGTGTGAAACCAGGTACACTGAAAAGCTATTGATCCACAAGAGTCTAGCCTCTCCCCACTACGCCCACACAAGCTCTATTTAACTATGCCAGACATTACAGCTGATGTATTTACATCATTGATTTCAACAGAAGGGCAACTTTTTTTTAATGGCACTGTTTTGAACTTGCAAAAAATGTTTCAATACTTGCCATGTTAGCAGTTGTGACCATGCTTTGGACATGGTGAATGGTTTTTTACCTAGCAATGAATGTTCTGCCCAAAAGGTCCAATTTATGGATAGTTGAAATCATAGGTCGTTTTGCTGCTTTTTGGGTAACATTCACCTAATTCTAGCCAGCTCCAAGGATACACTGCAACCAACCATTCATTGCAATGAAATTGGAGGCATACAGATGTAATAAATAAATAAACTTACCAGCACCAAATGGCACATATGCAAACTTTTCTGCAGCTGCAGGATTATCTTGAAGGTAACGGTCTGGTTTGAAGTTTAAATTTTCCACCCAACAGTTTTTAAGTCTGTGATTGATAGTAGGAGATACACAAACTTGATGACCAGGTAGAATTGTATAACCAGCAACAGTCTAAAGGCAAAAGACAATATAAAAGTAAAGGTTTTTGATGCCTAAATTACTAAGGCGATACATTAAGAGTTGGCAATCTATGGAGTGCATAAAGGGGATTATTCATCAAAAAAATATTTACTAATTATAACTCGTGTTGAGGAGCGCACAGGTTCTTAGCTTCCTGTTCTTCATTTAGATCCAACAATAACTTCCCCTTAGAAAGTGACAATGGTCCAAGCAGGAGGTGACCAAGGCATGACTGACTGTGAGCAAGGTCAATAATAAAAATAGCAAAGGTGAAGCCAGAAAAGCAACTCATCAAACTTTTCACACTTCATCTTGCACAAGTATTCCCCAGGTTTTCTTATGGTTTCTAGCACAGCATCTTGGTGGCTATATAATTATTGGGATTCAGTGAGATATTGTGGTTAGAGGGCAGATTCCAGGCTCAGAAGAGGAAATTCTGAGGGATGACTTGATTTCCACTCAGATGCTTCACTAGTTTCCAAAATGGTTCATTTCAGGATCAGAAAGAGCTATAGTGAAGTAATATATTTTAAAAAGCTGGTGAGAACATAATGAAGATATGCAAACATCTTTTCTGGCATTAATTCTCTGTACAGTACTCTCAAACAAGACTTTGGAAGCACTGAAGCTTCCAAATGTAGTTGGAGGGCTATTTAAGAAACATGGGCAACTCTTTCCTGGTGGCTATCAGAACCAACTCATAAAGACAGACCAGGAATTCTCAACTAACAGTTCTAGGAAAGAATCTTTACATTCAAATGCCAGTGAACACCCTATCTTAGGTTTATTCAGTTCATAATAAAATAACTCGTGGCATGAAAACCAGTTGGGTGTCTTTGGGCCTCTCACTCTCTTCACAGAGTTGTTGTGGGGAAAATAGAAGGCAGGGGTTTTAGATATGTATGCCGGCTTGATCTGACTAAAAATAAAGGGATAAAATCTAGTATTTCAAAAACAAGCATACAGGGAAAATTCATTTCATCAGTCTTGGACAACATGACGTCCACCATTTTATCAAGTAAGTTAATCTCTGATATTTTCTAATACAAGCATTTTGTCATCTAATACACAATGTGTCTGGAGACATATTTTACATCACATGCTTAAGGTATTTCTGCAAGTTAATTCTATCAAGAAAGTGACTATTTAAGCTAAGTAGATGTAAAACAATAATATTAAAAAAAACACCAATCCTAAATATTTCTACTCAGAAGAAAGCAATAATAAATGTACTGTAACCTATTCTCAGAAGCATCCATAAAATTGCAACTTAATAATATAATTCTGTAAAGTTCTATTTAGAAGAAAGTGCCAGGTTAAGTAACACAGGCTAGTAGCCAGAATGTGCTGTGTCAGTATGCCTAATACTGAACTTTCTTTGCCCACAGTAATTAACTAAAGATGAAAAATGTAGAATTATTCCCTCTTTCTTACTCCAGTCATAATTAAGTGTTAAGACAGAGTTACTTCATAGTAGTTTAGGGCTTATCTTTATAATATTTCATATGTTTGTTCTGATTTAATATATACTGAATATAAACAAAGTTTCTTACTTGGGGAGTTTTAGCCATCCTCATCATGGTCATTATAGGTGGTCTAAGTCTTAATGTTTCTTTCAAGCAACGATCCAGCAAATTCAAATCCTTGAGCTAAGAAAAAAAGGTATTTACAATTTCTCATCTATTCAGAGTATTTCTTAAAATGTATATAATTATAACCCCTAATTATATATACATAATTATACATATATAATTATGCTTTGTACATAATTAATATTCACTGCAAAATCTACTCACAAAAATAAAAAAAAAGCATTGGGCACACTCAGGCATTTTGCTAAGAATATAAATGATCACATGCAAATCATATAAATATATTCTGCAATTTTTCAAAGTACTTTCAGAAACCAGTTGTGGGAGTTTTTTTTGTTTAATATATTTTTGATCTTAATATCCATACTTGAAAAATCTTGGAAACTTTAGAATAGTATATGATATATTACCTTGCTAAGCCAAATTAACTCTCATTCCACATATACATTTAAAGGCTATATTGGTAAGTTAAAAAGGAGTAACAAAGCCTACAAACCTGATCATAGTTCAATGGAGGTAAATATTCTCCACACACAGTTTTTTGTTCCTCATAACACTGTTTCTGTATTGATTTATCTCTAGCCAAAAAGAAGCCAAGCCAGGTGCTAGTGGTTGAAGATGTATGCTGGCCTGCTAAGAGCAATCCAATAAGCATCCCAGCAATTTCATCATCTGTTAGAGGGCGACCATCTCTGGATTTCAAGATGTAGATAGCGCATCAGAATGAGAAAGACAATCCACAAATTTCTTAAATCCTCTTTCTAAAACAAATCCACATTATTTTACAACGTGGAATTTCAGCATAGATGTCAACATTATTATAAGTATTTATGCCTTGCCTTTCCTCTACATTGCTGAGTTCAACCAAAGGAGCGTACAAATTTAAAATACTGGAAATTACAGGAGTAATCAGAGTAGTAAGACATAACAGTCTTCTTTCTAAATGTCTTGTCTTTCCAGGCAGTTATCTGTTTAAATACCATTTTAGAATTCTACGGTTCTAAATATTGCTATGTATAGACAAAGCACCTTTTTCAAAAAATTTCATCCTGGATCAAAGTTTGTCTTTTATAGAAGTTTAGGCTCCTGGCAACAAGTAGCTGCTGAGTTTATAAGATAAATGCTTTATTGCAGGGATGGGCAATGCGTGGTCCTCCAGATGTTGAATTCCAACTTCCATCAGACTTAGACAACATGCTAATGATGAGGGATGATGGCAGTTGCAGGCTTAAAAACTGGATGATTACATATTGTCCACACTTGGGGGGGGCAGGCGGTCACAGTTTAATATGTGGGGAGCCCAGAGACTAAATTCATAAATGATGCCAAACTATTCATTTAACCATGGGTTTCTTGAATAAAGCACTATACACTAAGCTAAATCTCCCCAAACATCTTATGGTATGAGATCATCTGTGATCCCAGCCAGATTAATTCTGGAATCAAGATAATAGTTTTCTCACTGAATATAACATGTATTGGAGATTACTACTGTTTCTGTTTTCAATTCCATGCTACTTTCTTCTCTTGCACAACAAACTACATCTCAAAGTAGTTCTTGCATCTTATAGAACAGAGCTTTCCAAACTGTGTGTCGCGACACAAAAGTGTGTCGCCACACAGTCTGGTGTGTCGCCACACAACCCGGAAGCGCTGATCATCATCAGCGCTTCCGGGTTTTCTGCAGCGACACACCAACAGCGGTGTGCAAAAACCGAAAGCGGCAGCAGCGCTTCCGGGTTTTTGCGTGCTGCCGCAACGGCGGCACTTCCGGGTTTTCCCGTGGCGACACACCAACAGCGGTTGGTGTGTCGCCGCGGGAAAACTTTGGAAAGCCCTGTTATAGATCAAAGTTCTGAATCTTGTCTTGATTTCTGATCCATTGTATAAGTTTTCACACAGTTCTGTTTTTATTCCTATTAGGATTACGGTAACCCTTATGAGAGGCGTAACATTTTCACATACTTGTAAGTAACATCTAGTAGTGTTTGCAGCATGTCATCCTCTCTTGTTGAACACTGTCGTCGTTTCTGAATTACTTCATAGAAAATAGATTTTAATTTACTATGGGCTCTGTCTCTGCATCTGAAATTAAAAACAAGTTGCAAAATGTGAACGCCTTGGATTTTGCAGATAATACTTTTGAACTTTTAGTTGCCCCTTAAGTTTTTTTCAGCCCTAGACAAAAAATACATCAAATTTGAAAAAGGGCTACTGTAGTACAGTGCCAGAAACTAGCAATTACTTACTGAAAGCAATTCATTGCCCAGTCTGCAATTCCCAACCTCGTTCATGATTTTGTTTCTTTTGCATTTGGAGAACTGACCCCATTACTTTATTTGGCACTTGAAGTTATTGCCTGCACTCTAGAACTTAAGGTAAACATAAACAGACTGGATAAAACTCTCATCTAGTTGCTTATTCTGAAGGTTCCTATACATTTTTAGCTGCTTTCTCTACTGCTCAATTGCATCTAACTTCTGCACTAGATGATCTCCAAGATTCTTTCCAACACTTATATTCTATGATTCCAGCTTAAAAAATGGTAGTCATGGTACTATCCAGTTTCAGACACCACAATCTATGCTGATGGCAAGTAGTTATACCTAAGAACAGAAAAGACACACAAGTCCCTACAACCAGCTTTCAGTCCTGACGGACAGTTTTGAAGACTTCTTCATTTATAGATTTACTGTGTAAGCTGAGAATGTTAGGTTCCAAAATACACTCCCAAAATTGGGTTCAGCTTATCCACAAGTATATATGGTAATACTTTTTTACCATAAAAAAACGTGCTACCTGCAGATAAGCCAATTGTGAAAATTAAAACATGAAAATTTTGAGGGTCAGCTTATCCACAGATGGGCTTATCTAAGAGTATATACAGCTTAGACTGTATATACAACAAGCTTCTAAGATTCGATGGGGCAAAACTGACAGCACCTTGCAATACAACTGGGGAAGACTGGATTCTGTCCTGAAGTTCAATGGGTAATGCTGGGCATAAAGAGTGAGAACCCCTACAGAGAACCCAAAACATGGTGATAAGAAAAAATCCCTAGCTTTTGCCACCCCTCCTCCGTCAGACTCAAATTTCAATTATCAGACCATTGTCTAGGCTGCGGCTCTTCCTCCTGTCTCCCAAGGTCATTCCCACATACCATTACATATTTATTTGATTAATAATATTCTCAGCTGTTCAAGGTGTTAAGTACCTGAAGCTGGGCAAAGGCAGCCACCCTGGTAAGAGCCACGCGGCATGAGTAAATCCCCCATCCAAATCGGCGTAGAGTTGTGCTACTTTCTCACTGAGAATGCTTCTTATTTCCTTCCCATGTAAACAGTGGCTTGCTGTCAAAATGATTAGTTCTGAAAATGCTTCAAACAAATCTGTGAAATTCAACGAGAAAAATACGTTAAAAGAAAGACAATTAACTCAAAAGCCTAGTGTTATTATTTCCAGCCTACTTTTAAAATTGCAAAATTAAATTAATATGGTGAACCCCCAAAAGGTCAATCTAAATCTTTATGAAGATTCCTTGATAGGACTTCAGGATCGAAAGGAAAAAGATGTTCTGGAGGAGGGCAGAGGGTGGGGAGAAAAGGGATAGGTTGGCTTTCTTCTTTTCCATCCCTCATTGTCAAAGAACAGACCCCAAAAGCACATTACCATTGAAGCGTATACTTCAGTTCTGACAAGACCAGTACAATAAGTCACCTGAGCTGAAACCTAAAGCATCACTGGCCTTTAGCCAAAGATTGCATCTGTCTAATGGAGAATGCCAAGGGCCAACCCAAAACCAAAAGAACCAGCCTGCCTTCGCACTCAATCACGCAACAGGACAGACGCACAACAGCATTCAGGGCCAGCCCTTGCATGAGCCATGAACAGCCCATCAGAGGACAGATAATACATGACTTCCATCTGCTTATTCACAGAGCTGATCTCAACTGAATTTCAACAAGTTTCTGCAGAGACAGCTAGTGCCATCTTCCAGATATAACCCAGCAAGAAAAGAACTAGCAGAATTTCCCGGAGTTTCGAGTTGGTATCATTATAACAACTCTGAGTTTTTCTGGCATGGCATACATTTTCTGCATAAGATACCACATCTGCGTTCCTCAGTCTGATCAGATTAATTCTCATAGTCTAAATGTAAATCTTTTCAAATGGTATACTTACTTCTTTTTCCTTTATCTCCCCAAGTTTTAAAGTATTCTATGGTCTCTTTCTCAATTATTGGTATATGATTTTTGAATAGACTTATATTCAGACCAGTTTTTAGCATCTTCTTCTGTTCCAAAAATACCTTAAAAATAAACAAAATATTAATTTCAAAACAAAATATTTGGCTTATACCAGCCTTCCTCAAACTGTATCTGCCTGGGGCACTAGAATCTAAATTCCCAGAATTACAGGCATTTTTCTTAATCCTGCTTTTTTTATATATATATTCAATCGCCAGCTGTCAGCCTTGCGAGGTAGTCCAGACAAGAAGCACATTCAGAGGTTCTAGTGCTATCTTTATTGTAAGGTTACATTAACAGAAACTTGCAAGTCTGAAAGTACATCTCTCCCCACTCACCTTTACAGCCCAAGAAATTAAGGAGGGTCCCTTCTGAGACGTTTGCCACACCCCCATTCCTTCTGCGGGCTCAGCTGCCTCTTATCTGACTGTTGCCTAGTCTGCGGCTCTTCCTCCTGTCTCCCAAGGTCATTCCCATGTACCATTACATCAGCTAAGAACAGCTCAAAGTCACCCAGCCAGCTTTCATGCCTCAGGGAGGCCTAGAACTCACAGTTTCCTGGTTTCTAGGCCAGCACCTGAACCACTAAACCAGAGTAGGCAAAGCCAGTTCTGTAGCAACTAGCATTTTTTCTGTATTGCAAAGCCCAAGAAGACAGAAAGTCTAATCAAATAAATGCTGCTTTACCTTTCCAAGAGCAAATTTTCTTGATCTACTGTTCTGGCAAATAGAAAACAACTGACTGGGAAGGTAGAGGCCATGCCCTTGAACCCACAGTCAGAAGGTGAGGACTGCACTCTCATCATAAATCCAGCCTAGTTACTGACTTTTTCCAGATGGAGCTCTTTGTCAACACTAAACCTATGTGCTTACAGATCTCTAAGAAAAAATGTTCTTTTACAATTAAACCAAATCTGTTGTGTCAATTTTTACATTCTATTTATATGATTCAGTACAGAAATTCGAGCTAAAATAATAAATCAATTCATGTAACAATATACATACTGCATTGGGTACATCATAAGCTACCCCCTTGCCAAAGACAGGAGTGGTTAGCCGTGAATACACTTCTTCTGCATTCAGTTCTTCATTTTTACTGTTGAACAAGAGAGCAGCTGCATCACTGCCCAGGAGGTAGGTGAAGGTCTTTCCCACCATAGTGAAGCTAAACACAGGCCCATACTGCAAGGGACAAACCAAGGAGTTAGAAAATAAGGAAACACAGAAAAACAGTTTAAAATAATGGCGTTTTTAGCATGATTGCAGACACTGTAGTGAATATTTCCACTCACAAAATAAATACATAAAATACATGTGACAAAAGAAAACATGATTAAATAGTGATGCTCAATACTACAGCCTCAATTAATTTGTCATTTTTAGGTCAAAGTCCTTTGCATAATTAGCTGGAAGAGTTCCCCTACTTGACAAGCATTCAACCCAGTCACCAATGTACTGGAATGCTCCTTGCTCTAATTATAATTATGTAGACTATTTAGTGCCCATTTCATTCTTTTTCACCTTGTCAATAAAATACGAGTTTCACATGTTTTTATTTTAGTTAAATTATACTTCAGATAAGTGTTTTTCCAACTTGGCAACTTTAAGATGTGTGGACTTCAACTCCCATGCTGGCTGGGGAATTCTGGGAGTTGAAGCCCACACAACTTAAAGTTGCCAAGTTTGAAAAACACTGATTTAGATCATATAGTTTAGAGCAGAGCTTTCCAAACTGTGTGTCGCGACACAAAAGTGTGTCGCCACACACAGTCTGGTGTGTCGCCACACAACCCGGAAGTGCTGATCATCATCAGCGCTTCCGGGTTTTCCCGCGGCGACACACCAAGGGCGGCGCACAAAAACCTGAAAGCGGCAGCAGCGCTTCCGGGTTTTTGCGCACTGCCGCAACGGCGGCACTTCCGGGTTTTCCCGCGGCGACACACCAACAGCGGTTGGTGTGTCGCCACGGGAAAACTTTGGAAAGCCCTGGTTTAGAGGAGCTTTCTTCAGTGAGCACTGCAGAAGGCAGCTGAGAGGGCCCTTTCCTGCAGTGCTTCCTGAAGCCACCCAACCTGGAGCCCCACACTGAGCACCAAAAGTTTTCCAAGCCAGATGACTTTGGGGCACGCTTCAGGCTATCCTGCAGCATACACCAGAGGCAGGGAGCCTGCAAAGCTCCCTGGCTAGCTACAGTGCATACCAAAGGAAGCCAGCCTAAAGCAGGCAAGAAAGGTGAGTGGGATATGCTAGTGATCACCAAAGGCTCTAGCCAGTACTGCAAAGGAAGCAAAGGAGCCAGTTTGGTCTAGTGGTTAAGGCACCAGGCCAGAAACCAGGAGTCTGTGAGTTCTAGTCCTGCCTTAGGCATGAAAGCCGGCTGGGTGACCTTGGGCCAGTCACTCCCTCTCAGCCCTAGGAAGGAGCCAATAGCAAACCAGGAGACTGAGAGTTCTAGTCCTGCCTTAGGCATGAAAGCCGGCTGGGTGACCTTGGGCCAATCGTTGTCTCTCAGCCCTAGGAAGGAACCAATGGCAAACCAGGAGACTGAGAGTTTTAGTCCTGCCTTAGGCATGAAAACTGGCTGGGTGACCTAGGGCCAGACACACACACACAGCCCAACTCACCTCACAGGGTGGTGGTTGTGGGGAAAAGAGGAGGAAGGAGTATTAGGTATGTTCGCCGCCTTGAGTTATTTATAAAAATAATAAAGGCGGGATAAAAATTAAATAAATAAACAAACAAACAAACATCTACTCTGCTGTCAGAGCTTTTGTGGAACACCACAGACCCCAACATCCTGCTAGACTGGATGGCTTCAGAACACACGGTGGAGAGGGCCACCCTGGACCTCCCTCTATGATGGGGACCTCTGGCTTGTACGGCAGGCATTCCTAAGCCATCCAGTCCTGAAGTACTTTGGCGAGCATTGGAGGAGAATACTAGGAGCTGCTTCCCCCTGCAAGATCGGTTTGAAGCAGTTCAAAGCCACCTGACTTCTGCATTGAGGCAAATTGCGGCCTTCTCACTTCAGCCAAAGCAAATCATATGTTGCCTCCATAGTCCACACTGCTTCATCACCTCGCTTTGCACTGCCCTAGGAATAAGTTTTTGTCAGATGTCACATGCATCCCCAAATGAAACCCTGGAACTGCAGACAAGACAACATTTGGAGGAAGATATGAAATGGGAAAAAGATTAAGCATGTTACTCTGCTTTTATGCTCCATAATGAGTAACATCAATGTTCTTACATTTGTTTGATATGTAATTACTGCCTGTGAAACTACAGTCTTATTCAGTTATATGGACTCAGTAGTTCTTTCAGTTATCCAAAACAAATACAGTTTAAATACAGTTTAAATATTTTGAATAACTGTATTATTACAGAACCATCACATTAATACAGTAGTGCAAAAGAATTAGGCTCACCTTTTCATAGGCATCTTCTAAAAATTGGATAGGATTTCTTCCAAATGCAATTGCATGTCCCAAAAAAGGGATATTTGATGGAATGTAAGGTGGATACTTCTACAGATGAAAAAAAAGAGAGAGAGAGAGAGAGAGAGAGAGAGGGAGGGAGGGAGGGAGGGAGAGGGAGGGAGGGAGGGGGAGAGAGAGGGAGAGAGAGGGAGAGAGAGAGAGAGAGAGAGAGAGAGAGAAACAAAGCCTATTTTTATAGCTGTACAGAGAGCAGTACACATTCACTCAGACTGGTTTTAAACAACAGAGCCCTGTATCTCCGGCTTCCCTCTCCCATTAAAGCTATATTTTAGGTGAGTAAACAAATGCTGAATCTGTTAGGAAGATAACGTTTTTAGCAAACAAAAGGATTGGAGGGGGCTTTATGCACACAAAAATTGCATGGAACTGACAGGGCTGCAACTAGGGGGGGCAAGCGGGGCATCTGCCCCGGGCGCCGCGCTGGGAGGGTGCCAAAATGCCAAAATAGTATTTGTATGCTGTTTCCTGGCACGATTGCCAATAGGGAGCATCATGCAATGGCGGGGAACCGCTCTCGCCAGCAGTGATTGACTGTGGGGCAGCATGGAGACAGGCCGGCCAGCCAGCCCCCTGCTCCGAGGACGCCGAGCGGCTCTCATGCGCGCTCGCCATTGGCCGAGGCCGCAGCCAATCCGCATCCACCAAGCACCGCCCTCAATCCCAGCCCGCCTCTGCGCAGGTGTGCCCCGGCAGCCCAGCCGAGCGCTTCTGCAGAGGCGCCTCTTCCCGCCAGCCGCGCTTCATTCACCAGCGTTCGCCGCAGAGGGAGGGAGGCGCAGGGTGGTCCCACCGCTCTGATGCTCCAGGGGGCCCGCCGCCGTTGCCCGGAGCAGCCCCCGAGCCGCTGGGCTGTGTGGTGGACCAGCGGGGACACTCCCAGGGGGAAGGTGGCGTTTCTCGGCCACGCCGGGGCTGCCCCTGGCACCCTCCCCTGCCTCATCTGTGCCGGCCGGCGCCCCCGGGGATGGGGAGGGTCCCCTTCGTCCCCCACATCCCGCCGCGCTCCTGTTCCCCGCGGGAGATGAGGGACTCCACCCTGCGGAGGGGCACGGAATCCATGGGGGGGGGGGCACGGAATCCATGTTTGCCCCGGGTGACACAGACCCTAGTTGCAGGCCTGAGAACTGATCCAAGCAGATCAGAGGACTGACCACTGTCACTCAAGGAAAAGTTAAAATAATGCTAGATGGACAGATCAAGAGTGAGCCAATTATGCTTAAAATGAACAAGTTACCAATATAACAAGTAAGCATTTTAATTTGAGGTCCGTATCTTTTGGCTAAGAATGTAAAACTTGTGGCCACTGGTCCTAGCCCCATTCACAATTAGCTTTGTGGTTGCTAAGCAGAGATGTTCACAGTATATGGCCACCATGTAGCAGCCCCCAAACACCCACTTCTGATGCTCCAGTACAGGAAAGGGGGACAAATGCTTTTCATTTTAGTCTGTGGCAAAATGCTCTAAGACCTGCAGTTGCCATTGAAACCTACCACCCTTGTAACCTGGAAGGGGACAGAAACTGAAGCTGTAAATTGGGAAGAAAGGCTGGTTGCTCATAATCCGTGCCCTTCGGCCACACTGGCTGAGGATTCTGGAAGTCACAATCCCAACACATCTGAAGGGCATCAAATTGGAGCCAGATGATGTGTACATGGCCAGACACCAGAATGAGCAAAGCAGTCCGTCCATCCTTTCCTCTTTATTGGGGAATATTGAGGACCGGTCTCCTCGCTCTACACACAGGCTTCTACAATGAAAGGTTCAAGGGATCTTTGCTTTTTTCATTTTGGAAACAAAAAGGGGTTTTCGTTTTGAACGCTGAAGACAGAGAGAGAGTCTGTCGCATCTGCACATCCTCTGACGGCCCTTTGCACCCCGAGTCACACCAAAGCACCTGCCTCTAGAGTTCATGTTGAGTCATGTGCGACTCAAAACGAAACCCCCCACCCACCCCAAAACTGCACCGCACCTCTAAACCAAAAAGACTGCACCGCCGATGCGGACACCATCCGCCCGAACTTACCTGGCCGCTACCGGACTGTCGCTGTTGGCGAGAGCCGAGCTGTAACAAGTAGCCCAAGCTCAGAGCAAAAGCAGAAGCGGCCAAAAGCAGGGAGAGCGGGCTGCCGTCCGCGACCCTCTCCAGCACAGAGCCGCCCGCTTCGAGCCAGCTCAGCTCCTCCATGCCTTCTGCAGTCGCGGGGAACGCGCCGCGCAGCCCCACCAGAGCGGGAGCGAAAAAGACCCGGGCGGCGCTCACCGCCGCTGGGCCGATCTCTGCCCATCTGACGAAGAGCGCAAAGCAGCCAATCGGCGAGCGCGCAAGGACAGGGTGATAACGGAGGGACTGCTGGGTTGGAGCCGCGCCTGCCTGGGCGATTGTGAGGCCGGGAAGCGCCGGAGGAGGTTTCGCGCGCGCACACAAGCCCCGTTTTCTGGTAACGCGGGACGCTTTTCTGGTGGTATTTGTAGAATGGCGACAACACGGGCAGTGATGAGGCAGGCTGCGGACCGGGAGATGGTGGGGATAGGAGACGAGCCTCTCTGGTTATGAATCTCTCTGCCGTTCGGTTGTTCAGGAGAGGTGACCCGCTCTTTGAACGGCCAATCCCTGCCACACGGGTCTCCCCAGGAGCCTGGCTGCACTTCTTCCGGAGCTGCATTTGGTGCATGGCCTTTCAAACAGCTAATCGATTTCTGTTTCACCAGGACTTTAACTGTTAATGATGTTTCAACTGGTTTTAATTCGTGTGCCCTTGGATTTTAGTAATTACCTACCAAGAGTATTCAACAGTATTGGAATAATATGCAAATAATAAGCAATCATATCTCACTGATTTCTCGGCAGATTTTGTTGTTGTTGCTCAGTCGTTTAGTCGTGTCCGACTCTTCGTGACCTCATGGACCATAGCACGCCAGGCCTTCCTGTCCTCCACTGTCACCCGGAGTTTACTCAAATTCATGTTCGTTACATCGGTGATGCTATCCAACCATCTCATCCTCTGCCATCCCCTTCTCCTTTTGCCTTCAGTCTTTCCCAGCATCAGGGTCTTTTCCAGTGAGTCCTCTCTTCGCATTAGGTGGCCAAAGTATTTGAGCTTCAGCTTCAGGAGCTGTCCTTCCAATGAGCAGTCAGGGTTGATTTCCTTTAGGATTGACTGATTTGACCTCCTTGCAGTCCAAGGGGCTCTTAAGTCTTCTCCAGCACCACAGTTCGAAAGCATCAATTCTTCGGTGCTCAGCCTTCCTTATGGTCCAACTCTCACAGCCATACATTACTACTGGGAAAACCATAGCTTTAATTATACAGACCTTTGTCGGCAAGGTGATGTCTCTGCTTCTTAATATGCTGTGTAGGTTTGCCAAAGTTTTCCTCCCAAGGAGCAAGCGTCTTTTAATTTCATGGCTGCAGTCAACGTCTGCGGTGATCTTGGAGCCCAAGAAAATAAAATCTGTCACTGCGTCCATTTCTTCCACTTCTATTTCCCAGGAAGTGATGGGACCAGATGCCATGATCTGAGTTTTCTTAATGTTGAGTTTCAACATCAAGATTTAAAAGAGCCAGTTTGGTCTAGTGGTTAAGGTGTTGGGCTAGAAACCAGGAGACTGTGAGTTCTAGTCCTGCCTTAGGCATGAAAGCCGGCTGGGTGACCTTGGGCCAGTCCGTCTCTCAGCCCCAGGAAGGAGCCAATGGGAAACCAGGAGACTGAGAGTTCTAGTCCCGCCTTAGGCATGAAAGCCGGCTGGGTGACCTTGCGCCAGTCACGCTCTCTCAGCCCAACTCACCTCACAGGGTTGTTGTGGGGGAAATAGGAGGAGGAAGGAATACTAGGTATGTTCACCACCTTGAGTTATTTATAACAATAATATTGTCCCCGTTTTGCTGAAATTTCTATAGCCAAGCAGAAATGCAGTATAAAAGCAGAATACTCTGAACCTGGGGATGACATTATTTATTTATTTATTTATTTATTTATTTATATTTCTAACTTATATCACCGCCCATCTCCCCCCATTTCCAGAGGGGACTCTGGGCGGTTTAATTAATTAATTAATTAATTAATTGGAAGTTCTTTTTCCATGTGTACTGGACTACCCAAGGATGGATATCAGATTTTTGTGTTGGTGCTCTAAGAAATTTTGAAGGCTTTCTGGCTGGTATGATCTGCTTGTGTTCCATTATGGCTCCTTTAGTTTCAAGTCATCACATACTGTATGTTAGCACAATCTTGGAGAAAAACATGGGAGTTGAATGTGTAAGTGTGATGCTCCAAAACTACGGAATTTAACACTCTGTGAAGAGCGCTGATTCTGTCAAGCCTTGTGTTCGGCTAAGAGATTTAACCTGCATTGCTGGAAAGAAAGCAATACTCCAGATCTCAAAGAATGTTTAAAGAGATGTGTTCTTTGTCAATTTTTGAAATGTCTTTATATTTAAAAATGAAAAGATGGAAGTATGTTATCATGTGGTCTAGACCAGTGTTTTTCAACCTCAGCAACTTTAAGATGTGTGGACTTCAACTCCTAGAATTCCTCAGCCAGCATGCTGGCTAGGGAATTCTGGGAGTTGAAGTCCACACATCTTAAAGTTGCCGAGTTTGAAAACATTAGTCTAGATTTAGTAATATATTAAGCGACTGAGCTAGATCCAGATTAATACTGTATGGATGTTTCCTTTTTTAAATCACTACTGTATATTTTTAATTGCATTACCACTGTTGCCTTATTTTTATCTTTGTTAAATTCTACTATAATGTACAATAAAAATATATATTTAAAAAGCTATGCATTGTTGGCCCAGGCCCTTTCTAAAACTAAGAGCTTATTTGTAAAAGTAAGCATTCCTATCTACGTCTCTACATGCTCTGTCAAGAACAGTCCAGAGTTCCTTATACAGTACCTAGGCAGGAGGGAAAGATAGCTGGGGAGAGGGATTAAGCATAGTAATTGATGCCAGGGATAGGGAGAGGCTTACCAGCTCCAAGTATTTGAGCTACCTAATGCTGGGTTGCCAAATCCAAAATGGAGAATAAATTATGTAATAAATTATAAAATAGAGAAGAAATTATGTACTGCTATCTAGTGGCCGAAGAATTGATGCTTTCGAACTGTGGTGCTGGAGAAGACTCTTAAGAGTCCCTTGGACTGCAAGGAGGTCAAATCAGTCAATCCTAAAGGAAATCAACCCTGACTGCTCATTGGAAGGACAGATCCTGAAGCTGAAGCTCAAATACTTTGGGCACCTAATGCGAAGAGAAGAATCACTGGAAAAGACCCGGATGCTGGGAAAGACTGAAGGCAAAAGGAGAAGGGGACGGCAGAGGGTGAGATGGTTAGATAGCATCACCGATGTAATGAACATGAATTTGAGTAAACTCCGAGAGACAGTGGAGGACAGGAAGGCCTGGCGTGCTATGGTCCATGAGGTCACAAAGAGACGGACACGACTAAACGACTGAACAACGAACAAACAAAACGGGTATTACCAGATGGGCAGATGCAATAGGAAACAGTCCCAGAAATATCCAGATAAGCTATGTAGAGGTTTATAGATGACAACCAACATCTTGGATTGCACCTGAAACCAGTGCAGCTCACGTGGTGGTGGTGGTGTTGCTGAAGCCCACCCATAACTGCCACCTCACTGTGGACCAGTTGTAGCTTCCAAGTGGTCTTCAAGGGCAGCCCCATGTAGAGTGCAATTGATTACCACAGTAAATCAACTACTGCATCCTGATAAGTATATTCAGTTTTAATATGTGCCCAAGCTGATGAATTGGAAATACAGAAGTTTTTTTTCAGAACTTTACCAGTCTTGAACACAGCTTTAAAGCTTTGATTTTGTTGGTCAGATAATAGAGGCCAGTCATGGTCAATATTCTAATCAACTGGTCTACCATAGCAATTGGAGACAAAGTTTGATTTGCTGTTTTCCAGGAGTTCAAGGCCTCAGCAACTTTTTGTTCTAACTGAAGAGACCTAAAAATATAAATAGGAAAATGCTTGACCTCCCTATGATTAATTGAGCTGTGAGAAAATTGTACCAATGAAACATTAACAAAAATGTTGAATAAAAGTAATATCTATTGGGAAGGGGAAAATACTGTACATTGTATTTATTTATTTAAGCATTTATATGGCCACCCAACTCAGACCATGTGACCCTGGGTGGCTTACAAAAAAGGAAAACCCATAATCAACCCATACAAAACAAGATATCTCATTAAATCTTATAACTAACCTGTTATTTTCAATAGATACAATTGTATCATTGTCCAGTTGCATTTTTCGGCAAAAGTAATCAAAATGTTCAAAAGGGATATTGCTACTAATGGTTTTCAATATTTTCTCCAGGACCTTTTCTGAAATAAACACATTACAAATATTAGAGGACGGCAGTTTGAAATTACAAATTATTTATGCTGTAAACACAATTCTGGGGAATGTTGCTCTAATAAGAGTAGATCAAGATCTCAATTCAATATGCATCTGAACTGAAACGAGTACGGTATAGGGCAAGGGTCGGAAATGGCGGCTCGCGAGCCAAATGCGGCTCTTTGGCCCCTTGAGTGTGGCTCTTCTGCAGGCAGGCATGGCGGGCGTGGCGCGGCAGCGAGTGTGGTGGGGCAGGCGCGGCAGCGGGCATGGTGTGCGTTGCTGTGGGCATACCCCTGGCAACCTGGCAGCCGTCTCCGGCAGCCATCTTGACGACGGGCAGGGCTTTCCAAACTGTGTGTCGCGTGACAAGCCGGAAGTGCTGAAGGGAGTGGAAATTCTCCGCGCCAATCAGCTGTGCGTTGGGAAGCCCGGCAGCCTGCACGCGCGATTTTTGCCTCCCTGCCGGAACCGAGGGCATTTTCGGGGTCCCCGGAGCCTGCCCTTTCGAAGGGGCAGCGGCAGCAGCAGCAGTAGTGTTGCCCCTTCGAAAGGGCAGGCTCCGGGGACCCCGAAAATGCCCTCAGTTTAGGCAGGGAGGCTGTGGGCAAGCGGCCGCTCAGCTGTTCTGCGGGGAGAATTTCCACCCCAGGGCAGCGTGTGCATGTGGGGAGCGGAGGTTTCTGCCTCCCTGCCAGAACCGAGGGCATTTTCGGGGTCCCCGGAGCCTGCCCTTTCGAAGGGGCAGCACTGCTGCTGCTGCTGCCGCTGCCCCTTCGAAAGGGCAGGCTCCGGGGACCCCGAAAATGCCCTCAGTTTAGGCAGGGAGGCTGCGCGCAAGCTGCGCCAGCTGTTCTGCGGGGAGAATTTCCACCCCAGGGCAGCGTGTGCATGTGGGGAGGGGAGGTTTCTGCCTCCCTGCCAGAACCGAGGGCATTTTCGGGGTCCCCGGAGCCTGCCCTTTCGAAGGGGCAGCGGCAGCAGCAGCAGCAGTGCTGCCCCTTCGAAAGGGCAGGCTCCGGGGACCCCGAAAATGCCCTCAGTTTAGGCAGGGAGGCTGCGCGCAAGCTGCCTCAGCTGTTCTGCGGGGAGAATTTCCACCCCAGGGCAGCGTGTGCATGTGGGGAGGGGAGGTTTCTGCCTCCCTGCCGGAACCGAGGGCATTTTCGGGGTGCTGCTGCTGCTGCCGCTGCCCCTTCGAAAGGGCAGGCTCCGGGGACCCCGAAAATGCCCTCGGTTCCGGCAGGGAGGCAGAAACCTCCCCTCCCCACATGCACACGCTGCCCTGGGGTGGAAATTCTCCCCACAGAACAGCTGGCGCAGCTTGCCCGCAGCCTCCCTGCCTAAACTGAGGGCATTTTCGGGGTCCCCGGAGCCTGCCCTTTCGAAGGGGCAGCCGTTGCCGCCGCAGCGACGACCTGGAAGCACCACCGCCGAAGCAGTCGAGCCTCTCTTTCCCTTCTTCTTCCAAACCTCCCCCGCCCCCTTCCACGCGATTGGCTCCCGCCCGCAAAACCCGCCCCCTTCCACGCGATTGGCTCCCGCCCGCAAACCCCGCCCCCTGGCTCTCGAGCACTTCAAAATGTGCACGAGCATGTCAAAATGGCTCCCGGCAAAAAAAGTTTGCCGACCCCTGGTATAGGATGTGAGATTTCAGAAAAGTTGCGGTATTAAGATGTGGATGTATTAATGTAGCTAGACAAACTCCTCCACTCTTCTATGCTGCCAGGCCTGGCCTCAGCTCATCGCCCAGGCAGAGAAGAGAACTGGTTCTTCAAGCTGGAAGGTTTTCTATAAGAGAAGGAAGGGGCCAGAGACTATTCAAGAAAGGAGTTGCTTATATTCTCAAGCTGAGGCTGGAAGGCTTATTGAAACTGTTGGTGCAAGAACAGGAGAACAAAAACCTCAAACTGTTGCTGCCAGATCAGTTCTCTCCTTGGTTAGACATTTTATTTTGATGTCACTTTGAGTTCTTAATTTGGACTGCTGAGACTCAGAGTCTGTTTTTGTTTTCGACCCTTGTCTCTGAATGGTGAAAGGACTGGAAGGAATGTTTCCACAGGTTGTCTACATCTTTGTAGAGTCCAGTGTTTGCTTTCTGTAACTTGCCAGTTGGCTGCCCACCTCTCTGTCTACAAAGGTCTCTGCCACACTGGTGTCCAAACTGAGACGACGAAGCGGCCTAGTTAGTGGCCCACCCACAAAGAGCAAGCAGCTGACCCATGAGAATAATGCCAGAGAGGATTCCTCAGGGTGTAAATTAAGGCAATATAGGTTGGTGCAGCGTATCTATATTTTTATGCTCAGCAAGCACTGAGTCTGTGATACTCATACTTTGCTGCTATGGCTTTTTCACAAGGAGGTCACAACTATTACATCACTGAAGAATCTCCAAATACCTACGAAGGCAAGCCAAGAGCATGCCAGAAGATAATACACTTCTTCTAACTCATGTGGCTTATTCCAGTCAGGAGGTGAAGTGATCAGAGCAATCAAGAAACAAGTATGGCTGGTGCCTCCCTACCCCATGGTAGATATGAAGCCCCAGAAGCTGAAAGAAGGCTGTCTGAGGCCTGAGTAGGGAGTATCTTGATACTGGGAGATTAATCCAAACTTACCATCTCTTTGATCAGCATTTTCTAAGTAATGTGTGATGGGGAGCAGATGTTTCCCTTTACAGACTTCCAGGGGAGGCCTGATGAGAGTATTTTCATCAAAATCTATATCCTTCAGTTCCAGAAGAAGGTGCATATCACTAGGCAAGTACAGAAGCTTGTTTTCTAGCAAAATAAATACAAAGGGCTGTATTTGCATTCTATTCACTGGGAAATTTATGGCAGCAAGTAAGCAAATGTAGGGCCGCAACTGGGGAGGGACGGGGTAAGCTGGGCATGTGCCCCGGGTGCTAATAGTACTAACCTATAAGACACAGCTTTCCAAACGGTGTGTCGCGACACTTTAGTGTGTCACAACACACAGTCTGGTGTGTTGCCACACAACCCGGAAGTGGCAGCGGGGGTGTGCATGGTGATGGCGGCAGCAGGGGGTGTGCCAGAATGACACCCAGGGGGCGCCAAAATGACAAAATAACCCGGGGGGGCGCGGAATCCATGTTTGCCCCGGGTGGCACAGACCCTAGTTCCATCCCTGAGCAAGTGTATCTTTCTCTTACAGCAGTGCTTCCCAAAGTGCCGCCGTTGGCGACACACCAACGGCGGCGCGGGGGCACACGTGTGCATGGTGGCAGCGCGGGGGGGCGGTGGCGTGCACAGCGGTGGTGGCGGCGGCGGCGGCCTCCGCTAAAACGCAGAAGCGCTGATGGCGCGCTGCTGCCGCCACCACCATGCACACCCCCGCTGCCACTTCCGGGTTGTGTGGCAACACACCAGACTGTGTGTTGTGACACACTAAAGTGTCGCGACACACCGTTTGGAAAGCTGTGTCTTATAGGTTAGTACTATTAGCAACTTTTCTGAAGAGACACAGCCACTATATAACAGACCAGACCAGGTGGTTCTTTTTGTTCTGAGTGATACAGCTGTTGTCTAGCTTTTTCATTTAGACTTGCTGCTTGGATCTAGGTGATCACAAGAGGAACAAAAGCCTTCACTGTTGTTGCTTTACTTATGTAGCTCTGCCAGATAGATGGCTAGTGTGGTACAACCATGGTTTATTTGGACACAAATGCAGAGTTTGTTCCAAATTTTTGGGGACATTGATACAAATTTGTTAAGATCCTGCTGCTATGGAATCTTAATTTTACAGTTAAGCATAAACTTAGGGTTGATACATCAATGTTATTGCCGCTCCTATCCATGGGCATCCACAGGAAGACAAGGGGGGCAGGTGACAAACATGTATTATGATATCGCAATTCAAACTCTGCTTCTTACATATATACTTTTATGTGATGTCACAACACAAATATGGAAGGGGAGAAGTAAGGTTAACATTACAATACAAGAATTCCAGCAAGTACTCTACTTTTGAACAGGACCTTGTACTTACAGTATCTACAGGCAATCTAAGGAGGCAACATTCTGGCCCCTTTTCTCACAATTTTGGTTGGGGCACAGAGGAGGAGGATTGTCTCTTTTTTGCTTCTTTTGATAGCTGCTGCTAGAAATCTTATCAGTGGGAGAAGTTACAAGCATGCACTGTTGAGCATAGACTTTTCTCATTTATAAATTGCATGAAATCAGCTACCTCAAGGCATCTGTCACATCCTGTTCCATCTCAGAGGTGAAGCAAGGGTGTATTTTGGTTCCTTTGCTATGCTCAGTGGTTCAAACCTTTTCAGATTCTGGTTTTTGCTCTCCAAAATTGGCAACTTGTCCTATGCTATATTATGTGCACAACACAGCATACTATCTTTTACAGTAATGGGCTGAGGAGGGCCATTTGAGCCTTCAGTACTTATCGCTTAGAAGAAAACTTACCCTAAATTATCAAATAGCAGAAATTAAGATTTTCTCCAGAAGCCACATCAAACACAAGTGGCAGATAAACAGTCATGCTATTGAGCAAGTATAGGCATGCAAATACCTGGGGGGTATATTCCTAGGCTGACCATACGTCCCGTTTTGAACTGGACAGTCCCATTTTTTCCCCTTTTCTCAACCATCCCATCATTTTATCATAAATGCCGGTTTTGTCCCATTTTTCAGGAACAGGCGGAGGCGGAGCAGCCAACCGGAGGGAACCCGGAGGAGGAATTGCCCCCGCCCACCAGCGCGCAGCAAAGGAGGTGGGAGAGGCGGGCCCAGCCCCGCGACTGGAGGCAATTCCCCTTTCGGGTTCCCTCCAATCAGCTGCTCCGCCCCTACCCATCGCGCTGCCCGCCCCGCCCCTCCCACGCGCTGATAGGCGGAGGTGAAACCCCCGGCCCCCCCAACCAGCCGCTCCGCCCCCGCCCATTCCTCTTGTCCCGTTTTTGTCTCAAGGAAATATGGTCAGTCTATATTCCCGAACAGTGCTTCTTGAAGGGCATACATAGTTAAGCAAAAAAAAAATGCCCAAAGAACTTTTTTAGGAATTCTACATTTCTTTTACTCAAAGTGGGTACAGATATTTAGTAGGATCTTTTTTCTAGACAAAGTGATTCCCAGTTATTTTGTGGATTATTATCATGCTTACATTTGATTTTTTGCCCTTTGGAGAAAATGTAGTCTAAATTGTTATAACATAGAACAAGCAAAAATAAGTATCTTGGAATTCTGTGAGCTTGGGAAGGGAAATTGTGGTTTCCAATCAATGTTATGCCACTTATTGTACTTCACAACCAAGAAAGCAAGTTCATCACAGGTTCAGAGCAAGCAGAGTTATTGCAATGAGAAGCAGGTGAGGTTACAGAATCTTGGAAATGCAATTACAAATTGCTTCATTACCCCCAGGACATGCCCAGATTACCCCCTTGTTTAAGAACCACAGTCCTCGAGCCATCCAAGCATTCTTGTGCCAAAATAATATTCATGGGAATAGGCTTTTCACTGCAGCTGAATGCAAGGATAAGCTGATCTGCATATCACAACTTAGTTCTGCATATTGTCACGGATGGGGCTACACTGCTTTCACAGCTGAATAATTTCCTATGATAATGAATATCCAAATGCTTACCTCTCAAATTCAGATGCTGTAAATTACAGAGTGATGAAAAACTTGAGGGAAGCTTTGTTAAACAATTATTGCTTGCTATCAAAGTGACCAAGCTTTGTATTTCCCCTATGCTTTCTGGTATTTCTTGAAATTCATTGTGAGAAATATCCAGCTCTTTAAGAGACGTCAGCTGTGATATCTCTTCTGTCAGTGATTTTAACTGGAAATTAAAGCAATTAAAATATTTTTATACAAAGGGATTATTTTTGTTACAATGCAATCACTTTTTGTGAGCTACATAAGAAAATATCCAATAGTTCTTGCTAAAACAGTGCTGTGGAGTCTTTGGTGCTCTCTGAGCCTTGTTGTTTTCTTGCAGACATTTCATTGCCAGACTAGGCAACATCTTCGGTACAAAAAGGGAGTGGGGTTTGCTCTCTGTGTACACAAGCAGGGCAAGCCACTGTATATAAACAGAGAGCAAACCCCACTCCCTTTTCGCACTGAAGATGTTGCCTAGTCTGGCAATCAAACATCTGCAAGAAAACAACAAGGCTCAGAGAGCACCAATGACTCCACAGTTCAACCCTGAGCTACAAATATTCTCTTTGATTGGTAAAACAGTGTTGGACAACAAAATAAAACTGGAAGATAATGATCCAAACAAGCATTTTAAGAGTCTCTTCAGACTTCTGGAGGTCAGACTCCAGATGTAACTTAAGGGGGAGTCCATTCCAGGGGGTAAGAGCTTAATGGGAAAGATCTCTGAAACACAAGGTGCAATTTTAACATGGAGAAAGTCACCAATCTTGATTGTGCTATTGGGCCTAGCAAACCAGAGCATATATCAGTGTTTTTCAAACTTGACAACTTTAAGATGTATGGACTTCAACTCCCAGAATTCCCCAGCCAGCATAAAGAGTCATAATGTTAAGTAACTTACCCTTAGTCCATTTTTCTGACTCAGAGTTAACTTCTGCAATAATAAAAGTTGGCATATTTCATTTGGAAATGATGCAAACTGGTTGTCTGACAGATTTAAGTCTTTTAGCTTTGACAGTTCCTTGATGTCTGCAGGAATGAACTGTATTTTGTTTTCAGAAAGATCAAGAACCTTTAGATGATTTAGAACACACAATTCTCTGGGAAACAAAATAAATTTGTTATGGTGTAATAGCAGAACCCGAAGAGACTGCATTTGATGCACATTTGTCGGAACAGTGCTTATATCATTGTTACTTAGGTCTAAATAACTCAGTCTGGAAAGAGTGCACAGGTATATGGAAAATGAGGGTAATTTATTCTTACTGAGATTTAGATGCTGCAGGTTTTTAATAAATGAAATGTCAATAGTTATTTCTGAAATATAATTTCCACTGAGATTTAAGTGTTTAAGAGCAACTAGTGCACACAATCCAACTGGAAACAAAGCCAATTTATTGTAACTGAAATCAATTTTAGTGATTTCTGTACAGCTTTTTATTTCAACAGGAATGTACATTAACACATTTCCTGATACTTCTAAAATTAAGAGTTCCTTAATGTATGCTATTTGTTCATCTAAAAAGATCAGTTGGTTTCTGCTTAAGTACAATTCCCTTAGATATTTTAATCTGTATAGAGTGGAAGGAATCTTTCTTAATTGGTTGTCATTGAGGTTGAGGCGTTCTATCATGGTACAGTTGCAAAGACTATCAGGAATTATTTTTAATATGTTTTTGGCAAGATTAAGGTCACAAAGCTTTTGTAGGTTTTCCACTTTATCCGAAAGACTTTCTAGTTGGTTGTTATCCAGCCTCAGTTTTTCAATATATACCAACTGAAAAAGCTGCACAGGCAAAAATGTAAGCTTGTTGTTACTTAATGAAAGCTCTTTTAAACTTTTGAATTCTTTAACTTCTTTTGGTAAACTCTGGATCTGATTTTCTGACAAACTGAGCTTCTTTAGATTTGGAATGTAACAGACCATCTTTGGGAATATTGAAATGTTACAGGAATTTAAAAAGAGTGCATTCAATTTGTTCATGGTAGATATAGAGTCTGGGAGAGTCACATTATTTCCACTGAGATCTAACATTTCTAGTCTTGCAAATTTTTCTAAAGCAAAGTGGATTTTTTCAATGTTGTTATGACTGATCAAAAGACACCTGAGTCTTGACAGTTCAGAAAAATTTGGGGGTAACCTTGATATTTGGTTATGACTGAGGTTCAAAGTTCTAAGTTTTTTAAGTAGAGAAATTTCAGGAGGTAAGGAAGTTAATTGATTTCCTCCCACAGCTAATATTTCCAGGTTTGTCAACAATTTTATCTCTTGTGGTATGGTCTTTATGTTGTTATTGTTTAAATTCAAAAACTTCAACTTCTTTGTTTCAAAAATCCCCGAAGGAACTTCAACCAGTCCTCTTGCATTTAACTGAACTGTAAACTCATCAAGCATCATTTCAGATACCATTTCTTCAGATAGTGTTTGACATATTGTAGCATTCTCTATGGATTGTATTAAGCTTTTTTTAGCTTGAACTTCAAAAAAATCTGGTGGGATCTCAGCTAATCCTTCAGCATACAGATATGCAAGAAGTTCAACATGTTTTGTATCGGCTGTCAAATCTGGTGAAACTTTTTTAATTGATTCTTCGATTGATTCTAGTTTCTGTGTAGAATGTAAGCAATCTTTTTCTGCATCTTGTAAAGATGCCTCCGTAGAGCTTTCTGCTTCTTTTTCAGTTATAGTCTCCTGGAATTCACTTGCCCTTTCCTTGTGCAAACTGCTTGATATTTCTGACATTTCCAGTGCTTGTGACTGTAATGTCCCTGGTTCTGAATCTTTCTCAACAATTTCTGATGATACTGTTTTAGTTTCATTAGCATTAGTGGATTCAGTTTCATGCTGATTTTCTTCCAGCACTTGACTTGATGATCTTCCGATTGTATCAAGTTTTTCAAGAGATTGCATTCTGCCATTTTCAACACCTTTTAGAGAGACTTCATTGACTCTGTCTGCATTTACACTGGGAGGCTGTTCCTCTTTTTCATCAGACATACTTTCAAAAAAAATAATGTCAGTTGTTGTTGATTATTCCAGCCTTTTATCAAAAATAAAAAAGAAATCAGAAGAAAACCAAAATATAATGGCAAGATAAGAAACAGAATTCAGATAAAATTAGTGAAATAGTAATAAAGCTAAAATTTAATTTAGTGGTTTTAACTGTTAGAATTTCAGATGTTTGTAGCTGCTAAGAACCACAACATATATATTTTTAAATTAATAATATACTTTATAAAAATTAATTTATAGTATTTTTAAAAAGATAACACCTTAGAGAATTCTAATAACATCACAAGCTTACTGTATGAACTGTAAAACTGCATGACCTTATTCAAATAAGATTTACCCATTTCATTCAGGACTGCAGCTGTACAGTGCAAAAACTAAACATGTCTTCTTGTTTCCTGGAATTTTGTAAAGTAAGACCAAATTGTGTGAGGCTTATGCTTAGGTATTCAGACTGTGCAGTGCTTTGGACACAAATGTCCTTTCTACAACTTTTTAAAAAAGTTATTTCTTTCCCAGGATCATGCAGCTGCTTACTGTAAAGATTGGCCACAGCTGCCCTCTATGTACGGCAAAGCACCTTTGTGAAATTGAATCTGAAGGTCTCCACGGCCATCATACATATAGTGTGGTAGCTAGAATGTTTTCCATTTGTGGACCTTCTGTCATTAATACTAAAGCTGGAGTATATTTAACAAATGGGGCATGTTCTTCTTTTAAATCTCACCTTATAGAATTTCCAACTGCCAGAGATTTTCAAATGGAAGTTCCAATTTAGAGCAATCCTGATTGGCTTATTTTTCTAATCTCACTAAGCAAGAGAATGAAAACAGTGTCACATACATCCTAACTTCTAACATTTAAAAAAAGGGGAATATGCTTTTAAGTCAAGTTCACAATGATCCATTTAACATTTTGTAAAGACAGAGTCACACTGAAAGATGATACAGAAACAAATGTCATATGGATCATTCAGAAAGGGATATAAAATAGCTAAGAAATTAAATCCTTGAAAGGGCAAAGCTGGAGGAAAGAAATCAGTAGTTTGAGAAGATTACAAAATGGAATATAAATTCTGTAAGTAAATTTATAAAGGGATAAAAAAGCGTGGTTTTTGATTCTCTGGCCTGTGGGCATCAGCAACAATTCTGTACCTTATAGGGGTTGTCCCAGAGTAATGTGATTTACTGAGAAAAAGTTGCTTAGAGTATGTGGTAATTCTTCTAATTTGATGATGGTGTAGCCAAGCTTATTTGTTTCCCCATTTGCAGTGGTACTTTGGCAGAACGCCTTAATATTGGATTGGAAGGGGTGGGGATGAATAAAAAAAATCCTAGGAAAGGAACTCAAGTCTTTCAGCGGCAACTGGTATTGCCCATGGGATGCATACTAGTCATACCACTAGAGCAGAGCTTCTCAACCTCAGCAACTTTAAGATGTGTGGACTTCAACTCCCAGAATCACCCAGCCAGCAAACTAGAGCAATGGCTGCCAACAGGAGTGATTTACCTTGAGTTCAGCCATTCATTTTCACGTAATTTTATCCAGCCAAAGTGGTGTGTGTTTTACTCAAAGAACAGTAGATTACGTCACATATAGAATTTCAGCATTATGGCACTAGAATTCCCTCATTCCTCAGTACTGAAAGTACAGTCTTGGTTGATACATTCTGACTTTTGAGTGAAAGTAATCAGATACAGCAGAGCTTTCCAAACTTTTCCTGTTGGTGACACACACCAATGGCGGCGCGCGTGGAGGCGTTGTGGTGTGTTGCGCGAAACCTGGAAGCACTGATGGTGCGCTGCCACATGCGGCAGCATGCCATCAGCGCTTCCGGGTTTTCGTGCGACACACCTGCACACCACAGGCAACACAGTACTGTGTCGCGACACAGTTTGGAAAGCTATGAGATACAGGAAAATACTGTATGTCAGGTGCACTATGATTTAGCACTGGTTCTCCAGGACTCAAGTAGAGATCCTTCACCCAATTGCTACATAACTTTTTAGTGCGAGATACCAGAGACTGAAATTCTGACTTTCTATTCAGAAACCTACACCGTATCAGCCTGGTTTCTCTACTTTGTTTGAATCAGAGCCAAAGATATTACTACTATATTTCATAGGAGTAGCTAACAGGACCATCTACTGTATATGGGTGAAAATGACAGAATTAAGAGATTTTGTATGCTGAAACCTCAATTTAATGAATCAACTGGAAGGAGGGAATGTTTGTCATTCCCAGTTGCTGGAGGGACAGTATGTGTCAGGGAGATAACTGGTGAAGAAGGAGGGGGCTCCCTCCAGGGGGATAAATGCATGCGCAGTACTGAATCGCTTTGCTTTCATCATAAGAGGCTGAAGATGGCACCGCCCTAATTTCTTGGGCCCTTTCTCTGAGCATTACTAGTTCATTTTAGTTCAGCTGGATTCTGTCTAGCACAGTAGTACAATAAAACACTAGAGCCGGTACACCAAGTCATAGCTGTGAAGTCTCAGCGTGTTCCTTCACTCAAAGTCAGGACAGTATGTCATCCACAAATGACATAAAATACACAAACACAATGGAAACCTCATCTACAACATTTGTAGTCCACTAAATCCAAGTTTCATTGTACTCAGTATATAAAAATTTTGTAAAGGAACTTTCAATTATCACCAAATACATACAAATAAATGTTGACTAATTCAAGATAATAGCTTAAGTTAATCAATTTTTTTTATTTAAATAAACATTTTCCTGAGCCCACATACAAATATTTTTTTTTAAAATGCTGTATTTCATAAACATAATAATTTAAAAACAGAATTATTATCTGGTACATCAAGGGCATACATGAAGGACAGTATATTTCAAATTGTATGCAAGGTACTCTTATTGACACATTCTGTTAATTATTCAAAATATGTAATGTATATATTTGAGATACCAATTTTTCCTCTTCCAAGTATAGGCAAAAGCCTGTTGCACTGAACTAATACTGGCCTAGAGGTTCCCAGATCTTCAGAAGTTACTTCTTGGGTTTTATGTATACATGTATTTATTTATATGGGATGCATGTACCACCTTTAATTTGGGAGCTCGAGGAGGCATACACAGGGCACCCACCTCCCATTTTTCCCAACAAGAGCCCTGTGAGGTAGACGGCTAAGACAAAATTACTTAAATTATGCAGTGAGCTTCTGTGGCTGTGGGTAGATCAGAATGTGGGTCTCCCACTCCTAATCCAACACTTTAACCACAGCACCACAAATAGGAATTTAGAAAAATCCCATGCATGCATGATGTTACCAAATATTTCAGAGTTGTTTAACAACACTCACTGTAGATGGTCAAATTAAATGTTATAGCTTTGAGGGATTCACTACATTCTGAGATTTATATTGAATTGCCAGTGTCTCCATGTCTTCCTAGAGTGAAACCTGCACTTTCTGGTGCAACCTAGAAACAAAACTGTTCATACTAAACCAGAACAGATTTAAAACATGTTTACTCAGAGATGTCCCAATATACCATTGCTTATTCTCCAATTCCTTAGTGCCGTGTTTTCTCAACCTTGGCAACTTTAAGATGTCTGGACTTCAACTCCCAGAATTCCCCAGCCAGCATGCCTTAGCGTGTCTAGAATTACAAACTTAATTTTATTTCCTGAATTCCTGTCCAATTATATACACAAATATTATTCTTGTGGCTTTGCCACAAAATTCTTTAAATGATTATATTAAAATAGTGCTATACAATATAAATGTACAAATGAACATGGCATCTTTTGTATGACCTTCATCAGGCAATGTATTTTATCCTGTGGAACATTTGAACACAACTGGTCCCCATTTAATTTAGTCACTTCTCTCATTAGGTATCAGCTGGCTGCTTAGCTTCATCAGAAGTTTTATGACAAGACCTGCCTACAAACAGAAAAAGGCATTAAAATAGTAATAAAAGCAATGTATTGTAACATATTGTATATTTATTTATTTAGCAAATTTATATGGCCACCCATCTCACATAACGCGACTCTGGGTGGCGTACGAACACAGCAACAATTAAAACAATGTAACCAATTTTAAAGCACTGAAACATGAATGAAAATAAAAACATAAAAAAGCCAAGATCACGGGAGAATAACAGTCACCTAATATGATACCTATGGCTGTGAGAGCTGGACCATAAGGAAGGGTGAGCGAAGGAAGATAGATGCTTTTGAACTGTGGTGTTGGAGGAAAATTCTGAGAGTGCCTTGGACTGCAAGAAGATCAAACCAGTCCATACTCCAGGAAATCAAGCCAGACTGCTCACTTGAGGGAATGATATTAAAGGCAAAACTGAAGTACTTTGGCCACATAATGAGAAGACAGGATACCCTGGAGAAGAAGCTGATGCTAGGGAAAGTGGAAGGCAAAAGGAAGAGGGGCCGACCAAGGGCAAGATGAATGGATGATATTCTGGAGGTGACGGACTCAACCATGGGGAAGCTGGGGATGGTGACGGCCGACAGGAAGCTCTGGCGTGGGCTGGTCCATGAAGTCACGAAGAGTCGGAAGCGACTGAACGAATAAACAACAACAATATGATACAACCACCTCACGGGCTCCCCGGGGGATCCCCAAGGGCGATGGAAAAACATTTTAAGGGCTTTCCGGAAGACCGACCGGGATGGGGCCGAAGCTAGGCGAGCAGACGTCCACCGCTCTATCAAGGACAAATTTGATAACGGGATTGTGCAGGTGGGATTTCTGCATAGGCCCACAGGGGGATGTTGACAAGGGCTCACAACCCAGCCTGCTTTGCAGACTAAGCACAAAGGTACCCCAAATGTCTGGGGATAATCTGGGCAAGCACATTGTGCCGACTGCTGTTTTAAGCTGGGTTTCCTTTCCAAACTCCTCCATTTCCAGTGGGTGAGCTAGAGTATTACTGTCAGCAGTAAGAGTGCATGCAGGCCAAAAAATGTAGGCTGTTTAAACACCTTGTATAGTTTGTTTACTCTTTGCTGAAAGTAAAGGTAGGGCTTGTTTGCATTTTGATTGATATTAAATTATGTAAATTGAAATCTTTCCTAGAGTATAGTTTGGCATTTGGCAAGTATCGTAAAAGGTAAAGGTTTTCCCCTGCACAGTCGTGTCCGACTCTAGGGGGCGATGCTCATCTCCGTTTGTTAGCCGAAGAGCCAGCGCTGTCCGAAGATGCTTCCGCGGTCACGTGGCTGGCATGACGCACACGGAACGCTGTTGCCATCCCACCAAAGTGGTACCTATTTATCTACTTGCATTTGCATGCTTTCGAATTGCTAGGTTGGCAAGAGCTGGGGCGAGTGCAGGAGCTCACTCCGTCACGCGGTGCTTGGGTCTCGAACCGCCGACCTTCCGATCGACAAGCCTGACGTCTTAACGGCTGAGCCACCGCACAAGTATAAGGTTATATAAAATGCTATTTAAAATTTTATTCAGCCTTAACCATTGAAGTGTCCCAAAATAGCTTTATAATCTGCATCAACTCTGCAAAGTGAGCCTATGTATGCAAACTTGTTAAATTTGCATGAACTATTCTGAATTCAGTTTCTGGCAGGCTTTTTTTTTAATTGTTGAGAATACTGTTATACTGCTACCAGAACATTTGTCTGCTCAAATGACTAAGCTGTGAAGAATTCATTCAATAACTTTATATTAACCTAATAAAGTTTGCTCCAATCAAGAGTACATACTGTACCTAATTTGTGAAGATTTACCATTAGGGAATATTAGGGGGGAGGGCACTGGGTAGCATAATTACCTGCTTGGTGTGAACTATAAAGCTCATTTTGTTTTCCAGACTATGTATTTGAAAACAGGTATCTCCATCTCCCAACTGCCACATAAAGCAACCATATTTTAAACTTATGAGCAAAGCCTGGAAGAGAAAAAATATTTTGTTTGACCATCTTCCAACCTGGGGGTCCCATCTTCCGATGGTATACCGACATACAGTATCTCTGGTTGTACTGATCCATAAAAAATATAAAAGAAATAAAATGACAAACCAGAATAAGCCCTAAATTGAATGCAGGAGTTAACTGCCCAGAGTCTTTTGGAATGGGGTCGCTTAAACACATCTAATAAATAATAGTAACAACAACATATCACATTAAAACAAAACAAAATACATTTTGGGGCATAGTGCACATGGGTACTGTCTTATTACTTTCTCTTATGTCAACCTGTTTGCTCTTCCAGGTCACCACCGATTCTTCTAGGAACCCACTCTACCCATTGGGTGCAGTAGATATAGCATCCCTTATGCATCAGTGCTGGTTAGGAAAGCAAGCCTGATGTTGGCTGTTGTGGGTCTTCCGGGCTGTGTGGCCATGTTCTGGAAGTTGTGGTTCCTAACGTTTCGCCAGCATCTGTGGCCGGCATCTTCAGAGGGCGGGAGCACAGCAGAAGAACTTTCTCTGAGAGAGTTCGCTTCTGTCTGTGCTCCTGCCCTCTGAAGATGCCGGCCACAGATGCTGGCGAAACGTTAGGAACCACAACTTCCAGAACACAGCCACACAGCCCGGAAGTCCCACAACAGCCATCGAACTCCGGCCATGAAAGCCTTCGACAATACATCAAGCGTGATGTGTTTCTTAATAGGAGGTGGACTACTACTGGCTGGTTAATTGCCCCCCACTGTGTTGCCAAGGGGACAAATGTTTTTTTCCCTACACACTCCACAGTAAACCTGTGCTTTGCCTGAAACTGTGCTGCTTGGCTTAATTAGAATGGATTGTTTTTCTATAAGTCAGTGATCCCCAAACTCTTCAGTTCATTGACCCTTTCGTGAAGTTTATTTATTTATTAATCAAACTTATATCACTGCCCATCTCCCTCCACCGGAGGGTCTCTGGGCAGTTTACAACAAGATAATAAAACAAGAGACATAAAATATACATACAATATAAAAATACTAAGTTATAAAACAAGATTAAAATCCAAGAGTAGTAAAAAGATCTAACTCAATCCAATGTAGGAGAGGGGCTCTCTAAGGTATTAGCCATCCCCAAGAGTGGCTACTTCTTCCTTGGCCCCAAGCAAGTTTCAGATTGTTCATCAACCCCCAAATATTTATTATATGAAAATAATTTAATAAACTTTAATTTAACTAATAGTACTATGAATGATAATAATAGAGGCAACAATAATAACAATAGAGGCAACTCAAGGCCGCTCTCACTGACGGCTAGCCATCCAATCCTGGGTAACACTATCTCGCCACTGGCCACCTCACCATTAGGACTAGGGACTGGTGTGGAGCTCTATAGAGACCCCAAAAGATTAACTGGCCCAAATTGACCTTCCATCATTTATCAACTGCCTATTGACCCCCCAACATTTACTGACCCCCTTCTGACTCCCAGTCATTTATCAACCCCTTGGATAATACCATCGACCCTTGGGGGTCGATATTGACCACTTTGGGGAACCCTGCTATAGGTAAATGTGATCATGGAGGGTTTAATATCCAGGGTTTCTTTTCCTATGGATTGAGCCAAACAACCCAGGCTCCATAATGCATTAAACTAGCAATATCCAGGATGTGCACAGGATATTAGCTTGGTACCAGTATCTTAATCCTTCTGGATAATTGTCAGATAAAGTATGTGAGTGTAGAGAACTCATATTGGCTATATTAAATCCACTTTTTAAAAGTTAACAGTATAGATATTTTCTGTAGTTGGCTTCTTGAAAAACAAAGAAAAATGGAAATGGGCAATAATTTCTGAAGTTTGAAGTATCTTCAAAGGAAAAAACATTTTTATTGATAAATCAATTACAGAGAACAAATTCAAGTAAGACTTATATTTCAATCCAACTATCAGACCAGAAAAATTGCTAAATATGAAGGACTCATTCTAATTATGTTGAAGTAGTATGCCTAGAAGTTTTTTTTTCTTCCCACGAATAGCATTTTCAACACAATTTAAATTAAATTAGTTAAAGAACAACGTGAAGCAATGATACAAAACCCGGGGTCTTTCTGGATTCACAGTTCCTACACAAGGAGCAGGTGGCAGCTGTGGCTAGGATGGCCTTTGTATCAGTTACAACTTCTTCTAGAATGAGAGGCTTTGCTCACCGTCACTCATGACTTACCTCTAGACTGGACTACTACATGACCACCACATGGGGTTACAAGAAGCTAAAACTGGTCCAGACTGCAACGCCCAAGTAGTCACAGGCACTCCTCTTTGTGCACATATAAACCATTACTTTGGGAGCTGCACTGGTTACCAGTTGGCTTCTGGCTGCAATTCAAGTACTGGTTGTCAATTTTAAAGCCTTGCGTGGTTCAGGTCATGGATATCTGCAGGACTAAAACATCTGTCTGCAGAATGAGGTCAAATAAGGTAGAGTCCCTCTCTGTGTCCCCTCACTCATGAGTATTGTTTGCAAGGGCCAGAAGCATGCATTCTCTATCCCTGTCCTTTTCCTTTGGCACAGCATTCCACTGGACATTGAAATGGCTTCTTTCCTGTTGGCATTCAGAAAGTCTGTAAAGGCTTAGCTGTTCAAATAAGCCCCGAGATGTTTGTCCTTCTATTAATGGAAATGGTTTTAATTTGGGGAATGGACCACTAAGAATTGGTTGTGGCTGGAATGGCCTATTTGCCATTTTAAATAAATAAATATAGCTAGCTTAATAGTGACTCCAGCAATATCAGTAACATTCATAATACATTTAGGAAACTGTCAGGCAGTTTGGAATTATCTTACAGCAGTGTTTCTCAACTTCGGCAAGTTTAAGATGTGTGGACTTCAGCTCCCAAAACTCCCCAACCAGCATGCTGGCTGGGGAATTCTGGGAGTTGAAGTCCACACATCTTAAACTTGCCAAGGTTGAGAAACACTGATCTTAGAGGAATGCCTTAAAATATCTGTATATAGCACCTTTTTAAATCCCTTGTGTTCACCAATAATGCTTAATTAAGTTATATAATAAAGGCAACAAACATACCTTTGTTTCCATATTCAGAAGGTGGAGCCCTTTGACATTTATGCCTACATAAACTCTGATGACTTTATGATTGCTTGAGCTTGCCTTTGTGAATACTTGTCCTGTGAAAAAAGCAGCTCCATACGTAGGAATCTCCCAGCAGTTTTGCAAAAACATGCGCTGCAGATGATGCATCTCTTTACTCACACCCTCACTAGTACTGAGACTCTGGAAATACAAGTTGACATGCCCACAAAGGATATGGTTTTAGCTTTTATTTGCTTAACGATACCATATTTGTAGGAATACACCTTAAAAATAAAAGAAATTTAAAACCCATGTAAAAATGAGTGTGCTGTTGAGTTTCAAATAAGAATAAATGGCTAATTAAGTTAAATTTTGTACAGAGTAAGTTGTGGGTTGGCCTAAAACAGGGTTTCTCAACCAGGGTTCCATGGAACCCTAGGGTTCCACGAGAGGTCACTAGGGGTTCCCCGGGAGATCAGGATTTATCTAAAAAATTATTTCAAATTCAGGCAACTTCACATGAAAGAGGTAAGTTTCATTATTTTTAGTTTAAGAACACTGTTACTGCTTATATACAGCCCTACACATGAAACAAATATAATAATTTTGTAACTTCTGGCCTATATTTGAGTTTGAATATGCAGGGGTTCCCCGAGACCTGAAAAATATTTTAAGGGTTCCTCCAGGGTGAAAAAGTTGAGAAGGGCTGGCCTAAAAGGTAACCCAAAAGATTCTGAATTTTTTCAGTACCCTGATAGGAAGTACATAAAATCAGAAAAATCAGCATCCTTATTCCTGCTCTCCCAGGTTGTGCCTCTGTTCCTGAAAGTAACATTTAGTCAGGCTTATCTTCCAAGAATTTCCCTTCAAGACCTTTAAACCAGTGATCATCACCACATTATATGGTGGTGAATTCCATGTATTAGGTAGAACTTCAAGAGTGAGAGGGGAAAAAAAACCTTCTCTAACCATCTTCTCTATGTCCTATGTAATTTCATACATAACAAGCATGTTCGCTGCTCCTCAACTAAAAAGGACCAAATCTTCTAACTTAGCCTATAGTCTATCCTCCTGATAATTCTGGTTAATCTTTTGAGCACTACAGTCTCTTTCTGAGATGTGCAGTCTGAACACAAAATAATATTCTAATTGTAGTAACCCGTTCCATTTTTTAATAACTTTAATTCAGTACTTTTGTTTCAGGCATATTCTGTTTCAAATTTGGATCAAATTTCCCTTGCTATTTTTTCCACAAGGGACTGAATTTCCTGAAATTATAATGTTATAATTATAGCATTATTATAGGCTTCTTACCTTATACTCATGAAGTATTCGATTTGTCCAGTGAGGTGCCTTACTCTTTAATTTGGTGACTGGTACTATAGATTTCAAGTTTTCTTCACTGAAAATCAAAATCAGACATATTTAATTATTACAGAACACTTGAAAAAAATCAAAACGTCTTGAGTAAGAGATTAGATGGGCAGAGAGAAATAATATCACTAAAAGTCTCAAACATAAAATATTCTATACATTTTTTTCTGAACATTTTATTGAAAAAACAATGAAGTATCAATAATTTAGATGCACTTACTTTAGGAATCCCTGCTTGTGCTTTTTACTTTCATAATTTCCATAGACTATCTGCAGCAATAGGCTTGCAAGTGTGATGAGCTTGGCATCAGATGAGGCATAGAACCCTTTCAGTAAATTGTACCTGGCCTCATCAAATAGGATAAGAATAGCCAGTGGATCTTCAATCTGAAAACATGGTAAGTAAATACGTATTATATGGATAGATGTATAAGGTAAGGTAAGGTTTCCCCTTCCAGTCGTATCCGGCTCTAGGGGGCAGCGTTCATCTCCGATTCTCGGCCGAGGGAGCCAGCATTGTCCATAGACGCTTCCGTGGTCATGTGGCCAGCATGACTAAATGCCAAGGTGCACGGAACGCTGTTACCTTCCCACCGGAGTGGTACCTATTTATCTACTTGCATTTTTACGTGCTTTCGAACTGCTAGGTTGGCAGGAGCTGGGCGAGAACGGGAGCTCACCCTGTTATGCGGTGCATCCGGGTCTCGAACTGCCAACCTGCCGTCCTTTCGTTCGACAGTCGGCAGTCTTAACCGTTACGCCACCGCGCCGCCCTCTGGATAGATGTATATATAACTATAAATAAAATCACTGTCAAATGAAGCCAAGTTCAGATGCTGAATTTTCTTGTGAAATCAAGCTAATGTTATTGTGTTCAGTAGCAAGCCAATGTATTAATTCTTTAAATTCAAAGGTCATTCCATCTCTAAGATTCAGACCAATTAACAGCTACTTAAAGCAAACACACATTCAAACTTGAACATGAATAATACTAAAACTCTTTATACTTTTAGCCAATAATTAGTAAAGGGAAACAATTGGTTTTGTCTTATCGTGAAAGCTAATTCATTAGAGGAATCATATAACAACTGCTGGAGAGAAAACCAACAACCCTGAGACTGCAATCTTACATATACTTTTCTGGAAGTAAATCCTACTGAATTCAACAGGACTTACTTCAGAAGATGCACTGCACATTACTGCATTTTAAAAATTGTATACATTTTCCAGAGTAAAGTAACCATAGCCTTCCTTTTAATAACCACAAATAACTGAAGCTTCATAGTATTGAATTAAAATCAGTGATAACGTATCTTTTAAATCTGGATCTTCTTATGCGTTACAGATGGAATGTGTTAGGTGTACAGTAGTACCAAGATAACCTTGAAAAAGGGGTGCAAGAGCAGTTGTGTAAGCATCAGCTTAGCCCTGAAAGAGAGGAGGGGTTGAGAAAGAAACTCAAGATGGCTCCACCTTGATTCTCTTTGGTATATGAGGGCAGAGAGGGACACTCTGCCAGGCTTTCAAGATTCTGTTACTATACCTCACAACAATAAAGTAGAGATTCAATCATCCTTGTGGAGTCTGTTTTCCTGTCTCAAAGTGTTGACAGTAAGTCACTTGTTCTGATGTGTTCTATAAATAACACTGCAGCTATTAAGGCAGAAAATTACCTAAACTGATTAAAAGTCAGCTAGGTGATGAAAAATGTTTAGCAAACAAAGAGAATTAGAAGTTGTTGATTGTAGTGGGCTATTACTAGCTCATAAGTTTCATGCATAAAAACTATCCCATTGTTCTCTTTTCTTAAGCAAGATCATCTGCTCTGCCAAATACGTACATAGAATAATTTCTGGAACATTCAGAACAGCACTTAACATTATAATTGGCCTCCAGTTTCAAATTCTGGTTCTGAACCTGCATATGACATAGAATATTTCAGAATGCCAACCTTTTTTTCAATCTCTAAAGGTAGTCTCACATCCCTTTTCAAGAAGAGCTGAGGAGTTTCTCTCTGAGGATCCAAGTTTGTTAACTCAGTGAGTATTTCAGGCCAGTCGCGAACATGCTGGAGAGGCTTGTGGTACGGCTTCAGCTGGAGACCTATACAACAACAGCTCTATTTAAAGGTAAGTACCAAAGTCAGAATATTGGCAGCTTTTTAGCTTTAAAGGCAGACACAAACAGTGCAACCAATATTTAGCATTCCATATTTACAAGTAACGGGCTGTAAGACTGCAGCTTTAAAGGAATCAGAGGGCCCAGCACCTTCAAAATCTAAGGGAAGGCTTTGGCTTTAATAATAAATGCACTGTGTTTGATGTCTCGTTTCACTTGTCTTAAGAGAGCCCCACAATATGTCACGAGGAGCTAGCAAGAGACTTCAAACAGATGCCTTCTATTCCAAACACAACACTACAATAATAATGTTGTCCAGAGCAGATCATACCAGTGATGGCCAAGCTGCACTGTTCCAGCTTTCAATTTTCTGCAGCAGATATTAAGAGCAAGAATTCAATCAATCCATTATTTTGGAATAATTCAAAAATTATTTGCAGAGTTAAATTTAAATTCTAAGTACTTGGAAATGAAATTGCAATGATTTCTGAGAACCTCCAATATTTCCTTCATCCTTGAAGTTACCACCAATATAGCAAAGTCTAAGTAAATTTCTCATGTACTTATAACCTAACCATTTCCTTACTTTTTGAATTAATATAGGATTTGTAATTCACAATTCTGTTTCTTTCACACAGGCATATCAGATTAATGTTCCATTTTGAGTTGGGGCAATAAGGCTGACAATTGTATTTCCCCCCCACAAAGTCTGACAGTATTGGTCACTATGCAATATAATTTAATTTTTGGTACACAGGAAAAATGGTATCCATTATAAAATGTCAGGCTTACATCTTAAGCAATCCTCATTTCTCTTTCATGATCAGGAGAGGAATAAACTAGAATTTAATTTCATTTTAGCAGGGTCAAAATTTGTTGTTACATGCAAATCATACACTGAGTTTTAAAGAAAATTATATTCAATTACCAGACAAACTAATTTCGAAGCCTGGTTTTTGTAGTTTGCTTAGCACACTAATATTTATTTTAAGCTACAGCTTCTGGTTTCCACATATAAATAAGCCAGGACCCTGCTCAGCTGAAACTAAGATTCTCCTCCTGAGCTTATTGGGGGGAATCTGAATCTGCACCTTCTTGCTTCAAAATCTGCAGGACGCGGTGGCTCAGCGGGTTAAACCGCTGAAGCTGTAGGACTGCCGGTTGGAAGGTCGGCAGTTCGAATCCCCGCGCAACGAGGTGAGCTCTCGTTGCTATGCCCAGCTCCTGTCGACCCAACAGTTCGAAAGCTTAGCAAGTAGATAAATTGGGTACCACCTTAAAGTGGGAAAATATGCTGGCTCCTGTCCTGTCTGGGGTCAGGTTCCATCGGACGGAAGATCTTTCGAATGGCTGCAGATCCCGGAAGCAACAAACATCTACAGGAAGTCAGCAGCCGGCTCCAACGCAAGGCACCTTGGGACATGTAGTCCGGAAAGCCAGGAAGAGCCGGTTCCCTTACCCCCTCCCCTTGCGCGCGGATTGTATAATGAAAAGAACACTGTATAATTTGATGTATAACGATGTATGTAAGCCGCCCAGAGTCCTCCATTAGGGAGGGGATGGGCGGGGTATAAATACAAATATAAATAAATAAATAAATAAAATCATGGCAATTGAGAAGAATGTCACACAATCATCCCATCCTCTCCAGTCATTCAAACTGAAACTTGAATCTCTTTATAGGGTCAAAGGGCTTTGTCCAGTTGCCTCTAAAAAAAATATCTTAAGTGTATAATTTCCATTGCTAATGAAACAACATTGAAAGTAAAAGAAAGAAAAATGGTTTTGAACTCTATTTTTCTGCTGTATCCATCTTTCCAACAGCCCTTCTTATTAAGTCAAAATCAATTATGTTTCAGAAACAACGAAAGCATTTTTAATGACTCACTAAGGTTTTCAGAACAGATCCAAATGGTGAAGTATTGCTGGGTTTCTTGAGAAAGACGCATGCCTTCCATTATCTGTTGCACAGTAGTATTGTTTCCATATTTCAATTCCACAGAACGATATGACCCATCCATTCGATAAATTCGCACTTTTTCATACTATGAAAAATTGAAAGCAAAGATCAGCAAAATTTTGTGTGGTATTGATAGCAAAACAAAATATATGGTTATCAGAACTTTGCCTTTCTCCAATTAATTCTCCAATTTATAAGCATCCCTTAAGTACAGGACAAGGTCAAGAATCATCACCCATCCCCTTCTCTAGGGACAAGCTCAGGAGGAGGGTTAGAATTCACCATGAAGTACCAAGAATTTCAGAAAAGCTTGTTTTAATCTACTGAAACCACACAATACTGATAGAAAACCAGTGTAAGAAAATTAAAGCTCAGGAGGACCAATTTTAAAGAAATTAAAGCTCAGGAAGAGGGTTAGAATTCACCATGAAGTACCAAGATGTTGGGAGAATTTCAGAAAAGCTTGTTTTAATCTACTGAAACCACACAATACTGATAGAAAACCAATGTAAGGAAATTAAAATGCAAAAGAAAGCATAGTGCATGATGATCTGGAGTATAAATATTAACTATTTTATTATCAATGTATTTATCATGAGAAGTTGATTAAAGAAAGAATAGGGCCAGGCAACCCATGGGTCATACATAACTACGAAGCATTCTCTCACCAGGTCTCTGAAATCTGATAGCTTTTCATTAAATATTACCACAGTGGTTTTACATTATTTTAAGGTAGAAAACAGAAAAACTTTCTAAAAAATATCAAAAAAAATTGTCACCACCTTTTATTAACTACAGTATGTTGTATCTACTTTCTAAGGGGTGTGGTGGCTCAGTGGGTAAGATGCCAGGCTTGTCGATCAGAAGATTCCAAGTTCGGAGGTTCGAATCCCTAGCCCCGTGTGACGGAGTGAGCTCCCGCACTCGCCCCAGCTCTTGCCAACCGAGAAATTCGAAAGCATGCAAATGCAAGTAGATTAATAGCTACCACTTCGGTGGGTAGGTAACAGCGTTCCGCGTGCATCATGCCGGCCACATGACCTTGGAAGCGTCTTCGGACAACGCTGGCTCTTCGGCTAATAAACGGAGATGAGCACCGGCCCCTAGAGTCGGACACGACTGCACAAATGTGCAGGGGGAACCTTTACCTTTTTATCTACTTTCTACCATCAACCCATCCACTGCAGCCATCCGTGCCGATTCTCCCCTCTAGAAATAGCGTGATCCCTGCTTTACAGTAGATGGCCTGCTCTGTTTTAGAAAACCATTATTGATTAAATGAAATTATTAATTTTAACAGAGGTTTTACTTCTGTGGCCTTGCTATAAAGCTCCAGAATCAGTCACAGATGGCAAAACTGACAGCACTGATAAGAGAAAATACCGTGATTGGATTTGTTTCTACATGGAAACCACTTTTGGACTATTTGCTTGTAACTAAAAAAAATGAAGTTCTGATTTTGGGTTTTGACGATTTGTTAGTGTTTTATAGAAATAATGTTAGTTAAGGTTTAATTAAGAGTAAGAGATTGACTTAATATAATATGCATTTATATCTGTGTTGGAGAAGATCAGAAGTCACCTTTCTCTTATTTTTTCTGGCTATTTCTGCACTTTTTAATTTTTCTTCTTTCTTTTAATTCTGTATCCTAGCTTTTCTGTTCTTTTTATTTTAACTGTATTTTGAAATTCTAATAAAGTAATTATAAAAAAAGGACTCCACAGTTCAACCCTGAGCTACAGATATTCTCATCGATATGGAAGTTTTCTACCCTGTACAAATGTGGGTATTATAATATCAGAAAGATTATGCCTACTTGTTTATTAATGGCCTCTTTAAGTAAGATAGCTGTTTTTTCCCACTCATTTTGTTTGTTTTCTTCACAGACATTCAATGGTGTTCTTCCTTGTTGATCAGTGATGTGCTACAAACAGAAATAAAACAACTTAAAAATACAGCTTTCTAAATATAAAATCAAATCCTACTTTCCTCTTAGTGAGACCTTGGTTCATCTAGCTCAGTAGTTTTTACATGTACTTTTACATCATTGTTATTTAATAAAAGTCATTGAAATCTCATAAAACATTCACAAATCCCGAATTTCTTTTTCCTTTTATTTTTGGTGCTCAAACCATCTCACAATATTGCAAAAAGTTCCTGATCTCTCCAGGAATTCAGAGGGGTGTCTTTTCTAACCTTATCTAGAATTGCCAGGGACTTGTACCTGAGACCGCCTGCATGTAAAACATGTGCTATACCATTAAGTTGCTGCAACATGTACAGTATTTTTCCTGCCCCAAAAGCCTTCTTCACTTATCATCTAAAAGTCTCCATTCTCATCTATGCTTTCCAGTCCCATCACATAAGACCAGGATCTTTTAAGTTTGAAGTTTAAAACACTTCTAAATATAAATAAGAGCACTTTTAAATATAGTCCTTCTTGGGGAAAGGTCAATTACATATACTGTCAATGGTGTTAATCATTAGCAATAGCAAATCAGAATCACTGCAAGAGAAATCAGTTCTTCTTTAAGAAACTTAATTTTTTAATATACCACTATGATATCAAAAAGCACACCTACTTTTGTAATTCAAAGGACAAAATGTGTCAATGTAAGCAAGATTAACTGCAGCTGCCAAAGCATCTTACTCTGTCAATTTCTGGATGGTTTAAGAGAATCTGAACAATATCGGCATGCCCGCCACCAGAAGCAAAATGGAGAGGGGAGCTGAGTTGTCCATTCAACAAGTTTGGATTGCACTTTCCTTTCTCTAACAACATTCGTGTCGCTTCTACTTTTCCATACCTACCCAAAGAAAAAATACAAGCAAGTAAAGGATTTTATTGTGCGCCGCCTAGCATCACTTTTTTGTGAGATGGGCAGCTAAATAAATAAGTAAGTAAGTATAAAATGGTTCCAGAAACCCCCCCAAGGCATTAATCTTGCTCATCAATAATCCTGGTACAAGCTACATGACTGCAAACAGCTTTCTTGAATAAATTCACAGCCTTCCTCAAAATGCATGTGCAATCTAATGAAAAAAGTTGTGTGCACCACTTATTTAGGATTCTAAATGAAGTAAGTTATTTTCTTTTTTTCAATATATTAAGGAGGCCAGATATCAAGTTCAGCAATATTAATTCAGATAGGGATCAAATGGTTGCCATCAGTTACGGGGTGGGGGAATGATGTGAGACCCAGGCCACATATACCCCCTTTGTGTGTCTTCCAGAAGCCTCTCTGACCACAATCTCTGCAAATTGGTGGGACAGTTGTCTACCACTCTGAGACATGAAACAGACAGTAGTAAAAAAAAAAAAGGTGGAAACCTCTCCATCCCAGTTCAAAAAATAAGGGGAAAAAAACCTTGCCCACTTCTGTAACAGAGCCACCCTCTCCCAATTTTCTATAACTGCCAGCCCCCTGTGGCTTTGGGTCTCCAAACTGGTGAGTCAGTTCCACAGTCACCAAAGGTTACCCAACCCTTCCATAGGAAAAAGAATACAGTGGCATTCCCTTCTTGAGGGGACAAAATGTGCTTCTGATAATCACTCCGTTGTCGTCTACTTCTGGGCTGGTTTCCTATGTTCTATAGAATTTGCATAGGAAGCACACCAAGAATCGACTTCTCTCTCAACTGGACAGCCATATCCCTTTATCTACATAGCTACACCTTGAGAACTCCCTTTTGGCTGTACAAGAGAATAATAATGATGAGTTTTTTCTATATTAAAATCACTTTAATTATGAACAATCCTAGGTTCATCTGCAACTGTATTGAACTCACCAGCAGGCATAATGGATAGGTGCCCAGTGGTCACTATCCAACTGATTTACTGAGAAGTTTTCGTCTAAAAGTTGACTCAGTAATTCAGTATCTCCTTCGCAAGCACTACGATGAAGAGGAAAATCATCAACCCACTGACGTTCCCTAAGAAGAATAAAGAAGATGTAATATTTAAATCAAGTCCCGATTGAAAACAGCCGGAATACAAGATATTATGAATGTGCAGAAAACAGAAAATGAATCAAGTTTCTATCAGTGAATGCACTTGAACTACATGCTAAGCTTATATTACATTTCACAGACCTAACCCAGTATCATGTTTCATTTTAAGAATCAATTCACTTTTGACAAAAAGTTTTTAAAAGTTGTTCCCTGTATTATCTGTAAGAAAGGTTTCCTTTGTGTTGAACTCAATTCCTGATGCCTTCATAGACACATCTATATAGTTTTTTGGCAGCACTATAGAAGGGTTTGGCCCCAGCATGCTTCTGTAATTTCCCACTCTAGCTTACCACTCTAGGATTTCCTTGTGGTCTCCTATTCAAATACTAACTACCACTGATCCTATTTAGGTTTTTGTATCAGCCAAGTTTGTTTAGGTGTTGCCATTTAGCTGCCAACTCCCCTTCCCCTAAGAGTTTTGGCCATACTGGAAGCAATAACAAAATCAATAAATAAAGCTTATTTAGGGCATATGTCTGTAGCTTGAATCATGTCAACTGGATTTCTATTTTCTCAGTGGAAACGTTTCGCTCCTTATTCAAGGAGCTTCTTCAGTCTGAGCAAAGTTAGTAAGGGAATCCTTAAATATGTTTCTAGGTGGCTGTGTGACTTTGCACCTGGGGCTAGGTCATGGTTATTTTGAGATGTTATTTCTAAGTCCTTTTATCATCTAATCGACCTAGCCCCAGGTGCAAGGTCACACAGCCACCTAGAAACATATTTAAGGATTCCCTTACTAACTTTGCTCAGACTGAAGAAGCTCCTTGGATAAGGAGCGAAACGTTTCCACTGAGAAAATAGAAATCCAGTTGACATGATTCAAGCTACAGACAATTCCACCTGGATGACTGAGAACCTTCATAGACATATTTAGGGCATAATTTTAAAAAATAAACAAATGGCAATTATTTGTATGAAAACATAATTAAAAATTAATAAAAATAACTTAGTACTTGTCTTCCATGACACTGCTCATGCTGCGTTGCCACTTTTCCCGTTTTGGAATCTGTATTTTTGAATAATCTGGTGCTCCAAGTCCAAAGTATGGATTTATAACCACTTTGTCCACCTGGAAATATTGTGTAATTAAAAAAAGTTTAAAGCACAAAATGAAAATGTTAAACCAAACAGGGATATTTGTTAATAATCCTTTCTTCTTACCCTGTTGGTGTACTGAAGATCAGATCCAAATAAAGGGTTGTAAATACACATATCTGCCTTCTCTAGCGCAAGCATTTTGCTCTTGATCTCTAATGCAGTGTATCCCATATGAAGTGAACTCTCACTCTGTCCAGGTTCAACAGCATATGCAGGGTTTGTAACGTTTGTTTTAATCCGCTCTAAAGGGGATGGTCTGAATAAAGCTGGGATTGAATGTGATTGTGAATGCCGTTCTTCTAACCATCTGCAGAACAGAATGGATTAGACTCACTAACGCTGCCCATGTGATCAAACAAGAAGCAGGGTGATTGCTCCCACACAATAATTACCTATAAATGGTGGGGATCATTTTATATTTACTGTTAAGAACAGAAGATATTGAATAGTTGTTTGTACAAGATGGGCGGTGAAGAAATGCGATAAACAAACAAACAAACATGGGTTGGGTGTGTAAATGGCTACAGACAGGGTCGCTGAAAACCATGCACAATTTTGAAGATTAGGCTGAAGATTAGAACTTTCTTGTGGGGAGCTGTTTGCCTAGTGATCTAACCCTTTTAACACCTAAATAAGCCTCTTATGTCTTGTTTCTTTCCAATCCAGTTATCTCCTCCTCTCACCTCACCATCTACCTGAGGTTCAGATGGCCCCAACTCTTTTGGCCCTCCATCTGCTTCTTCTCCCAGCCATCCAGAATTAAAGGCTTTTGATCAGACTATACAAGGGTTGGCATCGGTTATTCTGTTATCCTTTTATTTTGTTATTCTATTATTCTGGGGGTTTGTTATTATTGTTCTGAATGTTTGTTGGGTTTTGTTTTTAATTCCTTTGTTTTTATGCTTCTTTCCAATTGAAAGCCGCCGAAAGTCACTTTTGTGAATTGGGTGGTCATATAAATCAATAATCAGTCAATCAAACACTTTCCATCCAGTTTTCTCCCCACCATCTTTCCTGTCCTTATTTCCACCCTATTTTTCCCTCTCTTCTGCTGTTTCTGCTGGAAGAACAGAGGGATTACTTATGTGCCCCATGTGTAAATGGTTTGTATGTGTGTGAGAAAGAATGGCTGGTAAAGAAAAAGATCAACCAATTTAACAAATGGAGTACATTATTTTTCAAGCAATCAATTTTAATCAATACTTTTTTATTCAATTAATATTTTGTCCTAGCTCTGCCCTTTTTAAAGTGTGATTTCTGGCAGGAATCTACATCTACATATATAAGGGATGTGCATGGAACAACCATTTTGGGGTGGTTCGTGTTCAGAACAAAACATTTGGTCCAAGCATGGATATGAAACATGTACGTAAATTCCAGACAGAAGCATTTCAGGGTGAGAAAAATGGAAAAAACACAAAGCCACTAGTGGCAGGATGTGATAATGGCAGCTAAGGAGAAGTAGGGGAAAAGAAGGTGCTGGTAAGACATGGGGAACGGATAGTCAGGTTGGATATGTCATACTTGAATTTAGAGGCAGCAACACCCCCATTCAGCCACTGCCCTCCTATTCAACAACACTACATCCTACCTACCATCCCTTTCCTTATAGTTTCCCATATGGGCCAGCTGGATATGTTGCATTTGACTTCACAGGTGGCAATGGGCAGCAGCAGTAGCAGCTAAGGGTACGGAGGGCAAGCAGGCTGGCACACCATCCATGAAGGAGAGGCATGTGAAGCACAGAAGCCTTGCCCTATTTGCCCTGTGAGGCTCCTCCAGGTTTTTTTTTTTTGGGGGGGGGGCTGCAACCTGTAACTATCAAAATGTTCTGAGTTTTGTCCAGCTGAATTATGACTTGTCCAGAAAGGTTCAGCTGAATTTCAGTAATGGCAGGGGCAGTGCAGGGCATCAGGAGTGGCAAGTGCAGGGTGGTGGGGTTGCAGGGCGGAGTGCAGGGTGGCCAAAAGGGCAGAGATGGGGGGAGATAGGCAGGTCTGGGGAGTTGAAGCATACATGCGGTCATAAATGCGGGTGGGCTGCCAAGCACCCAAATTTTGATCACATGACCATGGGGGCAACAGCTGTAACTTCGAGGACCAGGCATAAGTACCATTCATTCAGCACCATCATAATTTTGAATGGTCGCTGAATGAATGGTCGTTAAGCAAGGACTACCTGTAGTGTATTTATTATACAGCCTATAGTACTTTTCAGATATTCAAAGTGTTATGAATAAATCTTATTAAAGACAGAATTTTAAAATCAAGTACTTTTGCAAAACATTTCTTACTTATCCAAGAAAAGTAACATTCTAGCTGTAATTGTAGCAAAATGAGAACTGGATTCACTGCAGACTCTCATGATGTCTTGCAAACAGTAGAAAATGGGACATCCAGCACTGTAAACATATTTTGTATTATCTATAAAAAAAGAGATTTTTTTAAAAAAAACATAAGGCAACTTCTTTTAGTCAATTTTTACATTTTACTTTTATATTTTTATTCCTGGAGGTATATTTTTCAACATATCCTTCTTCTCAGGCTGGACACAAATACTTTCTGTCCCCCACAAATCATCCAACTGCAATAATTCATTTCTGGAAAAAATGATTTTTTTCCCTTACAGAGGCCACATAATTTGCCATTGTAATCCTAGATATATTCAGGTATCACATTAAGCAAGAATGATTTCTTGGCTGCTCTAGCTTATTTCTAGCTTATTTCCTGCCAGTGTGAATGTCTAAACAAAACTATATAACCCAAAGAACAAAATGTGGTTTGTGGGTCTAAGATGTTAGTAGAGAAACAGCCAAAGTTCCTAGTTCAAGCATGATGATAAACAAACCATCTTAAGGAAGATGAATACCCAGTGAATAGTAATTGGTAGTATACTTAAAATACTCTACCGAACTTGACCATTGGCAAAACACTTATAGCCCAGAAGATGAACTGGTGAAGCAAAAGTAAAAATACTGTAATTTGTTTAAGAAATTAAAGAAAGGATGACATAGCATCTTCGTTCTAAAATGCAGTATCTGTCTTTGAAACCTGGAATAGTGTTTGTCAACTAATGTTTTACACATATAATTACTGTATATCATTATTGACAGCTTTTAAAGACTACCACACAAACCAGCAAGCAGTAGTGCCTCTGGGCACCATGATAAATAGGAAATTCTTAGATAGCATGTGCAGAAAGAGATGCTTGCCCAGGAACCACCTGTAGCACCTTCATGGACTACATGTTGGGAACTACTGGCCTGGAGCTTCTCCAATGCTGATTTCACAAAAAAAAACCCTAATGAGATCAGAGACAGATAAATGATTAAGTAGTAGTGTATAAGACTGAAATTGAATTTATGTTCCAAATGCCAAATCATGTTTTTGCCTTCACATAAACACAATAAAATGCACATTTAGAGAAAATAAAGTAATGAGGTTTAGTAAAATAAGCACCATAGGCAAATTATTCATCCATGTCATATAGGTAAAGGTAAAAGTTCCCCCCGCACATTTGTGCAGTCGTGTCCGACTCTAGGAGCCGGTGCTCATCCATCTCATATACCCATAAATAAAAACAACCAGGTGAAACAGGTACACAAGCCACATCAAAACTAACAGAGAGACTTCTAAAAAAACAACACAAGCAGAACACATACACACAGTATTTTCTAACTTTTTATTAACATGTGTATGTGGCTTGAATCATGTCAACTGGATTTCTATTTTCTCAGTAGAAACGTTTCACTCCTTATCCAAGGAGCTTCTTCAGTCTGAGTAAAGTTAGTAAAGGAATCCTTAAATATGTTTCTAGGGTGGCTGTGTGACCTTGCACCTGGGGCTAGGTCATGGTTATTTTGAGATGTTTATTTCTAAGTCCCTTTATCATCTAAAGGAGGATCGTTAAGATTACCCTGCTGCTGCTGAGCTTGCGAAATGGTCTTAATCTTCCTGGGCACAGAAGACAAAGCAGGAAGGAAGATAGGGGAAAGGTTGTGCCTGAGGCCCCCACCTCTATTCAAGGAAGGATTTTCCAAGTTGGCATAAATGGATTCCTTGACCCCTCTCTCAAACCACCTATCTTCTCTGTCTAAAATGTGAACATTAATGTCCTCAAATGAGGGTCCTTTTTCCTTTAGATGAAGATAAACTGCTGACTCTGGTCCTGTTGTGTTACTTCTCCTGTGTTGGGCCATCCTCCTGTACAAAAGTTGTTTGGCTTCTCCAATGAAACCAAAGTGTTTCATTGGAAAGGAGTGTTCAGAGCACTCCTCACTGCACTGGATTGCATAAACTACATTGCTTTTCTTGTGTTTTGGAGTTTGATCTTTGGGGTGTACAAGCCTCTGTCTCAGTGTGTTGTGTGTGTATTTCAAACCCACCAACACACTGAGACAGAGGCTTGTACACCCCAAAGATCAAACTCCAAAACACAAGGAAAGCAATGTAGTGTATGCAATCCAGTGCAGTGAGGAGTGCTCTGAACTCTACATTGGAGAAACCAAACAACCTTTGTACAGGAGGATGGCCCAACACAGGAGAAGTAACACCACAGGACCAGAGTCAGCAGTTTATCTTCATCTAAAGGAAAAAGGACCCTCATTTGAGGACATTAATGTTCACATGTTAGACAGAGAAGATAGGTGGTTTGAGAGAGGGGTCAAGGAGTCCATTTATGCCAACTTGGAAAATCCTTCCTTGAATAGAGGTGGGGGCCTCAGGCACAACCTTTCCCCTATTTTCCTTCCTGCTTTGTCTTCTGTGCCCAGGAAGATTAAGACCATTTCGCAAGCTCAACAGCAGCAGGGTAATCTTAACAATCCTCCTTTAGATGATAAAGGGACTTAGAAATAAACATCTCAAAATAACCATGACCTAGCCCCAGGTGCAAGGTCACACAGCCACCTAGAAACATATTTAAGGATTCCCTTACTAACTTTGCTCAGACTGAAGAAGCTCCTTGGATAAGGAGTGAAACGTTTCTACTGAGAAAATAGAAATCCAGTTGACATGATTCAAGCCACAGACTGTTCCACCTGGATGACTGAGAACCTTCATCGACATATTAACATGTGTACCTTTAACATGTACTTTTAATTTTACCTTTGACAACTGTTGGTACAACGAAAAGAGATGCATCCTTGCCTGTGTTCTCACCAAGAGGAAATGTCTTCATTAGCAGAACTCTTTTTCCTTCATATAATAAGAAAATCTTTGTCAATTAAATAGCTGAAATAATAGATTTCTACCTAAAAAAAATACACTGAAAACTACATAGATGGACCTGGGAATCTGTAGCTTACATCAGATTATATTATTCTTGAAAAATCTGTAGATTTAGAGGTAAAAGTGGATGTAAAATGTTTGTGGATTCAAGGGGTTGTCATGACCACTGATGATTCTAAACAATTCTGCTAACAACTGCTTGAAAAATTAAATTAATTTAAAAAATGCAGCCAACTATATGATTCTAGGAATAAGATGTAAGGAACATATTAGCTATTTATCATTCCCAGGTACATTAGAAAGTATTGGTTTTAACCTGGACCTAGGCTGTTTAAATGTGATATAAGCTTCTTTTTGGTACCTTTCTGACTATACATCAAGATCTTCAAGGCTTACTCAAAGCATCTGAGATTAGATTAGAAGAGACAAGAGAAAGGGGCTTTAATAGTAGTACAGCTTTTCATTCTTAACTTCCTTTAGCTAGATAAGATCCTCCTCTACTGCAAAAACAAGTCAAAGTACTTCTTTTCTAGCAAGCATTCAGAGAACTAGAACAGTGTTTTAGTTGGGCTGAATGCTACTGAGCATGAGGCAGGATATTAATTGATGGGATTGGATTTTAGAGATGTTCCTCTTTTATGGCTGTTTACAAGAAAACATAGAACACAAGCATCAAAGCCATCATTACCTTTAATCCCTTGGTTTCCTGGTGAAATTGGTTTGGTGGTTTCTAGTATATAGTCCAAGATGCTTTGGGTTACATCATTGCCTTCCTGAATCTTAGTTTCTAATAACATTTTCCTTCTCTTTTTCTTATGTCCGTCAATGGGAACCTCAAGTAACAAAATCTTATAATGACAAAATTAAGTATGAATGAAACACAAAGATCCATGTTTATTTAAAAGACTAAGGCCTGCAGCTAACTTTTGGGATGATAGAGCTTAATCATTCCCAACCCAAAAATCTCCTGTTGAAACTACAGCTCACAAGATTTCAAGCTAGCAATGCTAGAATAAGACATACATTACTTTGCACGCAATAAAACACTAGTGTCAGAGGCAGAAATTATCAATAAAAATATATAGACTTTATGATTCAAGTAACTGAATACTATGTCAAGAAATGTCTGGAAGTATTCAAAGAGCACAGCACAGTGTTTACAAGCAAGACCTTTTTTTCTAAATCAACTGTGGATTACTTCCTGCTATGAACTTTTTTTAAATATAACATTTCTTTTTTCTAATTTGACAAAATACATTTCAACAGAATCTTTATTGTTACTGACTGTTCAGTCACTTCTGATCATTAAAGCATGGAGTTAATTTAATTCCAGTATTTTAAAAGTTTTTGGTATAAATTAGTGTTTATTATCACAATTAATATGGCTTTAAATTTATTAAAGAACTATATAATAAAGCATAAGAGATTTGATAAACACTCCAAAAATGAATAAATAAATGCAATACCTAATGTTGAAACAAAATCTGAAACAAAGCAAAGTCATACTGCTAATTTCAAAGCATTTGCTTCACATTTGTTTCATTACCTTTAATCAGGAGCAATTAAATTCTTTAGATTCAGTTTCATCTACATAAACCATGTCTGTGGTGTCCACCTATCTATTATCATAATTGAGAAATTAGCAATTTATATAATTATATAATCACCCCAATCTATCAAAGGATGGTTACAAAAGGCAGAAATGATTCATTATGATGGAAATGATATTGCTGGGAAGAAAGTCATTCTATAACCTGAAAATTTGTGTTTGCAAACACTATGGGTACATTGATAACTAAACGTAATTGCTGGTAATTATAAAAGCTCTTTCCATTTAAGCCAACTCCTTCCCCCCATCTCCATTAATTTTACCTCATAGGATTTAGCACGATATTCCCGAGAATTTAGGCTTGCAGTATTCTTTGGACGAATGACAGCCACATAGGCTTCTGTTATGGTTTCTGGATTTCCCATCATTTGTTGTTAATTTTTCTTACTGGAAAAATCAACTGAAAATAACAACTAAATTCAGAAAACAAGATTGCAAAACCAGCAGTGTTTCAATAGCTCTGTCTTTTTGTGTGTATTTACGACATACACACATGGATATTTTCCTCATTAAAATTATGTTAGCCAAACTATTAACATCTGTATTTATATTTTGAGCACTTTTAAAATTATTTTGAAGTTGCATACCAGTTTTAATAAAGCTAGTATAGTAATCTAGTGGTATAAAGAACAGGGAAAATTAAAATATCAAGTAACAAATTAAAAAATTAAAAAACAAATAACAAATTAAAAAATCAAGGAACTACCAAGGAGAGTACAACACCCCCACCAACACAGGCAGGACAAGCCAGGGTATATAAACAGAGAGCAAACCCCACTCCCTTTTCACACTGAAGATGTTGCCTAGCCTGGCAATGAAACGTCTGCAAGAAAACAACAAGGCTCAGAGAGCACCATGGACAAAATTAAAATAGTCTAAAACACAGCTTTCCAAACTGTGTATTGTGACACTTTCGCCTCCGTGCACGCCCCCGCCGCCGCACCACCACCGCTGCCGCCGTTGGTGTGTCGCCAACGGCGGCACTTTAGAAAGCACTGGTCTAAAAAGAAAAAAAACGCGATACTAACCCTGTCAACCTGTCAGTGCAAGAGCCAGTGAGAGCTGGTGCGGTGTAGTGATCAAGATACTTGACTAGGTGTGAGGAGATCCTGGTTCTGGTCCACCCTCAGCCGTGGAACCTCACTGGTTGACTTTGGGCCAGTCTCTCTAAGCCCGGTCTACCGCATAGGGTGGTTGTTATGAGCAAAAAACAGGTCTTGTACTGCACTTAGTGATAAGGGCACATCAAATAAAAATACGTTAAGAGTATTTCATGCATGACCCTTGCTAATCATATGCAAAAGGAAACTACATATCTGTGGTTTCTGAAGTGAGGTCGTTATTCTTTTTAAGATAAAGCTTGCAGTTTTTAACAGATGATTGGGAGCTAACTACACAGACTGGCAAGATTCTAATGCTTTCATTTTTGACATTGCACAGCGTGGAGGGGAAGAAGCTGAATTTAGCTCCCTCCCCCTCCCTATAAGGACACAAAGGCTGCACTCTTCCATATAAGTACTTTACTTCAAAAGGCAGGCGTATGAAATTCTGTATGTGGTGCATTTGTGCAGTCAACCAGCTAATTTTCATGCAATGCTTTCAATATCAAGATTTAAGTTTCCAAAATGAAAATAACTATTTTCATGTGGGAAAAATAATCAGCCCTATGTCCATTTATAAGTACTGTACAGCAGGTCCCCGGTTTAAGACAAGTCTGTCCTTAAGTCGAATTTGTATGTAAGTTGGAACAGTTATTTGGCATCAGTTAATCAAATGTCTTAGTATATAGTATATATTTTACCTTTCTATGCATATAAAACCCTTAAGAAACACTTCCAAATACACTAAAACATCTTAAACATAATAATACACAAAGTAGTATTGTCTATTTAACCTGAAACACTGTACTTAACTCAAATTTTAATATAATAGTCTTTATGGCAGTCTGTTCTTAAGTAGGAGTCATCCATAATATACCTTGGACAGTAAGGTAAAGGTAAAGGTTCCCCCCGCACATTTGTGCAGTCGTGTCCGACTCTAGGGGCCGGTGCTCATCTCCGTTTGTTAGCCGAAGAGCCAGCACTGTCCAAAGACACTTCCACGGTCATGTGGCCGGCATGACAAGCATGGAATACTGTTACCTACCCACCAAAGTGGTAGCTATTAATCTACTTGCATTTGCATGCTTTCGAATTGCTAGGTTGGCAAGAGCTGGGGCTAGTGTGGGAGCTCACTCTGTCACCTGTGACTAGGGATTCGAACCTCAGAACTTGCAATCTTCTGATCGACAAGCCTGGCGTCTTACCTGCTGAGCCACCACGCCCCTTCCCCTTGGACAGTAGTACCATTGAAAGTCCTTTCTAATATAAACAATGCAATATTTTTATAACTTCTGCTTATAGTAAGTCTGAACACAAAATGGTCAACTTTTATAATTTCTATACTACACTTGCCACTTTGACTAAGAACTGCCAATAATTTTCATTTCTACAGACATTAAAACATAAGTCTCAAATTAGTATTTTATTCAGAATATTCTGGTACCTCAAAATTCAAAGCAGGTATTTTTTAACAAGGTTAGAAGTGAAATATATATTCTGTACTGTAAATAGTATAGTGTTTGGCAGACCAATCCTAACTGTTTGGACTGCTCTAACAAAATCTTGTGGAATTTTAAAACAGATGTATTTATTATAGCATGATTTTGTAGATCTATTTTATTAGATCTATTTTATTAGCGACACACTAAAGTGTTGCGACACACAGTTTGGGAAGATATGACCTGGACAGTCCCCGCAGTTTTGTTGGCAAGATTTCAGAAGTGGTTTGCCATTGCCTGCTTCCTAGGGCTGAGAAACAGTGACTGGCCCAAAGTCCCCCCCCCCCGCTGGCTTCGTCCCTAAGGCAGGTCTAGAACTCCCGGTCTCCCGCTTTCTAGCCTGGTGCCTTAACCACTACACCACACTGGCTCTCTACTACCGAGATTACAGCGCTGCAAGTCTTCTTGGAATGGGGCTATTCCAAACTGCAAGTACGGAATCGTAAACAGGATTAAACAAGAAGGCTCCCTGCAGAACTAACACCTTCTTAGTAGAGATCAATCACTCTCTCCTGAACAGGCTAAGTTTCTACGTGCAGAGCATTTTGCTTTTTTTCCTGCACGCAGGGATTCCAAGAAGCAACCCATACCCGTCTCAGTCGGAAAGATCCACGCCTCCCATTGCAAGGGCTGCCGATGTGCCCCTAAAGAGCACCACCGATTTCGGGGGGGCAGGGGAGGCTTTTGGTTTTTCCGCAAACTACATGCTCGCCGATTGGCTGCCTTAACGAGCATCTACGGCGGGACTAAAGGGAAAGAGAGCGAGATCAAGGCCTGGAGCGCCATGGCTTTGGAAAGGCTCACTTATTCTTACCGCGGAGCCTGGAGACTCTCCAGGGAGAGACGCATCCTCCAACCCCGGATTTCGCTTCTCTCCGGCGGCGCTCCGCCCAACTCCCACCCCCTCAGCCGGCAGTAGATCCGCTTCCCGTGCGGCCCCGGCGGCCGATGAGGTTCCGGGTCGGAGGCCTGATTGCTGGGCGCCGCTGCTGGGCGCGGGAGGAGCAACCGCGTTGTTGTGGCGGTCGGAGATGGCTCGGCTTGAGTCGGGGCCGTGAGGGCCGGGCAGAAGAAGGGGCGGCTGAGGGACGAGAGCCGCGGACGGGCCCGGGACGCCGAAGGGGAGCCTCGCGGGCCATCCGGCCGCCAGCGCGGAACAAAGGGGGGAGAGGGGACGCTCCGGAGCGCCCGCCCCGATTCCCACCCGGCTCCGTTCCCGCAGGCATCTCCCGAGTCTGTCTCCGTGGAAGGCGCCGGCGGCTGCCCTCATTGTCCTCGGCGCCTGGAAGGCAGGCCGCCCGCCCGCCCGGGAAAAGCGAGCTCGGCGAGCGCGTGTTGGTGACAGGGAAACGGGCAGAGGTTGCCCCCAGGAGCGCTGCGGTGTGGGTGGAGAGTTAGAGGCGCTCTCCGCGAAGACGAGGCGCCTAGAGGAGTCGGGAAGCGTGGCTGAGGGGAACGGGGTGAGTATGCTCTCTTTCGCCCCTAGTTGGGGCTGGGACTTAAAAGGGAGAACCACAACCTTGACCCCCCTTGTGTCGTTTGAATGGGGGGGGGGGTCCTTCTCTCCGCCCAACTACTTTCTCGTGCCCCTTCGTTGTAGTTGCCGCTGGGAAAGAGAAAGCCAAGGCCGGGGAGGCTGCAGGTCTCAGCCACTGGTAGGCAGAAGACCAGCCTCCAGGTTTAAGAAGGGACTGGAGCGGATGGAAAACAGAGTTGCCCTTGCCAAACTTCTATGCCCTTCGAGGGCATTCAGGGATGAGTTGGGGGCGTCTGGGATGTTGGCGGGCCAGTGGAAGGTGGAGATGCGGCCGGGCGGTGGAAGAAGGCCCGGTTCAGGAAATGCGGGGCTTAGCTTTGGCTTCAGAGGTGCTTGGTTGAGCTTTCCAGCAGCCGGGTTGCAGCCTCCCAGACTATTCTCCTAGGCAGTCATCCAGAGGAATGGGTGGATTATTCTTCCCCTCTCGGGATATGCCTTTTTATTTTTCAGTGTAGGCATTTTTCAGCAGGTAGAATTAAGATTTCCAATCTATATTGGCAATTTCGAATGCAGGATGAACAGGTTCTAATTGATTCTAATTAACAAAGAATTGAAGGGTGTGGTCTTTTATATGGAAAGAAAGGCACCAAACTAGAGTATCAGAAAATTAATCTACTGATTGATTTGGGCTGCTCTCTGTTCAGGGATTTCTAATAACTAGAGCCCACTTTTCTAACCAACAGCGTTTGCTGGGAGAGTCCTGCCGGGAAGGTATTACTGCAAGGGCTAGTGTGAAGTGTTTTCCAGTTTGCCACATAGAATTCCAACTTTGTTCTTAGAAATTTGGCCTGGTGATAAATTCAATTTAACTTTTCACTTTGAGTTTTCTATGTGTACAAAGTCATTTTCAAAACAAGCAAATATAATTTCTCCCTGTTACATTATGCAATAGTTCAATAAAATCTTTTATTTTATTTTTTTTTCTATTAGCATGAACTTGACAGAATTCAAACTCTGGTTAGAGCTATCTCTTTCTTATTATTGATCTGCATTAAGGATGCCCATTGTTTTTACAGAAACAGCTGTCAGATGTGAATGTATTTAGTAACATTCACCACAAACAAAAGTCTAAGGATACCTTAGGGTCTCGGTTTTAATCACTTACACATTTGAATAGGATGTTCTGTCATTTGACCATTTTTAAAAGCTGTCTTTAAGTTCAGCCAGTAAATTTGAGAAACAAGCACCCAGCTAGATGGCAAACCAAAATGGACAATGGGAAATACAGTATATGGATAAAGCTGTGGGATTAAATTGAAGCCCTGAGTGTGGTTAGATCAAACAGGCCTTAGCTGAAAAGCTTGAGGAAGGAAAATGTTTTGGAAATTTTCAGCAAACTTGAATGGCCGCTAAGCATAACAGCACTTGGGTTAGATAGTTTCCAAATCATGGGAAGTAATTATCCATTGGTCCAACCAACATACTGTATTTATGTATATATGTATGCCCAGTTCTGAGTACCACATTTTCAGGGGGAAAAATCAGCAACTATAACTGGTAAAGAAAAAAGCAACAAAGGTAAGCAGCAGACTGGAAACTAATGCTTACTATGAGATAGTGGGTATTTTTAGCCTTAAGAAAAGACAACTAAAGCAGAAAAGCACTTTTCTTTCATACAGAAGAAGGCCAAGACTTATTCTATATTACCATAGAGCACAGGATATTGAAGTTTCAGTAAGGTAGATTTGGGTTGAATGTTAGGAAAAACTTCCTAATGGTAGTATAGTTAAGCATATAGGCAATTACCAATGGAATTGGTGAGTGCCTCCTCACTGGAGATGTTCAAGCAGCCCCTAAGTATGTGCAACCCCCAACTTATTGCAATTCTATGAACAAGTTACTTCTGTTTTATTCTTAACTACCTTAAGCCTTGATTGTGAGTGTCTTTGGGGTTTTGATTTTGAGTTAGGTTTTTATTACCCTGTTTTTCTGGTTTTTTAATATTGTATACAACCCAGAGTCTTTTGGGATTGGGATGAGCATAAGTATTTATTTATTTATAAATAAATAAATAAAATAAAATAAAATCTGTCAGGAGCATTTTAGTATGGATCTCTGAACTTAATGGGCTTGGACTCAGGCTCAAATGGCCTTTCCAACTCTGTTATTCTACTATAATTTCATAAAGAGCTCTCTCTGTGAACCAAATAGTTTTGTCTCTAATAATTTTTTAAAAGGTAACTAGGAATAGGGAATGCTCTTTGAAAAATGGGTAAGGAAAAGCAATAGCTAAGCCAGAAAATTATGGACTCATATATGTCCTTATTATCTGAACTTCAGATACTAATATTTTTATATCAGATATATTACTAAAAAGTATCTAAAGTTCATGATTTCATGTTAACACAAATCTTAACTGCATATATACATCTAAATAGAAACAATGATTATTTGTAGTAAACATTAAAAATTCAAAATTTTACTACTTTTGTACAAAATAGTAGTTGGGGAGTCTTTGGTGCTCTCTGAGCCTTGTTGTTTTCATGCAGACGTTTCATTGCCAGGCTAGGCAACATCTTCAGTGCGAAAAGGGAGTGGAACTTGCTGTCTGTTTATATACCCTGGCTTGTCCTGCCTGTGTTGGTGGGGGTCTTGTACTCTCCTTGGTAGTTTCTTGATTGGGCTGTTGTGTGCTGTTTGGGTGATTGACTGAGTTAATAGTTCCTTGATTAAGGTCTATTATGTTGTTTGATTGCTCCTCTGCTGCTAATCTTGCTGTTAATCTATGCATATCTTGTTGTTGATTGCTGGCCCAGGGGTGTTCTGGTCTTCTGGCTATTCTATTGTCTCTTATGAATGGTATGTAAATGTTGTTAACCTCTATGTGTCTGTTGATGGCTGCTTTGTCTGAGTGCCAAGCTTCCAGGAATTCTCTAGCATTTTTGGATTTGGCCTGGTCTAATATGCTCACAGTTTCCCAGTTGAAAGTATGGTTAAGTCTGTCCATGTGTTGTGAGATTAAGGAGATTAAGTAGTAGTTGTACAAATTGTTAACTTCATGAAATCTAAACCATGTGGAATCATATTATCTGATACTTCCTCTCCCTTGATATAGAGTTAGTTCAAAGACTGATAATTTTGTAGAGCCTACCTTTAGAGGCTAGTGCATATCCTTCCAAGAATATATTATCATTTTTGTGCCAGTCTAGGCATGATATAACCAAAGTTCTTCATAGACAAATTGCAAATTTGGGGGATGTAAGCTAGTACCATGTTAGCACATTAATTTCATTCCAAGAATGTGGTTCACCATCATATTAATATCTAACCAATGGGATCTCTCAATGGATATGTCCAAATATATGTGCTAAAATTTCAATTTATTACATCTCTAGAATGAAAAATACGATATTTTAAACATCATTTGAGGATACCAATAAACCTGAAAAAGATTTCTTGCTGAACTGACCAGGTTTTTATATGATATGAAAGTTACTTAATGCTTAGGACCTCCTGAGATCAGTTATTTTGTGATATAGGATACTCCAATTTTCTATTCCAGATTTCTTGTATATTATCCAAATTTACTTTTGTAATTTAAATATTTTTTCTGATAATACTGAAGTGATTTATCCTCTGTAAAACGTCTGAACTATCCAAGGTTACCAAGCCATCATGCCCAAACAAGGAACATAACCAGTGTTGGAGCGGTATATACTGCCATTCAGTTGCTATAGGTAAATTATATTCCTTTTGTAATTTTTCAAAAGTTAAAAGGTATCATTACTTTTTAATGAAAGTTATATAGAAGAAGAGGATTACTCTTTATAAACTAGGACCTTCAAAGGACGGATAACTGTCCTTGAGTTTCAGCATATTGGCCTGGGTATTTGAAAATTAAGCACTTTGATTTGCTTAAGACATTTTTTTAAAATAAATACAAATTCTTTAATTCTATACTTTGTGTTTCTTAAAAATACTATTTCAAAGCATTGACAATGAAAGCTGTCAGCAAATATCTTTATATTAATACATGTGCTTGATTAAGAGACTTTAGTAGTTAATAGTTGCTGCTTTTACTTTGTTGATCTACTGGGATAGATTAGTAGTAAAGCTATTAGAATGCAGATCAGAACTGTCCTTTTGGTTGAATCTTCTTTTACGGAAGTGAATCATATGACATAGGCTCATAAACAGAATGCATTGTTTAGCATGGGAGACATGAATATGCAGTTTTTCTTACTGATAAGCTTAAGCTGATAATATTTAGCTGTACTGATGAACAGTCCAGTACAAAGAAAAGTGAAAAACTTCCTTTTTCTGTGATAATAAACATAATGAACTCTGAACCTTATCTGTTTCATGCTAACCAATCTGAAAAAAAAATGAGTATCCAATTAATGGATGAAAATGGAAAAGGTGTGACTCTTCACAGAATACAAACAAGGAAGGACTTTGCCATCGTAGTTGCTGTTTTTTTTTTGTTTATTTGTTTTTGCATCACCAACATCATGAAAATATTCATACCAGCATTCAATAGCATGTAATTTTTTAATTAGCTTTCCTTGTACCAAGTACTGCATAGCTGTTCAAAAATTAGGTCACTTTCCTGCTTTAAAAGTATATTTTAATATTTATGAAATTGTTCAACTCAAATACATACTGACTTTTGACATACTGACAGAAAGTTCGGAACTGCTATTTTAAAAAAGCAAGAAAAGGCACAATTTCTTAATAAAATTTTATTTTGAAACTGAAGGTTGGTTATTTGACAGTCAGATGCACAAATATATTGAAATTGTGATCCTGCCCCTTTAAGTTCATTGGTAAAAAGGTACTTGCATTCAAGAGCACAGTTCTTTAATAATTACAAAGTCAAGATTGTTTATTGAATCTCCACCTTACCAATATAATGCTGACTGAAAATGGGTACTTCCTAATTAAGTACTCTGAGGCTAATAATTTAAATATGGTATGTCTGTAGATCTGCATATTTGAAACTTATAACTAAAAGTTGTTTTCACCAATAAATAAAAAAGGCAGTGAAGTGTCTATTAATTTATGAGCTGGTTCAAACAAAATATGTTTCCTGCTTCAGACTTAATAGACATTTACAGTTAGAAAATAAAATGCACACAGAGCTTATTTTTGTAAATCCCAATATTTTGGTCAGAAACATGGGTTAACAATTACAGATTCCGTTTCTGAATAACAAAAGATTGTAGCATTTTCAAACTTGCTAGAGTGCTTATTTCTGATGGAAGATGGCATTGCCAGGGAAAATTTATTGGAAAAGCAGCTCTGTGATCTCATCAGCCATCCTTTCAGCTGAAAAAGTACCATGTCATTGAAGTAGGAGGGTTCTGTAAATTTGAAATATAGTTTATTGAAGAATAAGTACATATAAATATGAATGAAATATGTGCCCCATCAAATAAATTACAACCAGGTTAATATACCTAACCCAAATTCATAAGATTAGATGAATCCAAATTGTATGAAATTATCTTGGACTGAATATCTAGAGGACCTTTTTCAGTGCTTCTGGTCTTGCTGGATTCTACAAACCTTTTCAATAACATATAAGGAGCAGGATAATATGCTTTCCAGAGGATTTTTGTTTTCAAAACTATTAAGTGGCACTACTCACAAATAATCCACTTTTCTTAATCGTAACCAGAAAAGATACATATATTTTGCATAATTTTAGTGATATTTACAAATTAAATATCTGCAGAGTATCACCTATTGATAAATTCAGAAATTAATGAAAAGTCTCTTAATACTTCCAGATTTAGCATATGTTAATGAAGATTGCTTTATTGTTGCAGGTAATAAACCATAGAACCTCTCTTCTGTGTAATTTTATACTATATAGAGGTTTGTTTCTGTTTCTAGAGGCAATCTGATATCACAATAAAAAATGAACAACTTCAATACATTATTATTTATTGGGCTTATATTCCACTTTTCCACCGAGAAATAATATGATCACATTGGCTTATTAATAAAGAAAATTAAAAAGTGCAGAATGCAATTAAAACAATTCACATAATACAATAGCACATGTAACTTAAAACTATAATAAGAGAGTGAATACTCTATCAATTCCCCACTACAGTGCCTCCAGAAAATCAAAGACATAAAAATAGATGAAGATGAAATTATGGTGTCATTCGATGTCACTGCACTCTTTACATCCATAGACCAAACACTAGCGATTGAATCCATGGCAGCAGTTTTACGTAACACACCCGACCTAACAAGATACAGCAAGATCAAAGTACCCAGAATCATGGACCTCATCAACCTCTGCCTCACCACCTACTTTCAGTTTGATGGACAAATATTCCAACAAATCAAAGGAACACCTATGAGATCACCACTCTCAGGACTCATAGCAGAGATAGTAATGCAACGTCTAGAAAGGATAGCACTCCCACACATACAACCCAAAGTATGGATCCGGTATGTAGATGACACCTTCGTCATAATAAAAAAGGATCAACTAGAGGAAACACATGAAGCCATCAACAACATCTTCAAAGGAATAAAATTCACAAGGGAAGAAGAAAACAACAACACACTACCCTTCTTGGACATCCTCATCAGTAGAGGAAATGATGGCAGTCTAGAAACACAAGTCTACCGGAAATCTACCCACACTAACCAAGTGCTCCACTATCAAAGCAATAACCCAACCTCACACAAGAGGAGCTGTGTAAGAACACTATTCAGACGAGCACAAACACACTGCAGCAACCCAGAACACCAGAAAAAGGAAACAGACCACTTATATAACATCTTCCAGCAAAATGGATATCCACACAACTTTATCAAAAAGTGCCTGACCACTCAACCCACCACAGCAAAACCAACAGAAGCTATGAAAAGGATTACACTGCCATACATTAGAAACATTTCAGAAACTACTAATAGACTGTTACATCCACACGGCATCACTGTAGCACACAAACCCACCAAAACCCTTCAGAACATTGTAAGTAAACCAAAAGACCCAGTAGCCCAAGAAGAAAAAACAGGAGTTACCTACAACATACAGTGTAAGGACTGTAACAGCCACTATGTAGGACAGACTGGCAGAAGACTAGCAGAACGCATCCACGAATACCAACTAGCACTCAGAAGACATGATGAAAACTCCTTAATCTCACAACACATGGACAGACTTAACCATACTTTCAACTGGGAAACTGTGAGCATATTAGACCAGGCCAAATCCAAAAATGCTAGAGAATTCCTAGAAGCTTGGCACTCAGACAAAGCAGCCATCAACAAACACATAGAGGTTAACAACATTTACATACCATTCATAAGAGACAATAGAATAGCCAGAAGACCAGAACACCCCTGGGCCAGCAATCAACAACAAGATATGCATAGATTAACAGCAAGATTAGCAGCAGAGGAGCAATCAAACAACACAATAGACCTTAATCAAGGAACTATTAACTCAGTCAATCACCCAAACAGCACACAACAGCCCAATCAAGGAACTACCAAGGAGAGTACAAGACCCCCACCAACACAGGCAGGACAAGCCAGGGTATATAAACAGAGAGCAAGTTCCACTCCCTTTTCGCACTGAAGATGTTGCCTAGCCTGGCAATGAAACGTCTGCATGAAAACAACAAGGCTCAGAGAGCACCAAAGACTCCCCAAAACTATAATAGCTTGCTATGCATATAAATCATATATACATGTATTTATGGGAAAGTTTTAAACTAAGTTTGTAGTCAGAGCATGCAAAATGTTTTGGATTTTAAAAATTCAAAGCATTTTCAATGTTTTAAGCTCAAAACAAAAGATACGTTCTGATGGTGTTTTTCCCACTAAGCTTAGATTTAGCTGTTTTGTGAATCATTGTTTCAAGTATTCTGGGCTGTTCTGAGCATTACAACTGGATTTTTGTTTTGTTACATGTGATTGTTTTGTTGTTGTTTTGTTTTGTTTTAAACATTTTAAAATGTTTCAGGCCTACCCCAGTACAGCAACAGGGACTGCTGAAATCTTTATGATAATGGTTTAGACTGGATGGAATAATGTGGAATGTAGTGCTGAAGTAAAGCAGCAATTATTTGAGAACATGACTCAGGGCTAAAGAGCCACTATGGACTCTGCTGGAGAATCAAATTTGCTTCAGTGGACTGATTAACTGTTAGTGCTAAATACAAAAGCCATTATTGGTTGGTTGGTTTGTTGAGCTTTGATTTGTGCATGTATGCACTCCATCTATGCTCTCGTACCCTGTTGAGATTCGGGTTTCATTTGAATGCAGACTTTTGTTGGTTTGCTACTTAAGACCCAATCTACAGAAAAAGTGGTCAAGGAATTAACTTCCAATAAAAATTCTAAAAATCCTCATAGGAGATCACAAAGAGTAGTTGAACTTACTGTAAAGTACATTTCAGAACAACAGGAAAGGATTAACACCTCTTCTAAGTAGAAATCATGACTTAAGACATCTTCCTGTCCAGTGGAGGAAACCTCTCCCCTTTAGTAATTCGTTAACTGAATGTAGTTCAGTGCTTCTTTAATGGGGTGATCAGAATCTCTAGTACCTTGAGCAGTCAGTCACCTTGCACAGCACTTTGGAAAGTGCAAGAAGCAGTGGGAATGTGTACAGCAGGCCTTTCAGCCATAGAGTTACTAAGACGTTGATTCCTCTGTTGTCTTGGAAATATGGAGATTTACTTGTTATTGTCTCTGTTATATGCACATTGTGATGTCTCACAAATGTACAAAATGGATGGAACTCATGTCATAATGGTGCAACACTGCTGTTGTTATTTTGATGAAAGCATGAGATCCTGCAGACACCTTTGAATACAGTGAACGGGGAATGTTTTGCAGAACATTTCAAATGGCTGGGTTTTTTTGAGCTCAAAAGAAAATACATTACCCATTTTTTGTACACCCCTTGTGTGTAGTGTAGAATTGCCTTTTGTTTCAGAATTGTGGAATTGCCAATTATAGATTTGGCATTTGATTAATAAATACAGGTAGTCCTTGCTTTACAACCACCATTGGTTAACCCTAACTCAGTTGCTAAGCAATGCGGTCATTAAGTGGGACATCACACGACCACGATGGACTTATGACCCCACTTCCGCCGCAGTCGTTAAAACGAATCACCTGTGGTCATTAAGCAAGACGTCTCATGACCACGACTTGCAGTTTTACTGCTGGCTTCTCCATTAACTCTGCTTGTCGGAAGCCAGCTGTGAAGCTTCCAACTCTCAGTCATGTGACTGTGGGGGTGCTGTGATGGTTGTAAACGCCCACGAGTTGCGAAGTGCCTGAATCTTGATCATGTGACCACGGGGATGCTGCGATGGTTGTAAGTCTGAGGACCAGTCATAAAGTTACTTTTTCAGTGCTGTTGTAACTTCAAATGGTTGCTAAACAGGGCAGTCCTTAAGCGTGGACTACCTTATATATGTAATGCAGGCTCTACAAACAAGAAGCATGTTTTGTTTATAGTTCGGAACAAAATAGCTTTGAAAACAACTTGATGGCACATAATCACATCAAACTCCATATAGTTTTCTTGCCAAATGTGGACACGATTTGCCATTTGCCTTTTTTTAGAAAGTTTTTTCAGCTCCCTAGTTTAGCTTACGGTCCTGGTGGTCTCCTATCCAATTACTAACTGGGCCTGATTCTGCTTAGCTCCTGAGCACTCACAAAATCAGCTAAATGCTGCCAACTGATGAGAAAGCATAAAGAATGTCCTCAGAGTAAGGTGAAGGAAATCCTTCACCAGTAGAATGGGAGAAAGTTCGTTGTTGTTGTTGTTGTTATTATTATTATTAGTCATATTTATATCCCACCCATCTCCCCCACAAGGAGGGACCCTGGGCAGTCCCATTATTGTAATTCCTATTTGCAATTGGATAAATTGAAATGCTATGATATTTTGTTACTGTTTTAAAAGTATTGTTTGCTTAATGCAGGGCTTTCCAAAGTTTTCCCGCGGCGACACACCAACCGCCATTGGTGTGTCGCCGCAGGAAAACCCGGAAGTGTCGCCGTTGCGGCAGCGCGCAAAAACCCGGAAGCGCTGCTGCCGCTTTCGGGATTTTGCGTGCCGCTGTTGGTGTGTCGCCATGGGAAAACCCGGAAGCGCTGATGATGATCAGCGCTTCTGGGTTGTGTGGCGACACACCAGACTGTGTGTGGCGACACACTTTTGTGTCGTGACACACAGTTTGGAAAGCTCTGGCTTAATGGATGAACTAGTGGATCACTTTAGATTTTTTTTCTTTGAAAGGGAAATGCTGTACTTAGTGTCATCGTTCTTCTCAAGTTCCCAGGTGATACTGCTTGGCAACTGGAACAAGGACACATGTTGGAGTTAATACTTGCTGAGAGAATGCTAAGTAGCTCTCAAATGTTTTTTTTCCACTGTTGTAGCCAAATAGAGCAATATAGCTAAATCTTTTTTGTGGTCTGAAGTCAAGTATTTTCTAATTATTGATTTTAATTATCCTATTTCTGTGCAGTATTGCTATGGAATGCCCATGTATTGCAGTTAAGCTGTGAGTTTTGGGCTACATTCACAAAGAAGTTTATGTTATTTCATACTTTGTTATAAAAAGAAACTTTTTTTATATAACCAAACTGAAATAATTTCATGAATTCTAGTTGATGTTGTTGATTTTGATTATATGAATGTTTGTTAGATTTGCTTTAGATGCAGCTTTAAGTTAGGGATAGCATGAGCACATGCTATCATGATAGTGTTCAATATTTATTTCCATTTTAGAAGAGATAATTGGTACTATTTTGAAAGCATAGTCAATATTTTATCTATTCAGAGTCAATTTCATTAATTGCTGTGGATAAATTCCTATCAGAGTGGGACTTAATATTTATTTATTTATTTATTTATTTATTTATAGTGGTATTTATACCCTTCCTATCCCCTCCCTAACGGAGGACTCTAGGCGGCTTACATACATATCTATATACATTTTGTCATTATACAATATCACCAAGTGTAATTAACCCGCGCACCAGGAGAGGGGGTAAGGGAACGGGCTCTTCTAAGGCTCTGGACTACAATTCCCAGGATGCCTTGATGCCTTAATAACCCTTCACATGTTGTGGTACTACAGCAGACCATCTCAAATGGCTAATGGCAATGGTTGTTGGGATTGGAGGATACATTGACCTCTTTTGGATGTGTATATTTTGCCTTAATAAGCTTGAATGACTTTCATTGACCAGAGTTTCTTGATTCAGATAAAACAGAAAACTCTTATAGTTGCCTTAAAAACTCAGGCACCCCGAGTGGCATGGAGCTGAAGACCTATCCCTGAATTTCGGAGGGAAAACAGTTTTACCTTTGCAAAGGTAGCCCTTTCGCCTACCCAAACATATGAATCACAAAGTAATTCAGGCAAAGCAAAAAACATTTATTAAACAGGTCAAGTCTTTTTATAGGGTATAGAAACAAATGATACATACATTCAGTATATGTGATACATCAGAAAGCAACTAATCAAACAAAAGACATTGATTACATGTGAGAATTGAACAATAGAAAACATTGATTACAGATAACATTCCACAAGTGGCAAATTTATGGGTTGCATCACTCCCATTTCCAGCCCGGTTTGTATCCATCTTAAAACTTGCAAGGGTATTCAAGGACTTTCAGAATACGCTCTCTATTGTTCAGTTGCTGAAAAGGCTAGTTTTTGCAGGTAAAAGAAAGAAATGGTTTTGGGTAAGAGGAAAATACGGTTTCCTGAACTTCAAAAGAAGGCATGGATGCCATGCTAAAATGGTAGTATTACCTTTATTTAAAAGCTAATAATGAAGCCTAAAATTCTAGGTAACATTATGAACCAGATACTTACTAATTTAATTGCAGTTCATGCCATGAATTTGCAGGCATGGCAAAACATTTATTCATACCCTGTTAAGCTGAATTAGAAATCCAAACTGGGCCATTACCTTGATATAGTAAATGGAGATAGTTACCTGATTTGGAGATTTTCATACAGGGAAAATAATAATTTTCATATAGTTTTGTGATAGTGTATTCTGTTTATGGGTTTTGGCTATACAGGTGGTCCTCATTCAACAACCACTCATTCAGTGACTGTTCAAACTTATGATGGCGCTGAATGAGTGGTAATTATGACCAGACCTCGTATTTACAACCGTTGCAGCATCCCATGGTCACGTGATCGTGATATGGACCTCCCCTGCCGGCTTCCCACAAGCAAAGTCAATGGGGAAGCTGTCAGAAAGTCGGAAGTCACAGTCATGTGAGGTCCTCACTTAATGACCTGCGCGGTCCTCGCTTAACAATAGCAACCAGGTCTGCCATAACTGCCGTAGCCAAGTGGCACAGACACGTGGTTTTTCGACTTAAGACTGCATTGCTTAACAGAGTTTCGAGACCCAATTAGCATCATTAAACAAGGAGTACCTGTAAGGTAAGAATCAGCTCTGTCAATCTGTTCTCTTCCCTGTCCTTTAAGTAACTAGCAGTTATCTTAAATAACTAGTTGATCTTAGTGTTTATATACACTTTAATGCTTCGTACTGAAATGGGGTCTCTTTCATTTTGTTAAATTTTATGTCCTGAGAGGAAATATCTTTTAAGTAGCATGGCCTGATTCTATTGCTTCATTATAATGGAAGAACTGAACCATATATTTATAAGATGTTGTTAGAAAGGCAATTGCTCAGCATGTTTCTTAATATAATCATAATGATAATTCCAGCAAATTATATCATATTTATTCTTTGATAGCTTTTTGTTCTTGTTCCATGGAAAATAATGAAAGGGAATGTTGGGAATATTAGCTTCTCCTTTTGGCACAGGCCCTTAATTGAGTAATGCCTATGTCTTCAAGCTTTGGTTCCATGCTTTCCAGTCTAACCTGCTTGTTGTCTACTGTCGGCCCTTCAAGGTGGACCAGGTAGGAAACAGTCTCAAGAATGACTGGAACTATACTTTATTAGCATAGGCTATAGCAGAGCTTTCCAAACTTTTCATGTTGGTGACACACTTTTTAGACATGCATCATTTTGCGGCACACTCTAACAGCAGGGCACAAAGCAGGCACTAGGACTTGCACGGAATCACAGCAGGTTTGGAGACAGCAAGGCACAAGGCAGGCACTAGGACCTGCGTGGAATCCTGGCAGGGCTCGGAGGCAGCAACCGCGACACACCCAGACACTGCAGCCGACACACTAACGTGTCGCGACACACAGTTTGGAAAGCTCTGCATTAGTGTGTCGGCTGCAGTGTCTGGGTGTGTCGCGGCTGCTGCTGCCTCCGAGCCCTGCCAGGATTCCATGCAGGTCCTAGTGCCTGCCTTGTGCCTTGCTGCCTCCAAACCTGCTGTGATTCCGCGCAGGTCCTAGCGCCTGCTTTGTGCCCTGCTGTTAGAGTGTGTCACGAAATGATGCATGTCTAAAAAGTGTGTCACCAACATGAAAAGTTTGGAAAGCTCTGCACTAACGTGTCCCGACACACAGTTTGGAAAGCTCTGGGCTATAGGAACAAAATCTTGAAGGACAGACTGTGTTTTCCCTTCCCTCCCTCTTATAACCCAAGCAGTTAAGGCGGAGTCAGATTGAGTTTCTTTCTAAAGTTTTATCTGTTTCTTGGACTTAAAACATGTTTTTGTAATACAGTTTCTCCAAAATCATCTCTGTGACTCTCCACAACTTCAGATTAATTCCTTAGTTGTCACTTTCATTTTGTTTGTCTAGTTTTTGTTTCCCTTTAGTTCAGCTATTGGCTTTTGGTGTTGGTTTGCTTTTATGAGCACATAGACTGAGCAACAAACAATGTTATGGAAGAATTCTTGCAGAAATATGTAGGAGATGCACTTTAACAACTTAACTAAATCTTTTTGGACCCAAATAGCCTCTGTTGCACAAAGTACCACGTATAACCTTCATCTGCTATGATCATTGCAACCCCTTCCTGGCAGAGATAGTATGGTCACACATCCATGGTCTACTAACATCCTGTTCAGATGTATTGAGTTATAGCTCGGTTTCATGATATCATCACATAGTAAAATTATTAGCTGTAACAACATTCTGGTCTTGTGATTTCTGATTGCCAAGATAACATTATTAGTAGGAATCCTTTTCTAATAACATTATGCTGAAGTTGCTGCTTCAGAGAATGGGAACAAAATGGCACAAAACTAATAAAGCATTTTAAGACATTGCAAAGAACATGTGATGCTTACAGAAGGCTTATCTGTATACTGAAAACATTTGCCCATGAAAATTCTTATTTAAGACACAGATTGTGTCATCCAAATACATTGAAAGCTCTCTCTGTGATAATCCCATACTTCTAAGTGTAAAATAGAAGTTACTGGAAAATTTAGCATCCCCAGTGACTGAATTAAACAACATTTTGCCCAGTCTAGGATATCTTTTAACTCCAATTTTCAACTTCATTGTCTTTTAATTCTTCATAAAACATGCTATAATTTGAAGGTTATCTTGTATCATTGCAGAATAAAGTTGATGGAAGGATTATGTTACTTTTCCACTGGTTAGAGTTCAAAGTGTGTATTTGCACATAATGTTTTACTATGTTTTTGCAGTAAAGATGTTATAGTTTAACAGAATAAACCTTAAACTATGTAGAAGTAGCTAGAGGAATTTCCTTTTGCTTAGATAAAAGCAATAAAATCTTTTAAGATTGTGATTTACTGTAATTATTCAGTTTGATCAGTTTTGACAAAGCCCTATTAGAGAATTTTCAGTGGAATTGGAATACTGTTTTTTTTTCTTTCAGAATAAAAAACATGCTGCTGACCTTCACACCAAGTGATTGAAGAGACACAGAAGAAGCACAGTTATTAATAACAACATGGGAAATACAACTACTAAGTTCCGCAAAGCACTTATCAATGGAGATGAAAATTTGGCCTGCCAAATATATGAGAGCAACCCTCAATTAAAAGAATCTTTGGATCCTAATATTTCTTATGGAGAACCTTACCAGCACAATACTCCATTACATTATGCTGCTAGGCATGGGATGAATCGAATATTAGGGTGAGTATTGTATTCATAAAGTGTTTAAATTTGCTAGTGGCATAACATGTACTTAAATTAGGTATTAGTATTAGTATTAGTTATTAGCTAAAATAAGTTTATGGTCCATATGGAATACGTCCATGCTATAAGACAAATCACTTTTAAAAAACACTTTCAAAAGATTTTTGATATTGTGTGAGGGGGTGGATCCATTCTTCAAATAAAAAGAGTTAACAAAATCTATAGCATGTACTCCAGTAGTATCTGTGTGGTTCATAGTTATTCTTAGAATAGCCATTTTCTCTTCATAGTTTCTATACTTGCACTGAAAAGCATTTTGAAAACAGTCTGTGTGGCAGGATATGATGATCTGATGGACATGGGTATTACAAAATGGATTCATGTTAAAGGTTTACTTTCTTCCTTTCTGATTTGGAATCTTGCTTTGAGAGAAAAGTGATTTTTATAAATAAATATTGAAGTTTCAGTAGGGTTTTAGGGACCCCAAGATTTGCAGAACTATGAGCAAAATCCTTCAGTATGAGAAGAAATATAAGTTTAGGGGGAAGTTATAAACAGTTAAGTGAGGCTTAAGTGTTTTAAATGGAATGAAATATTGGCTGATTGTTGGAGGAAAAAAGGACAAAATGAAATGGTGCCATTGTAACACATGTTTTATTAAAGAAAGCTAATATGTAAAGTTCCATGCAACCTATATAAAGGAGATATGAGAAAAGTGTAAGTTCTTTGATTTGTGTCTTATCTCCTGGAATCTATGAGTCACTTGAACTATCTGTGGAGAGTGAACAAATGGAAAGCTCTTAAAATATTTTTTTGTTCTGAAAATGCTTCATCTGTTTAATATGTACAATTCTTCATAATCTTGTTAAAAGCTTCATAGTTACACGGGAATGAAACAAATAGGTAGAAATTTCTGAAATTTAGATGTAAACATAAAATTCCCTTTTTGTCTGTTTATGGCTTGGGAGGGGAATACCCATTGCATCTTCCCAGTTACAGGGATATTTAAACCTTGCCTAAACACATCAAATGTTGGGATAGTTTTTCTGCATTGCTTCTCCTTAACTACCAGGCTGCTTCAGCTAACTATTACCTGGCTCACTTATATCTGACTTTCCTTCGTAGATGTTAATTATTGGAAAATAAAAAGCCTTGTCTGATTCTGGAGTTAAACTGTGGAAGGGAAATATACAGAGTGAGGTAGAAGAAAAAGAAGGGGCAGAAATGAAAATTAGGTATAAGAAAAGGACATTATAGGGTGCAATTAAGAAAGATGGGGTAGCTAGTAGGGTAGAAAATGATAAAAAGGATGACAGAACTAGTAGCTGAAGGAAGAGGGTGGGTAGAGAACAAAAGAGAGGCGCATTTAGACTGATGGAGAACCAAAAAAGGGAAGAGTGTTACTATTTTTCAACGTCTGCTTTTCTTCCTTCTTTGAGTTGCATGGAATATTTCCAAACAATCTTAAGTTCTGTACTCCCTAAATAGTTTTATATATGAACATGGAGGTATTAAAAAAGCAACTGGGAGCCTCTAAGGCAACCTTTTTGAGTTTTCCTTACAATTCTTGTTTCATTATTTCATCATAACAACCTTATATTGTGGGTCATAAATACTTCCACTAGGGGGAATGTCTTGCTCAAGGCTATATAGTGACTTCATGGTAATGGGCCTGAACTCATTCTCTCAGTTCAAAGTGCAACTCTTTATTCATTACACTGTATAAGACACATTTTTCTGCTTTCCAATTTAAAGATCATACTATTGATGATTTTGGAATTATATTGAAAGTTCTTAATCTGGTTTTGAACAGATTTTCATACTAGTTAGTTACTTCAATATTTGAAATATTGAAGCAATATTGAGGCAGAAAGGCTTTTTTTTTACTTTAGAATTTCCAGTAACTTCTAAAAAATGTTAATTTGGGGGGTGGATTGGGAAAAATGCTGTACAAAACAAATTGTTTCCTCAGCTACTGCACAGACTTCAACAAGAGGAGACAATGGAGTTTATATTACATACAAAAACAGCTTCTGTCACAAGGTCAAATTGTATATTTTAATCTCGAGTAGGCAAGATGCAATATAATGTCATTTCCTAAACTTTTATAACAAGGACTGTATATTGTGAACTGCCCAGAGTCCCTCCTTGAGGGGCTTGAGGGGGGAGATGGGCGGTTATAGAAATTAAATAGATAGATGATAGATAGATAGATAGATAGATAGATAGATAGATAGATATTGAGAAGAAATTATTACTATCATCATCATCATCATCTACTTGTAAGTAAGTGTAAGTGTTTTTTGGAAGTCCGCTTCATAGAGCTAAATGCACAAATTTCAGATAAGTGGATATAAGATTCCAGTTTTATTTACAAACCGCAGACATAATCTTAAAATAAGAACATTATTTTGCTCTGATATCATCAGTACTCCTACCCAGTAACCTAAAGTGATAAATTAACGAACAAAGCAAAAAATCCAGATGTAACTTTAGTCTAACAGTTTAAGGGGTACTACTTTTAATGAAAGAAAACAATAATATGACTAACATTTTGACTGTTAGATGGCAATAACTAGAATTAGTTAGGATATGAAATATATTTAGTTACTAAATTTCATTTCCATTGTGTTTTGATTAGTGCATTTTAGGTTGATTAAATTCTAGTTTTTGATGGTCTACAGATCTAATTTCTACCTTTGAATTCTTGTCATTTTTATACATGCCTTATCTAGTTTAATTTCTCAGAGATTCTAGCCATTTGTAATATCCTGTTGATATGTTTTCTTCAGTAATCTTCATTTTATACTATTATTTGACATTTTATGTTTTCTACTGTAGCTACCAGTAATATTTGTACTAAAAATGAAATATCATTTTAAATACTGCAAAGAAAGTTTATTGACATGAATTATATAGCATTCCACTAGCTCCTAATGGAGAGCTACATAACACAACACGTGAATTTTAAGAAAGTTAAGGGGTAAATAATGGTTTACAAAGGATTAAAATCTTGCAGAATGGATAAGGATTCCTAAATAAACAATTTTAGAGTGATATGGAAACTTTCCTACTTGTTGGGGAAAGCTAGAAAATGAGACAAATACTATCTACAGAGGGCACTTGATGCCAGGGATTTTTGGAAATGAATCAGTGGATTGCCTTCAGTTATGATGCCTTTTATTATTCCAGGGTTTTATAATCTGTTTGTAATGTTGCTGAATTTTATCTAGGCAACGGGCTAGAAACCAGGAGTCTGTGAGTTCTAGTCCTGCCTTAGGCATGAAAGCCCACTGGGTGACCTTGGGCCAGTCACACACACTCAGCCCAACTCACCTCACAGGGTGGTTGTTGTGGGGAAAATAGGAGGAAGGAGTAATAGGTATGTTCCCCACCTTGAGTTATTTATAAAAATAATAAAGGCAGGATGGATGGATGGATGGATGGATGGATGGATGGATGGATGGATGGATGATAGATAGATAGATTAAAAGTAATAACGTTATTTGTGTTAAAAAATCTTGATACAGATTATAATCTAAAACACAACATACATTTCATCTTGATTCAGTGAGACACACAATAAGATTAGATTATGCAGTATATAACCGCCCAGAGTCCCCGTCGGGGGAGATGGAGCGGTAATACAAATTAACATATATATAAATATAAATATAAATATAAATAAATATTATCAGATGGTTTCTAGAAGATTTTATTTTTGAAGTGGATATGTAATGTCATAAAACGTGGACAGTACTGATTACGTTTTCTGCCAGACAGTATCAAATAGGATGCATAGAAGAAAGGAAGAGTCTTCTGGCAACATAATCTGTTCATTTAAAATTTCAAGTGGAAGTCTATCTCCTTATTTTGCATTTAGCTAATTGGATTTTGATATATGCTTAGATACAAAGCCATGTTTTATTTTGAGGGGGATTAGTAATAAACCAATATATTAGGGCATTAAATTACTGGTTGAAAACATGGTTTGGCTTTTTGATTGTAGTTGTAGCTTAGTGGGATGGTCAGTGAGGAGATGTGCTTGATTTCTGGAATTGTGGATAATTCTTGGTTCTTGTGCCCCATGCAAATATCTGTCTAGATCAGGGCTTTCCAAAGTTTTCCCGCGGCGACACACCAACCACCGTTGGTGTGTCGCCGCGGGAAAACCCGGAAGTGCCGCCATTGTGGCAGTGCGCAAAAACCCGGAAGCGCTGCTGCCGCTTTTGGTTTTTACACACCGGCGTTGGTGTGTCGCCGCGGGAAAACCCGGAAGCGCTGATGATGATCAGCGCTTCCGGGTTGTGTGGCGACACACCAGACTGTGTGTGGTGACACACTTTTGTGTCGCGACACACAGTTTGGAAAGCTCTGGTCTAGATTTACAAAAATGCAAGACAAGAACATCTAAAAATGAAGGGAAAATGTGAAATTGTCCAAAGAAGCACTGATTGCTTTGCTCATAATACATAATCTTTGATTCTGGCTTTTTCTGACTTGTTCAGCAAACCATGGTTTAAAAAAACTCTACCTTGGTCTAATCATGTGTAATATATCACTTAAACATACTAAGATGTTAACATGTTTAAACCACTAGATATGTAAAATAGGTTCCCAATGGACCTTGAACATTTTGTTCTAAAAGTGGGTAAAAAAAAATTTTTTTTTTGCATTTTTCTCAGCTTGCAGAAGTATTTTGTACAGCCATGACCAAGAGACGCTTTATCTAAATTAGTTTCCTTCCTATATTTGTGTGCATATTTTTCTTTGATATGCACTTGTAGCATTTTGGTTGTGTGCTATAAGATTTTACTTATGTGATAGGTTAATCACAACTGCTATTCTTCAGTGAAAGACCAAAGTCCATGTTAAAAAAAAGAAATCTGAAAGTGTAATGGCTATTTATTGCCTTCTTGTGTACTGTCTCAGCACAGATCAGATAACTGTATTACATAAAATATAAAATTTTCTCCTTAGTGGTTTCACTGTTCAACTATCCTAGAAAGATCACATTAGTAAAAAGGTCAGTACTTTCTTTAATTGCATGTTTTAGCAGAAAGACTTCAGAACTGATTATTTCTGTCTTTGAAAATTTTTCAACTTCCAGTGGTATAAGAAAAATATAATCCATGGTTGCTTTGATAATCAAAGTAACAAAAATTGTCCTCCATTTACATCTACATACTTATTTTCTTTGTACAGGACTTTTCTTTTTGTGAGAGATGGGAACCCAAATAAACGAAATGTGCACAATGAAACTTCTATGCACTTGCTTTGTATGGGACCTCAGATTATGATTTCGGATGGAGCTCTTCAACCTCGCCTGACAAGACCCTTTGAAGATGATTTCAGAAGAGCAGATTGTCTACAGATGATCTTAAAATGGAAAGGAGCAAAGCTTGACCAAGGAGAATATGAAAGAGCTGCTATTGATGCTGTTGATAACAAAAGGAATACACCTTTGCACTATGCTGCTGCCTCAGGAATGAAGACTTGTGTAGAGGTAAAACATCATATAAATACTTGCTGAAGTAAATAAAGAACATACACTTGTCACAAAACATAGGCAAGGTAATAAAGAAAACTCAGGCAATGCCAATAACTTAAGAGCATTACTATTGTATCTAAAGAAAGAAACACTACATTATTTATTACATTTTTATTAATTTATATCCTGCTTTTCTTCCATGATGGAATTACAGGTACTGTAATATCCATCAAATTTCCCAATGGAGCTCCATTCAGTCACTGTTTAACATCAACAGATTTGCTTCATCAACCACAGTAGCTATTCTTAAAATACCTTACGACATACCATATGTTCTACTATCTTAATTGTAGAAGTGTAACCTCTGAATTTAAACTTAAATATAAACTTTTAAATGTTCCTTCAAGTTGCACAGTCACCATGGAGAAGCGAGGAACACTTCAATGTTTGAGGCAGGTGTAGAATTTCTTGCTCAGTACCAAAAATTTTGTTGTCTTAATATAAAGGCATATCTGCCTATTCTTGAGTTGTTTTTATTTTGCAAGAATGTAAAAGAAGGAAACGGGCTGTTCATTCAACTTAAATTTTTACATTTATCAGTGTAATGATTATCTACATTTTTATGTAGTTTATAAAAAACATTTTAAAAGTATGCTAAGTATATTTATAGAAAAACAAATCATCCATTAAAAAGTTCTTTTCCTTGTTTTCAGTCTGCATATTTAACAGGGTTGGTGCTGAAATCTGTATGGTAAAGGAAAGCCATGGGTTCTGCTTAGTATTATATAGTACACACCAAGTGTTCCAACACAAGTACATCATGATCACCTGATAGAATTGTATAAACCAAGGCTGTATGCCATCACATGAATTCTTTCACAGTAGATGTTACCTGTATGTTAATGGGAATTGCTTATGGTTCTTTTCTATCACAGATAACGTAATTTGGCACTGTTTTGTGTAAGAATAGAATTACCATGGAAAGACTGTTACTGATAACAGCATTATCCTAGCTTTTTATAATTTAATAAATATTCTCTGGTTGTGCAGTGCTTAGAAGCTGATTAACAGGCATCAGTGTAGCTTATTTAGTCTATTGAGTTGTCCAGAGGGAAAGTTTCTTTATTCTTTCAGCTCTGTACAGTTTTCACTTTCTGCAAATTTCTTTTACACAAACTAGCTATTATGTGATAGATCATTTTTGTCTAAATTTGCTTTATGAAAAAAAAAAACTAGTATGCATAGTCAATTTGCATCACAGGCCTGGAAACATGCCAGCACTTCTTCCCACCAAAACTGCTTGAACATTTTCACACCAAAACCCCTTTCTGCACTCACTCATGCATTTAACATCATATTTTGCAGTTCTAGTTGTGCATCCTGTTTCCCACTTTCTTCCATACCTGCAATAGCTACTCCAGTACAGTTACTCTGAGGTCAAAACCCATCAACATCTTGTCCAACCCCTTACCCAAAATGAAAAGGAGAAGGACCCCTCTAACCTCAGAAACAAAGTTGGACATACAGTGTTACATTGCACCAGCTGATGAAGGATCCTCAGCCCTAGGACAAGCTTATAACCTGGGCAAATCTCCATTATGCACAACATAATGAAGTGTTAATAAAACTCATAGTACTGTGATGCATTCTACCTCTGTCTTCCATGATAACCACATGCAATAGAAATCCAGCTGTTGAAAAGATGGAGAGAATGCTTTCATTATGCATAGAATGAGAGACAAGGAAAAAAACATAACAGTATTTGGTGATGTAATGCTTAAGAATAACGCTCTCTGGTCAGTGCATTTACAAAATTTATCACAATACCCTGCAACCCCCTTTTTCACTGGTTCATTGTCTCACTTTATGTGAATTTACCTTATGTAAGTTTTGGGGGGGAATATAACCCTAGCATAAAGCATGGAAAGCCTGTATTTGTTTTCCCCTGTTCAGGAAGAGAGCACATCCTTCAAAGAGACTACGGACTGCCCTTGGGTGGGCAGATTTCTGAGAGGAAACTTTCCCCCTCTTCCTCCCACTCCCAGGTTTGGTAATACAAGCCAGGTCTGCCCTCTTATCCATAATGAAATTGTGGATGAGGAAGATCTTTATAGACAGACCTGGCATTTAATAGCAGCACTGGAGCCCCTGGACTCCAAGGGTCTGGAATCCTGGTTTATGATGTGAGGATTGAGAGCCAGAAGGGGAGTCATGCAAAGGTATCAAACCTGCTTTTCCCAAGAGCAGCCCACTCTCAGACTTCCACCATACCTACTTTAGCCCTAGGTCACCCAGCCAGCTTTCATGCCTAAGGGGGCACTAGAACTCACAGACTCCTGGTTTCTAGCCCGTTGCTTTTGCAAGGACCAGTCTCTAGGACAGAGCTTTCCAAACATTTCATGTTGGTGACACACTTTTTAGACATGCATCATTTCGCGACACACTCTTACAGCAGGGCACAAGGCAGGCACTAGGACCTGCGTGGAATCCTGGCAGGGCTCAGAGGCAGCAGCAGCCGCGACACACCCAGACACTGCAGCCGACACACAGAGTTTGGAAAGCTCTGCTCTAGGAGATTAATGTTGATGTAGTTCAGCAATGACACTGTCCCAGATCACATTCCAGATGATAGTAAAAAGACTAAGCAGCCGGGAAACACTCCTCCAAACCAGCCTCCTGAGCAATCCGGATGAAATAAAAAGTCCTCATAACAAAGTCCAGCTGAAGAGCTCACAAACTGGAGCCAGTGCTATATCAGCAACTGCCAACCCAGACCTTTTGCTTCCTCAGAGCTCCAGCTTGTTTCCGCTCTGGTAAACTCAGGCTTTTGTGAGACAGAGAGAGAGGCTGTCAAAATGGTGACTGCCAACTTAAAGCTGCCCAAAATTCTAATGCCAGGGACTAACCAGCCATCCAGAGCCCCAGACAAAGACTCCAGATCAGAGCAAGATATGTACCTCAGGCCACAGTGCCATGTTCCTTCCCCACTAAACAGGACAGCAGAGGCCTTTGCAGCTCTTCTCCACCAGTCCACGCGTGGTGATCTAGCAATGTTGCCACCTCTTAGTTGAGAAGCAGACTGTACTCCAACTCCCCAAAGTCCTACATCAACCCATCAAACCCCCAAATCTGGAACCAGCATGTTCCACCCCTTCAACACATTCTAGCAGCCACCTTAGATTTCGGCTTCCCTGAAATAACGAAAGGAAAAAGCATATCACATGAAGTCATTGTTTCACATTCTCCTGAACTGGAAGTTTGTAATACAGCTTTCTAAAGATGTTTATATAAAAATGGCTCTTGAAATTCTTCAAGACTTTTAATCATCTATAGTATCAAGAGAGTCACTGATACTTGTATTTAATTTTCAGCTTCTAGTAAAACATGGTGGAGACTTGTTTGCTGAAAATGAAAATAAAGATACTCCCTGTGACTGTGCAGAGAAGCAGCACCACAAAGAGTTAGCACTCAATTTAGAATCTCAGATGGTGTTTTCACGAGATCCAGAAGCTGAAAGTATTGAAGCGGAATATGCTGCTTTAGACAAAAGAGAGGTAAACTAAAATTAAAAATTGTTTGTACCAGCTGAATATGTACCTACTTAATGTGCCTTTTATTAGAAAAAACCTGAGTCACTAGAGAAGTGTATAACGTTTACCCTAAATTCTTGGGTTTGTCCATTAGAAACACAAGGAGCTGTTTTATACCAACTAGATTTATGCATCTAGCCCACTGTCTTCTCTATAAGCACCAACTCTGTAGAGACTTGGCAGAGCAGAGTTCTTTAACATGACTTGCTCCCTGTTCCTCCTTTGAACTGGCTATATCATGCGCTGTATTTACTCAAACCACTTTCAAGCTACATATGTGGAAAGAAATATGTTGCAAATACCTGTGCTTCATAAATATCAAGTGTAGCAAATGTAACGTTATCTGACCCATTATGCTAAAATGTAATAAGCTTACGGAAGGTAGCAGCTTGCAAAACCCATTTAAAAGTTTCAGGGTGTTTTTGCTGAAAGGTTTCAGGGTGTTTTTGCTGTTCCCCCCCCCTTTTTTTTTTTACTTTGCTATTACTAATAATTTTAAATTATTACAGCATTAGTTTTCTATAGAAGTACAATTTTTTCCAAAAGGAAGATAAGGAGGCAAGAGGGGTTATGTTGCAGTATGGATTGTTCCAGTTCAAGGTTGGTAGAATGCCAGCTGTGGGCATGCTTATTTCTCATTGTACAGGCTTGCAGAGTGGGGGTACCCTTTTAAGTTTTTTTCCATCTGAAACTTTTGGCACTTCTCAAAATGTGGGCTTCTTTCTTGTGTGCTTTCTTTGGCTACATGAAGACTAGTAGTCCAAGAATTTTTGTGCATGTACACAAAGCCATACCAGATAATATACTGACAGTACAGTACAGTTGGAACCATGTGTATCTTATGAAAGAAGTCTGTGTCATGTCTTGGGCTACTTTGCAGTAAGAATTTCTCACAATTCTGATATGTTTAACAGTATTACAGTCTTGCCTCTCCAGTTTCTTTAAAGGAGTGAAAACGGAGGATATACACTGCTCAAAAAAATAAAGGGAACACTGAAACAACACAACGTAAGTCCAAGTCAATCACACTTCTGTGAAATCAAACTGTCCACTTAGGTAGCAACACTGATTGACAATCAATTTCACATGCTGTTGTGCACATGGAATAGACAACAGGCAGAAAGCATAGGCAGTTAGCAAGACATCCCCAATAAAGGAGTGGATCTGCAGGTGGTGACCACAGACCACTTCTCAGTTCCTATGCTTTCTGGCTGATGGTTTGGTCACTTTTGAACGCTGGCAGTGCTTCCACTCTAGTGGTAGCATGAGACGGAGTCTACAACCCACACAAGTGGCTCAGGTAGTGCAGCTCATCCAGGATGGCACATCAATGCGAGCTGTGGCAAGAAGGTTTGCTGTGTCTGTCAGCGTAGTGTCCAGAGCATGGAGGCGCTACCAGGAGACAGGTCAGTACATCAGGAGACGAGGAGGCCGTAGGAGGGCAACAACCCAGCAGCAGGACCGCTACCTCCGCCTTTGTGCAAGGAGGGACAGGAGGAGCACTGCCAGAGCCCTGCAAAATGACCTCCAGTGGGCCACAAATGTGCGTGTGGCTGCTCAAACGGTTAGAAACAGACTCCATGAGGGTGGTATGAGGGCCCGACGTCCACAGGTGGGGGTTGTGCTTACAGCCCAACACCGTGCAGGACGTTTGGCATTTGCCAGAGAACACCAAGATTGGCAACTTCGCCACTGGCGCCCTGTGCTCTTCACAGATGAAAGCAGGTTCCCACTGAGCACATGTGACAGACGTGACAGGGTCTGGAGACGCCGTGGAGAACGTTCTGCTGCCTGCAACATCCTCCAGCATGACCGGTTTGGCAGTGGGTCAGTAATGGTGTGGGGTGGCATTTCTTTAGGGGGCCGCACAGCCCTCCATGTGCTCGCCAGAGGTAGCCTGACTGCCATTAGGTACCGAGATGAGATCTTCAGACCCCTTGTGAGACCATATGCTGGTGCGGTTGGCCCTGGGTTCCTCCTAATGCAAGACAATGCTAGACCTCATGTGGCTGGAGTGTGCCAGCAGTTCCTGCAAGACGAAGGCATTGATGCTATGGACTGGCCCGCCCGTTCCCCAGACCTGAATCCAATTGAGCACATCTGGGACATCATGTCTCGCTCCATCCACCAATGCCACGTTGCACCACAGACTGTCCAGGAGTTGGGGGATGCTTTAGTCCAGGTGTGGGAGGAGATCCCTCAGGAGACCATCCGCCACCTCATCAGGAGCATGCCCAGGCGTTGTAGGGAGGTCATACAGGCACGTGGAGGCCACACACACTACTGAGCCTCATTTTGACTTGTTTTAAGGACATTACATCAACGTTGGATCAGCCTGTAGTGTTCTTTTCCACTTTAATTTTTGAGTGTAACTCCACATCCAGACCTCCAGGGGTTGCTTACATTTGATTTCCATTGCTTTTTGTGTGATGTTGTTGTCAGCACATTCAACTATGTAATGAACAAAGTAATTAATACGAATATTTCATTCATTCAGATCTAGGATGTCTTATTTCAGTGTTCCCTTTATTTTTTTGAGCAGCTTACATTATAATAAAGCACAATGATAGAAAAGGAGGGGAAGAGCTAATGTTTTGCCCTAGCTAAATATGCCCTGATAGTGCATTGTATAACTTAATGCTTTCTGAAAGACTCATTAAAAGAAGAAATGATGTTTAATGACAACTTGAACAAGTCTTGACTTTCTAGGAGCCATTTTTTCCTTAAAAAAAACACTGAAAAATAGTTGTTACTCCATATATGCTAAAACACACTTTATCTATTATCATTTGTATAATTTCACAAATTTTTTAAGTACATTGCATATCTCTTCTAGTGGTTTTGGACCCTTTGTTGTTCAAATTGGCTAAAAAGTAAAAGTCATAATCTCAAACTCCTATACTGACTATATATAACTTTCAGTCTTAGCAGTCAGTGTTCCTTTAAATGTGCCCCCCCCCCAAACTTGCATTAAATCTTTGGTTACAGGGGAAAGGTACATACTTTATAGAATTGTTTAGGGTTTTGTTTTGGGCCTCCATTGGGCAGGGTGGGCAGTGCACACTCAATGAGGCTATATTTCCAGGACCAGGCTCTTCTCTCTCTCTCTCTCTCTCTCTCTCTCTCTCTCTCTCTCTCTCTCAACATTTTTTAAATGTTTTTTTAAAAAAATTTTAAAAAAACTTTATTCAAAAATAAAAATCATGTTAATGCTTAAACAGCTTTTTATTCTGCTGTCCACTAAAATGGACAGGTGTTAATGGCCCAATCCAAAGGGGCTCGGGGGGCCTCAAAAATCAGTTTGGGGTCCCTGTGTTGAGGGGATTATTGTGTAGAAAAATGTGGGGATTATGTTGCCTTGAGTGAGTTGCCACAAAATTCATTTTTAAGGTTTTTTTCAGTTCGTTTCAAAACCTATTTACAAGTAAAATATTTTTTATATTGCTTCATTTCATTCCATCACATAGCCATATGAAGGACTACGACCTCAGGACCTTCGAAGGCTCAAAGATATGCTGATTGTAGAATCTGCTGATATGCTTCAAGCACCATTGTTTACTGCAGAAGCTTTGCTCCGAGCTCATGGTAATCAGAGACTGTATATCATTCAGCCAATTTTAGTAGCAAAACTTTAATAACAAAATATGCTAATATATTTTTCCTCTGCTTTTCTAATAAAAATGACAAAGTATTGTAAATGCAAATTGCTTAAATACTTTATTCCATTTTGCATTTCTAGTAATTTAACCCATTCCTTATGTTGCAAAGTATAAAATCCATTTTAATGTTGATGCTGGGGAGATTATATTAGTATTTTAATTATCATCATGAAAGAATAGTAATTTTCTTTGAGCCAGAACACTAAAAGTTAGAAATCATTTCCCCCTGAGGCTGGATAGGTCCTCTCATGACAGTATAGTCTAACAGTTATGTGAATTGCAGATGTACCTCTTTTATGGAATTCTTAGTGGCAAAAGAAGGGAAGTAGGTTGAATTGTCCATTCCTGTCTTGAAGAATGAAGTATATTAGACAAGAATAATCATCTTAAAGCTAACAGGTCTTATGAAGCTTATAGAAAGGATGGAAGTTTATATCAGATCCTTGAATACTTCCACAATCCATTTGATGATCCAGAATAAGGTGATATAAAGTGTAACTTCATTCACTTGGTTGCATGAAATGTAAACATCTTGTATACTAAGAAAAAGTAGGGCTTCCTATCTTTCTTTGGGATTAAGCAGGAAAATTGTTTAGCTAGGCAGAACCGAAACTCTGTGATCTAATTCAGTCTGATCTACATAATCTTAGTTGGAATAGATGAGATGCAGGTTAGATGCAAGTGGAGTGGATGCAGATGGAGTGGATGAGATGCAGGTTAGGTGCAGGTCACTTTTATACATGCTAGAAAGAGCACAGCAGAATCAAATGAATAAGAAATATGTATTTTAAAAGGTAATATAGATATCATATTCTATGTGTCATCATAGGTATGTGTGTGTGTGTATGTATGTGTGTATGTGTATGTGTATATGTATGTATATGTGTGTGTATATACACACACACACACACACACACACATACATACACACATACAGTATGTCACATATAAATCATCTTGCTTTATGCAGCTTGTTTTGGAACCCACCCATATGGCAGGACATACCTTAGATTTCGTTTTTAATTTTTTTATATAATGGGTATAAATCAGTATATGAGGGTCTCAGAAAAGAGTGCCCTTGCCATGAACAAATCAGGACTTGGTGACGGTTGGACTGTTGTGGCAAGTCTCCTTCTGCAAGGGCCAGAGCCAGATTAGGATTGTTTTGCCTTCAGATTCCGCGAGCTGTGGTCAGTGTTTTCTTTAAAATGACCACCCTATCAGCAACTTGAGAAATTGAATAATGAAGCATCTTAAGTGTTTTATATGGTGACTCATAAGTATCTCTATAATGCTCTTTGGTTTATAGAACATTCATGGAGCATTCACTGATGATAAAAAGCATAAGGACAGGAGGCTTGAGGAATTGGGTTGCAGATATAGAAATGCATCTAGTTTAACATAGCATGTGCACCAATCTCACTGCTTTATAATAGACTTTATAATAAGGGAGTAAAAGTTATGATTTTCCAGCCTGATTGCATCAGTGCCACCCTTCAGGATTGTCAGGTGGATGACATAGCCTTTGGTAGTGCCAGAAAGTGCCAATACCATCTGATCTTCTTTGTAAGCAGCTGTACAAATCTTTGTGGATAAAATTGCTCTGTTTCACATTGGACTTGATGCCACTCTGGGCACTACCATGTCCAAGTGCTCTATTCTGGTAACATCTGTCTGAGCCAGCTTCATTGCTCATTCATTGATGAGGTGAATAAGATCTTTGGGTCAGTTCTTGCTTCTACTTACCTGTTAGATCCCTCTCCAGCTTAATTTATAAGGGCCTGCAAGGACCCCATCTTGCTAGCAATTTCTCAGTTCTCTAAGATTATTAACACTTCTCCACAAAAGGTGGAGTTCCCTGCTACCTTAAAAGAGGTAATGATGAGACTGTTGCTGAAGAAAAAAAAGCTTTTGCAGTGTTTAAATGTGAATCTTTTGAGCTAGTAACAAATTATTCCAGTTCAGTTTCTAATTGAACCAATTTGCTATACTATGACATTTTGCAACAATGATGAGAAAGCCAATTTTATTAGCTGCTGTTCAGTTGTTTCTTGGTCAGTTGACCAGTGGGACCTACAAACCTCTATTATATTGTATAGGCACATATTGGTGTGCTTTTATTCCTGCCCACCACCCATTCAGCCTCTAATTGGTTTTCTCTTTGGGGATGTATCCAGTGGCGGGCTCAGTATCCTTACAGCTTCCATGCCACCAATATCAAAATGCTCAAGAATAGCTGTGCACTAGGAAAGTTGTGAGATCTAGTTCATAACAGGACAAAAATTTGTATGTCCAGTTTCAGAACTTAACGTGGATACTAAAACAAAATAAAAGTACTGCACTTACTAAATGAGTAAATGCTTCTGGATTTGTTGACGATCTTTCATTTTTTCACTTCAGCAGTGGCTAGTCAGGAGCATAGTTGCCACACGTGGGATGTGGGAAAGCTAATCCTTCCCTCCAACCCCTTGCTTTTTAAGGGGATAAAAGAAAGGTCAAAACAGCAGAGGAGATTCATCAGAAGAGTTCTGATTTGTGACAGCTCCTGCCTGTAGGAAGTAAGGAAGACCGCCTTGATGGAAATATGCAGGATCCGTTGCCTAGGTAAAAGGGGCTGAAGCATTTTTTAAGTCCATAACGAAGCAGCTCAGACAGGTGCCTCCCTAATTCACCGAACCGTGAGGAGGGGGGGGGGATCTGAGAACGATCAGACTTGCGAGATTCTGTTATTGGAGCCAATCTCAATAAAAGTAGTTTCAGCCTACCTGTGAAGTTGATCTTCTGGTCTGGTCTACCTAGTGGGGCTGACACTGCCATTCACTTGGCTTTCTGGGCTGTATAACAATAAGATAGCTATTAATTTGATTCCTACAACACAAGGTATTATTAAAACCAAACAAAAACAAACACTGGACTCACGCTGTGGTTAAGGCATAGAGCCGCAGTTCCCAAAATGTGCTGAGGGTGCCATAGCAACTCACAGAGGCACCATGAGATATTTTAAATGTTTGTGATGTCCATTTGCAAAGCTGGGTTTTGCATAATCCATTTGCAACATATTTTTGTGCAGCTGGATTTTCAGCGATCTTTTAGTTTAGGGGCTCTGTGAAAAAATTACTAAGACATTAAGGTTGCTGTGAACTGACAAAGTTTGGGAACTTCCTGTAATAGAGCCTTAACCAGAAGAAGAAATCATTTCCTAGGTCGGGCAACACCCTAAGTCTAACTATAATGCAGCATAGCGTGTGGTATGAACCCAATCTATGTTTCAGTTTTTCCATGATTTCTCTTCAGTGCCCAAGTAGCCATGGGAAATGTATCATTCTTCACATCCCCAGTAGTTCAGCCTGGGAACAGGTTTATCTCTCAGCTGACATAAAAATTAAGTCTGGTCTACCCTAAGCACATTTATATACAGTAGAAAAGTAAAGCCTCCTTTGAGTTAAGTTTGATTCCTAATGATTTCATGGATACAACCATGTGTTTTCTTGGCAACAAAATAAAAGTAGCTTGCCATTGTCTTATTCCAGAATGTTTTTTCAGTTTCTCTGATTAGCCTACTGTCCTGGTATTTCCTAGCAATCTCCTAACCTGGTACTAACCAGTCTAATCCTGTTTATGTTTTCAAGATCAATCCAGTAATTTCTCTTTAAAAGAAAAACAGCTTTAAAAGTCAAACCCCATTTTTCTTTTTAAAAAATCTTCAGTAGGAGATCAATTAGTATTTTATCATACAGTATTGCATTTCGTGGTCTCTACTACACAGTATTGGGAGGCTGCTCTGAATATATTATTTTGGATTAGTCCTACCAAATTCTTAGTCCTGAGGATTTTCTTCCGCTTTATCCAGGTTTCTTAATATCATAGAAATTAACTTCAAGCAGCAAAAGGTATATGCACAGACAGTATACACAGGCATATTGTAGCACACTCTGCTGGCATAAATTAGAATCTGTCATTTCAAAAGTGTCCTTTGAAGAAAGCTTGCCTCACCATTTTGCACACAAAAGGTTCTAAGTTTACTTCCTGGTTTTCTAGGTAAGATGGATAAGAGTTCATGTGTGAAACACTATATCATGGGTAGCAATACTTGATCCAGGGCCATATATGGTCCCTAAGCCGTCTTTTCAGTCTTTGGAAACACCAAGATCATGTTAATGAAATTTATTGGGAAGCGATAACATAAAGAGGTGTGACTTTTAATGAAAATCAAATATATTTTTCTACCCCAAAATTAATTGCATGCCCTTGACTTTATGATTTTGTCCTGTATATACACACACATGCACATATACTATTATATATGCCCATGTTTGTGTATTAAGAATTCTGAGTTAGAGATTTCTCATTTTTTAAGATTATAACATATGTATATACTTTAAAAACCTATGAAATTTTATTGAAAGGTCATTGCCACCCTATTTTCCTGATGCTTTGTTTTATTTAAGATTGGGACAGGGAAAAATTACTTGAAGCTTGGATGACTAATCCAGAGAACTGCTGCCAGCGTTCAGGTGTTCAGATGCCAACACCACCTCCAAGTGGATATAATGCCTGGGATACACTTCCTTCACCAAGAACTCCTCGGACTACCCGTTCTTCTATCACTTCTCCAGATGAAATTAGCCTCTCACCAGGGGACATTGAGACAACTATGGTATGCTTCATTCTTAAGATAGCTTTCTACCATGATACAATATTTTATTTATTAGATTTGTATAATTCTTTCTGTATAGGTGCTCAAGGCAGTGTACATAGTGCTCTCTCCTCCTATCTCCCACACACACACACACACACACAATAACAACCCTGTGAGATAGGTTGGGCTGGAAGAACATGACTGACTCAGGGTCACCCAGAGAGCTTCTGAGGGTGAACAAGAACCTCGGTCTCCCTGCTCATACTCCAGCACTTTAACTAGTATACTACATTAGCTCTCTATATACCACAGTATCTTATTTGTATAAATAATATTCCATTTCTAGGTTGCTAATTATGTCACTGATTTTGCAGAATGATTTACATACTTGCCATATTAATATTTCTTAAAATAAAGAACTAGGAGCTGATTTTGCTTGATAGGAACACTCATTTTAGTATTTTACTATTTTTGACTATTGATAAGAAATACATTCTTATTTGCTGAGTCATATTTTTCAAGTAGCTGCAATAACATCCTTTCTGTATTAGGTAGTAGAATGAAACCTCACTTTGCCCAGAAAAATATTGCTATTATACTGCATACTCATTAGTCCTGTTGAGGCAATACCCTTGTATGCAGAACTGAACATAAGAGTAGTAATGAGCAGGTACTCCCCTTCTAATTCTATGCAGAGATGCTGGCATGATCAGAGTTCCAGATCACGTGGAAACCTTTGTGTATACACAGTAGCTTTCCACTGCAGATAATCTTAATTGTACTCTTGGAGACCAGCTCTCCTATGATATCACAAGTGTGATTTAGAAATTGACAGGTCTGCACATTGCTCCTCATGTGTGGAGATCTATCTGCAAATATGTCTACATGAACAGCATTTATTTATTTTTATTTATCAAATTTCATCACCGCCCATCTCCCTCAAAAGAGGGACTCTGGGTGGTTTATAGTAAAGCTAAAAAGAGATTAAAATACAATAATTTATTAATTTATAATTTACAATTTATATTTGCTACTTGTGCTCATTAAGGTTAATTTTGTGATTAGGTTTTGGAAAGCCTGGGATTCCAAGAAGGCTGTCACTTTTCAAGGGATTTTATATCCCTGTCTTCCTAATATGAGAGGTAGAGCCTTCTTGCAATCTGGTAAGAATTCTTACTATAACTATAATGGGGCAAAGAGCAACTGTTTTTTACATGGCCAATAAATATAAATGCAACACAAACAAAGGGAGTCTGTGGCTTGAATCATGTCAACTGGATTTCTATTTTCTCAGTAGAAACGTTTCACTCCTTATCCAAGGAGCTTCTTCAGTCTGAGTAAAGTTAGTAAGGGAATCAGACTGAAGAAGCTCCTTGGATAAGGAGTGAAACGTTTCTACTGAGAAAATAGAAATCCAGTTGACATGATTCAAGCCACAGACTGTTCCACCTGGATGACTGAGAACCTTCATCGACAAACAAAGGGAGTAAAAAATTGAACAATGCTTTCTTATAAAGTCGTCTTTTTCTCCTTCTCAAGTGTTATACATACATATATCAGATTATTCAGATTAAGCAATAAAAAGGTACTGTTATTGCCATCAGTAAAACCGGGTTGTTGGAATACAGAAAGCTACTTCATGCACTCCTAAGAGCTTGAATGTGCCTAGAAATATTTCCTTCCTTCCTTCCTTCCTTCCTTCCTTCCTTCCTTCCTTCCTTCCTTCCTTCCTATACAATTTTGCCACATAGCATGGCGAACTGTTGTTTGAGAAATATCAATTGAAACTATGATTAAATATGTAGAAGTAGGGCTGTTTTTGAAGGCCAGTATAACTTTAAGAGAGGAAAGGTAAAAGCTGCCACTGTGGAAATATCCCTTTAATGTTAACTTCATGGTCTCTTTTGACTGTCTACCATTCTGTGAAGAGCAAAATAGTGTATTTTGTTTAATCTTTGGTAGTATTGGAGTGAGATGTCTGATATTTGACCATTTACATAAAAAATGTATGTTGTTGAATTGTTATCAGTTCTGTGGCTATTTATTATTATGTAAGATGTGTTGGGATTATCAGGAGTCAACTCAGCACTGTCTCATAAGCATAATAGGGGGTCTTTCTAGTAAACGCATCTCTACTGTTCTTGTGGGATGTTACCTGAGTCACCTGATTTCCTCTTCCTCCTCCTCCTCGGTTTGGGGGGGTTAACATTCTCCATTACGCTTTGGGCACGCCTGCAAGCAGGAGGGCTGCACAATGCAGCTCTCGTCCATTCCATCTCGCTTGCACACAGATTGACTATGAATCTTTTTGTATCCAGATCTACTGAATAAATGTAAGCTATCTCTATTTTTCTTCATCTAACTAATGTGTGAAGACTGAATTTATTTCTGAACGTAATTAAGCTTAAAGTGCAAGTTCCCTGCTGGTTCACACTTCTACTCTGCAAGATTGTTGTTAGCTGCTTGGAGTTCTTTTATTAACCTTCAAGACTCCATCAAGGTGTCCTATCAGTTTCATAGAAAATCTAAATTTTAGCTTCTATTGTATGTAATTCCTTCACCATACTTAACTTTTTCTTGCTTTCCCTTTCAGCTTTCTGTCTCCTTCTTAAATTAGAAAACAACAATCTCTTTGTCTAATTTTAAAGGTCAGCCTGCTAATAATCTGGTACAGTAGAAAATAAAGGATATTACTATGTGGTCTTGCATGCATCAGTGAGAGCAGCACACTTTTAATATATCAAAGGTCTTTTCATTATAATTGGAAAATCCCTTTGAAAAACAATCCCTTTTTAATACTCCACACACTTCCCTTTTTAAAATGAGTTGTGGAAACATGTTTTTCCATATTTGCTTTGTCAGTGTCAAGCATAAACACTCTATTTAAATATGTATAAATGGCCTAGCTTTATGTATGCTTGCCCCATTCCCAGTATCACAACCCTGTTTGTGTTGAGGCTGAGTAGCAAAGTTTAAAATGGGCATGTTAGTTGTATTCACCTGAGGTATGAGTAGAGTGCTCTGTGACTAGGCACTCCCCTAAAACAGGGTCCCTATTTGTAGAGAGTTCCATTCATATTTTTTCATATACATATATTTAAAAGTATATGCTACCCAGTCTCCCATTTTATAGCTATAAGCAACTCCCAAAATCTAAAATTCAGTAACAAAAGGTCTAAGACAAATGGCATGTAAAAATATGCTTTAAACCCTCTTCTAAACCGTAACAAAAAGGGAGTACTCTTACCTTCAAAAGTACTTGTTCCAGAGTGCTCCAATACAGAAAAAGCAGTGTCAGTTGCTAATACTAAACTATCAGTAGCAAGACTTGCAAAAGGTATCCCACTGTGGATTTAAGAATATCAGCCAGGCTGATAAAAAGCCTCCTTGCAACCAGTGTAATATGGCTGTTCAGCATCAGTGAATTCAAGAATACATAACATTGGTAGTTTCCTTGGGTTGGGAGTGGCAACCTCTAAGTTTTGGGAAATATAACCCAGCTGAATCTAACTTTTCAGTTTACAGAATAAAAAGAGTAACATTTTACAGAATGAAACTGATTTTTTTGTTCACTGCTCTTTTGAAATGCCAGAAATTTTTGAACCAGTCAGCATATGTTGTTACTTTTACCTTCCTCAACTAGAGCTCCTCACCACCATAACCTCTATATGTAGTTACTCTCACATTTCAGCAACAACATCAAACCAAGGGCAGGTTATAAATGAAAGAAATAAGAAGGAAGAAATTAACATCTTAACACACAAAAATTAATTTTTAAACTAATTTTTTTTCTATCTGCAGTGTGAAATTTGTATGTGTAATATTTCTGTCTTTGAAGATCCAGTAGATATGCCTTGTGGACATGAGTTTTGTAGAGCATGTTGGGAAGCGTAAGTACATCTTGAAGCATTTTTATATAAAAATTACTGTTGGTTGGTCCACAGTCTAATTCTTACAATTATATTTTAAAAGCAGTTTTGATATATAAATGCTTGTTATCATCAGAAATAAGAGATCCTGTTTATGTACATTAAAATGTACAAAATCTTGTTGCAAGGGTATAGGAAAGTCTGAGGTCACTGAGGCCAGTAAAGCTTACAGAAACAATTCTTCAAGTGAAAAGGGATATGCACAGGTGGTCCAAAGGGAAAGCAGCCCCAAATGTCCAAAAGTACAGTTTTTTCAGTCACCACAAAGGCCAGGGTTGGAAAACTGAGCCAGAGCTGTTGGTTGTTGCGTGCAGCATTGGGGAAGAGACCAGCCAGTTTGTGAATATCAGCTGCCTTTGTAGCAGTGCACGCTGATTGAACTGGGCCTTTCTCCACTCACTGGACATGAGAAACTAGTTATTCCTCCTGGACTCAATCCTCAGCTGTCCTTCCTCCTCCAAGAGAAATATGACAAATATACTCATATCACAAAAGGTAAATTAGCAATACTCAGAGAAAGCACACATTCTGAAAAAAAAATCAGACATAAGTAAAACATTTGCATTTCATTCCCTCCTTCCACCATAGGCAGTGTATTCACCAAAAAAAAACAACCCAAGAAATCTTACATATGACACAAAACATACATGATGTATACTACAGTACAGTACAGGGAGAACAGCCACCCTATATTTGGACACAACTATATCTTTTTGCAATCTGCTGTTTTCATTTGCTGGCTTAAGCCTCCTCCCCACTAATGATGGTACCTATTTTCTCCCAGGCTGGTTGATTACCATCTAGGACAGAGTTTTCCAAACTGTGTGTTGGGACACGTTAGTGTGTCGGCTGCAGTGTCTGGGTGTGTCGTGGCTGCTGCTGCCTCTGAGCCCTGCCAGGATTCCACGCAGGTCCTAGTGCCTGCCTTGTGCCTTGCTGCCTCCAAACCTGCTGTGATTCTGCGCAGGTCCTAGTGCCTGCCTTGTGCCCTGCTGTAAGAGAGTGTCCCGAAATGATGCATGTCTAAAAAGTGTGTCACCAACATGAAAAGTTTGGAAAGCTCTAATCTAGGAGGTGGCTTCTTCTAAAGATAAATTGATTAGATACACCAGAAAGCAAATGGGACAGTAAAAGAATGGGATAAGGGAGATTGAGTCAAATGTTTTGTGTTTGTGGGTGGGCCTCTATCCAAGCCATGGTTTATCATCATAAGACTCAAACATTCAAAGTTTATTGTGATAAAAACAACCCTATGTGAACCTTTCACAAGTATGTTCTTCATTTTGCCAATCATCTCCAGTGTGACAAAAAAAACATTTGGAACTTTTTGTCTAACCACAAGTTGTTGGATTGTCCAGATAGATAAACTATTATTGAATGTTAATTTTGCTCTGTGTCTTTGAGGGAGTTAATACTTGTTTTTCAATCTTAATATACATTTAATAGGTTTTTGAATATGAAAATCCAGGAGGGTGAAGCCCACAATATTTTTTGCCCAGCATATGATTGCTTTCAGCTTGTTCCTGTGGAGATAATAGAAAGTGTGGTTTCCAAGGAGATGGATAAACGCTACCTACAGTTTGATATTAAGGTAATCTGTGAGATTATGAGAATGTGGCTTAACCATCTGGTTGAGTTTATTATTCTAAATCTAAAGGAACTCGCTCAGAAAGGCAGGCAAATCATTGAGAACTGTTCCCCAGAATCATCATAGTGCTTGACTACTGCACTGGAAAATAATTTATACATTCACTCAGTCACCATCTGAAATATTCTGTTAATTGAATGTAAATATAATTTAAAGCCCTCTTTGGGCTTTGCATCCTATGAACCTGGAAAAGCCACTGGGTCATTTGTTCAGCAATTAGCTGATAACAATTCGTTTTTTCGTACATACATACATACTAGTATGTTGGTATATTACAGATTCTCTTAGTAGAATTAGGACTTGCTCTGTCTTTAGGGGTTCCCTCAAGTGAATCTTATCAGAGTTTCCTATCATTGTAACATTTTGTTTTTAAATTATATTAATATTCTAGATAATTTGCATAATGTTTCATACCATATAATTCCTAGTCTATGTGTTGCAAATCAGTAAAATTATTTAGCTTGATACATTTTTATTCTTACAGCTATTTTAAGCCATACAGCTGCTTCAGGCTACAAAGCTTTTTCATCAAGTGAACAACTTTGTGTTACAGAAAGACTTAATTCACATTGGGAACTAATTTCCATTTCTATTTTGTTTGTTTGTTTTTAGGCCTTTGTTGAAAATAATCCTTCTATTAAATGGTGCCCTACACCAGCATGTGAAAGAGCAGTCAGGCTAACAAGTCAAGGATCTAATACATCCGGTTCAGAAACACTTAGTTTCCCGTTGTTAAGAGCCCCTGCTGTGGATTGTGGAAAAGGACATCTTTTCTGCTGGTAATGCTTGTTTGTGTTTGACCCTGGAAATTTTACTGGTTAGTTTGGGTTAGTTTTGAAAGCCAGTACAAGCATTGCACTGCCTTGTATAAGCATTAAAATAATTAACATTTATGAGAGCTGATATAATTAATGTTTTGCATATATATAGTTGTATATCTCCAACATGCTGTTCTGATTTTCATCTCATATTCTGGCTATTGATAAGTTTGTTTATTCATCACTCTTTTGCCTTTTAAAATTCGGTATTATATTCCTTGAAATAATGTAAATGTATAGGACATAGCTTTCCAAACTGTGTCGCGACACAGTACTGTGTCGCCTGCGGGGCCCAGGTGTGTTGCGCGAAAACCTGGAAGCACTGATGGCGGGCCATCAGCGCTTCCGAGTTTTCACATGACACACCAGGACACTGGCGTGCGAAAACCCGGAAGCGCCGCCGCACACAAAAACCCGGAAGCGCCGCCATGGCCGTTTTCACACGCTGCCACCGCCGCAGTGCTTCCAGGTTTTCACGCGCTGCCGTTGGTGTGTCGCCAACGTGAAAAGTTTGGAAAGCCCTGGTATAGGATTATAATATTTAAAGTAAGTTGCATATCTTGCAGTGAAATTCTGGGTTTCTTTAATTTTAAAAATCTCAACATACAAAACTTTAAGACAAAAGCTATATTTCAAGACAAGCTTTAAATACTACATAATTATAAAAGGAAAATAAAGCACTCAAATAAATGCAAAAAAGGTAAATGGGAGTATATATGCAAACATAAATTACATATGTTCCTAAAAGAAATAGAAATGTTTACACTTATATTTAGTATTTCTATACAGAGGACTATTTGTACAGAGGAAGTTGATTAAAAATATGTCCACGAACTCCTGGCTACAACTCGCCATCTGGAGGACAAATTGGTCGATTCCAAGCGTTTTCCTTGATCCAGAGAAACGCTCTGGGCTACAGGAGAAACCAGCCTGTACCCGGAAAAAATGCCACGATGCCAGTTCTGCCCGTGGAGTTTGCGGGCAAAGCTGTTCAGTCCACCATATTCCCACCAGAAGCTGCCCCCAACAAACATTAATTGAGGGAAACCAAATACTGAAAGTTAAACCTTTTTTAATTCTGTGAATACAGATTCAGCAAGTAGAAATAATAGTTGTCCCTTTTAGCTATCATTTTAGAATTGTAATTTATTAAGTCTATTTCTGCATACAGTATGTACATTATTAAAATATTTTACTTTATCTTTTTTTACTTTGACTTTTTTTTTTACTAAAAGCTTTTTTCCTCTCAAAATGTTTTCCTGAATAATTTGTATTTGTACAAAGCTATCTTAAAGCATATTATTTATTCATAGATTGCCCAGAAGGGAAATTATTTTATTTTATTTTATTTATATTCTGCGCTTATATGCTATTCCAATTATTGTCTCTGAGCAGCTTACAAACCTTCCTCTGTAAATAAACTTAAAACAATACATAATAAGAAATAAAGAAAACAGAAATGATAAATCTATTACTTACTAGCCAAGGAACAATACTATTCCATTAACTTTTTAAAATAAGAACTACTTTATTTTTCTAAAAATCTTATGCATACACAATTAACAAAATAATCTTTAAACTTAAATAAAAAACAATAGAAAAGAGACAACCCAACACAAACTAAAAATGCAGGCAACATATACCATTCCACTTAAAGAGGAAACAGCGTCATAACATATCTATCCCCATGGAATAGGCAAGTTTTAATAGCCCTCCTAAAACCCAGCAAGGTTGGGGCCAAACAAATGTCAGGGGAATGCTATTCCAGATAAGGGAGGCAATTTGAAATTGAAACGCTTCACGTTCGTGGACCCCTTGATGTATTTCCTATGAGAGGGAACACACTACATTTCACAATTGCATATTCTCCTTGCCAAAAAATACTCCAGGTACAGTTGTAACACAAGAGTTGGTAATGCAGTAGCAGTACGCTTCAAGGATTTCAAGTAGGCTATAAGGAAGTCCAGATGTATATAGTGTAAATATTGTACTTAAATAAAATGTTTTGAATATATGTTTTTTTTTAATCCAAACTGTCCAACAAAATAGTTGAAATCATCTTAGAAAACTAATTATCAGATTTTAGTGTTCTTGCATTAGAACTCATGAGAATCCAGCTTTTTCCTTGTTAATTAGATGCTCAGTACAGGTAGTCCTCTGTTAACAACCACTCGTTCAGTGACTGTTCAAACTTACAACAGCGCTGAACGGGTGGTACTTACCACCAGTCCTCGAAGTTCTGGCCTCCCCAGCACCCTGGCGGTCATGTGATTGCAATCTGGGCACTTGGCAATCGGCTCGCGCTTAACGACGGTTGCAGCATCCTGTGGTCATGTGACTGCGATATGCGGCCTTCCCTGCTGGCTTCCCACAAGCAAAGTCAATGGGGAAACTGGCAGAGAAGGTCACAAGTCACTCAGATAAGTCTCCCGCACCTATGCAGCAGCCACCCCCAGCCCCGCCACGCCGGCCCCTCCCACGCTCTGCAGCAGCCACCCCAAGCCGCGCTCATGCCCTGCCGCACCAGCCCTTGCACACCCTCTTGAACCCTCCCGTGCCCGGCAGCAGCCACTTACCTGCCCACCAGCCTGCTTGCGAACCACCTGGGACTTGCAACTTCCCGCTGGCTTCCCCACTGATTTTGCTTGTTGGAAGATGGCAGGAAGTTGCGAGGAGGTCCTCACTTAATGACAGCAACGGGGATTGCCAGGATTGCCGTCGCTAAGTGATGGGGTCACGTGATGTCACACTTTATGATTGCATCGCTTAGTGATGGAAATTCCGGTCCCAATTACCATCGTTAACCGAGGACTACCTGTACCTCCAAAGATTGCCAACTTCTGATGTAAGGAACATATATCACTGTAGGATATTGGCAGCTAAGGTTTTAACTTAATAGTTGGCAACAAGCAATATATACTCTTACTCTATATTTTAGAGCCTACCACTAGAAAACTGGCTATTCCTAGCCATGGTCACATTTCTCTGTCCATCAGGCACCTGCTATTCTTTTGTAATGCATACAAAAGTTCCTGAATTGGTCTGTGAGGGCAAATCTTGAATAGTGATAGAGGAAAAAAAATATTCCTGCTGTGGATATGTTGTCATAATATTGTTGAGTAACCAGTTTTTAAGTATTCCTTCCCATTCCAGAAAATGTGATTGCTGGAAACCTGCAAGAGGAGAATGATCACTCTTCTTTTTTTCTGTGGAGTTTCTCATTTCTGAGAAATAGGAAATGACGCCAATCTGCATGTAGATTGCAGAGAGAGATTAATTCTCTGCAAGTGCTCAGAAGTATTGTTTATGCCACTCTCAAATATTTTAGGAAAAGATAAACCTATGCCTAATAGGTGGATGAAATAGGAAGAATAATTGCCTTGAATAATTTTGGGAATCCTAGTTTGGCCTGTTATTTGAGAGCTGGTGTTCAGTATTTGATCTGTCTTTAACAACCAGGGTGTTGTAGTGGTGTTAGATTAGAACCAAGGAAGTTGAGGGTCAAGTCCATAGTTAGCCATGGCATCTAACTGGGTGTCTGGGCCAATCACTTTCTGTCTCAGCCCAATCTACCTTACAGTATTGTCATGGGGGTAAAATAAACTGAGTCCTCCCAGGTAAACTGTCTTGAGAAAACACAGGATATGTATCTTAACAGATAAAAATATAAACAAATAAACTATTCTCTTCTGACTAGGATTCACTTGTGCCCAAGGGAGGGCTTTGTACAGTTCTATGCAATATGGTCAAGTCATCAGTAGGCTTCAGACTCATGGTCTTTCTGCCCATATTCACTTATCCCTCACCAGCATAACAGGACCTTTTGGAGACCAGATCTACCATCCTGGAAAATATTACTCCAGCATTAACTCTTAATATTCCTCCTTATCTTTCTAAGGTGATTATAGAACCAATCTCATGCTCTGAGATTGATGAACAGTTTCACTCTAATTATTTTTTTATTCCAAACAAGGAATTTTTCTAGTTCCCAGTTCATCTCAGTCTCAAGGCTCTGTTTTACCCCCTCTAAGTTTTGAATGATCACTATTTGGATTATGTTGTTATTGCTCCAGCAGATACACTAATTTGCTTTGAGAGATTTGAAAGATACATACCTTCGCTGCTATCATACCATACCACCAGCATCATGCCATAAGGATTTATAGTTTCAAGTCTTACCCTTTGGGCTGCTTACAGTACTACATTTGTGTAGAGTTCACACAGCTCACCTATTTCTTCACTTTCAGTAAAATCTCAATTTCAGGCATTACTACTATTATTGTGGGAAATGAAGGGATCTATGCCTAAATATATATTTATATTTATAGATGCAGTGCCCTTGTATGTGAATTCACAGGTAGCCAACTTGATGAACTCCAATGATAGATAAAAAACCAGTTCTTACCGTTATTACCCTAAATTCTGTAGTAGGTGTTACACATTTCATTTGTTTAATGTGAAGTTCAGTTTTCCCCTTATTTTAGCCTTGGATTTATTTTTTAGGGAGTGTTTAGGTGAAGCCCATGAACCTTGCGACTGTGAAACTTGGAAAAACTGGCTGCAGAAGATAACAGAAATGAAACCTGAAGAGCGTAAGAATGGCCATTGTGTGTTCTTTTGTTTATTTTATAGAAACACTATGTGATGTGTCATAAGACTTACGTACTAGTATAAAGGAATAGCCTGTAGCTAAATTTTCAGAGCTTGATAGATTTAGGACAATGCAAACAGGTTAGTGTGAGTGATGAGGAAACCTGCAGTTTCTCAAATCTGTCCAGTTATGCACAAAGCAGCAGAAGAAATGAATTTATCTTGACCAGTTGGGCTATATGCATACTGAGTTTCCAAAATTTTCAGGAACTGAATTTCTGAGTTGAGTATTTGTGTATCTGGTTTGGGACTTGCAGATTTAAAATAAATACCCACTGCAGTCATAGCAAACAGTAAAGGTTCATTTCAAGTTCTCCCACATTCTAGAAGAGTGATTATTATTATTGTTGTTATTACTGTATATTTTATTAAACATTTTAAGAAAGGAAAAAGAGAAAAGAGAAAAAGGCAAAAAAAGAAAAAAAACAAAGTAAATCAACAGGAAATTTACGAACATCATAGAATTAAATAACACTAAATTTGTTAGGTAACAATTTTCAATATTTCATTCGTTAGTTTTTCATAAATATCTTACATTATTTTTAAATTTTCAGTTCATTATTGAAATCCAAGTAATATGTAAATAATAACAGCAATAATCTGTACGGTATAAATTATGAAGTAAGATAAAGAATTACAGTAAATTTTGTCTGAACAGTGAGAGATCTATCCTTACTGTATTTAACAGATCACTGAAAATTACAACATTAATACTTTATGTTAAGAGAAACCAAAATTTCAGAGATGGTACAAACCACATGAAATTATAATCTCAAATGGTTTTTAAATTCATTTAAATTCTGTGTCAGATTTACCTTTGAAATACGAAGTTTCTTTGGATACTGAGGCATACTTCCACAAGTGGGATTTTCAGTGAGTTGATTTTTTTTTAAATGTTATGTTACAAACTTGAAAAATTAGGAAATACAGTGATGTTTTGTTTTTAAGGAAATGTTACCTGAGCATTATGTGCACATATTGTTTTTGTTTCCCTCTTCAAAGTTGTGGGAGTTAGTGAAGCTTATGAAGATGCTGCTAACTGTTTATGGTTACTCACAAACTCCAAACCATGTGCTAACTGTAAATCTCCCATTCAGAAAAATGAGGGATGCAACCACATGCAGTGTGCAAAGGTAAGCAAATATTACTGAAACAATGCTATATTTTAAATCGTGTGTGTGTGGGACTGTACATTTCTAGAAGCTGGATTCATAATACCCTGACAAAAAGCAACCTAAACATAGAATCAAAAACCTATAATGTTACATAGAATTCAGCCTATTTTTTAAATTAAACCTTGACAACACAGATTAATATTCATAATTCCCTCCATTACACTGATAGAGTCAATTCATAAACAGAAAGTGAACATCTATCTAAATCCAAGATTTTAAATTTGGGATTGCTCTGGCCTTCCAGTACTGAAGGTTAATTTTTTTGCTACAAAATAAGCTTGTTAAATCCATAACTCTTCATGTAGTGATACATTCCAGATCTTTAGTTTAAAATTCAAAAGTACATTCATATTCTTAAATCTTCACGTCACCATACTAGCAATCTTATGAATATAAAACATTAGTAGAGTAAACCAATATCATATGAGTAAAATGTCTCATCCATTTTGCACTTCCAGCATAAAGGAATTAATTTCTGTTCCTTTTCAAACATTCTCTGGGGAGTCCAATAAATATGTAAAGTAATCATTTATTGAATTAATCTCACCTTAAGATCATAAGACATACATATTGTAGTAATTTTTAAGACCCTTTGCCACTTATTTATTGATATAGGATATCACAATTCCTTTCTCCAGAGTTTGCAAATAATTAATATTCACCTTAGCAATATTCTTCAATGAATATTATTCATTGAATATTATTCATTGAAAAGTATTGTAGGTTTTATGATTAAATAAATAATCAATTTTCATATCCATGCTACTCAGCACAGGACTTGGGCGATATACATAATTAGTTACAGCAGTAGATCAGCAAAAACCACATAATAAAACAAAATATAAAAACATATTCCAAATGAAGAACATAAAAACACATAAGTGCCAAGGGAAAAAACCTTATCCATGGGATACGCCACTTCTAGACCCAATGTCTAAGGGAAAAAAACTCAGAAGGTATGTTTAATGCTTTCCAAAAGGCAGGCATGGTTGGGCCCAACCATATTTTAGGGGGGGATGCTGTTCCAAAGGGCAACATTTTTCTAAATCACTTTGTTTGTTTGTTTGTTTGTTTATTTGAATTTATCCCCGCCCATCTCTACCATGGTAGACTCTGGGCGGTTTACAATCACAATATATAAAAAGTTAAAAAACTATACATTTAAAAACTACTATAAAAATAAAAAAAATCAAAATCCAAAAGATGGTATGTTCTTAAAAGGAGGATATTACTAAGCTAACCACCCCCAGGAGGAACTATTAGTTCCTTTGTTCCAGGCAAGGCGGCAGAACCAGGTCTTTAAAGACTTCCTGAAGGCCAGAAGCGAGGGTGCCCGTCTCGCCTCAGGGGGCAAGTTATTCCATAGGGCGGGTGCTATCGCAGAGAAGGCACGCCTCCTGGACCCCGCTAGATGGAATTCTTTTGATGATGGGATCCGAAGCATGCCCTCCCTGCATGATCGGGTGGGGCGGGTAGATGTGATCGAGATAAGACGGTCCCTCAAATACCCTGGTCCCATGCCATGTAGGGCTTTAAAGGTGATAACCAACACCTTGAATTGGATCCGAAAGCAGACTGGTACCCAATGCAGCTCACAGAGTAGCGGTGTTACATGTGCTGATCTTATAGCACCCAGAACTACCCGTGCAGCCGCATTCTGGACCAGCTGAAGCTTCCGGATACTCTTCAAGGGTAGCCCCATGTAGAGCGCATTGCAGTAATCTATATGGGAGATGACAAGGGCATGAGTGACTGTTATAGATAATAATAATTCTGAATTATTAGTTAATAATTTATCAGTTTTATACTTTGCTAAAGAGTTGATAAAGAGATATTGTTGAAGACATCATAATAGATATATTTCCATTTGTAATAACCCTAGCAGAAGGGATAGAATACCACATGTTGATCCAGCTGATAAAAACCAGAAGAAATCTATATTGAACAAAATTTCTTCCAAAAATTTCTACTCTACCACATCAAAAGCCTTTTCTGCATCCAGCTATTCCACCACACTACTGCACTTTTTCAGACTACATAGGCAAGATATGAATTAATAATCTACAGTATATTATCAGAACTTGACAACCTTTTATAAAACTAGATTGTGCAGAATAGATCATATCCTCGATAATTTACTTTCCAGTGCTGCTGTCAGTATTGTATCAACATTTAGTAAAGAAATTTCACCAATTGGCAGGGTCTTTACCAGCCTTCAAAATTATAGCTAAATAGGCTTCACGGTAGGAGGCAAAAGCAAAGCATTATTTGAAAAGACATCATTAATATCCTCCAGTAATACAGAGAATAGAAAACAGTGTATCTTTTATACCATTGTTAAGATAATTATCCAGACTTGGCAGTTTTCCTCTTTTCATGGATTTAATGGTACCAATCATTTCTTGGAGAGATACATGTGCAGCTAAATATGCAGCTTGATCATACTTGATCTTAGGAAAAGCTATATTGCGTTAAAAAAATCATTAATTTTTTCCTGTTACTTCTGATACAGCATTATACAGTAAAGAGTAGAAGATGTAAAACTGTTTATTTATTCAATCAATCACTGTATATATTACTATTATATTATTAAATTGCTGCAGTTGTTTCAGCCAAGAGGCTAATGCCAAGCTTTTCACAATGTTTTCAGCATCTTTGCTTTGTACACTTCAAGGGAATTAAGATCCTGTTTAGCATTCATAAAAAATATGTAGTGTAGTGTAGTGTAGAATTTAGTGTAGTGGCGTGGCGTGGCGGCTCAGCGGGTAAGACACCAGGCTTGATCGGAAGATCGCAAGTTCGGAGGTTCGAATCCCTAGCCCTGCGTGCGGAGTGAGCTCCCGCACTCGCCCCAGCTCTTGCCAACCTAGCAATTCGAAAGCAAGCAAATGCAAGTAGATTAATAGGTACCACTTCGGTGGGTAGGTAACAGCGTTCCACGTGCGTCATGCGGCCACATGACCGTGGAAGCGTCTTCGGACAACACTGACTCTTCGGCTAACAAACGGAGATTAACAACCGGTCCCTAGAGTCGGACACGACTGCACAAATGTGCGGGGGGAACCTTTACCTTACTTAGTGTAGTGAGTATAGTATAGTATAGTATAGTATAGTATAGTATAGTATAGTATAGTATAGTATAGTATAGTATAGTATAGTATAGTCCATGATACTGTAGTAAAGGTAAAGGTTCCCCCTGCACAGTTGTGCAGTCGTGTCCGACTCTAGGGGCCGGTGCTCATCTCCGTTTGTTAGCCAAAGAGCCAGCGTTGTCCGAAGACGCTTCCACGGTCATGTGGCCGCATGACACACGCGGAACGCTATTACCTACCCACCAAAGTGGTACCTATTAATCTACTTGCATTTGCATGCTTTCGAATTGCTAGGTTGGCAAGAGCTGGAGCTAGTGCGGGAGCTCACTCCGCACGTAGGGCTAGGGATTCGATCCTCCGAACTTGTGATCTTCCGATCGACAAGCCTGGCATCTTACCCGCTGAGCCACCACGCCCCTAACCATGGTACTGTATATGTACTGAAATTGTTTAACTTTTTTTTCACAGATTTTCTTATTTAATTTTAGATTGCAAATCTTTGACATAACCAAGATAAAAATAGTTCTCTTTCCCCTTTTCTAGTGTAAATATGATTTCTGTTGGATATGCCTTGAAGAATGGAAAAAACATAGTTCTTCCACTGGAGGATATTATAGATGTACTCGCTATGAAGTAATTCAACATGTAGAAGAACAATCTAAGGAAATGACAGCAGAGGTAAGAAACTGACTTATTTTCAGGAATAGATTGCTATTATCATCATCACATGTTGTTTTTCTCTTTTTCTGTTTTTGAATAAGGCTGGTTCACACTTTGTGCTAAACTGTGTTTGTTTAACTCTGGTTAGCTAAATGTACCATGTTCAGCTGACATATTTTCCTAAAATGATGTGTGAACCTAACTTTAAAAAGTAATTTTGTTACCTAAATATTCATCATCCATCTATCTGTTTCCAAAATATATAATAGCCTCATAAAGATTCTTCATCCATATCTTCTGTGCATATCAGAAGTTTGGGCAAAGGTCAAACTCAGCAGTGATTGAAAGCCAGCCAGATTTTCAATCAGTATTCAGCATTTAAGGTACAAAAAGCAGATGTGAAGTGAAAGATCAAAGCCTTTCTTGGTGAATAACAGGAACTAAATCATGTTTTTGAAAATCTGTTTCAAATGAGAGCCAGAACATAATTTAGGTAAAGGTAGAGGTTTTGCCCTGCACAGTCGTGTCCGACTCTAGGGGGCGGTGCTCATCTCCGTTTGTTAGCCGAAGAGCCAATGTTGTTCGAAGACGCTTCCGTGGTCATGTGGCCGGCATGACACGCGCGGAACGCTGTTGCCATCCCACCAAAGTGGTACCTATTTATCTACTTGCATTTGCATGCTTTCGAATTGCTAGGTTGGCAAGAGCTGGGGCGAGTGCGGGAGCTCACTCCGTCACGCGGTGCTCGGGTCTCGAACCGCTGACCTTCCGATCGACAAGCCTGGCGTCTTAACCACTGAGCCATCGCGCCCCCTACATCATTTACCAATAACAAAATTTGATTTACTGGTTCATAATAAAAGTTGCATTACTTTGACTTTTTAAAAAAAAAAAAAAAAACTAATGCTGCAGCTCATTCACTGCAGCCTGGGAGTATTAGTATACATTTTGAGTTTATTAAAGTGTCCTGCCATCTACATTATATTAAAAGCAGCAATATGGGAAGGAGGTGGAGGAGGCTTGTGCCTTAAGGCTCCTGCCCACTATATTGGACTACAAACGGGGGGGGGGGGGACGACCTGCATTTTTGTAGTCAGCAAGATGCCTCTTATAAAGTATTGTGTTCAGCCAGAATCTCTGGTTAGTAAATAGATGAGGCCTAACCTGATCTTTTATTTAGAACATCCCTTTTATAATTATGGAATCAGTATGGAACTGCTATTCCCTGCCACATGCTATTATCCATCTCATCTTAGAATGGGGTGAGTATTGTATCCAGACAGACTCAACAGATTTTTGGCCTCATTTGACTTTTAAAATCCAAAGTATAATTTAATAGAACACTTGCAGTGTGTTGTGAGTTTCTCTGATTCAAAATTGTTATATAAATTTCTTGAAGCTCTAACTATTTTGACTGTTGAATTCAGAGTTGGACTAAGAGATGACTTATTTATTTGTGCAATATTCATTATTGTTTTGTGAGTATATCTCAATTGTTCACAATTTAAGGATTCCTGGAATCTTTGCTTATGAGGGTAAAATTAAAATTAAAATCAGCTAACTTTTTTTTCTCCTATTTTTTACCATTTTTTTTCAGGCTGAAAAGAAACACAAAAGATTTCAAGAACTTGATAGATTTATGCACTATTACACAAGGTTTAAGAACCATGAGCTCAGCTATCAAGTATGATTACAAATAGTTGTGTTAAATCATTTTTCATTCATTCAAAATACAGGGTTTTCATATTTTCTTCATTTTATTTCTTTCCTTTTAGTTAGAACAGCGCCTTCTCAAAACAGCCAAAGAAAAGATGGAGCAGCTGAGTAGAGCTCTTGGTGGACGTAAGTGGCTCGGTATTTTCTAGAATACATTCTGGGATTCAGAATAATGGCCTTGTATTAAAGTCTCTGATTTAATTATTTCTGCCAGCTATTTTTGATTAATGATTTAACACATTATATTAAATATAATGTGGCATTGGGTTTTTTGGGCGTGTTTAAAAACATGTTTAAAAACTCCCTAGAGTCGGACACGACTGCACAAATGTGCGGGGGGAACCTTTACCTTTTACCTAAAAACATGTCATATCCTCTGCCACAAAATTTTAACAACTAATTCCCTCCTCCTAAATTCCTCTCTGATATACAATATACTGGTGTCAAATTGATGCTTACTTTCCTGCACTTCTCTTTGCATTGATGCTTCAATCTGAACAGAATCCAAACTATTTTTGCACAGAAAAATACTCCCTTTGATATATTTAAGGAGGTATTGTTCTCTGGATACATCTGTCCTTTTAAAGACAAGGTGAAGGATTTTCTTGTGTGTCCATCACAATTACAGGTAGTCCTCGCTTAACGACCATAATTGAGACCGGAATTTCAGTAGCTAAGTGAAGCAGTCATTAAGTGAATCCAGCCTGATTTTATGGCCTTTTTCGCAACGGTCATTAAGCGAATCACCACAGTCGTTAAGCAAACCACATGGTTGTTAAGTGAATCATGCGGTTCCCCATTGATTTTGCTTGCTAGAAGTCGGCCGGGAAGGTCAAAAATTGCGATCACGTGCTGCGATGGTCATAAATGCAAACCAGTTGCCAAGTGCCCAAATCGTGATCATGTGACCACAGGGACGCTGAGATGGTTGTAAGTGTGAGCACCAGTTGTATGTCGTTTTTTTCAGCACCATCGTAAGTCTGAACCGTCACTAAATTAATGGTCATTAAGTGAGGACTACCTGTATACATTACGTGTAGATATGAAGAAAGGCATTTTTAGCTGTAGTGCTGTGGTTGCTTTCATTTCACTCCCAGGTGAAGTTTTGGATGTTTACCAAAGCTTTTGGTTTCAATGACAGCAGCTCAGAACTTACTCTGTTTCTGTGTAGGTTGTTTATTATTTTATATAGTAGTTGTTAATGTTTTGCCTTTCATTTACTGCTATAGGAAGAGTTATAAATATTTGAATGAAGAAATAAAACATTTCTTTCTTAGGAGTAGAATTGGAATTTAAAACTTATCCACTCAAAAATTTCTTCATTGAACTCAAATCTATGTGGTCTTGGGGTGTTTTTTAACGCATTTCTGAATCTGTTTCCGTGGCTGAAGATTCTGCTATGTGTAATCTGTTTCTGTGCTTGTACTTTTAAAAACATTAACTTAATAGCAAGTCATTAAAAGAATGAACAATAGTATGTAGTTTGAGGTATTAATAGAAAAATTAGAATTCTACTGTATATCCATAAGAATTACTTATTTTCCAGTTACAGAGTACCAGTTATCATGTTTATGTCTCCTTGAAATATCTAGGATTAATTTGCTTTGCATTTGGATGGCTATCATAATCTAGTTTTACTAACTGTAGAAATCTGAATATAGTCAACCAGTACATTTGAAAAGATTTTTTTTAATTTGAAGTCGAGGCTGAGAAACAGTTCTAATTTTACACAATATAATAGTTTTTGTTTAATTCAGGAGAAACCCTATGCTTGTTGAAATAGTTGTTTCAGCAGCCGGGAAAGTAAACATTACTTGCAATACCTGAACTTGTCTTGCAGCAGAAGGAAGTTGTCCTGATACCACATTCATTGAAGATGCAGTACAAGAACTCCTCAAAACCCGACGTATTTTGAAGTGTTCTTACCCTTATGGATTCTTTCTAGAACCAAAAAGCACAAAGAAAGAAATATTTGAACTGATGCAGGTAAATGATTCCCTTGTGGTGGCCCTTGTTCTGCAGTTCTTCTTTGTCAAGATTCAGATGTATGGGTTCTGTGCCTGCATAGCCAATACAGAAAATAGCAAGTCCTATGGGGTTTTTTTGCAGGTGTGCTACACCAACACACTATATATAGGTGATGTACTATGTGAAGTATGCATTTAAGTGGGGCTCCCAACGAAATCTTCACTATTCTTCTGATTGCCACAGCAGTACCCTTATCAGTTATTTCCCTTTCAGCATCTTTGCATCATATTGTGGATGTGCCCAATAATTCTAGGCCTGCATTGTGTTTTGCCGACTTTTTATAAAATACTAGAAAAACAGTGGGTTTTGTTTGTTCAATCAAAGGGCATGTTGTAAGCTTATAGCCACACAATCAGGTCCTTACTATTAAGTTAAGTTAAGTTAATTTCAAAGGAATCACGCTTATTAGACTCTTGGGGTGTTCTCTGCCATTTTAGAAGTCAAAGGATTTTCTATTCTGTTGCTGGTATGGTAAGATAGGCATTCTTGCATGTGCTGTAATGCTTCCTGCTAAAGCGGATTATATAGTTATAAAATAAAAAGCCATAGGAATCTCCAGTTTTTCACTGTAACCATAGTTAATTTTAGATGTATCCCTAACCATTGTAACAGGAAATAGGAAAGGTATGTATTTGTATTTGTCTTCATCAGTGATATGTAGCAGGCACTTTTTATGATGTATATTGGTCATATGCTGGAAATTACACAATTTTTCATCCTATAAAGTGTTGGTATAGGTATTATTTTCTATTATAGACAGACCTTGAAATGGTTACAGAAGATCTTGCTCAGAAAGTGAACAGACCTTACCTTCGTACTCCTCGCCATAAAATCATCCGGGCAGCTTGCCTTGTTCAACAGAAGAGGCAAGAGTTCTTGGCCTCTGTAGCCCGTGGAGTTGCTCCTGCTGATTCTCCAGAAGCTCCAAGGCGCAGGTAATCCCATAAAATAGAGGTTTGCACCCCAAAAGAAGTACATTTTATAACTACCAAGCTTGGTAAGCCTGCCTTACAACCTTGTTTGATGAGAGTAGGGCACAGCAAACTGGTGATGTCCAGTTGTTTTCGACTGCAACTCCTTACATTCTCTTAAACATTGCCCATGCTAGCTGAGCTGATGAGAGTTGAAGTTGAAACATCTGGAAGGCATCAGGTTGCCTATCCGTGACCTAGAAAAATAGAGCAAACAGTTCTCACAGGTTTGCTTTGAATTTATTTTTATTTATTTTTCCAATTTCTATCACTGCCCATCTCCCCCGAAAGGGGGACTGGGCGGTTTACAATGAAATCAGCAAGCCTGGTCCCATGTCATGTAGGGCTTTAAAGGTTATAACCAACACCTTGAATTGGACCCGGAAGCATATTGGCACCCAGTGTAGCTGGCGCAGCAGAGGTGTCACATGTGCCGATCTTGGGGCACCAATAACCATGCGTGCAGCCGCATTCTGGACCAGCTGAAGCTTCCAGATACTCTTCAAGGGTAGCCCCATGTAGAGCGCATTGCAATAGTCTATATGGGAGATGACCAGGGCATGAGTGACCGTTCGGAGGGCTTCCCGATCCAGGAAAGGGCATAACTGGCGCACAACACGGAGTTGCGCAAAGGCCCTTCTGGCAACGACTGCCACCTGTTCTTCGAGCAGGCGTCATGAGTCCAGAAGGACCCCCAGATTCTGCACTGGGTCTGAATGGGGTAGTGCAACCCCATCCAGGACCAGAGATGACAACTTCCTGGATCCAGAGGAGCCATCAACCCACAGCCACTCCGTCTTACCAGGGTTCAGCCAAAGCCTGTTGTTCCCCATCCAGACCCCCACAGCCCCCAGGCACTGAGAAAGGGCAGCCACCACATCACTTACCTCCCCCAGGATGGAGATATATAATTGAGTATCATTGGCATGTTGATGATACCTCATCCCGTGGTGATAGATGATCTCACCCAGTGGTTTCATGTAGATACTAAATAGGAGAGGGTTGAGAACCAAGCCCTGCAGCACCCCACAAAGGAGGGGTTGAGGGTTGGATCTCTCATCTATTACCACCGATTAGGATCCGCCCTGGAGGAAGGAGGTGAACCAGCGCAAAACTACGCCGCCCACCCCCATCTCCCTGAGCCATCCCAAAAGGATACCATGGTTGATGATATCAAAAGCCGCTGAGAGGTCGAGAAGAGCCAGGATGGATGGCATTCCCTCCATCCCGCTCCCGCCAGAGATCATCCATAAGTGCACCAATGCAGTCTCCACCCCATATCCCGGCCTGAAACCTGACTGGAAGGGGTCTAGATAATCCGTGTCATCCAAAATCCTCTGGAGCTGTAATGCCACCACTTTCTCAACCACCTTCCCCAAAAAGGGGAGGTGGGAGACAGGATGAAAATTGTCCAATACAGTAGGGTCCAGTGATGGTTTCTTGAGGAGGGGGTGCAGCAGTGCCTCCTTGAAAGCAGCTGGGAACACCCCCTCCCCCAAGGATGTATTAACCATTGCCTGTACCCAACCACATGTCACCTCCCGGGCTGCCTTCCACAGCCAGGAAGGGCATGGGTCTAGATGACATGTGGTGGCCTTTACAGCCTGGAGGATCCTGTCCATTTCCTTAGGTCCAACAGGATCCAACTGTTCCCAGATAACAGGGTAAGAACATTCCCTCAGCATCTCCCCAGACTGTGCTTCACGCTTATAGTCCAACTTGGAATGGATCAGAGCGATTTTATCCTGCAGATGCTCAGAAAACTCCTCCGCATGGACCTGTAGGTGGGTCACTGACTCCACCTTACCTAAGAGAGATCAAGTAATCCTAAACAGGGCCGTCAGGTGGCATATACATAAAATGTATATGGAGATATCTCCACTTACTGTATATGTACTGTGTTATGAAGCACAGAATTCTATTTGTTGCCTTTGGGATAGCTGATCTTTTTCATGAGTACAGAATCATGCCAATAGCAGGAATTAGAGCCCTGTGGAGTTTGGTAAATATGCTAGATATTCTGGCTAACTTATTAATTGCCCCGACCCTGCTGGCCTTTCACAGGGCACTAAAAACCTGGCTTTGCCATCGAGCCTGGGGCCCTGATAGCATGAGTGAGCCCGTGTCATGGCTTGTTTGAGTGTTTGTGAGTCTTCTCGGCTGCTATTTTTATGTCATTTTTGTTGTTTTTAACTCTGGTTGGGTTTTGCTCTATTTTAATTGTGAACCACCGCTCAAACTCATGTATATGAGATGGGTAGCCTATAAATGTAATAAATAAATAAATTTTATTGCCATAGTAAATGAACATTTTATACCAAATGTTGATTATAGGGGAAGGGAATAGGTAACTTCTATTTTTTATTTTATTTTTTATATTGTGTATTTTATGCATTTTATTTATTTTATTATAAGCTGCCTAGATTCACATATGTGAGATGGGCAGCTGTATAAATGAAATAAATAAATGAGAAGGTAGTATCTTAGGAACAGAATTACAGATGAAAATTAATCGTGATGACAGAGAAAACTTGATACACATTTAAATAAAAAACAAAAAATTGTTTCCACAAGATTATCCTTAATATGTTCTTCTTGAACTGGTTCAGAGAAGAATATTTCAACCGCTCATTGTCAGCATAAGGCATAGAAGGTTGAATTGTAATTTTTGGTGTTTCTAATATTGCATTAGACTGTCTCAGGTTCTCAGTGTGGTCATTAAGTATATCCAACTCTAATTGAGTGTGTAGGGTATACCTTTTCCCGAGGCATTAGCAGAAAATTCAAGAGATGGAACAGCCATTTTCCCCCAAGAACAAAAAAACCCTGACCTTGCTTGCCTCCAAGAAAGCAGGAAGTAAGGCTGAATGTTATTGAATTGTTTGGTTCCACCCCCTCCCCACCCCAGCCATTAGAATTTAGTTTTAATTGTTCTGCTATTTTAATCCTTCTTAGCTACCCAGAGCAGTGGTGGCCAGGAAAGTTGAAATTATAAATAAATACATTATAATTGTTGTTGCTATTGCCCAGGTAGGAAGCAGCACCTAGCTAATGGCGCCTGAATTGAAAACGTTGGGTGGAGTGGGGTTGGGTGGGATATGTTTTTGTCTCCATGCAATGAATGAATGACTGTTTAGATTGATAATTTGAAATCTTGAGCATTTTTGTTCTTTTTTTGGCTTACTAATACTATTAAAATTATATGAATAGCTAATTAGCAAATTACTTTTCAATTTGTCTGGTTGGAAAGGATTGTTCATAGTTAATTCTGTCCTCCAATAACAAAGTATGTTTAATTTATAGCTTTGCTGGTGGAACATGGGATTGGGAATATTTAGGATTTGCATCCCCTGAGGTAATTTTTGTCATTTTTAATTATATAAATTTGCTTATTAGAGAAATGATGAAGGAATTTCACTTTGCATGAATAGCTTCCCAATGTTGTTTCAAATTGTACAAAAGCTTGCAAGGTGTGGATGGGCTTTCTATTTTTGTAGCTTTAAAATGCAAGGAAATATTTTTTCTATCCAATGGTGAATATATTACAGACGAATTTCTGCCCTGGAGGGTTTGATCAGGCATCCTATCCTGGTCTTCCAGATTCTCCAGGTCTGCTTGAGCTGTGGCAGGGCAGACGGTGATAACTGTCACACCTGAAATAGAATTTTGAACTTAGTTAAACAAGGGAGAGCAATTCTGTTCCATCCCTTGCAAACAAAGCTCCCTTCTTGCTCCTTATTGTCAGAAAAGGAAAGCTGCATGTAAGGTTGTCATGGGCAGAGCACCCTTGTCAACAGTGTACCACAAAATGGCAGTTGCTGTTGCTATTGTTTACTGATCCAGCTCCTAAATTGAGATTAGTATTTAGCTATGCCATTGGTACACTGTTTTCATTTTTTCCCCTTTTGATGCTTCTTAATTGGCTACAGTCTTGCTTGTAGTTGTATGTATTTAAGGATCTTCCCTTTTAATGAAATTCATATATAATTTGAGTGTAAATATGTGCCTGTAAGACAATTTTTAACCTTTCTCTGCACAAGCATTGGATCACAGAGAAAAATCATAAAAGCTAGTTCTAAAATTGTATCAGATAAGCCAGAGCAGTTTAATTCACTTTTTGTATTTTCCTCAGTTAATAAAAGCATGGAAACATATTTTTACACCTATTGTATGATGAGCCAGTTTGGTCTAGTGGTTAAGGTGCTGGGCTAGAAACCAGGAGACTGTGAGTTCTAGTCCCGCCTTAGGCATGAAAGCCGGCTGGGTGACCTTGGGCCAGTCACTCACTCTCAGCCCAACTCACCTCACAGGGTGGTGGTTGTGGGGAAAATAGGAGGAGGAAGGAGTATTTGGTATGTTTGCTGCCTTGAGTTATTTATAAAAATAATAAAGGCGGGATAAAAATTAATTGAATGAATGAATGAATGAATGAAAAAGAAAGAAAGAAAGAAAGAAAGAAAGAAAGAAAGAAAGAAAGAAAGAAAGAAAGAAAGATAGATAGATCAAGCTTTTTATCTTTCTTTGTCGTCTTGGTGCCTCACCTGAATATCCCCATCCCAGCATGCAAGCTCCTGGCTATAGTTTCTACCCATCTCCTTGGCAGTTTATTTTTTACTGCAAAATAAGCAATTGCATCTGGATTCTTCTCAGAGAGCATATGTTTCTTCTTGCTTTCCATTGTTGACAACATTTTTACAGTTTTTCTAGTTTTATGCTTGTAAATCTTTTCTTTTTTAAAATTTATTGTCTGCTCTGCATGCAGCTTTGAGCTCCACTCTACCCCACCCCTCACCATTCAGGAGACTGCAGAGTTCATGGCATATAAAGTAGCCTTCAGTAAATATTCTGAGTATGGTGGAAAATTGCCACCTGTTGGCAGACAATCTCTTCGTCTCATCTGTCTTGTGCACATTGCCAGTACTTCATTAAACAAGCTTGGAGGAATTGTATTTCTCACCTGAAAGTGGGGATGGATCATGGTTATGGCAATGCCATTGACCTCTTCTGTGGAGTTGTAATTGATACCATTTATTTTGGAATTGAGCATTTATTTCTTTTTTTATATATAATTTTATTTAAAGTTTTTAAAAGGAAGATAAAAACTAATACAAACCAATATAAAATAAGGAAAAAAAAGAAAGAAATCAAAGAGAAAGCTAAAAAGTGCAAGAAAGGGAAAAAAAGGAATATAGAAAAGAAAGAAAAAAGATGCAAAGAAGTGGCTTCCGATCTTCTTTATGGCAGTTATAAGTACAAGGAGAAATTTACCTCTTACTCTTTGGTTACAACATAACTCTTCTTTCTATAATCTAGCCTGTCTAATCATCAGAACCATAAATCATAAGTTCATTTTTTTCTGTTTTACGCAAAAAGTCCATAAGGAGTTTCCAGTCAGCAATAAACATAGATATTGTCTTTTCTCTGATCAAAGAAGTAAATTGGGCCATCTCAGCAAGTTCCATCATCTTCACTAACCATTCCTCCATTGTGGGTAGTGCCAAATCTTTCCATCTTTGTATATACAATAATCTCGCTGCAGTTACCATGTACAAAAACAAAGTTCCATGACTTTTCCAACTGTTTGTCCATCTATCCCAAAAGAAAGACCTCTGGTCTCAGTTGTGTATTAATCTTTAAAATCCTCTAAATAAGTGTGTGTATTTGAATCCAAAATTTTCTAATTTTTTTACACATCCACCAAGCATGATAAAATATCCCTTCTTGTTGTTCACATTTCCAACATAAATTTGAAGTGCCTTTATACATTCTAGACAATTTCTCTTGTGACATATACCAACAGTACATCATTTTATAAAAGTTATCTTTAAGATCATAACAGTGTAAATTTCAATCCTTTCAACCTCATATTTTCATATTGTTCCATCTGTATATTATAACCAAACTTTTCAGCCCACTTTATTATACATTTTTTCACTTCTTCTTCTGTTTCAAATTTTAATAAAAGTTTATAAGGTAAGGTAAGGTTTCCCCTTCCAGTCGTAACCGACTCTAGGGGGTGGCGCTCATCTCTGATTCTAGGCCGAGGTAGCCAGCGTTGTCCATAGACATTCTTTCTATGTTCTGAAGTCTCTGAATATACCAGAGAGCAGGATAAATTTGGTTCACCCTTCAAATGCAAGGCCTCAGCCTCCTGTAGTTTTAACAGTGACAGTCAAACTCCATTTTTAGCAGTTAAACTTGTTTCTGGGAATCACAAGAGTTGGTGTTGGACAGGGAAATCTTAGAATGGCACACACTATTTTCAACTGCTGAAAAAATTATATGTGCTTACTTAAGATCAGAGTTTAATATTTCATCCCAACAAATCATTCCTTCAGCTACCAGCATGAATCATTCCGCTGATTTCTTTTCAAAGGAAGTTATGAAAATTCTGGCTGCAGCCTGAAAGGCACTATTACTCATATGCAGCCAACTGGACCAGTTAGTCCATCTTTGTTTCTGATCTAGTTATGGAGCTGTGAATTATTTTCTACAGCCTGTATTTCAGTATTTATTTTGCCTACCTTTTAAGAATCTTTTATTTCTTTTGGGTTTATGCTTTGGCTCTTCATGCTTCAGTGGACTTTGATTTTATACATCATCTATACTCTCCCCACCACCGTTTCCCTACTACAGTACTAATCTAGAGTCTTCCCTTGTTCTTTCTTGTTTGACCAGTGAAACCTGTATCTGTGAATATAATCTCATTAATTTAAGGTTCCGTGGTGGTGGTGGTGGCGGCTAGTCAGTTGTGTGCCCTTACGAGTTGGTCACCCCTATCTCTACCTCTACAAGAACTAGACAGTATTGACTTTATACAATGTTTCTTCACAAACTTGTTTCTGCTTCCTATTAACCATTTGTCTTGCCTACATCATACATACCCTTCTACACCATGCCCTATGCATTCATATAGCATTGGATTTCTTTGTGGATTGTACTACTTCCATCTGTGATTCCCATTGCCTATTTATATGCTACCAAGGTTGGACTTCCTAACCTTACACCAGCATTTTGCAAAGTGAGTGTCTGCCACCCTCTTGCCTACCACCTTACAAGCAGAGATCTTCTTCTGGTAGAAATTTTTACCAGAATCGTTTTCTCTTCACCGGGCTTATGTAAAGTTGCCACTTGATTAGAACCTACATTCCTCATTCAGCATTATTGCTGAGACATCACAGAAACAAAATTTGAGCAGGTAGTGCTCTTTTGTTCTTACATGATTAGACATATACTCCTATCTCTGTTGATGTAAGCTTGTTACTTACCTTTATGAATGAACCGCAGAGACTATGGAGTAAAAAGACAGATCATTTACCTCTGACTGTACTTCTTCAAGTGGTCATCTATGGAGTCACTCTCCTCTATTGATGCGTCAAATTTAAGGACTCATTTTTTCTCAAAGGCTAAGCCAATTTTGGGAAACTGAGGGAATAGGTGGAAACTATGATCAGGTGTACCCACTTGGTGGTGAGTGCTTCCAGCCAAAAAGACCCCTGCAACCCTGACATGGGCACTATGTAGGAGCACTACTCCCATGTGTGAAAGCATAGATGACTGCTCAGAGAATCACAGATAAGAAACGTGCCCTTTTTATCTTTGGCATTTTGTTTTTGATTTATGCCTTATAAATAGTACCATCATTTGTATGAATGAATTGACCATACTGTTGCAAGATAGCACAGTGGATTGAATAAAAACTGGGAGAATGAACAGCAAGGAAACACCATCCATGTAGCTATGAGAGCCCAATGATCCCAGCCTAATCTGCCATTAGCAGATATAAAAGAGTGAACAAAATGAAAAGGGAATGAAAAATTAATCTTGCCAATTCCAGGCAAGTAAAATATAAATATGTTGTTCTACAGAAGTAGGAGTTGATTACCCGTGGGATAGAGAGGAAAGTTTTTTTTTTTCTTCAACCCTTCCTTTAGGATTGTTTTACTTTGTGATTTATACAATTTCATATACTTATGTATATTTCCTTTTTTATTGTCACTGGATATGCTTGCAAGACTATAGTTTGCTTCTGATAGTCAAATTAACTGGCTGGCTTTTTTCCAATAATTCAATGTTTGCAATAAAACATTTTAATTATTAGAAATCAGTGAATATTATTTGAAGTTTGCACTGCTGTATCACTGGTATGAGAGAAATTAGTGATTTTTATTTGAGAGTTTACCTCTTTATTATATAATGCTAAACAGTGAAACTACTGCTTTACAGAAACTTTATCAATGTTTAACTAAGATGAGAACATTAAGAAAAATTTGAAGTAAGATAGTAAAAAAAAACCACCTTAGCAGCATTAGATGAAAAAGTTGTCTAGTTCAGAACTCTTATCATTGACTGGGCCAACATTTTTTTTCCCAAGAAACTCTTATGAACTATTTCATGCAGTTTATATCACCATCAGTATCTCATGCTGATATTATTTAGAAATAATAACCATTATTAAAGCATACACTATATGTACAGTCTTTTCAAAAAGGAACCCATCCATTAGCCATCACAGTCTGAAGTCACGGATTTAATTAAATTAGTTATGCTTATATGAAACATATACTGTTTTGACCAAGTAATAAATGTTGCTGGGTGACTGATACCTTACATCTACTCAGAAATGTACCATTGAGGTCCATTGCAATTATGTACTGTATGTGTGCTCAAGTTTGCAGCCAGTGTTCTTGATTTTTGAAATAATGAGTACTTTGTCAATTAGGACTACGTGCACTTCAAAAGTAATTTGGGCTGTTGATTTCTGTGGTCCCTCAAAAAACAAGAAAAAGCATAACAAGTAATTCGACTGTGAGCCTGTTCACTTTGAACAAAAATATCCCAGGATTACACAGAACTATAAACCAAGGATTTTATTCACATTACATGATAGGCAGAAGATGGAAAAATACGCTGATTAGATCAATTGAACATTGTTTCCAACTATGATTCATGACAATGAGTTTGCTAGGATACTTAATCCAAAAGTATAATTTATCAATATGACACTTGCTAGAACTGTTGCAGATTCTTTTGGTAATTAACTCATAGGCAAGCACACATAATAGGCAAAAGTAAATTTCTGAACTGGTGTATTTGCTGAGTATGTTTTAACAGAGACATTTACCAGGCAATTTTTCTTTGCAGTATTTATTTACTATACAAAGAGTAGAAAGGAAACAAAAGCCTGTTCATCTAATCTACTACATTGTTATCAGTGCTGATAAGGGAAGAAAAAGAGCATACCATACCAATTTCACTAATGCAGGCTCAGTCTTTTATATTATAGAAATCTTATTGCCAAATCAAATGTATCCTTAACTTTTTAAGGATATTGAAAATGGATAGATAATAAGTGCTTAGCTTAAGGACTTACCAAAAAGTATTATAATGTTAGACAATTCAATTCATTGCATTAAAATATATATAATTAAAATAAACATGATTAAATTGATTGATTAAATTCAATAGGCCTTGAAATGCTTATAATAAGAATGCAACCAATCATGCAGCAGCAGCAGCTTCATAGATTTGTTAGCTGAATTTATTAGTTTAGCAAATTTATGTATTTTTGGAATTTTATTTATAAAAATTGCATGATATAGGTTGCTATTTAGCTATTTTTAAGAAACAGGTGATTTTATAATGCATAAAATCACAGGGAGTATTTTTTTCCATTAAGTGTGCTGTTTGTTGTGCTCCAAATATATTACTGCATGCTTCCCTGTATTTTGTAACGTTTGGTTTATGCAGGAATATGCTGAATTTCAGTATCGGAGGAGGCACAGACAGCGTCGACGTGGAGACATGCAGAGTCTGCTGAGTAATGCGCCAGATCCTGATGATCCAAGTGAGAGTACACTAGGTAACGTTTTCATACAAGGTCTTTATTTTCCTTTAAACTAGCTCAATTTTCCTTTATTTAAACAGAAATTTAGTAAAGGGATATCATTCAATCCTTTTTCAAGCAAATAATTCATTAACATGAATTATTTGATCAGCAGATAAATTTCCAAAGAGAGTCCCTTGCTTAAATCCTCAGAGGAAAAGTAAAATATTTAACAAAAGATATGATTTTTGAAATGAAAATTAGAGAGACTAGCAGTACTTAGCAGTATATTTAGCAAATGTAGGATTCTCAGAATTTATTAGGTTGTATCAAGATGGAAATGCAGTTTCCTCTTTCATAGTTAGCTGAGAATCAGATCACTTTTTCCCCTTTCTACTGTGATAGAAGAGTATGGGGGGGAGATACGCAGGTGGGGAGGTTGGAGGCAGTCCCGTACCTTACTGAGGCTCGGGGCTGGGAGGGACCAAGCCCAGAATGGCTTGGGTTGGGGTGGGTACTTGCTTAACAACCCACGATTCTTGGTTAACGACAGCAACGGGGAGTGCTGGGATTGCGGTCACTAAGCGAGTCATGTGACATCTCGCTTTACGACTGCACTGCTTAGCGATGGAAATTCCGGTCCCGATTGTGGTTGTAAGTCGAGGACTACCTATAATGCGTTACTATAATATAATCAGTACAAAATATTATTGTAAAATATCACAAAATCTCTGCCATAGTAACACATATTGTTTGGGTACAAATATTCCACCTTATGCGTGACTTGGTAGGAATCAATCATCAACTTAGATTTGTACATTGAAATGTGTAAAATACAGTGGGGCGAAAAAGTATTTAGTCAGCCACCAATTGTGCAAGTTCTCCCACTTAAAAAGATGAGAGAGGCCTGTAATTGACATTATAGGTAGACCTCAACTCCTCAACTATGAGAGACAAAATGAGAAAACAAATCCAGACAATCACATTGTCTGATTTGGAAAGAATTTATTTGCAAATTATGGTGGAAAATAAGTATTTGGTCACCTACAAACAAGCAAGATTTCTGGCTCTCACAGACCTCTAACAACTTCTTTAAGAGGCTCCTCTGTCCTCCACTCATTACCTGTATTAGTGGCACCTGTTTGAACTTGTTATCAGTATAAAAGACACCTGTCCACAACCTCAAACAGTCACACTCCAAACTCCACTATGGTGAAGACCAAAGAGCTGTCGAAGGACACCAGAAACAAAATTGTAGACCTGCACCAGGCTGGGAAGACTGAATCTGCAATAGGCAAGCAGCTTGGTGTGAAGAAATCAACTGTGGGAGCAATAATTAGAAAATGGAAGACATACAAGACCACTGATAATCTCCCTCGATCTGGGGCTCCACGCAAGATCTCACCCCGTGGGGTCAAAATGATCACAAGAACGGCGAGCAAAAATCCCAGAACCACACGGGGGGACCTAGTGAATGACCTGCAGAGAGCTGGGACCAACGTAACAAAGGCTACCATCAGTAACACACTACGCCGCCAGGGACTCAGATCCTGCAGTGCCAGACGTGTCCCCCTGCTTAAGCCAGTACATGTCCGGGCCCGTCTGAAGTTTGCTAGAGAGCATTTGGATGATCCAGGAGAGGATTGGGAGAATGTCATATGGTCAGATGAAACCAAAGTAGAACTGTTTGGTAGAAACACAACTCGTCGTGTTTGGAGGAGAGAGAATGCTGAGTTGCATCCAAAGAACACCATACCTACTGTGAAGCATGGGGGGTGGCAACATCATGCTTTGGGGCTGTTTCTCTGCAAAGGGACCAGGATGACTGATCTGTGTACAGGAAAGAATGAATGGGGCCATGTATCGTGAGATTTTGAGTGCAAACCTCCTTCCATCAGCAAGGGCATTGAAGATGAAACGTGGCTGGGTCTTTCAGCATGACAATGATCCCAAACACACCGCCCGGGCAACGAAGGAGTGGCTTCGTAAGAAGCATTTCAAGGTCCTGGAGTGGCCTAGCCAGTCTCCAGATCTCAACCCCATAGAAAACCTTTGGAGGGAGTTGAAAGTCCGTGTTGCCCAGCGACAGCCCCAAAACATCACTGCTCTAGAGGAGATCTGCATGGAGGAATGGGCCAACATACCAGCAACAGTGTGTGCCAACCTTGTGAAGACTTACAGAAAACGTTTGACCTCTGTCATTGCCAACAAAGGATATATAACAAAGTATTGAGATGAACTTTTGATATTGACCAAATACTTATTTTCCACCATAATTTGCAAATAAATTCTTTCCAAATCAGACAATGTGATTGTCTGGATTTGTTTTCTCATTTTGTCTCTCATAGTTGAGGTCTACCTATGATGTCAATTACAGGCCTCTCTCATCTTTTTAAGTGGGAGAACTTGCACAATTGGTGGCTGACTAAATACTTTTTCGCCCCACTGTACATGAGGTAGTGTGTGTATAAATACGTTGTCTAACAACCTACATTCAGGCAGTTTAGTGAGTTCTAGTCCCACCTTAGGCACGAAGCCAGCTGGGTGACCTTGGGCCAGTCATTCTCTCTCAGCCCTAGGAAGAAGGCAAGGGCAAACCACTTCCAAAACCTTGCCAAGAAAACTGGAGGGACTAGTCCAAGCAGTCACCAGGAGTCAAAGACTTACTCAAAGGCAGCCCCCCCCCAAAAAAGTTATCAAAATAATATTTGCTCTGTGTGTTTCTGTGTGTGATGTTTTAGTCCCAAGTACTCTATAGCAGGGGTCCCCAACCTGTGGGCCGCAGCCTGTTAGGAAGTGGACCGCGGGGCTCCTGCCTGCAACCCCCCCCCCCGTGCACACGATTGGCTCCCGCCTGCAAAGCCCGCCCCCCGGTGTGCACAATTGGCTCCCGCCTGCAAAGCCCGCCCGCCACCCCCGGTCCGTGGAAAAATTTCTTCCACAACCGGTCCCTGGTGCCAGAAAGGTTGGGGACCACTGCTCTATAGCATCACTTTCAGGTCACATGAAGAGAAGTTAAAAACAATGGATTTAAGAGGGGGAGAGACAAGTAAACCCCTTGTATTAATTTGTAAACTTTTTTTGAGCAGATACTCAAGAAGCTGGCAGTAACAGAAGACATGGTAATTCCATGGTGAGTTCAGCTTCCATGAGTATCCTTCACAGCTCTTCTCTTCATGACTATACTCCTGTTAGTCGCTCTGAAAACCAGGATTCTCTTCAGGTATATTCCTTTATCTTTTCTTTACTATGTTATTTCTTTAGCTTGTATCTATCTATCATCTATCTTCATCAGCTTGTTCTTACTTCCAAACAGAAAATAAATATCATTAATTAGTTATGGAACTGACTACATAATCAATTTCAAATGGAGTATTAGCCAAAATAATCATCATCATGATTAAATATATGTAATGTCAATTTAGATTGAAAATAAACTTGGGGGCAGATTAAAGTGTGTGCATGTATACATGATATACAGTATACAGTATAGGCATTTCTTAATTTTGATATCTTTTATAGGCACTGAGTTCCTTGGATGAAGATGATCCAAACATACTTCTTGCTATTCAGTTATCATTACAAGAATCTGGCTTGGTTATTGATGATGAAACTAGAGACTTCCTGACTAATGAAGCTTCATTAGGAGCAATAGGTACTTCTTTGCCTACAAGATTAGACTCTGGTCCAGTAAATATAGATAATCCAAGAGCGGCTCTAAGTAGCTCTGAACTTTTAGAACTTGGTGATAGCCTGATGAAACTAAGTGCAGACAGTGATCAGTTTTCGACAGACCATCTTAGTTCTCACACTTTCAATAATACAAGAAGTGGCTTATATTCAGCATCTGGTGAAACTGACTCAGGTAGCCAAGATCTTAATATAAATGAAAATCTCCTTGGAAACATAATGGCTTGGTTCCATGACATGAATCCTCAGAGTATTGCACTCATTCCTTCCGCAAGTACAGAAACAGATGATGATTCACAGCAACCCAGTACTGAAGAGGGAGTAGTGGAGCAGCCACAGGTAAGACAAGATCATCTAGAGGAAGATGCACTTTTTGAGGACGCGCTCAAAAATGAAGGCAGAGGCACTCAAAGAGAAGAAGGTGCTGCTGCTGGAGACATTAGTAAAGGAGAAACAGTTCCACAAAGTGAAGACTCTTCTGGAGAGACTAGTGGCCAAGTTGTAACTTCAGATGTTTCACGTCAGACATCTAAAACTTCAACTGAATGGGTTGAACATGTGCATTTGGTGTAATCACAAGATGTCTGAAGACAGGAATTGATTGTGGAATGGCTAGGCAATTGCCAACGGTACACTATATAGCATAAGAATTCTGGAAACTTTGACCAGTGCTAGCAGAGCTCAGTTGTTTACCAGAGGTGTAAAAATGGAATAAATAGAAATTTCCTTGGTGTTCTTTATGAAGATTATTGAACCTTTTAGGGAATTTCCATTGCATTGGACAGTAAAGTGGCTTGCTTGTTTGGAGGAAGTAGAAAGCTCCTACTCCACATTCCCAATACAATGCATTATCTATTTAGCCTTAGGCTGATGATCCTTAACTTGAAAGTGGAGATTAAAGGCTTCCTTAGCTACTTATCTGAAGAAACCATTTTCTCCTTTTTCTCTCATTTGTCTTACCCTTTAAAAACCAAGGTTTAGCAGCAAACATTATGTCTTGCTTTCCCCAATTAATCAGTAATAGTATGAATTGAGGTAGAAGTGGATCTTTTCTAATTAGAATAAACTTTTTCATATTTATGTACAGATGTGCCAAACTGAGCAGCAAATCAACTTCAACACAAAATTATGCAGTATTGTTTTTTTACACTAACCCATATTTTTAAGGATAATATAAAGACCCCACACACACACATACACACAGCTTTTCCAAATTGCACTGGCATTTATTACCATTATGATTGCATTAACATACTTTTATCTTAATTAAATCTAATTCTGCTATTAAGGACAGTTATTTTAAACGGCAAGTTTGCTCAATTGAAAAGACACTTTAATAGAAGTGCAATCTTTTCATTCTATGCACTATGAGTGCAGTTGCTTTTAGCAGTAACATTTTACAAAACAAAGTATGAAATTTCCTTAAGCTAGAGGCAGCCCCCCCCCCATAAGAGATTATCACATGCAACATGTTATTGTGCCTTTGCCTAACCTAAATAGATAGTCGCCACAATTAAATGAATACTAGTTATCTGTTCTGGAGTATACTATGCTATGAACTGCAAAAACCTCCATAAAACCACTCATGGCCTTTCCTTTCCACTCAATACCTACATAGGGTATAAGCCTTCCCCACACAGGTACAGCATGCACACCTAGAAGGATCCCCGTAGGATTCAAGAGAGCCTTATTTTTCTCCTCCTCTCCCCGCCCCTATCTTCCTCAGCATGCATTTGAGGGCAGTACAGCTTATGTGTGAGTGTCTGTGTGTGCCTCCTGTATCTCCATCCAGCCTACTTGTTTCACTGGGTGAAGTTGTATGAGCTTCAGCTGAAAAGAGGGAGAGACAGGAATAAGAGGGAGTGCTTCCAGTGCATGCACTCTGAGAAGTGGGTGGGAAATACAGCTGTTCAGACAAAGCCCTTGTTCGCAGACTCCATAGCTGTGCAGGGAGTTGTTATACCCTATATGTCAAAGTTTTTATAGAAATAATAAACACTACAGTGTACTCTTTTCAATTGCACAATATTCATTTGGCGTATGATTGCTGTTTCATATTTTCTTAAAAAAAACCCCACAACCTTCCCTAATTGTGTCCTACTGTGAAGAAAATTTTTGTTGAGATTGGCTCAAAAACATCAAAACCTCATTGTAAATTAGTGATGCAGATTGTAACTTTAACTAGAAGTAATTGTTTTAAATTACTGTTTTGCTTGCATATAATCAAAGCCTAGGATAACAGAAGCAAAATGAATGAAATGTTCCACTTTTTTGTTTGACTTGATATGAGAAATCTGCTATGTCTGATATAAAAACTTCTTGCTACTGATTGTGTACAGTAAGGTATTTTGATGGCAGAAAAGGTATGTATATTGATTACTGTGAGTTACAAGAAAAAGTGTTAAATCTTTCATTTAAGGATAACTGTTGGAATTTTGCAGTCCCTGTGACTCATAAAACTAAATATTAACTATTTAATCCATTAAAAAAATCTGTTTCTTGACATTTCTTTGGAAGGAGTAGTCTGCTTCTCTGTTACTATATTCTGTACATCCATTATATTTTCTAGCTTGGCTTCTAATTGCCCTACCTGAAAGTATTGGTGTTGAATTCCTTTTTTCTAGCCTTGGAAAATTTTCTCTTTAAACAGCTGTCTGTTATAGAATCCTTTCTAACCTAAAATAGATCTTGAAGACTATCTTCACTAATTGGTCTTATATATTTTAAATATGCATACAGCTTCCTTGAATTATAATTTCCAAATAGAATATCACATGGTTTTGTGTATTGCATTAAGATGTCTTGCAAAGCTAAGAGAAGATACGTATGAGTGCTTTCTGTGATGATAGTGAAGTTTGTGGGTTCTGGTTTTCTGTAACTTGGTTTAAATTGTGCAGTATATTCCATTGTTAAATTTATTCTGAGCATGAAATTTAGCATATTAAATTTGTATTTTCTTGGTACTTATTTAAAATTTAAGACCATCCCACTAATTGAATTTAGAATTCTGAAAGAAAGTTTGGCAAGCCTATTTTGTAAACCAATTAATTTTATAAAGGAAAACAAAACTACTATAATCTTGAAAATGGTATTTGCACTTTCATAGTATATACTTGATACATTCCCACTTTATATACAGTAGGATATTACAACCGTGTAGATGTTTGGCCAAATGAATGCTGTTAATAATATGTACAATTTTTGATTAAACATTTATTACTTAAATGAATTCCTTCTATCTCGTATTCCTTTACCAAATATTGTATTAGATGAAATAATTGTGTTTGGGATTTAAAAAAAAAGTTCACACTGGTGTGCAACAATTTTCTGAGATTTTCTAGTAGAGGGTTTCAATAACAGTTCCTACGCTTGCACAGGATGTTCTAGAAGAATATATTTGGTTTTAGTTTAGTTTAGTTTGTTCTTGTGTAAAGTTTAACATCATCTGTAATAAAACAAAACCCAGCTCCCCTTAAGCATAAGACATCTTGTGAATGCAGAAAGGAACCTTGAGATCAAACCCACTATTCTGTATTTCAAGCACTGTACAGCATTAAACGTAGGTAATTTGCACAGGAATAGTTCAAAGATAATTAACCATTGACCAAAATACTATTCTAATAGCTGAAACTCTAATGAAAATAAATAGCACTGTTAACTATTCTGTTTAGAAGTATCTGAATTACTTGTGCATTTCTGAAACTGAAACCAGAAAGGAATAGAGATAGAAGTGCAAATTTGCCCTGAGATATCAACCACCCATTCATTTGAAGTGTTCATTTTTAACAGATCTAATAAACATTCTAATAAGGATCAAAAAATACACTTGGTGCCAACCTTTATTCTAACATAAGATTATAAAATGTCCTGGGTCTTTCAGGAGCACTACATCTACTTGAATAGTTTTATTGCATTTTGACATTTTCTGTAGTATATTTACAGGTAGTCCTCAGTTAATGATGGCAATTAGGACTGGAATTTCCATCGCTAAGTGATGCAGTCAAAAGCACGATGTCATGTGACCAGATTGCTTAGCGACAGCAATCCCGGCAGTCCCCGTTGCTGTCATTAACCAAATCCCACTGGTCATTAGGCGAGGACCCACCCCAATTCAAGCCATTCTTGGCTTGGTCCCTCCCAGCCCTGAGCCTTGGTAAGGTAAGGGAATGCCTCCTCTTGAATTCCCCCCACCCGCCTATCTCCCCCCCCCATCTCTGCCCCTTTGGCCGCTTGCACAGCGGCACTCCTTGGCAGTGGTGGCAGCACCAGGGCTGAGGTAGAGGCCCGGGGCCTTCAGCAGTCTCAGCTAGCCACTGCCGCCCCAGGCTTCTACTTCAGCCCCGGTGCCGCTGCTACCACCGCCAAGGAGTGCTGCCTCAAGCCCCACGCCTCAACCAGCCACCCCGGCGCCACTGCGCAAAGCTCCAGTTGCCCCTGCCCCCTCCAAATTGCACACTGCCCCTCTTCAAATCATGCACTGCCTTCTTGCAATGCTTCAGAAGGCTTCAAAATGGCGCACGGCCTCAGGAAGAAGACCTGGCACAGCCAGGAGCTGCCTCGCATAGAGCCAGGCCAGGCGTGCCTCAGCAGCAGCAGGAGAAAGGAGACGGTGAAGGTCAGGTGGGAGGAACGGCTGGGCCTTTGTGCTGTGGCGCAGAACTTGAGGTGGCACTCCTCAGCAGCTCTGGCAGCACCCGTGGCGCTGGGGCTGAAATAGAGGCCTGGGGGTGGCAGTGGCCACCTGAGACTGCTGAAGGCCTCAGGCCTCTACTTCAGCCCCAGCACCGCTGGCGCTGCCACCTCTGCCAAGGACTGCCATTGTGCAGGGCGGACAAAAGCGCAGAGGTGGAGGGGAAATGGGGAGTTGAAGTGCCCCTGTGGTCGTAAGTGCCGGCAGGCTGCCAAGCACCTAAATTTTGATCATGTGACCGCTGCATTGGCCATAACTTCGGGGACTGGGCATAAATACCATTCGTTCAGTGCCACTGTAACAACAGTCGCTGAATGAATGGTCGTTAACTGAGGACTATCTGTACATGAATTATATTTGTTCTATTAAGTTTTCTTAGCAATACTTTGGCATAAACCCTGTATAAATGTTTCATGTATTCTAATTTAAAATCTAGTTTTAGCAGTATTATAACCTTCCAAAAGTGTTTTGCTTACTGTTAGCCCTACATAATTGTATTTAATTGACCAGAACCATTTTCTTCCTCAGCCTGCTTCATGATACTTTATTTTTTTTTCTCCCTGGAAGTGCTCTTGAAACTTTTTCTTAAGTTACTTTTGTACAATCTTCTTTATTCAACCTATACAGCATGCTTCTCACTTCATGAAACCAACGAATCTCAATATAAATAAAAACATATTGAGAACATCAATGTAGACATTCAGTACTGCAAATAGATACTCATCCGGATTCAGGCGGTAATGATGCTTCTTTCCCAGCATTAGTTGTGTGTCAACCAACAGGTACTTTTAAAATAACAAGAAAAGAAAAATGCAGTATGTTATTTTATTCTCATTTCACTTCTCACTGAAGATATAATTTATTTTAAAAGCAATTATCTAGCATAATAGTTTGTATAATTAACCTGTTTTTTTATCACTTTATCCCTCTAGTATGTCTAGTCACTTCATTTTGGTATCCTAAGCCATACGATCCAACTACATTTTCCTCTTTAATGTTTCCAACTTTGGCATTCCTGTTTCCAATCACAAGCAGCTCATCTTGCTTGTATGTTCTGCCGATTTCAAATTGAACTTGATCATAAAATGCATCAACCTCCTTTTCTTCTGCATTGGTGGTTGGAGCATAAACTTCTATGAGCGTCATATTAAAGGGTTATCCGTGAAGTGTAATCAATATTATTTGGTCATTGATTGCATTGTAGCCAAGTGCTGTTCTTCCTATACCCTCCTAACTATAAAAGCAATGCCGTTCCTTCTTTGTTTTTCATGTCCTGAGTAATAAACAGTATGATCTTCTGACTGAAAGTGTCCAATCCTAGTCTATCTCAATTTGCTGATGCCTAAAATGTCAATCTGTAGTCATTTAATTTCATCTTTCACTGTGTTGAGCTTTCCGGTATTCATCTTCTTACGTTCCATGTTTCTACTGCAATCTGTCTTTGCAGCTTCAGATTTTCTTTTCCTCTATGGCAACATCAGCAGCTAGACATCCTGAAGGCTTTAATCTAGCTGCGTCATAAACTCCATTACTGCTCCAAAAGTTCCTCAGTTTTTCCACAGTAGCAAGTGCCGTCAAACCTGACGGGCTTGCCATTTGGCACTATATCGTCAATCATTTTATCTTTTCTATTCATGTGGTTTTCTTGGTAAAAATACAGGAGTGGTTTACCATTGCCTTCTCCTGCTCACTATGAGTTGATGCCTTTGCCATTGTCACTAAAGTGATCATCTGCCTCCGACATCTTCCTATATCAGTGCTGCCCAATGTAGGTGCCTGCTTGCTTTAGCTGGGCAGCTGGGATGACCTTCATGCCTTGGGTGACACTGCTGGGAATATATACTCTGGGCATGTACTCCTGACGTTCTTCACTCATCCCTCCTAAGAACATCCCCCTGCCACGATAAGGCAGCACAACAGGACTTGGGGGGGGGGGAACACACAGTATAAATACTAAAGTGAAAAACCTTCCAACCATAACACTTTAAAAATAAATTATTTGGGAACTAGAATTTTCCTAGTACATCTCTGATACGTAATTATACATACATAAGAAAGACTAACTCTATTGTAGAACCAGCACAGTGTCCCTTGGTATTAATTGCTTAAGGTTTGTATTCAGAAAATACAGTTTGCTAATTAGAAATTAAGCGAGATAGACATAGTCATACATTCAGTGACCTAATTCAGATTGTCATTTAAGCCACAATTCGCTTTTACAGAAATAAGCTGTAATGAGTTTCAGTCTTGCACATTGCTCTTTGCCTTTCGCTCTATGTAATATAGATTCAATCTCTAGTTAATTTAAGATAAAGACTTACTATGCTAAAAAGAAGTGTTCCAACACCAGAATAAAATATTTCCGTCAACTGCAAAACCAGAATTTAGAGTTAGAATTAAGCAAGAATAAAAAGTAATTAGGGTTCCTTAAAACATACTGGTATCCATATGATCCACACACTGAAATACTTCGGTGCTTTCCATCCGCTAGAAGGCACGTTTTTTCCTTGGGTTAAAGGTTTGACATAAACTCAAGTAGCCACTTGTCTAAGAGTTGTCTTTCTGTTGCTTTTAAAGTGAACAGAATTGGTGATCTGTGTCTGCTCTGCAAATTGCAATGTTTGGGGGCTCATGACTTGATACTTAAGGAAAAACCAGGCAAGTTTGACAGCCTCAGATAGGGGCCCTATATATTTGGTGATGACTGTTAATGTACCATCCATTCTTGATGGTCTGGCACCTTCACATGTTTCCACCCTTCTTCAATGTATATGGAGATGTAAGGCTAAGATAGCAAAACCTTTCACTAAATTGAGCCTCATTCCAGGTCACAATCCACTAGACTTCTTCTGAATATGGTGGTGACATTCTTCATTTGCCTCATCTACCCCTTTGGGGGGTGGCAATTAGTCACACCATGATGGGACTCTTCATCCAGATAATTAGGTTATATAAAGTTGCATGCTAGCTGTGCCCCATCCTGGCCCATCTTTTGTATGCCAGCACTTTTATGTGATTCCAGAGATATGCCATATTGGGGTCACCTTTTTATCATCTACTTGATGTAGTGTATTGCTTCACATATTCTGCCTTTTTGCTGGAGAGCTAGCACTATACTATTCCATTCTGAGGATCTTCTGCCATCCAGATGATCTGGGAATAATGTATGACATCAACTGTTACTATTGTCCCAGGCAGTTTACATAAGACCTGACCACGCCATTGCAACTTGCTCTACTTTTTGGATATTAGCATTCTGTTCTTATGAGCTACCATTCCCTGTAATTGAATAAACAGGGCCACAACGATCCACATTGGTCTCCATGTGGCAGGCAGGCAGATCTCGATTCTCAAGATTACTATCTTTCCCATATCCTACTTGGGCCAGTTTAATAAGGCTAATAGGCTGGGCTCTTGTGTCTGCAGTAGCCATTGCTTTTCAAGAACTTTGGATCAGGTCACTAATACTCTTCATAGGTGGGTTTAACATTTCATACAGATATCTTCCTCTATGGGTGGGATGGCTTCAAAGATGTCCCCATCTAGATAGTTCAAGTATGCACACAGTCTTTTCAGAGTCCTGAAAAGAATCCTCTTTCAAGGGAATTGTGATGCCCTATACTATCAGATACACAGTATACAGTGAAGAGTTATGTAAGGCAACCTTAATCCTCCCTCTAAATTTTCGTCAGACATAACATAGTCAGTAACATCTACCTGTCCCATCAGGTCTGGCAGGAGAGGCATATTGCAGGTCCCGTCTGTTAAGAAGTTCCATCTGACAGGACTTGGGAGATGAGCCTTTTCTGCCGTGGCACCCACCCTCTGGAACATTCCCCCCCCCAGGTTAGGTTAGCCCCAACCCTTGTGACCTTCCAGAAAGCCCTCAAAACGTGTTTTTTTCAACAGGCCTGGGGATCCCCCGGCAATAGGGAGCCTGTGCGCTGGCTGCATCACATGTAACATTCTGATGCATTCTCTCTTGTGATCGATCTTGTTATTGTGTCTAATTGTTTTTTAAGTGATTTTGTAAAAAAAATTTAATAGTTGGTTTTATTGTATGCCACCCAGAGTTACTTTGTGTGAGATGGGCAGCCATATAAATTTGACAAATAAATAAATAAATACACGTTGCCTCTCAGCCTTCACAATTCCACACTGCAGATCTGAGTCCAATAAAATTCATCTTATTTCTGGGTCATGAGAGGCACTGTTCATGTGTATGTATGTATGAATGTATTTGCTGAATGGCCATTGATCAAAAGATACACCATAAACTTAAGACTTGTATTTTTGGCATTATACTACTACCTGCTTACCAATTCTTTTTTTTTTTTTTGAGATGATAGATTGGATGGATGGATGGATGGATGGATGGATGATTGGACTGGATTAGATTGGATTAGATTGGATTGGATTAGATTAGATTAGATTAGATTAGATTAGATTAGATTAGATTAGATTAGATTAGATTAGATTAGATTAGATTAGATTAGATTAGATTAGATTGATATGTCTAACTATTGTTAGTTAAGCCTCTGCATATGCTGTCAGTAAAAACTCTCCCTATAAAAGTTAAATGCTGTAGTTCTAATGAAACTGCAACTAGTCTTCCAACCAAAAAATCCCACCAGTTCTTGCCTCCTATTGCATTGAAAAGAGGGTGCCACTTACTGCTGACTCCACATGATTGAATTTGAGCTCAATTTAATTTGGAAAATCAAAGGCTGATTTAGCAGAATTAAAAGTATTTGCAACCATAATTACAGTATAAAAAGCTAAAATAATGATAGTTGCATTCTTCCTTAGCCTTCAACAAGACAGGAAACAGCTTATGAAATCAAGAGTAAAAAAGGTAAAACAAAGAAATGTTGTTGGGACAAAAAATAAAAGTACTTCACTTACTTTTGATTGCAGGATGGTACAGAGAACTCCAGTACTGATCCCAACAAGCGACAAGACTAGCAATATTCCAGATGTGATGGTAAGTTGCCACTAAAGAGAAGCAACATCGGAATCAACACATTTTTCCACCCCACAGATACTAAGATCTAGAGTATCTGAGTAATGTGATGCATAGAAGGAAAGACACTAACTAATCCCATTACATACTCACCACAACATTTTCATAACTGGTTCAGTCCTCAAAACACATACACAGGAGTCCCTGCCGAACTTAATATTCCTGCTAAATATCTATTTATTTCTTAAATTGTGGAGTCCTTGGTGCTCTCTGAGCCTTGTTGTTTTCTTGCAGACGTTTCATTGCCAGGCTAGGCAACATCTTCAGCGTGAAAAGGGAGTGGGACTTGCTCTCTGTTTATATACCATGGCTTGCCCTGCTTGTGTTGGTGGAGGTGTTGTTCTCCCCTTAGGAGTTCCTCGATTGGGCTGTTGTTTGCTGCTTGGTTGATTGACTGAGTTACTAGTTCCTTGATTAGGGTATATTGTGCTGTTTGATTGTTCCTCTGGTGCTAATCTTGGTGTTAATCTTTGCATATCTGGGTATTGATTGCTGGCAAGGAGGTGTTCTGGTCTTTTGGCTTTTCTATTGTATTCTATTATATTTTTGTATTGTATTGTATTTTGTATTGTATTGTATTTTTATTATATTTTGTATTGTATTGTATTTCTATTGTATTCTGTTGGAAATCTACCCACACTAACCAAGTGCTCCATTACCAAAGCAACAACCGAACCTCCCACAAGAGAAGCTGTGTAAGAACATTATTCAGACGAGCACTAACGCACTGTAGCAACCCAGAACACCAGAAAAAGGAAACAGATCATCTATACAGCATCTTCTAGCAAAATGGATACCCACACAACTTTATCAAAAAGTGCCTGACTACACAACCCACTACAACACAACCAACAGAAGCTATGAAAAGGATAACACTGCCATACATCAGAAACATCTCAGAAACTACCAACAGACTGTTACAACCACATGGCATCACCGTAGCACATAAACCAAAACCCTTCAGAACATCTTAAGTAACCCAAAAGACCCAGTAGCCAAAGAAGAAAAAACAGAAGTTATCTACAACATACAGTGTAAGGACTGTAGCAGCCACTATGTAGGACAGATGGGCAGAAGACTAGCAGAACGCATCCACAAACACCAACTAGCAGTCAGAAGACACGATGAAAACTCCTTAATCTCACAACACATGGACAGACTCAACCACACTTTCAACTGGGAAACGGTGAGCATCTTAAACGAAGCCAAATCCAAAAATGCCAAATAGAAAATTGAAAAGAATATAGATAGATTGGGGGGAGATAGGTAGATGGGGGGAGTTAAAGTGGAAGCAGTCCCTTCTTCCAAGAATGACTTGGATCCAGATAGGTCCTCACCTAACGACTGCATGGGATTTACTCAACAACAGCAACTGGAACTGCTTGAACTGCTATCGCTAAGCGGAGCGGTCACATGACATTTCGCTTAATGACCACGTCGCTTAGCGATGGAGTTGCCAGTCCCAGTTAGGGTTGTTAAATGAGGACTACCTGTATAGTATAATCAATACAAAATATTATTATAAAATATCACAAAATCTCTGCCAAAGAAGTATATACAGTATTGCTTCATCCTTTGATTAATAGAGAATACTGCTTTTTCCAAGATGGGTAAGTTTCACATTTCCAATAGCTTTTCCTTAAGATCTGGGATAATATCACTTTTCAATTTCTCAATATAATTCTTTTAGCCACCCCGCCACCCCAATACAATCTTAATTCCTGATATACAGTCAAATTCAAAAGCTTTGGTATATACAGTAATTCAACATCATATTAACATTTAAAGATTTTCCCATAAATTCCAAGACCCCGTCCACTTCCTCAGGAGCAATTGGATCAAACTCTGCCCAGTTAACTGGACAAGACCGGACCCCAGTCATCTCCATAGGAGCAGCACAGCTGCAGTCCAACTCTGAGATGCCACATGTGCCTAAAACTACTTTTATTAAGGTTGGCTATAGTAACGGAATATTACAAGTCTGGATGTGCTTTTCCTCCTCTCTCTCTTATCTTCCTGTGAATTCAGGGGATGTCTGTCTGAGATGCTTTTGTACCCTCCTCCCACATCTGCGCTTCTGCAATGTTTATCTCCTTGTTGCCTTGGTAGCGGATCTTCCCTTTCTCCCTCAAAGTCATCCTCTTCACTCTCTATAAATGCATAGGAAGGGATCTTCTGGCCCCTCCTTACCCAGAAGGGACCAGGTAATCCAAAATAGGGCTGTTGAATGGCTATCTGTGGATGCAATAAGTGTGGGGAAACAAGCATGTTTTGCCACCCTTATCTCCACAAGGTAGTCCTTAATATAGAATCTTATCTGTGTTCACATACAGTTATCTGTGGAGCAGCACTCATGGAGGCCTCCACAATCTCCCAGATGACAATGGCCACACCCCACCCCAATTTGGAGCCTCAGCTGATGCCACACCCAAAACCCATCTGGACACATTTCTGAGAGAGTTATCCCCCTCCCCCTACACCAGGCAGTAATGTTTGAGTCTTGCTAATGCATGCCAGGTTGGCTGTCTTGTCCACAATTAAATCATGGGTAAGGGAGGCCTTATGGTAGACCAACCTGGAATTCAGCAGCAAGCGAAACATGTGGCCATTGAGGCTCCAATGACCAGGCCTCAGGGTCGAGCCCAGGGGCTGGAATGCAGCATCAAGGCCATCTTCCCTGAGAGTGGCCTGCCCTCTGTCTCCTGCCATATCTCACCATGCCTGTCATTACTATGATATCCCTGCCTGCCTCCTTCCCCCTCACAGAACCAATCACTCCCACCTCTTGCCCTCTTCTCCCAGGCCAAGGAACCCCATCCCACAACACCATACCCTGGAAGGTTAGCTGCCCAGCCTGGGCACCTAGGTGTTTCTGACCAGCATTCAGCATCCTGGTGCCAGGCCAGCCTCACTATCCCTGCTCACTCTCATACACTCACTCACCTCCCATCCCTCTATCAACCCCATCTTACCAGGCAGATAGAGGAACAATACTGTCATACACCCTCCAACCAGCCAGACAACACCCAACTCTCAGCTGAAAAGGAAGAATAAGTCCAGCTCCTTACCCTCAATCCAACCAACACTCCACTTCCCAGTCCTAATACAATCCTTGAAGTTCTTGGAGAAACCAGCATGATGAAACAAGGACTGATGCATAGGATGACCATACGTCCCATTTTGAATGGGACAGTCCTGTTTTTTTAGCATTTTTCAACCGTCCCGTCGCTTTCATAAAAATCTCAATTTTGTCCCATTTTTCAAACCTGGCAGGAATGGCGCGGAAGGAGGATCCGAGCTGGAGCGCGGACCGGGGGGCTGGGTTTGCAGGCGGGAGCCAATTGCGCAGACCGGGGGCCCGTTTTTTTCATGAATATGGAATATTACATAAGACCCCATCCTGTTTTGCCATCCTGAAATATGGTCAGCCTACTGATGCAAGTCACCAATACAACAGGCACAGCAAGCCCCTAATCTCTGTGGGTCTCAGGCCTGTAGCAAAGCACAAAGAGATGGTGAAGAAGAAACAGGCAAAGTAGCTACAGCCCCATGTGACCAGGTACCCAGATGCTACAGAATGCAGGTTGGTGCTGTTCTGGGGACTTTGGGGGAACAAATGGTGGACTGAAGATGGCTCTGCAAAAAGCGGAGCTGACAACCACGGTGAAATGAAGACCAGCTCTTCGATAATTCCTCTCTGGACAAGGAAAGGATTTGAGATCGCCCACAAGTGCACCAGACAGCTGCTCCTCACAAGGAGACCACAAGATAGCGGTCTCCGGTGGGTCTAGAGCTCTGGGAGATGAGGGAAAAGCCATCTTGCTCAAACTGCAGTTGGTGCCTTTGAAAGGACACTAAGTTCGCATACTTCCTTTTCTTTAAAAAAATTATTTATTTGTTGCTTTTTAAATAGTAACAGAAAAAGAAAAAGTAAAAAAAGAGAACAAAGCACAAAAATACATACATTGTCAAATAAAAATGCATAACAAGTGCTTAAAAGAAAAGTGAAAAAAATACAAGAGAAAAATATATATGCTGTATATAAAGTATAATATGTCATTACAACAGTAAACAGTTACATTCTATATATAATTAATATAAACATGATGCGTGTGTGTGTGTATCTAATACATTTATATAACTATCATGCTTTTTTTTAACCTACGTATTTTGCATAAATGAGTCCCATATTTCATTATACTTGTCCATACAAAATCTATGTCTGTAGGCAATCTGCTCATGAGTGGCAAGTGTAATCAGGTCTTCAATTCATTGAGTAAATTTGGCCATAAATTTATCTTTCCAATGCTGCAATATAAGTCTTTTAGCCATATTTTATGGAGAATCCATTTATGTTGTCCAGTTGTCAAAATTCCATGTACCAGGTATGTAATTCAAAAGAGTATTATCCTCTGAAAATGTTAGCTTTTGTTGCACAGTCACATTAATATGGTCCACTACTTTCTCCCAAAACTTAGTAAGTATAGGAGATTGTAGAAACACATGTTTTAAAGAAACATTATCCTTATCCTCTGGTAACCCTTAATGGACTTTTGCTGACATCAGGACTGAAATGATGATGCTTTATACATTTGTTTATAGATAAGAGATGGGATAAGGGAAGAAGAGATCATCTTGTATTTTAAGAGGTTATAAATTACTAAAATTGTTTATACTTGTTGTGATAAAGGTGGGAAATCACTTCTTTATTTCTTTTCTTTTTCTTTACTGTATTCTTATTTTTTCTTTCATTTCTATTTATATTTCTGTTTTCCTTTTTTCCTTTCTTTTCTGCACCTTCTACTCTTTCTTTTTATTCTGCTATTTTTTTCCAGTTTGTATTGGCTTTTTACTGTTGTAATTATAATCTTTAATAAAATTACTATTTAAAAAAAATGCAGGTTGGTGCTGTTCTGATGACCCACTCTCATTGCCAACCCAAACCTGCACAACCAAAACTCTCCAACACATTGAGGATAGGCACTTCCAGGTTGCCATCACCACTGGAGCTCACTGGAAACTGGCAGACATAAGCAGTCTCCACCACTGAGCTATTGCTGATGTAAACGGCCAACACGGAGGATGCAGCCAACTCTGTCTCCTGCTGGACGAATCTCCAGCCACCTCACTCCTCCACCTTTAAGCCTTGTGCTGCCAGACAGCTGATCAGGAAATAGCTGACCTGCAGCACTGCTCTTACTGCCACGCTGCTGCTGCTTCAAGAAGCTCCTCTGGCTCCTCCACTGATTCCAATGCTGGGCCATGAACCTCAGCCAGCAGCTCGACCACACTCCAGCCACCCAGCAGATTCAGGGGATCCACTCTCTGCCAGTCTCCTAAAGCTCCTCCACTGCCACCTCCCACAGCACACCAGAATGAGAAGGGATCCACAAGTCTCTGAACACTCCAAATGTTCTACCAGCCACAAAATCCTCCATCTACCATCCTGTCTACTCTCGAACAACATCCTAAAGCCAACTAACATCTGGGGTTCCAGCAACAAACAACTGGCCTCAACACCATATTTTTAACATACAGGTAGTCCTTGCATAACAACCTTAATTGGGACCAGAATTTCTGTGACTAAGCAATGTGGTCCTTAGGTGAAACATGTGACAGATTCATCACCTCAAGCCCCATCCCTCTGCCCATCCTTATTTTTTTTTAAAAAAAGGGGGGGGAATAAAGTTAATAGCAAAGCATTTACAACAAGACCCAGCAGAGGGTGATGCTGATCAGCTAAAAACAAAACAAAGAACTCTACCCAAGACAACATAGGCATTCCCAGGTGGCATAATCAGTCATTGTGCAGTCATAAATGCCAATGCTGCATCAGGATCCATAAAACACTTGATGTGGTCAGAGATGTACAAAAAATAGCAGGAAACAAGAAGAAACATTTAATAGAATTTTATTTAGCCAGGGGCTGAGCCAAGGAAAATGCCTTCCTTGAAGAAATCACAGGTAAAGGGAAAATAGGAAAAAGTTGCAATATGTATTCTTTAAATTTCAATGAACAAATCCCACGTGCCTTCCTCAAAACCGTATCATGAACAACCCTGCAAAATTTGACAATGATCAGAGGAGCTCTCTCGGGGATCCCACCCCTTGATCTAACTCTATAAGCATCCTCTACTTCCATCTCCACCTCCAGGGACAATAAAAATATTTCTTGCCAGCACTTCCAGTGGCTTGGAGATCCAGGTAGCTGCCTTTTGGATTGCTCCCCTGTCCCTCCTTCAAAGTACTTTAGTCAGAGAGATATTTTGGTGAGCCTCTTACAGTCATGTTCTGTTTTTACTTTACAGTACTAAGTGTTTTTTATAATCTTTCATCTTTGAGAATAAGGATTAATTATGCCTCATAAAATGAAGGTGAAAAAAGTTGAGGAAATTCCCAACCCTTCCTCCACCGAAGAGTTAATATTTATTTCTTTATTTATCAAATTTATACGGCCATCCATCTCACAAGAAGTGACTCTGGGCGGTGTACAACAATCAAAAGAACAATTATATAAAAAATCATTATAAAACTATAAAACAACAACCACAATAGTGGAGCCATCTTAGAATGTCACTGGTTCCTTGGGACCCCCAAGCCGGGTGACATAACCAGGTCTTGAGGGACTTCTGGAACATTAGCAGGGATGGGGCTAACCTCACTTCCGGTGGGGGAAGATTCCATAAGGCGGGCACCACAGCAGAGAAGGCCCACCTCCTGGGATCCACCAAATATAAGTCCCTAGCAGATGGTACCCACAGCATGCCTTCTCTGCCAGATGTACTGTAATGGGACGGGCAGATGTAATCGGGGAGAGGCGGTACCTCAGATAACCAGGTCCGTACCAGGAAGAACTTTAAAGGTTAAAACCAGCACTGTGAGTTGGACCCGGAAACAAACTGGCAGCCAATGCAGCTCATGGAGCAGAGATGTAACATGTGCTGTTCTGGGAGCATATACTGTATAACTGCCTGCGCCGCTGCATTCTGCACCAGTTGAAGCTTCCAAATACTCCTCAAGGGCAGCCCTATACAGAGCACATTATAGTAGTCCAATCTGGAGGTGAGTAGGGCATGAGTGACTGCGAGCTGAGCCTCCCAATCCAGGGATGGGTGCAACTGGTGCACAACACGGAGCTGTGCAAAGGCCTCCTAGCCGCAACTGCCACCTGTTCCTTGAGCAGGAGTCGTGAGTCTAGGAGGACCCCCAGATGGGCAGTGCAACCCCATCCAGCATCAAAGATGGCATAGTCCTAGAATCAGTAGGCCCCAAAATCCAAAGCCAATCAGTCTTGCCAGGTGTGGGAAGTGGAGGTGTGAACATTCCTAGGTTATCTGGAGGGGGGGGGTAATAAAATAAACAGGAGATGGCTTTGTTTAAATCAAAGCGAGTAAGAGGTGAGAAGATGCTCAGGCTATCTGAGAATAAGGGGGTGTTTAGGCAGGAAGGAGATAAAGATAAGAAAAGCAGGAAACTGAACTTCTGAACTCATGTATTCACTACGCTTGCTCAATAGGATTATGAATGTTATCTGACACACCTTGCATAGACAATTAGCTAATTATAATGCACATGTGATGTATGAAGGAGGAATGACCGACAGGTATGTAGGAGGCGGACGGGAAGAATGTGACTCCACGGTACCTCAGCCAATGGGGAACTGGAGAGGGATGGCGAACGGGAAAAGGGTTGTATAAAGATGTATTGTTTTGTTGTGTAGCTTTTGAGGGGGACTAGGAGTAATCACTCAGGAGAGAGATACCTGGTGTAATCGTCTTACCTCCCGCTTATTGCAATAAACGTAATCCAAAGCCACTCACTGGGTTTCCACTTTGTCTTACTGGTTTTGGGGACTGTTGTCTCTCTGACAAAGGAAAGTCAGAGCCGAGCCATGCACAACACCAGGGTTCAGCTGAAGCCTGTTGTTCCCCATCCAAACCCTCATGGCCTCCAGGCAGCAGGATAAGACATTCACAACATTGCTTAATTTGCCAGGGGCAGAGATATATAACTGGGTATCATCAGCATACTGATGATAACTCACCCCATGCCAATGGATGAGCTCACCCAGCAGCCTCATGTAGATGTTAAATAGGACAGGGGAAAGCACCAAACACTGCGGCACCCCACATAGTAGGGGCCGAGGGCGGGACCTCTTCTCCCCAATCACCACTGACGTATCGACCTGGAGAAAGGAGGCAAACCAGCACAACACTGTGCCACCCACCCCCAATCCTCTGAGCTGATCCAGAAGGATGCCATGGTCGATGGTATCAAAAACTACCGAGAGGTCAAGTAGGGCAAGGATGGATGCACAACCCCCATCCCACCCACACCCAAGATCATCCAGAAGAGAGCCAGTTTGGTCTAGTGGTTAAGGCAACGGGCTAGAAACCAGGAGGCTGTGAGTTCTAGTCCCGCCTTAGGCATGAAAGCCAGCTGGGTGACCTTGGGCCAGTCACTCTCTCTCAGCCCAACTCACCTCACAGGGTTGTTGTTGTGGGGAAAATAGGAGGAGGAAGGAGTATTTGGTATGTTTGCCACCTTGAGTTATTCATAAAAAATAATAATAATAAAGGCAGGATAGAAAATAAATCAAATAAATAAATAAATAAATAAATAAATAAATAAATAAATAAAAGTGTGACTAATGCCGTTTCCATCCCATACCCGGGTCTGAATCCTGACTGAAAAGGATCCAGATAATCTGCTTCATCCAAGATCCTCTGAAACTGTTGCGCAACCACCTTCTCAACCACCTTCCCCAAGAAAGGGAGGTGAGATACTGGAAAAAATTATCCAGTATGGTGGGGTTTAGTGATGGCTTCTTGAGGAGGGGGCGACCCAAGGCCTCTTTAAGAGGTAAAGGAACAACCCCCTCACTCAAAGAACTCAGCCAGCAGATGGAGCCATGTCCCTCCCTCCCTCCCTCCCTCCCTCCCTTCCTTCTCAGGGCTACCTGGAGGGAAGGCAAAAGGGGCCTCCATGGGGGGGGGAGGGGGTCACTGCCACTCCACTGCAGCCATCCCTCCCAGCTGGCCACCACCCACACCCTCAAAGTTCCAACATCCAACATATTGACGTTCAGACCTGAAGATGAAACACTTTCTGCTGCCAAGATTCTTAGTATTCAAAATGAAACTCCTGAGTCTTTGGACATAATTCAGTCTGGGGCTGAGAGTTCTTCTCAGGATGAATTGACTCCTACAGTGATGGATAAATTGCAATCAGTGTGTAACTTTAAGGAGGCTAATCGTGGCAAATTATTTTCTGAGATGGCTAATGTTCATAAAGACTTGGCATGCTGGATAAGAATATTACTACTTTGGATTGCAACATGAGATTATTACGAGAAGACATGAAATCTACGCAGGCTCAACTTAGCAAGTTCCAACAGTAATCGCTCTTGATCTCATGAACCCAGGCTGAAGGCAGAATCTATAACTGAAAAGCAAGTAAAGGATATAGATCTGCATGACAAAGCTTGGATGAAACTACAAGGAATGCTAACTAGCAGACACTTAAAGATAAGGGTCTTCCCATAGATATAGGAAGCACAGAAACATTGTCTGATTTCTAATAGAGCAATTTTTAATCCAAAGCATATGAACAAATACACTATGGCTGCTACGTCAATGCAAGTATTTCACTGTAAGTCAAAACAAGGTATACTTGTTCTTACATAAGTGTAAGTATATGCTAATTACCTTTCCCAGTAGCACCTTCACTATGCCAAATACTCAAATCCCAGGTAACCAATGTATAGTTCAGGAGACAGGACATACCTGATTTTTAATTGTGATTTAATTGTTCATTTCTCAATTGGTTGTGTAGGACATTTAAACAGTGACTGCTTACTTTTCTCTGAAGAGCAAAAACATGCAGTCCCAATGTCACCAATGAAGTAGCACCAACAGCCCACATCACCGTTTCTTCATCAAAGAAGCTAAAACCCAAGAACACATAAATATTTCTATGACATCCATAATCACATCAACACAATGTAATTCAATTTGTTGATTAACAACTTACCCTGCAATTGATCCAAGCCATGTACCCATAAGGACTGTCTAAAAATAAAAATAATTACATGTAATTACATTATTCATGTATTATTACTATTATCTTACATAATATCTTTTTTGCATTTGTTCCTGGAGCCGATGGCTACATTTTCCAATGCAGAAGATACTCTTATAACTCACTGTACCATATAGAATTCTTCCATAGAACTTCCCAGCCAGCAAAACCTATATGCTTAACAGTATTTGTGAGAACACCGTGAATAGATATGTTATGTAAAATTACAGTAAAGGCAACTGAAAAGAATACTGTAATCTTCACTTGAAACAGCACAAATGACAATAGAGTCAAAAATAGCTATTTTCAGGTTTTGGTGGTGCATTCCTGAATGCAATCATTTATAAAATGCAGTTACCTTTGTGCACCAGTCTAATAATGAGCAAAATCCAGGCCAAACTGCTATCTAGCCAATGAAGCTAATTCTGAGCTAATTCTGTACAGGTTTAATTCAGAGCTTTATCTGAACTACCTTATAAGTATTATAGATATTCTAAATATCACAACCTTCCAGTATGAGTTGCTGGAATGGTGGACCAATAAATTCAAGTGATACCGATCGAAGAGAATTCAAGTGACTTGAGACCCATCAGTAATGAAGGTCTGACTCTGTGGTAGCTAATTAAGTATCTAGCATAATTACTAAGGGCATGATGATCTATATAATTTATAATATGAGAGAGTAAGAACCAACAATGACAAAGAGAACAGGAAATTAATTTTTTAGCTGATTCAGCTTGACATCACTGATGAATGGTCTCATGCTGTTTATGCCAACACACTTCATAGACTGTGAGTTCTAGTCCTGCCTTAGGCATGAAAGCCGGCTGGGTGACCTTGGGCCAGTCACTCTCTCTCAGCCCTAGGAAGGAGCCAATGACAAACCAGGAGGCTGAGAGTTCTAGTCCCGCCTTAGGCATGAAAGCCGGCTGGGTGACCTTGGGCTAGTCACTCTCTCTCAGCCCAACTCACCTCACAGGGTTGTTGTTGTGGGGAAAAGAGGAGGAGGAAGGAGTATTAGGTCTGTTTGCCACCTTGGGTTATTTATAAAAATAATAAAGGCGGGATAGAAAATAAATAAATAAATAAATAAATAAATAAATAAATAAATAAATAAATGTATGTTATTATATGTAATATGGGGATGAAACTGCATTTTCCCAAAGCTTATCTTGGGGGTGGAAATAATGTTACAAGTAGTTATAGGATAGGAAGTACAGACTTCCATTATTTTGAACTCCATATGAATTAGATTAGCTTTCTCCATTCTGATGCTCCCTTAGCCATGCTGCCTGGGGGCTAGGGCAAGGTTGACAGAAGTTGTAGTCCAACACATTTGGGAACCAGACTGGAAAATATCAAAGTAGACAGTTCTATCTGTCTTCATATTTATTGTACAAGCCAAGCAGAACATTATTCAACATGTAAAGTATTGTGGAACTTTGGTACAATGACATGTATAATAAACAAAAAAGTAACAATGACATATTTAATAAACTGACCAGTTAAATTAATATATTATATAGAGCATTACTTTCAAGAGATACTTACAAATAGTGCTAATAAAATGATACTCAAAGGAAATCTTCTTCGGGCTTGATCACAGCAAGCTAAGGCAATAACCATTATCAAGACTGCTGGTCTAAAATCAGATAAACATACTGCCATCTTAGAGTTTAAAATGCCCTGTTATTTTACTATTGATACTATAGTAAAAATATTAACATTCAATAAATAATTATAGATAAAACCAGATCTTGTATTTAACAATCCAATAAAATCCTTTTAGAGGAAAACAGTAGAAACTAAATAAATCTTTAGGGCTCTGTACAATAAAAGAAATGCAGTAAAAGGCGAAAGATTTATACGATCTGAAGAGAAACCAGAGCAGTGGACTCCAAGCCTGGCTGGCAGCTCGACAAGTCAGAGTTTCTCAGAGCTCTGAGCTCTGAGACCTGGCTAACTTTCTATCTTGTTTGCAGGGGTCTACGGACCACTGAAGTTTCCCCCTGGAGAAGGGGGAACCAGAAGATTGCTCACAGAGCCATTGTAATTGCACACTCCTGTTTTTCTTTGTTGTTTCCACCGCGGAGAAGAACGGGGAGTGAATGCAATGAAATGGCCGAAAGAGGATTCTAGCTCTGCAGAGAACAGTAAGTCTCTTGGGAGACACAAGAGTGACAGCCAGCTTTTAGATCACCTTATATTAGTTTTCTTTTTCAGATTAGTACATTTTTATTATTCTAAAATTTATCTTTGGACTTCGTTCAAAATGTTGGCTAATTTTGTGTTTTCTTTGCTATAATTAATTTTGGTGGAAGTTTGATAGATTTTATTTTGGCAACATAGTGAACAAGTTTTGTATTTTTCTGCCTTTCTTTTGTATCAGAGAAATTGGGACTTAAGAGACTTTGTTGGTATTTCTCACTCACAAACTAACTGACTTTTGAGAAATTGTTTGTTTGGGTTAAGCAGCTTGCAGCCTGAAGAATAAAGAAGAATAAAGAATAAAGTATAGAGAATGTGTGCCTCTCTGCCTTTTTTTTTTTCTTTTTCTATTTTTTTTTAGAAAGGACTATTTTTCATTTGGAATATATTTTCATCTTTCCCTTTACAAACTGTTTGAAATACTGCTCTGTGGAATTTTTTCATCTCTTACTTTAAAAGCTTTTCTCACTTAAAGAAATAGACATTATTGATAAATAATAGAACAGCTGTTCCTTGCTCCCTGAGAAATTTTTTTTGTTTTGACTACGGCAGTTGATTACACTTTGAACAATAAATAATGGCCTCTCTCACAGTACTTCAGGATTTTAAGGAAGAAACCAGCAAAAATTTTTTGCAAATTAAGAAATCCATAGAACGTATATTAATAGTTTTGGTGGCTCAGGAACAGAAGGTACAAGGGACAGATTTAGAAACAGAGGAAAGATTTTTCGAACCAGTAGAGAAACAGGGAAAGAGGACTTTGAATGTATTGGTACAGAAGAAGATTATGATATCTTACAGGAAGTGGTCTATTAAATGTTTGGGCATAAATACATTGTGGCAGCTGAGACAGGAAGATTTTAATATGCAAATTGATAGATATGGCAAAATAAACATTTTGATATCCCATATGAGTTACAGAAATAAACAAGTTGCATATTGTGATATTGGCATAACCTAAACAGGAGATTTATTGATATTGATTTGGAATGCAAGGTGAATGAAAATGTGGATTTGGTATTGTACACAGAGTAAGCACAGATATGAGAAATTTACAGATGCATAAAAACATGATATTTTAAGTGTAAGATACAAGATTATAAATAAATAGGTTGATATTATATATTACTCTTTCTGGAGACACATTTATGAGAAGACAATGAGATGATGAGATGGAATTAGAATGTAGGTTATTACAAGAATATGTTGTATGTATTAGGTTATATGTTATGTTAGGTTTTGTATTTTTGCTATATTATGTATTATGTTATGTAATATGTTAGATTATGTATTAATGGAATATATAGTCATAACATGAACAGAATATACTGTATTTTATTAGACGTAGATAAGGCCTTTATTTGTTTTACTAATTGGACTTTATTGAAGATATAAATATAGATGTAAAAATGGAAAGAGCAAATGGAAAACATTTAATTGATGCAACAACGAACATTTGATTACTATTCTAAGGAGTAGAAACCAGAGATGGATTGTTGGAAGATATCAAGAAAGGTGAAACCTATATGAAGAACAGAAGATTGGATTATAGAAATCAAAGGGTATATGACAAAGAAAAGTTTCTGTGTATTGTATTAAGGACTAACATTTAAAGTTAATTGTTGTACTTAAAGTTCAAGGATAAATTGGAGGACATCTATTTTCTATGTTTTTTCTTGTTTGTTATTTTTTGACTTCACTTTTTCTTTTCCCTTTTCTTACTTTGTATTTCTATTTCTTTTCTTTTGTATTAGCTTTTAATGTGTATTTTAAAATTAATAAAACTTATGGAAAAAAAAAAAAAAAAAGAAATGCAGTGATGAAGCTTCAGATATCCCAGTAAACACACCAATTTGAAAGAGCAGACATCAGTTTCAAACTTCATACTAACCATATTGGATTAAAATCAATGCAGGTTTCCTATTGATAGAACTGCTTCTCTCAGTGGAAATAGGAAAGGGCAATTTTCAAACTCACACATACAGTATATCCCCAGTGACTTTCATAGATTCTCCAATTTTCCAGAGTAGATTTGGGGGACATGGAAGCTTGACAAATGAGTAGGAATCACCCGTTGCCCACTTCAGTTAGCAGATTATCATCCATTTTTAAAATCTGAATAAGACAGAGACTCTGTCTGTTAGTTACAGGTATCAGAACTCTTTCAAGATTATTATGAGAATATCTCTGTAACCATAAATCAAATAAAATGTTCTTACAGTACAATTTACTTTTGCAGGAAGCACCACGTAGTTGACCTTGGCTAATCTTGGAAGCTAAGCAGGACTGACTCTACTTAGAACTTGGATGGATGGGCTCCTGTAAATATCAGAGCTGTAGGCTAGACTGGGAAGTAAAAGAAATCTGGAAAAAGGAAATGGCAAACTGCTTCCATATTGCTACCAAGGAAATTGCATTGGTGCAATCATCTGAAGTTGAGCTTGACTCCAAGGTGACTTTACCTTGCAATCCAATTTACTGAGTATAACCCCCACTTAATTATTATTTTCATATTGAATGGCAATGTAAATTAGCTAGATAGCAGAATGGAAATTAGAATACTAATAAGGCAAATCTGGAGATGTTATCTTGTCAATTCTATTAATATTTGGTTTTACCAGACAGAATTGTATAGGTTCTAATATTAGACCATCGGTTTAGGGATACTTAAGGCAATGAAAAATTGCATTCTTTTATGAACGTTTAGATGGCTGATCATCTTATACCAAACATACAGTGTATTTTCTTAATATTATTAGGTACTGTTTCTCGGTCTAGACTCGGACTGCTGATGCAACTGGTACTATAAATAGTTTTGCTTTGCTTGTTCATGAATGTTGGTTTTATTATAGTTTTTCTAAGAAATAATGCATATTACTAAGGAAGAGATTTTAATAATTGGCACTTGCATATGTTATACTTACAAGAGGGAATAGCAAAACCATGGACGTCTCCGAACCCATATTTTAAGATATTTCCTGGACAAAACACCCAAAAATAGTTACAGAAAGGATACTTAATGAAGGAATTAGTAATTTATTTGATTTATTTTAAAGTATTTCCATTCCACCTCTCTATGTATATTCAGTATGGATCATAACAATATTAAAAATAACAATGAAGTTCAAAACCCAATAAAACAGTAGAAAACATGATGAATGTTAACCAACAGGAGCCTAGTTTACAGAAAAAGTTTTTACAATCATTATATTATATATAATTGTAATCATTATACATTTCCACAATAATTATAAAAACAGGAGGAATAACTTTTTTTTTAAAAATCCCGCCTTCGTTTTTAGTCAGCTCAAGGTGGTATATACAAATGCCACCATACATACATACAAGGTGGTATATTTATTTATGTTATTTTATTTATCAAATGTATCACCGCCCATCTCCCCCCAAGGAGGGACTCTGGGCGGTATATATAGGTAGCCCTGTGAGGTTGGTTGGATTTTTCTTTTGTTCCATCTAAAGAAAACAAAAATCAGCTGCCCATACAAAGCAATTGTTTAGAAGTAGAAGGTTTACCAGACAGAAGAAAAAAACTGTTAGATATAAATTTGTTTATTTATTTATTTATCAAATAAATTTGTGTGTGTGTATATATAGTAAAGGTAAAGGTTTCCCCTGCACAATCATGTCCGACTCTAGGGGCCGGTGCTCATCTCCGTTTGTTAGCCGAAGAGCCAGCGCTGTCCGAAGACGCTTCCACAGTCATGTGGCCGGCATGACGCACGCAGAATGCTGTTACCATCCCACCGAAGTGGTACCTATTAATCTACTTGCATTTGCATGCTTTCAAATTGCTAGGTTGGCAAGAGCTGGGGCGAGTGCGGGAGCTCACTCCATCACATGGGGCTAGGGATTCAAACCTCTGAACTTGCGATGTTCCGATCTACTTGCATTTGCATACTTTTGAATTATATATATATATATATATATATATATACACACACACACACACACACACACACACACACACACTGTGTGTGTGTGTGTATGTATATGTATATGTGTGTGTGTATATATGTGTATATATATGTGTGTGTGTGTGTATATACACACACAGAGAGACATAAATTTGTAAATGTAGCTTTTGCAGAAGTTCATTATGTATATTTAAATGGTATTTACTGTGCAGCTGAGCATTTTTTCACATTTAAGATCATATTCTAATTTCAAATCAAATTTTGATACCCATAATTTCTAACTGAAATGTATTTCTTACCTTTGTTACTTAGTGAGCAATGGAACATAGTAACAAGACATTTAGCACATAGTTCTATATGCAACCTGACCTTGTGGCCCAGACATAATTCAAGCACTGAATATGGTGGTGGGTGGGTAGATGGGTTGGAGAAAACAAAGCAATCAGAAACTGGAAACCAGCTGTCTTTTCCAACCAGGCATATAGCCAGGAAGGACCACAGCAAAGCAGGGATACCAAAAGAAAATGTTCTCAAAGATAGGGAACAGGAGACCCACTTTCCTCCCTCCCCCCATAATCCAAGTCCTAGAAAACTTAGAAGTTCTATAATGACATAATAAATTTATAGCAATTGACATTGCACTTGGCTGCGAATATTTGCTTATGTCAAGCCACTTTTCCTAATTTGACAGACTCCCAGTGTTTTGTTGGTGAGTTTGCTTCACGTGAACCAGTTGTTTATCTTTTTCTAAGTTACATCTCATCATTTGCAGAGGATTTTTTTTCACAGTAATTGGGAAAATACTCATACCCACAGTAATTAAATAGGGCATGGGGGAAGAGCAAATGAGAACAGGATCAAAAGATTAGACTTTCACATGTCAATACTTGGAGACAGGATTGAGAGAAATTCAGCTGGCTAAAAGCATGCTGTCTGGAACCACTGACGGTTGGGAGAAAATGCACATTCTGTACTGTGGCAAGTAACCTCAGGAATATACACCACCCTCAGACCATTCAAGATACAAGCCATGCTGATCTGTTGCACTGATATACCCAGATCTATCCACTGATCTTTTTAAACAAGTGCCCCTGGCTTTTTCTTACAATGTCTTGAGACAGAGAAATACTTCTTGTTGAGATCCATATGATATTGTCAGAAGCCAGTTCATATCATTTGCAATTCTTCTGCTTCTGGCTGATGCAGTCACCTAAGCTTCCCCTGGGATCAAGTTCCACTGAGCACTGGAACTTACTTCCCACTAAACATGCTTAGATTCAGTGGCATTGCATATACCTGAGACTCTTCCTCAAATGTGCTTCCTCAAGGAGGGAAGTGGCACCAAAAGAAGCAAGCATAGCTCTTCTGGAGGTTTGGCCTCCAGAAGGTTGACACGCAATGTGTGCAAATCATTTCTAGTCCCAACAGGGTAGTGTCTGAATAAATCCCCTGTCAAACTCTCCTGAAGGTTAGTTCCCACTTGATGCACACATCCAGTGGCAGAGATGTTTGGGTGCAAGTAGAAAACTGGTTTTTCAATGGTGTGCAATATTTAGGAGCCCATATGTAATGGAACGAAATGTATATTATAATGCACTATTGTTGGAACCAGTTGCTGCTGAATTTAGGCATCCCCTAGAGTTGTTGTCCCAACATTTACCAATTACCAATATTCCAACACACACTCCTCTGTTCCGCACGACTGTTCGCTGGCCAATCTCCTCGCGGAGGAATGGAAATGCAGTTCTGGTCTCAAAAACACTCACTTCGCAGCAAGTGAAATTTATACCCGCCCAGAGTCCCTTGTATGGGAGATGGGCGGGGAATAAATTAATTAAATAAATAAATAATAAATAAATAAATAAACAAACATCCTGAGGGCACCAAGATGGCAACAGTTGCAATAATTTATTTATTAATTTATTTATATAAATCTAATAAAATTAAATAAATAAATAAATAATAAATAAATAAACAAACATATCCTGAGGGCACCAAGATGGCAACAGTTGCAATAATTTATTTATTAATTTATTTATATAAATCTAATAAAATAAAATAAATTAAATAAATAAATAAATTACACTTACCAGTAGAGGAACATACATATTATACCAACAGCGCAACCCAGTTGAAATGCCAACATGAGATATAGTTTCCAAAGGAAAGCTAAGGAAGCAGAAAAATTGTTTCAGATTATATGTTTAAAACAAATCGGGCAATCAAGCTTTGTATGGAATTTAAAAGATACCCAGAAGGCAAAAATGGCACCATTGTAATAGATCCATGAGCTATTCAGTTCATCAAATATATAAGGTTAGGGAATGGAAATAGGAATACCCTCTGTTCCTTGGGGTATTCCTCTCAAATATAATTTACCTCAGTTGCTTTTTCAGACACTGACCAACTGTGCGTTCAACAACTTTCTTAGATGAAGAGCAGCAGAATTCTGCCATTGTGTCCCTCCTATGGTTATCAGCTCCTCACTCCTGTGAATTAACCAGGGGACAGCAGACAGGAGTAACCCACTGGGATGTCTCAGAGGAATATGTTATCTAAACCCATAATTGCTGACAATACAGGAAAATGGTTAAAAATCTCCTTTGATTTTTTGTTTATTTGATTGTTTTAATGCATAGAGAAATTAACTGGTGCTGAGAATAGCCAACAGCTCTTGCTGAATTCAAATTAAAATGTCCTGTATCTTTCTTGGCTTAAATTCTTTCTTGAAGTTGTTTCATAAATTTAAAAAATGTTATTCATATACACACACACACACACACACACTGTGTGTGTGTGTGTGTGTGTATGTGTGTGTGTGTGTATGTGTATGTGTATGTGTATGTGTATGTGTATGTGTATGTGTATGTGTGTGTGTATGTGTATGTGTAGACTGCTGCCAAGCTAATGCTGCAGCTGGGAGTGGGAGTGGGAGGGAAGGAGACACTATTAAAAACTCGTTTCATTCTAGTGAGATTCCAGGGTGGATGTCAGAGATTGTACACAGGTAAAGAAGCCACTTTCTGCACTTCCTTGATTGCTTGCCTTTGCCGCACAGCCAAGCATGTGTCACAAAGAATGGGTTACTGTACTAGGTTTGAAGGGGTCTAGTATAAACAGATTGTGACCCCTTGAAGGACTCTCCAGGGATCCTAATAGGTACCTGGGCTCACAAGTTTCTACACCCCAAAGTCTCCCAGCACATGTTTCCCTTCCCCCATGCATGCACTCACCACACCAGCGACTTCTGATGTGTGAGTTTGAACATGCATTAAAAAAACACTATTGGGTCTTGGCACTGCCACTAACAGGCAAGGAATTTGAAAACCATGCTGAATATTTATGTGCCTTAAATTGAAAAAAAAATGTAGGTTTTATCCCAAAGAAGAAATAAAAAGTTGAAAGGCAATTAAACAGTGACACTCGTCTCTGTGGCCAAGTAGCTCAGCCATGTTGAGCAAAAGCATTGGCATGTAACACTATAAAATTCCCAATGAATTCCCAAAAGTAAGCCTACAGGGCTAGAGAAAAAACAACAACAACTGAGCATTGGCATAATGTATTTAATGAGTAGACTGCTTTCGCAGTAAAAAATATTTAAAAAAAAAGAAACAACACAAAGTCATCAGATAGATTATGCCAGTCCATGGAGGCTCTATTACAGCCAGAGTTCATCCAAAAAAAAATTTTTTTTTTCTACCCTCCAATCATATGTTATACAGTTTAACAAACTGAAGACACACAGAAACACAGACTCACATTCCCTTTGTTTCTTTGTTCAAAGGGTCAGCATTAACATAAAAACAATTGGGCAAGGCAGCAAGTGGGTGCCCCCCTTCACTGCCTGAAAAGATGCAACCTCTGTTCTCTAATAACAGCCAAAAAAAAATTATAAAAAGTTGAAACTCAGATAGGATTAAACAACTCACACAACCTTCCCATTGTAAATTTTGCTGCGAGGGCTTGGGGAGCAAGGGAGTAAGGTTTAGTTTTTAAGCATTTTCCCCCAGCTGGCTGCAGGCACTTGCCTTCCCTTTCTTCCACCAAATCCTGCACTCATTTCTGAAGCCCATCTTTTCCCAGAAACTTTTGCTGCCACTAATTCTCCTCGCCACCTCTTCTGCAAAACAATCTTTAACTTCCCATCTAGCATTTGTACATACAGTAGTCCTTTCTCTGTCACAACTTACTCTCAAGCCATCTCAATATCACAAACCTATTCCAGTATCTGTCTGATCTGGGGAGGCAGACAGCAGGCACAGCAGAGAAGCGAGACTAAATCCGCATTTTGTCTGTTAACTCTAGCCTTCGTTGTAGTAGTTTCCACCCCTTTTAACTGCTCAGATTCTCTAAACTCACAAATAATTTTGACACAGACCCAAAAGATTGTATTTGATGTGTGTGAATATATTGCAAAAGAAAGGAAGGGAAAAAATCCCGAAAAGGTGTAAGAGAAAAGGGTTTCTGTGGAAGCATTGTATCTCCCCCCTTTCCTCCCTCCTCACTCTGACCTTCAAGCCTGAAACAAGCAGGCAAGAGGCAGACTGAAGGAGGGGGGGCTTGGGTGAGACTAAACAAATAGGGAAACAAACATACACCTCAAACAATGAAGAATAAATGGCAAAGAATTAACAGAAACCTCTCAACTTTCTTGCAATATACATTCAAGATACACAAATCACAATGCACAAAACACACTAGAGTGGATGCAGGCATGGCCAGAACCTGTATCCATTCTCACCATAGACAGACACGCATAATTTTAAATTTTTCTCTTCACAGCTCAAAACAGTTTCTCAACCTTACATGCACACACAAATCCAGACAGATAAATGCTCACAAACAGAAAACACGCACCGGTGCCTTAACATTGACAAAACACAGAAACTCTTTCTTCTTTTTAGGAGCTCCCCACCCCCTGATTTTGAAAAGAGCTATATTGAGGGGGAGCAAAGTATCCCCTCCTGCCTTAGGCAGCTTGGTTTAGGGGACTTAACATTTCATGCATAAAAACAACACGGTTCCCTTCTTCCTCATCCCTCCAGCTGTTGAGGATTTTGGATGGTTACTTTAATATTTCTCCTGTTTCCTGATGGTCCCAAGGCATAATGAAACCTGTACATGCCCTGAATTCTTGGAGGGTCCCATTCTGGCCACAGCTCTAAAAGCTCACCCCACTCTAGGGTTAGTGGCCCCACGGGCAGGCAGAGGTTCTGTTGTTATGCGTGTTGCTAACAGCACCTGCCGTAAATTGTCTAGCTTGTTGAAAATCTTATCTTGTTCACTACCTGGAAGCTCTCCAAAGGAACGGATCACCTGCGCTTCCAGAGCCTCATCAGATATCTCCCTACCAATGTATAAGTCTAGGAAAGCAACTAAACTGTTTTCTTCCCCTTCACCATATCCTGAAGCTGAGGGCAAAACTACTTCCTCCTGTTCTGCCTGTTGCAGCTAGGAAGTTCGTGAAGGTGTTAATGAAAACACCATTAACTATGCCCTCCGGCGGCCAAAATCCTATTTCTGAGCCAATAAAATAGGTCAGCCAAATAGTGCTGCAGTGGGTCTTTAATTTTTTCTTTTTAAATGAAATTTTTCCTGTCACTTGAGGTTTCAGTGCCTCCCAATGCATAAAAATACATTCTAAGGGAGTGTACGGCTTGTAAGCTTCACCGGCTTTACCCAGTTGACGACTGTTTATGTTGCCCATTGTGGTTCCCTAGGGATTTCTCGGGGCTTTCCTTCATCTTGAGGCAGTGATCAATCACCACCCTCCCGTATGCAGGATTTCTCGGGGCTTCGCCTCGAGGCAGTGCACAATCACCACCCTCCTGTCTGCAGGAACCACTAAACCTACCAGGGGAATATATACCAATATTCCAATATTCCAACACACACTCCTCTGTTCCGCACGACTGTTCGCTGGCCAATCTCCTCGCGGAGGAATGGAAATGCAGTTCTGGTCTCAAAAACACTCACTTCGCAGCAAATCCCTAGTGGAAATTTCTGCGTCTCACTCTCGCACACACAGGGCAACACTCACCGCCAGGGAAAGTCTTATACTCACCAGTCTTTCAAGTGCACTTCTCCAATTTCTAGTTTCCTTAGGCGCCAAACAAAAACATCACAAGTACTCGAAGCCTCTAACACTGGGCGTTCAGGTTCGGCTGGAGCAGAGTCTGCCGACTAGGATCCAAAACAAGGTCGCCGGTGAAATCACCGGGAGCGCTCTCAACATTGAAGAGAGGTCCATGCCGGTTTTCTCTGTCCGCCATTGTGAAGGCAATGACTCACAAAGGGAGTCATACCGTGGGGAGGCCAGGGATGGCCGACCCAAAGGAACTAAGCCTTCTTGCCCCACGTTGGGCGCCAAAATGAAAGGTACCCTTGTTTGCAATATTTCCCAAGTTCCAGAGTTACCAAAAAAGAAACTTGAGCGAGGCTTGGATGTAGTAAAGAAATAAAACAGGTTTATTTTATCAAATAGAGCTGGATGGAATTCCAGACGGGCGTTGTGACAGGCGAACGCTCGTGTAGGGAAGCCATACCCACAAGGAGGTTCTACAAGCATTTATACTTTTTAATCAGAACAAGGTCATAAACAGGCATAAGCAGTCACATAAGCAGAAAGAACAAAGGCGCTTTTCAAGTCTCCTTCAGTACTTGGACATTGCTTCTCAGGCATTGCTTATCTTTCCTGTTCCGTCCCTTTGGGGTCATGCCAAGCAAGAACAGGCTTTGAGAACATGATTAGGTTCTGTTAATACAGCATATAAATCAATCAATACAACAGTACAATTCTAAAAAGGCTCATACATCAGCAATACAAAATACAGTTCATAAATCATTAATACAAAACACAGTGTGGTTATACTAGACCCCTTCAGGTTGGCCAGATATTAGTAAATTCTCTTTCTGCTACTGCAGAACAAGTGAGAAAAGGGGTGGCAGTGGGAACAGTGAATTCAAAATTTACATAGCATAAATGTCAAGAAACCAGCACTGTCAAAGATACAAAAGCATCTATACTATTCTCTAACCCAGGGTTTCTCAGCCAGGGTTCTGTGGAACCCTAGGGTTCCATGAGAGGTCACTAGGGGTTTCCTGGCTGATCACGATTTATTTAAAAAAATATTTCAAATTCAGGCAACTTCACATGAAAGAGGTAAGTTTCATTCTTTATTGTTAGTTTAAGAACACTGTTAATGCATATATACAGGCCTACCCATGAAACGAATATAATAATTTTGTAACTTCTGGCCTACATTTGAGCCTGAATGTGCAGGGGTTCCCCGAGGCCTGAAAAATATTTCAAGGGCTCCTCCAGGGTCAAAAAGTTGGGAAAAGCTGCTCTAATGAGTATGGGTGTTGGAAGGGAATGGCCTGCTAAGTTGTCTGTTTCTTGAACTTCTTCCCCTTCCCCTTCTTGCTGATACTGTCTGTGCACTTGCCATCACTAGGTAAGCAAGTGAGCAGAAATGAGAAATGAAGAGTAGTTGTACACTTAAACGAGATTCCACCTGGATATTAAGCAAAATCAATTAATTAGGCTAAGTACTAAGAGTGTGCAAACATGTTGAATTTTTGATAAAAATTTTGGATAGTTCAAATACAGAACAGCTGCTTTAGATTTGAAACTGGTTATTTCAAATTCAAAATGGTTCAAATTCAAAATGTTTCACATATTTTACTTCTCCCCTTTAGATCCAGCTTCCCATTCAATGTAATACAGCAGATTTTTGTAAACTTTACCCAACATTTGTAATATTCATTGTAAGGATTCTAACCTACAGTAACAATAGATTATTCAGAGATAATGGGTATACTTTGGATTGGATGCATTTAGATCTAATGCATCCAATCCAAAGTATACCCATTATCTCTGAATAATCTATTGTTACTGTAGGTTAGAATCCTTACAATGAATATTACAAAATGTTGGGTAAAGTTTACAAAAATCTGCTGTATTACATTGAATGGGAAGCTGGATCTAAAGGGGAGAAATAAAAAGCTATTTATCTTCAACCTGAAATAACACATATTCCATGTCCAACCTGCAATGAGAACAATTACCACCTTTATATCAGTTCTTTCTTATATGTTCTCATACTTGGCAGAGATTGTTGCCACTTACTTCTGCGGACGGCTTTGTCTGCAAATGGACCTTCATCTTCAACAACATTTACCATACGCTGGCGTCTCCTGTGTGATGGTCCACGTCTTGGATGTCTACCATGTGATGGAGAAGACCTTGTTCTTCTTACGTTTGATGGAACCCTTTCAAATTTTGATGAAGACTCTCGAGTAACGTTACTATGTGGTAAAATGTCTTCTTTTACAAATGATTTCACCGAACTTGTGACTTCTGGAGAATCACCACCAGGATGTTGGTATTTGATGTATGCTATATCTCCACAAAAATTTACTGGTATATTACTTTCCATCTTGGACAAGTCCATTCCAGTTATACCTTTAGATTAATACCAATAAACTTATTATAATGGTTATTGCGCTGAAACTCAATTTCAATTTTGTCTTCTTCCTTCCACTGCTGCTGAGGCACACCTGGCCTGGCCCTTTGCGAGGCAGCTGCTGGCCGCGCCAGGCCTTCTTCTTGAGTCTGCATGTGGCCTTCTCGTGAGGCTTTGAAGCAGCGGGAGGAAGAAGATGGCAAAGGCCAGCTGGGGGTGGCAGGGCGGCAGGGCCAGCAGAGGCAATGGAGTCCAGGGCAGCCAAAAGGGCAGAGATGGGGCGGAGATAGGTGGGTGGGAGGAGTTGAAGAGGCGGCAGTCCCTTACCTTACCGAGGCTCAGGGCTGGGAGGAACCAAGCTGGGAATGGCTTGGATCAGGGTGAGTCCTCGCCTAACGATCAGTGGGATTCGGTTAACAAGGGCAATGGGGAGTGCCAGGATTGCCGTTGCGAAGCAATACGGTCACGTGACATCGTGCTTTACAACCGCATCGCTTAGCGATGGAAATTCTGGTCCCAATTACCGTCGTTGACTGAGCACTACCTGTAATCCTTTTTCCCCAAAATAATTTAGATTAAATAAAGTATTGTAAACCAACAGGCAGTGTGATTACTTGGATTGCCTTGCTTTCACCTATTAATTACCTGGATTGCTTTCACCTATTAATTACTTGGATTGCTTTCACCTATTAATTACTTGGATTGCTTTCACCTTCTTTAAACAGGCAAGGTGGAAGTAAGAATAGAGAGGTGTTGATGTCTCTCTGCCCCTTCCCTGCAGTATTTTTACTTGCCACTGCAAGCAATGAGAAAGGAAAGGATTTAGAACATTTCAGTGGCTGGTTTAATTTTCCCCTCAGGTTGGAAGTGTGGCAGAAGACTGTGAATTCAGTAGGTATACCATTCCTCCCAAAACATTCCCCACCCAACGTAGACATTCCCTTTATTTTTACCTTCTCCTGGATGTTAGAATCTTCAGCAACTACATTGATATGGAAGCTAAAGCTTTCCAGTGTAGAATTTACCCTCTGAAGTCAATTCATTTTATTTTACCTCCTTGAGGTTCTTCTTTGACTCCTATGGTCTCTAGAATTAAAGGTGAAAACTCATTATTTTTTTTCATAAATCGGAAAGCAAAAGGAGAAAACCTTTTTCCTGAGAGCTAGTTGATTAAAAGATTAAGAATGGGAAAAAATCACACTTAATCTAGTCTGCCTCACAGAGAACTGTTGTGAGAACTGAACGGACTGACATCAACTAACCATCATGTCATCCAATGTTTCCAAGAGGAAAGACTTAAATATGATCAAGTAAAAAATAAGTGATTTTACTAAATGATTTACATGAAATGAAACAATGGTGAGAATAGTGGTGTAATGGAAAAGCCAAAATAGTCTAAAATATGTGTGAAATTATAATCCAATGGAAATTTCATCAGAAAAAATTATCAGTTTCACATTTTACAATTTAAAAAGAAAATAAAGAATGCCTATTTGGAGGGGAGGGGAATCCTCATGTACCTGAAGGTAATATTTAGTACATTTCTGGCAATACTGAACACTTATTTCAAGTATACAAATATTGGGTACATTGGAAAGTAGTTATTAAAAAGCTAAACTAATGCCATTTTAGAAGGGAAGCTTGGTCTAGTGGTTAAGGCAACGGGCCAGTTTGGTCTAGTGGTTAAGGCAACGGACTAGAAACCGGGAGGCTGTGAGTTCTAGTCCCGCCTTAGGCATGAAAGCCGGCTGGGTGACCTTGGGCCAGTCCCTGTCTCTCAGCCCCAGGAAGGAGCCAATGGGAAACCAGGAGACTGAGAGTTCTAGTCCCGCCTTAGGCATGAAAGCCGGCTGGGTGACCTTGGGCCAGTCACTCTCTCTCAGCCCAACTCACCTCACAGGGTTGTTGTTGTGGGGAAAATAGGAGGAGGAAAGAGTATTAGGTATGTTCGCCGCCTTGAGTTATTTATAAAAATTAAAATTAAAAAATAAAATAAGTTAGTGCTTTGCCATTACAGTATACAAAAACGAGAGAGTCACATGGGCAGATAAGGAAAGAATGAGGATAAACTGTTACATTTCTGGCAACAGAGATAAAGTGTACCAATTAGAACAGTGAGAAATCAGGCTATTCCTTATTAGGAAAGTTAAACTTGAGAATTTTAGAATTAGGCGTGCACAAATTAGTTGCTCATACCTGACCATAAAAGGGTGTTGCACCCCTGGATGAAGTCTCAGCTGTACTCAGTGCTCAGTGCTCTTGCCTTTGTGCTAAATAAACTTTTGAACTCTGAATTACAGAATATGGTGTTCTGACCTGAGCAAGGAACAAACTAAAGGGAAGAAATTCTTCCATCAGGTGTAGCAAATCGAAGTTGAATGGTTGGGAAAAACTAGTTATAAATAAAACATTTAAATATTCCTTTGCCAGTGGCTATCAATCTTTTATTATGCAGACCACTACAACCCACCACACTGCAGAGGCTAATAGTGAGACATGTCCCTCCATCTCATCCGTAGTGAAGGGATCTGAGCAAGCATGGGCCACAGACCTTGGCCTAGAAAACACCATGCTGTAGTATTTCCCATAGTGCAACACTGCTAGAGCTTCACTGAACCAAAGCTAGTGCCTGAACCAAAGAGTGTTACCCAAGGATGACCCTTGAGATGGGCCTCAGCAAGGCCCCAAATAATTCTGCATAGAAATGCTAGGTGCTAGATACTAATTCTACCTCCCTTAAGAATGCATGCCAGCCTGGGGCCCCCTATCTGGTCAGCATCTCCTCCCTGAGACAAGCTAACATGTTTACTTGACTTCCCTGTAATAAATCTTCTGTTCCCCCTCCTAAGATGTAAATGTGCAAAGATTTGATTTTATGGTTTTGACCTCAGTGATTTAGTTGTGCCTGTATAACCCAATGTCCCTAAAAGTGTAACTGTTATCTGTATAAGATGCAAGTATTAATCTCTGGCCTCCGGAAAGTGCCCATAGAACAATTGGTGTGAATGTTCACCGGCTCCTCTCATTGTAACTATGTTGATGACCCACGTCACCCCCTTGGCCTGATGAATCCCAGAATCCTTCAGCCCTGGGAGGGACCCTGATCCCCAAAAGCCAGCCAATCCCAGGGAATGGTCAGAGGACACCTCACCCACACATGGGCATACCATCATCATCCTCACTTCCTGCTTGTAATCTCTGTATAAAAGTTTGTGCTCTTTTGTTCTTCGGGATGGTGGTTTCACTCAGGGGTCACTTGCACGTGACACCTGTAGGGACTGCCATCCAGCAACCTTTGTTGGCCAATTAAAACTTGCTGCTGTTCCTTTTACAAAGTCTCCATTGTGTATTTGGCTTACTCTTGAGGCACGTGGAAAGTTTGGTGCCTTACAGTAGGACCCCCAAATTAACTTAATTTTAAAAATACATTTTTTAAATGTTCTTGCCTGAAATTTATTTTTATTTATTATTTAATTTAATTTATATGAAATCTTATGAGGTAATAAATAATTGACCCAAACCTTGAGAGATCATCATAGACTTTGATATTTTTGTCCAAATCTTGCAAGATATGATGGTCTCCCAGGATCTTGGTCATTTATTTATTTAATTTAAATGTTATTTTGGCACTAGGATCAAGAACTATTTTCAGTAGTTGTTTGGCCCACTATAGCATTCCTAATCACAAGTTGGGAACTATTGGTCTAAGCTTTATTTGAAGAATTACCCATAAATTAAAACAGATCTAAATTTCTTCCATTCTTTCTTATATCTAACATTAAAAGTAATGCAAAAAATAGCATTTTTCATCAATAGGAAAAGTGTTATAAAGAGGTTGCAGGGTTCAAAATAAGAAAGAAGTAAAGGAAGCTTCATGAAGATAATACTATGACATCATTAAAAGATAAGATTACTTACTACAACATAGATGGTTACTGCACTGACTTTCAAGAAGACACTATGGAAACATGATGCGTAGAAGCTTCAAGCAATAGAATTCTAAAAGTGACAGTTGGTAAAAGAGTCTTAGAGGAGCCAAGAAAAAATATGTGGGGGCAAGGTAATGGCACAAAAAAAGCCAAGATCTATCTCTTTTATTACATACCAATTTACCTTTGTGCTCTGTGTTAGTTAGTAAAAGCTTATATTACTATAAGGAAGGGACGCGATGGCTCAGTGGTTAAGACGCCAGGCTTGTCGATCGGAAGGCAGGCGGTTCGAGACCCAAGCGCCACGTGACGGAGTGAGCTCCCGCACTTGCCCCAGCTCTTGCCAACCTAGCAATGTGAAAGCATGCAAATGCGAGTAGATAAATAGGTACCACTTTGGTGGGATGGTAACAGCATTCCGCGCACATCATGCTGGCCACATGACCGCAGAAATGTCTTCAGACAGTGCTGGCTCTTCGGCTAAGAAACAGAGATGAGCATTGCCCCCTAGAGTCGGACACAACTGTGCAGGGGAAAACCTTTACCTTTTTTTTATTACTATAAACTTCATAAATGTAATTGTTTTTTTGATCATGCCATTAAAGGTTTGTATTGTTTGTGACTGTCCATGTACAAAGGCTAATCAGCTGCTTACTTTTGCTCTCTGCTGGGAACCATAAAAACAGGAAGTTGAGAAGCATGGTGGATAGCCTTCCTTTTGCATGGTCCATTTTACATTTTTACATGGTCAGTTTTTAAAAAGCCAAGAATCACAGCAATTTGGGATCTCAGCCTTTTCCAAACTAGGTCTCTCGGAGAAAGATCAGATCATAATTTTGGAGGAAACTTAAAAATTCTTTATCTCCAACTTGCTAACCCATCCCCTTGTGCCAGGAAACATACTTGATGGAATCTGTATTTCCTCTTCCTCTTTATCAAAGCTGTTGAGGTCTAGCTTATTGTGAAATTCTAGACAGCCTAGATCAGAGCTTTCCAAACTTTTCATGTTGGCGACACACTTTTTAGACATGTATCATTTCACGACACACTCTTACAGCAGGGCATCATTTCGCGACACACTCTTACAGCAGGGCACAAGGCAGGCACTAGGACCTGCGTGGAATCCTGGAAGGGTTCGGAGGCGGCAGCAGCCGCGACACACCCAGACACTGCAGCCAACACACTAACGTGTCCTGACACACAGTTTGGAAAGCTCTGGCCTAGATCATGCACATGATCCCTTACTTCCTTCTTTTCCTGGAGCATTACAATCTAATGCATAGCTTTCCAAACTGTGTGTCGCGACACATTAGTGTGTCGCGACAAAACCCGGAAGTGCTGATGGCACATTGCCACCACCCCTGCAGCAGAGCACATGGCGATGGTGGTGGTGTGAATGGCGGCGGCGGCAGCGGCGATGGCAGTGGCACGCCATCAGCGCTTCTGGGTTTTAGCGCAAAACACGAGGCCGCCGTGCACGCCGCCGCCGTTGGTGTGTCGCCAACGGCGGGAGTTTGGAAAGCACTGATCTAATGAGTGTTGTACTGTATATGTTGGAAGTCCCAGGAAATCAGCATGCCTCATTAGCATGTAGATGAGCACTCTAGGATGACTCTCTATATGCTTCCAGAGGAAGCTGTTTGTTGCACCTCCCACTTCCTCTTTCTCTCCCTCTCTGACTCCATCTTCCCTCGAAGCAGGAGCACACGGCTGCGGCTACCTATCAAGAGGCCATGCCTAGGCCTCAACCTAGGAGTCTTTCCCATTTCTGCACGTAGCCCCTGGCAGCAAAGAGGGCCAGGGGTCTACATACAGTTTAGGGAGAAAGAAGAAGAAAGAAGAAAGAACGAATGTAACTGGACCAAATAAACATAAGAACTCTTTTTACTTACTTTTGAACCTACTTTGTCTAAGCGTGTAATACTTTATGCTTGGGTGGGCTGTGTGTGTTAAGATCAAAAACCTATATTTCTCTAATGTGCTCATTAATGCTATTTTTGATAAAAACTCCTTTCTGTGTGTGCTTATTGCTCCGCTGCACTAAGCTCTGCTCCATTCAGTGGTCCTAGCAGTCCACTAATGGCCATCAGTATATTTGCAAGTGTGGGGGAGAAGAAGCAGCTTTGTTTAATATTAACTGGTTCCCTGCCCTCATCAGAATGTTATTAGGGTTGCTCACAAAAGAGTTCACTATCCTTGATGGTGTAGACTCTGGTTCTAAAGTTCATCATTCTACCATAGCTGCCATGCCTCAGACCTGGGTTAAAAATCTTTGGGGCAATACGCAACCTGAACTGGGCTTCTTAAATTCATTCCGTGTAGCTCTGCCCATTTAAAGATTGATTTTATGTTTTTAGATTTATCATGGATGTTTTAAATTGTTTTTCTGTCATGTAAGCTGCTGAGAGTCAAATTTATTACCGCGGGATACAAATACAGTAGACAGAGGATGGATGGATGTCTTTGGGGACAAATGTGTGAAGAAGTACCATAAAATTACATGCCATTTTTCTTGAGGGAAGACTAACTCCGCTCTCCTTTTTTCCTTTGTTAGCCTGAGTGAGGTAGAAACATTCACTTTCCAATCTTCAAGAACTTTTACCTGCTCCCCCATGTCAAGAAACTTTTGTTGATCTCCATTTATTCACCAAGTCTTCAATGGCCAGCTGACTATAGTACAAACTGCCACTAGAAGCCAAGCAAACTGGCCAGATATTTTCCAATGACCAACACATGCTGCTTAGTTGTTCTAGCATATACCTAGCTACTAGTTTAGACTGACCATATTTCCATGAGACAAAAACGGGACAAGGGGAATGGGTGGGGGCGGAGCAGCTGGTTGGGGGGAACCTGGAAGGGGAATCACCTCCACCTGTTGGTGTGCGGGGGGTGGGCTGGGCAGCGCAGTGGGTGGGGGCAGAGTGGCTGGCTGGGGGGGCGGGGGGTTCGCCTCCACCTATCAGCGCGCAGGAGGGGCAGGCCGAGCAGCATGATGGGCGGGGGTGGAGCAGCTGATTGGAGGGAACCTGGAAGGGGAATCACCTCCACCTGTCGGCGTGCGGGGGGTGGGCTGGGCAGAGCAGTGGGTGGGGGCAGAGTGGCTGGTTGGGGGGGTGGGGGGTTCGCCTCCACCTATCAGCACACGGGAGGGGCGGGCTGGGCAGCGCGATGGGCAGGGGCGGAGCAGCTGATTGGAGGGAACCGCCCAGAGTCCCCTCCGGAAATGGGGGGAGATGGGCGGTGATATAAGTTAGAAATATAAATAAATAAATAAACCCAGAAGGGGAATTGCCTCTGCCTGTTGCGGTGCTCTCTCCCACCTCCTTTGCTGCGTGCTGGTGGACGGGGGCAATTCCTCCTCCGGATTCCCTCCGGTTGGCTGCTCCACCTCCGCTTGTTCCTGGAAAACAGGATAAAACCGGCATTTATGTTAAAATTACGGGACGGTTGAGAAAAGGGGAAAAAACGGGAATGTCCCGTTCAAAACGTGAGGTATGGTCAGCCTATACTAGTTCCTCTCTTCCACCATATATATCTGTCCTTGAAATACAATTGATGTGTGTTATTGTCTTTCTGCTATTTGTCATCAGTCATAAATCACATTATCATCACAACTTCTGGCCTTACTAGAGTAATTTAATAAAGGTGGTAATTTGCTGCTATCTTAATTACACTTCCAGTTATATATGATTTTAACCAACTGTGGTATAAGACCTTCTACACAGAACTCATCTCACCTAGACTAATACTCTTCTCTGGTGCATCTTCTTTTAATTGTCTACTAACTTTGTTTCCTTTCTCATTTGGAAGCACTGCCAGCATAACTGCCTCTCCAATTAGAGCCTGGATATTATTTACTACAGCATTTCAACTTGAGCAAGCTGTAGCAATAACAGCTCAACAATACTGCTTCTAGCAAGGCTTTAATGGAGGCCCTTCTGTGAGCTTTCCTCCACTGATTGTTACTTTTGTCTAATAGATCTAAGTCAGTTCAGAGTACTGTTAATTGTGTGGGGTGTGCTTTCTGTTCCCAACTCCTGAGTTTAATTTGGAAAAAAATCCAAAATGGAGCTTTGAGCCAATGGGGAGTAAGTGGCCATGCTCTTGGTGTACTACCTAGTTCTAATAGTTACCATACTAATGTTGCCTAGAAACTCAGGCACCTGAGTTGGTGTGGAGCTGATAAAAATTTAATCCCTGAATTTGGGAGACTAACTTTGCGAAGTGGCTTTTTCGCCCCTCCCAACAGCATGAATCACTAGTACTTCAGGCAAAGCGAAAACCATTTATTAAGGGAGGGGGTCAAGTGTTTTTATAGGGCACAGAAACAAATGATACATACATTTGGTATATGTGATATGTCAAAAAGCAACTAATCAAACAATAAAAGACATTGATTACACATGAGATTTGAACAAAAGAAAACATTGCTTACAGATAACATTCCACCACAAGTGGCAAATTTATGGGTTATGTCGCTCCCTTTCCCAGCCCGGTTTGTATCCATCTTAAAACTCGCAAGTATATTCAAGGACTTTCAGAATATGCTCTCTATTGCTTAGTTGCTGAAAAGACTAGTTTTTGCAGGTAAAAGAAAGAAATGGCTTTGGGTAAAAGGAAAACATGGTTTCCTGAACTTCAAAAGGAGGCATGGATGCCATGCTAAAATGCTAATATCACCTTTATTAAAAAGCTAATAATGAGGCCTAAAATTCCAGGTAACACTAAGAGCAGGTATGAACTAATTAACCAACGCAATGCAATGTTTTTATTCTACCTAACACACAGGTTTAACAGAATTTGCTTTCCACTTCTGTGAACAACCATGCCCACTCCACCCACCCCTGAAATATTAATGAACAATTTTGAGTTAGACACCTAGTGCTGGTGGAAGTCCTTAGTTCTGACTATGTATTAATCCATCCTCCATATTAAATGCCTTCTCCTTTTCTCATTGAGTGTCCTGCTGAATACTCTTCACTCCAACAGCTGAGAACGTCCATACAAACACTCCTGTAATACACTTATCTCCTTTTGCACTCTATATTTGTGATATATCTTGCTTGTCTATTACAATGGCAGAAGATCAAAAGCCAAAATTAAACAGCCTAAAATGAAGTCAGTGTAAAACTATGCAGAATGTCAAAGCTGTTCTTCAATTGCTAGGGGTGTCCAAGCAGGAGTTGGTTTATCTCTTTAAAATTTTCCATTCCTTTAATTTCTTTCCTTTTCTTAACCATCAAGTCTCTGCTGTAGAATTCCACTTGCATTGTTTGACTTGGTGATACTGTAAAGATAAGCTTTGCAGAGATACTGGATGAGTCTGTGATCTCCATGGAGATGATAGAAGAATATAGTAAAATAAAACTTCCTCAAATAAAAAGAACAATGAGAGAAACCCAGGTCAAACATAACTTACCATGTTAAAATTAGAAAAATAAAAGAATGTCTATATCAGGTGTGTCCAACCCACAGCCCACAGGCGGCCCTGAACAGCTAGTAATGTGGCCCCCCAAAATTGTAAACTTTTAACATTATTTTGCAATTTTTTGGTTGCTGTTCTCTTTCTTCTGTTTTGCAGCCAGGCCCACGCCAAAAATAGACAATCCCGGTACATTTGAGACACTAACAAAACTCAGGGTAGTTACATCGCCAGCGTAGAGCATCCGCTTCTCCCCTTGGTTTCCCACGCAGGCAGGCAGCGGCCTTCCGCTGGTTTGCGAGCAGCCACCGAAGTCAGTTTTGCAACTTGACTCGCAATCCGAGTCTGCCACTCTACCATTAATGCGTCTGTAGTTAGTGGGCGAAGGTAGGCGGAGGCTGCCGCTCGGAGCAGAGCAGAGATGCCGAGTGGGAAGGGGAGGCCGCCAGCAGCTCTGGCTGAAAAACTGCCATTAGCAGCAGTCGCCAATGGGTGATGGTTCTCCCAGGTAAAAGCTGACGAGCAGCTTGAGAACTCACTGAGAATTGCAACCACTTTCATCGAACCAGACACTGATGCATTTGTTTCACAAAAACAAGGTCAAATATCCCACTAGTTTTATGTTGCCCTCTTTTTTAAAATGTTATAATAAAAAATATAAAAAAATAAAGTTTTATTACTTATATACATTAACTATATTATATATTTTATGTGTGGTCCAAGACAGTTCCTCTTCACTCAATGTGGCCCAGGGAAGCCAAACGGTTGGACACCCATGGTCTATATTACACAGGCTCCCTTGCTGCCATTTTACCAGAAGTCCCTACTTCACCTTGGAATTTGCCTTGAGAGACTTTTTTCCTCTTTAAGGATGGGCTAAAAATTTATAAAATAAATAATAAAAAAGAATGAAGAGGAACCGATCCTACAAATGCACATTTTCTATGCAGTATCACAATCTTATGGATGGTTTCTTCATGTGCTAATTGTAAAAATGTGGACACTCTGCGGCCAATGACAACTTCCTTGCAGCATCGTCTCCTGCGCTGCCACATTCACGCTCTTCGGAAGGAAAAAAACTTGCTCTCTAAGGCAGCCTCCCATTTAACCGCTTGTCCGAAAGCAACGGGTGACCGGGAATTACTTGCAGGTGAGGAAGTGAGCTCTCAACCTGGTTTCCGACGACCTTCTTCACGATTGGCCGGCCCGGCTCGGCTCGGCTCGGCTCGGCTCTCCTGGCAGTCTCATCAAGACCACCTTCCCTACTGGGCTTTGACAGGCCGCTTACGGGCTTCGCTCCCTCGGCCTCGGGCCGCGCAGCCCGGTGGGCATCCGGCAGAGGGCAGGCTTCCCTGGCGCCGGCGCCCTGCTTTCCCTCCGTTTCCTCAGCAGCTCTGGCCTCTCGCCTTCGGCGCCGCTTCCGCGACCGAGCGGCGTCCGTCGTGGCGGGCGGGCTGAGTGTCAGGGACCGAAGGAGCAAGCGGGCCGGCGCCAGAATGCCGCTGGGCCTGAAGCCGACGTGCAGCGTCTGCCGCACCACTTCCTCGTCCATGTGGAAGAAAGGCGGGCAGGGCGAGATCCTTTGCAACAACTGCACGGGCCGTTCAGGGCCGGCCGCCGCTGGGGCAGCCGCCTACGCCACCACCTCTGCGGCCTCGCAGCACAGCAACGGCGGCGGCGGCGGGAGTGGCGGCGGCGGGAAGCAGGTGAGGTTCCCTGGCAGCCACCTCGCTCAGGCAGCACCTCTGAAACAATTGGTTGCCGCGCGGTTTATTTTTAGGCAAGGCTGCCTAGGGCTGGCCAGCTAGATCGGCCCGGGGGCTGCGGGCCTCGACCTTCTCCTCCAAACTGGAGCCCTCCAGACGTTGGACGTACAACTTTCCCAATTCCCAAACAGTGGGAAAACCGTTTTTAAAAATAAGATCAATATTCCTTCATTTCAGGTTGTTGTTGTATCGTGCTAGTTTGCATTAGTGGTAACATTTACGTGCAGTTTGCCCTCTCCCAATGCTAACGTGGGAACAGAAACGACTATAAATACTTGCTGAAAGGATACAATTCATTTTTAAAATATAAATGACTAATTAAATTTTGGAAAGTGCACTCCAGGTTAGTCCAAAATATGATTAAAGAAATTGGGAAAGGTTTGTTGTCCTATCTGCTGGGATCTTAAACTCCAAATTTTTAGATATCTACTCAGAAGTAAGTCCCATTGAGTTCAAAGGTGTACTCACATATGTGTAAGATTGCAGCCTTAACTGTGATCCTATGCCCTTTTACTTGGGAATAAATCTCAGTCATTGGATTCAGGTATGCTAAGACAAGGTTTGCTTAACTATTTTTTTTTACTAAATAAACCACAGTTGGCTGGGTTCATACTAAGCCACACACAAGTAAACAATAGTCTCTGTGGCAATACCAACCGTGTGGAACAGCTTCCCTGTGGATGGGTGTGGATGAGGTACAGATGAAAAAGATTTTTCATTGAAATCAATGAGATGTGCTTTTAAGTAAATAGGTCTAGAATGGGAACTTAATTTGTACTCTTTTTTGTCCTGTTACATTTTTCTTCATGTTTCTTTTTTAAAAATATATAATAACGTAAATGGAATATAGACTTAACAAGTTCTCAATATTTCTTATGCTTTGTATACCATAGAGTAAGCAAGAAATTCACAGAAGATCTGCTCGATTAAGGAACACAAAATATAAGTCTGCTCCTGCTGCTGAGAAAAAGGTTTCTACTAAAGGAAAAGGGAGAAGGCATATTTTTAAATTAAAAAATGTAAGGTGATTGTGAACTTACTACTTTTTTTACGTGGTTAACAGTTCTCTGCAGAAAAATAGCAAATGCTGAAAAATCTATTTTTTTACATACATACGAGTTTAATATACTAGGATATGTAGATATTCAGGTGTGATGGATGCTCATTTATTGGTATATATATTGCACCAAGCTGTTACTAGTTTTCATGTAATGCTAAGCTATGAACCATTGTTTACAAGTAACAGTGACTGGATTTACATGCCTGAAAATCCAACCCCCAAGCTATGGCTTAGTTCAGTGGGGGAACTCACTTATAGACAAGTGTATTTCCTCCGTATTTCATGAAAATGGTACCTGTGGAACTGGTCAGTGTGGAAAATGAGGTGATGAACTCGATAAATAAGAGAACAATATAGGAAGGGTGAAACAGTGGTCTAGAAATCTTTGTTGAGGTGAGATTTGAAAAAGCAAATGGAACTAATAGTTTTTGCAAACATTTAAGGAAGCTTTATTCTTAAGCTTTTACTTTACAAACAGATAAAGTAACTTTCATGAAAGGAAACTTTGTATGAGGAGCACATCCTTCTCTTCATGGAATGAAATGTAGAATCTGGTCCAGTCTTCTACATGCCAGCTAGCTAATTATACTTTTTTTTAAAAAATCCATTCAATCATGTCCGATTCTCAGAGACTGCCTGGACAAGTCCCTGCAGTTTTCTTGGCAAGGTTTTTCAGAAGTGGTTTGCCATTGCCTCCTTCCTAGGGCTGAAAGAAAGTGACTGGCCCAAGGTCCCCCAGCTGGCTTTTTGCCTAAGGTGGGACTAGAACTCACGATCTCCTGGTTTCTAGCCTGATACCTTAACCCAGGGGTGGGTAATGTCAGGCCTGCGGGCCGTGTACGGCCCGCGGGGCTCCCGCCTAAGGCCCACGGGGCTCCCGCCTGCAAACCCCGCCCCCCAGTGCTTGTGATTGGCTCCTACCTGCAAACTCCGGCCCCCGGTCCGCGGAAATCCCAGAAACCCCACCCCCCCAGTCCCCGGTTATAAATATCCAAATGGCCCTTGGCAGAAAAAAAGTTCCACTCCCCTGCCTTAACCGCTACACCAAACTGGCTCTTTATACTTGTTATACTATATACCAAGGTATTCCAAACTTTTCCCGTGGCAACACACCAACGGCGGCACGCAAGAAAACCCGGAAGCACCGCCACCGCGGAGCTTTCAGGATTTTGCACGCCGACGTCGCTGTGGCGCTTTTGGGTTTTGCGCACCACCGTCACTGCAGCGCTTTCGGATTTTCGTGCACTGCAGAGGTGGCAGCAGTGGTGTCCTTGTGTGCCGTGTGAAAACCCGGAAGCGCTGATGGCCCGCCACCGTGCATGCAGCCGCACATGGCGGCGTGCCATCAACGCTTCCGGGTTTTGAATCAAACAACACAATAGACCTTAATCAAGGAACTATTAACTCAGTCAATCACCCAAACAGCACACAACAGCCCAATCAAGGAACTACCAAGGAGAGTACAAGACCCCCACCAACACAGGCAGGACAAGCCAGGGTATATAAACAGAGAGCAAGTTCCACTCCCTTTTCGCACTGAAGATGTTGCCTAGCCTGGCAATGAAACGTCTGCATGAAAACAACAAGGCTCAGAGAGCACCAAAGACTCCCCAGTTTCTGTGATGTTTAATTTAATTACAGGATTGTATTTTGAAATATTTACTGATAATAGTAGCCAGCATGCAACTTTAGATGCATTTTTGTTATAGTTTTGTACAGTTCAGTCGTAATTTTTTTCTTGTTTTTTTAGCCCATCAAAGCTCCAGAATCTGTAGCCACCATAATTACAGCAGAATCTATCTTCTATAAGGTATGTTTCTGATTTTTTTAAAAAGGTTGTATTTATCTAGATGTCCCACTGAATGCATTTGGAACCTATTTCTGAGTAGACAATTGTAGGATTGCACTGTCTTACAAATGTTGTTGCTGTTATGTAAACATGCTGCTGAAGTTCAGAAATATTGACGCATAATGTTCAATATTTCTGAAAAAAATCAATGAAAATGATTTATATGCTGGTGAAAGACTGTAATAAAGTTTATCTACCTACCTAAATGATTTGAGAATCTCATAATTTCTAAAGAAAGCATCTGGCCAGAATATATTTTACAACCTATAAAAAACATAAGTAGGATTTGGAATGTAAGCGTATGAGTATAGTCTTGATTTAATAGGCTTTTCTGGCTCTTTCCTGCTGCAAGTTAATGAATCCCCCCAAAAGGTTGTCTCAGAGTTAAAAGATTCTTCTAAAATTCTCTAAAAGAGTCTTTAGAATTCTTTAACATTCTAAAATTAAAATTAAAATATGTTTAAATTAGTTGCATAAGGATGTTTTAATTTGTAGGGGTGAGAATTCAAGCAAACATGACATTTGCATGAGCAAAGTTATCTTCCACCCATTCAAGGATCCAAGTCTATAAAAGTTCTTATAGTAAATGCTTACATTATTGAATAATTATATTCCACGTTTGGAAGGTGATTCAAGTGTATTTTTTTTTAATTCGTTCAATCTTGTCCAATTCTCGGAGACTGCCTGGACAAGTCCCTGCAGTTTTCTTGACAAGGTTTTCCAGAAGTGGTTTGCCATTGCCTCCTTCCTAGGGCTGAGAGAGAATGACTGGCCCATGGTCCCCCAGCTGGCTTTGTGCCTAAGGTGGGACTAGAACTCACGGTCTCCTGGTTTCCAGCCTGATGCCTAACCACTACACTAAACTGGCTGTTACTATAATAGGGTAATGAATTTACAGTGTGAGTTTGTATTTTGTTAGTATAATGTTACTGAATATAACTGACTTCCCCATTGACTTCGCTTGTTGGAAGCCGGCAGAGAAGGATGCAAATGGGAATCATGTGAGTGCGGGATGCTGCGTTGTAATTGCGAGCCAGTTGCCAAGTGTCTGGGTCGTGATTACATGACTGTGCGGATATTGCGACCGTCATAAGTACGAGGTCTGGTCATAAGTACCACTTGTTCAGTGCTGTAAGTTCTAATGGTTGCTGAATGGTTGTTAAGCAAGCACTACCTGTATTGGCGCATGCTGGATAATTGAGGAAGCCAAAGAATACCAAAAAGAAGACAATATGGCCTTTGATTGTGTTCACCAATCATATCAAGCTATGGTCCTTAGGAAAATGGGAATCTGGAATATCTCATTATCCTTTTTCTTAAAACTCTTTTTATTGAAGAGTTTAACAATACTAAAAGATAATACAAACTGAAATCAGAAAGAAAAAAGAAAATAGAAAAGAAATGCAAAGTGCAAAAAGAGAAGAAATAGAAAAAAGAATATTTAAAGAAGTGACTCCCAATCTTCCTTGCAACAAGTGCAGGCAAATTTAATATTTCCCCACTCCCTATAAGATTACATACATGATTCACTTCTTCCCATAGCCCCCCCCCCCATCCATTTGCAAATCCAAAAATTGTCATTTCTGTCCAAGTATCGGCAAAAAGTTCATTAAGGGTTACTTATACCTTATTTTATTATACCTTATTTTATTTTATTTACTTATTTATTTATTTTATTTACTTATACCTTATTTTATTTTATTATTAATACTCTCTCCTTATTTATTCAGCCTATATGCTGAATCTGTATTGGAGGAGGCTGGATTGAAGAAAACGAGTGTGGTTTTAAAACTGGAAGAAAAAACACCCAATAACCTGCAGTCTGATGACACTACTCTGATACGCAACCTCTAGTAATGAAACTAAAGGAGTACAGTCAAAAAAATGGGACTAAGTTTATAAAGAAAATCAAACTAATGACAAGTATAGTAACCAGCTTTAGAATTGACAATGAAGACTTAGATAGCTTCTCCCTTTTTAGGAATGACAGCAAAGGAACCAGCAATTGAGAAATCTGCCATAGACTAGCACTTAGCAGGGTAACAGTGAGGGCCTTATATCATATCCAGTGTCTATACCTACATAGTAATATTTTCCCTGTAACTCTCTATGGAGCCGGAAGTTGGATCCTGAAGAACCAAGATAGATAGAACATTGATACTTTTGAAATTTAATTTTGGAGGAGATCCTTGAGAATACCATTGATAGCCATGAAAACAGATAAATGGATCATAGAATAAATCAATCCAGAATTCTCTCTTAAGGCACAAATGACCAGGTTCAAATTATCATATTTTGGACACATTATGTAAAGACCATAATTCTGGGAAAGGTGGAAAGAATGAGAATGGGACAACCAGCAGCAAGGTAGATGGACTCAATTACAGTCGCAATGGTTGCACTATTGGAAGACTGAAGGGCCAGTTGGGAACAGATCATCTTGGAGAAGGTCTGACTCTAGTTGCTGGGAGTTGACATCAACATAACACATAACCAATCAAAGAAGCTGCTGTTTCTGTCAGATGAGATGCTATTATATTGCTGTTTTATCAAAATCTATTTTTGTCTCTGAAGGACTAATATCAGTTCTTGTTAGAAGACACTAAATATATACGGTATTTAGGCAATTTTTGTGTTAGAGAAGATGCTAACAAACTTTTTGTAGATGAAAGGTGCAGTTTGTATAAATTAACAGAATCTATCAGCCGTCAGTTAAGCTTTTTCATTTTTTATACCTTTAACAATCTGTATCTTTTTTAGGGAATATACTATCAAATTGGAGATGTTGTTTCAGTGATTGATGAGCAAGATGGTAAAACATACTATGCTCAGATTAGAGGTTTTATTCAAGACCAATACTGTGAAAAAAGTGCAGCTTTAACATGGCTCATTCCTACTACAGCAAGCCCAAAAGACTATTTTGATCCTGCAACTTACATAATAGGTAAGTTCCAAGGACTAGGAACTTGGAACTAGGAAATTCCAAGTATTAAGGCCCACTTGTCCTGATGATAATTGTACAGCTTCAAAGTTAATTTGGTTTTCTCCCCTAGAAAGGCACCATCAGGCCTATCTTTTTAGAGAAGATAGTTTGCATTAGAAACATCATTTATTTGACAACAGCCTTTTCTGTTCAATGTTATTGAAGTGCTAAGGCAAAAATGCTGCTAAATTAGATAAATTTTTACCTACTTTTCAGCGGGGTGGGGGCTGCAATGTACCCATATGTCAACCTTACCCATTATCTCTTAGCTTTCTTCAATCTGGGCACTCTCCAGATAAGTGGAATTCAATTCCCAGAATTTCCCAACCAGCATGGCAACTAAGAATACTGGGCATTGGTCCACAAATCTGGAAGAATGAGAAAGACTGGCCTTCCACATATCAGCCTTATAAATCTCTTCTTGAGCCAAAAGAATCTGAAAAAAGTAAGGTACACAAATATAACAAGTTGTGTATATACTCTGCCTTGCTTTAACATCATCTAGAATAACCATGCAGAAAATAGGGATACAGCTCTATATTATAAAACTTTCTCTATTTGCTGTAAGCTTTATACTTATTTATTAAATTATTATTTATTGAATTTATTATGGACACCCACTCCAAGAGAGTCTGGGCAGCTTACAAAATCCACTACACAGTTAAAACACTTAAAACACACAAAACATGACAGCCCGGACTAAAAACAACAAAAATGAAAGCACAGTACGGCCCCACAAACCCATGATTGTAAACCGCCCAGAGTCTTCCATGTGAGATGTGCGGTGATAAATCCAAATTAATTAATTAATTAACCTTAGGCCTGGGAACAGAGCCAGGTCTTAAGAGCCTTCCAAAACTCCAGGAGAAAGGGCACCATGTGTATCTCTGGGGAGATGCTGCTGAAGAGGGTGGGGGCAGTGACAGAAAAGGCATGCTTCCTCAGTCCCACAAGGTGACAGTCTTTAATTGAGCAGACCTCGAGCACACCCACTCTGCCCAAGCATAATGGGTGGCAGAAACGATTGGAGATAGATAGGCCCTCAGAAAACCAGGAGTTATGCCATGGGCTTTTAGGTAACACCAAGCACCTTGAATTGTATCTGGAAGCCAGCTGGTAACCAATGCAGCTCATGTAGCAGTGGTGACACATGGGCATAACAAGGAGCGGCCGTTACTGCTCATGACACTGCATTTGGAACAGCTGTAGCTCCCAAATGGTCTTCAGGAGCAGCACCATGTAGAGCACATTAAAAAAGGTAAAGGTTTCCCCTGCACAGTAGTGTCCACTCTAGGGGCCGGTACTCATCTCTGTTTCTTAGCCGAAGAGCCAGCGCTGTCCGAAGATGCTTCTGCGGTCATGTGGCCGGCATAACGCACACGGAATGCTGTTACCATCCCACCAAAGTGGTACCTATTAATCTACTTGCATTTGCATGCTTTCGAATTGCTAGGTTGGCAAGAGCTGGGGCGAGTGCAGGAGCTCACTCCGTCACGCGGCACTCGGGTCTCGAACCGCTAAAGCTGCGACCTTCTGATCGACAAACCTGGCGTCTTAACCACTGAGCCATCGTGCCCCATATATACAATATATATATAATGTGTGTGTGTATGTGTGTGTGTGTGTGTGTGTATATACACACACACACACACACACACACACACACACACACACACATAAATATATATATATTGTAGAGCACCTTGCAATAGGCATAAGTGAGCATCTGAAGGGCCTCCTGGGCCATGAAAAGGTCAACTGGCACACAAAATGAACCTCTGCAAGAGCCCTCCAGGCCATAGCTGCCACCTGCTCATTGAGCAGTAGCTGTAAGTCCAAGAGGGCCCCCAAGGTGTTTCTGTGTACTTTTTGACTGAGCTGTACATATTACAACACTCTGTCTGGAAAATAAATGCTTTTTTTTTCTTTAAGGACCAGAAGAAGATCTTCCAAGAAAAATTGAATACTTAGAATTTGTCTGTCATGCACCTTCAGAATATTTCAAATCTCGATCCACTCCTTTTCCTACAATTCCTACTAGGCCAGAAAAAGGTTATATCTGGACTCATGTTGGACCTACTCCAGCAATTTCAATCAAGGAAACTGTTGCCAGCAGCTTGTAGTATCTCTTCAGAAAATGATTTTATTTATATTTTAGATTACCCAGCTGACTTCTATTTATTGTTTAAATCTCTGTGCCTTTGTCAATTTCTTTTCATTTTTTGAAATTGTATTTTCTTTCTCAGAAAAAAATATGATTTCATCTAGAGAAATGAATATTTTTAAGTATCTCTGCTGTGTTAGAACTTATACTCTTACATTAGGATACTGTGTACAGTAATTTGTATTTAGTTTGGTCATGGGGTGGGGGGTGGAGACAGGCATTCATTGAAGTGAGCTGGAATTATAGCAAAATGGAGGAAAAACTTGACGCAGATATGTCAAAACACTATTTGAAACTTGTAACTGAAAAAAACTATGGAAAAAAATTGAATACATTTCCACTGTTGTATATGTTCTGTGCTATCCAGAAAAAGGTACAAAGTCTCCTTTAGATAAAACCCATGGTGATTTTAAGAAACATTGAAGGTTCAGATGTAAAATAGTTTTGGTGGAAAACCATCTGTTCCAACATGACTCCATTATAACAGGCACTTTACACTTACACCAGGGCTTTCCAAATTTTTCAGTTGGTGACACACCAACGGCAGCGCGCGAAAACCTGGAAGCGCCGCTGCGGTGGCGCTTCTGGGTTTTTGCGTGCCGCCACCGTGGTGCTTTTGGGTGTTCATGCGCCTCCACAGCGGCGGTGCTTCCAGGTATTCGCCTGCTGCCACAGCGGCAGCGCTTCCGGGTTTTCGCCTGACCACCGCAGCGCTTTTGGGTTTTCACGCGTGGCGGTGGCGGTGTCCTGGTGTGCCGCACAAAAACCCGGAAGCGCTGATGGCCTGCCGCCACCGCGCACACGGCACACCTGGGCCCCGCAGGTGACACAGTATTGTCTCGTGACACAGTTTGGAAAGGTATGGCTTACACCATAACCTTAATGTGGATTCCTGAACCAATTTGTTAGTCTTGTGATATATTAAAGGATATCTTATTGATTCATCCCAAAGATATTCAAGAGGCTTGGGGCAATATAACCCTCTACCTCTTTACCTTTAATCCTTGCAGCTAATAGAGGTAAGTCGTTGGAAGCAGGATTGATAAATTATTTATTAAAACAAGGATAAGTCCCAAGTTTATTTTAAGAGATAGCTGAATAGCCATTCCTAAGGATATTCTAACTGCATCCAGAGAATTATTTTAGCTTCTACCCAGTTACAGTTACTTTTGCCTTAGACATGGTAGTTCAGAAATGGAGGTGGTTTGTCAGATTAACTTGGATAATACAGAAACTTGGTGCAAATATCACTCTAACCCATTATATGATTTTTGTCTCAATGTGTTGTAAGTACCCATTTAATTATAGGTTGTTCAGAAACCATGGTTAAATTGTAGCTTAATGTGATGCACAGTCCCAGCCTGATTATCTCACCCCATTTTTATCAGGAATCAGATTTAATTTTAGCATCAAAATGGCTTTTAATGCTGCTGCTCATGAACAATTTTTATGAAATCCAGATCTTTTTTGTATCCCTACATAAAACAATAAAAGGGCTGCATTCATGTCTAGACTCTGTAATGGGTTTAAGGACTAATACACTAGAAAATCAGTAAAAATGGAGCTTCTGGTAAAAAGTGTTTCTGATGTTCTGGAAGTGGTTTATTCTATTAGGCTCTATCTTTGGACATTTCTGTGACAGAAATAGGTATCACAGACTAGTATGTACCAACTTCAATTTCTTCTGAGACGTTTAGGTACAGGTAATCTTATATCAACCGCCTTGGACAGTGACTGTTCGCAGTTACAAGTAACTTCAACCAATGCCTGCATTTACCACCTTTGCAGCATCTCTGTCATGTGTTCACCGTTACAGTCAGTATGTGTTGTCCTGTGCCTGACCCATTTTTTCTCTCCCCCCCCCCACCTCGCAGGGTGGAGATTGCCTAAACAAATGATCTCCTCCTGAGCTGCTTTTCTCTGCAATGCAGTGCATCTCTAAAAAGTGCTAACCGCAAGTTAAGGTCAGCTCTGTGACCTTAAATTAGTTGATTAGAACCCTCTGGGTTGTGCTGCTGCCTGACACTGACAAGACTCATCAGTTTCACACTAAAGGCTTTTGTTTGCCCCCTAAGCAGCTTGCTAGGCAAACAGCTGGTGCTAGTGCATTCCTTTCGATGTGTATTCCCCATTGGGTGCCTGCTTATTCTTTTGTAATCCCTTCCTCTAGTGAATGTAAATGCAAACATAAATTCTCTTCTTGCTAATTATCCCAGTGCTGGGGTGAGCATTCCAAAGGGTGAGGAGTGGGGAAAAAGGGCTGTAAGATTTGCCCTTTTACCCAGCTTCTGCATGAGTAGAGTTGTGGAAGTTGGGCAGTCTCAGTCATGTGATTTTCACTTAGCGACCACTTTGCTTCATGACCAAGTAGCCAGAACCAATTGTGGTCACTGAACGAGGACTACCTGTAAGTGAATACTAGGCAGCTATTAATCTCTGAAAGATCTAAATTGGTTGTTATAACAAATGGAAATAGCTAGATAATCCCCATGAGTAAAGAGCTGTAATTCGATCAGAATGGTCAGCTCATAAAAGCATTCTGGCTTCATTCTGCATTTGGAATTAATGGAAGCTTCTGCACTATAAAGGCACCACTAATCTAGTCTAGGTATAATGAATACATGCTCAAAAGTTCTGTTTTCTGTACAGAAGAGAAGCTAGCTGAAGATAAAACATTTCTATGCGTCGATTCCATTTTTTTCATACCAATTTTGGTATTCCACGTATTTTCTGCTCTCTCGAATTCTGAAGTTGAAGTAACTCTACAGTCAAGCAACTGTCTCCAATTTAGTGTAAGTTGTGTTTATAGCCCTAGTAATTTTCTAAGACTGTGGCTAGTGCCACAGTTCCAACCAGGCCTGCATAAAACAATGCAGTATAAGCAAAAACAAGCTGGATCCATGTCTGGCAGCAACATCCATCCTTCAGTGGAGGTTCAGGGAAAGATTCATTCTAAACTATTCGTATATCGATATATCCATCATAACATTGTTTGGCACCCCTACACCTTTCAGGTATTTAAACCAAATCTAGTACATGTCCTGCTTTATCTGTTGGACTATATAATGACTTAAATAAACCTATGCTAATCAAATTTCTCAGCTTTCCAGCCAAGATCCTTTACTAATTACTAATTCAGAACTTTGCAGTTGGTTTAATATGCAAGTTAAAGTACTGCTGAGTGTGAAATCATACCTCAACAATGCCCTCCCGTTTCCCCATATACTTCTGAATGCAATTATAGATGCTGGTATTAATCTACGTTAGCAGCCTCCATTGCTGAAACATAGTATCACAAAGACTTAGACTAATGTCATATGCTAAGTAAGACTTTCATATATAGCTGAATGTTTCTACAGCCCCCCGATAGGAGCATTACAGTATTTCCATGCCCCTCTTACCCAGATTTTTGTATCCGTGATAGGACAAGCTCTAATACTGAGAATTTCACAGATGATTTAATCTGGTAATGTAGATAACACGGTCTGGCATCAGAAGAAATCTAGGCATTTTAATTGGCATGTTTGGTTTGATAACATTTGGAAAACTCAAATATTAACCCATGCTTTCAACAATCTTGTTTTTATCTTCAGCTATTTCAGCATTTTAGCTTTCAACTTTATTTAATATCTGTGCATAAACAAATTTGGTGCAGTATAAACTTTTTCAAAATTTACTATTTCAAAATTAAAAATTGAAAAACTTTTTCAAAATTTATTATTTCAAAAATAATATTTATTAACTTTTTGGTTAAGCAATGTACAGTAATTTATTCAAATCAGATGCCTGAAATGTATTGAAGATGCAACACAAACTACAAGCAAAGAATCTGTTACAATAGCTTAGTGATCTTCAGATTTTACAAACCTAAGATCCAACTTCTCTATATTTAAGATCTCTACTGTAAAAAAAGAAGAGTGGAATTAGAATTGGTTCTCCATTGCAAAGCTAAAAGGTACATTAATTCTGTGCAGCTTAAGTGAAACAACTCTTGGGCAAACCACGTGTGTGTTCAACTACTATTGAATCAAACCCTGTTTGTTTAAAATCCAAACAGGCATAAAGTTGCCCTGATTCTTCTTTTAGTCAGGATGTTTTAAAGCTATTTCAGGCAGTCCTGAGTTTATGACGTACTTGGGACCAGGAACTCCATTGCTAAGTGACGCAGTAGTAAAGCGTGACGTGACAACATTGCTTAGTGATGGCAATTCCAGAACTGGTTACTGCCATCAAATGAGGACTGCATGGGTTGTTAAGTCAGGACCTCAATAATCGTGACTTCTGAGTTCCTGCTGGCTTCCCCATTGGCTTTGCTTGCGGGAAAGCCGGCATGGAACATCAGAAATTGCGATCATGTGACCACGTCTCGATGTGATGTAATCATGAGCTGGGCGCAACCGCCCAGATCACTATCACATGACTGCAGGGATGCTGCAATGGTCAGAACTCTGAGGACCCATCCTAAGTCCCCCTTGTAACTTTGAATGGTTGCTGAACGAACAGTGGTAACCAGGACTATCTGTAGTTGCCAGAGTGGAATCCTGCTACACCCAGTCCTTTGGATTTCCTAAGCATAATTGTACACATGACCTTCAGTAGTCTTAGTTGTTAGTATATACAGTACATTTCCTTTCAAGCTTTATACATTCCACAAATCAGTCATCTGCTTAAAAAAATACAGTGCTGTAGTGCAAAACAAATAGAATGACCCGATTCCACACGAAGAGCATAACATACAAGACACTAATATAACACAACTGAATGATAACCAGAAAAAGTGAACTTTCTTAGAAAGCAAAATGTGGTACATTGATAAAGCTAAGCTTCAATGCTTTTAAACATTGGTTTAACATGTTCCAAATAAAGGGGATCCATATGCATTATTCCACAAGTTGTTAGTAACAAATGCATTCACAGGCTTGGCTTGGATATCAGTGAAGCTCAAATATTTCAAAGTGAGATAATATGAACTAACTTGAATTATTATGAAAAGAGAAAATGAAAGGCTGCCAGCATAAATTTGTATAAAATATGTCAGGGCCAATTTTAAACAGACTGAGAATTCTGAGAATTCACCAGCACACCTCTCTCTGCTTTCCCCCGTTGTCTGTCTGCCAACAGAAGCATTGCTTCAAGCCTTGGAAGCTGACTGAAAGAAAAACAGCTGAGAAATGGTCGGCTGCTCTCCAGTGTAATTTCCCTCAGCATGCACTAAGGAAAGAACTAAATGCTTCAATTACGAAAAGCCAATACAGAAAGCTGGGTCCTGAAAAAGCAAAAAATCCTCAGATGTAATAGTCCTGATATTAAATTAGTAACAAAAAATTACAATAAGGTAAATGCTATATTCCAGATTATATAAAAAGAAAGGTGAGTCACACAGTACATAAAAACAGAGATTATTTGTTTTAGCAGTCCAGGTCTTAGAATACAGCTATTTTCTTCAGCTGTGAATATCCCTCTGACATATCATCCACTGGTGTATTTATGACAGCAGAAACATCGTCATCTGACTCAACACATTTGTTTCCTTCAGGAGATGAACAAATAGTAACAGGTTCATCCATGTTATCACATAGCAGTTGTTGAAGTCTCTTAATACCTATAAAAACCAAGAGAATAATCAACTTTAGAACCACAACAGAAAGCATTTATAATCCAAATCTTGTTTGTGCATTCAACAAAAAGCTCAGCAAAGCTAAAATTAATTTATTGCTACAAGGGACACAGAAGCTCAGAGACAGTATATAAATTGCCAGGTTCATTATATTATAATGAACAGCCTTATTCCAATAGATGAGCACTAGTTCCTGAAGTCTCTCATTGCACAGAAGTGTTGAAAAAGAAATCTAAAGAATTCTGCAACCGGAAACTTCTAAATTCTAAGTTGCAGCAATGCACACTGACCTGAAACAGATCACACCAGCTTCAATTATGTCCCATCATTAAAACATCTTTTTCAAATGCTTTTTAGAAAACAATCTTTTCAAATTCTATTGACTTATTTTAGTAAGAATTGTACACATTAAGGGTTCAGGAAAACACAGGTAGTCTTTGAGTTACAACCATTCATTCAGCAACTGTTCAAAGTTACGATGGTGGTGAATGAAGGGACTTATGACCGGAACTCAAAGTTCTGGCCGTTACAGCGCCCCCGCAATCACGTGTACAAAATTTGGGTGCCTGGCAACCAGCTCTCACAACCAGCTGCAGCGTCCCATAGTCACATGACTGCCATTTGCGACCTTCACGGCTGGCTTCCCCCAAGCAAAGTCAATGGGAATCGCTTGTACACACCGCACCATTCTTCCCCCCTTCGCTCACACACACGTGTCCTCTTTCCATGGCCTCCCTGCAATCACACACCCCCGCACCCTCCTCCCCCGGCCTCCCTGCAATCACATGCACCCCACACTCTCATTCCCAATGCGCCGCACTGAGTACCCGCTCCCCGACTTGCGTGTGGCCTGTTCTGGGCCTCCTAGGGCCTCCCTGCACTCCTTACCTGGGACGTCCTCCCTTAACGACCCGCATGTCTTGGGTTACAACAACCAGGACTGCCTGGATTGCCATCACTCAGCTATGCGATCATGTGACATTGCACTTTATGACCACATTGCTTAGCGATGGCAATCTGGTCCCAACTGCAGTCGTAACTCGAGGACTACCTATATGCAATTACTATAGTAATGCAATATGATCTTTATTTTCAATTCTTGCTTCATTTACAGCACTTATCAATTTTCTCTATATCTCACTTTGTCTCAAATGATCAAGGAGGATCAAATACATCATAACAAAAAGCTTAATGGACACTAAAGTATTTTCATTTTATTTTTGTGCTCTTTTGGATGTACCATAGACTAAGCTATTAAACTATATTCTCTGATTGAGTCTACTGATGTGGCTATAGCTGAAATCAGGGATAGGGGCTGCAGAGATGGAAAAAGAATCAGATGATCATTTTAGAGAACTGAAAACTTACACAAAGTAATCTTATCTACGGAATCTGAGAAGACTACTCTAAACCATCCAGGTTCATAACAGCAGAAGGCCTTCCCAGGACTAATAAGAAGTTTTTCATCAAGAATCTTCATCCATAAATCGATTTCAGCTTCAAATGTCTGTGTTTTTAAAAACTAAGAAAAAACATGAACATGCATTACTTAAGTGCTACATAAAATCACTATAATTAACATAAAAAGCACCTCTCATAAAAGAATAAAAAGATCGAGATGATGTAAGTTTTCAATCAATTTACTAGACGACCTTGGTATTCAACTTTTTCCCTAACTTAGCCCATTGCATAAATTTACTTTTTTTAGGTCTGAGCAAATCTCTTCTATTAAAGATGTATGTCATGATTCTGTATACTCATCACAATATGTAAGGATGATACTAGTGGTTTAATTTAAACAATATTCAACAGTGTAGAGTGTGCAAAATGTTTTGTTTTAAAATGTTACAAATGCAAAATTTCATTAAACACTTGATTTGAATGAGAACAAGGCCACTTTAAGCATTTTGGTGGCTTTTCTCTTTTGAGATTGGAATATTTCCAAAATGTCCACAATGAAAAATGTGGTATTTCATGTTCAAAATGTTTTGCATACCACTACCTCAAAACATTTTGAGTGCTTGATATAGAAACATCAAGTATTATTTTAAAGTGTCAATAATTTCATCCTTATTTTTCAAATAGCCAACAGAACTTATTTTCTTCAATCTATACTTTTTTTATTTCTTTTACATACCTTCCTGAAATCAGCCCACACATATAATCCTCCTGAGCTTTTTAAAACAGGTATTCCAATCTTTGCAAGACCATCCACGAGAATGTTTTGAGCATCTTTTAATCTTCTTTTATTTATTGGGAAAAAGACATTATCCAGCCATTCTGTCAAAATAATTATACAAATGATAATGCATTTTGATTTCCTTTTCTTTATACTACCCAGACACAGTATTTTCTGAAGTTAGTATAGATGCATGAAGCTGTTACACATAGCTTGACAAATGTATGACCATGCTATGTCTGTAATATCCATTGAGCACTGTACCAGCCTCACAAATTTAGCAGATACAATTTAGGGTAGCAGTTCCAATTTTTTTTTTTTTGTGGACCACTGCATCGTTACTGAAAATTTTTGAACACTGCCACATAAAATTTATTATTACCAGGATTGAATGTGTCATTGTTCAGCAGAGAAAAACTGAAGGCTCTAACTAATTTCTATGTTCTAAGAAATGGAATTTTTACTCTCTCCTCTGCCTGGCTCTTCGGCTAACAAACGGAGATGAGCACCGGCCCCTAGAGTTGGACATGGCTGTGCAGGGGAAACCTTTACCTTTACCTCTGCCTTAGGTTTTTATCACAAGCTAAAGCAGAAAGAAGCAGAGAAAATCTTGTAGTGTCTTCATGTAGCACACTAATATTTGCAAAATACACACTCTAGAAAATTAGTTTGCCAGTTGCAATTTTTCTATTGCTGTACAATCTGCTCTTTCTGTAATAATTTTAGAGTATGAACAGGGATGTTAGAGAATGTCGGTTAGCCCATGGTTTTAAGCTTAATAGCTTAGCTTCAAAAAGTGACTCATGGTATAGAAGGGTTAGGTAATCTGATATCTTAACAAATCTATTAAGTATTTTGCTAATCACGATTGCTAATATGGATAATATCAACCAACAACAGTAGCAAATTAATAGTAAAGGAAAAATACAGTGGATTTTAGATGGATTCCAGTGTTTAGTTATGTAACTTGCCACTGACTACAATAATGGTTGCCAAATCATGGTTTGGTCAGAGTTAGGGTAATGGAGTAAACTAAATTTTTCTGGTATGCAACAGCTATTGTTCTGAAGACCAGAGTTCATTTTTATTTTATCTTATTTTTTTTTATTATTTTATCTTGTGCCTTCGAGTCAGCGTTGACTCCTGGCAACTGCCTGGACAAGACCCTGCAGTTTCTTGGCAAGATTTCGGAAGTGGTTTGCCATTGCCTCCTTCCTAGGGCTGTGTGTGTGACTGGCCCAAAGTCACCCAGCTGGCTTTGTGCCTAAGGTAGGACTAGAACTCAGAGTCTCCTGGTTTCTAGCCTGGTGCCTCAACCACTAGACCAGAGTTTTCCAAACTTTTCATGTTGGTGACACACTTTTTAGACATGCATCATTTCGGGACACACTCTTACAGCAGGGCACAAGGCAGGCACCAGGACCTGCGCGGAATCACAGCAGGTTTGGAGGCAGCAAGGCACAAGGCAGGCACTAGGACCTGCGCGGAAGCCAGGAGGCAGAAGCAGACGCGACACCCAGACACTGCAGCCAACACACTAACGTGTCCCGACAGTTTGGAAAGCTCTGCACTAGACCAAACTGGTGCTCCGTTCGTTCTTTAGACTCTGCTTTGTGTACATACGCAGTCACATTTTCAGGTTTGTCTAACCTCTGTCTCTAAGGATTTGTTGGAGAACATGCTGCACAGGGCCAGGACATCCATGAAAAATCGCCAGCTGATTAACTGCTTTCCTGATAGAATGGTTTCTGGTGTATAACACTCCAACTCGGACACCACACATGCCAAAATCCTAGAAGGGAGTCAGGAAGGGGTAGAGAACAATGTAATTTAAAGTGCCTTAAAATGGCAGTGCACCATGCATATCCATACATAAATATTCAGAATTTCTAATTCTGATAAAATATGGAATTTCTCAAGTTTCATTCATATAATCCAAAAATTTACATTCTTTTATAAATGGCTACCCTTTTATGCACAATCAAAGCAGAATTTATTAATAACTTGCCCAGTTTATCTTACCAAGTTATCAGTACTAAATATTTTTGGCTGAGACCATCATGTAGATCAGAGCTTTCCAAACTTTTCATGTTGGTGACACACTTTTTAGACATGCATAATTTTGCGACACACTTACAGCAGGGCATTATTTCGCGACACACTCTTACAGCAGGGCACAAGGCAGGCACTAGGACCTGCACGGAAGCCAGGAGGCGGCGGCAGCCGCGACACACCAAGACACTGCAGCCGACACACTAACGTGTCCCGACACACAGTTTGGAAAGCTCTGATGTAGATAATTAGAAAAAGAAGAAACAGCAGCTTCTGAGGGCAGCAGCTTCTGAGTGCTCCGACTCCCTAACTGCAGACCTGGCAGCTTTGGGAGGGCAAGGCAGGGGGATTTGTTTTGGTGGTATCAGAAATTTTAGCAGCAGACAAAAAGTATTAATAATAACAATGTTGAATAACCATGAAGAGGACATACAAATACTCTATATGCTTGGAGTTAACTGGCATTTGAAAGAATGATTATGCCCAGAAATGTATGCTTGGCATCCAAGGGGTGGGCATAAGAGAGGTCAAATGATAAAATGTGCCATGGAATCAAGATGCAAGTACCAGTGCTTACATACTTGCACCAGACACAAGTGCAGGATTTGTGTCATGGCATCACCATACGTGTGTCATTTGTGTGTCACCTGTGGCTTGCTGCAGATGCTAAATATTATGAAAAACTGAGGGAGAGGGTCTTCTTACCACTTTCTTTGAGGATGTGTTTTGATTTCTTTTAGATTAGAGATTAAACTGTGGTTTGAGTTTAATTAGATTGCACAGTCCCACTAGAAACTAGGCCTTTTGTACCACAGTAACAGAGAAAAAAGTCTGAACTCCAGATTGATCAATACCAGTAGCATAAATAATTTCTACAGTGCAAACTGAATAGGATGGAAGAGGAAAATTTGACACTTCAAATGTTCAGGTACATTTTGAATACACATTGATATCAACCATTTCTAACCTACCTTGCTAAATCCCCACATAAAATGGGTCCGGTCTGGATCTGGTAAACTAAAAAGAAATATTCACAGTGTTAACATTTTTTTAAAAAAAACTTCAGTTATAAGGACAGTGACACCCCAATCAATAAAATCTATTATTGTTATAGAGTTCTACAGTATTAATTTACTGGTGGCCCTCACTACTCACAGGGGTTTCAATCCAGGATAAAACCACCACTAATAAAAGTGCAAACATGACATGACCTTGAATTGGAATTGCAGGGTTATATTCTGGAGACTACAATCATCCTCTTCCTTCCATACTGTTCATCTACACAATGTACCTGCATTTGCTTCTTCTATGGATTCACTTGACGGGAATCATCCTGCTTGTGCCACATGGCTCATGCAGTTCTTTCATAACCTCAGTAGAAGGGCATCAAATAACTGAAAGCCCCTCCACTGAGACTATAAACGACCCACATAACACAGAAGAGCCGTATGGTGCGAGAAAGGGGGCTCTCTCCCTCACCAGCTGCGTATGTTACTCCAAGAACACCAACTCTGTCAAGAAAACCATATGGCGCCTTGCAAGCAGGCTAAACCAGGGGTCGGCAAACTTTTTATGCCGGGAGCCATTTTGACATGCTCGTGCACATTTTGAAATGCTCGAGAGCCAGGGGGCGGGGTTTGCGGGCGGGGGCCAATCGCGTGGAAGGGGGCGGGGTTTGCGGGCGGGGGCCAATCACGTGGAAGGGGGCGGGGTTTGCGGGCGGGAGCCAATCACGTGGCTTATTGGGGCGGGTGGCAGGGCGTATCTGTTTGGGAGGGTCGGGGGTCCTCGGCGAGCCTGGCCTCCAGAGCGGGGCATGTCTGGCCAGGCGGAGCGGGCGCGGGGGAGCCGCACAGGCGCCGAGGGGGGCGGGCCCGGCGGCGGAGGCCCGGGCCGCCCGCCCGCCCACCTGCCTGCTTGCCTCCCTCCGCGAGGCCCCCCGCTGCCTTCCCGGGATCCAAGCCGGATCGGGGGCCTCGCGGAGGGAGGGAGGCAGGCAGGCGCGCGGGCAGCCCGGGCCTCCGCCACCGGGCCCGCCCCCCTCGGCCGCTTCCGCCCGCCCGCGTCAAGCCAAGATGATGATGGGGAGCGGGAAACGAGGCCTGCCCGCTTACCTGCCTGCTTGCCTCCCTCCGCGAGGCCCCCCGCTGCCTTCCCGGGATCCAAGCCGGATCGGGGGCCTCGCGGAGGGAGGCAAGCAGGCGGGCGGGCGGCCCGCCCCCCTCGGCGCCTGTGCGGCTCCCCCGCGCCCTCCCACCCGCCCCAATAAGCCACGGCAGGGAGGCGCTGCTGGCCCGGGATGCGGCGCTGTCGGAGGCGGCGCAGGAGCGGCTGCAGGGGGTGCTGCGGCTGGAGATGGCGCTGCCTCCCTGCCGCGCCGGGCCTCGCTCAGTGCGAGAGCCAGGGGGCGGGGTTTGCGGGCGGAGGCCAATCACGTGGAAGGGGCGGGGGTGAGTTCAGCTGCGGAAGAGCCACACTCAAGGGGCCAAAGAGCCGCATCTGGCTCGCGAGCCGCCATTTCCAACCCTTGGGCTAAGCCAATGAGATCCACTGTAATTCGCAAGGAGGTGCAATGTGGGTATGGGACATTGTGCAGATGACCTTACCCTGATTCTCAAAAAATGTACATTACAAATGTGCAAAAGCCCATCTACCGTTTTATACATGCATAAAGTAACAAAAAACAAGGTCATCATCATAAATATGCAAATACATACAGTATATACAGAAGAATGAATACAATAGACAGTTCCATTCAAAAGATGGGAAGAGTTTGGTTTAAAGGAGGTTGCCTGTCACATTGCAGCATGGCTAAGGGCAGAGGCAGTGTGCTCGGATTTGGTTGTATTAGAGCTTAATGAAGAATTCCTTAGCTCACAGAGGGTGCTAAATCATAGACGTAGTATTAAAGAGTAACACAATTATTTTTTAAAAAATTAAATGAATTTGACAAAAGAGATTTTGTCTTCCAACCATTAGAAAAATATGACGATAGCAAGACAAAAACATGTATATACTGATACAACAGCAATAGATTTCATTTACTAATTTGGAATGGAAGTCAGCTCTGTTCTTCCTTATCAACTAACCACCTCTTCAGCAAACAACCTTGAACAGACTACAGTAGACTGGGGGAGGGGGAGAATTTTCTGTGTAATACTGTGTGCATTTGTAAGTGTAATAGTACGTGGTGCTTTTACTTATATTATATTCTCGATCGTTTCTTCCACGTGGCTCCTTCAGAACGCTATCTTCTCAGCACCGCTGATAGCGTAACATGAGAAGATAGCGTTCTGAAGGAGCCACGTGGAAGAAACGATTGAGAAGCTGGGTCCAAAAAGGACTCAGCAAGGCAGCCAGGTGTTTTTGCTTCGCCCACGGCGGCTGAGTGAAAAAGGCAAAGGTACAGTAGGTGTGGGGAACTGGGAGAGGAGGCAGCTGAGTGAAGGAATGCAGGCTGGGGAGGGTGGAGCTTGCTATCGGCGTCCTTGCGACCGCACAGGACAGGATGCCTCATGCCCATGCAGGTGGGCTTCCTTCCCCCAAGGCAGGGTGCAAGGCTTCCAAAAGGGCAGAGATGGGGGGGAGACAGGTGGTGGGGAGATAGGCAGGGGGGAGTTGAAGGCAGTGTTCGGGGCTGGGAGGAACCAAGCCCGGAATGGCTTGGATTGGGGTGGGTGCTCAGGCTAACGGCGGGTAAAATTAACTTAATGATGGCAAGGGGAATTGCTAGGATTGCCATCGCTAAGCAATGCCATCTCACTTTACAACCGCATGGCTTAGCAACGGAAATTCCAGGCTCAATTAAGTGAAGACTACCTGTAATGCAACACCCTTTTCTCTGGTCTGAGTGCTTAAGAAAAGGAACATGGACTGTATATACCATTCTAAAGATAATCTTTAGATCCTTTCCTGCAATTCTATTGAACATCAGGGCCTGGATAGCTGCTAAAGCTAGTGTATTGTATATAGTCACCTAAACTGAAATGGCCCACGAGTCCACACCTTTGCTGGAGGACAACTACAACATGTTCTACATATGGAGTCCCTTGAAATGTGTCCAAAAGTTGCAACAGGTACAGAATGCAGCAACTACACTGCTAACTAGAGTAAATGTACTAAAAGAACTGTACCTGTTGCGAATTTCTTATTGCTGTTGGGATTAATCTTTAAAGCCCTAAAATGTTGGGGGCCTGACAGCAAAGACACTGCCTCTCTCATTATGAACTGTTCCCATCACTAAGGTCAACAGGAGAGATTCTTTTAAGATGGCCTCACTTTTTGACCTGCACTTGTCAGAGACATGGAGATGGCCTTTTCCTGCATTGCTCCCTGGCTATGGAATGCCTTTCCTTGGAAGTTTTCTGTGGCTCCCACTGTGTGGGCCATTACAAAATTTGTAACAGATTTTTACCAGGTGTAATTGTAATATTAAATATTAAATTTAATAATAAAGGTAACATTAAAATTAACTATCAACTTTCTGGGTTTTTTTTTGTCTTGAAAGTTTTGTAAGAATAGGAATAGAAAGATGGGGTAGAAAACTCTACTAACTCTTGAATAGTATGTATGTTATCACATCAAATACCGTTCTGGAAGAATATGTTATAGGGAGCTATTGAGATGACCTTGGCGAAACTATCCAGAAGCTGTTAAGACAACAACAGGCGCAGAAGCAGGTGTTGAGCCCAGGGAGGAGGGAAAATATTAGGAAGAGACTGACTCCCCCCTGACTTCCTGGGGTGTAAGAGGGAGGGAAGAGAGACCATAGGCAGACTTGCTACTATACCCTGTCTCAATAAAGTAGATAACAAACTCCTTCCTGTGGAGTTTGTTTCCTGACGTGACCTATCTCGTAGGCCTGACATGTGGAGACAGAAGAACCATTTATGCATATGGAAACACACATGTATACATATCTGTGGTGTTAGACATTTAGAAAGTGTTTTCTTACCTCTTTAAGCTAAGGATGCTTGTGAATGTGGTATCACCATATACTGACAGCATGTAAATTTCATCCATTATTACATGTAACTGATACCTATATACAGAAAAAAATGTAAGAAGTTCTTAAAGTCTCCAGGCATTTATTTTGATAAATGGATTATTTACTGTAGTTACTACTTAACATACTACCTGTAAGACTACTTATTTATTTCTACATATACAATTCTTTATACAAAACAGACTGATTTTATTATTCTTTATAGAACAGCTATATATAATTACAGTAAAGCAAAAAGCTATTAAGAGTCTTCAGAACATATTCCAAGTTCACTTTTTATCGAAACTGTACAATCAATAAATTAAATACCTTCTAAGTACTACACAATTAACAGTTTTAAACATATTTAAAAACACTCACCAAGCACTCTGGGAATCTTTTACATTACTACAGTGAAAGCCACAGAACATACAGCAAACTGAATTCATATTTCCAGTACTTGCAGACATTCAGAAGTCTGCTACTGATAGAAAGATTCCTGAATTTCCAGAAATGTATCGGCAGCTGCTTAATGTTTTCCTAAGAACTGTTTCTTGGAAAAATCTGTTAACTAAGAATCTTATCTCCAATGTCAAATGTAGTCCCAAGTTTATAATGTCATATGGAAGGGGAAACAATTATACTAATGTTGAGGCTTAAAAAACCTCTGAAAATTATTATAGTTGTTTCCATTCTAAATTAGTCACTAAATAAAAAAAATCATGGAAAGATGGAGGTAGCATTATAGGATTTGAACTTACAGCAAGTAGAACCATGTTATTCTATTAAAAATATTTCTGAAAAACTTGTATTAAAAACACTCATTTTTTGCTTGATTTAGTCTGCAGTCCAATGCCTGGCTATTTTTGATGGCTTTAAAATATCACTTTCTTTCGAAGAGAATATTTGTAGCTAAGGGTTGAACTGTGGAGTCCTTGGTGCTCTCTGAGCCTTGTTGTTTTCTTGCCCATGTTTCATTGCCAGGCTAGGCAACATCTTCAGTGGAAAAAGGGAGTGGGACTTGCTCTCTGTTTATATACCATGGCTTGTCCTGCCTGTGTTGGTGGGGGTGTTGTACTCTCCTTGGTAGTTCCTTGATTGGGCTGTTGTTTGCGGCTTGGTTGATTGACTGAGTTAATAGTTCCTTGATTAGGGTCTATTGTGTTGTTTGATTGCTCCTCTGGTGCTAATCTTGGTGTTAATCTTTGCCTATTTGGTTGTTGATTGCTGGCAAGGTGGTGTTCTGGTATTCTGGCTTTTCTATTCTCTCTCATGAATGGTACGTAAATGTTGTTTACCTCTATGTGTCTGTTGATGGCTGCTTTGTCTGAGTGCCAAGCTTCCAGGAATTCTCTAGCATTTTTTGGATTTGGCTTGGTTTAAGATGCTCACAGTTTCCCAGTTGAAAGTATGGTTAAGTCTGTCCATGTGTTGTGAGATTAAGGAATTTTCATCATGTCTTCTGACTGCTAGTTGGTGTTAGTGGATGCGAAAAGCCAGAAGACCAGAACACCTCACCAGCAATCAACAACCAGATAGGCAAAGATTAACACCAAGATTAGCACCAGAGGAGCAATCAAACAACACAATAGACCCTAATCAAGGAACTATTAACTCAGTCAATCAACCAAGCAGCAAACAACCCAGTCAAGGAACTACCAAGGAGAGTACAACACCCCCACCAACACAGGCAGGACAAGCCATGGTATATAAACAGAAAGCAAGTCCCACTCCCTTTTCACACTGAAGATGTTGCCTAGCCTGGCAATGAAACATCTGCAAGAAAACAACAAGGCTCAGAGAGCACCAAGGACTCCACAGTATCACTTTCTTTGTTATCTAGTCTTTGTACCAGTAGGCTTTCTCTTTTTTTTCCTCCTTTTTTGGTCTTTGACTGTAGATCAATAAACTTAAAGTTTAGTTGGAAGTAAGACTAAGAATTATGGACATATTTAAAGGTATAGTGATTAAGATAAATGAGCATTACAAGAATGTATCCAAAGGTAATTAAATATTTGAATATACTGCAGTAAATGAGGCAACTGGAAACATTTTTTGTTCTTCCTTTAAACAAAACATCCTTTTTTGAGAAAGATATAGATATATTCATATACCATGTAGCTTTCTACTCACTGGTTTTAAAAGATTTTTAAATCTCAATATTAGAGGCTTTTCTCAACCCCCAATTAATATATTGCTACCAAAGTACTTCTGAAATCAAGAGTTCAATATATTATAGACTATTACTACTGATTTTGGCAATGACCATTTTTCATATTTCTGACATATATATATATAAGGCACCTGAGCTTTAACAAGAGTAACTTTGCCTTAGCAATGCATAAATTAATATTCATTATAAGTTACATCTTTGTAAATTAGCTACTGAAGAAATCTTATTTTTTCCACAAAACCTGTATCTTAGAAGATAAATTCTTGCCCAATACATTTCCTAAGTAGGCCAAATAATCATAGTTGACACATGCCAAATGAAAGGAGATTGCCAAAATCATTTTCATAACTGAAATATTGCATTATGGAAAGTTAAAGCCCAAACAAATAGCGCTAGGACTCAAACCTGTGCGCAAACTCTAGACATTCTTTCAGTAACTGTGCTGGGTAAATGTCCCCTAATGGATTGTGAGGGTTGATCAGGATTAATGCTCTGACTCGGATGCCCTGAAAAAAGAAAAACTGATAGTCGGAGACGCCAACATGACGTCAAACATACTTGAAGACTGAGTCTGCAACACTGCCATCCTTTATTAAAGTGTCAAGCATGTTAAACAGTCAACTTTTTACATGCATACTTATTCCCGCAACAGCAGTCTCTGTAACCCAAGAAAATGATCCAGAATCACAGCACTTTTATTAGCTAAAATGCTTTCATCATCAGTGGCTAAAAAGGTAATTTCTGAAAGTCTAAGAATGCATATTTTATATCAATTAAACCAGGCACTTCAATAATATTGCATTCACCAAGTTATGACCAAACAAGAACATTTGGATTTTTTATTTTTAATTGATTTTAGATATAAAATGAATAAAATAACTGAAAATAAAAAACTGAAAAATTTCTATATAAATACATGGCATTTTTCAAACAATGGCAATAGTTTCAGTAATCAAAGGAAGGAAAATACAAATATTCCACAAAAATGTACAAGCAAGTAGTGAAAATGAACCACGCTCTTTTATTGTTAATAAGAATTCCACTAGATTTTAAAAAATCATGTGAAGTGTTCACACTTTGCAGTCCTGATCCAGAAATATGCGCTTGCAGATAATGACTCATGCATGCCTATTTGCTATGCAGAGTTGCTAAGTAGGGCAGAGACTTTTTAGGCTGTTCTATTTCCTTTCCCTCCATCTCAGTATTAGAAGGCAGCAGAGTTGAGCTGCTCGGCTCTTTGAAGTTTCAGGGCCCACCAAGGGTGAAAGTGGAGGCTGGCTGCTCCATTTGAATATCTCAATACACAAATAAGTTGCTTCCTCACATCTCATGTTTGAGAAAAGCTCTTTTTAAAACTATTCACATTGTATTAAACATTATGTTTTTGTTCTTATATTAGATTCTAAGTGAATAATGAATTAAACTTCCAACCAAACAAAGGAACAGTGAGAGGAATTAAACAATGGGCAAGAAGAATCAGAATGAACTGAACAGAAACGTTAAGAACATTTTTACAGGTTTATGTATATGTTCGTTGAATCATTGATTTTAAATCACAAGAACTCTGCACTTTTCATCCTTGTTATGTAATAAAAGAAAAGTTAGCAAATCCATTCCTAATTGCATAAAGACTTCTGGAGGATATGGCATATAAAATAATGCCATTAAAAATGTAGTTCTTCGTGGCTTACAAATCTAATTGGAAATTTAATATTTGAATACAATACTAATAAACTGAGTTTTAATTTATGCAAAAAGGAACCCCACCACACACAAATATAAATAAATAAAATTTCTAGCCTGCATTCTTACATAGAAAAGCCTAACATATGTATCAGGCAGATTAGCTGTGCCATCCACAAACCTAACAGTTCCCTAACCAGACTCAAGGCCTTTCCCCTGGGCACCCCAAATCTAAAGAAAGTCTTTCAGGGCATGCAATGGGCTGCTGTGACTCAGATCATCATATGGGTAAGTTTCTGCTTGCTTTGTGCTGGATACAAATCATACCTTCAATCTACAAAATGCAAAGCTTACAATTCTCCCTCCTCCCAAACTGGGGTCTTTTATTATAGCCCCCCTGGGTACCCCTCTTGGAGCCTGCTAAACTTCCTGTTACACCTTATCTTTTAGATTATTTTAATTTAAAAGAAAATTAAATGGAAAGATTGCTTACTGAAAAGCATCTACCAGCCATCTTTGTTTTATTACTTTTGAAAATAAACAGCGGCTTGTTTGGAAACATGCCCATCTACTTTGAAAAAAAGGATAAAGATACACTGAGAGGGACAGGACCATCCTAGAGATAGAAGGAAAGTTGGGCTAGCGGGCACATTTTGTGACTAGCCATATTCATCCTTGCAACCACTTGGGGAAAGCATTCATGACCCGCCCTTGAAATTGCAAATGTGCCCACTGGGCTAACAGGCTGGGCAGAACAGTGATGGCAATGGCAACGGGGGCAATATGGGAAGGGAAAGACCAGCAAAGATAATTCTCACCCTTCCACACATTTTCCTCTCTTGTATTTCAGTGGGATGTATTTTACCAGACAGGTGAAAATCCATTACAAATAGTATTCATCCAAAATTAGAATATGAAGTTCAATCAGAAGTATTCCTACCTGTTCCTTGGCTCTCTGATATGCAGCTTCTAATTTTACAACTGTTAATTGAAAAGGCTGGCTTCCTTCATCAGCTACCTAAAATCCAAAACTCTTCATGTTAGTAACTCAATAACATATTGCAATTATTACTAAAAAAATTGAATAAAGTTGAGGGAAACACCAAAACCTGTAGTTAATGATTAAGGCAGAGTAGGGCGCTAGTAGAACTTCCTCTTTCTTCTATTGAAACTGATCAAATTTAATGCAGCACTTCCTTGTTTATCTTTAATAAGATAAAATTTACCTCACTGAATAAGGGTACATGAACAGGTTGCATTCCACCATACAGCCAAGTTTTGGAATTTATGCCGCCGTAATATGGAGTTGGAATAAGATATCCATCTGTAAATAAACAAACAAACAAACAAATAAACAAATAAAAGGAAATCTTTTTCAGGAGACTTATACTAGCTATTAAAATTAACAGTATATTATTTTGCTTCATTTTAATTATTTTGTTCCGTAAGTCCCAACTGTTTTAAAATAATTATTTATTACTAATATGCTACAAACACTTATTAAACATATTATCAGTATTTGATCCTTTTTCATTTTTAAAAAATCATTAACTAATAAGGCTATATTAGAATTATAATGGGATATTTAAGAATGCACACCAACAGTTTAATGTCAGCAGTATTTTTTTCAAATCACAGAAATAGCGTTAACAGTAAATATTACCTGATAGAAAAAGTTATCACTTGATACCAGCCAATGAAAAATACATGTCTTTAAAAAGACACCTCTGAAACTTATTATGGTAGTATTTAACTACTGCAAAATTATACACACACACACACACACTAAAGCTGTCTTACCTCCAGGATCACACAACACAGTTGAAAGAGTTGCAAAGACAGCGCAGCAGCCATTCATCACAATAATCTAGACAAATGCCAAGTTGCAATTAATAATATTGCTAAACATTTGAAATACTAAGGGACCAGTCTAAAAACAAACATATAATGGTATTAGCTGGTATCTAATAAATCATTATGGTACTGAAAAGCCTGGTAGACTATAATGTTATTTGAAATTATTAAGTTCTATATTACAGATGGTCCTCGCTTACCGACCATAATTGGGACTGGCAACTCCATCCCTAAGCACCACTGTTGCAAAGCAAAATATCATGTGACCATGCTAGCCTTCCGACGTCACTTCCACTTCCATTGTTAAGCAAATCATTATGGTCTTTAAGCAAGACATCACGTGACCGTGACTTGCGATTTCACTTCCACATTCTCCATTACTTCTGCTTGTTGATAGCCGGTTGTGAAGCTCACAAATGGTAATCACATGACCACAGGACGCTGCGATGGCTATAAATGTGCGCTGGTTGTGAAGCACCTGAATGGCGATCATGTGACCACGGGATGCTGCAACAACCATACATGTGAGGATTGGGGGGGGGGGGAAACCCGCTTTGCGACCAAACCGTTATAACTTCGAATGGTTAAGGCAGCCGGTAAGCGAGGACTACCTGTACAACCAATTATTTCCACATTGTGTGACAATGGATAGGCAATCACTAGAGCAGGGCTTTCCAAAGTTTTCCCGCGGCAACATACCAACCGCTGTTGGTGTGTCACCACGGGAAAACCCGGAAGTGCCACCATTGCGGCAGCGCGCAAAAACCCGGAAGCGCTGCTGCCGCTTTCGGGTTTTTGCGTGCCGCCATTGGTGTGTCGCCGTGGGAAAACCTGGAAGCGCTGATGATGATCAGCGCTTCCGGGTTGTGTGGCGACACACCAAACTGTGTGTGGCGACACACTTTTGTGTCGCGACACACAGTTTGGAAAGCTCTGCACTAGAGAATGCCTTACCAGTTTGATAGGAAAGTAAGCTGAATGCAGGTGGTGATGGTTCCAGAGCTCTGAATGAAGATATTTCAAACAGAAATAGGACATTTTCAGAAATATAAGAAATCTGAATATTATTTCCAAATAATTTATCATTGTAAATATATCTATGCTGGGATTGATTATCTGAAGAAGTTGGGAATCTAAAAGTTATCTAAATTCCTATAAGGCAAGCTATTATTAATAGTTACCTACAATTAATACTTAGGCATTGGTTTGAGCACAAAAATATTGTGATAAATCCCAGCATAATTTCCAAACCAGTTTAAAAATAATAAATTTAAGCAGCTTTGTTAAACTGACATTTCAGGTAAGATTCATAAAATGTTAGCAACATTAAATAAGGGAAAAAAATGTCCTTGTCTCTTACATGTTCTGGATCTAGTGGTATTGAAGCATTTGCATATTCAGTAAGAAATTTGGCAATTTCTTCTCGGAAGCTAAAATTTAAAATTAATATATGTCCAGAATTAACACATTAACCAAATAATTTGCCATAACATTTTCATCTATTGTACGGAAAATCATACAACTGCAATACAAACTATTCATGATGGACTTTGTCTCTTGAAGGACCAAGCACAATTTGATATACTGATTTTTAATTTAGAAACCTTGTTTCTAAGTCTGGCAAAAAGAATTACTCAAACAGTAACAAAAGTAAGGATTGTAGTATAAGGACTATAATTTTATTTTAAAGTTGTTTTAGTTGATTATAGACACCACCAAGAATTTGGAAGGGAAATTATTCCACATTTAGAAAGATTTTGTCTCATAAACATCAACTGATAGAATCTTAGTGAATCTTCTGAAACCTTGGCAGTTCATGTCAGCAAGAATGGAGAAAACTTAAATTTTGCTTCATTTCCCCTCCTCTTTGAACCAACAGAAGTGAAAATACCTACAACAGCATGATGCAGGATTAAAAAAAAACCAGAGCAAAAGATTAATATTCATGGGCTTTTGATAGGCATACTGGCGATGTACCACCACAGCTACAATTCTGACAAAGCTCTTGCAACAGAGGGCCACATCCCTCCTGATCTCCTTCAAATAGCAGTTTGGATTGCACTCATAGTAAACCAGTACAATACTTGTCAAATTTAAAATCAAAGTTGTCATTAATTCTTTAAATTATGACTATACCTATGGAACATACCAGAAATACATTTTCAGAAAAAATATCATTGAAGACTATGTGATTATTAATTTAAAAATATTATGGCTTTTAAACTTTTCCTGAATAACCACTGTTACAGTTCATTGATAGTTATCAAATTATCATAGTCATTGTTAGAATTGCATAACGTAAAATAGAGTTGAAGGGCCGCTTAGGCTTCAAGTTAAATTCCATGCAGCCCTGACAAATTATGATGATTTCGGTTCATATCCTATCTTTTTGTCCAGCCTTTTGTTTGAATATATCCAGTTAAAGGAAACCCACCAACTTTACTGCAAAACCAATATTACTGTTAGGAAGTTTTTCCTGACAGTCAAAGGGAATCCACCTTCCTGTCTTTTACTGTGCATCCCACACATTGTGATAGTAGGAGGAAACAGATACCATACACACAGCACACCCTTTGAATTCCAGGTGGAATTAGAAATATAGATAAGTTGATTTGGTTGAAAACACATTAAACTACTTGGGGAATGATTCTTCATACCTTTTAATGCCTTGGGTATCCAAGTATTGTAGTAAGTGAGGTTCCAAATAATTCACATCAGGTTTTGAAAGCTGTCCATTGTTTTAAAGAAAGGGAGACAATATTTCTTATACGTTTTTTATTCTGTTGATTCACACATTATTTTTAATATGAAAGAGAAATTAGCTAACTTAAATGGCTTTCCTTAGTTCATCTTACTTGTATATAACAATATAGAGCTCTACTATATAGACTAACCATGCTGTCAATTATATTTCATACATAAATTATAGGAAGAAATTAGAATACAGCAAAGAACATGGATATGATCTTTTTCCAACTGACCATTTATCAGTTGTTTCCAACATACTAGTCATATTATTGTGCACCATAGTCAGTGTTATTAGATTATTTAAACATAGTAAATGATAGACACCAATCTGTCAACAAATATTTCTAAAATTGAGAAACCCATACATTTAATGAGAACCCAAACTTACCCTTTCCTGTAGTAAATCAAAACTAAGCTTGTTCTCACTTGTCCCAAAATTCAAAATGCCCTGAGAATAAAAGTGATAAATTCAACAACAGTCACCAATAACTAAATATATAAAATAAATAAAAAATAAATAAAGTTTTAAAGTTTAATAAACTCTTCCCATCAGAAAAGTTAGCCTTCTAAACTGAAGAGTGATATGAAAATAATTTGCAAAAGTTAAATATTGCCTGCCCTGGGTGACAAGAAGCAACCAGTTATCTGCTCCTCAAAGACATTTATACATTATTTACTTTGTGCATTTTAAAAACTATTCATCTCATTTTTCTTTCCCCTTCCCTACAAGCTTCTTGCAGACAATGCTGTCTTACCTACAGGCACAGTAGTTCCAGCCCTAGACAACTGCTCTGCTGATTAAGAAGAGCAGCAACATATTTCTAATGGATGTCAGACTAAAGGTTAATTTGTGCCACTGGAGCTAACCAGACTGAACCAGACTGGCATCCCATTTAGTAGACCTGAGCTGAAACAAACTGCAGCTGCTACCACTTCTCTCTTCTTGAATGTCTGGTTTGTTATAGCAGCTTCCCCTAGCCTGGTGCCTTTTAGATATTCTTATCATAACCACATTGGCCGTAAAGGATGGAAATAGAAATGGAATTCCACAAGTTTAGGAGGCACCAGTTTGGGAAAAACTAAAGTATGCTATGGGTTTTGTAAATGCATCTTTTGCTCCTGAAAGGTGTTGCAAATCTCTTATTCTGGTAATTTGGGAGTAAAATAACTGCCTTATTTCTCCACCTTTAGGGAAATCATGCTCAAGTCTCACATCCCACATTTCCTGGGCTTCCTCCTGGCTTTACTCACATCATCTTGTGTACCTGAAACACCATTTCACGGCCTCCCCATTCCCCTATCATTTATTTCTTAGAGACATCTTTGCTCCCCGAACACTTCAAACCCTTCCCTTTGGTTCACCTCATTTACCTGTTATCCTTACAGAACACGCATCCTTTATTCTAGCATTTCTACCACCAGCAGACAACCACATGTTCTCTTGTCTCCCCTTATGCCTCCAACAAAGCAGTCAACTTACATAGTCTGCCATCCACTCTTTCGTTTTCCCATTCCATTACAAAAAAACATTAGGGCTGGATTCACGCAGCTCGATAAGTCCTGGCCTCCCTTGCTGGTTTCCTTGAATATGTAATAATGTATATACTCGGCTGGGGCCCTTCCCACATGCTAAGCCATAAGCCACAGACGTCTGAGGCCTACCTACCGTTTTCTTTCCAGACACTTTACTCACAGAGATGAGAGAGACCCATTTAAAGATCATCCATCCGCCAAGACGACATTTATTCTCCCCCTCCCGCCCAACAGGCTATGATGCGGCGCAACTATCCCTAAAAAACCTGCAAACCACCGCGAGCGAGTCGAAATGTCGCAGTCACCTGAGGGTTTTGGTCCGCGTCAAAAGGGTCGTCGAGATACCTGTCGAAGCCTTCGTCCAGGAGCCCCACGGCGCCACCGGCGATGCGGGCTCCGCGAGCAGAAAGTTCCCCCTGACTGGGCGCTTCTGTGCCGCCAGCGCTCACCAGGCCTCCGCTGAAGTTGGCCATCGTGCAGCGGAGGAAGGCCAGGCAAGCAGCTCCCCGGCCGGCTTTAAGCTGAGGCACAAGGAAAGTGGAGACGGCAACGCGACATAAAGGGAGGAGCAGCTTCCGCCTCAGAAGGCACCGGTAGCGATGACGGCACGCCTCAGGCCAACGCCTTTTTGAACTGCCGAGCCGGCTCCTTCCTGCCCAGAGGGCCTGGCCGAAGCCTCCGATTATTAGCCCGCCCCTCGCCTGCTCGGCTTTGCTTGGCAAGAGGGATTCGTCTCACGAGCTTGTCGGTCCTGTGAAAACGCGACGTGACAGGTTCTACTGCAACTTGGCTCTTCTGTTGCAACGATGGGGAAAAAAAGAAACCCACCCACCCAGACTATCTCCTTCCTAATCATAAAATGCCGCTGCCGTCACCACAAACAAAATGACTTCTTCGCGGAAACCAGGCGCTCTTGAAACGTGTCCTTGCACGCTGCAAAGCTTGAGTCACGTTTCGAGCATCTGATCGCTGGATTATGGCTGTATTTTGCTGCGTTTATTCTCAGATGTGGCCTGTTCTCGAACTGGCAGGAAAGGACAAATGCACATCATTTATACATTTACTTTATACGGGAGTTCAAGATGACGTGATTAGCGTATCAATAGGTGGAACTAAGTGGTAGAGTCAGGACAAAGTTGGTAACGCAGAGGAAGGACTGAGATTGGGGAAGCACACCTTCTGCTGGGAAGTACGGCCTTTGGCCCTGGAAGTGGTTCGTTGTATTCAGCAAGTAGAGCAGGAGGCTGTATGTGTGAGTTGTTAGCTAATAAAGACATTTAGTATAAATGAACCTCCGACTCATTACTATTAGAAGAGACTTTGAAACATGGTGTCAGAAGTGGTTTGAAGTGTTTGCTTCAGACTTTGAAACAATAGGTACATTTTAAGGTGTTTCTATCTAAACTCTTCATTTAAATTATTTAAGAACTGTCAGTAGTACAAGAATGTCTAGAAGCTGGAAAAGTAATTAAACAGGCTGTAGAATACATCCAGAATCTCCACCTGTACTTTTGAGGAGGTAATAGCTCAGTCGAGAACAAATACCATTGGCTGCAATATAATTAATTGTATTATACAATTAATGGATAAGTAGAAGATTGCATCCTTGCTTTATTTTTTATAGAAAAGAATATATATTTTTATATTTTTAATGTTTTTAATTTTTCAGAAAAAAATTAGACACTCTTGGACAATGCAGTAACCTATCCCCCAATCAATAAGTTCAATAACTGTATTTTAATCAAATTGGAATGAGCAACGAAACCTAGACAGAAATAACACTGATGGAACTACTAGTCTCTGCTCCGGAATTTTATTAATAACATTTTAGATTGCAGCTACCCTTAGAAAAAAAGGTTTAATAGGAAATTTAAACATACTGAATACAGCATGCATGCAATTATACTACATTATGAGACTTCATCAATGCTGTATGTTTTGTGTTTTCCATACTACTGTATCAACATACCAAAATTAAATTATGGAAACAGATAATTTACATAACTTAATTATGTTATGGTATGTTATGGTATGTGCGTGTGTATACATACACAGACATACATTGTAAACAAACCAAAACAGCATTATCTCCTGATTTTATCATTATTAGAAACAGTCCAAGATGGTATTTAACCCGATAAGCCAGGGCTTTCCAAAGTGCCGCCGCTGGCGACACACCGAGCGGCGGCGACACGCGCGCGCATGGCGGCGGTGCGGGGGGGGCGTGCGACGGCGCGGGGGCGTGCAGCGGCGCGCGCGTGCATGGCGGCCGCTGTGCACGCGCGCGCCGCCGCTTCCGGGTGGTGTGGCGACACACCACGCTTGTGTCGCCACACACAGTTTGGAAAGCTCTGCGATAAGCTCTCAAAAATGTATAATGGTGTAATGAATGTTTGTTGGAAATGTTTACAGGGTGAAGGAACTTTTTATCATCTTTGGTGGACCTGTGAGAAGGCTAAAATGTTTTGGGATCAAATATGTACTATTATTCAAAAGATTCTCAAAGTGAACATACAAAAAAACCCAGGACTTGGGATTGATGGAGGAGCAGCTAGAGAAACTATGGAACTTTACTTTTATATATGATTACAGCTGCAAGACTTTTATATGCACAACAATGGAAAGATTCACAAATACCTACAGTGGAAGATTGGATTATTAAATTAGTGGACTTGGCTGAAATGGCTAAGTTAACAGCTTTAATAAGAGAAAATACTGTTTCCGGATTTATCTCTACTTGGCAACCACTTTTAGATTACTTGCTTGAGTTTGAAAAAAAATGAAGTTTTGATTTTGGGTTTTAGTGATTAAATGGTTTGTTTTGATGGAAATAATGTTACTATGGTTTAACTAATGGTAAGAGATTATATTTGTAAATTTATATCTGTATTGGAGAAAGTTGGAAGTTGCTTTCTGTCTCTGCTTTCTGTCTATTTGCACTTTTATAGTTTTTTGTTTTTTCTTTAGTTCTATTTTCTAGCTTTTCTATATTTTCTATTTTCTATTTTAGCTATACTTCGAAAACTAATAAAAGTTCTTATTAAAAAAAAGAAAGAGTCCAAGAAATAATTACTGACAGATCCGAACATACCATAAGCAGCTTTGTTGAATCGCTAGGCTCCATCTATACAACTATGTCTACTCACATGGACTTTCTAAAGTTCAACAAACTGTAATCCTTTCCAGTTTGAGCTAGCTGATTTGTTTTGGGAAATTTGCCAAGCCCAACATTGCTATGTGTAAACAGGCATCTATCTTGCATGATAGACATCTCCATTTATTAGTTACATAACAGACTAGGGAAGATAATTCCCACAGGAGTGGAAAAAGTATATGCAGCTTCTGTCCCTGAGAGATACTGGGTTAGGAACTATAAGAACATCCCTGATAGGCATGAAATTAGGTAAGGCCGTACAATAAAATAAGACTTGTATTTATTATTTGCAGCGTGGAATACTTTACAGCCAGAAGTATTTTTCAAGACTTGCTTTTATCTGCAACTGATACCCCAAAGTATCTGGAGGATGCCAGGATACAAAAAGGTGGTCTATAGTTTGGATTGGAGACTTATATTACTCTGATCAGAGTAGTAAGTTGGTCTGAAAACTAAAATCCTTTAAGAAGTACTCGAGTGGGGAACAAGGAGTCCACCTTCATTTAACCTTCCTATGGGTGCCATAGGAGTTGAGCTTGCATGCTCCCTGCCAATAAGGCAGTTGCAACCTAACCGGCAAATCAGCTAAATACGGTATTTAGCAACCTGATGTTATTGCAAAATATCTGCACCAACTATAACCTTAAAACCATAAGACTATCACTTGGTAAATTTGAGAATGTGTATGCAGTTACTACGATTTTTTGTTTTTAGAAATCTTTATTACATAATTTAAACAGCTGTTCACACAACTGCCAGCCATGGATGCAATACATTTATTTAATTTTTATCCCACCTTTATTACTTTTTATAAATAACTCAAGGCGGCGAACATACCTAATACTCTTTCCTCCTCCTCTTTTCCCCACAACAACAACCCTGTGAGGTGAGTTGGGCTGAGAGAGTGTGACTGGTCCAAGGTCACCCAGCCAGCTTTCATGCCTAAGGCGGGACTAGAACTCTCAGTCTCCTGGTTTGCCATTGGCTCCTTCCTAGGGCTGAGAGAATGTGATTGGCTCAGGGTCACCCAGCCGGCTTTCATGTCTAAGGCGGGACTAGAACTCACAGACTCCTGGTTTCTAGCCCGTTGCCTTAACCACTAGACCAAACTGGCTCACGGGGTTGTAACAATTGGGTTATATCAGTGAATTCTTGATATTAATCAGATTTTTCAATGACTGATGATAAAAAAGGCAGTAACGTAAATTTGATGTCTGCATGTTTCCATAAACTAATTTTTGAGAAAAATTAATGGATAGCAATGGAAGGTTATTCACGGTCGGTTGGATGGGTCAACTGAGAACAGCACAGGCTATATGCCATTAGATCAGTGAAAGGACAAGATATCTTAGCATGACAGCATCTACTGACTGAAATAAATACTGAGAAACTGAATTTAGACTTTGTTCTATCATATGAGCAGTGGGTGAGATACAGGGATTTAGTAATGGAATGCTGACCTGCTGGTTACTTCAGATACAGATGCTGTTGTGCAGAAATAATTGGCTCCATGCTTGAAATAAGATACTGACTCAAATTTACATCCTGTGGAGGTACAGTGTCACAAGTAACACTGACACCACTAGCATCCTTTGGGAGAGTTGTCTGAAAGCTAAATATAGCTTGTTTACGTTTTGGTGAAGATTTATGAAATAAAAACCTAAGCAGTTTTTAAAACTTTATTAACAATTAAGAATTAACAATACTGCAGAGTGTATATAGAAGAAAAACACATTTAACTTTATTTAATTATATTATCTAGAAACCTGAAACGGGGTAGTAGAAAATCACTATGCATTGTTGTTTCAACCAGGTGCAACCAGGTAAAAATCATCTTATGTATTAATTGTGATTTACTTTTTTGGGGTCAACTTTTCCATATAGAAATATTCAAATCCTTTCCTGTTTTCCAGGGTCTTGCTACTACCTGTCTGGCTACAACCAATAATAAAACTATTATTATTAACTCTTTATGTTTGAAGGTGTCTTTTAGATTGTAATAATAATTTAAAAAAAACTTTGTAAGGCCAACTTTGGAGCTAATATAATTGCCAGGGTTGTGATCTGTTCGATTTTAATAACATTTCCATCCAAAAAGACTGAACAACTTTATAAAGCCATCACATATAACATGTACTTTACATATTCTGTAACACATGGAGCTTACACTAGAATTTATCATGTTATGTTCTAAGCATCCAAATATTAATACAAAATAGGTACAAAGTAATTCTTCTGATTTTTTTTAATGATTTAAAATTAATGTCATTTATAGGCATTGTTAAAAGCAGTATTATTTTCATGTGTTTATTTTTATGAATTATTTGCCCAGGTATATATTTTATGCATGGTGAATCCCACCTATGATTGGACCTTGTCAATATTTCTTGACACTCATGCTGTTAACACTGAAATATATGAGAAGGTGCAGTTTATATTTAAAATATGCTCTATCAAATTCATAAAAATAATCTTAGGAAACATAGTAGATACCTAAAAATATGATTTTTAATTAACACGGCTTTAAAATACCATGTTTAACACCTATCTCTTGAGATGGAAATATTAAACTACATAATGTAAGTTATTTGGTTCAGTTAGAAAAGGAGAGCAGTGCACACAGTCTTTGATCCTTAAAAGTGAGACTGAAAAGAAATGACTTGGCTTCCATGTTAGCCATTTGCTATGAATCATAGAATATACAGTATGAGCTGGAAGGAATCTTATAGGCTGTCTGGCTCAATCCCTCCTTAGTGTAGAAATCTGCTAAGCCATCCCTGGCAGATGGCCATCCAGCTCCCATTTCATAACCTCCTGCAAGAGTCTATGAAGGTTCTCAGTCATCCAGGTGGAATTGTCTGTAGCTTGAATCATGTCAACTGGATTTCTATTTTCTTAGTGGAAACGTTTCGCTCCTTATCCAAGGAGCTTCTTCAGTCTGAGCAAAGTTGGTAAGGGAATCCTAAATATGTTCCTAGGTAGCTGTGTGACCTTACACCTGGGGCTAGGTCATGGTTATATTGAGATGTAATTTTTAAGTCCTTTTATCATCTAATGGAGGGTCGTTAAAATCACCATGCTGCTGTTGAGCTTCTGAAATGGTCTTAATCTTCCTAGGCACAGAAGACAACACGGGGAGGAAGATGGGGGAGAGTTTGTGCCTGAGGCCCCCACCTCTATTCAAGGAAGGATTTTCCAAGTTGGCATAAATGGATTCCTTGACCCCTCTCTCAAACCACCTATCTTCTCTGTCTAAAATGTGAACATTAATGTCCTCAAATTCCCTCCTGCAAGAGGGAATCCACCAGTTCTAATCAAGAGTTCCTTTCCATGCCCAATAGTTCTTATCCTCAGGAAATTTCTCTTAACATTTAGCTTAAATCCCCTTCCGCTTAATTTCAATTTATTGATCCTTGTCCTCCGCTTGGTTTCAGCAGGTAACAGGTTTGCTTTCTTTTGTACACAATAGCCTTTTAGATAGACCATTATATCTCCCCTTTGTCCTCTCTTTTACAAGTTAAACATGGCCATCTCTTTTAACCTTATACAGCTTGGTTTCCAGGGTCTTTATTATTCCAGTAGCTGTCCTCTGAACCCACTCCAGCTTCTCCATATCCCTTTTAAAGTGTAGTGTCGAGAACTACTGTATACACAAGTGTGATGTAACTAGCATATCGTACAATGGAACTATTATCCCCTGTGTTCTGCATTCAATACTTCTCTTAATGCAGCTGTCCCCAGGCTTATATCTATACATTTGAGTTTTGAGTTTTCCTATTGGGAAAAAAGATTCCCATGTTACACTTCTAAACTGTTTGGATTGGCACAGTATTCAACCCTGTCAAAATCAATTTATATGGCTGCCCATCTCAAATACATGACTCTGGGCACCTAACAACACTTAAAACAAGATAAAAACAGTGTAACAAAATTATAAATAGCATATATAGTAACCGAGAAAAGCCAATATGAGAGGATATGAGAGATCTTCTGAAATACCAGCTCTACTACTCCCTTGGTCTAACAAGCAAGTCCTGTGTCTTGAAAAGAGTTAAGGTTAATGTGACACTACTTACTTTCAATAAACACATGCTGGCTTTAGTAACGGTAGCATTCTTTTCTAAAAATTTGCAGACATGCTACTTGACTATTTGTTCTAGTACCTTGGCCAAATGTACAAGGAATAAAATCTAGATGGGTAGAGTTCTCTATCAGATCGTGAGCGTGAGGGCCATTCTCAGTCCATTCTAGGGCTCTAGCCATCCCCAGGAATGACTAGTCCCCCTCCCGTTCCAGGCATGATGGCAGAACCAGGTTTTCAGTTTTTTAAAATTGGTCTGTAGTTTCCCAGGTCTTTCCCTTTTTGAATATTGCCACTATGTTTGCTCCTCTTCAGTCTTGCAGCACCTCACTAATTCTCCAGGAATTTTCAAAAATTAGCAGTTTTGAGAACTTTCCTGGTAGCTCTTTCAGCATTGACAAGTAATTCAACTGGGTTACTCCTCATCAAGCTCATCTTATACTGAACTATAGATTCCTGTCTCCTTCCCTTTAGGCTGAAACCCCTAGTTTGGATTCCTCCTTATTTGGGCTTCCATTTCCTATACATCTTCTTTTTGTCTCTTAGCTTGTCAGTGAACTCATTCACTTATGCAGACCACTTAAAACTATTTCCATTTTCCTTTTCTCATTTGTACCTGTGCTTTCATATATCATTTTCCAGGTTCTCCTATCCCTCTTCACCTTGTTTATACTTTAGATTTTCAAACTACATTATAGTATGTTATCATGCTTCACTTGAATTCATTAAAATCTGTTTTCCTGAGTTCCAAAATACATGATTTTCCTCCCCCGTTACTCTGAACTCCCACATGGGGTGGCTGTTGTCCTCCAAGGAGCCTGATACTTTCAATCCACACTAATTATTCTCTGATGGGCAGGATTAAATTCAGGAGAGATGATGTCTTTGAAAAATGAAATTGTCAGCAAGAGAGATTGGAAATCTGTTTTAGCTGAGTCAGTTTTTCAGCAGATATTGGAGTATGTGAAGTCCTCTAGAAAACATGGTGAGTTGATTTAGAAAACCATTGTCTGGAATATTTTTACAACTATTGACAAAAAGTTAGGCTTTCGATTACACGTTTGTTTAAATCCAAAGAGACCATTTATTCGAAGCAGACTGGCAGTTCTTAGATTGCTTAGTTTTATCCCTGAAAGAGCGAGACTAAGCCAAGAATGTCTATTTCTCTCTTCCACCCACCCCCAAAGAAACAATCTGAATACAAAGTAAGGGTGATATCTCAAAGGTTTTAATATAGTTTTCAGGAAAGCAAAATTTTAAAATTAAAATGATGTAAAATAATCTTGAAATAATTAAAATGGTCTTTGTCATATTAGCAATAACATATTTCATGTTCATAGATACAATTTAACATGTAAACACTTTGCTGGAAAATTATTCAGTGAGCATAATTACTATTGCTTTAATAGCAGTTAAGCTAATGTTACTTTTTGTCCTGATTTGAAAGTTGCTCCACTGGACTTTCTCTTTGGATTTTGAAAATTATCATAGCTTGAAAAAAAGAAAAGAAAGAAAACAGCAGCACATCAGTACCAAGAATATGCTTTATCACAGAAATATTCAGGTTAAACCCAATCCAAGGTTTTTTTTATTATTAAATTGTTTGGCATAACCTTTTGAAAGTCACAGAAACACAGAAATGTTTCTACTATTTTTTTTAGCCTCTATTGAGAAAACCAGAATAGTTAACAATACATCATTGTAATTAATATTAAGAATATAATAAGATTAAAATCATAATAAGCAAAATTACTGTAGACTACAGAGAAAATTTACAAAAGGAGTGATACTCTAAAACAGAGCTTTCCAAACTTTTCATGTTGGTGACACACTTTTTAGACAAGCATCACGACACACTCTTACAGCAGGGCATCATTTCGCGACACACTCTTACAGCAGGGCACAAGGCAGGCACTAGGACCTGCGTGGAATCACAGCAGGTTTGGAGGCAGCAAGACACAAGGCAGGCACTAGGACCTGCGTGGAATCCTTGCAGGGCTTGGAGGCAGCAGCAGCTGCGACACACCCAGACACTGCAGCCGACACACTAGCGTGTCGCGATATACAGTTTGGAAATCTCTGCTCTAAAAGGTTTCCAGAAAGTGGGAGATCTGAGTTGAAAGCTAGAATATTATATGGTTGTGGTATAACTATCTGTCATTGCTAAATAGCAGCTGTGGATGATGGGGACCAAAGCCTTACTCACAGGAGTAGCAGAGGCAGAGTTTTGAAGCAAGCATTTATGTGGCTTTACCTATCATCCCAACTTGAAAGGGGATTCAAAAGAGTCCAGAACTGAAGAAGGCAAGCTGCCTATATGAAACCATTATTGTTTGAGAGAACATCTGAGCAGTTCTTGCCTCCTGTATGAGTTCTGAGCTTACACAGAATATCAGTCAGAATATTCCAGCACTGAGGGAAAAAATCCACAGCTTTGTTTCCACTCAGTTCTTAAGAGTCACTGCTGTAGTAGGCACCAAGCAACAGAACTTGCTGATTAGCAAGGTACAGCTGCACAGATAACGATGTGAAGAATGATAGTTACAGCTGAGTAGCCTGCTCTGATTTTTCATGGTCACAATGCATATAAAGTACTACAGGGATGACATTGGAGAAGGGATGCAACAGTGAGCAAAACTTGATTTAAGCCTGGGAATGAAGAAAACTGTAGAAAGAAACTCAAACCGGCTCTGCCTTAACTCTCTTCGGCTTTCAAGATTATGTTACTATAACCTATATCAATAAAGAACAGCTTCAGTATTTCCTGTGGAGTCTGTTTCCTGACCTGGCCTACCTCGAAGGGCTGAAAGTACATTACATGGAGATAATTAGCAAGCTTTCTTCTCACTTGATGGGTTTGCCAGGATTTTAGCATACTCGAAATTCTGGCAAAGCAGACAGTATGTCTAGTTGCATGGAAATGTCTTAATGGAGCAGCTAGACACCCAGTGTTATTTAATTTCCAGGTCAAAGGATTCTGACATAGAAAGGAACTGGTCATATATGGACAGATAGCCTTTGTGGGTGATAAATGGGTCATTGATATCCCACATTAAGATGTAGCAAGGCTATGAGTGAAGAATCAGAACTGCAACACAACTGACAATCCTATTCCATGGACAGTTTCTGCCAGATCCAATCCTAAAGCACCTACCAGTGATCTGGAAAGCAAAACCAACAGATTTAAGCAAGAGATAACACTGGAGAATGTGATAACATTGGAGAATTGCAGCAGCACAGAAGAAACTGGAAGAAAGCAGTTGTTGAGATAGCTTACTGAATAGCTGGTGAAGGTGGAGCAAGTTGCAGTACTAAAAGGAGCATTGTTATTGTCTGGGAATTTTTCAAGTGACAGGAAGTGGTCACAAAGGTATTGGTATCAACTGGTTAGAGCAGCCTTTCTCAACCTTTTGACCCTAGAGGAACCCTTGAAATATTTTTCAGGCCTCAGGGAATCCCTGAATATAAATATATTAAAAACTAAGCAAATTACACAAATTTCATCAAATTAATGGTCAAGGATTTGTTCCATTTTACTACAACTGGGATCCAAAACTTTAAGAGCGATGGAGTGAAATTATTATACGTTCCACTAATGGTTATGAGCACATTCTTGAGGATGCATTTTGCTGAAACTTAAGTAGATGATAATATCAATTTAGTTAGATCCGTTGACAGTGCTGTAGAGTCAGAACCATGAACCAAACAAATATTCTTGGTATTGGAGCAAACAAAGCTTAGCAAAGGAGCAATAGTCAACAAGGTACAAAAAGCAGCAGGAATGTCTGGTCATTATTAATTCAGTGCCACTAGAGCACTTCCTATAGTCCACCTCTGAAGCCCTAAGCCAAAAGAGATGAGTGACAATGTCCACATGCACTAAAAAAGAAAAAGAAAAGAAAAATCCCAAGGGCAAAAAGCCGCCCTTGTGAGCTATCCAGAGTTGCTTAAGATGGGCAGCTATATAAATCTTTTAAATAAATAGATAGTAAGAAGTACAATGCAAGATGTAGAATAAAGCCCAAGATATTGAAGATACAGATCATCTTAATGACAAAAGTTAAGACAGAAAACATTCTTCATGGTTCTGGTACTGTGACCATAAAAGAGAATACAGTGGGAATACCCTTTGAATGTGTACACAAGGGAAACTGATAGGAAGATTGTCCCCCTGCCTAGATTCTCTGAAACATTCTAGTCAAAGCTTGCAGAAACACAAAATCTATGATCATAGGGAAATCCTCTAACCTAAACTTTATTTTATTTAGACAGGATGCATATCAGTTATAAAGTACTGAGTAAAAATATGTGTAATATAAACAGTTGCAGTCTCAACACAAATGTAAGATTCTTATTTAGCTTGATGATACTATATATCAAATGGTTGTGAGAATTAGACATAATCAAGATTTTTATAAATTATCGTATTGAATACTTGCCTTGGTTTTAATAAGTCTACTGAACGTTTTAGTGGTTTTACTAAATTAATCTGTAACACAAAATCGATTTTATAGGATGAAAGATATACGTGAGTAGGTGTCTGTGAGTGTGTGTTTGTATATGACTGTATGCATTTTTTCTGTGAATTTTAAGATCCTTAAATATATTTAAAATATATTTTAAGATCCTTAAAAATGATCTTTTTACAATAGACTAAAATAACTACTTTTCCAGAATTTTTACAGACAAAATTAAAAAGAATAATTCATATGTTCTTCAGATACTTACAGCTCAGCAAACTTATTCCAGTCTTCTTGTCTAATAGATGGTTTTGTACTTTCAAGAGCAGTCATTAGATGACTTTGGGTAATATTTAAAGTTCTCTTGGTTACTGATGACATGCTGGTAGCAACTTCCTCCTGGAAAATAATTGCATTAAGGAAAAATACTTTATTAAAAATTTAAAGTTAAACATATTTAAAACAACTACATTTTCCCCCCTCCTGATAATGACAGCTGAACTTGGAGATCCTGCCAAACATGGTTTTAAAGACAGACTACGGTATATGTTTCAAACGTTACAGTCAAACCAAGGTTTATACCAGAGATAGGCAATTTGGCAAGTTCCTAAAGATGTTATCTTGAACTGCCATACTGATAGTAAAAGTGACACTGGATGTTCTTGCAGTGATTCAGTAGCAGTATAGTCAAGGCAGCCAAACTATGCTATGCTTTCCTTCCTCTTTTAGCATTTATCCAAGAAGTGTCCCCTCCCCCAAAATGTCTTTTTTCAATTATCAGCACCATTTCACTGATGTCTTCACTCCCATTTTCAGAGAATGCCAGAAAAATATAAATAATTATATTTGGATTTTGCAGAGTTAAGGAACAAATAACATTCCTGTTTAACTGTGGAGATGAGCTTGTTAGATATATTTCAGAGGTTGGCTAGGATTTGAAAATACGTAATAAAAGAACCAGCCCCACCATTACACAGAGTGAGGCAGATATCTCTGGTAGCTATTGGGAGGCAAGCGGTGCTCCACTGGTAGTTGAATCTTACTGTAACAAGGCTGTCTGGTTAGCTGTCAGGGTCAGCTAGGTGATGCCAATTAATAACAAATACCAATTATTTTCTGTCTCAAGCATTCTCATACAGCCATACAAATACACACATATTCCTCTCCCCCATTACAAAAGAGACAAAAGGAAGAAAACTGGATTGAGATGGGATATGTAGAAAGGTGTTGTATTGGGAAGGGAAAGTAGGGAAGAAAACTGGATGAGGTGAGGGGATAAAGTAATTGGACCCAGAAGGAAAGAAAAAGTGAAGCCACGTTTACCAAAAGGCAGACAGTCCCTCCTCCCCTGCTTCAAAGTTACTCAAACTTTGCAACTTCGTTCAACGGCTTTTTCTATTCTTAAGACCTTCTAATTCCTCTTGGGTCAATACAGTACACTAATTTGAATCTTATGAGTAATAAATGCTCAGTCATAAAATGCTTTGTTTTAATGTCTGAACTAAGATAACATGTTTATAAATGGAAGCTGTGAAAACATTAGTTTAGGCCATGGTTTTTCTGCAATTGCAAACCTCTAAGTACTATAGTAATCTAGTAACACCATATCTAAAAATATTTCTATGAAAAGAAAGTTATAGTTTCTTCCATACCCCATTCTTGCTTTTGTAGTTGGCTTTGATGGCACTGATTTCCGCCCTGAGCTGCTCTATCTGTTCTTGATTAAGTTCTTGGAAACCTTCCTGTAAAGTGGTTCTTAATGTTGGAGGTTGAGAAGATACTAAATCCTTCAGAGTTATGCTGGTTAATTCATGGCTTATGGAATTAGGTCCTGAGAAACACTGAGAACTCTATAGAGAGAAGAAGGAAGGGACAATTATACATAAAAACAGTAACTCTGTCATTTAAGTTATTAATACCTCAATAAAAGTTTTACCACAATGAATATATGATTAAAGATGAATTATTCAATAAGACAAGCTTTAGGAAATGTTTTGTCTGACAACTCATTTGTAAGCAAAATAATTAAAATATGAATGTGTGTTTTATGTTTAAATTACTTTGCAGGATATTTTTAAACAGAAAAGTATAAAACTTACATGTTCTAGTGCCTAAATGTTCTGTTTTCCAAAACATTCAATTTTTCTCCCAGAATGCACCAATCTGGCATTCTGAGGTTGGTTTGTCTCATTCCAGGAGTGAATCTTCTAGAACAGGAAATGGTTTGCAGTGTTTTGGATGCATTTTGGCACTGGGACACTATAGGTCACCTCCTATTACAGAAGAGGAGACCCAGAATTGGCTGAATTTGCAAGTTCCAGGAGAACAACATTCCAGGAAACACAGGAACATTCTGAGACTGGGCAATTTGAGTTTGATATTCAGCAATATCAGGGAGTGGATCAGGAAGAAAAGAATAGGGAAGAAAGGGAAGAAAGGAGACACTTCCTTAACTTCTCACTACTTCCCCAAACATAAAACAGCTGTTTTTGGTCAAAGAGAACAGATTAGACTTTAGAGTCTAGCAAAATATTGTCCATGATGTATCGGTAAAATTGAAGTACAGCATGTTTTGTTTTCAGAGTGCTCGTAACCAAATTTAAAATGTTATTACCCTATAGTTTACTTTCATCTCTTACTTCTTACATCCTTTTTCAGGAAAAGAAATCAAGAATTGGGTAGAACTATGTGATGGTTAGAAAAGACTGCTGATCAAGATTTTAAATTTACTTAGAGTCTCTAATGAGATTTATTTGTATTAGCACCACCGTTGCATTTAAAGGCTTTAATATTATTAATGGATATGATAATATCATCATTCTCTTCGATTGATAATATCATCCTCTAGTAGTTTGGAGTAAACTCGTATCATCTGCACAGTGGTACCCTCATTTTTATCATTGTTTTTGTATAAGATTTTTTTCTATTTTTGTTGTATACCACAAACATCTAGGGAAAAAATCCTAATTGTATTTTGTATTTGATATATGTTCTACCTCAGTCCTTGTACTATGTTACAGCAATTTTCAACCAATGATTCAGGGAAACAGATTCAATGTCCATGCAGAGTATTCTTTCTTAAAATGAAATAGAAGCTGAAAGTGCAAATGCAAAGAAGCCTACTGATTTTTGAACTGTGCAACTTTTTGGTCCCAACAATAGAAAATGAGGAGTGGGGTACAAAGGGCTTTGAATAAATACTGATTCAGGAAAGCAAACTCAAATTCCCTTCTGCTGATTTTACACACATGGAATTATTTTTACTTATTTTACCACTCCAAAAAACATCTGAATTTTGTGTGGGTAGAATAAATACCCTCAAAATTAATTGTGTGATTTTTAAATCACTGGCGAAAAGATCAATTAAATAAAGCAGAAAAGTTACCATTTCTGAAGCCGTTCCATTGCCAAGTTCAGATTCATAGGAGCTGCCAAAGTAAAGGCGATAGATGTTGGACCTTGGATCCTCAGGAAGCAGGTCACACAGCTCAAGGGAAGTTAAGGACTGTTCTAAGCCTCCTTCTCCATCTCTGGCAGAATCATCTGATCCACTACTTTGGTTTAAGAAAACCATTGAAGATAGACTAAGATCACTATCTGAGCTGCAACCTATCTCCTGAGGAGAAAATAAATAAAATTAGAATTTCCTAGAATATATAATCTCCTCCCTAAGAAATGATGGTCTCCTCCCTCTCTTCTAGGCTTTGGACTAGTTGTCAAAATATGTGTTTGATCTTAAGCATTTTACTTTTTTTCTTTTGCTGAGTTGTGTTAGTTCTAGTGCTGTTCCAGTTTTAATTGCTAATTGTACTTTAATAACTTTAAAAACTGCCTTCAGAATCTTATCATCAAATGACAGAAAGATAAATCAAACAGAAATATGTGACCACAGCAATGGGTCTTCTTAATAAGCATGAACTAAGTTTCAATTAGAAAAAAATAATGTAAATGTTCAGCACGTATTGATTTTATACAACCCTTTGCAAACTTTGTGAGCAGTAATCTGCTCTTGGATTAAAATATTTTCTGTAACTTTAGAAAAGTGAAAACACAAACATTTATGAGTTCATTTATGGCATGCAAACAGAGTAAAGATAATTTGTGTATTTTTCAAGTATTGAAAAAACTAAGTGTCTGTTAATTGCAGAGCAGCAAGGGCTGATAATTAAGCAGGAAAACATGCTTACAGATTTAATAGTGAGCTATCCTGTTCTTTCTGAATACTACAGGTAGTCCTCGCTTAACAACCACAATTGGGACAGAAATTTTGGTTGCTAAGTGAAGTGGTCATTAAGCGAATCTGACCTAATTTCATGACCTTTTTGTGGTGGCCGTTAAGCAAATCAGTGGTCATTAAGTGAACCACATGGTTGTTAAGCGAATCATGATTTTGCTTGCCAGAAGCTAGCTGGGAAGGTCGAAAATGGTGATCACGTGACCGCAGGATGCTGCAACGGTCATAAATGTCAACTGGTTGCCAAGTGCCCAAATCATGATCATGTGACTGTGGAGATGCTGCGATGGTCGTAAGTGCGAGGACCAGTCGCAGGTCGGTTTTTTCAACACTGTCGTAAGTCCAAACTGTCACTAAACAAATGGCCATTAAGCGAGGACTACCTGTACTGCTCAGTATTTTACTGCCAAATAGTAAGTAATGTTTCCCAAACAAATTAGATTATTTTTTAATTATGTTGAACCTCTTTTTAAAAAAGTAATGTTACATTGCTTTACTAAAGGCTGACCAAAGTACATGGAGATCATTCACACAAACAGCTTGACATTTGAATAAATGTCTAGAGCAGGGCTTTCCAAAGTTTTCCCGCGGCGACACACCAACCGCCGTTGGTGTGTCGCCGCGGGAAAAACCGGAAGTGCCGCCGTTGCGGCAGCGCGCAAAAACCCGGAAGCGCTGCTGCCGCTTTCAGGTTTTTGCGCGCCGCCGTTGGTGTGTCGCTGCGGGAAAACCCGGAAGTGCTGATGATGATCAGCCCTTCCGGGTTGTTTGGTGACACACCAAACTGTGTGTGGCGACACACTTTTGTGTCGCCACACACAGTTTGGAAAGCTCTGGTCTAGAGCTATAAACAGGTTGGAATAAGATAAATATATTAATGTACAGCTAGAGCTAATATAATCACTTTTACCAGTATGTACTATTTTTATATCACTTAGAAAGCAATTCTATGCAAGGCATGAATAGCATTCATCATAACAGTCGTAATTAGCTATCAATAGGAAAATAAAGGTCAGCAAGATAGAACAGCTATGCTTAATACATAAGCTGGCAAGATGTATATTTGTATATTTACTTCAAATGGTTAATAAAACAAAAATGTTAAAATAAAGAAATAATCATTTTTACATAAAGCTAAGACCAGAAATCTCCAGCAAAGGAGATCGTTACCTTGTCGTGGTGCTGGAGCTTGAGCACCTCAATGAAACCATGAGCTAAACCGTGAAGGGACACCCAAGACGGGAAGGTCGTGGCAGAGAGGTCAGACTAAATACGATCCCTGGGGAAGGTAATGGCAACCCACCCCAGTATTCTTGCCATGAAAACTAAATGGATCAGTACAACCAAAGATATGTCGGTATACCATCGGAAGATGGGACTCCCAGGTCAGAAGATGGTCAAAATGCTACTGGGGAGGAACAGAGGATATGTTCAACTAGCCCCAGACGTGATGACGCAGCTAGCTCAAAGCCGAAAGGATGGCTAGCGGCTGACGGTGCTGGTGGTGAACGACAAATCCGATGTTCTAAAGATCAACACACCATAGGAACCTGGAATGTAAGATCTATGAGCCAGGGCAAATTGGATGTGGTTATTGGTGAGATGTCAAGATTAAATATAGACATTTTAGGTGTCAGTGAACTGAAATGGACTGGGATGGGCCACTTCACATCAGATGACCACCAGATCTACTACTGTGGACAAGAGGACCACAGAAGAAATGGAGTAGCCTTCATAATTAATAATAAAGTGGCTAAAGCAGTGCTTGGATACAATCCAAAAAACGATAGAATGATCTCAATTCGAATTCAGGGTAAGCCATTTAACATCACAGTGATCCAAATCTACGCCCCAACCACAGATGCTGAAGAAGCAGAAGTAGATCAGTTCTATGAGGATCTGCAGCACCTACTAGATAATACACCAAAAAGAGATGTTATTTTCATTACAGGAGACTGGAATGCTAAGGTGGGTAGTCAGACGACACCTGGAATTACAGGCAAGCATGGTCTGGGAGAACAAAATGAAGCAGGACACAGGCTGATAGAATTTTGCCAAGACAACTCACTGTGCATAACAAACACTCTCTTCCAACAACCTAAAAGACGACTTTATACATGGACTTCACCAGATGGTCGACACCGAAATCAGATTGACTACATCCTTTGCAGCCAAAGGTGGCGGACATCTATACAGTCGGTAAAAACAAGACCTGGAGCTGACTGTAGTTCAGATCACGAACTTCTTATTGCAAAATTTAGAATCAGACTAAAGAGAATAGGGAAGACCCACAGATCAGTTAGATATGAGCTCACTAATATTCCTAAGGAATATGCAGTGGAGGTGAAGAATAGATTTAAGGGACTAGATTTAGTAGATAGGGTCCCAGAAGAACTATGGACAGAAGTTCGCAACATTGTTCAGGAGGCGGCAACAAAAAACGTCCCAAAGAAAAAGAAAACCAAGAAGGCAAGATGGCTGTCTGCTGAAACACTGGAAGTAGCCCAAGAAAGAAGGAAAGCAAAAGGAAACAGTGATAGGGGGAGATATTCCCAGTTAAATGCAGAATTCCAGAGATTAGCCAGAAGAGATAAGGAATTATTTTTAAACAAGCAATGTGCGGAAGTGGAAGAAGACAATAGAATAGGAAGGACAAGAGACCTCTTCCAGAAAATTAGAAACATCGGAGGTAAATTCCAGGCAAAAATGGGTATGATCAAAAACAAAGATGGTAAGGACCTAACAGAAGCAGAAGAGATCAAGAAAAGGTGGCAAGAATATACGGAAGATCTGTATAGGAAGGATAATAATATTGGAGATAGCTTTGACGGTGTGGTCAGTGAGTTAGAGCCAGACATCCTGAAGAGTGAGGTTGAATGGGCCTTAAGAAGCATTGCTAATAACAAGGCAGCAGGAGACGATGGTATCCCAGCTGAACTGTTTAAAATCTTGCAAGATGATGCTGTCAAGGTGATGCATGCCATATGCCAGCAAATTTGGAAAACACAAGAATGGCCATCAGATTGGAAAAAATCAACTTATATCCCCATACCAAAAAAGGGAAGCACTAAAGAATGTTCAAACTATCGAACAGTGGCACTTATTTCACATGCCAGTAAGGTAATGCTCAAGATCTTGCAAGGTAGACTCCAGCAATTCATGGAGCGAGAATTGCCAGATGTACAAGCTGGGTTTAGAAAAGGCAGAGGAACTAGAGACCAAATTGCCAATATCCGCTGGATAATGGAGAAAGCCAGGGAATTTCAGAAAAACATCTATTTCTGTTTTATTGACTATTCTAAAGCCTTTGACTGTGTGGATCATAACAAATTGTGGCAAGTTCTTGGTGGTATGGGGATACCAAGTCATCTTGTCTGCCTCCTGAGGAATCTGTATAACGACCAAGTAGCAACGGTAAGAACAGAGCACGGAACAACGGACTGGTTTAAGATTGGGAAAGGAGTACGGCAGGGTTGTATACTCTCACCCTACCTATTCAACCTGTACGCAGAACACATCATGCGACATGCTGGGCTTGAGGAATCCAAGGCTGGAGTTAAAATCGCTGGAAGAAACATTAACAATCTCAGATATGCAGATGATACCACTTTGATGGCTGAAAGCGAGGAGGAGTTGAGGAGCCTTATGATGAAGGTGAAAGAAGAAAGTGCAAAAGCTGGGTTGCAGTTAAACCTCAAAAAAACCAAGATTATGGCAACGAGCTTGATTGATGACTGGCAAATAGAGGGAGAAAAAGTGGAGGCAGTGACAGACTTTGTATTTCTAGGCGCAAAGATTACTGCAGACGCTGACTGCAGCCAGGAAATCAGAAGACGTCTACTTCTTGGGAGGAGAGCAATGGCAAATCTTGATAAAATAGTTAAGAGCAGAGACATCACACTGACAACAAAGGTCCGCATAGTTAAAGCAATGGTATTCCCTGTAGTAACCTATGGCTGCGAGAGCTGGACCATAAGGAAGGCTGAGCAAAGGAAGATAGATGCTTTTGAACTGTGGTGTTGGAGGAAAATTCTGAGAGTGCCTTGGACTGCAAGAAGATCAAACCAGTCCATACTCCAGGAAATCAAGCCAGACTGCTCACTTGAGGGAATGATATTAAAAGCAAAACTGAAGTACTTTGGCCACATAATGAGAAGACAGGATACCCTGGAGAAGAAGCTGATGCTAGGGAAAGTGGAAGGCAAAAGGAAGAGGGGCCGACCAAGGGCAAGATGGATGGATGGTATTCTGGAGGTGACGGACTCAACCATTGGGGAGCTGAGGATGGTGACGGCCGACAGAGGGCTCTGGCGTGGACTGGTCCATGAAGTCACGAAGAGTCGGAAACGACTGAACGAATAAACAACAAGACCAGAAATAAACTTCAGTAAAAGAGCACCATATTCACCGCATTCACAATATAATATGTAATCAGTAGTATGTACGGTAGTGTGATCCAAGCCCCAATCTGTATATGTACTGTACGTACAAAGAGCAGGGCTTGGATTATGATACTGCATCTGCCATCTTGTCTGTTTTGATCTCCCTGTGGACACTACTGTATGTGGTCAACCCCAGAAAGGAGGGAAAATATACATCAATCAGAAAATACAATCTTGTTGTACTGCTGGCAAAAAGTTTTATGTTTTGCTGCAATGTAACAAATTCTACAGTTCTACAGCCAGCATATTTCCAGTGCTTTAAGTGATGGAACAATATCCAACACAAAAATAGGTATGAGTGAGGCTTTTGAATCAATGGAGTTTCAATGATAATTGTTATCCGGATGAGCACCGGCCCCTAGAGTCAGACACGACTGCACAAATGTGCGGGGGGAACCTTTACCTTTTTTATGAAATTTGTTTTTCAAAGACAACGTTCACAAATTCTCACTTTGGATTCATAACTATGTTAAAATGCAGGGAAATAAAATAACATTTTGGAAATACTAAGAATGTGATCTCTATTCTTAGGTAACACATTTTAGATGCTCTGGCTACTAGGTATCTGGGATTTTCCCAACCGCTGCCTCATCTTACAAATTACAAACCAAAGGTTAAGGAAATTCTTTACATTTCAATATACTTACCTGGGGCAAAGTTGAGTTCAAACTAGCATGCACTGCTTCTAGTTGGGCATTGTATAACAAAGCTTTTAAGTCTGCTCCAGTGAAATGCTCGGTTTTTGCTGCCAAATGCTGAAAATCCACATCATGTGCCAAAGGAAGAGAATGACTCAGAGCTTTTAAAATTTCATATCGGGAAGCCTTAGAAAATTAGAAGTAACTTTGTTATTAAAAGACTGGATTCTTATCCTTAGAAAACCTTGTCAATTAGGAAAAGGGACACTGCTGAAATGAAAATAGCATACAGAAAGATACAGGGAAATAAATGACTTATTCTGTATAATAAAAACATTCCCATTATTTTTTTCTCAACTGAGTTATCAAAAAGCTTTTCTAGATCTAAATAAAAATATGCAGGATTAATCATTAACTTAAAATTCTAACAAGACACATCATTCTCTCTTATGACTACTGTACATCCCCAATATCACTTATTTATAGAAACAAAATATGTAGTCAGCGCAGTTAGATATTGTGTCGTTACAAAACAAATACGGTACTGCAACCTCCCTATTTATGTCAATATTGTCCTGTGATACATTGTATTAAGGATGATATGTAAGAATATTTATACAGTACTGTATTTTAAAAACACACTGATGGATAGAAGAATATGCCCTATTCTGAGCCTAACCCAAGTAAAGAGATCAGATGTAAATCTGGAAATCAAAATGTTCCAAATACAATTAGTTAACCAAATGTTGAGGGTACAATGTTGTGCCAGTGACATATTTTAGTAGTAATTTAAATGAGTTCAGACGATTTTGGGAGACATGGAAATGTTTAGTTAAAATATTTCATGCAAGATGGTTTCTAAGGCCTCATTTTTGAACACTGTTTAAAACAGCAAAGGTCTACAAAGCCTGAGCAAAGGGAAGAAGCTGATGCATTGGGTTATAATGACCTGGCTGCCTGCTTGACATCTGAGATGGTAATACAATCAGCAGAGATTGTAATAAGAGATTGTAATCAGCAGAGGTCATAATTATGTAATAACTGGTCTGACTTCATGCTTACAGCAGGTGAAGAGAGGAACATACTATTACTGATTTCATGCAATACTAAGGAGGATGTTTCATTCTGCCTTTTTTAATTTACAGAGGAAAACAAGTTTTTCCTACTGTTACATCTGGCACAGTATTTTATTTCTTTACCTGATCAGGAGGTGGACAATATAGACACTTATCCAGTCGACCAGGCCTCAAAAGAGCAGGGTCAATCAAATCAGGACGACTTGTGGCTGCTAGTATATAAACTCCTAAAGATCAAGTCAAGAATATTTGTTAATTAAAACCTGCCAATCATTTTTGTGAAAAAATCAGACATGAGAATATAATAATTACCTTAATTTCTGACATGCTGCACCCCCATACCCTACCTATTTTTTGTGAACAATTTGTCATGGCTATTCCTCTGAAAGTTGATCAAACTAATCTGCTCCTGATAAGGATTTATTTCCCACCTCACAGTCACATCGCCCAAATTAATAGTGGTTGGGATTGCTTTGAATCCTGTGTATTAACCTTCATCTCCCAATTCACAAATTCAGTAGGAATAATTGCCAGTAGGACTTTACCACAAGGCTGGGGAACAGTGGCGGGGTTTTCTTTTACAGCATCACACCATTCTATTGTAATGAAATGTGGGAAAGACCTTAGGAGATGGGGCCAAGAGACACTGCCAAGGGAATGGTGAGATAAGAGATAGCGTAGCCCACAGCTGGATAGTGGGCATGGCAAGAGGCTCAGAAGAGACCCTCCTGAGTTTCTTGGGCTGTAAAAGAGACGGGGGAAGAACTGAACTTTCAGTCTTGCAGATTCTGTCCATGTAGCGTTACAATAAAGTAGAATTAGCTCATCTGGTTATGATTCCTACCTGTTTTACCTCGCAAGGCTGACATCTATGCTCTTCCTCAATTCAGGAGAGCTCCTGGAAATTGAAGGACCCTGGCATAAATACAGGGGGCTGGAGACTGTTTTTATTGGCCATGAAATTTGATTTAAAGATATTAAACGGATCCACCACAGAGGTCTCTGAGGTGAACTTACTTTTGGGGGCTCCAGAGTGGCATCTACTTTATACTAAGTGGCAATTAGCAGTAACTTTGTCCCACTCTCTAAAGATTTCAATGTGGCTTTCCATCCAAAGAATGACCACTACCAATACTGGGTGTCTTCACCCCTAATCTAATTGAACCAAGTCACCTACTACAAATAAAGGATGAAACTATGAATAGTTTTTGAAGAAGAAAAAACAAAACTGTGCTTCTGAGAACTGGCCTAGGAGCCAACAGATTGTGATTGAGAAAATGACTGCCTGTTTTGGAGCCTTGCTTCTCAATTCCCTGCCAGAGCTAACTCCGATAATGAAAACAACTTAGTATCTTGAACTCAATATAATCTGTTTACTGTATCTCTATCTACAGTATCTCAATGCAGTGAACGCCATGTCCAGTCTTGATGAATCTCTCCCTGAATGGACTGGTTTCACCTTTTGAGGTTAAAAATTTAATCTTTCAACTGACAAATAGTAAAGCCCCAAGCAAAAATAACTTCTGTATGGTGGGACACTCTGCTAGCTCTTTTCCAGCTATAAATAGCTCCTTGTATATCCCTAGTGATTGGCTTAATTCCATCTTTCTTCCAGCACACAGAAAAGGTGGTAGAAGTGATCCCACAAATTGCTGCCCAGTTAATCTTTTACCCATAACCAGCAAATCATATGCCAGATTTTTATATTATAAACTCTTGAACTGGATGGCCTTGAGAACATCTTGGGCCTAGCTTTAGCTCTGGTCAGTCTACTATGGACCAATGCATCCTATTATACAATCTCACTGAGAAAAATTCTAACTTGCTTAAAGGCGCCTTTTATGTTGCCTTTATAGGCTTTATAAACATAGGATGGCCTTGGATTCAATACTTCCTGAAATATTCTGGAAGAAATTAGCTACTACTTTGATTGATCAATGTCTCCTTAAATTAATTATACTATTGCACTTTGGGGCTATCATCCAAGTGAAGGGTAACCACCTAAGCGACCTAAGTGGATCTATCTCTACTTGCAAAAGTGTCAAACAAGGCTGTATTCTTGCCCCACTGTTTTTTTAATTTTTATATTAATGACATTGTTGAAGTTTTTGCCATGCCAGAATTCCATCCTGCATCCCTTGTATACCACCCCATTTTTATTCTTCTTTATGCTGAGGATGTGGTCATTCTGTCTGTTACTCAAATAGTCCTCTGAAGATGTCTTAAAGCTTTATCACTTTATTGCACTAGAGAAAAATTTGAAATTAACTACTCTAAAACAAAAATCTTCATATTGTCTAGGAAGCATTTTAAGTCTCCAATTAGATGGACAATCAGGAGTAAGCTTACTGGATAGGTTAAATCTTTTAAAATACTTTCAGTCCTCTGTTGGTTGGTCAATTCAAGTAAGAGAGCTGATTTTAAGAATCCAAAAAGCATTCCTTCCATTTGTTAAATTTGCAAGTCATTTTGGAAAAAACTACATCCCAGCTACCATAAATTATTTAAAGTTAAAGTTCTGGGTATGATGCTATATGGTGCTCAGCTGTGTATCTATAAGGAGACCCCAAGTTTAGAAGTCATCCAATTAACATTCTTAAATTTTTTAACATGCATCCCTCACTCAACTTAATAAAGTTAGAATTAGGCTGCATCTCTTTTGGGGCTTAGGACTGTGCCAATTCAAATTCTGATGCAAGTCTTCTGGGGAACTTCCATGGTCCAGCTCATCTGGCTAGACAGGTTTGGTTCTACCCTAAGGAGACAAATTAACAATGATTTAGCATATCATGGCCGCGCCTTGCCAGCACTTTCTGCCTTTGGCCTGGATAAAACTCTGGCTGAATTGAAGCGGAGGATTTGAGACTTTGATATATTTAAACTGACAGAGCCAGTGTTTCCCATCTTTTCTACAGTGTAATCTCACATACATAAACTGACTGTCCCTAGATCTTTTTTTTAATATCCTACATGTTACTCACAGGAGACTTATTACTTTGGCATGAATTGGAGCACTACCCATTAGGATGACAACTAGCAGATACACTAACCTTCTGTATGAAAGCTGCAGTTATGTGTTATTAAAATACCCAATATACCCAATAGGGATCAAAACTCATAGCCCCCGTTGTCAATAATTTTAATTGCTCCTCTGATTATGACATTACTGCTCTCCTTCTATGTGATCAATTCTCAGAAGGTTGCAAAATTTTGCAACCTTCAATAGCCATGGCTTCTAGAAACCACCTGGTGCCTCCTTACATTACTGTTTCAGGCTTTTTAAAAATGTAATTTTATTCTTTTATTTACTGTATTTGCTGTACTTTGCTTTTTGATTGGTCTTGGACAATACATACATACATACATACATACATACATACATACATACATACATACCTTCTATACCTTCTACACCATCTAATTGAGTCAGCAGCTGATTAACAACTCGGTCAGTCACACCAGTGTTATCGTGACCTCTTCGAGGAGCAAGAGAATCAAATTCATCAAAGAAAAGTATGCATGGCTTGGCTGCTTGAGCTCTGCAAAACATTGAAGAAACAAAATAACATTTGCCAAGACTGAAAATGTGAAATTAGCAAACCCTGATATTTCATCTCTGTCATAACCCTCTTGGCCTGTCTTTTTCACATTAAAGGTAAAGGTAAAGGTTCCCCCCGCACATCTGTGCAGTCGTCTCCGACTCTAGGGGCCGGTGCTCATCTCTGTTTGTTAGCCAAAGAGCCAGCATTGTCCGAAGACGCTTCCACGGTCATGTGGCCGGCATGACATGCATGGAACGCTGTTACCTACCCACCGAAGTTGTACCTATTCATCTACTTGCATTTGCATGCTTTCGAATTGCTAGGTTGGCAAGAGCTGGAGCTAGTGCGGGAGCTCACTCTGCACGCAGGACTAGGGATTCGAACCACCGAACTTGTGATCTTCCGATCGACAAGCCTGGCATCTTACCCGCTGAGCCACCACGCCCCTTTTTCACATTACCCTTTAGCAAATTCAGTAATTACTATTTGCATTAATCATGAAAACAGACTCTAGGACTAACACCATGATTCTGGATCCAACCTGTTAAATATATCTCGAACTGCCTGTTCACTTGCTCCAATGTATTTGCTGAGCAGTTCTGGTCCCTGAAAAACAAAATAGTAAATGATCCTTAAAAAACTAAGCCATATAGTACAAGTTATAAGTGATTGTACTAGCAAGTCATTTTAAATATATATTGATTTAAAATATTTCTATCTCACTTTTCTACTGTAATATTCAAACCATCAAGAATTCATACTTCTCAAAGGGGATGAAAGAGGATTAGACAAGAATAAGGATTCTTTTGAATCATAAATATGACAATAATACAGTACTTTAAAATTATGAACTACTGGGATGATGTTAAAATTACTGAGAAAAACCAACACACAAGATAAATTACAGAAACATTTTATACAATAAGGCAATAAAGCTATGTCAAAATAGATGGTACTGTCAAAATTCTGCTGAATTTTGCTAACATGATTACAGAACATTGCCTGTGTAATTTCCTTCCAGTGATCGACTGATGATTAGGTGCCATCAAGTCACTGTCGACTCTTAGCGACCACACAGATAGGTTTTCTACATGACAATTTGTCCCTAATCTGGTCTGTCAGATCTTGTAATGGTGTACCCATCGGCATGTAACTGAGTCCATCTACCTTGCTGCAGGTCACCCTCTTCTCTTTCCTTTCCCAGCATTAGAGCCTTTTCCAGAAAACTAGGTCTTTGCATAATGGTCTGAAGTAGGATAATCTGAGCCTGGTCATTTGTGCCTTGAGTGACAACTCTGGGTTGATTTGTTCGACGATCCATCGGTTTGTTTTCTTGGCTGTCCACAGTATTCTCAGAAGTCTTCTCCAACACCAAGGTCAAAAGCAGCAATACTCTTCCAATCCTGCTTCTTCAAACTCCAACTTTCACTTTCATAGAGTGTCACAGAGAATACCATGACTTGCATGACTCTGATCTTTGTAGTTATGGACACATCACAGCATTTAAATTTCTCTTCCAAGGCCTTCATGGTTGCTCTACCAAGTGCTAGTCTGTGGCATATTTCTCGACTGCTTGTTCCTTTACTGTTGATAGTTGATTCTAAAAGGCAGAAACTATCCACCACTTCGGTATTTTGATTGAAAATTTTAAAGTTGGTTCTTCCACCTGTTGTCATTAGCAATAGCAATCCCTGCAGTCCTTGTTGCCATTGTTAACTGAATCTCAGGGTTGTTAAGTGAGGCAACTTCCAGCCAGCTTCCCACAACCAAAGTCAGTGGGGAAGCCAGCAGGAAGTTGCAAGTCCCAGGCCGGCAGGTAAGTAAGTGGCTGCTGCTGGGTGGGGGAGGTGCCGCATGGGGAAGGTGTGTGAGGGTGTGAGGGAGGGTTGGGGAGGGTGTGAGAGGGTGTGCCAGAGGCACTGCACAGGTTGGGGAGGGTCGGGGAGGGGAGCACGCAAGAGGCGTCACGTGGGTTGGAGAGGGTGTATGAGAGGTGCCATGTGGGTCAGGGATGGTGCGCAGAAGGCACTGTGTGGGTCGTGGAGGGTGTGCAGGAATGCAGCATGGGTCGGGGAGGGCATGTGGGGGTGTGAGGGAGGTGTGGCAAGGGTCAGGGAGGGTGTGCAGGGGTGTGCGAGTCGCCGGTGTGGCACAAGCGCAGAGGGGCTGGGGGAGTATGCATGGGTGGGGGAGACTTACCTCATCAACGTACGACCTTCCCTGCCAGCTTCCCCATTGACTTTCTGGAGAAGCCGGCAGGGAAGGTTGCAAATAGCAATCACATGATGGCAGGGCGTTTGGCAACCAGTCGTAAGTGCAAACGGCTTGCCAAGCACCCAGATTGTGATCACATGACCGCAGGGGTGCTGGGACAGCTGGAACTCTGAAGACCAGTCGTAACAACCATTCATTCAGTGCCATCATAACATGGAACGGTTGCTGACCAAATGGTTGTAGGTTGAGGACTACCTGTATTTTCAGCTATCAGGGAAGTGTCATCAGCATAGCACAGGTTATTGATGTTTCTTCCTCTAATTTTAAAGCCGCACTCATCTTCCAACCGAGCTTTCCTTAATATATATTCCGCATATAGGTTGAATAAATAAGGGGAGAGTATACAGCCTTGTCGCACTCCTTTGCCAACCTGGAGCCAGTCTGTTTCACCATGTTCTATCTGTACTGTGGCTTCCTGACCTGTATATAAGTTCCTCATAAGGAGAATGAGATGTTCTGGGATCCCCATTTTTCTGAGCACATTCCACAGCTTGATATGATCGATGCAATCAAAGGTCTTTCTATAATCAATGTACTAATGTACTTTGGTCATATCCACAGATGGTCGCAAGCCAGATTCAAAATCACATCATAAAGATTTTTTTAAAGTTTTAGCTCCCTGGCAAACAGTATATGCGTTTTACTTGCTTACTGAATTGTAAACCATTCAATACATTTTAGCACTTTCAGGAGTTACAGAAAAGTTCAATTTATTACCTTGATGCTGATAAAATTCATTCCACTCTCTTGGGCAACTACACCTGCTAATAAAGTTTTCCCTGTTCCTGGAGCCCCATATAGTAAGATTCCTGTTCTTTGCCGTATGGGTAGATTGGCAAATAATTCTGGATACTGGAAATAGAACATATCAGAAATATTATCTGCTTCTAAAAATATAAAAACTCTGCCTAACACTCATTTGACTCTTGCTGTGGTGTTTCTGGGTGTTCCTGGAGTATTTCCTAATTATCAATAGAATTATCATAACAATCCTTGTAATTATATTTCTTTTAAATGTAACTAAAAAGCTTTTTACTTTCCTCTGAGTATGAACATTTTTTGCATTTACTTTAATGTGGCTTAATGTGTATTATGATCTAGCCCAATAATAGTCAGTTATTTATACAACCGATACAAACACATCCCCTTTTTAGATTATGAAACTGTTGTTTCTTAAGCTAGACCTTTCAAAAATCTTTGTTCTTCTTCACAGACAAAATGCAATGTTAGAGAAATTAACTGTCTCAGATCATAAAAACAAAAAATACCTTTGCAGGTAACTGGATGGTATCTATAAGTGTTTGCTGTATTTCTTTAAGACCACCAATTTTATCCCAGCCCAAATCCTTAGGTTTATGGAGGTTAACGTTTCTCAAAGATATTGGGGTGAAACCTTGTAAAGCTTTTTGGAAATCTAAAGTTGATAGAACCAAATCTGTTAAAACAGAGAGGAACATGTATTACATTGGAATATTAAGAACATTACACTGAAATGTTGTATCGAGCCACACACAAAGTATTTCTGAATATCTCATACAATGAAGTTTTTAACTAAAGTCTAATGGCTTATCCTAGGGATTTTCAAATTGTGGGTTGTGACCACCTAAATGGCTGCAAGCAAATTTGGGCAGAGTCACACTTGCTTCAGCTCTGCTTGAGCATGGGCAGCCTTGACGGAGATGCTGGCCCTGGATAGGGCTGTGAATGGGATACAGACGCTTCCACAGCTCTTGCACTTGCAGCAACCACTCGTGCAACAGCCACAACTCATTTCTGAGCATTGCCCAAGCTGATGTCTTCTTCTCTTGATCTCTTTGATCTCTTCCAAAGGGGTGGCAGCTGGGATTCTTCCCTGGGGAGTGGGAGTTGTTAAGCTGGGTCCTGGCACTGAGCTTCCAGACCCACTCCAGTCAACCTGAGTGTGCTGGCCTCCCACTATGAGCTGTCATCCTTCTGCAAGAAGCAGAAGCAGCACATCTTTTGGGCTGCACAGAGCAGGTGTGCAGGGTCAGCACAGGACCCAATGTGATGTCCTTCAAGAAGTAGCTCAGGAAGACTCACCGTTGGAAGAGGGGGAAGGTGAAGCTAGGTAAGACTGAATTGATCCTGGCTGGCTTATATTGACAGCACGCAGGAGCACATTGTGGTGTTGCGAGACCCGTTGTTGCAAGCACAAAAGCCATTGAAGCAAAGCCCTAACCCTGGGAGCACATGCACAGCTGAATTACTGTCAACAGAAGGCTTGTCCAGGCAGAGGGGAAGCCCTGTCAGAGCACAGCCTACAGTTTTCTTCATGGGGGCTCACACAACTATATTTATTATTTTAGGTAGTTAAGGCCCTACAAAGTTTAAGAACACCTTCCTTACCCTATGATCTACCTGCAAGGTGGAAACAACCATAACTGTAAGAGTCACTGCTCCAGTAGTTAGGGCTAAGGATACCATAATGTTCCATTTGTGAAAGGATTCAATATATCTTTATCTATGCCTTCAATAAACATACTAATACAATCTTAACATCATTTTAATTCTTCTTAAACTTGCCTTTTAATTGCTATATTTAATGGCTCTGCAAAAAAATTTAAAGTATATTAGAATAAAAGCACATGATCACATATACCTTCTTTTTGACACGTTCTTCTGCTAGAAACACATGAATGGATGGCACGATCAATTAACATTGTCAAATCTCTAGCTACAAATCCTTCTGTTTCCTTTGCAATTTGATGGAGATCAAGATCACAGAATCTGTCTACACTGAAGTCAAATTTGCTTTTCATTATGGACTGAAGTATTTCATATCTTTGCCCCTGAAAAGAAAAAGAAAACCACAGCAATTTCAGCCAGAAAGGTCATCACTGCTTCAATTTTATCTCTATTCCAGCTACAAAAAAACTGAAGCAAAACAGACTATAACACTTTTAAATGTAAGTAAAAGGACTAAATTTGGAAGAGGATAAAATGCAGCTCTGGGCATTCTATACATCATATTTTAAACTTCAAGCAAAATTACTCGGAATAAGATTTTATGGTTTTAAATAACTTCTAAAGGAAGCTGCATTATGGCTTTTACCTGATTTGGAACTTGAATATGTTGGAAACACTGAAATACATGAATTCCTTGAGTAGAAATGATGGAAGAATGTAGGGACTGCTCAGATAGACTTGTGGCAATAAGTGCAGTCAAACTGTGCATGGAAGTAACTTCTTTTATCACATCTTTCAGAACTAGAATTTAAAAAAAGTTCAACTTTTATGCATTGAAAAGTATATAACATGGAATTTACATGACAGTTAAATTTTACACACACAGGAACTTCTTAAATTTGAGTTCATAGTTTGTTCCATGAAAATAACTCTAGCTTAAAAAAAGGTAAAGGTTCCCCCCCCCCCCCATTTGTGCAGTCGTGTCTGACTCTAGGGGCCGGTGCTCATCTCCGTTTGTTAGCCGAAGAGCCAGCGTTGTCCGAAGACACTTCCACGGTCATGTGGCTGGCATGACACGTGCGGAACGCTGTTACCTTCCCACCGAAGTGGTACCTATTTATCTACTTGCATTTACATGCTTTCGAATTGCTAGGTTGGCAAGAGCTGGGGTGAGTGCAGGAGCTCACTCCATCACGCGGGGCTAGGGATTCGAAGCACCGAACTTGCGATCTTCCTATCGGCAAGCCTGGCATCTTACCCGCTTGTTTGTTTCCAATGGACAGCATTTGTCCTGTGTATCTACAACCAGTATTTTAACTTTGCACCACACACTGATGCAGATACATTTTGTGCATTTATTGTGTTGTGCAAATATGGATACAATGTATAGTGTATCAGTTACTAACACAGCTGAAGTTCTGGATTATGCCCTTGGCAACATGTAAAAGCTGAAGATCAGTTATAATCGGTGCACAATTTAGCTACCTAGTTCACATTACTGAAGAAAGACTAGTTCTGGTTATATTTGGATGATAGTTGCCCAGCACCACTATAATATTATCCTGAAAGTAAGGTGGGATATAAATGTACTTAATAAATATAGTTTGAAATTGCATTACTAGTTTGTATGAAATATGACAAAGTTAGGATCAGTTTAGGTATACAGACACAGTAGTTCAGAGCTGAATCTACAGCACCATCAGGAAAAGGAACCACTAATTACAATTACAGATTTGGTGGGTATAAATTGCAGCTTTATCCTATAACATATGCAGTCAATGAATACAGTTCCAGAAGTTGCTTATTTCCTAAAGGAATAAGCAACACATTTTGATTTATCCAAGGAAGGCATTTAGGATTAGATAGAAAAATGTTAATATAATTGAATATTCTTAACAGGACAGTTAAAAAAAACCAAGCCATTACCATGAGCAAGACGAGTGCTCTGGACTGCTTCAGGACTGTCCTTATGTTCTGGAGCAAGGGGAACGCCCATTATATGATCAAGATCGTCCAGCAGAATGACAGATGGTTGTCTCCACGCTGCCTCTAGGAAGGCTTCTTCCAGGGTCTTCCGCATACTTTCTAATCTTTTCCCTGGAACATGATGTATAGTCAGACACAGAAGGAAAATGGAGCAGCTTCCAATCCAATGCAGTCAGTTATCAGTAAGTGTCCTTATGTAACCCTGTTATATCAAGAAGTCTTAACAATACCCACTTACCCATACCCACCCACCCGGCAAGGTATGAACTTTAAACCATCACTTGGACAGGAGACCTGAACTCTAATTCTGGCTGAAATCATATGGTTTAATATATTAAACTCTTAAGTATTGTTAGGTGGAACAAAAGCACTAAAAAACGTTTGTATACTGGCAGCGTATACTATGTATATTGGAAATGATACAAAAAAGGCAAATGCACCCATACCTCTTAAAGCTTTACAGTCGATCACTTCCAAGTGAGCATCAAATTTATCAAATGCTTCTTTGCAAATGGCCTTTGCTAAGGTTGATTTGCCACTTCCCTGTAAAAGAAATTTGGGTTGAAACTTTACTTCATATTGAAAATTACAGAAACTAGTGTCTTAGTTATGATTACCAATTTTCTCTAAGGAAATACATATAGGATAAAAGTAATCAAATAGTTTCATACAAACTGATAAAATGAATAAGTTCAGAAATCTATAATCCCTTCAGCCACCCAACTGTGCCACCAGCAAAATTTCTGCTTGATTATGCAATGGCAGTGTTCTACTCAAGTGCCTTGTGTTATTACATGTCGTTTCAGCCTCTTTTAATCTATCCTCCCATGCTTTGTACCCACTCAGTTCACAGCCACTTAAAACCTCTGGCAATTAGCCAAGCCTGGGCCTACTTTGATCCAAAGAGATTTTCAGGGTGCTTTGTTGTGGGATTCTCCATTAAGACCAGAGCAGCTATCTGACCAGCTAAGCTACAACTTATTTTACCTTATAATTTCTTACTATTTGCCATTCCCTCATCTGAAGCAACCAGTGGCTGTTTTGTGGACTGAGAAGATCTTCATTTACATTTCTATGTACTGCAGATACAAAATGTTCCCTTTGCCACAGTAAAACTTATTCTGGTTGCTAAGAAAACCTTGGAATGATATGAGTTTAATGAGATTTCAGATCCATCAGAATAGGCAGGGTCTATATAATTCGGGGCATACAAGCTCTGTCATCACCTATATATTTACCACCAGTTTCATGGTTCTAGAAGAGATTCTAAATGTTTACATATGTTCCCCCTACCCTTTTTTGACACATATAGAAGCCCGGATAATACTAATGCAGCAAAGGAATATCTTTGTCATACGTTGATATTTAAGACAACTGTAGTCCTCACCAAACTGCATAAAATACTCATTTAGAAGAAGGAAATTAAAACAATTTCATGACTGTCTGGTATATAAAAAGACTAGTGACAAAAATCAAAATGTCCCGCATGCTAAAAGGGAAAGAAAAAGCCCATTACCTTTGCTCCAGTAATCAGGATACCCCCACTGCATAATCCAGCACATATGGGAGCCAGTTTTTGAGACAGGGGATGTATCAAGAGGCTATGTGATATGTGTTTCAGAGACGATAATCCAATGTTATCCACTCCTCTGCAAAAAACAAAATTGAGAACTAAATTTCCTCTCACCTTAATCAAGTTACATATCAAATAAAAGCCTAGTGTTTTCAGAATACTCCATGAAGCAGCCCAAAGGACAAATAGGCAATTTCTTCGCTCACTTCTACCTACTGTTATGGTAACTTCACAACACAGTTAAAAGTGTAGAACTCATTATATAAATTCTTCATCTACTGTATGTAAAGAAATATTGCTGCCAATATAGAGAATTCAGAGAAAGTGTATCAATCCTCTATTTGTATATATTATTGCATACAAATCTGATTTGCATATAACATACTGTTGCTTACTACTTACTGTATCTAATTTCTGACACACGAGAGTAAAGCCACATGTGTGCTTACATTTTAATAAAACAGGACTGCAGACCTGATAACAACTATTATTTTTTTCACTTAAGATCCTACTGAAAGTTAAGACGGTGAATATGATACACAGTGAATATTAAAAATCCATCTATTTATCATTCATTTCTTTCCTTTGTGTTGTTCTTGAAGTGGCTCACCCTAAGCACTTGAGACTGAACGATGGCAAAGGCTGTTCACAAGAAGACTGGGAGCTACTGCCATCGGATACTGGGGGCACAGGATGTAACAAAACCTGCAGAAAGAACGTATTGTTAGAGGTGGAAAAAGTGATAAAGGAGAAGCCACATTGACATTGATGTAAGTCCTATTAAATTCAATAAGGCTTGTTTCTGATTAGTCAAGTCACATCCCAGAGAACACATCATGACATATACTCTACTTAAAAGATAACAAAAGATAGCTATTAAGCAACTCCAGAAGCAAGTAGCGTAACACAAGAACAGGCAACATATTTTGTGGTCAGGCATATTTTCTAACATCGAATCCGATGTTCTAAAGATCAACACACCATAGGAACCTGGAATGTAAGATCTATGAGCCAGGGCAAATTGGATGTGGTTATTGGTGAGATGTCAAGATTAAATATAGACATTTTAGGTGTCAGTGAACTGAAATGGACTGGGATAGGCCACTTCACATCAGATGACCACCAGATCTACTACTGTGGACAAGAGGACCACAGAAGAAATGGAGTAGCCTTCATAATTAATAATAAAGTGGCTAAAGCAGTGCTTGGATACAATCCAAAAAAACGATAGAATGATCTCAATTCGAATTCAGGGTAAGCCATTTAACATCACAGTGATCCAAATATACGCCCCAACCACAGATGCTGAAGAAGCAGAAGTAGATCAGTTCTATGAGGATCTGCAGCACCTACTAGATAATACACCAAAAAGAGATGTTATTTTCATTACAGGAGACTGGAATGCTAAGGTGGGTAGTCAGACGACACCTGGAATTACAGGCAAGCATGGTCTGGGAGAACAAAATGAAGCAGGACACAGGCTGATAGAATTTTGCCAAGACAACTCACTGTGCATAACAAACACTCTCTTCCAACAACCTAAAAGACGACTTTATACATGGACTTCACCAGATGGTCGACACCGAAATCAGATTGACTACATCCTTTGCAGCCAAAGGTGGCGGACATCTATACAGTCGGTAAAAACAAGACCTGGAGCTGACTGTAGTTCAGATCACGAACTTCTTATTGCAAAATTTAGAATCAGACTAAAGAGAATAGGGAAGACCCACAGATCAGTTAGATATGAGCTCACTAATATTCCTAAGGAATATGCAGTGGAGGTGAAGAATAGATTTAAGGGACTAGATTTAGTAGATAGGGTCCCAGAAGAACTATGGACAGAAGTTCGCAACATTGTTCAGGAGGCGGCAACAAAAAACGTCCCAAAGAAAAAGAAAACCAAGAAGGCAAGATGGCTGTCTGCTGAAACACTGGAAGTAGCCCAAGAAAGAAGGAAAGCAAAAGGAAACAGTGATAGGGGGAGATATTCCCAGTTAAATGCAAAATTCCAGAGGTTAGCCAGAAGAGATAAGGAATTATTTTTAAACAAACAATGTGTGAAAGTGGAAGAAGACAATAGAATAGGAAGGACAAGAGACCTCTTCCAGAAAATTAGAAACATCGGAGGTAAATTCCAGGCAAAAATGGGTATGATCAAAAACAAAGATGGTAAGGACCTAACAGAAGCAGAAGAGATCAAGAAAAGGTGGCAAGAATATACGGAAGATCTGTATAGGAAGGATAATAATATTGGAGATAGCTTTGACGGTGTGGTCAGTGAGTTAGAGCCAGACATCCTGAAGAGTGAGGTTGAATGGGCCTTAAGAAGCATTGCTAATAACAAGGCAGCAGGAGACGATGGTATCCCAGCTGAACTGTTTAAAATCTTGCAAGATGATGCTGTCAAGGTGATGCATGCCATATGCCAGCAAATTTGGAAAACACAAGAATGGCCATCAGATTGGAAAAAATCAACTTATATCCCCATACCAAAAAAGGGAAGCACTAAAGAATGTTCAAACTATCGAACAGTGGCACTTATTTCACATGCCAGTAAGGTAATGCTCAAGATCTTGCAAGGTAGACTCCAGCAATTCATGGAGCGAGAATTGCCAGATGTACAAGCTGGGTTTAGAAAAGGCAGAGGAACTAGAGACCAAATTGCCAATATCCGCTGGATAATGGAGAAAGCCAGGGAATTTCAGAAAAACATCTATTTCTGTTTTATTGACTATTCTAAAGCCTTTGACTGTGTGGATCATAACAAATTGTGGCAAGTTCTTGGTGGTATGGGGATACCAAGTCATCTTGTCTGCCTCCTGAGGAATCTGTATAACGACCAAGTAGCAACGGTAAGAACAGAGCACGGAACAACGGACTGGTTTAAGATTGGGAAAGGAGTACGGCAGGGTTGTATACTCTCACCCTACCTATTCAACCTGTACGCAGAACACATCATGCGACATGCTGGGCTTGAGGAATCCAAGGCTGGAGTTAAAATCGCTGGAAGAAACATTAACAATCTCAGATATGCAGATGATACCACTTTGATGGCTGAAAGCGAGGAGGAGTTGAGGAGCCTTATGATGAAGGTGAAAGAAGAAAGTGCAAAAGCTGGGTTGCAGTTAAACCTCAAAAAAACCAAGATTATGGCAACGAGCTTGATTGATGACTGGCAAATAGAGGGAGAAAAAGTGGAGGCAGTGACAGACTTTGTATTTCTAGGCGCAAAGATTACTGCAGACGCTGACTGCAGCCAGGAAATCAGAAGACGTCTACTTCTTGGGAGGAGAGCAATGGCAAATCTTGATAAAATAGTTAAGAGCAGAGACATCACACTGACAACAAAGGTCCACATAGTTAAAGCAATGGTATTCCCTGTAGTAACCTATGGCTGCGAGAGCTGGACCATAAGGAAGGCTGAGCAAAGGAAGATAGATGCTTTTGAACTGTGGTGTTGGAGGAAAATTCTGAGAGTGCCTTGGACTGCAAGAAGATCAAACCAGTCCATACTCCAGGAAATCAAGCCAGACTGCTCACTTGAGGGAATGATATTAAAAGCAAAACTGACGTACTTTGGCCACATAATGAGAAGACAGGATACCCTGGAGAAGAAGCTGATGCTAGGGAAAGTGGAAGGCAAAAGGAAGAGGGGCCGACCAAGGGCAAGATGGATGGATGGTATTCTGGAGGTGACGGACTCAACCATTCGGGAGCTGAGGATGGTGACGGCCGACAGAGGGCTCTGGCGTGGACTGGTCCATGAAGTCACGAAGAGTCGGAAACGACTGAACGAATAAACAACAAATATTTTCTAAAAAAAAAACAAAAAACGGTTTTTTGAAGTTAATGGGGAACTGTGATCAGTGATATCAAAACAACACAGAGTGGGCAGGACCATTTGGGGGGCTCATTTTTATTTGGGGGAGCCTATAAAAATGGAAGCATATTTTACTGTTAATCCCCACAAAGTAAGAAAAAGTGGCTCCGTTATGGGAAGTGTTAAGGGTGAAATATTAAGCTCTACAAGACTCAACACACACTTTACTCTTTAATATTCTTTCTTTAAAAAGGGCTGAAAATGTTCGTCTCACCCACTCTGCAAAAGAGGTCTTTAGTTCACAATTGGACCACAGTCTGCCCAGAGTAATGATTTTGTTTCTTGACTAAATTGACAGATGCACTTAAATAACAACACAGATGCACTTAACAGATGCACTTAAATAACAGGGACTTAAATAATTATGTCTACACTTCAAATTATAATACTACATTCAAAATAATTTTCACATTTCCTTATATTTCAAAACTGCAACTCTTCAGTTTCACACTGTCATATTTTAGCTGCTACTAAATACAGAACCCTGGAGGTCAGAAATAAGCAAATTCAAATAGGTAAGATAAGAGCTTGTTTTGCAAAGAGGAGGTCATTTCAGAATTCTTTTCTAATATTACAATGCATCATAAAATTCTAAAAAGTGAAATTTAATATCATCAGAATTTTTCTTATTGCTTATGCTAAGATAAAATCAAGTAAAGCAGATACGAACAATAATCTTAAAAAGTAAAATGGCATTAAGAATTTAAGCTATTGAGTATCTGAAATAAGTTATATTTACTTGTATATTTGCCTTCTGCAGCAAGCTAGGGCTCAAGATGAAAGTATTTTTGGCTTTCTCTTCTTCGGTGTCAGAAGTGACTATACTGAGGACAAAGTCTTCCAAGCCTTCCAAAATATAATGAGCATTAACTTGCTTGTTATCCAATACCAAATATGGCATATTTTAACTTCATAAATCTAGTTGATACAACAATGAGTTACATTGTGTACATCATTATTTTTAGCTAATTGCTCTTTCATTGATTAAGAAATGACCAATTTTAAAGGACTAAACAGAGCAGAGGGTAAGGTCCCTTACAGTTAGCTCAGATTGGATATGTTACAATCAAATAAATAAAACATTAGCCATTTCCTTTACAATATTGGAACCTGTTTTATAAATTATCAAAAAACGATTATGGTAACAGACGATTAATTATTAATCTAATATATTAGATGTAAATAAACTAACTGAAATCCAATCGTATCTGGCTAAATCTTTTTAAATTGTTGTACATGATTAAAAAAACCATAACATGCAGTAATCACAACTGTAGCTGAGCTTTGCTTACCAAAATTAAGAGCTAATTGTATGTAACTTGTTTCTGCTGTTATCAAGGGAAGCCTATTGTAATCCTCTAGCCACAAATTAAATGCATTTTTAATGTCTTCTTCACTGATGCCTTTATTCTAAAATGAAAAAGGATGAGGATTGTTAGTTCAGTAAATTCTTTCTAACAAAAAAATATTTTTACAAGAAGCTTTTTTCATTCCGTTATCCATTAACTGAAGGGTTACCAATAATCACAACACTATCCACAAGATGACCTCATTTTTGTTATCTTCTAAGGAAATGTGATGTCTTTTGGAAAAAAAAGAATATAAATTTGGTAGGGTTCACGCCTTTTATACAAAATGACCATTTTAGGCATATTGGCATTATGTTTCTATCAACAGTGAGCAAGACCTCTACCAATCCAAGCTTCCCAGGAATTTTTTTATTCCAAATGCTTGTTTTGAAAACTAAGGGATACAAAACACTCTGATTTTTGTCCATTTAACCAAATGCAATGTGGATCCAAGAACTGGATCCATGTGGTAAATGGACATTGATTTAGTAGCTTTAAACAAGTGGATGTGGCTCAGTATTGTAGGGAAATACAGTCTAAAAATGAAATACAGCATGGAAACAGAACTAAACATACTCCTTTCTAACAAAACTGTTTAACTGAAAATTTGGGAGCACAGTTACATTGGCAGAATTCCTGTCAAGCTCCTTTTAAGTAAAAGTCAATATAACCCTCTTCACCCCACTAGAAAATTGTTAGTAAGAATTGGAGAAATGTGGGCAACCTGTGAGATAGATCATGGAGGGTGACAGCAAGGAACAGATAGCAATTGGTGAGGCAATGGAAAGTCACTTTTATGAGCAGCTTTTTGTGCCCATGAAGCACTTGTGGAATGTAAGCCATTCATTTACACCTGTTCATTAAATCTTAGGCTTGCATATAATAATATCCAAACATTCATTTGACAAAACTTTGAAAAAAACTATTTGTTAAAAAAGTTACAATTTTTAGGGAGATTTCAGTCATGCTCCATTTCAGTGTATACCAAAGTGATGGTTCATAATTAAGATATTATTTCTGAATAATTTGAGACTGAATGTGCCAGACGTTGGTAGAAAAATATAATTACCAATGAAACAATGTTTGAACTGAGAAAAAAATGTCAGACATTAATAGAAAAATATTACAGGTAGTCCTCGCTCAACGACCATTCGTTCAGCGACCACTTGAAGCTACAGCGGCACTGAATGAATGGTACCTATGCCCGGTCCCCGAAGTTACAACTGTTGCAGCACCCGAGGTCACGTGATCAAAAATCGGGTGCTTGGTGATAAACTGACATGTTTATTAAAAGAAAATCCAAATAATTATTTCCTTAAAGAGTGGAAACCATTAACTGACTATTTACAAGATGCGGGAGGGGCAAAGCTTATATGGGGATTTGAAGATTAAAATATATATATATTGATGTAATAGACAAGAAATATTCTTTAATATTATATATAGACCTAGCATGTAAGATAAAATTTTTAAAATACCATGACCAGATACAAATCGGAAGTTGACCAAATTCTATGTTTCAGCTTTATCTTTTTTTCTTTTTTCCTTTACTACACTTTTTTATCTTTTCTTTTTTCTTGATTTGTATTTCCATTTTCTTTTCTGTTTCAAACTTTTATCTATGTAAAATTAAAATCTAATAAAATTTGTTAAAAAAAAAAAAAATCGGGTGCTTGGCACCCTGCCCACACTTACAACCGCAGGGGCGTGTCAACCCCCCCCCACCTGCCTATCTCCCCCCACCTCTGCCCTTTTGGCTGCCCTGCAGAGTGGCACTCCTTGGTGGCGGTGGCCCAGGGCTCTCAGCCAGCTGCTGCCACCCCTGGGCCTCTACTTCAGCCCCAGCGCTGCCGCCACCACCGCTGAGGAGTGCTGCCTCAAGCCCCACGCTGTGGCCGGCCACCACAGTGGAAAGCCCCAGCTGTCCCCACCGCCCTGCACGCCGCCAGCCCTGCCGCACCCAGCTGACCTCCACCGTCTTCTTCCTCCCACTGCTGACAAGGCACACCTGGCATGTCCTTATGCAAGGCAGCTGCTGGCTGCCCTAGGCCTTCTTCCTGGTGCCACACACACCCTTCTTGAAATGCTTTGGAAGGTTTTTGAGGCCTTCCAAAACCTCGTGAGAAGGCCATGCACGCCGTTCTCCAAATCATGCGTGCCCTTCTTGCGATGTTTGGAAGGCTTTATGCTGTGGCAGTGGGGTGGCTGGCCGCGACCACGGGGCTTGAGGCAGCACTTGACGGCGGCACCAGGGCTGAACTAGAGGCCCAGGGGCAGGGGCAGCTGGCTGAGTTTGCGGAAGTCCCCAGACCTCTACTTCAGCCCCAATGCCACCGGTGCCGCCACCGTTGCTGAGGCGTGCTGCTGTGCAGGGCAGCCAAAAGGGCAGAGATGGGGAGGAAATAGGCAGGTGGGGGGAGTTCAAGGGGAGGCATTCCCTTATCTTACCGAGGATTGGGGCTGGGAGAGACCAAGCCAGGAATGGTTTGGATCGGAGTGGGTCCTTGCCTAATGACCAGTGGGATTTGGTTAACATGGCAACGGGGACTGCCGGGTTTTCTGTTGCTAAGCGATGCAGTCACGTGACATCGTGTTTTACAACTGCATCGCTTAGCAATGGAAATTCCTGTCCCAATTACCGTCATAACCCAAGGACTACTTGTACATATTAAACAATGTTTTAAGAGTAAGTTGTATCAAAAGATGAAACTCAAAATCTGTAAGTAGACAATAAGATACTGGAAGCAGTTTATCAAGTTAATTAGGCCAAACTCACTAAAGTGCGTTCAGGCTGTAGTCTAAGAGACGTTGGAATTTTAGGATCTGAACTGATTGATGTGATTCTGACAGCAGCATGCATTTCTATATGTAGCCTCTTTCTCAACCCTTCAGGTATCTGAAATATAAAATAAAAATCACAAACAGATCCTTCTCTAATATAGAAAAACCTTCATCTTTCATAAGATATAGTCACTGGTATAGTACTGAGGTTTGTGTAAGTTAAGAGCAACTTAAAATTTCAAAGCTATTTAATTGCAGTTAAAATGTTAGCAGCTTTCTCGTTGCTCTCAAGAAAAAAGGATTCCTTGAATTGCATCTGTCACTATCACTATGGCAATAATATTAACTTGTAACTATTTTTGCAGCTAGAAACTTTGCCTAAGTGAAGAAAAGCAAATGAACACTAAAAAAATATACCAATTTCTATTTTACTACTTTAATCCATTTTAAGAATTTGATTTAGGAAGGGACATAAATATTTCAAATAAATAAAGCACTCTAAATTAGTATTTTTAAATTGGAGTTATTTGAATTATTTTGTTTAAAGTTGGATTAGGACAGTGCTTTCCAAAGTGCTGCCATTGGCGACACACCAATGGCGGCAGCGGCGGCGGTGCGGGTGGGGGCACGCGCGTGCACGGCGGCGTTGCGGGGGGCGGCGGTGCACACGGTGGCCTCGCTAAAACGCGGAAGCGCTGATGGTGCGCCGCTGCCGTCGCCATGCACAACGCCGCCGCCGCCGCGCGCCCACCCAGTGTGCCCCCGCTTCGCGACATACTAAACTATGTGTTGCGACACACTAAAGTGTCGCAACACACAGTTTGGAAAGCTATGGATTAGGATATAATGCTCACTGAAGACAAAAGAACTATGATAAGTATTACAGTTTGGAGACTGCTGCCCAGCACTGATCCTAAGTACGTTTTTTTTCTGAATAAGTACTGAAATTAGTACAGCTTATTTCTAGGTAAAACGTTTTAACACTGCAATGTTAATCAGTTAACACACCTCAAAAATTGATTTAAAATCTTAATGAGCCTAATGCAATGACTTTCCTGTATCCTTCAGAAATTTGACTAACCCAAACTCTTCCAACATGCAGTTGCTCCACGCTGTTATTGAACATTATGGCATCCTTTAGATCCTCAAATCCATTCCATATTATTTGTACAATAGAAAACTCACTGGACTCTTGACTCTTACTAGAAGTGAATTCCTTTTGGTCTTCTGTATGAGCAACCTGTTTCTCTTTCTTCGATGTTAGATTATACTTTAACTCTTGAATCTGCTGTCTTGGAGAAAGTAGTTTACTAATTTTCCCATAAGAAACTTGAATATTAGCTTCTATAACAGGGAATGCTTGATTCCATGGAGAAGCACAGATAGTGTTGTATTTTTGAAAGGTACATGTTTCCAGTGTATTTTTTATGCTGGGAAGCTGTCTCTGACATACTCTGAAAACAGAATCCATCTGAATCAAATTTAACAGACGATGTTTAGCAGCATTCAGTTCATCGGGAGGCTCCTGTTTCTTTTCAGAATTATAAAAAAAAATGTTCCTAAGTAAATTCCAAACGTTTGGAAGAACATTTGCACTCAGTGATCCCTTTGTGTTTGGCTTATGCTGCTGAAATTGCATATTTAAATGTGTTTCTTCGGAGCTTGGCTCCTCAGTTCTTTCCCTTGGTTTTAATTCAGTTTCAGGGACACCATCCTGAACAATGTCATCTTTCAAGGAAGGGAACATGGTGGAACTTTCTTCACACTGCCGTAATTTAGGACATATAAGCAGCTCTGTGCGAGCTTCAAGTCTTCCATAAAGAGCTGGCGGTTTTAGTGTAACTAGAGTAAAAGGGGATACATTAATATACAGTACATGCCAACTTTACAATTATCTCTCTAATTCCGATGAAGTCTTACATAGCCACTTACCAATCCGGATATAGATACAAGTATGTTGCTCAACCCACACTGGGAAGACAGCTTGTGGAAACACTATTCGAATTTGGTCAAGAAGATGCCTTTCGAGTGACAATGCATGTAGCTCCTATAATCATTTTACAGAATGTTAAAAAAAATCAATCCTGTCTGAGCATTGTAACAAAATGAATGCACAGAATTGGCTTTAACACATAAAACCTCATATTTAGTTAATGTATGACAGAGAAGAGGAAAAAAATAGAAGGTCATGGAGAAAGGATATTCTGCTGTCTTGAAAGCATGTCAAAAAACTATATATTTTTATTACCAGTATTTCCCAATCATCTGCTGAAATTGGTTCCACTTCTACTTGCTGACAGGACAAAACTTGAGAACAGGGTTCAAGGAATACCTGGTAGACAAGAAATCTCATTAAAATATTTTCAATATTTACACACTCAGAACAGTGAAAATAATTATCTTCTAAATGAGAAAAGGAAATATGACATAAGAATCACATGGTTGCTGATCGGTACTAGCAACATACATTTTTACCATTTCATTAGTATTATTTGCTCCCTCTGGAAACCTAAAAGCTATTTTAGGCATCCTTAAATAAATAAACAGTATTTTATTCAGTTCTAGACAATAACAAAAACTAAACAGCTTGAGAAAAATGTTAAACAACTTTTATTTGTTCACCCATTGATCGACCCACTGAATCCTAAGCAATAATATTCTAAAATTGCAAGGGAATAAGTCATGCACTGAAAATAATTCAACATACTGATTTATTTCTAGATTGTGCACTGCATGTAACTTTCAAACAATATTCTTTGTCACAAATATCCTTGTGCACAGCTGTAGCTGCATGGCCATCTCTGCATATCCCATAAGAAATGCACTTGATTTACACGTGTTCTGCAGGTGCGAAGCAAATAAATGAATAAACTGAAAATGTATAGAAAAAAATCATTTCCAAAGTTAGCTATTTCATTTAAAATATGTTTGCCTTGATCTCAGTATTTTATAAAGTATAACTTGTAGGCAATTTGATAATTCAGTAAGTCAGATTTTGAAACTAATAACTATGATACATATCACATATATTAACTTCCTATCCTACTCTAAGCATACAAATAGAAGACTGCATTTCAAACCTGTTGTCCATCTTTGATGCCAAGCTTTTCTGCCAATTGTCTGTTTATTTCAACAATGTTTTCCTCTGTTTGACGATAATGTCTGATTTCCATCCAACCCAAGAATACAGGCCGATTCCCCCAAGAAGCTTTCACAATTTGATCCTATGAATTTCATAGAAAACACATTTATATTAAACAAACATTAAAAGGGATATTTCATGTAAGTGGACAAGTATGCACATACTGTATAGACCAGAAAAAAAACCAACTTCTCAAAGTTAGTTGTTATGCTTTGAGATACTGTTGATATTTATTTTATAGAAGAGAATATATGTAGCTCAGAGTTGAACTGTGGAGTCCTTGGTGCTCTCTGAGCTTGGTTGTTTGCTTGCAGACATTTCATTACCCGACTAGGTAACATCATCAGTGCTAGTGAGTGTGGGGTTTGCTCCCTGTTTATATACAGTAGCTTGCCCTGCTAGTGTTAGTGGGGGTGTGGTTTTCTCCTTGGTAGCTCCTTGATTAGGGTATTGTTTTCTGCTTAATTGTTGTCTGGTGTTAATCCCTGCTTATCTGGGTGTAGGCTGCTGGAGAGGACTTTTTGTTTCCTTTTTAGCTTTCTTATTTTGAATGGTGTGTAAATGTGGTTTATCTCTTTGTGTCTATCGATGGCTGATTTGTCTGAATCCCTAGCTTCCAGGGATTCCCTAGCGTTTTTGGATTTAGCTTGGTCTAGGATGCTCACATTTCCCCAATTGAAACTATGGTTGAGTCTGTCCATGTGTTGTGAGATTAAGGAGTTTTCATCGTGTCTTCTGACTGCTAGATGGTGGTCATGGATGCGCTCTGCTAGTGTTCCACCTGTCTGTCCTACATAGTAGCTGTTACAGGCCTTACCCTACATGTTGTAGATGACTCTTGTTTTTTCTTCTTGGGCTACTGGGTCTTTTGGTTTACTTAAGATGTTTTGTAGCACTTTAAAAAACCAAGATTATGGCAACGAGCTTGATTGATGACTGGCAAATAGAGGGAGAAAAAGTGGAGGCAGTGACAGACTTTGTATTTCTAGGCGCAAAGATTACTGCAGACGCTGACTGCAGCCAGGAAATCAGAAGACGTCTACTTCTTGGGAGGAGAGCAATGGCAAATCTTGATAAAATAGTTAAGAGCAGAGACATCACACTGACAACAAAGGTCCGCATAGTTAAAGCAATGGTATTCCCTGTAGTAACCTATGGCTGCGAGAGCTGGACCATAAGGAAGGCTGAGCGAAGGAAGATAGATGCTTTTGAACTGTGGTGTTGGAGGAAAATTCTGAGAGTGCCTTGGACTGCAAGAAGATCAAACCAGTCCATACTCCAGGAAATCAAGCCAGACTGCTCACTTGAGGGAATGATATTAAAGGCAAAACTGAAGTACTTTGGCCACATAATGAGAAGACAGGATACCCTGGAGAAGAAGCTGATGCTAGGGAAAGTGGAAGGCAAAAGGAAGAGGGGCCGACCAAGGGCAAGATGGATGGATGGTATTCTGGAGGTGACGGACTCAACCATTGGGGAGCTGGGGATGGTGACGGCCGACAGAGGGCTCTGGCGTGGACTGGTCCATGAAGTCACGAAGAGTCGGAAACGACTGAACGAATAAACAACAAACAGTTACTAATGTGCCTACTTAAACAGGATGACAGAAATCCTGTTTAAAAGATTGGCTTAAGCAAAAAATGAAGATAATACACCAAATTTCAAAACATGAAGACACATTGGGAATATAATGGGGGACCCAGAATGCAGCTCTTAAAGTTTCTGACTGAATGTCTTCCAGCTGTCTGAAATTTTTATACTGTAAATACAGACCTTGGATCCATACATCATTTGGCTGATAGATTTAAAAAATTGTTAAAGGAACTGGCAAGTTATTGATAGAGAGCCAGTTTGGTATAGTGGTTAAGGCACCAGGCTAGAAATTGGGAGACCGCAATTTCTAGTCCCACCTTAGTCACAAAGCCAGTTGGGGGACCTTGGGTCAGTCACTCTCTCTCAGCCCTAGGAAGCAGGCAATGGCAAACCACTTCCGAAAAACCTTGCCAAGAAAACTGCAGGGATTTGTCCAGGCAGTCAACAGGAGTCAACATTGAGTCTAAGGCACCAAAAAATAATAATAATTGCTAAGCCTGATTTTAAAAAGGGAAGATGAGCATTGCCTAGGACTTTCTTCAGGAGCTATTAAAGATGGACTTTATTTGCTTTCTCCCAATGGCATAGAGCTGAAAAATCATCCCAAGATACTGGAAGGACATAACTTGCTCTAGTACATTCCCTAGAGCAACTTTAACAACAGAGAGAATGGCCACAATGATGGCATATAAAAGCACAGATATAGGGCACACTGCTCATTTCGGGAGATGAAACTTCATTTTCAAATTGCTTGCACAAGAAAGTTTACAAACATGTTGAAAAAAGAAGAGGCAAATGATGCAACCTTATAGAGGGAGGAAAAATAATGTTTGTTAGTAACTGCTGCAAAGAAGACTGGAAGTCGCTTCTTTATATATATTTTCTTTTTCTTTTTTCCTTTACTTGCACTACATTTCACACCTTTTTATCTTTTACCTCATATTGTTTACCTTTTATTTCTATGTAAATCTTCATAAAACTTATAATTAATAAAAGAAAAAAGAAGAGGCAAAATACACCTTTGCTTGACCCCTTTTTGAATGGGGTTTTGGTAACCTTGGCTGTCACATCTGACCTGCACCCCATTATCATTCTAAAGTAGTTTAATTGGAAGCAATAATCATTGAGGCAGGGGGAATGTTTTAATCTCTACCACTCTATCTCTAGGGACTGGATCAAATGCTTATTTGAGATCCAAAAGCACCATGTACTCTGTTCCCAGGGAAGTCCTAGTATACTTCTCCATCACTTATTATAATATATTGGTCCAATATTGATTTTTCTTCTCTTAACTATGATAGTTCCTTAGGCACATTACTATCCTTTTCTAAACAATTTAGCAACAACCTTAAGTCAGCTAATCAGGCAATGATGATGTAGTTGAGATCCATCCACCTTTTAAAAGGTAAGTACAGTGACAGATAGGGGCATGGTGGCTCAGTGGGTAAGACGCCAGGCTTGTCGATCGGAAGATCGCAAGTTCGGAAGTTTGAACCCTAGCCCTGCGTGTGGAGTGAGCTCCCGCACTAGCCCCAGCTCTTGCCAACCTAGCAATTCGAAAGCATGCAAATGCAAGTAGATGAATAGGTACCACTTCGGTGGGATGGTAACAGCGTTCCACGCGTGTCATGCGGCCACATGACCGTGGAAGCGTCTTCGGACAACGCTGGCTCTTCGGCTAACAAACGGAGATGAGCACCGGCCCCTAGAGTCGGACACAACTGCACAAATGTGCGGGGGGAACCTTTACCTTTTTAAGATACCATCCCATTAATATTACCCCGTGTTTTTCAAAATTATGATAGAAAACTAATTTTTAACAGCGTTTGCGACAATGAGAAAAAGAATCCACAGGCATTAGGGGAAAAAAGATAAAGTATGCTATATCAGATTTAAAATTCCTATTCCTTTACTAGCTGTGGGAAGCTGAAGAATAATTTCAGACTACTCTGTGCTGCAGGGCTTGAAAAATAGAGCAAAGAAGCCCCACTTCCCACTTCATGAAATTCAATGTCCTACACAAGTAATCCCCAGCGGGTGGCAGCACCTACTCTTGGCAGATTTCGAAAACAAAAAGCTCAGCAAGAGCAGGTTAATGCTTAGATGGGAGACCACCAAGACATCCTACGCCAGATGAAACTCGAAAGAATATCCGCCCAGGGTCCCTCCTTGTGGGGGAGATGGGCGGGATATAAATGTAATAAATAAATAAATAAATAATAAAAATATCCGCAGAAAAAGGCAATCACAAATCACTTCTGTAGTGTTGCCAAGAAACCTTCACAGGCACAGCTATAAATCCCCGTTTCGGCTCGAGTAATTGCTTTTACTTAGCATACCTAACGAAGGGAATAAGTTGGGCTTTTTATACTATCTGGAGCCCGGCAAGAGTCCCCTTCCATGGCTCCAAGGTGCTGACAGCCCCATACTTCCATGCCCCATCACTGTTACCATAGAAACATGTTACCAAGAAAACTCTGTTGCAACTGTGAATGGGCACTTGAACCTCAGCAAACAGGGGACACGGAGCGACTACGAGGCACCTTGAAAAAGAGCGCGATCCCGGAGTAGAGGTTGGGCAGCGGCCTTCCCCAGCTCCTGTACCTGCTGCAGACGGAGATAAGAAACCAGTCCAGGCGGCAAGTGCAGAAAGCAGTCCTTGACGCCGCTCAGGGAGGCGCTCGCCGCGGCTACTCCGAATCCTCCCGCCCCCCACATAACCGCCGCGACCTCCGGCCATCCACGGCCGGGTCCCGGAATCAGCCACCTTAGAGACCAGCCATAGCAAGTCGCAGCTCCTGACCGTCACCGGACTGGCGGAACTATTCTCCCGGCTTCGATGCCCCCGGCCCTCTTTGGGGCAGCCTAAGGTCATTGGACGGCCCACCCGCCTTCCTTGCTGTGATTGGATAGAGTGCTACGTCTCCGCCTCGTTCCCACGCCGGATTCAATCTTCACCGATTTCTTTCCACCTTTCCTTTGAGTGGCCGTCGGTGCTTGAGGGGGGAGGAGTTGGGTGACGGTTTGAAGACGCGACAGAGGCTACGGAAGTGGAGAAGATGGCGGCGGTTGATACAGCTGAGAGCGGTCGCGGGAGCGAGGTTGGTGGCGCCTATCAGCACCACGAGCAGCAAACGATATGCGCGTCGCGCGCTAAGTATCGTGAAGGGCGCAGACCACGAGCCGTGAAGGTAAAAGTTGTGTCACTTTAGCGACTTCCTCGTCTTTTCAAATCCGCTCTCTGACGCTTTCATAGAAATACTTTGCCTACAAGCCGAATAAAAGTAGATCTGCCCTTCCCCTCCTCCCCTTTTTGTTTACATGCACACTCGCGGCAGCTGTACAGGGACATGGAATGACTGGTAGACTGCCTCTGAAAATGGAGGTTGTGTTTAGCTGTTACGACTGTTGTGGAGTCCTTGGTGCTCTCTGAGCCGTTTTCTTCTTGCAGACGTTTCATTGCCAGACTAGGCAACATCTTCAGTGGGACTGTTGTTCCCTATCAATTTGCTCCCTTTTAAAGCATAATGAATAATTGTTGGAATTACTACAGGTGTTAGATCCTTCTTGTATAGATGAGCCCCGTGCCAGTTTACTGGCACAAGTAAGGAGCAGTAGTCTTTAGATGGCTGTAGTTTGTCTCTGGTTTTACCACTTTCAGTGTCCGGCAGTGCTTCATGTCGTTGTGAAGCTTCTACTTTCTGTTGATCTCCCAGAAAATTTGAACAATAATTTCCAATGCCATGACCAGGCTCTAAGCCATGCTTGTTACTGGTCTGATGAGAACACTCAGTTTCTCTTGAATAACACAGTTTTTGAAGTATCCAGAGTAGTAGCTAAGTTTTGCACAACTGCTATTTCTATTAGGAGGTTAACAATTTAGAACCCTTGCTATAATATAATTAATACTGATATCTTTGTCCTTCCTATACTGTATGTAAGACTAAGCAATGTTTTAATTTCTGAACATAGCTGTACTCTTTTACCCACTATCTATGGTGTTTTTTCCACTGACTTTTTAAATTTTATTTTACCTTATATTATTTTACTTTTTCCTTTTAATTTTTTGATCTGTTTTTACTCTGGAACTTGCATTGTTACTTTTATTTGGTCTCAGAGCATTAAGAAAGTTTAATCTATCAAAAATATGATTGCTTGGGTTCATTCAACAGACTAAGCCAAAACCAAACAAGCCATATTGCAGGTTAGTACCATGGATGAGTTTGATCATTAATGCTAAAATACAGAACTTCTAAGGCATTCCTTTAAAGTTGTTATACTATATTACTGTAAACAATTAGTTTCAAAATAGAATGGCTCACTTACATTCTTAAGAAAGTTTAACAAGCAAGTATTTTAGACTGCTATCTTTATTCCATAATAAATATTAAAGTGGCTTTGTTTTTCAGGTTTATACTGTCAATTTAGAGTCTCGATATTTGTTAATTCAAGGTGTTCCTGCATTGGGGGTTATGAAGGAACTAATTGAACTATTTGCATTATATGGTACCATCGAGGAATATAATCCACTAGATGGCTATCCAGCGGAAGAATTTACAGAAGTGTACCTGATCAAGTTTTTAAAAATACAGAGCGCAAGGTACGTATTGATTGATTGATCAAATTTATGCGCTGCCCATCTCATTATATAAGTGACTCTGAGCGGCTTACAAGTAAAAAAGAAGACCGTAAAAATCCTTCCCAAAAAATACAAAGTTAAAAAAATGGAGAGTGTCCTCAAGCCACCAACCACCCCTGGGCTGCATACCACTATTGGATCCCCATGCTAGTTGGCAGAGCCAGGTCTTCACGCTCTTCCGGAATGCCAGAAAAGGGGGGGGCAACCTTACCTCAGGGGGCAAGATATTTCAATGGGCGGGGGCAATGGCAGAAATGGCTCTCCTCCTAGATCCTGTCAGTCGAAATTCTTTAGCCAACGGGGTCTGTAACCTGCCTTCCTTGCTGGACCTGGTAGGATGGGTCAAGGTAATTGGGATGAGACAGTTCCTCAGGTAACCTGGGCCCATGCCATGAAGGGCTTTAAAGATTAAATTAAATTAAAAAGGTTGCTTTTGTTGTACCCTAGAACCCCTACTTGTTTAATATTGAAACTTCTTTTATATATTAGTTTTATGTAGACCACAAAAGTTATCTTTATAATGTCAAAACTGAAGTTACTGGTTTAAAGAGATCTTAACTTCCAACAAGATTGAGTAGTCTTTAACATTGAGGATCACCTTCTTTCTTTTAGGGTAGCCAAAAGGAAACTGGATGAGCGGAATTTCTTTGGCAGTTTGCTACATGTATGCTATGCTCCAGAATTTGAGAGCATACAAGAGACCAGAGACAAACTAAGAGACAGACGAAAATATATAGCAAAAGTAACCAATGCCAAAGGTTTGTGGCTTTAACTATTTTGAATCAGTAAAAGGCAAGAGCAAACCACTTTTGTATAATTTCCAGAAAAACCCAACATTAATTTGTCGGTGTTGTCATCAGAAGTCAAGCTCAACTCAAGGAAGGCTTACATTTACTATTTGAAAAGTTACGTTTTCTTTGTTTTTATACTCTCATTAAGAATCCCTCTTGTATTATTTAAATCCAAATAGTTTGGCATGGAAAAATAAAAGGACAGGAGCAAACAAAGAACACTGTCTGAGTATCTACAGGATTTACTTTGAACTAAATTTAGCTAATTTTCCTTTTTTTCCCCTTAATTCATGTGTTTAATTTATTTTGCTTATTATGCCATACTACATTTTTGCACTCTACATAACAATGCTCACCCCCCCAAAAAAACTAGAATGATGGATATTTATGTATCGCCCAGAGTCTACCATGGTAGAGATGGGCGGGGATAAATTCAAATAATAATAAATAAATGTAATTTATTGCAACAATAATGCCAATTCTTTGAAGATGCATATAAAATCATCACACCAAAAGCATAGCAGAACAAAGCTGGCTTGGAGGGAATTTTTCTGAAACTGTCAGTTAATACATTAAAACTATTTTTCTCACTGCTCAGTCAAATAAATCCTGCCCTCTGTTTCCTACCATGGTAAATTATGAACAAAATTAAAGTCCACTTCAAAAATGCCTTTGTTTACTATGCACTAACATAACACATTATTTTCTTGTGTTTTAAGAGCAATCACTGAAGACAAAACAGGATTCTAGTATACATTCATCAAAGATCATGCAGTTAGATCGTGGATCATGGACACCTGAGACAGCCATTAGCAAATGGAATCCAGCAACATATACACAGGACCCCTGTCAATCATCCTGTTGCACATTATCACTGAAACATGTTATATCACCTTCAGAACAGCATTTTCAGAGTATGTTAGTAGCACCTCACTATACTGGTGACTGTGCTACAACATCTTGCTTTAGCCAAAGGACAAGAATGGGTCAGAGGCCACAGCAAAGAGTACCTAACACATCGGCTTGTTGGAACCTAGAAAGAAAGGTTCCATCTGATGAAGGGCTTGGAAGATTCATGCCCCGAACTACTCAACTGCAGGAACGAAAGAGGAGAAGAGATGAAGACAACAAACTTGCCCTTTTGGGAAGAGAGACTAATGGTGAAGAAATCATTATTGGTCCCAGGCTACCAGAAATACCTAAAATAGACATAGGTGATGATTCACTGAACACCTCAGCAAACTTAATTCGTAATAGACTAAAGAAGGTGGGCTAATAAATTCTCATTCAATGCTGTGAAAATATGTAGTTCTAATATAAAATAGAATTTGCATGTACTAAGTATTCTGCAGCAGCTTAATGTCTCCTATTCCATTATGGATACATATAATGTACTAACTTTAGATTCTTTTTTCCAAACTAGACTGCTGTTCCAGTTCAGACTTCAAACTCACCTGAAGAATTATCAGTGAAAAATCAAACAAAACCAGTAATAAAGCAGAGGCGGCGAATATAAACATTTCTGCTTACATCTTATGTTTATATTTGACTCACAACAGGTAGGGCTCTGGCTGTTTCTAGAGCAAAGGAATATGGCTTGATTTGTTAACATGGAACTGTTTTGGGGAATTTAAAGTTCATTATGTTGAAATTTGTTAATGGCTATGAATGTTATCTCCTTATTTCTTGTACTCCTAGTGATATACTATGGTGCAACACACTGAGTCTATCAAGCTATATTACATCATGACCGTTTCGCTCATACAGTATATTTTACTTGCAGATCTACAAATCAGGAGCATCTTGGAAAGCTTGTGATTCAAAGGACATCCTGCACTGTAAAGGAAATATTATTAAAAAAATTTAAAGACATCTATAACAGACTTATATCCAAAGAACAATGCCTACACATTTGGAAATGCCTAATGAAATACTGAGTTTAGGTCCAATCCCCCACTTTTAAGTAGCAAATTTTAAGAGCTAGTTTGATGTAGTGGTTAAGGTGCTGGGCCAGAAACCAGGAGACACTGAGTTCTAGGCATCCCTTAGACATGAAAGCCAGCTGGGAGACTTTGGGCCAGTCACACACACAGAGCCCAACCCACCTCACAGGGTGGTTGTTGTGGGGAAAATAGGAGGCGGGAGTAGTAGGTATGTTTGCCGCCTTGTATTATATATAAAAAGGCAGAATAAAAATATAATAATAATCGATGTTATACCATAATTTATTGAGGTGATTTGCCAGATTTCTGCTTTTTGAGAAATAAAAGCTCAAGGTCTCCCTAACTACATAAAACTAGTTACATCATTCTTTGGATCTTTATTGTACATCTCCTATATTTTCTTTTCATATAAAGTTCTGTCCCATTATCAAATGATATATAAAAGACATTCTGATGCTTTCATTTTAAAACACCCTAGTTTACAGAAATGCATGTAGCTAGACAGTTTGTACAACAACTAGACAGCAATACATCCCCAGGAAAACATTTCTTTATTGTAGTAATTGAGAAATCCCCTCACATTCAATACAACAACAAGAGATTTATTTTAAAAGTTGCTACTCTGTTATCACATTAGTATCTGATGATGTGCTTTTCCAGAAGACTCCAAAAACTATATGAATGATTGAAATGGCCAACTTTACAATAGTTTTATGTTTCCACAAGTGTGCTGAAAATGCGTGGGAGTGTTTCATAGGCTCTTCTACAATAGTTCATCTCCTGCCCCTGCCCCTGCCCCCAGAAACTCGTCTGCCCCATTACCCTACTCTTGGTGAATCTTTAAGATGACATTCTCTTTAACAGTAAATTATCTGGGGAAAAATAAGTCTTCCTTTCAAATAAAAAAGCATTTAACTGTTTAATACGTATTTATATATTTGAACCTGATCAACTAGTAACTCCATGAACTCTGATATAGGGGCCACTTTTAAATGATAAGATTTGTTCATGTTGTTCAGAAAAGTGGAATATGGTCTGTTCCAAAAAATTAGAAAAAGCAAATACTTTGGCTAAAACAAATCCAGATCTTTTGGTTAAATTAGCCAGAAGTGGGATGCATAATAATTTAGATTCAGGTGCGGGAAGCGTAATCTACAGATAAAGAAAAAGCATAGCTCCTTAGTCCTGGGCTAAAGTTATTTTAGATCAAGGAAAAGACTTTAGTGAAAGCATGCTGAAATACAGTTGGTTTCTTTACTAATCAGCCTTGACAGTCTCTCATATGTATAATGATTTTGGTTAGACTCATTCAATGACCACTCAAAAGAGCTCCACTTTAATAACTTCAGTTTTGTATTGAGAACATTTAGTTCAAATCTAGAGTAGGAATACAATTTTATTGCATCCGATCAGTTTGACTTTTTAATAATAAAGTTACAAATATATTAATTGGAAGTGCTATGAGTAATATATCCTATGATTATATTTAATAAATTAAGGGGCATGTTTTAGGCCTGCTATTTATACCTTATAGCTCTGTATTTTGTATAGGCTACATAAATACCTTCATATCAGGTAAACATGGTCCAAATGCTTCTAAGAGGAGATTTTCATCTCTTACTGCCTTTTCAAAATCCACAAAAGAGACTTTGCCATCATGGTCATAGTCCTATGAAAGAAGATGTTTTAACCAATATAATTGCTGTATTTAGACTATAGCCTTATACATAATTATATGGAGCCAAACACAATTGGAATTACACGCATGGTATTTTTTTTGTTGGCATGCCAGTAAAATTTTATATAATTGCTACTGTACACATTTATTTACTTTTTCAAAAAAAAATGTTCTGGTATTGTTCCAGTCTCTGATTTGGCATTGCCAATTAACACAATAGATCCCCAAGATTATCTGTTCAGTTACTCTTGGATTGATTTCATTTCCGCTTTTTTTTCAGTCCACTAAATGTGTGAACCAAGCCCAACTGGGTTAATTGGGTAAACCATTAGCATAATTTAAACCTGAGAAGTTATATTTTTAAATTTCTTATACTTGCCATTTTCTTCAGTGTTATTTCTACTAAATCTTTAATTCCTTCATCGGGATCTTCTTCTGATGGCTGTTTTAACAGACTGTTCTTCAGCATATGAAACATTTCCTCTCGTGAAATATATCCATCACCATTCAGGTCATAAACTTCAAAGCAGTCTTTAGAAAGGATAACTGCATTAACTGCATGCATGTCAAACAAAATGCTTTCCAGGTAATTGAGGATAACTTAACAGTTACTAAATTATAGTTAAGGAAAGGAGGTCCAAGTATTTTGTAATAAACTAGACTGTATATACTGTATATATACAATATATATGACTATATAGGCTGTACAATATACTGTACTGTACTTTTATAATGTACTTCAAGGAATTTGCCCTAAATTTCAGATCAACATGAAAACTGACTTTTACTAGAAAAATCTTACATTTCATCTTTTCTTCCAGAGTCCCCCGAAGAAATATTGATAAGCCTTCTACCCATTCTGTTACACCGACACAGCTGTCATTGTCTTTGTCAAAAGCACGGAACACTGAAATAAAAATAAAGATTGTTGTAAAGTTTTATTTTAGAATTGGCATTTGCATTAAAATGATATATATATATATATATATATATATATATATATATATACACACACACACACACACACACACACACACATACACACACACATACATACATACTTACATACACACACACACACACACACACACACATTTTCAGTGTGTACCATTACATTACATATACCTGCGTATGTAGGTACAACTAAGGCTAGTAGCCTAGCCTGCATCTTCTCTATCTTACCAAAAAGCACTACGCGAATGCCCCGATTGACAAAAGCCTTGATGGGTGGTCAATATCTTTGAGCCCATCTAATGATGACCATGGCATAAGGAAAAGGTAGTCTGATCTTGTGGAATGGAGTTGATGAACATTTATTATTCATTGCCATCATTTGTATGCTGCCTCTATCTGAGACTTGACAACACAGTAAAAGTAATGAAACAGAAACCCCCAAATACAGTAATCCCCAGTCATAACATCACATCATAAAATCTCATAATAAATATTTCAACCATCAGACAGCTCAGGCCAGTCCTAAAACCAGGCATCCCCTAGGTAACTCCTCCAGTGGCTCTGCAAAAGAGGACTATCTTCATACTTTCATGTTTGAATCAGAGTTTCTGATATGATGTGGAGGTCTACTATTCAAATCTTACTGAATCTAATCAAGTTCCCAGAAAATTTAAAAAATTCTGGTTTCAGCCAAAATATTGAAGCAATTTCATAACTTTGTAAACAGCTTTTAATGACAATAATTGTGCTATGTTCTCCCTCCTTTTTTAAAAGCAAAACAGGGTTGAACATGGTTAGCGCTTAGATGGGAGGCCACCAGAAAATACCAGGGCTGTAGGCTAGATTGGGAAGTTGAAAAATATCCCAGAAGAAAGAAGTCAATGGCAAATCACTTCCACATTGCCACATGGAAGTCTCAAGGAGTCACGCTCAACTCCAAGGAGGCTTTATATTTTACACCATATATTGCCCAGTAAAGTGTACATAGGTATATTGACTAGTGTTCAAAGTTAGTTTATATATCTATAGCTGAAGCATTTCCATATCTTTATTAAAATTACAATCTGCACTTCTAGGTCTGAGTAAATATGAATAAAATTGTACTACAAATATTTTACTAGAGCTACTGCTATTTGTTACATAATTTATATTATTTGGGGACGTTAAAAAGGCCAAATGATTCAGTAACACAAAGACTACAATAATCAAATAATATCAACAATTACTCATCAACAGAATTCATTATGCAGGAATCTTGCTCAAGATTTATTAATTATAAATGATGAACCATATAAGTAAAATCGGAACAATTTGGACTTCCATGCGATTTTCAAACTTTATCTGACATAGAAATGTTTTCAAAACTGCTATCTGAAATAACTTTTCATGGCTATCTTAAAACTTTTCATAAATATCTTAAAATACAGTAATGTATAAGCATTCATTTAATCTCACCCCTGTCCATAATCATGTCATCTGTCATTCCAAATGTGACATGTAGAATATTGCGAAATGAGTTGCGATCTAAACCAACAACAGCATGTCGGTCGCTGGGTTCCACATCCAAGTTGTTGAAAAGCTTTATGAGACATTCCACCTCAAATTTATTAACTACAAAAGGAAACAGTTATGACAACAATGAAGATTTATCCCATTTGTTCAGCATCGAATGCAAATTTAAATATGCATCTCCCTGACCCTTGTGTGATAGACTCTAATGTTGCCATTCTCAACTCGGTTACTCCGCTGACTAGGAATTCTGGGAGTTGTAGTTTCAGCCTCTCTGGGTGGGAAGCCCGATCTTAACCAATCTAGGTAACAATATAAGAGCAATTGGCACGAATTCACTCATCGATTAATGAATTCAGGAGCAGCAGGGTTTAAAGAGGTGCAGAAGGAGAAAGCAGCCCCATTTTCACTCACAATGTTTAGCGGATTTGCACAGCGATTCGGTAAGCTTCTGCAGCTTCTTTCTGTTCATTTTGAGCTTTCTGGCTCCCGCTGATCCTCGTCGTCACAAGCCACGCGGTTCCCATGGCAACAGCAGAGGGAATGTGGCGGCCCGGCCCGGATGTAAGAAGGTCAAAGGCATCCATAGGCCGGAGTGGCAAGTTCCGGCACGTTTTTTATTCCTCCTCGCGGGAAGACAAAGCTCGGATTTGGGGCTCTGTCTGAGCTGGATCACCCTATTGGTTTTGCGCGAGGAGGGACGCCAGACAGAACAAACGGGAGAGGTGGGAAATGGGGTGACCTCCAGGAAGAATCTTAGCTGACCTCCAGGAAGAATCTTGGTTATTTGGCTTTTCCCATTTTCCTCTAAGGACTCTCCTGGAACTGCTCTGTAACAAAGACGTTGCTAAAATTTCCCTGGAGTCCAGCTGAACTCTTGTCCTTGTTTCCTTGGTAATATAGAAGTGCCGTTGCCGTGTTCTAAGATGCTTTTTCTGAGTTCTCAGTCTAATCTACAATTATGGGATTCCCTTGCGGTTTTCCATCCAATTATTAATGAAGTTCAACCTTGCTAAAAGTTTAAAGCTGAAAGCATCCTTGGAAAAAGATCATCCAGTCCAATCCTGAATGACAATAACAGATGTCCATCTAAACCAGGGGTTCCCAAACTCTTCAGCTCATCAACCCCTTCATGAAGTTTCAGATTGTTTATCGACCCCCATTTATTATATGAAAATAATTTAATAAATACTACTTTAACTAATAGTACTAGGAATATTAATAATAACATCAGCCCCTTGGATAGTCCCATCGACCCTTGGGTGTCAATACTGGCCACTGTGGGGAACCCTGATCTAAACAGTTAAGCCTCTTGTGAGTTGAGCTTGAATCCTGATGACTTAATGAACACCCCCATGCTTTGGCATCAATATGGATGCCTGACGTTTCCATCTTCAGGGATATTTTGTCTGATTCCCAACAAAACTGGGTTGGCTCTGTTTAGCTTTTCAGGATCAAGCAATGTGGGCTAGGTGCTGTAACCGCTGTGACAGTTTGCCTCTAGCCTGTGCTTACAAGGTCCCACGGGAAGGAGAACCCATCACTTTTCAAAGGCATCTGCGCTCTCATTGAGTAGCTCTCACATTAACAAGCTTGTAATACTATGCTGCTTACTTGCAGTTTCCAATCTTTAGCTCTAATCCTGCTTTCCTTTGCCTTCTATGAGACTAGGGTAGGCAGGTGAGTAGGTTATTTATTCATCTAGCACCTCAATCCTCATGGACTCTAGGTAGTATAGTAGAAGGTTTTCTGGAACAGGAAGTTTGTTAAGCACTATGTTTATCTTGTCACTTCTGTTAGAATCATTTAAGTGATAATACAGCCTGAATTAGTTGAATTAATTAAAGTTAATGGGATTGGAGCTCTTTTATTATTTTTCTAATCCCATTAATTTAATTCAGAATAGAATTCCACTAGAGTGGATCCAAGCTAAGCTGCTCAAAAAAATAAAGGGAACACTGAAATAAGACATCCTAGATCTGAATGAATGAAATATTCGTATTAATTACTTTGTTCATTACATAGTTGAATGTGCTGACAACAAAATCACACAAAAAGCAATGGAAATCAAATGTAAGCAACCCCTGGAGGTCTGGATGTGGAGTTACACTCAAAAATTAAAGTGGAAAAGAACACTACAGGCTGATCCAATGTTGATGTAATGTCCTTAAAACAAGTCAAAATGAGGCTCAGTAGTGTGTGTGGCCTCCACGTGCCTGTATGACCTCCCTACAACGCCTGGGCATGCTCCTGATGAGGTGGCGGATGGTCTCCTGAGGGATCTCCTCCCACACCTGGACTAAAGCATCCCCCAACTCCTGGACAGTCTGTGGTGCAACGTGGCGTTGGTGGATGGAGCGAGACATGATGTCCCAGATGTGCTCAATTGGATTCAGGTCTGGGGAATGGGCGGGCCAGTCCATAGCATCAATGCCTTCGTCTTGCAGGGACTGCTGGCACGCTCCAGCCACATGAGGTCTAGCATTGTCTTGCATTAGGAGGAACCCAGGGCCAACCGCACCAGCATATGGTCTCACAAGGGGTCTGAGGATCTCATCTCGGTACCTAATGGCAGTCAGGCTACCTCTGGCGAGCACATGGAGGGCTGTGCGGCCCCCTAAAGAAATGCCACCCCACACCATTACTGACCCACTGCCAAACCGGTCGTGCTGGAGGATGTTGCAGGCAGCAGAACATTCTCCACGGTGTCTCCAGACCCTATCACGTCTGTCACATGTGCTCAGTGTGAACCTGCTTTCATCTGTGAAGAGCACAGGGCGCCAGTGGCGAAGTTGCCAATCTTGTGTTCTCTGGCAAATGCCAAACGTCCTGCACGGTGTTGGGCTGTAAGCACAACCCCCACCTGTGGACGTCGGGCCCTCATACCACCCTCATGGAGTCTGTTTCTGACCGTTTGAGCAGCCATACGCACATTTGTGGCCCACTGGAGGTCATTTTGCAGGGCTCTGGCAGTGCTCCTCCTGTCCCTCCTTGCACAAAGGCGGAGGTAGCGGTCCTGCTGCTGGGTTGTTGCCCTCCTACGGCCTCCTCCACGTCTCCTGATGTACTGACCTGTCTCCTGATAGCGCCTCCATGCTCTGGACACTACGCTGACAGACACAGCAAACCTTCTTGCCACAGCTCGCATTGATGTGCCATCCTGGATGAGCTGCACTACCTGAGCCACTTGTGTGGGTTGTAGACTCCGTCTCATGCTACCACTAGAGTGGAAGCACCGCCAGCATTCAAAAGTGACCAAACCATCAGCCAGAAAGCATAGGAACTGAGAAGTGGTCTGTGGTCACCACCTGCAGATCCACTCCTTTATTGGGGATGTCTTGCTAACTGCCTATGCTTTCCGCCTGTTGTCTATTCCATGTGCACAACAGCATGTGAAATTGATTGTCAATCAGTGTTGCTACCTAAGTGGACAGTTTGATTTCACAGAAGTGTGATTGACTTGGACTTACATTGTGTTGTTTCAGTGTTCCCTTTATTTTTTTGAGCAGTGTATATACACTATTAAGAGAAGTATTTATCTGGCATTTGCTTACTTCAGTTTATGATTTTCTAAAAGTTAGATTTATTAAGGAAGGAGTGAATTGGGGGAATATATTAGAAAAAGAATAAATTAGCAGCAGTATAATAATTCTTTGACATTCACTGACATTTCACTTTTTTCATGGGATTCAGCTGGCCTTTTGTTCAGCAAAAATCTTAATATCTAAACTGTAGGACACTCTCCACTCTTTAGCACTGCTGAAATCAATCTTATTTTGCTTAACCTTTTTTTCAGATTTCTTTTTTTTACCATAAGTTTTATTAAATTTTAAAATACATATTAAGAGCTAATACAAAAAAAAAGAAATAGAAATACAAAGTAAGAAAAAGGAAAAGAAAAAGTGAAGTCAAAAAATAACAAACAAAGAAAATATAGAAAATAGATGTCCTCCAATTTATCCTTGAACTTTAAGTACAACAATTAACTTTAAATGTTAGTCCTTCATACAATACACAGACACTTTTCTTTGTCATATACCCTATGATTTCTATAATCCAATCTTCTGTTCTTCATATAGGTTTCGCCTTTCTTGATATCTTCCAACAATCCATCTCTGGTTTCTACTCCTTAGAATAGTAATCAAATGTTCATTGTTGCATCAATTAAATGTTTTCCATTTGCTCTTTCCATTTTTACATCTATATTTATGTCTTCAATAAAGTCCAATTAGTATAACAAATAAAGGCCTTATCTACGTCTAATAAAATACAGTATATTCTGTTCATGTTATGACTATATATTCCATTAATACATAATCTAACATATTACATAACATAATACATAATATAGCAAAAATACAAAACCTAACATAACATATAACCTAATACATACAACATATTCTTGTAATAACCTACATTCTAATTCCATCTCATCATCTCATTGTCTTCTCATAAATGTGTCTCCAGAAAGAGTAATATATAATATCAACATATTTATTTATAATCTTGTATCTTACACTTAAAATATCATGTTTTTATGCATCTGTACAGTTTCTCATATCTGCGCTTACTCTGTGTACAATACCAAATCCGCATTTTCATTAACCTTGCATTCCAAATCAATATCAATAAATCTCCTGTTTAGGTTATGCCAATATCACAATATGCAACTTGTTTATTTCTATAACTCATGTGGGATGTCAAAATGTTTATTTTGCCATATCTATCAATTTGCATATTAAAATCTTCCTGTCTCAGCTGCCACAATGTATTTATGCCCAAACGTTTAATAGACCACTTCCTGTAAAATATCATAATCTTCTTCTGTACCAATACATTCAAAGTCTTCTTTCCCTGTTTCTCTACTGGTTCGAAAGGTCTTTCCTCTGTTTCTAAATCTGTCCCTTGTATCTTCTGTTCCTGAGCCACCAAAACTATTAATATACGTTCTATGGATTTCTTAATTTGCAAAAATTTTTTGCTGGTTTCTTCCTTAAAATCCTGAAGTGCTGTGAGAAATGCCATTATTTGTTGTTCAAACTGTAATCAGCTGCCGTAGCCAAAACAAAGAATTTTCTCAGGGAGCAAGGAACAGCTGTTCTATTATTTATCAATAATGTCTATTTCTTTAAGTGAGAAAAGCTTTTAAAGTAAAAGATGAAAAAATTCCACAGAGCAGTATTTCAAACAGTTTGTAAAAGGAAAGATGAAAATATATTCCAAATGAAAGATAGTCCTTTCTAAAAAAAAAGTAGAAAAAAAAAAAGGTAAAGAGGCACACATTCTCTATACTTTATTCTTTATTCTTCTTTATTCTTCAGGCTGCAAGCTGCTTAACCCAAACAAACAATTTCTCAAAAGTCAGTTAGTTTGTCGAGTGAGAAATACCAACAAAGTCTCTTAAGTCCCAATTTCTCTGATACAAAAGAAAGGCAGAAAAATACAAACTTGTTCACTATGTTGCCAAAATAAAATCTATCAAACTTCCACCAAAATTAATTATAGCAAAGAAAACACAAAATTAGCCAACATTTTGAACGAAGTCCAAAGATAAATTTTAGATAATAAAAATGTACTAATCTAAAAAAGAAAACTAATATAAAGTGGTCTAAAAGCTGGCTGTCACTCTTGTGTCTCCCAAGAGACTTACGTTCTCTGCAGAGCTAGGATCCTCCTTCAGCCATTTCACTGCATTCACCCCCGTTCTTCTCCGCGGTGGAAACAACAAAGAAAAACAGGAGTGGGCAATTACAATGGCTCTGTGAGCAATCTTCTGGTTCCCCCTTCTCCAGGGGGAAACTTCAGTGGTCTGTAGACCCCTGCAAACAAGATAGAAAGTTAGCCAGGTCTCAGAGCTCAGAGCTCTGAGAAACTCTGACTTGTCGAGCTGCCAGCCAGGCTTGGAGTCCTTTTTTTCAGATTTCTGACATACTTTTCCTTTTTAAAAATTTCCCTAGTCTTCACTTAGATCCTTGTTTCTCCCTTTACCCCAATCAGTGCTCTTCCTTTCTTACTCAATATTCCACTATTAACATATATTTTCCTTCCTCCATATTGGACTCTCAACATTGTCTGATTCCCGCACCAACTCTAATCACTCAGTAGTATTAGGCTGCTGACTTTCAATATTTGCTCACAAATATTCCCCATAAATAACAAGTGTCAACTCCCATCTCTTTTATGGGACTAAATAAAGCAGCTGCAATTAAATAATTTATTGCTCTTACAACCAGTTTCTCCAGATGCTATCATCCTTCATATTATTACATTCATCAAGCCCCTAATACTGTTTGTTGTTGTTTATTCGTTCAGTCGCTTCCGACTCTTCGTGACTTCATGGACCAGCCCACGCCAGAGCTTCCTGTCGGCCGTCGCCACCCCCAACTCCCCCAAGGTCAAGTCTGTCACCTCCAGAATATCATCCATCCATCTTGCCCTTGGTCAGCCCCTCTTCCTTTTGCCTTCCACTTTCCCTAGCATCAGCATCTTCTCTAGGTTATCCTGTCTTCTCATTATGTGGCCAAAGTACTTCAGTTTTGCCTTTAATATCATTCCCTCAAGTGAGCAGTCTGGCTTTATTTCCTGGAGTATGGACTGGTTTGATCTTCTTGCAGTCCAAGGCACTCTCAGAATTTTCCTCCAACACTACAGTTCAAAAGCTTCCTTCGCTCAGCCTTCCTTATGGTCCAGCTCTCGCAGCCATGTCATTTTAAAGAAATATATCCATCATTACTCACCAATGAGTCTTGAGAAACTCTTTATTAGCTTCCAAAGAATCATAGCACCCCATGCTATTTTTTTTACATAAGTTTTATTAGGTTTTTAAATATACAAAGCTAAAAGTTAAAGATGAAACGGAAAAAGAAATACAAATTAAAAGGAAAAAAAAAGAACAGTGCAGTAAAGAAAAAGAAAAAAGAAAAAAAATAAAGAAAAAGACATACATAGAAATTAGATAACCTCCGATCCGTCTATGGTCATAAGAATAAAGTATATAGTTTGTTTTAACATGCTGGCTATTCATATAACATTCATATATTTTTCCTTGTCTATTATATACTATTTATCTATAATCTAATCATCAAAACCCCATATTTAGCTTTACTCCTCCTGCTTTTTGCAAATAGTCCATCAAAAATTTCCACTCATTAAAGAATAATAATTAAAATTTTCTTTTAGTAGGCAAATCAATTTGTCATTTTCTGTCATTTCTAGTAATTTCAACATCCATTCCTGTATTGTTGGTACACTTTAATTTTTCCAAAACTATACATATGTAAGTAAAGAGAAAATTTTTTTTTTCTATTTGTGCATCCCAAATTCCAGATAAAAAGAAAAAATTCTAGTTTAAGTCTTTTAATTTATACCCAACCATATTATTATACTATGCATATAGAAATAAAAAAAAAAGAAATTTTCTATTTATACAACCCAGTTTCCAAACAAAAAAGAAAAAAATTCTGATTTAATTCTTTTAAGTTATACCCAACCCTACTGTTTTTGATCTCTCACTGTAATATTTCTTCAGATTTTGCTCTTTTGTAACTTTTCTCACAAAATATCTTGACAATTTCTTATCTCTAACGTAGCGTGAGTCAACTCTAAAAAATTTTATCTATCTCAGAGTCCATATCTTCTTCTTCTATCTCTAAATATTGAACTAAAGTATCAACTATATATTCGGAAATGGCGGCTCGCGAGCCAGATCTGGCTCTTTGGCCCCTTGACTCTGGCTCTCTCTCTCTGCCGCCCGACATCCGGAAAGCTGGTCTCCGGAAGCAGCAGGCTTCAGCCCACCTCTCTGCTCTCCTTTGGCGCGCGCTGATTGGTGGAGGCTCAGAAGGAAGGACGCCTCCACCTATCAGCGTCTCTGTTTCTTCTCCAGGAGAAGAACCCTGGAGAAGAAACAGAGACGCTGATTGGTGGAAGCTCAGAAGGAAGGACGCCTCCACCAATCAGCGTCTCTGTTTCTTCTCCAGGAAACCCCGCCCCCTTCCACGCGATTGGCCCCCGCCCGCAAACCCCGCCCCCTGGCTCTCGAGCATTTCAAAATGTGCACGAGCATGTCAAAATGGCTCCCGGCATAAAAAGTTTGCCGACCCCTGATCTAGAATATTGTCCATTTTTTTGTCTATTTTTATATCAAAAGAAGTAATTAAGTCATCCATCTTTTTCTCCAAGGTAACAGTTAAAATATCCATCTTTTCCTCCAAGGCAGTAGTTGAATCATCTATTTTTTGATTCAGTGCTGTAATCGCATCCAATATTTTTTCCATATCTAATGTTGATACTTCTGAAGGTGCAGCCATGGACTCCATTTCCTTATCTCTATCCCTCTTCACTCTTGCAGCCGCAGTAACCAGGTTGTATATAATATTCCTGTAAAGAGAAAAGAAAAATAACAAAAGACAAAGGAGAACCACTATAAACAATAAAAGAAAAAAGAAAAAGGGAAGAAGAGGGATAAAAAATTATTAAAGATTCAAAAGAAAAAAAGGGGGAAGAGAAAAAAGGGGGAAAAAAATCCAGATACAATAAAAAAATTAAAAAAATAAAAATAATACTACTTTTTCTTAATAGATGTTGCATAAAAAAGAGGGCAAAATGTACTTTGGTAAAATCAACAATTCTCACATGAAAAAAAATAAAAGATAAGAGTACAACGGGTAAGTCCTTTAGCTGTAGTCAAAATATCCTTGAAAATGTAATAACAATCCAGTTCTCAGGCAAGCTTATAATCACAAGTCCCAAAGAGGAGAGAGAGAAGAAAAAAAAAAGAGAAGGGGGGGGGGGAAGGAGAAAGCCCCAACTCCAAATGTCTTCACTCTCCAAGACAAAAAGCAACAAGAAAGTCCACTAAAATCCCATATAATAAGGAAATTCCCAAAACTGTTCAAAACAAAGATATTCCAAAAATACCCATTATAATCCAAATAATTTCCAAACGCATTACAGAAAAAAAAAGAAAAAAAATACCATCTCAAGATGAAAAGCAGAAAAGCAAAAAAAAAAAAGATAAAAGGCAGATCATTAACCCATTTGAATTCAAAATCCAGAGAGGAAAATAGATTAGTCCCACTTCAGTAAATAAGCCATTCGTCAGTAGTTAATGTCACTCCATTTCACTTCCAAGTAAAGTCATTATTCTTTAAGCTCCCACCATTTCTCAAGTCTTCTTTAGCAAGAAAATTACACAATCACCAGCAGCATCGATCATGTCCATAGAAGGATCTTAGCAGATAATATGTAAAATTAAAATAAACACAAATATAAAACAGTGACTAAAAGTGCTGAATTTAGGTGCTACTTATCTGAAAAGATTTTGCTGTTTCCTGCAGAGCAATAACGATGGTCCTTCCAGTCGCTTTCGTCGCTTCAATTTCCTTTTTCCCGTGGTGGAAAAACGGGAATTGGGAAAGAGCGACGGTTCCGGTGACCCTTGTGGTTTATCTTCTGATCCCCTTTTCTTCAAAGGGGAGATTTCAGCAGTTTTATTTCTTTAAAAACCGCTGCAAGCAGGCAAACAGCTGAGCCGAGCCAGGAGCGCTCGGTTCAGCGCACCGACGTCTTCAGCACCTGGAAGCGATCTCATAGCACCCCATGCTATTTTGTAACTAACTGCTCTCTAGAAAGCAAAGCATATAAAAATTCCCTTCTTACCCCTATGTACTTCATATGTGTCTTCCTCAACCTCGGGTCCTCTACCAGAGTTCTGGGAGTTTGAGGGTTCTGTGCAGTATCGTAGCTGTTCCTAGCATTGCACTCTTCTGGACAGAGCTCTGATGTTGTTCCTGGGATCTGTTGGAGCCACTCTCCCAGCTTAGAAGTCACAGCCCTGAGTGCTCCTACCACCACTGGGACTACTGACCTTCACTTTCCACATCCTCCCTAGTTCCTCTTTCAGGCCCTGGTACTTCTCCAGCTTCTCACACTCCTTCTTCCTGATGTTGCTGTCACTTGGCACCGCTACATCTATCACCACTGCTGTCTTCTGGTCCTTGTCCACAATGTTTGGTCGATTGGCTAGTACCTGCCTGTCCGTCTGGATCTGGAAGTCCCACAGGATCTTAGCCCTGTTATTCCCCATGACTTTCTGTGAAATCTCCCATCTGGACTTGGGAGGGTCTAGCCCATACACTGTGCAGATGTTCCTGTACACAATGCCAGCTACTTGGTTGTGCCATTCAGTGTATGCTGTTCCTGCCTGCATCTTACACCCTGCCACTATGTGTTGGATTGTCTCTGAGGCCTCTCTGCACAGCCTGCACCTTGGGTCCTATCTAGTGTGGTAGACCCCTGCTTCTATGGATCTGGTACTTAGTGCCTGTTCTTGTGCTGCTATAATCAGTGCTGTCTTTTAGTCCAGCCATTTCCAGCCACTGGTAGGATTTCCCAAGGTCAGCCACCTCAGCTATCTGTCAATGGTACATCCCATGCAGGGTCTTGTCTTGCCATGGGACTTCCTCTGCTTGATCTTCCTTCCATGTCTGCTGCTGCCTCAAGCATTCTCTCAGCAGCTCATCTTTGGGTGCCATCTTACTGATGTACTCCTGGATGCTCTGGGTTTCATTCAGAACAGTGGCTTTGACACCCACCAGACCCTGCCCGCCCTCTTTCCGGCTGGTGTAGTTTCTGGGTGTTGGGCTTGGGGTGGAAACCTCTGTACATTGTGAGGAGCTTCCGGGTCTTCACATCGGCAGCCTCCATGTCCTCCTTGGGCCAGCTCACTATACCGGCAGGGTATCTGATGACTGGCAGAGCATATGTGTTGATGGCATGGATCTTGTTTTTCCCATTGAGCTGGCTCTTCAGGACCTGTCTTATCCTTTGGTGGTACTTGGATGTTGCTGTCTTCCTTGCCTCATCGTGGTTCCGATGTGACTGTGGGATACCAAGGTACTTGTAGGTGGTCTGTATGTCTGCTATGTGGCCCGCTGGTAGTTCCACCCCATCAGTCTTAACTACCTTCCCTCTCTTTGCTACCATCCAGCCACACTTCTCCAGTCCGAATGACATCCCAATGTCCTCACTGTAGATGCATGTCAGGTGGATCAGCAAGTCGATGTCTCGTCCACTCTTAGCATACAGCTTGATGTCATCCATGTAGAGGAAGTGACTGATGGTAGTTCCACTCTTGAACTTGTATCTGTATCCAGTCCTTGTGATTATTTGGCTGAGGGGGTTCAAGCCTATGCAGAACAGCAGCGGGGACAGTGCATCACCTTGGTATATGCTGCACTTGATGGCCACTTGTGCGAGCTGTCTTGAGTTGACTTCCAGTGTTGTCTTCCACAGTCCCATTGAGTTCTTGAGGAAGGTCCTTAGTGTCCTGTTGACTTTGTATAGCAGCAGGCATTCAAGGTCCATGCGTGTGGCACTGAGTTGTAGGCTTTCCTGTAATCAATCCAGGCTGTGCTCAGATTGGTCTGTCTAGACCTTGAGTCTTGGGCAACTGCTCTATTTATGAGCCTCTGGTGTTGTTCCCAATGCCCTTCTGAGCTGTGCTCATATACTGGCCCATATGGTCCTGTAGCTTGGCAGCTATGATGCCTGATAGGACTTTCCATGTTGTGGGGAGGCAGGTTATTGGCCAGTAGTTGGATGGTGCTGTTCCCTTGTGGGGGTCTTTCATGATCAGCACTGTCCTGTCTAGCATACTATCTGATGGTAATTTTCCACTGAGCCTTTGTAATTGGTCTCGAGGGTTGACAGTAGCTAGTTTATCCATGATCTTATGCCTCATATCAGCTGCTGTGCTCTGTAATGGAGTGGGTGGCAGTGAAGTTCCAGCTTCAGGTGTTGGCTGCACATCCAGTTGTTCTTCCGGGTCTTCTTGAGTCTGGGATGTAATGTGCAGTTAGTCTATCTTAAGTTGTGAGAGCAGCTTCCTCTTCACTATGTTGAAGCGTTGGGTAACTAGCTGTTTCCCAGTTAGTGTGGATGTAGGTCTTCTGTCCATCTAGAACAGGGGTACCCAACCTTTTTGGCACCAGGGACCGGTCATGGAAGACAATTTTTCCATGGACTGGGGGGGGCGGGGTTTGCAGGTGGGAGCCAATCACGCAGACCGGGGGGCAGGGTTTGCAGGTGGGAGCCAATTGCGCGGATGGGGTGGGGTGGGGTTTGCAGGTGGGAGCCAATTGCGCAAACGGGGGTGGGGTTTGCAGGCGGAAGCCAATCGCGTGGACCACCACCGCTCACCTGCTGTGCGGCCCACTTCCTAACAGGCCGTGGCCCACAGGTTGGGTACCCCTGTTCTAGAGTTCCCTCATACATTTCAAATATCCCCTCTCATTAGGCCTACTGTTGTAGTAGCATTCCATCAATTCCAGGTTCTCTTGCCTTGTCCATGTATGGTTTGTTCCAGTAGCCCACTTATTGTCTGATTGTCCTGGTTCAACAACATCTGGCCCGGACCTTGTTAATCCAGGTGATGTCCAAGCCAGCATGACTCTCTTGGTTCGTGTCTCTCTCATATCCGAGGTAGGCAGGTGAAGTGCTAGAGGGTCTTTACCCAAGAACCCCTGCTGGTAAGGTAGGTACCAACCGGGATTTGAACCCCGGTCTCCCATGTCAAAGGGTGGTACTCTAACCACTAGCTATCCAGCCACTCTGTAGGTATATATAGCACCAAGCTTTAACAGATCTTGTGAATCTTATATATGAAACAGGTTTGAACTCAACAATTCTAAAGAGAGCTTTGTGGCTTTTAATAACATCTCAGCATCCTTCCTCCTCTCTCCTCCCTATCCAGCCTGATAAGTCCTGGACAATTCAAAAATATCTTTACTATTTTGGATATTTTGCTTGGCCCGTAATAAAGGTATTACCCTATAATAGATATATTACCCTATTATTTGAAGTTTTCATATGGCCTAAATGACTGTTTGCTTTGAATCCTGGAAAATTCATCCCAATCTAGGTTTCCCCCCCCCTTTCTTAGCTATGCATAAAGATTGTGGAAGAAGTATCTTTCTTCAACCCTCATCGTACTCTCTCCATATAATATCTATTGCTATAATTTGAACAGATAAGTCAAGACAACCCTTCCAAGTAATAACAATACAAATCTTTTCACCAACCTATGATTTTTTCCCTCCCTTTTCTCCCTAAACATTTACTTACTAAGAGGCTGAAGAAGCAACCATTACCCAGCAATCTTAGGGCTGCTTTACACAAAATGGCAAATGTGTATATTCACTGTGAAAGTCACAGCCTCTCCGTGGTCTCACAACATGTACAGGGAAATACACTTTATTGCTAAAGAAGCTAAAATGATACACATATAATCCAGAACAAAGGAACTTTTAAAACATTGTCTTTACTAAGTGTCTGGCAGTTTGTGTATACCAGGACATAGTTGTATAAGAGATCTGCCACTGAACTTGTGTAGAATAAAAACAGTTTCAATATGAAGCTGTCTGATAACACCCCTCAGCTTTTTACATGCTAAATATTTTCAGCAGGTATACATTAACACAAGGATGAATGCAATGTTGCATGTGAAATATAATTAATAATTAAAAAACACTGATTATAACTGTATTCCTTAATTAGTTATTACAATGGTACAAAATCATGCAGAACATTAATTCTAAATATGTTAATAGTTTAAAAAAATAACAAAAAAGTACAATTAAACTCAATGCCACTTCAAATAATGGTGATGCATATTATTATTATCTCAGACCCCAGTATTGTTTTAATTCAATGGTAATAAAGTCCTCACTTTAGAGAAATCAGCTATGCCATATTAGATTTGTATCTTTGCCTACTCCAGCAACATATGCTACAGGTTCACAATAAAGGCAGGGCCAATTTAGATGGGAATAATAAGCTATATTTTTCCTTTCTTGCTCATATACAAAGCAGAGTGTCTTATATTTGAAATAAAAATGAGGCTAACTGAACTGTCAGTCCCCATCTTCATTTGCTCCTAAACTATAGGCACTTTTCTCCCTACCCAACTCCAACACTAGATGTGAACATGACTAAGGAAAAAGAAGGATGTCCATCTTTCATTTTTAGAAATATCAGCCAAGCCTATATTTCATTATTAGAATTACTGCCATCCCAGGATGAAAAATGAAAGTTATTACACATAAAAATAGCAGCCCATCATAATCAGCTTAGTTATAATTATTGGCCTAGCTAGTCTTCCACAGTTCCATTTACTTTAATGGGGCATGCTCGGAAAATTCATAGTGGATTTTCCCTTAAATTCATAAAGAAAAAGGCTTCAGTTTGTATTATTGGAAGTATCATAACAATATTAGCAAAACTGTTACCATTTGTCAAATCAAACAATGCCCTCTAATCAACAACTTCAACCCAAACACGCAAGCACAAAATTATATTACACATATCTAAAAAAGTAAGATTTAATGATATCAGTAGAAATGAAATGTCACAGGAGTTGCTATGTGACATTCAATTCTGTAGAGGAATTTTGCACATATCTTTGTAATAGAAAATTAAGTTCCATTACCAGTCTGTTAAAATAAAACACCCAATTCAACTTTGGTTTATGCGTACAGACATCCTGATGTGCATACAGCATCTTTGTCCACAGGGAGCTGCCTCATTCATTACAGCAGATGAAACTGATTGACATCTGTATATCAGATCACATGCACAGATCCCTGAATACAGTAGGCAAAACCTCTTGGTATCCACCCAGTTTTACACTGCTGCTCACTCATTTAAACCATGGGACGGATTTCTTTCCAAATATGTCCTACCAGCTACTGGAGGGCTAGAGGGGGGTACTACATGTATATTAAGCATCAGGCAACAACAATGGCTATTTCCAGCCCAATGGTACCGGGCAAGCTGAATGTCTAGATTTGTTAACACATAGGAGAGCTCATGCAGTTGGCAGAATTTGTCATAATGTTCACAATTGCAATTCTCTATAGTCTCATTGCACTTTTGATGAAAAAAAAACTTGACTTAAGTATTTTGGATGAGAGCTTGAGCTTGCTGTTTTCTTTTTCTTCTTTTTGCCATGCTTCTTGTGCTTCTTCCGCTTTTTTGTTTTATCCTTTAAAAAGGAAAATACCAAAAACAATTGTTATATACTGAAACCAGCTTTCAACTCAAGCTTTGTCTCTCCAAATGAATTTTCAAGGAAAGGATTAATTAAAGCCACTGAAATATCATAATAAGCCTATCTAAATCAAGAATAACAAATACCACTCTTCTGGAAGGTTTACAGAAGGCACTGTCCACAAGTTTATCTCTAGGGTTATTTTTCTTTACATATAAGGTCCTAACTTTAATTCCTTATATCTCATATAATCTGGGGGAAAAAATCCAAGAAAGCTAATTCAAAACCTGTTGCCAAGTAGTACTAGCAGGGCTGTATTATACAATCTGATTTGATTTGTTAATTCATTCTATCCCTTATTACCTTGTTAGAATTACTGTATTCAGAATAAAAAGTTAATCTTTGTCTTAATCCCTAGAGTCAATCATCTAAAATCAATACTGTAGTGCTCGATATTTATTTGATTTCTATCCCACCTTTCCTTTTCAAGATCCTACACACCTTCTGCACTCCTCCTATTTTCTGACCAGTGTATCTACTCTAAGGAGGATTAAGTACCTATCGAATTATTGTATTATGGAATACTTCAAAATCAGCCAATTTTAATGTCATTTCTTTTGATATACTAAAGTCAAAGAAACCTCCAGAGCAATTGAAAGAGGGAGGTTTGCCCCAGCAAATATACATGCTGGTATAAAATTTGGAGGATGTGCTTAAAGTTCTTAGATAGATAAAATAAACTTACATTTTTCTCTTTTTCTTCACTGTTTTTCTTCTTTTTTGCTTGTACCTAAGTGTGAAGAAAAAGAATGACAGAATACATATTTTTCAAAAAGGCTGAAAAACTTGAAATAGCAACAATAGAAATGCTGCTTAATAATAATTTGGAAAAATGGCACACTCTCTCCAATATCAATTATGCACTGGCAATTTCCTGTTTTCTACATCCTGCATGCCATGCCTAAACTTTTCAGGAACATCACAGCCACCATTTTGGGGTTCTAATTAAAAGAGCTATTACAAATACAGTCTAGAAAGAACTATGTAAGAAAGATCCTTGTGGGTCTCTTAATTCACAGTCATCTGAAGCAGGACATATGGGAAAATTGTACCAATATTTCCGCACATGCATATGAATCTGTTACCATTGTCAACTGTCAACAAATATGAATCGAGTTCTCAACTTGGTGAACATTTTTAAATTGGTGCTTTGCTTTACATTTATACTGACCTCCTCTGCTTGAACAGATTCTGATGAAGAGTCCGATGGTAATAATTCTTCCATACGATCTGCTTTTATTCTTTTCCTAACAAGACTTTTGGAATCCTAGGTAAAATAAAAGCCATGTGACTTTAATTCTAAGAGATCAAATATCTAGTTATGGTCAACTTTGAAAACTCACATTTCTTCTGATAAACAATAGGAATGAATTGTGTGCACAACTTGAATCAGATAATAATAATAATAATAATAATAATAATAATAATAATAATCATCTTAACATTCAATTAAATTAATAAATGTTTAGAGCCCAACTGGTATAACAGATTTGAATATCAGTTTTTGGAAACAGTTCTGCATAACAACCAGCAATTTTAATGTTCAACAGCTGTAATTTCAAAGCTTTTTTACAATTAGGCAGCTGGGAACTTTCATTCAGATGGTTATTCTATAGTTGGAAATTCATTTCCAAGGAATTTTTAAAGGTAATATGAAACTGTTTTACCTTGTCTCTTTCATAATCTTCCTTTGACCGTTTAGTTTTTAAGCTGTCCTAAATAATAAAGAAGTAGTTATGATTAAAAGACAGTATTAATGACAGCTTACATTTAAATGTACTGTATAAGCAAATGGTGCAGAAGCAATAGCAATGGAATGCTCAAAACAGAGCTTGCAGTGAAAAATAAAACATATGCGTATTATTGTTGCAGCAGAGAGACTAGGACTAGCTGAGCAAACATTACACCAGTTTAGAACAAAGCACAGAGAGAGGTCCAAATCTCACTCATACATAAGATTGGCCCCCACCTTAATCCTCTTCCGAAAGGCCCTGAAGACACGGTTTGGCCAGTGGGCCTGGGGATCCCGGGTTGATGCGGAGCCCATCAAGGGGTTTGTTTGCATTGTATTGTTGCTGCCAGGGGGGTGGGGGGTGTAGCGGGTTTTGTATTTGGGGTTTTATTTTTGTAAGCCGCCCGGAGTCACTGTGAGTGAGTTGGGCGGCCATATAAATCTCTTAAATAAATAAATATTACTTCCAAATATGCATTTCTGCCACCAGTGCACTCCTAATCAATGTGAAAAGTTTCATTTGTACATTAGGTAAGGATATTAATATTTTTATACTTTACCTTGCTACCCGAATCAGAATCTGAACTAGAGCTTTCAGATGACTTCTGTAAGGAGCGATATTTCTTTTTCTTTCTCTTTTTCCCTTGTTTCTTATCCTAATCATAAATAGGATAAGAAAACGATTGGATTTTGTTCACATTAAATCATTTGAGACATAAAGTATAAACCTGTTTTCTTATAGACTAGCCACAGGAGTAACTGGATTTTATGTAAGTCCTCCCTATTTCTATCTGTTCAAAATAGTGATAACGTTTCTGTTTAAAATGTCTTTGATGAGTAATTCTTTATCCAATATAATGTTAATATATTAAATGGATGCAGGGTTTAAAAATACTCATAATTCAATAAGTGCTTATTTAAAAGCTCAATATAATTTATTCTGAACTAAATGGGCATTACATTCCAATTGTAAAAGAGAAATTCAGTTTAGATTATCTTTAGCAATTACTGTATTAGTTCAACAAAAAATAAAAGGCAAAACTTTCTGAATATCATTTTTCATACTCTGGAACTAAGTTTTCAATCAGTCTCAGAAAAGCAATTTCTGGATGAAATAAAAAAACAAATAAATCAAAATTCCTGATTCTTGAACAAATGCTGCCCAGTTAATAGATATCAGCTTCAGAGGAGTGATACTGATTTGATATTTTGGATGCAAACCTCTTATACCAATAATGTTATTTTAGTCAATTGATTTTCTTTGCTGATCTTCTGTTCTGGATTGTCTCTCAATAATTACTAATTTCAGACTCCAAGTAGACCACTTAAGTCTTTTACTCCTCAACAGTAAGAAAACTATAACTGCTTGAACTGTACATCTCTCCCTTTCACCTCTGCTGATGTATGGGTTTGTAAAGCTTCCTATGTTATCCAGTTACAGAAGATATAGGAAAAATCTTGGATTTCAGCAAAGTCAAGAAAAGGCCTATTTAGAGGAGAGCCATTAAATGAATGAACTAAGTGTATTTCCAAGTAACTGATAGGAATCAGGAATATCTATCTACATCTACATCTCCGTCCGTCCGTCTACTGTATCTCTCATTCTCTCCCTTCTAGTGCCAGTCTTCTGTGTGCATCCATAGGAGGTAGTGGCATTTCATAAGGCTACCCTTTCCCAATATACATGGAGGGTTCCTTGCTTTTTCACAACAGACTATGAGAGGCTAATACAGGAAGAAGGGGGAAAAACAAGATACAGTTTCATCCTCCTCTTTCTTAGTTTGGTCCTCTAATTCTCTGCAGCAGATTTTCAGAGAACAGAGGTGACAGACATTTGCTCCCACTTCAGTCAGCAGGAGAATACAATGACTCTGGATACTAGTCCGCAAACTTAGGAATGGGCTGTCAATCAGATGGTTTTAAAAAACAGTTCCTTAAAAGATTTCTGACATTTCAAAGAAAATGACAGCGTTTTTCCCACATTTAGACATCTATGTTCTATACGAAATTACAGAAAGTTACATTTCAGTCTTACCTCATCTTCAACATCAGATGAACTGCTGGAAGAATCAGAGCTTGATGAGGAAGAGGAAGATGGAGACAACTTGACCAAAGACAACAAAACGTAAATTTGTGAGATGCAGAATTTGTTATAGAAATATAAAAATGAACAGCATGAATTAAAAAAACCCCAAAATTCATGGATATTATCTGAAGCTGCATTACCTGGGCTTAAAAACCAATATTAAGGATTAACAACAAAATTCCAAAAATCCTCTTTTTCCCTTTAAACAAGCTATATAACATTATCTTAGGTTTTAGGTGTTGAGAAATAAATGAAATCTTTGCTCACCCTACTGGATTTCTTCTTCTCTTTTTTCTTTTTCTAGAAAAAAGATTTTTTCCCCATTAGTATGTTTGATTGTGCATCACCAATGAAGTTACATTTTTGAAGCGTGTTCCTTGATAACAGCCAAAATAATGCACTTAAAGCAAAGACTATTGCAACAGATACATTTAAAATTCATGGTTCTACATGGAGTGCATGAATGAGGACATTTACCTCTTTCTTTCTTGAGGTGCTCTCACTTCCACTTAACAATTTCTCCCTATGTTTTTCCAGTTCTTTTTTCCAGTTCTGAAAGACAATTGATGCAATTATGATTATTTCTCAAGTGGCCTTTTTGATTACCTTTATGGTAACAAACCCACAAGTGATATTTCTAGAGATAGGAAATTTGTTTGATAAAATTAGATTGGAATTCTGTATCCATTCCCCTGGAACTAAATCCCATTAAATTCAGTAAGGTATTTATTTATTTATTTGTTTATACAATTTATACATGGCCTGATTCCTATTCACTTTTTAATAAGATTGTACTACTAGACTTCATTATCAGAGGTAGTCAGTACTGCAACCTATTCCCCTCAAGTTATAGTTGGTTGGAAACCACAGACAGAATCAGGAGAAAACATGTATTTTTGTTATCTGTATTTTACACAGAGCAGCACTCTAGCTTTTCTTATTGCACTAAAACTATCTTTCTTAATTTGGTGGCAGTAATATGCCTAATATTTATGTCCAACAATAAGTACTTGATGTGCCTAACATTCAATCATTGTTAAGAAAGAGCTGTATCCATTCTAACAAACTACTGAATATCCAATCACTTGTTATTATCATCTTAAATAACATCTTAAGTAACCCAAAAGACCCAGTAGCCCAAGAAGAAAAAACAGGAGTTATCTACAACATACAGTGTAAGGACTGTAGCAGCCACTATGTAAGACAGATGGGCAGAAGACTAGCAGAGCGCATCCACGAACACCAACTAGCAGTCAGAAGACACGATGAAAACTCCTTAATCTCACAACACATGGACAGACTCAACCATACTTTCAACTGGGAAACTGTGAGCATCTTAAACCAAGCCAAATCCAAAAATGCTAGAGAATTCCTGGAACCTTGGCACTCAGACAAAGCAGCCATCAACAGACACATAGAGGTAAACAACATTTACATACCATTCATAAGAGACAATAGAAAAGCCAGAAGACCAGAACACCTCTTGCCAGCAATCACCACCCAGATATGCAAAGATTAACACCAGGATTAGCACCAGAGGAACAATCAAACAGCACAATATACCCTAATCAAGGAACTATTAACTCAGTCAATCAACCAAGCAGCAAACAACAGCCCAATCAAGGAACTCCTAAGCAGAGAACAACACCTCCACCAACACAAGCAGGACACGCCATGGGATATAAACAGAGAGCAAGTCCCACTCCCTTTTCGCACTGAAGATGTTGCCTAGTCTGGCAATGAAATGTCTGCAAGAAAACAACAAGGCTGAGAGAGCACCAAGGAGTCCACATTGTTATTATCAATCCAGGATCTGCTGGATTAGATTTGCAATCACTAAAAGTTAACTTCTAACATGGTGGAATATTGGTTTTTATTGCTAATCACATTTCTATTGGATTAGTATCTTTTGATGCACCTGCGTGAAAAGCAATTCACTATGCTGATATAACATAAAACTGAAATTTCATTAGCGTTATGTTAATGCTACTAATAATATAGGTGGAAAGTCTAGGCCTGTCTCTACATTAAATTAATCAAATAACAAACCTCATTCATTCTTTCTTCAAATTCTGCTAAGGCCTTGGAACCCTTCTTCTTCTTTTCTAGTTGTTCTTTTACTTCTTCCCTTTAATGAAAAAAACACATACCCTGTAACTGATACATAAGTTTATATCTGAAGATATTAACTTAAGGAAACTGATAGAAAGCTTCCTCTCTTTCTCCGTCTGTTTGTGAAACTTTGGTTTCGTGTAAGGGTATGCAACTTCTATCAACTGAAACGCTACACAAAGCTTTGTGCAACACATCAAAATCTACATTCCAAAAGTGGGCAGGGAATAGTAGTTTTAAGGGGTGGGATCATAAGTTTATTTTATTTATATTTATTGAATTTATATGGCTGCCCATCTCAAGTACATGACTCTGGGAAGCTAACAGTACTTAAAAACTACCATAAATTATGCAGTTGAATTTCCCACATTTGGGGAAATTGCAGAGGTCAGCACACCCTGAGTGCAATGGGTGAGCCTCACTCTGGGAAAACCTCATTTGTTATCAAGGATTCTCCCCTGCCAGGTAAAAGCCTTAAAGCATTTGTAAGTCTTACAGACTTCCATTTTGCCCCACAGACAAAAAGTGAAACATGACCCAAATTTTGGGCCTACCCACTATAGGATGAGTTCCAGACGCCAGAAAAGGGATGCTGGTGGCCCACATGTGGACCTCAAGCTCCATTTTTTACTCCCTGGTTTAATGTCATATGTGAACCAGACCACTAATTTGGGGCATAGGAATTACATTAAGGCAAACATTACTACTTTTTCTTAACAGAGGAATCTTATAAAAGGAACGAAGTCAACATTTTTATACATACCATGTTGGTCTTGGCCTGTTCAAGTAGTCTTGTATGGTAGGTCCTGAAGATGGAGCAGGACCTCGTGATCTAGCCATTGCTATGGGATTCATATATGCCTTAAATATGACAAGGAAAGAATGAGAGAATCTTAAATTATTCTAGTCTGCAACCCTTAAAAATAGCTTTTTTTCCCCTCTGGAAGTTAATTTTCAAAAATGATTTAATACTGTCATCTAGGCAATCTACACAAGATACCAACTTGACAGAATTATTTAAAGTCTTGGGGAGGGACATTGTTGAGATAATATATTTTGATGGGTTGATTTCTTAGTGATGCGTCCTGCTTCTTATCCAAATGTTATAAAGAAAGCTAGTATTTATTTATTGTCAAACTTTTATCTATAAATCAAATTTATTATATTTGTATTAAGTAAAAAAACAACTCCCAGAGATTAATGGAACACACTAAGTGCCATATAGAGGGGGTTTCAGAGGGGGTATGTTGGGATGGCATTTCAGAGGGGGTATGTTGGGATATTTCTTACTCTTAATTTGCCTCAGCAAAACTGTGTACTTTTGGACACTGGAAATCATTCTGCTCAAGAAAAATGGTACAAAACCAATACAGAGGACCATCAAATGCTGTAATATTTAACATCTTATGGAAGGATAGCAACAAAAATATTCTTATGATACAATTAAGACTACTACTAAGAAGTTTATTACTAAGCTTACCAAGAGAATATGGTACTGTATATAAGAGAGAGAATGAATGTTGCTCCTACATTTCCTTCCTTTCCTTTCTCTGTTCTTTCACTTTTGTATGTTAATACATCAATTTTTGATGACCTCTAAGGCACAAAACTGTAATTTATGCTTTATGGATCAAAACCAAAGGAAGTGTGATAATGTGTTTTGGATTACTGCATTACTTTAAGCCACATCCAAAAATATTTTGGGGTAGTAAAAAAAATGTTCTCGAAATCCAACGCATGATTACAGAAATTCGCTTAATTCTGCTTTTTTATATCATGGGATTTTTTAAAATCATAATGCTTTTTTTAAAAAAACCTCAGTACATTCAGGAAAGAAGGAAGGAAGGAATCCAATGACAAAAATCTATTTATTTATCCTATTTTTTTTATTCCTGCAATTTTGCTTGATGGTGCCTACAACCTGAAAAGATGAATAATATTTCTAAGTTCCCTAAGGCTAAACTTAAAGTAAGCCCTTATTCTAATTCAAGAGTTTGTTCATTTGATTTTTTAATATTCATCATATCATATTTATTATATTTATTTGTAATATATTTATAATACTATATTATTTATTATATAAATATTATATTTATATTATATTCTTAAAAAGAAATACAGAGAAAAATTATATATATAAAAACAAATTAAAAGGAAACACAGATGTATATATACACACACACCAGCAACTTAATTAGTTATGGTTTTAATTCCAGAACAAAAATAAAAAATAAAGTAAAACAAACAGAAAAAATTAGCACATATTAATATAATCATTTTATATTAATGTATCAAATGGTGCATAAAAATGTATATTCTTGTAAAATATTATGAAACCTATGCCCGAGGGAAACATTTTGCCATTTTTGTTTAGTAGAAAAATAGCTTTTTCAAAAATGGATAAATTACACATTTCTTGAATCCAGTCTTTGGTATCTGGTGTAATAGTACCTTTAAAGCAACTGTTCATTTGAACCATTCCAGTTTAGACCCACCAGGAAGTGAATGGCACATGGCCTAATCATTCCTATTTGCCAATTAGCAATCCTGTTTTCTTGTTTCTATCCCTACAATGTCTTTATTTATTTGTTTTCTATCCCACCTTTATTATTTTTATAAATAACTTGTTGCTCATATTTGAGTTTTGGATACTGTACATAAATCTGTGCATACATTGAAAATGATTCAGAAGTGAAAAAAAATCAGGCTGTTTTAATGAATAGCAGAGGTGCTGCACTCATGTAAGGGCCACATAATTTTTGAAACATGAATAACTTAATGCTAATAAGTGAGTTTCAACTATATCTATATCTAACAAATATAAGTTCTAATGTGCAAATGGCCATATTACATACCATCATGTTTTTAAAATTAAAAATGTGGTAAAGTCCTCTCATACGTTCAAAAATGTGATGGCCAATTCAACATACAGAAGGCAGAGGTCAGGGATTGTTTCATTAAAAGTAGACAATAAAGAGTTCACAGTAAATAAATCAACAAAAGTATGTCAGCAATGCATAATAGGGGAATGTTAGCATCATTTTCCTAGAGTTGTCTGAGTGGGTAGGATAAACATTTTGTGTAATAAATACACATTTAAGAACATAATTACAGATATAAAAACTGTTCTGCCTTTAATTCTTAAATAATAGTAAACTTGAGAGAGTCTACTCAGAGGTAAAGCCCACTGTGTAATAGGACTCTGTTCTGGGTAAATGCACAGGATTGAATTCATGGTGAAAGTTTGAAATGTGCTTTTCTAGCGTTAAGAGCAACAAATCATCATCAGTGACTTAATGAAATGTAGTTTTTGCTTAGGACAAATATAATTAGTCATTTCTGTATTGCATTCAAGTTTCAATGTCTTTTTAGGAATTTGACAAAAACAGGGAGCATAGCCTCTTCAAACTGGCAAATAAGGATAAACACAAATTCTTTTTCTAAAGAGCACAGCTAAATAGACAGGTGCCTTTAGCACTCCTGGCCAGCCTGTCCTCTTTTCTTTTGGGTATGTCTTACTGCTCAACATACAGTGTTTCCCCCCAGCCTACCTAAATAATCTATACTTTTTGATATAATTCATTCACCTTAAAGCAAAAACAAACCAAACAAAAAACCCCACCACCAAGATGAAAAACACAAGAAACAATGGACTTAATTATTGAAATAAAATACAAAACTGGAAGTCAGATTATGTTACAGTTAGGGACCTAATGGTGAGAAACACACATACACACTATATATTCATATAAGGTCAGACAATATCCTTATAAAAAAATACCAGGTTACCTTTCATTCCCATCACATAATTGAGATGAAAAACCCACCAGATCTACGTAAGTAGGGGGGCCCAACTTACTTTGCCTTCGTATCAGAGCGAGAATTTTTTAATGTTTCAAGCCCAAAAAGGTTTCTCTCACAGCCACCCCTTCCCATTCCAAAGGACTACAAAGCCCATGACAAATAGAACTATTTTTAGTAGCTCATCCCTTTTGTCAACTGCAATGAGGAAAGGTCTGCAGGATGTCTGTGAGAGACACTGGCTATTCCCCACGTATCCCTCCCCCCCCACTTGAAAGGGGGTCGCATAGCCACCGCCCCCCTCCCAGTCCTTCATCCCCACCCAGACCAGTAGGAAAGGCTGTGGCCCTTCTTCAAAACCCTTGCAGCTTCGAGCACGGCTCTATGAGAGAAACTTAGCTTACGCACCACCCGGTTATCCCTCTTCCCCATGGCGTGCAGGAATCCCGGCACCCCAGCGACGAAAATCAAACCGGCCTAGCTGGAACCCCTCTCTCTGTTACCCGTCAAGTTTTTAACATCAGATACTACTGAGCATGCTCAGTGACACCGAACATGCTCAGTGGCAGCTATTGAAGCCGTTTGCCCTTCCTTCTTTGCCCTCACGAGAATAGGAGGGGTCTAAGAGCTCGGCGTTTTGTATGTGCTGCTGTAGTATGATTCTCTTCCTGTTTTACACTTACATTGAAGCTAATACTTTTAACAGTTAAAATATGGTATGGGGCTATATATAAGGAGTGTGAACTCGATTGCAATAAGGCGAGAGGGCGCCAGGGTTGCCAAAATTGTGGGGTAAGACGTAATGCTCGTTTTTCTCCTCGGTTCCTTATTCGCGGGGGATTCGAAAGAGAGCTCAATCGGTAAAGTGAATATACGTCTAAACTTCCTATGATGCTGGATGTAAGATTAAGCATAGACCATATCACATATCCCTGTAATTAGGACGCTCTGCCCTTCCAGGTAAAAAATAATTCAATAGAGTAAGGATCTAGGAGTAAGTAAACAACTCCAGCCCGTGGCTGTGTGTCTCAACCTCAACAACTTTAAGATGTGTGGACTTCAGGTCCCGGAATTCCCCAGCCAGCATGAAGTCCACACACCTTAAAGGCTCCGAGATTGAGAAACATTGACTTAAAGGATGCTTTTTAAACACCCACTGAAGCAAGATGGGCACACCCCAGCTTCGTTCTGCAGAGCCAGGGAGAGGTAGGGAACGGGCTGAGGAACAAGATTTTTTCTGCGTTTCAAGGAATTTCTGAATTATAGGCTTAACTTGTTCCTACTACCAACCCAAATGCAAGGAATTTACCAGGAAAGGTGGAAGGCATTGGGTAGGATTAACCTGGAGATGACTGCAAGGAGACATGATGGCAGTCTTCAAGTATCTGAAGTGCTGTCATTTAGAAGATAGGTAATTGTTGAATTGTTTCAGAAAAGACAAATACTGTAGTAGATTTAAAGTACAAGGAAGTTGATTTCCATTGTAGATAGATTTGAAAAGTTTTTCTGAAACAGATTGCTTTGGCAGGCGATGGATTCTCCTTCCTTGAAAGGGTTTAAACAGAAACTGAATGACCATCTATTGGGGATGCTATAATAAAGGATTGCTGTACTGGGCAGTGGTTTGGACTAGATGATATCAAGGATCACTACGAAAGTATGGTTCTACATTCTATGATTTTATGAACTCGGACAGGAGATCTGATAGGCATTTAATACTTGGATTTTCGAAGCTCTTTGCCAGAGGCTTCTGAGCAAATTTAGCAATCACAAACTAAACATTCAGTTGTGAATCAGCAATTAATTAAGGAATTAAAACAGACAGTAGATAGTATAAAATAATTCTCCCAACAGAGGCATGTAGTTAGGGTTTGTAGGATAAGTGTTTTTTTAATGTTAATAAATAAGTGTTGATCAGTGAAGTAGACAGTACCACCAATGAGAAAAAAATTAAAGTGGTTTAAACAAGAAGGAACAGGAAAAGTTGGAAATTCAAGGATCTACAATTTGGGTAATAGGGGCGTGGTGGCTCAGCGGGTAAGACGCCAGGCTTGTCGATCGGAAGATCGCAAGTTCGGAGGTTCGAATCCCTAGCCCCTGCGTGCGGAGTGAGCTCCCGCACTAGCTCCAGCTCTTGCCAACCTAGCAATTCGAAAGCATGCAAACGCAAGTAGATGAATAGGTACCACTTCGGTGGGTAGGTAACAACATTCCACGCGCGTCATACCGGGCACATGACCGTGGAAGCGTCTTCAGACAATGCTGGCTCTTCGGCTAAGAAACGGAGATGACCACCGGCCCCTAGAGTCGGACACGACTGCACAAATGTGCGGGGGGAACCTTTACCTTACAATTTGGCTATTACAGATTCAGCAAACAAGGAAACCATGACTCTTGTGCTTTGTGTATTTGCACACATAAAGAACTGGCTCTACCTTACCTACTTCAGAAATCTTCCTAAACAAACAAAAAAGCAGAATATATATTCTTAATATGTTTCAGAATAAGTTAGAATATGTTTCTACTGGTATTGGCGTGATACTGACTATAATTCAAATGATAAAATCAGACAAGATAACTTCGTGTTGTCAATTTAATATGCTTTACTTGATGGTTTTGCATTTATTTTTACATTTCAAATAAAAAAGTCTATAAAAGTAAAGCTGATGGGTGCCTGAAATATACAAAGACATATTTTTTCTTTCAAAATACTTGTCTAATTGAAAAAATAATATTCCTGATTTTGAAAGGTTTTGATAGTGATTTCTCATACCAATACTTATCAACTATAAGTACATGGTTTTTGATCTTGCAAACAGAAAAGCATCCAGTTCCATATCTGTGCCTCAAATAAACAGCAAGTCTAAACATCTGCAACCTAATTTATCAACTTAATCAACTAATTCACTTAAATTGGAGTAAGGTTAGGTAAAGGTTCCCCCCGCACATTTGTGCAGTCGTGTCCGACTCTAGGGGCCGGTGCTCATCTCCGTTTGTTAGCCGAAGAGCCAGCGTTGTCTGAAGACGCTTCCGCAGTCATGTGGCCGGCATGACGCACGCAGAACGCTGTTACCTACCCACCGAAGTGGTACCTATTCATCTACTTGCATTTGCATGCTTTCAAATTGCTAGGTTGGCAAGAGCTGGAGCTAGTGCGGGAGCTCACTCCGTCATGTGGGGCTAGGGATTCGAACCTCGAAACTTGCGATCTTCTGATCCAAGCCTGGCGTCTTACCCGCTGAGCCACCACGTCCCTTCTTAAATTGGAGTACTAAAATTTAAAACTAATTTAAAATTTAAAATTAACATTAGAGTTAATTTTCATGCCTGCACAGAAATGTGGATATTTACAGTGCAATTCTATAAATGATTATTGAGAACAAAGCTGCTTTAGTTGAGCTTATTCCCAGATAAGAGTGTAAAGGAAGCAGCCAAACAAGGTTTAGTATCACTTGTGAAACAGCTTTTAAATTTTAGTACTGCAGTACTAAAATTTAAAAGCTGTTTCACAAGTGATACTAAACCTTGTTTGGCTGCTTCCTTTACACTCTTATCTGGGAATAAGCTCAACTAAAGCAGCTTTGTTCTCAATAATCATTTATAGAATTGCACTGTAAATATCCACATTTCTGTGCAGGCATGAAAATTAACTGTAATGTTGATTGTAATATCCTAGGTATTATGAAGAAACCATGAAGATGTCATGTGTATCATGACATCATCATACAAACTACATCAATTATGTAATTTGAATCATTTGTGTAATGTCATGTTGTTTGTGATATCACTTCCCCCTTGCCTCCCCTTGGATGTCCATGTGTTACATCAAGGTAACAAAGCTGTGTGTCTCAACTGCTTTAAAATTGACAGGAAGGTGGGCATATTTTCATGTATTGTTCAACCTTTTGCCTGTGAGCAGACTATTTGCACGATACAAAGAAGTATGACAAGCTACACAGGAATCAGTTGCCTGTATTATCACATTTCTGCCCATCTTCTTTTTTTAACATTCAAATCTTTTATCAAACTTTCCTAGAACCTCTATTATCAGTGGGTTTGATGACTTAAACTAATAATGACATCTAAGCAATGTAGAGATATGTATATAATTAGTGCAGCCAACCCACCAATAATTTTGTGATATAGTGCAACAGTGGTAATGTAAAATAACTTCGTATCTAGGCATAAATGTTACTGTACCATACAGCACATTTGTGTACTTGTTTAAACAAAACTACTTCTTGTAATAAATGTGCACAGAATTCAGTTTTGTCCTGGTTGCAGAATGTAGATATAATATAGCAAGGATACTCTAGAATAACCTCTTGATGTAACAAAATATTAGAAGATCAGAATGTATGCAGTTTGATCCATGAAGTTTGGTTGCAAACTGAGCTGGTATCACATAGTAGAATAAGAAACACAGACTCTTTAAACAGCAGTAACTTACACACTGTATTTCAGCAATTCATGCACCTCTGAAAAGAAACAGTAGTCTAAGTAGATTTAGGAGACTGAGGAATGCTCTTATTCAAAAAGCAGGATGTGACTAAAGTACAAAGTACAATCTCATGTAATGTTACACTGAAGATGCCATTTTCAGTTTAGGGAAGCTTTTATTGCAGTTAGCCAAAAATCATAAATGGATTTTGATATAAAAGTGACTTGATTAGGACAGAACCAGTTATTCAGATCATATTGAGTATTAAGAGTTCCAGTGGCTTAATTCTAAAGGTTGCATTTGATAGAACAGAGAAAACAGTTGTAGATTAAACAGCATAATGTATAAGGCCCACTGAGCACAGACACCAGGTTCTACCCATTTGTCATAAAAGTATTAGATGCTGTGATTCCTCCTTATATTGCACTGGGGAGTTTAGGTCCATTCTTACAGTCTTGAGAGATTCTGCTGAGGAAGGTATACGTGACTCTCTCCTATTCACTGCACAGTGTCAGTGGCAGCAACACTTGGGGTGGAACCACATCTCTTCAGTGGAAGGCAACTGGATCTTTGGCTGGCTCTGTGATACATAATCACTCTCTCCTGTGGATTGCCGAGTTCTTTCATAGGCATCTGTTTCACTTGTTGATTTTTATAGTGGTGGTCATCCATGTCATCTCCAGGCCAAATTCTAATAACCTTTTTTCAGCTGGGAGAACATGTTCTGATTGATCAGACTTTGTGGAAGGCTAGTTATATTATATTGCTTTCAATTTGGACTGATGGCATGGGAGCAGAGACAGGACCGCTAATGACCAGAATACAATAATTATAAAAACTGGTTGATGGCAATCTTTTTTAACACTATAATATTGTACACTAAGAGTTTTATACATATCCACGTATCTCAGATTTTAAACAGTATACCCTCATAGAAAGATATCTCTGAACATGTTGAATCCCTGCTGAACTACAGAGTTAGGTGCAGAGGACATCCAATTCCTATTTTTTAAAATTGTCAATGGCCCGAATTTCTAATAATTGACACTTATTAGACTTCATCAGTATTCCACTTTCACCTACCTACCTTCTTTTAATTTGTAAGAAGGTAACAAAAAGATACTATAAGACTTGGTAAGAGCAAATCTTACCTTAATCCACAATTTTTCTCTGAAACTTTAGTTTATATGCACACACACACACATACAGTGGTCTAATATTTATTGTAGTATACCTTGTTACTGAAGTTAAAGCATGGACTATTCATGGAACTGATACTTTTGAACTTCAGATCTTTATATGAAATCTGCTGCTTTAATTTGTAGTTCAATAATTAGGTTACTCATTTTATACTGGCTTTTTTGTTGTGACTAACAGCAACTGGAACTACAGATATTAGTAGTGACTATCCTTGATCAAACGTCTTTTGCTGAATAGATGATGTCTGGGAGCATAGCAGTAAGCCATTTTTTGTTGTTTCTTGGCAGCCCTATTCAACAAATATAGAATTATTTAATCATTGTCACATTTTTTTATTATTATGTACAGAGTTATCAAAGCTAAAGCTTATCAGAAATCATGGACTCATTCCTAACAACTACAAACAAAAAGAAAAAATAATCAAGCCAGTTAAATCTAATAGCTTTAATTTCCCACACAATCTTTTACACTGTACTGCTCTACATGTAAAGTTTACTCTATCTAAACTTTTCAAGTTCACATATGTTCTTTTCAAAATAATCCAAAAATGAGATCTAAAAGATACTATGTCCAACAAGCTTTGTCTCTTAGGTTGCAAAATGCAAATATTATACTATGCAGCTCATTCACATCACTTATTTTAATTCCTGTCTACCCTTTAGTCTCTCTAATTAGATTAGCAGCTCACGCATCTATAATGAACATTTTTTAAAAAATTCAAACAATAATGTAAGAGCACAGGCCTCCTACACTTGCAATAGGAACACTTTTAAGACTACGTACTACATTTTATCTCAGCTCCAAGGAGCTGAGAGATCCACTTCAGTAAATTGTAACACACATCATTTAAAATAGCAATCATTTACACTGCAGATATACAATAACACGGATATAAATGTTGACCCCATCAATTGGGTTTGAGTGCTGTTACTAACCATGTGTCCTCATTGAATCAGCCAGTTACTAACCAAGAACCTGAGACTGAAATTTTTTTCTTGCAATTGTAAACACATTTACTCCCAAGTAAATCTCATTGGTTTAAATGGAAGGGGTTCAAAAGAAACTCTGTTTAGGGCCACAATCCTCAAACTGTAGCCATCTAATGAATTGCATTGTAATGATCCTGTAGAAAAGTCAGCTGAATGAAACTCCTCAGGAATAAATGGCTTAAGTGGAGGTCTAAGTCTATGCCTTGAGAGCTCAAACCAGCTGAGCCAGAGAAATAGCATTCATTAGGATAATTCTGACCTGAGTCATCAACATTTACACCATTAAACGGGTCAGCCAGCTATGTTTGACACTTCCTAGGGTAACTGGCATACTCCATCAATTTTGGAATCACTCTATTAATCTCACGGGAGTGCAGAAAACCTGGTATACATACGATGTTCTTTACTAATAATTGCAGTTGCAATTTACTGGAATATGATGTCTCAATGCCACTGCCATTTATTCAAGTGAGTGAGGAAATAGGATCTATGTATAAACACTGAAGCACCCATGGTCTAGAATTATGTGCAGAATTTTCCCGTTCTCTTGCCTGAGGAAGGCAGCACAGGTTCCTCACTGTGTGAACATTAATGCCTTGCTCACAAAAGAGAAATAAGAGTCCTATGAATGTAGAACTCCATATAGGCTCAGGAGCCTAATGGTCAAGCCACTCTATAGAAGTCCCATCGGTTATACTAAAACTGACAACTCTCTTTAGGATTGTAATTTAAATCAAAGTAAATATAATTTAACTTCAGACTGAAAACTATGCTAATTATGTATGTTTGCATTTCCAGGCCCTAGGACAAACAAAATATTAACTCATAAGGAAATAAAAATATATGATAATATATAACAAAATAAAATTAAATGGCACATGCACAGACAAAAACATATTTTGATATGACAGAGAATATATAGTATATATAGAATGAATTTCAAGTTATAACTTTGAAGCTATGGAATCTTACTAAGTAAAGTACTTAATCAATGAATGGTCAGATTCTTAGGAGGGCAAATTCTGCCTCAGAAACCAGCTTCTTTGCTCATATGGTGAGCCCAAATACAGCAGATGCACACAATTTGAATAACTTTAGCGGAAGAGTGGGTGCATATAGTCTCTCTGGACTATATGCACCCAAAAACAAATAATTTCAGGGGTGTGTTGCAACATACAAAGAATACTATATAGCAAAAAGTAGAAGTGCAAAAATATCATTAGCTGTTTTAGGTGTCCTATTCATGTACTATGTTGACAGATCTTGCATCAGAATGACCATTAAAGCAAACACACAAGCAGGGTTCACATATTACTTGAATAAGCTGCAGTGATAACGTTCATGCATCTTCATAAACTACGATTTACAAAAAAACAATTACTGAGTTCATATAATGTGCTATAACAAAACCCAACAAACCATTTTATGGGTTAGCATAATGTGAGAACCTAGTCAGTGGCACTGTAAGCAGTTTGGAAAAGACACAGCACATATTTAGGAAAAGGGGCATTCTGGTCTCTTACATTCACCAACCAGAGAAGGCATCCATAACAAACCAATGACATCAAAATGTTAAGTGCACCATCATGGAAATGATGCAATTAGATACTTGCATCATGCAAATGATGCAATTGGGTACTTACACCATGACTCACACAGATACACACATTCTATTATTTGTATGATGACATGACACAAGTTGTCATTTCCCCCTCATTGACCTCTCCACAGGCACCCATGCAGCTGGAAAATATGATTTCTAAAACAGCAGCAATGGATAGGAGAAACAACAGATCCAAGTAAATAAAAGTCTGTGATGCACAATGCATACCCTTCAAAATGAGAGGTCAATGGCTGGAAGTTGTCAAGCTAAACCACCTAAATTGGGGCTAAGAAGAATATACTGTGCATGGCATCAGCGGCCAGACGATTTGTCATCAGGCCACTATGAGGGTTGGGAGAAAGGGCTTTGTCCCTTGGATCATTTAGTCTTGGTTAGTCAGCTTTAACTGGCATGGCTCTCCTGGTCTCAATAGATTTTTTTTCAGCCAGCTATCATATTCTTCTATCTAGAATTACCAGCTGGGATCTTCTATAAGCAGTTTATGCTCTATCATTTCCCCTAGGCTTTCCAAATAGAATAGTTCACATTTCATGTATGCCAAAAGTTTCAATGAGTTATAATTAGGCTTGGGACTAGCTACACCAATCTTGTAGACTGCAGTAGCATCCATTGGACTGTTTAATGCTAATTTCTATTTGTGCCGACACTGGGTTATTCTTATTGTTTAGAATGTAGGATGCTGTTATAATTTTACAACTTCTTAAAGGAAAATTGGTTCCCCTGTGTACATTTTAGCTTCAGACAAAAACTTCTGTTTTGTATCTCTCTGTGAAATAGTTTTTGTCTGTTTTTCAAATTTGAATTAATGCAGAATAATTTTATTCCTAGGTTCAGAATTCCCATAAAAAGAAATCTGAACAAGAAATGTCCATTGATTCAGTCCTCTTTAATGTACTATTATCATTCATTCTTTGCATTTACAGCCTTTTGTTAAAATTATCTCTTCTTGGCACTGTGATTTATTCATATATCATTTTGGTTAATAGTTCATCACTCCTGTTCTGCCTTAATAAAATACATTACACTTATTCTTATATGGACACTGGCTGTCTACTTTTAGGTTTAAATTGTTAGGATTAAATAAACCAGGAATCCTTAAATGTGTAGTTGTTATCCTTTGTTGTGAGATGCAAGAGAGAAAGCCAATGACTTGCAATTAGCATTTAGTCACAGTCATGTTTGGGAATGCAGCTGTTTGATGCATGTTTTATTAGGAGATGCAGTATGTATTAGGCTAATTGTTGAATAAATTCCCCTGAGAAAAACAACTAAAATGGATCCAGAAGCATTATTTAAATAATCATTGCACATAGCCAGGCTTGCATGTTATTAGGGCAGCCCTGGAATGAGATCATTTAGACTGGAAAGTAGAAGACGACATAATCTTCTCTGCCATGGTCCAAACATCACACCCTGCTGGTAGCCCAATGGTTCCTTCCGACTCCAATTATTGCTAAGTGCTTCTACTCAGGTTTACATCTCTGATGTGATAACCAGATGTTGATTTTGTTTCTATGGTTTCGTAACATTTTTTTGTTTCTCCAATGTTTCTGCTAATACATCAGTACTTCCTGACTGCCAGTTATTTAGCTTCATCTGCCTGTATTTCTTCATGACTTACAGGTTTGAGCCCTGGTATTTGATCAAACCTGCATGTTCTATGTTAGCAATCTCTGGTACTGCTTTTTGCCCATTCAGATCTTCCTACGTTGAATCTCCCAGAACTCCACCACAATTTTAACTCCAATCATGATGGGACTTGTACTTTCATTTGTCCATATGCTTTGAAACTGACAACATGCTCTGTTACATGTAAAAGGAAAAGACACTGCACAAATAAGTTAGATAATTCACAACGGTGCACAAGTTTTTCATGAATTTTCTGCATTTTGCATAATGTAAATAATAAGAATGAAGATAATATGTGTGAATATATGGAACATTATCAAAAATCCCAATACTGAACTTAGTATTTGAAAGGGTCATTGATTTCAATGGGTGAAATGTCCACTTGGCAAGTTGAGGATTGAAATATATGAACCCAACAACAAAAACAGTGAATGGCCTGTTCTAAACAAAAGTTCAAATCTCTGTTGACTAAAGGCAGACACATCTGTTTTTATCAACTCTGTTATTTGCAACTATTGGAATGACTTCAATTCAGAGCAAGTGCATCAAAATGGAAGCAGGCAGCAGAACTGTGGGCATGCTGCTAGAAATTTGTAATTCTAATTCTTATGTGCTAAAATTCCACTAGAATCTGAAATCAGTAGATAAATATTAAAAGAAGCAAACAATCAGGTTGCACAGCTTGAAAAGACAATAAAATAATCTGGCAAGATCCTTTCAGAATTTATATTGAAACTGTTCCTTTGCTAAATATACAACTGACTGGCTATACTAATTTTTGACAATATAATCAACAATATTATGAACAGGACATGCTGAATATACAGAGAAGAATGCAAAGTAAGTTGTTGGATGCAAGGTGGTAATTATGTATCAAAACAACCTTCTAAATAAGGTTCTACAAGTTACCAACCTGCAAAAAAGAAGTTTATTAACTTTTGGCAAGCTGGCAGAAGAGATTTAAGCAACTGTGAGTTCCTTCCAGCAGCTACTGCTCTTCTATGCATGGCAGAGAAGGAGGAGATTTATGAAGCCTGCTTGGTTTCTATGCTGGAAACAGAAGGGTGATAGCACATTTCCACTCTCTTACCTACCTGCAGTTCTCTCGCCTACATGCTATTTCCTGTTGCTTTATAGCCAGGTGGATGCTTAAATTTAAGGATGTGCTGAGGTCTCCTTAAGTATACCTGGAATTTCTCCAGACCAAAATCCACTGTCTTCTGAAACCCTGACTCTTACTTACTCCATTTATTTTGTCACTTCCATGTATTCTGCAACTAAAATTACATCCACGTGCATTGAGTGAGTGAAATATAATGAATAAAAGCCAGTTTATGATGATTTAATAAAATATGTGAGGTTAATTTATCCTGACATCATGTAAGATAGAGAATTTCTAAACTACAACCCATGCTAGCTCATCTCATCTCATAAAAGAGGAACACTAGCTAAAAGCCTTCGAAGAAAAACTGTAAATATGCTTAACTTTTTCAAACACAATGTGTCTTTTGTATTTGATTACATTACTTGATGAATTTATATGCTATCTGATAAAATCTATAAGCCTTAAAGAAGTTGCTGTTAGCTGCAAGGATATCTGAGGTGGTATCTTTCTGGATTATTCTACATTTTAAAGTAATTGTAATTTCTAGCAGCCAAGAAATCTGTCATTTGTACATGTGAATAACATATGCATATTTTATATAAATAGGGGAAAGTAGCACAATACATACATGATCAGATAACAGCTTTTATCAAGAGGAATAGTCATGTGAAAATGGCTGATAGCAAGCAGAACCAGCCTGTGACATGTTGCTGTCCAAGAGGCTAAAATAAAGTACTGTATGCTAAAGATAAACTTCCAGGTAATATCCTGCAATAGAGTAGAAGATGCTAGAACTCATTACAAGTTATCTTAGACTGCAAACGTTGAATTGCATATTTTGGCTACTTAAGTATATTTAGGCCAAAATCAAGAAAGCAGAATAATGTTAAATACAGGGGTACATTTAATGTCCCCATGACCTTATTAGGAATGAGACTAGCTCTTACACTGAAACAATTCTCGTAGACAAGACACACATTTTATGGTATGCTGGTGAATAGTGTAGCTGGTGCAGGCTGCAATACACACACAATACACGAAAAACTCCTATCATGCTGCAAGAAGACTTTTCCAGAAGACTTTTCCTCAGCATCTGATCTACCGCTCTTTAGTCCAATCCAAAGAGCTACTGTATATATGGTGGGCTCCAAATGTGCAGCAAGGTTCTGAGTCACTTCCATCTCAAAACTCCTCAGAGGGGCTTCTGCCGCAGCCCAAGAAACTGTGGTCAGAAATGAGAAAGTTAAAAATCCTGCTGGAAACTGCAAGCCCATGTGAGTTCTAGAGCAAGTCCTTTGGATCAGAGCCAAGGAGCTGAACTGGAGGCAGGAGAGGTTCTTCTGCATGTGTTCCCTGAGCTAATTCTATGCCAAACCTAAATGAACAGATATACATAAAGTTGAATCATTTCTATTGCACATAGTTGGCAGCACGAATAGGAGAACAAACATTCTTATATTTTTAAAGATAATGTCTTGAAACTAAAAGAGAAGCAGCTGGATGGTCAGCTTAGATCTGTAAGATACAGGTGCAATAACTACGGTTCATCAGGGAGTGTAGAAACTTCTTTAAAGAAGAACACAGGATACTACCTTTTACCATATCCAACTATTAATTTATCTAGTCCATACTGTTTGTGTTAAACCAACTATCCAAAGCCCAAGGTAGATGGGCTTTTTAGATAATCTACTACTTCATCCTTTTCTAACTAAGTATCAGGAATACAATGTGGGTTCTTCAACATGCAAAGTGTATGCTTTGCCTATTAACAAGTTGTTCCTCATTATTTCTTTTGGTCAGCTTCATTGCATCTTCACAATGCAGAGATTGGAATCATAATAGGCTATTTGAATTGCTCGTATTTGTGAAGTATGACATACCATATCTTTGCCTAATCTGAAATAATTTCATCGGTATTCCCATGAGATACCAATGACTCTTAATGTCACAAATTCATTCTGGATTACAATAGCAGTAACTTACAGTCAACTGTCATGGAGTTAATCTACAGAAGTTCAAGGTAAGTTCAAGATAAGTTTGAAATGTCAGCATAGCAGCAGGGATGAACCCTAACAGTATTGACTGTTAGGTATGCAAATTGTGAGAAACTTCCATAGCAGGGCATTTTGTTCAGTAATTCTGACAGCTGTAGTCTCGACATAGCTGGAGGGCATCAGATTGTTACAACCTATACCAAACAATCACATGAGGCTTTCTTTGTTCCACTGAGAACAAATTATTGAGATATACCACCTAGGAAAATAAATCAACTGCAATGCAGAATTTCTGGATATATGCACCCTTTCATCCCTTATATAGACTACAAATAAAATGAATGAGGATTGTACAGGAAAGTACTGGGGACACATTCCAGGAATTAACATGCAGAAAATAAGGAAATGGTTGATACAGCTCAGTAAACAGATAAGGATTAGATAGCAGAGCAACAATTATAATAGACGAGATAAGAGTACAAGCCATTAATTAGTTCCAATAGCACCTGTATCTTCTGTTTTGTTGCAGCTATTAATATATTGGCCCTGGAGCTACATCGGAGTCACTCTAAGGCAACCAGGTGAGGAGTGGATTAAAAAATATTTCATCAAAACATACTACAAAAATAAAATTTCTTTTTAAAATTCTATTTTTTACAAAAACTCTAAAACATATACAGACATTTAATGCAAGATTTAAAATATTTGTACTAAAACAGCCATGTGACTTATTCGTCAAAGTAAGCTTTCAGATACAGCAAATGTGAAAGGCAAAGCAGAGCACAGCAGTCAGAGTGTTAATGAGAATGGGTTCCTAACATTTTCTTACACAGAAAAATAAAATCATCTGAATTATATGAAATGTCAGATTGGAAGCAAACTTGAAGCAAATGTGAAGGTTATGTGGTCTGATGCCTGAGTTTATTGCATAGCTTTCCAAAGTGTGTGTCGCGACACACTACTGTGTCGCCTGCGGTGTTCTGGTGTGTCGCGCGCAAACCTGGAAGCGCAGATGGGGGGAATGGCGGCGGTGCTGATTGGTGGGGGTGCCGCTTCTTCTAGTTCCCCCCATCAGCGCTTCCGGGTTTGTGCGCGACACACCAGGACACCGCAGGCCACACTGCCGCCACCATTGGTGTGTTGCCAACATGAAAAGTTTGGAAAGCTCTGGTTTATTGACACACAGGCTTGAATGACAGCTATGAGCACCTGGTTGCTCACAGCATAATTCTATGCATGTTTACTCAGAAGAAGTCTCAATAAATTAGATCCATACTTACACAACCATACAGTATTTCCATTATAATCACTGTGACTTTACTCACACTGTATTGCCCCTCAGATTTTAAAGGGCCAACTCTAAATATATCTGCAGTTGGATCTAGCACATTATGTTCAAGGTAGCTGGCCCTCAAGAGAAAAATGCACAGGATTGCAGAGTGTTCCTTTACATGGCTCTGCAGAAGAAAGTCGCACTGGATTCAATGGGGATTTTGTCCCAAATAAGTGGGAATAAGTTTATAACTTGAAACGGTACAATTCTATACACAGTTACTGTATGCCTCATTAACTTCAACAGGACTAATTTCTGAGAAGATATTTTCAGGTTGCAGTTTTAATTTATGTATACATATGCATATGTGTGGGTGTGAGTGTGAATATATACATATGGGTATGTATATGTATGTATACATACACACACACACACACACACACAAACACACACACAAATACATATGAATACTTGACTTTTTCTTATTTCATCCTTGAATCTGAAAATGATAAATTTGAAATGCATAATTTCCAAAGGCATAGAAGTGTACTACTAAAGCAGAGCTTTCCAAACTGTGTGTCGCGACACAAAAGTGTGTCGCCACACACAGTCTGGTGTGTCGCCACACAACCCGGAAGTGCTGATCATCATCAGCGCTTCCGGGTTTTCCCGCGGCGACACACCAACGGCGGCGCGCAAAAATCCGAAAGCGGCAGCAGCGCTTCCGGGTTTTTGTGCGCTGCCACAATGGCGGCACTTCCGGGTTTTCCCGCGGCGACACACCAACGACGGTTGGTGTGTCGCCGCGGGAAAACTTTGGAAAGCCCTGTACTAAAGATAAAGATGAAATGTTGTGCAGTAACTGACATAAATTCAGCAGATGAGAGAAATGATCCCTACAAATTAATTTCTTTAAAACCACCTGTTCCTTTTACCACATGTGCATTATTAATACCTGGAGATTAAGTCACAGACACAAGTTATTATGAAAACAATAAAATCTTATCATCTCCCATCTCTTAATAGGGAAGGATCCTATGGATTACAATAGCCAGATGTATTTTTATGTTTTTCTCTTAACTTCAGGGTAGAGAGATTCAGCATCTCAATGTCATTCTTTTAAATATTACTTTAAAAATAATTATTTTTGAATTCATGATCAAGCAAATAAACAGGGAAAAAAAACTGCCACCGTAAGTCCCAGAGGAGGACCAAGTCAAACTTCAGCACCCAGAAACAGAAGTCAAGTCATGTTTTGGTAGAGAGACTAGATTCCTCTAATCCATGGTGGCATCGTTCAATGCTAGAAGAAAATGGCAGCAAAACCAATCAGCAGCTTCTCTCAACCTGGAGAATTCCAGATAGACTAACAAAGATCAAGCTACAGTGGGACCCATTGAAAGTTTTGCATCTTGCATTGTTTTGACAGGTCTAACTAGGTTCTTTTTCTTGGAGAGGCAGAGCATCATTTTGAAGAACTACACAATTATGTGAAGTCTCCAAGGAAGTCTTCAGACATACAGTGATGCTTTTTACCTTTGACAGTGATCTTATCAAGCTAGTTTGTTCATCCTTAGGTTAGCCTGATATAGCCTTACAATGAATTCATCTCTGTGGAGTTTTGACTGGAAGACACATCAGAATCTGTATTCTCTTTGCATTTCTCCAAATCATGAAAATAAGGATGAGATAAGGCATCATAAGCTGATATTCTCTTCATGGGATTGAATGTCAGACATTTCTGTATATGGTAAGAGAAAAGACAATTAGTAGTAGGCAACACTCTGATGGATCCAGAAACACAATTCTTCCGTTGCTGGGCCAAAGACTTAACAAGAAAAGGCAAAGATTTATTAGGTAATGATCTTTTTTAAGATGTAGTCAAAACTTTTGTCTTTTGTATTCATCCTCATCAGCATTGCCTATAACAGGAGCGGCATGTAACTAGCCTTGACTGATTGAAAAAGGGTATGTAGGATCAAGCATGGTTAGGACCTGAGAGACCACCAGAAAATCACAGAACTTTAGATTAGATTAGAAAATTAAATAAACATAGTGGCAATAGCAAACTGTTCCATACTGTTGTCAGGAAAACTACATGGATGCATTCATGAAGTCCCTAGGACTCAAATTCAACTTGAAGATGACTATACCTTATAATTAATATTATCAGCAAATATACTAAAAGTAAAACCCACAACAATGCTACATCAGTTCTGAAATACCAAGTGCTGTTATACTACTGAGAAAGGTATGTATATTCTGCAATGAAAATTCTGTGGGATACTTATTTGCTCACCAGTTTCTTAGGTCATTATTATATACATATTGTATGAGTAATATTTAGTTCCATACACCATTGCATGCATTACAGTTATTACACCAGTTATTAAAATTCTGTTCAGAATCTTCCTTAAAGCGTTTTGTGGCTGCTGAGTTTTTTGGTTTATTTTGTGGATTGAAGGTGAAGTTGTGGCTCTGGAAGTGAGGTTCTTACCTCCTCCCAAAACTTATATTTGAGGACATTTCTTGAGATCCCCCAAGCATTTTTGTCCTTATTTGGTGCTGGGGAAGACTCTTCCACATTCCTTCTCAGCTTAGCAACAGAGAATTATAGATATTGCTGATTTTTTGCTCTGTAATAAGCTGCTTATTTCTAAAACTTTATTGTGACAGATACTTACAAGTAGCAAGTCTTTGCCCAGTTCATCAATATCTGTTACAAGAAGTTCAATGGGCTGCGGGGATTGAGAAGCAAAAGCATTCCTTGGGAGGGCAACATCATTAGGCCAATCTTCTTCTTCAGGAAGCCCAATTACTCTGTATATGAAAGAAAGAACAGGCACTTATTCCAGGTAAAACATTCATACTTCATTTCTTTCACTATCTGATGATAGTTCTCAATTGTGAATTTTCATTCACTTATTTAAGAGATTTCAATACAAAATTGTAAAAGTACCTTAAATTAAATGATTTCTTTTAAAAAGCCAATTAAAATTAACAAATTTCAAATATCTATTGGCATAAAAATAATACAAGCTCAATTAAAAAGCAAACAAAAGAAGTTGTTTTTAGAGTATTCTTAAAACTATCACAAACAGCGTCAGCGTTACACATTTTGGGAATCAGTTCTTGTCAGGCCCAGCCCAAGAATGACAAGGAATCAATCCAGCCAAACTTCAGTTCTTTATTTGCTCACACCGTATAGAAAGAATCTTGCCAGACTAAAGCTACTCTACCTAACTAGGCTGACCATACGTCCTGTTTTGAACGGGACAGTCCCATTTTTTAAACAATTCCCGACCGTCCCATTGTTTTAAGAAAAATATCCATTTTGTCCCATTTTTTAAAGTTCCCACGGCGAAGCGTGCGTCCGCCTGCCCACGCGCCCACTTTATCCGGAGAGCCGTGGGTAGGTTAGGGTCCCATTTCCCCCCCAAGGAAATATGGTCAGCCTATACCAAGGGTCGGAAATGGCGGCTCGCGAGCCAAATGCGGCTCTTTGGCCCCTTGAGTGTGGCTCTTCCGCAGGCAGGCGTGGCGGGCGTGGCGGGGGCAGGCGCGGCAGCGAGTGTGGCGGGGCAGGCGTGGCAGTGGGCATGGTGTGCGTTGCTGTGGGCATACCCCTGGCAACCTAGGCCCAGCCTCTCTTTTTCCTCCGGAGACGGGCTTCACACAGTCTCGCGGGAGTTTGGAAGCCTCCGTCTCCGGCAGCCATCTTGACGACGGGCACTTGCCCATCGCCTTAACCCAGGGCTTTCCAAACTGTGTGTCGGGGGCCCCCAAGTGTGTCGCGTGACAAGCCGGAAGCGCTGATGAAAATGCCCTCGGCTCTGGCAGGGAGGTGAAAATCGCGTGTGCGCGCGCGCTGCCAGGCCACCCGGAGTGGAAATTCTCCGCGCCAATCAGCTGTGCGTCGGGAAGCCCGGCAGCCTGCACGCGCGATTTTTGCCTCCCTGCCGGACCCGAGGGCATTTTCGGGGTCCCCGGAGTCTGCCCTTTCGAAGGGGCAGCACTGCTGCTGCTGCTGCTGCTGCCCCTTTGAAAGGGCAGGGTCCGGGGACCCCGAAAATGCCCTCGGTTCTGGCAGGGAGGCAAAAACCTCCCTTCCCCTCCCCGCACGCACACACTGCCCTGGAGTGGGGTGGAAGTTTTCCCCGCAGAACAGCTGAGCGCTGCTTGCGCGCAGCCTCCCTGCCTAAACCGAGGTGCTGCCCCTTCAAAAGGGCAGGCTCCGGGGACCCCGAAAATGCCCTCGGTTCTGGCAGGGAGGCAAAAACCTCCCTTCCCCTCCCCGCACGCACACGCTGCCCTGGAGTGGGGTGGAAGTTTTCCCCGCAGAACAGCTGAGCGCTGCTTGCGCGCAGCCTCCCTGCCTAAACTGAGGTGCTGCCCCTTCAAAAGGGCAGGCTCCGGGGACCCCGAAAATGCCCTCGGTTCTGGCAGGGAGGCAAAAACCTCCCTTCCCCTCCCCGCACGCACACACGCTGCCCTGGAGTGGGGTGGAAGTTTCCCCCGCAGAACAGCTGAGCGCTGCTTGCGCGCAGCCTCCCTGCCTAAACTGAGGTGCTGCCCCTTCGAAAGGGCAGGCTCCGGGGACCCCGAAAATGCCCTTGGTTCTGGCAGGGAGGCAAAAGCCTCCCTTCCCCTCCCCGCACGCACACGCTGCCCTGGAGCGGGGTGGAAGTTCTCCCCGCAGAACAGCTGGCGCAGCTTGCGCGCAGCCTCCCTGCCTAAACTGAGGGCATTTTCGGGGTCCCTGGAGCCTGCCCTTTTGAAGGGGCAGCACCTCGGTTTAGGCAGGGAGGCTGCGCGCAAGCAGCGCTCAGCTGTTCTGAGGGGAAAACTTCCACCCCACTCCAGGGCAGCGTGTGCGGGGAGGGGAAGGGAGGTTTTTGCCTCCCTGCCAGAACCGAGGGCATTTTCGGGGTCCCCGGAGCCTGCCCTTTTGAAGGGGCAGCACCTCAGTTTAGGCAGGGAGGCTGCGCGCAAGCAGCGCTCAGCTGTTCTGCGGGGAAAACTTCCACCCCACTCCAGGGCAGCGTGTGCGTGCGGGGAGGGGAAGGGAGGTTTTTGCCTCCCTGCCAGAACCAAGGGCATTTTCGGGGTCCCCGGAGCCTGCCCTTTCGAAGGGGCAGCCGCTGCCGCCGCAGCGACAACCTGGAAGCACCGCCGGTGCTTCCAGTTTTTGTGGGCTGGCCGTTGGTGTGTCGCCAACGGCAAAAGTTTGGAAAGCCCTGCCTTAACCTCTTCGTTGCTGCTCTGCTTACTCTTTTTCTCCGTGCAAAAGCAGCACATTTCCACCCCACAGCCCTAAGTGTGCGCAATTGGCTCCCGCCCGCAAACCGCGCTCTTGCGCTGGATTCCCCACCAGCTTTACTTTGCCTGGACTGGGAGCGTGAGCGGCTCCGGAAGAGAAGCGACTGGAGCAGTCGAGCCTCTCTTTCCCTTCTTTTTCCAAACCTCCCCCGCCCCCTTCCACGCGATTGGCTCCCGCCCGCAAACCCCGCCCCCTTCCACGCGATTGGCTCCCGCCCGCAAACCCCGCCCCCTTCCACGCGATTGGCCCCCGCCCGCAAACCCCGCCCCCTGGCTCTCGAGCACTTCAAAATGTGCACGAGCATGTCAAAATGGCTCCCGGCAAAAAAAGTTTGCCGACCCCTGGCCTATACCTAACCTAAAGGGAAATAACCTGGGAGGCTCTAGGGCATGGCCACTCTGAACCTCTTAGTCTTCCCACGTTCCAGCTCCGGACTGTGTTTTCTCTTATCTCACTCCCTTCCTTGGAATGTGCTCCCTCCTTCCTGAGAACCAGGTGCATTACTGTAGTCCATCACAGTTCTATAGGACTGGAATTGCCAATGAGAAGGTCTTGTCTTAAATGCCTGCCAAACTCTGATATTAATGGTGGGTTAGTAAATTCTCCAAAGATGATCTCATAGCATAGACAGGTTCAGAGTTGGGTTGATACCCTTCAAATAAATTAGAACCAAATATTTTGAGGCTTTAAAGGTTAATGTCTAGAAAAGCACTAGTAACCAGTGCAGTTGAAAAGAATTAGTATAAGTTTATCTAACCATCTAATACAAACTTTCTGTACTAGCTAAAGTTAGGAAGTTATTTTCAAAGGCAGCTTCATCTGGAACCTGTTAGATTAATCTAGCCTGGATGTTAACTACTTAGTTTGTATAGAGCAATAAACACAATTTGTAAAAGAAAAACCTTTTCCAAAGATACCGGAAGAGTAAAAACAGAAAAGAAAGACAAGAGAAAAAAATACATTTAAAAATTTACAAAATACAAACATAAAGAAGTGTTAAGTACATAAAGAGATCATTTGATTATAAACAGTTTCTTAAAAGTAGGGGAGAAATACAAAAGAGGAATAAGCCCAGCTTTATCCCGCCTTGCCTCAGTATCATTTACCTTCATAAAAGTGAATATGCTAAAACAATTGATCAATTAAGTAATGATAATTCATGCACACTGCAAGATTTAATCTTTCATAAAACAAAGAGGAAACCTTTTGAAACTCTTCTTGGAATGGTTAGAAATGGCTCATTGGTTTCAGTATCTTCAAATAAGTAGTACAGGAACTATAAAAACAAGGTGGCATACTTAAGAGATTTAACTGACTTTGAAATGCTTATAACACAAAACTCAGAACATTTGTTTGGGCTTACATGTGTATGTATGTTTGTTTTGGACTGCCATCTTGTGATCATTCTTGTAGTTATTTTTGTATTTGTTTTGATTAATTTTCTGTATGATTTTATTATTGTGAGAAGACCAGAGTTGGTTGGAAATGGGTGGCATCCAAACTGAATTAAATACATAAATGTTACTGAAATATGATTCAAAAACGGAACATGTCAAGACTGCACAATTACATCGATGCTGAATTTAAACAGGACTATTGATGTGCAAGAATGGAAAGATCCATGGAAGGTAAATATTAAGTTTGCTGTGAATATTATACTCAGAGAACACTAGTATAAGATACGTTATCACTGGAATATCACTCCAGTGTTGATTGCCAAAATGGGCAATAGATATTCAAAACCCCTTTTGAAATGTAACTTTCAGGTTGGGTTGTTCTTTGAGAATTTAAAGGACAACTAAAGACTTTATAAAAGGCTCTGAAAAGATGAAAAGCAAACAAACATGGGATCTAATAGATGTAGAGTGCAGATATTTAGCTCTCATTTCATTTCCTCTTAAATGCAACACACAGACTTTACAATGGAAATTAGTACAGTACAAGACAAAAGTTACCTCAGGTGATTTGGAATTAAAAACCTGTGCCACCAGGGTGCAGCATTCCTCAGGTTTTAATGAAATGTTTTTTTAGTTATGAGATGTATTGATGACATTGTGAAGACACCACCAGGTGGAAGATTTGTCCTTTGACAGGCAGAGTGCTGATCTTGAATATCAAAGAGCCACATGAGATCTCACTGAGCCAAAGGCAGACTGCAGGATAAGCAGGAGATTTGTGCAATTGTTGTGCAAGTAGCTGTAAGACTAACATCTCTCTGTACCACTCACGTAATACTTTTGTAATATATAAAGCTCTCTAGAAATAAGTTAGCATGGCCTCCTACTTTCCTTATTATAAGTAGCTTTATTTATTTATTTGTTCAACTTCTATTGTTTATGACAATGAAATACATCTAAGATTGAATATCTGTACAGAATTTCACTCATAATATTTTAGATCTCAAGCTCAAACTACTATACAGCACAGCAGAGATACTGCTGTTGGATTTACACAGTGCATGTATAATTTACATAAATTGAATATCCTCAGATCCAGATGCAATGTAAAATAAACAGAGGATGCAGAGCACATAAGAAAAGTTCAGCTTCATTGCATGATGATCTTGGAGTAACTTGCTTCTATAAACCATCTAAGCGAAATTAAATAAATAATATGAATATATATATATATATATATACTCTGTGTGTGTGTATGTGTGTGTGTGTGTGTGTGTGTGTATGTGTGTGTATGTATGTATGTGTGTGTGTGTGTGTGTGTGTGTATGTATGTATGTATATATATATATATATATATATATATATATATATATATCGCGCCCCCTATATATATATAGGGGGCGTGATGGCTCAGCAGGTAAGACGCCAGGCTTATCGATCGAAAGATAGCAAGTTCGGAGGTTCAAATCCCTAGCCCCGCGTGACGGAGTGAGCTCCCACACTCACCCCAGCTCTTGCCAACCTAGCAATTCGAAAGCATGCAAATGCATGTAGATTAATAGGTACCACTTCAGTGGGTAGGTAACAGCGTTCTGCGCGCATCATGCCGGCCATATGACCGCGGAAGCATCTTCGGACAACGCTGGCTCTTTGGCTAACAAACGGAGATGAGCACTGGCCTCTAAAGTCGGATACGACTGTGCAGGGGAAACCTTTACCATATATATATATGCTGGCTGGGGAATGCTGGGGGTTGAAGTCCATACGTCTTAAAGCGGCCAAGATTGAGAAACACTGCCACATCCAATCATCTTGGAATACCAACACTGAAAGTCAGCTTAGAAGCAAGTATCTGGACTATTGTGTAACAAAATGAGTGAATACTGTACACTTATTAAACAAAAAATCAATTATCTGGGAAATGACCTTGACAGAAAATGCAGGAAGCTAATACTTACTCAAAGATTTTTCCTAGCTGATCAACATCAGAGTTTCCACGAAAAAGCGCCCTAAAACGAAAAGCACACAAATTTTGAGGAAAACATTTTCAGCATTTAAAATATATTTTAAAAACATTATCCATCTAGCTTTCTCCCATGTTTTCCAATACTAGCTACTTTAGCTTCTTCAATTTTTCACTGCCTCCAAGCACACATTTTGAACCTCATCCAACACATCCTGCTTCCAGGGTTCAGTACTGAACCTTCAGACAGCTGTTTTTCAGTCAATTACCACCACCTGGTGACAGAAAAAATCAATATGCTCGCTGAGACAGGAAAAAAAACCCTTGTTTGTTATAACCCTTTTAAAGTTATTTCCAATGTATTTTTTTTTATAGAAAAGCTTTTGTAGTTAAAAAAAAGTTATCTATGTGGATCTCTGTGACAATACAAATACTTTGGGCTACTATGTGTTGCTAATTGCAGAAGTTGAACATTAGTAGAATTTTACATATAAAGCATCCTTTTATTTTTCTTTGTTTGATGGATGTTTGTTACTGAAACAACAGGCACAAATCTCCTGGTTAACTTGAGGAAACTCTATGTTCTGCAGTAAGAAAGCCCTTGCATTAAAATGGCAATTTTGCAAGACTCATACTAGTTCTTTAAGAATTATTAATCCTGAGCCAGGCGTGAATAACAAAGCATTTTCAGCAGACTGACTCATTGGAAACCACCTCACAGCATGACAAAATCTGACAAATATGTTACATAGGAAAGGGAAACTAATGTTTAGCAAAAAAACATTTCTAATCCAAATAACTCTACAGAGCCACGTGAGAAACTCTAGAACTGCCAATACAGCAGCCTCAAATTCTGGTCTGAAAGCCAGATATGAAAACCAAAAGAATTAACCTCCAAAGTCAAGTATCTGGATCCTGTCATTGTTAGTACTGTACAGTACAGCCAGCTAAGATGGTAGTTATTTGTCATGAGATTCTTCCTTTCTCCAAAATTCTGTATCGGAGGGGGGTTTGGGGAAAAATAAAACATCGCCAGTTTACTTAGATATCTTGACTAAATGTCTGCTTGTGATATACAGTTCTGGAACTTTTCTTAATTTCCTCCAAGAAAATGCTAGAACCCATATTATTATTGCAGTTTGGGGTATACAAAACAACTCAGAATCCAAAGGCTAAGAAAACATTTCTCTATGAAAATTTTATGATTCAAGACTTTATAAAAATAACATTTTTACTGAGAAATAACTGTTTTCATTTGCCATGGTATGTTTTAAAAAGCATGTTGCTAAGCAGCAAGGTCAAAACAAGCAGGTTTCTGTAAGGTTGGCTATCCTCTCTTCTTCCCTCCCTGGTTTAAAAAAGGGGGGAGGGAGGGAGGAAAAAAGGAAGGAAGTGCTCCTGTTAAGAAAAGACATAAAATCATTCATGAGATGATGGAAGTCACAAGGAATGTGGCAGCCGTGCTGATGCTCAGGTTACGTAAAGGTAAAGGTTCCCCCCGCACATTTGTGCAGTCGTGTCCGACTCTAGGGGCCGGTGCTCATCTCCGTTTGTTAGCCGAAGAGCCAGCGTTGTCCGAAGACGCTTCCACGGTCATGTGGCCGCATGACACGCATGGAACGCTGTTACCTACCCACCGAAGTGGTACCTATTTATCTACTTGCATTTGCATGCTTTCAAATTGCTAGGTTGGCAAGAGCTGGGGCGAGTGTGGGAGCTCACTCCGTCACGCGGGGCTAGGGATTCGAACCTCTGAACCTGCGATCTTACGATCGACAAGCCTGGCGTCTTACCCGCTGAGCCACCACACCCGATGCTCAGGTTACCACCTTTAAAATTAAAATAATATAAGGCAGGTATACTGTAGCTGTGCAGGGTCTTGGAAAAGCAGGCACCTGATCCCTCTAAACAGGGGATGCCATCAGGGACTGAACTCGGGACTTTCTGCAGGCAAACCATGCCCTCTATTGAACTACCAAGCTCCAGAAAGGGTTTAAAAATTAAGCATAAAGATTAAAATGAAAACAAAAGAGAGAAAAAACCTAAACTAAAAATAGCTTGAGCTTGAGATCTGGTCTAAACTTAATCCCTTTTTTGGAAAAGAATGGAATGATGCAAACATCTATCTGTTGTCATGTATGTTTTCCATATTCATAATTAGGGATTAATATTGACTAACATTAGGATTGCTCTGCCCAATTTTTATTATAAATGCCAAATGGCAAAGATGTGCCAGGTAAGGTGAAAAAATAATAATACCGTCTCAGCAATTAATTTCAATGTTGAATGAGGTGAGGAGATAGAATTTCTCTACAAATGCTATCCTTGACAGGAATAGGCAAGAGAGGGAAACATATTTAGATCTCCCATGAAGCTAAATAATGAGAGCACGGCAGAATAAGATTCTGAAAATCACCTCAGATGTCTTCCTAGTGATTCACTGCACTGATTTTATTCACCACTTTGTGAATAAAATACTAAAATTCCAAATTACAGAACTACTAAATGAATGTGTGTGTATCTGTGTTTTTTATATGTATATTTATGTACATACACACACACTTTATTGTTGTCACATGTAACATAAAGACATAAAACAGCATACAAGATTAAGAAAATACTGTATATTTATAAAATCATAAAAATGTTTTCCTGTGTAAATCAATGGCAGCTGAAAAAAATTGTGCAACTCTTCTGAAGATGTTAAGGTTCTGGTCCGACAGTAAAAAGCAAATAAAATCACCCACAGAACAGGTGGAACTTCTATTCACAAGTGGAGTTATAAGGGTAGGATGCATACAGGTAGTCCTCCCTTAACAATGGTAATTGGGACCGGAATTTCCATCACTTAGTGATGCAGTCGTAAAGGACTATGACAGTCCCCGTTGCTGTCGTTAAGCAAGGATCGGTCGTTAAGCAAGGACCTCCTTGCAACTTCCTGCCGGCTTCCAACAAGCAAAGTCAATGGGAAAGCTAGCGAAGTTGCAAGTCCTGGGCGGCTCACAAGCAGGCCGGTGGGCGGGTGAGTGCTATGGAGGGCAGCTGGGCGAGGGGTGGCTGCCGCAGCGCGGTGTAAGCACGGTCGGGGTGGGGGTGGCTGCTGTGGAGTGTGGGAGGGCATGCAGGTGGCTGCTGTGGCATGGTACGAGCACGGCCAGGCAGACGGGCACGCAGTGCGGAGTGCAGGTGGAGGGATGCTGCGGGCGGGCACTACAGAGTATGAGACCCCCAGGATCTCATACTCTGTAGCTGGTCTCCTTGGGAGAAAAGGTGGCGGGAGCGGGAGCGAGAGCAACTTGCGAACTTCCCTGCCAGTTTCCCCACTGACTTTGCTTGTGGGAAGCCAGCAGGGAAGGTTGCAAATGGCGATCATGTGACCATGGGACGCTGCAACTGTCATAAGCGTGAGCTGGTTGCCAAGCACCTGGATTGTGATCACATGACCATGGGGGTGCTGGGACAGCTGGAACTTCGAGAACTGGCCATAACCTCCACTTGTTCAGCGCCGTCATAACTTCAAACAGTCGCTGGACGAGTGGTTGTTAAGCGAGGACTACCTGTATTGCTGCAGAAAAGATATTGAAAAAGATGTGGGCTGGAAAAGGTCTTAGGTTTCTCCATGTCACAGGCATGAGTTTGCTCTGCAAAAGGGGTATTGTTTTACCTTTCCTCCAATATTTCTGAGGGGAACATAGTAAAGTGGGCCAAAGAAAGAGCTCTATAGTGTGTTGGGCAGGTAATACTGAATAGGTAATCTGCTGGTGTGGAGTTTCCTGATTATTTCTGTCAGTACTGGTTACCTAAGTCATCTGATCTATCTGAAGAGTTCTATCAAATACCCGCTGCTGGGTTGCAAATCTAGCTGTTGATAACCCCCTGGTCAGGAGAACTTAACATGAGAAGCAATACTGGCATAGATAATTCTGAATTCTAGTTTTCCAGAAAGAATAAAAATTATCTAGAAAGATCATGGTGGCTAGGGAATCACTGAAAAAGTGACGCTTGAGCCAGAATTAGAAGCAGCCTATGCAGACTCAAGATTCCAGAGGGATCATCCCAGTTTCTAAGCGGAGTGCTGCACTAGAAATGCATTAAGATATTCATAATAGCATTTTTAGAAATCTGGACTGGCTAATATCTACGGACTTTAATTATTATACACACATCCTTGAGAGCCATGTATAACATCTAGAACAGGGCTTTCCGAAGTGCCGCCGCTGGCGACACGAGTGGTGGTGGCGGCGGCAGCGCGGTGGCGTGCGCAGGGCGCACGTGCATGGTGGCGGCGTGGGGGGGCCTGCGGCGGCGCGTGCACGGCGGTGGCGCAGGGGGCGTGCGGCGGCGCGCGCACGGTGGCGGTGTGGGGGGCGTGCGGCAGCGTGCGTGTGCATGGTGGCAGCGGCTGCCGCCGTGCACGCACGCGCCGCCGCTTGCGGGTGGTGTGGCGACACACCACGCTGTGTGTGGCGACACACTTTTGTGTCGCGACACACAGTTTGGAAAGCTCTGATCTAGAAGATGGATTTAGACTTTTAAGGCAGCGGATATGTTGTTACTTCCTTTAATGTGAAACAAGCTCAGGATGGCCTTAGTGCTATTGTTGGCCTTGTCATAAATAGATTTAATTTGTTTGCATCAGATTCCAGAGGACTGGAATACCATGCTGAGATATTTAAAAGTTGAAACCTGGTATATATTATTGTTTATCAACCACTGAAATTTGCAGCATCTACAGTAAGTCCCTAAAAAAACATGTTTTTATTTTAAAATAGTTTATTGTGAGCCTTTCCTTGTTACAACAGTCCAATAGGGCCCATAGACCTCTTCAAAGCCAACCTGAGTTGAGAAAAGAATAGCTGTATCATCAGCATTAAAAAAGCACAGCCAGCTGCATATTATTAAGTGGAAGGGGGCATGGGGAATGCGATGGAATTTTGCTTTGGTTAAGGTGGTGGCAACTGAGTTCACATAAATATTGAGGGTCCAGAATACAATCCTGCTTCATTGGTTAGAAAAAAAAACAAGTTCAGGTGAACAAATCTGTTGATAATTGTTTCAGTTTCTTTGTTTTCTAACTTTGTTCATTCAATCCTGCTTCCAGATTTTTATTTTAAAAAAATTATAAATCAGTGGGAAAATGGCTACATACTTTTGCATCTCTTTCCTGATTTGTCCATCTCTTATACACCATTTTGCCTAATGTGTGCATTTTGTTGTTGCAAATAATGGTCCCTTAGCTTTTTTCTTCAGATGCCTGTTTCTACTTTCTGTTGCATTTTTAGGGTAGCCACTAGTGGGCAGGGCAGAGACAGAGAAGAGTCTCCAAAGTAGTTTACAGGTGAATTAAAGCCAATACAAACATTCTCATTACACAAAAACAGTAATGAAAACTAAATACAAAAAGATCAAAGGCTCTCCTAAAATGGGCTATGCTTGGGCTGCTGCCTAAAATGAACTACGAAGAAACAAGGTGAGTTTCCCTCAGGACAGAATTCTATCCTTCTGGCATATCAGCAGGAAAATCCTTCAGAGCTATCAAGCATCTCAGAAACTGTTCATTTGGAAAAGGAACAGGAAACCTGCATTCTATTTCGTTAGCCTCTGAAGTGCCCTTGATCACACACCAACATCTGACACTTTAATGTCCTGCTGCTTTTCTCTAGACAATTAAAGTTTAGAGGTAAAGATATTTAGAGGTAAAGATAACCTCTAAAAAAGTTACCTATTACTCTATTAATGGAGTACCTCTTAAATGTCCCTTCTCATAATGGAAGAAAAACAGCCTCAGGTTCCATACACTTCTCCTTGCGACAATACCACATCTCTGCCCTGCTCACTGCAAGCCTTGGCTACACAAAGTTCCCCCACTTGTAGAATAAGCAAGTTGGATCATAATAAGCATTGCATATGTAGATGCTCAGAAGGTAACCTCAAAATTCAGTAGATAAATATCTACACTAGGGCTTAATCCATCCTTTCTCAACTGGATTTCTGCAGAATCCTAGGATTCTGAAAGGTTGCTAGGGGTTCTGCAAGAGATTGTGATGGGAAGAAATAAACATAGTTTTTTTTTTAACTTTGCACACTGGCAATGCTAGTGCTCACAGTGGTGGGAATTGTTATACGCCGCAGTTCAGCTGCCAGCCTGCAGCTTTGCTGTTGTGCAAAGACTGAATTGTATTGTGAAGTGAACTGAATTGTGAAGTGTTTGTATTTTTTACAATTTTTTATGCAGGGATTCCCTGAATATTATTTCAAGGGTTCCTCCAGGGTAATAAGGTTGAGAAAGACTGGCTTAACCATTGGCCACTCTGGCCATATTGCATAAAAGGAAAAACCATCAAACCCCCCCCCCCCCTTGCCCCCTAATACTTCCTATTCTTAGTCTTTGGCATTAAGCAGGAATCTTCAGACAAACTGTAGAACATTGTGATAGTCTCCAAGAAGGAAATATATTTTTACAATGAATGTTCAAACTGCAGAAACTATCTATGATCACATGTGCATCTGGAGAATATCTGAAATTATGCATACCACATGTCATAGTACAGATCTGTATTTGGACGCTCAACAGATGTATGAGCAATTGTCAGCCTTCTGTTTGATTGACCGTGTCTCTGTATTTTGGACATTCACTCTAACATGTTACCATGATAATTCAAAACATTTATGATTTATGTTTGTTTTCTCTCTTTCCTATTTATAAACACCCATGTGAAAGTAGTGTTTATGGCCAGAAGGGCTGCTGTTGGATAGTACTTGAAATATCGAGGAAAGAAAGAAAACGAATAAGGAGATGTGGATTCAAATGATGGCTTTACCATGCACCACTGCATATGTTACTGTACATCCTCTATTCACATATGCATTTGTACAGAATGTAAGAATAAAGGATTTTTTTCACAATATGCCATGTACATGTAAGATTTATACACTATCTTTCAGCAGAGTGAGGAAAAAACAAAAATGGGGAGTAATTAGCTCAAACTACTGTATATTAAAAGGTATCCAATTTAATCCTTTAACACTTGTGCTTTTCTAAGAGTTCTGATATAAAGATGGGTAAGTGAGCATTCATCAAATAAGGAGTAGAAACATGATAGAATGCCAGGACATAAATTGCTGCAGGTCGAAGGAAAACTCAATGTTGGTGAAAATGGAAACAGGAAATAAAGAATAAGTTGTTACAACATATAAATCGTCAAGCCTGTTTGGGCACTCTAGAGAACAATGTTGTACAGAAAGAGCCAACACGAATATATATGCAATTTGATTCTTGTACAACAGGTTCTGGAAGTGATCATGGGAAGACTGAATGGAGGCTTAACTGTTATTAGGGATCTTGGAGCCACAATAATTATATAAAAATAGATTTAATTAAAGATGACTGAATGGTTGTACTTGGCTTGAGATCTTAGATAGTGTTTCCTGAATGCTCTAAATTCTCAGCTTGACCACTACAACCATAGGCCTCAAACTAGCAACTTATGTAGGATGCTGCTTCCTACCAGGCATTAAAATGTTTGGCAGCTGAAACCAAACCACATATGAAATCAAGCATTTGGACTGAGGTGATGCTTTACCAGAGGATTTTTACTCAAAGAAGCCAATGAAGTAGTTCAAAAAAAGAAATGACTAGAAGACTAGAAAGAGTGCTGTGCAAGGAACGTGAGGAATGGTGTGGGAGACCAAAGGAAGCCTGATTCAGCCTTGGAACTGAGCTGGTATCCATAAAGAACATATAGGGCTAAAATAGCTGTGCTCAAGATGGAATAAAACATAGGGATTAATAGTTTTGCCTTAGACTATGAAGATAAACTGCAGGTTCCTGGCTACTTGACTAAGCTACACATGCTTGACAAAAGCTATTTTATAACAGATAAATTATACTGTTGGTATAAACAGTATAAAAGATACTGCAAGGAGTGCCCATGCGGTACTCCCACCAGTTGATAGATCTTTTAGGTTCAGGATTAAACCACTTTATCTTTCAAGGCTCTAGATTGTCTGATTTAAAGGCACCCATGTAGCTTAGTCAGATGGGTAGTGACTTTGTAGTCAGGAAAACATTTTCATGTATCAGCAATTCTCTGGGAACAGTTCTGTTTTATCTAATCAATGAAGGAAACTTAACTCTATAAATTAATCAAAGAAGAAATCACATGAATAATATGATTTGTCCCTCCCATGGTTGTTAAGGGTGTTATTCTTTCCTAGTAGTCTCTAAGCCTCCAGTTTGGCTGTTCTTTCTGAAACAAAAAGTCTTGAGTCTAAGTGTCATAGAAATTGAGCAAATACAAGGATCAAATACATATGTGAACTCCTCTATAATAAATGAAACGCCGAAGCATCACAGGGATTGTCTCACATTTGTTTGACCATCTCCAGAATATCATGTAGCTTGTCTCAGAAAAATCCATGAAGACTGGATGTGTCTTTACAATGCAGACTCTGTATCTTTATGTCAACCCTTCTGGTTGGTAATGAACCTTGAAACAAGATAAGGAATCCATGAAGATTAGAGACAGGTTTGCTCAGGTTCTCTTTCCATTCTAAGGAAAAACATTTCTTAAAAAAACTGAAAGAGTGAGATTACACACTTGGGCCTTTATCCAAAAGAACTATTTACATGCATGATAAGAAATCATGTACAGCTGAAATTTGCTTTGTAGTTTTTTTACTGCTGCCGCTTATTGCTATTCAGTTTTATTTGCCTTTGCAGTATAGGAAACTGAAAATAAAGTTCTGGTTGCGTATGTGGTTCTTCACTTTGTGGAAATGGCTCCTCCATATTACCACCTCACAGGATATCTCATTCTTGAAGCACTGGGACATTTTGCTGCAACAAAAGCAACTTCTGTGGCATTTTAAAGGCATGAAGCGTATAGTTACATCTTTGTATATTTGTTAGATTTAGAGCTACCACATGAATCTTTGTTGCTTTAGCCCCACAGAAAATATTAGAAAGTACAATATAACCATTTGTATTTTACAAGCATAAAACTCTTAATATTTGTATTATACCTGTTTTTATAATCAAAGGGCTCTACTGAAAGGAAAAATGGGAAGCACATACAAGTGTAAGGCAAACTTGTATGAAGGAAGGGATGGAATTGTAGGAGTTGAAGTTCAACACATCTGGAGGGCAGATAGCTTTTGAAAAACTGGACTTGAGTTTCTTTTAAATAATTATTCCTTGTCCATATAGAATAACAAGCAGGAACTAGACAAAATGCTTTATTCCTCTGACCGTGCAGGAAGAATAGGAAGTAGGTAACCCTGAAGCTTTCATTTAGCTACTTCTTGTATTACATTCTTGCTTTCTTCTAGCTGGCTGGAGAAAGGTCTCATTGATGGAAACTATTATGTTATGACCCTTTTTTCCTGATATTGCAATAATAGGTGAAATTTGCTGACCAAATAATAAAGAAAATAGAAGATGTCCCAATTCATCATGAGTATAAATGAGTATCAGGCCATTAGAACAGAACTACAATCCATGAAATTAACTGTGATTAAAATTATACTTCTATTACAAGCATATTAAGATAATGTGTTTAACAGTGGAATGTCTTTTACTTAAAAGCACCTAGTGTTTTTTAGTTCCGATTTTGAGCCAATAAGGTATATTTGTTTTGGGCCTCACCAACTGAAAATATTTCTATCTGACATTATGATGGGAAACCTTTGAACAGCAAATGTTTAATGCCAGTAGGTCAGTTTCTCATGGAATAAACTTTGCTTAACCAAACATACTCCTACTTGTATCAGCTTAAAGCCTTTGCACACATGAATGAAAGCATGAAGGAAGTTAACTCTTACCTACTTGAATCCTTTCTAAAAGCACTGCAAAGCAAATAAACAAATGGAAACAAAAGTATTTTACTTATTGGTTCACTCAAATACTATAGGTACTTTCCTGAGGAGCAATCTCTTATCCTCTGAAAAAGATCTAAAACCTGTATGAAATAACTCACAAGCATACACAAAAAATCCTGTAGTAAGCCATGCAGTAGAGGGGCATGGTGGCTCAGCGGGGAAGACCCCAAGCTTGTCGATCGGAAGATCGCAAGTTCGGAGGTTCGAATCCCTAGCGTGTGGAGCTCCCGCACTAGCTCCAGCTCTTGCCAACCTAGCAATTCGAAAGTATGCAAATGCAAGTAGATTAATAGGTACCACTTTGGTGGGTAGGTAACAGCATTCCGCACTTCATGCGGCCACATGACCGTGGAAGCGTCTTCGGACAACGCTGGCTCTTCGGCTAACAAACGGAGATGAACACCGGCCCCTAGAGTCGGACACGACTGCACAAATGTGCGGGGGTACCTTTACCTTTTTAAGCCATGCAGTATTTAATGACAAGAGAGAACATTAGCACTTATATACTCTGTACACAAAGGGTCCCAAATGCAAAATCTGCTATGAGATCGCAGGAACAGTGCTCAGAAAACATTAGCTTGGCACCTTGGAGAGCTTCTTCCAGCTGAAAAAAGACAATGCTGACCAAATGGATTTATGCTTTTGACTCTTACGTTCTGCAGCAAACCCAGAGTAGTAGTACCATTTTCAAACTGAACAGGAGAAAAAAAGCGAACACTGTAGGCAGCAGCTATTGAGGCAGGAGGAGCGGTTATGTACCACCACCATGGTCTGGTATATTCAAGACAACTGGCGGGTCCTACTTCGGCAGCCACTGAAGCAAGATACGTGCCATCTTGTCCCCTGCCCTAAATAACAATGTATCTTGGGCTAACCAGTTTAGACTGCTTCACGGAAGTTTGTGAGAAAAAAAGTAATGGTGATTATTTATGTATGCCACTTTATCTCCTTTCAGGAACCACAAGATATTATTTTTTAAAAAATCGTATCAAAAACTGCAAAGCAAAAAGTGTTCTCCTAGTGAACAAAACAGATGAAAAGACATTCAAAATGAAATATGCTTAAATTTGCATAACAGCACAATGGTATACTTTTGTCATCTTTTTTTTAAACTGCACCACCTCAGGTACACTGGCAGTCTGTGCAAATAAAGGTGAGTTTGCTGGAATAACTAAAGTCCATTATTGCAGTTTCTGAGCAATGCAAAGGGTCAGAAACTCTGAACTTGCTCGGGTGGGTATGTCTATGAAGGTTGCTCGGGTGGGAGTTGGGGATGAGTGAGTCAGGAAGACACTTTTGAAAATCATGCTTTTTTTCTGTCTGGGTTCTTGATAAATTGGAGTGAACATCTGTATTGGGTAATATCTATCTCAAGATAGGTTAATGTTTAGCCAGGAATTCTGTGTTATGTTCTTCCTGCCCTGCCTAGATATTTCAGCATATTATGGATTGCTTATTGAGTTCATGGGAGAATCCACAATATCACATGCAAGCTCTGTAACAAGGGTGGACAACCTGTGGTCCCAGGAGTGCACCCCCCTCCCCCCAATTCCTTTTTGTGGTCCTTACAGTGACCATATGTTCTTGGGGGGGGGAAATGAAAACAGGGACAAATCTGAAAGAGGTTCATAAGGATTTTTTTAAAAAGCAATTATGTTTATAACTTTGTTTTACAAAGGAAAATTCAAGAGCAAAACCAAGAAAATAAATAGATAAATAAATTTAAAAGACAGCTTTCTGAAATAAAGGACAGTCCTTTATAAAGGACATATGGTCACTCTACTCATGGAGGACCTTCTAACTATGACCGCTGAAAATAAGCACAATTTCCTGTCACTTTGAGTTGGAAATGACATGGAAAATGTAGCAGAAGCTGTAAAATACACGCATGACTGTAAAAGAAAACAAAGAACCCTTCTTCAAATTCCCAACCCAAACCCTGCCACGCTCACATATGTGATGTGATTCCACCTGCTTTGTAGCCTCAGCATCTCCTAACATATTAGGCGTGGCCCTTGGTAAGTAACCAGCAAGTTGTCCATCTCTACTCCCATTACATCCAAGCATAATTCATAGACATAGCCTGCCTCAAAAAAAAAAAAAAAAAAAAAGCAGTGATGGGTTGGAAAACAAATATAATTCTCCAAATGTCTAAAAATCATCAGACCCCATATTGTGTTCTCCATCTTTCCCTTTGAGAAAATCTGGCACAAGATATTTACTCAAAACAAGATGGCAAAGTATTTCAGGGTTGTTTTATGTCTTTTCTTTTGGTTGGCCTCAGATGCTGTCAGTGTCCTGCTGTCCCATCCTTTTACAGATTTCTATCTGATTTTCTGCTTCCTAGGCTGCATATAAACCTGATTTTTTTTTTAAAAAAAACCACCCTCTGAATATATTTTTAAATGCTTTGATGAGAACAGAGAGCACTGCCAAAGCAAAATTATACAAGTGAAGGAAACGGGGGGGGGGGGGGGGGAGAGCAGAAAGATTTGTTCTGTAAGTTCAGTAACAAAACCTTCTTTGACAGGACTGAAGCATGTAAATTTTGTGTGAGTGTAGTTTAGAAAAGTTTAATGCAAAACACATTCAGAAATATTTGCAGATTAAATAAAATAACCTTATCTCAAATTAGGACTCCTATTTGAAATGCGAAAGCATGAATGGCCATTTCCATTAATTGTTAGTACAGCAGATAAAAGGGGGATTTCTTAAGCAGCTCAAACTACAGAATATTAAAAAATAATTTTAAACTACGTATTTCACTTTGAGCAGGGTAACTGTCATTTTAACTTATGTAACTTAAGCAATCTCTGCAAATAGTATAGACACAGAAAGGATATACAAGTAGGTCTCGATTAGTGCAGTTAATGAATCCCATTAAATGGTTGTATTATTCAAATTTGCACTATTCAAAGTGATATTTCTATGGAAAATATAAAATAATTGGTTTCAACTTGATGGAAATATGCAATGAAAAACTTTAGACATAATTTTTATATGTATATTAATTAAACATTACAGAAAAGGATAAAAAGAATATACTTATAATTTAAATATATGGTTAACAAAATCACAAAGTAGTTATAGAAAGCAAAATAAAAACAAAAAAATTCTACTGTAGATCCAGGCATTCCAACATTTCAACCTATTTTAGCGTTGCTATGAGCACATTCATGTCATTCAATTACATCAATTTTTTGCTCCAATGTAATAATGAGCCTCTTCTTTTTTGTACTGTTTTCCTCTGATGGAATCTTCCTTTTCTCCATTTTGCACACACGAAGGTTAGCAGCGTCTCAAACCTGAACTGCAACTGCGTTAGCCTCAATTGTGCATGTGCTAGCCTCGCGTTAACTGAATTTTGAGTTGCATGAAACGCGACCTGGTATCCATTGACAATTCGCACTAAATCGAGTATCGCATTATTCAAACTTGGACTAATCACGATCTCCCTGTAAACCAATCTCCACTTAGTCAATTCAGCTTTCCTGTCCTGGTCCTCCCTCCCTGCTCTACTGCTTGCAGCCACTAGGCTCATATAAAATCTGCTCAGGAGGGATGGCCAAATCTCTGGAACATGTTTGGAGGGCAGGGAAAAGAAGGGAATCACCCCACTCCCAATGCTGCTGACAATAGGCTAAAATTATTTGCTGTGTAACATTTCTTCAGAAAGCTATTACTCTGTATGCAAACAACAATTTTTCTCTCCAGCCAACCTCAGCAGTATATTCTTTTTCAAAACACCTTAAGAGAATCGAACAGTCTTTTGCATGTTTTCTCAAAAGTGACTCTAACTCAGTGTTTCTCAACCTTGGCAACTTTAAGAGATGTGGACTTCAACTCCCAGAATTCCCCAGCCAGCAAGGTTGGGGTCCATCCCTTTTAAAGTTGCCAAGGTTGAAAAACACTGATCTAACTGAATGTTGTAGGATGTACTCCTAGTTTAGGTTACTAAAGGTTGGTTACTTGGTTACTTACTCCTCTGCCTTACTCCTCTGCCTCAAGGTTGACTTCCAGATATACTAAACTTGCACATCACCCGTTGCTTTTACACACAAAAATATAATGGACACTATCAGCCAAGGAGCTCCCCCCACCCCACTGATCATTCCTGTCACTTCCTCATGTATATGCTACTGTACTCAGACTACACAGGACAAAAAACCCAACAAAATAGAGCTATCAAAATAAAATGTTTATTCACCAGAGCAAAGCTCTCAGCTTAGCACTTTGTTATATCTGTCATATATAAAAAGTGATGCATCTTTATCATCAAACTACTCAATCTGGCTTTAGCAGCCCAATTACATTATGTGACTGACCAAGGGTTTTCTGCATGCTAAGCTGGCATTCCCCCCTCCCCTCTTTGCTTTTGTTAGGCACTAAGTAACAGTCTTTGGTTTCTATGGTTGACCAACGGTTTCCTTTGCCCATCATATCTACAATTGTGACAAAGTCTGGCACGATTGGAAGCCTGAAGGAAAACCACAACTGAATGGCATGCCATTCACTTCCACACCCCTCTCAACCACAGACAGATACAGTTACTGGGTTTGACTAACGGTTATCAATCTGCTGAACTGTAAGCCCTTGGGAAGATAACCAGCCAGAAAAACAGAAGGAAGAAGCAAGTTAATTTGAACCATTAAAAAGGGTATATAATGAAATGAGCTTGTTAACCCCCTGGAACTTTTAAAGTGTTTTCCATTTAATTTTTTTCAGCTTTAAATTGGTCACTCGGGGAAATTCCACTCATTTTGATTCTTTATGATACAGTAATATTTCCCAAACCAGGTATGAAATGGGTAACCCACACAACGTGAACATGTATCTTTAATAATCTACATACTGCACATCCATTTTTAGAAACCCGATTAAAGTATTTAGACTCACACATAACAAAGGTGCTGAGGGGAAACATGGCTAATATTGCCTGCAAAAAATCATAACTACTGTACATTACAGTAATCACAATCTTACTGTCAATCTCACTGTTTGAGTCATATTATTCAATTAAATAAGAATGCAAAATTTCCCTCCCATTTCTCAACAAAACAAATCTGATCTGCAAGTCTGATGGAAGAACAAGAACAGATCAAAAAAGAAAATAATAAAGTAAAAAGAAAGAAAAACAGTAAAACTTGTAATTATAACCTAGTCCTGAAGATGGTTATATATGGAAATAGAGGTGGCTTCAAACAAATAGATGAGCAAAGTCTCTATGAGATTATTTATCTTAGAGTGTTGACCACTGCAGGGAAGCACCCTAGCCATATGACAAGATTGCTGTTCACTATCTATTGGTTCCACATTTCCTGAGGTAGTGAAATACAATCCCACCATGTGTTGTGTCAAAATATTTGCATGAAAAGTCAGGGAGGACAAAGAAGTGCCAACCCCATCCCACTATGGGGTAATTATATCATCATATAAGGTTTCTGCTGAAGCCAGCTGCTCTTTCGTCCTAGTACTTTCTTTGCAACAAACTCCAAATTAAACCAACTCTGGCTTAGCATGTAATTTTATGTAATAAAGCATAAAAGGGAATGATTTCTGGACCTGAATATAAGAACATATTGTCCCAGTTTGTATTTTTTAATGAAAACTTACAGTATGTATAATAGAAAAGTAGAAATAACTGGGCATCCACTCTTTTTTATATTAATTTAAAATCAAATGTGGTAATTTAAAGTTCTAAACCAGTGTTCTAAACAAATATATTCCTAATAGCTATATGTCTTATTTTGTTGCCACGGATCCAAATACATCTGCAGCTATGTTGAAGTTCGCCCTATTAATCTCCCTGAACATTTTATATGAGGAGATTCTCCTTTTCCTCATCCCATTAGGAAACATCTAGATAGCACTTTATCTTCTCTTTAAGCCTTTCTGTCTTTTATAGGCATAGAGATATACTAGAAACTGAAGATCTAGTCCTGGACAAGCTTTTAATTCAACTCTAGACAGGTGGCCAGTCTACTAGATTATCTTTTTCAGTTCTGTTTCCGAGTCCTGAATTTCTACCATAAGTCTGAATAAATGCAGGCCTATAATTTAACCCAGCGACCTCTCTATGTAACAGAATAACAATGACAGATTGAATCATATTTGACTGCCAGACAAAAAGGCAAGGCATACTAATTTGCAGAAAAGCAATATTTTTGGCAGAGTCTTAAGTCTTTGCCCCAGGGTGCACAAACAGAGCTGAAAGAAAAGAATTTTAGATTCAAAAATATAATACGAATGTGAAAGAAAATCAGCATTCTGTGTATTTTGTGGGAGAAACATTTTGTCCATATTTGAGAATGATTCAATGGTTTTGTTCACACAACGTACTAACCTGATTTTTGAGTTAGCCCATTTTGAGGCTGAACACAAAAGACAAAACTTTGCTAAGTCATTGTGCATTTCATCTGCCAATAAATCTGAAGGCACCTTAGATCCAAACCGGGGTCTCCCCGGTTTGATGTTTATTTATTTATTTAATTAATTTTTATCCTGTCTTTATTATTTTTATAAATAACTCAAGGCGGTGAACATACCTAACACTCCTTCTTCCTCCTCTTTTCCCCACAACAACCCTGTGAGGTGGCCCAAGGTCACCCAGCCGGCTTTCATGCCTAAGGCGGGACTAGAACTCACAGACTCCTGGTTTCTAGCCCAGCACCTTAACCACTAGACCAAACTGGCTCTTGATGTTACCATCTGCATATTCCAAATGATGAGTTGTCCATATGTGGAGCTTACAGCGAACTTCCTGTACTCTATAAAGTAGCAAGGGGCTCTGAAAGAAGTGTGCATGCTTGCTGCCACAAAGCTCTTTCTCTTGTTCGTTCAATCATGTTGTCAGCAAAAGTGTCTGAAAGTGTGAAAGATGGGCTGTGTGTGTCATGACTGAGCCCTGGCTGTCAAGGCTACATGCTCCTGGCAGAGCCCACTCCATTATTTCACAGAGGGCAAGAGGTTCCTTGCAAGCACCACCTACCTGCACCATTCTCTATACTCTGGTGGCCACTACTACACCAGCTGCGGGGGACTCTGTGTTCCTTTCCTTCTCCTTCATTCTTCCTATCCACTAATCTTCTGCACTACTGTCATTTTGTCACAAACCCAACCCCTGAGAAGTTGACAGTTAATGCTGTAAAATTTAACCATGATTTAAATTAAGATTTAACCATACTAACCAAGATTTAAAGAAACAAACACAGCCACTCTCTGCAAATTCAGCCATCAGGTCTTTAAATAACCTAGTGACTCCACTGACCTACGCCTTAGAATTCTGTGTGAACACACCACACCCAGTAAATTGTACTGGTTCAGAACATAGAAATTTAGAAACTAAAGGAGGAACCCAGCATAGTGAATAATTAATTAGTATAGATCCTTAAGCCAGAAATGCCTGTTCAGACCTAGCATGAGTTTCAAACATTGTAACATTTCACAGGCAGACAGGATAAGACATTTAGAAGAGGAGTCAGGCATAAATATCAGCTGCTTGACTTGTTTAATGAACACAATGTCAATAGAGTCAGTGCTTGGTCAACACACTGGAATTATTTTCTCTAGATTCCCAATTTGGAATCTAGCTTGACACTGTTCCGCCCCTCACTGACTCTGAGCCTTTTCCTCTTCTAATCTTGATTCATATTAAGATTCCCTTTGCTTAATTCCCATTCCTCCTCCTAGACTTTCTTTTTGGGAGCAGACTGCCTGAGATTCATTGATTCAACATACACCATCTGTCAAAACCTTTGCTGAGGGCCAAGTAAACTATGTCTACATCATTCCCCAAATCTACTCTGCTAGTAACTCCATCAAAGGAGATAAAGTAGTATCTTTATAGGGCCACAGACCCAGACAACATAAAAATGCAACATAACCCATGTGATAAAATGTCCTGTGATTATGCCACATTATTCTGGTTCAATTTGTTAGCAACAAACTCATGCTGGCTCCTGTTAACTGTAGCATTCCTATCGAAGTGTTCACAAATATGCCACTTGATAACGTGTTTGAAGACCTTGTCCAGTACAGATGTCAAGCTGATTGGCCTGTAGTTTCCCAAGTCCTCACTCTTCCCCATTTTGAAGATGGGGATGACATTTGCTTTATTCCAGTCTTCTAGAATCTTACAAGTCCTCCAAGTGTTCTCAAAAATTACTGAGTTGTTCTGCAATAACCACTAGTTCCGTCAGTACCCTGTGACATAATCCATCTGGTCCTGGAGACATGTATTTATTTAAATCATCGAAGTTCTCTCTTATCATCTCCTTGTCTATCCTATGCTGCAGTTCCCTCCTCCTCCAGTGGCATAACCATGATCAGCTAGGGGTCCACCTCCATTTTAAGAATAAAGAAATATTAAGAGTAAGCCATCATGAAAATTAAATTAAACTAAAAATTCCTAATAAAAATATTTAATGCACATTATTTTGCTATTAAAACAATATGTCAAATAGTTGTAGAATGATAATGTATGGAAACCACTGGTAATTACTTAAGTTTGTATTACTTAAACCACTTCGTCTATATACACTAATCTAATTCTGTAAAAGAAATCCACCATGGATTTCAATAGGAAACCATTTCAGAATCCCGTACTGTGAACATAAAAATATGTCTCTCCAAGATAATATATTTCAGAAAGCATATCCAAAAAGCTCCTTATGAATCTTTCAGTAAACTAGGTGTATATATTTTAACAGAAGCACTGTTAGAACAGAAAGAAAACTTACAAAATAATTGTCAGAGACTCAATTTCAGGTTTGATGGATTTCTAGTGAATCATCTGAAACTTATAGAGGGTAGCAGAGAGCAGAAGAGATGGGCAACTGCAGCTAGCCAATATTAAAATCTTCTGACAACTCCAATATTTTGGTATCATGATGGAATATTACTTTGGAATATCCTTCCTAAAAGCTTTACAATCTTTTCAATGCCAGGTTCAGACATTTTTATTTCCCCAGCTTCTCCAAGGTGTACATCCTCCAGCCTGCCTTGACGTTTTTATTTGCTGTTGTATCATGATTATAGAATCTCAGCATTGTATTGCTTTAAATAATGTTATTACTATATTATTACGCCACCCTAAATTCTGGTCTGATGAAGACATTTTTAAGTAAATTAATCAATGAGCAAAATAACAGTTCATGTAGCTACAGCTTCAGCTATTTTTTCTCCAAATAAGGATTTAAATTAGTGCTTACTTGCGACGGAACATTTCTGCAAATATACAACCTACACTCCAAAGATCAACTGGTGTTGCATAACTGGATTGAAGCAGAACTTCAGGAGCTCTGTACCACAGAGTAACAACCTGCAAAACAAAGGGTAAAGCATTAGGAATATGGTTTAATTACAGAAATTCCCAAGAAGCAGGAAAATATCTCTTTTGTTTCCCAACATAAGTTCCTGTATTTCTAGACTGCAAGTTTTGAAGGAGGATCTTTGTGGAATGTATCTACATAATAATTATATTATTAATCAGTTGTTTGATTTTTAGATTTTGTTTTATATTGCAAGTAAGAAGGAAACATTTTAGTTCTCAAGATGGACAAATGTCATTCAATAGTTATAAATGAAAAACATTAGAAATGCTTCCAAGTAAAGGATTTAAAGGCTATTAAATGAAAAGTATTGGACAGCAATTATTCTGTTTCATCTTCATGTATTTCTTTACATTAAGAAATACATAGAGGAAATAGTAAAATTCAGTGTTTAAGGACTGCACAATAAATCTTTCATCTGGAAGCACCACAGGAAATACAGTCTGTGACAGTTTTTCTGAGATGCACACACTGATAAAAGTTTGAAGAAGTTACGAATGAGAAGGGAAAAATACAATTGCATAGTTGTTAAAGAGTTATACTGTTGAATTTAGAAATATTTTCCTAAATACATTACTTTTAATTAAAGTAATGGCATCAATCTCCTGGGAAAAATGCATTCCTCAATTTAGAGGTTATCTGAAATTAGATTAAAACATGCAAAACATATATAAAAATAGACATGAAGTAATAAATAAAGGAAACACAAGGATATTATTTAGTCAAATGGTCAGATTGGCTTAAAAATTTTCAGTACTTTGGTCTCATCATATCTGTTTTAGTAACAATTCAGTAATTTTAAGACAGAAAAAAAGAGACACTGCTAAATGTATGGCATAAGTGAAGACCTGTAAACACAAACAGGATAACTTACTGTAGTTGATAGGTATTAATCAGTATTTAGTATTTACGCTTGCTGAAATGGCTGCTGAATGTAGAAGGCTGTTTGAAAAACCTGAATATACTAATTCTCTAGGCCAAATACACAGCAAGCATGAACAGATTTAGCTTTTGTCATGTGTTTGAAGTGGTGAGGAAAAAAATAGGAAAATGGAGTTTATTTAAAATGAACAACAAGCAGACATTAAGCCTCTGCTGAAAACAGCCATCTTAAGAAAACTCTTCAACAGCTGCTCCAGAGGGGGCATTTCCACTCAGTTTCTTAATCACCTTCACTTCTGCTGGCCTTAGAATGCTGAGATCTCCCACAAGGCAACCTGTGCTCCCTCCAACTGGAAGCAACAGGAGAATGCAAAAAATCAGTGTTCTGCCATCATATAAAGCAGAGCTTTCCAAACTGTGTGTCACGACACAAAAGTGTGTCGCCACACACAATCTGGTGTGTCGCCACACAACCCGGAAGCACTGATCATCACCAGCGCTTCCGGGTTTTCCCGCGGCGACACACCAAGTGCAGCGCGCAAAACCCGAAAGCGCAGCAGTGCTTCCGGGTTTTTGCGCGCTGCTGCACTTCCGGGTTTTCCCGCAGCAACACACCAACGCCGGTTGGTGTGTCGCCACGGGAAAAACTTTGGAAAGCCCTGATATAAAGGAAGACAGAATACATTGCTAGACCCATCCACCAATCTAGGTTTTTAGTTTCTGTTGAGTCCATTTACCTTGCTGTTTCAGGAGGAAGGAAGGAAGGAAGGAAGGAAGGAAGGAAGGAAGGAAGGAAGGAAGGAAGGAAGGAAGGACAATCTGACAGCTTGAAATGAGGCGAAGCTTTCTAGCTGCAAAGCCAGCTTTCCTATTGCATATAAAAACCTTCTGCAAACTGCGATGGTGAACTGCAACAATGTGCTTTTCTCAACAGATGTAAACATGGCTGCTTATTTCTGCAGTTGCTGGAGGGGGAAACTAATTCTAATATCTACAGAAATAGTGATTTCTGGATACTCAAGCTCTGGAAGAAGGAAGGAGGGAAAGAGTAATGGTTGCCTTGAACTGAGGAGTCAGGGGAGGGACTGGGGAAAGAGAAAATGGCCTACATGTAAGGTGTGTGGAGCTGCCGCACTGCAAAAAAGGAAAAAAAGCTTTGCTCTGGTTTTAAACAAACTAGCCCAGAACAAGAAATAAGTTGACTCAGTTCCCCAAGCCAGCTGACATCATGCGATCTGGAGCAGTGTCTGAACATGACAAAGCTCACATGTGAAGATGTCTGAGATTCTATCCACGCTACGGTTGCAGTTGGACGGAAAGCCCCAACCGATAAAACTTCAGTTTTCAGCCAGTGAAAAGTGAGAAGTAGGCACCAGTCGCTGTTTTTTTCCTTCCCTATACAGAGATTCATGACCCTTGCATCTACAGGTGCAGTTGCTCAGAACAATAAAAACCTCAAAAGAAAGGACTGAATGCAACAAATAACCAGGAGAGAAACTGATTTCTGAAGTGCCTAAATTTATGAAGGCCGAACGCATTTTGGAAACCACTACAGAATATTTTGCTAGGTGAAATACTGAAAACCTCTTTCTCTTGAAAGACAGTTACATTGTGCTTTTTTCCTTCTAGCTTAATGAAAATTAAATTTCTTTTTAGAAATTCAGGAAAAGATACAACTTCGCTGTTTCTAAGACTGTTCAAACTCTATGCCTTTATGTACATCATCTAGAAGATCTATGTTTGCCACAACATAATTCACACTAAACTGTTCAATATTCCATATCCATTCACATAAATCATGGCTTGCTGCAGATAATAGCTAATACCACTCACAGAAATATTCTCTTCGATTGGTACCATTCAGTTTTGTTTTTTTCAATCTCTTAACATCTGAGGTAATAATTTTTTTATTACATTTTTGCAATATGTAGGGAACATTTCAGCAATTTATAAACTGGTATAAAACAGGAAGGGAGAAGTTATGTGATTTGTCTCCTGTGATGCCACTAGGTTCTCCTGATATTTATATTAGCATATTCTGCAATATCCTCCATCTGGTGCCCTCCAGAGATGTTGGATTTCAACTACCAGAATCCCCAGACAAGGCCAGTGTTGTGGAGAACATTCTTTACTGCAAATGCTATGCTTAGTAGGGAGGGGAAATGATATTTTCACAGCACAAAATGATGCATTTTAAATGCTGAGAAAATATTCTTCCCCAAAACATAAGTGTTATTTTAAGAAAAAAGAACTGTATTCCCAAGAAAACTGATTGAAGAAAGCATCACATGGAGGAAAGGTCTTAGAAAAATCTTTTATAAAGAATGGTTTAGGTAAAACTGCACATTGATTAAGAGATCTATACAAATTAGCCTTCTGGCTAGGGATGTTAGGGGTTGTATTCAGAGGGCACCAAACTGAGGAAGGCCGATCGTCTGTAATGAATGCAATTGTCTCAGTATGTGTAATACATGTGTTTGATGTTCAAGGTGAGGAAAACGTGTCCGCTTGCATTCAAGGAACTTGACTGCAAAGAATAACCACAGATAAATGTTCTTGCTACTAAGAATGTTCTCTTTGGAAAAAAACCCCAACGATGCAATGAATCTGCATGATTCATTAAGAACATTTCCCTCTGTCTCATCCCTTTTTCACCAAGAAACCAAACAAATATTTATGGACATTCCATTCAGTTACAGAGAAGCAGAAACGAAAAATATGCTGAAGACAGGATATGGTGAATTTAACAACTATCATAGAACTTCCTCTTCTGAATTGTTTTTATTACTATATTTTACTTCTGTGAAACATTTTGATAAAGGAAAGGCTTCATCTCCCCCCTCCCAATAACACAGGGACAAGCTGAAGCAATGACAGACCTGATGCCTCCTTAACGACAAGAACTGGATTGAAAGGGGGCAAGCTGGTGCCCATGGTGATTAACATGATATTTTTTATGAAGATCTGCCCAGACATGAACTCCTGTTGAATATAATAGAGTTTATTTCTTTGTAAATATTTAGAACTGCAGTCTAAAAGTGCAAACTCACTTTGATGGAATCAGTAGAAGTCATCCTACTAGCAATCAGTCATTCTTGGTTCTGCCTTCCTTATGGAGTGAAAACTACTCTAACATAAACCCACATATATTGGCTTTGCTATTGCTTGAGACAAAAGGATTCCACTTCTTGATGAGATTACAGCCGGAGAGAAAGAAAGATAAAATAGAGATAATTTTATGTAAGTATGCTCCTACCAGCATGGCAGTTGACATTTGCTATTCAAATTAGCATTATCTACAGCTACTTCATTTATTACAAAAATGGCTATTCAAATATCTGTATCTGATACTGGAACTAACAGAGATACATGAAAATGGTGACAAAAAATCTTATTATCAGGGATAACAGTCCAATTTGTGCTAATGGACCTAACTTATCTTGTTGGGCTGATTTTGAAACAAATGAACAATGCAAACAGTAATTCAAAGAACAGAGGAAGAGATTCTTCTTTGGTTTTAATTACTTGCTTCATTGATGCCATTTGTTTACACTGCATCTATATTCCCATTAAAACAGCCAATATTGTTAAACTAAGTACAACCAGAATGGAAACTGAGTCTTCTTTTGACCTTTAAGGATGGTGGTGCATTCAACTGTTTAGCTGATATGCTTCAGGCTCTTTAAAGAATGATTTCATTTATAAAGATTTTCATAACATTTTCTCATATGCTGTACTATTTATCCCTGTGCTGAGCTTGCAATGTGTTTACAGGTAGTCCTCACTTAATGACCATTCGTTCAGCAACCGTTAGAAGTTACGATGGCACTGAATTAATGGACGTTACGACTGGTGCTCGAAGTTACAGCTGTTGCAGCACCCCCCATGGTCACGTGATCAAAATTCAGGTGCTTGGCAGCCCAACTGCATTTACGACCGCTGCATGTGCTTCAACTCCCCCACCGCACCCAGCTGACCTTTGCCATCTTCTTCCTCCTCCTGCTGACAAGGCGTGCCTGGCCAAGCTACCTGCTGGCCTTTCATGACGCCTTGCAAGGCCTCATGAAGAGCCAGCAGCTGCCTCGGCGGAAATACATGTTGTCAGCAGTGGGAGGAGGAAGATGGTGAAGGTCAGCTGGGAGTGGCGGGTGGCAGCAGGGATAGGCGGCAGGGTAGCCAAAAGGGCAGAGATGGGGGGGAGACAGGCGGGTGGGGGGAGATGAAGCGAAGGTGAGTGCAGCAGGGCGGCGGGGCTTGCCAGACCTGGCTGGGGAGGAGGCAGTGGGACAGAGCTGGCAGTTTGCACAGGGCAGGAGAAGCATGATGTCCTCACCTAATGACTACAATCAGGACTACTGGAACTGCTGTTGCTAAGTGGTGCGGTCATGTGGTGTTTCACCTAATGACTACTTCACTTAGCAACAGAAATTCTGGTCCCAGTTAGGGTTGTTAAGCAAAGATTACCTGTAGCACGATCTTCTATATAAAGAATTCTCTTTTAAGTGGATGGTACTTCTTGATGATAAAGGGTTAGGGGAAAAACGGTTCTGTTTGCTTTACTCAGAGAACTCAAGACAGAAGGAGAAGTATCTTGACATCCCTTTTGAGTCCAAATGTATAATAGAGATAATTTTATTATTTATTTATTAATTAAATTTATACACCACCCATCTCACTATAAAAGTGACTCTGGGCAGCTTACAGATAAAAAGTCATAAAACACCAATATAAAAATACAAAAATACAAAAGATAGAAAAAGGAAAACTGAAAGGCAGAGAGAGCGTCTTCAAACCACCAACCACCCGCAGGGCTGCCTATCACTCCTGGATCTTCAAGCTAGTTGGCAGAGCCAGGTCTTGACGCTCTTCCTGAAGGCAGGTATAAGGATGTTGAGGGAGAGCCTCCTATGTTCCTGCAATATTCCTGCAACTGAATGCCTATATATATGAATGAATGAATGAATGAATGAATGAATGAATGAATGAATGAATGAATGAATGAATGAATATGACTGGGTTTGGGTAAAAACATAGTGGGGAAGTTGAGGAGGAAAAAGCCTCCTATGTTCCTGCAATATTCCTGCAACTGAATGCCTATATATATGAATGAATGAATGAATGAATGAATGAATGAATGAATGAATATGACTGGGTTTGGGTAAAAACATAGTGGGGAAGTTGAGGAGGAAAAAGATTATCTCTAACCATACATTTAGACTCAAAAGGGATGTCAAGATACATTTTCATACATAAACTACAAGTTCTATTAAAAAGAAACCAACAGAAGTTAAATTCCTCAATAGGCATTTAAATTCCAGTATTTTCAATACAATTAGCAGTAAGATCATTCACTCCACCACCCCCATGTCCACCTGCCAGGAAAACTGGCTGTCCACAGAGCCTAATGTGTGATTCTAACATGGCTGTGGCCTTGCCTGGGCATGAAGTCTCATCCCTTTCTTTCCCCCTTCTTCAGGCAAAGCAGGGATAATGTGAGTTTTTGGCTTCACCGTAACATGTGTGACAATCTGACAGCAGGTTCTCACAAACTGGAACAAACTAGGTAACTTCCCTGATGCCCTCTTAAACGTGCTTACTAGGAAGAAGTGTCACTGACTTGCTCTGTAAGATTTCATCCCCCCCCCCCCGCTATTTGTTGTTTTAAACAAATTGGATTTTTATCTTACTCTCCATACTGAAGACCATCTTATTTTCTTGACTGCATTATTCAAAAATGTTAAGTATAGCTCTTGTCAACCTAATGGTTATTTACTGTTGTTCTAAAACAAGTTAGAACTATTAACATTTTGTCTAAATTGACCAAAACTTGTCTTTGAATTTACTAACTTTAAGCAATATTCCTAAATGTAAGCTACGTTTTCTCTTTATTAGTTATGTTAAAGCAATCCAACCTTAGGTTATCCTTGGAAAGCAAATTCATTTTATTTATGTTTTTGTTTTTTTCTGAAATCCTTTGAATTTTAAATCAGGGCCAGATTTAGTATATTGGATCTTTCTCCTCAGTAAATTTTGATATGATGGCAATATAATGGCACAAATTACTTCATGATACAGTGCATGAAAATTAACATTTCAAATATATTTCCATCTGCCATAACTATGGAGACTATCAAAATAGTCAGGAAAAAGGAATCAACCAGTTAAATAAAATCATTACAATTATTTAGTATCTGTTGTGCAGTAGTTTTTCATTTCATGTACAATTATTCTTAGGCTACTTTTAGTGTAAAGTGGCATATAAAAATAACATTACAGAACAAAACAGTAAGGTCAAAAAAGTTATGGATCTTCAGGACCTTTAAATCTTTAAAAATAAGTATCTTAAGTGTATCAAACTAAATAACAGAAAAATAAAGAAGGGCTTGTGTACCCATGACTGCATTAATGTGATCTAACATTAAAATCAAAAGTTTGACCATGTTGCTTGAAAGTCCTTTTCCACGTTTTTTTTTGTCAAAAGTCAAATTCTTACAACCAATACATATCAACACTGCTGTAAATCAGATGTAGATTTATCCTTCCAGTGTTATAAATTCTTATGGCCATCCCCTAGGCATGCAGTGTCCTCAATTCCTAATCTCTTAATAGATTCCAAACCCTGGGGATATAGCCAAGATACGCATCCTTGAGGTGATGAGTCTAAAGTAATAACAATCCCGCTGTCATCCCCAAACGTGGCAATTATAGGACAAGCCAGGCAATGTCAATGTTCTAACTCCTGTATTGTCTCTCCAACAGCAAGGCATCTGCAGCCAACCTTTACTAAACATCCTTTGCTGTGGCCAATAAACACAAACAAAAATTGCTGGTATATTAATTTCACTTCAAGATCAAAGGAGACTTAGATGCTCAAAGCAACTTCCTATTGATTTTACAAGAGGAGGACATTCAAACTCATCATTCTACCAGTCTTAGGGGGGAAAATATTGATTTCTTCCAATTTCTTTAAGTAAGAAGATATTGACTGAGGAACTCAGGTGATTCCTACAAAATCTCTATTAGATGTGGAATTTCAGAAACAGCAATAGCATTAGTACCAAATAGTCAAAACACCTAATAGCTTAAGTTGAATAAATTGCCAAGGAGCATGATGGCATACATCAAACTCATTTTAAACTTTAATAATTTTTAACTTCACTAAAATTTAATTGATTCAAAATAATATTATTGTAAGGCATCCAGTTTATCTAAAGAATAGATTTAGCAGCTTTGGGGGTAATCCCATAACATGTGCTTTTTTAACAGAAATAAATAAATATTATAATTATGGCCGAATAATTTCCTTATGTACAGGTATTTCACAGCATTAAATGCATATGTTGAAACTGATCCCTGAACAAACAGAATCTCAAAGTTTGCTGGATTTCTGTGTGGGCAAAAAACAGCTTTTCAGATTGAGCCCAAAAAGGAACTGAATTCTGAAATTCTTCTAGCCAGTATCTGAAGCTAAAACGAATGCTCAGTTATAAACCTGAAAATGTAGAAAGTTATATCCGCCTTTCCCAATAAACATTTATAACTGACACAGTGAAAATCTTTCACGATTACTGGGGAGGTACCATGATCACGAAGAATGTATATAGGAAGGGTTTTCTAAATATAAATCAGGCTTGGAGTTTAAATTCATCTCAGTCACATTATCTCACTCCAGAGGAAGGAAGGAAGGAAGGAAGGAAGGAATTCATATATATATATATATATATATATATATATATATATATATATATATCTATCTATCTATCTATCTATCTATCTATCTCACTGCCCATCTCCTTTATTTATTTATTTTTATATCACCACCTATCTCCCCCAAAGGGGGACTGTGGGCGGTTTACAGTAAAATCATTAACTAAAAACATATAAAACAATATTACAATCTCAGAGACATTGTGAATAAAATAAATAGTATAAAATCCTCTGATGGTCAGAACGTGTTCAATAGGGGGGCTCTATGGCACAAGCCATATTTTAATGTGTTAAAATAAACGATTAACTCAAATTTGTCAATTTAAAAAGCCTCCCAGGAATCTTTAAACAAAAGAATCGAGACAGAACCTAAAAACCAAATTTCAAGCACAACTAACATATTATTAGGAACTAGTAGAAGCAAACCTGATTTTCTCCAATTTATCAAATAAACAGACAAGATACCAAACTCACTGCAAAGAAGGGAATTGATAAGGGAAAGTTATTCCGGGATACCAGAGTTACTACTACAAAGGATCCCTTGCAAGGGAGATGGGCGGGGAATAAATTGAAATAATAAATAAATAAATAAATAAATAAATAAATAAATCCATCCCTGCTTTGTACTTGCTAATCTAATTATTTCCAAGCAACACTGCTAAAGTTCACATTTTAAATCTTCTATAGAGGCATTATAGAGAGTGTATTGACCAACTGTGTTTCCATTTGGTTTGGAAGCTGTAGTGCCTTGGATAGGACGTATGTGCAGAGGGTGGTGAGGGTAGCAGAGAGGATAACTGGGATTTCACTTCCTCTCATTCAGGATATAGCTTATACATGCTGTTTGTCTAGAGCCCAAAATATTGTCAGTGACCCCTCTCACCCTCATTATGGCTTGTTCTCCTTGTTACCCTCTGGGAAAAGGTACCCTCTGCATTTGATGTAGAACAACTAGATTAGGTAATAGTTTTGTCCCCTGGGGTATTGGACTCCTAAATTCCTAATGATCCCTTTTACTTTAGGGAGTACATGCTGTATGTAGGATTGTGATATTTATTAGGGATAATGGTTAGGGGAAGGAAATGGGTAAAGAATATATTATATATTACAGTAATTATTTGTCCGTGAGCCAATTGCAACGAACTTTCATTTTAATGTGCACCTTGGTGCACAGTGGAATGACAATAAAATTCTATTCTATTCTATTCTATTCTATTCTATTCTATTCTATTCTATTCTATTCTATTCTATCTCTACCTCCTCTACCTCTACCTCTACCTCTACCTTACTCTACTCTAAAACAAACACTTCAATCTAGACTCAGAAATCCACAGTGAATTACTGTAGTTGGTAACATGTAACCCAACCAGCAAGGGCATCTGCATGGTGTGTGTGTGTGTCAAAAAGTCAAGATGGAGGCTGTGATCACACAATAGAAACCCTCCTCTTTTTTCATGCATCACATGCATACTTGCATGTAAAAAGAGGGCAGAACTTCAGTTGCATGCTCATGGCCACCATCTTGTCTCTTCCCTGAAGACATCCCTGCCAACCAGCCAGCCTTGCTACGTATACCCTACACCTGTTAAATATTCTAAAATGTCTTTAAATGGAGACCCATATAGCAGAAATTATAGTAGTCCAGCTAATGTGTCATGAATATTTATTTATTTATTTGATTTGATGTCACTCAACTCCAAATGACTCCAGGCAGCTCACATTACGCCAGAGAACATTAAAAAAATGTAATGGGAAACAACAAACAACTATATGAATAATTGATGCTCATTTAGGTTTCCAAGGGGAATACATAACTATTTAAGACCACCTGCAAGTTTCTCTACCCATAGAATCTCCATAATATCTGGATTAAGGCTCAGTTTGTTTACCTTCATTCTTCCCAAAACATGTGTGCCTTGAAAAGAAAAGTTATAAAAAGAAGTTAAACAGAAAACCTATTTCCTTTGATGGGTAAACCAAAACGCTAATCAGAATCTTGTGTTATACTTCTAGGAAGTCTAACTTTCTTAGAATGCTAGTGCAGCTTCAGAGTATTTATAGGTATATCCGTTCTTCCTATATATATGTGGGTGCATATGTAGTTGTTTTTAAATAAAGCCTCATGCATTGAACATGTGTATACAGCTATTATTCCACAGAGCAGGACTCTGCGCACCAGAGGAGCAATCAAACAACACAGTAGACCTAAACACAAGGAACTATTAACTCAGTCAATCAACCAAGCAGCAAACAACAACCCAATCAAGGAACTCCTAAGGGGAGAACAACACCTCCACCAACACAAGCAGGACAAGCCATTGTATATAAACAGAAAGCAAGTCCCACTCCCTTTTCGCACTGAAGATGTTGCCTAGCCTGGCAATGAAACGTCTGCAAGAAAACAACAAGGCTCAGAGAGCACCAAGGACTCCACATTATGCTACAGATTGTTCAAAACTGTCGTTGGAAGAAGTTCACATGTTGCTCCAGGTCTTATGCCCATCCTTGCTTTAGTTGATGCAAAGGATTCACCATGTTAGATCTGTGATCAGATCAAAAGGCAGTTTAGCCATTAACAATAAACTTTATGCCATAAAGGAAGTGTTATTTTTATACAGGTTGGGAAAATAAATTCAGTTACATTTGACAAACAAGAGAGATCTTGATAAAAAGGAAAGACTAATTACTTCAAAATTTATATTCCTTGGGATTGTTACTGAATTTGCTCTTATAACATCATGCTACACAGGGGAGGATAGATTTATATATGAATATATGTCTCAAATTATAGATAATCTACAGGTCCTACCTCAGTGCTTGATTTTAGCCAAATTATGATCCTCCCGTCTAAAAAGTAACTAGATTCACACTATGCACTAAACCATAATGTGGTTTATTTGGCCTTAGCATGTTGCATGAAACCAGCATGCAGCAAACTTCCCTATAATTCAAACCTGGAGAAACAGCTTTTCTGTAACAGCTTCTGTACAATTCTTGTTCTGCTACATCTAGAATTCTAACAGTTCAGCCACTGCTTTTGAAATAAAAGATAGCTCATTCATGTGTGATTGAGAGACTGACTATAATTTTTCTGAAAAGCTCCTTCGTTTCAAAGTTGAACAGTCAAAGATGAATATGAACTGCCAGTGGATGTTCAAGGTAAAAAGTACTTTCATGTTTCTAGTTCTCACATCCGAGGGCACTACATCTAGCTAAAGGACAACAAGATAAGAATGATATTGCTAGTTACTAACAAATACCAGATAAAAGGACTCTTATGCTACCGATTAAGTGACAGCATTCTACACATTCCTCAAAGTCAAGAAAGTTTTGGCTGAGAAAGGCAGCTATGCTACATATGAAGTTCCATGAAACAAATCTATATCTGTTTTTTCAAATTCCATCATAGTGATGAGACCTTCCCCCCCTCCACCTCTTTTGCTATAACAGAAATGATCTTTGGAATCCAGAAATAACTTGTGTGCTTATTGCCGTTTCCATTAAAACGTGTATCCTTGTGTGCTGGCAGGACAGAGAAGTTCTGTAGAAGACTATGGCTGGAAGCCAATGTTTACAATCCCCTTGGTGGGAAATGCAGGGTGAAAGGCTCTTAATGGAGGCCCCGCAAGCCTTTGCTGTTGCCGCCAGTGACCTTCTGCCTCAGTTTCAAAGTAGCTCTCCGGTTAACCCCTTGGAGACTATGGGCACAAGAGACTGAGGAAGGAAATACCTTTCTTTGGAAACCCAGTTGCCCCTTTCCAGGCATAACCTGTCAGATTGTGGCAGAGACGAAACACTGAGCTTACAGTACACTTCAAATCCTCTATCAGGGTCACTGCTAAGAGCCCCCTCTTGCCTCCAAAAGGTCATCCATCTAGATGTAAACATGCTCACTTGGTATGCTGCAAAGCATACAGCTCCTAGCTGGAAACAATGGACTTTAGTTTGCAAGGACCGTGAAGCAGCAAACTGAGTCTGCAGGAGAGAAGGAAGCATCCCATTTAGGAAGAAAACTTTTTCCTGGCTGGCCAATGAGCGATGTTTGAGCTGGGAGCTGGGATTCCTCCTCCTGGCATATTCTCGTCAGAGGAGTCAGACTTGAAATCAAAGACAGGCTGACATCCAGGGGACATGTTCAGTGCACTGTGAACTTAGCTGTGCCTCAAAGATTTTCAGTTTCTCTTCTTTTCAGAGAACCAAACTGTTAGTTTTTGAAGTCCTTTCCAAATATCAAGAAATTTGTATTCAAGACTACATTGTCACATTTTCTATGGCTTTTCCCAAAGGAAGGTTCTTCCACCCAGCTCCAACAACCTCCATGGAAAGCTCCTGTGCCTCAAAAGCTACCTGACAGGCTATCATGTAACAAAGAGTTAGTTATTTAATGATCATGCCAGCTGAAACTACGCTTACAAAATTCACTGCTGTTAAAGATAGATGGACCTGGACCAGAAAATTGTTGCCATCCTTCCTGGCTCCTTCTCCTACCATGCTTTCTCTACAATGATGCTTTATCACACTCCGCATATAATTTAGCTTTTTGCTTTTGTTGTTTATTCGTTCAGTCGCTTCCGACTCTTCGTGACTTCATGGACCAGCCCACGCCAGAGATTCCTGTCGGCCATCGCCATCCCCAGCTCCCCCAAGGTCGAGTCCGTCACCTCCAGAATATCATCCATCCATCTTGCCCTTGTTTTGCCTTCCACTTTCCCTAGCAACAGCATCTTCTCCAGGGTATCCTGCCTTCTCATTATGTGGCCAAAGTACTTCAGTTTTGCCTTTAATATCATTCCCTCAAGTGAGCAGTCTGGCTTTATTTCCTGGAGTATGGACTGGTTTGATCTTCTTGCAGTCCAAGGTACTCTCAGAATTTTCCTCCAACACCACAGTTCAAAAGCATCTATCTTCCTTCGCTCAGCCTTCCTTATGGTCCAGCTCTCACAGCCATAGGTTACTACGGGGAGTTTTTTTGCTAGCCACACTGATTTTGTTTTTGTTTTAATCAAGATAGCACAGAAATATTGTAAATAGATGATATACACAGTACATACAGGCCTAACACTTAAGCTTTTGTAAATCTGCATCTCCAAATAAGACAGGATATTGTTTCGAACCTTTGGACTTAGCTATCTCTATCTGCATTGAGTGAATCAATTATTAAATTTATCAGTATCAATTAAAATCTTGATTTCAAACTTAGATCAGCATAATTATACTGAGTCAGATAATTCAGTCTATCTAATTCAGCATTGCTTACATTAGGGAAATGCCACCACTGAGGACCACAGTTGGTCTCTTAGAAGTGTAAGGAGATGCACACACTAAAGCAGTGTTTCTCAACCTTGTCAACTTTAAGATGCGTGGACTTCAACTCCCAGAATTCTCTAGCCAGCCATGCTGGCTGTGGAATTCTGGGAGTTGAAGTCCACGCATCTTAAAGTTGACAAGGTTGAGAAACGCTGCTCTAAAGAGTCAGAGCATTTAATTTGATTTAAACAAATTACATTTAATTTGATTTAAACAAATTAAATACGGTGTTTCACTTATCTAAAACAACTTTCCTGCTTCTGTCCCACTGAAGATTACAATCTGACTGAAATTTTTGGAAGGGTTGCAGGAGTTGCATATTCCCTTATATTCACAGATTGTCTGTTCCTGTTCTGCAGGTTCTCTCTCCTGTTCTAGAGAGTGGGAACAACTCTCTAAAGTAGCCTTTCTCAAATGGGACCCGGCAGAATCCTAGGATTCCACGAGAGATCACTAGGGGATCCTTAAGAGATTGTGATTGAAAAAAAACCAAAACCATTGTTTTCAAACTTCTCACACTGTGCAATGCGAGCACTCGCAGTGATGGGAATTTTTATGTGCTGTGATTGAGCTGCCGGTCTGCTGCTTTGCTGTTGCTGTAAACATTGTAAAACATGGATTATATAGATTAGAAGTAAATTGTATTGTAAAATTTTCATATCTTTTTGCAATTTTTATGCAGGGGTTCCCTGAGACCGACCTGAAAATTAATTCAAGGGTTCCTCCAGGGTAAAAAAGGTAGAGAGAGAGCCAGTTTGGTCTAGTGGTTAAGGTGCTGGGCTAGAAACCAGGAGTCTGTGAGTTCTAGTCCCACCTTAGGCACAAAGCCACCTGGGTGACCTTGGCCCAGTCACTCTCTCTCAGCCCTAGGAAGGAGGCAATGGCAAACCACTTCCGAAAAGCCTTGCCAAGAAAACTGCCCAGGCAGTCGCCAGGAGTCAAAAACTGACTTGAAGGCAAAAAAAAAAAAAAAAAAAAAAAAAAAAGCTGAGAAAGGCTACTCTACAGAGTCAAGCAGAATCTTTGTAGATCTACCTGAAAGTATTAAGGACTGAAACTGGAATATTCAACCAGTTCTCCACTGCTGGGTAGCTACCGACTCACTACCTCCACTGAGATATGGCCCTTGATCTTTAGCTCCTTTTTTCACAAATTCACAATAAACATTGGTTTAGAAGCATCTGAAATAATTACCATTTTTATTCTCTGTTCGTATACTGACCTCTGTGTTTCTCTTTTTTCTTTCTTGCTGTGTCTACCTTTTAGAACGTAAAGTCTCAACTTTATTATCAGAGGTATTACTGGAAATCAGGAAAACACTTGATAAGAAAATAATCAGAGGATTTGACAGCTCTGATCCAAGCTGACAATAATCCAAGATGCCCGAAGTGCTTGCTAAAGATGAGAAGCAATACAATGGAACTTCCTTCTCAGCAAACATGCATAGGATGGCAGTGAGAACAGATCCATGGAAATAGGGAAAAATAAAATAGGCTGAGATCCTAGAAAGAACTGCACAATTAGTTGGGACTAAATCCCTCCCCACTTGCCATATGGCAAAGTAATGCACATGTATGGGACTTTCAAACAGCGTTTGTGATATGACATGGAACCCATCTATTTAAAGAGGAAAAACTTTTCTTTTTCAAAAGCAACTCTTAAAATGTCCAAGGACCTGGATGTCTTTAATGCAGTGTTTCTCAACCTTAACTTTAAGATGTTTGGACTTCCAGAATTCCCCAGCCAGCATGCTCTGGGCGCTGAAATCCATACATCTTAAAGTTGTTGAGGTTGAGAAACACTGCTCTAATTATTTCTTTGCTCCCAGAGCCAGCTTATTAAAAGCTATATACTCCTGGATACTGTTGAAGTTGGCCACCTTAACATGTATTTCAAACAAGGGCTTGTTAAATCTTTGCCATTTTATGTGGTATTCCAATCCAGATTAAACTTTCAATTTTGTTCTACCACTTCCTTGCAGTTTATGCTTGCAGTTTAATAGCTATATTTCAGATTTGTTCTGTGATGCTTTATGAGCCTTTCCTTCCACAATAGCAAATAATTTTAGCCTTGATTTTTGTTGTTTGCTGCAGGGCGCATGAGTGTGTTCTTGTATGCACATGTGTGTTAATAATCACTCGGCATACTGCAAAACTTTAGTTTAACAAAGCCTCAATTGCTTGACTGTTAAAAATGGACAGAACAGAAAAACTGTATCAGAGCTCCTCAATTATGGCATTTCCTATTTATACCCCAAGCAACCGTATTAAGTCACAGCCTTTTCATTACATCAGCAAACTCTAAATTATTTTGCTTCATTGATGAGTTTTAAAAAGAGCAGCATTCATTTCATCTGTGAACCCCCTAAAGGCAGCTGTTGCTTAGAAGTCTTGCATTTTTCTTCCTTAATATTATGCAGCCATAAAACAGCAAAAGCAACATCAAGTAACGCTTTCCCCAATTTTGCATGCACCATAGCATTTTATTTATTACAACAAAATCAATACACACACACACACACACGCAGCTAACAACTGATCCTCTCCATACACTGCATATAGTTAACATTGTATAACTGGAGCCAAAATATACACAGCTAAAAGGAATGTTACAGGGGGCCTCTCTCTTACTGAACAAAGCAGGCTCAGTTTGCCTCTTTTTCTCTAGCACTACCACATCCGCACATCATTAGCTGGAAAATTCCAGATATATGCTGTAATTTTTGAGCTCCCCCCACCACCTTCAGTGTCCAGATGCCATTCCCCTTCTCTGCCTTTCCTTTCCTTATCTGTCGCTGCTACTTTGGTTCTTTGCCAGCTGTGATCAACAATTAATACAACCAAAGGAGGGGGAAGAAAATAGAGAACACTCCCTGGCAACTGGCACAGCCTCACAGGAAATACCAAATAAAAACTTTATTATGTATTGTTTAACTATTTTGTTTGCCTGTAGGCCACCCTGCTATTGGTGTAATTCAGCAAGACATGGTCTGTCTGGACGAGCTGTGCGCAGACTCATTGTTTGCAGGATCTATCGCGCATAATCGTTGCTTCAGCATGTGGCCCCATCAAAGAAAGAGGAGTGGTAGGCCAGAGTTCCTTTTCATTACCCAGCTAGTGACCAAATGTTAAAACGGATGAGTAACCTTTTAATATTCATGTAATTAATTTACATCTCCCCCTTTAATTATGGAAGTCCTCGTAGGAAAAGCCATAGGAAAAGCCCAAGCAGCAAACGACTAAAAAAAGAGCTCCCCCCTCCTCCCCCGCCCCGTCTGCTCTCCCATCTGCTTGCTCTTGGGGATGTGGAAGCTCCCAAGATAACTCTTGTGCATGGCTGCAAGCAGAGCTGAACAGTGGGGGAAATTCCAGGGCTTATAACTATGTCTGTGGCATTCGCCTGAATGTATTAATTAGTCTGGTATTTTAAAGAGATGGTCCCTCTTGCTGCTTCTTTTTTCCATGCCCCAAATATAATAGCAATAGGAGATTAAAATTCTTTTCATCAGCATGCAATTACAGCATATATACTTCCTCATCTTAATCAACTGACTAATCCATAGCTGCATTCAGCTATTCTTTCAGATTTGAAAATGTAAGAGATTTACTATTAATTCTCTCGCAAGCAATCTCTGGCTGGTATCTAAATCAGTTAGCGTGACAATCTCTACACTTGAGCAACTGAAGTCATTTTCAGAATCTCCACCGCTGGGCGATGGAATATGGCTAGCGTTATTGAAATGTACAAATGTCCTTATATTCTTCACTTTAATTTGCAAGGCCACCACGCCTCTCCCCCCCCCTTCTCAAAGGAACATTTAGAGGTCTCTCTATTTATTGTTTGAAAATACAAGGAACACAGCATAACAATACTAATTTTATAGTTTTGCAATATCTATTCAATCATGTGGCTTTAAAGGGCCTCCTACATCTGTTTGCTACTCAATTTGTGCAATATGCAAAAAATATTAATTACTTTTCAATAAGTAAATGCTTTCCCATTTAACAACAGAAAGTTATGCTATTATAATGATGGCAATAACTAACAAAATATTGCACTAAAATTATCATAAGATCTTATTTTTCCCCAAATTACTCTCTGCTTTAGCAATAACTTCTGGAAGACAATAACATGATAGAAAGTACAGAACTAGAAAATGACTGCCATTATCATGAAGGCAGTAGACATCTGCATTCTTTTATACTCCAGAAGCTAAATCAAACCATGTATAAAAGTGGGCATATCACAATTTTCCAGCATCTGGTGGCTTGACATCAATGGTATGGATGCTATCTGAGCCTCTATGAGTGTTCCTATGATGTGCAGCATTGTTTACTGCATTTTGTTTTTACACGTGAGAATAAATTTTAAAGCTCCACCTTGGTATGCAGCACATTGTTTTGGAATGCAGGGAACAGTGAATCATGATAGAACAATTCATATTGTGAAGATAATTCTGCGTGTCAACCTATATAAACTCAATGTCTTTTAAAAACATCAGAAGCAAGAGTTGAAACAAGCTCCTTTTTATTACAGTCCATATCTATTATGTCTTGTTGTTTTTAATAAGCTGCCCAGAGGTATTATGAGATTGGGCGGCATATAATTTTTTAAATAAAGAATGAACAAATCTGTATTATTTGAATGATTTATCTAAAGGAAGGCTATCCATTCCTCCCCTTCTCATGCACACATACACAAAGCCGAAAAAGGGTGGGATGCAACAGCAAAAGGTATGGACAAAATACACATACCATGTTTTTTTTTCTCCCCCACAGGTTCCCACTTGTTTTTAACTATTAGGAATGTCTTGTAATTGGGTTTAAAAAAACGCTTCACTGAAATGGAAAGATTCCTTGTTGGACTCCCACCTTTAGTAAAGCCTAGAACAAAGTATATCATTTGTGTCATTAATTGCTAATCGGAGCTATTATATTTCACATATTCACTGGGAAAGAATTTCAGCTATGCAGTACAACATGCATTAGGGATCTAAAAAAAATTGGGCACTTTATGAACAATTAGGATGCTCATAATTTTTAAAAATCCCATCTCCCACACTTAAGCTAAGAGGACAATGCCTCAACACTACTCAAGGAGATAAAAGCATTACATTTAGGGATATTGCAACAAAATCAATACTTCTTTCTTTACCTCTCATGCCAGTTATTACTCAGTTTCCTTTTAACAAGTATTTTAATTTTTCTTCTCTTTCAAGATGCTGAACTATTGGCACACAAAGGTGAAATGTATCTTGTGCTCACAAAGCAGTACTGGAATATTATGAACAAACACTGAAGCACACTTTGCAAGATGTTGGATTATCTCTTATCAGCTCAACAGGCAAGACTGTGGTCACACTGAGGATAACAGAGGTTTTAGTCTAAACCATTTGGAAGACACTATAATGGCAAAGCCCAGTTCAGGTGACAACACTTAGCCAACCTTGCCTGATCTCAGAAAAGCTAAGCAGGGAATGGGAAAATACCAGGAAAATGTATGGCTAAAAGCTAGTCTAGGAAGTTAAATGTAATAAAATTACATAAAAATCAACGAGCCATTTTCATACAATTGTCATGAAATACACCATTAACAGGAGTCAAGCTTGACTCAAGGGAATCGTTTATATTGCCAAAGCTCACTATGAGAATATCTGAATGCAAATTCTAGTGATTTAATTAATTAGAATTAATGCTAATATATGCTAATCCATCAGTTATTTCTGATGTAGAAAAAGAATTCTATCATAGTTAATTTAATCAAGAAAATAAAGCACCTGAGATATTCTAGGATTCAACAACAGGAATTGGAGCACAGCATAAAGCTTCTGCATTGCAAACAAACCACTAATTAACTTGAAAGAAAGAGAAAACTCCTTGGATTTAGTCTAGGCACCCTGTACCCCAGTCACAGGTCATTGTTCTCGTTTTCCATCATCCCTGATCTAACTTAGGAGATAGGGAACTATAAGCATAGCAACAGGTCTCTAGTCTTCCATATTATTATCGCGCCAGTGTTATTACATAACCTGCTATAAACCATTCAGCGTAGGCAACTTTGCTTTTTATATTTTAAATTCGTTTTCAGATAGGAGATGTACTGCTGTCTTCTAAAACAGCCCTTCCAATCTGGTGCTCTTCAGATGAGTTGTACTCTCAGAATTTCCAGCCAGCAGCAGCCTTAGTAAATAAAAAGAATTCACAAAACTCAAGAGAAGTTCAGATGTTTATCCTGTTTATAAAATTAGGAAAGAATGCAAAGATTAAAAGCAGGTATTTTTAATTCTCCTTTACATTCTTATAAGTCTTTATTTAAACTTGGCTTATGGTAAAGAAAACTGTATTTTTCACTTACAAGTACCTGTAACTATTTTACTTCAATGTCCAGTTTTTCTTGTTGGATATTAACTAGTTTTTTATTAGGATAAATGGCTTTTAAAGATAATTATTTATCAAACTGCTTAATATACTTTTTATTATGTTTCAATATTCAAACCACTTATGGAGTTTCCTTCAGGATAATTATTTCATACAGACAATTTCTGCAAGATTCTGCATCATAAAATCTTATACTCAATGGTCTTGGGATATTTTGGAGCCCCATACATATATCGGAATGAAATTAAAGGCAGTATGTGAACACTAGGCCTTCAAAATACCCATGTAAAACTTTATTATTTGGCATGGGACAAAGTGACCCAAAATATATGTTCACTGTGTATTGTGATTGGCATAGATGTGGGAAATTCATTATTAGATGGATCTACTTCATTATACAGTATTTAAATTATAAATACATTTTAAATTATAAAGATTTATAAAGACAGGGGAGCCTTCTTTAATCTGATGCTGTTCAGAAATGTTGGGGCTACATCTCCCCAAATGCCTAGCTACATCAACATCTGCCATGCTGGCTGCAGTTTGTGAAGTTGTAAAGTAATCCCAATGTATCAGGATTGCACCAAGTTACAGAAGGCTGAAATTTGGGGATACTTTGGGGTACAGAAAACTGTTCACTATCAGTAGTAAGAAAACCCCCAAATGGAGTTCAATGAATGAAGAGAGGGGGAAAGGCTGCAATGAATTGTTCATAATCAGTGTTCCAAGGATTTTTGCTCTGTTCCTTCCCCCGTCCATTCTCCTGGGTATCCCAACTCCCCAAAGAAATTAGCCAGCCTTGTGTGCCTCTTGAGAATAGCTAGTCTTTTGGGGGGGAAGATATATTCATTTTCATTAACACTGATGTTAATGTTAAACATCAATGATTATCAGAACTGTATGGATACAGGTATTTTTAGGACAACATTTTCTCCCAAATGTAATACTAATATGCAACATCGCTTCAAAGAGAAAATTTAACATTACAATGCATACAGGATTCTCTAAAGCTCCTGCTCCTCACCCCAAATTCAAATAACATTAATTGAAAACTGAGCTTTCTTTCACAGTCTAGTAAAAACTAGCTTTCTGGAACTGGGATATGTACAGACTTTGGTCCATTTAACAAGGTCAGACTGTTTATTCTTGACAAATTCTTTCCCACTGTAAAAAGGTACTTTGAAATGCCACATTCCACAGGCAGTGCCAGTAAGTCACTGAAGCATATTTTCCCACAAGAACTGATACGATGGGGAGGCCTTTACTTATTCAAAATTTCTGCTGCTTCAATAACATAAGGTAGAGAAAAAGTGTAGTGTCACAAATTGTTGAAAGTATCCATGCCTCTGTTGCACTGAAGTTTTTGAAATGGTGTATTCCTTGGTGAATCCAATGGAATACCAACACAAGAAATGGGGTATCTTCAATAAAAGAAAATACTAAAATGCAAATAAACTGCACATTTACACACTGCAGCATGTATGCCATTCAGCATATACAGTGCATTCGGAAAGTATTCAGACCCCCTTCACTTTTTTCAATTTTGTTATGTTGCAGCTTGATACTACAATCGTTCAAATTCATGTTTTGCCTCAGTAATCTACACTCAGTACCCCATAATGACAAAGTGAAAACAGAATTTCAGAAGTGTCTGTAAATTTATCAAAAAGGAGAAACTGAAATACCACATGTACGTAAGTATTCAGACCCTTTGCAACAACACTAGAAAGTTAGCTCAGGTGCCTCCCATTCAATGTTTAAGATGCTTTGCACATTTGGAAGATTCAATATGAGTGGGTAAGCCAATATAAGAAAAGTTCTGCATGTTCACTTGTTTTTTCAATTCCATTCCATATAAATATATCTATATAAACATGCTATATGATAGAAGCCCATAGCTAGTCCCAAAAAAGGGTGATACGCCAGCCAAAGAATGGGAAGAGAGGATCTTCAGCCATTATTAAACAGTCTGCACACATGTTTTATGGCAGTATTTTACATTTTTATTACACCAGTATTCTTGCCGCTACATTGCAATTTATGTTCATATCAATTGCAGTTGCATTAAATTCTTTTGAAGTTGCATTGAAGTCTTTGTACGTAAAAGCAAACAACAAAAACACAATATTCAAAAATGAAATCTGTCAATGGCTATAAGCCTCGATGGCAATGTGACCTGCCTCTGAAGGCCATCTGCTGGGAGATTAGTGGCTTCCTTGTGCAGTTGTTTGTTCACTGTGAGAACAGACTGCTGGACTAGATGGGCTGAGCGGCTGATCCAGCAGGGCACTGCTTATGTGCTTATGAAACTGTATTGCTCTCCTGCCTGGTTACTCTTCTCCCCCAAGGGCAAAATTAAATGAAATTAAAATGTTACCAACCTCCTTGCCACTAAAATTTATTTATTTATTTATTTACTGACCTACTTCCCTCTTTCCCTACCCAGGTTAATGTATCTGTAGGAATCTGGACAACCACCCCATGGTTGCCAGTGATGGTTTTCTGTATCTATTTATTGCCACCTAGCAATCATCTGGATTTCTGTACCATCGTAGCACCAAAATGGTCTTGATCTTGTAGGTCTTCTGTAAGACCTTAAAAAACTAGTCCCCCCCCCCCAGGAAATTAGGCTAGGATGTTGGATGAACCCATCTGGAATGTGAACATGCTGCAATATGACATTGGTTGCGCTGTATCATGTTGCGTTCCTGTGGTTTTTATGCTTATTCGTTATTTTGTTCTATGTTTTAATCCTATGTTATTTGCCCAGAGTCACAACAGTTAAGCTGGGCAACCGTATAAATTGCCTAAATAAATAAAAATAAATAAAATGAAAATGAAAATCCAATCCCCCCCTAACAACCACCTTTCCACACAATTGATTTATTAGTATTAAAATGCTTGCCCCATAGCCTTGGTTCTTGGCTTTCTTGCTTCCCTTTTTAAATCCCAATCTTCCCTACAACAATAAACAACAACAGAATCATTTGCATTAAAATGCTTCATTTAGTGGTTTATCTCCTGGTTCACCATCCTCCTTACTCCTATATAATCAATAAATAAAAGACTGCATCTGTTGAAATCATTACTATGGGAACTAAACTCCAAGTCTCAATAAAACAGATCACAGCAACATGAGAAAGAATCCCATTCCTGGCTAAAGCAAACTGAGCAGGTACATGTTGCAAGCCAGGGGAGAGGAAGAACTGGAGTCTCTGGACAGCAGACAACTCCAATCATTTTCATACAGTATACACAAGCACAGGCTCCAGACAATTTCTGAGTTTACAAGAAAAATTTACGGGTGCCAAATTTGGGAGGGCAGGCCCATCCAGGTCTCTTGTTACAGGCATGATATGATATTCATAACATTAATATGTTCCACCATTTTTAAATTTAGGCACAAGAGCAAAAAAACAGATTTGCTGGAATCAGGCCAAATCCAATCTTAATCCAGTTTGCAAGCAACTGTTGCTCCCACCATGTTTCCTTGCAACTAGCATTTGGAGGTAACAATAAGTCTCAAAATAAATAGGCTTTGATCGATCTGCCCTCCATGAATTTATCCAATCTCTTTATAAGCCATCTCAGTTAGTGACAATCATTTCTTGTGCTAATTAATTTAGGTTAATCAGGTAGTGTGTGAAATTGTTTTTCTCCTCTGTTCTGAATCTCCTTCTTTGTTGGATGACTCCTTGAGAGAGGGAGAAAAACTTCCCATCCATTCTCTCCATACCATGCATGGTTTTATACACCTTGATCATGTCCCTCTTTTTACCAAGCCAGAAACTCCCAAATGTTCTAGCCTTTTCTCATAAGGAAAGTATTTGAGATGCACTGATGACGCACTGATGACGTTACCTAGTTGGGTAATGAAACGTCTCCAAGCAAACGACCAAGCTCAGGGAGCACCAAAAACTCCAAAGTTCAACCCTGAGCTACAGATATTCTCTTCTATATGTCCTTGAGGGGCTCCACTTCTTACTTGCGTCCACTGAGAAATCTGCCCATGTATTCATACTCTTTGCTAACCAGTTGGCAATCCATATGAGGGCAGGTGCTCTTAACTTATGACTGCTAAGTTTACACAAGAACCTTTGCTGAAGAATTCTGTCAAAGGCTGTTTGAAAATCCAAACATACCGTGTTGAGAGGTCATTTCCAGCTACATGCCTGCTGACACTCTCAAAAAAATATTTAGAAGGTTGCTGAAACAGGATTTCCCTTTCGGAATCCATGTTTATTTTTCTTCAGCAAGGTGTGTTCCTTTATGTGCTTAGTTGCTTTTTCTTTGATGACTGCATCTACCAATTTGACTGGCCTATTAATTTTCTGAATCTCCCCTGGGTCTTTTTTTAAAAAAGGGTCTCACATTGGCTACCTTACACTACTCTGGTATTGAGCCTCAGCTGAGGATAACTTGGCAAGTTGCAAGGTGAGGGTCAAGTGTCTTCTTACTGAAAACTAGCCACACTGTCACTTATAATGAATCAAAGAGCAGCAGTACATCTGCCTGAGTTCAGTTATGTGAATTTCAAAATTTTCCACTGACATAGTATGTTGTTCATTGATCAAGGTGATATGTAACGTTTTTTAATCCATATTTCTAATGCAGTGTGAAAATATGAATTTTTTTCATATGAAAACATGAAAAAATGAAAATCACGTCCTTGTGGTAATTCATAAAGTGGCATACAGTTACTAAAAATGTGAATCACACAAACACCTAGGCTGTTTCACTTGTCAAAATTTCAGAAAGTCTTGTCCTTTATTTTTCCAGATAATTTCTGGAATTGCTGTCATGAGAACTGAAGTGATTTCAGTCAACAGAAAACTTGCAAACAATTAATACTTTGGTACAATAATATATATGGTCTGGAAAAAAGTCAGAAATTGTATCCTAATCTTCAGTTAGCAGCAGATTTGGTGGCATACAAGTTTAACAAACAAACCAGCAAAGGAACAAAGAAAAATGTCCCTGAGTGCAGCACAAAACCATATGCCAGATGAAAATACTCACTCCTTCTAAAATCCCCAGGCCTTTTACAAAGACTTCTAAAGCAGCTTTGCTCAAGCTACTTTTAAAATCATGTTCAGAAATATCAGGTATTACAAAATGTGGCAATGAGGATGTTTACCAGAATCTGCTTCACAGAGCATGTAACTTTAGTGTTGCATAAACTACCCTAGTTTTTGATTAAATGTTAATAAAGAAACAGTTGATTATCCATAAAACCATAAATGATTTAGGGCCAGCTGCAGCTCCTCCCACATGAACCAGCCCAACTATTACAAAAAAGCCATCTTCTTTGTCCATTTGTCTAAGAGGTATAGCTAGTTGGGACAATGTCTTCTAGGCAGTGATGCCAGGTTTATGGAATTCAGTCTCTCTTCTTCAGAGTTCAGGCAAATGGCTAAGACATTCCTATTTTGCTAGACAACATTTAAAATTTGTTTTAACTTTGTATCCTGTTGCTCCAAATGATTTTTAATCGTCTGCTTTTAAAAAATAGGTTTGCATTTTTACTTTGCACTGTTATTTTTCTAAAGTCATTTTCATGTTCTAAGTCCTAAGGGAGGACTAGAACCAAGGTCTCCCTGTTCCTATTCCAGCACGTTAACTACTATACTGCCCTGGCTCTCTCCTATTGTTCCTATATACTATCTATATTGATAACTGAAAGACAAAATACAGTATATAACTTCTAAAGGAACAAATACAGAATGGTGGGACAATCAAATACAATGGCCCCATTGTGGTCATTATCCTTCTTCATTGTGTATACATCCTTGTATAACAATTTCTCCTGAGTCTCTCGCAAAGTTTTATTCCCTCTTCCACGCTAAAGCAATTATTTCAAACTGAGATGAGACTTAAGTTAAAGTTTTGGGGAGAACACCCTGATTCTTAAGTTTAGCATTAAACAACTTATTTAGGGAAGCATTGATAATCTCCTTTTTCAGAGTTTTCAAGAAATATTTGGATAGATGCCTGCTGGAGAAACCATAACTCTAAAATGTTCTTATTTAGGGTATGTAATTTTGCTAGTTGATATATCTGATTTTTTGAAGCTCAAATACTCTGGCCACCTAATGTGAAGAGAGGACTCACTGGGAAAGACCCTGATGCTGGGAAAGACTGAAGGCAAAAGGAGAAGGGGACGGCAGAGGATGAGATGGTTAGATAGCATCACCGATGTAATGAACATGAATTTGAGTAAACTCCGGGAGGCAGTGGAGGACAGGAAGGCCTGGCGTGCTATGGTCCATGAGGTCACGAAGAGTCAGACACGACTAAACGACTGAACAACAAATATCTGATTTATTATTAGTCCTCCAATTGTTTGATGTAACCAATGGGTTACAAGGTTTATATCTGAATTCAGGTTACATCAGGTGAAGTAGAGATTTTACCACTGGTCCAAATCTCTACATTATCCATAACTGTTTGTCAATTTAGAACCAAACTGGATTAATTCGTGTGGCAGAACGCTGCAGCATAATTTGGGATAATATCAGCAAGTGATATTTTACACAGTTACTCCCACATTTCTGGATCTGTCCTTGATTCTGAAGAAGCCTGGCTATAACTAGGAATGTGTTTTATCATTTACATCCAGCATGCAAGGCTTCATCTGTTCTAGAAAGATCCATTTTATTTTTAATTTTAATTTCCAGTACAATTTTTGGGGGAGTAGGCTATAAAGATGACTAGGAAGCTTTCCTGTCTTTCAACAATCATTATTCCCTATTAATTACCCCTGAACCTCTGCTGTGCCTCCTACAACTCTTCAACAATGAGCTTCAGCAATGATTATGCTGAGAGGACAGCTCAAGCAACAACTGGGAAATGACACTGAACTGCATTTATACTTTTAAAAATGCAGTTCTTACTAATATGATCACCTAAAGAATACTGTAAGACCATTTCTTATCATTCTATGTTTTTCTTACTCTGTTTTAGAGAGCATTGGGATAGTCCTAAGGGTCTGTGGGAATATCCTTGAGAGACAGGAGAAAGAAGAGCCACAGCCAGGGCAATGGTCAGATAAGAGACATCTCAGCCCACAGAAGGAATGGGGGTATGGAAAGCATGTCAGAAGGGACCTTCCCTAGTTCTCTGGAAAATAAAGGCAGCAGAGGAGGGAAGTGCTTTTAGACTTGCAAGATTCTGTTACTGTAACCTTACAATAAAGGTAGTGTTATTACTCATGGTATTGGTTTCTTGTCTGGACTACCTTGAAGGGATGGCAGATAGGAACCCCGATTTAGAATTTTTATCAGTTTTCATACTGATAAAATAACATCTATACAAAACCAAATCTTGGAATTAGATTAAAAAATAAGCAAGATACACTGAAACTTACCACAGAAGTAAGAGCCATCTGAAAACTGTAGATCCGCGCAAGGCCAAAGTCAGCTAATTTTATTTGTCCATTGCTGGTGACTAGAATGTTTTGGGGCTTCAAATCACGGTGGACCACTCTGTGTGAATGCAGAAAATCAAGGCCTCGTAGCAGCTGAAACATCATATCCTAGGGGATAAGGAATCAAAAGTTTTGATGAAAAGAAGCAAAAATATTAGATTTTGGAATAGTTCATATCTACACCTATTAGAAAGTGAGTCTAATTCAAAGCAATGGAATTAACTGCCAAATAAACATGCACAACAGTATTATACCCACCCATACAATAATTTCTCAAAGGGGCTCACAGAGAAAAAAAAGTTTCTCATTAACCATTAGCAGGCAAATTCATATACCTGTGTGAAGGTAAATTAATGCTCAGGCCCAATTTCCATGTTTCACTTTATTAGTTTTCTGAAAAAATTCTTTATGAATGATTATGTGACAATCAATATGTCATGCTTAAGAGTTATTTCTTGTGCTGCTTCTATGAAATTATATTTATTTGATAATATAAAATTAAAAAGATTATAAAATTATAAGATTGAATGGCGACGGTGTGGACAGACCCGGAAGTGACATCAACAGGACGTCAGCAGCCGGCTCAAGGCATCCTGGGAATTGTAGTCCAGAGCCTTAGAAGAGCCGGTTCCCTTACCCCCTCTCCTGGTGCGCGGGTTAATTACACTCTATAGTTGGTGACATTGTATAATGGTAAAAATGTATATGTATATGTATGTAAGCCGCCTAGAGTCCTCCGTTAGGGAGGGGATAGGCGGGGTATAAATAGCACAATAAATAAATAAAAATAAATAAAACAAAATATGGCTTCCAGTGGAGAACATGGCCGACTGACCAGCTGTACCTGCGAGCTCCACGGGCAGATCTCACAACGCATTTTTTTTTGGGGGGGGGGGGCGCAGGAAGGCTTTTCCTGCAGCCCTAGATTTCATGATTAGAAAACGCTTGGAATCATCCCATTTGTACTCCAAAATGCCGTCTTGTAGCCAGAGAATCGCAAACAGCATTTGTGATGATCCGGTAAGAGATGGGAGGTGGGGGACACCATCATTTCCACGCCGTGCTGTAGCCTTAAAGGGACACTAAGCCGAGGGCCCCCCATTTCTAAATCACCTAATCTATATTTTTTAAAGTTTTTGTACCCTAAGAGAGGCTTTCTACAGTAAGAAGAAGCGGACTCCCTTGGTGTCATTTCTGGATTAATTTTTAAAATCTTTTAAAGTTTTGGCTTGTTTTCCCATTTAAAGACTAAGGAGAATTGAGAATAAATAATTGCCTCCCTGTTATTAGTTTTGTACCGCATTTGAAGGGTTTAATATTTTTCTGCATGTTGGAATTGCTGTTTTGAATTTCTAGGTTTCTGCTCACTTTCTCTGAGAGCTGCTTGTTAGCGTACTTTCTCTTGTCAATTTCACTAAGAAGTTTTTCATTAACTCATTAACTCCTATCTGTGTGAGTTAAGTATTTAGGAGGTGCTATAATCTACTGCCTGAAATATGTTTTGTCACATTAATCTACACTCAGTACCCCATAATGACAAAGTGAAAACAGAATTTCAGAAGTGTCTGTAAATTTATCAAAAAGGAGAAACTGAAATACCACATGTACGTAAGTATTCAGACCCTTTGCAACAACACTAGAAAGTTAGCTCAGGTGCCTCCCATTTCTCTTGATCGTTGCTGAGCGGTTCCTACACCTTGATTGGAGTCCACCTGTGGTAAATTAAATTGATTGGACATGATTTGGAAAGGCACACACCTCTCTATAGAAGGCCTCACAGCGGACAATGCATGCTGTATCAGAGCAAAAGCCATGAGGTCAAAGGAACTGCCTGCAGAGCTCAGAGTCAGGATTATTACAAGGCACAGATCTGGGGACAGCTACAAAAAAATTTCTGCTGCACTGAAGGTTCCCAAGAGCACAGTGGCCTCCATAATTCTCAAATGGAAGGAGTTTGGCACAACCAGGACCCTTCCAAGAGCTGGTCGCCCGGCCAAACTGAGCAATCGGGGGAGAAGAGCCTTAGTAGGAGAGGTGACCAAGAACCCGATGGTCACTCTGACTGAGCTCCAGAGAGCCTGTGTGGAGATGGGACAAAGTTCCAGAAGGACAGCCATCACTGCAGCCCTCCACCAATCTCGGCTTTATGGTAGAGTGGCTAGACGGAAGCCTCTCCTCAGTGCAAAACACATGAAAGCCCACTTGGAGTTTGCAAAAAAGCACCTGAAGGACTCTCAGACTGTGAGGAACAAGATTCTCTGGTCTGATGAAACCAAGATTGAACTGTTTGGCCTCAATTCTAAACGTTATGTCTGGAAGAAACCAGGCACCGCTCATCACCTGCCCAATACCATCCCAACAGTGAAGCGTGGTGGTGGCAGCATCATGCTGTGGGGGTGTTTTTCAGCAGCAGGGACTGGGAGACTGGTCAGGGTTGAGGGAAAGCTGAATGGAGCAAAGTACAGAGATATCCTCAATGAAAACCTGTCCCACAGTGCTCAGGACCTCAGACTGGGCCGAAGGTTCACCTTCCAACATGACAACGATCCTAAGCACACAGCCAAGACAACACAGGAATGGCTTAGGGACAACTCTGTGAATGTCCTAGTGTGGCCCAGCCAGAGCCCTGACTTGAACCCTATTGAACATCTCTGGAGAGACCTGAAAATGGCTGTCCACTGACGGTCCCCATCCAACCTGATTGAGCTTGAGAAAATTTGCAAACAAGAATGGCAGAAAATCCCCCAATCCAGGTGTGCAAAGCTTGTCGTGTCATACCGACAAAGACTCAAGGCTGTAATTGCTGCCAAAGGTGCTTCAACAAAGCACTGAGTAAAGGGTCTGAACTTACATACATGTGATATTTCAGTTTCTCCTTTTTGATAAATTTACAGACACTTCTGAAATTCTGTTTTCACTTTGTCATTATGGGGTACTGAGTGTAGATTAATGTGACAAAACATGAATTTGAACGATTGCAGTATCAGGCTGCAACGTAACAAAATTGAAAAAAGTGAAGGGGGTCTGAATACTTTCCGAATGCACTGTATAAGGGGAAAGAGCAATTGCATTAGTGATTTGTATATGTGCTAATGGAAGGGTTTATAGAAATAATGGGATCTTGGTTTGATATAGAGTAAGGGATTGATTATGGAAATTGCTGTATATTCTTGCTGTTGAAAGTCGGAAGTCACCTTTGTATGTAATCTTTAAAATTCTTTTTTCTTGTGTTTTGCACGTTTCTATTTTTCTATTTTTTTTAGTTTTTATCTTTGTTTCAAATTTAATAAAATTCTTATTAAAAAAAGATAATATAAAACAAAATACATTTTACATTGCTTTCATTCCATGTTGAAAATAAATATGAGAATTATGCATTAATTATATTGATAGTATCTTCTAGTTAATGTTGAAAGACTACTCATCAAAAGATTTCTTTTCTTAATTTGGTGAAGGGGACATTACAGAATACTTATATATTTTTTATTTCTACAAATCTTCCTAAGCAAATAATTTTGAGAGAGAGAGATTGGCTCCCCATTTCATAAATACCACTAAAGTGCTTTATTACAATTTCGGTTTAGTAGGCTGCATGAACACAGAAGACTGTAACACATTCAAATCATGGCTTAGCATGATGTATGAAGCAGGTCTATCTGTCTTCTAAATATCAGAAGAGCCTGAACTGAGGATTAATGGAGAAAAGGCAAAATTATATGAATAAAACATGGAATTGTGTCTCATTGGCTTTTCATCCTGTTTCAAACAACATTCTATTGTATATTAGCTGATTTATTAACATACAATAACATTGGCTGATTTAATACTACAGCTCAGAGGGTCCAATCCTAGATGCTCTCCCCAAGCAGTATTTTTTACCGAATGAAGTCAAGTTTATATCTGAAAAGGCATTCATCAGATTGTTCTGTTAGTTATTGTTAACACTTAAGAGATGGCTGATGCTGAGAGCATTCTTCTTATTAAGAACAGAAGCACATGGTTATAGGGCCAAAATTCAGTTTTTGCTTCCTAACAGCTGTTTATGGACATCACCTAATTGTATCCACTTGTTAAACCTCAAGGACAATGTCCAGAGGACACCAAGTGCCACTTGCACACTTCCTCTGTCTCCAATGGTCATTTCCTCTCTGGTTTAAGTTGCATGACAGCATGTGACAGCAGATATTAATGGAGGCACTGCTGTGCCAATATCTCTCAAATTGCTTTGACGGTGGCTGCAGGCTGCCTGCCTGGCCACCCAGCCAAGACCTCACATGAAATATGGCAAGGGGCCCATAGTTCTATTCACTAACAAGACAGCTGGTCAGTGATTAGGAAGCTGAGACAATGCACCAAAGGGGAACATGCTTTTGCAAGCAGCTTCAGGCTCAGGAGCTCAAGTTTGCTCAAATAAGAGAATCTGCACTTTCCCCCCCTCCTACTTAGATTAAGGGTAACTTGAATAGCAGCAAGGAATAAATTCTTACCAGATCAGTCTGGTAAACCTGTACCAGATAAACAAAGAATTGTTAAAAAAAAAAAACACCCTTAAAGAACAATTTCTTAAGACAAACCAAACAAAAAATTGAGCAGAACATTTTAATTATGAAAATAGACTTGGACTCCAATTGCAAAGAAACTGAACAAACAGTTTGCTCTCTAGGGCAGTGTTTCTCAACCTTAGCAACATTGCTGGCTGGGAAATTCTGGGAGTTGGAAGTCCGCACACCTTAAAGTTGCTAAGGTTGAGAAACACTGCTCTAGGGTCCCTAAATAGGACAATATAGGACTGACTGGCAGCACAGCCTTTGCGCTTTCAGATGATGCCTAGCTCCTCAGCCCAAGCTAAACACCCCTTCAAAGGGTGCTGGAGGTTACCTTTTATCCACATACACTTTGTGGGGACCCTTTCCCCCCTAATATCCTTCCAGTGTCTTCCAACGAATGAAGCAGTGGATATGCTCTTGCCTTCTTTTTCTCTGCTTAATATCAACAGGCAACACATTAGGCTAGGAAACAAACACCAAGCCCATGGCTCTTTTTCTTGGAAAGTATGGAAGAAGAGGTATCACAGTGAAGGAAATGGAAAAGAAGAACTCTCCTTATGTCCTTCTCAAAGATTGGTGGATACTCACTTAGCCCTGCTTATCTAGATGTGGGAACTATATCTAGTTACAAGACTGGGATCCCCCCCCCTTGTTTACATTGACTAACAGTTGCCAGTCATGGTTACTAGATCATAAAAAACAAGCACAGTAAGTAAGGCCTAAAGCCCGTTTTTGTTAACACAAACATTTCAATTTTATGGCAGCTGAGGATGGGATTTTACATTTTTTATTGCACTATCAAGTTTGAAAGGTCTTTCCCAGTCCGGAAAGAAGGGAGTTGAGTCAATATATTTCCAGGTTTAAACTCTATGTATTGTGTCAGACATACTTTTTCAACAAAATTTAAGAGGCGAAAGTACAAAAGAACTTGGACCTGACAAAGGAACTGGACAGAATGAAAAGTTAAGATGAACAGATATTTTACCCCCCCCCCCCACCAAATACTAGCAAATCAAGGAATTGTTGCAATTGGTGAGAAGTTAGGATATTATCCCACTACAAATTACTCCATGGAGAATGAATCTGGAGGGTTAAAACAGATGCTGCAGTTTGGCAAACAGCTTTAAACAGACTGAAGTACCTCTACTACATCAGAGCCTAAGTAACCTTTCATTTACTCATGCCAATTAAGAATAAAAACAACCACCCACCAATCAGAGAGTCTACCACACGAAAGTATGTACTGTTGCAAAATGCCACTCAATGAATTGGAAGCAAACGGTATATTTAGAAAAGCAAATGAAAGGGGCCAGGCATCACTATCAAAAGAGTGCTGTTCTCTTTTGTGCCTCAGATACTAAACAGATTTACTGTGTGCCCTGCAAACTCATGAGCTTCTGCTTGGTGTAACACATTTCCATGCCATGTAAACCCTTCTTATGCAGGGCCAGAAGAAAAGAGATCTCTCTAGTATGTCTTTCCTGTGGCAAAGGAAAAGACAAGATGATGTCTTTCCAGCCCATTGCACTCATATAATGTTCTCATCAATCACTCTAGGGTAGGTCTTTGTTATCTATACTAGAGAACTGTTCTTGATTTTGCAGTTCACAATGCAGCATGACTTCACTAACTACATTAGGGTTATCTTCAATACATTTGCAAGAGCGAAAATGAACAGAAAAACTAAGGCTTAAGGCAGGAGTGTGAAAAGTGCAGGCCACATGCAGTCTCTTTTTGCTGTCTCTAAAGCCTTTCTGGGTGGGTAGGACCAAAACGTGAGAGTGGAGATGGGGAATTTTAAAGGGCAAAATAGGTATCCTGCAGGGTTTAAGGTACCCCATTCACTCGTTAACACCCTGGCCCCCCAACCTGAGCCACTTTGGGTCCTAGACTTTTTGAGTACAGCCCTGACATGTCACACCAAGCTTGGGGCAGCTGGCAAGCTGATGGAGCTGTGAATCTCTGGCTGAAGGATTCTTCTGTAGGTGTTCTGAGAACTCATATTTTCATTCTGTGTGTACAGTTATAGGCTTCATGTTTTCCTAGATAAAACTCAGCATTCTGGATAATTTTAGCATTCTTCCTCTTTTTTAAAGCAATTTTCTATTTCTTGAGGAGGAAAAACCCCACACTAACTCTATAAATTACTGCTATATATGTAAGTTGGCAATGGGGGCAGTTTCAAGGTATTTTCAAAGAGAAAAGCTATGAGTATATATATATATATATATATATATATATATATATACACACACACACACACACACACACACACACACACACACACACACACTAGACTATATATTTATTTATTTATTTAAAGAGGACGGAGGGGGAGGGTGTTTATGTGCTTGGACACAATTATGTTTTTGAAAATACAATCCTGAAAAGGATAGAAGATGGGAGATGGGACACGGGCTGATCTGTCGAAGTTTCAAAATTCAGGCAGTTTTCAGTAGGCTTTTATGGAACATTATATAACAATACTTGTGTTAATTTTTAAATGACAAAAACTTCTTCCTAGCTCAATAATGTCTAACAGTTTCCTCAAGGACTCTACTTACCTTCTATAAGCTTAAAAAAATCAAAACATGCTGAGATGGAGCACTGCTCATTATATGGCAAAAGATGATAAATATCTAATATGAATCAGGCATGGATTAACTGCAAACAAACATTTGAGAGAGGTAGGAATGATATAGAAGTTTAGGATGGCATTGGGCAAAATGTTCAGAAAATCCAGGAAGCTGGATAAAATCTTCCCCATTTTAACTTTATATATGGAGAACATGTATGAGAAGGGCCTTTATCAGTAGATACATTGCAAAGTAGCACAACAGTAACCATTTTATCTGGTCACATATGAACTAACCCTAAGCTCTCTTGCCATTGCCTTTTGACCTTTTCTCCTTGTTTTTTTATTGACAATTCTTATTTGCTACTCTCTTCAGTTTAGCACTGAATGGAAACTAATGGGCAATTATAATCTGGTTTCTGCTTACTTCACAGCACTGTGCCCAACTTTAGCTTTATAGAAATCTTGCATCCCTGGAAAGTATGAGTTTAGGCATCAATACAATCTGCTTTGATGGAAACAAGACTACTGGCTGCAAAACATCATTTGCATCTGCTTCTATTCCTCTCACCCAACACTAGTCTGCAGTCACACTGCTCTGCATCTTGATATGGTGTGAGGGGGAGCCTTTTTCATGGATGCTGGGAACTGGTTTCATCATGGTGGTAACTGAGGAAAGAACACCCAAAGATAATAAAACACATATTTAGGGATGGTTTGATTTCCCACAAGTCATTTTTTTTCAACAACTCCTCTGTTTCAGTCTGTGTTGTTTCTCACTGAGTGACAGACCTGTGCTTGACATACTTCAGTAATACGAAGCATATGGCTCATAGTACACTGTTGTTTTCCTTTTACTTCAAAATTAGTCTTTCCAATTTAAAATACATGAAAGACATATGTATACTCTTTCATTAGAGTCTTTTCATATGTATAATATCCTATGCATTCTTTTGGAACTGTTTTTGTTAAACTATAGACTCGGGAGAAGTACAATCAGAATTCATCCTCCCCTCTCTCTTACATTCTTGCTTCGCTTATCCAAGACAATATTTATTAAAGCTAACTTGAAGTGAAATTATTTTATACACGAGTTCTTATTTTAACTTGCACACTGTCTCGCTCCAAAAGGCTAAAATAAAATAAAATAAAATAAAATAAAATAAAATAAAATAATAAAATAAATAAAATAATAAATAAAATAAAATAAAATAAAATAAAATAAAATAAAATAAAATAAAATAAAATAAAATAAAATAAAATAATAAAATAAAATAAAATAAAATAAAATAAAATAAAATAAAAATGGACAGCCACGTCTTTGGAATCCCCATTGCTAGCCTGTAACATAAGCCTTCTGAGATCTGAAGCTGCAACAAGATTACAGAAAGTGTCCAATTCTCAAAGAAATACCAAGCTTGAAGAAACAGAAATACAGGAAGCTGCCCCAGACCGAGTTCAATCACTGGTCTGTCTATCCAGCTCAGTACTGCTGCTACCAACTGGCAGTGGGAAACCAGAGAATGACCCTGGAGCTCACACTGTGTGCTCTACCATTGAATTATGTCCCTTTCTAGATGATTAAGCATCAGCAGTTACACTGGTCAAATTGTCAATCTGCCAGTGAAAGTAAAACGGAATATTTTATAAGTGAAATAAAATGCTTACATCCCAAGCACTTATGCACGTATCTTCTTCTGTGTCATGAAAACATCCCTATAACACTAAACCCACTATCCATCACTACCCAGTGATACTGGGCTGATGTAGCACAACATTTACATACTGTAAAATATTATAATAGAAGCATGAGATGATAGATGTGGTTTGATCAAAACAAAGCAGAATGTCCTGCTATTTTGGTTGAGATGGACTCCTGCCTCATTTACACTATGTGTTTTCAAAACTATCTCCCAAAAGTAAATTCAAATATGAGTTTGGGCCACATTTTCTACCTATTTTTCCTTCAAATCTCTCGTTCTTATTCTCTTTGTTTTTCTGTACTCTTTCTTCTATCTCTTTGACTCTTGAGTAGTTCTGTACCTGACCTTTGTTCAACCCTCAATCTTCCCCCCAAAATTGCTTTTCTCATACTTAGGGCTTTTAACTGATCTATACCTTCAGTCTCAACAGCTAGACTTCAAACATTCTAACCATTGTTGTTCTCTCACAATTACAATTCTTATATTCTTCTAGACTAGAAGCTTCTATACTGTGTAGGTGCAGAGGTTCCTATTCAGTCAAGGCATATTATTTCTGAAGTCAAGCACAAGATTGTTTGCTAGCTATATGTAGTCACAGCAATGAACAAAATAAAATGTACTTGATAGATGCGTTAGCTGGGTCCAGGCATCATGATAAAAAATCCTATAACTTTTACCCTTTGTTCTCTCTTCTCCTCTAATGAAGCTGTAAGTAGTTTAGATGGTTTTGCTTACCAATAGCTTTAACCAACGAATTCTGGTTAATGTTAACCACTGTTTGTTAAAAACAAGCCTACTTAAAACTGTGGGTTATGCAGTCAGAAACAGAAGTTATTTGAAAACAGAAGGTAACATTATGAACACTTTCACATGACCAATGACAGAGAAACAGAGAGCTTGATTACATAACACTAAAATATGGTTTAACATGATATCAGAACAAAAAAAATCAAAGCTGATATACATCTAAAAATGATCAAGTGATACTATTCTACTGGAATTATTGTATTTCTTTAGATGCATGTGCAGTAAGTAAATATTTGAATGCTTTACTACATTAAAATAATCCCTTTGTGAAGGATTATTTTCTCAGGTCTTATTCTGCATGCATGCAGATAGGGTTTTGGTTTTTTTGGGTAAAAAAATAGAAAACCCCCCAAAAAGACACCTTCCGAGAGAGAGGGGGGGGGGAAAGAATTGAAACCATTTACTTCTACTCATTTCTTCATTCTGAAGAAATACCAGTTCAGAAGGGTTTTAACTGGGTGCTTTTTCCTTAACTGCACAATCTTTTAGGTTCTGCAATATTGGGTCCACTTTACTGAAGTGAAAATAATTTCATCGGCCAAATTTCTAAAGGATTAAGCACCCAAACAGTACAGCTCTGTACTTCCTTCATGTCTCATCATCATTTTCTCATCATCATTTTCTGTTTGCAGGCAGCTACACTCTAACTTTCCAATAATGTGTGCCTTTGTCTGGGCTTCCCTTAAAAGTTAAAAACATTCTCAAAATAAAGGAAGTTCTATCTGAACAGATTTGAAGCTTAAAGAACCAGAAAGTGGAATAGCACGATGACATGGCAACAAAAAACAGGAAAAAGTACAAATCTTTATAAATTTGGGAAGAAACAAACTTCAAGAGAATTTCTGTTTGGATTTTTTTCCCCATTGACATCATCCTCAGGAGTCAGTCATAGGGTTAACCACTAAGTCTATTTGACTTCAGCAGGAAAGCTACGCACTATTTAGATGTTTGAAAAGAAGTGCTTAAAATTGTTGCTTCCTCTTTTTTAATGTCTTCTCAAAGTTTTCTGGAACAACTTGCATGGACATGAATAGAAATAATATCTGCTGCAGGGATATATGCATAGTTATATACATGCATATATCCTTGTGCACACTTCAAATCCCCACATTTCAGATTTCCACGTGCAGCAAGGTTCTTGAACATCTACTACAGAGCTTTCCAAACTTTGTGTCGGGACACGTTAGTGTGTCGGCTGCAGTGTCTGGGTGTGCTGCTGCTGCCTCCGAACCCTGCCAGGATTCCACGCAGGTCCTAGTGCCTGCCTTGTGCCTGGCTGCCTCCAAACCTGCTGTGATTCCGTGCAGGTCCTAGTGCCTGCCTTGGGCCCTGCTGTAAGAGTGTGTCGCGAAATGATGCATGTCTAAAAAGTGTGTCGCCAACATGAAAAGTTTGGAAAGCTCTGATCTACTAAAACAATATAGAGCAGTGCTTTCCAAACTCCTGCTGTTGGCGACACACCAACGGTGGCGGCGGCGCTGGGACACGCACGGCGGCATGTATGGCGGCGGCGGCCTTGTGTTTTGCGCTAAAACCTGGAAGCGCTGATGGTGCGCTGCTGCCGTTGCCGCTGCCACCGCGCGCACCAGCGGCAATGTGCCATCAGCACTTCCGGGTTTTGTTGCAACACACAGTTTGGAAAGCTATGATATAGAGCATGCAAACCAAGTTAAATAACACACAATTTATAACTCAGTGTTAAACACTAAGATAGCATCTGTGCTGTAGAGCTGCTAAATATTCTTCCTTTTTAAACACTCTCTTAACATAAAGCACTACAAGGGCCTATTAGGGCTGTACAAACATCTGGATTCAAAGGAAAAAAGATGATTGGGAGCACACATTGATTGATGTGCATGTCATGCCTGCAGCCAACTCCCCAAAGAAGCAATGCCCCAGAAAAAAGACACAGCTTCCTTTAATCGTTTTAAAGGTCAGAAACGTGGGGAAAAGTCATGCCACCAAAAAAGAAAAAAAATCACAATATTGTCTCCAAAATTCAGCAACATGTTCTCAGGGGACTCTGTGACTTGCAAATTTTAGAGCATTATGCAGACAGTTGTGACTTTCCCACCTCTACCCCAGCAGTATACACTATATACTTACAAGATATATTACAAATATATCTTGTAAGAGATAACAAAATCATAGGAACATATGAAAGTTGCTTATGCTCTCTCCACTGCTTCATCTGACTCAGCATTTTTGTTCTACTGTAAGTAGCAGCAGTCATTTGAAGCCACAGAAGGAAATGCCTCCTGAACCTGGAATATTCTTCATGCAAAACATGATCCCCACCATTGAGCTGTAGTTCCTTCCTTTAGCAGCTAATAATAAAGACTCTGGCCTTTCAAGTGTAAAAAGAAACTATGGTTTTGTTAGCATGAGCACAAGTTACGGCAAGCTTCTCCTCTGGTTCCTTGTCCTTCAAAACTGATGGATGAAATCTAGGCACTTCTGATTGAGCTTGGCAAGAAATCCCAATCTGTCAACAACATGAACTATAATTTGATTAAATTTCTTCTCAGTCAAGATCTGAAACTACGGCTGGTTAGGTACATCTAACCTGGTACATGTTTCCTCAAAAAAGCTTTTTATTATATGTATGTTTTAACAATTTTATTCCATAAAATTATGTACAAACCTCCCCTACCCTTGTTTTGATACCTTTATAGTTTCACTAGGAACACCAGGCTCTGGAACTTTATTCAAGTAAGTGGTCAAGTCTTGATCAACATGTTCAAACACCAGTGTTAATTTCGTCTCTCGTTCAGTTCGGGATACTGTGCATACATCAAATAACCTAAGAAGGATGAAAAACAAAAATGCTAAGTAAAATGGGTGGAAGCCATTAGAAGAACAATGCAAATACTGTATATCTCTTTACTTAGAATGAAACTTGAAAAGTAAAACAACTGTACTGAATTCATTCCATTTCAGAACCAAACACATTTTTCAATAGTGACAAGGGATCAAGATGGCCAAAATTCTTAAGCCTGAAATACATGTTCCATACAATAAAGCTGAACTTTTTCTTCACAGTATTATGCCACTTGGGTATCTTCTACAGAACAGCACAACTATTCATTTATATATTCATTGGAGCTTTTTTGTTGTATTTTGTTGTATTTCATTTTATCGACAAGGGTATCAATGGGGTCTGAATAGCAGTCGGAGATACAGCATGGATTAGTACTTGTCCTAAGACAATTAAGTATGCATTTCTTCTTTTGTGTTTTGTAAAAATAAAGTGCAAGTTTATAATGTAGGCTATAGATACACATGAGCTCCAAAATGATTGCCAAGTTCCTTATCCATCTAATTTTAAATTATTTTTTAAGATCATTTTGTGCTGCAAAGCAAAATATTTTAGAGAAAATCAAAATAGTAGGTTGTGACAGTCCAACACTTATCTGTAGCTTGAATCATGTCAACTGGATTTCTATTTTCTTAGTGGAAACGTTTCACTCCTTATCCAAGGAGCTTCTTCAGTCTGAGTAAAGTTAGTAAGGGAATCCTTAAATATGTTTCTAGGCTGGCTGTGTGACCTTGCACCTGGGGCTAGGTCATGGTTATTTTGAGATGTTTGTTTCTAAGTCCCTTTATCATCTAAAGGAGGATCGTTAAGATTACCCTGCTGCTGTTGAGCTTGTGAAATGGTCTTAATCTTCCTAGGCACAGAAGACAAAGCAGGAAGGAAGATAGGGGAAAGGTTATGCCTGAGGCCCCCACCTCTATTCAAGGAAGGATTTTCCAAGTTGGCATGAATGGATTCCTTGACCCCTCTCTCAAACCACCTATCTTCTCTGTCTAAAATGTGAACATTAATGTCCTCAAATGAGTGTCCTTTTTCCTTTAGATGAAGATAAACTGCTGACTCTGGTCCTGTGGTGTTACTTCTCCTGTGTTGGGCCATCCTCCTGTACAAAGGTTGTTTGGTTTCTCCAATGTAGAGTTCAGAGCACTCCTCACTGCACTGGATTGCATACACTACATTGCTTTCCTTGTGTTTTGGAGTTTGATCTTTGGGGTGTACAAGCCTCTGTCTCAGTGTGTTGGTGGGTTTGAAATATACAGGTATGTGGTGTTTGCCAAATATCCGTTTTATCTTTTCAGACACGCCAGCCATGTAAGGAATGACCAGGTTCTTCCGTTTACTCTGAGTCTCAGCCCTATCTGTCGCTGTTTTAGGTCTGGTAGACTTAGATTTAGTGAAGGCCCAATTTGGATATCCACAGGCCTGCAGAGCTGTTCTCAGATGCTGCTTTTCATTCTTTTTGGAATCCATGGAGGTGGGGATGGTTTCTGCTCTGTGTGACAATGTCCTGATGACTCCTAGTTTGTGCTGCAGTGGATGGTGGGAGTCAAACATCAGGTATTGATCTGTGTGTGTGGGTTTCCTGTAGATCCCTATTTCTAGCTTGCCACCGGTCCCAATGAGGACTTCACAGTCTAGGAATGCCAGTCTGTTGTCCTTGGTGTCTTCTCTGGTGAAGCTAATGTTGGCATCTATAGTGTTTATATGGTCCGTGAAGGCCTGTACTTCCTGGGCCTTGATTTTGACCCAGGTTCCCTGGAACAGGGAACGGTGCCCACCCACTGGTTTAGGTATGTGGATGACACCTGGGTCAAAATCAAGGCCCAGGAAGTACAGGCCTTCACGGACCATATAAACACTATAGATGCCAACATTAGCTTCACCAGAGAAGACACCAAGGACAACAGACTGGCATTCCTAGACTGTGAAGTCCTCATTGGGACCGGTGGCAAGCTAGAAATAGGGATCTACAGGAAACCCACACACACAGATCAATACCTGATGTTTGACTCCCACCATCCACTGCAGCACAAACTAGGAGTCATCAGGACATTGTCACACAGAGCAGAAACCATCCCCACCTCCATGGATTCCAAAAAGAATGAAAAGCAGCATCTGAGAACAGCTCTGCAGGCCTGTGGATATCCAAATTGGGCCTTCACTAAATCTAAGTCTACCAGACCTAAAACAGCGACAGATAGGGCTGAGACTCAGAGTAAACGGAAGAACCTGGTCATTCCTTACATGGCTGGCGTGTCTGAAAAGATAAAACGGATATTTGGCAAACACCACATACCTGTATATTTCAAACCCACCAACACACTGAGACAGAGGCTTGTACACCCCAAAGATCAAACTCCAAAACACAAGGAAAGCAATGTAGTGTATGCAATCCAGTGCAGTGAGGAGTGCTCTGAACTCTACATTGGAGAAACCAAACAACCTTTGTACAGGAGGATGGCCCAACACAGGAGAAGTAACACCACAGGACCAGAGTCAGCAGTTTATCTTCATCTAAAGGAAAAAGGACACTCATTTGAGGACATTAATGTTCACATTTTAGACAGAGAAGATAGGTGGTTTGAGAGAGGGGTCAAGGAATCCATTCATGCCAACTTGGAAAATCCTTCCTTGAATAGAGGTGGGGGCCTCAGGCATAACCTTTCCCCTATCTTCCTTCCTGCTTTGTCTTCTGTGCCTAGGAAGATTAAGACCATTTCACAAGCTCAACAGCAGCAGGGTAATCTTAACGATCCTCCTTTAGATGATAAAGGGACTTAGAAACAAACATCTCAAAATAACCATGACCTAGCCCCAGGTGCAAGGTCACACAGCCAGCCTAGAAACATATTTAAGGATTCCCTTACTAACTTTACTCAGACTGAAGAAGCTCCTTGGATAAGGAGTGAAACGTTTCCACTAAGAAAATAGAAATCCAGTTGACATGATTCAAGCTACAGACAATTCCACCTGGATGACTGAGAACCTTCATAGACATAGTCCAACACTTAGTTTAGAAGTGCACCCAACCGCCCTCCAGAAAGGTAAAGTTAAGCTGGTACAATAACCATAATTCATAATATTGATTTCATACAGTACTTACTGTTTATAGACTTTTTTTAATGACTTGAACCCGGTTAACCAAGCATTTGTAGCTTAAAGCACAATAGGGACACATGGATTTTGATCAGAAAATGGATATGAAATATCTTACAATATTATAAGCTTCTAATTATATATATTAGAATATAGTTATATGATATTTCAGATTTGTTGCTTTTCTGCCCATATTTCTCTATCTGTACCTAACTTTTCTAACTGTACCATCTATTTCTTATACTCTCTCAAAACGTAATAAAATAGCAAAGCACAGTAACCTGTTTAAATGAAACATTTTTGACTGCCATGTTTACCATGAAAGCCACATTGTGAAAAGGAACCCCCCACTGGAATCATTCTGAGCCTCAAAAGATGTCCTCATGTTAGCAATGCAGTCTTCATTTTTTTGAACTATGGTCTGATTATATTATTCTCTCTTCAATATGTAGTGCAGACCATTTATATAGTAAAATAGTAACTCAGCAAAACTTTATCATATATAGAGCTATTTGCATATTCAAAGGAGAAGGGGCAGGATTGTATCCATCACCAAACCACTCAGGAAGCGGCAGAAATTATGGCAGAATAAGCAGGGAGTTACTTTCTCAGCATCAACACTCAGATGCATCTGTCCTAGACATGCACTGTTTCCAGGCTCCACTTCCAATTGTCTCCACCAACTACAATCTCTCTCTTGAAGATATCATCTGCCTCTTGTAAGTAAGTTGCTCATATTATAGCACCAGACAGGTCACAGTGTAGTCAAGAAAAATACTTTGCCTTTGTCTAGAACTTTTTTTTATCTCCAGATATCAAAGAGGTTCACATATTGGCTAAGAATTAATATCCCAAGGAACAAAGAGTTGAATCAAGCTGTAACTTTAATTAACCCTTTCACAATCTTGGTTTTTCTTATGTTGATTATTTAATTATTTTAATTGGTTTTTATATTCAATTTTAATGGTCAGTTTTGTTGTACACTGCCCAGATTTACCTTGTGTGAGATGGGCGACCATACAAATTTGATAAAATAAAAATAAATAAACTAAAAGCACAGTAAACTATACAGTTGATACTGATCTGCAATTTCAAAGATTACTTGAGCTATGTACAGAAGTTCCAATCAAAAGTGAGGTGAAAGGAGCTCGCTATAGTTTACCAAATTCAGTCACATTTATTGTCAAGTGAAAGAGAACTGAAATATGATTTAAGAAGCACTTCTTGTATCACAGGAAAGAAATAAAGAGAAATGTTAACTTTCAACAAATACCATAGTATTACTTTGAGCAGATGCTGTAACCTAATACAGTATTTCTTACTAAATCATGACAAAGGGGCTAGTAATGATTAATTCTATTCTAATCTAATGAATGAAAAGAGCGTATCCCCATACGTTTTATAAAGTATATATTTGGAATAAAGAATCTGTGACAAACAATAAGTTATAGTGACTTGTCAGGCTGGATGTCAGAGCATAGCTGGACTATCTATGCCTTTCATTCAAAAAAATGTTTTTGGATACAGTATTCTGTTAAAGGAGGGGAATCATGGAGAGGAAAAAAAATCTATGACTTATATTTTCCATTATTAAACTGCTCAAGTAAATTAGCCATTAGATCTTCAGTGTGTAGATTGCTCTGCTCATATAAGGTCTGGATTATGAATGATCTGACCCTAGAAATTATGGTAGTAAAAGTAGATCTGTTTCCACAGATCAGATAAAGGAATAATGCAGATTCTGCTGCAATTAAGTTTGAGTGTGTGTGTGTTTTAAGTCTCTAATACATTAAACATCCCTTAGAAACAGACTGGTGATGGCCATTCTAATGTAAAGATGAAACCTACCAATTGAGAGATTAACAATTATTTTCAACTGGGAAACTGTGAGCATCTTAAACCAAGCCAAATCCAAAAATGCTAGAGAATTCCTGGAAGCTTGGCACTCAGACAAAGCAGCCATCAACAGACACATAGAGGTAAACAACATTTACATACCATTCATAAGAGACAATAGAAAAGCCAGAAGACCAGAACACCTCTTTGCCAGCAATCAACAAGATAAAAAGATAAGGTAAAGGTTCCGCCCGCACATTTGTGCAGTCGTGTCCGACTCTAGGGGCCAGTGCTCATCTCCGTTTGTTAGCCAAAGAGCCAGCGTTGTCCGAAGACGCTTCCACGGTCATGTGGCCGCATGACGCGCGCGGAACGCTGTTACCTACCCACCAAAGTGGTACCTATTCATCTAGTTGCATTTGCATGCTTTCAAATTGCTAGGTTGGCAAGAGCTGGAGCGAGTGCGGGAGCTGACTCCGCACGCAGGGCTAGGGATTCGAACCTCCAAACTTGTGATCTTCCGATCGACAAGCCTGGTGTCTTACCCGCTGAGCCACCACGCCCCATATCAACAAGATAGGCAAAGATTAACAGCAAGATTGGCACCAGAGGAGCAATCAAACAACACAATAGACCCTAATCAAGGAACTATTAACTTAGTCAATCAACCAAGCCGCAAACAACAGCCCAATCAAGGAACTACCAAGGAGAGTACAACACCCCCACCAACACAGGCAGGACAAGCCAGGGTATATAAACAGAGAGCAAGTTCCACTCCCTTTTCGCACTGAAGATGTTGCCTAGCCTGGCAATGCAACGTCTGCAAGAAAACAACAAGGCTGAGAGAGCACCATGGACTTCACAATTAACAATTATGCCATTTGATATTATCTGATCCTACATCCTTATTTGTACAATTCAATTTCCATGGAACATTAACAGTTTTGAAACAATTATTTTCTGTCTCTCCATCTAAATAATCCTTATGAACAATTTGCAATCTTTCAAGCAGTGGAAGCCTCCCACAGGCCGAAGGATAGGGATCCAACTTTTTGTTCACTGTAAAAATATTGCCATTCAATGTTCTTAATTTTTCTTGAGAAGGAATTTAAAGGTGCACTGCCTCTGCACAGCCAGATCACTTTACATTAAAGTCTTTAGTTAAGGTTAAATACCCTGACATTTTAAAGGGGTTTAATCATTTGCAATGTATTTACACAGGTCACCTACCTCAGTACACACAAACACAGAAGAGATAGGAAGATCTGAAAGCTCAACATAAACATTGGAAAATATTTCCAGCTGAAAGTTTCTGTTCAACAACATTTACTTAATTTTTAGACACCTTTTTTTGCCAAGTATTAATACAACTGGCAAAGGTACTCTTTTGGCTAATGAAAGATTTTTAAAAAGATTCCACTGTGCAGGACATAAACACTGTCAATGTTCTGCATGCTTCTTAAAGAGCAATAACAAGCTTATAATAGGCTGACCATATTTCCTTGAGACAAAAACGGGACATTGGGATGGCAAAAATGGGACGGGGTTAAACTTAAGTAATATTCCGTATTCATGAATAAGTAAGACGATAAAAAAAGTTTTAAAGAGTTTTTAAGATCCATTTGCTGGTCCTTAAACAGTTCTAAGTAGAAGCAAGGCAATGCTTGTCTCAGGAGTTCTACATGGAAGCAAGGCAAGACTAAGAGCAAGGCAGCGTTCCTACTTGACAGCAAGGAAACACGCAGGCACTAGGACCGACGCGGAATCCCAGCAGAGATTGGAGGCAGCAGCAGTGCAGGAAGAACCGGAGGCAGACTCAGCGACGGCAGCAACGCGGCACAGAAATGGCAAGGCGCTTGGCAAGGCAGGAGGGCAGGTCGGCAGAGCATCGGTGCAGGGTAGTCAGGACGGTTGTCTCCGACAACCAGCTCCTGTGCCTGTTGTCTTTTTATCTGCTGAGTTTCCCACCAGGACTCACCTCTAGTCTGGTCTCTGCCAGCTGATCGGCTTCCCCCTCAAACCTTCCCATGCTTTCCCCAAGGACATTTCCTGCGCTTTCCCTAACAAGCTATTTGCCCTCCTCCTCTGATCCAACCTCCATCCTTACAGGTTTTTTTTAAAAAAGGGACAAAATTGACATTTATATTAAAACGACGGGATGGTCGGGAAATGTGAAAAAAACGGTACTGTCCCGTTCAAAACAGTACGTATGGTCAGCCTAGCTTATAACTGCTAGGGTTTTAGTTTTTAACTGCATATTACTACTTGGTTTGGTTTCTTCAAAGTAGGGATTGTGTTCTTGAATTTCTTTCTTAAAATGTTATCACACAGTTTTAATGGTATGGGTTAATAAGTAAGGTTAGTCATGAGGATTATGACTTCTAGTAGAAGAGACAATACTGCTCAGAACATTGACTTTTGGAAAATACGATTGGTATTCTATTGGTGGACTTCCTGGGGGCACCTAATTGGGCAATAGTTTCATACAAATATTGAGAAGCAGAAGCATCAAAGAACCCCATAATATAATTGCCTCAGGCAATAATCTCCTATAGCACCTTCTGGAAATCATCCAAATACAAGATAAATCACTTCCATCCAGTTAAGCCTATCTGGAAAGTGCTATGATCAGTGGGACTGAAAACTGCTGAGATCCAGGAAACCTAAAGGATTTCACCTCATCTGTCTCTCTCCAAGCGTGAAATTGTACTTCAGGTCATCTCAGAGACCAACTGAGACAATTTATGTTCCAAAATCAGGCTTGAATTTGGATCTTTCCTTTTTTTATTTCTTTACGGTCACAGACAAAGTAAATGCATGTAAGAACACAGTATGAATCAGGAGTTTAGATTAATGCATAAAAATTATGCATTTTCAAGTCATCAGACATGTTCTGGCAATATTTATCTACAGAATATTTATATGCCACCTACTCAAACAACTTTAATGGCATACAATAAAAAAATTAAATGTGAAATAATAATACAGTGATAAGAGTATGTCTATGAAGGTTCTCAGTCATCCAGGTGGAATTGTCTGTAGCTTGAATCATGTCAACTGGATTTCTATTTTCTCAGTGGAAACGTCTCGCTCCTTATCCAAGGAGCTTCTTCAGTCTGAGCCTTACTTTGCTCAGACTGAAGAAGCTCCTTGGATAAGGAGCGAGACGTTTCCACTGAGAAAATAGAAATCCAGTTGACATGATTCAAGCTACAGACAGTGATAAGAGAAAATATGAAAGAGACCCTCAACTAGGGCACCAGACAATTCTATAACCAAGTCAAAAATCAGTTGTTTGTTTTAACACAATATGAGGTACAATGTGTGTGTGTGTGTGTGTGTGTGTGTGTAATTTGTTGTATCTAATTTCATGATCATATGTTTTTTCTTTTGGTTTTTTTATACTTTGTATGTTTTGTTCTTACTTTTGTTTTTGTTGTATTAAAGCAATAAAACTATAGGATTCAGGGTTGTGGGTTGGTTACTGTTGTCAGTAGTACAACACAACTAATCTTAGAACTTGTAAAATACATTAGCTTTTGTTAGCAAATACTCCAGAATAGCTACCATTTAAACACACGGACAGGTTTTTAAGATGAAAAAAACTGATTAAAGAATTGAAATCAGAGACACACATTTTTTAAAGTGTCTATAAATATTATACATTAGTTGGAGGACAATAAAAAAATTAGAAATTAATATTTATGTATGTTTTTAGTAATTTTTTTCTTTTTTCATTTTTGTATTTTTAAACACCAAATAGTGGAGATTTTGGCATTTAGTTCAGAGATTTAATACTTACATTGTTAAAACAATTTAATGTACTTAATTGTAACTTAATGTTTTCCACGGTTAATTTCCAATCAAAGATACACTGAGCATTACAATCTTGGTAATTCTTTTGTCTACTTATAGATGTTATATTTCTATACCAATTAATTTTTTTCTTTTTCTTGTTTGTTCGCTCCGTTTTTCTTTTTTAAAAATGATAAGTAAACATGTTAGAAAAAATATGTGGATAGAAAAGTTAGTTTGTGGCTATCTATCTCTTGACAGCCTTTTATTAGCTGAATGATATAGTACAAGCCTGTCCAGATCAGTTTTTCCATGTTCACAGCAGCATTATTTCTGATGGACAAATTTATGGGAACAGCTAGAGGACCATCACAATTGACTAATTCACACTATACAGGTCTCAGTGTGAATACCAGCCTGTTTGCCTAAATAACTTGTTGAGGAAGGAATATCTTAAGTTTTAAGAGTGTATGTACACTGTAGATTTAAATGGAAATGTAGAATTAAGTCTCACTCATGACTCTGAAATGGAAGGCATCCATGCAGTTCTCTCGATGAAGCCAGAGTTACAAGTTGTCTTTTGGGAATGTCTCAGTAGTTAAACTGCTCCAAAATGGCAACAACAATACTCAGTATACATTTTTTAAATGATAATGATGTTTTAGAAATGTGCATGGTATTTATGGAATTCTCTTCTGCTGGATCCATGCAGTCTTGTATGCACTTTAAGGATTTGAAAACACATTTATTCAATAAAACAGAGAGACTGGTGGAAGTGGTTGTGAGCAGATGCTGAGAATGGTGGTAGGGCTGTTTTACTGTACATCTTATTAGTAAAGTTAAATGGTAGGTAGCTTAAGGTTTTTACACAGGTAGTCCTAGCTTAACAACGATAATTGGGATTGAAATTTCTGTCACTAAGTGATGCGGTCGTAAAGTGTGACATCACATGACCACACCGCTTAGTGATGGCAGTTCCTGCAGTCCCTGGTTAAGTGAATCACCGCAGGACATTAAGCGAGGACCTCACGTGACCGCGACTTCTGACTTCCTGCCAGTTTCCCCATTGATTTTGCTTGTGGGAAGCCAGCAGGGGAGGTCACAAATGACAATCACACTACCGTGGGACATTGCGATGGTCGGAAATCTGGGCCAGTTGCTGAACACCCAGATCGTGATCACGTGACTGCAGGGGCGCTTACTTACTCCTATTTTCCCCACAACAACCCTGTGAGGTGAGTTGGGCTGAGAGAGAGTGACTGGCCCCAGGTCACCCAGCCGGCTTTCATGCCTAAAACGGGACTAGAACTCACAGTCTCCTGGTTTCTAGCCCAGCACCTTAACCACTAGGCCAAACTGGCTTCTTTTGTATGGTTAAGTATGGTTTAATTGTATGGTTAAGTGTGTTTTAATTTTGCATGCATTTTTGTAAAAAAGCAGAAGAAAGATATTTTAAATAACAAACTAACACCAGCAAGTATGTTCTGAAAAAAACATTCTGCAGCCCATTAAGGAAGCAAATATTAACTATACTTCTGTCCCTATTTCAACTGCCTACCATTTCCAACAACAAATGCTATCTAAATTGAGCACCTTTAAATATAACTTGCATTAGACCTTAATATTATTAAAACTGTTAGCCAAATTTTCTCAGCTAAATGTTTCTAGAAGAAGCAATCAAGAGACCATGAGCAACTCCCTTTTGCTTCATCGAGAATTCTTTATTACAAACTGTATTCTTTTTACATCCACTGTGAAAATTATACATGTGTGTTTCCATAACAGCTGCTTACTAGTATGTTAAGAATAAAAGTTCATTCAAGATTCCTAATGGGTTAGTTAGTGTGTGTGTGCACGTGTGTGTATGTATGTATGTGTTTTCCTGGCCATTTTTCTATTTATTATTTCTTTGTAAAAAGCTAGAAATGTAAAACCCTATTTTTAAAAGATAGTATGTGCAGATACAAGGTTCTATGAAGAAGTATTTGCCCCTTTAAGATTTTCTGAGTACTAACATATCATTGAATGTTATATCCATTGAATGTCATTAGAGCTTCATGTGGATTCTAGTGATACAGAAAAGAGTCTGAGGGAACAAATGAACCAAATTTGATGCTTCTGTTATGTTTTTCATAGTCATTCAACATATGACGTGCCAGTATGAAATTTGTTTATCACGTTTAGCTACAATAATAGCAACTAAATGTTCTTTAATTAGTTATCTATTTCTCATATTGCTATGTAGGTATTTTAGTCTATGCTTCCATGACAAACTGTTTCAGCTCAACAATGTTTGAAGTAGAATTTTTTAGCATGAACTGATAATTTCAGGTCCTGCCACAACATTTTTGTGCAGACTTTGACATTCAGAACTATTGGATTTGTTCTTTTTCACTGTTTTGCAGACTTGCTTGTATATTTGAGATCATAATATTGTTACATGATCAATTGGCACTTTACCTTCAGCTGATGGATAGAGAACCTGATTTTTCTCCTACAAAACTATATGATACAAAACAAAATTCACACCTCTTTCAGTGACAGCAAGTTATCCATGTCCTGAGGCAGTATAAAGTATCCCCAAAACAGCATACTACCACCTCCATTTTTGATAGCTGGTATAAGATTATGAAATGCATTATTTAGTTTCCATCAGACATAATGACACCCATGTAGCTCAAAACCTTCCACTTTTCACTCATCTGCCCATAGAACATTCCTCAAGAAATCAGGAACATCATCCCGGTACTTTTCAGCCACCTTGGACTAAAATCAATACTTTTCTTAAGGAGCAATAGCTTCTTCCTTGCTAGACTCCATTAATCCCATTTTGCCCAGTACTTTTCTGATGGTAGATCATGAACACTGACTTTAGCAAAGGTGAGAGAGGCTGGGAGATCCTTGAATGTTGTGATTTTGCCAAGTCAACCAATCTTGGGAAGATTCACTAATATTCCTGATCTTCTTTATTTCGGGACTATGTCTCTGTGGATCACTGGAGCTTTAGAAATTGTTTTGTACTGTAATCTTTTCCATATAGTTAAGCATTAATTACTTTTTATGAAGGCCTTCAGACCTTTCCTTTGATTGGGGAGTGACATGCATCTAAAAACTGTGTGGCAAGTGCTTCACTGTAATGAGGACAGCCAAAGTTTGTTAGAGCCCCCTCTGATTGTCTAATCAACTACTCACACTGCTGACCCTAGTCTTGTCCTTAATTGAACTGACCGGGTGGGTGGGTGGAATTACTATTTCACATTAGCATACTGCAAGTTGAATGACTTTATGAAATAAATGGAACAAGCATCAACCCATTATTTGTTCATTCCAACTCCCTTACTGTATATCAGTATAACTTAGATGACACTGTAATAATGACTAAGATCTGCAAAAATTCAGAAAATCCAAAAAGGAGCTAATGCTTTTTCAAAGAACTACAAAAGTACAAAATATCTGAATACTTGATTTATATATTAAATGTATTTTGGATACATTCAAAGACTACAGAAAGGCAAGCAAGACAAAGTTCATCAGGAATATGTACAGTATCACTGCCAGATTCTGAATAGATTTCCAGCTACAGTTGCCTACTTTCCCCCATTTCTCTTGATCCTTTCTATTTCCTTTGAACCTAGAAAGCTCTTGAACAGTAGCAATGCAGTACTAATAGTTTACTTCTGTACCCACCCAACTGCTATGCTAACCTCTGAAGCTGCAGAGAAGGAGGGAGCGTATGGGTGTGCTTCCTCCTCCTTGCTTGGAAAAGTTATCTGAAATATCCTGTTCTTATCCTTTTCTAATGCCAATGTTTGATTACCACTAGAAGTTAACAAAACTTTGCTGCTGCAAATAACATTATTTTCCAGACTGGCTTCTTACCCCTTCTGAAAGTGCACTGGTTGTTCAAATGTATAACTTGTGTTATAATATAGACAGGAGGAATGTAACTCTATTTATTATCTGAACAACTCAAAAGTTTTTGATATCATCAGCTGTGGTTACCTTCTGGATTGCATTTTTGATGGGGTGAAAGAAAAATGTGGCTGGGAGATTTCTGGTCTTCCCCCGAGATTCGGTGTTTGGGTACTCATGGGCCCACCTTCCCTTTTACCTTATTCAGAATATAACTACTGGCAAAATCATTCAAAGATTTGTTCAGTAGGAAGTGATAAATATGCAGGTAACACCTATACTATACTATATTTGGCGTTAGACATCATTCTGGGAAACCAACTTTTTCCTTTCATTGCCAAAACGTATATATTAGCCTACCCAACGCTGGTCCTGTCCAAATGTACTGGACTTCAGCTTCCAGTATCTCTAGCTACCAAGTCATGATAGTTAGGGATTAAAGGAGCCAGTCTAATTAATCAGGAAGGCACTAAATTGGGGAATGCTGATATATAAGTTATATTATATACCCAATTCCTGAGAGAGTCGTTTTTAACTTCCAGTGGGGCAATCATTCTTCTTAAAGAAAGAAAACAAAACTCAATCCTTCTTGCATAATAAAAGAAAATGCATCAGGACAGATGTTTTAGATTTCTGTGAAGAGGTTGCACTGATGTGGAAGAATTAAACACACAGTCCATTATTTAATTGTTTTTAAAATGTGTGATAGTACCTGGAACTCTGTATATACAGTATCATGGGATTTATGAGATTCTGTAAGTAAATCCTGCAAGAGTTCACACATACATGCACATCACCTTTTAACTGCTGTATCCAGTGACAACAGGCATGTGTGAATAAATCAATACCAAATTATCAGCACTGAGGAGTTTCAAGCCATCCAGTGTCAAGGCTTCCTAATGGAATCAAATCAATTTCAAATATTCAGTTACCAATCATTCTGCAGAAATCAAGGAATGACAGAGCACAATATATGTCACAGCTGTGAAACAAGTTCACTGGGCCAGCTTACAATGTTAACATGTTTTAAACTTTGCATCAGAATGATGCTTTTGTACTATATAGTCACTTATTTGACTCAAAGCATTCAAGTATTACCAATCAAACTAGTTATTTATTTATTTATGAATGAATGAATGAATGAAAAAAAGATTATTTCAAAAATGAAAAACAATTCAGGGTCAAAGTCAACTGAGTAAGGTCAGACTGGACAAATATTCAGCATACAATTTTGCCTCCTGACCCTCAAAAGCAAGTCCTCCTTCCCTAGTTCTCTTTGGAGCTATGAATGTCCAGTCTGCCAATTTCTACTGTGGTTTTGGAATACAGACACAGGACTAGTACGGACTATGCCAAAACCATCAAACCAATCTTCACTTCCATTGCTTCTGTTCAAGAGTTATGAAGGACACTGCTTCATTACTTCATGATGACGGCAATCCAGCGAAATGCCTTACTGACAGCAACATTGTTTGAAGGAAACACTGGCCAATCAATTGCACTGGTAAATATGTACCATTTGTCTGAAAAATGGATCTGCCTATTAAAGACAGTACTTCAGAAAACTCACAAAATAGCATCCGTGTTATCATATGAGTGTCAACTCAGAAGTAAGTTACATTCCGGCTTCTGGTGGGAACATGACTGACTGAGCAGTTGTGTCTGCGGGCTCCGCAGACAGAACTGGCACCGTGGCACTTTTTTCGGACTCAGGCTGGTTTCTCCTGAAGCCCAGGAGTGCTTTTCTGGAGTAAGAGTCCCCTTTGGGGGAGATGGGGTGGTGATATAAATCAAATTATAAATAAAAAAGTAAGGAAAACGCTCGGAATCATCCCATCTGTCCTCCAGAACGGTGACTTGCAGCCTGAGAATCGCAAACAGCTTCGTGATCGGATAAGAACAGCTGGGAGGCCGGGACAGCATCATTTCCAAGCTGCGCTGCAGCCTTAAAGAGACACGAAGTCAAGCCACCCCATTTCTAAATCACCCAATTTATATATATTTTAAGTTTATGTACCCTAAGAGAGGCTTTCTACAGCAAGGAGAAGCGAAATCTCTTGGTGCCTATCGTTATTTCTGAATTAATTTTTTAAAATCTTTTAAAGCTTTGGCTTGTTTTCCCATTTAAATACTAAGGAGGACTGAGAATAAATAATTATCTTCCTGCTAATATTTTTGTATCGAATTTGAAGGATTTAATATTTTCCTACACGTTGAATCTGCTGTTTTGAAATTTTAGTTTTCTGTTCACCTTCCCTGGGAGCTGCTTGTTAGCATACTTTCTCTTGTGTCAACAACTTTTGGAAACTTTCCATTAACTCATTACCTCCTATTCTAGCTAGTCAAGTATCTAGGGAGCGCCATAATCTACTGCCTGAAACATGAAGGATTTCAAGGAGATTTTCTCAGAGTTCCGTTGTGAGCTTTGTTGTGAGTTTAAACAGTTCTTTTATGATGTCTCTCAAACTATTTTGCAAGATATTTGGGATGTTGCAGAAAATACCAGCTTTAAAATGTGCCATCTGGCTGAGGACGTTCTGGAAGAAGATGAAGATTTTAACAAAGATAGAGATGTGTCTACTGACAGCGAGATTGAAGCCTTTGTTGAAATGCCAGGCAACATTTTGGTGTTGAAGGGGTTAAAGGGACTCTCTGAGTTGCAAATTACAAATGGAGCTGTTTTTCTAATGGAATGTTGTGGGAAAGAAGTGGCTCTGTTCTGTGGGAGGTTTTTTGCTGAGAAGTCCGAGTTTCTAAGGGGGGCAGTTGGGCTGTTTGATTTGTGTATGAAAAATGCATGTGTAAAATGGAGATATGTAAATGCTTTAGTATATTTTGAAGTCGGGTAAAGATTTAAGAATATTTATCAGGATTGATATTAAGGCTTGTATGATGCTATTTTTCTTTAATGATTTGGATTAAGATTTACCGGATTGCTTTTAAGATTTGTTTGATTTCTAAGATTTATAAGGTAAAATAATAATTGTTTGGTTTTAGATTTAATAGGGTTAAGATTGTTATAGTATTATTAATTATAAAAGTAGACAATTTATATGCTTTTATAACTTGATTTTTATTGTAGTAGACAGAAATGTATACAATAGTGGTAGGAAAGAAATTATTGAATGAATGTTGTTTTTTGGGGGGAAGTTGATTTGGAGGTTTATATATTTTTCTTCATTATATTATTATATATTATATATTATTATTATTATTATATTATTATTATTATTATTATTATAATAATAAATAATAAGGGATTGATTATGGAAATTGCTGTATATTCTTGTTGAAAGTTGGAGGTCACTTCTTTATGTAATCTTCAAAATTCTTTTTTCCTTTGTTTCACACTTTAGGTTTTTTTTCTTTTTGTAGTTTTTATCTTTGTTTCAAACTTAATAAAATTCTTATTAAAAAAAGTAAGTTACATTCCAAATTCAGTGAAATGAACTTCCAAGTGAATGAGTGTAAGATTTTGGAGCATGATAAGTCTTTAAAGTACCATGTCGTCACTGGCTGCTTGCAGTGTTAAGAAACTCACATGGCATTCCTCTGGTAAAGGAATACCGCTGTAGTGTAAATTAGGTATGGAGCAGAGAAATAAATCAGTGATGAAATAGGAGTGGACTGGGCACTGGCATTCCAAGTAAGGAAAGTGAAGGGAGGATGAGGTAAGGGTAGTATGTTTATTAGACAGGAGGAATAGAAGAAGGGCAGTAGAAGGTGAATGTAAGAAAAGGGTCTGAAAGCTCCGGTTGCGCCAACTTTGCTGAAGCTAAACAAACTAGCACTAGTTAATTCTTGAATAGCAAACCATCTAAGACTGAATGGCTAGTTTCACACACTGCGCTAAATCAGATTGTGTTATGCTTTACAAAACTCTGCAAATCCATCAAACAAATCCCTTTACGGCTTAGTGTGATACACAAACTGAGCTAATACAAGTCCTCATGAAACAAAGATGGAATATAAAGATGATAAATGGTTTTAAAAAAGAAATTCTGAGGAGAGCTTTTAATGATGACAGAGAACAGGCACTATAGAGTTATCCTGGAGTAAAGTATAAGACCTAGACAGGTATAATGTTGGAATCATTTGAAACTGTAATACTCATACACACTGATTGGGAGGAGTTGGACTCAGGGCATCTCCACTCTTACCATTGAAGCTGCTCCTGTTCTGAGTTCATGCCAGCTTGAATCTAAGCTGGTTTACAAAAAGCTCATCCAGACTGAGATGCTTTGGCAACAGTTTGTAAAGTATTCAATCCAGACTATGTCATCCTAATGGACAAATAGTCAAACATACCTATAGGCTAGCTGGAAGCTAAGTTGAAACCCTTCTACCTTAGGTGACTGGAAAAATGGTAAAACCCTGGGCCTTTTTTAAAAAAATCAGGAGGGAACTACCTATTCCCCCCCCCCAAATGGTTTTTTTTTGTAACTGGCTAGTACTGATAATAGGAGGTATAGAATCTATTAGACTGCATAATAAGCAGTGGCTCAGTTGAAGGGGCAGTCCTTTCTCTGCGAAGTAGCCAATGAACTGCTGATGTTACCTTGCAGCAAACCAAAGTGTTCTTACCTAAATGGATAGGAGTACTTGAGCCACCATAGGATAGAAAAATACCCTACGTAAGAGTACTTTTGAAGTGGAGCAGATAAACCTGTTCCACTTCATGCAGAATTACCTTTCAGGGTGAATTACAGGATTAGCAGTGAGTGCCACAATCTGTTTCTGCTCTCTGAAAACATTTGCCAGACAGTTTTGACTACGGGACAAGAGGTAAGTCCAGATCTGACCTAAGGGCAGGCAATACTTGCTCCAATCCAATGATGCCCTTCTGTTGGGAAGGCACAGCTATCTAACAGGCTGCCCAGTGAAGTATTAACTCGGTATATTTGGAAACCATTTCTATTGAAATCAATGAGTATCACATCCCATGTAGGCTTCAAGTGGCCATTGTTATTGCAAAAAAAATTGTGTAAGAGCTTAAATTACATTTTGTTTGAAACTGTGACTACTGATTAAACTTTGGCTGCAAAGGAAACTGAATGAACTATCTAGCAGCAGCATTAATTCACTAGAAAAATAAGTTCTATGAACAGTTTTGATTTTGTTGTTAAAATACAACTTTCAGAAAGATTGCTCCTAACACTGGCAACATTTGTTTTGGAGAATGCAATAGGAATGAAATGTACTTCTATTTTAATTGGTTTTTTTTAATGAAAATGCTGACCTATAGAAAGGAAAATATGTCATTTAATCTGTGTATCACTACACCGCATGCTGGGATGCAGGAACATGGAGCATGTTGGCTTATAAGGCAGTACTTAGAGATCCTAGATTAGAAAAAATAGCATCACAATTGAGCTAAAACTGGGCTTTGGCTGCGCTTGTAGCATTCTGGCCAAAATGTGCCAAAACTTATAGGTATTGTATCTTTACCTTTTATCAGGGATGATGCACGTGGCATATGGGCAACTTACTAAAAGCCCTCTCAGTGCAAAGGACAAAGCTTGTAGTTCTCACACTGAATGGGCTATATGCTGAAACAGTCTTCAAAAAATTGGCAGCAACTTTGTAATAAAGAGCTAGGTAAATTGGGAAAGGAAGAGGGTTTTAAACTTCCCTCTCTACTAATCAAAGCTGCACTGAGATTATTTGGTCATATGTTTTGCGTGTAGTGTGGGGGGGCACATATTGGCATGCATGCATACATCATACATATGGATATGAAGGTGTGCAAATGAATGTTCATGCATATATGTGACTCTGCACATGCAGCTCTTGGAAATGAGAAGGTTGCTCATCCCAATGTAGCGTGTAACCCTGGGATTTTTATGTAGTTATTTTTATGGCAATCCGTGTTCATCATGATAGAATAGAGCATCATGATAGAATAGGAAAAAAATTATGCTCAACAAAGTTGAGTGAAGCAGAAAGGGAATACAACAAGTAAGGTGGATGGATGGGATCAAAGAGATCTCCGGAATGGATTTGGAAGAGCTACAAGTTACTGCTGGAGGCAAGTGAAGATAGCTTGATTTGCAATACTAAGCAGTGGAAGCTAAAATGGCTTCTTTTTAATTTCTGTACTTCCTTTTTTCCTTGTTAATATTTTAACCAGGAGAAACAGATACAGCATATCTTTATGAGAACTTAGATTTTAGGAAAAAACAGAGAATTTCTTGCTGGTAACTGTGACCTAATTGATTACATACATGGACAGGATACACAGCCAGGGTCATCTAACCAAAGAAGAAGATGGATGATTTTGTATCTTTATCCATTTCTTTTATTTTACAGTCTGAAATAAAGCATCCTAAAGTATGTATCTGAAAAAAAATGTCCCAAGAGATTCTTGTCAGAAATTTTCAACTATCTTAATTGTGATCTTTACCACAAAGAGTGCATTTACTAACATAAACTAGTTTTCCATTAATTTTTGTCACGTTGTTAAAATATTCCCTCCCAAACTCTTGGTTATGTTTAAAAAAAATTCCAGAGCGAATCATTCAGTAAACTGATTCCCCTTTTGCTGTTTCTCTCTATATCATTACCAGCCAGTACTTTCCTAACTCCCACTGCCAAGCAAAAATGAAAGCCCTCTTAGTTAAGAAATGATTGAGGTGGCTTGCTCTAATCAAATTGGAGCAAATGTTCTTTTCAAAGGTAACTGCCTACTCAGCAGCTGTATGCAAACTACTAGATCAAATGTGGTGTGTGGGGGGTGGGTGGGAAGGATCCAGAATCCTTCCCCATGTTCCCCCCCCCCCCATTCCCATCAATGCTACTGGTCTGGCATGAAAGATGGAGAGAAACAAAAGCAACTGCATTCATAATATGGTTGAGAAGTGTGCTGAGTGGATAAACAGTAATCAGACACTGCCAGGATATAACATGATAATTTTGAGAGGGGAAATTCCTAAGAACCTTAAACAGCAACAGATACTTTGCATTATTACCTGAGTAAGTTTCATCTATAGAGTTTCATCTACATATGTTAGGAGTCTGGGCTGTCCCAGTACTTTGTGGCAAGAAAAAACAAAATCCCCTTATGCATCTTTTCATTCTGCTACATACAACTTCTCTCTTCCAAACCTTGCACTAAGCAGTAATTTTGCAACAAGGTTCAATTAAAGTTATAATTCATTTTTTAAACAGTATGATCACATATCCCAACTGTATTTTGTGTTGTTGTTTTCAGCTCATTTCAATAGCTGCACCTCCTCCAAGATATGCCTAATTTATTTATTTATTATTTAAATTTATATGACAAATTGCCTTTTCAAGATTAAAAATGGTCTTTTAAAGCCATGTGACTTTGAGATCACTGCTTACATGCATAGTTTGTACATCAGTCATGCTCCTTCCCAAATTACTTGACAGATGCTATGTGAGCTCACTACAATGTGGTAATTTTATCAGAATAATGGCAACAATGGGCAGAGAACATATGGAGAGGAACACAAGTGAGCGAGTTAGCTGAGATGATTCTAATGCCCAGGAACTTATATTCCCACAAATGACATTTTCAGATACGTGTTATAAGCTGAAATCTGCTTAACAGTGAACGTGCATGATCAATTTGCTACAGTTTGGGAACCAGACTCTACACTGACTTGTGGAAGACCTACCTTGCATACACTGTATGTCAATGATACAAAGATGTTCATGTGGCTATCATGTGCCCAGATGCTTATAAGAAATCCAGTGCAGCTACTTTCCTGGAACAGTCTCTTAGGTGAGATGGGCAGCCATACAAATTGAATGAATGAATGAATGAATACAGAGACAACATTAGAAGTTGCTTCATAAAAAGCCAGTATATGGAGTCCTTGGTGCTCTCTGATCATCAGTGATGATGTTACCTAGTTGGGTAATGAAACGTCTGCAAGCAAACAACCAAGCTCAGAGAACACCAAGGACCCTGAGCTACATATATTCTCTTCTACTGGAACCCTGTATATTTGGTGGCATCTCCCATGGTTTCTGGCAAGGGTTTTTTTCCCGTTATCTGCCACCTGATCCTTTTAAACAGAGATGCCATGAATTGATTTGGGAATTTTGGTATGCAGAGCATGTGCTCTATTGCTGATTTGGGCCTTTTCCAACTTGGTCTATTCCCACTACAGTGCAAAGTCTGGTTCACAGCCCATAGTAATCTGTTAATGCACATCCAAACATATGAAGAATTCAGTTTACAAGTAACTCTAGAAATTTTCAAAAACAGATATATGGAGTGGCATAGTGAAAACAAGATATGTGGATGTGATTTGCAGTCAGTGTGCCGGATTAATACTTGAAGAAATACTGGTTAAAGGTCCTTCTCAGCCAGGAAGCCTCCTTGTTTCAAGTTAAGCTGTCATGCAGGGCTACTATAGGATAAATTGGGGGAGAATTCCAAGTATACTGCCTTGTTTCCCAATACATAGCTACAAAGTTAGCTATCCACCAACCCCGCTACTCCTCCCAAAGACAGAATACAGGTAGACTTCACTTACCGACCGGCCGCTTAAAGGCTGTTCAAAGTTACGATGGTACCTCAAAAGTAGATTTCCGACTGGGGCCCGAAATTACGACCCTCACAAGGCCTCTGCGATCATGTGACTGAGATTCAGCCATCCCAGAAGTGGCGGCCATTTTGGGTCACATGTCCGCCCTTTGGAACCAGGAAGTCCTCCAGGCTTACGACACTGGATTTCTGAGGCAGCAGGCCCGGTCACATGGTCACATGGTCGCACTACTTCCTGTGATTTAGCAGCTGGCAGAGGGAGGCTTGTGTGTGCCTTACAGTACTGTACAGGAAAGGTAAGTATGTTTTCATGCAGTACTGTACTTATGCTTGCCTTTCCCCCCCGTTTTTGTTTAACTTAAGTAGAGATTTGTATGGTGCCATGCATGTTCCATCCTCTGCCTGTCTGATTTTTAATTATATTTAACAATACTGAATGCTGGTTTACTGTTTTTAAAACAGTTGTTTTATAAAACACAGATTTATATACAGTACTGTACAGTAATAAAAGCTGCAGAGTTTACTACAGCAGGAAAAAAAGTTACAGTACTTTTATTACTGTACAGTACTGTACATAAATCTGATTTTTATAAAACAAGTGGCAAAGGATGGATGGCACCATACAATTCTCTACCTAAGTTAAACAAAAACTGGGAAAAAATTAAAGGCAAGCATAAGTACTACAGTTCTACAGTACAGTACTAAACAGGTTTAAAGGTACAGTACTGTACCTTTAAACTTGTTTAGTAATATAATGTAGAACAAAGATTCCAATGAAGACCTTACAGTAAATTTTTTTAATAATCAACCAGTAATATTAGTTGAAAATAACAGTAATATTAACTGAAAATAATACTACTGTAGCCACAGAAGCATTTCCATAGTCATGTTTTGGTGGAAAACATATGACTATCACACTCTGCCCCGCACAATACTGCAAAGTAACTCCTGTTTTGCTTAACAACCGCACCGTTCGCTTAACAACCGAAGGAAACCACAAGCCCCAATCTTGAATCACTTAATGACCGCTGTGACTCGCTTAACAACTGTGGTAAAAAAAGGTTGTAAAAACAAGTCTGGCTCACTTAACAACCGTTATGACTTAACAACCACAATTGAGCCCAGATTTCAGTTGTAAGTGAAGACTACCTGTACGATAATGTGAAAGGTATCTGGTCCAATACTAAGAAAAAGTGGAGCATGTTCTCAAATAAAGCATATACAAATATAATCACAAGTTCATTATATCCCTTTAGTTCTAACAAACTGTTTACCAGGACCAATTTTATAATAAATATCACGCATATACAATGCATTTATGTGGTGGTAGTTTGTCAGATGCAGTTCTTTAGCAGTTTTATGAAAAACAGGTCAGCCATTGTGAGCAATGACGGCTAATAGAGAAGCACCTGAGTTTTAACTATACAAAGATTTCTGCTCAAAAGGTTTTCTTTCAATAAGAAAACACAAAACCACGTGGCATGCATGTATTCCAGGGAAACATAACAAAACATTTTCCTATGGCTAAAAAGAATAGCACTTTATGATGTACAGACTAGAGAATATACAGGCAGGGAGCACAGCAAGCTACCACAATGATATTCCTACTATTTATTTAATTTATTTATTTATTAATCAAACTTCTATCACCACCCATCTCCCTCCTCCGGAGGGACTCTGGGTGGTTTACAATAAGATAATAAAAACAAGAAACATAAAATATACATACAATATAAAAATACCATTATTAAATAATTGTAAAACAAGATTAAAATCCAAGAGGCAAGAATAGTAAAAAGATCTAACTCAATCCGATGTAGGAGAGGGGCTCTCTAAGGTATTAGAATATACTATATTCTAAGCACATCCACAGAATATATAGAAAAGTGGCTAAGGGAGATATATGCACTTCTAAAAAGCATTATGTTGCATAAAATAAATGTTATGGGCTCAACATGGCAGTGATATTTTGTTTTCATCTTTTAAACAACAAAGGGATTCTCCCAGTGTCAGTGTTCAATTATATGGAATTCAACTTCTGTGGAGGCAAGGATAAGAAAAGTTATCACAATAGAGCAGAGCTTTCCAAACTGTGTGTCGCGACACGTTAGAGTGTCGGCTGCAGTGTCTGGGTGTGTCGCGGCTGCTGCTGCCTCCGAGCCTTGCCAGGATTCCACGCAGGTCCTAGTGCCTGCCTTGTGCCCTGCTGTAAGAGTATGTTGCGAAATGATGCCCTGCTGTAAGAGTGTGTCGCAAAATGATGCATGTCTAAAAAGTGTGTCACCAACATGAAAAGTTTGGAAAGCTCTGCAATAGAGTGTAAACCAGTGTTTTTCAAACTTGGCAACTTTAAGATGAGTGGACTTTAACTTCCAGAATTCCCCAGCCAGCATTCTGGTGGGGAATTCTGGGAGCTGCAGTCCACACATCTTAAAGTTGCCAAGTTTGAAAAGCTGCAATAAACTACCCAAAATACTGCAAGATGAAGGCATTACTTAAAAGATAATTACAGAGAGACTCTGTAGCCCCAGAAGGGCTCTGGCATTTAAGGACGTCACAAAAATGCAATTCTACAAACACTACAAAGCGAAGAAGAATCCTAAATAATATCAACAAGGGTACACTTTAAATGTTCACTAATCATATTCTGTTTATTTTACGCATCTTTACTCTGTTCTTCAGCTGGCAGGGATCCCAGAGGAGGTCCATTTTGGATTAATATACTCAAACCAAGAAGTTACTGAGGCGGAAGAAAGATTGAGGTTTTCACCATGTTACAAATGTGCTAGCTATCCTCTACAGTAGTTGTCCCTTAATGGCCATGTTGGCTGGAAATTCTGGGATTTGTAGCCCCATCCTATCTAGAAAGCATCAGGTGAAGAGAGAAAAAGAGATGCAGTTAAGAAAATGGACCACGAGGCATGAATTTCTCAAGGTAAATGTCAGTTCATGCACCATATTTTAACTACAATCTTTCTATGTCAACATAAGGAAATATTAATGCTGATTGTATAGAACAGGGTTTCTCAACCAGGATTCCGTGGAACTCTAGGGTTCTGCGAGAGGTCACTAGGGGTTCCCTGGGAGATCACGATTTATTTAAAAAGTATTTCAAATTCAGGCAACTTCACATTAAAGAGGTACGTTTCATTCTTTCTTTTTAGTTTAAGAACACTGTTAATGCATATATACAGGCCTACACATGAAACCAATATAATTATTTTGTAACTTCTGGCCTATATTTGAGCCTGAATGTGCAGGGGTTCCCCGAGGCCTGAAAACTATTTCAAGGGTTCCTCCAGGGTCAAAAGGTTGAGAAAGGCTGGTATAGAATGAAGGAGTGATATTTAAAGTACTTGAGCACATAGTAAAGGCTTCATATATACACAAAGAGGTTTTCTGTTTATCATCAAATAGTAATCTAGATAGTAATTCTCTGTTCTCCATTTATTTTTCACTCGTTTTCCCCCTGCTTTGCTTGTTGTTTGGCACTAACTGGGGATAGGAGAACTTTTGCCGATCTATGGCAAAGTATATACAACACATTGAGACTTCATATGTTTTGTTGTTCTTTTGTAGCATACTGTGTGAATCCAGACATTGTGGATTATTATATATTATGGTTTAGTATAAAGATGAACGTAATGTTTTATTAATAAACCATGGTTAAGCAAAACATGGATTAGTGCAGGATCTGAAACTCTGTTATCTCAAATCCCTAAAATAATTTAATTTGTGAGATTCCCCACTAATAAATAAAACTAACAATTTCATTGGGGTTGGGCAATACATACATACATACACACATACAATTTGTTTTGAATAATTAAATTTTAACCTTTAAACTTTATCATGGGTTTCTCATGCTTTGCCATACCACAACTGCCCACTGCTGCCTTTTATTTCTCACATCTCTAACTCACATGCTCTTAGCCAGGTCAGCCAGAGATACAGACCCATTCTAGGGTCATACATCATGCTAAGCTGTAGTTTGCTTAACCATAGGGGTTACTGAATAAAACACAATGACTGGATTCACACAACATACTAAGCCAAGAATAATCAAACTATTTTATGCTTTAGTATGTGCTATAACTTGGAAATTGAGAAGAAGTTGTTGATGTTTACAATTGTATGGATAGGGCATTCTGATTATAGGAACATGATAACTGAAAAGAAACAAAAACATTTGCAAAAATTCTGTGTTAACCATTTTACATATTAACATCTTGAGACATCCCCCCCTACCCCCATGAGATAAAATCATATGAAGTAAATTTCTGGAAAGATGAACAAATATCCAAACAATTCTTCTTGTTTGAACCCTAGAGATTCAATTCCATACTTTAGGAACAGTGTTAGTACTTTGCCAGTCAGTCAGTCAGCCTTTAATTGCAATCTCAGACCAGTACAAGTTAGTACTTCTGTATCTTGCACTGGCTGATTCATGGTTTTGGAGCTGAAACTGGTTTTCCTTTTTTTTATTAAACTTTATTAAGATTTCAAGATAAAAAGATAAAAGCTAACAAGAATGGAAAAAGTAAAGTAAGAAAACAAAATAGAAAAAAGGGAAAAGGGCAAAGGGCAAAGTCAAAAGTGCAGAAAAAGAAAAAGAAAGAAAATACAGAAAATACAGAAAAAGAATGACTCCTGACTCCCAAGTGTACATTTGCATTAAACTCTTACTCTAAATTTACAACATAGCTTTCATTAATTCTATTGTCCATTATTATTTCTAATGATCAAATCCAGATATCATGATTTCATTTTTCATTCAAAAAGTCCAAAAGGGGTTTCCAGGTAGCACTGAAATTACTCAATGTCTTTTCTCTGATCAAAGCTGTCAGTTTCACCATCTCAGCCAACTCCATCAACTTCACCATCCATTCTTCTATTGTGGGCAATGTTAAATCTTTCCACCTTTGGGCATATAAAAGTCTCACTGCTGTTACCATATATAAAAACAAAGTCCCATGGGTTCTTTCTAACTGTTTGTCCATCAGTCCAAAAAGAAAAGTCTCTGGTTTCAATTGTATATTAATCTTTAAGAACTTCTGTATTTATGTATTTGATCCCAGAACTTTTAGCTTTTTTGCACGTCCACCAAAGATAAAAAGTCCTCTCTTGTTGTTCACATTTTCAACATACATATGAAGTCCCTTTATACATTTTAGACAAATACCAACAATATATCATTTTATAAAAAACTCTCTTTAAGATTATGACACAGTTATAATCTGAAACTGATTTTCCAAAGTTAGTATCTTGGAAGTTAACAAGGGAGACAGAGGGAGCATGAGAGTTTTCTCCCCCAAAAATATTGTGCACTCAGTGTATTTGTGAACTTAGAAACCATTGCTGTCATCATGCATAGCTAATATTACTAGAAATAACTACATCTACCAGAGTTTTGGGCAGCTGGCTTAAGCAATGGAATCACAGCTCAATCTATAAATGCAAAGCAAAGCAAAGTCGTTGTTTTAACATTTGGCCCACACACACAAAAATCACTAATTATTTGATATGGGATACTTTTGCTTGAAATACTCTACTTCTGACTCATTCTACAAATGCAGATTCCAGTACATTCAAGCTGACAGGTGGGGCTAGATGCAACAAATATAATCACAATCAGAAGAATATTTACAGATGCATTACAGCAGGAAATACTCCTAATTTTACACACAGGAATTTCCTGGAGTCAATATGTCATTTATTCCTGGCAAAGTCTATTCTTTGTCTATATATACTTCATGTTTTCTGCAAGCAGTGCAGTGGTATCTTACATAACTGATGAACATATTTGTGCCAAATTTATATATTCTGGACAATAACGACTAATTAAACATTTAATCTTTCCATTTGAACTCTGGACTGGGTACACTGAATTTATCTTACCAAATGCAATTGAAATGCCAGTAGGATGTGCTATTATGCACATGGTATGCTTAGTTATTTATACATGAGGCTTGGCTTTGACTGGTTTTCTAGTAGGGGAAAGGTGAAACAGAAGAATTTCCAAGGAGTTTCAAACATTTTAAAATTCCAGATTCTCTTGCAACTAGATTAGGGATCAGCTTCTGAAGCCCCTTGATCTGTATACGCATAGATTATAAAATGAACCTTAGAAAGAATAAAAGGAACATTTTGAACAGTTCTTTCTTTAGTTTCAATAGTAGGCGATATAAAAGTGTTTTGGTGCTGTTCTCTGAAGCCAATGGTTGCAGGGACATATCTCATTAAACCATAATTAGATGTTAGATCTGTCCCCGTTGTCATGGTCAGACCACGCCCTGGTGACCTTGAGATTCTCTTGTACCGCCCCACTCCGCAGGGAGGCAGGACCCATTCGATTGGTCCGCTCCCGGCGACTTATGGACCCAATGAGGTTTCAAAGGGAGCTGGGGGTGATACCCGAGGATCTGTTGCATGGTCCAGCGGAGGCCCTGGCCACAGCCTGGAATAGGGAGGCGGCCGGAGCCTTGGACAGGATCGCGCCTATGTGATCTCTCTTGCCACACTCAACCCATCACTCCCCATGGTTTACGGAGGAGTTGAGGGTTTTGAAGAGGGTGAAGAGACGTCTGGAGCGCCGCTGGAGAAAGACGAAGACTGAATCTGACCGAACACAATCTAGAGCCGCTGTTAAGGCCTACCTTGTGGCGATAAGAGTGGCAAAATGTGAATATTTCTCCGTTCTTATTGCATCCGCAGAATGCCATCTGACAGCCCTGTTTAAGATCACTAGATCTCTCTTGGGTCAAGTACAATCAGTGACCTCCTATTTACAGGGCCTTTCGGAAGAGTTTTCAGAGCATCTGCAGGATAAAATCGCTCAGATCCATTCTAAGTTGGACTCTAAGCGGGAAGAACAGTCTGGGGAGATGCCGGGGGAACGTACTTACCCTGTTATCTGGGAACGGTTTGATTCTGTTGGACCTGAGGAAGTGGACAGGATCCTCCGGATTGTAAATGCCACATGCCATTTAGATCCGTGCCCTTCCTGGCTAGTAAAATTGGCCCGGGAGGTGACGTGTGGCTGGGTCCAGGCGATGATTAATACATCTCTGGGGGAGGGGGTGTTCCCGGCGGCCTTTAAGGAGGCGCTGGTGCACCCCCTCAAGAAATCATCCCTGGACCCTACTATTCTGGACAATTTTCGTCCTGTCTCCCACCTTCCCTTTTTGGGAAAGGTCGTTGAGAAAGTGGTGGTGCTGCAACTCCAGAGGATCCTGGAGGAAACATTATCTAGACCCCTTTCAGTCAGGTTTCAGGCTGGGATATGGGACGGAGACTGCATTGGTCACACTTATGGATGATCTCTGGCGAGGGCAGGATAGAGGGAGTGCATCCATCCTTGCTCTCTTAGATCTCTCAGTGGCTTTCAATACCATCGACCATGGTATCCTTCTGGGGCGGCTGAGGGAGTTGGGGGTGGGTGGCATAGTTTTGCGCTGGTTCACCTCCTTCCTCCAGGGCCGTTCCCAATTGGTGGTGATAGGAGAGATCTGACCCGTGACCCCTCCTGTGTGGGGTGCCACAAGGTTCTGTGCTCTCTCCTCTCCTGTTTAACATCTATATGAAGCCACTGGATGAGAACATCCGTCACCACAGGATGAGGTATCATCAATATGCGGATGATACTCAATTGCATATCACCATCCTGGGTGAAGTAAGTGATGCGGTTGACGCCCTGTCTCAGTGCCTGGAGGCTGTGGGGGTCTGGATGGGGAACAACATACTTCAGCTGAACCCTGGTAAGATGGAGTGACTGTGGGTTGATGGCCTCTCGGGTTCCAGGAACTTGTCATCTTTGGTCCTGGATGGGGTGGCACTGCCCCATTTGGAGCCAGTGCGGAACTTGGGGGTCTTCCTGGATTCACGCCTCCTGGTCGAAGAGCAGGTGGCAGTCATGGCCAGGAGGGCCTTTGCACAACTTCGGGTTGTGCGCCAGTTACGCCCATTCCTGGACCAGGATGCCCTCCGAACAGTCACTCATGCCCTTGTCATCTCCCATATAGACTATGGCAATGCCCCTACATGGGGCTACCCTTGAAGAGTATCCGGAAGCTTCAGCTGGTCCAGAATGCGGCTGCGCTGACAGTTATGGGTGATGTAAAATCGGCCCATGTGACACCTCTGCTGCACGATCTGCATTCGGTACCAGTTTGCTTCCAGGTCCAATTCAAGGTGTTATCATCTTTAAAGCCCTACATGGCATGGGACCAGGTTACCTGAGGGACCGTCTCATCACCAGAACATTGACCCACCCCACTAGGTCATGCAGAGAGGGCATGCTACGGACCCCATCAACAAAAGAATTTCATCAAGCGGGGTCCAGGAGGCGCACCTTCTCTGCAGTAGCACACGCCCTTCGGAATACCTTGCCCCCGGAGCTGAGGCAGGTTTCTTCGCTCCCAACCTTCCAGAAAAACTTGAAGACCTGATTCTGCCGCCTTGCTTGGGATGGGAATGCTAACAGTTCCTCTTGGAAGTGGCTGGTGCCATGAAGCCCACCTTATTATTAACATCTCCACTTGGATTTTATATGTATTTTATTGATATTGTAATTTTATATGTTTAACTTGTTTTATTGTGAACCGCCCAGAGTCCTCTGGCTGGAGGAGATGGGCGGTAATACAAATTTTATAAATAATAAATAAATAAATCATGTTAAAACAAACCATGCTTAGCCCAATGTGCAAACCTCAACTCTTAGTTCTACTAAATCTCAGTTCTACATTGAAACTCCCAGCACTACTTCCAAGCAAGAAGTTAAAGCATTATCAATCAATGATGACTTTTAACTAAAAGTGTTTTATACCAGTTTGTTCCAACAGATTATAATAAATCTGCACAGAATAATTGTTGAATCAACTAGCACTGCCCAAAGAAAACAAACATAGCCAGCTGTTATTGTTTGGCTATTCAGAGCATCAGTGCAGTCCACTGAAGCACAATTACTGAAGGATTGCTGAGAGGATTAATTTTATAAGAAATATTACTAGCTTTCAAAAACAAAACTTGCTTTAGATAACTAACAAAACCAAGATACTTTTCACAGCATTTTGAAAGACTGCATTTCAATGAAAAAAAGGAAGGAAACTGAATGTCTACTCCACTGTTTCTCTAACTGTCCTTTTCTGAATTATCTGAACATTTAATATTGGAGGATAGATCTTCCTGCCCTCTCAAGTATAGTCTGTGGCTTGAATCATGTCAACTGGATTTCTATTTTCTCAGTAGAAACGTTTCACTCCTTATCCAAGGAGCTTCTTTACTAACTTTACTCAGACTGAAGAAGCTCCTTGGATAAGGAGTGAAACGTTTCTACTGAGAAAATAGAAATCCAGTTGACATGATTCAAGCCACAGACTGTTCCACCTGGATGACTGAGAACCTTCATCGACCTCTCAAGTATAGTGATTTTAGACTTTAGGATTAAATTAACACATATTTTTAAAGGATATCCCAGGCAACTTTTGCACAAATTCTCTTAACAGAAAGCAGGCAAGAGCATATTTCTTATTATGACTAATTTATTCTTATATGGAAAATGAAAAAGTGAGAGACCTGGATTCAGTACTGTGGACCACACCAGGGTCTATATGGACACAATCCAAATCTAGCAAAGATCACTGTAGATCACTCTACATGAATTCTAGATGTAGAGTTTTTGTTGGGGTTTGATAAACCCAGGAATTTACTTCTAAATATAAAGTATACAGAGAGGCTTGATTTCTAGGTAAAAGGTGAAATATTCTGCACAGTCACCCAATTAGCAGCCATTGTTGTAGGAATGATGTGTCATGTGTGACTCATAACAACAGGTGCTTAGAGTTAGTTTGGGTGTGGTGAATAACGAGAGTGACCTATAATGTGATTGGTCAGGTTCACTATATATGCAGAGAAATTCTCATTTCCCATTATTCCCATTTTACCTCGTGAAAGCTGTATCGTTGATGGTGTATCATTTGTTACTTGTGGAAGTGATCTGTAAATACGTATGTATATAAAGTAAATAGGATATTTGATATAACTTCTGTTTGGAGTCTATTTACTGCATAGTACTTGGATCACTGGTGCCTAGGAGAGAGGCAGGCCGCTCCATCTCCGCGCGTTTTAAACTTATGTAGCATTACATGGAAAACAGGCTGCATGCAAAGACTTGATTCCACACCCAATTAATTCCTTTTGAATCAAATCTCTATCCCTTGTGGTGGCAGTTCCTCATACCAAAATGAAATGATCTATACAGAATAAGGCTTTTAAGTCATGATGCCCATATACATGTCCAATATTGGAGGCAGAGTATTTTTCTTAACACCAGTTGTTGAGCATCACAAATAAGATTGTGCTATTATACTCAAATCTTTTTGTGGGCTTTCTATAGGCATCTAGTTGATAATTGTGGAAAAAAATCTAGATTAAATAGACTTGATCCAATAGGATTCTTCTTAAGGTAATTGTTGAGTACCAAATTTCATGCTTTGAAAGTATTTTAAGAGGGCCTACACCTAACTACCGGTTTTTAAATACTATCCAGTACAATAAATTCCATTGTCATTAATTGTGACATGTGCTCTAGTATCAAACTATTTATAACATACCAAAGTGCTATGATATCGTCTTTTGTTCTTATTTCTTTAACTGGAAAAAGCCAAAGCCTTTTATTCCATTTTATATTTGAGAAAAAAGATATTTACCTACTCCTGTGTACAATAATAAGCAAATACAACTTTCCCACAAAGTCAAAAAATTATTTACAAACCAATCCCTAAGTTAGACTATTTGATAAGGTAATGCAGGTTAAAAAACAGAATCCAAATAAAATATAGGTTTCTCTTTCTTAAAAATAGAGGAGTGAACTTAGCTATCTTGACAGAAAATGACTCAAACTTTAGCACTATGTATTCCTTTCTTTGTTCTAGGATTTTCTAAGATTTTTGCTACAGACTCGAATCACTTCCTCATAAATAGTCCTTTTGCAATCAGTTTATTTTCAGATGACACCTTACGGTTCAGTGACGGCCCTTCCATAATTGAATTTGCAAAAAATAAATGTTTAAAGCAATAACAATTAATGTATCCAAAACCAATCACTTTGCAAGGCATTTAAATGTATGCATGTTATAATTTCTAGACAGGGAAGCTGTTACAAATAATGTGGATTTTAGACCAAAACAGTTACCTATATAAATAACCAGTAAACGGTATTGTATAAGGGGATTGTAGCTGGCTGAAACTATCTGATTTTTCTACAAAAGCCTAACCGATGCGACTACAAGTAGATCACTTTTCCCCACCCTGGTGCCCTCCAAATGGGAAAGCACGGCTCTCATCATCTGTATCAGCACAGCCATTGGCCACATTGTCTGAGGATAATGGAAGTCGCAGTACAGTACAATGTCCCTCAAGACCACCGGATTAGGTAGGGAAGGCTGACAAAGCTTACAAATTCATTCAGAAAGTGCACTCAATGAGTAAAAATTAACAGATCTTGTCTTGAATTCTACTGAAATAAGACTTCAATCAGCAGCACCATCTAATAGACCAAGTTAATTATCTTTTAGATATACTGTAAATACTCATTATACCATTTTATAAAAACTACTATTTACACATAAGATAGATCCTTTGTTGCATCTAGAAAAGCAAAACATAAAGATCTTCCTAATACCTAAAGTAAGTTAAGTAGATATAGGATTGCAGAAGTTTTATTTTAGTAGGTTCCAAATATGAAGATTTATTAATTACATGCTTGCAGAAATTCCTTGGAAAATTTTACTGAAAGTCCTAATCTGTCGTCTTTCAAATTCCATCATGATACCTGGTATGTATAGGCATTTTTTTTATAATTAATCATCATGTACATTTGAACCTCGTATTATTACATATCAGACATATTACTCATCTAAAGAAATAGTATGATTAGAACTACTGGGACTCCACCCATGAAATTGGTAAATGAATCTTCCTCTGCAACGATCACATCAGCAAGAACATAGCACAAATTATAGACATGAACACACAGGACTATTCTGTTACTGACAAAGAGCCTTGTATTATTTCTGGACCATTTATAAAAGCTAAAACTTACAAAAGCTAAAACTATCATAGATGGGAAGACTGATAACAAACAAGTCTTTCTTCTATTTTTTACTTATATTCCAAATAATATTTTTCCTACCTATAAAAGATTAGGCCAGGAATTGCCATCACAAATTAAGCACACATGTGGCCTAAGATGTAATATTCTTAAAAGCCACATGCAACTAAGGCTGCAATCTGCAGTAGAAGTTGTGAAATGAAAGGTCCTCTGTGCAAGCACCGAGTCATTACTGACCCTTTGGAGGGACGCCGCTTTCGCTGACGTTTTCTAGGCAGACTTATAGCGGGGTGGTTTGCCATTCCCTTCCCCAGTCATGATTACCTTTCCCCCCAGCTTAACTGGGTACTCATTTTACTGACCTCGGAAGGATGGAAGGCTGAGTCGACCCGAGCCAGCTACCTGAGAAACCAACTTCCGCTGGGATCGAACTCAGGTCGTGGGGAGAGTTTCGGTTGCAGTACTGCCACCTACCACTCTGCGCCACACGAGGCACTTGTAGTAGAAGTTAAGATCTGTTAAATTCAACAGGGCTTACTTCTGACCAGGTAGGCAAAGAAAACACTGTAAATTCACACCAATTAACACTGAGTGTTTCTACATTACTTGACAACTTGGATCCTCACTTGCTCAATTATCATCTGCCCTATCACTTGCCATGATTGTAAGGATTATTGGAAACACACTCTAGAATTCATGCTTTGTACATCCAGCTAGTTTAGGCATGTGGTGACACGTTTGTTAACAACTTCACAAATGAGTTCACACATTGCAGAAAGCCATACTGTGATTTAATTTTGGCTTAGCAAGTTGTGTAAATCCAGTCACTGTGGCTTACTAATAATGGTTTTATGACTTAATCCAATATATAATCCAAGCCAACTCTGCCTTTTTAAATTAAGCAAGGCATAACTCACTGTAATGTGTGAACACAGCATTAATGCTCTCATTTCAGATCTCGGAGACATCCAAGCCTTGGCATATTTTGGAAACATTTTTATTCAGCATGGTTTTTAATAGTTGGATTTAAGTTTACCATTGCATAAAAATTCAGTGTTGTTATTTCAGTTATTTATTTACTTTACTCATTTTGAATTTCTATTTTACATGGTATTTTAATATATTCTGTATTCTCTTGGATTGTTTAGAAGGGACTACAAATTCTAGACTAAATTCTAAGTTCAAAATTAACTTGGTTACCTTATAGGATGATTATTGCCTTAATGGCAATATTTAATAGTGCTAAGAAAATTATAGGTTGACCTAGGCACAACTAATTCCCAGTACAAAAGACAATCTCTTTTTCTTCCTTTTTGTGTTCCAGAAATCAGTGCATACATGTGGCACCATGCCCATCCACTCAAATACTTAAGTCACACACCTATGCCTCTGGAGATGGATGTTTGAATGCGTAGGAGGCAAAGCTCAAGCAAAGGTGGGTTAGGCTGGCAATGTACTCACTTAAACAAACTTTGAGTATATTCCATACATCTGCTCTAATGCTCAGATTATTCAAATGCCTTTGCTTAAAATTCTCATTCAATCTACCCAACCAATCTCAAACAGAGTTGATCACATTCCCTGCCCCACTTCCTCACCTGACCACGTTGGGATGCTCAAATGTTTCCAGATGCTTCAAGACTGCCACCTCGCGTATAGTGGAAAGCGGCATCCCCTCCTCGCTGGTCTGCACCCGCACCCTCTTCAGTGCTACAAAGCGCCCTCCATTCTTCAAGTCCCGAGCCTTGAACACTTTCCCATAAGCTCCTTCACCAATTTCCGCTACACATTCATACTGCTGGTCAGCTAGGCTCATGCTGTCCTTATCCATGACTTCACGGCTTTCCTTCTTCACCAGTTGTTCTCTGGTGTTCCAACTGTTGTAGCTTTCAACCTGGATTCCAGTTGCAAATCTGCCTTTTCTGCTACTTCAACATGTGTCCAGAACAATTACAGATGGGCCAGCCAACAGGATGTAACATTCCAGAACTGCAGTAATAAACCCTGGTTGTCTTGTTGCTTAGCTGGTGACAATTATCTCATGGTCTTTGGAATAAATCTCTGTGTAAACCCAATTCAATCTATAGAACCAAAGGATGAGAAAGAGAGAGAACAGCATTATTTCTCCAACACAGAATATCCTTTCATTTATTACCTCAACTGCTCATTTAGTACATTTAATAGCATTAGTTTCACTACTTAGTGTGCATTACCAGGCTACATTCCCATTATTAGTATTAGTATCTCATTCCCTATAGGAGACAATGACTGGGATTACCCACTACACTAAACCAAGGGTAGTATTAACTACAGTTTGTGGAACAAGCCATAATGGCTGGGTATACATATCAAGTTGTAACTGGATACAAACAGTGTATTAAACCAAACAAATTGAAATGCAGTACATCTCAATATGAGAACCTCTCCACTGAACTGGTCACAATCTAAGCATTCTAAACTCTGTAAGTCAAGACTGTCACACTGAATTGAGCTTCAGAATAAACTTGTGACTAATCTTTTGAAATTGAAGTTTTCTATTTCTGTTAGTTAAAATTTCCAAACCATCTTCAAGGACAAAGTATAATCCACTGGGGTGCCCTTCAGATTTATAGACTTTTTTGGAAGTTGTCCAAAATTTCTCAACAAATAAATTGCTTGCTGAGAATTCTGGGAATAAAATCCACACATCTGGAGGGTGTCCAGATTGGGAGAAATTGCAGTAATCTAATTGGAGAATTGCTATGGAATTGACAGCAACAGCTGGATAAGCAAAGCTGCAACCAGGCTAAATAGAAAAGAGATGGGTTTGGATATAGCCTGAGGACTTTTCAGCCTTTATTGGCCCAGTTAGCAATGTGCAAGAGAGCCTTTAGGATATGTATCACATTATGATTAAGCCCCCTTCAATAATAAACTCTAAAATGTTGAGTATGCATTGAATTTACCACAAAAGAAGACAGCTCTGAATTTAAAATTCTCTACTTCAAAAAGGAAGATCAGAAGAAAATATTTATTGGCCCCATTACTAAATTTCTGTGAATCTAAGACAACTCTCACATGTTAAAGGTAATTTATTTGGGGAAAAGAATCTAAACAGTTCCTTTTAGATATATATATATATATATATATATTTAATTGAAATATATTAATTAAAATAATTACTTTTAATGGGTTACAACTGAACACATATGATTTATTTTAAATAGGATTATGATAAATGCTTCAATAATCTTGGTGCATGAGCAATAGAAGCCCAAAAAACATTCTATAAGTGGACATGCACTGCAATAACTAAGAAATCCAATGGTAAAAATACAGGTGACTCTGGACGAATCAAGACTTCTTTTCAAATTCCATCGCTATCTTAATTTGGGGAGAAGAGAGAAAGGCTAAACTAATAAAGATGAAAAGGAAAAATACAAAATGCATTTTTCAATATTAATACCTGTTCTGCATCGATCATACTTGGATTTAAAAATGCATTGATTCTTATATATGTCCAAAGAGACATCCACTAGTTTAGAAACACAGAGAGAAATATAGATACAAATTATCCAAAGGCAGATAGAAAGAAGATTCCCCAATGTTCATCATAGGACAAAGCCAGAGTTTTTAACCTCACTAAGTACAATGGTGTTGAACGCTTTCTATGCTTAAGATCTCCCATTGAAATTACTATGCTTAAAAGTGCTTAACTTTGCCTGAAACAGTCTTCACATCTAGTCAGAAACAGGAAAAGTAGCCAAATAGTAGTGTTCATTTTAATCAAACCACAAATGTTATAATTTATCAAATCCCAAAACCATAATATTTATAAGCCTCATATTTTTCTAAGTAGATGTGTAAAAGATCCAGTATGTGAAGAATTCACAAAACAATGTGGGAATGATTCAACAATGAAAAATCAATGCATGGTTGAGAGAAGTAAGCTTTATATCCGTAGTTGTCATCCATAATCAGTGATAAATTATGACTGGCTACAGCAAATTCAATGTTCAAGTAATAAGGAGTGACAAGGGCTACAAAACCTGTCTATACACAGATCACCAACTTCTCTGCATTATCACTAATGAGCAACCAAATCATCACCAAGAATCAAAAACTTTAAAATCAGTAATTATGAGAAAAGAGATTCTTTTAAAATAACTTCAAGATTATTAAGGTAATTGCTAGTATTTTACAGATAAAAAACTGAAACAAATTCAGTAAAATATAGAAAAGACAATGCGTACATTCACAGACAACAGCAAGCCAGAATTTTTAAACTATAGTTTCTTGAGGAAAACACTATGCGTAGCTCACACAAAATATTAAATCAAACATATTATGGTTGAGCATGAACCCGGCCTATGTTTCCTATGAACTTTGTGCAGCTGAGTTCAATAACAATAGAATAATTGATTTTGTACCCCAAGCATTAGAATTTTGCTTAGCTATCCCAAAGCTGTTTCCTACTACTGCACCTCCTTTTCTAATCTTCCTACTTAATTATCTGCTTTTGAATATACTGCCTATTATGGCTGTGTAAACTATATGAAAAAACTTCTTTGCAATGTGGGTCACTGTGGACTGAACACATCTTATTAAAGCAGCCATGTCCTTTACAAAGTCTGTGCAGATGGTTAAAAAATCCTCCCCATTTGAAAACCCTTCTCCAGGGATTACTAGTGAAGAAAAGGAGCTAGGCACACATATGTATTCAAGGAGAAGATAGATTTCGAAGTTGCCACACAAGCCTTTCAAAGGGTGTGGATGTTATAATGCCTCAAAAAAGATGCTCTATTTGTGCTAACTCATTTTGTGAAGCATCTCTTTCAAATTCTTCATAAAGCCCTATTTGCCTGTACCTGTCTTCCATAGATCTTGAACTAGTCTCAGAATTCCTAAGCAAGGAAGAAGAATTTCTAATCAATCAAGACGACTGGCTGGGAAGACAGGTACTATATCTGTTGTCCAATACATTGGAATATGCTAGGTTGAACAAGGCTGGCCTATTTGTGATCTTTGTACTTTGGTTACTTTTCTTATAAGCTGTTTTCCCACTATATTGCCTCTCCTATTTCCCTAACTACTCCAACCATTCTTATTATTTGTGCTATAGCATAGTTCTCTTTTTAAAATCTTATGTTTCTCTGCATGTACCTTTCACACAGACTATTTCTTCCTCAGCTTTCTACTTCCTCCATTGGGTTTTCCCTCCTGTCCATGCTTTTTCCAGGGCTCCCCTTCTCTTTTCAACATTCAACTCCTTTTCCAGTTCTTTACTCATGAATTGCGAAGTACTCAATTTTTTTCCAGGCTTTATGCACTGTGTAATGTTTTCCTTCTCTCCAATTTGAACTTTCATTTTGCATACTTAAGTCAAAACTCCACTAGTGACAACTTCTTGAGCAGTTAAAAAGATTATGAATAATATCATTCTCTAAATGACTACACATAGTTACTGAGTTGCATGGAGATTATTTTCTGGTAAGTACATATAGGAATGTGGCAGAAGAATCCATGATATCACAACTTAATAGTTGGGAAAACCATATATGAAAGCTAACAAATTTAGTATGACATGTGCCAACTTTCATCAACTTTATGGCATATGCTAGCTTTTCCCAACCAGCGTTTTATAAAGCATTTTTGAAGGCAAGCATATTTGTGTCCTTCATTTTGATACTTTAAAAAGATTATTATTGACAGTTAAGGCATTTGTCTACTCAAGAAAACTCCATTTATTTTTTATCTTTAAATTTTAAATAATCTGACAGATAATTCTTGAAAAGGGAAAATAACTTACCCTCTTTTTATATCAACTTACATCATTTTTCTCTACTACCAGAATGACTGATTCATGGAATTACCACTCTGCTAAGTATTAAGGATCCTTATCAGAAGCCTCTCACAGAACTATGATTTCAAGGATGCTTGGAAAAAGGAAAGTGTTAAATAAGCTAAAAAACTGCACAAACACTGTTCTAAAATTGGTGACTTCTAGGTCTGTTGAGCTACAACTCCTTGATCCATGACAATTTGCCTGTTCACTCTACCTTTTAAACATATTACCAAACATTATGAGGGCAGGTTTCATATTTTCACAAGACCAGATTAACATGGAGATGGTCCCTGGAGAATGAAAATAATTTCAAAACAATACAAGCTTGTAAAATATACATTACAAGGTAAACAAACATGAAGTGAATTGAAGGTAGGAAAGTTTAGCTCAGAAACATACATTCTGGTAGCTAGTAGCCAGGGACTATAGTTCACTTTGAGGAAAGAAGAAGCAATCCAAGAACAATAGTGGGCAGACAATGTCACAAAATGGGCAGAGCTCCATCCTGCACGTTTTCCACATTGGCAGTATTTTCTAAGTTGTGTGTTTCTTGCTTCAAAATGGCAAGAAATCTCACCACTAAATTTCAGCAGTACCATCAGAGAAAATGGCTTCCCTTCTGTATTTACTGGCAAAAAAGCAATAGTTTTAAGCAGGTAACATGGTGCAACTTATTTCTAAGTACACACCTACAGGAGTGTACTATGTATCAATGAACTTGTAGGAAGCCATATGTGTAGAGCAGCATTCTACAATACATAGAAACAATGAAAGTTCTCTATCTTCTCCTAAGAACCCTGCTGGGAACCTCTTGTTCATACTTCATGGTATGCAGCGGTCTTTCATGAATCAATGGTTATTGACTTATTATGGTATTGCAAAAAGATTCAAAATACTAAACTGGGGACATACTTTAAGCAGTGAATGCTACAAAATCACTCAAGAAAACAAGGAATAGGTGAAGCGTGAGCTATCAGCATAATAGTTGCCACTTGACAATACACACATTTTCAACTTGCACTCACTTTGTTTTGTGGTAAGAATAACTATTATCTCCAGGAAAAAAAAAACATCATGTCTTTGCAGTATTTACGCTTATGAATATTGTGATAAAGTCAGTGGTCTCAACCTCTGATAGTGTTATACCCAATGTTGCAACAGTTCAATGGCAAGGAAGACAGTGATCTGAGTAACACATGAAACACCACAGATAAAATACAACTACCAAGTTCTTTCTGTTCACAGTCTGAAAGAAAATATGAATAAAAATCTCTAAGCAAGAAACCCACTTACAACTAAAACATCTGCAAACAGTTCAGAAGATATTTACTGTGATATTGGCCATAGTGTTCCATGAATTAACTCCTTTCATATAGATTGATACAATGCACTTTATATGTGACTGCCCTACCACAATCTGCAGCAGTCAGATGCAAAAACCGTAATAGTGTCAATTTGTTTTTGGACATAATTCAAGATGCTGGTCCTTACTTACACATTCCTAAATGGATTGGGGCCAAGATATCCGAAAGATCACTTTCCCCAAAATGACCTGCTGAAAGATCAGTTTCAAGAGATTCTACGTCCTACCACAAGAAAGTTTAGATTGATAGACACACAATACAGGGACTTCCTGTGACAGCATTCAGTTGTAAACTAACACACTCTCTTTCCTAGGTTAGAGTAGCCTCTTCATCATTTAGTTTTGGGAAGGCTGTTCAAAAATACTTTGCTCCACTGGGCTTTCAAACGCTTTTAAATGTACTGTTTTTTACTCCCCTTAAGTTTGCTATCTGTGATGCTTTAAAGTGTGCAAATTGTTGGGTAAGGGATAGATCCCTAATAAGGAACTCAGATATAATGTTATAAAGACTTTCCTTTCTGTTGCCAGCAAAGTGTCTGGATGTTAATGCCTGCAGATTTTCTATCCCAATTAAGATGCTTTCTTTCAATAAAGTTTTTCAGGAAAAGTAATACTCTTTTCTCAGCTACAGAATTCTTAATTATGGATCAGAACCAATATACTACATCAAAGGATGTATGAAATTTGAGTCCTGCTAACACTTGTGGGATTGGGATGAAGCCCATAACTGTCCAAAATAGCTATTTTTTTCTCTGCCAGATGTAGATGTTCAGAGTTTTCACAAAATTCTAACCCAGGTTTGTTAACAAATAACATTTGTTATTTGTTTTAAACCAATTCCCAATTTACACACAATGACGAACCTCGAGTTGCACTACATTCTGGTTTCTATTCGTCCCTGTTACATAGAAGAACAGGAAAGAGGGCAGCATCTGAATTCCTCACTTTGCATGGAATCCTTCCAACTTGTGCGCATGGTACAAAATCACAGTTCAGCACAGCCAACTATCATCTTCCAAATACATTGGATTACAGGACCCATCATATCCAGCCAACACATCTAAAGGTACAGATGAAAGGCTAATTTAGCATTTCATGTGAACATTGTATTTTTCTTCTCAGAGTCAACCAGACAGCAATCGTGTTGGGTTTTTAAAAAAGTTAACACAAGGAGGAGGGCATGAAGGCAAAGGAAGCTTAACTCTTCCCTCCTCAGCTCCAATCCAATGAAAAACAGATCACCCCACAACCAATAACTTTAAAATCCAGACACGATAGCTAACTATGCAATGAACATAATGTTTTCTTTGCCCGTTGAATATTATGATTTATATCTTAATATTTAAAAGCATAATTTGAGTCCTATTTCTAATTTTTACAATTTCTCTTACTCAAAATTAGCAATTCTGTTCTGGTAAGGACAGATGCTGAAGCTGAAGCTCAAATACTTTGGCCACCTAATGCGAAGAGAGGACTCCCTGGAAAAGACCCTGATGCTGGGAAAGACTGAAGGCAAAAGGAGAAGGGGACGGCAGAGGATGAGATGGTTAGATAGCATCACCGATGTAATGAACATGAATTTGAGTAAACTCCGGGAGACAGTGGAGGACAGGAAGGCCTGGCGTGCTATGGTCCATGAGGTCATGAAGAGTCAGACATGACTAAACGACTGAACAACAACAACAACGAGATGGGAGAAGGCCGATCTACAGAGAACAGCAGAGAGCCATTCTCTGTGGTCTTTGGCAGGAATTTTTGCCAGTTGCCAGTCCTAGCTGGACAAACCAGAAATTAAAGTTGGGAACTTTAGTATGCTGAAGGGAATTTGGGTTACAAATTCTGGAAGTTGTGCTGCTGCAAAAGGCAGCTCTGAAGCTTGAGGATGGCCATGGCTCTTATGGAGTGAGGGGCAGGCACTCTGCACATGCTAAAAAGCTGTTATCCACTTGTTCATAAGATTATAATTATTTTATAAAATATATTTAGATCCCACCTTTCTTCCACCATGAAATTCAAAGGTGCGCATGTAGGGCTTTCAGAAGGTCTCCCCAAAGCAATTGACCAGCCCAAGTTAGTTTCCACAAGGCTGCTACATCATTAAAATGTGCTTGAAAAGAGACGCGACAATTCTGCCACAACCTGGTCACTCATCTGTTAGAAATGAAAGACAACCACTCAAGTAGCCACAAGTTGCAAATACGGGACAGGAGAAAACATTCCACGTGCCCCATGAAGAAGACTCTCCTCTGAGGGAAAGGCTTAATAGCCAATAGTAAGTAAGAATGACCAACGAGAGGGCGGAGCCGTCGAGTGCCTCCGGGATGGAGGTCGCCCCCCACCGTCCAGGCGGCCTCACATGTGTGAGGTGGGGAGATGGGAAGCGGGGGCGGCTCCATGTGGGAGGTCGCCAAGGGGCGGGGCCTCGGGCAACGCCGTTTTCGCCTGTCGGAGGCGACCACGCATGCAGTCCGGGGACGGGTTTATGATGCGGGAGCTCCGTGCGGAGTGCTCGCGGCTGCTGGCGACGGACACTTACCGGTTTAATAAAAATACACATCCTGGAGAGGGGAAAGGGAATCAAGGGTTAGCGTTAGGGTTTCCCCTCCACGAAATTAAGTTCAACTGCTCGTTCTGCACAAGTTACGTGAAGAAATCATGCATCCGCTTGATGCACTATGGGTGCTACTGGGCTGCCGGCAACAGCGCGGCTAGGGCGGATGAACCCTTCCCTTTTCTCTAATGTCCTTCTGCAGCCTCCTAAAATAGAAAATAAGTGAAACAAGCCATTTTTTTTTTTTGCAAAGCAACACTTCCCCACCCTTTCTTACTCCGGCCACGGCTAAGACGCCCATGAAAATCCCACACGCAGACAGGGAACGTGGTTTGCCGTAGAAACCGCGCCAATCGCACAAGGACCACCCCAAAGCGCTCCCCTATGCAGCCTGCATGTAACGTGGAGGGAAGGAGCGAAGCTAGAGTAACAATACCTTTTACTCCCCCCCCCCCCCCCCACTTTTGCTGTCTGGATAGCCCCAGCCCAGCCACGCACCCACCCCTGGAAATTAATGAAGCATTAAACTACAGGTCTGTTAAGAGCACATGGGCACTTAGAGAAGTACCTGGAGTTGCTCTGGCGCGGCTTCGGATCTTCAGAGGAAGTTCCCACCTAAGTGGTCTCCAGGAAGGCAGCGGTTAAAAATAATAATTAAAAAAAGAAAAAGATGAAAAGCGAGGAGCTGGTGAGGCAGAAAAAAAAAACTGAAGGAAAGCGTCTGTTCTCTTCTTTTTAAAATATTCCGCTTCCCATGAGAATAAGGAGGCAGGCAGCAGAACCGATCCGGAGTCAAAGCGTTCACATGGTGACAGGGGGGGCTGAGCTTCCACGAGCGGAGCGGAGCAGCCGCGGCTGGGGCCACACAGGTAGTGGCAGCAGCGACTCCGAAGCTCTACCGCTGCCCCGAGTTCGCATCTTCCTGCCAGCCGGGAGGGCAGGCTACACCTTAAAGCGCGGAGGATCTCGAAACTCCCCTCCCCCCGCTTTGGGGAAAGAGTGAGAGGCGCTGCTAAATTTTCTGGGGCTGATCAAAGCCTTGCAACGAACCGTCTCCCCTGAGCGCGAGGCTCCGCGCTAGCTCTGCACGCTGCCTGCTGCCACTTTTTCCTGCTGCCGCCGCCGCCTCTGCCTCTCCACGCAGTCCCAGTTTTTTTTCCTCTCTCTCTCTCTCTCTCTCCTCGGTTCCTGAGCTCGGTTTGAGAGCAGCAGCAGCAGCAAAAGAGTTTCCCCCCACCTCGCCTCCACTTTTTTTTCCCCCTTGGTTTCCCACGCTGGCTGAATGTGACTTGACCCCGTTTCAAAAAAGTTTGACATAGTGCTTCAACATTTCCGCATTCCAGCCAGACTACAAAGGCAGCGGCCGCCTTCTTCTCCTTTCTGTCTCTGCTCTCTGTCTTCACACTCAATGAAATCCTTCATGAGCTCTCTGCCAAAAGCAGCCGCATACCGCAAGGGTCGCATCGGCGAGCACAGCGGCGAGGAGCAGGCGCCCGGAGACCGGAGGAACACGCAGGGCGCTCGGCGAGGCGCGGGAAGGACAACCCAACGCGGGGAGGAGCGCCGGCCGCACCACCGCGCTCTCCGGGGAGGCTTCCGTGCTCGGCGCTGTATCGATCCCAAGCCAGAACTGCAAGGATGGGAGTGGGCGCTGTGGTTAGGACGCCGGTAAAGAAGAATGAAGTCGAGGAAGAGCTGCAATATGACTTTCCCGCTGCAAATCACATCCCGCATTGGGCGGCCCTAGGCGAGATGTAGCAACTATCTTCAGTCCTTTTATCTGCATTAGGTTTAGGAATGGTATGTAATTTTTTCACAAAACACCTAATCCACCCGATAAATGAGCCTCCAGGGCTCTTGCACATTGCCGTTGAGACTGGCTAAATAAAAATATCCATGAGGATTAAAACAGCCTCTGTCAGCAACGTTGGAAGGGTGCAGAATGGAGGAAAAGGAAGACATAGTAGATCAGTGTTCCTCAACCTTAGCAACTTGAAGATGTGTGGACTTCAACTCCCAGAATTCCCCAGCCAGCAACGCTGGGAATTCTGGGAGTTGAAGTCCACACATCTTCAAGTTGCTAAGGTTGAGGAACACTGTAAGTAGAGAAGTGTTATCGGATACCTTTTCCTTTAAGTTGAAACCACACCTTAATTTTTAAAAAACAACAACATTCTACATACATAATATTTGAAATGATTCCATATGGCATTCACCTATGCCGAATATAAAATCTCTCCTAGACTATATGCTGTAAATCCAGAGTCATGCCTAATTCTACAATTGAAAACACTGGTAACACTCAAAATCCTAATGAGTTTAAGACCAAATTATATTTCCATTCTTAGATTAAACCCCATTAACCCCAAGAGCTCTCCCCAGAAGATATTTTGTATTTCTGCTCTGCTTGTATTCTGCTTTGTAATACTGCATGGGTAAGATGCTCAACTTGTTGGTGACTGTTTAATCTGCTCCAGGAAGATCACTTTAAGGCAAATGGGGGCATTACTAAGTAATCCCATATTATAGTGTAGCACAGTCATATATGCCACCTTAAACTTGATTTTCCAATAATGTACTTTTTTGAAATTACAGCTGAGCATCTTAGATCTTTACACATCGACACTGTATTTCACCAGGTAGCAAGGGATCTTATATTGTTTAGCTTTCTCTTTTTTTTCTGATTATCTTCCTACATATCATTATTTCATTTTCTCTGCAATGGGCAGTCAATTTTCAAACTGGATGCTGTTCTAGCCCAACTAGAAGCTGTTTTTGTAGTTCTCTATTTCTAAAGCAAATCAACATGTGTCAATGACGGGAGGTGCTTTGGAAGTCCCCCGACTTAAGTCCTATTTAATAACAGTCGTTAGAGATCTTTGGGCCAAGCTGCCAAAGAAAAAGAGGTTCATTGTGAGCACAGGAAGGTGTGTCTATGAAGGTTCTCAGTCATCCAGGTGGAATTGTCTGTAGCTTGAATCATGTCAACTGGATTTCTATTTTCTCAGTGGAAACGTTTCGCTCCTTATCCAAGGAGCTTCTTCAGTCTGAGCAAAGTTGGTAAGGGACTTATTATTTAACCAACTTACCCCTTACCAACTTTGCTCAGACTGAAGAAGCTCCTTGGATAAGGAGCGAAACGTTTCCACTGAGAAAATAGAAATCCAGTTGACATGATTCAAGCTACACACAGGAAGGTGTGTTTTCCACACGCAAACCCTTCCACCTGCATTCCAGTGGGTATATTGTCATCTGCTATGTGGCAATATACATCTATTTCCCATTAACTTCAGTCAGCTTTCCTATGCAGAAGATAAGAAGGTATTAAAGCCTTAAGGGATATATTATTTTCTATTTAGCAAATGTAATGCAGATAGAGTAAAACTGAGTTGATGGAAACAAGTGTTGAGCGTGCAGGAACTGACATGCAAGGTATTCCAGATATATAAGTAAACTGTTTATTATCTGGAGAACACCAGGAGAGTCGATGTGGGTGACTTGGTAGCAATATAACAACTATCATTAATAGATGCCAGTAAGACTAACATCACCAAAGTTAATAGCACACTGTAAGCATGAAGTCAGTTACTTTGGAGAATATACTGAATAGTTTTAAAAAATCAGATTATCAAATAATAAATCGGAGTTCCTAGCTCAAATATATTAATGCATTCAAATGTAATGCTGTGAGAAACTGTATAGAAACTGTAAGAGGTAGACAGAAATATCTAAAGACGATACCATTTGCAGCTAAATTCAGAAGCAGGTGGCCTTTCTTAACTGAATCTAGAAGCATCCACACTGAACTAAGCATTTGCTAGTTCTCTAACACTTAAAGTGGGAGTAGGTGATCCACCTTCCCTGCCCATGGGCCTATTTGTTACATATAGGCTGCGTTCACACATAATTATCAATGCATTTAACAATAATTGGTTGTGCAAGCCATCCTAGCTGGGTTCCCAAGGCACTAAGCCATAATGGCTTGGTTCATATATCACCCCAAACCAACCATATTACAGCTAGTGTTTTTTGTGAACCCTGCTCTTAGGGTCTCCCAGTAACTGGTTTCCCCCCTTTTAGGAGCACAGATTGAAGTCCACCAAGCAGAGCTGACTGCAGATTGAGATGAAATATAAAATCCAGAAGCAAAATCCAGAAATTCTTTTTCCCATAGAAAGTAGGGAATACTTTTGCCAACAAATGGTGCTCCAAGGCTTACAAAAGGTGTTGGGGCATCTTCAAAACTAAAAACAGATATGATATTATCTTTAATTAGAAAATGGGACAGGAAGAAGGAAGAACTACGTCTTTTTCCCTTTCAGCGGAATGGTTCTCTGACGTTACTGCACCCGAGTAAAAGAAGGACTGTTGCATCTCTGTTCCCAAACACAAGCAAATCAGTGATGGGTATTAGCATCTCTCTGAAAGCAGTTCCCTTGACTGGAAGTTATATTCCAAAACATCTGGAGGGTGCCAGTCGAGGTAACCCTAGCATAGGGGTGAGGAAGGTGAACTAGTTAGAGCATAGAGCAGTGTTTCTCAACCTTGGCCACTTTTGCTGTGTGGACTTCAACTCCCAGAATTCTCCAGCCAGCATGCTGGTTGGGGAATTCTGGGAGTTGAAGTCCACACATCTTAAAGTTGCCAAGGTTGAGAAACACTGGCATAGAGTATGATTTTGCATCATTTGTGCACTGTTACCATGCAGAGTACTGAGAGCGGGAAAAGGATTCCCATAGAAAAATATGGTGTAACTCCTGCCCTCCTTTTACAAAAATTAATTCTTAGAGACACTAGGATTTCTCTTCAAGATACATTTTATTTTATGTGTCTCCACAACAGAAACTCTCAGTTTACCTTCAGGTCTCGCATGAGACAGCCTTTTTGATATCCCTCTCACAGACCACTGTAATAAGATGATAATTTCCTTTAAGTATTTTGGCACACAAGCAGCATAATCATAAAATCAGACATTTGGCTTCCTCTAATTCTAATCCACTCATTCTAGGACCATATGACCATGAAAAGATAGACTGAAATGGGGAAGAAAGATACAAAACGCTTAAAACAATAGATCCTTTAACTGCTGTAGTTTGCAACAGTACTGTACTGTAGTACAGATCTTTAGGCAGCTGAAGAAAATACTTACTGGGTTTAGCTTTTCTCTTGCCTCTTATTGTTATCCTCACTAGCACAATATTGCAGTATTAATATGATGGCTGTAGCATGAAAAGAAATCAAACTCAGTTCAGTTTATTCATATAAATTAAGAGTGGGCTCCCACAGGATTTACATATATGTGTGTGAGGGTAGAACCTGGAACACTGCCCTCTCCAATAAACATTTTAATCTGTGGTAACCCAGTCTTTGAATGCTCTTAGCATTTATAAAATACAAGTACTACTTTAACACCTGCCCCTTAGAACATGATAGCATTGTAGTTAACTGCTAAGTGGCAGGTGTTCCAATATCTCTTGAGAAACTGTTGTATTTTCCTTGCTTGCAGTTCAAGAGAAACATATTTAAAATACCGCTCTGTGAATGCAAATGGGGCTTTATTATCATGTCCCCTTTATTATCTCAAATTATTTTAAAAATTGTATTTGATAGGACCTTACATACTTGCAAGGATTTCATGAAGGAAAATTGTTCAGAGAGCAAATGGACAAAGCAACAGCTGTTCATTTGCTGTTAGGGTTGTCTCTCACAGTGCAGCGCTACAGAAAAATGTTGGATAAATTTAAAATGTGCCTGTTTCACATTTATTAACTTTATCACCATTATTTTACTTATTGCTACTACACACAGACTTAGACACAGATACACAATATAGTGTCATTCCGCCAAAGGACTATATTCTACAATTATTAGAATACAGCAATAATTAATACTAATAGTAATTATTATTATTATTTATAATAATTGCTCATAATCTAGGAATCCTGGCTCTACACTGGAAGGGCATTAGGGCAATTATTTCAACTTTTTTTCAACAGATGTGTTTGTGGAAAATAAAAAAGGCAAATGTAGTAGGGAATAGGGGAAGACATGATCTGATTATAGCCTCCCTGGTACAATGGGGAGACCTTACACTTCCCAGTTCTGTGGATGAGGGAGAAAGATTGCATGATCGGAATCTGATTGGGAAGCATGAAATTATTTTATGTATTGTATTTAACTTCCCATCAAAAGAATATTGTTCACCACATAAAAATACAGAGTAAATGAAATGAATAGCTTAATTAAAATATAAATGCAACTGCTGATATCATAGTAAACTTTTCTTTTTTTGGTGCCTTTGAGTCAGTCTTGACTCCTCATGACTGCATGGACAAGTCCCTGCAGTTTTCTTGGCAAGATTTCAGAAGTGCTTTGCCATTGCCTGCTTCCTAGGGCTGAGAAAGAGTGACTGGCTTTGTGCCTAAGGCGGGACTAGAACTCCCGGTCTTCTGGTTTCTAGCCTGATGCCTTAACCCAGAGCTTTCCAAACTTTTAACGTTGGTGACACACACCAACGGCAGCGGCAGCGTGGCCTGCGGTGTCCTGGTCTGTAGCACAAAAAACCCAGAAGTGCTGATGGGGGGAACCGAAAGAAGCGGCACCCCCGGCAATCAGTGCCGCCGCCGCCACCGGCAGCAGCGCTGATTGGCGGGAGTACCGCTTCTTTCGGTTCCCCCATCAGTGCTTCTGGGTTTTTGCACGACACAGCAGGACACCGCAGACGATACAGTAGTGTGTCGCAACACACACTTTGGAAAGCTATGCCTTAACTACTACACCAAACTGGCTCTCTAGTAAACATTACACATCCTAATATTTAAAAAACTGGCTGTAGAGGTGTTTTTGGAATGGAATGGAATATCTGGAAGAAAGAATGGCTCATTGCCTGAAACATTTCACTTTATGATGTTTACTTTTGGTATTGATTTATTACCCTACTATACTCTAAGTTCTGTTCCAGTGACCTTCCATCTTAGAGATAGATCAGATGTGTGCCAGTCTGCTAGAGCCTGTTCTACTATTAAGTAGATTACATGTTTGATAAAGCTTCTTTATTGTAGGACACTTGGAATCAATTGCCCAAAGAAGTAGTGGGTTCCCTTTCACCACATGTAGGTTATGCAGCCATCCATCAAAGATGCTTCAATTTTTTACACTCAGCAGGGGCTGGAATTGATGACTAGATGGAATCCACTTCCAACTCTATGTGGTTCAATTAATTCACACCTTGAATACTCCTTCAATATAACTACCCTCCTGAGCTTGTTTGTTCACAGCCTGGGCTGTCTGTCTATCTAGTCTCAATACTTTCTTCCAGTGTGTCAGAGAGAGTGCTATTGGAAGAATCTTCTTTTGAAACATTGATAATAGATCTCAGTGTCATGCAGACCAAGTTCAAATCCTCAGTTGGCCACACAAAGTGTTCTGGATAGTATGTAATGTGTACATGGCCGTGAGTTATTTATAGGAAGAATATGAGAATACTGTAATACTTACATAGCCCTTATTACCTTGTGGATAAACCCTACAATTGGTGCATTCAGAATGTCATCTTCACATTAACAGATGTCAGTGCAGTTGTAAACCTGGCCCTTGACCCTACAGTAGCTCAAGGCTTTTCTGGAGATCAGTCCTGCCCAGTTTTTAACTCATAAGGCAAAGCAATCCTATGAATGAGTTCTGTTTTGGCCACATAGTAATCCAATCCATCTTCCCAACCTGCAGGAGAACTTTTGTCCACATCTGAATTGTCAAATGACAACAAAGACATCTAAGGAGTTGGCTTCCAGACTGCTTGTCTCCTGCTGTGAGAAACTGAAATACATGCTGTCAATCTAGTGGGGGGATTCTAAATACAATGATGGCTTGAAGAGACATTGATTTACAAAAATAAGGCAGCTACCTCTTACTTGAGAAAACCATGAAATAGACACTGAAAGGGAGGGTTTTTTCCCCTCATCAGTACCTTCTCTCTCTTGACCCCATTGCCTAAATAAGATGAACTATAAAGAAAGAATTGCTCATAATTTAAATGGATGACTTGCTTTCCCCTGGCATTAAATGGTTGTCAATAGCTACTATTCTTTTTTATAAGATGTGGATATTCCTGAGTTCAGTGTGGATATTCCTGTATACTTAGAGGGAGAGAGTTCAGGAAGGGTAAGACCAGCCTACAGCTGATAAGACATCATAAGTTCCTCCCAGTTTGTGTTCTGCTCTTCAAAGGAGCTAGAACAACATTTCCATCTGCCTTAATTATTCATTGCTATACTATTTGAATAATTGGGAGCTGTAGGAATGACATTCTAGGAAGCTAATGATTTATTTTTTGCACCACAATCAATGTTCCAAGTGTAGCCAAGTAATAACAAATATTATTTGTTATTTTTTGTTTATATTTTGTTATTATTTGGGGCATGGTAGCTCAGCGGGTAAGACGCCAGGCTTGTCGATTGGAAGATCGCAAGTTCGGAGGTTCGAATCCCTAGACCTGCGTGTGGAGTGAGCTCCCGCACTAGCTCCAGCTCTTGCCAACCTAGCAATTCGAAAGCATGCAAATGCAAGTAGATTAATAGGTACCACTTTGGTGGGCAGGTAACAGCGTTCTGTGCGCGTCATGCGGCCACATGACCGTGGAAGCGTCTTCGGACAACGCTGGCTCTTCGGCTAACAAACGGAGATGAGCACCGGCCCCTAGAGTCGGACACGACTGCACAAATGTGCGGGGGGATCCTTTACCTTTACTAATAACAAATATACAACACATACACACAAAAGTACATTTTGTATTCTTGTGTGCCTGAGCTACATTTGCACAAATCAGTTCAGAATCAGCAATTATTTGCCAGGCCAGCAACAAAGGAGATACTCTGATTCCCATCATGGATCTACAGTTTAATGAGCCAGTTTTGCAAAGGCTGATGAGATTTCTTAGTGTTTTGAGAGAACCATTTAGAGTTCTATCACGGTAGATATTAACCAGATCCCCCCATTCAGTCAGTTTGACATTTCCCAGCTTTGATCAAATCTTATTACTATGGCTATTAGATGGCACAACCTTTGCTAATTAGGTAACATTTAGGTGTGGGAAAACGTGGAGGTTTTTTTTTCCATTGATACTTGAGACTATTTACCCATAAGAGGAAAGAGAAATCACCACAATATACTCAACTTCAAATTGCTAACAGTAAAATATAATGCACATAACTCTTTCCCAAAGCTAGCAGGTGCACTATTTCAGAACTGATTTCTGCTAACTGTTAGAAATGCATGCTGATTTCTTTTTTCTTTTTCTGTTAAATCAATCACTGTTTAGAACACAACATCTTTTGTTTATTTTCTTGGCTTAGTCCTTCTTAATCATATGTTCGAAGAACACTTAAATCCATGTAAGTGTTATATCTGCCAGTGTTGTATTTATTGTTATGTCCTCTTATCTTTACAGTTGCATTACATTTTCAGCTATTTTTCTGTATCTACATTAGGGCTGGTTGGTAATAGAATCCACAAAACCTGAGTGTTTTCCCTACAGCAAAGGATCCGTTTTCAGAACAGCTGCTGGTTTAATAATATGTTATATTATTGTTACGTTGAGAGCATTTTTCCATTCACTATATAAATCACTCCTCTTTTGAGGCTCAGATGACTTTCTTTAAAGGCAACTGGATTTTCTGAACCATTGAAAGTACTCCATACAAAAATGATCAAGCCAGGTGTAGCCAACACCCTAATGATGTCCTGAAAATCCTTGAAAACCTGGCCATTATCCCAGGCCTTGGGGGTAGGGTGGCTATGGAGACTCTGTAGATTGATTTTTGTTGGGTCTCCATTCTTTCATGGAGGTCTCTTATTTGTTTCTCAAGTTTTATTCTTGCTTTTAATGTGCAAGTTGCCCAGAGTCCTCTGAGTTGGGTGGCCTCTAAATTAATTAAATAAATAAACAAAATATATAGTCAAATGATTACTGGGGTAAATTTGCTACCTTGAAAGCATGCAAACATTTGAGCTACAGTATTCAGAACTCTTAGCACTTACACACCATCCTTAATCTAGTTAGCCTCTAACCCAGTCAACTCTCTCTACTAGTGATTCTGGCAGCATAGAATTGAGCCATGCTAACTGGGTCAAAAGTTACTATTCTGGAAATACAGCATTGTCACACACTTTTTTCAGGAGGTGCCTCTTATCCTATGAGCCTTTGTACTAGGATAGCATTGACAAAGGTCTATGACAGGGGTGGGCAATGTCAGGCCCGCGGGCCGTATAAGGCCCACCGGGCTCCCGCCTAAGACCCGCGGGGCTCCCGCCCGCAAACCCCGCCCCTTCCACACGATTGGCTCCCACCCGCAAACCCCACCCCTCAGTGCTTGTGATTGGCTCCCGCCCGCAAATTCCGGCCCCTGGTTCATGGAAATCCCAGAAACCCCACCCCCCACCCCCGGTCCCCAGTTATAAATATCCAAATGGCCCTTGGCAGAAAAAAGGTTCCCCACCCCTGGTCTATGACATCACTATCCCTTTCCCCATTAGTCAGGCAGCAGGAGCTAGGATTTTGCCATTGTAGTCATTCAGTGTTTTGGAGGTCTTCAACATATTAACCTTCCTTTTGATATCCTAGGGTTAGCATATTATGGGAATGGTAATTTAATGTCTGGACCTTTCTACTTCAAATGCCTAGTAGAGGATCCCATGGATTAATGGAGAGAAAGAAAGATGCTTGTACCAACTAATTTGAAATGTGGGCAGTTTGATCTGTCTAGAAGGGTTCATTTTACCTGTAAATTTAATCCAGTTTTGCCAAGAGGAGTTGTTTTCCCAACAGGGGAAAGGCTTGTTTTACCTCTCTACCTAGCTCTTGAGCTTCAGGGCCTCTAAGGGAAGGGATAGCTGGAGAAGTTTGCAGCTCTTCCTGCAATACAAAATAACGGGTAAAAAAGCAGAGAGTTTTGTCAGTTTCCATCTTCAGCACTGGTGGGGCTCTGAAGGGTGATTTTCACTCCTTGTTCTCAGCACTTCAAGCTGGCAGAAGTGAAGACAAGCATGGATCACCTTCAAACTGCTTTGGAGAGTTGGAAACCTGCCCTGTAAGTTGTCATTTGAAAACCAGTTTGATCTAAAGCAAATGGGAAGGGATCACATTTACCACTGTATCAGGCTGGATTCACCTGCTAATTTGTGCAAATCAGACTTCTACCAAAAGTACAAAAACAAATCAAGTTGTTGTTTCTGGGGATTTGCCAATACAATACATTGAGCATCTCACAATTTTGATAAGGCTTATTCCTGGAAAATCTTCTGTTAATGGTTCAGTGAACTGCTTTCACTTTTTTTTAGGTCTGAGGTTGGAAACGCTGAGGCAGTTAGCAGTGTGGTCCAAGTGATGTTATGCCAGCATCCTAAGTCCAGAACAAATATCATGGTTGGTTTATTTTTTAAACAGATCCAGAATTCAATTAATGATTCTATTGAACCGTCAATGTACTTTTTATGCTGGAGAAATAGGAGAAAGCATATAGTTTTCTGGAGTAACATATGTTTCTTAATATTATGTAGAATTTTTATAGATTGAAATGAAAGTGTGAATTGGGACTTGGAGTATAAGAAATGCCAGACTTCATGGTCTTAAAGATAACTTAATGGAAAACTGTAAGATGTTAAAATGGACTTGTGTTTCAAAGGTTGAGTTTAAATATGGAGGCAATTATATCTGGCTGATCAGGGTGCCTTTGTAAAAATAAAAAGTTTAAAAGAGTACAGATAGATGTTCTATCCATGAAGTGGGTCTGCAATAGTTAGGACAGGGTTTTTTAATCTTTTCCAGACAGGACTTTAATAAATTTGGAGGCCAGCTTCACAACCCATAGTCCAGGTCTGAATTAATAATAATGTTTTTCCTATAATTACTTTACTTTTGTCAGCAAAAATTAAACATATTGCTACTAAAATATAACTAGTGATTAAGAAATTAGATAAATATTATGAATAATTATTTTATTACCTGGAAGTAAGCAGTAGTCTCCCAAAAAACAAATACTTGAAGAACAGCACAAAATTAAAACCGCTGTTATTCACAATCATTTGCAGTTGGATCATTTTTAAAAGGCTCTGATTTAGTATTAGTTCTGACATGGCTGTTTCAAAGAACTGGTTGATCACCTGTTCTATTTCTTTTTCACATACTGCAGTCAGATTTCTCTCGCAACATGTAACGACCAGACTGAGTATACAGCAAAGTGAGTCTGTTTATACCGTGACAATTTCTCGGCAAGGCCTCTGGGAATCAGCAGGGACGGGAAGGGGCAGATGCTGAGGACTGGAAGTGAGAGAAAGAAGAGGGGTGATTCTCAAAGAGATTAGAAAGCTCACTTATTCATTCAAGGTGCCCCTTTCTGTTCCCTGAAGGTGTACTTCCTGCAGTTGAATCAGATCACTTCATCATGCCCCATGTTTAACATACTTGTGCAGAAGGAAGTTTCAGTGTACAGGTAGTCCTCGCTTAACGACCACAATTGGGCCCGGAATTCCAGTTGCTGAAGCCATCATTAAGCGAATCTGACTGGATTTTATGACCTTTTTGTGGCGACCATTAAGTGAATCACTGTGGGTGTTAAGCAAGCCATGTGGTCATTAAGTGAATCACATGGTTCCCCACTGATTTTGCTTGCTAGAAGCTGGCCGGGAAGGTAGAAAATGGCGGTCGCATGACTATGGGACACTGTGACGGTCATAAATGTGAACCGGTTGCCAAGCGCCCAAATCGTGATCATGTGATGGTGGGGACGCTGCAATGGTCATATGTGTGAGGACTGGGTGTAAGTAGTTTTTCCCAGCACCATCGTAAGTCCAAACCATCACTAAACAAATGGTTGTTAAGTGAGGACTACCTGTATCAACTGGACCATGGGGACCCAGCCTAAAAGGCACAACCCCTCCATTTGGGAGTTGTGACGTACAGGTTAAGATCCACTGAATTCTGGTTATTAATATGGCCTGCAAAAAATCTGTATAACCACTAGATCAGTGGCTGGGGAATTCTGGGAGTTGAAGTCCACACATCTTAAAGTTGTCAAGGTTGAGAAACATTGCACTAGAGCATAGCTTTCCAAACTGTGTGTCGCAACACTTTAGTGTGTTGCGACACAACCAGGAAGTGGACATGCACGGCGGCAGCACGGGGGCGCGTGCGGCAGCAGTGTGTATGGTGGCGGCGGCAGCGACAACAGCAGTGGCGCGCCATTAGCGCTTCCGCGTCTTAGCGGAAAACACGAGGCCGCCATTGCTGCCGCCGCCGCCGCACACCCCCTGTGCCGCCGCTGTGCACGCCCCCGTGCCGCCGCTGCCGCCGTTGGTGTGTCGCCAATGGCAGCAGTTCGGAAAGCACTGCACTAGAGGCTAGGAAAGAGTTCAGAGTTTTCTCTATCTCTTTGCTACCAAGAAGTAGTCATCCAGAGGTACATATTTCTAAGTGCAGTGTGTAGCAGAATGTAGATCAGAAGGTACTTTTTCCTTGAGGCAGGAATTCTCAAATTTTGTGGTTCCATGGCCTCCTAAAATAATGAATAAACGTGAAAAAATACATGAAGGAAACAGTGTTTATATAATATAGTTTAGATCAGTGTCTCTCAAACTTGGCAACTTCAAGACATGTGGACTTCAACTCCCAGAATTCTGGGAGTTGAAATCCATGTGTCTTCAAGTTGCCAAGTTTAAGAAACACTGGTTGAGATTAATAAACGGTGCAAGTGGTAAAGTACCCTTTTCCCAGCTAATAGCAACCATGAGGGGGGTCACAGAGGTAAATGAGGTTCAGAAGAGGGCCATGAGCAAAAAAAAGTGTGAGAACCCTCGATTTAAGCAACAAGCCATTGAGCTATAGAGTTGCCCTGAAATGGGCTGAGCTGAGGCTGAGAAGCTGTCAAGGTAGGCTGACCATACGTCCCGTTTTGAACCGGACAGTCCCGTTATGTAAACAATTCCCGACTGTCCCGTCGCTTTAAGAAAAATATCCATTTTGTCCCGTTTTTGAAAGTTCCTGTGGCGAAGCGTGCGTGTGCGCCTGCCCGCCTGTGTCCACACGCGCACCCACACACCCGCGCGTGCCCCTGCACGAGCGCGTGCACGCCCACTTTGTCCGGCGAGCCGTGGGTAGGGTCCTGTTTTTCTCTCAAGGAAATATGGCCAGCCTATATGTCAAGGCTAATTTACTTATGCACAGCCAACAACAAGCCCGCTAGTCTAGACTGCTGCTCTCGGTGTTAGGAACCGACTGCTGTGCTAAGAGTCAAAGAGAAAAGGCAAGATGTGAGTCCTCCAACCCAGCACTGGAGTTATAAGATTGCAAGGCAGAGGAAGGGACTGCGGTCCTTTAAGTAGCAGCTCACCAAGCCTGGGTAAGGGGGGAGCAGGCCAGTCGCTTTTTTCTCGGAGAAAGCAGGCTTTCCACCAGAGGATGCTTTGGAGTCCTGCCTTGTATACCCCTCCTCCTCTGGAAAGTACAGATTGCCACTCCCAGCAAAACTGGAAATTCCTGGAAGTCCAATGTGACCCTGCTTCACTGGTGTGGACAGCTACTTCCAATCAGTCTCATGAAAAAGGCTTGGTGGAAGGAACCTGTCTGCGAACCAAAGGACCCAAGGCCCGCTTGAGTGCAATGTGACCGGTGGCAGCAGAGACCTGGTTGGAAACTATGTTCTCACTGTTGCAGGACGGCCCATGGCGAGATGGGGTTTGCGGGGTCACCCCTCTTGCCTTTTTCCTGGATGGGCTGAGACTCTTGAAGGAACTGTGGCTGTGCACACAATGGCTGTTGGAGAAAAGCCTCAGTGCCTGGATCTCAGGCACAGCCTGCGGACTAATATCTTGACAAAGGCTGCCCTTGTTCAGGCAGAGTGTGAGCAGCTTGCAACCCCCTCAAATTTGCCTTGGAAGCCTCAGGCGGTCATGACTCACAGTTTGAGAACCCCTTCCCTACAGCCTGGAAAGTTGGAAGCAAGCTTCAAAGGGTTTACAGTATATCCTATATCAGTGTTTCTCAACCTTGGCAACTTTAAGATGCATGGACTGCTGGCTGGGGAATTCTGGGAGTTGAAGTCCACACATCTTAAAGCTGCCAAGGTTGAGAAACTCTGTCCTATATTATCTCTTATCACGAGCAAATCTTACAGAATTCAGTGGGACTTACTCCCAGATAAGTGAGTGCAGGACTGTAACCTTATAAGATACTGCGGTTTCTTTAGATCTATTTAAAACAGTGTTTCTCAACCTCAGCAACTTTTAAGCTGTGTGGACTTCAACTCCCAGAATTCCCCAGCCAGCGTTGCTGGCTTAAGAATTCTGGGAATTGAAGTCCACAAGGCTTAAAGTTGCTGAGGTTGAGAAACACTGATTTAAAGGGATCTATATGTATGCCTATGCCAAATTTGCACTTCATTGTAGAACTTTTTTTTAAATTGTAGAACTGTTAATACATTGGACTACTCGAGGGGCTGTGCAACAGAAACCAATTCATGATTACACAGAAGCAATCCCATTGTGTGGAAACAAAACAACATAGCTGAAGCCTTGAGTTGAATATTAGTGGTCAAAAAATGGTTGCAGCAATGCATAAACCAACTTTATGACACTTACTTATTAGAATAAAAAAAGAATGGCCAAGAATACATAATTAACTGCTTTTTATTTTCAAACACACAAACTACAAAGGTTTTGTCCTTTTTAAGCTGATTATTTTCGCTCTTCCTGTGCTTCCCAGAATGCATAGAAAAGTATCCTTGTATAGCCCTGAGAATTAGGAAGGGCTTGAACACAAATGATTTGCTTCCTGTCCATTTGCCTTGTGAAGTCAGCAGTCAGAATAGCTTTTTTAAATTATTATTTATGATGCACTTTCTCCTTTCTGCATTCCATTTGGCACAGAAAGCCCTTCTGGCATAAAGACATTCCATCTCGATCCTCACCCCCAGATATAATTTGGTTATTTCAAAGAGCATTTGGGAGCTGCAGCATGTTTTGTTGATTGTATCGGGGATGATGGAGAACCCTGGGTTTAACTGGTTAGGCTCTGATTATTGGATTTCTATATGACAATTGTTTTAGTATTGTACAAGTATTGCATCTGTTTTATGATTACTATATGTTATATTCTCCAGCAAAGGAGATCGTTACCTTGTCGTGGTGCTGGAGCTTGAGCACCTCAATGAAACCATGAGCTAAACTGTGAAGGGACACCCAAGACGGGAAGGTCGTGGCAGAGAGGTCAGACTAAATACGATCCCTGGGGAAGGTAATGACAACCCACCCCAGTATTCTTGCCGTGAAAACTAAATGGATCAGTACAACCAGAGATATGTCGGTATACCATCGGAAGATGGGACTCCCAGGTCGGAAGATGGTCAAAATGCTACTGGGGAGGAACGATACGTTCAACTAGCCCCAGATGTGATGACGCAGCTAGCTCAAAGGCGAAAGGACGGCTTGCGGCCGACGGTGCTGGTGGTGAACGATGAATCCGATGTTCTAAAGATCAACACACCATAGGAACCTGGAATGTAAGATCTATGAGCCATGGCAAATTGGATGTGGTTATTGGTGAGATGTCAAGATTAAATATAGACATTTTAGGTGTCAGTGAACTGAAATGGACTGGAATGGGCCACTTCACATCAGATGACCACCAGATCTACTACTGTGGACAAGAGGACCACAGAAGAAATGGAGTAGCCTTCATAATTAATAATAAAGTGGCTAAAGCAGTACTTGGATACAATCCAAAAAACGATAGAATGATCTCAATTCAAATTCAGGGTAAGCCATTTAACATCACAGTGATCCAAATATACGCCCCAACCACAGATGCTGAAGAAGCAGAAGTAGATCAGTTCTATGAGGATCTGCAGCACCTACTGGATAATACACCAAAAAGAGATGTTATTTTCATTACAGGAGACTGGAATGCTAAGGTGGGTAGTCAGACGACACCTGGAATTACAGGCAAGCATGGTCTGGGAGAACAAAATGAAGCAGGACATAGGCTGATAGAATTTTGCCAAGACAACTCACTGTGCATAACAAACACTCTCTTCCAACAACCTAAAAGACGACTTTATACATGGACTTCACCAGATGGTCGACACCGAAATCAGATTGACTACATCCTTTGCAGCCAAAGGTGGCGGACATCTATACAGTCGGTAAAAACAAGACCTGGAGCTGACTGTAGTTCAGATCACGAACTTCTTATTGCAAAATTTAGAATCAGACTAAAGAGAATAGGGAAGACCCACAGATCAGTTAGATATGAGCTCACTAATATTCCTAAGGAATATGCAGTGGAGGTGAAGAATAGATTTAAGGGACTAGATTTAGTAGATAGGGTCCCAGAAGAACTATGGACAGAAGTTCGCAGCATTGTTCAGGAGGCGGCAACAAAAAACGTCCCAAAGAAAAAGAAAACCAAGAAGGCAAGATGGCTGTCTGCTGAAACACTGGAAGTAGCCCAAGAAAGAAGGAAAGCAAAAGGCAACAGTGATAGGGGGAGATATGCCCAATTAAATGCAAAATTCCAGAGGTTAGCCAGAAGAGATAAGGAATTATTTTTAAACAAGCAATGTGCGGAAGTGGAAGAAGACAATAGAATAGGAAGGACAAGAGACCTCTTCCAGAAAATTAGAAACATCGGAGGTAAATTCCAGGCAAAAATGGGTATGATCAAAAACAAAGATGGTAAGGACCTAACAGAAGCAGAAGAGATCAAGAAAAGGTGGCAAGAATATATGGAAGATCTGTATATGAAGGATAATAATATTGGAGATAGCTTTGACAGTGTGGTCAGTGAGTTAGAGCCAGACATCCTGAAGAGTGAGGTTGAATGGGCCTTAAGAAGCATTGCTAATAACAAGGCAGCAGGAGACGACGGTATCCCAGCTGAACTGTTTAAAATCTTGCAAGATGATGCTGTCAAGGTGATGCATGCCATATGCCAGCAAATTTGGAAAACACAAGAATGGCCATCAGATTGGAAAAAATCAACTTATATCCCCATACCAAAAAAGGGAAGCACTAAAGAATGTTCAAACTATCGAACAGTGGCACTTATTTCACATGCCAGTAAGGTAATGCTCAAGATCTTGCAAAGTAGACTCCAGCAATTCATGGAGCGAGAATTGCCAGATGTACAAGCTGGGTTTAGAAAAGGCAGAGGAACTAGAGACCAAATTGCCAATATCCGCTGGATAATGGAGAAAGCCAGGGAGTTTCAGAAAAACATCTATTTTTGTTTTATTGACTATTCTAAAGCCTTTGACTGTGTGGATCATAACAAATTGTGGCAAGTTCTTGGTGGTATGGGGATACCAAGTCATCTTGTCTGCCTCCTGAGGAATCTGTATAACGACCAAGTAGCAACGGTAAGAACAGAGCACGGAACAACGGACTGGTTTAAGATTGGGAAAGGAGTACGGCAGGGCTCTATACTCTCACCCTACCTATTCAACCTGTTCACAGAACACATCATGCGACGTGCTGGGCTTGAGGAATCCAAGGCTGGAGTTAAAATCGCTGGAAGAAACATTAACAATCTTAGATATGCAGATGATACCACTTTGATGGCTGCAAGCGAGGAGGAGTTGAGGAGCCTTATGACGAAGGTGAAAGAAGAAAGTGCAAAAGCTGGGTTGCAGTTAAACCTCAAAAAAAACCAAGATTATGGCAACCAGCTTGATTGATAACTGGCAAATAGAGGAAGAAAAAGTGGAGGCAGTGACAGACTTTGTATTTCTAGGTGCAAAGATTACTGCAGACGCTGACTGCAGCCAGGAAATCAGAAGACGTCTACTTCTTGGGAGGAGAGCAATGGCAAATCTTGATAAAATAGTTAAGAGCAGAGACATCACACTGACAACAAAGGTCCGCATAGTTAAAGCAATGGTATTCCCTGTAGTAACCTATGGCTGCGAGAGCTGGACCATAAGGAAGGCTGAGTGAAGGAAGATAGATGCTTTTGAACTGTGGTGTTGGAGGAAAATTCTGAGAGTGCCTTGGACTGCAAGAAGATCAAACCAGTCCATACTCCAGGAAATAAAGCCAGACTGCTCATTTGAGGGAATGATATTAAAGGCAAAACTGAAGTACTTTGGCCACATAATGAGAAGACAGGATACCCTGGAGAAGAAGCTGATGCTACGGAAAGTGGAAGGCAAAAGGAAGAGGGGCCGACCAAGGGCAAGATGGATGGATGATATTCTGGAGGTGACAGACTCAACCATGGGGGAGCTGGGGATGGTGACGGCCGACAGGAAGCTCTGGCGTGGGCTGGTCCATGAAGTCACGAAGAGTTGGAAGCGACTGAACGAATAAACAACAAATATGTTATATTGCATTACTTTATCTTGGCTTTGAACTGCTGAGAATCGGAATGATTGAAGTAGCAGAAAACCACCTGTAATAAATAAATATAAACCCAGAAAGCTGATAAATTGCAACTGCTAGGAGATTTCAGTGCGCTGTAAAACCATTCTAACTTAATCTTTGATACGGCACTTGGAATGCAATAAGCAACGCTGATATGTCTTGTGCTGTGTGTCTCACTGAATCCTTTTAATTTTCTCCAGGAAAAGCAGGCCAGATGCCAGCCACTTACCTTAATTTTATTAGCCACCTTGAACTTAAACATCTCCTGGGACATAAGCCTCATGATGTGGTTGCCTTCACACTCATCATATCTTTAACTCTGATTCAGTCCATGGTGAAGCCTCCATGGATCACGCAGATGCACTGCTACTGAGAGGACAAAGTAAATAGGCACAACATCTTGGTTAAACACCTCTGAAGTCTATGCTTATGATTATTTTCAGTTTTGGAATAAAAGAACCAAAAGTGAGCATAATCCAGCTCCCATCAAAGCCCATGGGTACAGAATGAATGTACCATGTACCTATGTACCAAATACCTTAGATCAAGTAATCTAAAGAATAGACCGTCCCCCATCATTGTCCCCCCACGCCGTATTATGACTGATTTGAGAGGTATTCCTCTAGAGCATTGTTTCTCAACCTCAGCAAGTTTAAGATGTGTGGACTTCAACTCCCAGAATTCCCCAGCCAGCATGCTAGCTGGGGAATTCTGGGAGTTGAAGTCCACACGTCTTAAACATGCTGAGGCTGAGAAACAATGCTCTAGAGCAAGGATGCAAATCTTCTGCCCCCCCTGAAAGCCTTAAGTAGAGCTGTCAGAACCACTCCAAAAATTGCCACCAAATTGTAATTTTTAATCTAACGGAAGGGAAATCAGCAAATAAATGGGAATTAAATATAAATATGAAATAAATACATTCCAACTTAATTCTGTCCTGTTCCTACCCATTTTTATATTCCATCTCTGCCTATCTTTTGGTGTATGGCTCCAGACATCCAAGTCAGAAGCCAAATGCAACTGAAAAGCTATACAGTTCCGCTTTAGCAAGATAGCAAAGTTTTGCTGTGGTAAACTGCAGCATATCATTTCAAGTGGCAGATACAGAATTCTAATTTTAAATGTTTTCCTAAGTCTGTGTGTCTGCTATGAATGTATAAAACTATATGTGTGTAGTAAACCAGTATCTTAGAGAGAAATTCTTACCAGACCCTTCTCAGGGGCATTCTCCAGGGGAATTTAAAAAATCAAGATGGTAATTGTGACCATGCAATCAAAGCTCCACCCTTTTTTATGTTTCTGTGATGTTGTATGCATGTAAATAAAGGGAGGAGGCTTCAATCAAATGGTCATGATTGCCATCTTGACTTTTTTGACCCCCTTCAGGTGACCCTAACCCTCCTCAGATTTACTTTGTATAGTGTCATCCCTTCAAGGTAGTCCAGACAGGAAACCAAAACCACAATACTGTCTTTATTGTAAGGTTACAGTAACAGCCCAGAGTTCCCCGTTGGGGGAGATGGGCGGTTATATAAATTTAATTAAATAAATAAAATAATAATAATAAATAACAGAATCTTGCAACCTCATAGGTTGCAAGAATAACCTCATAGGAGACAGAAGGAAAAGCCACAGCTTAGACAGTGGTCTGATAAGAGAAATCTGAGTCCAAGGGGGTGGGTGTGGTTGGAGAAAGCATCTCAGAAGGGACCCTCCCTAGTTCTCTGGAAAGTAAAGGTGGGGGGGCAAGGGCTTTCTTTGCCACATGCTGATAGGTGGAAGTGTTTCCCCTTCAGGGTCCCCACCAATCAGCTGCTCCGGCTCAGGCTCTGTCTTTGCGCCTTCCCAGCTTCTTCCTGCTACTGGCTCACCTCCTGCTGTGCAGCCCACTTCCTAACAGGCTGTGGCCCACTAGTGGGCCGCGGCCCACAGGTTGGGGACCCCAGCTGTAGAGGGCATAGGCAATGGCCTTGAAGGACAGGAGGAAGAGCTGCTACCAAGGCAACACTCAGACAAGCAGGGCTTGATTGAGCCTGTTCCAAGAAACTAATTTGAGTAAACATCTCAGACAGTCTAGTTCACACAAAGATAAAAGGAGGGAGGGAGGGAGGAAGCACATTCAGACTTGCAAGGTTCTCTTACAGTAGCTTTAGAATAAAAGTAGTATTGATCTACATGGCATTGGTTCCCTAACCTGTTCTACCTTGAAGGTGGGTGATGCCTTTGGGTCTTCCTGAGAAGGGTGGGGTCTAATATTGCTCTCTGAATGCAAAACCGAAGCATTTTATTTAAGACAGAGCTTTCCAAACTGTGTGTCGCGACACAAAAGTGTGTCGCCACACACAGCGTGATGTGTCGCCACACCACCCGGAAGCGGTGGCGCGCGCGTGCACGGCGGCCGCCATGCACACGCGTGCCGCCGCACGCCCCCCGCGCCGCCGCACGCCCCCCGCGCCGCCGCACGCCCCCCCGCGCCGCCGCCGTGCGCGCGCGCCGCCGCACGCCCCCCCCGCGCCGTCGCTGCCGCTGGTGTGTCGCCAGCGGCAGCACTTTGGAAAGCCCTGATTTAAGGTTTTCTTAACAATTGGAAAAGGGCTGCAACAGATGTAAATAAACCTTGTTGCAGTTGGAATTACTAGGCTGCACATTTGCTGAAATCATTTAGATGTTTTCCCAAGGGGGGCTAATAACCAAAACAATTGTGATGATGTGTGTAGTATAATATGTGATTGTTCCCACATGTTTCTGTGAATCATGTGACCTCATAAATGTGTTTGGGATACAAATTCCCCAATTCATTGCCACAATATAGTCCAGTAACATAAACAGCAGGTGGCACAACTGGTCAGAAAATCGCCTTATACGATCACTAGCTTCACACATTGTGCTATACCATAATTTGTTTTAAAAATGGTTTCTTGAGTAAATGATGGTTCAATTCACACAACGTGCTAAGGCAAAAATAAACATATCACATTATAGTCTAGTACAATGTGCATTAAGTCAGACCATTTCTCTATTTAGCCCAGAATTATGAATACTGAAGTCTTTCCCCCACTATTAAGCTAGAGGTACCTACCCACCCTTTAATTGTTACAAAACAATATTGGCATAAAATTGGCTGCCCCCCATTGCCAATCCCTATCCTACTTCTATTGTGTCTGTGCTGAATCATTGCTGAATGGCATTCTGATTTGTGAGTGTGTCATTCATTAGAGGCAAGATCATTGGTTCCTTTTCAGCGTGTCATAAGCCAGTGGGGAAAACTACCAATCAGGCAATGCAGCAAGAATGGGGAAGGTCTAATTTCAGGACACTGCCTGGACTTCTCTAAGCTAGTTCGTCTGTGCTTCTTCCCACACCCCATTTGGGTATCTTCCAAGTCAAAATAATGGGAAATAAAGAAATACATGGGAAGACACCAAGATAGAAATAGCTCAGAGAGGAGAGAAGCAGGACCTGTCATGATTGTGCAACTAATCATGACTTGTATAACCAGAGAACCGACACTGACTGGCTGCTGGGCAGCGCTGTAAATTCAGGAGGAGAAAGGGAAGGGATTGCAGTGTGCAACTGACAAATATACAGAAACTGGCAAATACCCAACAAAGCCAGCACAACATTCCTCATTTTCTGGATATGCAGTGCAAAAAAGCAGGGCTGTTGCATCTTAAGGTAAAAATACAGTTCAGCATGCTGTTAACATGTCCTCTCTTCTTCCTCAAATGAAGCCTGGAAAGAATTTGGTATCAAAAATGGAAGTGTGGGGTAGGTGACAAGTATGGAAGAAACTCAGGAAACACAGTCTTGTGGAAAGGGCAAAAACTGGGAAGAAAAGGCTGGAGTGGAGGCTGGCTAACGATCACAGGAGAGGAAGCATGCACGTGACTGCCCACACTCCCAAAACACACCTCTGATCACACCCATTTCTAGTCCCCTGCCTTTGCTTCCAAGGTATTGGGTGGCAAAAACGGAACAGATTTTACGTATCTTGAAGCTGCCCTTCAATGGTGTTGGAGTAAGTGGGGAAACACTATTTTTGTACCACTAGCAGCTAATGACAACTTAAGGCTGTCTCACTCTTGGGCTGGACACAATGTAAGGGCAATGTTGAAGAACTAAGGGGGAAAATTGGTCTTGTCAGGTTATGACTGGGCCATGGTTAAATCCAAGCTGGGACAAGGGATGTGTAGTTTCTCTCATCATACTATGCTAAACTGCATCTATGTTTATTTTTGTGGCTTAATGCTATGAGTGAATTCAGCCATTGTGATTTGTATAAAACATGGTTTATGGCTTAGTGTAATGCTCATTTCAGCATAGAGATTCTAGTAGTATCTTAGGATACTCTGCATGCAATGCACCACTGGACTAGAAACTGTCCCTTCTTCTACGCACTCCAGAGAAACATTGAGGATAGCAACTCAGTCGGTTTAATCTTCCCCAATCTGGGTCCCTTTTGGGTGACTGAAGATCAACCCCCAGAATTCCCCAGCCATTTCTGAAAATTCCAGGAACTGAAGGCTGCACATTTGGAGAGTGTGTAGATTGTGAAAGTCCAGTCTCAGCCATGGAAGCTCACTAAGAGGTTTTGGATCAGTCACTTGCTCTCTTCATCATAGGGTTGCTGTTGTGGAGAAAAATTGAAGGAAAAAGTAAAATGTACGGAACCTGAGGAAAAGCTGGGATATACATAAATCAAATAAATGAATATTATTTGGAGGGCTGCTTTATACAGTAGCATTGTTCTACTCATCAGTTTGCTATCATTTCATACGCCAGTAAGTGTTACAAAATAAGGGCATGTAGAGTACAGGAGGAAAACATCATTTCAATCAATGTATATAATTTGCATAATATTATATAATTGACATAAATGATGTCATTTGCAGTAAAATGTCAGTTTAATTGACAATGGGCATGAAGTCAGAATGAAAAAAGTGACTGTTGTATCTCAATTTACTAAACTAAGGGTTTATTGTATTTCCCTCGGCTATATATTTTTGGCAATGTAATTTCCAACTTTGCAGAGTCTCTGTTTTGTTGTATGAAGTTTTATTTCTTATATACATACATTATAAAATGTATTTATCAGACAAATCAGTTGAAACAAAGAGGTGGATACAGGAACAGACTTTCGGGGAAAATGGTCACAGCTGGATTCAAGAGCATTTAGACATTTCTGAAGAATCATAAATTATGATTTATAAAACATTTTATGGAATATTTTGTGAGTGTACCTATTTGTGGATTATTCAACAGACTGTTGGTAAGCAAAACATAGATTAGCATAAGAAGCTATCTATACTTGCAGGTTCACAATATAATAGGCATGATATAAACTGTTTATCATTTTTGCCATTAAAGCCATCAAAGCCACCCCTGGTGGAGCCTGTAGGATACAAATTCTTCAAATAAATAAGTGGGGGAAAAAGAATGAGAAGGCAGCAAGCACTGGGAAGTTCCTCCCTTACCAGCCAATAGACGTGGCTAAACTGATCACCTCCTTATTACAATATTCATCATGGGAGACTGAATGCAAAAGTTAGAAAGCACGACAACCAAGTTTCTAACTCTGACTGGGTTTCTTACTTTTATCACCTATCTAAGGACTTCTTGATGCTGACATTTTGGAATGCTCTCCTCAAGATGATTTCCTTTGTGCTAAGACTGTTCTGGTTTTTTGGGCACCAAGTGAAGACTTTTTCTATTAAAAGAATGGGCAGGCTAGGCTCTCTAAATATTGCTGAATTATTTCTCCTAGTATCCCTCACTACTGGTCAAGTTGACTTGAGCTGCTAGGCATGTTAACATCTGGAGGACTCAATATTCAAGTTCCCCACCTGAATATAAAACGGCAACTTACATTAAGTAAAATATAAGATGCACTGATAATTTTTACAGTTGACCTCAGCTGAATCAGCCTATCTCTATCTTAGATACAGAGAGAGAAATAGCAAGATTAGTGTTGGCTATGCAACAGATGGAAAAAGACAAAATTTTCAACTCATTTTAAGTATTAACTCCATCTCCCCAGCAGAATTAATTGCCAGTTTCCCCATAAAATTGAGAAAAGGATATTTTGCATCTCAGTTGTCCCCAACTGTGGCTTACACACAGTTACATCACAACTTCAAAGGGATTGTTAATTAAAAGAATTGGACAAACACTTCTAAGTTAACTGTGAAGTATTTCTGTGGCTTAAAGTAGCAGTATTTGAATGAAAAGAAACATGGCCTTAATTTACACATCAACAAGTAAAACAGGTTTTTGTCCAGGATTTACTGCATGGCATTTATTTTTCTAGCAGTAACTGATATTCTAACTGTCACACGATTGTATTGTTACAGCTGTGGGATGTAGTAACAGTGGGTGACAACTAATTGCCTTTTTTTCTTCCTCTCTTGTTTTCAGATACTTTTTATGACAGTGTGCTAAAGTGATATTTTAAGACCAGGTCAAAAATACAAGCTGTTACCTTGGTTCCAGCAAAATAAAATACAATAAACAAGAGTATAAATAATACTGCAGTGCTGAAGTAATGAGACTTCCAGATAGGTATCAGTGAGGAAATAATGACTCATACTGAAGGCGCTGGTCTTCAAACTGGTTTGCTTACATAAGATCCATCACTGCAATCTTAGGAATCATTAAAAAGAGCCCTGTTAAAAATCCACAGCCAGTTTAATAAGCATAATCCCCTAATACATATTATCTGGTTACAACAAACCTACTGTTCCCTACCTCCATTCAACAAGGAGGTATGGATCAGATCCTGGATAGTTTTAATTGGGCCTATTGTCTAGGTTGCCAAGAGGTGAGCCAGAGAGGCAGATCTGAAACACACATTAGAAGTTAAAAGTTCGATGTACACTGAATCACACCATTGATCCATTAAGCCAGCAGTGTTTACATTGAATGGCACCATCTGTGAAGAATTTCAACCATGGGTCTTTCCACTCCTATTTGGAATGAACTGGGGATTGGACCTGGCTCCTTCTGCCTGCAGACTCTGTGTACTCTAGCACTCTTGCCAGTGTCTGGGAGTAGACTTGGGCAAACAGGCTAGTCCTTCAGCAAGAATCCAGGTTGTTTACATTTTGTTTTAAACAACTTGGAGATACTGTGAGTAAGGAAAGCAACTACTCTTGATAGATCTTTCCAAGGGTTGGATACTTGTCAGGGTTGGATTCTTGCTGAAGGACCAGTTTGGCAATTTTTCTGGACTTGGCATTGACTAAGGACAAGTGAAGATAGTAGCTTCAATTGCTTTTTAACAATTTAGGATGATATGCCTGTCTTTGCTGGCGTCCTGTTGGGAAGTCGGCACCACCAGAGGAAAGGATCGGAGGAAGATCGAATGGCGGCAGTGACGACGGACCCGGATGTAACAGCTACAGGACGTCAGCAGCCGGCTCAAGGCATCCTGGGAATTGTCGTCCAGAGCCTGAAAGAGTCGGTTCCCTTACCCCTCCCCTCACGTGCGGTTAAAATGGTGAATTGTATAACTAATGTATATATATGCTTGTAAGCCGCCTAGAGTCCTCCATTAGGGAGGGGATAGGCGGGGTATAAATACCACAATAAAATAAAATAAAATAAAAAAATACCAATGGTGGTGCTATCTTTACACAGTTCCCTTTCTGAATCTGGCAAACTGGCATCCTAGGCACTGATTGGGATTTTTCCTCCTGATATGCTAATTTATAATATAGAAATGCTGTTGGAAAGCATTCAATGTACTATTTCTCCCATCTGATATCTGAAGTAAAATTGTCCCAGGAGAAAAAGAATCACCCTAGCAACTGAATGTTAACTAGTGATGGAAACACAAAATGTGCTAAATTAGGTTACTGAGTATTCATGTTATTATGGTTTTAAGTAAAAAAAAAATCTAGAATATGCAGACCAAAGATAACTAAGATAACTTAAGGGAGGCAAACAACAAATAGGCTATCTGCAAAAATTAAAAAAATACATGAAATGTAGTTGCTAAGTTGTTTTATTAACATTATTCTTCATTCTTCATTATTTTTAAATAAATTACTAATATAAACGTGTTTTTTAAAACAGATTTGGGTAAGTATTATTTTTCCCCAAATCGTATTCTAAGATTAATAAGGTCAGGAAGGGAATAATGTCTCACATAACATTAAAACTACAATGCTTTAGATTTGTCAGATGTTTCATACTGCATTTTCCAACCTTAACTTTGAGGTTGTTTATAGCAAAAATTCATAAACAAAAACCATAGAAACCAGATTAAAATAGTAGTGAAAACCAATGAGAATACCAGTAGCAAAACTTTCCGGAAAAATATTAAAATATATCTATTTTTAAATTCTACTCTCTATTAATTAAAAAGCAAGCGATAAATGGGCAGGGAAGAAAATACAGAGTTGAGGTATCATTACTGAAAAGGCCTTGTCTTTTGTTGACAGTTACTAACTTTTAGAGATGTTGGCATTCTTAGCAACATTCCAGATTTTTTTTTTAAATTAAAAAGTGGAGGAAGTTCATCTTTCAGAAACTCAGATCCCAAGCTACTACTGGATTCATGTAATCTATTTAGGCATATCATTGTCCATCATAAAAAAGAAAAGAAAAACCTGCATATGAAAATCCAAGGGGGAGAGAATGAATTAATTAATCTTAATTAATTAATTAATTCTCAAGTGTAAAAGTCTGATGACGAGCAATATTGATTTTGAAATTTCATAATTATCAAATGCCTTTTCAGAAGCAAATTTGTTAATTTGAATTCTTCCCTGTAATAATACTATTTAACATTGTTTTCTGCCTTGGACAACAAAAACCTATTTGTCATTCTGTTCATGGATGGGAAATAAGGCTCATGAGAACCACTGTAAATTTTGCTGCTAGAATGATTGCCAATATTTTGAAGTCTACAGACCTATTATATTAAAGCCAAAAGATATAAGTTTAGTCATTATCTGTTTTAAAAGAACAAACACTACCTTTGTGCTAAATACTTAGACTTAATTGGTCCCAGCCAGGAAATTGGTTTGCTTTGTTTTGTTTTAAAGAATAACTATTAACCCTTTTTTTGTAATTTTTGCGGGATACTTCCATCCAATTCCATAGCTAGTTGTCAGGGCCAGCCCAAGAACAATGACGAGTCAGTGCATTTAAAACTCCAGTTCTTTATTGCTCTCACCATATAGACAGAATCTTGCCAGACTAAAGCTACTCTGACTAACCTAAGCACAAATAACCCGGGAGACTCTAGGGCGGGGCTACCCTGAACCTCTTTACTTTCCCACCAATGCTCTCCGGACTGTGAGTCCTCTTATCTCCTTGGAATGAGCACCCTCCTTCCTGAGAATCAGCGGCAGCGCCGAAATCCACCACACTAGTACACTATTAACATGTAGTATTGAAACCTGCTAGGCAAGGGTGGGGATATTAATATCTTGGAAATCTGCCCTCCCAGGTTTTGGGTCCTTCATCTGTCATGATCCCAAGGTTGGGGTATGTTGATCACCTTCAGAGAAATTTTTCTGCTGGTCAGGGGCCATATTTCTGAGATAGTATGCAGAAGTGACTGTATGTGAGGTTGGACTGAAGGGATAAGCCAGGGATCCTGTGTACCTTAGCACCTGGACCTAATTGCTCGGCTGATTTGGGGTCCCCCTGGCTGTTAGTGGTAGGTGATTTCAATAAAAATACACTGGGAGAGAGTTCTGGGAAGTCTCAGGAGATAATGTGCACTATGCCAACCACGAGCTTGTCCCAGGTAGTACTGACCTGACCTACACAGGCTGTCACATGTTAAATCTGGTCCTCACCTTAGAGTAATTGGTATGTGATATGAAACTAGAGGATCTTAGAGTGAGTCCTTTGCCATGGTCAGATGAATGCTCTCTTTTGCCTCTGCAGTTAGGTTGGTCCTTCCTAAGCATTTATGGATCCTGCAGACACTTGGAGAGTTACAAGCAATTTGGCAGGTAGTTCCTCCATGTGCCTGATTAAACTTGGAGAAGGCCAGAGCAGTAGATAAGATAACCTCTGAGCATCCTCTCCCTGTTTGCTAATTCCAGGCTACTGCTTGGTTTATTGAGGAACTGTAATGGTATGTGGGAATGACCCTGGGAGACAGGCAACGAGACGTAGCCCACAGCAGGAATGTGGGTGGGGCAAATGGCTCAGAAGGGACCCTCCCTAGTTTCTTGGGCTATAAAGGAGATGGGAGGAGAGATGTAGTTTCAGACTTGCAAGATTCTGTTAATGTAACCTTACAATAAAGTAGAATGAGATCACTTGGTTGTGTTTCCTGTCTGGTCTACCTTGTAAGGCTGACAGGAACTCTGGGAGATATAGCAACAGAAGAAAGGTATGTGGAGAAGGGCCAGGGAACTTTGTTCCTCTGTATATCCGCTCTCCTTTTGGAATATCTTTTCCCTGGATACCTGGATGGAGCCCTCCCTAATGGCCTTCAGGAAAAGAATTAAATTGGAAGAGTTTTGAAGAACACTCTATCTATAATGTTGCCAGGAGTGGTTAGTGTAGGAGGAATTTATTATAATTTTAATTTGGTAGTTATTTTATATTTGAAGTTTTAGTAATTTGTAAACCATCAAGAGTCTATGTAGAGTTGGTGATGCAGAAACAAATAAGCAAATATGAAAGATGTACAGATAATTCTGAAAGGTAAACCTCGGGTTCAGAAAGTACAGATGGTATGGTTGTTCTTCCTTTATAATTCATCTGCACGATAGAATTTTGTTAACATGTTTTAACATAGCCTTTTTGTGGAAGGATAGCAAATCAGAGACAAGGAACTGCTAGCCTACTTACATACAGACATACAGTACTTGCTATCTAGATATTTATTTATTTATATTTATTTATCATATTTATATCCCGCCCATCTCCCCTGCAAGGAGGGACCCTGGGTGGTTCACAGCAAACATTTAAAATCAATAAAAACATAAATACTACAAAACATTCAATAAAAATACCTAATACAATTTGATCCAAGTAATGTTAGTTCTTACTATCCCATATGTCGGAAAGGTTGGTCAAAGTAGATCTAAGTGACCAGCCAACCCCAAGACTGGCTATTCCCCTCCCCTCCCCAAGCATGGTGGCAAAACCAGTTCTTTAGATTTTTTTAAAGTCCAGGAGAGAGGGGGCTGATCTTATTTCAGGGGGAAGAATATTCCAAAGGGCGGGGGCTACTGCAGAGAAGGCGCGCCTCCTGGTCCCCGTCAGATGGAACTCTCTTACAGACGGGGCTCGTAGCATGCCCTCTCTGCAGGACCGGGTGGGACGGGTTGATGTGATAGGGATGAGACGGTCCCTCAGGTAGCCTGGTCCCATGCCATGTAGGGCTTTAAAGGTGATAACCAACACCTTGAATTGAATCCGGAAGCAGACTGGAACCCAATGCAGCTCGCGGGGCAAAGGTGTTATATGTGCTGATCTTGAAGCACCTAAAATCGCCCGCGCAGCTGCATTCTGAACCAGCTGAAGCTTCCGGACGCTCTTCAAGGGTAGCCCCATGTAGAGCGCGTTACAGTAGTCTATATGGGAGATGACCAGGGCATGAGTGACTGTTCGAAGGGCCTCTCGCTCCAGGAAAGGGTGTAACTTAATATGGGGGTTTGATTATTTATTTTACAGGAGATTTCATTTTTCTTCTTAGAGTGGCTGGAGGCTGCAGAGGATGGGGCAGTAACGTTATGATGGCGCATAAATGGGCTATGCTAATTGAAGATGTTGCATCTTTTTAGATTTGTTGTTCTGTTTTGTTTGCTTCTGCTTAGGTGCACTAAGCTATCTGAAGACATGGTACACTTTGTTTCTTTAGTTTTCTGCTAAAAAATAGTGGGAAATCAGGCTATGATCTGAGGGCTCAAAAAAGAAAACGAAATAAAGGTAGTGGTGGGGTTATGGCCTGCAAACTGTGCGTTGGTCACCATTGATTTAAACTCATTTTTTAAAAACAAAACACAGAATGCGGAAAGAAGACAACATGCAATGACTACTTAGGGGGAAATAATCTGGTGGCCTCCAAATGTTTTGGACCACACCTTCCAAAATTTGGCGATTTTAAAAATGATAGATATAGTGCAGACCAAGACATCTGGAGGACATCAGGTTGCCTTTTCCTGAATAAATTAACTAGCTAAAATGACCAGGACATGGAAAGTTAGTTTGCTCACTGTCAGTGATTTTCAGACCCTTTTCTATTTAACTCTCACTTTGCCTTCACAGAAGCTCACACAGGCTGGCTTTTATCCTTGCTCTATTCAGCCCAGTTTGACTTCAGCAAAACTGCTACTTTGGGTTCCAGGACTTTCAGATAATGTGTCGATCAAACGTATTTCCCCTCCTCTGTATTCTGTTACGACATGGTGTAAGGAGGTCTGTACCAATTTTTTTTTTGTCTTAGTTGTGTAGTTTCATGCTGACTAGGGGATTTTACAGCCATTTAAATACTTTTAGGATTCTATTCCAAAATCTGAGTACTGTTGTGGTTTTGGCCCATAGGGACTAAGATAGTTGTTTAGGTTGGATGTCTGCTTTCCACACACGTGTGAATATGCACACACTCCGTCTTTTTCCTACTTCCAGATTATCAGATAGTCCAGGGTGTGTACAGGTCAAAAAAGTCAACATGACAGCCACAATCGTGCAATCAAAGCCCCACCTCATTTTTTACATGTGATTGTGGCCACCATATTGGATTTTTGGGCCCCTTCCTGTGGACACTCTTGAGATAGTCAGTGGCAGATACCATCAGCTGAGCATACAGTATTCTGAGACATGCATTTATGTTAAATTAGCCCTTTACACTAAAGCAGTTAATCTTTTAGAGTGGAAATGGTTCTTCTTTGTATAGAACATCGAAGTATTTCTAAGATGAGAAATAGAGATGGGAATATTGCTTTGAGATGAATTCTTTAATTTTTTAAAAAAGAATTTGGAAAACATTCACATGTGTATTTTTGGTGAGACTGCACAAATAGTCCAACCCTAACACTTTTGACTGAGTGAACTAGCAGCCCGTAATTCTTTTCATAGGGGGAGAGGGAAAGAACTTTTTTCTGACATCATCCCAATGTTACTTTCAATACATGGAAGACATAAAGCCTAACAATTATTTCATTTTCCACTCTATCATTCCATAAGAATCTAGAAACTTGTACAGCCAGAGTACTATGAAAATGCCCTTTTGTCTTTTGGACTACAAATGTGGACATAAATAATGAGTGATTAATTTTGTGGAGGTTAAAGGCTTATTTAAAAATGTCTTGTATTACTTCCAGGGATACTGTGTGAGAGCCAGGATATGCAAGTTTAAATGAGACAGACTTGAAGCACCAATAACAACGTACGTGGGCAGCAAATAAAATCTGTTTTGCTAAGTAATGAGAGAAATCACAATATTAAGAATGTGGAATTCCATGAGGTGGCATTTTCTAGATGCCCAAATCTGTTTTCCAACATATGGCTCCACCACAAAAAGTCCTCTGATTTCAGTTAGATTTATTGTATTTAAACAGAGAACAGAAGATTTTTATTTTTATTTTGCTGGATCAGTAAAAAATGCTTTATCCAGGATTTGCTTGCATTAGCCATTCTCTCAGAGCCCATAAGTAGGGCTAGAAAACACCAACAATATCCTGACATCCAACTGAATAGGTTTATATAGACGCTGTGATGGGATACTAAAGTGGCACTTAATAGCCTCCATTCACTTATCTAATTTCTTTTCAAAGCAGTCTACGTAATATCCATCACCACACCTTATGGGAGTAAATTTTATACTGACCTACAGTAACATGGAAATGGAAGATAAATGATTCAGGTTTTTTATACAAACACCTACTGTATGTGTTTTATGTCTTTTCTATTGATCAAACAAAAAATAGTAATTCAGGAGTTTGCTGCTTGCTTTACAGTACTGAAACGTCTAGAGGAACTAACTCTAGCGAGTCCGCCAATAACTACAATTTATACAGGCAGCCCAAGATAATTGAGCTACAACTCAAGATTACAGGCATACGTAATCAAACAGTAAGAACTGCAATCCAAGTTCTTTTTATGTTCAAAAGAAGACATTTGCAAATCGAAATCCATAATTTTCAGAACCTTATGATGAGGTTCTCAATTTTATAAATGCTTATATTAAGGAACTATGTATATAAGGGGAAAGTGCAAATCAAATTGAGATACTGACCAAAAATACATTCCGTTAAATAATTGTTCAGGAAAGAGGGCACATTAGGAAAAGTACATTTCTTAGAAAGAAAAATTAGGATTAGTGTAAAAATTAGTGTATGAAAAGTCATAAGAATTTTTGTGTAGGTTTTGCAAACTATTGAAAAAATGGAAAGAAACCTATAATTAGAACAATGAGATCTAAAGCAAAACCAAAATGGACATTTGCTTACATGTTGATGAAAGACCCACCATGCTTTATATTTTGCATGCAATAGATTCTACATTTAATCTGTGGCATATTCAGTTAATAAACTAGTCGGGTGATAGGGAAAAGTTCTGAGATGTGAGAGACTCGTGATAGTCAAGTAAGCAATATTGAGCTGAATGGATCAATGGTCCGTGGCTGGGGTTTCATAACATGCTTCTTATAACTCAATCAATCACATTTTCTTGGTTTATATGACACACTAAATATAAACGAATTATACAGCCTGGGTTCACACAACACATTAAGCTAAAATAGGGTTAGTTTGTGGTTCAGCATGTCATGCAAACACAGCCTGTATCTCATCGTTCATAGAAGATAATGTTCCAATTTCTGAAAGGAAAGCCTGTTAACACCACCACATCTAAACTTTTGTGAACAAATGTATGTTTATTGATTTAGAAAAAGTGCATGATGCAGTGAGTAGGCTTCAATTATGGCATATTTTGCACAAATATGGAGTTGAAAGTTAGTTGCTGAATAGGTAAGAGTAGTATATGATGGAAGTAAAGCATGTGTGAAAATAAATGGAATTCTTAGCAAATGGTTCAACACTGAGCAGGGAGTAAGGCAAGGTAATGTGATGTTACTTTGGTTGTTGTGTATTTATAAACAAATGTAGTGTTTATCATGACATTAGAGATATGTTGGCTGGGGATGTGAATGTATACAGTATGTACTTTGTATGCAGAAGATGCCATCCTGTTGGCAGAGAATTTGAGTAATCTGCAGCAAACGTTAGACTGTATGATGCAGTGAGATGAAATGGATGAGTGATTGCAAGTATACATATGTAGCAAAAAAAACCAAGCAAGTAGATAGAATGGCTAGTAAATTTGGGGAAATTAATTGTGAAATTTTAAGGTGTGCAAATGCTAGGAAAAAGGTAGTGAATAGCTTGTGATTTCTTGTGAGGAATGAATGCTGAAAGAAGTAGAAATGGCAGTGTGTAAGAGTGTGCTCCTCCCCACCTCACTTATAAAAGTGGGAGTTGGGTATGTCAGGAGAAACATAAAAGCAAGTTGACTGCAGTGGGAATGGGGTACTTAGGAATGAGAGGAGGAGGATTAAATAGGTTCAAGAATGAATGGATGCTGAATGATTCTGGATTGAATACAAAAGTGAGTCATCAGTATGAAAGAAGTTCACTGTGGTAGTTTGGTCAGATAGAGAAAAAACAAGGATCAAATTGCAAAACAATATGTGAAGGAAAATGAATGGGTCAAGAGGCAGACCAAGAAAGATGAGGTGGGACAGAGTTGGTGATATCCTCAGAAAGAGAGAGGTAAGAAGTTTAAAGAACAAAAAGCAAAGTATGAAGTGATAGATGTGGTGAAAGCAAGGATAGTTTGCAATGACAGAAAAGTATGGAGAAGTATAGTGAATAGTGGTAGTTTAAATTTTTCTAATATCATGCCTATAATTTCTTTATCTTAATATTTCTTTATCTTTTTCAGCACTCTGTATTATGGGTTGAAAAAGAAACTCCTGACTTTGTATATGTTGAAACTTTCAAGCATTAAACTTCTCAGAGATTTCCTTACTTCCTACTGAAACAGCTTTCTCTATAAAAGTAGAACTGTATTGTAATTATGTCATCTAGCAATACATTGTTTTTAAAGAAAGAGTAAATCATGTGTCTCTACCATGCCACCCAGTTCCTTAAAACCAGAGCAATTTAGTTTGGTTTTGGCATTAAAAACAGCAGCCTAGGTTGTTCATATGAAGATTTTCCAAGCACAGCCTTTGAAACAGATATCCAATAAGCAAAAAGCAAATTTACTTCTAACAGTATGCATCCCATTAATAGAAAGGGCAATTCTATAAAGGTAATATCTGAAAAGTAGCACAGTAAATCTAAATTCATATATTACAAGAATTCTTCCCACAAAATATCTTTTAAAAAACCCAAAAAGGGAGAGTTTCTTTTTACTGAATTCTAGTATCTTGTTCTTCACTAAGATTTTTTAATTTATTAGTTCTACTTACAAAGACATGGAGGGGCAACTACAATATTTTAAAATTACTTGTACTATTAAAGGAAACCAAAATATTTGTATTTCTTTAAGTCCATCGTGAGTATAAACAAATAGAAGAATAATTTATTGATGTGTTTTTTCTTCCATGGGGCCTCAATGGGGTGGGAACAGGGGTGTCCACAGGGAAAGCAAAATAAAAAAAAAAGTCAAAATGGTGTTTACAATCACACAATTGAAACTCCACCCTTTTTTATGTGTGACAGAGAGGCATAGGTAAAAAAGGGCGGACCTTTCTTCACATAGTTGCAATTGCCATCTTGAAATTTTTGACCCCTTCACGGACACCCTTGGTTGGGAATCTTGCTTAATTTCATAATGTTAAATGGCTTTTTAAAAAACTTTGCCCTGCAGAGTCCCCAAAAATTGTATTGCTGAATTTTGATTGTAGTGAAATTGTATATAAACTGTAACGTAAGCATAAAAATGGTGTTAAAAGGCTACCTCATCCAAACCCTACAGAAAAAGTTGGACTTGCCCAACTGTATGAGGTGTTCACTCATTTAAAAGATTTATCCACTCACTGTGCCATCAGCCCCCCAAATCACGAAGATTCCAAAAAGTCATCTGCTAGAGCTAAGTCCTTTCAAGAAGGGCTCAGTGAAAGACTGAGTGTGGAAGATGAAAAACAAGACAATGGACTCAGCAGAAACAGAATTGGGACAAAAAGATCTGATGAGGCTAATAATTATTAGGGTACATTAGTCAGGACACAGCTCCAGGCCTTTTAGTATGTTATATATTAGCATAAGTGTGCTTCCCATTCTAATATTTCACTGAAATAATGAAGGTGAGAAAATGAAGTTAGCATAACAGAAAGTTATGAGTCTGGAACATAAACTCACCAATACTAAAAGAGTTCCAGTGGCTGGCAGTTAATTTTCAAGACCAATTCCAGGTGATGGTGTTGACCTGGAAGTGCTAGAGGACTTGGTCCTGATATATAAAGAATTCATACTCTCATATGAGTTTGTCCAGATATTAAAGTTGTTTGAGGACAATCTCTGCAGATTCTCCTATTATTAGAAATCAGGTGAATTAGTGGCCCAGGGATGGCATTTTTGGCTTTGTTATCCAACTTGTGTAATTCTCACCAGAGAAATTCAGCTAGAACATATTTTAGGAGCCAAGAAAAAAGTTATTTTGGCCTCATTCTGTTGACCTAGTTATTATGTATTATACTGCTGTTTTCATTTTCATTTTAAGATTTTTTAAAGTTGTAAACCTCCATGGATCATTTCTGATGAAGAATGGTACATATAGAAACAAGCAAACAAAAGCAGACCATGTTCTTGAATTATTACACTTGTGTAATTCCAAATATCTGAAGAACTGGACCATCGTCCCGAAGAACATGTGCCACAAAATTTATTTTGTGTTTTTTATTCAGCGTGTGTTTCACTTGATCACATCAGTGGTCAAAACAGTGTATAACTGTTTTCATTCAGTTTTTGGATATTAACAAAAATCTGTGCATGCAGAATAGCACAATAATTACATGAAGACAGCATGAAGTAATTATGTGAAGTTCCAAAATGTTCTCAATAGTATTGGTTTCAGTTCAAAGTGTTTTATGTGCCTGACATGTAACAAGAATCAAAACAATATGCCAGTAGAAATGGGAAAGCCTTGTATTAAAAAGTGTTTTCCCCTCCCAGGTTTTATCCTATTAGATGAGTAATAAAAGGTTTCCCTCTTGCTTTAATGAAAGCCAAATGCAGCAATAGTAATTACACTGTTTGCAGTGAGGTGAAATTTCAGATCTGCACATTGCAGCAATGCCCTTCAGGTTTTGATTAATTATGGCCAAGCCACACAAGAGGCATTTCAGGCAACCACCCACTGCAGAATCCTGAAACTGTCTTCACTGTCCTTCTGCTTACATTCCTCTCCTCTAAATTGCACACATGTTATGAGGAAATAGCCACTTGTGGCTCTTGATGTGCCTTACATAACATGGAATTAAGAAGAAACAGAACTGGTTTCAGCTGTTCTGAAATAGCTGATGAGTTTTTATTTCCAGGTTACACTTTTGAAAAATGCCTCCATGATTTCTGGTCCTTTCTTCTCTATTTCCCTGTCCTGAACACAGTTGACCTTAACATCGGGCTCCAGCAGTTCTGCAAAACCTATCTTCAAAATGATTCTACTTGCACTACAGCTGCACTGGAAGTAAATGGCAGAGCTGATCAAAAGAGATGATAGTGTTGGGTCACAGGGTGAGCAGCTGATTCAGGAGCAGTATAAACACCATCTGTTGAGGTGACCACTGCTAGTCCATCTTCTGTCCATGCCCAGGGTCACATACATGCAGCGCATCTTTGAACTGAGGAATTACAAATTTCTGTGATGGAATTTCTAACAGATCCTGAAAACATGGAAGAGGGAGGAAACAGAGCCATTACAGAAAAGATTCCTGAGTCTAGGGGAGGGGGAAAGCATGACAAAGAGACTCCAAGTAACTCTGCCTTCATTACATTAGGTATAAGTTGAACTCAAGAATTGCTTTGACAGACTTTCGAGATTCTTTTACAACACTCTACTAGCAATAATGATCTTTCCAAAAGTCCCTAGTGGTTCTTGTTTCCTATTTGTGGGTGCTTGTGGTGCAGGTGATTCTTATGAAATTCCCAAACAAGAATTCTGCACCAGTTTGAGACCTGTTCTGGTTCCCAAGAACTCTGCAGTGTTATAGATCTGGAAATTATTTATTTCTGGGTCAGCTGTGGTATAGCTGAAATAACTGCAATGTATGTATGTATGTATGAGAAACTCTGAACCCACTGAAGGAAACTCTTTTCTTACCCCTCCCCTCAGCTTCTGAGCTTCAATTCCTGTAAGGAAAATGTCAGCTCAACAGCTTTGCAGTTCCCCATAGTTGCCTAGATGAAACAGAGCTGAAATTAAAAAGCAGCGCATCTATTTCCCTTTCTCTTCAGCACTGACCAAGCCAAAGTGCAAAACACCAGACAGTCAGTCCTTTTCTTTCACTTTTGGGTGGAGTGAGAATGAGGGAATTTATTGCTGCAGAATCTATAGAAGCTCAGAGCAGGCCAGAACCTTTGCTGCTTGTTCTGAGCATTTCAAAAAGGCAGACATGAAAACAATCATGGATTACGTTCAATCTGTTGTTGAGGGGTGACGACAACTATGTGAAAGCCCTTACCTATACTGTAGGTGTGGAAAGGGGACGATTCCCTGCAGTGTTTTTTTCCTAACACTCTCCAAGTATTTATTTGCGTCAGAGCTGTAAAAAAATATTATCCTCAATAAAAGTTCTTGCTTTCTTTTGTTTCTTGTTGAAAACAGTAACTACTGTTTCTTCTCTCCTTCCATTTCATTGCTAAATGATTTTGAGCTCCTGCTCCGGGAAGGCCCACTACTGACTGCACATTAGTATCTAATCCCTTTCAAAACCTATAAAGAGCAAAAGTGAAATTGACATAAACACATCTCTGTAGCAAGTACAAAAAACCTCCCATTCATTATAGAAGGAAAACTGATTTGTGGGTGAAACATTTATTCTCAGTTTAACTACCTAGTTAAAGAAGAGGTGGGACAATTGAGTTTTAATTTCACAATTGATCTTTAAAGCACTTAGCAGCAGTTTCCCAAGCTGTAGGACCCTCTAAAACCTCTTAGTTGACATGAAATTGAGAGAACTGTTTTCTTTGGTTTTGGGTGTGGTCACTGGAGCCACATCATGTGGCTCTCTGGATGTGTGGACTTCAACTCTCAGTATTCCCAACCAGTATGGCACTGGCAATAATTCTGGGCGTTGAGATCTACACATCTGGAGGGTACTCATATTTGGAAAGGTCTATCTAAGAATTAGAATATAGTAATTGAATCATAAAGTTCAAAGGGACCATTTAGCACATTGAGCCCCCTGCTGTGCAGGGATCCTATAGAGCAGGGGTGGGCAACGTCAGGCCCGCAGGCTGTATAAGGCCCGCGGGGCTCCCGCCCGCAAACCCCAGTGCTTGTGATTGGCTCCCGCCCGCAAACTCCAGCCCCTGGTCCGTGGAAATCCCAGAAACCCCGCCCCCCACCCCCCGGTCCCCAGTTATAAATATCCAAATGGCCCTTGGCAGAAAAAAGGTTCCCCACCCCTGCTATAGAGGAAACCAGAGTTAATGTTGGTGAAGGAATGTAAGAACTGTTAGCGGATAAAAGAGACAGTAAATGACATCTCAGCCTGGGAAAGGTGGGAGTGTGAGAAAGAGACTCAAAATAAGACTTTGTTATTACACCCTACAACAATAAAGTAGAGTTCCAGTAGTCCTTGCAATGTCTGTTTCCTGACCTGGCCTATCTCAAAGGGCTGACAAATCCAAATGAAAGCATCTCTGAGAAATAGGTGTCTAATTTCTCCTTCAGCCCATTCAGTGAAGGAAAGCCCACCACCTCTCTGGATAATTGCCATTGCTGAAATGCTGTTATCATTAGGCAGTTTTTCCTAACATGCATTCTAGGATGAGAGAGAACAGATCTTGATCTTTTCTTGTGCAAGAAATAACAGACAAGACAAGAGTTTGTTTGTGACCTACTGTATGTTATACTGTAAAGGCAAATGATGAAATATATGTGGCTTTTCAAACTCTGTCCTTCATACAGTTACAACACTTTGCGTCTATGTCTTGCATTATATCCATTAGACACCCCACAAAATCTATTACTATTATTATTATTATTATTATTATTATTATTATTATTATTATTTCAATAGGAACAATTTTATTTGAAAAAACATACTGGCACAATTCTGGCCAGAAAGATCAGCCTATAACAACTTTCCTCAAAAACTTTATATATGCAATTTTATCATTGCAGCTGGAGTGTAAATTTAAAATTGAAGCTGTTTACTGTGTGGGTCTCTGTTTCCATTGGTTCAAATACCTGGTCCCATTATTGAGATCTACAGTACAGAAGCTTATTCTGTATTTGTCATGGGGAATGGGAACCCTTGAATGAAAAGGAAAGAAGATAATGATTTTTTCCCCCCCAGATTTTCCTCTGCAGATGGTTCAGGAGCTGCTTGTTTGGAACTGAACCAAAATAAATCTTTTTCCAGTGATTTTTTTGTTTCTTTCTTTACCCCTGATACCAGTGTGAAAAAAAATTGTAAGTCAGAATCATCATCACCACCACCACAATTAAAATGATCCAAACAGAAATGAGTAATACTATTCAAATAAAGTACAAAAAGTATAAAAAATATTCAAGTAGCAGTTAGTGGCTGGGGGAAAAAAAGAAAGAGAGTGCTACCAGAATGCCTTTTTTATAATATATATTTTAATATTTTTGTTTGTTTTGCTTTTTAAGTTTTTCTTTCAAAATCTTTTAAGTATGTAAATATAACTTTCTTTTTGCTTGCATGTTTTAAAAAGGTAAAGGTAAAGGAAATCAGAAGACGTCTATTTCTTGGGAGGAGAGCAATGGCAAATCTTGATAAAATAGTTAAGAGCAGAGACATCACACTGACAACAAAGGTCCGCATAGTTAAAGTAATGGTATTCCCTGTAGTAACCTATGGCTGCGAGAGCTGGACCATAAGGAAGGCTGAGCGAAGGAAGATAGATGCTTTTGAACTGTGGTGTTGGAGGAAAATTCTGAGAGTGCCTTGGACTGCAAGAAGATCAAACCAGTCCATACTCCAGGAAATCAAGCCAGACTGCTCACTTGAGGGAATGATATTAAAGGCAAAACTGAAGTACTTTGGCCACATAATGAGAAGACAGGATACCCTGGAGAAGAAGCTGATGCTAGGGAAAGTGGAAGGCAAAAGGAAGAGGGGCCGACCAAGGGCAAGATGGATGGATGGTATTCTGGAGGTGACAGACTCAACCATTGGGGAGCTGGGGATGGTGACAGCCGACAGAAAGCTCTGGCGTGGACTGGTCCATGAAGTCACGAAGAGTCGGAAACGACTGAACGAATAAACAACAAAGGTTCCCTCGCACATTTGTGCAGTCGTGTCTGACTCTAGGGGCCGGTGCTCATCTCCATTTGTTAGCTGAAGAGCCAGCGTTGTCCGAAGATGCTTCCACGGTCATGTGGCCGCATGACACGCGCGGAACGCTGTTACCTACCCACCGAAGTGGTACCTATTCATCTACTTGCATTTGCATGCTTTCGAATTGCTAGGTTGGCAAGAGCTGGGGCGAGTACGGGAGCTCACTCCGCATGCAGGGCTAGGGATTCGAACCTCCGAACTTGCAATCTTCCGATCGACAAGCCTGGAGTCTTACCCGCTAAGCCACCATGTTTTACTTAACCAATAAAAAAGAATAGATGTTAAAAAAAAAGGAAATGACGGTGGTGTATGAATTTAAATACAAAATTCATTTTCTAAAAACAAAAATTATAACTTGTAAGCCACCTAGAGTTGTTTAAGATGGGCGGCCATATAAATCTTTTAAACAAACAAACAAACAAACAAACCAATCAATCAACTCAGCTACTGCTTATTGTTGCAGGATCACCTCAGATAGAAGAATAACAGAAATATTAATTCTTCTTCACTGTTATATTGTTTATTGGGGGTAGAGTTTCTGTACTGTTATTTTAGTATTCCCCTTTCAGGAGTTCTAATGGATTTTTGGATTCTTTTTCTTGTTAATATGATTTTTTCATTTATTTCTATTTTTTTGTTTTTTATTTTCTTATTTTTATATACACATACAGTACACCCCTATGCACCTGTTTTCTTTATTTTTCTTTTTTTAGCTTTTAAAAATTTATATCAACCATGAAATTTTTTCTTTTTTCTCTTTTTTGACCTATGAAAACATAGATAGATAGATAGATAGATAGATAGATAGATAGATAGATATAGTGTGTAGATATCTATACATGTTTATATTTATATGTGTGTATCTCTCTGTATATATGTATTATTTTAAAATCCTCTGGTCTGGTATGACATCTTTATTAGTTTAAGAGGCCTTAAATGTCCTTCTATTAGGTACAGGACAACTTAAAATCTGAATTTGCTTTTGACAAGAAACTAATATTTTTTTCATAAGGATCTAGAGCAAAGCTTTCCAAACTGTGTGTCGGCTGCAGTGTCTGGGTGTGTCGTGGCTGCTGCTGCCTCCGAGTCCTACCAGGATTCCACACAGGTCCTAGTGCCTGCCTTGTGCCTTGCTGCCTCCAAACCTGCTGTGATTCCGCACAGGTCCTAGTGCCTGCCTTGTGCCCTGCTGTAAGAGTGTGTCGCAAAATGATGCCCTGCTGTAAGAGTGTGTTGCGAAATGATGCCCTGCTGTAAGAGTGTGTCGCAAAATGATGCATGTCTAAAAAGTGTGTCACCAACATGAAAAGTTTGGAAAGCTCTGATCTAGAGGATGAGTGTCGGTAGGGTACTCAGATTTGAAAAAAACCAAGGGCTAGCCGAACTATAAAAAAATCCATGTTTCAGTGGAATATAACCTCTTTGCAGGCTTGCTCAGCAAATAACCTTTTCTAGTATCATGATGTACAATGAGCTTAAACAACTATATGATGAATATTCAGTCTAACGAAGTACATATAGTATATCTGAATGCACAGGTGCATGTAAATGCAACAGCATGCTGGGGTAAGCTAAAATAATGATGTACCAAAGACCAAGAGAAGATCAAAATATAAATCATGGAGCAAAATACCAAGAGCCAGGACATGAATTTCCATGATCCATATCTTCCCAATAGCAGCTAGACCCCTCCCCAAATTGTTTTCTAAAATTGTAACAATATTCCACGACAAGATTGATGCAAATAAGTGGGTCAGAGTTCAACACTTTCAGGCTATAAAGCAGATGAAGAGGAGTTCTGGGTGTATGTATGTGTAAGTAGTTTGTATATACTGTAGTTCACTATTTTATTTACTGCTTTTGACTGCTACTTCCCTCACTTCCTTTTCCACAGTGGGAAATCCTTCTGGAATCAAGAAGGTATGAAACAAATTTTGCAACTATCTGATTACTCATTTAAATAATGTCTGCTTACATTAGTTGGGAAAATCATGTTTCTCAGTGATGTGTACCTTTAATTAGTTGTGCTGGAATTGAGAAATGTATTAAAGGAACAACTGTATTCAAACATTGATTCAAGAAATCTATGCAATAAACCTCTGTGTTCTTTCAGATTTTTCTCTCTCTTTCATATATTTTAAAAAAGAAAATGAAAGCTGCCTCAGCGCTGCTGAGGGTTGGTGGCGTACTGTAGTTTCCTACCATGTTGAGATGGGAAACATTAAAAAACTGTACCATAACCATAAATATAGCTTTTAAAACTTAAGAAGTACCCATAATTTGTCCTCAATGCCACCTCTCCCATCCAGTATTTGAAAATGTTGGGGCTACTCATTCTGCATCATTATCCCATTCATTTGTCAAAAGTTTGCTACCTGTCAGAGATGTCCTGGTTTTCATGCAAATGTTCTTTTTCAGCAATATAATTGGGGCAGGAGAGAATAAAGTTTGTGAAATAGTTCCTAATATTTAATAAATGGGGGGATAAATTTTTATGTTGCTATTATTTGGCAATTGGCAAAGGCTTCTAAATCACAATCTATATTTTATTACAAACTTCAGCTAACAATACATACATCCACTAGCAGATATCTAGACCAGGGCTTTCCAAAGTTTTCCCGCGGCGACACACCAACCGCCGTTGGTGTGTCACCGTGGGAAAACCTGGAAGTGCGCAAAACCCCGGAAGCACTGCTGCCGCTTTCGCGTTTTTGCGCGCCGCCGTTGGTGTGTCGCTGCTGGAAAACCCGGAAGTGCTGCCATTGCGGCAGCGCGCAAAAACCCGGAAGCGCTGCTGCCGCTTTCGGTTTTTGCGCGCCGCCGTGGCTGCGGCGCTTTCGGATTTTTGCCTGCCGCCGTTAGTGTGTCGCTGCAGGAAAACCCGGAAGCTCTGATGGCGCGCAGGTTTTGATGCGACACATCTGGGCCCCGCAGGCGACACACTTTTGTGTCGCGACACAGTTTGGAAAGCTCTGATCTAGACCCACCTCTGCTTTATTTTGTCAAATTGCTTTCAATTTCATGGGTATATTTCATCACAGCATTAAGATGTATTCAGTTGCATTCAACTAGGATAATGATATAATACTTAGCAAAGATATTTAAAAATATATAAAAAATGATTCTAACAATTAAGTTAAACTAAAGAAATAAAAAACACAAGAAAACTGCTAAAAGCTAAATCTGTTTGTATTCTCAAGTAATTTGACTTTGCATCAGCTTGAATTACGCCTCTGCTCTACCCCAGATCCAAGATGAAGCTTGTAGGCCTGTCAGCCAAGATGAGATGAATAATCTTTACTTTTATGACACAAAAAATGTTAACTTAGATTTTTTTTCTAAATGTTGCTTGTCTCATAGCCAGATATGTTTTTGTTTTACGGTAAGTCTTCTAAGCTCTGATGAGACTGGTTGACCCTTACTACCGCACTGTCATTTTTATTCCTGCAGGCTTTAGCTGGATGGGAGAAACCATGGCAAATACTGCGAGGCTATACGACCCTAGAAGGTCTTGAAATACCAGGAATCTTGGCAGCAGGCAGAGTGCTATAATCCTTGCTAACTCCCCAATTATCATTTCATCAAAGCACACTTCTGCACTGCAATCACTTGCTTACCAAGGACCTGACAACTCAAGAGATGAATAGGATTTAATCTTATCTAATAAAACAAAACTTGGGACCTTTCAAGGACCAGATGCTTGAAATGGTTTCTCCCATGAATGCACAGTTGAACTCCTGTGTTCAAGACAATATATCTCTGAATACCCAGTGCTGGGAATAATGTTCTATGAGCCATTGCTGCTCGTAGCTACTTGGAATATTTGACTAGCTCCCTTGGAAACAGTAACCAGATGCATGCATTGTTGTTTGTTTAACCACAGTTTGTTGAATAAACCACAACTGACTAAGCTTACCTATCACTCAAGGGTATATTGCACCCTAGGCTACATTGACTGATGGTGCCACATCCCATTGATGCAAAGTTTTGCATTTTTAGAATGATTTGGAAGGAGGGGTGGCATTGGTGCTCCCTAAGGCTTGGTGCCCTAGACCAGGGTTCCTCAACCTCAGCCATTCTAAGATGTGTGGACTTCTCCAGCCGGCTGGAGTATTCTGGGAGTTGAAGTCCACACATCTTAAAATGGCTGAGGTTGAGGAGCCCTGCCCTAGACTACAGCCTACTCAGCCTTAGCCTAAGCCGGTCCTGATGCTAAGTCATATTTATAGGTTAGAAATCACAATGGCACATCATGCATCATGCTTAGCCAAGCCAAACAAACCACATCTATTACAATGGATGTAGATGAATTCTTGGATATTTCCAGATTTTTTCCCCAGCTGCCTCTTATTTATGGGATTTACAGGGGAACCATACTTGCTGTCTCCTATTAGTAGCCCTTCAGTGTTTCCCCATATTATCAGGAAAAAAATCAGTTAAAAAGAAAGAGGTCTTATTTATTTTATTTTATTTTTATCCCGCCTTTATTATTTTTATAATAACTCAAGGCAGCAAACACACCTAATACTCCTTCCTCCTCCTATTTTCCCCACAACAACAACCCTGTGAGGTGAGTTCGGCTGAGAGAGAGTGACTGGCCCAAGGTCACCCAGCCGGCTTTCATGCCTAAGGCGGGACTAGAACTCACAGCCTCCTGGTTTCTAGCCCATTGCCTTAACCACTAGACCAAACTGGCTCAGTATTAACTTTCTTTGTATGTAAAAGCACCATATTCTGAACAAGAGGGCTCTTTTTGAGTCTGTCAGAATTGCACTACAAAACTTGTGACATTTAGATTATAAATTATAAATATATATACTCAAATTATATCATTATGAATTATATTAATAATAGCATTGTATGGTATTAAAATGAACGTTATTAGGTACAGATGTTATTTATACTACAGTTTGATATTTATGTATATTGTTAATTCTTTCCAAATCCTTAAATAACTTTTCTTTTTCTTTACATGTTTGTATAGTAACTTTTTAAATCCTGACTGAGTATTTGTTAAACAGCTAGTGGCATGCTACTGAAAAGTAAACTTCCGTATATCATCCTTTAGAGAAGACCTTATTGTTAACATGTCAGAATATTATCATCACGTAATTATGAAATGATTAGTCACATGCATTGTTCATTTTCTCCAGCAATCTAATCTTTGCATACTTTTGTTTGTATCCTTTTTAAGTATTTGAATCCCAGTTCTCTGATTCACCATGAAAAGTGATTAGACTGATAAGTGCTCCTCAGATGGAGAACATAATGATTTATGATATAACATATCTTGGGGACACCAAATTGGCTTGCTGCCACAAATATGATGGAAATGCTCTCCCATGGTTAAATGCTGAAAAGATTCAGCAGTCCGGTCAGTTTATGCCTTGCACTAACAAGAGAGCTCCATGTTGTCAATCTTAGGCCGAAAAATGTTTAGGGCAGTCCTGTATATATTTCCATCATGCCCTTCAACAGACAAATCCACATCAATAGACTCCTGAGTTGTTTTAAGACATGACTTTTTCTTCCCCGATCAAGGCTATTAATGATGTAGGGGACAACATATGTAGAGGAAACTCCCTGCCTCAGAAGTGCTCTGAACATTTAGCTAGTGGAAGAATGAAATAGCATTGAGCAGGGGGCTAGCAGACCAAATTGTGTGAAGCTATTTGTGGGACAAGAGCAGAAGCCAAAGTTCTTATGCAGAGTCTTAGGAAGAGGGTAATGTGGCCAATGGCCCAGGGGCCACATACTTGGACTGGGGGGATATATATATATATATATATATATATATATATATATATATATATTCATTCATTCATTCATTCATTCATTCATTCATTCATTCAATTTCTATGGCTGCCCATCTCAAACTGGGCAGTGAACAATTATAAAATCAATTAAAACCAAATACAGTACAAACAATACAAACAATAAATATATATAGCAGCTGAGAAAAATCATAACCGTAGATGTTAATATAACCAGGAAACAGGGCCCTTAATACACTCGGGATCCCAGGCCCAGGCACACAACCAGGTCTTCAAGGCCTTATGAAAGGCCAACAGGGTCAGGGCAATCCTAATCTGGATGAATAGATTCAGTATTTGTTTCATTATTTGATTAACAGTGTTTATAACTGCCATAATCCCAAAGATCTCCAGGCAACACAAAGAAAACAAACAAAAATTATTAAACCAACAAAGCAGTAAAAATTATCTAAACAAAATACCTATGACAGACACCTTCAGTCAATTCAACATCACCACCTCATGATCTAGTCCTGCCATTTGTATTTCACACATCCACTCCACAATTGTCCATTTATATTGAACTCTAGTGTTCCTGCAGGATCACTTAATATACATTATACATACTGTGCCAAGAAGTGTGTGTGTGTGTGGGGGGGAGAGAATAGGCAGATTAAAAAAGAAACATGACAGAGAAGAGGTTAAAGTCTGTAAAAGTAGGAGCCTTAGATAGGGTTGAGGGAAATATATTATGGACTAGACACCTAGGAGACTATAAACGTTTCATAATGACTGAGCTATAAATCTTGTTTTAGCTCCCCCCATTCTCCTTTCTGTTGTAGTTGATAAGCTTGAATTTCCACATGGATAACAGAGTGCTTTCTAGGTTCCCCCCCTTATATTAACTCAGATTCAACATAGTTAACATAAATTATTTTCAGGTTAATCTTTCTGGAATATAATTCTGAGGATTTTATTAAGAAGTGGTACCGAGTGTTTAACTGATGATCTAGCTAATTGTCTCACAAAATAGCCTGCCATCACATTTTGATTCCTGATGCTTTTTAATTAATCTATTTAAAATTCTTTGTAGCTATTGTATATGCCATCCTAAGTAAACCTGTGTGTAGCAATCTGTTATCTTCTGATAGAAATCAGTGTTAATGGTGCATTGGAGCTAAACAGATTCATTGCAAAGAATAGGGATAAGTACAGGGACATAGGAAAGTGAGATGATATGGTTTGAAGGGAAATAAAAGAAAAATAGATAAAAGTTTTAAAATGCTGTTGCTCGTTTCCTTAATATTTTAGTGTCTTCAAATGTTTTCTGATGTATTCTTCCTTGGTAACTTTCTGTTCATCAGCACCTCAAAAGCAAATCTATTTTTCCTGTTCTGTTTAGAATTTTAAAAATCTATTTCATCTTCTTTCATTCATCCAGACTTGCAAAGCAACATTTCATTTTTATTTCTCCACATTTTGATTTGGTTGAACAACAACTGAGTAGAACTTTAAAAAGTAAAAGAGAAAGTCCATGACATTTTATTAAGCATGAAATGGCGCTGAAGCAAAACAGAGGACTGCTGAAGCAAATGCTTCAGTAAGGAAGGAAATGCCATTGACTTTATTACAGCCGCCTAATGTTTTCCATGAACTGCAGAAAATAATTCATTGTATCTTAGTGACCTACAATAACAGCTGACAGCTTGCACTTCATGGAAATGTGATTTGCGTGTTCCAAAATTTAACACTTTAAAGTTTCAGGATTCAAGTCTGCAGAATTTCAGAAATTTTAGTATCATTTGGATTCAGACGAAAACCTTTGGGTGAACAATTTGCCTATGCACGGTTCTTTGTTGAACAAGGCCTTGCACATTTCAACATAGTATTCTCTTTCTGGCTCAAAAAAATCTGGGTATGATTCCAGGTTTTACCACACATCTCGCAATGCAAAAAGAACCTTTTTAAAAATCATATTGCCGTCTTGTAGTCTTCATATACCTAATTTAGAATATAATCTTGTCATGGTTTAAAGACATATGGATGATAAAATTGCAGCAGAAAACTACTCTTTCATTAGCAAGGGTTTTAGCTGATTAAATAATCTAATTTGAATTTGAATTACTGTTACAACTTTATACTAAAAACTAGAAACTCAAGATTTTAACTGAAATCAAATCAGTATGCAAATAAACAACTACTCCTACACAGAAAATAATATTAGGAACTGGAACCAAGGTAGTGTTTTAAAAGTTTTACAGTTTATCAAATAATACCATTAAATAAACAAACAAACAAGCATCATAAACATTTTCTTAGATGCTATGTCCATTAAGTACCAACTTCAGTAGGAATTCTAGTTCTGCATCTTGTCTCCTAATATACTTATTAGCTGGTGTCATATTCCATTGTAATTTAGTCTATTCCATTCTGAGAACCAATATTTGTACCTATCAACCTAGTATGCTGTCAATGTTATTAGTAATGGGCCAAAATGCATGACTGCACAATAATTTTAAACATTATTCAGAAATAAATGCCATTGAATTCAATGGGATTTACTACCAGTGAAGTGGATATAAGTTTGTACCCTAAGGCCTGGTTTATACATCTCATTTGTTTAATCATAATTTGTTGAACAAACCACAATTATTTGGTTGAATAAACCAAGCAAATCACAATATGGTTTATTGAAATGTGTGAATCCAATCATCTTCTGGAACACATTCTTTATGTGTTCTAAAATAAAATGCAGACAATGACAACATTTGTATTTAAGGTTTTTATCATACTACAGTAAAGTTATGTAATGGAAGTTTAGGTCAAGAGAAGCAGAATAGGCAGTGCTATCCAGATCCTCCCCCCCCCCCCATTTTTCTGATCTCTATAAAAATAAATCATAACTGTATTTTGAACTGATGATTTATAGAAGTTCTTCCCCAATTTGGTGTCCTTTCCATGTATGCCAGTATACCTTCCAGGGATCTATGATACCCGGAACATCTGGAAGAGGAGGTAAAAAAAAAATCAAAATGGCAGCTGTAGCCTCTTTTTTACATATGACACACATTAAAAAAGGTGGTGCTTTGATCATATAGTCACAGTGCCATCTTGATTTTTTTTGTTTTTCCTCTGTGGATACCTCTGTATCATATTTGAAAAATACCAATTTAGGGAAAGCTTATTCATGTGAGCCTGATGTCCCATGCCTTGATATTTGAAATGTACTAAGTTTTGACAAGGTAAAGGCAAGCTATCTTTAGTGTTCCTGAATTCTTCACTTTTAACCTACTTCAGTGAATTATACAGGCACGCAGGAATGCAAGACTTGCTATGCATGTTCAGACCTTCTTGTCTTTAGTCATATACCCAACAGTAGCCAGAATCAGATTCTTTAGGAAATAAAACACCCACCATTGGCAATTATGCAATTGCTTGCCTTGAACACAGAGCCACATGTAATTGCTAGCTTTTCTCCAGAATAATTTGAGTTGAATGTGGATTCCCTAAAAGAATGTATGATAGTTTAGTTAAACAGAAGACATTTCCATGAGTCATAAATAGCTAATTCTTTAAAATGAGCAAATCCTATCAAGTTTGGCCTTGGTGTCTTGTAGCGGCAAGTTCCAAGGGTTTATTGTTTTCTTTATGAATTACTTAAAATCAGTTCTATGTATGTTTTATCTGAACATTGAATGTTACCCAAACTTATAAATATCTTCCATAGTTACTCAAATGTAACCCAAGAATTATACAAAAGGAATACTGAGAATACATTTGGTTTCACAACACTGATGTTAGATGTCCCGTTAGATGTCCATTCAATATTTACATGTAAAGCCAAAAATCTGAAAAGTAATGCATATCTACACAAACAGCTGTATCTGCATGACCTCTCCATTTCACGACTTTGTTTTGGGCACAGTAGAAAGAATGGGACCAGCAGATGGAAATTTCTACACATTTCATCTCAAATCTGAATGAGATTTAATTCATTTCTGGAAAACAATAGCTAGGCCAAACAATGCACTATACCATAATGGGATTTTATTTGGTTAAGTCTCTTGACTGGAGAGCATGATTAAGCATGTTAGGATGGTTTAGTGTGAAATGTGATTCTAGTCAATATTGCTATCTGCTATACAGATAATATTGGAATACATGTCAGTTTCCTACATAATTTCCCTCCCAGAATTGTTCTTCAGGACACTCATGTGTATGTGAATTAATTCCCACATATTAAAGAGAATTCTGGGAATATTCTAGATTCAACTGAAATACTATTTGAACTTAGCACACCCCTGCTGGAGGATCTCTATCTTTGGGGAAGGTTGGGAGTCCATTCCAGAGCCAGTGGTTTTACTTTTCTTCCCATCTGAAGAGAAATATGAGCTGGGAGGAGGGGATGTGGAGGGCTATCATGGAGGTATGATTTGCCATGCTGGAAGTGTGCAAAACACCAAAACTTTCATTATCCAAGGTGATAATGAATTTTTGCATGTTAATGCCTGTCACTGGTATCATGAAACAGCTCTGAATGTTTCCAGCAGTTAGCATAGGATTTTCCTCATGGCAGACCTCATGATCAGTGCCAAATCCAAGCACTCTTTGATACCTCTTCTGTGAAGCCTTCTCCATTTCTGTTTCCTGTTTTGAAAATATGATTAATGTGAAAGCTGTAATTTCTGTTTTGTCTCTTGTTGTGCAAATCCCTCCACTTTGAGTTCTCTCCCTTGTTAGTTGATTTTTTTTTGCCTGTTGATTTCTTTGCCTGATTTTGCCTGTTTGATTTCTCCCAGTAGAAGAACTGAGTTGACTGAACACTGATGATAGTCAAAAGAAACAGTTTTTTCTGTCAAAATGAATTCCAAACACATGTTGCTTCATCCAAACAGATAGAGTGAAATACGTTCAGGTCAATTGTTTAATTATTTGCCAGTCAATATAATTTTTAAATATGTTCAACTGCATCATACAATAAAGCAGTCCCTTGTTTATATTTGGGTTGTATCAACTATGCATATATTCTTGGAATGATGATGGGAAGTTGTTATTTTCTCTTTATTTCTTATAAAAGATGACTCTGTGTGTCTTGTTGGAATTTGTGCAGGAAAATGAGCCCTGAATGGTGAGATGGTTTATGTGTAAATTGACCACGAATCAATTCCAGAACATTCAAGGTCTGGAGTCAGAAAAAAGTCTGGAGAAGAGTCTTTCCTTATGAATGAGCAGGAAGCCCAGCCTCAAGGGAAAAAAAGGTACATTAAATGCATTCCAGTGGTTGGCATCTCAGCCCCATGACTGCCAGGCACACCCATGGTGTGGCTCTGGGTACTGGCTGTAGTTCTAGAACATACTGAGGATAAGGCCAAATAACCACTAACCATAGAAGACTAAGCCAAGATACTGTATAAATTATGCTCAAGTGTCAATTAGCTTGTGCTTTTAAAAGATGACATTTTTATGTCTGAATAAAATTCCTAATGACAGTTTGCAGAGATATGCTCAAGTTTGTCAATGTGGCAGTGGGGTGGGGGAGTGTAGTTACTTGTGCAGACAAGCAGGCGCACCCTATGGCATTTTGAAGATACTAAAGGATTAACTCACATTTTTATTTATTTCTTTTTCTTTTGAAAAAAAAAGAAATCATTTAAAGAATTCAAGGTACATAAACTGTGATCCAAATTAGTTTTTTTTAGAATCACTTGATTTCTCCTATGGTTTTCCAACTAACACATTAAGTTGGGGACATGCTGAAAAGTTACTCCCCACTCCTTATATTTTCTGGTTCCCGTAATAAAAGGTTCATCCTCCTTTTCTAAGTTTCATTTGTCATGGTTTCCCCAGCATTTTCATTTTGTGAGACAAAAGAAATGTACTTCTATTCTACTTTCAAAATGCTTGCTTGTCAATTCCCGGGAAATAACCTGGGAGACTCTAGGGTGGGGCTATCCTGAACCTCTTCGTTTTCCCATCATTGCTCCCTGGACTGTGTGTCCGCTTATCCCCTCCACCTCCTTGGAATGTGCTCCCTCCTTCCTGAGAACCAGCGGCACTGCCAAACTCCATCACAAGTGGTAGGAAGGGAATAATTAAATATGTGTTATCTTTGGGGGGGGGGAGAAAGATGTTTAGGAGGTTTATATGATATTTCCCCCTTTATTTCAATATAAGGGGGAGGAGTAGCTGTATTTAGTGTATTTTGTGGAAATTAGGTGGACTAATACAGAGATGTGTTACCTTGAAGCAAGAGATCATTCATAAGGACTACTGCAGATTTCAGCTATGCCTGTGTCAGAAGGAAAAGTCAGAACAAAGATTCAGCCTCTCTTAAAAATGACAGTGTTGGGAGGTAAGAAATGATCCTCCCCGAGATCTGGTAACTGAAATGAATTACTTTGCACTGCTTCATGGTAAAGCTGACCTGGTGGTCTTTAAATTCCTCTGATCCTTCTATTCTCTGAAATAATTCAATATTTAACACAGCCTTTGCAACTGAGAGCCCTCCCCCCGCCCCATGTGTTCAGGTCCTATCATCTGTCTGTCAGAGTTCACCTTACCCAATCTCCCAGTTCAGTCCATTTGCTTTACCACCAGATTGCTGCTGTTGTACATAACACATCACATCAACCCAATTTCATATCTTTTCTTCCTGCTTCTATTCAACTTCAAGCTCTCTCCTGAACCCCACATGTTTTCACACACTGGCCAAAAGGGTAGCTGTCTTGCAAAATGAAAAGGTTGAGTAAAATGACCCTTGAGCAGAAGTGAAAACAGGCCTGTGGCTCAAATTTGGGAAGGCCTCCTGAAAAGTAGAGTTTCTTAATTTAATTCAGTTATACCTTCTGAGAAGCAGACTTCCCCCTCCATTGCAGAGTGCCACAGTCTTCCAGTTCAGACCAGCCTGCAGTGAGAAGTTTTCTAATTTTTCTTTTTGGATATTCCCTCAGGTGAGGGTAAGTTCTACAACTGAGCCCAGCTGCATTCCTCTCATGGCTGGGATTCCTGGCAATCCCAAACAGAAGAAACAAAGCTGTGGTAATTTCTGGCTGCAAAAAGAAGCAGGTTAACCCTTGATTAGACTAAACACCTTGATGAGAAGAAGGGACCCTTCACACTATAATTTGTTTGCTAAAACATTTGGTTTTAGCCATTAACTTTGGGCTCTTCATGGCTGCCTGTTTTTTGGGAGAAGTCTACAACAGTCTTTTCTGTGACAGGAGGCAAGTGAAGATGTTAGGATGACTACTGAGGTTTGGCTACCATCAATCTCTTTCTTTTTTTCCTCATAATATTCTTTGCATTCTGTAGGAGAAACTGTAGTTGTGCAAAGCTCTCACCTAAATGGAAAGTCAGGCCTTATGGAAATCTGTCATCCAATTTCCTGAAATATTACTTTCTCTTGCGAAAGGTCTTCCAGGGGCTCCAGTATTTTCTTGATATTTTTTAAAAGTGGTGCTTTTGATCTGACTTATTACAAGGTGGTGGATGGTGAATCTGCTGTTTCCCTCCTTCCCCTTACACATTTCTCTCTCTCTCTCTGTCTCAAGGGGTTCCCTCAGTCTTCACTTAGAACTGAACTCCAGAGAGACCAAGGAGGTGGATGGAGAGATTGTTTTACCATGAAGGACAGGGCACAAAATGTCACAACAGCCCTTAGCCACTTTGAATGGAGGAAAAGTACAAAACCTCTGCACCCAGCCGTGAGAATTTCACTAATTTTGCTTCTCATTTAAAAACAGAAGAAGCCATTTCTTTTCCATCAAGCCAATGAGAATAGTTGAGAAGAAATTAAGATTTTTTGGTGGAATAATCATTGAAAAGTATGCAACTTTATTTTCCTGCCCCAGCAGTAGAAGTTACTCATTTTGTAGAACCAAATTTCAGTAAGTAAGAGCAAAAATCATGCCTCATCATATTTATTTTTCCTAGAGCAAAGTTGTAGCTAAATGACATTCCAGGGTGACCAAAGATGACAGGGAAGCAGAAATCTATATGCTCAAGACTTTACATAATCTAAAGCAACTAATTTCTGTTAGTTAACGCTAAACTCTTTTGAGAGGATGTTGATATCTCTCTCCTGAGCTGAATGATAAGCTTTGAAGACCTGCTCTTTGTGCTACTAAGTTGTTCAGTGAATAAGAGTAAAGCAAGATTTTCTTGGGTGTGACATTCAGAATTTTTGCGGTATGTTTTCCTTGTGAAAAATCACTCAACATTCTCCCTGTTAAAAACTGATTTTTAAACATTCTGACTGGCTTTTTATGTCTGGATCTGCTGCTGTTTTTATTGTTTTCAGTGGTTGTTTTAACTATGTGGCCTTAATATTGTGTTTCTTTAATGACTTCATTTGTCTCCCCCCTCCCTTTTGCATGTTCAACTACTTACTGTTTGGTAGAAAAGTGGAATATAAATACAGTATTTAATTATAAGAATAGCAATGGTAATGGTGTTGCTACTGTAATATCTCTAGGTGGCAGTAGAAATTTGGGTATAGGAAGAAAAAAGAAAAATAACAAGGCCATTGGAAGAAAAAGATCATTTGGAAAATCTTTTTATTGACACAGACAGAAATTTAGTATTTATTCAACATACATACATACATACATACATACATACATACATACATACATACATACATACATATAAAAGCAGGAAATGAATAATTAACATTTCAGTTCATTTAAAAACCCATTTGGATATGCAGTAAAGGGAACAACTAGTATCAACCTAAATTATTTCACATGCTTCATCTTTTAATTATATCCACTGAATATTATGTTGACATAATGTATGTTTTTTATTCTTATATTTAAGGCAAAAGGCACATATTGCAAGATATTTATGAGGTGAAAAAAAGACACTTGGATTTCCAGAATTAAGTGCTTGAATTGTATCGTTGAGGTATTGCAAGTTGTTGTATCATAGATGATTACATTTTGTGCATTAAAGGATGATTATATAAATTAATGATCAGGGTATAATTGTACAGATGTTAGTGTATACTATTTGGAATATATGACATTCTTAACACCACTTTTTTCAGCAAATACATAGGCATGGTCACAAAGACACGTGGAGATGGAGAAATACAAGCACATAGTGTGATACTGACACCTGCAGGAGAAATGTGGGTGTGCATAGCATTGGACAGACTAGCATGCCTGACCTGTCCATGTTCAGGACAGACACTGTGGTGCAGTGGCTGAGGTATACTGGGGTGAAACAGGTTCAAGTCCTTTCCTAGCCATGGAAGCTTACTGGGTCACTTTGGATCAGTCAGCCATCCTCAACCCATCCACTGGGAGGTATTTGTGGGAAATATGTGCTCTGCACACCTACTTGAAGAAAAGGCAGAGATACATAAATATTCAGGCATAAGCCTGTGTCACCAGTGGCAGCACTTTGGAAAGCCCTGCCGCTGGGAATGGGACATTAAAATGATGCAAGATGAATAAATAAATCATTTAATGATTTCATAATGATGCAAACAGCATCATTACTGTAGTCTTCTCCAAACTAACCAGAACTGGGAGGGGAGAAAAAATTTGGCTTGGGGGGGTGGTAGATTGGGGGGTGTTTAAGGGGCAAAAGGGCTAACCCTTTAATATCCCAACTTGCCCCATGAATCAGGCACATGTTGGATCTTAGTTCTGTCCATTTTTGGTATGCAGCCCTTGTCATGTCAGAAAAGAGAACCAGTGTGTTATGGTGGTTAAGGTGTTGAAGTAAGACTTGGGAGAACCAAGTTTAAGTCCACCGACAGCACTGAAACTAATTGGATGATTTTAGGCCAATCATTTTACCTCAGTATAACCTACCTTACAGTTTTGTTATTGTGGGGAAAAATTGGGTTGCATGTTAAGTATACCGCCTTGACCTTCTAAAGGAAAGGCAGGTTATAAATCTAACAAATAAATAAAATTCCAGGACCGCTCTAGAGCTGATGGATGAACCAAACTGTTATCTGAGTGAAGTGGAATCTACTACAAAATGTGAAATTCAGTTTTCTAGTTGCTCTAATTCCATTTCCCCCATTACACTTTTTCTTCCTTATAAGAGTCAGAATTCTTTATCTATTGAATGCGCTTGGGCCTCATAGTGTTGTTTTGTGCCCTTCCCCATCCCATTTTTGGATTTTTACAAGGTTTGTATGGAAGTCTCTTATAAACCTACTATGACCTTCTTCTTGTGCATGAATGGTTCATTTTGGTTGACTATATGGGAAAAAATAGAGAAAAAAACTTGCTACTACCGTAAAGCAACCTTCTCCAACCATTGTTTTTCAAATATGTTAGAACCAGACCTCCCCAGAATTTTCAACCATCACGAGAGGCACCAAATTGAAAAATGTTGATGAAAAGTTCTGTCATTTGCTTTCTTCTCCATCCCATGTATTTCATTCCTCAGTCATCCCTAGCAGATGCCTTACGTCGTGTAATCTCCAAGGAATGTTATTCTATGGGCATTTCCATGCTCCCACTGCAGTCAAAGCCGCCAACTTTGCAATGCTGAAGACAAGGAGCGAAAATCACTGCCCCATCCCCAAATCCTGCAAGTCCTGTAGTAATACGAAGTCCCTCATTCCATTTTATGGAAAAGTGAAATAAAATTAATTGCTTGTATGTTTCTACCATCCATAATTGCTTGTATGTTTCTACCGTCCTTATTTCATGTTGTGTGCATTTGTCTGAAAGATTTGTTTGAAGGGATTTGAGGGGTGCCACAAAGCATCAAGACCTGCAAAGGCAGCTGAAGCCCGGGGGTAGGAGGGAAGTGAAACAGGAGTTCCTGCAAATGGGTAGCTCCCACCATGTCTCCAGAGTTACTTTTTTTAAACGGCTAGTTTTACTATGATTTTGAATGTGCTGCTGCTGAGCCAGAAATAAATGGTCACAGCTCTTCAATACAGTCAATACTGCAGCATCTCAGAGGTCCTGAGCTACTTTTGAACTGAATTTACGTGGAACTGCCCTATTTCCGTGACAGCTAAATCATTGGTGAGTTTTTCTTAACTGAGTTTTCTTCACTGATCTGGGAACCATTTCCCCCTGACAGATTTCATATTTCATTGCCTCAGTTTCATTCATTCTGTTTCTCCACAAATTTTCCAGCTGCAAAGAAATATTAAACACTGAGCATTTTTACCAGTCAAAATCCAAGTGGCAAAATATTTCAGCATACCTCTCGAAACATTCCTCAACCTTCTTTCATTTCACAAATTCAACTGTTTCTTTCTCAGGATTCTTTGGCTTCAGAAAGATGCAGCAGTTTTTGAAAAAGTCAAATGCTTCTTAAAAATTTGCTGGCAGATTACTTATATGTCCTATTGATCTTTTTTTTTCATAATAATAAATGAATAGAAATCTTCAGGAAGTTCCTACTGATCTACCATACATCTTATTTGAGGTTTTCCTCAAAAGCCCTTTGTTCCTTCAAAGTTAGTTTTTGTTCCAGAGCAATACTTTTCAGGCTCTGTGCTTTCTGCAATATTCTGGGATTGCATACAATTCAAGATTATGACCAAAGGATTTTTGTATATAATGCCATTTTCTGCAGTACTAGATTGGATAGCATGCTGTAGTACGTAAGTAAACATTTTCTTGCTCTTCAACGTCATCCACAAGAATCAATACTGGCAAATAATCAAACTTGTTTGATGTCCCATAAATAATTAGGGTGGTCAGCTGTGTTCCGATTTCAGCAAAATCAAGAATTTTATTTTTTCAGAACAGTGCATCTGAATCTCTTGCACCCCCAGTTCCCAGAGAGTATGCAGGTTAAAGCAGTGCTGCCACAGCCTGGATGATGATAAAGGTTGATAATTTTTGTGAATCCTGAGATCCTGATTCAGTCAGATGTTCAAGTTTTCATATGCATTCCATTTAATAAAAGGTGAGGTGTAATTTTCAGAAGAGAAATAAAAATTCCACCAACATACCTTCCCACCATGATAAAAATGCTCTTCTTGGTTTTATTTTTAAATTCAGAAAATATTCCTTTATTCTTTTTAACTTCTTTACACTCACTTGCTGAAGAATTTCCAGTGTAGTCATGGAGACTTCTTTTGGAGGGAGAACTGTAGAAGAAAACCCTTTTGATAGTAAAAGCCACAGAGATGTTTGAATTACTGATTTTAATTTTTGGATAGTACCATTCACCATCAGCAGGCTCAAGTTGGATATGTACCTGTTTGTTAATCTATCTGCCTCAATAAATCTGGCTTGCAAGAGATCTTTCCAGCTCTGGTATTTCTGTGCCCCAATACAAATACATAGTGTATCATCTAGTCCTTCCCCAAAGCAATATCAGCTTGTGAAATCAACAACAACAACAACACATCTGTTGTCAAATCAGTTCTGCCATTGCAGAAAATCCAGCTTGACTGCTGATAGAGATTTGGTGTTTTTTTTTTAATTTCACAAACTGAATTTTCAGTTTTCTGATATTGCTTTGGGAAATGAACATATGCAACTCTAGTTTCTCTTAATGCTTTGACCACATCACTGCTTGCAGACTCTGGATCAAACTCCAGAACAGCAAATAAAATTTATTTTCTACAAGAAGGCCACATGCTGTGTATAAGATGAATGGCATCTGTGACTAAAATATATCAGTCGTAATGTGAATGATCTAGCAAATCTTTGTTGCCTGCGAGAAGGCTCACCAGTTTGTAACCTTCACAATCTTTCTTCCTCCTTTTCTCTCCAGCTTTTAAAGCTTTATTTCTTCAGATTCTTTTTTGTCCTTTGTTAATTTCTGGAGTTTGGATATAAATATGTATATTCTGTTTTAGACTTACGGATGTTTCTGGTGAAGCTTCATCCCTTATGAATAAGCATTGCTCCCATGTTTCAGTCTGATAGATATATGTGTTTATAAGAAAATACTTAGATAAACAACTAGAATATTTTGGAACTATGTCAACTTCAATAATAAATGTTTCTGAGGCAAGACTGCTTTGCTGTAACACTTCCACAAATCTAGGTTTCCTAATGCAATCTTTTGCAATAATGACAAAATTTCCAAAATACTGCTTTATCATTGTGTCAAAATAGTTAACATATTTCTATTTATTTTGGACTTTCATTCCAACAATTTCCACATAAGGATTATCCCATATAACTAAGTGAATAGTAGCATTAGTATGCGAGGTCATGCATGCTGCAGCAAATCTGAAAATCTCAGTACAAAATTTAACTTCAAATTCTTTTCTGTGGAACTTGCTGTATTTGTTAAGAGCTTAAATTCATGGACTGGATCAATGAGATTCAGTGGCCCTGTTTCAGTAATATGAAGAATAATATACAGAATGCTGTTGTATATAACAATGGTTGTGGAAAACTTGTCAAAAGGTTGAGATTGACATGTTTGTTTGGTTTCCTGATGAAGCATGGTTCTTTGGGAGTCTTGAAGAACAGGTTGCGATAGCTCCATGCTTTCAGGTCTTACAAATCCTTCTGGTTTATAGGCATCAGCTAATTCTCCTTTGCTAATTTGTTTAATCTCTCTTCCATTTTTGTTTTTGCTGGAGGATTTAACATAAGGAAGCCCTGTGTTGGATGCTTGCCCATAAATCTTGGTAGGGCCTTCACCTGGATTGTTATTTAATGCATGCATTACTTGAATTGCTAGACCGTGAGTTATCCCCATTGCTATGAGATCTTGCTTTGACAAGATCTTCAAAACAGACCCTGTTACATCTTGATGGAAAATGTCACCATATTCTCCTTGTGTTTAAGTACATTGGTTAGCCATAGTTTGACATGCTCTTTTGTCCAGCCCTCACTGTGTTTAGGCAGATGTACCTGATCCCTTCTCTTAGCTCTTTAAAGAAAAGTGGAAAAATTAAAAATTATCAGATAAAGCATAGAAAAATATACAGTGATCAACATACACTGTATGTTGATATACAATACCAGCATACACCGTATGTTAATATATAATACCAAAAATCAACCTAAAGAGTATCATGAGAAATTGATGGATGAATAGAATCCAGTATATTATTATTGTAAAAAATATACTTCAACCCTTTAAAGAGAAAAATACCTATGTTTGAGCTATCCCTTCAAGTGTTTATGAGTTAATTGCGATACTACTGCCAGTTGCCATATAACTTTGCATCATTTTTTAATCATATATTCATTCTCATCTTTCCAAGAAGCAGTTAGAGGTAGTCCTCACTTAACTACCATAATCAGGACTGGAAACTCCATTACTAAGCGATGCGGTTCTTAAGCGAGACATGACATGACTGCCCCACTTAACAATGGCCGTTCTGGCAGTCCCTGTTGCTGTCGTTAAGCGAATCCCGCCAGTTGTTAGGTGAGGACCCACCCCAATCCAAGCCATTCCTGGCCTCCCAGGCCCGAGCCTCCATTCTTCCAAGGTAAGGGACTGCCTCCTGTTCAACTCCCTCCACCTGCCTATCTCCCTCCCCATCTCTGCCCTTTTGGCCACCATGCACAGTGATACTCCTTGGTGGTGGTGGTGGCGATGGTGGCGACAGTGGTGGCAGCAATGGTGGGGCTGAAGTAGAGGCCTGGGGCCTTTAAGTGCTGGCTCCTAAATGCTTGAAGGACCAACTCCTCCAAGTGGAACAAACTTCTCTGGTATCCAGTACACTCATCTCAGATGGGAATGTTATGGGAGGATGGGGGGCGGGCAGTGTTTTTCAGTGATGGCTCCCATCGTATGGAACAGACTTCCACCTGAGACTAGATTGATGGCTCTCTTGGCTGTTTCAAAAGGCAGCTAAGACTGAGCTATTCCTAAGGGGCTTTAGAAGATGAGATTATAACATTCAGAATCTTTATAATACTTTTATGAACACAACAGATTTTTCTGTGTTACATGCCTAAGATGTTCTCTAATGGTACAGCTGATACAATCATACAAACAGCATTTGTCTAATCTTGGGAATAATATCAATGTTCATTTTCATCATAAATTGCTTACCTAAATTATTTTGCAGGCTCTGCCCAGCACTGGGTGTATGGATACATTCTCTTCAGTCAGAAAAATTCTGCAGATATCTGTTCTTGTTTCTATGTAAGGGGTAAGCTACTCTGAAACAGGAGTATGGAACAGTAAAGTTTTTAGTTTTTAATCCCCAATTCATTGTCATAAGACTAGTTACAAGGTGGATCATTTTTGTTGCATGGCACACTGTCTTCTTTTAAGAAGAAATGGAATATATTGTACTGGTTGAAAATCATACATATTTGGTAGATCGATGTACACTATTCATTACTTTTGAAAGCTGCTACTATTTGATACTGTTCTCTTTAAAAACAACCAACCCACATTTCCTAATACCATTTAACTCTGAATCAGTTTGTCAATTATTGCCAAACCTCATTTACATTATCTTGGTTAATTTAATGTTGAAGGGTGGCAACCAGATTTTTAAAGTAAATAAAATCAAACACTGACATTTTAGGCTGATATGAAATATTAATCATTTCCCTTGTTGAAACACACATAGACACATATTTTGTATTCCTGATCTGAATAAGAGCCAGATTGGTCTAGTGGTTAAGGCAACGGGCTAGAAGCCAGGAGACCGTGAGTTCTAGTCCCGCCTTAGGCATGAAAGCCGGCTGGGTGACCTTGGGCCAGTCCCTCTCTCTCAGCCCTAGGAAGGAGCCAATGGCAAACCAGGAGACTGAGAGTTCTAGTCCCGCCTTAGGCGTGAGAGCCGGCTGGGTGACCCTGGGCCAGTCACTCTCTCTCAGCCCAACTCACCTCACAGGGTTGTTGTTGTGGGGAAAATAGGAGGAAGAAGGAGTATTAGGTATGTTCGCCACCTTGAGTTATTTATAAAAAAAATAAAGGTGGGATAGAAAATAGATAGATAGATAGATAGATAGATAGATAGATAGATAGATAGATAAATATATAAATAAATAAATAAATAAATGTATGTTCAGCTATTTAAGAAATACCATGGTATTCCCTGTGACACTCTATGGAAGCGAATGTTGGGCTTTAAAGAAGCAGGAAGAGTATTGACACCTTTGAACTTTGGTGTTGGAGAAGATTCCTGAGAATACTGTGAACAGCCAAGAAAAGAAACCGATGGATCATCAAACAAATCAACCCAGAGTTCTCACTCAAGGCACAAATGGCCAGGCTCAAATTATCCTACTTCGGACACATTATGCAAAGACTCAGCTCTCTGGAAAAGGCTCTAATGCTGGGAAAGGTGGGAGGAAAGAGAAGAAGAGGATGATCAGCAGCTACAGTACGTGGCTGGACTCAGTTACAGAGGTGATGAGTGCACCATTGGGAAACTTGAAAGGAGAGGTTAGGGATAGATCGTCATGGAATGTCAAGGCAAGCAGCTCATTGCAAGCAGCAAGGCTTTTGGCACAAAAGCAAACACGGGTGAAGTTCTTACAATGCTTGACACGTGTACGTATAAAACTATGACAGGCGAACAGAGCTAAAGTGGAGGGAGACTGAAAGAAGATCTATGTGGTTGCTAGGAGTTGAAAATGACTTGACGGCACATAATTAATCAATTTAAGAAATATTCCTCAGATCCTTTAAAACTGAAATGAACTCCCAGAGTGACTAGTAAGATTTAATTAAAAAAAATCATACAGGCTCTAAAACCCTTATCAGCATATTGTAACAATTCCATTAAACATATTAAACAAATTATAGTGCACCATTGATGGCCAAAAGAATAGTTGCGACATGTTTTTACTTAATACAGGAAGGACATAGAAATTGCTCAGTTCATCTGGATTGCCATGGAAAAATCTGTGAACTAGGCATGTGAAAGAAATCTCTATTCTCTGAGAACAGATTTGCAAGATCCAGCAAAACAGATTGCTGTGACAGACAGCAGTGCCAAATAGAATTCACTAACATTTGTCTTTCTCCTCTCACAAATCCGCACATGACAAATAGATTCTTGCATAAAAAGTTCTGTATGTTAGAGAAAATTACAAATTTATTTATTTATTTATTTATTTATTTATTTATTTATTTATTTATTTATTAATTCGATTTATATCACCGCTCCATCTCCCCTTAGGGGGACTCTGGGCGGTTTACAAAAAATCAAACAATTAAAATAACATGTAATACAGTCATAATTAAAATAAATATAAAATCCAAGAGGCGATGAGCTTGTATTTAAAAGGGCTCTATGGCACCAGCCATCCCCAGAAGGAACTGTTACCCCCCCCTTCCCAGGCGAGGTGGCAGAACCAGGTCTTTAAGTTCTTCCTGAAGGCCGGGAGCGATGGGGCCTGCCTCACCTCCGGGGGTAGAATGTTCCAAAGGGCGGGTGCCACCGCAGAGAAGGCCCGCCTTTTGGACCCCGTCAAGTGAAACTCCCTTACTGACGGGGTCCGCAGCATGCCCTCTCTGCATGACCGAGTGGGGCAGTTCGATGTTATGGGGATGAGACGGTCCCTCAGGTACAAATAAAAACAGGGCAGATTTTATTTTTTAAAAAATGTAAATAAAAAAATAAAATTGACTAGTATACTGCCATATAGACAAAGGCCAGATTTATACTAAATTGCATGCATTCCTATTCAGCACCATGACCCAACCAATTTTACATTTTGAGAAAAAAGGGACATGGTCTTGTTATGAACTAGGGGTAGTTTTCAAGGCACACCCCTCCTCTTTCCTAATGTCTAGAGTCCTTACCAACCTAATAGTCTCTCATCCAGCTATTTATGGTGTGGTGCCTGTGACTAGGCTCTGCTGTGTTAGGTCTCCTAGAGGGATACTTTGCCTCCTTGATAGGAATGTAATCTCACAAGCCTGGATGGGCCATGCTGAACACAGACATTTTGTGGCCAGAAATCACCCCTTGTACAATATGTTGGATCAAGCCTTTGTTTTATCTGTATCCAGCTTCTGAGGCAGCTGGTTCTAGTCCTATACTTTCCAGCTGTTGGACTTCTGACAGGTCTTTTCAGCTAGTGCAATAGACTCGCAATCTTATCTCACCCTGAGCTTCTCTTGAAAAGTGTATTACTAAGGTGGCTTGGCTAAAGGACTTATCAGCTGCAAACACTCTACCTTTACTTCCTTAACTTAGTACAACTCAGTGCTGAAAAGTCACTCCCCAGTTTATTTATTTATTTATTGTGATATTTATACCCCGCCTATCCCCTCTCTAATGAAGGACTCTAGGCGGCTTACATTCACAATCCTTTATACAATTATACAATTCACCGCGCGTGAGGGAAGGGGGTAAGGGAACCGACTCTTCTAAGGCTCTGGACTACAATTCCCAAGATGCCTTGAGCTGGCTGCTGACTTCCTGTAGATGTTACTTCCGGGTCTGTCGTCACCGCCGCCATTCAATCTTCCTCCGATCTTTTCTCCTCCGGTGGAACCGACTTCCCGACAGGAGGCCAGCAAATTTTCCCATTTAAGGTGGTACCGATTTATCTACTTGCTAGGCTTTCGAACTGTTGGGTTGACAGGAGCTGGGACTAGCAACAAGAGCTCACCTCGTTGCATGGGGGGTTCAAACTGCCGACCTTCTGATCGGCAGTCTACAGCTCAGCAGTTTAACCTGCTGAGCCACCGCGTCCCTTATCCCAGTTCACTGACTTTAAGGGGAAAAGGAACCAAGGCCCAGCAAGTTGTATTTTCATTGCTTTATTAGAAGCCAGCAAGCAAGCAGTCCCAAATAAGAGAAAGGTAACAGCGTTCCGTGCATGTCATGCCGGCCACATGACTGCGGAAGCATCTTCAGACAACGCTGGCTCTTCAGCTAACAAACGGAGATGAGCACGTTAGAGTTGGACACGACTGTGTGGGGGAACCTTTACCTTTACCTTAAAATCAATTCAACTCAACTCAAAGGGCATATTTAATTCCCCCCCGTTTTATAACAATTTTGTTTAGCAGATTTTTACCATGAGTTGCAGGCATTAGTTGAATGGCCAGTTCATTCGTTCAATTTGAATGGCTGCCCATCTCAAAAAATGATTCTGGGCGACGGAATGCAGATTCAGGTAAGTGCTAAGAGAGTCCCTGAGCTTTTGGAAAGCTGTGTTGTCTTCGGAAAGCCTTTGGAAGTCTTTCCAAAGACAGCACAGCTTTCCAAAGGTTGCTCTGCCTTCAGAAAGCTGCGCTGTCTTTCCGAAGACTTTCTGAAAATAGCACAGCTTTCTGAAGGCTGCGCAGCTTTCTGAAGGCTCAGGGAGCCAGATGTAGGACATTTTAGCAGGAGAAGCTGGGTCCAAAAAGGAGACAGCAAAGGCAGCAAGGCGCTTCTGCTTCAGCCGCAGTGGCTGGGTGCAAGGCAGGGTGCAGGGCAGAGATAGGGGGGAGATAGGCGGGTGGGGGGGGCGTTGGAGGCAGTCCCTTACCTTGCTGAGGCTTGAGGCTAGAAGGGACCAAGCCTGGAATGGCTTGGGTTTGTGTGGGTCCTCAGCTAATGACCGGTGAAATTCGCTTAATGACAGCAAGAGGGATTGCCGGGATTGCTGTCGCTAAGCGATGCGGGCATGTGACGTCTAGCTCTATGACCGCATTGCTTGGTGACCGAAATTCTGGTTCCAATTGTGATCGTAAGTCAAGGACTACCTGTAAACCCAATGTATGCATACATATTTTATGTCACCTCATGGATGGAGGACAGTACATTAAACTAGCTGTTTGAAAGCATGCTCTGACTTGAGGGCCAGACAGCATAATGGTGACCCTCAAGGCTTGCTACCTGAGATACTGCTAACATTAGAGCCAACTGTATCTAAGGCAACACATTCCAAGGCTGAAAGGTCACCCAATAAAAGGCTTGACTGATATTAGTTTTGTAAGCTGTTAATTGTAGCCCAATATTCAACAGTATACAGGTGGTCCTTGTTGAATGACCACTCATTCAGTAACCGTTCAAAGTTATGACGGTGCTGAATGACGGGTATTTAAGAAGAGTCCTTGTAGTTGCGGCCAATGCAGCATCACCCCTGACACGTGATTGCTATTTGGGCATTCAGCAACTGGCTCTCAATTACGTTGCAGCATCCCATGGTCACGTGATCGCCATTTGCAACCTTCGCTGCCAACTTCTGACAAGCAAAGTCAATGGGGAAGCCAGCAGGAGGTCGCAAATGGTGATCACATGACCGCAGGATGCTGCAACTATACAGGATTCGCCTAACAACGGCAACTGGGACTGCCGTAACTGCCATTGGAAGTTGGTGCAGTCATGTGACATTGCACCTTATGACCGTGTTGCTTAGTGATGGAGTTCCTGGTCCCAATTACTGTCAGTAAGTGAGTGCAAAATGATTGAGAGAAAAGAGAAATCTCTTCAGATATAGAAAGTCTGTATCTGGCTGTCTTCAGATACGGAAAGTCTATAACTCTCAGACTTCTCAGAAAGGCGTTGGCCATGCTCACTGGGGATTCTGAGCATTACAGGCCCAACATGACTGGTGGAGATCAGGTTGAATGATAGGAAAGAATGTATGAATGACCATTTCTGGAAACAAATACTAATGTTTGCTAAGAAATATTATTCCGGTTTTGTCTCTTTGATGTTACTAGGACAAACTTTTTATTTGGTGAAGTCTTTCAGAACTACAACATGACCTGTCATGTCATGAATGAATTACTGACTTTAAAAAATGTACAGTATTGTTTAAATCATTGCATACCTTTGTGGGGATTGGCTTTTTGGAATTCCCCTCTTCATTAATGTACTCAATGTCGCTTATAAGAAGGAGAAATTCAGAAGCTTGTATTTTGTACTTTTTATGATACACTATGAATGCACAGCTCCAGCAAAGGAGATCGTTACCTTGTCGTGGTGCTGGAGCTTGAGCACCTCAATGAAACCATGAGCTAAACCGTGAAGGGACACCCAAGACGGGAAGGTCGTGGCAGAGAGGTCAGACTAAATACGATCCCTGGGGAAGGTAATGGCAACCCACCCCAGTATTCTTGCCATGAAAACTAAATGGATCAGTACAACCAAAGATATGTCGGTATACCATCGGAAGATGGGACTCCCAGGTCGGAAGATGGTCAAAATGCTACTGGGGAGGAACAGAGGATACGTTCAATTAGCCCCAGATGTGATGACGCAGCTAGCTCAAAGCCGAAAGGACGGCTAGCGGCTGACGGTGCTGGTGGTGAACGACGAATCCGATGTTCTAAAGATCAACACACCATAGGAACCTGGAATGTAAGATCTATGAGCCAGGGCAAATTGGATGTGGTTATTGGTGAGATGTCAAGATTAAATATAGACATTTTAGGTGTCAGTGAACTGAAATGGACTGGGATGGGCCACTTCACATCAGATGACCACCATATCTACTACTGTGGACAAGAGGACCACAGAAGAAATGGAGTAGCCTTCATAATTAATAATAAAGTGGCTAAAGCAGTGCTTGGATACAATCCAAAAAACGATAGAATGATCTCAATTCGAATTCAGGGTAAGCCATTTAACATCACAGTGATCCAAATATACGCCCCAACCACAGATGCTGAAGAAGCAGAAGTAGATCAGTTCTATGAGGATCTGCAGCACCTACTGGATAATACACCAAAAAGAGATGTTATTTTCATTACAGGAGACTGGAATGCTAAGGTGGGTAGTCAGACGACACCTGGAATTACAGGTAAACATGGTCTGGAAGAACAAAATGAAGCAGGACATAGGCTGATAGAATTTTGCCAAGACAACTCACTGTGCATAACAAACACTCTCTTCCAACAACCTAAAAGACGACTTTATACATGGACTTCACCAGATGGTCGACACCGAAATCAGATTGACTACATCCTTTGCAGCCAAAGGTGGCGGACATCTATACAGTCGGTAAAAACAAGACCTGGAGCTGACTGTAGTTCAGATCATGAACTTCTTATTGCAAAATTTAGAATCAGCCTAAAGAGAATAGGGAAGACCCACAGATCAGTTAGATATGAGCTCACTAATATTCCTAAGGAATATGCAGTGGAGGTGAAGAATAGATTTAAGGGACTAGATTTAGTAGATAGGGTCCCAGAAGAACTATGGACAGAAGTTCGCAACATTGTTCAGGAGGCGGCAACAAAAAACGTCCCAAAGAAAAAGAAAACCAAGAAGGCAAGATGGCTGTCTGCTGAGACACTGGAAGTAGCCCAAGAAAGAAGGAAAGCAAAAGGCAACAGTGATAGGGGGAGATATGCCCAATTAAATGCAAAATTCCAGAGGTTAGCCAGAAGAGATAAGGAATTATTTTTAAACAAGCAATGTGCGGAAGTGGAAGAAGACAATAGAATAGGAAGGACAAGAGACCTCTTCCAGAAAATTAGAAACATCGGAGGTAAATTCCAGGCAAAAATGGGTATGATCAAAAACAAAGATGGTAAGGACCTAACAGAAGCAGAAGAGATCAAGAAAAGGTGGCAAGAATATACGGAAGATCTGTATAGGAAGGATAATAATATTGGAGATAGCTTTGACGGTGTGGTCAGTGAGTTAGAGCCAGACATCCTGAAGAGTGAGGTTGAATGGGCCTTAAGAAGCATTGCTAATAACAAGGCAGCAGGAGACGACGGTATCCCAGCTGAACTGTTTAAAATCTTGCAAGATGATGCTGTCAAGGTGATGCATGCCATATGCCAGCAAATTTGGAAAACACAAGAATGGCCATCAGATTGGAAAAAATCAACTTATATCCCCATACCAAAAAAGGGAAGCACTAAAGAATGTTCAAACTATCGAACAGTGGCACTTATTTCACATGCCAGTAAGGTAATGCTCAAGATCTTGCAAGGTAGACTCCAACAATTCATGGAGCGAGAATTGCCAGATGTACAAGCTGGGTTTAGAAAAGGCAGAGGAACTAGAGACCAAATTGCCAATATCCGCTGGATAATGGAGAAAGCCAGGGAATTTCAGAAAAACATCTATTTCTGTTTTATTGACTATTCTAAAGCCTTTGACTGTGTGGATCATAACAAATTGTGGCAAGTTCTTGGTGGTATGGGGATACCAAGTCATCTTGTCTGCCTCCTGAGGAATCTGTATAACGACCAAGTAGCAACGGTAAGAACAGAGCACGGAACAACGGACTGGTTTAAGATTGGGAAAGGAGTACGGCAGGGTTGTATACTCTCACCCTACCTATTCAACCTGTACGCAGAACACATCATGCGACGTGCTGGGCTTGAGGAATCCAAGGCTGGAGTTAAAATTGCTGGAAGAAACATTAACAATCCTAGATATGCAGATGATACCACTTTGATGGCTGAAAGCGAGGAGGAGTTGAGGAGCCTTATGACGAAGGTGAAAGAAGAAAGTGCAAAAGCTGGGTTGCAGTTAAACCTCAAAAAAACCAAGATTATGGCAACGAGCTTGATTGATGACTGGCAAATAGAGGGAGAAAAAGTGGAGGCAGTGACAGACTTTGTATTTCTAGGCGCAAAGATTACTGCAGACGCTGACTGCAGCCAGGAAATCAGAAGACGTCTACTTCTTGGGAGGAGAGCAATGGCAAATCTTGATAAAATAGTTAAGAGCAGAGACATCACACTGACAACAAAGGTCCGCATAGTTAAAGCAATGGTATTCCCTGTAGTAACCTATGGCTGCGAGAGCTGGACCATAAGGAAGGCTGAGCGAAGGAAGATAGATGCTTTTGAACTGTGGTGTTGGAGGAAAATTCTGAGAGTGCCTTGGACTGCAAGAAGATCAAACCAGTCCATACTCCAGGAAATAAAGCCAGACTGCTCACTTGAGGGAATGATATTAAAGGCAAAACTGAAGTACTTTGGCCACATAATGAGAAGACAGGATACCCTGGAGAAGAAGCTGATGCTAGGGAAAGTGGAAGGCAAAAGGAAGAGGGGCCGACCAAGGGCAAGATGGATGGATGGTATTCTGGAGGTGATGGACTCAACCATTGGGGATCTGGGGATGGTGACGGCCGACAGAGGGCTCTGGCGTGGACTGGTCCATGAAGTCACGAAGAGTCGGAAACGACTGAACGAATAAACAACAACAAAATGAATGCACAGAGTGAAATTTCTATGCTCTTCAGGGTGAGTTTCACCTTCTTTCAAGAGTGCTATCTAGGTTCTCCTAATTTGGTAAAGTAATCTTCTGTAAACTAAGTGAGGATTTGTGGATGCAATTCATTTTTTTGTTAGACTCATATCCCACTTTTCCTTGAGAAGCTGGAGGCGGCATCCATAGTGCTTCCTGCTATTTTCACCACTAGAGCAACCCTGTAAAGTTTTGCCTGAGAGTGTGTGATTGGACCAAAATCACCCAAGAAGCTTCTGGGGCTGAAGCTGGGCTAGGACCTGGGAGCCTCTCTTCTTCCTCCAGCACCTTAACCACTACATCACACAGGCTGTGATGATTTATTATTTATTTATTTATTAATCACATTTATATGGCTGCCCATCTCACACAAAGTGACTGGGCAGTGTACAACAATTGAATAAAACAGCAATAGATTAAAAACCATTTGGTCTAGTGGTTAAGGCTCCAGGCTAGAAAGCAGGAGACCGTGAGTTCTAGTCCCGCCTTAGTCATGAAAGCCGGCTGGGTGACCTTGGGCCAGTCATTCTCTCTCAGCCCTAGGAAGGAGCCAATGGCAAACCAGGAGACTGAGAGTTCTAGTCCCGCCTTAGGCATGAAAGCCGGCTGGGTGACCTTGGGCCAGTCACTCTCTCTCAGCCCAATTCACCTCACAGGGTGGTTGTTGTGGGGAAAATAGGAGGTGGAAGGAGTATTAGGTATGTCCGCCGCCTTGAGTTATTTATAAAAAAATAAAGGCGGGATAAAAAATAAAATAAAAAATAAAAGGATAAAAAGTAATTATTAAAATAAGAATATTATCAGAAAAAAATTAAGCTATACACTGACGTGGTGCCAGATGTCACATCATACCCCAGTGCACTTTGAATGGTACCAGTTGAGTCATGATACTTCAGAATTATTTCAGCAAAATTAGCAGAATAAGGTGAAAGGGAAGTCCTCAACATGGATGACAAAAGAGCTAGCTGCAAGAATAATGTGTTGGATATAAATATGATATAGTATCTATTGTCAGTGTGCCTCCTGGTCTGTATCTGTATTCGTACCTGTCAAGAATGTTGCATTAATTCTTTCCAGATGGATAACTATGTTAATCTATTGCAGCAAAAACATTGAAGAGTTTTGTGGCATCTGAAAATCTAATCAATTTATTTTGAAAGAAGAGTTTGTGAAGCGTTACCCTACTAGATCAAAGTGCTTAATCACCAAAGCTAACAAAAGAAAACAACCCTTTCTCCCAGAGCAAAAATAATCAATATACACTGTTGCATATTTATAGAATTTTACTTTTTGTATTCAAAATCTTATCAAATGGATTACATAAATTCATAACTCAGCAAATGAACAAACTATATACATATTGAATCCATCATCATAACAATTATATATATATATATATATATATATATATATATATATACATACACACACACACACACACACACACACATATACATATACATATACATATACATATACACACACACACATACTAAGATACCGTTGGTTTTGTTTAACTTTTATTATATATTGCAATACAGACAAATATAATTAATTTTAAATACTCTATTACATGAAGGGGTATTTCCACATTTTACTGTTTTTTTACTCTTTAATAATCAGAATGTTCTTTCGTTATCCAATAAACATGTAAAATATATATAGTCTCAAAGAGAATATTCTCGAAAAGAATATAATCTATAGATATTATTGCACTGGGACAAATACTTTGACTTTGGAAGAGAATTCTATTTTTGATACATATCAAGTAAAATGGATCTAATCATAATAAACTATATCAAAATGATCTTCTTCCAATCATGCTCAAGATGGCACTAAGGTTAGAAGTAGGTGACATGAGGCTACATAATAGCTTCCCTTTGTCCAGCAGGTTTCCTGAGCTTCCTGGCTTTTAAAAAATATGTGTTATTAATTATTTATTATTATAATCGGAAACTAGCATGCTGCCAAGCAAAATACCCCTTGCACCTTTATTTACCAAAAAATACTCTGGGCATAACATAGATACTTTAGGAATTGGAAATGGTGGCTGGCTGTAACTCAGGGGACTAGGAGTTTGGCAGGAAATATTGTGTTCAGGTTGTCTTCTGAAAGATGTGGGCACCGTAACAAGCCATTTTGTAAATGGCCAAGTTCTCCATTGAGGCTGGCATTTTGTGAGAGTTCCCATGATGTGCTTTCATGATTTCATGATTGCAAATGCTACCCCTGTGCTAAAAAATTGAGATCTAAAATTCTAGAGCCAGGGTGCTGGAGCAGGATGTGCACAGACATATATGCCCAAAGGTTTTCGAAAGTTAATCCAAAGCCCAGTCTCTTTAAACGTGACAATAGAAAATATAACTGTGACTTTGTCTTCATTTATTGGGCAGGCCTGAAATGAAGGTGAATGTTGGCAGAAAAATAATAATCAAAATACAGTTGTTTTAAGATAGCTGTATGGAAAAGTAATTTTTAATTTTTTGAGTGTTTTGAGTGTTTCAAAGCAAACAAAGGAATAAAAGCCGATCAGATGTTTGGAACTCAGATCTATTGTGTTCATTTAGGGCCCAAACAGACTTGAGATTACTAATACAATTAACAACCGCAAATTTAATTAAATAGCCCCTCCTCCCCTGCCCCCCCTTGCTGATTAGACTTTTACATAGCTGGAATTGAGGGAAATTAGAGAATAATGATCATAATTACTCTCCCCCTCACACTTTATGTTAACAGTAGTCACTGCTGCAAGTACTGTATTTCATACAACATGCATTAAATGCCTACATATAGAAAAGTATATTATTTACAGTGTGAAGTGTATCAGCTGGAGTGCTGGACGTTATTTCAATTGCAGATATACTCTTAGTTTGTGCTGGTGTTTTAAAAAAAGCAGATATTCATTAACAAAAAAATACTGCATTTAGTAAATTGCTGACATACCGCTGTTTCTCCTTTTTAGGCAGTGTAGGCTGATGTAAAATAATAAGACACATTCATTGAATTAAGCAAATAACAAAATTGCCAATCTCTTTAGGCAAAGATGGGCAATAACCCCAAATTCTAGAATAAAATAATAGGACAACATATAATGCTTCAACATTTGGCTCTAACTGTTAGAGTAGTAACTTTTACAACCAGTAATCATAAGCTATTTCCATTAGAAATTCGAAGATGTTTTGCTTCTTAAATTTGAGGTGGCATTTTTATTATATGTGAGAACTTGAGGTTTTCCCTGCTGGCAGTTGTTGGTTCTACTTTTGGAAACAGATGTAATAGTTTTGCTTCCATTTTTCTTTTCATGTACCACTAGAAGGAAAAAGAGTGTTTTTAATCATAGCCTTAAGGGCATAAGAGATGATTGCCTTCCTTTTCTAACTCAGGAACATATCTATATGTGTAACAAACAATAACAAGTGACGTCTGCAGTAGTTCCAGGCACTGTGTAATTCTGCATAATCACATACAGTATAATGTTGCAGAACTTGCTGAAGATTTTCAATGGCTGAAATCTCATAACACTATCAAATCTCACAAGATTTTTGGCAATGTTACTCTGAGTTCTTCTGTAATTTTGTGTGAGAATGCATGATCGCACACAAAAATGATGATTTGTAAACAGTTTTGGCAATTTATTGAGACTTACTTTTGTTTTAACTATTATTTTATATTAAATTTGAGGGATCCATGGACTTCATCTGCTGTTCCATAACCTCATACTAAATCAGACAATAACCTTCCTGAACAGCAGTATTACAAAACATTTTTGTGATGATCAAACTTCAGGCTTATATGTCCTACTTTGATTTTGATTAGAATCCAAAAGAAAAATCAACCAGAGTTTGATGCAAAATACGTATACTTATAATGGTTAGCACACCAATCTAAATCATAGTTGGTTGAACTACTGTTGAATGAGATGAAGTGGCCTCACACATAATACTAAACCATAAACCATGTTTTACAACCACACAGCTTGGGTGGTTATCATGAGAACCAAACAAAATACATTATGGTTTAGGTGATGTATAAATATAGTCTGGGTTTCTGAGTTCAGAATTATTTGGTTCCAAGGCTATGGATAGGAATGTGCTATGAATACCAGAGCTGTTTAACAACAAAAACTATTCTTAGTTATCTCCACGCTTTCTTCACTTCCCTAATATAATTGAGCTAGGCAGCAAGTTCCAATGAATTCAGTGTAATTCCTTATGAGGAAACATGCATAGGGATTGTACTGTAAATCTGAAAGAACTGTGTGTCTTTTGGGGAGAAGGGGAACTTGCAGGACATTTAATTCATTCCCTGTTTGACACAGGAAATACAGAATCAGAGCATCTCCAAGATGGGAGAGTCTACTCCTTCTTCTAGGTAAACCTGTCATTGCCAAATTATTCAGATGAACACTATCCTCTTGTTCCTTAAACCCACTACCTACATTTAATTTCTCCCTTTCACTTTCTCTTCTATGTGGCAGTCCTTATGATATTTAAAGAATACTATCATGTCTTTCCTATAGGGAAAGGTGAAGGAAAGAGAAGAGGGCTACCAGCAGCAAGGTAGATGGACTTGATTACAGAGGTAATGGGTGCACTGTTGGAAGACCTGTAGGGCCAGGTTGGGGACAGATTATGCTGGAGAAGATCTATCTATGTGGTTACTTAGAGCCAATATGGACTTGATGGTAGACCGGGGTTTCTCAGCCAGGGTTCCGTGGAGGCCTAGGGTTCCGCGAGAGGTCACCAGGGGTTCTCTGGGAGATCACGATTTATTTAAAAAAGTATTTCAAATTTGGGCAACTTCACATTAAAGAGGTAAATTTCATTATTTTTAGTTTAAGAACACTGTTAATGCATATATACAGGCCTACACATGAAACAAATATACTAATTTTGTAACTTCTGGCCTATATTTGGGCTTGAATATGCAGGGGTTCCCCGAGGCCTGAAAAATATTTCAAGGGTTCCTCCAGGGTCAAAAAGTTGAGAAAGGCTATGGTATTCTTCCTCCAGGATTAATCAATTAATAAATCATGTCTCCCCTACCTTTTTTCCCCTTAACCCTAACCCTAACTCTAAATTAAAATAACTTTCTTAATATATTAGATTTATGCAACTTACTCTTGATGTTCCTGATTTTGTTCAGGAATATGTCGAACAACTTCATAAACTGTGCCATTAAAATCCTGACCTTGCCCAACATCAGAGCCAGAAACAGACCGACTTGATACCTGAAAGAAGCAGATTACAATTTTATTTAAATAAATAAGCAAGGCCAGAGTAGAAGCCTATAGTATAGCCAGTGTGGAACAGTGGTAAAAGTGTTGGACTAGGACAAGGGAGACCAACTCTCACACTCCATGAATCTCAATGAGTAGCTTTAGGTCAGTCACCTTTCCCAGCCTAACATAGCTAACAAGATTGTTGCTATGAAGATAAATTGGGAGAGGCATAGAAATTACTGGTAGTCCTCACTTAACAACGGTAATTAAGACCGGAATTTCCATTGCAAAGCAATGGGTTGTAAAGCACCACATCATGTGACCACGCCGCTTAGTGATGGCAGTTCCAGCAGTCCCCAGATACCAAAGTTAAGCGGGGACCATGCAAGTTGTTAAGTGAGGACCTCACATGACTGCAACTTCTGACTTCCTGCCAGCTTTCCCATTGACTTTGCTTGTGGGAAGCTGACAGGGAATGTCACAAATTGTGATCACATGACTGCGGGACACTGCGATGATCAGAAATCCGGGCTGGTTGCTGAGCGCCCAGATTGTGATCTCGTGACCACGGGGGTGTGGTGATGGGCGGAACTTCAAGGACCAGTCATAAGTACCACTCATTCAGCACCATCACAAGTTTGAATGGTCGCTGAACGAGTGGTCTTTAACCAAGGACTCACCTGTACTGTGATCTTGCAGGAGGAAGAATTGAATGTAAAAGTGGAAAATAAAGTAAGTTTTCAAAACATGAATTTATAGGAATTCTACTTTGAGGAACCTTTAAACTATCTATTTTACAATTCTGTTTTACAGATAGCACCGGCCCCTCGAATATCTGTATTTCATTATGCAAACACTTACCCTTGAAATTCCTGCAGAATCTGGAATTGCAACAAATTCATATATTCCAAAATCATCCACTGCATTTTCATGTCCTAAAAATGCAGGTGTTTAAAGAAATAAATAAAAAAAACGTGAATTGTGATCAACTGTACTGTATTACACTTCAGCTTCAGTCCCACTGGAATATTAAGAAAAACTTGAATGCTGGAATATTTGAGTGAGAGAAGTGTGAAGATAGGAAGGAACAAAGAAGCATAGGAAATTACATGGGGATAATGGAACAAAGAGATGGAAATTATGCAAATAATGTTCCAAGTGGAACATTATAAGAAAACAGAAGTCCAGGGAAGAGGACAGCTATTCCCACTGGCATAGAGTAAAAATGTAAAAGTGAAGTAAATTCATTTTTATTTGTCCTTAAATACAAATTTTGTTCCAAGTTAGATGAAGCACATAGAAATCTCATAATCTATTTCCAATTTTTTAAAAGAAAAAGCAATGGCTGACTCCTCAGTATGATGCTAAAGAAGGAAATACATTTCTTCCAATAAAGTAACAGTAGCTTCAACTGTGGGCAGCTGGAAAAAACACTGGAAAAAATAGGTACAAAAAGTTTAACCTGCTTTCTTCAGCGCTGTAGCCCTAACTCAGTCTGTCCCCCACTCCTCCCCATTGAGGTGACTTTAAGAGGAAAAACAGAAGCCCTGGAACTGGAATTTCCCCCTCATATCTTAGAGTTGCTTTTCTGTGAGATGGGTGGCTATACAAATCTGATGGATAAATAAATGCATAAATAAATAACTGTAGGGTGTGTGTATGTGCGTTCGTGTATGCGCGTCCATGTGCCTGCACTCACCTTCCTTGGTGTCTTCCAAGTTGCATGACTCATCTATTTGACTTTTTACATTTTCATTAAAAAAAAATGGGAATCGGGTATGCTACAAAATAAAGCACCAGTCTCCAGCATATTCTTAATTCCAAGCATATCTCTGGCCCAAGAAGCCTCTTTTTTTTAAAAAAATGAACAGCTGCCACCCAGACCTTTATTCCAAAGTCAGCTTATTCATCTGCCCCCCACAAAGGTAACAAAATTTAGAAAGAGCATCCAGCTGGAGGTGGGATACTAGACAGGGAAGCAAGTGCTGTTCTGGCAGAGGGGTGATTTGTAATAGATTTTGCCTGGCCACTTTGTCACTGGGGAGGCATCCCTAGAAGTTATATTGCAGAATGACTACTCCTAATGTACCCAACAGCCCATTCTCTCCCATTCTCTCTCTCTCTCAAATAAGTTTATGGTGGGTTTATCTCCATTTTATGCTTGTATTACCTGAAATGGTTTGTGCTTTTCGGTAATCTGCTTCAGGCCTAGAGAGATTTTAAAAATTGAATATTTAAATTCCATGTAGAATCAGCATGTAGCAGGATATGTTTTTTTTAAAAAAAGAAAAGGTAATGTAGAGTTCATACAAAAAGAATAATTTAGTTTTCTACCTGGTCTTCAATTTCTGCTGTATAACTGTAAAAAAATAAAAAATAAAAAATCATTTTTTAAAAGGTGTAATTTATAGAAACTCTGAAGGTAATGGGGTCTGGGTCTTCATTTAACATACCTTTATGTGGCTGAAATCGTTTCCATAATGTTAAAGTGCAGATTGATACTATCAAAAATAAGGAAATTCCAGTTATTATTGCTAGAGGTGACAAGTATTTCCCTTTCTGAGACAGCTGGTCCAGTCCTATAATAGAGAAAAACAGAAATTAATCTTTAACTTACAATTGTTAATTGTGGAATAATTCTGGATAGGTATACAGCAGTACGGGGGTGTGGTGGCTCAGCGGGTAAGACACCAGGCTTGTCGATTGCAAGTTTGGAGGTTCGAATCCCTAGCCCCACGTGACGGAGTGAGCTCCCGCACTAGCCCCAGCTCTTGCCAACCTAGCAATTTGAAAGCATGCAAATGCAAGTAGATTAATAGGTACCACTTTGGTGGGTAGGTAACAGTATTCCGCGTGCATCATGCCGGCCACATGACCGTGGAAGCGTCTTCGGATAACGCTGGCTCTTCGGCTAGCAAACGGAGATGAGCACCAGCCCCTAGAGTCGGACACGACTGCACAAATGTGCGGGGGGAACCTTTACCTTTACCTATACAGCAGTGCTTTCCAAACTGTGTGTCGCGACACTTTAGTGTGTCGCGACACAACTCGGAAGTGGCAATGGTGCATCGCCGCCGCCCCTGCCTGCAAATCCTGCCCCCCAGTCTGCGCTCCGGCTCCCAGTCTGCAATCTCCCACCAATGGTGGGATGGTTGAAAAATGCTTAAAAAACCGGACTGTCCCATTCAAAACAGGACGTATGGTCAGCCTAGATGTAAGAGACTGCCCAGCTAGTTTCTGGAACTTTCAGAATATTCTCTGTGGGATTGGGAAGAAGAAACAGAGTTGTCCTAGTAAGGACTCAATATTTACAGACACTACTCAATAGAACTACACATTGGGACCGTAATAAAAGATCACCTTATTTCCTCCAGGGCACACATGTGTAGACATTAGAACTGCTAAGTTCATAGTCAGGGCTGTCCAACTGTGAACACGTTTTATAGAACACATTGGAGTTGCGTGTATCTCTGATGCCTTCATCTAAACAAGCACTGTTTTGTATTTCTGTATTCTATTTTATCTTACACTATTTTATCTCACTCTTTTATCTTTTATTTTGTCTTATTATATTTTAACTCATCTTGCTTCATTTTACCTTATTTTATTCTGTTTTATTGCGACTAATACCCATTGTTCCTTGATATGGTCAACTGATGGGTCAATAAAGTTATACTTGATGCTTGAGTACTGGACAGGAATAGCAAGGGATGAAAGAAATATAGGTGGTTCCTTCTGCAGCCAGGTCCCATCTAGGGGAGCATAAGAATTGCCTTACACTAAATATTGTCTTAAATGACTACTTACCTGTGGGTTTCAGAAAAGGATTTTTCTCCCCTGCCCCTCCATAGAGGTGACAAAGAATATATATGGAAAGAAAATATTTAGTTGCTCCTTCTGCTTGGACAGGAAAACCACTTTATTTACCCAGTTTTGGTACTTACCAGAAATCGTTATTTTCGAAAAGCCTTTTGTCCTCATTTTTACAGATAAAATTGTTAAAGGGTGATTTATTGTATGTTCCCATTAACAGCATTTGCTGTGCTTGCAGATGGCCATTAGGGGACGCTCAAACTTCATCCCTACTTCTAACAGCTTGGAGACCAAAGAAAATTCCCTAATAGCTTTTAAAATCTGTAGGAAGGGAGAAACAAGTACTGGAACATTGTTAGAAAACTAGACATAGCCTATGTAGGTAGCCATGGTTTGGCCATGAAGAAGATAATGCAAGTTGGAGAAGGGATTACATATGAAAGAAATGGTAAAAGAGCTCCATAGGATATAATCTAATACAGAAGCAGAGAGTCTGATCACGCAATAGGCTTCACACATAATCTGACTGCGTCATAATGTGATTTGCTTTTTCTTTGATAGGTATATGTGCCTTCCTCATATGGAATGTTTGAACTCAAGTCAATATAAAAATCAACACTAGAAAGACTTTGGACAATGTAGATTACTATTTAGGAAAGCTGCAACAGCAGCCAGAGAGGATTCTAAGTTAAAACCATTAATGTATGAGTTTGTTAGGTTGCTAAAGAACTTATTCAACATGCTATGACCTGGTTTACATAGTCTGCTAAGCTGTTTTTTTTCCCCTGACAAGGTAACTAGGTTTGTTCCTTAAGCCATCATGGCCAGCTTCATATTTTATGGTAAACCAAAACCAAAATATAAATTGTTCCATCTGTTCATTGCCCGAATGCATGCTGCCTTGTCATGGTTCATAGCTGCCATCTCCTCTTGCAGGACATCTCTTTTTAGACTGGAGAGGCAAATAGAAAGTTAGGAACGAAAATGGAAGAATAGCATGAGGAGGTGCTAGGGAAAAAATGGTTCCTGCACCAAAAAGGAAATGGAAATTTCTGTTGCTCTTTCCCTGGGACTAAACTCAGATGCCAGAAATGGAGAATCTCAAACTAGACTGGGACAAATGAAACAAACAGACAAAAACCCTAAAACATTTCTTTAAGAGCAGCTTTTCTCAACTTTTTGACCCTGGAGGAACCCTTGAAATATTTTTCAGGCCTTGGGGAACCCATGCACATTCAGGCTCAAATATAGGCCAGAAGTTACAAATTTATTATATTTGTTTCATGTGTAGGCCTGTATATGTGGATTAACAGTGTTCTTAAACTAAAAATAAAGAATGAAACCTTTTTAACGTGAAGTTGCCCAAATTTGAAATAAGTTTTTAAATAAATTGTGATCTCCCAGGAAACCCCTGATGACCTCTTGCGGGAACCCTAGGGTTCTACAGAACCCTGGTTGAGAAACCCTGCTTAAGCGTGTACAAAGATCACCTTGCTATAAAAGAAAGATGATAGCAGCTTCTTCCTCATTTGCTGCTGCCTTCTTTCTGCCATTCTGCTCCTGCATTACAGCTAGCAGCTAGGAAATACAGAAAACTCTGTTTGCTTCCACCAATAGATATCCGGATTTTGGCAGCCCAGATATTATTCCCTTAACTCCACAATGTTAAAGACATGAGACGTGAAACAAGGAGTGGACAACAAAGGGAGAGGCCTGAAAGTCCTACGGTGAGTGTATCCCCTGCCTCCGCTGTATTTAGGCTGCCGCACTTTGGAAGGGAGAAAATAAAAATAAAAATCCACAGCACTAATACCTTTGTTGAGACAAACTAAATGCCCCAATACGTGCAAACTAATTGCAAATTCTTCAGCAATCACTAGAGATAAATGGCAGGAAATAGAATAGTTCTGACTGATTCTAGAGTTTAGACTTTAGAATAACCCCATAATAATTTTGAATCAAGTGTGGGAGAGCAAAATAGATTTAATCAGGGGTTATAACATGTGGACTTGTGGTCCAGCAACAGCTCAGTTTGTTGAAGCTGGAAGCCAGAAGCATTTTTTAAAATGTCCCCACTGTTGTAAATGCAATTCCAACAGCTAAAACCAGTTTCCATTCTAAGCAAAATTCCAGATCACATTTATTAGTAGAAAGCAGAATGTAAGTCAATTTTGCAATCTATTTACAAAACTCCCCTTCATGGATCACTGCCTTGTTGTGGCGAAGGGGCTTGCGTAACTCAATGAAGTCAGGTCAAGACGGACAGGTCATGATGGAGAGTTCTGACAAAACGTGGTCCACTGAAGTAGGAAATGGCAAACCACTCCAGTATCCTTGCCAAGAAAACCCATGGACAGTATCCCCTCAGGTTGGAAGGTGTCCAAAACGCTACTGGGGAAGAGCGGAGGGCAATTCTGAGTAGCTCCAGAAAGAGTGAAGTGGCTGGGCCAAAGCCAAAAGGACGCTCAGTTGTGGATGTGGAAGGAAGTGGAAGGAAAGTCCGATGCTGTAAAGAACAATATTGCATAGGAACCTGGAATGTAAGATCTATGAATCAAGGTAAGCTGGATGTGGTCAAACATGAGATGACAAGATTGAACATCGACATCTTGGGAATCAGCGAACTAAAATGGACAGGAATGGGCGAATTTAATTCAGGAGACCATTATATATACTACTGTGGGCAAGAATCCCTTAGAAGAAACGGAGTAGCTCTCATAGTCAATAAAAGAGTGGGAAAGGCAGTACTGGGGTACAACCTCAAAAACGACAGAATGCTTTCAGTTCGAATCCAAGGCAAACCATTCAACATCACAGTGATCCAAGTCTATGCCCCAACCACTGATGCCGAAGAAGCTGAAGTTGACCGGTTCTATGAAGACCTACAACACCTTCTAGAACTAACACCAAAAAAAAGATGTCCTTTTCATCATAGGGGATTGGAATGCTAAAGTAGGAAGTCAAAAAATAACCGGAATAACAGGCAAGTTCGGCCTCGGAGTACAAAATGAAGCAGGGCAAAGGCTAATAGAGTTTTGTCAAGAAAACACGCTGGTCATAGCAAACACTCTTTTCCAACAACACAAGAGAGAACTCTACACATGGACATCACCAGATGGTCAATACTGAAATCAGATTGATTATATACTTTGCAGCCAAAGATGGAGAAGCTCTATACAATCAGCAAAAACAAGACCTGGAGCTGACTGTGGCTCAGATCATGAGCTTCTTATCGAGGAAAACAATAGAATGGGGAAGACTAGAGATCTCTTCAGGAAAATCGGAGATATCAAGGGAACGTTTTGTGCAAAGATGGGCATGATAAAGGACAAAAAAGGCAGGGACCCAACAGAAGCAGAAGAGATTAAGAAGAGGTGGCAAGAATACACAGAAGAACTATATAATAAAGATCTTAATATCCCTGATAAATACTATGGTGTGGTCACTGAGCTTGAGCCGGACATCCTAGAGAGTGAAGTCAAGTGGGCCTTAGGAAGCATTACTAACAACAAAGCTAGCGGAGAAGACAGTATCCCAGCTGAGCTATTTAAAATCCTAAAAGATGATGCTGTTAAAGTGCTGCACTCAATATGCCAACAAATTTGGAAAACTCAACAGTGGCCACTGTTTGGAAAAGGTCAGTTTACGTTCCAATTCCAAAGAAGGGGAATGCCAAAAAATGTTCAAACTACCGTACAATTGTGCTCATTTCACATGCTAGCAAGGTTATGCTCAAACTCCTACAAGCTAGGCTTTAGCAGTATGTGAACCGAGAAATACCAGAAGTGCAAGCTGGGTTTCGAAGAGGCAGAGGAACTAGAGATCAGATTGCCAACATTCGCTGGATCATGGAAAAAGCAAGAGAGTTCCAGAAAAACATCTACTTCTGCTTCATTGACTACACTAAAGCCTTTGATTGTGTGGATCACAACAAACTGTGGAAAATTCTTAAAGAGATGGGAGTACCAGACCACCTTACCTGTCTCATGAGAAACCTGTATGCGGGTCAAGAAGCAACAGTTAGAACCGGACATGGAACAACCAACTGGTTCAAAATTGGGAAAGGAGTATGACAAGGCTGTATATTATCACCCTGCTTATTTAACTTATATGCAGAATACATCATGAGATCATTGGCGATCACTCGTAGCCGAGTAAGATTGTCTTCCAAAGGTAAAATTTTAACAGTGGATCCGTAAGTGGCTATAAAGGCCAATTCTGGATCCGCACAACCTCCCACAATGAGGGCATAGGTTTCCGGGTGGGAGACGGTCATGATGAGGGTTTGCCTGATGTGCCTTCCTTTTAGCTCTTTTTTCCCTTTCGCCCTGTACTCGTGCTTCTTCAAAGTCCATAGCGCCATTAATAAAGGCTGACCTCCAATTGAAACGCTCATGAGTTAGGGCTTCCCAGTTCTCAATGCTGATATTACATTTTTGTTTGAGGATCGGGACATTCGCAGGGAGACCAAAATGCTTGTTTACAAAGCCATTGTACTACCAACCCTTCTGTACGCCTGTGAAACATGGACCCTCTACAAACGCCACCTCCAACTTCTTGAAAGATTCCATCAACGCTGCCTCCGAAAAATTCTGCAAATTACTTGGGAAGATAGGCGGACATCATGAGAAATGCCGGGCTGGATGAATCACAAGCCGGAGTTAAGATTGCCGGGAGAAATATCAACAACCTCAGATATGCAGACGATACCACCCTAATGGCAGAAAGTGAAGAGGAACTAAAGAGCCTCTTGATGAGGGTGAAAGAGGAGAGTGCAAAAGCTGGCTTGAAACTCAACATTAAAAAAACTCAGATCATGGCATCTGGTCCCATCACTTCCTGGCAGATAGAAGGGGAAGAAATGGAAGCAGTGACAGATTTTATTTTCTTGGGCTCCAAGATCACCGCAGACGGTGACTGCAGCCATGAAATTAAAAGACGCTTGCTCCTTGGGAGGAAAGCTATGGCAAACCTAGACAGCATATTAAAAAGCAGAGACATCACCTTGCCGACAAAGGTCCGTATAGTTAAAGCTATGGTTTTTCCAGTAGTAATGTATGGCTGTGAGAGTTGGACCATAAGGAAGGCTGAGCGCCGAAGAATTGATGCTTTCGAACTGTGGTGCTGGAGAAGACTCTTGAGAGTCCCTTGGACTGCAAGGAGGTCAAATCAGTCAATCCTAAAGGAAATCAACCCTGACTGCTCATTGGAAGGACAGATGCTGAAGCTGAAGCTCAAATACTTTGGCCACCTAATGCGAAGAGAGGACTCACTGGAAAAGACCCTGATGCTGGGAAGACTGAAGGCAAAAGGAGAAGGGGACGGCAGAGGATGAGATGGTTAGATAGCATCACCGATGTAATGAACATGAATTTGAGTAAACTCCGGGTGACAGTGGAGGACAGGAAGGCCTGGCATGCTATGGTCCATGAGGTCACGAAGAGTCGGACATGACTAAATGACTGAACAACAACAAATTTACAAAACTGGATAGAGTTTAAAACAACACTAGGCCTGAGTCAATGAATTTGCATTACATTTGAGTCAGTTCAGTTGCTGGTTCACAGCATAAAAAAAAAGTAAAGGTTTTCCCCGCACATTACTAAGCCATAATTAACTATAATTTACTGATTAAATGCAATTGGTTGAGTATATACAACATACAAAGCCACAGAGCCAGTTTGGTCTAGTGGTTAAGGTGCTGGGCTAGAAACCAGGAGACTGTGAGTTCTAGTCCCGTCTTAGACATGAAAGCCGGCTGGGTGACCTGGGACCAGTTACTCTCTCTTAGCCCAACACACCTCACAGGGTTGTTGTTGTGGGGAAAATAGGACGAGGAAGAAGTATTTGGTATGCTCACCACCTTGAGTTATTTATAAAAATAATTAAGGCGGGATCTATCTATCTATCTATCTATCTATCTATCTATCTATCTATCTATCTATCTATCTATCTATCTGTCACTCTGATTTCTACTAGTAACTAGTAAAGCCAGTTAGGGCTTTTTCCCCCCTGCCATTGCTTTGTTAAAAACAGTGTTCCTTCTGGCAATTCAATACTGACAGAATTGTTAGCTTTGTACCACCCGCGTCTTAGATAGACAGTGTGCATTTCAAGTGTCACATGCAAATTTGTTTCGTTTATTAACTGCAACTTCCTTCCTTCAAGGAAATCAAGGAAATATACATAGTTCTCCAACCTCTTTTACTTTATCCACGCAAGAACAGTGCAGCTGGGTTTCGACTATATTTTTTGTGAACCTGCCTAGTGTGGTTTGTAAACTCTTGTTTAGTGGGATACATAAATGCAGCCAATTGTGGCTTGTTAATAAATCACGTTTAAGCAAAGCATGGTTTTAGCATGATTTATTTATTTAACTTATATGACTTCATATGATGTATGAACCAGGTATGTGTGATAAATGAAGTTGAAAGAAAGTGACTACCCTAAAATGATCCAGTGAGCTTCATGGCTGATAGGAAATCTCAGCTCAGATTTTCTAATCCAGAGCTTTCCAAACTTTTCATGTTGGTGACACACTTTTTAGACATGCATCATTTTGTGACACACTCTTACAGCAGGACATCATTTCGCGACACACTCTTACAGCAGGGCACAAGGCAGGCACTAGGACCTGCGCGGAATCACAGCAGGTTTGGAGGCAGCAAGGCACAAGGCAGGCACTAGGACCTGCGTGGAATCACAGCAGGTTTGGAGGCAGCAAGGCACAAGGCAGGCACTAGGACCTGCGTGGAATCCTGACAGGGCTCAGAGGCAGCAGCAGCCGCGACACACCCAGACACTGCAGCTGACACACTAATGTGTCCTGACACACAGTTTGGAAAGTTCTGTTCTAATCCAGTATTCTGATTCCTACATTACACCTGCCTGGTGTATTATTATTGTGATTTATGAACCACAGGTCATAGCTTTGCATACTGTTGTGAACCTTGCCACTTATGGTTTATTCAATAAACCATGGCTGTTGCATGAACCTAGCCACTGATTTTATTTAGTTTAAGGTTCGTGTAGCAATTCTTTTAAAATAATAAAATTTAAAATGTTACAACACCTTTTAGAGAAGGAAGGAGAAAAGTTAATGCTACTGCAGCTGCTGACTGATCATGCTCTGCTGTGTCACAGACGGATCTGGTTTTTCCTGGAGAAGAATAGATAAGTGCTTTCATAATACAGCAACTGATCTTTTGGTGTTTTGCATCCAAGAGTTAATTTGTGGTGTCTGTTATGTATATATTTTCTTCATGAGAGAACATTCCGCCTGGTGCCAGAATAAATTATATTTGTCTCCTAAAATGCCTGTCTTTCGTTAAACATATTTAATCCCCTATCTTAGTAAGTGTAAATATGAAAAAGATAAGCTGTAGCCATGGCTTCACAAATTTGCTTATTTCACTGACAATGCATCTGTATGCTAAAGATAAAGTCCAATGCCTCCAGTTTTGGTACTGCTAATCAAGTTTAGAAACTTTTTCACAATTCTGCAGAAGCTTACAGAAATGAATATGCAATTTGTTTATAGATATGATTTTCATACTAATTCAATAGGGTGGAAAGGAAAAAATTCAGTATAGGTGCCAGATTAGCAAAGACAGCTAATCTATTCAAATAAGAAACAGAGATCCTAATTTGTCACTTCAGGTGTCACCAGACAGGTGTTTTGGTCTCGGTCTCCCTCTCTCTCTCTCTCTCTTCCCCCCCCCCCCCAATATGTAATCAGACCTATAGTTGATTCAAATACATACACTGATTCAGAGGATTTTAAAGATTAATATACAACTGAGACTAGAGGTCTTTCTTTTAGGACTGATGGACAAATAATTGGAAAAAAATAATGGAACTCTGTTTTTGTGTATGATAACTGCAGTGAGGTTATTGCATGCACAAAGATGGAAAGATTCAGCAATACCTATGGTGGAGGAATGGTTGGTGAAGATGATGGAACTTGCTGAAATTGCTAAATTGACTTCTTTGATCAGAGAAAAGACGATATCTACATTTATTGCTGACTGGAAACCCCTTATGGACTTTTTGTGTAAAACAGAAAAAAAATGAATTTATGATTTATGGTTTTGATGATAAGACAGGATAGATTATAGAAAGAAGACAGTCATGATGTAACTTTAGAGAAAGAGATAAATTTATCATTGTACTTATAACTGCTGTAAAGAAGATCGGAAGCCATTTCTTTGTATTTTTTTCTTTCTTTTCTATTTTTCTATTTTTCTTTCTTTCTTGCAGTTTTAGCTTTATCTTTGATTTCTTTCTTTTCCTTTTTCTTCCTTACTTTATATTACTTTGTATTAGTTTTTATCTTCGTTTTTAATAAAATGATTTTTATGAAAAAACCTGTAGTTCTAGGTATTTTCTGCATGGATGCACAAGTTTTCTCCTTGATACTACAAAAGGTAAAGGTAAAGGTTCCCCCATACAGTCGTGTCTGACTCTAGGGGCCGGTGCTCATCTCCGTTTGTTAGCCGAAGAGCCAGCGTTTTCCAAAGATGCTTCCGCTGTCATGTGGCTGGCATGACACGCGCAGAATGCTGTTACCTTCCCACCAAAGTGGTACCTATTTATCTACTTGCATTTGCATGCTTTTGAATTGCTAGGTTGGCAAGAGCTGGGGCGAGTGCGGGAGCTCACTCCGTCACACGGAGCTAGGGTCTCGAACCTCCGAACTTGCAACCTTACGATTGACAAGCCTGGCATCTTAACCACTGAGCCACTGCGCCCCCTTGATACTACAAGATGCCAGTTATTTATGACTGACCTTTTCTGGCATCTCAGGCCCCACATTGCAAAATGAAGAACTATTTTTATAAGTTTGCTAATATTGACAGCAGAAAAATCAATAACACTGTTAGTCATAATTTGTAAACATCTAAAGGTCATGAGTTAGAGGAATCATATTGTTACTATTTCAGTTTTCTTTTCAGGTTAAAACCTTGAACACAATAGATCAATTTTACTTAAAATGGAAGGGGATTTTCCTGGGTAAAAGGGGATTCTTCTTGGTAAGCTGAAATATTTAGGACAGTTTTTTTTTTTTTTGCTTTTTCTAAGACCCATTTTTGTCACATTTCCCCTTCACACAGAAGAGGAAGAGAAAGAAACAGACCACTTTTGCCAGAAGTTTGAACTGTCATGCAAAATATGTTTGACATTAGATTAAGGGTCACATGTGGTTCAACTCCTCCCAAGTCAATGTACATAATCCTTGTGGGTTTTTTTTTAAATAAAATTGATGGCAACAACAATAACAAAAGTATGTCAACTGCTTACAGTCTTTAATACAGTCAGATTCTCTTATAAGAAGACCTTGCTTGCCAGCTAAATCCTGGTTCCGTTTTTCACACCATAGAAAATACTGGTTCCTCTATCTCCTATTCACACAGCGGGATTACATTTTACATGTAATAACTAACAATTTGCTGCCTTTTCTGATACCTCATTCTGCCTAATGGTAAAGATTCTTGCTTAAAAATGTTAACTGAATGAAAGTGAAAGCAGACAGCATTTAAACATTTATCTTATTTTGTCTGCCTAGGGAACATTCAGGAGAGTTCTGGAACATTCTGGTTCCTATCCAGCCTATCTGGCTGTTCCAGGGAGCGGTCTGGTGATTTCTGGAGGCAAATCCTCTGAACTGGGAGTGATTAAAGGTGCGGGGATGTCAAGATTAAATATAGACATTTTAGGTGTCAGTGAACTGAAATGGACTGGGATGGGCCACTTCACATCAGATGACCACCAGATCTACTACTGTGGACAAGAGGACCACAGAAGAAATGGAGTAGCCTTCATAATTAATAATAAAGTGGCTAAAGCAGTGCTTGGATACAATCCAAAAAACGATAGAATGATCTCAATTCGAATTCAGGGTAAGCCATGTAACACCACAGTGATCCAAATATACGCCCCAACCACAGATGCTGAAGAAGCAGAAGTAGATCAGTTCTATGAGGATCTGCAGCACCTACTGGATAATACACCAAAAAGAGATGTTATTTTCATTACAGGAGACTGGAATGCTAAGGTGGGTAGTCAGACGACACCTGGAATTACAGGCAAGCATGGTCTGGGAGAACAAAATGAAGCAGGACATAGGCTGATAGAATTTTGCCAAGACAACTCACTGTGCATAACAAACACTCTCTTCCAACAACCTAAAAGACGACTTTATACATGGACTTCACCAGATGGTCGACACCGAAATCAGATTGACTACATCCTTTGCAGCCAAAGGTGGTGGACATCTATACAGTCGGTAAAAACAAGACCTGGAGCTGACTGTAGTTCAGATCACGAACTTCTTATTGCAAAATTTAGAATCAGACTAAACAGAATAGGGAAGACCCACAGATCAGTTAGATATGAGCTCACTAATATTCCTAAGGAATATGCAGTGGAGGTGAAGAATAGATTTAAGGGACTAGATTTAGTAGATAGGGTCCCGGAAGAACTATGGACAGAAGTTCGCAACATTGTTCAGGAGGCGGCAACAAAAAACGTCCCAAAGAAAAAGAAAACCAAGAAGGCAAGATGGCTGTCTGCTGAAACACTGGAAGTAGCCCAAGAAAGAAGGAAAGCAAAAGGCAACAGTGATAGGGGGAGATATGCCCAATTAAATGCAAAATTCCAGAGGTTAGCCAGAAGAGATAAAGAATTATTTTTAAACAAGCAATGTGCGGAAGTGGAAGAAGACAATAGAATAGGAAGGACAAGAGACCTCTTCCAGAAAATTAGAAACATCGGAGGTAAATTCCAGGCAAAAATGGGTATGATCAAAAACAAAGATGGTAAGGACCTAACAGAAGCAGAAGAGATCAAGAAAAGGTGGCAAGAATATACGGAAGATCTGTATAGGAAGGATAATAATATTGGAGATAGCTTTGACGGTGTGGTCAGTGAGTTAGAGCCAGACATCCTGAAGAGTGAGGTTGAATGGGCCTTAAGAAGCATTGCTAATAACAAGGCAGCAGGAGACGATGGTATCCCAGCTGAACTGTTTAAAATCTTGCAAGATGATGCTGTCAAGGTGATGCATGCCATATACCAGCAAATTTGGAAAACACAAGAATGGCCATCAGATTGGAAAAAATCAACTTATATCCCCATACCAAAAAAGGGAAGCACTAAAGAATGTTCAAACTATCGAACAGTGGCACTTATTTCACATGCCAGTAAGGTTATGCTCAAGATCTTGCAAGGTAGACTCCAGCAATTCATGGAGCAAGAATTGCCAGATGTACAAGCTGGGTTTAGAAAAGGCAGAGGAACTAGAGACCAAATTGCCAATATCCGCTGGATAATGGAGAAAGCCAGGGAATTTCAGAAAAACATCTATTTCTGTTTTATTGACTATTCTAAAGCCTTTGACTGTGTGGATCATAACAAATTGTGGCAAGTTCTTGGTGGTATGGGGATACCAAGTCATCTTGTCTGCCTCCTGAGGAATCTGTATAACGACCAAGTAGCAACGGTAAGAACAGAGCACGGAACAACGGACTGGTTTAAGATTGGGAAAGGAGTACGGCAGGGCTGTATACTCTCACCCTACCTATTCAACCTGTACGCAGAACACATCATGCGACATGCTGGGCTTGAGGAATCCAAGGCTGGAGTTAAAATCGCTGGAAGAAACATTAACAATCTCAGATATGCAGATGATACCACTTTGATGGCTCAAAGCAAGGAGGAATTGAGGAGCCTTATGATGAAGGTGAAAGAAGAAAGTGCAAAAGCTGGGTTGCAGTTAAACCTCAAAAAAACCAAGATTATGGCAACGAGCTTGATTGATGACTGGCAAATAGAGGGAGAAAAAGTGGAGGCAGTGACAGACTTTGTATTTCTAGGCGCAAAGATTACTGCAGACGCTGACTGCAGCCAGGAAATCAGAAGACGTCTACTTCTTGGGAGGAGAGCAATGGCAAATCTTGATAAAATAGTTAAGAGCAGAGACATCACACTGACAACAAAGGTCCGCATAGTTAAAGCAATGGTATTCCCTGTAGTAACCTATGGCTGTGAGAGCTGGACCATAAGGAAGGCTGAGCGAAGGAAGATAGATGCTTTTGAACTGTGGTGTTGGAGGAAAATTCTGAGAGTGCCTTGGACTGCAAGAAGATCAAACCAGTCCATACTCCAGGAAATAAAGCCAGACTGCTCACTTGAGGGAATGATATTAAAGGCAAAACTCAAGTACTTTGGCCACATAATGAGAAGACAGGATACCTTGGAGAAGAAGCTGATGCTAGGGAAAGTGGAAGGCAAAAGGAAGAGGGGCCGACCAAGGGCAAGATGGATGGATGATATTCTGGAGGTGACAGACTCAACCATTGGGGAGCTGGGGATGGTGACGGCCGACAGAAAGCTCTGGCGTGGACTGGTCCATGAAGTCACGAAGAATCGGAAACGACTGAACGAATAAACAACAACAACATGTCATTCTAATCAAAAGAGCTCTGCTTTGGGATGAGATTTATTTATTTATTATTATTATTTCTAACTTATATCACCGCCCATCTTCCCCCACAAGGGAACTCTGGGCGGTTTACAATCAAGTCAGCAATTAAAAACATATAAAATACTTTATACAATTATTCAGAATATAAAAATATAAAATCCAAGAGGCTGTATGTAATGTTTATGAACCAAACTTTACGGTGCGAGCCATCCCCAGGAAGAGCTATTACTCATCCCGTCCCAAGCGAGGGTGAGATTGCCCCTAGACTACTCCACACCCCATCCAGTTTAGAGGATTTGGTTCAGAAACAGCTAAGCCACCTTGAGAACATCATGGTCTGGGAGGAGGTTCAGTATAGTCAGAAAGAAACAGAGTGTTCTGGTATCTTCTGAACGTTTTGTTCCTAAGTTAACTAATTTTCTCTACACCTACCTCTTCTGGCTCTCCAAGTTCTGATCTGAAATATAATGCTAATAGTAGTTAATGCAGCCGTTTTGTGCATATAATGAACTATGTGATATTAAGGTATTATTGAAATATGTGTATACATTTGAAAGCAAAATAAAAAAACAGTAAAATGCACATCTTGCTGCTCTTCTCAAGCTTAGACATTTTTTAAAAAGTAGCTTTTATAGCAATGAGTTCCAGTTTTAGAAATGGAAAACTTACTTGTTATTTCTAATGCAACATGCACACTTTGTTTTTCCTTCTGAGACACCAATTTGTGTGTGTGTGTGTGTGTGTGTGTGTGTGTATGTTCAACCTTATATTGGTTTCACTGTATAATTGTAACCTATTATCCTTTTAACATGTTTGAAAGCAGAGAATGTTCCTGTACTATTATACCTCTGTACAATAGGGAGCTGCTATTCATGTTTATCTTAAGCACAAATGACTCAGTGCTTTGTGGTGCTTTGTGGTGCAGAAGAAGCTTGGGAGATGTGCTGTAAAGCAACAATGCTAATTAACAGAATGGCTTCAGGACTAGAACTTTAACAGCAGAAGAACTAAAGACTAAAGGCTGCCTCTGCAATGGTATGAGATGAGATGAAGGCTACATAATGAGGACATTCTCCTTAAAAATAGTTAGCAAGGTGTCTTCATGCCACAGTACATGGGATGGGATGATGAACCCATCATAATTCTACCCACGTTTTCTGATATACTAACTGAAGAGAGTTGGAGGATGAGAAGGAATAAAGATTGTATGTTTTGTCAATTTAAACTTGTGGGGGGGGAGGGAGGGTACAACCTGTAGGTGACCTAGAGCTACTGTACCTACACACCCTAAAAGCCTTGGATGTGGCCATTGGAGATTTTTAAAAATGTCAAAAAATTGCAATCATTCTAATATGATTAGAAGCAATCATATTAATTGTATTTCATCAAAATAACATACAAGTAAACAAAATCAAATGCTCGTGGTGGTGGTGGTGGGGGACTTGGTTCTGCTTCTGTCTTTTAGATGCAGTTGCCTTCTTTCATTAGATGATCCTAGACGAAGGGTAGGAAATCTCTGACCATCTGGAAGTTATCATTTCTAATTACTGGCCATACTGACTGAGACTGACAGCAGTAGGGATCAAACACTGGAGGTTTGCAGGTCTTGTACCACTCAATATAGTAATGTATCAATGTGACAATGCAACGTGCAATTGATTTATCATTGCCGGATCCATTTTGAACTTCTGAAGTACAAATGAATAAATCCTAAATCTTGCTATGCTGGCACAAGCATGATCAAATAACTACATCAGCACACTGTGATGTTCAAGGGCAACATGCAGTTATATTACAACACATACACAAATTTAATAGTATTGTTTACAACTGAGATGTTGGGCATGCAAGGTATGTCTTTGTAAACTTCTGTTTAGCTTCCATTCCCAGGAGAGCTGCTTAATTTATCCAAGTGTAGGATATGTCTTAAATAACAATAACTTTTACTTAAGTACTGAAGAAAAGAAAATCTGAACATACCACGTATAACAGCAACAATATGTGTCCAAGTTCACAGCTCTCTTTGTTTTCTCTCCATATTTCCTTTCTCTTTCAACACACTATTGCATCTGCAGTGGTGTTCAGGACAAAGCTTTTTTGTGGTTGTTGCAATTGCCTTGCCTTATTCCCAGAATTTTATGGGGAAGTAAGCTCAGAACAACTCTATGACATATTGGCACTGACAGAAAATTCATAGAACTATCTGGAAGCATTTTGTGTGAATTGGTCATTGTGGGGTCAGGATGTTTATTTGTGCTAAGCAGACACAATATATCTCATGGAGCAGCCTCTCCCAAACTGATATTCTCTATACTGTAAACTTTTATCTGTTTTATACCTGTCATCCATTCATTCTTACCTGTTGGTATTACTATCACCAGGATGTTGGTTTCAACATGGTTTTCAGTCATGTTGTTGTAAGCAGTACATGTGTATTCTTCTGTTTTCTGTGTCACCTTCTCAGATGCAACTTCTAGAGATCTTCCATATTGTACTGGATGTATGGAGTTGTTTGCCCTCCGGATCCATGAATAAATATTTGGTGGATTGGAATCTGCTGAGCAGTACAGCTGAACAGCATCACCTTTATCAAGCGTAAACACTCTTCCTAATTTCTGGCCTTTGGCAGTATTTATAGTAAGTCCATAGGGTCCATCTTCGTAAACATCACAGCGATGGAGAGAGAAAGAAAACAAATTCAACAGAGGGGACATCCACATGTTCTGCTTACTCCATTGCAAAGATGCCCCCACTAACTGCTTGCTAAGGACAGCCTGAACCCATCCCCAGCCTCCTACAAAAAAAAACTCTGTCTGACTTTTCTTGTCCACTTCAAAACTGGAGCCCTTGGGTGAAGGCCAAAATTTAGGAATGCACACACTCCACTTCAGAGCACTACTGAAGTACAGAAGGAAAAAGGCATACGCAGTGTTTTCTCTTGCAATTATCAGGCAGTATGAACATTCTTGATACATCAAGCTTATCATAGATATTAGGATCCTGGTATCTTGCCTTTGCTGGTCAGGGAATAACCTCCTTTTGCTTGATTTATGTCAGTTTCAGCAACTAAGCTCAGAAACTTGTGGTTGTCTTTGATACAAGGCTTTGCTGGTTGATAGTACTGTGTCCACATCTGCCCAAGTGTAGAGGTTCCTCAGAAGCATTCTTCACCTGATCACTGAGAACCTTGAGAGAAAACCGTGCTTGTGCTCATGGGATAAGAAAAGCCATGATTTGCCTAAACATGGTTTGTCCAGTTGTCTGGATTTCATACAACACTAAACTATAACATAAGCCTTCCCCAACATGACACTCTCCCTCTGTGTTGGGATCACAATTTCCAGAATTCCCAGGAAGCCTAACAAGGTATTTGAGGAGTTGTAGTTCTGGCGTGTAGGGAGGGTACCAGATGGGTAAGGTGTTCATAATCTAAGTTTACAAACCACAGTTTGGGTTCACAAAACTACAAACAAATATTATGATTTAATGTTTTGGGAGAACCATTACCTAAAACAAGCAAGCATATGTGTGGGTCTATATACATTATGCTCAGGAAACCAGAGAATGATTGACTAAAGTTGTATTATTTCCATTTTGTGCTAAGCCAGAGTTGCTAAGCTGTAGACTGGGTCCACACATCACACTAATACGCTTTTTTAAAACCAAATTTATTTAAAAAACACACAACTGGCCAGATTTATGCAATACACTAAACCCAAAATTGCAATTTACAAACTACAGAATTTGGATTTATACATTGTGTTAACATAAAACTAAACAAACCACATCATTGCTTAGCACAGTATTAAGTGATGCAGGGCATTTCTGAACCGGCGAAATCAGGAAGCCCGTGAGGTTGATAATGCTGCTACAAATATGGAAGGAGTGCCACGGAGACATGCTGAAAATCATTAGGCTTGAGAATACCATGCCGTGATGTTGCCACAAGAACAGCTTCAGGACAGAAGTGGGATAGGATTTGTCCCATTATGTTGTGTGTCGTTAAAAAACTTGCCTCTCTTTTTCTCATTTGTCTTTTCCCAATTTCTGTACTTTATAATGACTGTCTGGCACTGCTAAGGAGCATCGAGTACAGGGCAGTTTGCTTGAGGCTAAATTTGAAGCACTCTGCTCTGCCGATGTTGTAGCTTGGATCGATCACCTTGCAGCAGAAATATAGCAGGTGTGATACAGCAAAACATAATTGTACCCTCTTCTGATTGCTACTGCTGACCTTTCTGCTTCCTTTTCTCAGGATTATCTTTTGGCCACTTTATATCTAACATCTGTCTTGGCAGAAGATTTATTCTCCTGTGAAGTATTGTGACTTTATGGTTTCCATCACTGCAGTTTCACATTGTGATAAGGAGTATAATTCTAGATCAATAAATTCTAGATCAATAAAACAAAACATGATAAGACATGGTATCTATGGCTCACATTATAATCATGCTGTTGTTCACAGACTTTCAGGAATGTATTTGGATTGTTTTTACATATCTTGATGTGAGACTTGAAATAATGTGTGTTCCATTAAAGGATTTTATGCAATCTATTGGTCACACTATAGTTATTGGTCATAACTTTGGGAAACAGTATGAGATCACTGCACAGTGTTGATTTTGTTTTGCACTGATCTATTTCCATATAAATTAGGTGTATAGGAAATTTGTTTTGCAGTAAATTTGCTTTACAGTTTTTATTTTTAGACAAATAAAAAACGGACTGTGGCAGCATCTCCGCTAGTGACTTCTAGTGTCTTTTGGAATCATCCAACTATTTTTATGCTGATATAGCAGAAGTGATGACAAGGTTTGTATCTTCTCAGTGATGTCTCCGAGAAGGTGGATGTCACTAGAGGGTTAATGGCCTGTGAGTGGTCCTGATGGGAAATTCTTTCTAAAATAATATTTTACATGTTTAAATAAAATACATTGAGGTTCTAAGAGCATTTCTAAATGAAGGTCTCTGGTAGGGCCACTACCTCTTTTCCAACATCATTCTCAGCAGAGGAGACCTTTTGCCTCAGTAAAACCTATTTACTTAATGACTTGTAAAACAATAAATCATCAGTTCTTAGCAACAATTTACTTCTCAGTGGGAACATAAGCAATTGTACCTGTCACCAGGAAACTGTAATCCATCTTGTTTTTGAACAGATGGTAAGCATTTACCACGAGTGACCTTTATTATTAGTCCCCAGGCAGCAATGGCATATGGTCTTTGTAGCTTGTAGAGCCATTACTTGGTTCTTATTGAGAGAATTGGCAGCTAAAAACAGGATTTTAAAGTAGTAGTTACAAGTATAGTTTAAATTATGTAACTTTAAAGCAATATTTGATGGAGGAAGCCATGGTGGCTAATAGGACTTCTCTGCCATTTTTCAGGGAGCCTTGATGGCTTACAAGCTCTTGAGATTCCATGCAAATCCTCTTTGTAAAACAAACAGATCTTGACATTTTAACAGGATCAGTTCACAGACTACTCCGTACCATACATTCACTTGCTTGGGTTTGTCTTAGGGAATCCAGCCATTGTACTTATTAAACCACGGCAGTGTTATGTATGAATCAGCCTATTATGGCTTAGTCAATCAATCATGTTTCAAAGAAACCATAGCTTAGCACAATATGTTTTCTCTTGTTCGGGTTAGGGATAGTTTGATAATCTTAGGTTTATCATGAAATGAGCCCAGCCACTGGAGCCCATTCCCAGTGGAAATCGTAAGAGTTTAATCCCAACACATTTGGAAAGCACCAGTTTGCAGGGTTCGCTACGAGGCAGAAAATGCTCATTGATGAATGACAGTTTGAGATGTATAATTTATTGCAATAGCCCTGGCATGGTTCCAATTGACATAAGTACTGATAACTAGACAAGTGATTATATGGCAGAAGAAGGAAAATGAGGAAAAAGTAAGGCTCGCTAAAAAGTCATTACAACTTGCAGGCAATCTCATAGTGAATTAGTGATAGGAGTTTTGATCTGCAACGGGCAATATGTGGCATCTCCAGAAATTACTGAGCACCAAGTCCCATCAGGTCTAGCCAGCATGGGCATCCACAGAAGGGGCAGGTGACATCTCATGAACCATAATATCATTGTGCAAATTATATAAATCACATTATTTGCATAATCATTGATATACATGATGTCATTGTGGCTTCTGTTGGAGGCCTAAGCCAGCTAGCATGCTCAATAACAAGGATGGAGTTTAAGTCCAGCAATATCTGTTGGACCACACATTGTCTACCTCTGGCTTAGAATTCAGGCACATATGGCTCAAGGAGGGGAGGAGGAGGAGGAGAAAAAGGAAGCGGAAGAAAGAACCTGGCAATAAATTCCCGAAATTGATTGGCTTTATGGATCTTCAAATGAAACTTCCCTGTTTGAGCTCATAATATATCTACTGTATGGGTTAAAGCTTTTTAAAATTCATTTTTAAAAATCTTTCATAATTTCCTCTCCACCTTCTGTATTTGCCTAAATTCATCACTTTTTGTCATGTTGCTTTAATGGTTTTTGTCATGTTGCTTCCAACACCTTTAGAGTCAACAAAGCTTCTTTCAAGAGGGGATCAAGTGAACCGGTTGGCTTACACCTTGGTTATACAAAGGTATTTTTCTTAGCCCTTTTTTCTACCAGTCAAATCCTGTCTGTCTCCAATGTACTGCATGGAGCTAATGCATGTAACCAACCTGGGTTATTCTTATTATACACTTCTTAATGCTGTTGTCTTAAATATTTCGGGCTGCTGTTTTATGTTGTATATTATGTTGCATTGTATAAAAACATCTTTCTTAAAAACCATCCTGAAATGATCTGAATAAGATGGCATAAAGTTTCAAAGGGCAGCTGCCATAGTTAATCATATCATTTTGAAATGTATATTGTTTCACAGGTGTCAACTTAAGCAAACATATCCAGTGTCCTATATTGATTTTGCACAGAAATAAAAAATGATAATGATATGGACTTTAGGATTTAATATTCTTCTTGTTTGCCTAAAATATAGCCTACAGCCCAGTAGGGATTTGGACTTTTTCTCTGACTAATGTACCATGGTGAAGCAGAACAGAAAATTATATTAAATAGCAGTGACAGGCCTGAGAACAAACTTTAATACAGGAGGGGGAATACAATGTTAGAAATCTCCATCTCCCGTCTTCCTCCCACCAGCCTTCATGGATGGCTTTTCCTGTCATCAGGAACAGCCAAAGAAGTGTGATGATTGGACATTTTATGACCTTTCCAGCTCTTCATCAGATCCTTAATCTGAAAAAGAATTCCCTGTTCTTGTGGTCATCTTATTTATTACTCTCATTTACTTGGAAAAAGAAAAGTTCTGAAAATTAAAAATGTGTATGCAGATTTGGATTTTTTTAAAAATGAGAAACTATGAATTTAAAAAATGAATAAAAATTGTTGCTGGCAAGGCTTTAGGAGTCTAACAGCTTTGTATAACAAAGTTTCCAAAAATGGGTTTAGGATTCCCCTGTCCATTTTAGCAGTGCTCTGCCATACATACTGGGGACAAAGGTGGTTGTTTGAGGAAAAGTAAATAAATACCTTATTTTATTTTAATCCCACTTCCAATCATGGAATTCAAAGTGGGGTACATAGTATTCAAAATGGTCTCCCATCCAGGCATTGGCCAATCTTAAACTTTGGGTGTGTAGAAATTTAACTGGGTTAACTTTGGGATCCTGGCCTCTCAATTCACGGCACCAACATAAATAAAATTCAAAAATCCCGTAAACCAAAGAAAAACTTGTATAACTGGTAAACATAGTACTTAAAAGGACCTACATTAGATTTCAGGAAAGTGTTAAATAGTTTTTTCTTCACTTTTCCTTACCACAACTGAGATACAGTATGCTATCATAGAAAGATACCGTAATGATTTGCTCTCTCAAATCAACTAATACCCACTATCCCAATAGAAGAGAATATCTGTAGCTCAGGGTTGAACTATAGAGTTCTTGGTGCTCTCTGAGTTTGGTTGTTTGCTTGCAGACGTTTCGTTACCCGACTAGGTAACACCATCAGTACGATGATGTTATTTAGTTGGGTAATGAGATGTCTGCAAGTAAACATCAACCAAGCTCAGAGAGCACCAAGAACTCCACAATAATATACATTAAACACACTTCACCTACTTACAATATATTGTTGGCATGATCATGTCACTCATCATGGCACTGACAGGATTGGCTGCTAAACAGCTGTAATTCCCAATAGCTTCTTTAAGAACAGGGGCAATGGAAAGTGTATCTTTGTTTATAGACATGGAGCCATTGCTGCTCTCTTCAATGAGATTTCCATTTTTCATCCACTGGTAAACAACCCTTGTGCCTTTTTCCACCATACATTTCAAAGTGATGTTTCCCTTTTTTTCTACAACTCCAAATGAGGGTTCAATGTAGATGACAGGCTTGGTGACAGGCACTGCAATAGAAACAATATTGGAAGTTACGATCAAGTCATTTCTATTCTTTACATACAGCAGGTCATTTTGCAGTCTAATGGACAGAACATGGATGGGCATGTGAGTACAGCCTTTACATTTCTGCTAGTAGAAGATGGTGAGAACATCAGTGGTTGTATTTGGGATCTCTTTAAGAGGTGCATTTTTGTTTGTTTGTTTCCCCTGCACAGTCGTGTCCGACTCTAGGGGGCGGTGCTCATCTCCGTTTCTTAGCTGAAGAGCCAGCGCTGTCCGAAGAGACTTCCGCGGTCATGTGGCCGGCATGACAAGCATGGAACACTTTTACCATCCCACTGAAGTGGTACCTATTTATCTACTTGCATTTGCATGCTTTCGAATTGCAAGGTTGGCAAGAGCTGGGGCGAGTGCAGGAGCTCACTCCGTCACGCGGGGCTAGGGCCTCAAACCGCCAACCTTCCGATCGTCAAGCCTGGCATCTTAACCACATCCTCAACCCAAAAACCTTCTTAAAGACCGCCCAGAGTCCCCCTTGGGGGAGTTGGGCTGTGATAAATTTGATTAGATAGATAGATAGATAGATAGATAGATAGATAGATAGATAGATAGATAGAGTATTCAATCCCAAATGTGGTCTGTAAAGAGGATCAGCATCATAAGTATTCAATCAATTTGGGATGCATTGTAGGACTCAACTTAGATATACTGTGTGCAACAGCTCCTGTGGAAATGGAACATGTATCTGTCTACAATATTGACAGACTATTAACTTGTAGTTTTTGTTGTTTATTCGTTCAGTCGCTCCGACTCTTCGTGACTTCATGGACCAGCCCACGCCAGAGCTTCCTGTCGGCCGTCACCATCCCCAGCTCCCCCACGGTCGAGTCTGTCACCTCCAGAATATCATCCATCCATCTTGCCCTTGGTCGGCCCCTCTTCCTTTTGCCTTCCACTTTCCCTAGCATCAGCCTCTTCTCCAGGGTATCCTGTCTTCTCATTATGTGGCCAAAGTACTTCAGTTTTGCCTTTAATATCATTCCCTCAAGTGAGCAGTCTGGCTTTATTTCCTGGAGTATGGACTGGTTTGATCTTCTTGCAGTCCAAGGCACTCTCAGAATTTTCCTCCAACACCACAGTTCAAAAGCTATATAGTTTATATAGTTTATAAATAGTTTATAGAGTTTAAATATATTTAAATATTAAATAGTTTATATAGTTTAGTTTTGATTTCAAGCACCTGAATTGTATTTCATTTTTTAAAATATAATTTTCACTTGTTTTCTTCCTGTGCCATTTATTAATATATTTACCAGCTTTACTGGCTTTTTGCTTTACTGTTTGTTTTTTTGTTTAAAACAGTTTGGTAATCCTCCATGAAAACTTCATGACTACGCAGATTAAAAACAGAATGAATGAATATTTAAAGTCTGGTACTATACCAGTAAGTGAATGCTGCCTACTCCAAAATGAGATGGAAAAAATATTCTGTCTTGACTTTGTTCACTAAGTAACGTCAATATCCCCATTGTATTAAGAAATTGTTATGCAAATGTATTTTAAATGTAATCAACATGTAACTTAAAAGATATATGGCTGATCAGTTAAAAATGCTTCACTTCATTGATGACTGTATAATATAGCTTTAGTTATCTAGAGTTTCTATGCTGAATATTTTTCCCTTCCCTCATCTACGTTATGTTGGGAATTCTGGAAAATTTAGCTTCAACATATTAGGAGGGTGTCAGATTGGAGAAGATTGCTCTAGAACAAGAATATCACCAGTATATCTATTTTGTATACAAGTAATCTTTTGGAATGCAGGTAGGAATAATCACCATTGACTCTTAATTTGCACATGCGTAAGAACAATGCAGATATTCTGAAATACCCTGATGTGGTACAATGGACAACAATAGGTCATATAACTGTAAATGTCATCCTATGTCATCTATTTTATTTTTTAAGAAATGCTCTGTAGAATATAGGCTTGACATGTGCCTTTCCTGCTGTTGTGCTGGATTATTCTGATTATCAGCCCCATTAGATTTTTTCCCATTGCCGCGAAGCTCTCTGAGCAGCATTATTTCATTGCACCAAATGTTCAGCAGGGCAGATTGTGGCTTTGTGGAGAGGAAAGCCCAGAAAATGGCACAGGGAAAAAGGAGTATGGAACCTATGGCCTTCAGATGTGCCTCTGAACTCTAATTCCCAACAGCCCCAGCCCACATGGAAAACAATGGGGGATGGAAATGTTACATTAGATTCCAGCATTTCATGTTACTTACCATCAACAGTAACTTGAATCTTTTCACTTGCCGATTTTGTCCCATTGCCATGGATATTGATTTTGACTATATAATTGCCTTCATCACTTCTGTGTAAGGAGTTTATTAGCAAAGATGCATTTGGAGGTGAAAGTGTAAATTTGTGCCTATATTCTAAGTCTGGAACAACTGATTGATTGATGGAAGTAAGCAGATATTTGGGATTTGTTGGTGGCTTTTCAAACAGCCATATTATCTGGATGTCAGAAACTGTAACGTTGAAATTATAATCTACCGCAAGGCTGAGTGGCTGTCCTTCAATGCCATTGACCATGTATGAGGGAACTGTCACCTTTAATGCGGAAGAAATACCTGCAGCAGAGAGATTACAAATATTACAATTTGAAATGCAAACAGTGCTTGCTTCAGGTTCCATTGTAATATATCTTAAATGGTTTCAAGAACTATCCATCACTTGGTATACATCACATGTACAGTATAAATTCTTGCTGTGACCACTTTGCATTGTTGGTTCTCATTCATAATACTATTTGTTTCTTTATGCCATTAAATGTTATTCACATTGGGCTGGATATAAACATTAGACACATCCCTCTGAAAAGAATGGACAAATTATTAATAATTAACTTTTAGGATTAACCATCAACAGTAAAGGAACAAGCAGTTAAGAAATAGGCTGCAGACTAGCACTTGGTAGAGCAGCCATGAAGGTCTTGGAAAATATACTCAAATGCCTACAAAGATCAGAATCATGCAAGCCATGATATTCCCTGTGACACTCTATAGAAGTGAAAATTGGACTTTAAAAAAGGAGGATAGGAAGAGTATTGACACCTTTGAACTTTAGTGTTGGGGAAGACTCTTGAGAATACCGTGGATAGCCAAGAAAACAAATTGATTGATCATTGACAAATCAACCCAGAGTTCTCATTCGAGGCACAAATGACCAGGCTCAAATTACCCTACTTTGGACACGTTATGTGAAGACCTGCTTTCTGGAGAAGGCTCTAATGTTGGGAAAGGTGGAAGGAAAGAAAAGAAAAGGATGACCAACAGCAAGGTGGATGGATGGATGAAACCTGAAAGAACAGGTTAGGGAGGGAGAAAATATATCGCCAGGAGTCTAAAACAACTTGATGGCACATAATCAGTAAATCAACTTATAGGATATTGCTTTCAATGAACATAAAAGCATTAAAGAAATTGCTCCTCTGTCCCTAAGCATGTTTATTTACAAGTCAGTCCCACTGTGTTCACAACAGCTGAAACTGTGGGAGTTGTTATTCTAATACAGAGCTTTCCAAACTGTGTGTCGGGACACGTTAGTTTGTTGGCTGCAGTGTCTGGGTGTGTCGTGGCTGCTGCCGCCTCTGAGCCCTGCCAGGATTCCACACAGGTCCTAGTGCCTGCCTTGTGCCTTGCTTCCTCCAAACCTGCTGTGATTCCGCGCAGGTCCTAGTGCCTGCCTTGTGCTCTGCTGTAAGAGTGTGTCGCGAAATGATGCCCTGCTGTAAGAGTGTGTCGCGAAATGATGCATGTCTAAAAAGTGTGTCACCAACATGAAAAGTTTGGAAAGCTCTGTTCTAATACATTTAGAATGTACCGAGTTGGGGAACTTTGCTATGAAGCAGAGTTGGGGGCCTGTGAACACTCTAAATGTTGCAGGACTACAGCCCTCAGCATTTGTAACCAGTGATCATACTGACTGTGACTGCTAGAATTTGTAGGTCAGGACCATCTGTAGCAACACAGGTTCCGTACTCTTGCTTCTTAAAACCTGTGCTGGTTATAGCTATGGAATACACTAATTCTTCCTCTAATATTCTCTTGCTTTTGTTGGTTGACTAACCCAGAGTAAACAGATTCTCTTCTTGATTGATTTAACTATATTATTCCCAGCCAGGGCTGAGGCAGGATATATCAACATAGAATCCACCTCAATGAAAATGTAGTTCATTCAAACAGTCCAGCTCTCTACACAGAACAAGTAGCCATTTAATAAACAAAAATAACTGACTCTCCATTTAATACTTACTTGTCCAACTACATTCATCTTAAGCCAGGAATGGGGAACCTGTGGCTTTCTGTGTGTCATGGAATTACAATGTTCATAATTGTGTGCAATTGCCCATGCTGGCTGTCACTGCTGAGAGTTGTAATTTAGCAATGTCTGGAGTGCAATAGCTTTTCCATGCCTGACCTATGCCTTTTCTTATTCCACTAAATTCTAGCTTTACTCCAACTAACTGTCCTCCTCAATTGAATTTTTGCTGGCTGGGTTCCAAAATGTGCTAAGCATATTGTGGTTTATTTCTTATTGGTTTACTGTGTTATGTGCATCCTGCCAATTATGGTTTATTCATCAAACCATGATCAAGCAGTACATGTCTTGGCACAATGAATGAACCAGTTATCATCACCCCACTTGCCAGCGTTCTGCCTCACATTCCTGTTATCACTCATTCTTACTATCGTGTTTTAGCTCTATTATTGGTACTTTTGCCTATTTGTAATATTATATCGGTGAAGTCAGAGCTGAGCCAGTTTTATTTCCATTGATTTTAGAGGCATAATCTCTGCTTCAGAGTTTCCAGTTTTGTAATCACAATAAAGATATGGAATGAGTGCCATTGAAAACAATAGAACATTCTTCTGAGGAAATACGCATAGATTGTATTGTATACAGTTTATGGGTTGTTTACCATTCATTGACTTTATATACAACTTTTATGGGTTTTGTACATTCAGTTTTTTCACTAGATTTCTGCTGAGGTTCTGGCCTGCTCCAGTAATATCAGTGGGAGGTCATAGAATGCATTATTCCCTTCCTACCAACATTTAAGAGTGCAAAAGGGCGATGCCTCGGCTCTTCCCGATGTTGCTAATCCTCCTCCATGTTATTTGATCCAATCTAAGCAGAAGTGAGGGAAAACGTCTTTTGTATTGATACAATATCCTTGAATGTATGCTAAAAGCATTTAAACTTCTGTTATAGGTTATAGCACTAGATCCAAGCATTGTCCTACACTTTGAATATTAGTCAGTAAAGGAGTGAATTAGATGTCAGCTCATATCTAAAGAAAGAAATAGGTCTTGCAGAGTTTGTCAGGGTATAGAGCTTTAGGCAAAATAATTATTTATATGAGATTTAGCAAACTCGCCTCTAAGAAAGTTATCTTATGTAAGAGAGCCAAAGAAATTAAGTTTCAGCATGGAGGGAAGTTTGCCTTCAAAAGGAGAATTGATAATACTCTTAAACACAATGTAGCCACATCCTAGTCCCATAAGGCTGTTCTGTGAACCCAACCATTACAGTTCCTTCAATAAACTACTGGAGTACAATAATGTACTTTACATGGGTCTACCTCTGAAAAGTACATTATTGTACTCCAGTAGTTTATTGAAGGAACTGTAATGGTTGGGTTCACAGAACAGCCTTATGGGACTAGGATGTGGCTAAAAGCTAAAGGTAAAGGTTCCCCCCGCACATTTGTGCAGTCGTGTCCGACTCTAGGGGCCGGTGCTCATCTCCGTTTGTTAGCCAAAGAGCCAGCGTTGTCCGGAGATGCTTCAACAGTCATGTGGCCAGCATGACGGGCGTGAAATGCTGTTACCTACCCACCAAAGTGGTACCTATTTATCTACTTGCATTTCCATGCTTTCGAATTGTTAGGTTGGCAAGAGCTGGGGCGAGTGTGGGAGCTCACTCCGTCACTTGGGGCTAGGGATTCAAACCTCCGAACTTGTGATCTTCCGTTTAAGAGTATTGTCAATTCTCATGTACTTTACATGGGTCTACCTCTGAAAAATGGGGTGTGGTGGCTCAGCGGGTAAGACACCAGGCTTGTCAATCGGAAGATCGCAAGTTCAGAGGTTCGAATCCCTAGCCCTGCGTGATGGAGTGAGCTCCCGCACTCGCCCCAGCTCTTGCCAACTACTAGCAGTTCCCAACTTCCATGAAGTAAGGGGTATGGAGGCCTACAGATGTTGTTTTTCCATTGCAGGGTAAGTATTATGATATGCTGTCCCCTGATATTTGATCAGCACGTGCCTTACTAGACTTCAGAAAAATTACTTATTACTTAGCAATTCGAAAGCATGCAAATGCAATAGATGAATAGGTACCACTTCGGTGGGTAGGTAACAGCGTTCCGTGTGCGTCATCCCGGCCACATGACCGTGGAAGCGTCTTCGGACAATGCTGGCTCTTCAGCTAACAAACAGAGATGAGCACCGGACCCTAGAGTTGGACACGACTGCACAAATGTCCGGGGGGAACCTTTACCTTTTTTACCTCTGAAAACCAAATGGAAGCTACAGTACAATTAATCCAGAAAGCAGTGGCTCAGTTGTTGGCAGATTGTCACTATCACAAGTTCATCACATCTGTGCTTCAGGCTCTGCACTGGCTCCCTATCACAGAGCTTTCCAAACTGTGTGTTGCAACACAAAAGTGTGTCGCCACACACAGTCTGGTGTGTCGCCACACAACCCGGAAGCGCTGATCATCATCAGCGCTTCCGGGTTTTCCCACGGCAACACACCAACTGCAGCGCGCAAAACCCGAAAGCAGCAGCAGCACTTCCGGGTTTTTGCGCGCTGCCGCAAGGATGGCACTTCCAGGTTTTCCCGCAGCGACACACCAACGGCGGTTGGTCTGTCGCCGCGGGAAAAACTTTGGAAAGCCCTGCCCTATCAGCTTCCATGTGCAATTCAAATGCTATTTTTAACCTTAATCCTTACATGACTTGGCACCGAGGTATCTCCAGGATTGCCTTCTCTGTCCAATTTCAATTTGTCCAATGCAGAGCTCATGGAAGAATCTACTAGCAGCTCCCAACTTCCATGAAGTAAGGGGTATGGAGGCCTACAGATGTTGTTTTTCCATTGCAGGGCAAGTATTATATGCTGTCCCCTGATATTTGATCAGCACGTGCCTTACTAGACTTCAGAAAAATTACTTATGACAGAATTATTTCAAGAGGGCATGTGACTCTTAATACGTTGCCATTTTTTTGTTATTTGATTGGTTGGTTGTTTTAAGATTTCTATTTTATGTTTTTAACTTTTATTATTTTTATGATTGTTTATTTATTATTTTTACTGGCATGATTCTAACCCACCAAAAGTCTTTTGATTAGGGCAGGTAAAAATGGAATAAACCACAACTAAATAAACCATGGCCTAGTACAACCTATCGGGGGCGTGGTGGCTCAGTGGGTAAGACGCCAGGCTTGTCGATCGGAAGATTGCAAGTTCGGAGGTTCGAATCCCTAGCCCTGCGTGTGGAGTGAGCTCCCGCACTAGCCCCAGCTCTTGCCAACCTAGCAATTCGAAAGCATGCAAATGCAAGTAGATTAATAGGTACCACTTCGGTGGGTAGGTAACAGCGTTCCGCGTGTGTCATGCCGGCCACATGACCGTGGAAGCGTCTTCGGACAACGCTGGCTCTTTGGCTAACAAACGGAGATGAGCAGCGGCCCCTAGAGTCGGACACGACTGCACAAGTGTGCGGGGGGTACCTTTACCTTTTTAGTACAACCTATGAACCCAGCCATTATTTCTCAGCCTTAGCAGCTCCGTGACACCCGTACATAGGGGTTTTAACTGAATTAAACATAGTCAGCCAAAGATATTGTGCTGTCTGAAATGAGGTGATGCACCTTATCTATTCCAAGTACTATAACCAACGGAATTGGCAGCTGAGTTTTATTTCAGTGTTGTCAGTGGAATACAGTATTGCCTTCTACCATATTTGCAGCAATAGTATAGTTTGGGGCTCAAACCGTTTTTTCCCTAGCAGAACCACTGCTTTTCAGCATATGTCACCTGAAGTTGATGATCCCTCTCCTTAATGGTAGAGCCAGGACTGAAATTAATTTACCACAGGGATATTATATAAATGCTTGGGAAGTTTTATTGTAAAACCTAAGAAAAATTCTTCTCCTATGTTCCATTTTTGCTTCAGTATCCAGACTTCTTTTTTAAAAAAAGTTTAGGAATGGTTCATCTACAAGTAATAATCTTCAAATGCAATTTACCAACTTGTAAGAATCTGAAACATAAAAGAAGCTTCTGAGGCAAATATGCACTTTCTTAGCTTCTGGTGTCCCCTTGTGCTTTGTTTCTCTGTATTCAGTGTAAACGAGCTAGGTATTCCCAAAGTGACCTCCAACTTTTGCCTAGGCTGCATTTGGCTTTTACATCACTCTTAAAGTATTAGTAAGCACAACACCACCCTTGTTGACTGGAAACATCCTACAACGTTTTTTGTTCAAATAAAAAAATGATGACATAATATTTTGAGTTTCATGCATAAACCAACATTTCCATGGGAAGGATTTTGATTTTCTTTAAAGGACTTTTCAGTATCTGTGATGTATCATTTTGAAATAAACCTAAGTTTAATTTTCCATTGCTTTACCTGTATCTTAGTGTCAAGATTCAAATATTGTACTACAGTAAGACATAATGTAGTCTGTTTGGTTTTTGTTTAACACTTGTGTGAACTTAGCCCTTGTGGTTTATATACTATGATTTATGACTTAGCCATTTGCCCAGATCCATTTAATTGTGACTTATTATTAGGCAAGATACACCAGGGTTTAACATAATGTGTAAACCCAGTGAATATAACATTTCCATGATGAATAGAATCCACTGTTATTGTAACTAAATGCTAATTTTAATTCCATTTTGCACAGGAATGAAAGAATAAGCATAATTTCACAGTGGTTTCAAGTGTGCATTGTGCAGTATATGCTGCCAAGAATTCAAATATAATGTTACAGGATGTGGACTGGTTAAAAGACTTTCTAACTTGGTGAGTGTGTTTGCATGACATACAGAGACTTGCTTGGCCCAACTGATCTATTGATGTAGTATTTACCTGCTGGTCCAGCACTAGATGCCCCAGCAAATTGAGTCTTGCTTTGCTAAGTCCCATCTTCAGTGGCATCCTATCAACCTTACAGTGAATGCCTGTCTGGTATTTTCTGTTTTTTTGTTTGGATTAAATGAAAATTTTAAGAGATCACACTCTAACTCTGATCAAACCACTGTGGATTTTTTCCTTTAACAGAACAACAATAAAAAACCAAATCAAACCAAAGTTTGCTCCCTAAACTATATACTATTGTCTCTGGAATGGTAGCACAGGATCACATTTACAGTATTGAAATAAAATTCAGCCACCATTTTGATACATTTCTGTACATACAGAATATTAGTTGTAGCCAATGTAGATTGAACATCCATGTTTTTTGTTGGAGAATGATGGTTTGGATGTGGATTTGGACTGAGGAGACTCACTAGACTTTGAGCCAACCTCATTTTCTCAACAAAACCTACCTCACTTGGTTGCTATTGTGGAGACAAATTTAAAGAACCACCACCCTGGGTAAGCTACCTTCAGTTTTCATAGGAAAAGTGGCATATAAATGAAGTAAATTCATAACTACATATTTATTTTTTGGCAGGAAAGGTTATACCTAAATTAATCATAATGTAGAATAAATCAGAATTTACCAAAGCTGACTGAATATCCTCTAAAATTATTACAAACCTGTTATTCTAAGCAATGTGGCAATTGTATCTCCTGTATGTGAAATCCACTTGGGGACAGTAATGCAGAAGTGGGGAACCAGCAGCCCTCCAGACACTGCTGAACTACAGTGCCTAATATCCCTCACCTTTGATCACATGGGCTAATGCTGCTGAGACCTGTATTTCAGCAGTTCGGGGAGGCCATAATTCCCCTTCTCCTGGAATAATGTCAGACATATCTCATTCCATGGGCAGAATAGAAAATAAGTGTTATTTGGGGAAACATTAATAGACATCAACAGTTCAGTAGTTCATTTCTGCAGTGTGATGGTGAAGGGCATCTTTTCTCCCTCCGTGCAATTTTCTGGTGCAACAAATACAGGATGTGAAAGCAGAAAAATTAATTTATATGACTGGATGATCATGTTTATTCAGTGTACCATCTTTTGAATCCATGGTTAAAACCTCACAATCAACATGTAATTTAATATATTAGGATATTCACTTTAAATAAAACATGAAGAAGTCAGCGTAATCAAGTGGTATAGAAACATGTGTAACACACTTTCCCCTCAGTTATACAGACTATCGATTTTAAGTTTCTTCTTTAATAATTATAATAAATGCTGTTAATGGATGGATATATACCTCTTGGTGAAGACTGATCTTAGTTATTTTTCTGAAGTATTATTGGGAGAAATCATTTTAATGCTAAATAATATACTATATATGGAAAAGAAAACCAGAACGAATTTAAGGAGCATATTGTATTACCACATACGGCATTCTAAAATTTTTTAAAAATGCATTGCTTATATTCAATAATGCAGTGAGAACAGTTGTTGTACTAAATGTTCACAGTATACCGCTGATTTAACCTTCCCAAAAGATAGCACATTACATGTGTCAACTATAGAACAAGCTTCTGTCTACTCTGAAGAAAATCTTAGTTTACTCGCCACTAGCCCAGATAAGCAGTTACAGGATTGTAGTCTCCATATATACAAACCCCACGGTGGTATTTTATTCTGTGATGCAATTAACATTAACACTACCAATTTTATATCCATAAAGTTATTGAAGTTAATATATTGACCAGTACACTATAAAGCCTTGTACCTGGATGAAGTTTCAGAAAAGGACAGAAAATGATGCAGGATCTTACCTAAAAGCAGATAGTGCACATAGATTTTGTACTGCAAGCCATAAAACATGGTGTTAAAAGGTAGCCTGTCTTGTGTAAAGGCCATCTTCCTTTCAGTGCACAGGCAGAGCCTTGGTCCAGCAGCTGTGGGGTTTATTTGTTAGGGAAATCAGGTGTGAGTTACCAGTCTCTACCTTGTCTTGCTTGAGGTGATTTGACTGTGTGTACAAAAGACACAGGGAGTGGAACACCTGTTGGATTAGTGTTCAACATCTTCATTGCCTATAGCCCTATCATAATTCCCCGCTGTGGTATGTTCACAGCAAATACAGAACAAGATAAATGGGGCATACAGTATGAATCACTCAACACTGATAAAAAATAAATGAGCTTAAAGAGTATATGCGGGTTATATTCACCCGAAGAGAACAGACAGTTAAACAGCTCCATGAAAAAAGAACACGGACTTGTACACCCCCTGAGGATTGGAAATGATTATTTTTGTTAGTTTATATTGTGTCTTTTAGGTTGGATGAAATGACTCCCCATACTATTAAATAAATATTAAGTTGCTTTAAAAAAAAATAGCAAAACTGGGAAAATTGTAAAACTGTTGTGAATTGCAAGATTCAGCAGTATGCAAATATGATAAATAAAAATGTGGATTTTTTAAAACCCTTCCTTCAGGTGTGCACCTATGGCTAAGCATAGTACTACTATCTGGAGGATTTTGAAGGCAGTGGGCAGAACCCCCTTAATTATGGAAGGAGAAGGGCTGCAAATGACAAATTCCCTCAGGAGGCCTTGGTAGTCCAGGCAATGTGAAAATGGTGGCCATGTAGAAATAGCAGTGGCCTCCTTAGTTGTGGTTTCCAGACATGGTGACCAACTAGGCTCTCTTCCTGACCATAGAGGGCACTTCTACTGTTAATCTCACAGGCCCCCAAACCAGGTGGATCAACAGAAGAAAAAAATCAGGATCAGGATGAAATAAAGGGCAATATTGTTCAGACTATATTGTTCACACTATATGGTAACCACAATGTACTCTATGCAATTTTCTGGACTTGCAAGACATACTCATCTATAAACTGGCTGGGTACGCATAGCCTGCTGGGCTGAAATGTAGTTTCTGGTTCAGTATGTAATGAGAACAGTCATTAAGGGATTTAATTTTCATTTGTGAAATTCAGATTAAGGCTTAGTTTGCATAATTGAACTAAGCCATGCTTTGCTTCAGCATGGTTTGTTGAATTAGCCATAAAAGCTGGGTTTGTTCAACACATTAAGCCAAAATTAAACCACTTGTATTGGGGCTTAGCAATGTAGGAAACCAGCCACTGACACTTGGCTATGTCCATACTGCATAATTACCCATGTTTACCTTAGCTGTGTTTTAATTAGCTCATTTTTCTTGGTTTGTATAAATATTGAAGTATAAAAGTACTGCACGAGCCAGCTACAAGCAACACATTAAGCTAAAATGAGTTTGCAGAATTGTGGCTCAGTGGGTTATGGAAAAAACAGCCCCTAACTAGTCCCCAGGGGAGGTAGTGGCTCAGCGGGTAAGACGCCAGGCTTGTCGATCGGAAGATCGCAAGTTCGGAGGTTCGAATCCCTAGCCCCGCGTGACGGAGTGAGCTCCCGCACTAGCCCCAGCTCTTGCCAACCTAGCAATTCAAAAGCATGCAAATGCAAGTAGATGAATAGGTACCACTTCAGTGGGAAGGTAACAGCGTTGTGCGCATGTCATGTGGCCACATGACCGTGGAAGCGTCTTCGGACAACGCTGGCTCTTCGGCTAACAAACGGAGATGAGCACCGGCCCCTAGAGTCGGACACGAGTGCACAAATGTGCAGGGGGAACTTTTACCTTTACTTTAACTAGTTCCCTCTCTGGTATTAACCATACCAACATCTCAAAAAGCAGTCAAGGGAAGTTTAGGAGGAAGTAAAGCCCTTTGCATTTTCTAATACTTGCTTGTAAATATTTTTAATAGGATCCAATTATAGGAAAGAAGTAGTCTGTTCTTTGCACTTCAGCCAGCAGGAGGCTCTGCTGTGTAGGTTCTTCTTTCTATTGTTCCAGAATCCAGGCAATAGCATTTCATAGATTCACATCGGAGTAAGCCATACCAATCCATAAGCAAAATAGCAAAAGTCGTAGTCAAGCAATGGCTTTACTAGAATGAGGTTCTATGTGAGATTATGAAAGTTTCTGTTTATTCCTTGAATTGTTAGGAAAAGCAAACATGCGATACTTCATTTCTCCATTTTTGAAACTACATCCAGTATTGTTACTTAGTCTATGAAGGTTCTCAGTCATCCAGGTGGAATTGTCTGTAGCTTGAATCATGTCAACTGGATTTCTATTTTCTCAGTGGAGAAAATAGAAATCGTTTCCGAAACGTTTCCACTGAGAAAATAGAAATCCAGTTGACATGATTCAAGCTACAGACATATTGTTACTTAGATTTGTTTATAACCTCAGGTGAAACATCCAGATTCCTTAGAAACAGTTTGCTGTTAGGTAGTCTATATTACTGCAGAAACACTGGAGTCTTCTTCCTGCAGTATGAAGACTAGAAGTCAGTTCAGGAAAGTATTTGTCATAGTAAGTTTACCATAAGATTCTTTGAAGTTATGGAAAAAAATACGTGAAGCCGCTGGAAGGATTGGAGTCCAGTATCTTTAATATACAGAACAATTCAATTGTATACCACCTTGATTGATTGATTGATTGATTATGTGCCATCAAGTCATTTTTTAAATATATATTTTATTGAATTTTGAATATACATAGATAAAAGTTTGAAATGGAAAAAGAAACAGAAATACAAATCAAAGAAAGAAGAGAAAAAAGTGTAGTAAAGCAAAGAAAAAAAAGAAATAGATGAAACATAGAAATTAGTCAACTTCTGATTTATCTCTGGTCATAGTAATTTCAAGAATTTATCTTACATGCTAGTTCTATATATAACATTGAAAAACATTTCTTGTCTAATATATCAGTTTATATATATTTTAATCTTCAAATCCCCATATAAGCTTTGCCCCTCCTGCATTTTGCAAATAGTCTGTTAATGGTTTCCACTCTTTAAGAAAGTAGTAATTTGAATTTTCTTTTAATAAACATGTCAACTTATCATTTTCTGCCATGTCCATCAATTTTAACATCCAATCTTGTATCGTAGGTAAATTCTGATTTTTCCAATTTTGTGCATATATAAGTCTTGCTGCTATAATCATGTATTGCATAATTCTTGTAAATTGTTTTCCTATTTGTTCTTCTGATATTCCCAGCAAAAATAATTCAGGTTTAAATGGAACTCGAATTTGTAAGATATTTTGCATCAATGAGTGTATCTGCGTCCAAAATTTCTTCGCAATCTCACATGTCCACCACATATGGTAAAAAGACCCCTCTTTTTTTTTTACATTTCCAACACAAGTTGGAAACATTCCCATACATTTTAGCAAGTTTTTGTGGGGTCATATACCATCTATACATCATCTTATAGAAATTTTCCTTCAAGTTATAGCACAAAGTAAATTTTAGTCCCTTAATCCACATATTTTCCCATTGTTGCATTTGAATATTATGACCAATATTTTTAGCCCATTTAATCATACAATCTTTAACTTGTTCCTCTACCATTTCACTTTTTAACAATAATTTATACATTTTAGCAATTAAATGGTCATCTGTCTCACATAGTTGAAGTCTAGAAGTCATTTTTGACTTCTAGAAACCACACAGATTTTCTCCATGACAATCTATCCCTAACCTGTTCTTTCAAGTCTCCCAATGGTGCACTTATCACCACTGTAACTGAGTCCATCCACCTTGCTGCTGATCATCCTCTTCTTCTCTTTCCTTCCACCTTTCCCAGCATTAGAGCCTTTTCCAGAGAGCTAGGTCTTCCCATAACGTGTCCAAAGTAGGATAATTTGAGCCTGGTCGTTTGTGTCATGAGTGAGAGCTCTGGGTTGATTTGTTCGATGATCCATCAGTTTGTTTTCTCAGGCTGACTCCTGAGTATTCTCAGGAGTCTTCTCCAACACCGAAGTTCAAAGGTACAATACTCTTCCTATCTTGCTTCTTTAAAGTCCAACTTTTGCTTCCATAGTGTCACAGGGAATACCAAGGCTTGCATAATTCTGATCTTTATACCACCGTGAGTTGTTATGATTAGGTAGCATGTTGATGATGATGGTGATGATGCATCTCTACCCCAGGCTGTTCAGGAGATGCTTGGACATCTTGTGTTGGTGCCTGGAGACCATGAGAGTTTTGATGGGGAGAAACAGGTTGACTCAACCCTAGCAAGACAGAGTAGCTACAGCACAGTTTTCCAAACGGTGTGTCGCGACACTTTAGTGTGTCGCAACACAGTTTGGTGTGTCGCCACACAACCTGAAAGCGGCGGAGGGGGTGTGCATGGCGGCGGCAGCAGCGGCACGCCATCAGCGCTTCCGCGTTTTAGCGGAGGCCGCTGCTGCTGCGTGTCCCCCGTGCCGCTGCCGTGCACGCCCCCACCCCCGCCACGGCGGCAGATTGGAAAGCACTGAGCTACAGGTTCATAAACTGATTGATTCCGGGGCAATAGCAACTTTAGCTCTAGATGTGGTTGTGCTCCCCTGGAAAGAGCTGGTATACAATCTGGGAGTGGTCCTCGATTCTCAGCTTCTGATGGAAGAGCAGGTGGAAGCTGTAGCAAGGGAGTCCTGTTCTCAGCTTTGGCTGGCGAAATCAGTGACAAACCTTCCTGAAGTACAAGGCACTGGCTAGAGTCAATCATGTCCTAGTCACCTCAGAATAGACTATTATAATCTGCTGTACATGGGACTGCCTTTGAAGACCACGCAGAAACTGCAACTAACGCAAACTGCAGCAGCCTGCATATTAACCTGATTAACGTGGTATTGTCATTTAACACCAACATCGTGGGAGCTGTATTGGTTTCCACCTTGTTTTTGAGTGCAATTCGAGGTACTGAATCATTTCTTCTACCTCGACTGGCTAGCGTCCTTACTTCTACATTATAGTGCTGTGGTAATGCACTCTCTCGGAATTTACACAGCGATGTTTCGGTGTTTAAAAACCGATCCAGTCATACCTACACTAATATCCTGGATTACGCCATTATTTCATTAGAAGCAAAATAAATTATGGAAATAACCATCAAGTTTCGCATCCAAGCATCAGATGATTCCTTTACATTCATTTATCGCGAAGAGGCGTCTTTTGTCCTGGGAGTTCGCTGGTTGGAAAGACAGGAAATACGTTCCGCGGAGCTTTGTGGGAGTTGTATTTCTCTCAGCCACGCGTTGGCGTCCAAAATGCGGAAGCAACGCTCCCATTGTAAACTACAAATCCCATGAAGCAGAAGCAAATGGAAAACAGGCGGGTCATGTGATGCCCAAAATGGCTTCGCTGTGTCAGAGGCAGCTGAGTTCGATGGGCGAAGGGAGCTTGTGAGGCGGGCTGGCCGGCTGGCAGGGAGGCAGAAACTGTGTGGCCATGCAGAAAATCAAGTCTCTGATGACCCGACAGGTAGTGGGGCGGGAAGATGGGAAGCCTACATTTGATAAAGCGAGGTTAGGAAAGATGCAATTGGAAGCGATTCCTGCAGAAGAGAGCAGGATAGAATAGGCAGTACGAGGGTCTGGGGGTGTGTTTCGCAAGGCCGGAATTCCCGTCCTTAAAAGGGAGGCCTTGAACGGAGGTGGCATTTTGAAAGCCACGATAATCTGTTACATACAGGAAAAAACAAACAAAAAACAATGCGATCTGTCGTAGATAAGACACAATTTAGCGTGCGTTTCTTCAGAAAGGAGTTCAATTAAATAGGTTTTACACATTTGTAAATACGCATAGGATTGCAGCCTTGTTGATGTTGTGTGATGCCCTTTGGAAGGTACGGGTTTGCTGCTTGAGGTGTGAGCAGGAAAAAAAGGAGTGGGACTCCATAGTCCAAAAAGAGAGATTTAAGCGTTTTTGAGATGTGGGTGATCCTTTGGGCTCCACTTATCTTTACAATTCTAGCTAATACCTTTTCAACTAGTAGCTATTTTCTCTCAACAAGAATGAAAGTGGATGGGAATGAATTATTACCATTATTATTATTCATTATTATTATTATTATTATTATTATTATTTATTTATTTTGAGTCAGTATTGACTCCTGGTAACTGCCTGGACAAGTTTTCTTGGCAAGATTTTAGAAGTGGGTTGCCATTGCCTGCTTCCTGGAGCTGAGAGTGAGTGACTGGCCCAAGGTCACCCAGCTGGCTTTCTGCCTGGGGGGGGATTAGAACTCACAGTCTCCACTTTTTAGCTTTCTGCCTTAACCACTACACCAAACTATTATTATTATTATTATTATTATTATTAATATTAATATTACTTAAGGGAGGGAGGTTTGATGCCTGAATGAAAAAGATATACAAAGAAGGTTTCCTGGACTACCTTCTGGGTAGTCAGTAATTTATTTCCCTGATTATTCATTCAGGAATGTAAGGACTCCAGATGCGTTGAAGGATTGAACTGTGGCTGTTCAGGTTGAGCTTGTTTCCCCAACTTAAATTCTCTGTGTTGAGGAAATGGTGCCAGAATGTAGTGACCACTTAGACTTGGAACCTTTTCTCATAATATTTGATGATAGATTACTAAAATATATGTAAATAAAGATGACTGGAGGAATTGGTGAATGCAAAGTGTATGTTGCAGGTTTGAGGGGAACATTGCAGGGGCAACAGTAGAGATTACTGCTTTGATATGTGAGTTATTATGGCTCCTGGTCTGAAAATGGCCCAGATAATATTTGTTTGAGAGACTATTACAAGGTATTAATAGCCTTTTTATGCTATTTTGATGAGGACAGTAAAAAAATCTATTTGAAATTGAATATTCCAAATATTGTTATCTCATATTCTGTTCTTTTTTTAAGGAAACAATGTTAGACATTTAGTTTCAAAGCTCTATGTGCCTTTTTTCTGTGCGATTCAACAGGCAGTGTTGCAATTTTGCTCTGGAATAGGTCTTAAGATTGGGCAAATAATGTGGTGCTCTCCAGAATGTTTGGGTTACAACATCCATTAGTTCCAATCCATTGATTGCAGTGAAGGATTAAATGTTAAAAAATGTCCATCTTTTTATTACCCAATAAACATCTGTTACAGGTTCTTCAGCTATTTGTAGCTGGGAAAATCTTGTCATGAGAATAGCTGAAGTTTTCTGAGGTTTGATTTTCAAATATATGTGCCTCATACAGAACTAGTTAAAGCAGTCATGTATTCATTAATACACAAGTGTAGTTTAATTGTTGTGGGCGCAGAAAGTGATATATCTGATTTTCCCCCCAAGGGTCTTAAAAGTCCTCAGGAGAGTATTCATGATTTGAGCCCCCTTGAGAACTTCAGAATTCCAAGCAAGGTAGGACTGACTACAGTTTTACAAAGTACTGTATAATTTTAAAATTTCTTTCACCTTCTGTTTTATACATGTTTTCAGTCACATCTATTTGTATTCCATCCAACTGCCATGGTAGGGCAAAGAAGTCATCATCTCTTGTCAAGTTCTGTTAATGACATTAGCATTAATGACAGGGTATGAGGTCTTTAGCAACATGTCAGCCTTTTCCTTTCCATTCTGAAATAGCACTGGGTAGGATGTGAGTATTGTGGTAGCCACTCTCCTGTTCTATATAACTGGATGTATCTCTGCTTATTACTATTGCTTAATACTTGCTGGCACCAGGGATCCTATGGGCAGCGTTTAATTTATAAAAGTACTTCAGGCAAATCTCAATGTGCTTTATGAGTCTTACTGCTATTGATGTCAGAGTTCCCACTATTTTAGAATCTATGGTGGTAGATTCATCCTTTGCAGCCAATTTCATAGTAACTGAACTTTGCATATGTTAAATTGGAGTGAAGGATGGGTTTAAGTGGCGGGGAGGGGATGATGTAGAGCTGCTGAGCAACCATGAAATCTGTTACTGCTTTTGGGTTCACAGGAGTTTTTAGAAGATAGTTGTGTAGTTTCTCAGTTTAGATAGGTTCCATTTAGTCCTCCCTGTTTCTTTTCATATCCATGCATATTCTCTGTTGTGTATAATTTTTGGCAGCCATACCAAAAAAAACTTCACAGAGTATTTTGACCTTTCTTGATGCATCATGCATGCCATGGAAGAAGTTTCCATAGTAACTTAAAATAATGCATATTTAACCACCAAGCAGCCTTTCTGAATTTATCAATTTTTTGTGGATTGTTATAAAAATGAATTTATGTCATGAAGTGGAGGATCATGATATCATGAAAAGATATGAATTAAATCATCTTTAAATGTCTTATTTTGGGATAGGGTATAAATAAATAAATTGTGTAGGGGTGGTGATTGTCAATAAATATAGAACCTCACAGAAAGTAGGCCAAGAAAAAGCAAAAATGGTTGGAAGTTTTTATATTTTGACTTCTCAATTGGAAAGCAGATATTTTTTTCTTTTTGCTAATTATGGAAAGATTACATTGTTGGAACAGTTATGTTGATCAAATAAAGGGCAATGATGTCCCAATGATCCAAACAAGTTCGTAATATGCATAAATGGGCATTGAAAATTTTGAAACATTTTACTTATTTATATTGCTGGTATAATTAAGACTGGTTCTGGATAGGAAAGTTACAGGTGCATTTTTAAAAAATACCTGTTGAAAATGGTTAGTAAAGACATGGCTATGTATTGTGTTTCACTGGTACAGTTTCTTAAATTAATGCTTGGACTTTCTGGAATTGAGGGAAGTGATAAAACTATATATATGTGATTGATTGAGATATATACACACACACACACACACACACACACACACACACACACTGTATATGTATGTATGTGTCAGGGAGACACAGGAGAGCGGAGGGGGGAGCTTACCCATGGGAGGGAAGCGAGCACGTAGCTCGGAGAGCCTGGCCTTCTTTCCCAAATGCCTCCGGAAAGCTCCGCCCTAGGTTGGACTCATATCTCTGGGATTCTTCGGGCACTATCAGTTTAGCAGGATTCTGTATGTAGGTACCAATAAACACTAGAGACTAGATTCCCAGCCTCGGCGTGTTATTTCTGCACCTACACAGGACAGTATGTATGTATGTATCACATCATTTGTTTCAAGAGATAATAAGCCAATCTTTCTATATGGGTTCTTGCAAAGTTCAGCACTCACATACCAGTGTATTATCTTGATTTCCTATAAAAGAAGGTGGTAATTGAACAGCATTTGGAAAATTATGCTCACTGAACTTCCTCATGGTAGGAGAAAGTTAGAAATTTCTACAATTAAATTAAAATATTTGTGTTACTCTTGGATGCTTTATTGGATGCCATATTTCAAGTTCTGCATGTCTAATTAGAGCAGGGCTTCCCAAAGTTTTCCCGCGGTGACACACCAACCGCCGTTGGTGTGTCGCCGCGGGAAAACCCGGAAGTGCCGCTGTTGCGGCAGCGCGCAAAAACCCGGAAGCGCTGCTGCCGCTTTCGGTTTTTGCGCGCCGCCGTTGGTGTGTCGCTGCGGGAAAACCTGGAAGCGCGCTGTTGCGGCAGTGCGCAAAAACCCGCTTTTGGATTTTTTCGGAAGCCATCACTGCTTCCGGGTTTTGACGTGACACATCTGGGCCCCGCAGGCGACACACTTTTGTGTCGCGACACACAGTTTGGAAAGCTCTGAATTAGAGACTACAGAGCAAGCTAGTTTGTTTTGTATGGTGCTATTGTGGGGGTTTTTTTGCATTGGCACTGTAGCCTGTGACTCTACTTCAAAAGCTTTGGCAATAACAAAGAGACTGGGCTTCCTACTTAGATGCTGCTTCTAGAAACATGTTTGTGTTTGTTTAGGAAAATTATATGGCCACCCATCATATATACCTTACCTCTGGATGGCTCACAACAACAACAATAAAAACATAAACAATTAAAAAAATCAACATCCAAAAACAGTGCCCAGCACCCTAAAGCAACACTCCTCAACAACAACAGTAAACAACACTGGGCTCCAGCCTTAACCCATCCCAATGCTTGGGGGAAGAGGCAATTTTTTAAGTGCTTCTGGAAGGCTAGAAAGTTGGAAGCCTGCCAGATCTCAGGGGGAGGGTGTTCCACAGGGTAGGAGCTGCTACTAAGAAGGCTTGCTTCCTAGGTCCTGCTACCTTTAAGGGGAGAGACTTGAAGGACACCCACCCTATCTGATGTGGTGGAATGGGCAGATACGCTCAGGAAGAGGCGGTCCCACAGGTAGCCTAGCCCCATGCCATGATCGGCCTGGGGCTGATTGTAATGACTGTATTCAAGTATGCTATAAATCCTTGTTATTCTACATATACCTTCCCTGAACTATACTTTCCAGTTCGACAACATAACTGTGGCATTAGCTGGTGTGGGTGAGTGGCTGATCCAGATATTCTTTTTGACATTAACATGTTAAAGGGCCTCCATTGAAAGTTATGGTTTATTTAGCTTGATACAAAATAATTGGAAATTAAATGTAGCGGAGGAAATAGAAGTGAAAGGGCCATTGTACAAGTCCCCTTCCTTCCCCAGTTCTGTGTTCAGTCAGATTGGTATATTGACAGATATGTTCCAGCATGGCTCTTCAGTAAGAGAGTGAATTCCATTTAATTTGTGTTTCCGTCATTCTTGCAGTAGACCCTTAAAATTGCAGTCTGGCGTGTCAGGAATGGGAATTCATCCTCCTAGTCCATCAGCAGAAGTTTCTGTCCAAATACACACGAGATATAAGAATATATATTTTTGTATTTATATTTGATTAATTAGGTTGTGATCTTTCACCTGTGAAGTTTATATTCATTTTGAGATAATGGCAGACTGTGCTCTTTATCTTCCAATTATGCCAGAATATTACATAAGCTTTATTGCATATTACAGTAAGTTAACAGTAATGCATGCACTGTATATTCAAAGTATGTCAGTAAGCTGATTGAGGAAATAAATTCTGGAAGGCATCTGAAGCTTCACTTCAGGATTCTTTTTCATACCAATTGCTTTCTTTTTCAATACTAATCTCAGAATTTCATAACTTTTGTTGTAAAGTATTCTGGTGATCACCATCATGATGGCAGAACTAAAACAGTATATTTTTTTGATTTGGTGGTTTTTGACAGTTTTTTCTGCTAGTGATTTATACCAGAATTTTTCAGACTGTGATTCACAGGGTTCTTCCTAGGGTTCTTCAAGAACTTGATGGGGTTCACTCAGATGCAGCCAATTTTCTATCACTAGGGTTCCAGGAACTTAAAAAAAAAAACTAAGATGTTCCACAGCCTGAAAAACTGTAAGGGGCTGTGAGAATAACCTTGGGAGACAGAAGGAAGAGCTGCAGCCTAGACAATTTTATTTACTTATTTAATTTTATTTTTATCCTGCCTTTATTATTTTTATAAATAATTCAAGGCGGCGAACATACCAAATACTCCTTCCTCCTCCTATTTTCCCCACAACAACAACCCTGTGAGGTGAGTTGGGCTGAGAGAGAGTGACTGGCCCAAGGTCACTCAGCCAGCTTTCGTGCCTAAGGCGGGACTAGAACTCTCAGTCTCCTGGTTTCTAGCCCAGCACCTTAACCAATAGACCAAACTGGCTCAGGTAATGTCAGTACTTATGGTTTTGGTGTCTTGTCTGGATTACCTCGAAGGGCTGACAAAAAGTTTGAAAACCTTTGATTTACACAATGCTTATTAATTAAGAAACAACATTGCTCCAAAAGAAAACACATTAATTTATGTTGCTAGATTAAGGAATTAATGTGATTATCTGTTGGATCTCTTTGGAGAAATCAAGAAGAGTGCAAATAATACACCCTGAAAGAATTAACCTATTGGAGATTAACAACGTGTTAAACTTTATCTCTTTAGACCTTTCTCAGTAGTGTTCTGTTCTTGGCCAGAATATGCAGACATTGCTACTCCATCCAGATGACATCACTCTATAACTCATTTTCCAGGGATTAGACTGCTAGTTATAGCTGTTGGCAAAAAGCCTCAGGAATTCTTGCATTTAGCAAGAACAACTACTCTTCTTTTTTTAAAAAACAGATGGAGTGTATTTTGTGCACTGGGTAGCTGGTATAGGTAGTCCTCGCTTAACGACCATAATTGAGATTGAAATTTCAGTTGCTAAGCAAAGCGATCATTAAGCGAATCTGACCTGATTTTACAACCTTTTTGGTGGTCATTAAGCGAATCATTCAGTTCCCCATTGATTTTGCTTGCCAGAAGCCAGCCTGTGAGGTCGAAAATGGTGATCACGTGACCATGGGATGCCGTGACCGTCATAAATGTGAACTGGTTGCCAAGCGCCCAAATCGTGATCACCTGACCACGGGGACGCTGTGACGGTCGTAAGTGTGAGCATATGAAATATTCCATTCTAACTTCACTAGAAATGCTTTGACTTCATCACTTTCTGACTGTATAGGAAGACGTCTGACCTTGAAATGGGTTGTTCTTTTTCAGTTTTAATGGCTCAATTTCAGAAAAATCCATTTCTGATAAGGTTGGAATGAAATATTTCTGGGTTGGACTGTTTCAACTTCAATTTTTTTTGCATACTTCTATGTATTTCTTAGATCTGGCTGCATTGAAAGTAGTTGTCAACACAGTCCACTAATGACTTCTGACACTGTTGTCTGCTTGTCCTTAATACCTAAAACTTAAGAAGGGAATTGTTAATTTTTTCATCAGCCTCTTAGTGGGGAGCTTATGTTGGTAAGAATCCTGGAGCCTGCTAATTAAGTGTTTACAAGCTCAGCAATATCAGAGGTAACACTAAATCATAATAGGGTTTTGTTGGATTGCTCACCTGTGAGGAGGATAATACGCTGAGCAGGAACGTGCCCTCTCTGCATGCCCGGGTGGGACGGGGTGAAGTAATGGGGATGAGACGGTCCCTTAGGTGTTTTAAATTTTAGAAAGTTGTCTTAGGCTAGAGTAAATGGGCAAGGTTGTTTCTGGAAAGCTTTGCAGATGTCAGCTTTTGAGCATTTGAACCTTGGAAGATTTAAATGGGCCCACAACATCTCTACTGTCTATACAGTTAGCAGAGATGGGGGAAGTTCACATAGTGTACCAGCTGAGTTGAAAGATGGTGACACTTGGGCAAAAAGCTGTGTGAACAAACCAGTATCTTACTGATTTGAATAAATACACAAATCTCTCTTTGCAATATATATGAAACCCCTTCTAAGGCTTGCCTTGCATATGCTTTTTATGAAGTAAATTGATTTGGTGATGCACCATTTTCTGTCATGTGTTGAAGGAAGAACTTAGAGAGCTCCGGGAACAACCAACTGATCCTCAGGCCCAGCAGGAAATAATTAACAGCATTGAAGAAATCTATTTTTCCAATGATTCCTTTGATATTGTTAAGTATGAGTTGGAGGTAAGGACATTGAATTGGAATAACAGTATATTTAGAAATATTTTTTTTTCCTGATAATCTACTTTGATCTTCACTGCTCTGTCTTTTTCACTGCCATTAAAAGAGAAGTATCTTTTCTTGTTTTAGTAACCTGATCCAAAGTCATATTCATTAGCCTTTCAAGAAATGTGTTTGTTAGTTGGATTTTGTGTCTATTTTTTAAAATGGATTTTATTTGTGCTTTATGTGTAGAAGCTGCCACCTATTCTTAGTCTTCAGGAACTGGAAGAGTGTAGAGACAAGCTAAAGCAACAGCAAGCAGCTGTAAGTAGAAAGTATCTCTCTTTCTTCCCTGCTCATTTTAGTGATTTCCATAACCCTCATTACTTTTCTTCTCAAAACAGTTATATTACCTCGAAAACGTGTTAAGGTATTTCAGTGAAGACGCAGAAATTATAATTAAGATGGTCATATTTCATTTGCTGCTGCTAATTCATTCATTCATTCATTCATTCATTCATTCATTCATTCATTCATTTTGTTTGGTGTATGCGCTGTTTTGCTTATCACTTGTTCTCTTTCTGTTACAAGGAGAGAGTTGAAACTACAGAGAGGGAGGCTACAGTTAGGGTAGATTACTTATCCCCTCTAGATGAATTGGACAACAACATTCCCAGCCTTTTGCCATTGGCCATGGTGGCATGGACTGATGGGTATTAAAGTTCAAAATACCTAGATGACAGCAGGCTTCTTAACACCCTTATAACTCTATGGAACAGTATAGACCTTGCCTTTAGAAGGTCACAGTTCAGTCTCTGGCATGTCCAATTGAAAGCATCTGAGAGATATCTTTTGTCCAAGACGGAGTATTGTTGCCAATGCTAAATAGACCAACAGCCCCACTAATTGTAGGGTAACCTTTTAAAGATGGCCTCTGGCCACCAAAAGTTGCCTATGCCGATGCCTGGCTTGACTTGCTTGCTGAGCAGTCTGGTTGATATTAATTAACCAGCAATGCTGGTATCTAAACTCTATTTTGAGTTTTGCAAATAAGTCTACAATCATTCCTAGTCAACAATTATTTTGCTGGTCTGCTAATAGCCTAGAAGTCAATAATTGAGTGTATACTAAGCCTGTTAACCACAGTTTGAATACACACAGCTGGCTGAGTTGACACAGCACCCTAAACCCAAACCAAAGGAAGAACATTAATTTAGCATAATGTGCAAATCCAGTCTGTGTTTCCATGGTAGCTGTGAAGAAGCTGATATAATTAGCAGAGATTCAAAGATAATTTAGCTTCTTAGCAGGCTTCCAAATTTTCTACATGTCAAAGGGAGAGATGGGGAGTGGTCCCTTCATTTGTCATCTTGTTCACCTGCTTGCATAGGATTATTTGTGGCTGCAAATTAGTTGTTAAACATAAAGCTACTTTCTGCATGTAGGAAGTAGGTGTTGGGAGTCCTGCTTTCTTTAGGAAGCACATCATAATCTGGATGATATGGACAAATATACAAATATTCAAAAATTTGAAGGAGTCAGTGGCATATAATTACTTCCTTGTCCCTCCCAGTATACTAGCTATGATTGAATAATAAAGAAAAGAAGCCAGTTTTGTTCATTGCTTGCAAAGCACAATTTCATGTATACTGGAACTCAGAAGTAATGGAAAAAAGACAGAGTTTATTAAACAGGAAAACAATGATTTAATTTTAACTTACTAGGGGTAATACTGCATTCTGTAATCTTGCCCTTTGGAGAACATATTCCTTTTTATGAAAACGCAGATTTATTTCCATCTTCTTTATACATGAATTGAGCTGCATTGGGTACTGGTTTGCTTCCGGGTCCAATTCAAGGTGTTGGTTATCACCTTTAAAGCCCTACATGGCATGGGACCAGTGTACCTGAGGGACCGTCTCATCCCGATAACATCGACCCGGCCCACCTGCTCATGCAGAGAGGGCATGCTTCGGACCCCTTCAACAAGAGAATTCCATCTAGCGGGGTCCAGGAGGCGAGCCTTCTCTGCAATAGCGCCTGCATTGTGGAACATCTTGCCCCTGGAGGTGAGGCTGGCCCCCTCGCTCCTGACCTTCCGGAAGACTCTTAAGACCTGGCTCTGCCACCTTGCCTAGGATGAGGGAGGTAATAGTATCTCCTGGGGGTGGCTGGCTCCATAATGTCCTCCTGATAGCTGATTTTACCATCTCTTGGATTTTTATCTATTTTTATCTATTTATTGTTATATTGTAATTTTATATGTATAGATTTTAACTGTTGATATGTTGTAAACTGCCCAGTATCCCCTATTCGGGGAGATGGGCGGGGATAAATTTGAATAATAAATAAATAAAATCATAATTATGACATACTGCATGAGCTATATTTGGCCTCTTGTACTATGTAGCTCCCTTAATTTTTACTCAAGTATGTTCTTCAGTTTGCAGTGGGGTGGAAGGTTAATGTCAATTCTACTTCTGATTTTTGATGAAAACCTGTTATTTAAAATTTTGTTTTTGCAAAGTATGGCCATCTTGTAGAGTGTTTATAACTTTTATCTGCATTTATTTTAAAGTGGAATAAACATCGTATCGTTGACCTTAACTGTTTCCCCTAAAGGTATCTAAAAAAGTTGCAGACTTGATCCTTGAGAAGCAGCCTGCATATGTCAAGGTAAGATAGCAAGCTTTTTGTCTTTTCATTGCATGGTGGCTGGTATCTATCAGGGGTTGTAGCCCTTTGGGATATTCTTTATCCCAGCATATCTTTGTCTTCTTTATGGGGAGTTGGGTAGACTTTTGATCACCCACTGGACTGCAGCTACACATCATCCTTATTTTCTAAGAAAATACTGGTCATTCTGAAGGCTGGTACTTTGCTTTGTAGCTTTCCAGCTTCTCATTTAGGGTTTTTTTTTTTTAAATTAACAAACTCTGAAAATAAATTAAGGTGAAACTGGTAGCCTGACTGGAACCGAGGAAGTACCTGAAGGCACTCTGGTGATTCTAGGTACCACATTATTTACCCTTGGTTTTTTTTGGCTTTAAGGCCTCTTTGGCTACTTCATATAATTGTCATTTAAGCAATTCAGTAGTTTTCATTTGAAAGAAAGGGGTCCATCAGTCTAGATGAAGGACCGAGAGAGTTCCTTGAGTGAACCTTACTTCTTGCGAGCATCCAGAAGCATCTTTATCTTCCAACGAATCATTATCATTCCCATCACCATTTTCATACCATATCCAAAGTTTCTTTTGAAAGGCATGTTGCTTTCCAAAGCAGTTTGATCATAGCTTGGAAGACATGGGTGTCACTGTCAAATAATTGCATATTTCATGTTCAGTACTAGTGGTGTATTTAATTGAACTCTTGACCCAGACCATGAGCAATTCAGCTTTCAGTCCTGTGACCATAAACATCAGTGCCAAATGATGTTGATTGCTTGGGGGCATGTTGTGTTTTGTATAATTTTGTTCTATGTTCCTCTCTTTCTGCCCAACTCCCCATAGTACAAACTCTATATTACTCTTATTTGAATATTTGATGCAAACATTGGTCCTTTAGATATTTGCCATAGGGCAAAAATAGATTCCAACTTTTAATGCATTGTCTTTAATGGCAAATCTATACATTGAAGAATTTTGTTCAAAGGAGCAGCTACAATTCTTGTCAGAATTACAGTTTGGTGATGTAATGCATTTCTAGTGTGAGTTACAGTATCTTTGTGGAAGTAATGAATTCCAACACTGTCTTACATTTGATCATTATCATGGATTACTTGAATATTTAAAGGTTCTTTACTTTTTTTTGCTATGAAATGTATGAGAGCATTGCTTTTTGATCAATAGTTCTATTTCCTTGGAAAACTAAATAGACTCTATTACATTTCTGTAGGAACTTGAAAGAGTTACATCATTGCAGACAAGCCTTCAGTTAGCTGCTGTTATTTGCACAAATGGAAGACGGTACTGTATGGTATATTTTTAAATTAAAGTTAATTGATTTAGAGAATAAGGCAGTAACAGTTTTAAAAAGCTTCATAGTTTCTTTATTGTTTTTGTTTTGTCTCATTTATAACAGTACAACAGAAGTAAAGATATCCTGGCTATAAGATATTGCTGGCCTATATCTCCAGCAGTCCAATTCAGCATGCCTGATATTGAGTATTGGAAATTGTATGAGGGTTGAATGAAAAGTAATGCCTCCACTTCCATATCTTTAGTTTAAATAGAGATAGTTTAATGAATGAAACAGGAAAATAATTCTTCAAGTGATCTCTTTTGTTACCGGCATTTACTTCTCTATATAATCACCACCATTTGCTATGCATTTATCTGCCATCTGCCATGATTTATTTATTTATTTATTTATTTATTTTTCCAATTTCTATCACCACCCATCTCCCCCAAAAGGGGGATTCTAGGCGGTTTACAATGAAATCAACAATTAAAATAGATAAAATACAATACGATACAATACAAACACTCTGCAAGTAAAAATCAGTTACATATAAAATCCAGTGGGCGGTAAGATCATGTTTAAAAGAGGACTCTATGGCGCCAGCCATCCCCAGGAGGAACTGTTACCCTTCCCATCCCAGGCGAGGTGGCAGAACCAGGTCTTCAAGTTCTTCTGGAAGGCTGGGAGCGAGGGGGCCTGCCTTACCTCTGGGGGTAGAATGTTCCAGAGGGCGGGCACCACTGCAGAGAAGGCCCGCCTCCTGGACCCTGCCAAGTGAAATTCCCTAAGCGACGGGGTCCGCAGCATGCCCTCTCTGCATGACCGAGTGGGACGGTTCAATGTTATGGGGATGAGATGGTCCCTCAGGTAACCTGGTCCCATGCCATGTAGGGCTTTAAAGGTGGTAACCAACACCTTGAATTGGACCCGGAAGCATACCGGCACCCAGTGCAGCTGGCGCAGCAGAGGTGTCACATGTGCCGATCTTGGGGCACCTATAACTGCGCGCGCAGCCGCACTCTGGACCAGCTGAAGCTTCTGGATACTCTTCAAGGGTAGCCCCATGTAGAGCGCATTGCAATAGTCTATATGGGAGATGACCAGGGCATGAGTGACTGTACAGAGGTCATCCTGATCCAGGAAAGGGCATAACTGGCATGATGGACAAGATTCTTAAAGGCATCATGAAAGAACTCCACATTTTGTCTCTTCAACCAAGTCCTGACAGTCCTTTCCACATCTTCATTTGAGTCAAACAGATGCCCATGAAAGTAGTCCTTCAATTTTGGGAAAAAGCAAAAGTTGCACTGCCAGATCTGGACGGTATGGCGGATGGGGTAAGACGGTGAGATCTAATTTTGCACTTGCTTCTTGGGTGGCTTGTGAGGTCTGATGCCTAGTATTGTCATGTTGCAGCAACATTTTCTTCTGCTTAATCATTGTTTCAAAATTTTAAGTATTGCAGTGTAGCACTCTGATAGTGGTGCCAAGTTCAAGGAAATCCATGTGTCTCCAGAACCATCTGTGTCAAAATTTGGGGAAATCCATGTGTCCCCAAAAACTATAACCATGAGTTTTCCTTACAAACAGGGTTTTTAATTTTTTCTCACAAGTTTGTGATGATATTCCATAGACTGGGGCTTTGTTTCTAGGCCATACTGATGAGCCCATATTTTATTGGCTGTCTGTGAAGAAATTCCTCAACTTCATTCTTGTAACGTGACAACAATTGCAGCAAATTTCGGCTCTTGAAACTTTCATCTCTGCCATCAGCATGCAAGGCATCCATCTTGCAGAACCTTCCAATATTGAAGGACATCAATAAATTTCCCTTTGAGTGATTCACCGATTGTCCTTAAGCAGTTCATCAACTTTTGTCGTGTCACACTAGTCATTTGCTGTCAGAGGTTCTTCATTCTTGATCACACAAATCAGCTCTTTCCAGTTTACCATCTTTGCATTTTTTGGACCAGCAATGCACCTTACTCATGTCAACACAATCACCCCCATTAACAACTTGCACTTGGTGGTGAATTTCAATTGGAGGGACCCCTTTGGCAGTCAAAAAATCAACCACTGCTCATTGCTTAAAGGGCCCTGGGAAGTACTCATTGCAAGCCTCCATTTCATGAACAGTAGCAACACAGCCTTTTCTCACAGCAACTGAAAGAATGGATGCTAAAAATACAGGCCGGAGCTTCTACTGCATCAGTGCTGTCATTTGTTGGTGGCTTACATTGGAGATACTACTTTTCATCCAACCCTCATAATTAAAACCTCCAACCTTGCATATATAATTTTGTTCTTTGCTAGACTTTATTTGCACAGCATGCGAAGCCATCATATTGATGGGCCTAGCGTGACCTCTGAGCTCAGATTGTAGGTAGTTAAGAAGAAAGTATTGCTTGTCAAATGTATGGACATGTATTATTGTAATTTAATCTTTTTTTCCTAAATTTTGGATTTTATTTGACTGAACTCTGTATTAACCTCTGATTTGAAGATTTGAAGGCTAGTGCAGCATGACTTAAGTTTTTGGTAAAAGCTGTGATTTCATTAAAACAAGAATGTTTCCTGCAGGCATCTGAATACAGCCAAGGAGGGCTTTACACAAGCCAGCTTGGGTCTCCTTGCAAATCAACGGAAACGCCAGTTACTGGTGGGGCTGCTAAAATCTCTGAGAACAATAAAAACCCTGGTATGAGCAGAACATATAATTGTCAGAATTATATCTTAATCTTAGTGCCACATACAGTAACCCCTTTCTCGTTTAATTTTTAGCAACAGACTGATGTGCGTCTAAGTGAAATGTTGGAGGTAAGCAGATGCAAGCATAGGATGTAATTGAGGTTGAAATAATGTTTCTTCATCCTCCTATACATTCCAAAGATATTAGAGTAGCCTTCTTGGTACTGTCCATATGTATTGGGACTGCAGCTCCGAGAATTCACAGCCAGTAAGGCCATTGCCTATACAAGCTGCTGAATACTGGTGTAGCTCCTTTTACAAGGGAGGCAAAGTCTGAGTTACTCCATGTCTTGACTGCACTGCCTTCAGCTGTGGGAAAATGTTTGCTCTAAGGTGAAGCAGGCCAGGAAAAGCATAGAAATCTCCAAATTTGGGGCAACTTTGAACACATTTGAAATTTTGAAAGGGTGTCATGGGCATTCTCCCAAAATGGTTGTCTTCTGCGCTGGTCACCACTAGCTTTGGCTGAGTATTGCAGGGGATGTGATGCCTGTCTCCTTTGGCGTGGCTCATTCCAAGCTTCAGTGAGCATAGCTGGAGAATGTGGGCATGCTCTTGCCAAAACCAGAAGAGGCTTTTGCCTAGAGACAGCATCTTGCAATAGCCTTTTCTGGCTGTAGCAAGTAGCAGGGGGAGGTTTGGACAAAGTTCGTTGTCCAAGCAAATCGTGATGTGTTTTTGCTTTGATGAAGAAATCACATTGCCTCCATGGAGCCATTCTCTTCATCCAAGTGAATCTATATTATCCTGCCTTGGCCTGAAGACTGCAGTGCCCTGCAGAAGAGCCAGTCATGTTTCATGATTGGCACTGCTGAAAGAATAACAGCCATAACCCCTCTCGTACCCCCCATTGCTTTTTTTAAATATATGTTTGATTTCTTACAGGAGGAAGATTATCCAGGGGCTATACAACTGTGCCTGGAATGCCAGAAGGCAGCTAGCACTTTCAAGCACTACAGTTGCATAAGGTAACACCACAGGCATTTTTAAAGCTGATTCTATCTTTGAATTAAATAGGGTGAACAAAGAGACACAGCGACGTTTCAGAGAATTGCTAGCTACTTTGAATTTACTTGGCTTTGGCTTTAGGGATTAATTTTCTAGTTAGAATAAAGAGATTGGTATAGGTTCATATTTAACCTTTTAAATTGCACTTTATTAAAGTTTCCAAGATGCAAGTAGTGGCTGCTAACTATGACAGTGCACCTGAGTCTTAAGGGGCTTAGTTGTTATGCAACCTAGTACTTCTGTTCCAACATTAACTGATTGTCTTGTACTGAAGGCTGTAAAGTCCCTGCTGCTTAAAAACTATATTTGCAATGCTAAGCATACATCTGGAGATGGGGGCATAGTTTGGGATTAATATGCATAGAGTTGTGCTGTGTGGTAGAAATACTTAGGCCTGCTTTGCACATGATGCTAGGCCAAAATGTGATTTATTTGTTTTTGGCGTGACATATTTATGTAAACCCAGTCCCTGGCTTGTTTGCTTGCTTATTTATAAAGTTTATATGGCCACACAACTCAAACACTGTGATTCTGGGTAATATACAATAAACAAAGGAACAGATAAAAAAACCAAAGTAAACAATTCCATTTAAAATAGCATAGGCAATCAAGGACTCACATTTCCTACACACCTTCAGGTAGGAACTCTAATCATCCTAGCTCCAGTCCCAAGGAAAGAGCCAATTTTTAGTGTGTTTCAAAAGGCCAACAGAGTTGAGACCGGTCATCTTTCAGGGAAGAGATGGTTCCAAGGGGCAGGTGCTGCTTTGGAAAGGGTATGCTTCCTAGGTCCCATCCGATGGTATTATTTCAAGGAAGGGGCCTGAAGCATGCCCATCCTATCAGTCCTATTAGAGTGTGATGGGCAGATAGCATTTGACAAAAGCGGTCCTGCAAATAACCTGGTCCTGTGCCATGCAGGGTTTTATAGATGATAACCAACACCTTGAATTGCACCTGGAAGCCTATCAGGAGCCAGTGCAACTTGTGAAGTAGTGGTGTTATTCGGGCTTACCAAGGTATGCCCATAACTACTTTCACCACTGCATTCTGGACCAACTGTAGCTTCTGGATGGTCTTCAAGGGTAGCCCCGTATACATACAGTATAGCACATTTCAGTAGTCCAACTGGGAGGTGACTACTGCATGAGTGACAGTGATCAGGGTTCCCAATCCAGGAATGAGCACAAGTGACACACAAACTGAAGTTGTGCAAAAGTCTTCTGGGCCATAGCTGCTACCTGCTCTTTGAGCAGGAGCTGTGAATCCAGGAAAACCCCCAACTGCACACTGGGTTTAAAAGGGGAAGTGCGACCCCATCCAGACATAAAACCCACAGCGACTCGGTCTTGGTAGGATTGAGCTGAAGTTGTTCTTCCCCATCCAGATCCTCACAGCCTCCAGAGACTGTGACAGATCCTTGACAGATTCATTTGATCAGCCAGGGATGGAGGTATACAACTGAATATCAGTACCGTGCGATATATTGTAATCTGGATGCTTTGAGAGATTTTGGAATGTTAATATTGCAATTGGACAAGATGTGCAAAAATGCATGTGCTAAAATTGGTCTAACGTTTTGATGATTGTGCATAAAGAATTAGATACAACCCTGATGTAAAAGGCCCCTTCCATAGGTCTTCTTTCACCCGTCTGTATTTTATATATTTTTCTTTACTAAGGATGCTAGAGAATTTTGCTAGGTCTGTATTGTTAATCCAATCTTATTTCTACTTTCTCTACTAAATATTTCCATTTTATGCTTCCTCGAATCTTGTGATAAAGTTGCTGTCAAAAATTTGTAAACTGTGTGTAAAAAAGGGGTATGTTAGAGTCCTAGAAATGTGTATTTTAGAAGGGATGTTGTAATATTTTTATTTATTTATTTATTTTTATCCTGCTTTTATTATTTTTATAAATAACTCAAGGCGGCGAACATACCTAATACTCCTTCCTCTTCCTATTTTCCCCACAACAACAACCCTGTGAGGTGAGTTGGGCTGAGAGAAAGTGACTGGCCCAAGGTCACCCAGCCGGCTTTCATGCCTAAGGTGGGACTAGAACTCACACACTCCTGGTTTCTAGCCCAGCACCTTAACCACTAGACCAAACTGGCTCTAAAATATTATTTTCCAGAAAAAATAATATTAAAAATAAGAAATGTCCTGAATTTTGAGGAATATATTGTATATTGATGCAGAAATGGATTTATGAATGAATACATGTAAAACTGACATAGATCTGTCCATCCATACGTTTAACAACCTTTAAAGGTCTTGAAAAAAGTCTTGAAAAAAGAAAGGCACTTTATACAAATATATTGGCATTTTAATTAATCATCTCCAAGCATTTTTAATGCATTGTAATTCCCAAAGAAATACTTACATATACAGTTGTGTTTTCTTTAGCATATTAAATTTCTATCTCAACCATATTACTTTTCCTCAACGGACTGGTGCTGCTTCCTCTTGATTATTTTCCAGCAGAGACTAAAATAAACTGGAGTCTTAATTTGCCTTAATTGTTTGAATAAATGAATGCCACAAGTGAATGGTTTTGGCATATTTAATCACATCGTTGAAAGGCCAAATAATTATTCTGAGAACGATTGTATCTTATTTACTGCATGTTAGGGATTTGAGTTACGAACCATAGATTTCCATCAGTTAACTTCGGTAGGAATAAAGTGGGTTTGTGGCACAGTTTTTCTTTCAAATACATGATGTTATTTTTTTAAAAAAAGCAGCTTGTCCCAGCCTGTGTCCCAGACACAGTCAGCTCTAGATGGAAGTTTAAGCTCAATTTGGAAAAAAATAGAGGACTTGTCATCTGCTTTTCTCTTTTGTTGCTCCTGGTTGTATTTTCCCCCCTCTGTGAGGAATGAATTTGAAGATAGGCATTTGGCATTTGAAAAAGTGTCCTGCCTGAGTGAATGGATACCTCTTTCTGTACTTGAATTATGTCCAGTAGCAGAGGATGATTGTATCTTTTGTGGTTTCTCAGTAGGGTCTGTGTGATGGCATGTAAGACCAGGAAGATAATGATGATTCCTACAAGATGTTAGCAATAACTGTGTTTCTTCCCAGATTTTCTAAAAAAACTTTCCTTGTAATAGCTTTTTTGAAATAGTTAATTGTTTTTTTTATAAATACGTTTTCATTTTGCATTGTTTTCAATTGTTTTATGCTTTGCTATTTTCCTGTTTTATGCACCAGTACATTTTATATAGGACAATTTTATACTGGTTCTAGTTTTATCCATATCTTATTCATTTTATCTCTACTTAGGTTTGATTTGCCTATTATATATGTGTATATTATATTTTTATGGTATAGCTTTGATTCTGCTTATTATTCTGGCTTTTAGCATCTACTAAAGCCAGGTGGGTGACCTTGGGCCAGTCACTCTCTCTCAGCCCTAGGAAGGAGGCAATGGCAAACCACTTCTGAAAAACCTTGCCAAGAAAACTGCAGAGACTCATCCAGGCAGTCTCCAAGAATCGGACATGACTGAACAGATTAAAAAAAAATGACAGCCTTAACCATACCATGATTGGTTTTATATGTTTGTCCCTCCTCATATTATTTACTTTTCATATTGTATTTTTCTTTGCTGGTCTTTGACTGTAATAAAGTTTAGGTTCAGTAGATTATCTCAGCGTACACAGAGTTAAGTTGGGGCAATTTTAAGTTTCTTTCTTACGCTTTCTTGTTTTCCTGGACTGAAATCATGTTTTGTTAATGGGCCCGCAGGTCTTCTCCAAGGTCATCTCTGTGCTCCTCTACATCAAAAAGTTATTTAGCTTTTGATGGACCTCTATTTAGAAAGATAAAGAATCCCTTGAATTGAGATTAACTCCTATGACTCCATGGACACATCCATGTAGTTTTCTTAGCAGCAAGATGGAACTGGTGTGCCATTGTCTTTTCTGATTTGTTTTTTCAACTTTCCAGTCTAGTCTACAGTCCTGGGGTTTCTGGTGGTCTCTCATCTAAATAGGTGTAACTCTCCTTAGCTTCTTTGGAATGATCCAGTTTGGGCTAGGTGCTGTCACCTGCTGTGGTAGACCTTTGTCAATGCTATAAAATTCAGTGATTCCTGAATTTTGAAGATTATATGGTTGGCTGATTGCGTACTTCTACCTCCTTATTTGATTTATCCAAATTGCACTGTTTCCACTTCAAAGGATGAAAATGATTATCATTCCCTCCAGCCATCATTGGGTGTTTTTACCACAAAATGTATTGTGCATAATATATTTTAGAAGAATGACCTTGAAAAGATCTATGAAACTAAACCAATGTATCAAAACATTCATCTTAATTTGAAACATTTTATAACTTCTTGGCTTAATTTTAGACACTCTAACGTTTGACTTCATTCTTTTGCAGTGAATTGAATTCAAAATTGCAGGACACATTGGAGCAAATTGAGGTGAGAATTCAATGCTTGATCTGAACAGAGTTTAGCCGAGTATAAATAGCTTCAACCATTAAGAGCAATCTTGCTGGATCAGACCAAAGTCCTATCTATTCCAACATCCTGTTCCCACAGAAGTTAATCAGATGCTCAAAAGACACTCACAAGCAGGATGCGAGGTTAACAGCTCTTTCCTACTATTGTCCAGTGTTTCTCAACCTCAGCAACTTTAAGATGTGTGGACTTCAACTCCCAGATTTCCCCAGCCAGCAAGGTTAAATTTGCTGAGATTGACAAACACTGGTATAGGCATTTGGGTTAATAGCTTTAAGATCCAGAAATTTGTCTAATTGCAATTTAAAGCCTTCTAGCTTGGTGGCTGTCACCACATCTTGTAGCAAAGACTTCCACCGTTTCATTATTGGTATGTACTGTCAGCCCAGAATCTTACACACTATTTAGATACATTGTGTAATCCCTAATTCTGTTATGATGAGGATTTTGAGACAGGGGAAAAACCTTCCTATCCAATTTCCCAACAACATACATAATTTACATGTCTTTATCATAACCCATACTTGCATTTTAAATTAAACACCAAAGCTGTTAGCTCATGAGGAATTAATCATTTCCATAGTCTATTTAGCTGATTTCTGCCTTTTTTCAAGCTTTACAATATTCTTTTCCTGGAGTGCATTTACAGTACTCAATATTCTAAAAGTAAGTTCCTCATACTTTTGTTTGAAGGTGTTTTGCTTTATTGTGAACAAATAATGTCTCCGTTTGAATTGTAGTTTTTTTTTTCATATTTCCTTTTACTAAATATTCACATTTTCACTTTACAGGAGCAGTTAGATGTTGCACTTTCCAAAATATGCAAGAACTTTGACATCAACCATTATACCAAGGTGCAACAGGCATACAGGCTACTTGGAAAAACACAGGTTAGCATTCTATTGTTGAAATTGCATCCTGATATGCAGTAGACTAGCTTGTCTCTTTATTTGGGATTGTGGTTTTGTAGAAAATAAATACCTTATATATAAATCCAGTCTAATCAACCAGTTAGATAAACAAAGCCTATCAGTAAGGACTGTCAATACAAATACTGTATATACAAATACATACATATACATATACATATACATATACATATACATATACATATATACATTTATACATTTATACATATACATGTACATACAGTATACATATACATATGGTCCTGTAGCTTGGTGGCTATCCAGATCCATAGAATCAGGGGTCTACTACACTAGACAGGACACAAGGTGCAGACTGTGCAGAGAGGCCTCAGACAGTCCAACACATAGTGGCAGGGTGTAAGATGCAGGCAGGAACAGCATACACTGAATGGCACAACCAAGTAGCTGGCATTATGTACAGGAACATCCTCCCGATTGAGATGGACAGGCAGGTACTGGCCAATCAACCAGACATGGTAGTAGACAAGGACCAGAAGACGGTGGTGGTGATAGATGTAGCAGTGCCAAGTGACAGCAACATCAGGAAGGAGTATGAGAAGCTGGAGAAGTACCAGGGCCTGAAAGAGGACCTAGAGAGGATGTGGAAAGTGAAGGCCAAAGTGGTCCCAGTGGTGGTAAGAGCACTCGGGGCTGTGACTCCTAAGCTGGGAGAGTGGCTCCAACAGATCCCAGGAACAACAACATAGCTCTCTGTCCAGAAGAGTAAAATTCTAGGAACAGCTAAGATACTGTACAGAACCCTCAAACTCCCAGGCCTCTGGTAGAGGACCCGAGATTGAGGAAGTCATATACCACCCATAGGGGTGAGAAGGGAATTTTTAAATTTTATATATAGGGCCTAGGACTAGGGTCGGAAATGGCGGCTCGCGAGCCAGATCTGGTTCTTTGGCCCATCGGCTCTGGCTCTCTCTCTCTGTCTGCCGCCCGACATCCGGAAAGCCGGTCTCCGGAAGCAGCGCGAACCCTGGGGAAGAAACAGACGCTGATTGGTGGAGGCTCAGAAGGAAGGACGCCTCCACCAATCAGCGTGCGCCAAAGGGGAGCAGAGAGACGGGCTGAGCAAGGCGAAGCCCGATTGGCCCTGCTTCCCAGAGGCGCGGAAAAAAAGACCGGCGTGGGGCCTCGCTCAGCTGCACTGGGCTGTTGCCCCGCTCCAGTTCTCGGCCCTGACCACCCGCCTGGGGCTGCTGGGAGATGTGGTTCAGCCGCTTCCGGAGAGCTGCGGCTTCGCCAACCGCGCCCTCCGGCGCGCCCGGCAGGTGGCTGCCCACCATTTGCTAAATCGCCTCCAGTGAAGACGACCTCCCCCCCCGCGCGCCTGCAGCAACGTGGGAAAAAGGGGAGCGGGCGTGTGTGCGTGTGCAAAAGGGTTGAGGAGGTGTAGAGGTGTGCGTGCGCATGCAAAAGGGCTGAGAAGGGCTCCCCTCTCCCCACCACGCTTGCAAGGTCTCGCCTACCGCTTCTCCCCTCTACAACTCTACACCTCCTCAACCCTTTTGCACACGCACACACGCCCGCCCCCCTTTTGCCCGCGTTGCTGCAGGCATCCGGAGGCCCGGCTGCACGCTCCCCACCGGATCTCAGTCTGCTTAAGCCTCAGTGCCTCCGCCGGGAAGAAAGAGCGGCAGGCAGAAATCTCTCACCGGGGAGGTGGTCGCCCCCAGGCATCTCTTGGCCCCAAGCCGCTGAATGAACCAGGCTTGCGGCCGATGGAGCAACAGCAGAAGTTGATATTGCTCCTCCGCTTACCAGCGCCAGCGCCTTTCCACAGCCCAGCGCTCAGCTGCGTGCGGAAGCGCTCCAAAAAGGGGCCGCGTTTCCTCTCCCTCTCCAGTGGGGAGCGTGCAGCCGGGCCTCCGGATGCAGAGCCCCCCCACCGCTCTTGCTGTGGCGCCTGAACGTCCGGGTAAACGGCGGGGGAGATGCCCTTTGCAGCAACGGGCGCGGGGCGAGTGGCGCGCCCCTTTGCAGACACCCCGGGGAGAAGCGGTAGGCGAGACCTTGCAAGCGTGGCGGGGAGAGGGGAGCCCTTCTCAGCCCTTTTGCACGCCGCACGCACACCTCTACACCTCCTCAACCCTTTTGCACACGCACACACGCCCGCTCCCCTTTTGCCCGTGTTGCTGCAGGCGCGCGGGGGGAGGTCGTCTTCGCTGGAGGCGATTTAGCTAATGGTGGGCAGCCACCTGCCGGGCGCGCCGGAGGGCGCGGTTGGCGAAGCCGCAGCTCTCCGGAAGCGGCTGAACCACATCTCCCAGCAGCCCCAGGCGGGTGGTCAGGGCCGAGAACTGGAGCGGGGCAACAGCCCAGCGCAGCTGAGCGAGGCCCCGTGCCGGTCTTTTTGGAGTGCATTTCCACAGCCCAGCGCTCAGCTGTGCCAAAGACCGGTGCGGGGCCTCGGTCAGCTGCGCGCGGAAGCGCTCCAGGTCCGGCGGCTCGTCCAGCTTCACAGCCCAGCGCCAGCGCCAACCGCACTCCCTTCCGCGCGATTGGCTCCTGCCCACAAACCCCGCCCCTTCCACGCGATTGGCCCCCGCCCGCAAACCCCGCCCCCTTCCACGCGATTGGCCCCCGCCCGCAAACCCCGCCCCCTGGCTCTCGAGCATTTCAAAATGTGCACGAGCATGCCAAAATGGCTCCCGGCATAAAAAGTTTGCCGACCCCTGGCCTAGGAGAAAAAAATATAGCACAGCTGAAGGAGAATTGAGTCTTGGAAACTAGAAACCTCATTAGTGTCTTCATTCACAGCCTGTTTCTACCACCCCAAATCAATTTGAAAATATGTGCATACTTGTTTTTGAAAAGAGCTAACTTTGCTTTTAATGTTTCATGGGGAAACAAATTAGAATCATAAATTATTATGGCATAGGCTCAGAATGTTAATGTAAGATAAGCAAAATATACATGTATCAGTTTGCCTTATTTCAATAGTGTCTTCTTTCATGGTTTATCTCTGTTTTGTCCTATAATTGTAAATTTCTGTGGAGGAAAAAAATACAGTTTTGAAACATTCAGTTACTAGTTTCTGATGCTACTGTTCATGAATGAAACAATTGGGAGTGCTTAAGATGTTTTGGAGACAGTAAACCAATTGCATAGACATTTTGAAGTCTAATTATATAGAGGTGGGGGCAGAACATGACTCTTACCTCCAATTTTGGGGATGCCATTATTATTTACTTCTGTGAAAGAAACTGAAGAACAGAAACGGGTAAACTATTGACCGTCAACTCTCATTTGAATCTGAAGAGATACAGATTATCCACCTTGCTGTAATGGATGGGAAAGTTTACTATGGAGTCCTTGGTGCTCTCTGAGCTTGGTTGTTTGTTTGCAGACGTTTCATTACCCAACTAGGTAACATCATCAGTGCCAGTGAGTATGGGGTTTGCTCCCTGTTTATATACAGGAGCTTGCCCTGTCAGTTTTGGTGGCAGTGTGGTTTTCTCCTTGGTAGTTCCTTGATTAAGGTATTGTTTTCTGCCTGATTGTTTGTCTACTTACACTGATAATGGTGCCTAGTTACCTAGTTGGGTAATGAGACATCTGCAAACAAACGACCAAGCTCAGAGAGCACCAAGACAGTTCAACCCTGAGGTACATATATTCTCTTCTATTGAAAGTTCAGCTGCAGGGTGTCCAAATAGAATTGGGGAACTAAATTTTTATATGATGCCTCTAAATCCTCCCTCTTCTTTATTCAGACAGCAATGGACCAACTGCATATGCACTTTACTCAAGCCATTCACAACACAGTATTCCAAGTTGTCCTTGGATATGTTGAATTGTGTGCAGGAAACACTGACACCAAATTTCAGAAGCTTCAGTACAAGGATCTTTGCACAGTATGTAGTTCTACAGTGGCTTTGAAACATTTGATGTTTGTATATGCTGTTGTGCCTACCTATTCATTTCAAAAGCAACCTTTTGAAATTAAGCCCACATTTAATTTTGGGAAAAAACATATTTCATAAGAGTAGGAAGTATGGTCAGATGGATGGATAAATTGAAAAGTTATGCAGTCAGATTTATTTAGTTTATTTATTTAAATAATTTGTAAAGCCACCCATCCCAGCCTAATGACTCTGGGCAGCTAGCAATACAGACAACATAAAATAGAGCAAAATTCTGTAATTTAATAACACATTTGTCTGTCTCATACAGATGGAATGGTTAAGGATTTCAAAAAGAGGACACCCAACCCACTCACCAAAATAAAAACAGTGCAAAACAATACAATGCAATGTGACCAAGGCCCATAGCAAAGTTCTCCCATAATAAATCATAAAATGTTATGTCTTAACTAACAACCTGGCCCCACTGCCTGAGAGAAAAATCGGGACTTCAAGGCTTTCCAGAATTCTAGCAGAGTGAAGGCCATCAGAGTTTCCGGTAGCAGGCTGTTTTCACAGGGCAGAGCTGGTTAATACAGTACTTGGGTGCAGTTTACCAAGAAATCCCTGGGCTATAGGCTAGACTGGGAAGCTGAAAAAAATAAATTTAATAAATAAAAAAGCAGCAATGGGACAGTCAACACAAGGAAATCTTTAAATTTTAGAAGTGTTTGCATATGGAACCTGGGACTCTTCACTTAATTAACTACAATCATTCAGATTTATTGGGGAATGACTATTTTATGATATGAATCAACTCTTAACAGCATTTATTTTAAAAGCCTGGGGAAAATATGTATATTCTGTACCTAGCTTGTTTGGGGCATTTAAAATAGATATTTTTCTTTAAAAGAAGAACATGAATGTCCTATGTCCTTAATTTAAGTAGGCCAATTGACGGTAGGAAAAGTCCTTCAGATTTTAAGTGCTAGTACACCTTGACTTTTCAAGCTAATGGTGTATTTAAAGCCTGGCTAATTGCTGTAGTAGCAACAATCCATGAATGTCTTTGGAAATTTATGCCACTTAATAAATACAAGAAAAACTAATATGTTATGCTAAATGGCTACTGGTCTGTTTTGTTTCGTTATTGGAAAAGAATTGTTTTTTAGAATTTGCAGTCCATTTTGGAATTTGAAGCCTGAAAAGATACCTGTGCATGGTTTAAAAAAAAGGCGAGGGGGTTGGGTGGCTTCTTTTTGAAATCCCTAACCGTTCCATCTGTATGAGACAGGCAAATGTGTTATTAAATTACAGAAGTATATATGCAGTTTGTTGTTTTTTATGGTTGTTTTCTCTGTTAAGTTTTGTGCTTTTATGTGTATTTGGCACCACTTTTGAATTAAGAAAGCAAGGTAATTTCACAAATCTGTTTTGTGTATTGCACAGCACATTACATCAGACAGTTACATTCCATGCCTTGCTGATTTGTGTAAAGCTCTATGGGAGGTCATGCTGAGCTATTATCGGACAATGGACTGGCATGAAAAATACGACCATGGGGAGCCTCCATCTTCTGGTAGGAAATGCCTCTTGCTATTTTCAATTTCCAAGCATAAAAATTGGAGTGCAGCCCATCTGATCTGTTTGGACAACATGGTCAATGTCTGCCCATTGTTTCAGTGGGAAGCTCCGTGTCTTAGTTTAAGGAACATGTACAAAATGCTTGTTATATTTTACATTCAGCTTCTTTTGTGATTAATTAGCATTTTCTTTGGAACATCTAATAATTTGTTATCCTGTTTGCTAGAGGCCATTAACTTTTATTAGCTCATAACTTTTGGGGCTTAATTATATTTAGCATGCTTCCGTAATGCAAAAGTGCACAACCTGTGGTCCCAGAGTTCCCTTCTACTCTGAAAGCAATGGGTTCGCAAACTCAAAAAGATAGTATAAACATTAGGACTGGGGAGATCACCTTCAGATCTACCCTCTGCTGTGGAAACTCACTGGGTGACTTTGAGCCAGTTCATTCTCCCTTAGACCAGTCTACTTTTCAGAATCTTTGTAGGGATGAACTTAAAGAAGGGTGTACTATATACATCATATATAAGTTCCTGGAGGAGAAGTGAGATAGAAAGCTAAAAAATGAATGTGATTTTAAAAATGATCAGAGTAGGAAGTATATGACTAGAGGGTAACCATTAGCTATATTTAGTTTAATTAATTGTAAATGTCCTTGTACCATCCACTTCTTTTTTGGAATGTCTCTGCCACCATGCCATTCATAGGCTAAATGTAGTCCTTAGCCCGGAAATGCCTTGTACCTCAGGTCTAACGTACACTGTAAGGCTGCAGTCTGGAACACATTTATTAGGGAGGGAGTTTTGTTGAACATAGTAAAGGATTTTATTCCACAGAGGCATCTAGGAGTGGGAGGAGGACAAATGATGGAATGAGCATCATGCTGCTGTTATGCAAGCTCTGCCCCTTTGACACATTTTGTCAGTTTGACAGAATCATTGGATTTGTGGGTGCCTCTGATATTACATACCTTATCAAATTGGGTTTGTGTGACTGACTTGTTATTTTCCAAGGGACGGATGGGCAGTGAGTGTATGGGCCACATTCAGTAGCATGTTGGAACAGATCTGTAACAGGGATAGTTTACTCGTAGTTGTGGTTGGACTCCTGATCATCAGGAACCATCAGTCCCAGCCAGCAGAGGCATTAGTCAAGGATGGTGTGAGTTGTACTCTTGCAGCACCTCCTAGGCCACAGATTCTCTGCTGTAAGTTGTAAAACACAAGACTTTCTTATAGCCTCTAATTTCTGTTTGGAGATGCTGAAGATTCAAAATAAATAAAATGAATCTAGAATGCATGAAATCTTTGCTTTTTTGTAAAAATCAAAATTTCCCCCATTTCTGAAGCCTTGGATGAAAAAATAGTTAAATTATATTTCAGATGGAAATAATATCATGGATACTGAGGAGACCAATTTTGACCGCAGCTATGTGAAAAAGAAATTGGAGCATGGGCTTTCACGAATATGGCAGGTTTGTTTGGAATTTGATGCATCAAAATAAGTTCAATGTCTGTTGCATGGTTTTAAATGAAGTGCTTAAAAAACTGAAAAAGTGTTATTAATTTATCTTAAAATGACAGATGTTCCCTGGGGAGTAATCATCAGTTGAGAAGCTTTGTTTTCTATATATTTATTTTATGCTGTTTTGAGATCTTATTCAAGCTTTTGTGTTGAGCGTAAGGGTGATTAATCTTCTTACTGATGTTTTATCTTGTTTTTATACTGAATTCCTTCAGACGTATGTGATGATATATGCATCTGACGCAGATAAGATGGATGATAAAGTTGCAGGCATGCAAAAGTTTGGGCATCTCTGGTCCAACTGTATGTTTCAGTGAACTCTAAGTGAAAGATGGTGATGCAGCCTCTCCATGCAACATTTTCCTGCAAATTTGAATGCCTTCTTGCTACTTATGTACAGCTGTACAGATTCAAAATAAGAAAGTAATGACTAGGACAAGTGAAGATGTTTAGACACCCTTTCAGTCATGTGATATAATTTGAACAAACATGCTAAACTTCATATACAAATGTAATTTGGGAATGAACTGATACATTCTTTGAATTTTATCAGGATGCAAGTTACTTCTCCACTGTAGGAAATTACCTCTGAAATCACGGCATAACTGTGACTGAACTTTCCCTAATGTGTACTTTCACAATTTTTATGTTTTCTGGTATTTATATAGAAATTGCAGAATGCATACAAAGGTTGAATGAAAAGTAATGCTTCCACCTCCATAACTTTAATTTAAATAGGAATATTTTAATAAATGAAACAAGAATTTAATCCTTGAAAAGAGTTCTTTTGTTACCTGTATTTACTTCTTCACGTAATCACCACCATTCACTACATACTTTTGCCAACGATGAACAAGCTTCCCCAGAAGGACAGGCTGCTTGAGAGGATTGCAGGCACCTGTGCTCCTTCCTTTCTCTCCCATTTGAGCCTTTCCCCAGCATGGCTCAGCTGCCAGTAAAAACAGCAGAGTCGACACAGGTGTGTGTGGGGAGGGGAAGAGAGAAGACACGTTTCTTGGAGCTTGCAGCCACAGGCAAACAGAAGCTAAAAAGTCCAACAGCAAAACGGCAAAGAAACACAGCACTGAAAGCGACGACTCTGTTGCAGAAGCAACAGGAAGCAGCCTGGTCTTTCACAGCTTCTCAAATCTGTCATGAAAGAACTCAACACTGTCTTTTCAACCAGGACCTGCTGGTCCTTTCCACCTCTTCATTTGAGTCAAACGGATGTCCACAAAGATATTCCTTCAATTTTGGGAAAAGCTAGAAGTCACATGGGGCTAAGTGTGGACTGTATGGTAGAGGGGTAAGATGGTGAGATCCAGATTTACAATTGCCTCTTGAGTGGCTTGTGAGGTGTGAGGCCTAGTATTGTCCTGTTGCAGCAACATTTCTGTCTTGCGCTTCCAAATTCTACTTGATTGTTGTTTCAAAGTTTTGAGTGTTGCAGTGCAGCACTCTGAGTTGATAGTGGTGCCAGGTTCAAGGAAATCCATGTGAATAACATCATCTGCATCTCCAAAAAGTATAATCATGAGCTTTCCTGCCAAATCTTGGGTTTTGAATTTTTGTTTTTTGCAAGTGAAATTCCGTGGACTGAGGTTTCATTTCTAGATCATACTGATGAGCCCAGATTTTGTTGGCTATCATGTTGCTGTGAAAAAATTCCTCAACTTCATTCTCGTAGCATGAGAAACAATTGCTAGCAAATTTCAGCTCTTCAAACTTTCATCAGCATTCAAAGAACCCATCTTGCACCACCTTCCAGTATTGGACATGAATAATGTGACCCACCCATTCCTGTGAAATGCCATGCTTGACAGCAATTTCCCTTTCAGTGATTCACTGATTGTCTTTAAGCAGTTCATCATCAACCTTTCTCATGTGAAACTAGTTGGTTGCTGTCAGAGGTCATCCACTTTGTTCTTGATCCACAAATAGCTCTTCCCAGTTTACCATCTTTGTATTTTTTGGCCCAGCAATACTCATGTCAACACAGTCATCGCCATTAACAATCTGCATCTGGTGGTGAATTTCACTTGGAGGGACCCCTTTGACAGTCAAAAAAATAACCACTGTGTATTGCTTAGAGCGCACTGACAAGTACTCACTACAGGCCTCCTTTCCATGAATAATAGCAACACAGTCTTTTCTCACAGCAACTTTCCGCCAACTAAAGTGAAAGAACAGATGCTAAAAGACACGCCAGATCTCCTACTGCATCAGTGCTATCATTTGTTGATGATTTATAACATTGGAGGCATTGCTTTTTACTCAACCATCTTTTTTTACCTATCTATGCTTGTAGTAACAGTTGGTTGTAAATATTTCTTTAGTATCTGCAGAATAGCCCTAAAGTCCTGTAGTCAAGAGTTTGAATATTGATCCATATTTTTAAACTAAAAAAATCTTTATTTCTTGAATTGTCAAATAAAATATAATAGTAACCAGTAAAGGACAAACAATGAAATATGTTAATATTATTTTTAAATTAAAAGCTGATTTTGAATAAACAACCATCCTGTAAGAATGTAGATCGTTTGATGAATTTAAACTGAGCAAACAATGGTGTCTTCCCAAGATTTCACTTCTTTATGCTTTGTGACTGTTTAATTATAGATAGTTAATACAGTAAATTATTATTTCTGTAGTATTCCAGTCTTTCTGTTTTTATATAGGATGTCCAATTGAAAGTGAAGACCTATTTGCTGGGCACAGATATGTCTAACTTCAAATACGACGACTTCATATTTGTACTGGATATTATCAGCAGGTATTTTGGATAGCATCCATTTTAGGGAAGTGTTATCAAAACAATTATGCCGAAAAGGTTGACCAAAGTTCTCTAAAGCTGCTGTTTGGTATTTAATATAGGAGATGAAATGACTGTTCCTTCATTACTTGGTCCATTTGCATATACAGTAAATAGGACTTTTCCCCAAAGCTCTTAGTTATTTATGTTGTAGTTTAACTTTCTCCAAACTGGTATTCTGTTATAATCCCTTAGCCTGCATGGGCAGAGAGTATCAACTTATTCATTTAGGTTTGATATGCCACCTATTTTAAACAAATGGTTTTAGGTAACTTTCAGATATTCGCATGCAATAAAAATGTAGAAAATGAGACCAAAACACTTTTTACAAATTTTAAACATTTCTAAAAAGTCTAGGACCTCCTTCTTAAGGTGTGCCAAGTAGGAACCAGCGTCAGTTTCAAGTTGCTCCACAGAAAACACCACTGTTGGTGTTAAGTACACCCACAGTAGGGCCTGCAAAAGGTATCCCTTTGGATATCTTAAGTATGTGGAGGACACCCACTTACAGACATAGATGATTCTGCTAGTAATTTGGATCCAAGTGATATAAAGCTTTATATGCTATAATGAACCAATTGAATTGCCTTGGGAAACATCTGATGATGGGTTCGCCTGTTTCCACTTTGCAGTGATGTGGTATCTCCCAAAAACACAATTTACCACCTCTGCTGCCATATTCTCAATTAGCTGCAATTTCTGTACTGCAGTAATCAAGTACTGAAACTACTAGCAAATATGTCGTCATTGCCCACCATCGATGTAATGTAAGGCTGGTCTAAGGAGATCCTCATAAGTCCAAATGTTCTGATTTTCAGGATTTATAAATGAGGTTCTTACACATTTAGATATAAATGTCTTAATCATATCAGATTCATTTTCTGTTCTCACTAGACTCAGTTTTATCTGCACTGCTGTTGTAGGCAAATTAATATTGCAATATTCTTGCCTTTTGTTAGGACGTTTTTTGGGAAAGCTTTGACACAGCTCTTTTCAGAAATTGTTCTAGAGCTGCAGGGATTATAAACCCATGGTAGTAAAAAAGATAAGGATTAAGAAGATTCACATTTGCAGTTACGTGCCACAGTTAATATTTAATTGTATTATTTGTACTAGGCTGGTGCAAGTTGGAGAAGAATTTTGTGGCAGCAGGTCAGAGGTCTTGCAAGATTCCATTAGAAAACAAAGTGTTAATTATTTCAAGAATTATCACAGGTAAGATTTACAGTGTTTGTTTTTAGTTGTTGAGATTTAATTATTAATATAATGGAAACAAATGATTAAAGATATGTGCGTGCATCCCACACTATGAGGTGTCTAGCAATAACCAAAAAGCAAAGTGAATGCATATAAATTGATAGAAAATTTACTCTAAAAAAGGAAGCCACTTTTTCCATAGTGAAGAGAGATGAAATCTGACTTCTATTAGGATAAGCTCTTTATTTGTCTAGATCAGTATTGCCAACTCTGGCTAGCAGCAGCTCTCTGGAATCTCTGGCCAAGGTTTTTCCCATCATTATCAATGGCAGAAACCAAATCTCAGACTTTCAGTAACAACTTTTAATCATCTGGCTGCTAATTTAGGAATAAATCCCTACATAATTTCAAGAATGTACAGAACATAGTCTAACCCTTGACTCCATTTGTACATTAGGCTAAGTCAAAAATAAAGGAACCACAATACAGCTTAGCATTATGCGTGAATGAAGCCAGTGTCCTCACATGGAAATGAACCATACTTGATACCAAAAAGCCTTTTTCCAGCAAGGAAGAGTTTTAAACTACAGAATAATTAATCCAATGTTTTACTTTAAACTTTGTGTGTGTGTGTGCCTTGTCAGTCTTGACAATGACTGCCTGGACGAGTCCCTGCAGTTTTCTTGGCAAGATTTTTGGAAGTGGTTTGCCACTGCCTTCTTCCTAGATCTGAGAGAGCGACTGGCTCAAGGTCACCCAGCTGGCTTCATGCCTAAAACAAAGCTAGAACTCATGGTTTCCTTGTTTCTAACCTGGTGCTTTTAACCAGTACACCAAACTGACTCTCACTTTAAACTTATAAATCCATTTACGTTACTATTTCTGGTTGTTAGGCTGCTGACTGATGTGAGTCTCTTACAGATATTTGTTGTTGCTCAGTTGTTGCTCAGCAAACAGTTTTCATAGTTTCTAAAAGGAAATGGTAAAAGAAAAATATGTTATATGCTGGGCATTTTGAAAACTGTTTCAACTCTTGTTTTTTAACTAGGTGGGTTACTAAGGAGAAGTAACTCAGTACACTTGTCACTTGAGTTGCTAACAGTGATATTTACTTTAATTACATTTTTGAAATTGTGCATCATCTATCTTCTAGTTAGAGGAAAATTGACTGCCGTGTTACTTTTTTGGAGTAAAGATTGTTGTTTTTAGAAAATCCTGTGTGTGCTTGTTGGGAGAATTCCATGAGAATGCAAGGAAAGCCTACTGGGACAGATGAAAAGGCTAATCAAGTGTTTCCTCCCGTTTTTGTTTCCTGGTGACTGTTATTCAAAGACTCAGTGCTTCTGGTTGGGGAGTTAGAATATAAGCACTGTGTGATGCCTGTTTCGATTCTTATCAACCATGCATTTGTCTAATCCCCTTTTATAGCTCTGTGAGTTGTGTATGTTCCCATCTTGTGGATGCAAATTCCACAGATTATGTGCTATATGAAGAAGTATTTCTTCATGTTTGTTCTAAATTAGTCATTGTTCAGTTTCATTGAATGACCCCAGTGAAGAGAGGAAAAACTGACCTCCATCCACCTTTTTCATGTTACACATAATTGTATGGACCTTGATGAAGACTCTGCCTCTTCTTTGCTATTTTTCTAAAATAAGAAGCTACACTGTGTGCTTTTGCTGATACTAAATTATTCATTTTAGAACTCGTCTTGAAGAACTGCGAATGTTCTTAGAGAATGAGACGTGGGAGCTTTGTCCTGTTAAATCAAGTTTCAGCATATTGCAACTTCATGTAAGTCCCAACCATTTTTAAACACAGGAAAGATGATGGTTGCTTTGATCAAGGCTGCTAAAAAGCATCGCTGAAATCTTGCATCTTGTGCATCTTCACTCAGTAACTTTTCAGGCACCACTGTAATTTCATGTAGTGGTAGAGACACCAATTCTATTTTTTTTTAAAAAAGTCAAATTTTGTGAGGCCACATAATCTTGTAAGATTTTGCAAGATTTAAGCATTCTCATCAAAGCATGCAAGTTTTTGATGATTTCATAAGATTTTGGCTGTTACTATATTTGGTGCTTTTAAATTTTGTTTTTATTTTGGAGTTCTTTGTATGCCATCTCAGTGTGTCGTGGATGCATTGGCACCACATGTACAATGTTGGTCACCCCTAGTTAGCATTTGTATAAAATAATATCAAAAGTAGTCTGTAAATTATGATAAACATACATACACATGTATACCTATCCAGCTTTTCCCTTTCAGAGTAAGCAAAATTATGCAAAACACAGAAAAGTGATATAAATTGAAGCAAAAGAAGTTAGAGGAATAAAGTAAGAAAAAAATTAAGTATATCTGTATCCAGTTTGCATCAAAAACCTTCACTGTACTTCATATCTTTCTATCCTTGCAAACAATCCTTGCTTCCACTACATCCATACATCAATTCATATATTACTTTTCTCACTAACATCACTAACACCATCCAACCATGACTTTCTCAGAAAGTTTCCCTTTCCACTCAACCCTTTCCTCTTCCTTCATAGATCTGTTTTGTGGTTTGATTTTCATTCATTCCCTTATATTAAGGGAAGCTGGACTGGAAGATGAGCATGGTTTTAAAACTGGAGGAAGAAACATCAGTAACTGCTATGCTGATGACACTATTTTGAAGGCTAAAAATGCAAAGGACTTGCAAGCTCTAATAATAAAAGTCAAGGATCACAATAAAAAAAATGGGACTAAAATTAAATATTAAAAAAAACCAAACTAATGACAATAGTTAACCACAACCAGCCTTAGAATTGACAGTGAAGATATCGAAGCTTCTGCCTTTTAGGATCAGCCATCAACAGTAAAGGAACAAGCAGTCAAGAAATACGCCATAAACTAGCACTTGGTAGAGTATCCATGAAGGCCTTGGAAAGGCCTCTCTACCTACAAAAATCAGAATCTAATAATGCAAGCAACGGTATTCCCGGTGACAGTCTATGGAAGTGAAAGTTGGACTTTGAAGAAGCAAGATAGGAAGAGTATTTTTTTAATAAAAATTTTATTAAGTTTCAAGACAAAGATAAAAGCTACCAAAAAAAAAGCTACAAAAAAGCAAAAAACTAAAAAGATGTGAAAATACAAGAGAATTTTTTTTCAACATTACAGAAAGATGTAAGGATATACAAAAATTTTCCATAATCAATCTCTTACTCTATATTAAACCAAAACCACATTATTTCTATAAATCATTCCACTTTGGCACATTATAAAAATCATTAAGTATAGTTACTCCCTCCCCTTATATTAAAATAAAGGAAAAAAATCATATAAACCTCCTAAAATAAAAAACTATTCCTCCCCAAAAGATAACATTTAATTATTCCCTTCCTACTACTATTCTATACATTTCTGTCTACTATAATAAAAATCAAACTAAAAAGCACATAAATTGTCTGCCATTATACTGGCTCAGCGGGTAAGACGCCAGGCTTGTCGATCACAAGTTCGGAGGTTCGAATCCCTAGCCCTGTGTGCAGAGTGAGCTCCCGCACTAGCTCCAGCTCTTGCCAACCTAGCAATTCGAAAGCATGCAAACGCAAGTAGATTAATAGGTACCACTTCGGTGGGTAGGTAACAGCGTTCCGCGTGTGTCATGCGGCCACATGACCGTGGAAGCGTCTTTGGACAACGCTGGCTCTTCGGCTAACAAACGGAGATGAGCACCGGCCCCTAGAGTCGGACACGACTGCACAAATGTGCGGGGGGAACCTTTACCTTTACCTTTACAACAATTGTAGTAATCTTAATCTTAATAAACCCAAAACCATCCAAATAAACATTTTTACCCTGATAATCTTAATCCAAATCCTTAAAAACAAATAACATCAGCCAAACCCTAAAAGCAATCCAGATAAACATCATTTAACCCTTATCCCACTTCAAAATAAACCAGAGCATTTACATATCCCTCCAATATGCACAGAGCTTTTTTCTTTAAAAAATCAAATAGCCCAACTGCCCCCCTCAAAAATTCCAACTTCTCTTCAGAAAACCTCCCATACATAATGACCCCTTCTTTTTCATAGCATTCCACCAGAAAGTCAATTTCACTTATTGCTTGCAGATCTCTCTCCCTTAAATTTCTCCAACTCCACTATCCAGTCTTCATCCAGCATCTCAATAGAAATCCCGATCTCACTCTTAGAAAAAACATTTCTATCACTGTTAAGTTCCTCAATTTCATCCACTACATCCCCAACTAGATGACACATTTTAGACCTCATATTTTCCACGATGTCCTGAATGTCTTGCATAAAAGCTTGATAGGAGTCAGAAAGAATCTGTTTAAAATCTTGGTGGAGTCAGAAAAAATCTGTTTAAGATCTTCCATGTCTCACGCAGTAGATTATGGCACCCCCTAGGAGCTTAACCAGCGAAAGTTGAAGATATAGAAAAGTTCCAAAATGTGTTTACACAAAGTGAAAGTGAGATAAGCAGACAGTTCCCAAGGGAAAGTAGAAGCAGGAAGCTGAAAGTTCAAATCAGCCAATTCAAAGTGTAGGAAAATGTTAATATCTTCAAATTTAGTACAAAAATAATAACAGGAAGACAATTATTTATTCTCAATCCTCAATATTTGGAAGGAAAACGAAGTCCAAAACTTAAAAAAAAGATTTTTTTAAAGTAATCCCAAAAATAACGATAAGCACCAAGAGAGCCAGCTTCTCCTTGCTGTAGAAAGCCTCTCTTAGGGTACGCATACTTTAAAAATATATATAAATTTGGTGATTTAGAAATGGGTTGGCTGGTCTTAATGTCCCTGTAAGGTTACAGCACAGCTTGGAAAGTGATGACGTCCCCACCCCCCAGCTAGCTCTTACCAGTCGAACGCGAAATGCTGTTTACGATCTTCTGGCTACAAGCAGCCATCTGGAGGATAGATGGGGTGATTCCAGGTGTTTTCCTTTATCCGGAGAACACTCCTGGGCTTCAGGAAAACCTGCCTGAGCCCGAAAAAATTGCCACGTTGTCAGCTCCGCCCGCTAAGCCCGCAGGCACAGCTGTTCAGTCCGCTATGTCCCCACCGGAAGTCCAATATAGGAAGAGTATTGATGCATTTGGACATTGGTGTTGGAGAAGACTCCTGAGAACAGCCAAAAAAACACAAAATTGGATCATTGAACTTCTCACTCAAGGTGCAAATGACTGGAGTCAGAATATCCTACTTCAGACAGTGAAGACCTAGCTCTCTGGAGAAGATTCTAATGCTGGGAAATGTGGAAGGAAACAGAAGAAGAGGATGATCAGCAGCAAGGTGGATGAACTCACTGGTGATGAGTGCACTGTTGGAAGACCTGAAAGACAAGGTTAGGGACAAATCTTCATGGAGAAAATTGTCTATGTGGTCGCTACTTGACACCAACTTGATGGCACGTAATCAGTTGATTTTCATTCATTCTTGGTCACCAAGATGGAGTTGGCAAGAAAGAGTAAACTCTAATCTGCTCCTGCGGCCTAATGTTTTCCAACATTCTTCCAGCATTTATGGCTTCTTTATCATATTTTTTCTTGGACGCTAACATGTATAGCATTTGTTTTAATTCTACTTTTCAACATTCCATTGCCATTCCCATACAGATCTCTAAAATACTCCTTCCAATCCTGTATCTCAAATAATTTCATCACCTTTTACTCCTTTTTTCTGGAGGCTCCTTGTTTAGCTCTTGTTCATCCATTTCCAAAACTTTCTTTTAAATTTCAGTCAAAATTGCCCACATTTTCTCTGCCTCTTACTTTCCACCAGAATAAAATTATATGTGAACTTTGTTTGTAGGGCATCAGCTACTTTCACTTTCAGAATCCCATCTAGTGAATCCTATTCGTCCCCATCCCCTGCCTGTTCTCAGGCAGAGAGGACCCAAAGGAGCAAAGGGAAGGCTACAACCTGTCATCAAGATCTCCAGCCTCAACTACCCTAAGCAGTGCAGGAGTTATCCTGTTTCCAGAAAGGAAGCAAGGCATGAGCTGTGCCTGAGATCCATTCTTCACTGGGTTCAATCTGGGACCTAGCTGGTGACCGCTCTAGCCTCCAGCAGCAGTCGTTCTGAAAAAAGCAAGAGATATACTGACAGACTCCAATGAGTGAAGGAGAACCCATGAGGATCTACTCTGGGGATGAATAAGGGCTACAAATCTTCTCCATTGTCATCTGAGAGCTACAGGCTGCATATTGACACACTCAAGAGCAGTTTTGGCAGCTTTTCCGAGCTTAGTTTTGACAATCGTTCATGATAAATTATTTTTATTACTATATTTTAAAACAGCCATTGAAACCAAGGGCATTTGAATTCTCATAGTTGTACACTTTTTAAGTCTCTGTTCGCATAATTCATCACAACAAATTAATTAATTTAAACTGTGTTTAGAAAGCTTTTCAGTTCCAAAATATAGGATATATCCTATGAAGTAATTGGACAAATCTGTTAAAATTATACAGGCAACAAATTAACCATTAAATGTGGAGTCTTAAAAAATGCAAGAATGAAAGCATTACTGGCTAAAAAGAATGTACTCCCTAATTGTCCAGAATGTACTCCTTAATTATGTTGATCAGTGTTTAGACTTCACAGCAGACTTCACAGCCAAGTATATAAATGATCTTCTGTTCATGGTAATAGGAATTTAAGTTCATGGCACAATCGCGTTCCCCTACTGTGTCTCCGAGCAAGCAGCCTGCGTCAGAAACAGAAAGAGCCATAACTCTTTTTGAGCAGTATCGTAATGGAGGAAATCCCTTTGAAATCCAAGCCAACAATAAGGATGATGAGACGGAAGACGTACTGGCTTCTAACGGGGTAAGTAAAAAAATTCTATAACCCCTTAGTGTTTATAGAATACCAACCAGCTGATTCTTAAAAGAAACGTGACAAAAGAATTAGGAGTCAAAGGGAAAAGGTGATTTGAAGCATGTGAGGACATTCACGTTGCCCATAGTTTAAGTGTTCTTGCCATATCATATTGAGGAAAAAAGTGGTCATTAAGATATTCTTTTAAGATATTCTAGCTCCAGACCATTTAAGACTGTAAAGGTAAGGGTTAAGGTAGGAGATGATGATATATGATTTCCTTTGTGTTGTACCTTCTGTTGGTTTTGACAGTCTTTGTCATTATTTTTGGAATACTTTTTCTGGTATTTCCATAACAGAGTTAGGAGCTGGCTGTTTCTAGGGTTATCTTATGATCTGAAGCATATTCAGTAGGCAATAATGGGACATATAATTGGTCATGCATATGGGCAATTGACCAAATAGCGTCATCCTTACCATCAAGGGCTGATTCATTTGTCAGGCAGAATGTTAGGTTATGCTTAGACATTTGCTGACAAAGTGTTTTCCGATGTGTATAGGCTAGATAGGTGAATCTCTTTATACAAAATGAATGGGCAATAATTGGACATCTACAATTGGTGGCAGTCAGATAGTAGTGGGAGAACATTTCCAACTTCTGAGATGTTAAAAGTTATCATATTGTAACAAAAAAAAACTATCAGAAGAAGACTCAAACATGAAGCTGCCAAATTGGAATTAGTCAGCAACCAATGACCTGGTCTCAACAAATTAAAAGAATGGATGGTTTGCTATGAGAAGTAATTACTCTTGTTTTAGGAATATTTTGATGCTATTGATTTTGTTTTGCCTGTCCATCAGTAGTGACTGATGATCAGGAGTGAGTTGTAGTTTCAGTGATTAGAACTATGCATTTATTAACTGAATGTTTAAATTATGTTCTGTCCTCACTTGATGCCATTTCTTTCATTGCTGGATCTGGGTTTGCTTTCTCTTTTGTTCTGCTGTATGTGCATGAGTACACACACACACACACAAACTTCATACAAGTATATACCCACATTCCTACCTGTCTCACTACCTACTATAGGTAACCATTCATGCATCCGATGAAATAACCTGTGGTTCACTAAAACTTATGCCAGCCTTCTCAATCTAGTGTCCTCCAGATATATTTGGACTATTTTTTTAATAGTAAATTTTATTAGGTTTGAAGAAAAGAATAAAAACTACAAAAGAACAAAAAACTACAAAGAAAAAAACTAAAGAAGTGCAAAAACACAAAAGAATTTTTTTTCAAATTTATAAAAAGATGTGGCTTCCGACTTTTAACAGCAAGGATATACAAAATTTCCATAATCAATCTCTTACTCTATATTAAAACAAAACACCACTTTATTTCTATAAGTCATTCCACTTCAACACATAATAAAAATCACTAAGTACAGTTACTCCTACCCCTTATATTAAAATAAAAAAGTTCATATAAACCTCCTAAACATCTTTCTCCACTCCAAAAGATAAAACATATTTAATTATTCCCTTTCTACCACTATTCTATGCATTTCTGTCTACTATAATAAGAATCAAATTAAAAAGCACATAAGTTGTCTATTATACTTAATAATACAACAATTTTAATAATCCCAATCTTAATAAACCCAAAAAACAAAAACAATTCAAAACAGTAATTCTATATCTTTAAAAGGGAATAACATCAATCAAATCCTTAAAGCAAACCAGATAGACATTCTTAGCATCAATCAAATCCTTAAAGCAAACCAGATGAACATTCTTCAACCCTTATCCCACTTCAAAATAAACCAAAGCAGTTACATATCCCCACAATATGCACAAAGCTTTCCTCTTAAAAGAATCAGACAGCCCCAACTGCCCCACTCAAAGATTCCAGGTTCTTTTCATGGCATTCCACCAGGAGATTGATTTTATTTATGGCTTGCAGATCACTCTCTCCCTTAGATTTCTCCAACTCCATTATCCAATCTTCATCCAGTATCTCAATAAAAATCACAATCTCAGTCTTAAAAGAGGGGCACGGTGGCTCAGCGGGTTAAACCGCTGAGCCGTTAGACTGCCGACCACAAGGTTGGCAGTTCGAAACCGCGTGGCGAGGTGAGCTCTCGCCATTCACCCCGGCTTCTGTCCACCCAACAGTTCGAAAGCTGAATGCGAGTAGATAAATTGGGTACCACTCACGTGAGTCAATTTGCTGGCGTCCGTCGGAGGGTCGTCCTCGAACCAAAGAGATCTGGGGAATCCCGACAATGGCGGCGGAGGACGACGAATCCGGAACAACTTCCTGGACGTCAGCAGCTGACTCGGAGCGAGGCATTCTGGGGCATGTAGTCCGATGCCTGCAGCTGAAGAGTCGGTTCCTTCACCTCCTCCCTATCGCGCGGTAACATTGTAATAATATATGATTGTATAATATATGAATTTACATGAATGTAAGCCGCCTAGAGCCCTCCATTAGGGAGGGGATAGGCGGGGTATAAATAAGATAAATTAAATTAAATTAAATTTTTTAAAAGTTTCTATCGCTCTTAAATTCCTCAATTTCATCCACCACATCCCCAACCTGATGGCACATTTTAGATCTCATATTTTCCATCCTGGATATCTTGCATAAAAGCTTGATAGAAATCAGAAGAAATCTGTTTAAAATCCTGGTGAAAATCAGAAAGAATGTTTGAAATCCTCCATGTCTCACGCAGTAGATTATGGCGCCCCCTAGGAACTTAACCAGCGAAAGTCAAAGATATGGAAGAGTTCTGGAGTGTATTTACATAAAGTGAGAGTGAGGTAACAGACAATTCTCAAGAGAAAGTGAATAGAAAGCTCAAGGTTCAAATCAGCCAATTCAACGTGTAGGAAAATGCTAATATCTTCAAATTTAATACAAAAATGATAACAGGAAGACAATTGTTTAGTCTCAGTCTTTGGAATTTCCTTTGGAAAGAAAACAAAATCCAAAATTTAAAAGATTTTTTAAAAAAAAAATAATTCCAAAAATAACGTTAAGCACCAGAGAACCAGTATGTACCTCTATTGGGGTACATGTACTTAAAAAAAAATAAAAATTGGTGATTTAGAAATGGGGTGGCCAGTCTTGGTGTCCCTTTAACGCTACAGCACGGCTTGGAAAGTGATGAAATCCCCGCCTCCCAGCTGGCTCTTACCAGTCGAATGTGAAGCTGCTGTGCAAGCAGCCGTCCGGATGACACGTGGGATGATTCCAGGTATTCTCCTTGATCCGGAGAACGTTTCTGGGCTTCAGAAAAGCCTCCCTGAGCCCAAAAAAAGTAACCGCGTTGTCAGCTCCGCCCGCTGAACCAGCGGGCACAGCTGTTCAGTCCGCCATTCCCACCAGAAGCCCCAGATATATTTGGACTATAAGTTCCAAAATTTCCAGTCATCATAGATGAGGGAAATTGAAGTCCTAACTCCTCCAGAGGAGCACACAAGGTTGAGGAAGGCTGGTTTATGTCACAGCAAATTGTTCACTGTTAAGATGGCAAAAAACTAGTTTTGTTGAGGTAAAACAACAGAACTACCAGGATGGAATCCTGCCTAGTTTATATATGATGCTTCCAAAGCTGGTGTGAACTTGAAGGACAAATTAGTCATGGTGTAAGCTTAATTCTGTTTTTTGCTCCTACAATTTTTGGATGATGAAATTCAAATTCAAATTTGTGGTTAATCTTTCTTTTGCTTAAATATGAGATCAGAAACAACCAACCACCAGGAGGTGCATTGATTGCGTCTATTTGGTAATGTGTTTTCCTTTAACCAGGCTTCAGATTGCTTATAGTTGAATGGAGCTGCATGCTATTTGACACATGTTTTGCAAGATTTGCCACTGTATTTATTATAGCTTGCAGGGCTGCCTCTCAATTTAAAATAATTTGGATGAGCAATACAAGAAGAAATCTGTGATGGGCAATCTTTTGGCTTCCTCTAGCTTTTGCAATAAACAATGTTCTGTGAAGAATTACAAGAGTGGAAAAATGAGTTATGCATGTTTTCCTTAAACTTCATTGGATGATTATTAGATTTACACACAATATAAATGAGCTTCATTAATCTTACATTTGGGATTAATTTATTTGGAGACACTTAGCTAGTATTTTAAATCATGGTTGTTGACAATTTGCTACCACTTTTCCAGTACATTTTATTTAAATCCAAGTTTCAAATGCAATGGGCCACATCCCATATTGGGTGAGAGAACTTCCCTTGGCTCTTTTTCCTTTTTGCCCATCATTCAGCATTCAAAATAGGTTAAAGGAAAATGCTAATTACAATGTTTGCAAGTCTAATCTGTCCTCTCCTGGAATTCAAGTGATAATAGGCAGTTTCTCATAACTTAATGCTTGATGTTGACTAGATCAAGTTGTGGGAGGTACATGTGTGTGGAGAGAAGATAAGAATGGATTTTAGTCAAACACTTACTTCTTTGTGAAATTTCTAATTTTCTTAATAGCAGGATGTTCTGGCTGAATTACAATGCATTTTCTAAAAAAATGAAAATAATAAATACAATGCAGTGAAATAATAGAAGACAGTAAAGCAAGATGCAATAATATATATTACTTGAGGCAATATTGCTCTATGTACACAGTTATACTCTAAGGGCCATTGAGACATTAATGTGGATTCTGGACTGTCACAAAGAAACTGAAAACTCTTCCAATCTGTTGTTGATAGTATGAATCGGATGAACAAGAAAAGAGCGCCTATCAAGAGTATGATAGTGACAGTGATGTTCCTGAAGAACTGAAAAGGGACTATGTTGATGAACAGACTGGAGATGCCCCAGTAAAAAGGTACTTTGAGCACATATGTTGCATTTCATGCCATTCTTGGAAACCTGTTATCACTTCAACATTATTGAAACTCCAAACGGAAGAACAACTTTTTTTAAACTTTCTTTCAGATAGCCAGATGGCCTCATTAGGGAGAATAAAGCAACCTGCCTCAAGAAGCTGATTTTGAGTGTCCTAAAGGGACACAAATTGCTAGTTCATCTGCTAGTTAATTATTAATTTGTTAATTGTGTACTATCATGGAAGAGCAGGAGCATATTTAGGATATTTTAGCCTCCTTTGAGTTGAGCCCAGCTCCTGCTGAGATTATGCACACATCCATGTAGTTTTCTTGGCAACATAAGCTACTGTCATTTTCTGGGATGTATTTTGAGTTGCAAGCCTGAGATTTTTTATGATCTCCCAACCAAGTTCGAGCCAGGTCTGATTAGCTTTTTGAAATCAGTCAATGTTGGTTAGGCAGACCTGTCTACCTCTGTTTTAAGACTGCTAAAACCAATGGCCATCACAACATCATTGTAAACGGTCTTGGGTACTGAGCTCCTTGACTATAGTGGGGATGGGCATGTGCTGCATTGCCTTAGGCAGCCAGAATTTCTTGGCTTTGCTATTAGGCACATCTTCAGTGCAGAGGAAGCAGTCCTATATAATTGGAAGGAAGCTATATAACTATTTTAGCATTAGTAACATTAAATCCTCCATGTGTAAAGATTTATTTTCTCGTACCCCTCCTTTCTTCCAAAGTGAATCAGACTTTCATTCTAAGGCATCATTGATTTGTACTCAAGGTCATCCTATGACCTTTATCCTGAAAATCAATGAGAAGTTTGTTCTTTCTAGTTCTAATAATACTTATACAGAATAACAAAATGCTACAAATCACCTCTAAAATTAAATCAATCATCTGTTGTGCTTTCTTATCCAAAGAGTAAGATGAGGGAGGATGAGAAAGAAGAGATCCTAAAAGCAGTTTTAGGGAACTGCTGCGTTTTTCCAGCAATTGTTTTGGTTTGAACATGATAAAAATATTTTTGGGGTGGGTGAGGTATTATTACAATTTCCTCATTTTGGGCAAAATTAAGTGATTGAAATTAAATTCCCAAGGTGTCAGAACAAAAGTAATTAAAAATATATTAAAAATATAAACACACCATCACTTAGTTTTTTATTGTAAGAATTGTATTAAATTTGTAACCCAGTACAATTAATTATACAAGAGTCCATGTAATAATATAAGTGATAATACTCAAAACAGAACAAACACATTACATTTCATTTAACTACTGTTAAGAAAGTTACATACCTAAAAGAATCAAAACTAAACTAAAACATTAAACTGAACAATTTAATTTCTACTGTTTAACTAAACTACAGTAGAAACGGATTAAAAAGGAAAGGAAAAATGAAAAGAAAAACAACCAAAGAAAGAAGGAAAAAAAGAAACGAAAGACTAAAACGTGAAAGAAAAAAGAAAAATAATCTTTTTGGTTTTTCACTCTTCTCCAACCCAATATTTATGAGGTGTCTCTGATTTAAGCTTTTGTTACGCCCAGGTTGCATCATGGCACTGGCTGGGGATAATGAGAACTGTTCCTGACTGTCCCTTACAGGTTGCTAGTTTGGCACAGAATACACATATAGGTATAATACTGTTTGGTGACATAAAATAAAAGAATATTTGTTTTCTGACACATCTGTGCAATCTGCTAGATATCTGTGTACTTACAATTAATATCTTTAACCTAGTGTTTCTCGAGACACTCTGAGAAGCAGGAAGAGATCGGATTATTGCCTGAACAAGGTGAATGCTCCCATTTTAACCAACACTACACTTAATGTAATTAGGCTTGTGGGTAAGTGAAACTTTGGACTTTTTATTTTTAAATGTGTACTGTGCGTTTTCTCTTTTATATATATTTTTAAAAAACGAATTTAAACCTTATTAGAAAAAAAGTTTTTATCAGAAGTCTTAACAGGGCCAACACTGCAAAAATATATTTCCAAGGACAGAAAGTCTCAGATAAGTAGATTTATTCTAGTAGACTATGAAGCCATTATGAAAGAATTTCACTGACTCCTGTGTATCACATATGAGCCTAAGCCAATGGTAGCAGGAACATAATATTGAATACTAAAGACAGATGTTATTCTTCTCACCTTTATTTTGCTTTATGTGAAGCTTGAGTGTCTGTTCTTGAGAATTCAAGGATTCTTAAGAATGGATATTGTATATGGTATATTTCACGTCTTAGGCATGAAAGCCAGCTGGGTGACTTTGGGCCAGTCCCTCTCTCTCAGCCCAACTCACCTCACAGGGTTGTTGTTGTGGGGGAAATAGGAGGAGGAAGGAGTATGAGGTATGTTCGCCGCCTTGAGTTATTTATAAAAATAATAGAGGCGGGATATAAAATAAATAAAATTAAAAAATTAAAAAAATAAATATAGTGTTGGAAAATTGCTGGGTAGATGGTTGAAGTAGCTGAATGCTTTCCCCCCCATCACTGTGGTCAACTCATATATTATTATTTGGACTGAAAAAAATGGTTTTATCCCATGCTCAGTTATGGATATCCTCATATATTAAACACAAACCCAAAAGCTCTCCTTTTGAATTCTGACAAAGAATTGATAAATAAAAGATTGAGTTCAGTAGGGGAAAATTCTTGTGGATCAAATGGATCATTTTACAGGTGAAAATAAATCATTGTGAAATACAGAAGGCCCTTATTTCTATACACCATAGCTTTCCAAACTCTGTGTCACGACACAGTACTGTTATGGCGGCGGTGGGCCATCAGCACTTCCGGGTTTTCGTGCAGCACACCAGGACACCGCAACTGCCACCACCGCGCACAAAAACCCAAAAGCGCCGCGGCGGTGGCGGCGTGCGAAAACCCAAAAGCGCCGCAGTGGCGACGGTTCCGGGTTTTCGCCTGCTGCCGCGGCACTTCCAGGTGTTTGCGCGCCGCCGTTGATGTGTCGCCAACTGAAAAGTTTGGAAAGCCCTGCTATACACATACATAGCAAACATACTTTATCTAATGTCTTCCAAAGATAAAAATGAAAGGCGAAGGAGCCATATTTTTTTTGACATTCTTTGTGTAACAGCTGAGTTGGAAGTAAGCTCTCAACAGATAGCATGAGTTTTCTGTCTGGAAGTAATATTCTTATCTGTAGGAAAAGAACCTATAAACTTTTGGCAACTACATTATATGCTACTGCCATGGGAGGCTGATAGAGAATTCTGATTGCAATATTTTAACAGAAGCAGTGATATGTTAAACAGGTATATGTAAACAAGGAAGGTTTAAATAGTTTGGTTACTCTGCTTGCTACTTAATCTTTGTTAAGATGTAAGAGGTGAACCTTGGAGAATTTGTTGCTTCTGGATGTGCGTCAGCATATGTGTTTTTATGATCCCTGATGTAGCAAACTTTGCTTCAGTATTTAGGAGGCTTTTTCATAACAAATCCCAATCAAGTGATCCTACTGACTCATTAGCTTAATCTATAATGTAAACAAATTGATTTTCATCTTATGGACATAAGGGAACATAATTAAATTGTTTTCCACAGAACCTTATTTTCATGCATTTTTGCCTGTAGTGCTGTTTTCCCTGAGCTCTTTCCTGATACGTCATTATGCTTGGAGAAAATCTACATTGGTTAACTTTGCCAAAAGGCAGGAGCTGTAATGCTTCAAAGTCTTCTGGGATGCTTCCGTAATACAGTAGGTTAATAAATTTTGCCAAAAGTTCTTGGCCAAACACTTGATAACTCTCTTTGGACTAACAGTCTGTTGTTGTATCTGCTTGTTTGGAGAACATGCAAAATTATCCTCTATAAATCTGCATAGACATTGGTCATCTTTAGATGAGCTTGGCACAGATGAAATAATGCAGGAATTTGAACCCAGAAAAATAAGAAAAGATTCCTATATCCAGCCTCCAAATTGTTCATGTTTAACTATTTCCATTATAACTTCTATAAAAGGTATCCCTAGTTAGCCTGGCAGTTACGTTGCAAGTTTCAGCCTTGCTTTGAAATACTAGTTTGGGTGTAAGAATCTGGAGAGAATATAGCACAGAGATGGACAACATTTTATGTATGTATGTACATACTGTACGTATGTTTATTATTAGATTTATATCCCACCTTTATTTTGTGCAACTCAAGCTGGCATATATAATGCTCTTTCCCCCTATTTTTTCCACAACATCAATAACCCTGTGAGGTTGGTTGGTCTGAGAGAGAGCAACTGGCCCAAAGTCACCCAGCCAGCTTTTAGGCCTAATGGAGGACCAGCACTTACAATCTCCTGGTTTGTAGTCCAGCATCTTAACCACTATACCATGCTGGCTCTCCAGTTTAGACCTCAGGCCCATTCTGAGCCCTGAGATATTTTTATTTAGTCCAAGAATCTGTACCATAATTTAACAACTATAATAAAAGGCTTTGTGTGTGTGTGTGTTTATTTGTTTGTGTGCCTTCGGGTTAGTCTTGATTGCTGGCAATTGCGTGGACAAGTTCCTGCTGTTTTCGTGGCAGCATTTTGGGAAGTGGTTTTTCATTGCCTCCTTCCTAGCTCTAGCCAGGTTCTAGCCAGGTGCCTTAACTATATACCAGACTGACTCTCAGTAAAAGGCTGGCCAGTTTTATCCTTAAAATGAATGAATGAATTTCTTATCTTATAAATAGAGGTCTTTCACCCTTTTGTTATATTCAGCTTCTGGACTTTGTATGAAACATGATATTAAGAATAAACCTACAGGGCAATCTGCATGTCTCTCAAATGTGACAAGTAGCTTTGTCATATTTGAAAGTGCTTCTTCTTTTGCGTCTATGTATTGGGGCACCTACTTTTGTTGTTGCTCATCTTCCTTTACACGCATCATCTCATTTGAAAAGCTGCTTATGAATGTTGAGGCATCCTCCAGAATATTTATTTATTTTATTTATTTATATTTCAAATTTTGTTACCGCCCATCTCACACGAAGCGACTCTGGGCAGTTTACAATAAAGCTAAAAATAAATACAGATTAAAATACACTAAAAAACTGTATTTCTAAAATACAAATATAAATATAAAATATAAAATCCAAGATGGTGATATTAAAAGTTCTTAAATTTAAATTAGTAAATTCATAAATTCATAAATTCATGGGAGCCTCTTTAGGATGCTAACCACCCACAGGATTGGCTACCCCCCTCCCGCCCCAGGCGAGATGCCAGAGCCAGGTCTTTACCCCTTTCCAGAAGGCCAGGAGAGTTGGGGCCTGCCTCACCTCTGGGGGAAGAGTATTCCATAGGGCGGGGGCCACGGCAGAGAAAGCTCTCCTCCTGGGCCCCACCAGTTGACAATCTCTCATGGATGGGGCCTGTAACATGCCCGATCTGCCTGACCGGGTGGGACGGGTCGATGTAATGGGGATGAGACGGTCCCTTAGGTAACCTGGACCCATACCATGTAGGGCTTTAAAGGTAATAACCAGCACCTTGAATTGGACCTGGAAGCAAACTGGCACCCAATGCAGCTCCCGCAGCAAAGGTGTTACGTGCGCCATCCTTGGGGCACCCAAGACTGCTCGCGCAGCCACATTCTGAGCCACCTGTAGCTTCCAGATACTCTTCAAGGGTAGCCCCATGTAGAGCGCATTGCAATAGTCTATACCGGAGATGACTAGGTCATGAGTGGTGACCGGAGGGCTTCCTGATCCAGGAAGGGGCGTAACTGGCGTACAACTCAAAGTTGAGCAAGGGCCCTCCTGGCCACAACTGCCACCTGCTCTTCGAGCAGGAGTTGTGAGTCCAGGAGGACCCCCAGATTCTGCATCAGGTCTGTCTGGGGCAGTGCAACCCCATCCAGAACCAGAGATGGTAAATTTCCGGATACAGAGGAGTCCCCAACCCACAGCCACTCCATCTTACCAGGGTTCAGCTGAGGCCTGTTGTTCCCCTTCCAGACCCCTACAGCCTCCAGGCACCAAGAGAGGGTGGTCACAGCATCACTTAAATCACCTGGGATGGAGATGTATAATTGAGTATCATCAGCATATTGATGATACCTCATCGAATGGTGATGGATGATCTCAGTGGTTTCATGCAGATGTTAAAAAGGAGTGGGGAGAGTACCAAACCCTGTGGCACCCCGCAAAGGGGATGCGGACCAGATCTCTCGCTCCCTATCAACACCGATTGGGACTGGCCCCGGAGGAAGGAGGTAAACCAGCACAAAACTGTGCCACCCACCCCCAACTCCCTAAGCTGACCCAAAAGGATACCATGGTCGATGGTATCAAAAGCTGCTGAGAGGTCAAGAAGAGCAAGGATGGATGCACTGCCCCCCAGAGATCATCCAAATAAATAATAAAATAGGATATGAAATGGGGAAGTCATGAAAAGAAGTACCCTGATTTATATGAATAGAAATGCATAAGATTTAGATATACTGTATCTCATACTTTTGTATGTCATCTTGGGCCTGAATGCACATCCCCCCATATTGGGAATTCTATACTGCCAGCATGCACTTACTTTATTATGACATTAACATTCAAAAAGCTCTATGGAAAGCTTCTGTTTTAACAGCTTTGCAGCAGGATGCTAAATTTGGTGCTGACCCAATCTTGGGGATGAGAGGCAGAGGGAGAGATGATTCTGCTAAGTGGGACTGCTACCGAAAATCACTGCCTCTGGATCCCCAGTGATTTGCCCTTGCAATAGTGGGGGAAACTCAATATCCTCAACTGGGACCAATGTACTGGATGGGACAGTTCTTCCTGAATAAGGTACTTAAGAGCCAAGCCATCTTGGGCTTTCAAGTTGAAAGCACACTTTGAATTGAATCCAGAAAACTAAAGGAAACCATTGCAGCACCCACAATATAGGTGCAAATGGCTGTTAGAGCTCTCACCTGCCAACAAACTGCAATTGCAGTTTCCAAGTGATCTTCAGAGGTAGCCTCATGGAGAGGGCATTGCAGTATACCTTGGTGGTGATGAGGGCATGAGTCACTGTTGGTAGGTCCTCCTACTTCTGGTAGGGCCACAGCTGGTACCATGAGCCAGAGCTAGGGGAAAGCCCTCCAGCCACAGACTCCATCTATGTATCCAGCAGTAGCTGGGAGTCCAAGGGGACAACTGAGACATGGGAAATGCCACCGCCCCAACCTGAGTTACATTTGGAGCCAACAAAGAGTCAGATGGTCTTTGAACCAAGAGCAATTCTGTTTTATTAGGTTCAGCTTCAGCTTGTTTTATTCCATCCAGGCCTCCACAGCCTCTGGGTCAAGATTTCCATGACATCTCCAGCCCAACCCAGCCCAGAGTAGTGGTATTTAGCTTGGTGTGCTGATGACATCTCATCCCGATCTGGTTGATAACTTCCCTCAACAGGCTTATGTAGATATTAAATATTAGAGGGAAAAGAATCAGCCACAGCAGGACTCTACAAGGGAGTGCCCTTTGAGCTACTCTCCACTAGTACTGTTGGAATCGTCCATTTAGGAAGGATTGGAATCACCAGAGACATATAGTAGGCCGAACTTGTAACTCCCAAAACTTTGGGTGGGGCCCCCAGAACCCCTCAGAATTGTAATCAAATTGTAATTTTCAACCTAACAGAAAGGGGGAAATAATTAAATCCATAGAGAGAAAATACATTAATTGCATTAGTGAACTGAATTTAATATAAATTTAATTCAGTTTAAAATAATATTTAACATTTGGCTTGGCAATGCCCGCTATTTTGTTTTTGCTCTCCCTATGTTTTGGAGTGCAATTCTTAGTATGTCATCAAAGGCTAAATGCAGGATCCAGCCAAGGGAAATGCTGTGTGCCCCTGTTTTAATCAAGTAATTTTTTTTAAAAGGTTCTCAAAGTAGAACATACTGGCTAATATAATGTTTAATAAAATTAATCACATATTATTGAAAATGTTGCTTTGTTAGAGTTCTTCAGTAGTGGCATTCCATATAGCTTTTACTGTTCTGTACTCAGAAATTGCTAATTGGCATGCCCTCAGAGCTTTTAACTGTGAAACCCTCGGAGTTTTGAAATTTTTTTAGTAACAGCGTGAAGCAGATAAAGATGAAAAATGGCAAAACTTTGCTTTCGTATTAACCAACTCCAGCATGAACATGAAAGGGTATTTGTTGATGAAAACCTTGGAAGAGTAAAAAGCAGGGATATCCCAAAGGAATCTTAGACAGTGTGCAAACAGAGGCTTCCAAAATTAGGTGTTTTTGTGTAGAATTTCAGCGCTTCCATCTGAAGTGGGAAACCATTACTGGGCATAGAATAAATTAAATACATTCTCCAGGTCTAAGTCAGTGTCTTTCTATGCTTTGCAAAGTTTGAGTAGTTAAAACAAGATGTGTTGTTATTTTTAAGAAAATCGATATGATTAAACCTATATTAAAGCCATAGAAAACAAAGAATCAGAAAAAAGTTTTGATTTCCCTCTTGCTATTGATAGTTCTTCTTTGGGCAAATAGGAACACTTGGAAACAAAATTAAGCTATAGTTACCAAACATTTTTTTTAAAATCCACAAACGATTACCTCTTTTCTAAAACCAGTGTTCTTGCACAATGCAACTCGGGGGTGAAACACAACAAAGAAAGCATCAAAACAACAGAAATAAAAACACATGTAGGAGGCCAATCGCATACAAACTAACAATTGCTAAAGATGGGCTCACCTTGCATCCTGGCCGAATGCCTAAAGGAATAACCAAGTTTTCAATGCCTTACGGAAGGCCAACAGGGTTGTAGACATACTAACCTTGGGGGATAAGCTATTCCACAGAGTACCACTACAACTGAGAAGGCATGACTCCTTCAGATAACATTGATTAATACAGAGCTTTCCAAACTGTGTGTCGCGACACAAAAGTGTGTCGCCACACCACCCGGAAGTGGCGGCACGCACGTGCACGGCGGCGGCGGCGGCGCGGTATCAGTGTTTCCGCATTTTAGCGGAGGCTGCCACCGCCGTGCACGCACACGCCGCCGCACGCCCCCGCGCCGCCACCGTGCACGGGCGCTCCGCTGCACGCGCCCCCGAGCCGCCCTGTGCGCGCGCGCCCCCCTGCGCCACCGCCGCTGGTGTGTCGCCAGCGGCGGCACTTTGGAAAGCCCTGGATTAATAGAAGGGACCCATCACATGCCCACCTTGTCATATTTGGTGGGAAGGGCAGAAATAATTGGAGATAAGCAGTCCTGCAAATAACCTGGCCCTGTGCCATGAAGGGCTTTGTGAATAATCACCAGCTTCTTGCATGGCACCCAGAAGCGTTGGAGACCCAGTGTTTGTTCATATGACTGAAGGGTTCTACTCTTGGTTTCATTTGAATTAAAAAGACACTGTGTATCTCTTACATTGAGGCCTACAGTGCATTATGATTGTTGTATGTTTCTTTGAGGTGGTATGATTTTCCATAATTGGAAGATTCAGCATAAATAATTTAGAATTTTCTGGCTCCTGATTAACTCTCATTTCCATGATTTATGATGTTCAGATTATGTCATTGTTTTTAGCCAAAATGGCACTTTTTGCATGAAATGCTAGCTGACTGTTGGGATAGAAGACTTGGCATTGAATAAAGAGTATTATGCAAGGTTGGGAATCTTGGAAAGGAAGGTCTCTTCTGTGCAGCATTTTTAGCAGGTCCCATTGGACATATCTAAACCCAATCTAGCATTCCATCCCACATAATTTGGTCAAGAAATGGAACCCAGCATGGTATTAAGATGGTGGGAATAAGCTTGAATATTAGTAGCTAAGGCCATCAGGATAGGAAGAAGATTTAGTTCTTTCTACATGGTGGACTAAAGTTTATTTTTCTATTTTCTGTTGTATAAATAAATGAATATTCTACTATAATTACCCCAAAGAACCCACCCACCCCAATACTTTCATTTTAACTGGGAGGGTTATATTGCATTGCCTGAATAGAGACAGACATTATCAAAATGGAGGAGCTTCATAGGAGGTAGAGTCACCTAGCTAAAAATAATGCAGACAAATGTCTATCATAAAGGCAGGAAAGGGAATAATCCATTCATCATAGCTTCTGTCTCACAGTTAAGAATTCTAGAAAAATATGGATGGCTAACCTATGTTTTGCATGGACCTCCTTATACTTTTTCAGAGTCCTCATTCTCAGTAAAGCAGAAGTAAAAAATAACATACATTTGAAGGACTGCTGACAGTAACCTGAGAATTGTAGTAAATGCAGCAAGAACAAAATCCTAACATTCAGTATTACTAGCACAAGTAGTAATCCAAGGATTGGATTCAAGTTATGTGGTGCAATATTCAAAAACAGATCTATTCTATGACAAAAAGAAGGGGGAACATTAATTTTTCACCCTTCCTACCTACAGTCTGTGTATCTTCAAAAAAAATACTCTGGAAGCTTGGGAAACCTTTGGAAATGCATGCTGAAATGGGGGCTTCAATGGGAAAGCAGAATTGAGTAATACTGTTATCTCACTTACTCTAGCAACTTAACTAGATCTCAGTTCATCCACTCTACATCCATCTGAATATATGATGTTGCCCAGCAGTCATGTAAATTATGGGTGTTTCATTGATGTCTAGTATTCAAGATTTTTGATAATTATTTAGTTTGATGTGTTAGATTTATATGCTGTCTTTCCTTCAGAAATACGTGGTGGTGTACATAGCATTCTTCTGCTGATATATTCCAGCTCTGTAGAAGAGATTGGGCTGAATGATAGTATTTAGCCCAAGTCACCCAGTGAATCTCTGGATCTCCCTGGACTTAATCCAATACCTTAACCACAGTGCCAACTGGCTCTCTTAGATGTACTGGATGTATTTGTCATTCTCAGTTGGGGAAAGCTATAATAAGGTTTAAGATCTGGTTTGAATTCAGTAAACATGCTGCTATATATGGATATTCTTGGGTCAGAAAGTTGAATTGTTTTTGTTTTCTCTTCAAGGTAAATACATGCAAATGATGAACATTTTGAAGCCAATTGCATTTGATGTGATTCACTTTATGTCGCAGCTTTTTGATTACTACATGTATGCAATATATACATTTTTTGGCCGAAATAACACAGTAAGTAACTATCAGTATACAGTTAGTAATTTTGAGTACATGACAAATGGAAAAGAATGGAATCAGTTGTAGTTGGCATAGTACGTTGCAAGGGCTGTGGAAGTGTTTTTCTTACTTTGCTTTTTAAGTTCTTTTTAAGAGTACTTTTTTGCAATGTTTCTCTGCAATCTGTGTAATCTATATGAGTATCAAAGAATAAGGCTTTTGTAGTTTGGGCATTGATGAAGAATGGTATGCTGAAATAATCGATTTTGTTGAGTTAATTACTTTTCAAATCTCATGGGCCTTAAACCTGGTGCCTCTTACAATATATCATAGTGAATCTGCCTATATAAGGATGATGGAGGTACTGACAATGATAAATACATTTTATTGACAATGATAAATACAATTTAATGTATTGCTTCTGAAAGATAATGCTTTATCTTTAATAATAACTGTTCTTATTATTAGGAAGGTTTTTTAAAAAGATTCAGTCTGAATTTGCCTTCTTCTAACTCAAATCTGTTGTTCTATGTCCTGCACCCAGGAATGATAGAGAACAGGTGTGAATCTTCTTCTGCGTGACAATAAGAATTTATATTTTGGTTTAGTGGATTTATTTTCTGCCTTTCTGCGTAAGACAAATGGCACTGAAAGGGGCTAACAGAGGGGAGAAATAATACAGAATTAATCAAGGCACAGCAACAGAGCATACATTAATTAAAAATAGCAATAGAACAATGGAAGAATAGCTAGAAACATAGTACATAATTTATAATCTTTTTAGAATAAACCTTATCACCGTATTGTATTTATTTCTATTCCTTATTTGAGAAATGTTAGCTCACCAGGTTTGTCCTGTCCTATTAGATCTGTTAGAAGCAGCACTTGAGTTTATTTGCTAGGAAACAGACATGCTACCAAACTGCTCTTCCTGTGTTAAAAAATAATGCTTATAATTTGGAGTTGAATAGTTTGAGATAATTGTTCCCGACCATGTTCTGACTGGTAAATGAGCTGGGTATCTCTGGAAAAAGTCCTTTCATTCCTGCATCTGTCCACACACGAACGTTTGTGTATGGGTGTAGAGCATAGCTTTCCAAACTGTGTGTCACGATACAGTACTGTGTTGCCTGCGGGACACAGGTGTGTTGTGCGAAAACCCGGAAGTGTTGATGGCGCGCCGCGCACAAGAGTGCGCGCGGCGGTGGGCCATCAGCGCTTCCGGGTTTTTGTGCGGCACACCAGGATACCGCTGCCGCCGCTGCCACACCACACAAAAACCTGAAAGCGCCGCGGCAGCGGCATGCAAAAACCCGGAAACGCTGCCACCGCAGCGTGTGAAAACCTGGAAGTCCTGCCATGGCGGCAGCGCTTCCGGGTTTTCGCGCGCCGGTACCACCGCGGCGCTTCCAGGTTTTCATGCGCCGCTGTTGGTGTGTCACCAACGTGAAAAGTTTGGAAAGCCCTGGTGTAGAGTAACAGAAGTTTTTTTTAATTCAGATCCTGAGATGCTGCCCATTTTAATCGGTCAACTGCCACAATTTATTGTGGAGTAAGATTTGGGTTTTGTTTGTAGTGATATTTCTTCCAGTGAAATGTTCTCGTTTTTATTCCATACTGCAAATAAACAAATGCAGAACATCTTAATGCTTTTCAGTCTTCAGTTATCTATAAGCCAGCTCTAAATGCCAAACCTGCATTTAATCTAAAATATTTAGCCTACTTGCTTATTTCAAGCAATATATCCAGTTTATGTCTATGGGATGTAACTGGGACCTAGTTGGCCTGTGTATGAGTATGTTAGTTTAAGTGGGTTTTGAATGACACTTTAAACGTAACAAGTGCTATACTTTTACATCCAAACCCAAAGGAGTATCCATTTTAAAACTAAAAAAGTATATTACTGTGTGAATTACAAACTGTAGAAATTCATATATGTTTCTTGGTTCTACTATCACAATGTAATTCTGTTAATTGAGCATTTTCCATTGGAATCTTTATAGTTTTTCCTATTCAATAGCAATATACTTGAATGAGTATATTTCATTTATATAAAAGAATTAAGCCACTTAATATCAGCAGAAAACAAAGCCTTGCTTTGGATTGCATGTAAAGCCTGGCATTGAAAGTTTGTTTCAGCTTCAAAATTTAAGTAGTATAACAGCATTCACTCTTTTCTAAATGAAATCTGCATTATAAAGTTGGTGATCAGAGTGTGTGACAAGAGATGTTACTGAATAATAATTCTTCATTCTGATTTTCATTCATTTGGTTTTTCACATGGTTTTTCTATGTCCCAAAGTAACCATACTGAAGCAATATAAACAAGTCTGATAACTATCTTCCAAATCTGTCTATGAAGGTTCTCAGTCATCCAGGTGGAACAGTCTGTGGCTTGAATCATGTCAACTGGATTTCTATTTTCTTAGTGGAAACGTTTCACTCCTTATCCAAGGAGCTTCTTCAGTCTGAGTAAAGTTAGTAAGGGAATCCTTAAATATGTTTCTAGGCTGGCTGTGTGACCTTGCACCTGGGGCTAGGTCATGGTTATTTTTGAGATGTTGTTTCTAAGTCCCTTTATCATCTAAAGGAGGATCGTTAAGATTACCCTGCTGCTGTTGAGCTTGTGAAATGGTCTTAATCTTCCTAGGCACAGAAGACAAAGCAGGAAGGAAGATAGGGGAAAGGTTATGCCTGAGGCCCCCACCTCTATTCAAGGAAGGATTTTCCAAGTTGGCATGAATGGATTCCTTGACCCCTCTCTCAAACCACCTATCTTCTCTGTCTAAAATGTGAACATTAATGTCCTCAAATGAATGTCCTTTTTCCTTTAGATGAAGATAAACTGCTGACTCTGGTCCTGTGGTGTTACTTCTCCTGTGTTGGGCCATCCTCCTGTACAAAGGTTGTTTGGTTTCTCCAATGTAGAGTTCAGAGCACTCCTCACTGCACTGGATTGCATACACTACATTGCTTTCCTTGTGTTTTGGAGTTTGATCTTTGGGGTGTACAAGCCTCTGTCTCAGTGTGTTGGTGGGTTTGAAATATACAGGTATGTGGTGTTTGCCAAATATCCGTTTTATCTTTTCAGACACGCCAGCCATGTAAGGAATGACCAGGTTCTTCCGTTTACTCTGAGTCTCAGCCCTATCTGTTGCTGTTTTAGGTCTGGTAGACTACAGATGAAACTATGGTCTCCTTTGATGTGTCCTCCCTTTTCACCAGCATCCCCACCACTCATGCTCTATCCGCTGTCAGGAAGAGACTAGAAGAGGACAGCACCCTGGAAAGGAGAAGCCATCTCAACCCAAACCAGATCTGCCATCTTCTGGACCTGTGTCTTAACACCACTTATTTCACATACAGAGGTGACTTTTACAGACAAAAACACGGCTGTGCCATGGGTTCTCCTGTGTCACCCATTGTGGCCAATTTATACATGGAAGAAGTGGAGAAGAAAGCACTCAACACATTCCAGGGAACGGTGCCCACCCACTGGTTTAGGTATGTGGATGACACCTGGGTCAAAATCAAGGCCCAGGAAGTACAGGCCTTCACGGACCATATAAACACTATAGATGCCAACATTAGCTTCACCAGAGAAGACACCAAGGACAACAGACTGGCATTCCTAGACTGTGAAGTCCTCATTGGGACCGGTGGCAAGCTAGAAATAGGGATCTACAGGAAACCCACACACACAGATCAATACCTGATGTTTGACTCCCACCATCCACTGCAGCACAAACTAGGAGTCATCAGGACATTGTCACACAGAGCAGAAACCATCCCCACCTCCATGGATTCCAAAAAGAATGAAAAGCAGCATCTGAGAACAGCTCTGCAGGCCTGTGGATATCCAAATTGGGCCTTCACCAAATCTAAGTCTACCAGACCTAAAACAGCAACAGATAGGGCTGAGACTCAGAGTAAACGGAAGAACCTGGTCATTCCTTACATGGCTGGCGTGTCTGAAAAGATCAAACGGATATTTGGCAAACACCACATACCTGTATATTTCAAACCCACCAACACACTGAGACAGAGGCTTGTACACCCCAAAGATCAAACTCCAAAACACAAGGAAAGCAATGTAGTGTATGCAATCCAGTGCAGTGAGGAGTGCTCTGAACTCTACATTGGAGAAACCAAACAACCTTTGTACAGGAGGATGGCCCAACACAGGAGAAGTAACACCACAGGACCAGAGTCAGCAGTTTATCTTCATCTAAAGGAAAAAGGACATTCATTTGAGGACATTAATGTTCACATTTTAGACAGAGAAGATAGGTGGTTTGAGAGAGGGGTCAAGGAATCCATTCATGCCAACTTGGAAAATCCTTCCTTGAATAGAGGTGGGGGCCTCAGGCATAACCTTTCCCCTATCTTCCTTCCTGCTTTGTCTTCTGTGCCTAGGAAGATTAAGACCATTTCACAAGCTCAACAGCAGCAGGGTAATCTTAACGATCCTCCTTTAGATGATAAAGGGACTTAGAAACAACATCTCAAAAATAACCATGACCTAGCCCCAGGTGCAAGGTCACACAGCCAGCCTAGAAACATATTTAAGGATTCCCTTACTAACTTTACTCAGACTGAAGAAGCTCCTTGGATAAGGAGTGAAACGTTTCCACTAAGAAAATAGAAATCCAGTTGACATGATTCAAGCCACAGACTATCTTCCAAATCAGTAGATAAATCTTGTGTCAGTATTAATTGCATGTAGTTATTTTACAGTGCGGAGCTTAATTCATCTTTTTTATTTGTGGATTGGGGTGAATTAATTAATTTCACATTCTAGCAATTTCATTGGGGGGGTTGGTTATGAAGTCATGTAGACCCCATCTATGGCAGTAGGTATGAACAAAATTGGATTTATTTATCTTTCACCCAAACTTTGTTACTTAAAATTCCCTCTTATTTCTAGTTTGAATCAACAGGACTCGGACTCAGCAGCAGTAGGCTTCGTACCACCCTGAACAGAATCCAGGAAAGCTTGATTGATCTGGTAAGTCACAGGTCTTTGCTAGGATTTTTGCAAGAAGAGAAAAATGGGAAGACTATTGTATCTTCAAAGTTATCTTGACAAAATATGGGGACTTAAAATGTATTTTATATCAACCAGAAAAAACAGTTTTAAGAATTTTTAGACACCCTCTGAAAATGTATGTTACCTTCTCCTTCATTCTACTTACATAAGTAGAATTAATTTCATCCTTCCTCTGTATTTTATGTTCATGAACAAAATAAACCTGTGATGTATGTAGATGCTGTGCTGTAGTGTACATCCTTAGGTGGGAAAACCCCTGATGTAGATTAGCTCCTTGTACAAATTTGAACTGAATGTAGCATACAATAATTCTTTTGCACGAAATATTGTGCCTGATGGGTTTAAACCATTTTCTACCAACTTTGTTTATAACATGGCTTTGAAACAATTTGGGAATCCCTTAAGATTACTAAAAAAAAATTGCAGAAGGAAGAAGTCAGATTTTTGTGACATATTGGTCACAGAATGCCTGTTGATATGAAAGAGAATAGCAATGGCAGTAGAAAAGTTCTGTTATTGAATTCTCTCGAAATTGCACCATCAATGTATACTTTTGTGGATTGATTTAGTTACTCAATAAGGTCTAGTGAGTTTCTTTGATGGAAAGCCCTTCGGTTACATTGTAGTGGCTTGTGTAACAATTGCCATAACAGGTGAACTTTAATTACATTTTGGTGATGGAACATTTTCCCCTTATTCTGTGAATTTGCAGTGTCGTCATTATAGCCTTCTCTTACCACAGTCATCCATGATGATGGAAGCAATTTTACTACCATGAACAGTTGGAAAAATAGGTTTCTAAAGTTCTGTTTTGTCCCCAATTCCACAAAATTGGGCTATAATTTCACAGTGATTGACCAATTGGGAAACTGGACACTTTTGCAATTCACAGGCAGTTTGATCTGTCAAGGAAACAACCCAGGTCTTAGTAAAACTAGTTTACACTTTGATATGCAGGAATATATATCTTTTAAAAAAATGATATTATTTAATTTTAACAAAATATGATAATATTACAATATATTATAAACATTTAAAGTAATAACAATATTTTAAAGGTTTTTTCACCAGAATTGTGGAGCTGATAATGTAGATAGTTGATGTATAAGAATTAAATTTCATTGCAAGGTAATATCTAGAGCATAGCTTTCCAAACTGTGTGTCACAACACAGTACTGTGTCGCCTGCGGGGCCCAGGTGTGCCGCGCGAAAACCCGCGGGCCATCAGTGCTTGTGGGTTTTCGCACAGCACACCAGGATGCTGCCGTGGCGCGCGAAAACCCGGAAGTGCTGCCGCCGTCGCGGCACGTGAAAACCCGGAAACGCGGCGGCGGCGCTTCTGGGTTTTCGCGCGCCACCGCCGCGCCTCCAAGTTTTCACACACCGCTGCTGGTGTGTCGCCAACGTGAAAAGTTTGGAAAGCCCTGATCTAGAGATATGGAAATTGTTTGGAGAGATTTATTTAGCATAATTTTCAAGATAGTATACCACAGCAACAACAAGATTATAACAAGAATATTAATTAATTAATTAATTCAATTTTATGGCCACCATCTCAAATTCATGACTCTGGCCAGCTAACATTTTTTAAAAGCAGCATAAAACATAAAAAAACAGGAAATAACAACATGGATATTGTCATAGCCAGGGTAAAAACAAATTAATCAATATCAAATCAACATAACAACTGTAGGACTCAGCCACACCTCCTGACCCCACCCAAGCCTGGTGACAGAACCATGTCTTTAAGGCCTTGCAAAAGGCTGACAGGATCAGGGCCGGTCTAATCTCTGGAGGAATGATATTCCAAAGAGCGGTCACCATGACATTGTTATTGTTATGTTATTGTTGGGCTTGGTTTTTATTTTCTTTTTCTATTGCTTTTTATTTACTTTTTTCTAGTTTTGTTTAAATAAATAAAAGTGTATTTTTTTAAAAAAAAGGTAGAATACAGAAGTAATATAAAATGGAAATAAAACATGACATATAGAACTGGAGTGATGCATTTTAAATATCTGGCAAAATAAAGTTCATTTTTTCTAATTCGAAAAAGATAGTAAAGTTACCCACACTAACCAAGTGCTCCACTATCAAAGCAATAACCCAACCTCACACAAGAGGAGCTGTGTAAGAACACTATTCAGACGAGCACAAACACACTGCAGCAACCCAGAACACCAGAAAAAGGAAACAGACCACTTATATAGCATCTTCCAGCAAAATGGATATCCACACAACTTTATCAAAAAGTGCCTGACCACTCAACCCACCACAGCAAAACCAACAGAAGCTATGAAAAGGATTACACTGCCATACATTAGAAACATCTCAGAAACTACTAATAGACTGTTACATCCACACGGCATCACTGTAGCACACAAACCCACCAAAACCCTTCAGAACATCGTAAGTAAACCAAAAGACCCAGTAGCCCAAGAAGAAAAAACAGGAATTATCTACAACATACAGTGTAAGGACTGTAACAGCCACTATGTAGCACAGACTGGCAGAAGACTAGCAGAAGACGTGATGAAAACTCCTTAATCTCACAACACATGGACAGACTTAACCATACTTTGAACTGGGAAACTGTGAGCATCTTAAACCAAGCCAAATCCAAAAATGCTAGAGAATTCCTGGAAGCTTGGCACTCAGACAAAGCAGCCATCAACAGACACATAGAGGTAAACAACATTTACCTACCATTCATAAGAGACAATAGAAAAGCCAGAAGACCAGAACACCTCTTGGCCAGCAATCAACAACAAGATAGGCAAAGATTAACAGCAAGATTAGCAGCAGAGGAGCAATCAAACAACACAATAGACCCTAATCAAGGAATTATTAACTCAGTCAATCAACCAAGCAGCAAACAACAACCCAATCAAGGAACTACCAAGGAGAGTACAACACCCCCACCAACACAGGCAGGGCAAGACAGGGTATATAAACAGAGAGCAAGTCCCACTCCCTTTTCGCACTGAAGATGTTGCCTAGCCTGGCAATGAAACGTCTGCATGAAAACAACAAGGCTCAGAGAGCACCATGGACTCCACAGTAAGGTTAGTGACAGGCAACCGTTTCTGGAGAAGGAATTTCACAAATGAATCTGTGAGAAAACAATCCCACAATCTGAGCTCAGATGGTGTGGGACCTGAACTTCTAGAGTTGACCTTTGCCTAAGTTGACCAATTTTGGACCAATGGATGGACCAATGGATGGATTTTGTTGGGGCTGTGACAAAAATAGTTACCTCAATAGAACATGCAGTGAGATGAGAGGGATTGTTCTCCTCTCTCTTCTCAAGAGTCCTAAAATGTCCCAAAGTAGATTGCTTTGAGCAAGCACTTGAAAACTACAGTGCATGGTCACCATATACTGTAGGTATCCATGATGGTATTCCCCCCTCTTTTTAGTGGAATTAAAGTATTATGAATCCTTTTAAAGGAAAAACCATAAATGCAACAAATCAATAAAATCAGGGACATCCTATTTTGGACTAGTAATAACAGTTCCCTCACTAGTCCTGATTCACTGCTATTTATTGAGATGACTGAAATAAGACCTCACAAATTCAGGTCATGTTCTAGATGGAAAGAGTATAGAACTGTTGACAGTACCTATTTGGCCCTGCATTTAATTTTCTTTTTCTGACGAAGGAGATTGTTGCCATTTTGAGCAGGGCTTTATTAAAAGATACACTGTATGTGCTAATGATCTTTCATAATTCCAAGAATTTCTCAAATAATATATACAGAAAGTTTAGAAATTGCTGGGCTGGGATGTCCTTATATTACACTGCATTAAGCAGGAGTACAAATTTCGGGTGGGCCCCCTAATGTTCAGTCATGTTGCTCAAAGAAAGCTCTGGGGCTGCTGAAAAGGGGACTGCAGACATACAGTATATAGTCCTGTGGTTTCAGTTTGCCCTCCCTGAATTCATCGGGGCAGGGGCATCTGCAGGAGGGATGTCAAAAAAGTCAAGATGGTGGCCGCAGTTGTGCAGTCAAAGCCACACCTTGGTAGTGCAGCTGCAGTTCTGAGACTGCAGCCACCATATAGGGTTTTTCGACACCTCCCTCCTCCCCCCATAGTCAACTCTGCATTAGGAGCTGGGTTTAATACAGTTCTCCCTTTCCACATGAGTGTGGTTTTGGAATCATGTACATATAGACACCCGTTGAAGATACATCAGGACTAGAAATCCAGAGGGAAATTCTAGAGAAGATAAACATGTTAGACTTTTGACAGCACTTGCTAACAGATCTTTGCTATAAAATCCGTATGTTTCAGATTGCAGTATAAAACATGACGAGAGTCCATGTCTTTGTTCTTCATTAAACTAGGATGAGGAGTAGAGGAGCTGCAGCACAGGGATAGACCATATTCTTTGCAAACAGATGGGTTTAGATTTAAGTCCTGTATGTATGTCTATATGTTATCCTTTTTTTTTAAAAAAAAGAGTAGACTAATGGAATGACCACTTTCTCCCTGAGACCCTGGAATCTTTCCTTCAGGTTTGCTGGACAAATACTTTCACTGAAAATGAAGCAGAGTTCTTTCTTAATATATATTTGTTTTCCTTAAAGGAAAGCTTTCCTAAAAGAAAGATTAAGGTTTTAAACTGCTAAATGTTTCATCCAGAAGCCGCTTAAGTTTGTATTCTTTATATCCTCTTCTTTTTTTAAACCATCTAGATGGTAATCTCAGTAAGATATTTGTTTTCCAGAGTGTATTTGTGCTAAATACATATATTGTCATTCTGCTCATGCACAGTTTATTTCTGAGCCCATACAAAAATGAAAGCAGTTAATTGGAGTAGCTAAGAGAGAAAAGTAGACTTCCCAAGGGGGAAAAAGATTAGCTCTGGCTTTGATACATGTGATGTAAAATCTTGTTGTTGCCATTTAATTTGTGTATACTAAGATGAACTTACACCATTTATGTTTACAGGAAAAAATTGCTCATACTAGGCAGAAATTTGAATATTTTACAAAAATCTAGAGGAAATGTTTTATACTAACCTTAGTATAACCTTTATAAAATGGTAAAGGTTCCCCCTGCACATTTGTGCAGTCATGTCCGACTCTAGGGGACGGTGCTCATCTCCGTTTGTTAGCCAAAGAGCCAGCGTTGTCCGAAGACAGTTCCACAGTCACATGGCCGGCATGATGCACGTGGAACACTGTTATAGCCTTTATACTGGCCTTATATTGTTTGGAGCTCTTCCAAAGGTGTTGGGTATGGACACAACTCCTAGAAAACGTCCAGAATTCACAGCCAAACATAGTTTTGTCCAGTGTGGCTAGGATTCTGGAAGTTATAGTTCCACACCTCTGAAGGGTGCTAAGTAGAGAAAGTCTGCTTTATATAAACTTGCATTAATGAAAAACTATCTCACAGGTCACCCTGAGTTATCAGCTATAACTCTGCCCAGTTATACTTCCACTGGGAAGGAAAGCCTATGCTATTATAGCCATATGTATATAACTTCCCTTGATAGTCTGCGGAATTCGCAGGTATTGAGTGAAAGTACAGTAAGTGATCTGTGTCCTCCTCCTTTTTCTGGGTGGGAAATACATATACAGAGAAGTAAAGTGAATGATCATTAGGACTGCTGCACATTTGAGGACATTTTTCTTTAGCAGTTCAGAAACAGATCTGTGGTGATAATTATGTACAGGACCATGTGAGCTTAAAGGCCTTTTGAGTCCTAGTTTACAGGGGAACAGAAGTAGTGTCATGGTTGGCAGGTTGTTTCCTTCATCCTTGCAGAACAAGTTACCCATCCCTATAGATGGATGGGTGAACACAAATCATGGTTGCCCAGGGGACTGATTAAGTTCTCAACTGCTTAGACGGAATCAAGTATTGTTGTGAATATAGCACAATCTGGCTTAGAATGTATAATTTTTTATTATTTGAAAAATATTGTATTATGCGTTTTAGTTGCAATACTTTGCACAATTGCTTAGAAGTAATAATTGAATTCAGTTGTGCTTTCACCTGAGCAACTATGTACAAAGAAGTGCATCTCTTTTATGTAACTATAGGCCAGGGCTTTCCAAAGTTTTTCCTGCGGCGACACACCAACCAGCGTTGGTGTGTCGCCGCGGGAAAACCCGGAAGTGCGGCAGCGCGCAAAAACCCGGAAGCACTGCTGCGCTTTCGGGTTTTGCGCGCTGCAGTTGGTGTGTCGCCGTGGGAAAACCCGGAAGCGCTGATGATGATCAGCGCTTCCGGGTTGTGTGGCGACACACCAGGCTGTGTGTGGCGACACACTTTTGTGTCGCGACACACAGTTTGGAAAGCTCTGCTATAGGCAATCTAAAAGAAAAATCAAAGCACATTACAAAAATGTCTGCCAAATTTATTAAAAGGTTTAATAAGTGGTCAGCTAGGGTTTGCACTAGTTTCACTTTCTAGGCTGTTTGCTGTAGCAGTTTTAATAAGCAGAAATTAGCCCCAACTACTTTTCCGACTTTTAGAGATGATTTGTTCATATGAAAGGTCTAAGACTTCATGCAATCGTCTTTACCCACTCTATTCCTTAATTTCCGAGAAATCTTTCATTGGTAATGACGTCTAGCTATTACCTTTTTGACCAACTGCATTTTGGATGACTTCCTGCTCCGTGTTGACTTTGAATTGTTCTATTAAGTTTAATAAGGATAATTTTGCTTTAAATAAGGCAAGTTCTTAAGTCATTCTGTCAGAAGCAAAAAAGGAATCAGTTGCATCAAACAAAGCAATTTTAGAGCCATTTTCATTTATGATTTAAGAAAGTTTGGCATATTGCTTTAGAATTAATCAAGACAAACATTAAGGTCATATGTGTGCAGGGAAAAGGTTCAGCATTCACTTCTCAACAATAATAAAGATAAAAAGGACATAAATCTACTAGTGAACTTTTTAAAGGAAGCTATAGGAAATTAAACCAGTTCTTGGGTGTTAGCTCTTCAGCTGTTGTTCTAGATCTGAAAAGCTATCTGGTGGTTGGGTGTATTGGATTAGCCTTGATTGTGTCTTGTGTGTGGAGAGAAGAAGAGATGGTGTTCTCTACAATATTTTGAATTGGGAGTATTGCCAAAGCTCATGTGGATGTGTTTTGTGTTCCCGGCTATTCCCTGGTAACTCTAGTTAGAAGATATCGTATAGCAGATCTATCTAATACAGGGCTTTCCAAAGTTTTCCCGCGGCGACACACCAACCGCCGTTGGTGTGTCGCCGCGGGGAAACCCGGAAGTGCCGCCGTTGCGGCAGCGCGCAAAAACCCGGAAGCGCTGCTGCCGCTTTCGGGTTTTGCGCACCCCCGTTGGTGTGTCGCCGCGGGAAAACCCGGAAGCGCTGATTCCGGGTTGTGTGGCAACACACCAGACTGTGTGTCGCGACACACTTTTGTGTCGCGACACACAGTTTGGAAAGCTCTGATCTAATATCTTGATCAAGGATGGTGGGACTGGGCTAGAATAACTAATGGTCTTACACAGTTTAAGGAAGTATATAATCTTATCTTCCATGAATTTATCTACCTTCAGCTGTTATACAACTGGGCTGTATGAAACATACAATAGGAATGTACTGGGGGAAAAATGTTTCATAATTTTAAAATCCCTTTTATATCACCTATATGCAAAGCAATAAACTGGGTTGTCAATCCCCTGCTGTGAGTTTAAGGCCATGGTTCTCCGGGGAATCTTTATGAATATTATGTAATATTTGCCTCTTTTATAGATTTTATAGCCAGTTTGGTCTAGTGGTTAAGGCAACGGGCTAGAAACCAGGAGACAGAGAGTTCTAGTCCCGCCTGAGGCATGAAAGCCGGCTGGGTGACCTTGGGCCAGTCACTTTCTCTCAGCCCCACTCACCTCACAGGGTGGTTGTTGTGGGGAAAATAGGAGGAGGAAGGAGTATTAGGTATCTTACCTGCCTTGAGTTATTTATAAAAATAAGAAAGGCGGGATATAAATAAATATAAATAAATAAATTTAACATTAAATTCACAGAGAATTTGTTTGTTGGATAGTAGAAAAAGGACACATTTTGGTTTGCAATATATTTAGTAAGTGAAGTTTTAATTAATGTCATCCATCAACATGACCGGTGAGAGATTAGTTTCTGTACCCATGCTTGTATATTTTGATGGCAGTACACTGGAGTGTAGTAAGATATCGAATACATCCTTTGAGAAAGCAGACAGAAATGTTAGTTTATCTAGACTGAATATAATTAGGATTTTGCAAGGTAATGGGTAGCCTTGTTTCCATATTTGCCAGAAAGATTTAGAGAAGGGAAAGATGTATCTTTTGACATCTTCCTGTCAAAACCAAGACAATGGCCTGTTAAATAATTTGAATTATTGTTACAGAGATGGAGGGCCAAATTATATATTAATTTCATTGTGTAACTTGCCCATGAGGACAGATTTTTTTCTCCACAAATAGCAATATTGTTGCTAGGGCAGTCATTACCAGATTAAGGAGTGGGGGTGGGATGGGGTGGGGTAGATAATTGTTTGCCTCTTGTTGTTGCTGAAGAAAAGATAGTATCATATTTCCAGTGTAGGCTTTGTATGTGTCTGCCTATTAAGATGGTCAGAAATTCAAAGGTGATTAGATAGGAAAAAGGAGCTGTTCATCAAATCCATTCACATGTGCAGTAGAAAAGATTGCATGTTTTAATACACCAGTCCATGATCTATCTACCTCCTGAAGAGGAAGAAGAAACACTATTGAGCCAAATCTGTTGAGGTCTGATGCATGAATGTGAATGGCACTTGTAATCCTGGCAGTTGCTCAAAAATCTTTTCCCCCCCCCTAAGCAGTAAAAAGAAAACGCAAGAAAGAACTTTTACTCTTTTGAGTGTGGGGAATGATTGAGACCAGGAAACAATCTGTTCCTTTTTTGCTTTTTAAGGAAAAACACAAACAAAAAAAGCTTTTTTTCCCAGTGTCTACCTGCCTTTTGGTGTCTTACAGCAAGACTTTTTCATTGGTAGATTGATATTATAGAACTGCAAAATGATTCTCTAAAGAAGCAAAATGTCGTCAAGAGTCAAAAGTGTTTGTTGGATGTGATCAGTATCTTAGATCAAAGGATTACTCTATTTTGATTGGGACACAAGAAAATTTTATTAGCTTCTTTCTTCATTTGTATCCTGTCCCTATGCCAACTTGCTAGGATTGCAGCTCATGTTCTTCTGCTCGGATATTTGGATCAAAAGCATGTTGACTCAAAAAATCCTAAATTGTAAGAGCTGTGACTTTTTTCCCCTTGTTCACAGTTGTTTTCCTTATTTTTTCTTCTGCCCCATCAGCAGATTTCTTCTTAATTTTCTTCTTCCAAATTTTGTGGCTTTTCCCTCTTCTGTTGGTCACATGAGGATTCTTGATTGATTATTCTTAATTGATTACACATAGTATGGAATGGTTTTGTGATAGTACAAAACTAGTCAGATTTATGCCTATGCTGATTTCCCTGAAGACAATTGTTGCCAGTTCAGAAATCAATGTCCTCTCTGCAAAAAAGTGAACAGTTTTGCCTCTTTTAATGAGATTGTAAAACAAACAGCAACAAAATAAGCACATAGGGGAGCTTTTCAGTACCGATGGAAGTGCTTGTGAACTATCTTGGTTTTTGTGCAGCCTCTGAGTTACAGCATTTCAAACAACTTGTGTTTTGAATTAAATTTTACAGTGATTTATTTGCTGCAGAGTTATTAACATGTCTGTGGTTTCAAATAGTTCAAGTGTGGCATTAGTGAGGGATTTTTTGTTGTTTATTCGTTCAGTCGCTTCCGACTCTTCGTGACTTCATGGACCAGTCCACGCCAGAGCTTCCTGTCGGCTGTCACCATCCCCAGCTCCCCCATGGTTGAGTCTGTCACCTCCAGAATATCATCCATCCATCTTGCCCTTGGTCGGCCCCTCCTCCTTTTGCCTTCCAAAAGGGGATTACCCAACCAATAATTTTGCATCTCCCAGGGTGCTTCGTTCAAAACAGCCCTTGTTCTGTGCAACATCATTAATGAGATGGGAGAGAGTCTTTCCCAACAGCGCACTGGAAAAGATCCTTAAAATCACAGAATTGTAAAGTTGGAAGGGCCATTTAGGCCATCAAATCCAACCTCTTATTCACTGCAGGCATCCAAACTTAAACATCTCCAACAGATGACTATCTAGCCTCCACTTAAACATGTTCGGTGAAAGGGAGCCCACTATAACTCTATGTTTCCTGTTGCAGGCTAACTTGTAGTTTTGAATATGATCTGTGTTCCTATTTAATTGTCAATGTAGGCTGACTTCTAAGAATCTTCCTATATTGCAAATCATTTAGGTTATCTTTTCAGTTATCTAAAGTATTGCAAATATTTTATGAGAAAGCATTATTTCTTTGTTCCTAAAGCTTTTCTTTCCGCAACCCTGGCTGGTACACCTAATTTGATCATAGTAATTGGTTCGTCCCTAAAAGTGCATGTACTTCACTTTATTGGAGCAATGAGGGAGTGGGTTCCTGAGGATGTTCCTCAGCTGTGATGTATAAATTCTAATCAGGTTCACTTGGCCCTCATTTAAATACCATGGAAGTATGGCTTCAGAGGAATAGGAATTCCTACTCAGCAAAGCCAAATTGTTATTGCTAGAAATAATATTTGTATATACAATGCTCATAAAATGTATCAAAATTATTAGTTAGAAATTAGTTATCATTGTTATCCATAAAAGAACCTTCAGGGCTGAAGATACATAATGTAAGGTTTCTGCTAGAAGAAGTAAGTATGCTAACTTTTCTGCCCTGGAAATGAGGAGCTTTATTATTACAGTAATTATGCTAGCTCAGGACTACTGAAAGGTATGGATGATTGTCGTCAGATTATCTGAATATTGCCTTAATTATATTCATTTGATCATAATTCCAGTCAGTTTAATTTCTTCCCCATTCTCTCCTATCTCTACTTCTTTTGCAGGATGTGTCCTCTGATGCTACTGGAACACTGACTGCTGTTGAAGAAAGAAAGGAGAAAGTCCCAATGCCACATCTAAGTCATCTTGTAGTCTTGACCTCCAGCAACACTCTTTATGGCTTGGCAGAGAGGGTGATAGCCACAGAATCCTTGTGCGTTAAGAACCCACACACAACGTTCCTTTCTGCTTCTTAAAAGCAATTGCAGGAGATATTACAAATTAACTTAGGCATCTATTAATAAGTAAAACTGGGGCAGGACAAAGTGAAGTCTGCAAACATCTTCCTGGCTCACCTCACTTAAGTCCATATACTGTACCTGAAAGGTACCAGAGATTGGGAATGTTAGCATACAGCCACTTGCTCTTCCATTTGATTAATTCCCCCTTTGCAGCCGTCAAAGGCATGTATTAAGTGTTGGAACTGTAGATACAGTGTTGATATGCTCCCATTCTCTGTCAGATGCAAAACAGTCAGACCTCGGTCTTAGTAAATGTTCTATTTTGTTTCTTAGAGTATTTTTAGCTGAACAGTTTGAGTTCCTCCAGTCCCATCTTGATGCTGTAATGCCTTCAGCCAAGAAGCCTTTTCTTCAACAGTTCTATTCACAGGTCAGGATTCTGCCTACATTGATTACTTTTGGTAATTTTGAGTGTGTCATTCATTGCTTTTCTTAAACACCTTCAAAATGCGTAACAATAATTAGTGCCATTTACTTAATGTATTCTGTTTCTTAGTGCTTAATGCTTCAAATAGCATTTGAAAAAAAGTTGTTTAACTTTGTGTTTCAGACAGTTTCAACAGCCAGCGAACTACGCAAACCTATATACTGGATTGTAGCTGCTAAAGCAATTGATTATGAACAGATGCTACTTCTGATGGCAAATGTGAAGTGGGATGTGAAAGAAATCATGTCACAACACAATATTTATGTAGATTCACTCTTAAAAGTAAATATTTTTATATTGCTTCGTATTTAAATGTTCCTAACTAAGAGAGAAATTATTGATATAACAACTTTGTTACATATTGAGAGCAATAAGTTCTTCCTCCAATAATTTGCTTCCTCCAGTTTTTGCTTCAATTCTTATCATGGGGAAAAAAAAGACATATTTGTCTATCCATTATTTAAATAATATGCCAGGATAAGGGAAGACTTTCACCAATGTTCAGTACTTGAGTAGGGATATATCCTGTATTGTTGTAGTTTTCTTTTAATTAGAAATGCCAAGAGGTGGTCTCACATGATAGTATAGAGAAAAACACATACCAAGCCACATATAATTTAATTAATAATCAACGCTGCCAAGATCAGCTCCGATTACTGCTGAAGTCAATCTACTGCAATTTCCTTTTTTGACTTTCCATTTCAGTATGAGTTTCCGTGAGTCTGCCAAAGAATGTCGTTGTTTGCAGGCTTTCTTAAAAGTGTTAGTATTTTAAGAGTGCAATCATGAACATACTGTATATACTCAGGAGTAAGGCTCAGTGATTTCTGTTGGGCTTACTCCTAAATAAATATGCATAGGTCTATAGTGTTTCTATATCTTTCTCCTTGCATTGCTTGGCTAAATGGCATGAACTATGATTTGCCAAATAATCAATGAAGTCTGTCTATCTGGTCACCTGTTCCTCCATTCATAGCTTTTAGTACCAAGTAAGCTTTTATTCCCAGTGAATGCTTCCCCTTTTTAATGGTTAATTTGACACCGTTTGCAGCTGTTCGCCTGAATGTTCTGAGGGTTTGATACTAGGGTGGAGAATAGTGTGTGTATTCAACTCACTTCTGTATTCAGCTGGAGGCCTGAAGTGGAGCTGTAGCTGTGTTAACATGAATATAAGTATAGCTTTCCACATACTCTGGAACATGAATAAAGGAGGGTCCCAGGATATGTACTTGTATTCAGATGAAACACAGGTTCAGCTGCCTTTTAGATCTCTCAGCTGAACAGATTGGAGAGAATAGGGAAGAAGGTTGCATGCGTGCCTGGTTTTCCATCCTGTTTGAAGTTCTCTATACATTTAGCCAAGTCCTTGAGGAGAGTCTCAGACCAAAGCAAAAAAAACAGGTGGTGGGGGTGTCCACAGTATTATTTGGATTCGTATTTCTAATAGAAATATGGTTGGCAAATATAAATACACATTTTGTAAAATTTAATATGGGACAGCAGCCCTCTTGAGATTAGATTGGCTCCTATCCCATTGGTCTCCTGGAAAGCCATTAGATCCTGGCGTTTTCAGAGAGCCCTGTGATAATAAAGACCTTCTGCAATGGGCTTGGATGTTGTGGCTGTTCTTCAGGGCACAATTGTTGTGTTATTGTTTATATTTTAATACTGTATTTTCAGCAAGATGCTTTGAGCCTTGTTGGATTGAGCAGCTATAGACTGTAGTAAATTAATAGGTAAATAAACTATGGGCAAATCTAGGTCAGTAGAAATTTGCATTTAATAGCCTGGACGCAAGTTTGTGCAGTCTCATTAGACTTAATTGATTTCATGAGCTATATGATCAGGATGTTTCCATACATAGATGATCAGCAGTTAGCACATCATAAACCAGGTTTTCTCCAGGACCCTTACTAACCATCTTGTCCAGAAACAGATTCATCCAATGAGAACTGCCATATACACAAAGAGATGATAGGACTTGGAATCAGCCTTTCCAAACTTAAAATCTTGAGATGTGTTGCAACTTCAGCTCTGAGTCTTGCCAACCAGTATGCTTGTATCTTTTCTGCTTAGCTGTATTTTTATTTATTGCTAGATATTGGTGTTTACATTTCACCATCACTTAATAATATGGTTTTTATATGATTTAGGAATTTGAACAGTTTAACAGAAGGATGAATGAAGTGTCAAAGAGAGTTCGTATTCCATTGCCAGTGTCAAACATTCTTTGGGAACACTGCATTCGACTAGCCAATAGAACAATTGTAGAAGGGTAAGTGTATTTGATACTCTTTTTGAAGTGAACACTAAATTCATCGTTGGACTTGTCAAGTAGTCTTCCTTCCTTCCCCCCTACTTACTTACTTACTTACTTACTTACTTACTTACTTACTTATTTTTATCCCTCCTTTATTATTATTATTATTTTTATAAATAACTAATATACCTAAACATACCTAATACTCCTTCCTCCTCCTATTTATCCCACAACAACAATCTTGTGAGGTGAGTTGGGCTGAGAGAGAGTGACTGGCCCAAGGTCACCCAGCCGGCTTTCTAGCCTAAGGCAGGACTAGAAGTCACGGACTCCTGGTTTCTAGCCCGTTGCCTTAACCACCAGACCAAACTGGCTCTCTATTTCTTCCTATCTCCCAGTCTTATGATAATCATAGCCCGCAGCTCCCAAAATATTGCCCACCCTTGATAAAAAATGTGTTGCAGACTTAACTAGTAGAGTGTAGTCTTGAGATAGATGATCTCAGGAGTTTTGTTTAGGTTTTACAATGATGATAATAATATGCTTGCAAACTGACTGTCATACGACTCATAGGGAGTTGAGTTGCTGAATTCAGTTGAGCATATAACTTGGATAAATGTGTAAGGACTTTATTTATTAGCGAGAAACTCTTCTACTTCTCAGAGAAGAACAGCTGTTGCAGCCCCTTGGAGTACTTCTAGTACCATCTTTTAGAACACATATTGATTAAAACTGAAGCTGTTTAGATGCATTCCAAAATCACTTTCTTGCATGTACATTCAGAAGTAACAGATCCCATTCCAAAGCAATTCCAAGTAGTAATCCTGAGTTCTTTGATATCCTTTAGCTGCTTCCCATTATAATTTGACTTCAGAGTTCAGAAAATCAGAGTTAAAACACTGAACCAGACTTCTTATCTCTTGCTTACTTACCTGTCTAGTTATGCGAATGTTAAGAAGTGTAGCAATGAAGGTCGTGCCCTGATGCAATTGGACTTTCAACAGTTTTTAATGAAGCTGGAGAAGCTCACGGATATTAGGCCTATTCCAGATAAGGAATTTGTGGAGACCTACATCAAAGCTTACTATTTGACTGAAAATGACATGGAACGTTGGATCAAGGAACACAGAGTAAGAGATGATCTTTAGGTTTTCTCATTGGATTGGATCTGGTGGGAGGGAAGACTACAGTGATGTAATAGTGAGCCCAAATAATTGATTCTTCTCTAATGTTTAAATAACTTTATGAAAAAGAATCTAATGACTGTTCATTTTAGTTTGCTAGTGCTGGAGCCCTAACCATAAAGATCCTACTCTGCACTAATGTGGTGTTTCCATTTCCTGTTGGGCAGCCTTTTCAGTTTGGTTTTCTGTGTTGAACTTAATGGACATGAAAGCTGAAGAGTGTGTTCTATGGCTGATAAATTATACCTAAACGTTATGTGGTCAACAGAGAAAATGTCCCAGTACTGTAGCTCCAGTAAAAAGATACATCAGGATGAACAATAATGTTTTGCTCCCTGGTAATGTGTTAGAACTGGAGCACTACAGCTGTGAGTTCATGAAAGTTTCTGGGTGGTTAGATGGTGCAGCCAAGATGTTCCAGAAACAAAATAAATTATGTGAGCCAGAAATGTGCTCATTTAGCAAAACATCCAAAGGAAACTTTGTGCAGACACATCAATGTTCATCAATTAATCATCTAAGCAAGTCAGAAATTAAGCTATAAATTTTAGACACTGTCTTTGCAAATTATTTTTTTTAAAAAAAACTGGGTAATAAAGCCAAAAAAACTTTAGGACCGTAGTTTGGTTTTTTTCCTCCACAAATTTTCTTTCAGCCTGTTTCCAAACGAAACATTCTAGTCTATGCCAGAATTTGAATAGTTCTGTTAGAGATGGTCCTTCCTTTTCTTCTTCTGTTCTTGTTTTTCCTTTTGGCTAATTTTGACAGATCATTCCCTCTGTGATTACCTGAATTTGTAAACAATAAAGTTAAACTCTTACCTGCTCTTATCAGTGGATACTTGCAGCTATGCATGATTGCAATTTAACACACTTAAGTGGTAATTCTGGATTGCTGTCAGTCTAGCTAGACATTTAGTTTTCTTGGATATAAATAAATGTATTGTGAGAACAGCTTTCCCTTGCTGCTTTACCCCAAAAGTTCTGCTGCTGTGAAGTAATCAATCACGTGCTCTGGCAATATTTAAATGTCAAGAAAGTGTTTAAATAGGCAGTTGTGTCCTGGCACATCTTTAAGACGTTTTTATAGGATTGAAATAATCAATTCATTATATACATCTCCATCTATTTCTCTCTCTCCATTTCTTTTGATCAGATACAGCATTGCTAATTTGTTCTCTAATCCCTTTGGCAGAACTAAATTGGAAATGTGAGCAGAAGCACTAAAAACAGATTTCTTGAAACTATCTGTTTTCATAGTACTTCTTCGTCTTAAACCAATATGACAGGTTTTTCCCCTGAATAATGGAAAAATAAATTTTAAATGGCTTAAGATGTTAAACTATTCATAGAATTGCATGCTGTCCAACATTTCACTAAAATTCTAAGCAGCTCCTATTAAGCTGCCACCCTTGTGCCAGGATTTTCTTCAGAGGTTCATACCACAAACAATATCCACATCACTAACAATACCTTTAGTTTTTTTAAATTTAAATTTAATTTAATTTAATTTAGGATTTAAGGGGCGTGGTGGCTCAGCGGATAAGATGCCAGGCTTGTCGATCGGAAGATCGCAAGTTCGGAGGTTCGAGACCCTAGCCCCTTGTGATGGAGTGAGCTCCCGCACTCGCCCCAGCTCTTGCCAACCTAGCAATTTGAAAGCATGCAAATGCAAGTAGATGAATAGGTACCACTTCCATGGGATGGTAACAGCATTCCACGTGCATCATGCTGGCCATATGACCATGGAAGCGTCTTCGGACAACGCTGGCTCTTCGGCTAACAAACGGAGATGAGCACCGGCCCCTAGAGTCGGACACAACTGCACAAATGTGCGGGGGGAACCTTTACCTTTAACAATACCTACCTCAACCCTCATCCAGCATTTCTTCCAAAATGGCAGTGAAAAATGTATTTCTTTACTATAACAATTTTTTTCTGAGCCATTGCATTCTGTTTGCTTGAAACTGAACTCTGTTTTGCTTCCTTTGGCCAGGAATATTCCAGCAAGCAACTGACTAATCTGGTGAATGTTTGTCTGGGAACCCACATCAACAAAAAAGCAAAGCAGAAACTATTAGCAGCTATTGATGACCTAGATAGGCCTAAAAGATAATTGGAAAGAATATCCTGTCTCGTGATTTATTTTTTATTTTTGCCTTTGTTATTATTTGACCATGTGAAACGTGAAGAAATATCTCATGGAACTACAGATGAAGTTTGGTTAAAAGGAGAAAGTGGACATCCATTTCTGACTGTGGCTCCAAAGACACTGGAAATCAATGTGTGGTCTTCTCAAGTAGAATTCTTATGTTTATTTCTTCAGGAAGACATTTTTCTACCCCTACTGCCACTTTGGCAGTATGTTTTCTTTCATGATGAGTTAAATTTGTGTTTGTATGTATGTGTGTGTGCATGTTTTCTATGCATATATTTACACACACACACACACACAAAATCAGAATAAGAAAATAAGAAAGGTGAAATAATATATTTAGTTGGTGGTTTTATGTTGGGGTTGTATGGGTTTTTGTTTTTGTTTTTTGGTATTTTTTGTCTTTTTTGCCAAGGGGCTACTAGGTAGTTCTGTCTTCTATGCTGAGAAAATGGGTATGAGTCCAAATAAAAAGGAACATCTTGTATTGAGTCTTCAGATTATGAATTGTGCATGTCCTTTAAAAGTGTGCAATGTTTAATCCCATTAGTTTTTTAAATGTACTTTTAAATGTAAATTCATTTCAAAACGAATCCTATCTTGTCAAAGGAATTGACCAGAAATTATGGCAAAGTAATAAACATTGGATGCTAAGAAATGGTGCTTTGGAATCTGTTCTTGACAGCTTATGCTACAGATCTGTCATAAATGGGCTATATCAAGCTGAGAAGGATTAAGAGTGTGTGGCTCAATCACCAGTTGTATACACAAAATACCTCTGCAATAGATTTTTTCTGTCCAGAATGCAAAATTTTGTTGAGTCTTCATTTTAAAGGTAATGAATTGCGTTGAATTAATTTGACAGCTCCTTTGGCCCTCTTCTGAAATGATTTCAGCTTCAAAACTGAGTAAAAGGGCACTGAAAGTACAATGGACAGAATCAAAATAGGACAATACTCCTGAAAAATTTAATGATTGTGTAGAATCTACACAATCTACACTGTAGATGAAGGAATCTCAGCAGTTATAGACAGATTATCTGCTGAAAACCTCTTGTTTGTACGTCGATGAAGGTTCTCAGTCATCCAGGTGGAACAGTCTGTGGCTTGAATCATGTCAACTGGATTTCTATTTTCTCAGTAGAAATGTTTCACTCCTTATCCAAGGAGCTTCTTCAGTCTGAAGAAGCTCCTTGGATAAGGAGTGAAACGTTTCTACTGAGAAAATAGAAATCCAGTTGACATGATTCAAGCCACAGACTCTTGTTTGTACACTCTTAAAGGTGGAGGAGCCTTATCCTGTTTTCCTTATAGTTCCTCTAACCTACAACCTAACTACAATTCCTGTAACTGCCACCCACTGGAAAAAACAAGATACTGAAGGGGGGACTGGGGAGTTTCTGGATGGAAAATATTGGTTGTAAGTATTGAGTTGCCCCCAAATTCAAAATTTGTTTTATTCTAATATTTTGCTAGCGCGTTCAATTTTACTTCCTCTGACTCCATTCCTACTTCACTATAGCTTAGAACAGTGTTTTTCAAATTTGGCAACTTTAAGATACGTGGACTTCAACTCCCAGAATTCCCCAGCAAAACACTGGCTTAGAAGAACTTCTACAAAAAAAATTGTTAGCTTTCAAATGTTAAATGCTCTGTGTTAGATCTTAGCCTAATTATTGAATTTGACTTAAAGCGAAAACAGCTAATTGGTGATAATGGGACTCTGTGCTTGGCTCTGATAGCTAAGGAAGATACCTAAATGTTATTTAGTGTGAATGAGATCAATTAAATACTAGTTCTCAGCTAGCAGGAGGCTTTAACTACACACTACAACAAGGAGAAGCTGCTGAGAAATGAGAAATTGAGTCTGTATTTGGAGACTTTCAAATAAAGCAGACTGTTTCTTAAAAACTTTTTTTTAGTAACGTTGTGATAAGGAAAACATAGGTCTTGCATCTTAGACAGATGGTAGTTTGATTTGCCATAAAAGCTAAGCAGCAGAAAATAGGTCAATTTGAATACAATTTGTGTTCTTGGATCCATAAAAGCATTTTAGCAGATCATTGTGCAAACTTAGTTATATATGTTCAAAATCACTTGGTTTGCAGTAATGTGAAATAAATCCTGTCCTATGTGAGGTGTTGCCTTAAAACATATGTCGACAATTTCAAGCAGATGTTTATTCAGTAGCCTCCATGCCTCCAGTGGTCACATGGAAAATCTCAAAAATAAGTAAAGCTGACTTGTCAGTAGAAATACTAACTTTTGGCTTTGGTGAACCCCACAATATTGTCCTAGAATTCAAAGGAAAAGTGACTAATGTGGAATAAATTTCTCTTGGCATTGTTGCATACAATTTTTTAAATCAGCTATAACACATTACATCTCACTCTGAACTGATAAAGACACAAAAAAGAACTAAGTATTGCAAAATTTAAATCTGCAAAATTCGTGACTTGCCTTGGACTCATGTCCTATGTTACAGAAAAGTGAAATTAGTGAAAATCCTATTTTATAACATAAAAAAGAGGATTAGGATTGGTAATTCTCAGTTACATTATGCCAATGGAATAGAAAGACTAACAATAAACATAAGCTCTGGTTTTCACTACCATTGGTGGTAACCTGACCCAGGCTACTGCTAATAGGTCGTCTTATTGGTGGTTCTGGTACTACACAGCCATGCTTACTGGGGAAAACATTGCCAATTTTATTTTTAGTTCTGTTTTCAATGTACCATCAGTCCTTGCCACAGAAAAATACTGGCACGGTTTCATGACATTGTCTCTTTCCCATTGGTCATACAGACAGCAGTGTGCATGGACTAGAAGGGAGAGGGAAAACAAGTACAAACGTGCAACAGACAGACATTAGACAAAAAATAATTTTATTCTCTGATCCTAAGCCATATTGAAACCATCAGCAGGAGTGATGTTTGATTATGTGAGGATACCCAGGTGAGCAAGCGGCTGTTGGAACTGATCCCACCAATTGATCAGGGAGATGTCAGGTGAAACATCAATCTCATATCTTTGCAAGTTCTGTTGTATTGCTCATGGGGGTTCCTTCACTCAGATGATGTTATCATGGCCTTTAGCATGGATGAGTTCTGTTGCCTTGATGCATTCTGAACAATAAAGAAAGGAAGAGAGGATGCTCTGTTGGAGGACTTTTCCAGAAGTCTACCTATCTCTGCATTGGAGGGAAATCATGGAGCCACATCTCCAATGCCCAGGGCTTCACAGAGATGACAAAGGAGTGGAGAGCAGGAATAGCAGGTTGCTAGCAGCCTTCCCTTGTCTCACCCATTTGGAACCAGGGTGCAGGTAATTGGGACTACTGTGGAATGATCATCCCACTTAAGCTATGATTCCCAGATACACCTTGGGTTACTTTGGTTCTTGGAAGTCCTGGCTATTTCACTTTTAAATTGTTGCTGTTTATTTACCTTTGGGAGTGTGTGAAATCCTTTCAGTCACTTAGTCACAATAGACTCTGCTAAAGTGTTTGCCTATTTGCTTCCTGACGGGGTCCGTCAGGAAGGGCATCTTGCGGACCCCGTCGGTTAAAGAATTCCAAATGGTGGGGTCGAGGAGAAGAGCCTTTTCTGCTGTTGCCCCTGCCCTGTGGAACATCTTGCCCCCTGAGGTGAGGTTGGCCCCCACTCTTCTGGCCTTCAGGAAGAGCGTCAAGTCCTGGCTCTGCCAACTAGCTTGGGGATCCGAGAGTGGTAGGCAGCCCTGGGGGTGGTTGGTGGCTTAAGAGGCTCGCTCCACCTTTTAGTTTCCCTCTTTTATCTTCTATTTTTTGTACTTTTTCTATGTTTATCATGGTTTTATAATTTTTATTTGTAAGCCGCCCAGAGTCACTTTTATAGTGAGATGGGCAGTGTATAAATTTAATAATAAATAAATAAAAATACAGAGCTCTCTTGAAAAAGAGTGGATGAACAGGTTGTAATGAGCAGTATACTGTATGGAACCCTTCGGAATCAAATTTTAGCATAACCAGACACAAGCAGACAATCACAGAATTGTCCAGTTTTCTAAGTTACAACACACTGTTTTTTAAATGTTACGTAATTATACAATGCAGCAGCTGATTTATGCAAAAACACATTACTTCTTAGGATTTTAATTGGGTACACACCAGCAATGTCTACAGAGTCAAAATCTGCAATATGGCAGGTGTGGTAATGCAATTCAGGCTCTGCCCCTTTTCTTTGTATGCCAGTATTGCACTCACATTCAAAAGGGTTTGTATTGGATCATGATGCCATACCTGCTATCTTGCAGATTGTGACCCCCCTCCAGGGCATACTGCTGGTTTCTACATTACAGTAAACCATGTGTCTAATTTTAGTTTAGCATAATGTGTGCACCAGTCACTGTGTCTGTTAATAGGTGGAATATTTCCACTGGCTGTGCTGGCTGAGATTGCTGCAAATTATAGTTTCCCAGCCCTGGCCTATAGAAACTGGATTTGATTGGCTCCTTAAATGCTATACTAGGATAGTAGCTGAGACACAATTGGTCAGGGTAAAAGAGACGACATTCTTGGGGGTGGCACCTATTTAGTTTTCCTTGATTGGCAAGCATTCCTCTTGCTGGACAGAAGATTTCTATCTGGTTAGCCAGACTTCCCAGAATTGGCTCTCCCCAAAGTGTGGGCTTTGGAGATGAGCCCCTCACTTCTGAGGGAGGGGGGCATCCAGGTCAGAGAAGGTTGTGACCGGCTCTCATTTTAGGACATGTTTTTGTTCTAAGTCTGTTTCTGTTTTTATTTTTTCCCTTCTTTTATATCTTAATTATAGTAAACAATAAGCAATAAGTAAACAATTCTTGGACAGTGGAAATACATCAGAAAGGCTGGGTACAAGATTAGATAGATTAGTAGTTCAATGCATGAGTAATTCACTGGGAAGGCTTCCCCACCCTTTTTTCTCCAGTTGCAGCTAAGCCACAAACTGACTCACTTCATCATCTCTCTTTAATATGGCATCTGTGAACACACAATGGTATGTGAGAATGACCTTGGGAGACAGGAGGAAGAGTTGCAGACTAGGCAATGTCAGATAAGGGGCAGCTTAGCCCTCAGAAGGAATGGAAGTGTGGCAAATGCTCAGAAGGGACACTCCCTAGTTTCTTGGACCTTAAAGGCAAGCGGGGAGAGATGTACTTTCAGACTTAAAAGATTCTGTTAATGTAGCCTTATAGGCTACAAAAATAGGTTTCTGGTCCTGAAGTGGTCATACTATTGATTAAAATCTACTATTAGCAGGTTGTAAAAGAGACCCAAATCAGAACTATTTTAATGAAATTCCTGATAATTCACAATTATATATCAGCTTGCTTGCTACTAACTTCATCATTTTGTCTTTTAATTAAAATTATTCTGCAAAAATTCTGATTAAATGTTTTTATGAAATATATACTAAAAATTAAATCTAAATCTCTTCCTGACTACTGAAGAATGTATATTCAGGTTAAATCAATACCAAGAATGCACATTTAGTAAAAACTATGATAATCGAATTTTGACTAGTGAATAAGCTGTAATTTAAATAATTAAATTAAAAGTAACTAGTAATTTAAATCATGATTTCATGTTTTAAATCACTAGTCAGGTAGATTCCATTTAATCTGAATTAAATCCACCCCAGTTTCCAAAAACATAGCCTATGTTCATGACAATGAGCTTAAATACAAAATAAAACCATACGTATCACTAAAGTTTAAACCAGAGCTTTCCAAACTTTTCATGTTGGTGACAAAATTTTCAGACATGCATCATTTTGCGACACACTCTTACAGCAGGGCACAAGGCAGGCACTAGGACCTGCGTGGAATCACAGCAGGTTTGGAGGCAGCAAGGCACAAGGCAGGCACTAGGACAGAGCTTTCCAAACTGTGTGTCACGACACAAAAGTGTGTCGCCACACACAGCGTGGTGTGTCGCCACACCACCCGGAAGCGGTGGCGCGTGTGTGCATGGCAGCGGCGGCAGCGGCGCGGCATCAGTGCTTCCGCGTTTTAGCGGAGGCTGCCGCCCCCGCTGCCGTGCACGCATGCGCCGCCGCACGCCCCCCCGTGCCGCCACCGTGCACGCGCGCGCCGCCGCACGCCCCCCCGTGCCGCCACCGTGCACGCGCGCGCCGCCGCACGCCCCCTTGCGCCGCCGCCGTGCATGTGCACCCCCCGCGCCACCGCCGTGCGTGCGCACGCTGCCACCGCCGCCACTGGTGTGTCACCAGTGGCGGCACTTTGGAAAGCCCTGCACTAGGACCTGCGTGGAATCCCGGTAGGGCTCGGAGGCAGCAGCAGCCGCAACACACCCAGACACTGCAGCCGACACACTAACATGTCCCGACACACAGTTTGGAAAGCTTTGGTCTAAACCAACCTTCCAAACCTGATGGTCTCTAAATGTTTTGCAGTAGACCTTTGCTCTAAGTTTTAGAGAGCATCCAGTTACGAAGTCTGGTTCATTCATTCAAACAGCCTTAAGATTGCCATTTACAGAAAATTCTATAAATCATTAGTGGGGAAATGGCCCAAGCCATGTCTATGGGATCGTATTGGTAGGGCTTGAAGTCAATCTTGCTCTTCTGAAGTTCTTTGCTCCTTCATGCAAACAGGCATTAGAACACATTTAGTACAGATCAAATTTCTGGATCAACTGAATGGTTTGGATAAGCTTGGCTAAATAAAGGATTATATTTTAGATTTGCATGTTGCTGTTTTCGGGCTTTTTGCTTCATGTTTTGAAGCAAGGTGTTTGCTTCAGTGTTTCCTTAAAATGGTGCTGTGGGCCATTTTCTCTTCTTTCCCTTTGCTGTTTTTTCTTGCATATAGAAATAGATCATCTCTGTCAGCCTGACCCTGACCTGCTTTATGGTTTCAAGCTCTCAACACCAACTTTATGTTCCAGTAAGCCAGAAATTCCAGCTGCTGCCAGTTCTTGGGGTTCTTTCTTTAAGATAGAAATTAACTGCCAGCAGAAAGCCCTTCCTTTGAATTGTAGGCCTCATTTGCATGTAGAAACTCATGGTTTAGAACCCAAACAATTATTAACAATGCAGCAACCAAGGTATTTTGCAATAAGTATGTGAAAAGATACATATCTTCATTTTCTAGCACACACAAAAATAATACATTTATCAGGTGTTGGCAGTAGTGATGATTTGGGCATTGTGCTAGGCAAGCTTAGATGAGATAATGAGACTATAATTCCATTTCACTCCCAACAATCAGTGTGTGGTTAGCCAATTTCCCCCAACACCTGGAGACACCGTATGGCCCTTTGAGAATGCTAAAAGCTTCCGCTAAAAACAGTTCATTAGAATCTACATGTAGGTTATCCCCTGACTCGGTGGGTTACTGCCTTCGGGCCATAATTATATCCTGTCCCAGTAAACAGGAGAAAATGGGATGAGATAGAAAAATAGAATTACTTTTTAATAATGATGTAGAACAGCCAGATATTTTGGAGTACAGCTTTTGACAACCCTGGTGAACATGAGTATATTAAATTAATTTTTAATCTATTCCAAGCTACCTCTTTTATGAGTCCCCCTCCAAGCTTCCACATAAGGGCCAGTCTTGCTGTTTTGTGCAGCTGCAGGAATGTCCCCCTGCTGACCTATTCCACTTTCCAGTAGAGCCAGCCATGCTTCTTCCAGCTGGTGGATGGAAAAAGCACCAAGAAGGCCGGCCAGCCAGCCAGCCAGCCAGCCAGCCCCCAGCCCCCCTTTCCTTTCTTGCTGTATTTGCTTTTTGTAGAGAGGAAAGAAAATGAAATAAAGCTCATTAGCACTGTCTTGTGGGGGAAATGCAAAGCTGCCCTGTGGAACAATTGGGATGGTAGCAGAGTATAGAAGGAAGAGGCCAACATTCTACTTTTGAGCAACTTTCCTTTTTTTTAATGTTCCTTTAGTTATCAAATTTCATCACCGCCCATCTCCCCGCGAGGAGGGACTCTGGGCGGTTTACAACAAAAAACACAGTTAAAATGCAATACAATTACTGTATGAATACAATAAATATGAATAAAAGTAAACAATAAAAATATAAAATATGATAAAATCCAGATGGCTGAAGGTTCTCTAGCAGTCCGTGAGTATAAAGGGCTATTTTAGGGCCATTCTAGGGGGCTAGCCATCCCCAGGAATGGCTATTCTCCTTCCCGCTCCAGGCATGTTGGCAAAACCAGGTTTTTAGTTTTTTGCGGAAGTCCAGGAGCGAGGGGGGCTGTCTTACCTCCAGGGGAAGAATGTTCCAGAGGGCAGGAGCTACTGCAGAGAAGGCCCGCTTCTGAGACCCCGCCAGATGGAATTCTTTTACAGATGGAGTCCGTAACATGCCCTCTCTGCATGACTGGGTGGGACGGGTCGATGTGATGGGGATGAGATGGTCCCTCAGGTAACCTGGACCCATGCCATGTAGGGCTTTAAAGGTCATAACCAACACCTTGAATTGGACCCGGAAGCAGACTGGGACCCAGTGCAACTTGCGTAGCAAAGGTGTTATATGTGCCATCCTTGGGGCACCTAAGATTGCCTGCACCGCTGCATTCTGGACCAGCTGTATCTTCTGGATATTCTTCAAGGGTAGCCCCATGTAGAGCGCGTTACATTAATCTATATGGGGGATAACCAGGAAAGGGCATAACTGGCACACAACATGAAGTTGAGCAAAGGCCCTCCTGGCCACGACTGCCACCTGCTCTTTGAGCAGGAGTTGTGAGTCCAAGAGGACCCCCAAGTTACGCACCAGGTCTGTCTGGGGCAGTACGACCCCATCCAGAACTAAACATAACAATTTCCCAGATGCCGAGGAGCCATTAATTCACAGCCACTCCGTCTTACCAGGGTTCAGCCGAAGCCTGTTGTTCCCAATCCAGGCCTCCACAGCCCCCAGGCACCTGGAAAGGGTGCTCATGGCATCACTTACTTCACCTGGGATTGAGATATATAATTGGGTATCATCAGCATATTGATGATAACTCATCCCATGATGACGGATGATCTTGCCCAGCGGTTTCATGTAGATGTTAAAAAGGAGCAGAGAGAGTACCGAGCCCTGCGGCACCCTACAAAGAAGAGGCCACGGGCTGGATCTCTCGATCCCTATCAACGCCGATTGGGACTGGCCCTGGAGGAAGGAGGTGAACCAGCACAAAACTACGCTGCCCACCCCCAACTCCCTGAGCCGCTCCAGAAGGATACCATGGTCGACGGTATCGAAAGCCGCTGAGAGGTCAAGAAGAGCAAGGATGGATGCACTGCCCCCATCCCACTCCCGCCAAAGATCATTGATAAGTGCGACCAGTGCCGTTTCCACCCCATGACTGGGCCTGAAACCTGACTGAAAGGGGTCTAGATAATCCGTTTCATCCAGAATTCTCTGGAGCTGCAGTGCCACCACTTTCTCAACCACCTTCCCCAGAAAGGGGAGGTGGGAGACTGGATGAAAATTGTCCAGTACATAAGGGTCCAGTGATGGTTTCTTGAGGAGGGGTACACCAGCGCCTCCTTAAAGGCTGCCGGGAACACCCCCTCTCTCAACGATGTATTTACCATTGTCTGGACCCAGCCACATGTCACCTCCTGAGCTGCCTTCACCAGCCAGGAGGGACATGGATCTAATTGGCAAGTGGTGGCATTTACAGTCCGGAGGATCCTGTCCACTTCCTCGGGCCCAACAGGATCAAACTGTTCCCAGATAACTAGGTAATTACATTCCCTGGGTATCTCCTCAGACCCTGTCTCATGCTTGGAGTCCAACTTGGAAAAGATCCAAGTGATTTTATCCTGCAGATGTCCAGAAACCTCCTCAGCACAGCCCTGAAGATGGATTTCTGAATCCCCTTTCCCCGAAAGGGATTGGGTGATCTTAAACAGGGCCGCCGGGCGGCATTCTGCGGATGCAATAAGAGCGGAGAAATACTGACGTTTCGCCACTCTAACCGCCACAAGGTAGGCCTTAATAGCGGCTCTAGCTTGTGTTCGGTCAGATTCAGTCTTTGTCTTCCTCTAGCGGCGCTCTAGACGTCTCTTAATCCTCTTCAGAACCCTCAGCTGCTCTGTAAACCATGGGGAGTGTCAGGTTAGACAGGACAAGAGAGGCCGCATAGGCGCAATCCTGTCCAAGGCCCCGGCCACCTCCCTATTCCAGGCAGCAGCCAGAGCCTCCGCTGGAACGTGCAGCAGATCCTCGGGTATAACCCCCAGCTCCCTCTGGAACCCTACCGGGTCCACCAGTTGCCTTTAATGTTAATATCCATTTTTGTAACTGAATATACATTTGGGCTCCTTCTAGTAAGAATATGTCATGGGCCACTTTAGAGTGGCATATTTGCATTGTCACATTATTTTTGTCATTTTTGGAAGGGCTACTCCTTTGTTGTTATTGTTTCTCTGTTAACGTCATGAACATTCAGCCTTCCTTAAATAAATTCAGTTGCATGTTTTAATTGTCTCTGTGCTTTCGGAGCTTCCTTTGGACCAGCCCATACATGTTTCCAATTAAGAAGGTTTACTTCCCTGACTGGACCATAAGGAAGGCTGAGCGAAGGAAGATAGATGCTTTTGAACTGTGGTGTTGGAGGAAAATTCTGAGAGTGCCTTGGACTGCAAGAAGATCAAACCAGTCCATACTCCAGGAAATAAAGCCAGACTGCTCACTTGAGGGAATGATATTAAAGGCAAAACTGAAGTACTTTGGCCACATAATGAGAAGACAGGATACCCTGGAGAAGAAGCTGATGCTAGGGAAAGTGGAAGGCAAAAGGAAGAGGGGCCGACCAAGGGCAAGATGGATGGATGGTATTCTGGAGGTGACGGACTCAACCATTGGGGAGCTGGGAATGGTGACGGCCGACAGAAAGCTCTGGCGTGGACTGGTCCATGAAGTCACGAAGAGTCGGAAACGACTGAACGAATAAACAACAACAACTTCCCTGACCAGATTTGTGTTGCAGTGTGTGATTTAAGCAACCAGAATTATGACTTACTGCAGTTTGAAAGTTTTGGGACAATGAGGCATCCCAGAAAATACTTGGCCTTTGGGAATATAACCTTCTGACCACGTTTGTTCATTGTCTGTTGCAGTTTGGGATTAAATGGGAGCCAGAGCACGTGTATCCTAGTCTAGTTAAATAATCGGGGAAGGATTCCCACACCCCAGAGAAATCAAGGAATGTTTTAGATAACAAATGGCATGTTTAACTTTACATAATTTTAGGGACTGTCTACCCAAGGTTGGCTTACAGATAAAGCACCCATAAAAAGCAGGGGCCTTGAAATTATCGATCACCAATTCACAGTGGAAAAATACACCAAATGGGGTCACAGTCCCCACCCCACCCCACATGGAGGGATGTACTACAAGTAGTCCTTGTTTAGCAACAGACTCGTTTAGCAACCATTCGCAGTTACGATGGTGATGAAAAAGTAACTTTATGGCCAATCCTCGCATTTATGACCTTTGCAGGTCTGTAAAGCAAAGAAAACCTGAAGTAAGATCATAAGCACAGTCACTTAGTGATGGCTTCCCTTAATGACAAAGTTGCCGGTCCCAATTGTGGTCACTAAACGAGGACTGCCTGTATATTTCTATTTAAATTATAACTTTCATTTCTAATTTTCCAATCTATACATATACTTGAGTATGTGCCAATGTTCTGTTGCTTTGCTTTGGTGATACATTTTATCTTTTTTGGCATTGCAAAAATGCCAAAGGCTTGCTGAAATATAATGAGCAGAGTTTTGTATAGATCATAACCTTGGGTGTAGCAGTTTGGTTAATCCCCACCCCCAACTCACATTTAGAGCAATTGTCCCAAGGTAACATACTTCAAACTTAAAATTTCTCCCAATCCTAGCACTCTGACTTTTGAATTTTTGCTTAGTTAATAATCTGCTCTGATTCAACGAGTTGCACAGTTCCTTAGATTTAAGTGGATGGCTCAAAATTAAAAAAAAAATCAAATGCCTGATTTGCATGTCCTCATTTCATTGGGACTAATTTTTATATTAGCTGAATCTTAAAGAAGCAAATTATATGCATTATTAGAATCTTCTTCCTGAGTCCTAATGAATCACTGTCAGGGTTTGAATTGACATTTTAATAACAGGATGCTGTGCCAGCATGAAACTAATTGAGTCTGCTTGAAGTTTTCAAGGAGAGGGAACTGAGAATTTTTTACAACAGAGGGTCCAATCCACTACCCAACTCTTGTTTCTTGATTGTGTATCTGTGACTTATTGATACCTTCTAAAAGTCTGTAAACTGCTGTGGAGGTATAGGCGTCAGAGAATTATACTGTAACTTGACAATAGTGAAGCAATAACATGTAAATCTTTCTGTAACAGTAGATTACATGTGGGTGACAATTGAAAATACGAACCCCAATACGCCTGAGGGGATAGGAGACAGATAATAAAAAACAGACTAAGCTTTTCTCAAGGAAGGTCAACTGATGAGCATAATAAAGCACAATTGTTTTAACCATCTTGTTGCTAATATTGAAGGAGTGGAAGGGAAGACCATCTATGAAATGGAGAAATTGTGGAGGCTCCAGAATGATCTAGACTTGTAAAACCATTCCTTATTCCTTATCTGTTATGTTATGCATAGTTTGGAGTCATATTTTAATTAAACAGCGATTGTAACACTTTCTTGTATCCTCCCCTTTGGGGTATATAGAGGTTCCGCTGTATCCGATGTAGAACAGCCAGATTGGGAAACAGCTTTGTCCCCCAGGCTATTGGATTCTTGAATGCCAAATAGGTTATTTTAGGTGAAATATGTTGGATATGTAAAGAATGTATATTTTATAGTAATTATGGATTTTTATTAGTATTTTAATGTTTGACTGAAATTGTGAGTTAAAGAATGTATATTTTTTAAGAATGTATATTTTATAAGAATGGGTATTTTATAGTAATTATGGTTTTTTATTATTATCATTAGTATTTTATTGCTTGAGTGAATTTGTGAGCCAACTGCAATGAAATTTCATTCTATTGTGCACTTGTATAGTGTATAGTGGGATGACAATAAAGTTATTATTCTATTTTCTATTTTCTATTTTCTATTTTCTATTTTCTATTTTCTATTTTCTATTTTCTATTTTCTATTTTCTATTCTATTCTATTCTATTCTATTCTATTCTATTCTATTCTATTCTATTCTATTCTATTCTATTCTATTCTATATAATCTTCAGTTTTTGAAGACCTGTGTTAACCAAGGAGCAAAGCACAAAGCTTGAATTTGATGTTTCATTGCCTCCCTATCAGGATGTCCTATGCTATGTGCCAATGCACCAACATGCACAACATACTTCGTGGGGCTATTAAGTGACCATCCAGCACCCACCACAATCCATCCTGACCTTTTTGACAATTCTTTTTAATCCATAGCTCTCTTTCTTCCATGGTGGGTTCAGTTTGTAAATTCTGCAATTCATCCATGGTCAGTGAGGACAAAGATAAAACATTTGCGGATACCTCTATACCAGAGCTTTCCAAACTTTTCATGTTGGTGACACTCTTACAGCATGGCATCATTTCGTGACACACTCTTACAGCAGGGCACAAGGCAGGCACTAGGACCTGCGTGGAATCACAGCAGGTTTGGAGGCAGCAGGGCACAAGGCAGGCACTAGGACCTGAGTGGAATCCTGGCAGGGCTCGGAGGCAGCAGCAGCTGCAACACACCTAGACACTGCAGCTGACACACTAACGTGTCACGACACACAGTTTGGAAAGCTCTGCTCTATACCCATCAGTGCTGCCTGTTTTGCCACTGCATCCATCCTCTCATTTCCCAGCTAGCCAGATACCTCCTAGAACAAGGTTAGGGCTGTAGCTGAGTGACATAGCATCCGCTTTGTATGCTGAAGGTCCGAGATTATGTCTCCACCATCTAAGATTAGGAAAGTTGCCTGGACTAAAACCATACTGAGCAAGAAAGACTAGTTATCTAACTTGGTAAAAATATCTTATTTTATTCCTAAGTGTGACTAGAAATAAGAGTGTAGCACAGTAATTAGAATGTTAGGGAGCCATACTAGGATCAAGGACTTCTAGATTTAAATCTCTATTCACAAAATGTCTATGAAGGTTCTCAGTCATCCAGGTGGAATTGTCTGTAGCTTGAATCATGTCAACTGGATTTCTATTTTCTCAGTGGAAACGTTGTTTCCACTTTCAGTGGAGCGAAACATTTCCACTGAGAAAATAGGAATCCAGTTGACATGATTCAAGCTACAGACTCTATTCACAAAGAAATCTGATATCGGAAATTCTTTCACCTACTTCACAGTGTTATTATGGGAATAAATTAGGAAGGGGTGGACTTTGAGCTTCATGAGGGAGATGGTAATTAATAAAAAACATTGGTAGAATGTGAGATGCGACAAAATCAAAGGATAGACTTTGTTACAACTTCCCTTTAATATTCTCAGATGGCTTGTTCTAACTTTTTTAGATCTGAAGATGAAGAAATCTGTGGCTCACCAGATGCTTATAAAGGACAACCTACAAACCTACCCTAACCCTGACTATGATCCTTTGCCATTGGCCTGAGGTCGATGGCTGTTGGGGTTCAGCAGCATCTGATGGGTCATAGATTCCCTACTTTACTGTAATCTTTCTTGTAGTCTCTGTACCCCTGTTACTCTTTCTCCTTTCCTCAAACCATCTTAGAGGTTTAATTTGCAAATGTTTACATGGTTAAGTGAGCCGTGGTTTCTGGAATTAACCATTATGGGCAACTTCAATCTATTTTTATATATTTCAGCAAAAAGGTGCAAAGGTGATATTAGCCTTGGTGGATACCATCTTGTCCAGCTATTCTGTATTACACAGGGCCAACCAGATGCAATATGAAAGCTCACATATATTTTCTTTGGTCTTAATAAAAGTTTCTGATGAAAGCATTCAAATGAGATTGTAAACCAGGACAGCTCACAATATTGTTCTTTTTCTGTTGAATTATGTACATTTTTAAGGACCACTTCTTAGGTTGTACACTTTCAGAGTTTTCAGGATGGAGAGATGCTTTCCCTGATTACATTAAATGATTGGGATTTATTTTTGCATATCTACTTAAGGAGATTAATCAATAGTGCTTTTCCAGCAAAACAGACATTGTGAATGATTCCTTCAAAGATGACTCTGATGCTCAGCAGGAATACACACCAGGATTTTAAAAAGCCTGCTGTGTTTATTGATATTTATTAGCTGCATCAATGAAACAGTAGGGAGGGCTATTTTTGAAGGTGACGATTCTCCATATTAGTCACATGGCTAATTAGAGTAAAGCTTAAAAATTGTGGTCTTTATTTTTTGGGTTGTTGTTGTTCAGTCGTTTAGTCGTGTCCGACTCTTCGTGACCTCATGGACCATAGCACACCAGGCCTTCCTGTCCTCCACTGTCTCTCGGAGTTTACTCAAATTCATGTTTATCACATTGGTGATGCTATCTGACCATTATTTTTGGCTGCTGTGTTCAAATTTCACCATCCCTCCCTTCCCAAAGATGGGACCCCTTATATCTCCTGTGTGAATAGAGCATATAATCCCAAGGAATTGCTCATAAGGGAGTGCAGGGAAGGGGTTGTCTGAGGATGCAAAGCGGTTGAGTGGAAATTGCAGTTCTCTTCAATTGGAGATGCTTGCTGAGAACAGATAAATGTTTACTTCCCAGAAAAATTGTTCCTCAAGTGTTCATTCAGCATCTTGATGCTGTATCTTCCCTTCCAATGTTCCATAATGAACAAAACAAGCTTAAACATAGCCACTCCTCTGCTTTTCAATACAAGGCTACCCTGTAATTATTTTTACCCACTCTCGCAGCGACTACATATCACTTTGATTTTCCATACTCTTATTTCTCTGTACCTCGTACCACTCTTTCCTTAAAATGCACAAGCATACATACAGTAATTGCTTGCCTTTCATTTAGAGCACTATTCCATGTTCCTGGAGTGTTGCCTTCTGCAGAAAATAAATGTTTATGCTTTTCAAATGTTTCTTCCAAGAAAGGCTGTGCCATTTAAAAAAGCCACTTCATCACCTCAGATTTTGCCATTAAGTAAAGCAGGTTTTAAAATAACTCAGAGAGGTGGTTGCTACTGTATGGAGTCATTTATAAAATATGGAAATATTTTGTTTTATGAACAGGAGTATAACTCGAGCTTTGCCTGATTATTTTAAGGAAGGATATATGCCTGCAGTTGCCCTCATTGTCATCCACCTGGGTTCTTGCCCCCCCCCCAACTTTATTTTAATCTTGAGATTCTAATTCCTAGGGAGAAAAGGGGGAAGGTGCCCCTGCAGAGAATGTATTAGTCTCTGGGATAATTTTTATTTACAAGAGTGCATCTGGGCAACATGTACACCCTTATGCATTCTCAGAAATAAATCTGCTGTTGCCTAATGCTCTGCTTTGGAAGTTTGGCAAGACCTTGACACATCATTTCTGCCTTACAAGCAATTCGGCCACCTAGGTGATATTTCACTCACCTGTTTTGCTGGCTACCAAGTGCTTCTGTTATTGAATTTTGCTTAGCCAGCTAATTGGAGACCGGTGTCTTTCTGTAGAGAAGCAAACATGAAGGGATAAATATCAAGTGGCCAGAATAAATGGCAGGTGAGAGAATTTCATCACACAAAAATAGCCTTTGGTATCTATTCTTTCCACAGCTCTTTGAACCCTTTGCTTAGAGTAGAGCTGCCCAGAGGCAGTTAATCTGTCTAATTTCCATTGGTTAACAGTCGCCAATTCAGGACCCACAAATGTTCAGAACCAATCGGAGAGCAGCCTATGAGCAAGTGCAAATTATGGTCATAGATTGGCCAGTCTTGGAGGCAAATATTGATTGGTTGATGTAGTCAGCAATCATCCCAACATTTCCCCATTCCACTTTAGAGCTGCTATGAATGTCAGTGCAAGATTCCCTCAAGTTGATCTTGATCTTGATGATACCATGGACAGGCCCATGTAGTTTTCTTGGCAGCAATATGGAAATGGTCTGCCAGTGCCTTCACCTGGGATTTTTTTTTTAATTACCGATTTAGTCACAGCCCAGATATTTCTCGGTGATCTCTCATCCTGGTACTCATCAATCTGACTCTGTTTAGCTTTTGAGAATCAGCCAAAGTCCATGCTGTGGCAGGAATATCAATGTAGAAATACAAAGATACGGAGATCTAAAACAGAAACTGTGTGCATTTATAAAGGTAAAGGTACCCCCCGCACATTTGTGCAGTCGTGTCCGACTCTAGGGGCCGGTGCTCATCTCCGTTTGTTAGCCAAAGAGCCAGCGTTGTCCGAAGACGCTTCCACGGTCATGTGGCCGCATGACACACGCGGAACGCTGTTACCTACCCACCGAAGTAGTACCTATTAATCTACTTGCATTTGCATGCTTTCGAATTGCTAGGTTGGCAAGAGCTGGAGCTGGTGCGGGAGCTCACTCCGCATGCAGGGCTAGGGATTCGAACCTCCGAACTTGCAATCTTCCGATCGACAAGCCTGGCGTCTTACCCACTGAGCCACCACGCCCCTTGTGCATTTATACCCATGTTGTAAAATTTGGCAAAGGGATGAGTAGGCTGTCCAGAAAACTTTACAAACTTTGATTAACTTACCTTGTATAGATATGCAATATAGTCAGGGGTTTGGATGTTTTTATATCCCCCTTGCCTTCAATAAACTTTTCAATGGATCTCTTACAAGTAATTAATCACCTGCTGATGATTTCCAAATGTTTTATTTGAAAGAACTACAGATAGTGCCTCCATCCATTCTAATTTCCCCCTTCTTGTTTTTTTATGTTTTGTCTGCATTTTCTGTAAATAAATCACACAACCATAAAATATGTTTTGTTCCTCTTGAGTTTCATTGTATCATCACAAGAAAGCATGAAAGCACTTTCCAACTGAGTTGAAATGAGATTTCTTTAAAAAAACAAAACAGAACAAAATAGCAGATTATTGGTGTGCATTTAGTCTTTATAATTCTGGCATGAAATAACAGCATCTTGCCTGTACAATGGGCCATGGTCCAGCTTTCAGTGTATCTGGATTCATTCTTATTGTCTTATATATCAATAAAGCCTGACTTTTCTGGATTATAAATATAATAAATATATAAATATTCTTGACTTAATAGTCTCATGCCCCCCCCCCCTTTTACATAGCCATATGTCTTCCTGTAGATCAGGGGTGGGGAACCTTTTTTCCGCCAAGGGCCATTTGGATATTTATAACCCGGGACCAGGGGGCGGGGGGCAGGGTTTCTGGGATTTCTGCAGACTGGGGGCCGGAGTTTGCAGGCGGGAGCCAATCACAAGCACTGGGGGGGGCGGGGTTTGCGGGCAGGAGCCAATCGCGTGGAAGGGGTGGGGTTTGCGGGTGGGAGCCCCACGGGCCTTAGGCGGGAGCCCCGCGGGCCTTATACGGCCCACAGGCCTGACATTGCCCACCCCTGCTGTAGATTATGCAGCAGATTCTTTCAGAAAAAAAGAGGACAATCTATATAGCAAAAACAACAAACAGAGCATGATTGTGTGTCGTGTCTCTATATTGCATGAAGGAAGAATGGAAAGGGGCTGTAGACTCTGGCACACCCATCCAGCACAGATCTTTTGTCACTTGCACTGCTTGCTTTCCCAATCATGTGTCACTCTCCTGATAGCCATTTGCCCTGCCAGACCTCCCTCCCTCCCCCCATGTTGTGGAGCTCTGAATTTCTACTATAGTGGCACTACTGGTGTTGAGTGGTGTGCATCCGTGATATCTTCCTTTTGTTTTTCTTCAGAAAAGGCAGCTTAGTGTGTGCCAACAATGAATGAGACCAAAAAAGTCAGCCTGCTTATCCACAGGAGAGACTGTAAAGACAGAGGCCAGGCAGCTGCAGCAGGGCTAACTAGCCAGCAGCTTTCCATGTCAGGAGTCAGGTGCCAGTCACAAGTCCATAGAGCTTGAAGATGTGTGGATTTCAGCTATGCTGGCTGGGGAATTCTGGGAGTTGAAGTCCACACATCTTCAAGTTGCCAAGGTTGAGAAGCACTGCCATAGAGCATTGGACTACAGTATTTAGATTGGTATGGCTTATACTCCTTGGCAGTGATTGACAGACAAGAGTGCTTTCCAAGTCTTCTCTGAAAATGCCAGGGATTGAACCAAAGATTTTGTCAAGGAAAAGGTGGCCATTATCGCTGACTGTTATGCTTTCCCTAATCATAAAATTTTCCTCAAATGCTACTTTTTTGCAATGGCGTAACACTAGTCTCTGCCACTCCACTTCATAAGCCACAACTGATTCCTGAAAATAAATTTCAGCTACAGTACAGTCATAGTTAAGATTGGGTTGGGAACCCTTTTTCTGAGGAGACTTTTAAAACCAGTTTGGAAACAAGTTCAAGCAAAACATCTTACCAAACCAGCATGTCCAAAAATGCAATGCTCATACGTTTCACAAAGGGTCAACTGCAAAACTGAGTAAATGGTAAAATCATGTAATGCTGTTCTTTTCTCCTAAAAGAAACATAAAGGCCACAGGTGAAATCAAATTAGCAGCCTGTTGAAAAGTATTCCTTTTATCTCATGATCTCTTTTGCAGAGACGGTGTGTTATTTGTGGCTTGAACCAAAGAGTATTTTGAGCAGTATCAATTCCTTTGCCTTTCATTCTGTCTTGATTTTTTCCAGTTTCCCTTCAAAAATGTTCCACAGTAGCACAGAAAGGAGAGGCAGAAAAATAGTTCTGAAAAACACACCCACTGACAAGAATATACTGTATGCAAGCAGACAAACCAATCTGGGCTCCTGGGGAGAAAACCCTTTTGAATGCATCGGCGGCAATCAATTCTTTCCCCAGATCCTCCCTTCAATTTGAATAAGGCTGTCCTGGGATGGTTATCATCTGAGAAAGCTTACAATTTCCCACACCTTAACAAGAACGTTAGTGTCCGAAGTTTCCATCTGTCTAGTGATAAGCCCACTGCTCGAATCCTGCATGTCCATCCAGTTATCTGGCGTTATGGAATTGTGCTTGTACTTTAAAAGGCATCCAGTGCTCTTCTATGAATTGAAGAATATCACATTGCTTTCAGCATGGAAGCTGTTTTCTATGCAAAATGCGGAAGCAGATGCATGCACCCATCTGTTTCCGAAAATCTTTGAGAGTGAATTGTGTGAAATCGAGCACCTGCAATCATTCAAAACTGCTAAATTGGGAAAATTTCAGCCTATCTAGCCTTTAAAGAGATTTACTGTAGCTTTCCAAATGGGTTTTCAAGGAGCACAGATGCTGATTGCCATCCAAATTCATAATCATTTGATTTTCAGTTGCAGAATAAACAGATCTATTCTTCATACTAGATCACAAGGTCAGCAGCACTAAAAGATGAGATTTCTCTTTCCAGAATAGATTTGGTATACATTTTTCAGGGGTAGGATGGACAAATAGCTACTGCAAAAATTGCTTCAGATTCAAAGAAGCAAGATTCAAAGCAACTCTTGTAGTCATTGCATATCCAAGATTCTAAAGTGACATCTCAAGAAGATCACTGGCTGCACTCACACAACACATTGGGGATCACCCTGGGGCAGTGTTTCTCAACCTTGGCAACTTTAAGATGTGTGGACCTCAACTCTCAGAAATCCCCTTCCTCAAGAGTGACACCACCATATAGTCTTCCTAATTTGATGCCTTCTAAATGTGTTGAGACCTCAATTCTCTAAACTAACTGGCTAAGAATTCTGGAATTTGATGTTCAAAGATATCCAGAGAACAAAGAAGACTGTCCTAGCAAAGGGCATTCAGAGGCAGTGGAGTGAATGCACATGCAAAAAATCAATTATCCGTCTGTAGTTCAGAACTTTACTGTTTGGTAGGCTTGGGATGGTTGAAAATGCAGAATTATGTTTAGACAGTTTTAACACCTTTTCTATGGAAATGTTCCATACTTCAACAGAGCTTGACAGAGTGCTGTTAACTATTTTAGAAGATAACAAGCTTGTGAGAAAAGGTTTTCTTTGTGAAATCTTGTTACATCTCACTTCTGTTATGGCATTAGCATGAGAAGGGGGAGCATATTAGCCCAGGAAGAGTAATAATATGGTATGATCTCTCTCTCTCTCTCTCTCTCATCTATGTATCTTTTCATCCATAAAAATTTAGATTTCATAAGCACTCTGAAGATGTGGGAAATTATGTGCTAGGATCTCCTGTATTCCTGGTTTAAGGACAATAAATCCGGGGCGGTTATCCATTTTGATCAAAGCAAAAGTACAGGGGCAGGGCCATCCACAGGGAGGCTCAAAAAAGTCAAGATGACAGCCTTGACCCTGCATTCGCCATTGTCATCTTGACTTTTTTGATGCCTAGGTATAGCGCAGTGGAATAATCTGGAGAACACTGGCTGCTGCCTTTGATGAGGACATGGACCTCCCAGCAGCCAAAGGGATGTAAGATTCATTCTGCATTTATACTCCTCTATTGAGCATTCCCATATCTTATTTGATTGCCTTATCTGTGGATAGTTTCTGTCTAAAATTATTTTCTTTTGCTTTGCTCAATAAATCTTTTGGGGTTTTATTTATTTGTATTTTTATTGCATCTGAATTCACAGACCTCCTCCCCACATTTTACTGTGGTAAAATAGCATCCAGATAGAGAGAAGGATGGAAATTGCTTTTATTTTATTTTATTTTATTTTATTTTATTATTTTATTTTTTTATTATTTTTTATTATTTTATTTTATTTTATTTTATTTTATTATTTTATTTTATTATTTTATTTTATTATTTTTTATCATATTTATATCCCACCCATCTCTCTCTCCCTCACAAGGAGGGACCCTGGGCGGTTTCTCAACCAAAGACAGAAGACAAAGGATCTGCTGGAAATAAATGCTGACTGAAGTCAACAAAGCCAGTATGCCTAGAGAAACTGACTTCTGAAAGCAGTCAAACCCTGTTTGAGACTGAGAAATATAGGCCTGCAATTGGAAAGGTTTTATATTTAGCCACAGTGACAAGGCCAATCAGGATCCTGCATAGGAAGGTGAGTGCAGCAACCAAAGAAGCCTGGTTTGGAGTCAAGAGACTGGACAGGTATCTCAAGGGCATCACATGCCTAGAACTCAGACCACAAGCCAACAGCAACCCAGACTGACAAGCTATATGGATGCAGACTGGGCAAAAGACAGGACAGATCCTAAGTCCACCAGTGTGGACATCTTTTCCTGCATGGACGTGGGGAAATCAGGCAAGCAAAAAGTTGTTGGTTGTTGCCCTGTCATCCACTGAAGCAATCAATCATTTGATAATTTGGAGTTTTCAGGCTCAACTCCTGGTGATCAAAAGGATGTGCTCATCTTTTCTTGGCAAGAATACAGAAGTGGTTTGTCATTGCCTGCTTCCTGTAGCTGTTGCTTTAACGCAGTAGCTGGAATTGAGTGTAATAAGCTAATTCTCTGGGGGAATCTCTCAGCAAGATCCTTTCAGCTTCTATCTAATTCACTTTAAACAAGTCTGCTGCCAACTCTTCAATCAGCAGGAGGGGTCTAAGGGGAAATTTTCCCCCTCCTTCATAGATCCAGTAAGAGACCCTCATAACCTCTAGTTATAAACAGACAAGCACAGTTTTACTTTATACTTGCATTAAGAAACCAGTATAGAGGTATACAGTGAATATTACACAGGTATCCATAGACAAACAGAACTTTATAGAAGAGGAGTTATTGAACTCAGTGGGAAAGAAGCTCTCTGTGGAAGAGAGAATTGTTCAGAGGTAATGGCCCCTTAAAGGTGCAGGACATGTAAAAAGCAAAGTACATATTTACACAAATTCTTCCTCCTCCCTTGCAAAATGCCCACAGTTTTTGCATAGGCTGTCATGCGGCTGCTTTTCTTTCACTCTTTTTCTCACTGCTTAATCCTTCTTGAATTCTATGAGTTAGACTTCTTCCATGCTGGTCTGTCAGAATCTGGCCTACTTCTTTGCTCTTGATTTGGTAAGACACAATAATTCCCCAGCCAAATTCAGTGGGTGTTCCTCACTGATGAAACTTTCTGGACTCTTTATCCAGGCAGTCCAAATATGACAACTGTTTGAATCTTTTGCATCCCTCAAGCTGTCCACTTCACTTATGGGAGCAGGGAGCAGAACACTGAATACAGGACTACAGTGAGAAAAGCCAGGTGCTTTCTCCTCTTTTCTCTTACTTGTGAATAGTCTTTCTCTGTTCCGCTTTAAGCTTTTGTGCTTATTCCCTTTCCCTTCTTAAGCTTCCTAAAGGGTGTGTGTGTGTGCATTTTAACTTCCCAGTTTAGCCTACAGCCCTAGGATTTTCTGATGGTCTATGATCCAAGTAAGGACCAGATCTGACTCCATTTAGCTTTTTGGAGATCATCTAATTTCAGCTGCTATGAGTTCATTTGACATTCTCTCAAACTAAGGATCCTTCTTTTCATGCTTCCTGCTTGACCCCTGCTTCTTTCTGGGAATGGTGCAAGGCTTGGTGTAGATGTAAGTCCTGTCAGTTTCCTTTTAGTAGAATTGAAGAAACACAGAGCCATCACACCACCCGCCAATAATCACTGACTTGATTCAGCATGTATTGGTCAGTTGAATCTTACCTTGAGTCTTAGACGTAGGCATCTACAGGAGACGGAGGATGGAAGTGATGCCATGATCTTACTATGCAAAGGACATGAATTACATAATTTGTGTCATTTACACAAGGACATCATGATGACATCACTGTGGCTTGTACGCAGGGCTGGCTCTAGGCATTTTGGTGCCCAGGGCAAAGTCATATTCTGGCACCTCTTATGGTTTGGCTCATCTTCTGATTTTGTTAGGAATTTCAAAAAGGCACCCTCTCGTTTCTTTTTTTTCCTTTGAGTTTTTGAGCTTTACACTTATGTTTTTCAGCCCTGGACAATTTTTTTTCTTTTCTCGGACATTTTCACCATATTTACACAGTAAGCAATTTTAATTACATCAGCACCCATTGTTGTCATATGGCAACAACTCTGCAAAATTATATTTAATCCTTGAGCGGGTGCACTGGCTTTCGGAGTGCGCCATTACAGTTTTACACTTTTTTACTGTCAGAAGTCTTTTCAACGTTAGTGCCCCCTAAAATTTGTCACCTCTAGGCCGGTGTCTACTCAGCCTTAGCCGAGAGCCAGCCCTGCTTGTACCAAATGTCTATGGGCTTAGTTCCAGCAAAGATTAAGTTCTGGGTTGTCTAAAGCTTTAACAAAATAATCTAGTTCTTTCTTTATGGGGAGGCCAGCAGTTTTATTAGATGGACTGACCCCAGTGATGGAACTATCAACATTATATGCCATTCCAAGAGCATAACTGATATGATCATCTCCCGATTCAGAAAGTCATGCTCTGAAAGCATCACCTTTGGCGGAGCCAATGATAATCCCAGAAGCATTCTTCCATTTTTCTGGAATCAGAGATTTTTCCAGAATAATGACTGAAGAAACTACTGATCTCTTCTCATTAACATCACCCCAGTCTCCATTTGGCCTAGCAGTAGCCACAATTCCTATACAGCTGGGGGGACTGGGGTGGTTCCAGGAGGACCAGTTGCACCCTTGAATCCATCAGTCTCAAAAATAATAGAAACAGAGAGGCCAACACTCACTTGGGAAACTACGTTTGCTAACAATTTCAGAAGCTGTCTTCAGAAATACCCTGCTTACTTGGCTTTCCACCTTCACTTAACTGATGACCTAGTGGCACAACCACTGCAACCTTTCTTACTGTAGACACCACTTTTGCTGTTCCCAGGTGGAACAGGTTTGCCCTGTGGTCTAGAATGTGACAAGTCCACCCTTGGGGTCTTGTTCACCTTTGAAACCTGCATTTCTGGGCTCTCCAATATGACCTGTGGAATCCCTAGGCCTAGTTGCACTTTGAAACATGATAATCCTCTTTGGCCTGAAAAATTAAAACCCCAGAGTCTATGCTTCTCCTCTTTCTAAACTTTACCATTTCAGCTGATGTATTTCAACTCTTATCTGTTCCTGAAATTTCTTTAACTCAATTTGAGCTCTTTGATATTCCTACGGTGCATGACACGAGGCAGCCCCATTTGGCAGAGAAATGTGCTCCATCCAGCTCTCCCATTTCCCTTTCTTGCTCTTGTCATGTTGATTCTAATATTATTTTCTACAATATTGTGAGATGCTAGTTCTCATGAGCATAAGCTCTGGTTCTACTGCTTAACATTATCCTCATTATCCATTGTCCTCAAGAACTAGAAATAAAAATAAAACTTGGACTGTATTGACTTCTGTTTGATTACAGATGGGTATGTGGGAACCCATTCCTCCTTTCTCAACAAAATTAAGAGTGCTGGTTGAGTGCTACAATTTGTCTTAATTATGAGGTGGTTTCTCTCAAGGCAAATTGGGAAACTCTGCTTCCATTCTAATGTTAAAGTAAAATTAGAGAAAAACATGGGACTAGTTCTCAATCAGCAGCACAATCAAAAGTGCAGAGATATGGTTTTAATGCAACAAATCTGAGCACACATAACCAGAAATAATACCCTAATACAACTGTCTAGTCAATATCCTTTCTCTACACAATAACCTCTCACATAGTCCTTTCTCTCACTGCAAGTTCTTAGTTGTTAAAATCTTTCTCTCAACCAGAGCTGAATCTGCGCTACTTTTTCATTCATTCATTCATCAACCACCATCATCCATAACTTCCTTCTCTGCTTTCTGCCAGCACATTTCCCCCATTTCCAGATGACCAAATTCTATTCATAGAAGTACAACACATTGTTCTGTAAAAAGGATTAAGAAAAAGGAAATTATATTGAGATGCATGCACACACAGAAAAGGTATTCTTGCCAAAATATGGAGTGCTTAACAAGGAAAGTTGATTATATAAAGCTGTGGAACTGTAGCATCCAAAGCAATGTCTGGCAAAATCTTAATTAAGATTGTGTTTATAATGCCTAGTGCGTAGCTTCCCCAGCTGTATTGCATTTATTTTAGTTTTGACTGTAAGGATTTAAAGTGGCTCTATCCTTACTGGAGGTAAATGGCTAACCTAAATAGCCTGGAACAATGTACAGCAAAAGGATTTGGAACTGGTACTGTAGCTCAGCTACAATGTGCCACACAAGATAGAGAAAGTCAAGTGGGCTTTTGCTCTCTTTTTGACTGGTACGTGGGAAGATCTCTTAATCTCTACAGAGCTGTTATGGAGGAAATCTTTAATAACACCCGATATATCCCCATCTTGCTTACTGGGAAAACTTGATCCAATAGATGGTATGAGGCACCCACTTATAAGTTTAAACCAGGTTATTAAACGAACAGAAGTAGAGGGAGAAAATTGCATCTGTTGTTCAAAAATTTTCCTTACTTTCCATGACATCTACGATTGCTATGTCAGTGCTGTGATGTTCAGCTGCATATTTCCACAGTCTCACTCCACATTCTTGCAAACAAAATGAATAATTAGATGGGTTGAGTCATCCTACAATTGAGGGGGAGAAAGTTTAAATAGAAGCACCATAGTTCAGTTTTACTCCCCGTACTGTAAGTTTTAGGATGACCCTTCCCATCTAATGACTTCATATGTGTTTGTGTACAGCCCCAGGGAGAGGAAGCAACAGTAAAAGCAGCACTACTGTGGCCCATTTGGTCCCAGTACAGAAGAGTTACGTGTGGCAGACTGTTGCCTGTAAAAGATAATGTGGTAAACAGTGGCAAACAAGCTGTTGGTATTCTTTGTCCCTTCCTACACTGAAACCAGGGAAAGAAGTGATAGCGACATGCTGTTCATGTAAAGAAAATTTCCCACCTCCATCTGCATGCAAATATAAATGGCTGGGGAAAATAATCTTTGAACAATAGATGGGTCGCAGGTGAAACTTTCATCCCCAGGACGGTTTACTTTAGGGTCCAAGACCAGTTTTAGACATGTCTTCCATCTTCCCATCCTTCATCCAGTGTAGAGGGCCCACGGCCTCCAGAAATGCCTTTGGGTAAGTATCTTACCCAAAGTAAGTAAGTAGGTAAGTAAGTAAGACTGAGAACTTAAAAAAAATATTTAAATTAATTAAAAAAAATGTGTAGAAAGTAAGTAAGTAGGTAAGTAAGTAAGACTGAGAACCTTCATAGACACTTTGGGTAAGTACAAATGGTGATTAAGGGGGAAGAGAAAAAGGAAATCTTTCCTTCCATGAACTTCTTTCAGTTACTATATATTAGGATTTATATAGTTATGGCAACAATAATTCCTTTTGGCCACAAGAATTCAGATCCTGAGCAAATGCAATTTTTGTACACCACCAAAGATATTTGAATGACTCAGAAATAGGCTTCTTCAGTGTACATGTATTTTTTTTTCAACTGCAGTTTATTTTATTTTATACATTCTCAGCATGATTGTTGACAACAAAAGAAAATATGCCTATAGCATGAGGTATTTGGAATGTAGTCAACAAGAATCCGCTCATTCTATTTAAAGATTTATATGATAAAGATTGGCTTGGGACAGAGTCTTCAGAAATACCTTTTCTTGAACAAAATAAATTTTCAGAAGTTTTTTTTTATAGTGGGAGCAAGATTCAATGACTAGAATGACTTGATGAATCACAAAGCTGAACATCATCTAGATAAAAATGGCAATAGTAGGAATTTCCATGGATATACAGTACGTTGCGTAAAATTTAAATGTGTATGTTATAGTTTTTTAAAATGTATTATGTACATTTTTCTGTCAATGGCTCATTGTTGTCTTTAAAATGATACAAAACTGTTGCTGTGACACAGCTTAATAAACATAAAAATGGTCATAAATATAGAATTTCTTGTAATTGATGTTTTATTAAAAAAAGAATTTCTCAATTTTATTCATCTATGACTAGCAAAAATATATGTATTTCTGTGATGTTTTATGGTTGTGGACTAGGCCACCAATTTAAAATCCAGCCTTTTCGACCTGAATCTTTTATAGATGCTAAGGAACTGGAACACAAATATCTCTTTCAAACATTTCTGGTTTAAAGGCAAGAATGAGTTTTTTAAAAGATAAATATCACAGGCAGTTCATTGTACAATTTCTATGTATAATTAGCTGATAAATCACAGTTCTTAATTTGCTGCACTACAGGCATGATCCAAACAGCTAAGCATTTTTAAAGACCCCCTGATTTCAGAGGGTGACTTAAAACATAGGCTTAAATGCATTTTAGTAAAATAAGCAAGACTCAGATATTGGCTGAATTGTGCCTTGTTTGGTTTTTTTCTTCTGATAACAACTTTAAAGTCTTTTTTCTTCCTTTTTCTTTTTAGCAGGCGAAAAAGAAAAACAGTAAGGTGTTTACAGCTTTACAAGAGGTTGTTGTTGTTTTACTGCAACATGTATAGCTGTAGTGATCCTTAGAAATAGCTATTTCCACAACCAGTCATGACAATCAATGCAGCATTGTGACCTGCAATGTACAATATTCAGGAACTCTTTAAAGATCTTTCATTCAGGCCAGTTTGCAATACAATACTGTATATACAGTATACGTTCTATTCATGGTGGATGACAAAAGTGAATGAAATTCTAATATCTTGCTATCATGTTTAAAATAGCTTTTATGATCTGATGCCTATCCTTATGGATTTACACTTTTGGACAGGCAAAGAAGGGCTGACCAAATTGTCAGACTGGTATGCTTATATATGAATCATGCAACATGGTTTGCATGTGGTGAACAAGAACAAACAAGCCCAATCAAAACTTTTCAGATGCCAATAGTCAGACATTACAAGTATGATCATAACTATCTGAAAGGCATCAGTTTGCATATAACTTCCCAAACCTATTTCTATCCTTATGGAGTGTCTAATTTCCATGCCCAGGGCCTGTGTAAATTCTTTCCTTCTTTCTTTGGATTTACACAATGTTCCAAATTTCTAGCCTTATATGCAAATGGCAGGACCTTCCAAGCTGAAATAGGAGAACCGAAATGTTTGATGTTGGAAGAAAACAGAAAAAAAAGTGATATGGAAATCTTGTGGAATGAAAATAACCAAGGGCATATAGGTCTATAGAAAAGAATGTCTTTGCCAAGGGCAAAAGAATGTTGAAAGGGAAAAATCAGGAGGGTCAGTTCTTTCAATAATGCTTAGATACTATTTCAGACTACAATAACAGAATTTCAGGTAGAATGTATACCTTTGATTAGGAAAGTTCAAGTGGACATTACAGTGGCTAATGAAAGGGCCAGAGATGCTATGAAAGTCAAGAGGGCTTCCTTCAAAAAATAGAAGTCTTGACCAAATGAGAATGGAAAAGAACATACACTCTACCATGGATAAAAGATGCAAAATGAGTTTGCATGGCATGTGGCAAAGAAGATTAAGAAGACCACTGACAAAAAATTCTTCAAATACATTCAGAATAGTACATCAATAAGGAGGCCATTTGGCTCTTGGATGACATGGAAATTAAAGGTGTGGTAAAGGAGGGTAGGGAAACAGCACAGAAACTGAAGGATTATTTGCTAATGGTCTTTACTTCTGAAAATATAGGCTAGATGCCAAGCTGGCTTTTTCAGGAGGAAAATTAGATGAGCTGAGACAAATAGACGTAATGAGAAGTGAATTGATGAATTTATAGTCCAGATTGATAGAATAAAAAATTATCAGTCCAGAAGTTCTTAAACAATTTAGGAAATTGTTGATATTTTTACAAAAAATAAGTACCTTCTTCATCTGTTATAGATACGCTACAGATCAGCATCTGTTTCCTGACTGGATATTAGCCAAAGTTGCTCCAATTTTTAAAAGGGACTGAGGGGCAATAAAGGAAACTATAAGCCAGTTTAACATTTGTTTGAGGAAAGTGGTTAAAATATTAAAGAGAAAGTAAGCAAACACATGAAAGAACAAACCTCTTTGAAAAGGAACCAACACAGCTTCTGCAAATAGAAATCTTGCCTCATGACCCTTCCAGGCTTTTTTGAGGGTATCTACAAACATGTAAAGAGCGACCCAGATAGATACTGTACACTTTGAGTTTTGAACAATCTATGACAAAGTCTCTCATCACAGGCTGCCATGGGATAAAGGGGGGTAGATACTGTGACCCAACAGAAACTTTATAATTGGATTTTTAAAAAGCCTTTAGCAAAACTCCTCACAAAAGGGTAAACTTAGCTATCATGGGATAAGAGGAGAGGCGCTATCATGGATTGCCAGCTGATCCAAAAACAGAGAATAGACTCAATGGGCAATTCTCATGCTGGTGGGATCTGCAAAATGGAATCTCCTAAGGATGAGGGTTTGGTCCAGTGGTTTTTAATTTGTACATAAATGATCTACAGATATTGCTGAGCAATGAAGTCACCATGATGCCAAACATTTTTTTTTTGGTGCCTTCAAGTCAGTCTTGACTCTTGGCAACTGCCTGGACAAGTCCACGCAGTTTTCTTGGCAAGATTTTGCTACGACTGAAAGACTGGCCCCGCTGGTTATGTGTTCAGCCTGGACTAGAACTAGTAGTCTCCCAGTTTCTAGCCTAGCTAGCACTTTAACCGCTTTCCCAAATTGGCTCTCAACAAACTATCAGGTGTGATAAAATTAAAAAAGAACTGTGAAAAGCTTGAAAAGAATCCCATGGAACTGGATGAATTGGCTTTGAAATGACAAGTGCAATTCAATAGACAAGTATAAAGGGATGCATGTTGGCATAAAAACCACATCTACTGTACATTGATGGTATCTGAGCTGGTGATGACTGACCAGGAAAGGGGTCTTGGAGACACAATGGACAATTGGATAAAAATGCAAACTCAGTGTGCAGCTGGTATTTTAAAAAATGCAAATCTCATATCTCTAATTATTAGGAAGCAACTTGAAAATAGGACTGCCAAGGTAATGATTACCTTATGCAGTATAATGATGACTTGGAGTATTATGTACAGTTCTGGTTGTAATACCTTTAAAAGGATATTACAGAAGGGAAAACATGCAAAAAAGGATATCCAAAGTGACGCGGAAAGTGGAGCAGTTCCTCCGCAAGAAAAGACGACAGTGGTTGAAGTTCTTTAGCTTAGAACAGAACTATTTTATAAGACAGAGGCAAAAAAGTCATGAATCACAGGGGAAGAGGCAGGTTTTGCTCCATCTCACAATGATGGAACTAGAGATATTCCAATGAAACTGAATGGAGGGAGATTCAGGACTCACAGAAGGATTTTTGCCCATGTAGAGCCACCAGTATTTGTGATAACACAGGTAACTTGGGTCGTTTTAAAAGGGAACTGCACAGGGTTAGTTGAAGAGCCAGCTATTAATTGCTACTAATACTCAAGGCTGTGTACAGCCTCCTGAATCACAGACAGCACTGATTGCTAGGGACAGAGAGTGGAAAAGGGGGCATTGGGTCATTGCCCTCGTTACACTTATGAACTTCCCAATCACATCCAGCTAGTCATCGTGTGACCCTGAATGCTGGATAAGATGGGCCTTTGGGTTGCTCTGGCTCTTGCATGTTCTCCCCTAATCCGGCTATTTATTTGTTCAATTTATACTTTATTTTCTGCTCCAATAAGTCCTCACTTTTGAAAACTCCCCAAACTAATTTCTTGGGGTTGTATATTCTCCAATTATTTCAAGAGAAATGCAGAAGATCTATATGAAGACCTTATATTAAGTGTGTGTGTGTGTGTGTGTGTGTGTGTGTGTGTGTGTGTATGTATGTATGTCATTGGCGATCACTCGTAGCCGAGTAAGATTGTCTTCCAAAGGTAAAATTTTAACGGTGAGTCCGTAAGTGGCTATAAAGGCCAATTCTGGATCCGCACAACCTCCCACAATGAGGGCATAGGTTTCCGGGTGGGAGACGGTCATGATGAGGGTTTGCCTGACGTGCCTTCCTTTTAGCTCTCTTCTCCTTTTCGCCCTGTACTCGTGCTTCTTCAAAGTCCATAGCGCCATTAATAAAGGCTGTCCTCCAATTGAAACGCTCATGGGTTAGGGCTTCCCAGTTCTCAATGCTGATATTACATTTTTTTAAATTAGCTTTGAGAGTATCTTTGAATCTCTTTTGCTGTCCACCAATATTCCGTTTTCCATTCTTAAGTTGGGAGTAAAGTAGCTGCTTTGGAAGACGATGGTCAGGCATTCGTACAACATGACCGGTCCAGCGAAGTTGATGTTGGATGATCATTGTTTCAATGCTGGTGGTTTTCGCTTCTTCTAATACGCTAACATTAGTCCGCCTATCTTCCCAAGTAATTTGCAGAATTTTTCGGAGGCAGCGTTGATGGAATCTTTCAAGAAGTTGGAGGTGGCGTTTGTAGAGGGTCCATGTTTCACAGGCGTACAGAAGGGTTGGTAGTACAATGGCTTTGTAAACAAGCATTTTGGTCTCCCTGCGAATGTCCCGATCCTCAAACACTCTACGCTTCATTCGGGAGAAAGCTACACTCGCAGAGCTCAGGCGATGCTGAATTTCAGCGTCGATGTCGGCTTTTGTTGATAGATGGCTGCCGAGATAAGAAAAGTGGTCGACATTTTCTAGTGACACACCTTTAAGCTGGATTGATGGCGCTGCAGAGGGATTGGTTCGAACTTGCTGGTAAAGCACTTTGGTTTTTTTAATGTTAATCGAGAGGCCGAGTTTTTCATATGCTTCTGCAAAGATGTTTAGGATAGTTTGAAGATCTTCCTCGGAGTGTGCACAGACTACGTTATCATCAGCATATTGAAGTTCTATAACAGAAGTTGCAGTTACCTTATTTTTTGCTTTCAGCCTACTAAGATTAAAAAGCTTTCCATCTGTTCGATATATAATTTCTACACCTGTAGGAAGTTTCTCTTCAACAAGGTGCATAATCATAGCGATGAAGATAGCGAATAAGGTTGGAGCAATAACACATCCCTGTTTAACGCCGGATTCCACTTTAAATGGATCGCTTTGAGAGCCATTGTTATTCAGGATTGTTGCCATCATGTCGTCATGGAGTAACCGCAAGATGTTCACAAATTTATCAGGGCATCCGATTTTCAGAAGGATGGTCCAGAGAGCAGTACGATTTACAGTATCAAAAGCTTTAGTCAGATCAATAAACGCCATGTACAGAGGGCGGTTTTGCTCCTTGCATTTTTCTTGAAGCTGTCGTGCAGTGAAGATCATATCCACTGTTCCTCTGGAAGGGCGGAAGCCATTTTGCGTTTCAGGGAGGATGTCTTCTGATACAGATAGGAGACGGTTTGCGATGATCTTTGCCAGGATTTTGCCTGCTGTGGCTAGAAGGGAGATGCCTCGGTAGTTTCCACAGTCTGTTCTATCACCCTTTTTAAAGAGAGTGATAATTATGGCATCCCTAAAGTCTGCTGGAATCTCCTCCCTCATCCAGATTTTTTCGATGAGCTTATGAAGTTGTTGTGTAAGTTCAGGCCCGCCTTCTTTAAAGACTTCAGCAGGAATCCCATCAGGTCCACTAGCTTTGTTATTTTTCATTTCTTTTAAATTTTTCTGAGAGATTTGGTCATAACTTGAATATGGCCAAATATGTAATCAATTCTTGGTAAACACGTGGGAACACTGCAATGGCCCCTTCCCCTTTGAAACAGGGACTGTGAAATGTTAGGTTTAAGTGGAACATAAAATGATAAAACACTTAAACAACTATTTGTATCAATGAAGCTAACTATAACCTGTTTTCGAAGTTGGAATATAGTTGGAAATATTAAATGCATGTATTTAGTAATGTATAAATGCTTCTAAAAATTTACTTTGATCTTAGTATTTGCATTAGAAAGTTATTAAGTGTATTGGCCTTAACTGTTTTTAAGGCAAAAAAAAAAAAGATAGTATGTATAGCACCACTGTACATATACAGCACAAACTTACTCTTTCTACTTTAGAAATTAATTTGCAGAATTAAGATTTAGATGCAATTTAATCCAGACAGTAGCATGAAAACCAGTTTTCTGTGTTGCTTACAATTTCAGTAATATTTGTATGGAAGGACATAAATAATAATTACTTTTGACTCTGTAAATTTTGTTAACAGATTTCAAGAAAAGAAATGTTGGCATTTACCAACAATGGCATTCTCCTTAGGTTTTTGCATTGGATGCTCCTGGGGAAGAAAGCAAGAAGCTATACCGAAGACCATGCATATGAAATAAGGTATAAACTAGATCTAAAATTTAGAATGCAAATGCTAAACTATATAATGGTTACTTTCTATTTTGGATCCTTTATCTGCAAAGGTTCTAACTTCAATGGCAAAATGAATGAATATTTAGAACCTGAGAAACATCAATGGTAAGATAAGAAAGAAAGAAAGAAAGAAAGAAAGAAAGAAAGAAAGAAAGAAAGAAAGAAAGAAAGAAAGAGAGAGAACCAATTTTCCAAGTGGAATTCACACTTTATTTGTAGAAAAACTTGTTCCCCATCTCTGATATTTTGGACTGAAAAATATGGCTGACAATTTCCCTATAAACAATTGACATAAAGCTAGTGTATGGCCTACTGAACAAGGCTTTTGAATCTTCTCACTAGACCTCCAGACAGAACATTGTGTTCCTATGACAATCTCTTCTTTTTTAATGCTTATGACACAATAAATAGTTTACCTTCATTTCTGTCATCTCCTTGATGTCAGAATAATACTGAATGGCTAGCATCCTGTTGTGATAGTGAAGATTTAAATACACGAAATAAATGTTGGTGTTGTTTTGCTCCAAGCTTTGGGGTGGGGGGAAACCACTTTGAGAAAGCATTTGAACTCACTGAAAATAAAATAATAAAAGCTCTCCAATATAATGACAAATAATTCATGTTTATGATTCCAAAGTCTAGCAATAGCTCTTTACTGTCTCCAATTTGCATTTAGTTTGATTTGGATAACAAAGATCATTTGTAGAAATAATGGCATCTCCCAGCGGGATGTCTGATGGAAAATTTTATTACTATTGCATCATCATTTCATATGGCCAAGTTCTGGAACTGGTGAAAATCCTTGCTCCTCATTGAGAAATCTAGCCTTCATCTCTTTTTCTTTCAAGAGCAGCATTTGGCAACTGGAATCAGTCCCCACATCTGAATCTCTATCAGACTTTCTGTGAACTGGTGCCACAAGAGAGCTGAATTGCTGCACTTTGCATATGATGGTTCCAGCTAGCTGACCAAGTATGCACATTGCAGGTGCTTTACGGTCTCCTCTTTCTTGCAGAAATAAAAAGTGAAGCCCTTTAATTATAAGCTAAGCAGATGTCTCTCCAGATTTTAATGCAACAAGTTCAGAGTCATCTATATACTTTCCATTCAGCTGCTCACTGTTGGGATCATGATGATATGGATAAATTGGAACCTCTGTGATCGATGTTGCTGTGTAGGAGGTAGACCGTGTAGAGCAATGGTCACGGCGTCTTTGACCCCATTGGGTTTTATACTGCATCCACTGCCGCTTCAGAGCTCCTTGGACCTACAACCAAAACATTTTAGTTGTTAGACAAATACCTCTAAATTTAACAAAAAAGATTGATAGATCTCCTATTCCTGCAAAACACATTTAGAATGGCAATCGCTTTCAATGAAAATACAATTCAGTCTTCCCAAATAAGGCATACTACTGATTTGTTACACTTTAAGACCCCTAGCAATGGTCACACTTTTTATGGATTACAGGAGTTGATGTCCCACATACCAGGTTAGGGGTGACTGCTATGACTAATAAGCGATCTCAATAAGATAACAGCTTGAATGGGATCTAAGGAAGTGCAAGTGGAATTCTGTTCATGCAAAAAGAGTTTCTTGACTCCTTCCTAAAACATGCCCCTCCTTGATAGGGTATGCTTAGAGATCAGGAACTCTCCAACATTGAACAGGATGTGCTTCTGGAAATTGCATATAGAAAGAACAAGAAGCAGAAATCAGAGTCAATCCTTCTTTTGTCGGAACAGATGTTTCCTTCATTGAAGCTGGGCTTCTGTCCTCTACCTTGACTTCTTTGGATCCAATGATGCCAGAAGTTGTGCTGCTTTTGTGAATTTTGGGGAAAAGAAAATATTAGCTGCCCAATGTATGACTCTCAGAGGAGGTTTACTGCTCCTTACAGTAATGGTTTCAATATTTTTTAACCTGCAAACTGCTAGAGATGGCTAGTTATTGTCCAGGACATAAATAGTAGTAAAAAAAACAATAAAGAAAACAGTAAGTTCACACTGTACGGTTACAAATTAAGCCCCAGTGAATCTTTGAAATGAGGTAAACCCCACAAAGGTCACATAGCTGGCATTTCCATGAAGCATGGAGCTAGCTCTGCTAAAGAGTTATTTTTAATATGGTACCATTGTAGCTAAAATCTATGTCTTCTACTTGATAGTGCCAACAGTCATTCAGTATGGAAGCAATTTATCTCAGTCTCACTCAATGGAATTTAGAGGTCTTTCAGATGAGGCTTTTATTGTACAAACTTCCTGATTCTCCTTCCAGAGAATCTTATAGGATCCACACATGTCAACTTCCACTTGTACCTCAATTCTGATCTGTAATTCTTGGTTGGCACCATGTATTCAGATGTGGTTTATTCTTCAATTCTAGGTCCTCTAGGTCAGGGTTCCTCAACCTCAGCCATTTTAAGATGTGTGGACTTCAACTCCCAGAATACTCCAGCCAGCAATGCTGGCTGGAGTATTCTGGGAGTTGAAGTCCACACATCTTAAAATGGCTGAGGTTGAGGAACCCTGCTCTAGGTCACTATTCCAAATGTCCCCAAGTCATGGAGCTAGGCAATAGGCACACCACTGAGCAAGTCTAAACCTTTCAATACTTAAGGGTAGTTTTCCAAGCTTCTGGAATCTGAAATGCCCATTGTGACTATTTATCTCAAAGGGCACCCAGATCACCCTCAGCTATACAAGCCTTCTATTTTAATCAACATGCACAGTTCATTCATTGCATGGGGTTCAATTAGGGCCTACAGTGAGATGTTAATATTAGAGAAAGTTCAATCCAAATTTTTGGAAAATATTTTCCAGGTCCCTTGCTGCGTTCCAAATATGGTACTTAGGCAAGAGGCAGGAGCCACTAGAGTTGAATCTGGCCTTTAGATTATTATCTTTAATTTTTGGCTGAAATTATTATGTAGTCCAGCTGGATTGGCCCCTTTAGTTATAGGAGATAATTTTGAATCCACCTGGAAAAAAAACCATTTCTAGCAAGCTACTCTTCTGTGGCTTTGCTTGGGATGCCCTTTTGCCATTGTTGTGAGAGCAAGCCAATTCAATTTGGAATCAAAGAATTCTAGATGTAGAAGGCCAGTTGGATTATGCATCTTTTCCCTGTGATGTATTCGTTAATAACCAGTTTCCAAAATATAAATCAGCCAGCCACTTGGACAAAATCACTGTTTCAAAATTCAGAAGAGCTTCATCCTTGGCTCATTGTAACACTCTCCCTACATCAGTATTGGAAGGGAACGACAGGAAAATGACTTTTGCCAAATGGTGTTGCCCCGGTGGTACAGGGGCAATTCAGGTTTTGTTATATGGCCAGTTCTACAGAGACACTCGTTTGCAATTGATCTTCCCTCTACTCTAAATTCCCAGGGCATTCTGACTTTTCTTGCGTTACCTGTTAGATAATAAAGGCAATTCTGTGTCCTTAAATATTGCTAAGGCTTGTTATACAGTGTGTAAACTCTACCCTACTATGTGTCTTAACTGGCAATGGTTATGCAATGTTTTACCACGATGATTTTTATTTTATTTTTTTGGTCTATGATCATAATAAAGCCTGCCTCTTCTCTTCTCTTCTCTTCTCTTCTCTTCTCTTCTCTTCTCTTCTCTTCTCTTCTCTTCTCTTCTCTTCTCTTCTCTTCTCTTCTCTTCTCTTCTCTCTCTCTCTCTCTCTCTCTCTCTCCCCCCCCAATCTATCTACAGTCTACAATCTACAGTTAGGGATAAATCTTCGTGGAGAAAATCTACATATGTGGTCGCTAGGAGTCAAAAATGACTTGATGGCACAAAATCAATCAGTGTTAAATTCTTGGCTCCACCTGGTGAACATAAAAACAAAGGAAAGAAATCATGCAGAGCATGGCTTCTGGAATTTTTCCCCAATCCCTTAACAGTAGCTTCACCTGGGGCTATGTGACTGAAAAGGAAGAGAGAGCGAAGGCTCAGAATGCAGAAGAGTTCAATTTTCCAGGTGACAGCCCAACCACCTCCCCCATAGGCATTCACTGGGGATTTTTTGAATGAATTTTTCCCCTCCACAGCACACATCTACATCTGGGCCATTTTAAAACTCAATTCTTTTGCTGGCTTCTCCCACCACACCAAATTTGGTTCCACTCTGTTTAGTGTTCAGAGCGTTAGCCTGCTGGTGGGTAGAGTCCTGAGCCCTTTCATGTATTTTCTTTCTAACATTCTGTTGGGTTGGAATGAATAAAAATGCATTTTTCAAGCTGGAAGAAAGTCAGCTCTGCTGTTTTTTAAAGTAATGCTCTTGGCCTTTTCTGAAATGATATCATCCTTGGTTGGCAATAACTCACCCTCATTTATCCTCTATTAGGAATAAATTTTAAAAAATCAGACTGAAACAACTTTCTCTTCCTACATCCCAAATCTCAATTATTATCTCCTCACTATCTTTACAGGGCAATGGTTAGCTTCACAGAATGGTCAGGCTGCATAAATCTGACAACACTGAAATTGCAACATAAAGAATATCTATATAGGGCATATAGGTTAAATTTTGTATTACAAATGTATCTGGCATGTTTATAAAAAACATCCATGTTCAGTTCTCTCCTGGTTCTTCCTTTCGAAATGATTCCACAAAAGAGAAAAATGCCAGCCATTACAAATTCCCTTTCATGGGCAATGATCTTAAGAGGCTACATGAATTTCAGCTGGGAATTATGAAAAAAGGCTGAACACATCTTTCTTTGGTGGTTGTGGGTTTTCCGGGCTGTGTGGCCGTGTTCTGGCAGTTTTGGTTCCTAACGTTTCACCAGTCGCTGTGGCTGGCATCTTCAGAGGACAGGAGCACAGCTAGAAGATTCTGTCTGTGCCCAAGTGGAGGGTGTGTGTTCCTGCTGGTGTCTATAGCTGCTGAGAGGGTGTGTGTCTTCTGTGGGTCATTTACAAGAGATTAGGAGAGGTTTTATTGTGATTAGGGGGTGTGGTGCTGTCGTGTGTGGGATTAGCACATCTATTGTGACGACCAGCTACTTTCAATGGGATAAGGATTTCTACGAACAAACAGATGGAGTCGCCATGGGAAGCCCCCTCAGCCCGGTTATAGCGAACTTCTACATGGAACATTTCAAAAAACAGGCTTTAGAATCGGCACCCCTCACACCAACAGTCTGGTACCAGTTCTTGGATGACACCTTCACAATTTGGAGTCATGGGGAAGAATTAGAGAAATTCCTGAACCACCTCAACAGCATCCACCCGAATATACAATTCACCATGGAAAAAGAAATGGAAGGCGAACTACCATTTTTAGATGTCATGGTCATACGCAAACCGGACCTGCAATTAGGACACAAAATCTACAGAAAACCCACCCACACAGACCGGTATCTACACAAAAATTCCAATCACCACCCACGACAAAAAAGAGGCATCATCAAAACACTAGTGGATCTCGCAAATCAGAACTGTGAAGCTCAATTTCTCAATTCTGAACTCAACCATTTGGATTGGTCCCTACAGGCGAATGGCTACTCCAAGAATGAAATCAGGAGAGCTATCAAACCGAAAAAACAGCACTCAACTGAAGAAAAACAGCCCCCCACAAGCAAAATATTTCTGCCCTACATTAAAGGAGTCACGGACCGCATGGAAAAACTAATGAAAAAACATAACCTCCAAACAGTCTTCAAACCCACCAGAAAAATACAACAAATGTTAAAATCAGCAGAAGACAAAAGGGACCCCCTCACCGCTGCAGGAGTTTACCGCATACCCTGCAGCTGTGGACAAGTATACATTGGGACCACAAAACACAGCATCCACACCAGGATAAAAGAACATGAAAGACACTGCAGACTACAGCAACCTGAAAAATCTGCAATAGCTGAACATGCTCTCAAACAAACTGGTCACCAAATCTTATTTGAAAACACAGAAATACTGGACAACACCAACAGCCTCTATGTTAGACTATACAGGGAAGCCATTGAAATACATAAACACCAACACAGTTTCAATCAAAAAGAAGAAAGCTTAAAGATCAGCAAAACCTGGCTGCCAGTCCTGAAAAACACAGCTTGCAAAAGGTCAATGAACTCTACTCAACCACAGAAATATGCAAACAACTCACACAATAGATGTGCTAATCCCACACATGACAGCACCACACCCCCTAATCACAATAAAACCTCTCCTAATCTCTTGTAAATGACCCACAGAAGACACACACCCTCTCAGCAGATATAAACACCAGCAGGAAGACACACCCTCCACTTGAGCACAGGGAGAATCTTCTAGCTGTGCTCCTGTCCTCTGAAGATGCCAGCCACAGCGACTGGCGAAACATTAGGAACCAAAACTGCCAGAACACGGCCACACAGCCCGGAAAACCCACAACAACTATCGGATTCCGGCCGTGAAAGCCTTCAACTATACATCTTTCTTTAATTGAAGAAAGATCTTATTTAGTCTCATGTTTTGTCACTAGGTGAGACAGGACTTAGGCCACTGCACCAGTTTGAAAGTCATTCCTGACATCAAGGATTCTACAACTTTGGTAGCACTGAAAACTGAGACAAATTATTTTTTTTTTAAATTAAAGCTTTATTACATTTTTTTCAACAAATACATAAAAACTACAAGAAATGAAATAAACTACAAGAAAAAAAGAACCCAAAGAACTTTCTCCTTGCAAACCTCGACCTGCCTGAAGTCCAATTCATCTTCAAAGACCTTACATCCCTTGAAACTTAAATCTTGTCTTTGGTCTCGATATTCAAGAGTGTAGCCATTTCCATTCCCTTTACGCCCAAAGCTTTTCCTTCTTCAAAATTGACATTCCAGAGGCTAATCTTCTTCCCTTCACTTTTTGGCTTTGAGACATTACTTCTCATTTTCTTCTTTGAAACAGGAACATTATTCTCGAAATAACTTTCACCCTTGTCATACCGAGTTTATACTGTTAAAAATAGGCTGAGGAAATGGCCAGTTTTCAGTGATACAATATTTTTTTAAATATTTGAAATATTTTCTTCTCCCCAAAATAATGGTGAAAAGCCTTGGAAACGTTTTCATTTCCACCATTATGCACAGTCCCACCCAAATAGTTTGAAATCCCATCACTAAAATTTGATTTTGGGGCATGTGGAAGAAAGATTAAGAGCTGGAATTTTGTCTCCAAGAGCCTTCCTGCTCCTGTTTGCACACTTAATCCCCTCCATGGATGAAAAACTGCCCCTGCCACTTTCATCAAAAGTACTGCAAAACATTCCTGCAGTCTTCCAGCTGGTTGAGGTGTAAGTTGAAAAACGTGGCTAACCGAATGTTGCCCAGCTCTGGTTTAGCCAATGGGTTGTCCTGCATCTGAAACATGGATAAAAGAAATCAGATTTTTCAAGGTGGACCAAAGGAACTCATCTGGAGAATCCACTCTAATTTCAAGCAACAGGAACGCAGAACATTTATTTTGCATTATTATTTAACTTTATTTCACTGCATGTAATAGTCATGTTTTGAATTTTGTCCTGTCTCCTCCGTTGGTTCCCCATAGTCTCTTCATTTTATGTATTTATTTATTTATGCATTTATTTATACACATGCATATAAAACTTTTATAAAGTCCTTTTAAAGCAAATCCATTTCTGAGGTGACTTTCATTCAAAAGTGTCAAAAATACCTCATTAAAACTAGCTCCAACAACATAAAAATAATTTTAAACGAGTAAAATCAATAACACTATCTAGGAAAACGAAACCTGAAATAAATCTTCACTGCCAAGCTAAACACCTACATATAAAGAAGATTATATGCATCTTGTGAAGAAGTTGTCGTTCTCTCATATGGGAGCCAGGAATATCATGGTTGAGAACCACTGATGAAAAGGCTTATCTGCAGACATGCAAGAAGGGTTTGTGAGTCAGATCTCAAAGCACAAGACTATCCCAATACAGATCATTTCTGAAATTGATTGATTATGTGCCACCAAGTCGTTTTTGACTCCTAGCGGCCACATAGGCAGATTTTCTCCATGACAATCTATCCCTAACCTGTTCTTTCAAGTCTCCCAATGGTGCACTCATTGTGACTGTAACTGGGTCCATCCACCTTGCTGCTGGTCATCCTCTTCTTCTCTTTCCTCCCACCTTTCCCAGCATTTGAGTCTTTTCCAGAGAGCTGGGTCTTTGCATAACGTGTCCGAAGTAGGATAATTTGAGCCTGGCCGTTTGTGCCTTGAGTGAGAACTCTGGGTTGACTTGTTCAATGATCCATTGGTTTGTTTTCTTGGCTGTCCACGCTATTCTCAGGAGTCTTCTCCAACACCAAAGTTCAAAGGTATCAATACTCTTCCTATCCTGCTTCTTTAAAGTCCAACTTTTGCTTCCACAGAGTGTCACAGGGAATACCATGGCTTGCACAGTTCTGATCTTTGTAGGTATAGACACATTGTGGCATTTGAATATTTTTTCCAAGGCCTTCATGGCTGTTCTATCGAGTGGTAGTCTGCGGCGTATTTCTTGACTGTGTGTTTTTTTTTTTACTGTTGATGGTTGATCCTAAAAGGCAGAAGCTACCAACCACTTCAATATCTTCATTGTCAATATAGGTATGTTAATCAAGCTCCATTTCCTTGAGCAAGGGATATGCTCAATATAAAATCATTGTATACAATTACTCCGACAACATATCAAAACTATGACAAATGCAATACACAATTTTTATTAAACTCTATCAATTCTGTTGCTCAGTCCAGCTGGTAGAAATATTGTACTTGCTTCTGAACCATTTTTTAAAAGTGCTTGATCTCACCAGGGGCTGGCCATTTAAAGTAGAAAACTCACATGCTGTCTCTGCAGTAAAATGACTTAATCGATTTCTTTCAAATGGAACTTGCTGTTACTGGGAGCCAAGTTATTCTCCCAAATCACGGCAGCTGCTTTCCAAAACCAGAGTATTAGTCTATTACATCCAATATTGGTCTACTCAGACTGGCATGGAAAGAATATGACAGCTGCAAGATGACAGCTACTCATGTAATCTATTGGCTCACTATGGTTTATTCACTATGGTTTAATGATGCTCAAGGGGGTTGAGTCTGGGGATTTTGAAGAGGACTTGGCTTCTGTTGCTATGTATTCTTTTCTCCTTTCTTGTCAAATAATTCCAAACCCAGCTTTTTTTCCTGTTTGTTTATAAGAGCAAAGAGACTAGGGATCATTAAGAGACAGACTTAAAAATAAACAAATAATCTGTCATGATCCTCATGCCTTTAATTTCCTCTGTAATATAGCAATACGCTATAGTTCTAGTAGGCTCATCTCAAAAGGAATATCATAGAGGTGTAAAATACTTAAGAGCAGCTGAAATTTTCAAGCCAACAGTATTTGTAATACAGCTTTTGGACTTTTCCTTAAAGAGAGATTCCATGCTGTGTGTGCCAAATAGGGCTGTTCTTGTATCTCAGCTTGACAGATTCAGGAAGATAAGGTTGGTTGCACTTGGATTTCTAGCCTCTCTTGCAGACCCTCTGCACTTAAAGTGTACCTGTTTTTCATACCACTCAATGAACAGAGGTTGGATCAGAGCTACTTTCCCGTCTTCTTCTCAATAAAGTGGTTGAACAAATCCTGGACAGAAGGGGAAGACGTTGTTTTATTCCAGAAGGTTACTACAATACAGAAATACTGGAGGATTACTAGGATAAGTCCTGGTATTTGCATTTATTTATAATGTAAATATTTGCATTTGTGTATTTGCTCCAACTCAGTTTTCTCCCTGTCCTCAGTTTGACTCCCAACCCAAATGCTAGGCCTTCCATAAAGGCATATGGAGTATTCCTTAAGTGACATTGGAAGTGCATACATTTTCAGTTACATCTTTAACTATTGTTAAAGCCAGTTATAATCACATAACAATTGGACCTGTTTTAGAAGGGTCAGTGAAAGTCTATAATTTTACAATCATAGTATTATTCAATTAAAATTCAATTAAAATTGGAAAAAGACCCTGGGACATTATTTATTTATTACATTTATATACCAAGAACTCACAGTGTTTTACAATTAATTAGAAATCCATAGCAAATAAAGCAAATTAAAAAATAAATTAAATTTAAACATAGTAATAATAGTTTGTCAGAGCAGTTCTCCGTTCGAGGAGATGGGCGGTAATATAAATCTAAATAATAACTTATCAACCAAGCCAACAAAAAAGAAACCATTATAACAACAGAAACAATCAAGGGTGAAAAATTAAACACCAAATGGTCTCTGGCAGAGCTCTTCCTTTGTCATATTCTGGAATAATATTAAAGGGGCTAATTTAATTTGCACGGGGAGGATTTCCATAGGAAGGCTGAGCCCACAAGGTGCTGTTTTTCAGTTATGATCAAAATCAACACCTCCAGGCTCAGCCTCACTCACATTATGAAATTAGTAACATCAATAGTCTCTTCCTGGGATGATTTGGGGATTTATAGATCAAAACCAGCACTTTGAATTGTATCTGGGAACTTATTGAGAGCCAATGCATGGTCCACCACACCAGTGCTATATACTGTACTTCTGGAGGTCAATAACTGCTAGCAAGTGGGCAGACATTTTGCACCAGTTGTACTGTAGTTTCCAAGTGGTCTAGACCGTCCCACATGGAACATATTGCTGTAGTCTACATACATAGAGATGAGGGCATGATTTACTGTATCAGGATCTCCAGGCACTAGGTAGAGTTGCAAATGGTATATCAATTTCTACTTGCCTATCCAGCAGTAGCTATGAGTCCAGAAGGACCCCCAAATCACAAACTTACTCCCTCAGGGGTAGTGCTGCTCCCTTGGGGATAATTCTGGAGCTGACAGAGAATCGTGATGGGAAAAAACCCAATCTGTCTTTCTTGAGTTCAATTTCAGCATGTTTCAACCCATCCAGACCTTCATAGCCTCTAAACCCTGGGACAAGACCTCCACAACATCATCGGTCTGGGATAGTGATATACAATTCGGTATCAACATCCTAATTTAATCCATGGGAAGACAAAGTATACACACGTGGCTCCAGTAGTTTTTTTCCCCTGGCCCCAGGAGCCGCTTTTGACCATGTAAACATGGACAACTGACCATGATTGTAGCTGCTGATGTAAGTAACTGTATTAAGCAATCCATCCACTCTCAATTGTTCTCATGCAATCCAGTGACACAGGAAGTTTTAAAAGCATTTGTCCTTGATGTTGGTGAAGGTGCTAGATTATTGCTGAGAACTTTTAATGTTTAGGACCCTCCGAATTTTTCTTTAATGTGGATGAAAATCTTCTGTTTTACTTCCCCACACCAAAACCAGCACTTTTCTTCTACCCAATCCTAATGATCCATTTCCTTATTTCTTCCTGTAGTTTCATTAGTCATGCTATAACAGCGAGTTTCAGAGTAACAAGCAATAATGAAAGCTCACCAAAAAATCCTTATAAAATATATAAATACATCAAATAAATGGTAACCACTAAAACCGCAGAGATAAAATGGATTAGTAGACCATGGGTGCAGCATTAAGATAAAAGTTAAAAGATAGTTTTCTGAGCGACATCTTCTAAAGTTGGCCTGGCTCAAAATGAAAACCAAGGAATATCTGACATTTGTTGGGAGTAATTTGTTTTGTTTTCCAAGCTAATCTAACATGAATTAGGAAAATATCATCCAGTTCTATTTATCACATTAAGAGTACAGGTAGTCCTCAACTTACAACCATTCGTTTAGTGACCGTTCAAAGTTATGATGGTGCTGAAAAAAGTGACTTACGACCGGTCCTCGCACTTATGACTGTCACAGTGTCCCTGCGGTCATGTGATCAAAATTCAGGTGCTTGGCAACCAGCATGTATTTATGACAGTTGCAGTGTCCTGGGGTCACATGACCATTATTTGCAATCTTCCCAGCCAGCTTCTGACAAGCAAAGTCACTGGGGAAAGCCGGATTCACTTAACGACCATGGTGATTTGCTTATTGATCATGGCAATAAAGGTAATAAAATCAGGTGTGACTCACTTAACGACCACCTCGCTTAGCAATGGAAGTTCTGGTCCCAATTGTGGTTGTAAGTTGAGGACTACCTGTAAACTACAATATTAATTGACATGAAATGAAGTTCAGTTGTTTTATTTGCATACCTCTCCATTGAAGAAACAGAAAATAGTTGCCACAAGTAAGCCCTGAGAGGAAAAATGAAAAGCAAATTATTCAGATTGTTTCTGTGATTATAGAATGAAATAAAGCATATATATTTTGTAACATTTCACCATAGGTATAGTTAGACTCTAATAGCTCAGAACACAAGAGCTCTGCTAGGTCAAAGAGCCATCTAGCCTAGCATCCTGTTTCAGACAAGGGACAACCAGCTCACTTATGGAACTAACCCTCATCTGTTTCTCTAGTATTTTCCTCTAGTTCTCTAATCCCCCTTTAAAGCCATCTAAAAACTAATCAGGCATCCTAAAATCCTAAGTGAGGGGGAATGGAGTTGAGTGTCTTACATCCGCCACTGGCACTGTTCTGCTTGAACAGGACTTGAGTTGGGAACTACCACGTCACATAATGAAAAGAAATTCCATTAATGATCTTCAGTTACATTTTCATATTGATGTGAAACACTTCATTTTGTCTGTCCTGAATTGCACAATTTCTTCCTTACATTTAGTTTTCCTTGTTCAGAGACAAAACAAAAGGATATCCACGATGGGGTGGGGGTCTCAAAAAGTCAAGATGGCACGCGCAATCAAAGCCCCAATCTCCCTCCCTCCCCCCCTCTCTCTCTATATATATATTCAATATAATAAAATATTCAAAACAAAAACAAAGAAATAAGGAATAGAGAAAGAAGCAAGAAAAGATACCATTATTCCTTCCGCCCTTCTTTCTATCAAGTAATTATCATCTTAATCTTTGCCCCAAGTTCTTCGTCCAAAGCCCTGCTCCTTTTAAACATGCATTGCACCAGTGACACATGTAAGGAAAGGGACAGGGCTTCAACTGCGGTCATCACTATCACGACTTTTTGACCCCACCCCCTTCTCTGCCCACTGTGGATGCCTCTTATATAAAATAAAACTTGGTATCTTTCAAGTACATATTCTATCTTCCCATAAAAACCAAGTTGTTTGACAGTGGCGTTTCCACAAGTAAGAGAATGAAAGAGTGGGGAAGTTTGTTGGAAAAAAGGTTATCACTCAAATGCAAGCTTAGAGGAAATTAATGGTCTGAAACTGGTTATTTACTTTCCAAAAGAATTCAGGACAGGCAGCATAAACAACGAAGAATTTTGGGACACTTGAAAAAGAAACACACCTACTTGGCACAAGCTTTATTGATGGTAATGGTGACATTCTTCCCGAAATACACTGCAGCTTTGGACTGGGTGATCTTTTGTCAGCAGGACAATGTCTGTCACTTCTCTTTTTCTTGTTTCCCTTTCTTGCCTGCTATTTTAAAATAGAAGTGGAGGTCCTAAGGTCCCATCAATAGAATTGCCATAACTGGGCTACAAAAATCCAACTGTTCATTAGATGGCACCAAGGGATGTAGAAAACTCTTCGCTGCCATCTGGTGAGCATCTGGATTGTTGTAGCCCAGATATGGCAATCCTACCCATTGATACTGTACACATGACCCCCTAATTCATTTTGTAGCCCACAGAGCCCATGCCAGTCACAAGGGCCAAACCTGCATTATGGTTTCTTGCCATTTTGATGTGGGAAACAATACAAACTATAGAGCATGTCCTAAATAGGCTTAGCATAGATTTAAAAAAGCAATCTTCTTTCCAAACCCAGGGGAAATAAAAGAAAACTCTGGCTTTATGGGTCCATACCCAATTTGCTAATTCCTCCGCCCATTGCGGCCCTCACCCTAAAAATATTAAATGCAGTCCAAAGTTATTAAAAGGCTGCACATTTCTGTTTCAAAAAGAAACACACACAGAGAGAGACATACAGAGACATACAGTATATATGTATACAGAGGTAAATTCTGGTTGCATGACACTTACACTATCATCCCATCCATATATACCTGGAAGTAAGTCCTCCTGAGTTCTCTATAACTTTTACTAAGCAATTATATGTATATAACATTGCAGCCCTGCACCCTTTTGTAATAGTAATCTCCTTCCTTTTTAAAAAAAAAATATTTCTATCCTGCTTATAAAAGCACTTTGGGTCATGCAAAGGCTTCATCTCTGTTTCTGTGTCTCTGAAGTCTATTCTCATTTGCAATTTTATGGCCATATTGTTTTTTGCACAAGTATAATGTAATCTGAGGGTATTCAGATGGCCTTGAAATTAGATTTTAGTTCACTATTCTATACTATCAAAGGCAAATACGAGAGCTATGTAAAAAATAATGGACAAGGCAGAAGGTAACAGCAATAAATGAGGTAATTTAAAAATAACTAATGGTCATAAAAAGCAGCTTGTCTTGGTTTATAACAGTTTGATCCTGAAACTACTGTCCTTGCATAAAACTACTGTCCTCCAACCAGACAGCCTTCTCCAACAAGTTGACCTCTAGATTTCTTGGAATTACAGCTTCTAGAGTTCTGAGCCACCAAATTAACCGGTCGTGCTTGCCAGGAATCTTGAGAATTGCAGTCCCAATACATCTGCAGAGTCTCAGTTTGAGGAAGAATGTACTACAACATGGTGATGTGGTTATTCAAGAGGAAAATGGTGAAGCAAAAAAGATATATCCTGTGACTCCGGGAAGAAATGACTAGGAAGTATCTATGATGTAACCAGTGGACACATTTTAATGCATTTATTCCAGTATTTTTTAAAGCATTATTCCAGAACAGTTGTAATAGACTTCCTTATGTTCTGCTAGAGATAAGGTATAATAATGTAGTGATTGTACCTCAAGTATCATGGGACAATGCCCCTGAGGCACTGTTCCTATTAGAACGATCTCCTAATCTAAATCCTGGGATGAGGGGAATTGCACACATCCAGCTTCCATAATTTCATTACAGCATCTGACAGTTTAGGACTACTAGAATAATTCTGTTTCTTCCTGTCCCACCTCAGCCATTCTGCTAATGTTCACATACTAGGTTTGAAGCAACTTGAGATAATGCAAAATAGAAGCTAAATAAAAGTAGCAGTGCTGGCTTCATACATTAATATGTAACTGGAAAGATTGGCCCCTTCTGGGCCAATCAATAGTATTGTATGGGATTTGCATAAACTGATATATCTCAGGCATAGGCTCTGGGAACTGTGTATGGCTTGCAGACTCAGGGTTTGTCCTTCTAAGTAGAAACTATGGTTTACAAACCACAATATCAACAGACTAAAACAAACCAAACAAACTACATTATGGCTTAGTCAACGAGTTACTATCAGTGGAATTAAGTGATAAAAAAAGTATACTGTAGTGTTTCATACTCACAAGAGCAGATGATACTTTGATTCTGGACCTTAAATAGAAGAAAATCACACGATTTCTTCAATACTATCCATGGATTTGACTTGTCCCCAAAATATGTCCCATTAGTGGCCAGTAATGTAGCTAAGATTAGAGCTGGGTCCATTGTCTGTGAGTTGGCAGTGACCCAATCTAAATAATTTGAGTAGGTTTTTTCTTCAGTGGCATTTAATTTCAAATTAAATGCTGATTATTTTGACAGCTTCCCATTAAAAATTTAAAGATTAGCTTATGTCAAGCTCAGTATGCATATGCTTTTGTAAAATTTCTCTGAAGACATTTACCATTATCCCAGAATGGGAATCCTTGTGTGATAGTGCTCATCCTCTTGAGAATAGTCACAATATTCTATCTTGCCAAGTTTCTTTCTTTGGTCTATTTCAGTGCTTTCCAAACTGCCGCCGTTGGCGACACACCAACGGTGGCAGCGGCGGCGGCGTGCACAGCGGCGGTGGCCTCGTGTTTTCCGCTAAAACACAGAAGCACTGATGGCGCGCTGCTGCCATCGTTGCTGCCGTGCACATCCACTTCTGGGTTGTGTCACGACACACTAAACTGTGTGTTGCGACACACTAAAATGTCGCTACACACAGTTTGGAAAGCTATGGTCTATTTGTTTTTAATATCTTATAGTGGCAATAAAGTGATGTTCATAACTTTTTGCATTACAGCTTACGTATAGCCTTTGTTGTTTATTCGTTCAGTCGCTTCCGACTCTTCGTGACTTCATGGACCAGCCCACGCCAGAGCTATCTGTCAGCCATCACCATCCCCAGCTCCCCCACGGTCGAGTCTGTCACCTCCAGAATATCATCCATCCATCTTGCCCTTGGTCGGCCCCTCTTCCTTTTGCCTTCCACTTTCCCTAGCATCAGCTTCTTCTCCAGGGTATCCTGTCTTCTCATTATGTGGCCAAAGTACTTCAGTTTTGCCTTTAATATCATTCCCTCAAGTGAGCAGTCTGGCTTTATTTCCTGGAGTATGGACTGGTTTGATCTTCTTGCAGTCCAAGGCACTCTCAGAATTTTCCTCCAACACCACAGTTCAAAAGCATCTATCTTCCTTCGCTCAGCCTTCCTTATGGTCCAGCTCTCACAGCCATAGGTTACTACAGGGAATACCATTGCTTTAACTATGTGGACCTTTGTTGTCAGTGTGATGTCTCTGCTCTTAACTATTTTATCAAGATTTGCCATTGCTCTCCTCCCAAGAAGTAGACGTCTTCTGATTTCCTGGCTGCAGTCAGCGTCTGCAGTAATCTTTGCGTCTAGAAATACAAAGTCTGTCACTGCCTCCACTTTTTCTCCCTCTATTTGCCAGTTATCAATCAAGCTGGTTGCCATAATCTTGGTTTTTTTGAGGTTTAACTGCAACCCAGCTTTTGCACTTTCTTCTTTCACCTTCGTCATAAGGCTCCTCAACTCCTCCTCGCTTTCAGCCATCAAAGTGGTATCATCTGCATATCTAAGATTGTTAATGTTTCTTCCAGCGATTTTAACTCCAGCCTTGGATTCCTCAAGCCCAGCACGTCGCATGATGTGTTCTGCGTACAGGTTGAATAGGTAGGGTGAGAGTATACCGCCCTGCCGTACTCCTTTCCCAATCTTAAACCAGTCCGTTGTTCCGTGGTCTGTTCTTACCGTTGCTACTTGGTCGTTATACAGATTCCTCAGGAGGCAGACAAGATGACTTGGTATCCCCATACCACCAAGAACTTGCCACAATTTGTTATGATCCACACAGTCAAAGGCTTTAGAATAGTCAATAAAACAAAAATAGATGTTTTTCTGAAACTCCCTGGCTTTCTCCATTATCCAGCGGATATTGGCAATTTGGTCTCTAGTTCCTCTGCCTTTTCTAAACCCAGCTTGTACATCTGGCAATTCTTGCTCCATGAATTGCTGGAGTCTACATTGCAAGATCTTGAGCATTACCTTACTGGCATGTGAAATAAGTGCCACTGTTCGATAGTTTGAACATTCTTTAGTGCTTCCCTTTTTTGGTATGGGGATATAAGTTGATTTTTTCCAATCTGATGGCCATTCTTGTGTTTTCCAAATTTGCTGGCATATGGCATGCATCACCTTGACAGCATCATCTTGCAAGATTTTAAACAGTTCAGCTGGGATACCGTCGTCTCCTGCTGCCTTGTTATTAGCAATGCTTCTTAAGGCCCATTCAACCTCACTCTTCAGGATGTCTGGCTCTAACTCACTGACCACACCGTCAAAGCTATCTCCAATATTATTATCCTTCCTATACAGATCTTCCGTATATTCTTGCCACCTTTTCTTGATCTCTTCTGCTTCTGTTAGGTCCTTCCCATCTTTGTTTTTGATCATACCCATTTTTGCCTGGAATTTACCTCCGATGTTTCTAATTTTCTGGAAGAGGTCTCTTGTCCTTCCTATTCTATTGTCTTCTTCCACTTCCGCACATTGCTTGTTTAAAAATAATTCCTTATCTCTTCTGGCTAACCTCTGGAATTTTGCATTTAATTGGGCATATCTCCCCCTATCACTGTTGCCTTTTGCTTTCCTTCTTTCTTGGGCTACTTCCAGTGTCTCAGCAGACAGCCATCTTGCCTTCTTGGTTTTCTTTTTCTTTGGGACGTTTTTTGTTGCCACCTCCTGAACAATGTTGCGAACTTCTGTCCATAGTTCTTCCGGGACCCTATCTACTAAATCTAATCCCTTAAATCTATTCTTCACCTCCACTGCATATTCCTTAGGAATATTAGTGAGCTCATATCTAACTGATCTGTGGGTCTTCCCTATTCTCTTTAGTCTGATTCTAAATTTTGCAATAAGAAGTTTGTGATCTGAACTACAGTCAGCTCCAGGTCTTGTTTTTACCGACTGTATAGATGTCCGCCACCTTTGGCTGCAAAGGATGTAGTCAATCTGATTTCGGTGTCGACCATCTGGTGACGGCCATGTATAAAGTTGTCTTTTAGGTTGTTGGAAGAGAGTGTTTGTTATGCACAGTGAGTTGTCTTGGCAAAATTCTATCAGCCTATGTCCTGCTTCATTTTGTTCTCCCAGACCATGCTTGCCTGTAATTCCAGGTGTCGTCTGACTACCCACCTTAGCATTCCAGTCTCCTGTAATGAAAATAACATCTCTTTTTGGTGTATTATCCAGTAGGTGCTGCAGATCCTCATAGAACTGATTTACTTCTGCTTCTTCAGCATCTGTGGTTGGGGCGTATATTTGGATCACTGTGATGTTAAATGGCTTACCCTGAATTCGAATTGAGATCATTCTATCGTTTTTTGGATTGTATCCAAGCACTGCTTTAGCCACTTTATTATTAATTATGAAGGCTACTCCATTTCTTCTGTGGTCCTCTTGTCCACAGTAGTAGATCTGGTGATCATCTGATGTGAAGTGGCCCATTCCAGTCCATTTCAGTTCACTGACACCTAAAATGTCTATATTTAATCTTGACATCTCACCAATAACCACATCCAATTTGCCCTGGCTCATAGATCTTACATTCCAGGTTCCTATGGTGTGTTGATCTTTAGAACATCGGATTCGTCGTTCACCACCAGCACCGTCGGCCGCTAGCCGTCCTTTCGGCTTTGAGCTAGCTGCGTCATCACATCTGGGGCTAGTTGAACGTATCCTCTGTTCCTCCCCAGTAGCATTTTGACCATCTTCCGACCTGGGAGTCCCATCTTCCGATGGTATACCGACATATCTCTGGTTGTACTGATCCATTTAGTTTTCACGGCAACGATACTGGGGTGGGATGCCATTACCTTCCCCAGGGATCGTATTTAGTCTGACCTCTCTGCCACGACCTTCCCGTCTTGGGTGTCCCTTCACGGTTTAGCTCATGGTTTCATTGAGGTGCTCAAGCTCCAGCACCACGACAAGGTAACGATCTCCTTTGCTGGAGACGTATAGCCTTAGATATATTATTATAGAACTTTAAGAATGCATATATTACAAGCTAGCTTTCAAAAACACATTACTGCAACAATACAGGAGTCAGTTCAATATGCTTTGCTTCCTTCTTGCAGTAAACACATTGATCTAGATGAGAGAAAGGGATAATGTGGCTCCTTCCCATGCCAGCATCACATTATTTGCAGGACACACAACTTTTTCAGGCAGGGAATCATATTGTTGCTCAGTCCTGATATTAGCCGACTAGCATAGTCCTGGATAGTTTATGGTCTGATCTGATCTTGGTTTGATATCCTGGCATCACAAATGTTGCTCTTTGCTATAAATACACATACTGTAGCTAAGTTTTTATATAGCTTAAATTTAAGCTATATAAAAACTTAAATTTCCTTGAAGCATCACCAATGGTCCATGAAGTCACGAAGAGTTGGAAGCAACTGAATGACTAAACAACAACAAATCACCAATGGTTTCAAAGTCTGATTTTATCTAAATGCAAAAATTTCCTCAGTGAACTGAAACTTAGCAATTAGTTATTTGGTTGTTGTGGGTTTTCCAGGCTGTGTGGCCGTGTTCTGGCAGTTTTGGTTCCTAACGTTTTGCCAGTCACTGTGGCTGGCATCTTCAGAGGACAGGAGCACAGCTAGAAGATTCTGTCTGTGCCCAAGTGGAGGGTGTGAGTTCCTGCTGGTGTTTATAGCTGCTGAGAGGGTGTGTGTCTTCTGTGGGTCATTTACAAGAGATTAGGAGAGGGTTTATTGTGGCACCACACCCCCTAATCACCACAATAAACCCTCTCCTAATCTCTTGTAAATGACCCACAGAAGACACCAAGAAGAACCAACCAAAAACCAAAAACAAATGAAGGGATGTAATTTATTCAAACCGTACAAGCAGCATTTCTTATGTTAAAAGAGCTTACATTAGGGAAAAGTATGTTTTAAAAGCCTGCATTGGGAAAATGCATGAATAAAAAGAGGGTAATAATAATTTACCATTAAAAACGATTTTCTGGTAAGTTACATTAACTGCTATGTATATCAGGGGAGATGCTGTAGAGAATTACAGATAATCCTGTAAAAGGAATGTGACAGTTATCAAAACATGATTTAAGCCGGAAAAAGAAGAGAATGTTAGACAGAAACTTAAATTGGCTCCACCTTAACTCCCTTGGGTGGAAGACGGAGGGAGGGAGGGAAAACACTGTCAGGCTTTCAAGATTCTGTTACTATACCTTGTATCAGTGCTTTCCAAACTGCCGCCGTTGGTGACACACCAACGGCGGCAGTGGCGGCGGTGGGGGCATGCCCGGCGGTGGCGTGGGGGGCGCGCGGCGGCGGCCTCGTGTTTTCCGCTAAAACGCAGAAGCGCTGATGGCGCGCCGCTGCCGTCGTCGCTGCCACCACCGCCATGCACACTGCTGCCGTGCGCGCCCCTGCTGTGCACGCCCCCGCTGCCACTTCCGGGTTGTGTTGTGACACACTAAACTGTGCGTTGCGACACACTACAGTGTCGCGACACACAGTTTGGAAAGCTATGCCTTGTATCAGTAAAGTAGGTTTCCATTATTTCTTGTGGAGTCTGTTTCCTGACCCAACCTACCTCAAAGGGTTGACAGATGCTTACAAAAATCCTACAAATTAGGAGATTCTAATGAATGGACCAGATTACTGCCCTACAAATGCATAAAGTAAAATATGTCAGATTTTTATCGATACATATAACTGTAGATGGGAAAGCCCACTAGTATGATATTACAAACCATCTTGATCTAATTATTACTTACAGATATTGATGTGTCAGGAAGTTGCATGTAGGGAAGCAAAGAAGTTCCCCATATAGACACACAGACACCCCTTGCCCCAAACGATCTATAGGAAGGATGGCAAACTTTTGGTGGCTGAGGCCACGTTTAACCAATGATACAATATGGGCGAGACTATGTCACATCTACATGGGCAGGGCCAGGATCATCTGAGTTTTCTTGTCCTCCCCCTCCAAATATATTATGCTTATTTTAGGGCCTATACTGGAGGTGTTTTTTTAAAAAAATGTTTCCCACTTTAAGATAGCAAGAAACCATGCCAATGATTTTCAGCAACTAGGTCAAACAGGACTTTAGAGGCCACAAAGAAAGAATTAAAAGGGTGCATGTGGTTTCAGATTGCATTTGTCCACTCATCATCTATGGGATCTTGGTGAGACTGGCATGCCTCCAGAGTTTTCATGGTGCAATGTGCAGTTTTCTTGATGTTTCTGTGGGTTCCTATGAGTGAGGATCACTGGGAAAGGTATACCAAGAACTCTCGGGATGACCAATGGGCTATCCATAATGGAGCAGTTATTTCCTTAAGGTAAAGGTTCCCCCCGCACATTTGTGCAGTCATGTCCGACTCTAGGGGCCGGTGCTCATCTCGGTTTGTTAGCCGAAGAGCCAGCATTGTCCGAAGACGTTTCCATGGTCATGTGGCTGCATGACACGCGCAGAACGCTGTTACCTACCCACCGAAATGGTACCTATTCATCTACTTGCATTTGCATGCTTTCGAATTGCTAGGTTGGCAAGAGCTGGAGCTAATGCGGGAGCTCACTCCATCACGCGGGGCTAGGGATTTGAACCTCTGAACTTGCGACCTTCCGATCGACAAGCCTGGTGTCTTACCCACTGAGCCACTACGCCCCTAGAAGTTATCTCCTTAGACTAGCATAAATATGTGCATTGCGTTCATTGGCTTTCAGCCAAAGTAGTCTTCTTCCCATGGGGTTAGGAAATGCATCTATGCAATGCCAAATGATTGTCTATCTAGTGACAATCCTCGTTCTCATCCAAACTAAATTTGCCATACCACTCCACATTGTTCTGCTCTCCTTCGGTTTTGCAAATACAAATATTCATTCCTCCCAAGAATGTATTTTTTAGATGAGCATATTAAACTCATTACCCAGGGAGTTAGACAGGGAGATAGTTACTTGCCAGGAAGAAGGGGTATACATTTGTTCTCTCTCCTTCAAGTTAGTTTTCCATATATACTGTAAATTTCTGCATATTCTTTCTTTTGTGTGAGACAGTACTTCCACAGGAATATTCAACTATAAGGGAGAGATCTAAAACAGTACCTCCATCACATCATCTTCCATATGATTCTAACCACATTTACTCAGAATTTATATAATTCCCCCGCCCCTTCCCCATAAATATGCATAAGTCTAAATTATCTCACATATTTTATGTGTGGAGTTTTTCTTTGGAAAATAACCCACAAATCAACTAATCTAGTGTAAAGCTGACTTACTCTTATTGACTTTAGTGGCACTAATCCATTATCTGAAGCCAGCTGTGTTTCCTGGGAAAATATTCTCCTGTCAAATGAAACCTACCAGCATCATCAAAAAAACAGTCAGAAACCCATACCTGATAGTGCATTAAAATATGCATGATGTAATCATATATTTCTCCAGCAAGTTTATTTTCTGGCCTCCAGGGAATAATGACAAACTGAATACCTAATAAGGGCACAAGAATTAAAGTGGCTCTGACAGCTTTCATGTACATATTGGACTCGGCCCGATGTGTGTCTCTCAGTTTTGTAACGAGAACTCGTACAATGTTGAGCAAAAAGAAGAAATTGACCTGCGAAAACAAATGTGTTATTTTTATTATTATTAAAAAATAGAACAAAAGGTAAAGACGCATGAATATTCCAATACAAAGAAAATATTACTCTCATTTTCATGTGCAGCCAATGGGGAATTTAGCTCATAACAAGGAAACATAAAACTAAAATTAAGTATGGAAGTTTGCGAAGATATTTGCTTGTTACTAGAAAAAAGGGCACATGCAACCAACACTGTCTGTCTGTCTGTGCAGCTTCAGCAAAGCCTATCCTTTTTATCCACTGAGTGGCCTAACCCAGCACCTCCCTAATTATGGGGGAAGCCTCCACCTAGAACAGAGCTTTCCAAATTGTGTGTCGGGACACGTTAGTGTGTCGGCTGCAGTGTCTGGGTGTGTCGCGGCTGCTGCTGCCTCTGATCCCTGCCAGGATTCTGCACAGGTCCTAGTGCCTGCCTTGTGCCTTGCTGCCTCCAAACCTGCTGTGATTCCGCGCAGGTCTTAGTGCCTGCCTTGTGCCCTGCTGTAAGAGTGTGTCGCGAAATGATGCATGTCTAAAAAGTGTGTCACCAACATGAAAAGTTTGGAAAGCTCTGACCTAGAATAACTCCTTGCTTGGTTCCGCTCCCAACGTGCCATCACAAAAGTGAAAAGAAGATGCAGGGCCAATCTGCATGTTCTCCTCTCTTCCCTGTATGCCAAAAAACTCCTAAACCTATGCAGGACTATTAGTAAAGGCCTGCCCATTATGAGTCAAAGTACCCTACTCTGTGCTTCAACGTCTTTGGACATCATAATCAATGTATTTTTGTAATAGCAGAAGTACCGTAATGTACAAGCCAGATAGTAAAGAGGGTTTGAAGCCAGCCATTCCCTTTTCCCCTTTAAAGTAATTAATTCTGTCCTAAAATATGATGCGTTTTATTTCTCAGAGTGACTCAATATGGAAAGATATGCATTTCAAGCCAGATTGGTCTTTCTGATCCTATGGAGGGGACTGCAAAAAAACCTGAGCTGATTGAAAGTTTGGAGAGACGTAGGATCAGGGACGGTATTCTGATCCAAAGAGTAAGATGTAGTAGGATATTAAGCACAGCAGCTTGTTACCACAAACTGTTATATGAAAATATTCATGTATTGTTTCTATTTGGAATTAATGAACTGAGTCACTGAAGTCTATATGCAATAAGCAACTTATTTTTTAATCAATTTTTCTTTTTCTAGGGCATTAATCTCTGCCATATTTGACCTAATTAGAATATCAGAATATATGCTTTTATAAGCAGATGCTCCACTGCAGGCAGATACATTCCTTTAAAAAAATCTTTGCAGCTGTTGACTCATGTATCTTTTTTCCTATATAACTGTATATACTTTAATGGCTGTAATGTCTTAAGAACCCAAGTATATTTGCCCTGCTACGTCAGGTCAAAGCCCCATCCAAACCAACATTCTGTGTCGCATAGTGATCAACCAAACATTTTCACAAAGCTTGGAAACATGGACACAAAAGAGGTGAGAAATAAGCTCTTCTGCATTTGCTAGGACTTATTACCAAGTATTACTCCAGGAAGATCACAACTACTCTGTGTACTCAGAAAAATTCCCACTCATTTCAAGTTCCACACATTGGAGTACGGTGCCATGTTAGTGATAGACTTCTAGCATCAAGTTTGTTTCTCTGGAAGATCTTGAGATCTTCCTCAAGTCAAGATAATGTTTCTGAAGTCCTAAGGACTTCAAGGAACCATGGGATTGGGAGGTTATTTTAATAAAACATTCAGCTGTCTTGAAAGCTGTGCTGAGACATGGGACAAGCAACTTCAATAAGAACAAATAAGTGTGGCAGAATTAGTATAGTGCTGAACTCACAATAAAATAGCAAATAATATTCTCACCAATAAAGCCGCCATTACAGGCCCATGAACAATGTACAACAAATGAGTGTCAACACTAATCCAACATCTGGAAGAAAAAAAATAATGAAATTATATATTTTTAACAAATACTAATTAAGCTTTATAAAAAGCAGGCACAATACTCACTTATCATTGAAATATTTGGCTCTCGCCACAGCGTGAATTGATGCTGGCACTAAAGGAAAACCTAGAATAACAAATCATATACATCAGATTTCATATTGTTTTGGATTATGTGCATGTGCATGTCTATATACGTACTGCATGTCACAGAGACACAGAATGGAAGGGAATGTTTAAACCATAAAAGCCAACATTCTGCTCAGTGCAGGAATTCAGATCAAAGAAGCAGAAGATTATCCAACCTCTACCTGAACAGATCCAATGAAGGGGAGCTTAGTAATTGGCTCCATTTTTAAACTGCTGTTACTGTTAGGATTAGTTTTTCTAGCATGCAGTCTCAATCTGGATTGCTGTGTATACATTTACATCCTGCCATTGCTCTACAAGCTCAAAGTGGCAAATGTCCCGTTTTCTCATCCGAAAAATCCTGTATTGAAAGTTAAGCAGATATGATGATCGACTGAAATCATAAAATGAATTACACAACTAGATAGGGATTTGAACTTTGACCTTCATAATCTTAATCTGGGACTAAACCAGTTTTTCCTGGAAAAAAAAAGGTCAAGTAAAGCAGTGAGCCTAGTGGGTACTGTGATAAGTGACCCCACATCCACTCCAACCGACAGTGGTGCTTATCTGCTGTGAAATGCGTCTTAACTGGGGAAGTCAAGAGATTGAGCAATGGGTCTCCTGCGTACCTATAAGGGCTTTCCTACTCAGCAATGATTCCCTTTTAATATATATTTTTATGCAGCTCAATCTTCTTTACAAGCTGGAGGGAATTTGACTGCAAATTCCCATAATTCATCAAGGAAGCTTAGGCACTGTCTTCCGTGTTTTATCTTGCTTTTCAAATGGCTCTTACTGAAAATCAACAATCCTTATCTGTACAAGAGATGTAAGCACTGATGGAAATGTGCTGTGGAATTAAGACTGATACCACAGACAGTTGTTTTTATGTTGTATTTTGCTTTAACATTCTCTTGGCAAATCCCTGTTAAATTAAGTAGATTCACATATTTGAAGGAGTAAAAATGGACCAAACAGCACTTTATATGATAAAACCACTGGTTTGGTTGAGGTACAGTTCTTGAAATAAATGTGAGCAATTAAATTCACCTTGACTTGGACTCCAGGGTTGGGGCAGGTGAGGCAACCTTAAAGACTGCTATTCAGTTTGTATGGATTTTTGTTCAGCCTGCACATCTTAAAGATATGAACATGGCATGTGGAGAGATTAAGGCCACCCAGAGAAGTGCATTCCCACAAAAAGAGCAGCTGTGCAATTTGTGGGTGTTTTTTGACCCCCAGCTATCTCTCAGCTTGCAGTGGTGAGATGTGCACTTATACAACGATGGCTAATGTATCAAGTGTGATGCCCCTTAATCACCCAAAACAAAGGTCAAGTAAACCCAAGGCCAGTCAAATTACTTTGGCATCTGAGGCCAAAACCTCTACTAGAACTCTCCCTGGCAGGAAAAGTAAAGTAATAATTAAAATAATTAACTATTTGCTTTACCCTGTCTAGTGATAAGGCTGGTCCTGAAAACCAGCAATCACAGGTGAGTTCATTGGAGAATGGAAACTATATAAACACTTTAGGTTATTTTCCAAATGGTCATAATCAAAAAGTTTTTTTAATTTTTAGATGTGTTCATAACATGTTATTAGTTGGAAAGAAAACCCATTAATTGTTTTACTTTGCTTCTCAATAATTGCATCTAAAATTGCACTGTGAGCCTTTTAAAACAAGAGTTTTCGAGTTTACTTTTGATCTTTTAAGGAATAGTTGTGTGGTTTTTAGCTGATGGTTTGCATCCAAATTTCCCAAACATTAACATACTGTGACATTCATGCTTGTGACATGACAACAGTGCTGGTAATATTGAACTGACGTCTGAAAATCTTAGGGAAGCGGTCTATGTTCAGATTGTTTAAGGGAGAGGGAGAGGGAGAGAGATTTTCCTGCAATCAATTGTAATTTCAGGGTCATGTATTGATATTGTTGCTTTCTTGCTCCAAATGAGTGATTTTATACCTACTATGACAAATCAGTCAGTATGGCAAAGATTAAATAAAAAATGATAGGGTTTTCAGCAGAAATATGGCTAGATAAAGGTGGTTCTTTTCATTTTTTAACATCTAAGCATAATAAAAAGCAGGAAGATTACTTGCTCATTCCTTGGTTGGCATTCTCATAGACACCAATTCATGTTAAATTCATGGGGACACTGCTCATTATAACTAAAATTAATCCAGTCATTAAGGCATTAAAGGTCATATAAATTTAAATAATAAATAAATTAAGCCAATACACATGCGCGCACACACACACACGAGAGCTAGGGTGATGGGGTGGTGTAGTGATGAAGGTGCTGGACTAGGAGAACGTTCTACAGCCCCTGCGTTTTCCCCACTGTTTTCCCCACACATAAGTCTTTGCAAATACTGTAGCATTCTGGGAACATTTGGGAAGCAACTAATCATAGCTGTGCATTACTCAAACCTATTGTAAATCACTTTTTACCTATATTATTAGGTGTACATAGATTGATTATAATTATAATGTGCTCCTGAGCCATACAGCGAAATCATTACAGTTCCTTTGAACCAAGAGGAATAATTTTATCCCCAAAGACCCCAAACTTACTGTCTCCACATAGTAGGCAAGGAGGGAGTGAGAAAAGCAAGAATCTCCTGAGAAGCCCATGTAACAGATTGCACCAGGTTCTTGACTGACTGATATATATATAGATCCCTCAAACGTGTCTGTGCACTGTAAACTTCTACTACCATGTATTATGCAAAAGATAAAACAATATGAACACTACCATTAAAAAAACTACAATACAGATTGCATGAAGAAGGACTTCCTTACTCTTTTGTGGCTTTTCATATCTATTATTATTATTATTATTATTATTATTATTATTATTATTATTATTATTATTATTCCAAATCAAGTCAGTCTAGAGCTGAGACAAAGTGACTAGCCCAAAGTCATCCATCCGGCTTCTATGTGGAGGGGAAGACTAGTGCCTGGGTCTCTCGAGTCTTAGCACCTTAGCCACTATACCATTTTTCTCTGCCACACTGGCTCTCATTCATTTGTACAAGATGCTATACATTTTTTGACTAATAATGTATAGGAGCTGTCCTTCCATGTTTGCATGAATGAAAATGCCAATTATTTTAAAAACCCTGCAACAAAAGGAAATACATGACTGGAAATGTTTTAAGAACTTAAGGGGGGGGGGGGAGACCACATACCCCAGCCCAGGAGGTAATACCAGTGCAAGCGCTGTTCTTCAGCAAATACTGCCACCACAATCAGCGTATGAAGATATATTCCTTCACAAAGCATCCAGAAGTAGTTACAGCCCATCGTATATTGGTGAAAAAACTGAAGCACTTTGCAGCTTACCTGTCAGAGAAAAGCAGCAGACAGATGTGGAGCAGATAACATTGTACACAACTGAATAAGGAAGTATCATCATTGAGTTTCACAAGGTTTTCCTGCTCTTATATTGATTTGTACCCTTCAGCATCTGCCAACGACTTTGAATTTCTGATGTATCAGACACATTGATTAAATTTGTCTCCTAAATTAGGCCTTTATGGAAGGAACCAACATGTTGAACATTACAATCAGCAACCCACACTTCAGATACTATCTCCTGTGACATAGAACTAACAAGTAGATGCAGAGCTCAACAAATTCTGGAGCTGCACTACCTGAATCCTTCATTAGTTGTTATGGAATGTCTCTCTGAAGGGGGGGATGATGTGGTGGATTTTGGCAGTGCCGCTGGTTCTCAGGAAGGAGGGAGCACATTCCAAGGAGGTGGAGGAGATAAGTGGACACACAGTCTGGGGAGCAATGGTGGGAAAACAAAGAGGTTCAGGATAGCCCCACCCTAGTCTCCCCCAGATTATTTCCCCTTAGGTTAGTTAGAGTAGCTTTAGTCTGGCAAGATTCTGTCTGTACGGTGTGAGCAAATAAAGAACTGGAGTTCGAATGCACTGACTCTTCGTTGTTCTTGGGCTGGGTCTGACACAAGTCCACACTAACCTGATTTTCTTAATCCTTCCTTTCTATTATAATAAGCATTAGGTGGTGCTATATACTAGAATGAATTCCCAAAACAGACTCCTTTTAAAAACATTGCTGGCTACTGAGATTCAGTTTCATGAAACCACAGATTTCGATATCAAGGAAAGTGGGCAATAATAGAAGATTTCCATGTCATTGCAGAGAAAGCCATGAGATGTGGCTGTTAAGGTATTCGACTAGGACCAAGGAGACCCAGGTTCTAATCCACTTCAGCAACAGAAACTCATTAGGTGACTTTGGGCCAGCCATTCTCTCTCACCCCAACCTACAGTACTTCACTAGGTGTTTGTTGTGGAGAAAAATTGCAGCAGGGAGTGCTATATATGTTGCTTTGAGATACTGGAAGAAAAGCAGAACATAAATCTAACACATCAATACATGTTAACAAAAAAATTACTTCCCTGAAGTCTCCTGGTAAAATATATCCATAACACAATGGTATTCTAAATATATTCAAACTTAGACAACATTGCATTATACTAAGTCAGACTATATGTTCACCTACTACAATAACATTGCTATTGGAATTCCTGGCTGAAAATGTTAAAACTTGTAGTTACAGCTCATCTGGAGCTAGGCACTAGGCCAAGGAAGGTTTATATACAGCAATTCTAAACATTTTGCATACAAGGGAAATGCTTTATTGCTGGAGATGCTTTCAGAATAACTTTTTCTGGTGGACAAAACACCTTTAAAACTTTCTCATGCTGGATACAGGGCAACATGCATAGACCACTTAAGAGAGCTTAGATCACTAAGTAAAGGAACCTATTAAATATCTTTATAATGCTGATCACTGCCTGATTTTAGCTCACCTTGAGCAACAATGGAGAATGAGCTTTCTACTCTTTCGTAGTGATATTATTAAATAGAATATTGGAAAATTCAGGTTAGACAAAAGGAGCAACTTTTTCACATAGTACACAATAAAACTCTGGAACTTGCTACCAGAAGATATGGCAGTAATGTCTAAGTTTAGATGGCTTTAAAATTAGGACTGGACAAATTTGTGGAAGATGTGGCCATCTTTAGCAGCTAGTCATGATAGATATGCTAACTCTAAAAAGACAAGTGAAAGCTAATGTTAATGGACTTCCCATCTGGATGGACACTGTAGGAAACAGGACATTAAACTAGATACCCTCTGGTCTGATCCATCAGGATTTGGAAGGGGGGGGGTTGGAATGTTTACCTGTACTGTTACAGTATTACAATTCTCCCAAACTTGTAAATTGCACAAGTACCAACTACTACACTTTTCTCACATTCCATATTAGTCCCCCAAAGGATATCACTTCATTGCTAACTCTGCTGGTCCAATAAAATAGAGAACGTGTGTGTGACAATATTTACTGGACTCTCATTTAGATAGGAAAATGCAGGCTTTTCCTCAAATTAACACTTTATTATTTATTTATTAATTTATTTAAATTCATATCATCTCCCATCTCCCCCAACCGGGGGACTCTGGGTGATTTACAATAAAAGCAAAGTTAAAAATATAAATATAAAATTACAATATCAATATAATGGAATAAATATAAAATCCAAGGGCGATAGATCTTAATACTGTAGATAGGGCGTTATGGCACCAGCCACCCCCAGGAGGAACTGTTGGCGTTCCCATCCCAAGCAAGGTGGCAGAACCAGGTCTTCAAATTTTTCTGGAAGGTTGGGAGCGAGGAAACCTGCCTCATCTCTGGGGGCAAGATGTTCCAAAGGGCAGGCGCCACTGCACAGAAGGCCTGCCTTCTGGACCCCGCTAGATGGAATTCTTTTGCTGATGGGGTCCGTAGCATGCCCTCTCTGCATGACCGGGTGGGGCGGGTCAATGTTCTGGGGATGAGACGGTCCCTCAGGTAACCTGGACCCATGCCATGTAGGGCCTTAAAGGTGATAACCAACACCTTGAATTGGACCCGGAAGCAAACTAGTACCCAGTGCAGCTCGCTCAGCAGAGGTGTCAAATGTGCTGATTTTATGGCACCAATAACTGTCCGCGCAGCCGCATTCTGGACCAGCTGAAGCTTCCGGATACTCTTCAGGGGTAACCCCATGTAGAATGCATTGCAATAGTCTATATGGGAGATGACAAGGGCATTTCGGTCCAGGAATGGGCGTAACTGGCGCACAACCCGAAGCTGCACAAAGGCTCTCCTGGCCACGACTGCCATCTTCGAGCAGGAGTGGTGAGTCCAGGAGGACCCCCAGGTTCTGCACTGGCTCCGAATGGGGCAGTGCCACCCCATCCAGGACCAAAGATAACAACTTCCTGGATCCCGAGAGGCCATCAATCCACAGCCACTCCATCTTACCAAGGTTCAGCTGAAGCCTGTTGTTCCCCATACAGACCCCCACAGACCCCAGGCACTGAGACAGGGTGGCGACCGCATCACTTACTTCACCCGGGATGGAGATATACAATTGAGTATCATCAGCATATTGATAATACCTCATCCCATGGTGGCGGATGATCTCACCCAGTGGTTTCATGTAGATGTTAAATAGGAGAGGAGAGAGAACCAAACCCTGCGGCACCCCACACAGTAGGGGTCGCGGATCAGATTTCTTCTCTCCTATCACCACCAATTGGGAACGGCCCTGGAGGAAGGAGGTGAACCAGCACAAAACTATGCCACCCACCCCCAACTCCCTGAGCCGCCCTAAAAGGATACCATGGCAGATGGTATCGAAAGCCACTGAGGTCCAGGATTGCCAGGATGGATGCACTCCCTCCATCCCGCTCCCGCCAGAGATCATCCATAAGTGCAACCAATGCAGTCTTTGTCCCATATCCCGGCCTGAAACCTGACTGAAAGGGGTCTAGATAATCTGTTTCCTCCAGAATCCTCAGGAGTTGTAACGCCACCACTTTCTCAACCACCTTTCCCAAAAAGTGAACGTGGCAGACAGGACGAAAATTGTCCAGAATAGTAGGGTCCAGGGATGGTTTCTTGAGGAGGGGGTGCACCAGCGCCTCCTTAAAGGCCGTCGGGAACACCCCTCCCCCAAGGATGTATTAACCATCGCCTGGACCCAGCCACAAGTCACCTCCCGGGCCGATTTTACTAGCCAGGAAGGGCACGGGTCTAGATGGCATGTGGTGGCATTTACAATCCAGAGGATCCTGTCCACTTCCTCAGGCCCAACAGGATCAAACCATTCCCAGATAACAGGGTAAAAATGTTCCCCCAGCATCTCCCCAGACTGTGCTTCATGCTTAGAGTCTAACTTAGACTCTAACTTTATTAATGTGATTATATATTTGTGGTAAATTAAAAATGAACACATTCTTCTCTATTTATATCTGCATCAACATTATATTGCTCATAAAACTACAACTTTAAAGAACTGGATTTATGTTAATAATTATTTTTCCACACTTTCTAAAAAATGCAGTAACAAAATGCTGTCCATGTAGCATGAAGGAAGGTCCCATTATTTTCTGAAGCAATCCTTGGCACTGTGGGACAAGATACTATCGTTATTTTTTCTCAGCCATAAATATTTGCAGACAGGATGGAACTCATTCTGAAACTTTAGAGAGGTTGAGTGATGTGACATTCACAAAAGACAAATTTTCATTATTTGTTATACTCAATGTTATTATGAGACAAGTTTCCATATCTTGATTTAATTCTATTTTTGATGGATAATAGGAATATTATTAGGAATAACCGCCCAGAGTCCCCTCTGGAAATGGGGGGAGGTGGGCGGTGATACAAGTTAGAAATATAAATAAATAAATATTTTTGAGAGAATGCACTGCTTTTGTGCTGACAAGGCCAGCAAGCCTGTAAGTCCACAGTGACATTACATTATATTTAACTCTTAAATCAGACTGGAAAAAGTGGCCTTCTTCTAAAATGCTTCCATTTTAATTTAATTCAAGTCTGTAGATTTGGCTTCTTACATTAGATTAAACACCTACCATGTTCCTTGGTGATCCTCTGTAGAAACTTACTGGCTTCATTTCCATGTGGAAAAGAAAAGATGATGATATCCATTGATGTCCTCTGCTGCTCCCGAGGATGCTCTCTATAGTTTTGGCAGCCAAATGGTGGATTGATATTTACAGTATATAATGAATAGGAATGTTCAATGATTGCTGATGCACACTGCTTGATTATCCTCATATGGATTGTCCTATCTAGCCACAACCTCTTTTGTAATAGGTGTACTCACTAAGACTCGTAGCTTGTCTCTCAAACACATCAGGAATTGGTAGGCTGACCATACGTCCCGTTTTGAACGGGACAGTCCCGTTATTTAAGCATTTTTCAACCATCCCGTCGTTTGGATCAAAATCTCAATTTTGTCCCTTTTTTAAACCGGGCGGGAAGGAGGACAGGAAGACAGGAAGGAGGACTGGAGCCGGACTTGCCATTGGAGGCAGCCCGGAAGAGGCCCTATCAGCGTGGCAACTGGAAGCCCAGTTGCCACGTGCGAGCCCAGCAACAGACACAGCACCACAGTCCACTCGGTTCCTGCCTCCTTACCTGATCCTACCGGTGCCGCTTGCTCCGAAGCTGAGATTGTCTGCCCAGCAGTGGTGAGGCCAGGGAAAGCAGACATGGGAAGGTTGTGGAAAGAGGGTGCGGGGTGCGTGTGATTACTTGCTCAGAGTAATCGCGCGTGCACACACACACATGCATGCACCCCACACTCTCTTTCCCTAGCCTCCCCGTGACCAAATGCACCCACACCTGTTGCAGGGAGGCTGGAGAAAGAGGGTGTGGGGAGCATGTGTGTGTGTGCGATTACTCTGAGCAAGTAATCACGCGCACACACACACACACACACACACACCACTCTCTTTCTCCAGCCTCCCTACAACAGGTGCCAGTGCATTTGGTCACGGGGAGGCTAGGGAAAGAGAGTGTGGGGTGCGCGCGTGTGTGTGTGCGCGCGTGATTACTTGCTCAGAGTAATCACACACACACTCCCCACACTCTCTTTCTCCAGCCTCCCTCCAACAGGTGCCGGTGCATTTGGTCACGGGGAGGCTAGGGAAAGAGAGTGTGGGGTGCGCGCGTGTGTGTGTGCGTGCGTGATTACTTGCTCAGAGTAATCACACACACACGCTCCCCACACTCTCTTTCTCCAGCCTCCCTGCAACAGGTGCCGGTGCATTTGGTCACGGGGAGACTAGGGAAAGAGAGTGTGGGGTGTGTGTGTGTGTGCACGTGTGATTACTTGCTCAGAGTAATCGCACACACACGCTCCCCACACACTCTTTCTCCAGCCTCCCTGCAACAGGTGCCGGTGCATTTGGTCACGGGAAGGCTAGGGAAAGAGAGTGTGGGGTGCGCGTGTGTGTGTGCGCGTGCGCGCTTGATTACTTGCTCAGAGTAATCACACACACACGCTCCCCACACTTTCTTTCTCCAGCCTCCCTGCAACAGGTGCCGGTGCATTTGGTCACGGGGAGGCTAGGGAAAGAGAGTGTGGGGAGCGTGTGTGTGTGTGATTACTCTGAGCAAGTAATCAATTTTTCCATTGGGGGGGTTTGCAGGCAGGAGCCAATTGGGTGGACTGGGGGCAGGGTTTGCAGGCAGGAGCCAATTGGGTGGACCGGGGGCAGGGTTTGCAGGTGGCAGCCAATCGCACGGACAGGGAGCGGGGTTTGCAGGTGGGAGCCAATCATGTCGACTGGGGGGCGGGGTTTGCAAGCGGGAGCCAATTGGGTGGACCGGGGCAGGGTTTGCTGGCGGGAGCCAATCGCACAGGCGGCGGCGGAGTTTGCAGGCGGGAGCCAATCACGTGGACTGGGGGCGGGGTTTGCAGGCGGGAGCCAATCACGTGGACCGGGGGCGGGGTTTGCAGGTGGGAGCCAATCACACGGACCAGGTGGCGGAGTTTGCAGGCGGGAGCCAATCATGCGGATCGGGGGTGGCTTTGCAGGCAGGAGCCAATCACATGGACCCAGGGGGTAGGGACCCCTGTCCCGTTTTTTCCATCCCAATGTCCCATTTTTGTCTCAAGGAAATATGGTCAGCCTAGGAATTGGAAGCCAAGAACAAAACACGTCTGAAGAACACTGTCAAGCCCCACCGAGCTGGACAAAATCAAGGACGCAAGAACCACATAGATTTCAGTTGGATATTTTAATGCTAGTCTGGGGGCAATACAGGAATGGGAATGGTAACTTTCCCTCCCTAAGGTATAGTGAGTTAATTAAGGTAGAGACTCTTTGAATGATTGACATGCTTCTTCCCAGATTTCTTTCCATCTGGGATAAATTGCCAGTTATCTAAATAAGCCATCAGCTGACTCACCTGGTATCTTGTGGTTATTAAGGTCTACATTCTCTTCCATTTCTTTCCCAGCGTCCCCACAATTTCTCACAAAAACAGCACCTGCGTGTTCCTTATGCACTGGCTGATATGTTCATTAATATACCATTTTCTCCCAAATTACTGTTGTAAAATATCAGTAGGTTCTATTAGTTTCAATGTGTGCTAAATAAGCTGCTCAGCGGTATTTGAGATATCTTTACCCTGTTTGTATCGATCCTCATGGCCTGTTGAATATTGCAGTGATTGACGGACAGAGTTAGTACACATTGCGCTCTGGTCATGATGGAATTTTGTTTGAATCAAAGCATGCCCGTGTCTAAAAAATCACCAATAAACAATTTCTGTGGACACTGCCTTTCAGAAGAAAATTAAGAATTCATTTATTTTATGACATTTTACTAAGCTGTTCTAAAGAAAAGTTTTTTTTTTTTAAAAAAAGATGTTCTAAAAAGACCTTGCCATCTGTCTAGAGCAGTGTTTCTCAACCTTGGGAACTTTAAGATGTGTGGACTTCAAATCCCAGAATTCTCCAGCCAGCCATGAGAAATACTGGTCTATAGCATATTATGTGGTTATCTCAAAATGTCCTGTGCATTTTGTAGATCTATTGATCAGAGAACATGCGTGTCTGCATCAAATGGCCAAAATCTTGCATGTGTCTTTTCTTTTGCACAGTATTCTGTGTTAAAAGAAAAGACATACCAAGAACACCTTCACTAGTTCAGCTTTGGGTTCTAAAAACAGAACTATGGAGCAGATGAAATGGGCTCCTGCTGGCATATACAGTTAGTCCTTGTTTAGCGACCACCTCGTACAGTGACTATTCGCAGTTACGATGGTGATGAAAAAGTAACTTTGCGACCAATCCTCGCATTTATGACCTTCGCAGGTCTCTAAAGCAAAGGAAAGCTCAGGTAAGATCGTAAGCACAGTTGCAGTTTCACTTAGCGACTGCTTCGCTTAACGGCCAAGTTGCCAGTCCCAATTGTGGTCACCCAATGAGGACTACCTGTAGGAGGTTTCTAATAAAAAACAGAAGGACTACTAATACTGTATGAAACATCCACGTGGCCAAACTTGTTTTAGAAAAATATGAAGCATAACAAAAATATGAAGCATAACAATACATCAACTAAGATACCATGACTAGGTTCACATACTGTGCTAAGCCATAACACAGCTTGCTTGAGTCTAGCTTGGACTGTGATGTGAACCCAGCCATTGTGGTTTCTAAATTATGGTTTACAGCTTTGTATGTTGTATAAATGGACTAATTATTGCCTAATAAATTGTAATTAAGCAAACCCACTTTGTGTATGTAATGACATGCAAACCCACTTTTCTGTGGGTGTGATATTTTGGTACTTTTGGTATGAAAGCCAGAGTTAGCCAGAGTTAGCTGTTTACATTTTAATAAGCCAGTTTAAAATTACAGATGAATGATGGGAAGAAAGGCTAAATTCCCTAATTTGGAGAAAATTGTGCCTTCCGTATCCACTTAAGAACAGTAACTTGACCACAGAATCAATACAAGAGAGAAAGAAGGCAAATCCACTTAGTAAACTGAATATAGTAATGCAGATAGGAGGAAGAATACCACTTATCTACCTACAGCATTATGTGAACACATGAGAAAGCATAGAAAAAGATGCTAACAAATTATTGCTAATGAAATGTGTATCTTCCTCTACTGAGTTTAGGAAGGTGGCCATCCTTTGAGGTACCTTAGTCTCTTAGCAACCCTATGAGGGTGTCAAGGCTAAGCAAAGTGTCACTCACTGAACTTCGTATGTTTTTATACTCTGGTCTGGCAAAGTAACCTCTACATCAGGGTTGGGGAACCTTTTTTCTGCCAAGGGCCATTTGGATATTTATAACCGGAGACCGGAGGGGTGGGGGGCGGGGTTTCTAGGATTTCCGCGGACCGGGGGCCGGAGTTTGTGGGTGAGAGCCAATCACAAGCACTGGGGGGCGGGGTTTGCGGGCAGGAGTCAATCACGTGGAAGGGGCGGGGTTTGCGGGCAGGAGCCCCACGGTCCTTAGGCGGGAGCCCCGCGGGCCTGACGTTGCCCACCCCTGCTCTACATGGTAGGGATTCTCTAAACACAGTTGGATCATAATACATATCCTAAAGTGTGTCTTCTCCAAGAATGTTCAAACTGAAACTGATCTGCCTGTTCAATTAAATGTTGGAAACGTTGAGACCTTGTAATCTCAAGCTTTTTTACTTAATTGATTATTAGCTCGCATTATTTATTCAGATTTGTTCCCTATACCCCTCAGGACGATCTTTCTCATACTAACCTCCAAATGTATTAGAACTGCAGCTTCCAAACTTCCAACTCACCAAGGGAATGACAGGTTAAAGAAAGATGCCTTAAGATTATAACCTCTACCTGTGAAATATTGACTTGCTTCACTCATTCGGTGAAGCTATGCTTTGGGTTACCATGGTTTCTTTGATAAGCCAAAATTACTGTATTCATATACTGTAGATCATATTTTATGGCTTAACACAACTGGGTTCATACAACAACCAAGAAAATAAACTACATTATAGCCTATAGTGCTATGTGAGCTCAGTGTTTGGATTCCTGATTCAATGTACGGTATATATTTCTGGTTCAATTTATGACATGTATATTTCTTCTAATGATTTCCATGTGTTGGCCTCTTATGTCAATTCCAGAGTTTTTAGATTTTTTGTGTCAATATGGTAAATTTGTGGGGTACCTATTTTTATTAGATTTCCCATAATTGTGATTGAATGTATCCCTAAAAGGGTGTGTGTGTGATGTGATGGATTTCGGGCCAGAGGAAGGAGGGAGCGCATTCCAAGGAGATAAGCGTTCTCACAGCCTTGAGAGCCTTGACCGGCAGACAAAGAGAGTTAGAGTAGCCCCACCTTAGAGTTCCTGGGGTATTTACACTTAGGGTAGTTAGGACAGGTTTTATTCTGGCAAGATTCTGCTTTATGGTAGAGCAATAAAATTTTAGAGTTGGGATATCGGCTCAGTGTGTTTCTTTGCTTGATCCCCTGACAATAATACATTTCCTAAACATAACCAGTTTTTCTGTGCTCAAACAGAAATGCTTAATCTCTGGTGAGTTCTGATTTAAATTCAGCAGCCAACTTCTGAGTTAATTCCCATGCACGCAGTTCAATTTACGGCTTTTTGAGAAGCTTAGTCTCTCGATGTATAATAGGTCTGGGAAAGCTTTTAGACAAGCCATAAGGGATGAGATTGGTTAGTGCTTAAAGTCGCATCTCATCAATTATAGCGGAGAAAGCTAGGTCAGCCCCGGCACTATATCAAAATGTACAGCATTGAAGAAATATTCAGAACACAGTTAAGTGCTGGTCTTGACTTGTAAACATTTGTAGCCTTTTTTGTTTATACAGAAATGGTTCAAAGTTAATTTTATATTAATTAGGTTGTCTGGACTAAGTTCATATATCAGCTTCTTTCATTCAGTCAAAATGTGCACCGAAGTCTCCATCTGACTGCAGTAGCAGAATCAGAGGCACTGGAGGCCCCTGCCAGCCCTCTCATTGACAATGCCTTGAATTATCAGGAGAATGACTGCTGTTGTGATTGTGCAATAGCCAGTGATGTTGCACGCAGAACCAGGATTTCATGCTGAGCTGGCTTCATCCACCATCACTGGATGAAGCATAGGAGCCTTCTCTAACCTGAGCTTTCTCTAACTCTTCTTCTAAGAGCAGGAAAGAACGAGAAAATCACAATGAAAACTTTTTTTTTGGAACAAAAGCAAATATGTGATTGATTCCAGTGGATGGTAATGATTTATTGGCTGGAAAGCAGCTCTTCATGGTTGTCGGCTGCTGTTGGTTCTGACAGCTGTTACTACAATCATCTAGATGCTTCTGAAAATACGTTGGCTGTTTCACATGCTCCCATGTAAATCAGGACTTAATACAAACTCAGTACTGAAAAAGTATTGGAATTTAGGTTACTTCATCATGTTTTGCTTCATTAAGAAACGAAACAAAGCTATTTGGGCAGTTAATCTCTAACAAATATATTGCATAACTATATTTTTGGAAAAGCAGACACAGTCTTTTGTACATTCTCACTTCAATCAAAGTTTATTCCCTTTTCAATTACAGGAATTTCAATGGGAACTGTACATTCAAATCCTAATCACCCATTGGATGCAAATTTTATTTAATTTTTTTTTCATAAGTAAATATATGCAGTGAACTGCATTATACTCAAATATAGAAAAACTCTCCTTTTGAAAATCATAGGACCTAGATGTTTAGGTTTTTGTGGATTTTGCCCAGACCATAAGGCACTGATTCTGCTTCACAGTCCAAGCAAAGGAACTTGATGCCAAATTTGAAAGTAGCAGTAAGTCAAGCTAGATATAAGATCCATCTCTTTCACTGCAAGTATGCCCTGACCCTATATAAATGGAGGCTGAGGTAATGGAGTGTATCCAGCTAATGTTTAAATAAACGAACTAAATAATTCTAATTCTTGCTAGTGTTCATTCTTGGTAGATATTTTCGTCTGCCAACTTTCTGAAAATGAATTACAATTCTTTGAAGATGGAGTTCTTTGAATCTCAATGAAAATACCAACTGCATTTATGTGCAATATAAACAGATTATACCTATTTTTTTTTAATCCATTCAATCGTGTCTGATTCTTGGAGACTCACTGCAGTTTACTTGGCAAGGTTTTTCAGAAGTGGTTTGCCGTTGCCTGCTTCCTAGTGCTGAGAGAAAGTGACTGGCCCAAGGTTACCCAGCTGGCTTTGTGCCTAAGGTGGGACTAGAACTCACTGTCTCCTGGTTTGTAGCCTGATGCCTTAACCACAACACCAAACTGGCTCTCTAAATAATATGGAACACTTCACGAATTTGTGCGTCAATTATAGCTATAATTAAAGTTTAAAAGTGGACAGAATGTAATGTGGTAACCAGAACCAGGATTTCATGTTGAGCTGGCTTCATCCACCATCACTGGATGAAGCATAGGAGCTTTCTCTAACCTGATGTCATCTAGATATGCTGGATTACAACTCCAATAGTTTCCAACAAAAATGGACAATGGTGACCCAAAACATCTGAAGAGCATTCAGTTGGGAAAGGGTATAGAATACAGTGATTATCCAAAGATAATTGTTCAGATAAGGGTCTAATTAAAATGTTTATGTGTACTGGAATATCAGAATGTAAAATTAATGTTGATTGCCACAGGTAATCCAGCAGAAACTAAGTATCTTGTATGACGAAACCTACGTGGAAGGAAGCCTTTATTCAACAAAAATCAATTTACAAGATTGCTCTTTGTTCTATTGAACAAGTACGTTTCCTAAATGCTGATGTAGAAAGCAAAAAAATACTGGGAGGGGCAGGATGTGGAAGCAGAGGAGAGGAAGCAGTTTTTTCACATGGAGGAAACACAACGGAGAGAAGCTGAACATGGTGGAATAACATGCTCCTTCCAATCAGTATCCCACCAAAAGAGAGAGATAAACCTTTGTCAATTTGAAAGACCAGAATCTTTCTATATACACACCACTGTTCATGCCTTCTTGGCTAGTGGGACAGTAGAAAGCTGACTGTGTAGTCAGAAGAGGAACACAGTAATGATGTCCACAAACAACATTTTCCCCTGGCATGTTAATTCTTAAATACATAAAGCTTATTATATGGAAGAATGATAAAGCCAGTGATCTCAGCTGGGGACATCTACTCTAAGCTCTCAGAATCCACCAGCTCATTCTATTGCTTATGTTGATTAGGCCTTAAATTGCAGCTGAACTAAACAACCACAGTCAGTTGGGTGTGCAACCTGGAGCCATTTATTACAGGGCCCAGTATTCAAGTGCATGGATCTTGAATGGCACTTAATAACTTTGTGAATGCCTTACAATTCTGGTCACTTTTCAAAAAATCAGTGGTTCTGTGGGTGTAACATAATGACAGAAAATTGAACACTGAAAATAGCTGGAGGGTTTACTGCAAGTTTTGTTAACATTCAGATTGAAGTATGTCTATGAAGGTTCTCAGTCATCCAGGTGGAATTGTCTGTAGCTTGAATCATGTCAACTGGATTTCTATTTTCTTAGTGGAAACGTTTCGCTCCTTATCCAAGGAGCTTCTTCAGTCTGAGCAAAGTTGGTAAGGGAATCCTAAATATGTTCCTAGGTAGCTGTGTGACCTTACACCTGGGGCTAGGTCATGGTTATATTGAGATGTAATTTTTAAGTCCTTTTATCATCTAATGGAGGGTCGTTAAAATCACCATGCTGCTGTTGAGCTTCTGAAATGGTCTTAATCTTCCTAGGCACAGAAGACAACACGGGGAGGAAGATGGGGGAGAGTTTGTGCCTGAGGCCCCCACCTCTATTCAAGGAAGGATTTTCCAAGTTGGCATAAATGGATTCCTTCTAAATAAATATAAATAATAAATAAATAATAATAATAATAATAATAATAAATAATAATAAATAAATAAATATAAATGTCTTCTGTGCCTAGGAAGATTAAGACCATTTCAGAAGCTCAACAGCAGCATGGTGATTTTAACGACCCTCCATTAGATGATAAAAGGACTTAAAAATTACATCTCAATATAACCATGACCTAGCCCCAGGTGTAAGGTCACACAGCTACCTAGGAACATATTTAGGATTCCCTTACCAACTTTGCTCAGACTGAAGAAGCTCCTTGGATAAGGAGCGAAACGTTTCCACTAAGAAAATAGAAATCCAGTTGACATGATTCAAGCTACATTCAGATTGAAGATATTGAGACATTTTGTTTGGACAACACGATTTAGACTAAAACAAAGTTGCATTCAGCTTAGGGCAGCTAAATTTGCTCTGCTTCACAGATCACAACCCTTAGAGTCTAAGCTGGACTCCAAAGTATTTGTAGCTTCAAATGAATAACCTTCCCCCCCCCCCAATTAAGCATGTGTATCTTTAAATCAATTTTCTATGGGGACATAATATACCTGCTTGTAATGCTGCTATGTATTTTCAAATGTTGAGCCGTTCACTTCAGTCTGTTTCTAACAGAAAATGGACAGTCAAGATTTCTTCTTAAGGTCAATGATTTAATTCCCTTTTTATTTATATTAAGGTGCCTGTTTCCCAGATTTTGAAAAATTATCGGTAATATACAAGAACCATTAGAAGAGTAGAGTGTGACATCTATACGACCTCCATGAAAACAACTTTGCTTGATCAGACAAAAGGAGCACTGATCTTATTAGTCTTTTCCCCTTTGCAGCTCACCAAATTCACTCCTCTATGAGATTTATAACCTTTTCCAGCTGCTATTGCCCAATAACTTAAATTCACAGGCACGATGCTTGACAAATGATAGGTTTGCAAAGGAAATAACTGATATAATCACAAAGAAAAAGGAATATTAGGTGGGCTAATAGGAATGTAGCAACATGTGCTAGCCAAGCAGGGGAAGGAAAATGAAGTTTTGATCTGTTTTTTAAATTATTCATATAATCTAAGTCAAGTCTCCATTGAGTCAGGCTTAGCTCCTGCAACTTTATGGACATGTCCATGCAGTTTTCTTGCCATTGTCTTCTTCTGAGATGTTTTTACATCTTTCATCTTTCTGGTATAGTCTAGTCTAGCCTTGGAATTCCATGACAGTCTCCCACCCAAAACTAATCTGACAGTGATATACAAATGTTTGTAATAAATACATAAATAAAAGCATAATGGGATAGCACATTGCACACAACTACTGTATGTGTTCTCTATATTTTTTTTCAAACAATACATTCTGGAGATTGCATTTCAATTGAAGCATATAAATGATGTCAAGATTCTAATGAGATAAAACTGTATTATATTTCTAATAGGAAATCTGAAATCTAGTTCCTTCCCCTGATGGCAACTGCCTATCCATGGGAATTATTTTATGGGGAGGGCTAGGAGCAAAGAAAAAAGAAATTTCTTGTCCTAGACAAGAAATTAAGCTTCACATATAAAAAAGATGAAAGAAAAGGCCCGCTTATGCTCACTTATTTGACTCTTGACAGATGCTGTCACAACAAGCAATTTTTCAAAACAAGTAGTTTGGTATTCATGAGCTAATAGTGAAAGCTTCTGACTCAGTGAAAGCTTCATTCACGTGGGAGGCTTTGATTTAAAACCATAACTGAAGTGGCTGCATCCCTCACTACTACTACTACTACTCCTTCTCCATTTTAAGGCATAGATTATATCCAGCAGCTTATTTATTATTTGGTCAAGTATTTCTTTTTTTTAAAAAAATCTTGAAGAACCAAGTAAGAGCCCATTGATTCTCACTTGTATACTTTAAGGGCAATTACATCAATTTCCTTGTTACTCTGGCTTTTGGAAAAACCAGCATATGAAAGTGACAAGAGATGCACCACCTGAGGTCCCAAACCCTTCTGTGGACCCTGCAAGTCTTGAGTTAGAATAATCTTGAACCTATTACCAAATTAGGTTTATTGAAGTAACATAAGTGGAAGATTATTAAATATATGACTTAATGAAATGAAATCAGATTTAGTTTTGTCCAGTCATACCACTATTTATGGCATGGCCCCCAGCATGCTACTCAAAGACCACGTTTTTAGCCCAGAAAAAAATATGTATCCCTGATAGAGATAAATAATTTGGGTGAAACTGATGAGGTGTGATTACAGATTGAGTTCTCTCCTGCAGTTGTCATAAATCCTCATGGAGGATTTTGCTTGCTCCGCGGGTGTTATGATTCAGCTTACATATTCCTGTGCTCCGTATGCATCATCAGGAACCTGGTGTTTTGCAGAATTCACCAATTCTGGGTATTGAAATTACATACCTATAATTCATACAGCTTCATATTATTTTACAGGTTCATATTATTTCACAAGTTGTACCAAATAGGCACAAAGAGAAGGGGAGTGAGTCACATGTACTGACTGTAGACATATTTAATGTGCAAAGAAGCTGATCTGAACAATACAAAACCGAACCCAAGTTCACAGGTAAAAGAGAAAACAGCTAATTGGTATTATATTAATTTTGAGAGATAAGCTTAAGTAGACAATTTAAATATTAATGATTTATTATTATTATTATTATTATTATTATTATTATTATTTGTTTTGAAACTGATTTTATAAAATCAAAAAATCAAAATATTATTTCTAGTTTTGAGTAAGTTTATATTTAGATGTGGTTAACTTATATGTCATGCAGCCAAGAAGAGTTTTCTGTCCTTTCTTTCCAATTTCTGAATTCTCTCAACATTGCATAGACTTCACATGCACATTTTAAAAGTCTGCACAGGACTGCTGCCAACATACACATCATTTCATATTCATCCCATTTGCCCATTTCAATAAACAGCATTTTAGATCATCACAAAAATTATTTCTGAACAAAAGTACATAGAAAGCCTGTTCTGTTATCCTCTATGCCAATTGTGTACTGTTTTAACAGAAGATTAAAATTTAATGTAAACTAATCCAAACTAGAATGCAATTAACTTCAGGATGGATGAATCACAAACTGAATGATATTATATTTGACATTGCTCATCCCTATTTGCAACCAGTCCCTAAACAAAATCCAACTGAAAATAGCATTAGTTGGAACCAATTTATTCTGTTTGATCTGATGAGACTTAATGACGACATTCTACCTTTCACATCTATGTCCTGACAAATATATGTTACTGATATTTTTCAGGAGATACATGCCACACATCTCAGCCCTGTAAAATAAAGGTTTCTTGAGATAGAAAATCTATCTAAATGATTCAGGTAGTTGAAATGTCTGTAGAGGTATTAGACTTTAGAAACTACAACAAACTATCTTTAAGATATTCAGCTTTAGCTATGACTAGAAAAAATAACAGACACTCCAAATCTGTTCAATAATACAAACTAAAGATAGATCAGGCTGAGTTCCCCAGCTTATTTTTCTTACCATACCATATGCGCATCTACTGTACATGATCATGCAAACACAAACACAGACATTTGTGGGAGAACATCAGGAAAGAAACAAAAAATTACTCATGAATTTTGCTTGAAAAATATGAACATATACTTTTTTTGGGGGAAAAGCTCCAGTATGTATTTCTTTTGCTGCAGTACTGTAATACAGAAAAGTTTTCTTTTGTTCCATAAATCATACCATAACTCCTCTTTATCTCTGTCCTTCACATCTGGCAACCATACTCAGATATTTATATAAAAGTCTTCTCTGACTTGAATGATACTGTTATTAATTGTACTTTTAACTCCATTTACCATAAATGTTTGCATGTAATTTCTATCATAAATTTGCATGTAAATATAAACACATTAAGCACCCTTTCCATGCTGTTTTCTTTAAAGGTTAACTGAAAAGAAGAGACACTCAAATAATGACAGGGAATTTTTTCAGGAAATGTCTGGCAGAGTATATTTATTTGTTAAATTTATTTCCTGCTTTTTCTCCAGGAGCTCAAGGAGGCTGATTGATTGATTGATTGAATTTATATCCCACCCTAATCATAAATAGACTCAGCAGCTCACAATATGAGACAAACAATACACAGTAATAAAAATCAGAAATACAAAAACTTACAACCTAAAACAGTATCTGGTGTCAATCTCCAAATATTCTCTGGAAAAGTTCGCATTTTCAGTGGAAGACAACTGACATTGGGGCCAATCAAAAATCCCACAGGACACTATTCCAGTAAAAGGTAAAGGTTCCCCCCGCACATTTGTGCAGTCGTGTCCGACTCTAGGGGCCGGTGCTCATCTCCGTTTGTTAGCCGAAGAGCCAGCGTTGTCCGAAGACGCTTCCACAGTCATGTGGCCGGCATGACACACGTGGAACGCTGTTACCTACCCACCGAAGTGGTACCTATTAATCTACTTGCATTTGCATGCTTTCGAATTGCTAGGTTGGCAAGAGCTGGAGCTAGTGCGGGAGCTCACTCCGCATGCAGGGCTAGGGATTCGAACCTCCGAACTTGCAATCTATTCCAGAGAGCCAGCCAATTACCGAAAAACTGTGCCTCCAGATTTGGCCCCTTTGACCTCCTGAAATTGGGAGACAACCAGCTGCTGGAATAATCTAAGTTGTCAGGCTGATTCCAGTGGAGAGATGTGGTCCTGTGGGTCATTTATTTAGCAGACCCTCTTCCAACTCCCCACCCTACCCCCCACCCCACCAAAACAATTCCTCCAACTTCCACCTCCAAAACAAACAAGGCTGGGCTGAGAGGTACCAATTCACTTGAAATCATATAGTCAGCTTTTATGGTTGAAAGTGGGTATGTACCTGGATCTTCCTCTATTACTGGCTCTCTAGTTTGAGATTAGGAACTAGCTAGATATTTGAGGAACAGAAGAAGCTACCTTATCTCAAGTAAAAAACCAGTCAACCTAGCATCTCTCCAGGCAGAAAACAGGTATTTCATATTGTATATTACCTAGAACTTTTAACCACAGATGCTAAGGTTTGAGCCTGGGCCCATGTAGATGCAAGAATGCATTCCACAGCCAGTTAATGTTCCTTTCCTACATTTAATCTCATAAAGCAAATAAGATTATAAATTTCTGGATCTAGTATTTGTTCTATTGATGCTATTTTTTCACATAAGCTTCAAGTATTTGAATAGTCAAACAGTATTTGAAATAGCTATTTCACTGTGTTCACAATCATACTAAACCATTGGTTTTTGAACTTTGGTTTGTTAAATCAACCAGAATCTTGCATATAAAATAACCAATGGCTTCTTTAACCAATTCTGGGTTTCTTTACCATCCTTTTTAGTTGTTCTTATATTGTACTTCTGTGGATTATTCAGAGACTTGGATGCAGATCCAAAACAAAGCAAGAATAAGCATAGAAACCACGAACTATTCACACTTTATACTAAGACACAAGGGCAAAAAGTAAGCTAACCATAGACTATGGTTTCAAAGTATGGTTTACTATCCTAAAACAAATAATGGTTTATTCCACCACATTAAGCCAAAACCAAACCAGTCTCATTCTGGCTTAACTGAATGCAGCCTTTAGGAGTTCTGTTTGAGCATGGAACTGTATGCAAGGAAGGATATACATCAAACTCCAAAAACAAGTGCTAACTTCTCCAGCCCAATGTGTCCCGAAGCCAGTCACTATTTTCATCACAATGGAATGGAAACGTGCTCCATAGTAAGGCTGTGTTTATATATAATTTTAAGCCAAGAATCCTCCCCTAAATTCCTTGTGTGAGCAAATATACAAAGGAGGAAGGAAATAGCTCTTGTTGTGTTCAAATTAAAGATTATGACTTACTGTGTTCAAACAAGTCAGCAAATGAAGATCAACCCTGGGTCAGATATGGAGTGCAGTAAATCATAATTCTTAATATGGATATAACACAAAGCTAAGCAAAGATTGAGGTAGGAACATGGATCGCATGCAACAGTATGTTGCAAATCCACACTGTGATTTATTAAGCCAGAATTCCTGGTTTAGTATTTATGAAGTTTAGAATTTCTGGCTTAATATCAGGATCTAGTTGGAAAGAAATAACTTGATTTGAGGCTATTTTTTTCACGGGCAAATCCATGTTCTTGCAACACTGCATTTCTCTCAGAATAGGGGATAAATTTCTTTAGGTGAAGATGCTGTGGCAATAAGGCAGTAAGGTCTTTTAACTTTCAGTGTTTAAAATCATTTTTGCAAGGTGAAGAAAAACAATACTTACTGGATCTTTTTTGACCAGGTTTCGATCGGGCACTACTGCAATGAGGTGGGCAAGTGTAAACACAGAGTTAAGAACATAAGAAAAAAAGAGATTCTTATGCAGTGTTATCCTTTGACAGCTGAGGCTCCTGAAAAACATGCACCACAAATAATATATTAAAAATCTAATATATTATTATAACTGATTCTGAAGTTTCTTTTATAACGAGAACATGCTGGCAGTGCTTTCTGAAATATGCAACCTGACATGGGCAGTCAGAAAAAATATGGCTGGCAGTGAAACCATGGGGACAAACTTCCCTCCTTCTTACACCAAGTACTATGGTACTGCTATTATTAGGCTGACCATACATTCCGTTTTGAACGGGACAGTCCTGTTTTTTAAGCATTTTTCAATCGTCCCGTTGTTTTCCTAAAAATCTCAATTTTGTCCCATTTTTCAAACCTGGCGGGAATGGCGCGGAAGGAGGATCCGAGCGGGGGGACAGGGGTTTGCAGGCGGGAGCCAATCGTGCGGACCAGGGGGTGGGGTTTGCAGGTGGGAGCCAATCGCGCAGACGGGGGGGGGGGGGTTTTGCAGGCGGGAGCCAATCGCGCAGACGGGGGGGGGGGGGTTTGCAGGCGGGAGCCAATCACGCAGACCGGGGGGCGGGGTTTGCAGGTGGGAGCCAATCGCGCAGACCAGGGGGTGGGGTTTGCAGGCGGGAGCCAATTGCGCGAACCAGGGGGTGGGGACCCCTGTCTTTTTCATGAATATGGAATATTATATAAGACCCCATCCCGTTTTGCCATCCTGAAATATGGTCAGCCTAGCTATTATAGAGAATTGGCACAAATAGCACTTGAATAAAATCACTTGTAAGCCAATGTGGCCAGTAAGAGAATGACTGAACTGCACGGGTCAAAGAAGTACTGTCCATAACTCTACATACATAATGCAGTAAGAGAAAATAGATCGTTGAAGGATATACTCACTTGAAATAGAAGAAAATCCCCAAGGAAATCAATAGGGAAACTATAGACAATGCGTGGCCTACTATAGTCATGTAATAAACTATGAAAACCATCTGAAATTTTAAAAAAAGACTAAATAAGAAACGAAGAACAATGAGGTGGTTTAGAAATTATTGTGAGATACAAATAGTGGTAGCAATGACCCCAGAACTTTGGGGTATCCTTTACTTCATTTTAGAAATGTGTAACTACCTCTAAAGATGGTTTAAATGGTGTTCATATTAACAAAGTGTATATTATATAGTACCATTTTGTTTATGCATGCGTATATTCACACACACAATTAGTCTCTATACCAGTAGGTAGAAGTATCCTGAAGGATCTCTTGACTCCTCAAAAGACTCTCCACGTTCATTCTTGTGAGGGTACATTTTTGCAAAGGAACAAGGTTCACATATTGTATGTTATATTATGGTGTTGCTGATTGCAGAGTACAATAAAACTAACCAAGAAAACCATCCAAAATAGCTTTTGTTGTTTCATATCTCTTGCAAGCCTCAGTTCATTCTGACATAGTTCCTACAGTTTCTGGAGACTATCTTGTATATTCCTTTGGTTATGTGCTTTCGTTTCCTAAATTAGCCATGACTGAATTACAAAATTAGATCAATGGACAGAACCAAATATCATTGGCATTCAACCTCTATTAGTTAAAATAAAAATTATAATGTATATAATGTATATATAAAGGGGGGAACCTTTACCTTATAAAGACAAATTCTTGAGCTATCCTACATAATGGAGTAGATCTATTCCCTTTTTTGGAGCTTTCTTTTGATTTAGTCATTTTGAGAAATTGCATTAATTAAACATAGTATTGAACCAAATAAAACATTACCATTAATATTAACATAATATATTTAACATTATACCAGTGTTGCATAGTGCTACACTGGTGTTTCTGTTCTTTTTTCTTACTTTTAGATAAATATAGGTGATACAGGTCAGATCAAAATCCTGGGAGGGGATAGGAAATATCACCCCTTGTGCCAACTTGCATACTCATACTTAAAAAAAATGTAAAGATACACTCAAGTCAAACTTGACTCTTGGTGACTGCTTCTATGCAATTTTCTTGGCAGTATTACAGAAGCAGTGTTATAGAAAGAGTCTGGCATTATTATCTTCTGGAATGTTTTTCTACTTAGCAGTCCAGCCTACAGGAAATATTGATCTTTTATCTATTTTGGGGCCCTCATTCATTTGACTGTGGACATCTATCACAGGTTTTCTTAATCATATGGCCTGTTTTTGTCATTTCTATCTCTGGTGCTGTTGTGAGCTGCTCACAGTCCTTTGGGAATCGGTTCAAAACCATATCAAAATAACCCAGGTTCTGCTGTACATGACTTCTCCTTCATTTTTCTCTGCATTTAGGGTTAATTATGGTAAGATTTTCCCCCATGAACAATCTTCTTAACAGTTATCATGACAAACTTCTGTAATTGGCCATAAAAAAGTCAAATCCATAAAGATTTACATAAGACCTTGAGAATTATTTCTTGTTACTAAAGGTCATAGAGTTTCCTCAGCATTTTACCGAGTATCTTACATACGTCTAATTAGACTTTTCCCAGATTACTATGTAATAAGTAAGCCATGGTTCAGTCTAAATGTCACACACAGAGGGTTAGGCACAATATGAAAAAGATTACTATGTAATAAGTAAGCCATGGTTCAGTCTAAATGTCACACACAGAGGGTTAGGCACAATATGAAAAAAATGGAAGACCCAATCCACATTAAAAAAAGAAAGGATATAAAGAAAGCTGTATAAATATACCCACCCATTTCCCTAAAATACTTTATGCATTCCCTTCCTTGCAAATTTCAATGATCAATTACTTATCTCTTTATATTATATTTTGAAGGCTTTCCAGATACCCTCTTCTCATAGTGATGAAATTCAGTCATCGTTCTGATTGCATCTCATCAATCACGTAAGGGGAGTATGCTCAGAAAGCTTCACCACCAGATGGATTATAATGCTATCATTTTTGTCTTCATTAAAGCCAGGTCAATACAGCCAGCTTTATTGATGAGCAGTGGAATTTTGAAATTTTATCAGTTTTTGAGGGGGTGAAATACAGATGGAAAGTGTATTCATCTTTCTTCCCCCCAATAGGGTCAGCATCTTGGCCAAAGAGATTTCCTTGCTATCAGCGACAATAACGGTGAAAAGAATAAAGGGAAAAGATTGCCTTTGGAACAGTTCACAGTATGTAGATTCATTCAATAGCCATTCAGGGTATAGAACTGTGGGGCTCCAAAGTGTTACATTGGGAGGATTGGTATAAAACCTGTGAGTTGAACATTGATTTCCTGTGGCATAATGGAACATGGCCTGAAATACAGAGAAAAGGCACTTGTCTCTCTCTATATTGCATCCATGATATCGAAAAAATGGATAAACATTAGGTAGCAGCAGAAATTGTACTAAAATTTAAACCCCTTACCTTACGCTTTTCATTTGTGAAAGAATTGCACCGTGTGTAGTTGGACCAGGTTCGATTGCTTTCAGGATGCCGAAACCAAGTTCCTGTCTTATCACAATATTTTGTTGCCATTTCTGTGAATTAGTAATTCAGTGGATGTAATTCATTTGAGAAGCTTGTGTTTATATATTAAAGCCCATTAGTTTTTATACATTAATTAAGTGGGGCTGGAATGAAAGAAAAATCATTTATCACATCAGTGAGACAAATTGTGATAATTTGCCATTTCATTTCACTTTGGTAAAATAGCAAATCATTAAAAAGAAAGTATCCTAACAGCTTCCTGTAACATGATATATTTTGCTCAACTGTATTTTCTATTGCATATCTTAAGCCTCAGTGACAGAATCAACATAACCATGATATACACACACACACACATACACACACACACATACACACACACACAAAGCGTTTCAATTGGAGGTCAGCCTTTATTAAAGGCGCTACGGACTTTGAAGAAGCACGAGTACAGGGCGAAAGGGAGAAACGAGCTAAGAGGAAGGCACGTCAAGCAAACCCTCATCGTGACCGTCTTCCACTTGGAAACCTATGCCCTCATTGTGGGAGGTTGTGCGGGTCCAGAATTGGCCTTTACAGCCACTTACGGATCCACTGTTAAGATTTTACCCCTGGAAGGCAATGTTACTTGGCTACAAGTGATCGCCAAGAAGAACATTATGAGGGTGGATTAGTTGTGGCCTATTTGTATTTAATGCATTAGAATGGATAGGGTTGTTTATGTTTTAATTCTGATTCCCTCTTAGCTGAATATTATTTTCTCACTTTAGTGGGACCATTCATCCTTAATTAAAGTAAAGGGAAGGTCCGCAGGCAGGCAAATATGAAGAATTTCAGAAAGGATATCTTGCCTTAAATATGATCTGGCCAAAGAACTATTTTCTTTAACTGTTGAAAATGCCACCTCATTGCTGGCCAGAGTAGCTGTACCACCATTTCTCACAATCATAATTATTTGATTGATGGACTAATGTCATCATTGCTACATTTTTACATCCCTGCATATTACGTACTACAATGTACTTAGCCCTATAATGTACTACTACATACTGAGCCCTATAAGGTATACTTATAGCCCTACATACTATGTTACGTACTTAGCTGTATAAGGTAAACCAAAGAAACCAATGCCATTGTCTGATCACTGCATTGTTAGCGGCTCTTCCTCCTGTCCTTCAAGGCCATTCCTTATTCCCTCAACAGCTACATACTTACACATCTGCCAGGTTTCACATAAACAGAGCACCCTACTGTCATAAATCCTAGTTTGTTTAATTACACTCATATAATAGCCTTGCTTGGGATGAAGGAGGTAATAGTACCTCCTGGGTGTGGTTAGCCCCGTGATATCCTCCTTTTTAAGATCCTACCATCCTCTGAATTATTATATTGTATTTTAAAGTGTATAGGTTTTTAATTTTAATGTTATTGTTGTAAACCGCCCAGAGTCTACTGCTGTAGAGATGGGCGGTGATAAATCTGAAAAATAAATAAATAAATAAATAAATAAATAAATAAATAAAATATTTGCTGAACATGATGAAATTTCACTGTCTCACAAATGGCTTCCCACATATCAAGTACATAGCAGTCAAGATTGACTACACTGTTGTGACAGTTTAGCCAGAAAATCCCATAAGCAGTTTCTCCCAAGAATGAAACTTCACACCCCAAAAATTAGCAATTTGTCACTATTTCTGGCATCCCAAATCTGCTTGAGGCAGTTACTTCACTTCCTTAATGTTGGTAGGTAAAGGTAAAGGTTTTCTCCTGCACAGTCGTGTCCCACTCTACGGGGCAGTGCTCATCTCCATTTCTTAGTCGAAGAGCCAGCGCTGTCCAAAGACGCTTCTGCGGCCATGTGGCAGGCATGACGCGCGCGGAATGCTGTTGCCATCCCACCGAAGTGGTACCTATTTATCTACTTGCATTTGCATGCTTTCGAATTGCTAGGTTGGCAAGAGCTGGGGCGAGTGCGGGAGCTCACTCTGTCATGCAGCACTCAGGTCTTGAACCGCTGACCTTCCGATCGACAAGCTTGGCGTCTTAACCACTGAGCCATCGCGCCCCCTTTAATGTTGGTACCAGACTATTTTTGCGAGTGAACATTTTATGTTCTTAGAGTGAAAGAAAAAGAGGTAAATGATTAGACCAGGGTTTCTCAACCAGGGTTCCGTGGAACCCTAGGGTTCTGCGAGAGCTTACTAGGGGTTCCCTGGGAGATCATGATTTATTTTAAAAATCATTTCAAATTCAGGCAACTTCACATTAACGAGGTAAGTTACATTCTTTATTTTTTGTTTAAGAACACTGTTAGTCCATATATACAGGCCTACACATGAAACAAATATAATTTTGTAACTTCTGGCCTATATTTGAGCCTGAATGTGCATGGGTTCCCTAGGGGCCTGAAAAATATTTCAAGGGTTCCTCCAGGGTCAAAGAATTGAGAAAGGCTGGATAAGACTAAAACTCTTCTGAAGGATCTGAGTGCTTCCAAGAAGTTGGGGATAAATTTCGTCATATCTGTCAGGACGTAGCATCCTTCCAGTATAAGGGATAAGTGTAAGAGTTCATCACAATATCCCTGCTGCTGTGAATATAAGCTCCACTATCAGGCTCCTTTAATAAATTACTGAAACTGTCTTATTTTATTTATTTATTTATTTTATTTATTTATTTTCTATTCCGCCTTTATTATTTTTATAAATAACTCAAAGCGGCGAACATACCTAATACTCCTTCCTCCTCCTATTTTCCCCACAACAACAACCCTGTGAGGTTAGTTGGGCTGAGTGAGAGTGACTGGCCCAAGGTCACCCAGCCGGCTTTCTTGCCTAAGGCAGGACTAGAACTCTCAGCCTCCCGGTTTCTAGCCCGTTAACCACTAGACCAAACTGGCTCTCTTATATTTATACATACATACTGTACATACATACATACATACATATACTTATTATACATACATACATACATAATATATATATATATATATATATATATATATATACATACATACACACACACACACACACACACACACACACACACACACAAGTATATATGTTTATAAAATATATCTTATATTTTCACTTTACTACACCAATAAATAGCTTTACAATTTTTGCTTTAAAAGTGCAATAATAATCCTAAATATTCCTAGGAGTAAATGATCACAGTAGCAGTGTCAATGCAACTTAACTGTTTATTCATTTAAATAAAAACACTGAACAAGGATTACAGTACTATTAAAAGCTCAAGGTAGGTTTTATTGGGTTCTTGGTATTCTCTGAGCTTGGTTTTCTTTTCACAAATGTTCCATTACCAGATTGCAAGTTTTATGTTAAAGAATAACTTAGAAAGAGAAATTCCGATGTTAGGACAACACCACAGAAAAGGACTTCTTTATGATAACCATTCAACTAACTTCTTAGGTATCTTGAAACTGCTCTCAGTTGACAGGCAAGTTTATATTGGAGAAAGTAGTCCTTCAAATACTCTGCTGCTCCCGAACAATGTGAGACAAAATCTTTTGATGGTTTTCAATAGCTTCTGTGTTGACCTTTTGCTGGGCCTAAATGATGCTGATACTAGATGTGCTATGAATAATAAAGTCACCTTATAACGGACATGTAGAATTCATATCACAACAGCTTCAAATACTCCTGATCCATTTCTGGGCACTGCTCAAGGTGCTGTTTGTGATATTCGAAGCCCTACACCAGGGCTTTCCAAACTGTGTGTCATGACACAATACTGTGTCACCTGGGGGGCCCAGGTGTGTCGTGCGACAACCCAGAAGCGTTGATGGTGCGCCACTGCGCGCAGCAGTGCGTGCAGCAGTGGCGGGCCATCAGCGCTTCTGGGTTGTTGCACGACAACCAGGATGCCGCCGCCGCAGCACGCAAAAACCTGAAAGCGTGGCGGCGGCAACCCGGAAGCGCCGCTGCCAGCGCTTCCGGGGTTTTGCGCGCTGCGGTGGCGCTTCCGGGGTTTTGCGCGCCGTGGCGGGGCTTCTGGGGTTTTGCGCGGCGGCCATTGATGTGTCGCCAACGGCAAAAGTTTGGAAAGCCCTGCCCTACACATTTGGGGATCAAGTTGCCTGACGGACTGCATTTTACTATATATGTATGCATGGCTGGGTTTTGAAATCTTTGGGAGACATCTTTTTTATTCATCACCATCTGCATAAACTGGAAAACCAACAGAGGACCTTTGTGGTTGCTGACCTCAGCTTTTGGATCTCCTTATTCTATTTTTGATCAGTTCCTAACAGTAAGCAATAAAGTTTTCATTCAGATGGCCCTTGTGACAATAAACTGATTTGTAAATTTTGTCACCATTGATTTTATATATTCCTGTTTTATTTTTACAGTTTTTACTTTATATTTTATTGCTGTTTACCATATATTCCAAATTATTCTCATTCGATAACCTTGTAAAGGAAAGGCAAAACATAAACATATTTCTTCTGATTCTATTCCCCATCTTACCAACAAAACAGCGAAAGACTTACTCTGGTAAGGAGCAGCATATTTTATCTAGAAACACTTGGAATAAGCACTCTTTAAATCATCCAAAGTATAGATTATCTAAAGCTGGAAGGCATATGAAATCTCAAGCAATCTTAAAGCTGATGGAACACAATGTACCACATTTTTATTGAGTGTTATTCCATTGATATCTAAGGGATCATTATATTAACATTTATTCTTCCTCTCAATTGCTTCAACTGCTTAGAAAACCACTTGGAAGGCAGAGAGGAAAAGGAAAACGAAGGAAGAAAAAAGCTCCTCTAATACTTTCTGAGTCTAAATCCCGATATGTCTCTTTTATTAACAAGGTTGACTCACTGGCAGTGGGCAGTGATCAAAGTTAATCAAAGGACATTTTCCTTGACACCCTCTGCTCCATAAGGTTATAAGAAGAAGATATACTGTATGTAAGCTGCTGGAACTTCACGTTCCTCAGTACAGAAGATTTGTCCCAATGCATTGTGCCTAAGGAATGGAGGGGATGAGAGGTTAAATTGTCTCTTTCAATTGTTGCTGTTTTTCTTTATGGGAAATGAGTTCATGGACCTTGGGGTGTCTTCAAGCTAGAACCAAGCAATATTAAGGCCTGAGATAATATCTATGTGGTTGAACTTTTATATCCATTCATGTAGCCCCAGATTGTTGCTTTGGCGTGGGGGATATCTAATTTAAGAACTTGTAAATGATTTTTCCGTCTCTGTTATGGTAAATATCCTACACCAGCGTTCTTCAATTGGCACCCAACAGATGTGCATGGGTAGCATCTGATAAAAGCAACTATCACACTCAAAGTTAATCTTGACCAGCATTCTGTATCACACAGTAGCCAATCAGATGTGTTCACAGAAATGTCACAGACATGAATTGAGGTGACAACCTTCTTGTACTTTGTCACCCTTGTAGCTGGCATTTAAGATATGTTGCCTGATCAAAACAGTTGTAAACAGCCATCAAGGCTACTAGATACTGTAGCCTGATCCTTCATTAACCCCTTTTAAACCTGTCTACATCGGTGGCTACCACCTCATCTAATGGGAATAAATTCCAAAGTTTAACTATGCATTGCACTTCAGAATGTGCACATGTGCAAATGTATCTTTTCCTGGGACCTCCAACTGTCATATTCTCATTCTAGAATAAACTAGATCATATCATATAACCTAGTCACTGTTTTGACATATACTTTAAGAAAAATATCATTTTCTACCTCAAATGATTTTATGGAGAAAAGTGCCTCTGGATTTCAACAATTTAATGTACTGTCTTTCCAAGTGATGCCTAGTGTAAAAAGTGGCAATTTTTATGGAGGTGGAACACTATAAAACCACTAATCCCAAATCCAGTAAGACTTTTTAAAGGGACATATCATAGTTAAAGCCCAACATACATAGCAATACCTCACACTTCTTTTCAATGTAGTGAATCTTGATCTTACAGCCACCATCAAGCAATAGCTACCTTAATGAGCAAGCGTGAGTTAGTCGCCATCAGTACGTTTCCCACCATCTTTGATTAAATCTGTCCGCAAAGTTCAGTCCTGGCACAAAGTCCTTTTCTAGCTATATTCTAGCACCTAGCGATTTGTAACTACTTCTGAAAGGACCTAAAAAGAGGCCTCTCCAGACGAAACAAAAGTTAGTGAGCAAGCCATACAGGGGAGGGAAATCTGCTAACTAGGAAAAGAAAAACAGAGGAGCAGAGGAAGCAGAGGAAGCAGTAAGTGCGTGTGGTAAAATTAACAGTGGTGGATGATACACTTTAGTACAGAGCTTTCCAAACTGTGTGTCGCGACACAAAAGTGTGTCGCCACACACAGTCTGGTGTGTCGCCACACAACCTGGAAGCGCTGATCATCATCAGCGCTTCCGGGTTTTCCTGCGGCGACACACCAACTGCAGCACGCAAAACCCGAAAGTGGAAGCAGCGCTTCCGGGTTTTTGCGCGCTGCCGCACTTCCGGGTTTTCCCGCGGCGACACACCAACGGCGGTTGGTGTGTCGCCGCGGGAAAAACTTTGGAAAGCCCTGCTTTAGTATGTAAGGGAAATAGGAGGAAAAATTATTTAATCAGATTCTAGACCTTAATGAAATATAACAAAATAAAGAACTATTAATCTAAGAATGTTTGTGTTGATTTAAGGAAACAGAGAAATGTAGAAGATACAGATAGATTTGGTTTAGGTTTAGTCAATAACATTCTGCGGAGGGACACAATATGAAGTAGTTTCTCAGTGATGATAAATACACTACTACAAAATGTAATGTGACATCACAGGAGCCATACTTTACAGTGATGAAAATGAGATGCAGCAAAATTTGGGCTTGCTTATTTCCTTCCTCTTCTTCTGGCACAGCCACGTAGAAGACTTTGGACATGCATGCTTGCCTTCTGTCTGAACTTGAGAGAAGACCACTAGTGTTTTGACTGAATCTGGCAGAAGATTCAGAAGTGTTTATTTCTGTTTTTGATTAATTTCTGCTTGCCAATTCATCTGAATTATTTATGGCATTATTATACTAGTGTCAACAACAAAAATATTGTCTAAGTCATTTCGAAAACAATGGTCACAACAAACCTTACTGATGATTAGTCTCAACAAGGCCAGCATTGTATGCATACAACTCATATGTGTCTCCTCAAGTGGCAAGAAGGGCGCATTAGCTGTGAGTCCTTTCAGCATGTGTTTGGAACAAAATAAACAGATGGCCCAGCTTCGGTAGGGCAGGCTGGAGCTGGTCCTGCTCAATTTCCCTATCCTATTCAACTGAAGTTAGCAACCTGTGGCCTAAGATTGCAGGCAGTCTTCTGCTTACTTTAACAGTCCTTGGTACAGGCTGTTCCACTGCACAAGGTGCTGTTGCAAAAACAAGAGAGAAATCAGAAGTGTGTATATACTTCAACGGGTAGAATGTGCCTGAATGTGAGAAACTGTAAAAAAACACAAAACCTATGGAACTATAAATTCTTAAGATTGTCACACACTGCATAGTATTCCCCCTGTTGAGCACAACTGTATTTTTAATAGCATAGCTTACTGAACAAGCTACCAATAAATGAATAAAAACATGGCTTAGAAATCAATATGCCCATTCACACAATATTCTAAATCAAAAGTCAACCAACCATGATGTGGTTTAGCACAGGATGAAAACCTGCCATAGAAAGAAAATGTGAATGTGAATTGGCTCTATTGGTATCTTGGCCTTCAAGAGATTATTACTTCTGAAAGCAATCCCTTGGAAGCAAACTCCCATTCCTACTCTACAACTGTGGAAATCCCATTTTCCTTTGCACTTGATTAGATCCCTTCCTACCACTATTCTATATATTTCTGTCTACTATAATAAGAATCAAATTAAAAAGCACATAAGTTGTCTGCTATTATGCTTAATAGTACAACAATTTTAATAATCCCAATCTTAATAAACCCAAAAAGAAAGACAATTCAAAACAGTAATTCCATATCTTTAAAAGGAATAACATCAATCAAATCCTTAAAGCAAACCAAATAAACATTCTTTAACCCTAATACAACAGTTTTAATAATTTTAATCTTAATAAACCCAAAAAACAAAGACAATTCAAAACAGTAAATCCAAATCTTTAAAGGCAAATAGCATCAATCAAATCCTTAAAGCAAACCAGATGAACATTCTTCAACCCTTATCCCACTTCAAAATAAACCAGAGCAGTTACATATCCCCACAATGTGCACACAGCTTTCCTCTTAAAAGAATCAAACAGCCCAACTGCCCCCCTCAAAGATTCCAGGTTCTTTTCATGGCATTCCACCAGGAGATCGATTTTACTTATGGCTTGCAGATCACTCTCTCCCTTAGATTTCTCCAACTCCATTATCCAATCTTCATCCAGCATCTCAATAAAAATTCCAGTCTTAAAAAAACCCTTTCTATCGCTGTTAAATTCCTCAATTTCATCCACCACATCCCCAACCTGATGGCACATTTTAGATCTCATATTTTCCACAATGTCCTGGATATCTTGCATAAAAGTTTGATAAAAGTCAGAAGAAATCTGTTTAAAATCCTGGTGAAGGTCAGAAAAAATCTGTTTGAAATGTTCCATGTCTCACGTAGTAGATTATGGCCCCCTAGGAGCTTAACCAATGAAAGTCGAAGATATGGAAGAGTTCTGAAGTGTGTTTACATAAAGTGAGAGTGAAATAGCAGACAGTTCTCAAGGGAAAGTGAAAACAGAAAGCTGAAGGTTCAAATCAGCCGATTCAACGTGTAGGAAAATGCTAGTATCCTCAAATTTAATACAAAAATAATAACAGGAAGACAATTGTTTACTCTCAATCTTTGGAATCTCCTTTGGAAGGAAAACGAAATCCAAAACTTAAAATATTTTTTTTAAAAAAAGTAATCCCAAAAATAACGTTAAGCACCAAGAGAACCAGCTTCTCCTCGCTGTAGAAAGCCTCTCTTGGGGTACATATACTTAAAAAAAGATACAAATTGGTGATTTAGAAATGGGGTGGCCAGTCTTAGTGTCCCTTTAAGGCTACAGCGCGGCTTGGAAAGTGATGAAGTCCCCGCCTCCCAGCTGGCTCTTACCAGTCGAACATGAAACGCTGTTTGCGATCTTCTGGCTGCAAGCAGCCATCCAGAGGACAGATGCATTTTCCTTCCATATAGGAATATTTGCAAGTAATTTTCCGTTCTCATATGCTAATGCATGTATTTTTAAAATTAGAGAACTGCATCAAAAATTTGGAGAAATCAGAACAATCCACAAAGTATAATGCTGCCCAAGCATATGTAATTAGTAGTGACATGTAAATGCAAACCAAACAGATTTCTTACCCATCCCTACTTTTAAAGTTGATAAAATTTCTCCTTTCATTTCCAAATCCTACAGATTGGCTGAAAGTAACAAAAGGCACTATACCAGTTGGATCAAAGTCTTGAAAATAATCAGGACAATTCTGGTCAGCATATTCTCCAGCTGGTGTATCATCCCAACACAGCCATCCATCCCAGGTCCGGTTACAGTACAGCCCTAGAAAATTGGAAAAAATATAGCTTGATAGTTTTTGGGGAAATACATTGACCTTCTTTCCTAAGCTCAGTGAAATGTCTACAATGTTCACAGAAACTGCTTGCATTGTTGCTGTTTTTAAATTAAAAGGTAAAGACTCCTTTGAGGTGAGCTTGACTCCTGGTGACTACATCTGTAATTTTCCTGGCAACAATACAGAAGTGATTTCCCATGGTCTTCTGAGATACTTTTTCAACTTTGCAGTATGGCCTACAGTCCTGGGATATCCTAATATCTCCCATCCAATTTCTAATTTGGTCTAACCCGGCTTAGCTTTTTTTGAAATCTGCCAAAATCACTAGGTTCTGTCACCTGAGCTGGATGATGATGATGATGATGATGATGATGATGATGATGATGATTTCATATTGCATCCCATCAATCCAGGAGATTAGGGTGACTTAAATGAAATCCATCAGAATTTAAGTCAAGATTTGACATAGCTAAGTGGTCACCACCAAAAGTTTATACTATAACAGGGACCACTGACTATAATGGCTAGGAGGGCCTTTGCACAATTTTGTATTGTGCGCCAGTTGCACCCGTTCCTGAACTGAGGGGCCATGCTCACAGTCACTCCTGCCCTGGCCACCCCCCACCTTGGACTATTGCAATGCTCTCTACACGGGGCTGCCCTTGAAGAGTATCCGGAAACTTCAGCTGGTATAGAATGTGGCAGCGTGGGTAGTTATGTGTGTTTCTGGTAGAACACACGTTGTACCTTTGCTTCACGAGCTGCATTGGTTACCAGTCTGTTTCTGGGTCCAATTCAAGGTGCTGGTGTTGACCTTTAAATCCCTTCATGGCATGGGACCGGGTTATTTGAGGGACCGCTTTTCTCCCATTTTCATCTGCCTATCCCACTAGATCCGGTAGAGTGGGTATGTTACGGGTTGCGTCATCTAGGGAACTTCATTTGGCGGGCCCTAGGCAGCGGGCCTTTTCTGCTGTGGCACCCTCATTGTGGAACCTTCTCCCCCTAGAGATGACGTGGGCCTCATCATTCCTGAGCTTTCAAAGGTCCATCAAGAACTTCTTAGGCCAGCAGGCCTGGGGACCTCAGGGGACAGGTGATCTAGTGAGGTGGCTACATTATTAACATTCCTTCGCTATTAACATTCCTTCGCCTATAATTTTCTTTTTTGTTTTATAGTTTTTAATGTTTTTTTAATTATTATTATATAATGATTTTAGGTATATATATTTATTGTTTTATTGCATTGTTGTATGCCGCCCAGAGTTACTCTCGTGAGATAGGGGGTCATATAAATTTGATTAATAATAATAATAATAATTCCATGGGCTTGTTCCTCTTCATCATTACAATTTGCTTGTACAACCATTTCTTGCTATGCTGGGAGAAAATGAGCTACTGTAAAGGCTCTTGGCAGCTGACTTAAGTAAAAGCTCCATTTTTATAGTTTTCTTTAATAGGATTTATTGAAAGGAAAGGGATAGAGTTACACGATTTTCAGCATTAGAGCAGAGACTTTTCCAATTTCTTTCTAACAGATATCATGTGAACTGGAGAGCAGTTGGTTCTTTTCACATATTACTGAGGAGTTTGCAGGTGGCAGTTTATCATACCTCTGAATCTTTCTCAGTCTATGAACAGACCATTATCATCTACTAACAACAGCAGTAGTGAAAAGATTCAGGGCTGGTTGCTTGCAATATGGCATAAGACAAGAAATTGGAGTAACTGGGGACAGTGACAATGAGGGGACAGGATTACTTAGGCAGGAAGGTACAGAAAATGTCTTGTCCAAGGGCCACCAAAATCTGGATCTGGCAGTACAATTACGTTACTTAAACATTACAATACATCAAACAAATGGGAGAGTCTTCTAGAAGGCTTTGTGGCTAAATGATATTAGAACCCAAGAGGTAAGAATTGTTAAGTATATCTAAAGTGCTTGGCCACCCTTGGGGTTGCTACCTATAAGAAAATACCAAATGATTTTGATGGGCAGCTTGAAAGGAGTTCCAGGTGCATTTTTCTCATGAGGGAAGGTACATGTGATTCAGTGTGGGTGGATGTTCTTTCCTTAGAAACACAGAAGTTAAAATGTTGTTCAGTTTGTCGTGACAGCAGCACCCCATCTTAGAACAATCATATTTTTATAAATAGCACATTTTCTTCCAGGCTTTGTGCTGGATGAAAAAAACCCTATCGTGGAATTAGTGGAAAAGATTAACAATAATACAAAAATGCAACCAAAATGTATTTATGAAAGACAGCACAGTCAGCTACAGTATGTAGGAGGCTTAGTTTTTAATTTTGAAAAGATTTGTCATTCTATGAAATGAAAAACATTTGTATTTTCCGATATGCTATAGAAAGTTTTTCACCCAGGGGAAATAAAATAGGTTATTCCCCTCACACATTATTTTTGGGGTTTTTTTTTGGAAAAAGAATAAAAACCAATTTTATTTCTACACAATACAGTATGTACTTTCAATCTGCTTGTTATCCCCCGTTATTTGTTGCCTCATTAAAATAATCTATTTTCATTTGATCTGCATAGGTCTTTTCAGTTCAGTTCTGTATTATGCAGCCTTAACAGCAAAGACGTAAGGCATTCTGTGTTACTATCCCTCTACTGGGGAAGATAAGCATTTTTGAGAGCTAAAAAGACCCCTGCTATACGTGGCACAATTTTTTATTTATTTATTTACTTTTTATCCCACCTTTATTATTTTTATAAATAACTTAAGGCTTTGGATGGCATGCAACCAGGGGAATGAGAGTAAGAGCTATATCAAGATGCAGTGGCCTTCTCTTGGGTATGTTCTACCCCAGTGTTTCTCAACCTTAGCAACTTTAAAGTGTGTGGACTTCAACTCCCAGAAATCCCCAGCCAGCCATGCTGGCCGAGGAATTCTGGGAGTTGAAGTCCACACATCTTAAAGTTGCTAAGGTTGAGAAACACTGTTCTACCCCAAGGGGAAAAACATATTCCTTTATAGGTATTTGTTAGAGTACCTTGCTTAACACATTATATCAAGAATATCTATAATATCAATAATAACTACTACTCTTGCCTTATGAGACTGAAATCCCAATTCCAAACCTTTTCAAAAATATTGTACAAAAGGAAGTTCCATACTGTCAGGATATCAGTGGGAATGGAAGTATTAAGTGTTTCACATCTGCTCAACATTAAAGGTGCTATTGAAATTAATATCTCTGAACCAGGTTTCCTCCAGATGTCTTATACGACAATTCCTACTCTAAATAATATGTATTAATTATATAAAAATGGTCAAAATGAATGTGCATTCCTTGGAAGAATGCTTACCAAAGATGGGAAAATAAAGAAATTTTAAGACATTAAAATGTTGGCAGACTGGTAGGGGGCTTTACTGTTCATTGTGATAAATTAAATGTTTGTCAAAAGAACAAAAATGGCTGTGCATTAGAGCATAATTCTACCAACTTTGTTACATGGAAGTCAAATTTGGGCATGTCAGGAGAAATGTAAAAGCTGAATGCAATGAGAATAAGGAAACTATATATGCTACAACAAGAAGAATAGGATTAAGAATGAATGGGTGTTGAATGAATGTAGACTGAATACTAAAGTAAATGAAGAACATAAGAAGCAAGTACAATGAGGTCATTTGGTCATATACAGAGAACGTAAATGAGGACTGAATCACAAATCACAAGTATTTAAGAGTTAATAGGTTTGAAGAACGGAAGGATCAGGGAAGTCAGCGTTGGATGGAGCTGATGAGATCCTCAAAAAGAAACAGGGGAGAAATTTAAATAATAAAATGTTGGGGTTTGATAAACCCAGGAATTTACTTCTAGATATAAATTATACAGAGAGGCTTGATCTCTAGGTAAAAGGTGAAATATTCTGCACAGTCACCCAATTAGCAGCCATTGTTGTAGGAATGATCTGTCATGTGTGACTCATACAACAGGTGCTTAGAGTTAGGTTGGGTGTGGTGAATAACGAGAGTGACCTATAATGTGATTGGTCAGGTTCACTATATATACAGGGACATTCTCAGTTCCCATTATTCCCATTTTACCTCGTGAAAGCTGTATCGTTGATGGTGTATCATTTGTTACTTGTGGAAGTGATCTGTAAATACGTATGTATATAAAGTAAATAGGATATTTGATATAACTTCTGTTTGGAGTCTATTTACTGCATAGTACGTGGATCACTGGTGCCTAGGAGAGAGGCAGGCCACTCCATCTCCGCGCGCTCCCTCTGACATAAAATGTATAAATTTATATACAGAGGTGGTAGAAGCAAGAATGTTTTACAAGGAGAGAAAGTTCTATTCATCTATTGTATATTTAGCTATTTTCATGAATTACCTTTTTTTTATGTTGTAATTTCTTTGGCTTAGTATTTCTTACTCCTTTTCTTCACTTTGTATAACGTTCCTTACCCCAGGAGGGAAATGGGTATGTGGATAAGTATGCATGTAAATAAACTGAAATAGTAGGTTCTATTGAACCATACGTTTAGCTATATTCTCTCTGAAAGTGCCTCTATTTGTATTGCCTTGGTCTAAGTCAAAGCCAAACAAATTACATTTATGGTTTATCATGCTAAGTTTCTCCTCCGCAGAAGTATGGCACTACCTAACGAGGGGAACATTTTGGTCGGCAATTGAATATTGTATACTGTACAGGCTGTATGTTGGATGATCTCTCTGCCTCTGTGCTCCTTACCCTGTTCACTGATTTCCAGGAATCAATGAATATTCAGGACAAATAACTGGTTGCTTTCACACTGGAATCTTTCAGCATACATCAGGAGCTGCTCTTTTGAAAAGTGAAAAGCAAAACACAGAGTAGCTCCACACAGCTCTTGATAAAGTACTACTGTATATCATCAACTGATGCCCTTCCTTGGAGCCAAAAGTTTACTTATAGTTATTTACATCTAGCATTCATTAATCTCTTTGATGGTTCTGCTTCTTTTATTCAGTATGATGTGGCACCAAATGGCATCTCTCTTTTATTAAAGCTAGCACTTTAAAACCACTTAGCCACTTAAATATCCAGCTAGATGAGATGCTTCATTCTACTACAGAGATGAGTGCACAAAGGACCTCCTTGGATTCAGCACAGATGGAAATAATACTTTTTTTTTCTTAATTGGTCTCAATTCCCTGCTGAGGGGAGGAATCTTAATTACTAGAATCTATTCTTGTATTGTTTTTTTCCTTTGATAGAACATAGCACTATTTCAGAGCAAGAATATGTTTCTGTATAAATAATGAAAGGAAGTCATCAATTAAACACAGATAAACAGGTTTTATTCATATGATACATCCCTCCATAGCTAAGTATAATGTATTCAATAGAGATCATTTTCTGGATTTGCGCAATCAATGGAACTCTAGGGTTGGGTTTATACATGCTAGGCTAAAATGTAGTTGGGTAGTTGTATGGCTTGGTGTGTCATAGCCAGAGAGATGAAACAATGACTAATTAAGGGGTAATTTAGAAAAGAAGCATCACTAAACCTCCTTACCGAGAAGCAGTAACAGGACAAAAAATTACAAGGAAGAAGCTTTCAATTAAAGACTCAATAGTCTGTGGTCCGCATTCAACTGATTGGTATGAGAACAGTATTTGTTTCCTTTGTCTATGAAATCTTGCCACAACTCGTGTCTAAATATAGGACAAGACAAAAAATACTAGGATGCAGTGAACCATGGAAAATAAAGGCCAATATGGGGTCAAGGTCTAGAAATCTGATCACCAACCTAGTTTTGAAGAAATGTTGCCTTGCAGAATGTATTCAACACAGTGTCAAAATGAAGAAGCTTTCTGCTTAGAGAAATGTTATAGGTAATTTAAGGTTACACTTGACACTTTCAGTATTGATAAAATTTCGTGAGATTTTCAGCCTGATATTTATTATCAGACATTTTTGCCTTTATAGCTATGTTCACACTGGTTTCCCCTCACCCACTTTTTCTTTTCAGCAATCCAAAACCCAGCAATGCATTAAATAATAATTTTAAAGTGTATTTCCTTCTTTCTTTCTCTCTCTCTTTCTTTCCTTTACCTTTTTTCTTGTAAGGTGGTGTTCTGTTCATCCTTTCGTAGCACTTGAACTGTGAATCTACTATTTTCTGGCGTATCGCTGAATATTCCGTTGCTATAGACTCTAAGGTAGGATTGGCATAACTTACAGTAGCGGGGAAACTTGGAGCCGTTCTCTGTACAAAAAGAAACATCTGTTAACATTTGTGAGCTACACCAGGAGAATGTCATGAAAAACAAAGCTTTTTTCATCTGTTTGCTCAGTCAAGGGGTTTGAAGGAATTGCCAGGAAAACATACAATGCACTCCTTCTCTGGGACATGTATCTTTAGAGCTGGCAACATGCAGGACTGAAGGCAACTAGACACAATTGTTTGCCTTGATTCCCGGGCAGATCTTCTATCACATCCTTTTCTGGAAATAAGCCACGCAGAAAGGCTGCATTGCAATCTTCATTCACTGCAGTGGTCTGGTGTGGAGAGCTCTGTGCAATCTCTTATCTTCCCTTTTAATGAAAGTAGCAAGATATAGTGGCTTTTGCATGATCCCACAAACCCTGGCTCTGAGCACATCTTTGTGAATAGAGATGCTATTGTTACTGTATTCTTTGACTATGTTGTTAAATTGACATTGGAAAGAAAAAAAGAGAACGGGCCTCCAAACTATTTCTATTTCAATAGCACAACTACAATTCCTTGGTCGCATTCTGTCTATTTTATTACCATTTTCTCAACACCAGTAAATACTTATCTAATCTAACTCTTTCATATTCTTGGAGCACATGCAGTGCCAGAACAATGTTTCACATATTGGTGCAAAGAAGTGTATCACATACTCCAGAGCTTTCCAAACTTTTCATGTTGGTGACACACTTTTTAGACATGCATCATTTCGTGACACACTCTTACAGCAGGGCATCATTTCACGACACACTCTTACCGCAGGGCACAAGGCAGGCACTAGGACCTGTGCGGAATCACAGCAGGTTTGGAGGCAGCCAGGCACAAGGCAAGCACTAGGACCTGCGCGGAATCCTGGCAGGGCAGGTTTGGAGGCAGCAAGGCACAAGGCAGGCACTAGGACCTGTATGGAATCCTGGCAGGGCTCGGAGGCAGCAGCAGCCGTGACACACCCAGACACTGCAGCCGACACACTAACGTGTCCCGACACACAGTTTGGAAAGCTCTGACATACTCACAGGACAGCTAATTGTGAGTGAGCATATTTTATCTTTGTTCATATAATGCAATGATACAGTGTGTATTCACCTAAATTAAAGTGATATTATTTAAAGCATGAGTGGGCAGAAGATGGATTTGGAGGTACTCCCGGGATTCTGGGTAATTTGCCTTGGATCCGCGAAGTTTCTGACAAGGACAGGTAATCAAAGGGAAGCTGGGCAGTGCTATTAGCTATGATTCGGGAATATCAAAAAATACAAGGAGAATAATATTGGAGATTTTTTCTGTTAGGCTGGAGAAATAATATTTATATTAGATAGCTGTTTTCATATATAAAACTAAAATAGTCCTCTTTACATCAAACTCAACTTTTGGTGACTTCATGCACGCATCCATGAAATTTTCTTGGCAGCAATATAGAAGTGGTTTGCCTTTGCCTTCTGGGATACTTTTTCAATCTCCCAGTCTTCTTTACAGGACAGCTACCAAATTAGGTTTCTGCAGTTCAGATCAGGTAGTCTATAGACCTGGAATTCCCTGGCCTCCCATCCAAACATTGACCAGGCCTGACCCTATTTAACTTTCAAGACCACACAAGGTCAGTCAAGTGCTGTTAAGTGCTGAGATTCTAATATTGAAGAATAGATTTTTTTCAAACATGGTTCACTGAACAAGCCACAGCAGCCTGTTTTTATATATCCCCAACAATAATGGGTGGATTCACTCACCATGCAGGGCTAAGCCAAAATCAAATCACATTATGATTTTATATTGAGCATGAACCATGCCAATCAGTGATGGCTTAGGCATTAGGAATTGCCAATTATTTATTTTCATTCCACTTCAATCTGCAGAACATATTCAATTAAAAGATATACAGTAAATAGTAGGGTTGTGCCTAGCATTTGAAAGTCATGTAAAGCAAGGGGGCACAAATGAAGCTTCTTTCTTTCAATCGTTAAAGCATTTGTGCCTTTTGCAGCATGGTGCCTGGCTGTCTGCATGCATTCTCCCATGTACCCCTTTCAAATATTTTGCACAGCCTTACTATGTAGACTGATATGTGCATGTTGTCATAGCTGAAGAATACCTTCCTCCATTGAAATGCAAAGGACTTTTTAAAAAGGAAAGCTATTTTGCTGAATGCATCTAGCATCTGATGCTCCCAAATTCAGTATATACGGTATATATATTAAAAGAATATCCCACTGAATTCAGTAAGGCTTAAAAAAGGTAAGGTGAAGGTTTTCCCTGCACAGTCATGTCCAACTCTAGGGGGCGGTGCTCATCTCCATTTCTTAGCCGAAGAGCCAGCGCTCCGAAGACGCTTCCGCGGTCATGTGGCCGGCATGACGCGCGCAGAACGCTGTTACCATCCCACTAAAGTGGTACCTATTTATCTACTTGCATTTTCTTGCTTTCGAATTGCTAGGTTGGCAAGAGCTAGGGCGAGTGCGGGAGCTCACTCCGTCATGCGGGGCTAGGGTCTCGAACAGCCGACCTTCCAATCGACAAGCCTGGTGTCTTAACCACTTACTTCCAAGTAAACATGCATAGAGCTGCCCTATTAAAATGCAACATACTTTTGCCTTGTCTTTTCACCATATCAGGATGTATTTCTATATTTATTTATTTATTTGTCAAATTTATCACCGCCCATCTCTACCGTAGTAGACTCTGGGCGGTTAAATATACAAAGCTTTACACTCCTGAGTACAATTTAATGCAGCAGGTATATTTTTGTACCAGCTTATTTTTTCTTTCTTGGATAGTGTATTTTAGTTAAAACCCCTTATTAAGATTGAACATGCTTCTTCAGTGGCAAATGATTCAAGACTAAAATGACAAAGGCGTATTTAAAACAGCTTTGGAAAGATCAGGTGATCTTGCATTTATTTTTATATTTCTAGCACCCACTTTTATTATTTAAGTTTTGTGGCAATATAAGTAAGGAAATCTACAGACAGTATGAAATATTTCTCTTTCTCTAGACTTATTTATTTATTTATATTTATTTATTTATAATTCAAATTTATCACCGCCCATCTCCCCCAACGGGGGACTTAGCTATTGCATGAGGCATTTAGAAATATATTTATCTATTCCTTTCATAAAGTATTCTGCCCATCTATAAAAGCACTTAATGACCTAGTAAGAAGTGCCACTGTACATCTGGGAGAACACACGAAGCCTTTTACAGTTCAATATCAGTCTCCTTTTCAAAGGCGGCAGCAGGGGCCTCTTTGTCATCATTCCACTATTTAATTTGACTTAATACTATTACATCAACAGAACAGTTTCTTGGGGGTTGAAAAAATAAATTGGAATCACATTAACTGTCATATCCTCAGTTTTACAGCTACTTCATCCAACATCTATAATCTTTATACAAAGCCTAACAAAAGCTTTGTTACACAAAAGCTAAAGTTACATGTTCCAGCTTCTATCAGTCAAGAATGTTGAACAGATTTTTTTTTAATCCAACCATCCATTCATTTAGAAAGTTTCTATTACAGTCTGTCAGACAATAACCTCCCAGAGCAACTAACAGAGATTGAACAAGACAGAAATTATTTTAAAATGCTAAAGTCAGCAGAGTAGCATGCTGTACAATATAAACCACATTAAAAGACTAATGAGGAATCATAACTGAAGGGCCCCCTCCCACTGGTTCCTTTCTACTAATCACTGAATGTTGGGAGACCAAAAGAAAGCCCTCTAAGATGGGATAATATTAGGTACTACCAGTACAATTTGAGGAATATGGCATCCTTAGTAAGGAGGCAAATCCCACCACAAAGACTGTTTCTGATGATTATTTATTTATTTATTTATTTATTTATTTATTTATTTATTTATTTATTTATTTATTTATTTATTTATTTATTTATTTATTTATTTATTTATTTATTTATTTATTTATTTATTTGGCTGCCCATCTCAAATTCATGACTCTGGACAGCTAACAATAGCTTAACATTATAAAAAACCAAAAACAAAAATGTATAAAAACCATATAAGCACAATTAACAGCCGAGGTACAAAAACCAACAACAATTAATACAACCATTGCATGGGTTCTACTGCACATCTGGGACCCCATCACTCTTTAGGTCTTATAAAAAGCCAGGAGGATTGGAGCCAATCTAATCTCCAGAGGATGATGTTCCAAAGGGTGGGTGCCACGGCAGAAAAGGGTCTCTTCTACTTGCATTTGCATGCTTTCGAATTGCTAGGTTGGCAAGAGCTGGGGCGAGTGCGGGAGCTCACTCCGTCACGCAGCGCTCAGGTCTCGAACCGCTGACCTTCCGGTCGATAAGCCTGGCGTCTTAACCACTGAGCCATCGCGCCCTATATACAGGTAAAAGGTAAAGGTAAAGGTACCCCCCGCACATTTGTGCAGTCGTGTCCGACTCTAGGGGCCGGTGCTCATCTCCGTTTGTTAGCCAAAGAGCCAGCGTTGTCCGAAGACGCTTCCACGGTCATGTGGCCGCATGACACGCGCGGAACGCTGTTACCTACCCACCGAAGTGGTACCTATTAATCTACTTGCATTTGCATGCTTTCGAATTGCTAGGTTGGCAAGAGCTGGAGCTAGTGCGGGAGCTCACTCCGCACGCAGGGCTAGGGATTCGAACCTCCGAACTTGTGATCTTCCGATCAACAAGCCTGGCGTCTTACCCGCTGAGCCACCACGCCCCTATAATATATATACAGGTAGTCCTCGCTTAACTACTGCCTTGTTTAGTGACCATTCAAAGTTACAACGGTGCTGAAAAAGTACCAGTCCTTGCACCTTTGACCATTGTAGCATCCCTGTGGTCATGTGATTGAGATTTGGGTGCTTCGCAACCAGCGGGCATTTACGACGGTCGCATCCCGCAGTCATGTGGTCACCATTTGCACCCTTCACAGCTGATTTCTGACAAGCAGAGTCAATGGAGAAGCCAGCAGTAAAATTGCAACTCGCGGCCACGTGATGTCTCACTTAATGACCGCGTTGCTTAGCAATGGAGTTACTGGTCCCAATTGTGGTTGTAAAGCAAGGACTACCTGTATGGGTGTGGGCATGTGTCTGTCTGTATGTCTGTCTGTCCGTCCATCCATCCATCAGAATTAGCAGCATTGTATAGGAAAGTCTCTTTGTGGCTTTGAAAGCAGTTTGTTATGTTGTGATGAAATTTGGGCAGGACTAGGGGCAGGAATAATATTTGAGGAACTAATAGTAATATTTGAGCCCTACACCAAACTGAAAATTTGAGCCCAACACCAAACTGAAAATAAGAACTATTTACCAGCTTTTCAATGCCAGCTGCTTTATATTATATTTATATACAATATAAACATAGCTGTAACTTTCACAATATACCAAAGAACAATCAAGACAATATTTTAAACAGAAAAAGTCACTGATGTAACTGTGTATAAGAAAGTGGGGAATACCTTGAGCACACAGGTAAGTATCTTTATTAAACAGAAACAAATTATTCACAATTTCACAATCAAAACGCTTATTATGAGATAAAAAGTGTCAGTAATAATTTTTCTGAAGAGAACTAATTAACTGAAGTGTCATGTGGCAGTTTAGCAGCCGTACATATGATGTCACTCCTAAAAGTACAAGTAAATGACGTCATACATACGACCACCAAGCCATCACACGTTAAGTGGCTGTGATAAAAAGTACTTTATTGTGGAATAAATTGGCAGGATTTTTTTTATATTGGCAAGCTCATTATCCCTAAGAGATGTTAAGAGTCTAGACAAAGCAAATGTCTTAATACTAATAATGGCCACTGGACCTTATCAAACCATGTTCAACCATTAAGCAACCAGTGGATAAAAGAACATCACAGTTTTCCAATGACAAAGAATCTGAATGATGAAAACAGGGTACAGAAGTGTTCTCCAAAATACTTTATATGATAAGCAAGCATTTTAAAAGGTGCTTCCACTTGATTCAAGCAAAATACAGAATATTACATTTCCACGACCTTTAAAGCAAATGCCATATATAAGGTATGTTTCCCTTCCCATCCTTTAATGTAGCATAGTGAAAAAAAACCCTCTAATGTCAAATAGAATGTAAATATCAACACAAAGTTCAATTGTACATTTTTGCCCTTCTTCCTCATTCAGGTGTAATGTTTTGCAGCACTAACGAATGAGTGGATTCTGTTATTTAGCTTGTATATAGTTTGTACATGCTTTTTAAAATATGTTTTAAGAGTGTACTTTGTTCTTTTTGTAGTTTTTAATTGTTGTAAGCCACCCAGAGTCATGCATTTGAGATGAGTGGCTATATAAATAGAATGAATGAACTGTGGAGTCCATGGTGCTCTCTGAGCCTTGTTGTTTTCTTGCAGACGTTTCATTGCCAGGCTAGGCAACATCTTCAATGCGAAAACAGAATGAATGAATGAATGAATGAATGAATGAATGAATGAATGAATGAACGAACCTACCTACCTACCTACCTACCTACCTAACCTATCAGATAAAAAGGTTTTCTGCCCATTGCCAAGAAGAACTAGGTGCAGAACTAGGAAGTGTTGCTCTGGGAACTAGAAATCACATGGTGAGGGGGCTGCTAAAAACTCCCCTTGGGTTATACTGAAAAGCTACTTTAATTCCCATCTCCCTACTCAACTTTGATCCTTTCCTCTTTTAAATATTTCCCAATAAATTAATAAAGATATATTTTTCAAAAGGCTTCAAATATGAAAACAGAAATGCACTCACAAATATTAATATTTTAAACTTATATGTGCCCTGTTAGGGAAGCTTACAGAAATAACGTCCTATTTTTTAAAAGTGGGAGGAAGCAATGTAGCCACTTGGTAAATACTTATAAATGCAGAGCTGTTTTTGCATTATTATAAAACTTGCACAATAAATATGCAGATATGAACAATACTACTTTTTTCCACGTTTATATTTAGAATTTGTCACATTTGTTTTAGCAGCTGCCACCTGCGAGACTGAAGCCCTTCAAAGGGGTGGGGCTTGGACTGCACAGATCGTAGCTGCCATTTTGACTTTTTTGATTCCCCCCGGATGCCCCTTTCTTCTGAGCCAATTTGATCCTCTCTAATTGTCATAAATTGGAGCTCATTATTGTATTTACTGTAGGATGATGATTCCCCCCCCCCAAATAATTACGTGTGAACGGGGGACAGGGCAGTGTCTGCTAACAAATAAAAAGGGAAGAGGTGCAAATGACCACAGAGTTGGTTGTGGCAAAGTAGGGTGCCTCAAGAGCAGCCCTTTCCAGGGAGGGGCTGCTGGGCTGTTGAACCATAATGCCTAAATGGAGCTTCTCTGTCTCTTCTCTTTCCTTCTTTCTTCAGGTATCCCTTTATCGTCTTTCATTTATATTCACTTTTGTTTCCCACTTTCTCTTTCCTATCTTTACTATGACATCTTCCCATCCTCCCATCTCCAACATGTTTTTCTTTTTTGGGGGGCTGTTCCAGCGGGAAGAAAAGAAGAAAATGTGAGTATATACGTATGTTTGTATGTATGAGAATGGTTGGGATATGCAGATGGGGAATCATTAAATAAATTGGGCACTTTATTTTATATGCAATCAATTCTAATTCATAGTATTAATTCAATTAGTATCAATTTATCTTGTCCTGGCCTTGGTAGATATAAACACATACAGAAGAATGCCATGTTAACACCATTTATTGGGTGGAGCGAGAGGAAGTAAATCTCCAGGCTGGTTTCAGCTGAAAATGGTTACCTTAGGTTGACAAAGGATTGAAAAGAGCTTTTGTCTGTTATTTATTTTTTTCTAATGAAAACTGAAAACACCAATAAGACAAGCTTGATGGTATAGATGCAAACGCTTTATTGAAGCCAAGCAGAGAAATAACCTGGGATCCTTATACATTCCTCTTTAATATCCATGATGGAAGGCAGGTATGATATAAATCAAATAACTAAACAAATTATGATATCTCACTAACTTGTAAAGGGCATGGGGTACATTTAATTGGACCAAGGACAGCTTGGACCAAGACAGCAGCAGGGACAGTGGGTTTTAAGTTGTTTACCCCTGCATATTATGGTGTCTGCGCTCAAAAATAGAATGGTATGCATAGTTTGGCTTTATTGGTTTTCAAATAAATGTTGGGGTTTTTTTACTTACAATTAGTAGAATAATCAGTAAGAAACAACCACTGCTTTTTTTATCCATCACAGGTCCTTTCTGAAGAAATATATCTTTCCTGGCCCTACTGGGAATTGAAAAAAAACAGACTGTTAGATTTTATTTAATTTGTACACTGTCAATTAAAAAAATTCTATCTTATGGTATTACATTTTAAATAATTAGAGTAAACCTTTATAGCATATCAAGTTTTCCCATTAGTTCTTCTTTGGAATATTAAATAAGTTAATGAACCACAGATTATAAAATATAAATTAAGCTAGTGCTAAAATGATTTGCTGAGAAGCTCAATGTTTTACACCGTCCAAGTTTAATCAGATAGTTTCATTAATTCTTGTTGTGAGCTGCCTAGGATCACTATGTAAGATAGGCGGCCATATAAGTCCAACAAACAAACAAACAAACAAACTCCTTTACTTCTCTGTTCCTAAAATTGAAGAATTGTCCAGCATTGTTGTCTATGAGCTAGCCTGAAGAATTACTTTCTCCATGGGATCAAGCCCAGATACTCTGCCAAATGTACAATATCCATAATGCATGGAAAAACATCAAATTCCTTTCCAATAATTACCAAGTAAGTCTGGAACTCAAGAACTAATTTCCTTATATGGCCACCTCAACAGTAAGATAAGGTTTGCTCTGGGTACCTTTATTCCCACGTGATGGCAAAAATGGGCCGGGGCTGCCAACCAAGTGATTTAAATTGTGAAAACACTAAACCATTATGTAGTTTGCTTAGCCTTGTTGTATTGCTTAGCCTTAGTGTACGGCGTGAACATGGCCACTTGGTTTGTAAACCCAACCAATAGTGGTTAATTCAATAAATCATGATTAAATAAAGTGTATGTGAACAATGTATGAACCCACTGTAGAACTAGTAGCCCAAGGGCAGCACTTTTTAAATATGGGGTTTTAGTGGTTGATTGGGTAGTTGTAAAATTTGAAGTTGGATGGTGTCTAAATTGAATTAAATAAATAAATAAATATATGAACAGAGGAACTACATAAAACTCATCGTTTCTTTCTCCTTATATTATTTCAAGACAATCAAATGATAACAAAGTGGAACAAACAGATTGGGGAGAAAAAATCCTATTTTTCATACATTTTTTTCATGTTAAAGCTACTCATTGTTCAAAACTGAGTCCAACAATTTGGTAGATATAAAAAGAAGCTGATTGTGCTTCTGAGGAATAAATAAGCAGGGTGGGCCTGGACTGCCAGAATACTTATTATTTATTTTTATTTATAGTGCTATTTATACCCCGTCTATCCCCTCCCTAACGGAGGACTCTAGGCGGCTTACATACATATATATATATATATATATATATATATATATATATATATATACATTTTTTTTACCATTATACAATGTCACCAACTATAGAGTGTAATTAACCCGCGCACCAGGAGAGGGGGTAAGGGAACCGGCTCTTCTAAGGCTCTGGACTACAATTCCCAGGATGCCTTGAGCCAGCTGCTGACGTCCTGTTGATGTCACTTCCGGGTCTGTCCTCACCATCACCATTCAATCTTTCCTCCGATCTTTCCTCCGGTGGAACCGGCTCCCGACAGGACACCAGCAAATTCTCCCACTTAAGGTGGTACCCATTTATCTACTTGCTAAGCTTTCGAACTGCTGGGTTGACAGGAGCTAGGACTTAGCGACGAGAGCTCACCTCATCACGTGGGGTTTGAACTGCCGACCTTCTGATCGGCAGCCTACAGCTCAGCTGTTTAACCTGCTGAGCCATCCACGTCCCGGATATAGGTATAAAAGACCATGATCAGACACCTTTTGTTTCCATCTTCATGCCTAGTAAGCCATTTTCGAAAATGCCAGATAGTCAGTTCCAAATTTTCTACCATTCAATCATACTAAGATTAGGTTGGCTCGCCTCTTTGCGAATGATTAGGTTGCTTAGAATCTGACAAAACACCCACTAACATGGACCACGTTTATAATACTCTAAGGAAATATTAATGCCAGTTTCTCTCCCTATATCATAGATTTGTTTCCCTCTTTCTCAGTCTTTGTCAGTATCTCATGAATATATTTTTTTCCTCAGTTTTGTATCTAAACCCCCAATATTTTATACTTTGTGCAACCCACTTCAGAGCCAGATTAAAAGCTAGTTAGTCATTACAACAGAAGCAGGCAATCTGTATTCCTCCAGATGTTTTAGATGACATCTCTCATAATCTCTTGCCATTTGTCATACTGTTGCACATATGGGCATTGCAGTGCAACTTTTGTTGGCGTGATTTCGTTTTTGTTTTACTGATATCACATGTAAAAAATAAGTCTGCTAAGTGTCTGGCAACTTAATGTAGCTACTTGGACTAAAAAAAATCCCTATGACTCTTCCTTCCAGAGATGTTACTTGCCTCAGAAGCAGAAGGAAGGGATGCTCCCAGGAGTAAAAACTGCCTGCCCATACCCTTATGTTTCTTAATTGTAATTGTTCATCATGTATGTATTCTGAATTTTACTTATATAGATATAGCAAATCAGGTTCAAAGCTTCCCTGTTCCATTCATAGCCATCACTGCTTCACAAAAGTATTCCCTGAAAACCTTCCATCAGGGGTGATAGGTTGTTCCTTAGAAGGGAAAATCCAAAGACCCAAACTGCTTTCCTGCAATTGTTTTACAGGGCATCTTAGCTTCACAATGTTCTAAAGTGTGTGTGGGTTATATAGAGCAGTTTGTCCAACTGGACTTTGGTTGAATTAGAAGCTAATGGACAGAGAGGAGTGTCCTCTGGAGGCCTGTTTCCACGGCAGTAGTATCTGTAGTCCCTTGGAGGAGATACTCTCTCAGCAAAAAATTGACATCTGCCTGTAATCACCATAAAACCACTTATTCCAACAACGGAGTGGTTAAGTGTAATGTAGTGGTTGAACACACCATTTGACCATGGAGCCCACTTAATGACTTTGGGCCAATCTCAGTCTTTCAATCGTGGGAAGTTCTAACTCCTAAGAAAAGCTACCTCCTTCCTACTCTAGTCTAGCAGTCATTAGAGAGGGAGGGGAAAATAAACAATGGGAGGTTCTTTCATATCCTATCCTGCTCACTGCCAGTATTTGCTCTTGATGGTTGCTCCTGAAAAAAGGAAGAAAGCAAGAGAGAGAGAAAGGGAGGGAGGGAGGGAGGGAGGGAAGGAAGGAAGGAAGGAAGGAAGGAAGGAAGGAAGGAAGGAAGGAAGGAAGGAAGGGATTATACACTTCTGTTAACAGTAACAATAATCCTGGATTTGCTTCAATGTTATGGATTTACTATGGATGGTACTTGTTCTACAAAAATCATCTTAATGATCATGCAGCACAGAAAATAGTTATCAATTTGCTTTTTAGATTATGTAATTCCTTGAGAAGCTTCCAGTTTGGTTCTGTTCTATATTCACACCATGTTATTCAGAGCAGAGTTAATATGTACACCAGCTGCACCTGTCAGCAGCACCTCAAAGAAGCTGTGTGTGTTTGTGTGTGTGTGGTCTTGAACAGTAGCTGTGTTGTCCCAGGAAAATACACAGGCTGCTGGCTCCTTAACATCTCCTGAATTTAAATTCCTGGGACACAAGACCAAAAAAAAAAAAAAAAAAAAGTGGCTTCTTTAAGGTGCTGACAGGTACCGTGAGCATCCCCATGCTGAATCGAAAGCACCTTCCCCACTTTGGATTGGATACTTGCACATCCCTATCCACACACATTTACTCTTACATACAGTCAAAGTTGTACTGAGTCTGGCCAAATCCTGAATTAAATTGGGCTGCTTTGGAATGATTCTGTGATTCTACAGTATAAGATGGTGGGATCTGTCAAGAAACAGAAATGGATTCTGGAGCACTGCAGAAAGGCAGACAGTTTACCACTAAGCCTCCTTCCACCCACAGGTACATTTTTTTCTCTGTAAAGTGACAAAGTAGGTAGCGGGGGAGTGATGAGTTGAATTGATTGACAGGTCTATCTTCTCAGAAAAAGGGAAAAATGGTAAGGCGTTTTCTAAACTAGCGTTTCTCAAACTTTCTGAAAACACGGACCTCTACTTATCAGCCATTTAAATGACTCTCCCTATATTTTGTCTTTAAGATAATGTAAATTCACATTTTGCAGAGAAGATAATTACAGTTGCATTTGTATATGACTTCGTATCCCCATCATTTTTAAAGGCTTTTTTCAACAAAAATGTGTTCCAAATGTTTTAATCCCAAATTGTCGATGAAGGTTCTCAGTCATCCAGGTGGAACAGTCTGTAGCTTGAATCATGTCAACTGGATTTCTATTTTCTCAGTGGAAACGTTTCGCTCCTTATCCAAGAAGCTTCTTCAGTCTGCCATTCAGACTGAAGAAGCTTCTTGGATAAGGAGCGAAACGTTTCCACTGAGAAAATAGAAATCCAGTTGACATGATTCAAGCTACAGATTAATCCCAAATTAATTTACTACTTGAATTACATTTTGTACCCTGTCTCTAACATCAACTCGTAGCACTAACTTGCTGATTAAGAACGTTTCTCAGCAGAAATGTCTTAATATTAAAGGACATGGGGCAATGGCTAGTTTTTAAGTATTAAACATTATAGTTCTTATTTACACTTTTTTTTCCTGTTTCTTGTGGGTTGCATATTCCACTTATCATCAGTACCCATATTGAGACTTGTTCACTATTGTCAATTTTCTGAACGTTAGAACTCATATTGCTCTCTACATTGTCACTTGTATGCTTTATGAACCAGTTTTCAGCCACTGAACTTTTCTCACAAACCAGATGGAGGGTTCTGAGCATGCTCTGTACAGATGCAAGAACTCACAGAGATCACAATAAAGAACTACTAATCTCCCCAGCCTCAAATGTTTAAAGATTTGCATAAAAAACCCTCCAGTACTCCACAGATAAGATACCATCTTATTCTACTCCCTTCCCCAAGGAAAATTCTATAGGCTCCTTCCTTCCTTCCTTCCTTCCTTCCTCCCTCCCTCCCTCCCTCCCTCCCTCCCTCCCTCCCTCCCTCCTTCCTTCCTTCCTTCCTTCCTTCCTTCCTTCCTTCCTTCCTTCCGGCGCTTACCTCCAAAACCCCCTCACTTATGAAATTGAGCAAGTTTTATTCCCTCAGAAGAGTATAGAAAACCTTTACATTTCACCTAGTTCTTTTAACAAGTAAAAATAAAATTATAGCTATCTGTGCATACTTGAATTTTGCAGAAACTTCTTGAGAGATGCCATGGGATTCCAAGACCTAGTTCATCCAACACACCAGGCTATGGATCGTTTATTTTGTTTGGTTATGTTGTGCGAACCTAGCCATAGTAGTTTGTAAACCCATCAGTTTTTTTAGTTTTATTTATTTTACAAGATTTCTAGGATACCCTGGGCAGCTTACATAAACTAAACAATAAAATCATAACACCACAAATCAATACTAAAAGAATAAAAGTCATAAAGAAGGATAGCTGGTAAAACACAGCAACAGTAACCTCCTGAACTTGAATATCAATATTTATTTATTTTATTTTATTAAATTTAGATTCATTAGAGGAGACCATCCTTACACTGAGGGGCAGACTCTGGGCAGTCTGCTGCTGAGGAACTTTCTTCGGTTCTTCTTTCTTCGGTTATTCTTATCCCTCGCACATACGTAGTTTGTTAATGCTTGCAGCTCACTTGCTTTCCACCTATTTGATCTATTGCTTTAAGCAATCTACCCATGGCCTTGGGCCTCCAAAAGGGGGCTGTTTTGCCCCTTAATTTGATTCACTGCACTGCAGAGAAAATATACATCTTTTCACGAAAAGCTCCTCCTGTATACAGTACATTGCAAAGTTATATATCATATAAGAATGAAAAGAAGAAATAAACTCAGTGCCTAATTTAGTATTTTGCCATCTTTTATACATTTTGTAAAATGCATAGTGCTAGTCTCTGAGTCCATTAATCATGGAAGGTGCAGGAACAACAATGAATTATATGTATAGTTTACAAAAGATCTATATTTACTGCCAGGATAAATCAAACCAGTTATACATATAATAGCAGCTGAGGGGATGGGCTCAATACATAAGGCATGTTTGATCCAGTACCTCAAATTTACAGTTTGTATGCAGCAGTAATTACAATGCAATCTTTGTGTGGCTTCTGTTCTCTAAAATGGGATGCATGTACACTAATAGCATTGCTTTGGCTATTTTTACTGAGTTTTTAATAAAGGTGACTTCGTGCCAGATAGGTTATCGCCCAAAACCAGATAAATGACACAGTTCCTTCCCCCATAGGCTGGCAATGCAATGTGCACATATCCAGGAAGTGCAGTAGGCAGTAGGATGGTTTTTAAATTAGTGAAAATCTCATGAGATTACCAAATTTTGCAAGGTTTCAGATAGGAACATGCAAGATCTCAGAAGTGAGACCACCAAATCTTGTGACATTTGACAATCTCTTGGACCTCTCTCCCATAAAATTTTATGAGATTTTGGCCATTTTTAATTTGAATTTTTGGGCATCAAGTGTATTGTGTGAGATTGCAGAATGACAAAGTCAGACACTGCCCTATCAAGGGAATTTATTGCCTCAGCATTCATGGAAAAGAAATTACATGATTAGCATACATCTTGGGTGAATTGTGCTTCAACTAGTTTTATAGCCATTAATATATCAAGCTTTCAGAGATCTTCAGTGTCTCGTGAAGCACAAAGAAAATGTTACAGAAAGTTGTTGAGTTCTGCAACATTTTTATTTTTAAGAATGCCTCTGAGACCCCAGAAACCTTCCTGAAGAGTAAAAATTTGTGAGTGGTCGCTGCCCAATGTTATGTTTGGACATGTGCCCATCTGCCCATAGAATAAATTAGTGTATTTGTTAGATTTATAGTATGTGTTTTCTCCAGGAGCTCAAGGTGATATACTGTACATACGTAATTCTGATATACAAGGTGATGCACAGATTTCTTCCAATTTTATGGAAGAGATGTCAAAAACTCCATTCTCCTTTTACATTGTTTCTTATTTTGAAGCAGAGTTGAACTGGAGAACCCTTGAAAGATAGGACTGCCTCCTGACAGCTTTCAGATAAAGGAAATGTCTGAAAGTTGGACATGTGGCCACCCAAAAACACTCTATGGAACACATTGAGATGATTATTTTTGTAATATGGCATTTGGTTCAAACGTTTTCAAATATGCATTCATTAATATTAACTGATGCAAGTTTTATAAAGGTTCATTCTGCTATGCAAGAGTATCTTATAATATGGTTCTAGTGGCATATAAATGATAATAAATAGAAAATAAATCAAAATAAAAGGTTTGTCAATTTGGGCAGCTCATTTAAAAAATTATTTCCATTTCTAAGTCTCTTATATTAGAGAGTCTTCTAATGTAAGTTGCCATAGTTACAAGCGGCAATAACATAAAAACGTGCATCGTGACGTCATACTGCCAAGGACACAATTATGTAATTTGCATCATTTGCATCATGAGGACCTGTCATAGGACATCAGTCATTTGCACATGTCTTCTGGAGATGCCCATGCAAGCGTCCATAACCTATATATTTATGGAATATATTTCAACCTTGGACTATCCTATTCAAATGTGTGATATATGATCATATCTTGAACAGTTAGAAAAATAACAAAAAAAATTGCACTCTCAGGATTTGAAGGAAGAATAAATAGTGATTGCTCTTGTTACTTATTTGCAGTGGGAGGGGAGATTGCCTCCCACTAAATCTGTTTCCAAAATCTTGAGCAGTGATGTTTATACCGGCTCTGCAGTAAGAGAACCTGGTGTGATTTTGGCACTGAGGTTATGTAAAATTTATTTCCAGAAATCTGGTTATAGAGAAGAGCAAGTCCAAATTAATCTTGAATCCAGGAAAGTCCTGCAAAAACTAATTTATTTATTTATTTATTTATTTATTTATTTATTTATTTAATTATTTAATTTGTATGACCGCCCATCTTCCCCAATGGGGAACTCTGGGCGGTTCACAATAAAATAGATTAAAATAAAAGATAAAAGATAAACAATTTATACAATCAATAAGATAAATAAATAGTTATAAAATCCAGATGGGAGGTAGCATTAATAACAGAGAACAGTATAGACTTAAGAGATTAACCACCCCCAGGAGGAACTATTATTACCTCTTTCCCATGCCAGGCAGCAGAACCAGGTCTTCAGTTCTTTCCTAAAGTTTGGGAGGGAGGGGATCTGTCTCAACTCTGGGGGCAAGGTGTTCCATAATGTAGGTGCTACCACAGAGAAGGCCCGTCTCCTAGACCCCATCAGATGACATTCTTTGATTGATGGGGTTCGTAGCAGGCCCTCTCTGAATGATCGGGTGGGACGGCTCGATAATATGGGGATAAGACGGTCCCTCAGGTATTCTGGTCCCATGCCATGTAGGGCTTTAAAGGTGATAACCAACACCTTGAATTGTACCCGGAAGCAAACCGGCACCCAATGCAGCTCGCGGAGCAAAGGTGTTATATGTGCAGATCTTGGTGCACCCAAAATTGCTCGCGCGGCTGCATTCTGCACTAGTTGTAGCTTCCGGATAGTCTTCAAGGGTAGCCCCATGTAGAGCGCATTGCAATAATCTATATGGGAGATGACGAGAGCATGAGTGACTGTTTGGAGGGCGTCACGATCCAGGAATGGGCGTAACTGGCGCACCAGCCGAAGCTGTGCAAAAGCCCTCCTAGCCACGACTGCCACCTGCTCATCGAGCAGGAGTCGTGAGTCTAGAAGGACCCCCAAGTTCCGCACCGGTTCCGAATGGGGCAGTGCTACCCCATCGAGAACCAAAGATGATAATTTCCCAGAAGACGCTACGCCATCAATCCACAGCCACTCGGTCTTGCCAGGGTTCAACTGAAGCCTGTTGTTCCCCATCCAGGCCCTCACAGCCCCCAGGCACTGGGACATGGTGGTCACTGCATCACTTACTTCACCAGGGATGGAGATATACAATTGAGTATCATCCGCATACTGATGATACCTCATCCCATGGTGTTGGATGACCTCGCCCAGCGGTTTCATGTAGATGTTGAATAGGAGAGGAGAGAGAACCGAACCCTGCGGCACCCCACACAGGAGCGGTCGTGGGCTGGATCTCTCCTCCCCTACCACCACCAACTGGGAACGGCCCTGGAGGAAGGAGGTGAACCAGCGTAAAACTACGCTGCCCACCCCCAACTCCCTAAGCTGCCCCAAAAGGATGCCATGGTCGATGGTATCGAAAGCCGCTGAGAGATCCAAGAGAGCCAGGATGGATGCACTACCTCCATCCCGCTCCCGCCAGAGATCATCCATAAGTGCGACCGATGCAGTCTCCGTCCCATATCCCGGCCTGAAACCTGACTGGAAAGGGTCTAGATAATCCGCTTCATCCAGGGTCCTCTGAAGTTGCAACGCCACCACTTTCTCAACCACCTTTCCCAAAAAGGGAAGGTGGGAGACTGGACAAAAATTGTCCAGAATGGTAGGGTCCGGGGATGGCTTCTTGAGGAGGGGGTGCACCAATGCCTCCTTGAAGGCAGTTGGAAACACCCCCTCCGACAAGGATGTATTAATAATTGCTTGGACCCATCCACATGTCACCTCCGGGGCCGATTTTACCAGCCAGGAAGGGCAGGGATCTAAATAGCATGTGGTGGAATTAACAATTCGAAGGATCCTGTCCACTTCCTTAGGTCCAACAGGATCAAATCATTCCCAGATAATAGGGCAAGACCACTCTCCTGGCATCTCCCCAAACTGCATTTCACGCATGGAGTCCAACTTAGACCGAATCCAAGCGATTTTATCCTGCAGATGCTTGGAAAATTCTTCCGCATGGCCCTGTAGGTGGGTGGTCAGCTCCACCCTACCCAAGAGAGATCGAGTAATCTTGAACAGGGCCGTCGGACGGCATTCTGCGGATGCAATAAGAGCGGAGAAATATTCACGTTGCGCCGCTCTTACCGCCACAAGGTAGGCCTTAATAGCGGCTCTAGATTGTGTTCGGTCAGATTCCGCCTTCGTCTTTCTCCAGCGGCGCTCTAGACGTCTCTTCACCCTCTTCAAGACCCTCAACTCCTCCGTATACCACGGGGAGTGATGGGTCAAATGGGGCTGGAGAGGTCGCATCGGCGCGGTCCTGTCCAAGGCTCCGGCCGCCTCCCTATTCCAGGTTGCAGCCAGTGCCTCCGCTGGACCGTGCAGCAGATCATCGGGTATTACCCCCAGCTCCCTCTGAAACCTCAGTGGGTCCATAAGTCACCGGGGGCAGACCAATCGTATAGGTCCTGCCTCCCTGCAGAGTGGGGCGGCATAAGAGAATCCAAGAGATATCAGGGTGTGATCTGACCATGACAATGGGCATAGTTCTAACTTTTCCCTCAGGTCACTTTGCCATTGCTCTGACAAGAAAACCAAATCCAGAGTGAGTCCGCTGTCTTGAGTCGGGTCCTGAATAATCTGAGACAGGCCCATGGCTGCCATGGTAGCCATGAACTCCCGAGCCGCCTCTGAAGCACGCCCCAGGGACGGCAAGTTAAAATCCCCCAGGACCATCAGCCTGGGGAACTCCACCGCTAACCCCGAGATGGCGTCTAGCAGCTCAGGCAGGGAGGTTGCTACGCAGCAGGGAGGCTGGTACAGTAGCAACACTCCCAACTGTTCTCGGGCACCCAACTTGAAAAACAGGGTCTCACATCCGGACACTTGTGGAGCAAGGCCCCTGAAAGCCACCAAAGACTCTCTGATGATGACTGCCACCCCTCCTCCCCTACCCCGGTATCTCGGCTGGTGCCACACCTGAAACCCGGCCGGGCACATTTCCGAGAGGGCTACCCCTCCCTCTGGGCCCAGCCAGGTTTCAGTAATACACGCCAGGTCAGCCCCTCTCTCCGTGATTAATTCACTTATGAGAGGGGCTTTGTTGTTTACTGACCTGGCGTTGAGCAGCAGCAGTCGAAAACACTAAATTATTAGTGAGTGTGTGGTTAAAATCCATATTTTAGTTATTATTATATATTGCATTTACCTTCCATACTCCTTCTGAAAATACTTTATTTAGCAAGTTCCTGGTAATCTTTTCTTAATACTTTTTTTTTAGACAGAGACTGACCGGGGCTTGTAGCTGGATGTAAGAAATTATTTCAGATTTCAAGAATCAGGAATAATTTGATAGCAAGACTAACTTCTGTTGTTACAATCGGAAAACCACAAACACTGATAACTTTATACAGCTTTCTAAAGTTATACACATAGTTGGAACAAATTACAGCTGTGAATGAAATTAGCTACATTCATCGAAGGCAGCATGGGACGCGTTGGAAACGCCACAACGATTTATTGAGAATTTGCAATGTTGAATCAGAATGTAATTTGCTTCACCCACCATAGCAAAACTCCTCTCTCCATTTCTGTTCACAGAAGCAGATCTATGTATCAAAATTACATAAATGAAAAAGGTCAGCTTTCAACGTTATGCCTAAAGGATTCTGAAGGAGGGCAATGAATAAAATCTTATTTTCTGTCAATATTTGCAACTTATTTATGGGTTCAAATTAGTTCAGAATACAGAAAGATGTTTGTATTCAAACTAGTTAGGTTCACTTTTTAATTTTGTTCAAATGACTATATCCAGTCAATTAAAATTGGCAGAACCATATTTCTATGCAGAGTTACTGAAGTGTCAGTTCTGCTGAACCCAGTAGGACCCACTTCTCATTTTACAGATTCAACACAAGGATGTTCAGGCAGAATAAATACAAGCTTTAGCTTCTAATGGGAAGTTCAAGCCATCAATGGAATGGAATGTGAGGGTGACCTTGGAAGACAAGGGGAAGAGATGCTGCCAAGGGGATGATCTTTTTTTTTGATAATTTTTTATTAGAATTTTACAATACATAGTTAAAAGTTAGAAATAGAAAAAGAAATAGAAATACAAAAGAAAAGGAAAGAAAAGAAAAAGTGTAGTAAAGTAAAAGAAAAAGAAAAAGAAAAAGAAAAGTATGAAACATAGGTAACTTCCAACCTATCCCTGGTCATGAAAACAAAAAAATCCATCCTAAGTGCTAGTTTTTCATGCAATAGATAAGAATAATTCTTTGTCTAATATACCCTATTCGCATTCTGAGAATTTCAGTTTCAAAGGATCACCCTTTATCTAAGAAACTGAATGGCAATATGAATCTCTTGTGCAAATCCTAAGCATTTTGGAGCACCAAACCAGCTGCTGAATTGGCCATGTGATTCTGGATTCCAAAATTGACTTTCTATATTTTCCAACTGGCAAAAGCTGCCCCTGTCTAGTGGAAAGCTATTTGGCACGAACCTTTGCTGATAGAAGCATGTTGAAGTCAATGTGCCCATTGATTCCAGTTCCATCCATCATGGATAACATAATCTTCAGGATGCTCAGAAAGAGCAGAATGACAATGCTGATTTCAATCAATATCTAATTTAATTCCTTGATTGCAGCAATCAGATGATACTTCAGCATCCCTTTTCATGACCATACAATGCCCACTGTACTCATTACCTATGAATCAGGGGCCAATCTATTCTTTACCAAGAACTTAATTAACCCTCATAGTTGCACAGGAATATTGGAGATATAAATTGTTAAATGTTGGAACCAAGGAGGCAAATAAAATCTCTGGTTCTTCAGTACCTATACAGTTAATGCAACAAGAATGTTCAAGTACTAAATCAGGCTTCCCCACTTTTTTAAAGCTTAAGACAGAGATAAAAGCATTAAATATAGGCCAGGATTGTCCACAGGGTGTAGTCAACAAAGTCAAGATGGCAGTCACAATGGTGCGAACAAAGCTCTGGTCATTTTTTATGTGTGTTATTACTGTCTTTTCCTTTATTGAAGAAAGCAAAGCAGCAATCAATACATTTGACTAAAAGCAACCAAACTTCACACTTACTTGTGCTGTTAAAGAAGGTAACAGCAAGAAGATAAGAGTGGTGAACAAAATAAAATACACTTAATTCACTGAAGCATTGACTTTTGAAGGTTCTGTAACAAAACAAAAGAAAAGGCAAGGGCAGAATGTCCATCAAATAAGAATTACAGGTTTTTTCTGAGATATTTGTTCTCTGGCTTGCATGACATTAAAAAGTTAAAAAGGTAAAGGTTCCCCCCACACATTTGTGCAGTCGTGTCCAACTCTAGGGGCCGGTGCTCATCTCCGTTTGTTAGCCGAAGAGCCAGCGTTGTCCGAAGACGCTTCCACGGTCATGTGGTCAGCATGACACACGTGGAACGCTGTTACCTACCCACCGAAGTGGTACCTATTCATCTACTTGCATTTGCATGCTTTCGAATTGCTAGGTTATGTATGACATTACTGGACAATAACTCTCCACCTTCCTTGCATTGGCTATGTTGGCTGAAACAACACCTAGAGGGCTCCAAGTTCCCATTCCTGTTTTAAAATTTCTACCATTCACGTGGTAGAAATTCAAATTAAAGAATCCCTACCTGGGGTATCCATAGGAGGGGGGTGGGGGGAGGAGAAGATGATGGACACAACTATATGATCATGGCCTCATCAAAATCTTGACCTTTTGTCTCCCTGACACCCCGGACTCCAGCAGCTGGCTGTGTAGCTTCTGCTTGAACATATCCTATGATGCTAAGTCCACCACACATTACTCAAAGAAGTTGATCGGATTTGTTGTCCTAAATGATTCCGTCCAATTCTGTAGTTCTATTTGTTATTTGTATCTTTTTATGGTCAAACTGAGAGTCTGATACTCTATCCAGTGGCCACATCAGTTTGCTTAACTAATTTATGAAACATCACAATATCATTCTTTTCTTCTCTCTCAACTTATAGATAAAAAGGTAAAGGTTCCCCCCGCACATTTGTGCAGTTCTGTCCGACTCTAGGGGCCAGTACTCATCTCCGTTTGTTAGCCGAAGAGCCAGCGTTGTCCGAAGATGCTTCCAGGGTCATGAGGACGGCATGACGCACGCGGAACGCTGTTACCTACCCACCGATGTGGTACCTATTTATCTACTTGCATTTGCATGCTTTCGAATTGCTAGGTTGGCAAGAGCTGGGGTGAGTGCGGGAACTCACTCCATCATGCGGGGCTAGGGATTCGAACCTCCAAACTTGCAATCTTATGATCGACAACCCTGGTGTCTTACTCGCTGAGCCACCATGCCCCCTGGAACTTATAGATACTGTGGAACTAAATTCCCAACCATGCCAGTAGTGGCTGTGGTTGCTGGAGCCCCAAAAAATTTGGAGGACCACAAGTTCCCCATCCTATTGTAGAAAGTCAACTTGAGGATTGGAGGAAGTATCAAGCCAACATTTGTGCCAGCTTCACTTAGACACCCAGCAGCTACCTGGTCTTGGCTAATATCAAAATGCTAAGCCAGATCTGGTTAGTATTTGGATGAAAGACTACCAGGAAATACCAGGGCAGTAGGCTGGATTGGAAAGTAGGAATAAGACTGAAATATGACAATTTCACACCACTTTGATACTGGTGCATAAAACTGGATGACCAGGGGAGTCAAGTTCAACTTCTAGGAAACCCTTTGTTTACATTTAAATAAAGTAAGTAATTCACTACTAGCTATTAATTATTTTCATTTTATTTTTTTCCCAAGAGATCTGGAGCATGCTTTGCACTTTTTATTCTTTTTATTTCTCTTTCTTTCTTTGAGTTTACTTTGTATTTGCTTTTACTACTGTAATAAAATATTTTACAACACCCCCTCCCTTCCTACTCCAGAACATCTTTATTTTTTCAGAATGATTTTGAAATGAAACGATCAGTTTCAGGCAGTACAAAATAAACAATGGGCTTATTACATTTCTTCTCCAAATCTCAGCAAAAGTTGATACAGTATATAACTTCAAATGAGACCAATCTTTTGGTATATAGATTGATTTTCTGAAGTCAAATTAAAGAGGAAGCTTATCTGTCTTTGTAATAGCAGAGCAAATATATCAGTTATGAAATAGACATATCAAAAGAGAAAGGGGTGATGGAAGAAGCGAGAGATCATATTTCTTCTAAGTTGTGAGGAGCTAAAAATGGAAAGACTGAAATTTTACTAGTATTTGAAATCAATTCAAAATAACCTCACCTCAATTGTATTTGCACACTCATCACAATACTATGCAACACCTTTCTTTGGGGAACAATAACATATTTGACTTCCTCTTTTGAATTTATTTAATAATCAGGTTTATTTATATACCTAATATTTATGCACACTGCCATTTAGTCATTAGAGAGATCTACAACCAACTCTCAGGGCAGCTTACTATTTAAAAAAAATAGTAAATTCAACAAAAATAAATCAAATCAACATTTTAAAAAATGGTAAAAGAAGAGTCAGATACAACAGGTAAAACTAACTTTAAAACAGATCATGCTTACAAAAATTATCTACCCAAAAGTCCAGCAGGTCAAATGCCTTCTCTGCTAGAGAAATTTGGTTAAACAGCAAGAGCAAGGCAGCAATGGGCAACAGCAACAAGCCAGACCCTTCCCTATATCCCAACCAGCTATGCTTACTTTGGTGCAGAAAGCACAACCTCACTAACAGAACTTAAGGGATGAACAGAATGTAGGAGATGAGTAAGCTGGCATTGACAGAGAGTTTTCAGGGACCCTGGATCCACACTTTAAATGTAAGAATCAACACAATGAATTAGGTCTGGAAATAAACTGACAACTAGAGTACTTTATTTATCTATTTAAGTTTTATCCCGCCTTTATTATTTTTATAAATAACTCAAGGCGGCGAACATACCTAATACTCCTTCCTCCTCCTGTTTTCCCCACAACAACAACCCTGTGAGGTGAGTTGGGCTGAGAGAGAGTGACTGGCCCAAGGTCACCCAGTCGGCTTTCATGCCTCAGGCAGGACTAGAACTCACAGACTCCTGGTTTCTAGCCCAGCACCTTAACCACTAGACCAAACTGGCTCTCTTGTTATTTAAACAAAATATAGCAGCATCTAATGTGCTAATGCCCATTAGGATCTTTCTCACTGCATTCTAGATCAACTGAAGTTTCCATAAACTCTTGAAAGCTAGCCTACACTGTAATTGTTAGATTGACCAACAGGGGGTACCACATAACTGGTTTTGTCCTACTGGGACTTATCAGCCTGGTAGCCAGATGTTATTCTTCAGAGTTAAAACTCTCTACTGGGAACTGAACTCACAGACCATCACACTTTAGATTACATATGGTGGCTACCCACATCTGACAAGTCCTACTAGGCCAAAACTGTTCATGTGGTGCCTCCTGGTGGTTAATGTAGCTGAAAACACCACACAGGATATACACAGTGTAAAAATAGAGAAATCCCACCCCCCAAGAGGAGGGGTAGAAGTCATGTAACAGGAGCATGGCATAACGTAACATCTATGTTCCTTTGCTCTGAGAACTTAAGGGAAGGTGCACTGTATATACCAGGGTTTCTCAACCAGGGTTCAGTGGAACCCTAGGGTTCCGCAAGATGTTATTAGGAGTTCCCTGGGAGATAACAATTTATTTAACAAAGTATTTCAAATTCAGGCAACTTCACATTAAGTTTCATTCTCTATTTTTAGTTTAAGAATACTGTTAATGCATATATACAGGCCTATACATGAAACAAATATAATAATTTTGAAACTTCTGGCCTGTATTTGGGTCGCCTTGTGTGAGATGGGCTGCCATATAAATGTGAGCAATAAATAATAAAATAAATAAATAAATAAATAAATAAAAATATAAAATAAATAAATAAATAAATAAATAAAATAAAATAAAATAATAAAATAATAAAATAAAATAATAAAATAAATAAAATAAAATAAATAAAATAAAATAATAAAATAAAATAAAATAAATAAAATAAAATAAATAAAATAAAATAAAAATAATAAAATAAAATAAATAAAATAAAATAAATAAAATAAAATAAAAATAATAAAATAAAAAAATAAAATAAAATATTTGAGCTGAATGTGCAGGCATTCCCTGAGGCCTGAAAAATATTTCAAATTTGAGAAAGGCTGGTATATACCATTCTCTTATATTGTCATGGGTTATTGTAATTGAAGTAATTGTAAATTAACATACACATGTTAATTTATATGTTTCTATAAATAAAAATGGATAAGTTTTCTGTGGGCCTTAATCTTCTCTAATATTTGTACAGAGCAACTGACTTCACTTGGAAGCAACTAGAATACAACACAATCCATTTACTAATTTTCCTCTTGGTTATTTGAGCTTCATCAAATTTAATTTAATTTACCAGTATTTAGAAATACTTCCTACTCCTTCAGTTTTAAGATTTGCAGCTTCTGATTCCCATTTTTGTGGAAATTTATCCAAATTTTCTCCAATGTGGAGCCATTTCTCTGCTCTTTCATGATATAAATATCTTAGATCTTTGTAAAAGCATTAGAACCAAGTGGTTATGACTAGAAAATTATGAGGCCAAAAGTAGAATTCATGGTTCATCATGAGGGAATAAATCTCTTTGTAAAGCAGGACAGGAGATACACATCAAACTATCTGGCTTATCCATGTGGGAATTTAATTAGGGCTTCTCCAGATGCTTCAAATGGGAATTTCCACACTATCTGAAATTACCATCGACATCTATTCCAAAAAGAAAAAGTTTGTTCAAGTGATATCATATTCTCCCATTTCACTGAAAACAGTGTGGCTACATTCTTGAGGTGTTAGAACAGCTTGTAACAGCTGGAAACATGGCTGTTATTAGTCAGTGGTTATAGTATGCCCAGCATTGCCCGGATTGTTATTTTTTCCCCGTCAAGAAAAAAAACCCATCCAACTCGTAATATAGCACCAACACATGCTGTTGGCTAGAACTGATAACAGAAGGCAGGGTTAGCAAAAACAGTGTTTGTCCAAAATGTCCCACAGCAGGTCATTTCAGAATGTTGAAAACTGAGTCTCAAGACAAGCAAGCTGGAATGAGAGAGAGAGAGAGAGAGAAGAACAGAACAGCACTCTTGGCATCCTAGGAAGACTCAGATTTAGCAGGCATACAATATGCAGCTGTCAGACAGCCTTGTCCCAGACTACCCGACACTGTCTGTTCCAGTATGCTCAACAGAATATTCCAACTTTATGTCAACTTCATAGCAGGCTTCTTGTAAAAGAGGAGCCCAAAATGGAGCTATGTACCTTCTAGTCCCATCTTAAGCACAAAGCCAGCTGGGTCTCCTTGGGCCAGTCACTCTCAGCCATAGAAAGAGGGCAATGGCAAACCACTTCCGAAATCTTGCCAAGAAAAGGGCAGGGACTTCCCAGGCAGTCACCAGGAATCATGATATTGGGATGAGGTACAAGCTCAAAAAAGCTTTTGGGGATGAAGAACATAGTCCATTCAGTCTTTCTCAGGTTCAGGTCCACAGGATGTTTGTTACTGTTGCTGCTGTTATCAGAAATCTACCAAATGGAGCAAAAACAAAATGGCTCAGAGGTTAGGAGGAATGAAAAGAAAGCCCCCAAGAGCATATCAGGGGAAGCCATGATGTGAAGCTCCAAAGCCATTCCATTCCCCAAAACATCCCCAGAACAGCTGAGTAACTACAGCATCCAGTGAAGAAAGAGAAGTTTAAAGGAGAGCTGAAAAGAGAGGGGCTGAGTATGATACAGAAGCCACAGAAACTCTTTGGAAGAGAATGCAGGCAACCTGTGTAACAAGTCAAGGATACATCATCAGCCAAAAAAGAAAAAAGGAAAAGGAAATACTGGGATTTCATGTTGCAAATGATTCTCTGACGGAACAAATATCAATTTCCTAAAAGATTCATGATGAGAGAAGCTGTAAGACTGTTTTAGTGCGTTTTGTCTTCTGTAGCAATATCTCCAGAGGTTGGGGAGACACTGAATAACTGTGGTGGTATATATAGTATTGGCTGATTTGGGTCTTGACTTCTCTTATATACTGGCAGAACTCTGCACTTATCTTTCACCTAATCATGCTGGAAAGTTCCTCTGCTACAGTGTTTCTCAACCTTGGCAACTTTCAGAAGTGTGGGCTTCAACACATCATGGCTGGCTGGGGAATTCTGGGAGTTGAAGTCCACACATCTGAAAGTTGCCAAGGTTGAGAGACATTGCTCTGCTGGGACCATTCACTCAGCATTCAGAATCACTGAATTACCTCACAACCAATTACATGCTTAACTCAGGAGTTTGCCAGCTAACTGTGGCACATTTGGGTTTTAGTAAAACTGCTAAACTGTATGGCTTGTATTTAAATCATTTGTGGAAATTAAATTATGCTGAAGGGTTGAAGGGTTCTACTTTAGGTAAGAAATCAAACAACTCCAAGCAGATGCTCTCTAGATGGGTTGGAATACAACTATTATCATTCCTAACCAGCCTAACTTTTAAGCATACACTTGACCATATCCTTCTTTTACACCCCTGGAAAGGGTTCAATCCAAATTCTTAAGGGCCATATTTCAGGTAGCCCCTTGTATCCCAAATGTAGTATTAAGAACGGAAGCAGGGTTGTCTAAAGTTGAAACAGGTGCATGGACTTGCATTATAGCACATTGGTTGAAACTACTGTTTTTTCCTATAGGTTTGGGTTCTTTCCTTATCAAGGATAATTACAAATCAGTATGGCTCAGGTCAATCCTACAAAAAATACAACATCTCGGCTTCTCTAGTGAGGCTTTCTTAATGATGGGTTATGAGCATGCACTTAATGAATTCAAGCAGCGTATCAAAGACCTGGAAATTCAGCAGGATCAGTCTGCTTTGCCTAAAAACGTTTTTCTGGGCAATCAAGTTTTTTCTTATAAGCCAGCGAGATACCTAACTCATAACTGTCTCCAAATTTCGGAGAGCATTAACTTTGGCACGCTGTAATGCTCTCCCTACCGCAGTTTTGGAGGGCCAATACAAAAAAGTTCCGTACGAGCTGAGATTGTGCCCCTGTGGACAAGGGGCTATTGAAACTATAGCACATGTCCTGTTATACTGTATATATTATAAGGACTCACGAGCCCACTTAATAACTCATTTGATAAAATATCCAGGAAATTCTGATCCCTTTTATGTCCAACTGTTGATAACTGATCAGAATGATTTAGTCTCCCTCAATGTAGCTAAATTTTGCTATACAGTCTGCAAAATAAGGCAGACTTGGACTGCCCATTGACGACTCTACCAATTGTAAATATATTATTAAGCTTCGCTCATTTCATTTAATGTATTTTGTATTTTAATGTATTGCATTTATAACTCTGGTCTGTGACCGTAATAAAGAATTGATTGAAACTAACTTTATTTGGTAGAAAAATCAATGTGTAAATCTCACTGAGCTCACTTAGATGCATCTCTGAGTAGATACGCACACCCTGCGCTGAATAAAGAGCTCTGCAAAACAGGAATAGAATTTTTGAATTCAATGGGACTTTGCCCAGTTAAGTAGGCACTTCAGTACAGGCTTATTATGTGTAGGTCGTTATACAGTGCAAAATACAAAAGAATCTCATTAGTCTTCACTGAATAAATACGGAATATTTAGTACCATATTGCTATTTGCGCCATAGGCTACTCTAAGAAGAATAGAGATTTTTTCCTCTCCCATCAATTGTTGAGGGGGAGAATTTTATTTCATCCATAGGTTTAAATGAATCAAACATATTTGCATATCTCAAATGCAGATTGGGACACATCCTTTAGATTGCATACTTCCTCAATTTTGTGATGCAATTCTCAAAAATAAAATATACAAATGAGGATATTAGGTAAAGGTGGATACAAAAGTATGAATATTGGGTAACTTTTTTCCTTAAAATATGTTTAGGTGCTTTTTAATTTGAACAGGTTAATGACTGAATATTTACAAAACAACAGATAGAATAACTTAATCATTTCTATTTTTCATTCAGTATATATTTTCATAATAGACCTCCAAAAGTATTATTATGCATGGAAAAATGTCTGTGTATCCTATTGGGTAGCTTTAAAACCTCCGCTTTGACCTCATCAGAAAAAAAAGAATAAATAAAAAGCATTACTGTGTTGGAACAATTGCCTTTTATATCGTATCACTGAAAGGCAACTGAGATAATAAATTGGTGAAATGCTGAAATGAGCTTAAGTTAAATTTTGGTAAGAGGTACCATAAACAAACAAACAAACAAACAAACAGGCCTTTGTTGGATACTTCAATAAGCATTAACCCCTAGGATATGATGCATATCTCATGATAGCATATTTCTATATTTCCATATTGCATATTTCCAGTTCCGAATAGCAGAGGCTATTCAGATGCATAAGCATAATATAAACAAATTTGAACTGAAGACATACTGGCTGTGTTTCAGGTCCTATTGTTTCAACAGATGTTTTCTAGCCTTTTCTGTTCAGTGAAAAATAAGTCCTTCATGTTTTAGGAAAGGTCAGTTGGAGAAGCAAGCATCCTCATGATTCCTGACACACTGACTCTATCAGATGAACAACATGCATAAAACCTCAGGAGGTTGCAAAATAAATTTGATAATGATATGGTGTTACTTGGCAGATCACTTATCATCATTTGTACTAATAAATACAAATGAGTATTAATATCCAACGCCAGAAGAGAGCAACCTCCAATCTTTCCATATTCAGTACCTGCGTCCATGTATATGAACAGATCAGCTGAAATCTAATGGTATTACAAATCTAAAACCCATGTAAGATCTAATGTGAGCCACTGAACTCTCATTACTTCTCAGATGAAATATTCAGTGTTCTCAAGTAAGAATATCACTATCTTACAAGATGGTCTGAAAGATCTAGAAGGTAACAAGATCTTACGAGGATGAGGCAGATAGAGAGGAACCACTAAGCCTAGTTAATCCAGTGGCCTTGTCCAGAGAGGAAGAAAGAGACCAAAGCTTTGAGGGTTGGGAATGTCAACTCCCCCAGAGATTGCAGTCACTTAGTCCAATGCACTAAAGAGGCTGAAATTCTGCCAAAGAAATGATAAGAGTTCAAAGATCTAAACACCACTGCTGCCAGGAAGTGCTGGGGTCACTTCTCAACCTGGGATACATACAGTGCATGCAGCCATTTCCAGATGTTGGGGCTACATCTTGCAAAATTCTAGAAAATACAATCCCAACATATGTGAAGGGCACCATATTGGGGGAGGCTGGTTGAAAAGACGGGTGGGCAACCTTTTGGTCAGGAGCTACACTTAGCCTTCTTGGAGGAAAGGGATGATGAAGTAAAGTGAACAGGGTCAGGATACTTTAAAAAAATCGTATTAAGCCTCTTTTTGTGTATTTGTTGCTTTGAAATACCAGGAATTCATGCCACCCATTTTCTGCAGCTCTGGAAAGGGAGACTTTTGTGGCTGCAAAGGAGTGCTCAGGCCTTCAATTAACCCTTGAGCTTCAGGTCGCCCATCTTATCATAGTTACCAGCCCAGCCTCTTAACTATGTTATTAATATCAAGACGGCAGCCACACCTGAATAATTGAAATCCTGCTCCTTTTTAATGTGCATTGCGCCATCTTTACTTGTTTGACTCTGCCTTGCAAATGGACCCGCTGTGACCATATGCTGTTTGGCTGCTCCCACACTAAGCTTGAACGTATTTGTTTATTTAGTCATTGGATTTATTGTCACGGGTCCTTTTTATACCCACAGGTTGTTTATCCAGACTCAGATGAAGTCCCCCAATAAAGCACTGCACAAAGTTTTTAAATCTCCCCTTTCAGATTTGGGGAGGTGTTTTACTTTAAACAAACTATTTACAATATAAAAGTGTGTTCTATATAACTTTGTGACTAGCTAATATCTACAATCCTAGCTTATAACTAACTAACCTATATTACTAATGGACTTATACTATACAACTATTCTATCCTTATCTAATACACATATGAACTAACTATTCCTAGATTGCTACTATTGCTACAAGCTTACTCTATTGCTACTATAGCTAGCACACAGCTTCTTTAATTGGGCAGTTTGCACACACTTGCCCCTCTTCACACATTTGCTGCAGGACTTTTCTTCTGCGTGTTGTTTCTTCTGGACCTTCCAAGTCTCTGCGGGGAAAACAAACACCTCTTTGCTTCTTCGGTTGCTTTATTTTCTTTCTGGATAGCTGCTGCAAAATCTACACACACACATCGGCTCTGCAATCTCCTACTTTCTCTCGCCTCCTCTCTTCCCCCCAGCTGTTACAAAGCTGATTTTTATCAGTCGCTCTGCCGTCCTGACGCTGGGAGGAGGTTTGAAGTAAGAGGGAGGGAGGCGGCACAGCTGCCTGCAATTACCCCGGCAGCTTGCTCTCCCACATTTATATTCACCTTTCTTCTAAGAGTTCAGGGCAGGGGCTATAGTACTCCCACTCCAGTCCCTTCCTCCCCAATTTGGTAGGGTGGGTTGAAAAATACTAATTTGGCCAACATAGTCTCCCTGGCCCTACCTGAGCATTTTCACAATTACACATATTAAATAAGCAACACTTAGAAAAAGAATAAATACAGGTAGTCCTCACTTAGTGACTGCCTCAGACAGTGACCATTCAGTTACAACAGTGATGAAAAAATAACTTTGCAACCAATGCCCACATTTATGACCGTTGCAGGTCTGTAAAGCTATGGAAAGCTGAAGTAAGATCGTAAGCACGGTCGTGGTTATGTGATTTTTCAATTAGTGACCGCTTTGCTTAGTAACTGAGTTGCTAGTTCAACTGTAGTAGCTAAATGAGGACTACCTGTAAAACAAAAAAGGTGATTTTTACACTCAAAATTCCCATAATGTTCAATGAGACTTATTCCAAGATAGGACAGCAGTCTGAATCATAATTAACAGCATCTTCTCTCCATGACAAGGTCCCCAAGACAACCAACAGAAGCCTGAGTTGTCTGCATTTCCAAGAGTAACAGCATTTGACTCAAACATTGATGCTAAATAAAATAACAATTTTAAAACTGTTCAACAACACAACTATATTATTAGGGGGTAGGAACCTAAAGGCAATCGTCTTAGGTTTAAGGAAAAGGTTGTTACTTTGGGATATCAATTCCATCTATGAATGAAAGCACAATGCATACAATAACAGATGACTGAAGAGCAAAACGATTTAAGAGAAGTCTTCTTTTTATTGGATGCTAATGAGATATTCTCTGATTTATTGATATTACCAAGAGTTGGTAAAGAACTTTTTAAAATACCACTGCTGTCTAATTTGCTGAAATGTCAGAAAGTTATTTGGGCTGCTCCATGTCAAGAATTTTATCGAGATAAAGAAGAAAATGAGAGTTTTTCAAATGGATTATTAGTGCAATGAGACATTTATCACAGCCAGCAGGGTCAAAAATTAACAGGAATTACTCTCTACTGCAATTTTCTTCTTTTCATTGTTTGAGTGGCTCAGCTGTTGTGTGAGGAGTTCTTTCTTTCTCCTCCTCCTCCATTTGTTAGAAATGAGCCAAACATGAGTTCAATATAACGGCTTTAGGTACTATGTGGAGAGAAAGGCAGATCTGTCTGGCAATGTTTTAAGATTAAAAAAGCAGCTCGCAGCTCTGTGCTCTTTCATCTTTACTTCCTTCTATCTGCCTTAATTCTGTGCTTGAAAGAGTTTTCCCCAATGCTAAACATAGTTATAATGCCTATTTAGTAGCATTAGAAAAAATCTGCCGTATTTTTTTTTTTATATCATTAGCCACCAAGGCCAAATCTGTCACGGCAACAAAAAGAGCTTTCTGCCATCTGTCATTCTCAGCTTGGAATGTTTGTAAAAGTTGCGGGGGGAGGGGGGCATTTCAGAAGGATGTGAAATATCGTAAAGTAAAAAAAAAGTGCAATTTAACTCTCTAATGCACTTTTTTTCATGCGACTTCCTTTATATGAGTTGTGTTTATAATATATATTAGGAAAAGTTGCACAGAAAAAGGGATATATCCATTGTTTTGCAAAACACCTTTAATTCACTTGTTTATGCCAGGAATTTACTACTAATTTCTGGAGATAATCCACATTTAAAGCTGCATTGAGTCATATATCTTAGCCTTCCCCAGCCAACTACACGTGGTCCTCATTTAACGACTAGTCGTTCAGTGACCATTTGAACTTACAACGATGCTGAACAAGTGGTAGTTATGACTGGACCTCATACTTACAGCAGTTGCAGCATCCGCAGGGTCATGTGATCACAATTTGCGACCTTCTCTGCCGGCTTCCCACAAGCAAAGTCAATGGGAAAGCCAGCAGGAAGTCAGAAGTTGTGGTCACATGAGGTCTTCTCTTAATGACCTCCGTGGTTCTCGCTTAACAATTGCTGGAACTGCCGTCGCTAAGCAGCACGGTCACGTTTTTTGACTTATGGCCGTGTTGCTTAATAACAGAGTCTCCGGTCCCAATTAGCATAGTTAAATGAGGACTACCTGTAGACATGTAGAATTACCATGCTCATGATCCCCAACCAGTATGGTAATGCTAGCTGGGAATAAAAGAAGTTGCAGTACAATACCTGAAGGACACCAAATAAGAGAAGGTTTTGTAGCTCATTAATTTTAACTTATGTGTTAGATTTATATCTCATCTTTCCTCCAGGAGTTCAAGGCAGCATACAGAGCATAACAAAGCAGTTTTCCCCACAAAAACAACTCTGTGTGGTAGGCTGATCTGAGAGAAGGAGAGAAAGAGAGACTGGCCAAAGTCATTCAGTGAGTTTCCATGGCTGAGGATGGACGTGAATCTGTTTCTACCTGGTTGTAGTTCAATACCTTGACCACTATGACATACCAGCTCTCGGGTTAGACCCTTCAAAGTCTAACATTTCATCTGAGACTACCTTGGAGGCTTTTACATGCAAGGCAAAGGCACTACCTCATGAACAATGCCTTTCTCCAACTCTAAATATGGCCATCGATACAAAGAAAGAAAATGGCAGCTGTAGTAGAAATGATGCTTGGTATTCTTTAAAAAAACTGGTTTTTTTACTTTTATTAATAAAAAAATCAGAAAAACAAACAATATACAAAGTTATAAAGGAAAAAAAACCCTAAAAAAATAAAAAACCAACATAGAGAACATGTGTATGTATATACATGTGTACGTGTCCGTCTGTCTGTACGTGTATGTATATGCATCTCTCTCTGTGTGTGTGTGTATCTATGTTTGTGTGTTTGTATCTCTGTCTCTCTCACTCTCTCAGACAAGATCAATCCACTGCAGGTTGAACGTTGTGGACCATAACCTACTATGCTACTCCAATGTGGATTGGTAGATGAATGTTTATCTACAGATGCATAGATAGATGTATATATATTCTACATAAGCATTTCAATGAATGGTAGACATATGTCATTAAAATCATTGATAGTTTTGTGCCCCTTTGGCTAAGTTCAAGGGTGATGTTCTTCAGACTTAAACACATCACTGAAGGGATTAAGATTACCAATCCAAATTTTTCTCACTGAAGAATGATGATATGTGGATCATTTCTGCAAGGCAGAATGCCATCTATGGACTAGAGAGCCTTGAGCTTGCCACCAAGGATGTATATCAGATCCCAGGCCTAATTCCAAAATCTGTCTGCAAGTGATCAATTCAGATCCCTGTGTCTTCCTTGTAACATATTACCTGGAAGATCCTTGCCTCAAGGTCCTTATGCCTACTGGCTGCAGAGTCAGACCACTAATGAGTAAGGATGAAAATGTAAGGTTCCATCTTTTCTGTTCAACGTTCAAAGAGCTGAAGCCTGTTCTACCTCTCCACTGTTCTAGGAATGTGTAAAGCAAACAATTCTGTAGCCATGGACAGAGCTACAGAAACTCGCTGGCTAGATTCACAAAACACACTAGAGCATAACCTTGGGTTAAAAACCTCCACAATTTCTGCATTTACATAACATGCTGTAACCCAAACAAACAAACAAACAAACAAACCATATTACATTTAAAATAATGGGCTGGTTGTCAGGAAATGCTAAGACCAAATTCATTAAAATAAAGAGCTAACATTTATAGCCTCAAGTATATTAAAGTTGCTGGCTATTGCACCAGAAGTGTATAAAACATAGGTTTTTGCCTGGCTATTAGCAGAAGAAGCTTCCCTGGAACATGCAAGTCTTAATTGCAGGAGCGGTCAATGGAGAGATGATTCTGAAACACTGGGCTATTCTTTTTGAAAATGTCTCACTACTTTTCCCATTCATTTTTTAAATTAAAATAATCTTTAAAAATAATAATGTGAGGTGGCCAGGATTTCTAACAAATCAATAGTACAACTCTGCATAATAAGTTCACTTATTTATTTATTTATTTATTTTTCTAACTTATATCACCGCCCATCTCCCCCCATTTCCAGAGGGGACTCTGGGCGGTTTACACAAAGCCAGCAATTAAAACATATAAAAATTTATAAAATACAGTACATAAATTAATGTATTAAGATATACATATTATGTATATCTAATTTATTCTGTTCTTTTCTAAGGAAACACAGGCTCAAATGTAATCTGGTAGCCCAGTCATAGGGGGAGACTTGTCTTGTGCATTGAGATTCCTGCCTGAAATTTCATACTGAATAACTTCTAAACTTAGATGGTTTAAATTCAATCCAATAGTATTACTATGGGAAAACAGAATGCTTCCAGCAAGTCACAAAAGTCTGCATCAGTATTGTTCTAATAATTTAACTTGTCTATTTTTCAAAAAAGATTGGAAATGTCAATCAAGAGGTTATTCTACAAGCTACAATTATGTATTTTGGCAAAGCTTTGTGTGAATAAATTGTGTGCATTATTCTAAGATGAATATTATTCTCCCAATTTAATATTAAAGAAAATCTCCAAAGGAAATACCTTGGGTTCTCATTTCCATTAGAAAAGGAGTTATTTTCCTATCCACAGCACATTCAGTTCAGAATATTATCCATATGTATTATTGGTTAGCAGAAAAATACAGTATAATCTGAAAAAGTATTATAGAAACTAGAGCCAGATGCTTATCTAGCTTGCATCATAGCAGTTTAGTACATATGTGCATCAGTAAAGCAATTTTAAAAAATTCTTCTGTTTAAAAACATTTATTAGTTCCTTATGCAGAATGCAAAATTGTTAACTTTAATATTGAGGTCTGAAATTTTGTGATCTACTGGAAGAAATATTTCATCCCCAAAGCTATTTGGGGATGAAATTGAATTCAATTTCATTTTTTGACGTTAAAAAAGATATAGCAGAACCTGATCAAAAGATGCTACTTTGCTGGGTGTCAAACTTGGCACAAGGAGGTTGCTCTGTAAGAAACAGAAACCTAAAATCCTTCTGGTATGTGAAACTATTGGCACAGGTCTGTAGATCCTGGTGAAAAACTCATGTGATGGTGCTATGCACACTGCAAAACTGCTTTAGTGACCAATCAGAATAATACATTATAAACTGTATTTTATATATTATTCAATGTTTCTTGATTCCTGGTAAATCTTTCCTTCAATCATATTTTAATACCCAAAATTTATATTTTAAAAACTGTAAAAGCTAGTGTCAAGTGGAAAATAGGCTTAGTGATGCAACAGACTATAAATCTACGTGTTGATTTGATACACAGAGATCAAGACTTTAAGGTAGCGGTTAGCAACCTGAAACCTTACGCTACATGCACTCCCTGAATCTCTTCTTTGCCTTGTTAGATAATCTTTCCAAAAATCATCAGAACAATTTTATTGCATTTGAGGCTGAAGCTTGAGTATAGCCTTAACATAGTTTAAAAAATAACAATAAAGAATCCCATTCCTCCAAAAATCCAGGAAAAAATGAAGAACTTTTGATTTGCTCACATATGTAACATGACCAGGTCCATTCTGTGTATTCTCCTGACCTTTGTGGCCCTCAATATTAAGCGCAGGCCTTGGGCACCTAAAGATTCTTCATCCACACTAATACTAAGCATCTGTGGCCTTCTAGAGAAGGTTATCTAATCAATGCTGCTATCCCTAAAGTGTGCGAAAATTCTGTAGCTGATGACACAGAATTAGATCCTAACATACTGTTGAAAATTATCCTTCATCAGCTGATGAGATGCTAGGTATTAGTGAACATAAGAACCTTCCACTTTGTTTCTGTGAGTCTTTAAGTCACCTTTGATGGATTCATCAGTATGAAGAGGTGTATTCAAATCTCCACATTTCCAGACAGCTTCAATCAGTTCATTTCTGATTACAAACTTAACACCTCTGAACTTTCCACCTTACAGATGACTGGAGGAGCTAAGTTATTCATAGGAGTCTCTCTAGGGGCATCTAGCAAGAAAAAGAACTTTCACTTTTCACAGTCTGTTCCTCAGGTGTTAATGGTAAAAAAAAGTGCTACAAAAATGGCAAAAACAGCAAATGGGGCGAGTGAAAAAAAGCATAGTGATGCTGCTTTGCACCCCCACCCCTACCCCCAAAGAGATAATGGACTTGACTTCCTCCTTACGAGGCTATGGAAGAACTGATGATTAGGCTCTGAATCGTTAGCCCAAGTACAGTCTAGACATGGGCAGTGTATACTTTGCACTTCCTAAGTACATAAAGTAAAAAAAAAAAGGCCTGCCAAAGACTCAGAAAGGAAAAAGAAACCAAAACATGAAGGCTCTCCCAAATCTGCATGCACGAAAAAAACATCACCCACAAACGTGGTTCCCAAATGTTATTAATGTAATGGGCTGTGGGAATAACCTTGAGAGACAGGAGGAAGAGCTGCAGCCTCGACAATGGTCTGATAAATGAAATCTGAGTCCAAAGGAGGGATGGGGGTGGAGAAAGTATCTCAGCAGGGAGCCTCCCTAGTTCTCTGGAAGGTGAAGGCAGGGGAGGGGGGAAGTGCTTTCAGACTTGCAAGACCGATGTCAAGATAGTCCAGACAGGAAACCAAAACCGTGAGTACTAATGCTACCTTTTTTGTATGGTTACAGTAACAGAATCTTGCAAGAGTCCAGCCTTCTACTGAATCATCATGATCATAAAATTCAATTCAAGGAAACACAAGTGCTGTCAACAACATCAAATTATTACGTATGCCTGCACAGAGAGGCTACTGAGATCCACAAACATCCCAACAGCTTCAACAAGAAAGAAGAAAGTCTAAAGGTAAACAAAGCCTGGTTACCTGCCCTGTGCCACACCAAGATCCTGCCCAAAAGCAGGACCAACCAGGAATCAGCTCCCAAATATGGGCAGATCAGAAACTTGCCTGGACAAGGACCCAATCAGGACTCAGCCGCTTAGACTAATCAACCAGAACCCAGCACAAAGAACCAATCAGGAACCAACACTAACAAAATGACCAACTGCGAACGGGAACAAAGAACTAATCAGAGACCAGCCCTCACCAACCTGCACCAATTGGAAACCAGCTCAGCTAAAAACCAATCACCAGTCAGGACACCTGGCTATAAAGAGAGTGATGGAGTCTTGAAGGTTAATAAAAGAACTCCAAGCAGCTAACAACAATCTTGCACAGTAGAAGCGTGAACCAGCAGGGAACTTGCACTTTAAGCTTAATTGCGTTCAGAAATAAATTCAGTCTTCACACATTAGTTAGATGAAGAAAAACAGAGATAGCTTACATTTATTCAGTAGATCTGGATACGAGTAGATTCATAGTAGATCTGCGTGCAAGCGAGATGGAATGGACGAGAGCTGCATGGTGCAGCCCTCCTGCTTGCAGGTGTGCCCGAAGCATAATGGAGAATGAGAATCCACCAAACCAAGGAGGAGGAGGAGGAGATCAGGTGCCCCAGGTAACATCCCACAAGCACAGTAGAGATGTGTTTACTAGAAAGAACCCCATTATGCTTATGAGACAATCCTGAGTTGACTCCTGATAATTTATTTCTTATATTTATACCCCGCCTATCCCCTCCCTAACGAAGGACTCTAGGCGGCTTACATACATCATATATATATTTTGTTATACATTTCATACATATACAATTCAATTTAACCGCGCGCTAAGGGAAGGGGTAAGGGAACCAACTCTTCCATGGCTACTTGGACTACAAGCCCCACAATGCCTTGCGTCGTAGCCAGCTGCCGACGTCCTGTAGATGAAGCTGCTTTTTCCGGGATCCGTCGTAGCCACCGCCATTCCAGAGATCTTCCGTTTTTTGGTGGGCGACCCCCGACAGGACGCCAGCAAATTTACCCACTTAAGGTGGTACCCATTTATCTACTTGCTAAGCTTTCGAACTGTTGGGTTGACAGGAGCTGGGACTAGCAACGAGAGCTCACCTCGTTGCGCGGGGATTCGAACTTCCGATCGGCAGTCTACAGCTCAGTGGTTTAACCCTCTGAGCCACCGCGTCCCTAATCCCAACAGAGAGGAGCCCAGTCAGTCCTTGCTCAGTTGCCTGTGCTCTGTGTAGCAGACCTTGCCTCTGAAGAAGCCAGCCAGAGTTGCTGGTGAAATGTCAGGAAATCTGTTCTCTAGACCAGGGGTCGGCAAACTTTTTTTGCCGGGAGCCATTTTGACATGCTCGTGCACATTTTGAAGTGCTCGAGAGCCAGGGGGCGGGGTTTGCGGGCGGGGGCCAATCGCGTGGAAGGGGGCGGGGTTTGCGGGCGGGAACCAATCGCGTGGAAGGGGGCGGGTTTTGCGGGCGGGAGCCAATCGCGTGGAAGGGGGCGGGGGAGGTTTGGAAAAAGAAGGGAAAGATAGGCTCGACTGCTCCAGTCGCTTCTCTTCTGGAGCCGCTCACGCTCCCAGTCCAGGCAAAGTAAAGCTGGTGGGGAATCCAGCGCAAGAGCGGGGTTTGCGGGCGGGAGCCAATTGCGCACACTTAGGGCTCTGGGGTGGAAATGTGCTGCTTTTGCACAGAGAAAAAGAGTAAGCAGAGCAGCAACGAAGAGGTTAAGGCAGGGCTTTCCAAACTTTTGCCGTTGGCGACACACCAACGGCCAGCCCACAAAAACTGGAAGCACCGGCGGCGGTGCTTCCAGGTTGTCGCTGCGGCGGCAGCAGCTGCCCCTTCGAAAGGGCAGGCTCCGGGGACCCCGAAAATGCCCTCGGTTCTGGCAGGGAGGCAAAAACCTCCCTTCCCCTCCCCGCACGCACACGCTGCCCTGGAGTGGGGTGGAAGTTTTCCCCGCAGAACAGCTGAGCGCTGCTTGCGCGCAGCCTCCCTGCCTAAACTGAGGTGCTGCCCCTTCAAAAGGGCAGGCTCCGGGGACCCCGAAAATGCCCTCGGTTCTGGCAGGGAGGCAAAAACCTCCCTTCCCCTCCCCGCACGCACACGCTGCCCTGGAGTGGGGTGGAAGTTTTCCCCGCAGAACAGCTGAGCGCTGCTTGCGCGCAGCCTCCCTGCCTAAACCGAGGTGCTGCCCCTTCAAAAGGGCAGGCTCCGGGGACCCCGAAAATGCCCTCGGTTCTGGCAGGGAGGCAAAAACCTCCCTTCCCCTCCCCGCACGCACACGCTGCCCTGGAGTGGGGTGGAAGTTTTCCCCGCAGAACAGCTGAGCGCTGCTTGCGCGCAGCCTCCCTGCCTAAACTGAGGTGCTGCCCCTTCAAAAGGGCAGGCTCCGGGGACCCCGAAAATGCCCTCGGTTCTGGCAGGGAGGCAAAAACCTCCCTTCCCCTCCCCGCACGCACACGCTGCCCTGGAGTGGGGTGGAAGTATTCCCCGCAGAACAGCTGAGCGCTGCTTGCGCGCAGCCTCCCTGCCTAAACCGAGGTGCTGCCCCTTCAAAAGGGCAGGCTCCGGGGACCCCGAAAATGCCCTCGGTTCTGGCAGGGAGGCAAAAACCTCCCTTCCCCTCCCCGCACGCACACGCTGCCCTGGAGTGGGGTGGAAGTTTTCCCCGCAGAACAGCTGAGCGCTGCTTGCGCGCAGCCTCCCTGCCTAAACCGAGGTGCTGCCCCTTCAAAAGGGCAGGCTCCGGGGACCCCGAAAATGCCCTCGGTTCTGGCAGGGAGGCAAAAACCTCCCTTCCCCTCCCCGCACGCACACGCTGCCCTGGAGTGGGGTGGAAGTTTTCCCCGCAGAACAGCTGAGCGCTGCTTGCGCGCAGCCTCCCTGCCTAAACCGAGGTGCTGCCCCTTCAAAAGGGCAGGCTCCGGGGACCCCGAAAATGCCCTCAGTTTAGGCAGGGAGGCTGCGCGCAAGCTGCGCCAGCTGTTCTGCGGGGAGAACTTCCACCCCGCTCCAGGGCAGCGTGTGCGTGCGGGGAGGGGAAGAGAGGCTTTTGCCTCCCTGCCAGAACCGAGGGCATTTTCGGGGTCCTCGGAGCCTGCCCTTTTGAAGGGGCAGCACCTCGGTTTAGGCAGGGAGGCTGCGCGCAAGCAGCGCTCAGCTGTTCTGCGGGGAAAACTTCCACCCCACTCCAGGGCAGCGTGTGCGTGCGGGGAGGGGAAGGGAGGTTTTTGCCTCCCTGCCAGAACCGAGGGCATTTTCGGGGTCCCCGGAGCCTGCCCTTTTGAAGGGGCAGCACCTCAGTTTAGGCAGGGAGGCTGCGCGCAAGCAGCGCTCAGCTGTTCTGCGGGGGAAAACTTCCACCCCACTCCAGGGCAGCGTGTGCGTGCGGGGAGGGGAAGGGAGGTTTTTGCCTCCCTGCCAGAACCGAGGGCATTTTCGGGGTCCCCGGAGCCTGCCCTTTCAAAGGGGCAGCGGCAGCAGCAGCAGCAGTGCTGCCCCTTCGAAAGGGCAGGCTCCGGGGACCCCGGAAATGCCCTCGGGTCCGGCAGGGAGGCAAAAATCGCGCGTGCAGGCTGCCGGGTTTCCCAACGCACAGCTGATTGGCGCAGAGAATTTCCACTCCGGGTGGCCTGGCAGCGCGCACGCACGCGATTTTCACCTCCCTGCCAGAGCCGAGGGCATTTTCATCAGCGCTTCCGGCTTGTCACGCGACACATTTGGGGGCCCCCGACACACAGTTTGGAAAGCCCTGGGTTAAGGCGATGGGCAAGTGCCCGTCGTCAAGATGGCTGCCGGAGACGGAGGCTTCCAAACTCCCGCGAGACTGTGTGAAGCCCGTCCCCGGAGGAAAAAGAGAGGCTGGGCCTAGGTTGCCAGGGGTATGCCCACAGCAACACACACCATGCCCACTGCTGCGCCTGCCCCGCCACACTCGCTGCCGCGCCTGCCCCCGCCACGCCCGCCACGCCTGCCTGCGGAAGAGCCACACTCAAGGGGCCAAAGAGCCGCATTTGGCTCGCGAGCCGCCATTTCCGACCCTTGCTCTAGACCATGATCACTAACCCTGAAGCCCAACACTGCCCAACAGATACTGGCCGTGAAAGCCTACACCAGTATATTCATCATAGCTGAGTTACGGAATCCAGCAGTTTATAAATTTAATAAAATAAAGAATTAAATTCCAAAATCAGAAATTGATCCACTGACTATGTGGAGCCCAATACAGACTTAATGTTGCAGATCTTTTAAGGCTGTGATATTGGTAGTCTAATTCTCTGGCCAGTCTAATTAACAGTTTCTGGCCAGTCTAATTCAGAGGAATTCTGGAGTATATTCTATAATCGGAATGTTTTTTTAGGAGAGGGGGAGGGAGAATATTTCATAATATACTTTAGATTAGATTGATTGTATTCTTTGTACATCACACACCAGCATTTCTCATTTACTTGCATATTTTCCCATTTTTCTTTCCTAATTTCACCAACTTTCTTTTAGCTTCTCTTGGTTTTTCCTCCTTACTGGATGTCCAAAAAGCTCAGTTTTTCATTGTCTCAAAAATCTGATTCTCTATTTTTGTGTTGTTTTAAGAAAAGACACAAGAAAATAGACCAGAAGCAGAAACGTTTAACTCTGTGCTTTAACTCTGCAGTAATTCGGTTCCTTTTTTCTTTGGACATACTCACAAATTAATGTCTCATTTTAGAGATTTGCTCCAGACAGCTGAAAGAGACAGAGAGACAGGAGAAATCTTATTGGCAAATGTGAAGACCTGCAATGTAAGGAATGTGAATGAACAATGAATGTTTGTAGACTTGAATAACTCGTATAGACCACGCTCAGCTTACGAAGACTCTGTGAAATCAGAACCAAAGTTTCCCAAACTGAAGGCCACGGGAAACATCCTGATGTTCCCATGGAGCAAAATCTCCTTCTGATTTCCAGCTGCTCTGTTATGATAAGATGCAACTAAAAATATATTAATATTCTTCAGAAGCATTCCATTTCTGACGCAGCAGCTGATAGAAATGTTCTGAAAAAGAGCCATGAATAGAAACAATTTCACAAAAGTGTGAAGTTAGATATTCCTTTAGACTGGAATATGCACCATGGCAACTTGTGCATGACCAGCATTAGGACTAAGATTCTTCATGGAGGAACTGAGAGGAATGAAATGGATCAAGAGACGTCTAGAGCGTCGCTATGTAGCCTCTGCATAGTACAGATACTGTACTATAGTTTTGATAGCTGTATATCAAACATGGACAGCACAACTTTGAAACCAGGTGCTGGGGAGTAATAATGGAACAAGCCTATCACCATCCTAGTCACACGTCTGAACTTCTCAGATATACTTGTTTGACCAGTGTATGACAGAGCATTCAACTTAGCCTAATCTATCAAAACTCCTTTTATTTTCTTTTAGGGGTGTGCACAAAGTGGAAATATATTTTGGTTCATGCACCAAACAAACGGATTGTGGCTCTGAGGTTTGGTTGGATCATTTCAGGTGGATCAGAGTTTGACCAAAGTAAAACCCAAAATATTTTGGTTGTTCCACGTTTTATCAAGGAAAATCCAGAGGGATAAGACAAAGCTGGCATACCTCATCCCTCTCCTCTTTTTTTTGTACACTGCCCAAAACACACTGGCTCACCTTTCCTCCTCCTCATCTTCACAGCACCTTCTTTTGTCTTATCTACGCTCAACTACCATCACAAGCGGCCTTGCATTTTCCTTGCATTTTCCCCATCATCTCCCACCCCAGATCACCTCTTTCTAGACACACACATTATAGTTCTGGCACAACCATCCAATACTGCTTGTTCTGGGCAATATTTATTTTATTTTATTTTATTTATTTTTCAACTTCTATCACCGCACCATCTCCCCCAAAGGGGACAATATTCTTTTCAGAGCTTGAGAGAAATTCAGAGTTCAGTGAAGAAATTTTGAAGAAATTTTGGACACTGCACATTCTTCAGATATCCAAAAAATGAACAACATCCTTCCCAGTTCACATAGAGGCTGTTAATATAAAACTGAAAAGTCTCCTGCTAACATGCTGAGAAATCAGTGGGATTCTAATGAGAAAATAGTCCAGTTACTAAGATTTCTGTAACCTTACTCCATTCTCTTCCAATAAATCGTGTTAAAAGAATCTCTGGGAAAAATCTGCTTTTGGTAGACATTGGTTGCCAAGAGCTAGAAAGGTGGCAGAGATCCAGCCCAGACATTGCCTCTGCCAAGCAGTGTCCTTCAGCGGACATCCTCCCTCCACTCCATTATCTTCAGTGATTATAGTCTACGGCACTGTTTCTCACCTTGGCCACTTGAAGATGTGTGGACTGGCTGGGGAATTCTGGGAGTTGAAGTCCACACATCTTCAAGTGGCCAAGGTTGAGAAACACTGGCCTACAGAATCTCTTAGGCTTGCATGCGCCTCCATTAGATGCAAGTGTTCTGTATGTTACTTTTCTCCGTGCTGCTATTATTATATTTATTACAAACTAGCAAGACAGGATTATTATTTTGCTCTGCAAAGCTGTCAAATGATTCTGCAGTTTGTCTCTACAAACTGAGGCTATTTCTTCCAAAAAAAAAAAAAAATGCTACTGGTTGTTGGAATCAGCCTTCTGCCATAGGGAAAGTAGTTGAACAGTAATCTTAAAAAGATATTAAAATATGGAGTAATGGAGTGGGAGTCGTGCATGTATTCCACTGGGCTGTAATAGAAAAGGCTGACGCATTCCCTTTTTGCAAGAGAAAAACAATGCAGATCAATAAGTCAGAAAAAAATAATCCTGATTTCTCCCAATTTAGTCCTGAATTACACTCACAGAATCTCCCTATTTATTGAATAGAATGAAGTCCATGCTAGTTACATAGCAGGCAGTTGAGCACAGCACCCATTCTGAAATATTCTCATCTTCTTTTCAAGCATGTCTCATTTCTAAATCATTTGGGAAGTATGAAAAAAATGCATGCACATTTTTGTGCCTATCTCAAAACGCCAGGCTTGTTGATCGGAAGATTGCAAGTTCGGAGGTTCAAATCCCTAGCCCTGTGTGCAGAGTGAGCTCCTGCACTAGCTCCAGCTCTTGCCAACCTAGCAATTCGAAAGCATGCAAATGCAAGTAGATGAATAGGTACCACTTCGGTGGGTAGGTAACAGCGTTCCGCGCGTGTCATGCGGCCACATGACCGTGGAAGCGTCTTCGGACAACGCTGGCTCTTTGGCTAACAAACGGAGATGAGCACCGGCCCCTAGAGTCGGACACGACTGCACAAATGTGCGGGGGGTACCTTTACCTTTTACAAAACGGTTAACATTTTTAACTTGTTCTCTACACAAAAAACAACTTATAAGGCCAAGGGAACAGACATTTTTCATCACTCTCTTACCAAAGTGTCATCAGTCACCTCTGACTTTTGAAAGAATTCTATTATTATATTCATACATTATTCTATAAAAAGTAAAGGTTCCCCCCGCACATTTGTGCAGTCGTGTCCGACTCTAGGGGCCGGTGCTCATCTCCGTTTGTAAGCCGAAGAGCCAGCGTTGTCCGAAGACGCTTCCACGGTCATTTGGCCGCATGACGCGTGTGGAACGCTGTTACCTACCCACCGAAGTGGTACCTATTCATCTACTTGCATTTGCATGCTTTCGAATTGCATTATTCTATAGTATAATATAAAATATACTATATATATGCTATACTCCCGGTGTATGTTTACATATATACATGTACACTATATGTATATAATAGCTATATATAACATATAAATAATATATAATTTATTATTTATTTATTTATTTAATTTATATTACTGCCCATCTTCCCCCAAAGGGGGAACTCTGGGCGGTTTACAATAAAACCGGGGTTAAAATACAAAACAAATCCTAATGGAAGTGAAATAAATATATAATATCATTATAATTATTAAAAGATATAAATAGAATAAAATGAAATGAAATCCAGATGGCTACAGTTCTTCCTCAAATCCTGAGCGCAAAGGCCGTTCTCAATCCGTTCTCCTGTTTCGAATTTAAATAAATATATTAAAAGTTGAAAGCATGTTGTCAGGCATAAATGTTTTAAATAATACTAGTAAGAACAGGAATTTCTACTAATGTACACATTTTTGTATTCATTGTTGTTGGAAAAACGCATCATAGAGTTTAGAGAATTGCAACAACTGGGGCATCATTTGTTTGGTTTGCTTATTACTCGGAGAAGTGTAGATTCAGTTGGTTCATATCAAAATGTGAACAAAATTCACTTCTCTCCATCTGTAGTCATCTAGCTTTCATAAATGGCACTCCTGTCCTGTGTTCACCGCTGAAGAGAAGTCTCAAATCCAAGAATGCACTTCTCAAAAGAAAAGAAGCCCTAAGATAGCAATGATCACATCAACAGGGAACCCTATCCTGCAATTTGAGTGACAGGTCCATGCCACGATCCAAGACAGCATGTCAAATTACCCTGTGATAATCAATTACACCTCACCTCAGGCTTCCCCAGGTCGCAATCCCCTAGATGTGTTGGGTCAGCATAATAGAGATATGATGGCTGGGAGCTATGGGGCTTGTAGCCCACCACAAGCGGTGGACACAGGATTGGACACAACTAAACTAGCCTATCCCAGAAACTAAAAGAAGAAAATAATTCCAGAAGGGGAAATGGGTTCATGTGTATATGCAATAAAGAAACCTGAATGATTAGCATCATATTCCTATCTAAGAAACCCAGACTTCTTGGCAACCACAAATGAACCTAAACTTCAGAGTCCCATGGCCTTGTCCCACGCTTGCTGAATCAAAGAGGAGATGGTCCAGAGGGGCTGTCAGAGCACTTATAAGGCAAGCAGAATTGCATAAATCCATTAATTATGGCCGTATACTGATACGGCTCTCAGGAGACATGACCCACGGGGTGTAGTATTCCGAGACAGCCCCCTGGCTGCTTTCAAGCATTTCTGGAGTTAACAGATAATTGACAAGTACCAAGAAAGCAGGAGTGTTAATCAGTAATGCCAAAGAAACGAGAAAGTGCCAGGGTTTCTTAAACAACCAACTTGAACTTAAAGGTCTTTCACAGTAATTGGTTTTTCAATTTGAAGGGGAAAAAAAAACTTTCCTCCAGGCAGTATTCTTGTTGAATGGAGAAAACAGCACATTCTCACTGAGTAGATTACAGTGTTTTGTCACTGAGAAAATTTGATCCCCCCCTCTTCCCGCCAGCTACATCTGTTGCAAGTGTGACTGCTGGATGGCATGTGGTTGCATGCAAATTAGAAAAGTGGTTGCAACATCACTTGTAATGAACTACATTCATCCCCCACCCATCAACATTACAGGTCAACTGCCTATGTAGACCTTTAAATGGTAAAGGAAAACACAACCAAGATAGACTTTGCTTCCTGCTTATTTTAGTCTGAGCTAATTAAATTCTTTTCTCTCTCTCTGTGACATGCCAGCATTTTTACATGGGAGGGGCATTCAAATAAACAGTTTTCCCACCTGCAACTACTGTAGTAAAATCAGAGAAGGGCACTAACATAATTTTACATTACTTGTTAAAGCAATTAATTGGGTTTTAATTGGTTTTGTTATTTCACCTCAGGCTACATGCATTTACTGTTTATTTACTGAAATAAATTCAGCTTCTTACATTCTTTTAATAAGTACTTTCTGAAATGGATATACAGTATGTATGTATGTATGTATGTATGTATGTGTGTATGTGTGTGTGTGTATGTATATGTATGTATGTATGTATGTATGTGTGTGTGTGTGTGTGTGTGTGTGTATATATATATATATATATATATATATATATATTTCTATCAAACAGTTTAAATTACATGTTTATAGCAATATGTGAACAATTCAGTTACTAAATTTACCTACAATATATTATTTGAGAAATGCACATATTTCTTGAAGACCTCAAGGGATGACAGCCCTCTACTGTTTTTTTAAAAAGGTGTTTTAAAAAACACTGTTATTAAATATCCAAGGAAATGCCAGGTATCCTTAAATTACATATGAACTGAAGCTCTATTCCTTTTGGCAGAGCCACAGTTTGGGAGATATGTAAGATAGTTAAGGGGTTTTCCTCCTTTTCTTCTTCCTCCTCCTCCTCCTCCCATGTCCTCTTCTTTTTTAAGGGAACTTCTATTTTCCCATATATTCCGGGGCAAGTTACCAAGAACCATGTAGTATTGAAACAGTCATTAAACCTCATTCAACTGTCAAAAGTAAACAAAAGGTGAAAAAACTCAGGTTTTTGAAAAAGATTATAATTACCACGCAAATATTTTGAGGGGAAAAATTGCCTGCCACCCTCCCTATCTTTAGAAGGACTGCACACCCCTCCCCTTTACAGATATTGAAAAAATGTTTTAAATCAGTGTTTTTCAAACTTGGCAACTTTAAGATGTGTGGACTTCAACTCTCAGAATTCCCCAGCCAGCATGCTGGCTGGGAAATTCTGGGAGCTGAAGACCACACATCCTAAAGTTGCCAAGTTTGAAAAACACTGATTTAAATGGTTGAGCGCAAGTGATGTTTAGCTTATTAGACTTCTTGAATGGCTTCATAGCCAGGCTTCCATCAAATATGTACTCCTTGAAGTTAACCTTTCACATAAGATAGATATGAAACATTATACTCTCAATATATTAATTTGTAATATTCAGGTCTTATTAGCAGAGGTACAAAGCCCAATTTCTTTGCACATTACTCTAAATTAGCTAGCACCCTGCTTGTCTTTGCCATTTGTCTTCTGTTGACTTTCTAATGCAGCTTCAAAGATCAGCACATGTGGTCTTTGACTCTCAAAAGCTTCCTGCTGGAATGGTGCCCTGAGACAATTTACAATGCCTTGGACATCTCTTCTATAGGTGTTATTATCTCTGTCCTGTGAAAGTCTTTGCTTCTGTGATTCACTGTCACATATAAAAGTCACCTAAAAGGATGGCTATGCACATAGTGGAATGGCTATATATGCAAACAACTCAAAAGGTGAACATGTGGTTTTTAATCAAGTAGAGCTTCAAATATCATATGGGTATAGAAAAGCCCATTCTTCTAAAACAGACTTTCCTAAACTAGGATCTTCCAGATAGGTCAGGTAAACACTTCCATTCCTCCAGCCAAAAGCCATAATGGGCAGCCAATGATGGGTAGTGGTTCTTGTTCTACCCTTGGGCACTACAGAAAATAAATCCAGATCCCCTTTCCTGTAACAGCCTTTCAAATATTGGAAAACTGCTATCATGTCTGTCTTTAGCCTTCTCTTCTGTAAGCTAAACACTCCCTGATCTTTTAACTGAACTTCATAGGATTTAGGCTCCAAGCCCCTCACCATTTTTGTTCTTCTTCTCTGCACTCTCTCCAGTTCCTCAGCATCCTTCTTGTACTGTGGCAACCACAACTGGACATAATAGGTGTGATCTGACCAGTGCAGCGTAGAGCACAACTATCAGTTCCAAAGTTCATTATACCTCTGTTGATACAGCCCAAGATTGCATTGGCTCAAGATTGCAGCACATGCTTAATCTGTGGTCTACCAGGACACTCAGATCCTTCTCAAAAGCCTTTTTGTAGATGTCCTGATGGATTATATGCCATCAGGTCTGTGTCAGCTCTTAGCAACCACATAGGCAGACCTTTCCAAAATGAATGTTCTAGTTCACAAAAAATTGTGAGGATGCAGTTGCAAGCTTGGCATCTCCAAGATACATGGATCCTATTATTAAATGTTAATAGACTGCATTTTTTCAGTACAATAATTTGTTGTTTATAATAACAAAGTCCTTGAACATAAAACAGGTCACAGAGATTGCCCAGACCCTGAAGATCTGCTGCCAGTTGGAGCTGAGAAGCAGTTTACTTAGATCCTTAAAATGATTCGATATTATAAAGCTGTTTTCTTCCATGTTTCTTTCTGCACATTCTAATTTCGTATTATAGGGAAAAAATAGGAGGAAAGTTCAAGCTTCTCTGGCTTGAATTGCTGCATTAATGTGCTTAGGAATGCCACACAATCCCATTTGTATAGATCTACATTCAATTCATGAGCCAACCACTCAAGTATTAACTGAAGAGACAGTAGATATCTCTATTACTTTCAACTGTCAAGTACACCAGCAGCCTCAAATACCGATCTCGTCAGCCTACCTTGAAATGTTCTAGCACAATGTTCTTGTTCGCCTGTAAATCATGTGCAGCAGAGAATGCATGCAAACAAGACCGATATTTATAGTGACTGGTGTCAGACACTTTTGGAATAGAAAGGAAATCACAAGGTGTCAGAAGCAATTAAGCCAATTAGCAAAGCAATACAGAATAGCTGATTGAAAAATTCCTACTAACAATTTTCTCATGTAAATTGTGGCCATCAAATACTTATGAAAACATTGTCACAGATGGGAAAAACAAGATCAGGCAGCTAAATCAAATAGTTATATGTTTGCATGAAGAAGCATGAATATAAATAATTTCTGAGCAATAGGTATTTAGTCTCTTTAAAGTGAGCTGTGGCATTTTATGAGATAATTTCTGCCAGAAGATCTGGAAAGGAAGTGAAGCACTAGGAGAGCCAGTTCCCTTTTTAAATGTCTTTTTAATTATTGAACTACTGTATAATCCAGTTCAATACAGAATATAGGGATGTAAATCAATTTTATTTTTGCTGGACTGAATTCACTTAAATCCATGTGCCGTTGTGCCGATAAGGCTGCACACTTGAAAGGTCCCAACTTTTTGACAACAATTTGTTCAAAAATGTTGGTGCAATTTAATCAATGAACATCTGCAATTGCAAGCCTGATTTTTAAACTGACCCTGAAACACTCTCCAGCTATAAAAATCTTAACAAATACAAGAAAACTCTGAACAGTATGTTAATATGTTGCCACCTACTGGTCATTTGTATCACCCACCCAAAAGAATCTATTACAGTACAGATGTTGGTTGTTTTTCAGAATTGTTTTAAACATCTGGCAGGACACTATATTTTAAAATGTTGCCCTGAGATAATTATCATTTGGGATGAGCTCTTATTTTTACCACAGCTTTCTCATATGTATATATTCTCTCTTTCCTGTAGCTATCTTTATAGGAATTTATTAAGAATAAAATTTATTCATTTATGCCTATTTATAAATTTAAAACAATCACTACAAATTTAGAGCCCAGCTATATTAGCTAAGTGAAAAATCAAAAACTTGCTTTTTGCAAGTTTACTTAGTACTTAAAGAATGCACAATTAAATTAATGTACAGTGATCAAATTTTCTGATGTCATTTAACAAAAAAAATGCACATACTTTGTCAAAAACAAAATATTGGGTTGCTTAGTAGCATAAGTTAGCAAGACTGACAGAGAAATCTGGACATCAAAATCCAAACCATCCAACAGTGAGTTATAAAAGGGTGTTTATCCTATGACAATATTCTAGAAAGTGATTTGAACATTAATATAAAAGAAAAGATAAAAACTTTGAATGGCATTAGAGAGAAGGAATCATCTGATGATAAAAGTTGTAAAAGATGGAAAGAAGGATACCATAAAAAAGAACTGCTAGAGATAATCCTGTCCAATTGTGTGAAATTCAAACTTGTTCAAAAATGTGAATTTTTTGCAAACTTGATTTACAATTTTTAATGATTCCTCCAAGACAGATATTGACTACTCATTTGAAACCATAACGAAGTTTTTTGGACACTTGATTCTTCAATTGAGTGGCAACAATACAATCATGTATACAATAATCAAAACCATGGATCTTTTCCGAGCCTGCTAGAACAGCCACGATTAGGCACTCATACAGTCTGGATATTGAATATAGCTTGAATCATGTCAACTGGATTTCTATTTTCTCAGTGGAAACGTTTCGCTCCTTATCCAAGGAGCTTCTTCAGTCTGAGCAAAGTTAGTAAGGGAATCCTAAATATGTTTCTAGGTAGCTGTGTGACCTTACACCTGGGCTAGGTCATGGTTATATTGAGATGTTATTTTAAGTCCTTTTATCATCTAAAGGAGGATCATTAAGATCACCATGCTGCTGTTGAGCTTGTGAAATGGTCTTAATCTTCCTAGGCACAGAAGACAAAGCAGGGAGGAAGATGGGGGAAAGATTGTGCCTGAGGCCCCCACCTCTATTCAAGGAAGGATTTTCCAAGTTGGCATAAATGGATTCCTTGACCCCTCTCTCAAACCACCTATCTTCTCTGTCTAAAATGTGAACATTAATGTCCTCAAATGAGTGTCCTTTTTCCTTTAGATGAAGATAAACTGCTGACTCTGGTCCTGTGGTGTTACTTCTCCTGTGTTGGGCCATCCTCCTGTACAAAAGTTGTTTGGCTTCTCCAATGTAGAGTTCAGAGCACTCCTCACTGCACTGGATTGCATAAACTACATTGCTTTTCTTGTTTTGGATTTTGATCTTTGGGGTGTACAAGCCTCTGTCTCAGTGTGTTGGTGGGTTTGAAATATACAGGTATGTGGTGTTTGCCAAATATCCGTTTTATCTTTTCAGACACGCCAGCCATGTAGGGAATGACCAGGTTCTTTCGTTTACTCTGAGTCTCAGCCCTCACACAGCAGTCATGAAAAATAACTAAAAATGATATATAAGGGTCCTAAGTAAGTGCTTCCATAGCTTTACCATGTTGCTGAGTAGTATTTTTTTAATGTGTCTCCAGCAGTCACAGGAGCTTCGCATCTAGAATAAGGCTTTGAAACCAGTCCAGTCCAGGGTAGCTAGTGCAATTTTAATTCCAATGGAAATTTTAACATGTTTTAACATATTTTTTTAATTTTTTTAATTGTTAACAATTTTTAATTGTTAAATTTTTTAACAATTTTTTTAACAAAAAAAATTATGCATAATTTTGTATCTGTACCCTGGAATCATCCAATGAACATGAAATTATCCTATTTCAAACCAGTATGTGATAAGATATATCAAAGGCGCTACAGACTTTGAAGAAGCACGAGTACAGGGCGAAAGGGAGAAACGAGCTAAGAGGAAAGCACGTCAAGCAAACCCTCATCATGACCGTCTTCCACCCGGAAACCTATGCCCTCATTGTGGGAGGTTGTGCGGATCCAGAATTGGCCTTTACAGCCACTTACAGATCCACTGTTAAGATTTTACCCCTGGAAGACAATCTTACTCGGCTACGAGTGATCGCCAAGAAGAAGAAGAAGAAATTAGGATCAGCTTATACAAGTCAAATAAAGTGGGACAAACAACTTGAATATAGCTCCCCTTCCCTTTATCAACTTACTTAAAAGGACAAGAAACCTAGTATTAACAAGTATTATATATATATATATATATATATATATATACACACACACACACACACACACACATGTTAATAATAAATTATTAATAATTTATTAATATATATATATATATATATATATATAATTATATATTTTATTTTATATAAAATATATATTTTTATATATAGTCTATAACAGTGCTTTCTAAAGTGCCGCCGTTGGCGACACACCAACGGCAGCGGCGGTGCGGTGACACACGCGGGTGTGCACAGCGGCGGTGCGAGGGGGCACGCGGGGGCAGGGGCATGCATGGCAGCAGTGTCGGCCTCCGCTAAAACGCAGAAGCGCTGATGGCGTGCCGCTGCCACCGTGCACGCCCCCGCTGCGGCTTCTGGGTTGTGTGCGACACACCAGACTGTGTGTTGCGACACACTAAAGTGTCGTGACACACAGTTTGGAAAGCTGTGGTCTATAAGAAGCCTAAGAATGTTATGAATTTCAAGGATCAAGATAAATCAATAATGTTAAGCCAGTGAAATAATGCACTATTCTGAAATTCATATGTATTAATTCATTTGGAGCATTAGAATAGCAATCTCCTTAAATCACTTAAACTAAGTACTGTATGTGAAGGACATTTTAAAAGAACTATAGTTAGACATAGTAATTTTCACATCTTGGAAGGCAGGGAGAACCTTCATTCATTCAAAACTGTCCATCAAAGAGATGGGCAGGTCAATCCTATAGTCTTATTTTTGCCAGCAGTTATACTAAGACTAATGTTGGTGGAGCATAATCATAGCTTTGGATCATAGTCACAAAGCAGAAAATTGTGATACTGACACGATTCCATTGTACTCTGGGCAACTCTGCCGCCTACACTCAGTGATCAAGTTGGGCACAGGAACCGCCTGTGCCATAGCAGAAATGCTGCAAAAAGACATCCACGCAGCTACCCTCGATACTGGAGTCTACAGCCTGAAAGATAAGCAAGTACCAAGTGATACACGCAATCGGGGTATTGTCCAAATTCCCCTCAAATAAGAGCTTGAATTCTTCTGCAGCCCAAATGAGAACAGAAGAGGGAACTTCCCTGCTTTATTTCCTCTTATATGAGGAGACATTTGGACGAAGTAATCTACTAACCATGATACTATTCCACTGTGCATTATAGACAATTGCACTGAAATGTAGAGAGCACCAAGGACTCCACAGTTCAACCCTGAGCTACAGATATTCTCTTCTATTGGTTCTTTATTTAAAACACCTACTCTCAGATAAGAACCTATCTATCTCCCTAAATGTGGCAAAGTTTTGTTCTAATTGCAAATTACACAGCACCAGCTACTTCAGGGATAGGTTTGCCAAATCTCACGAGTCTGACTCTATCTTGAAATATTTTACTTGGCTCATTCAAGAGGGAAAAAATCATTTAGGTAGTTTTTAATGACAGTTAGGAAATGGACATTATAAAAAAATATCAGGTGATTATTTCAGCCAGCCAGCTTTTTCAGAGATTGAATGAAACATTTTTTCTGCTGGATATCTATCTATCTATCATCTATCTATCATCTATCTATCTATCTATCTATCTATCTATCTATCTATCTATCTATCTATCTATCGTTTCACTAGTTCAGAAGTATACCTTAAAGCAGATTGTTTTGTAGAGAAAGAGATATTGAAGGACTCTTCCATTTAAAAGTGTAGAAAAATATAGAACAGATTGTATTTACAGATTTTATCCACATTCTATAATTTGATTTACTTTAATTTATCTTCAATATACTACTGACTATTTCAGCTTCAGCAAACACCTGTAATTTTTATTTGCTTAAGTGCAGCTTTTATAGCTTTTTGTATTTACTACATCCTTTTTAATTTCCTTCAATCTGAACAGCAAGGGACTGTTCTTAAGAGTTTAAAAGCCAATTACATCAGAAAGCTTTTCTTTTCTTTTAATTTCAGAGACCATGTTTTCATACACACGTTTTATAGGACTTTATTTGGTAAATGCCTGGTTCCTAATAGCACATCTTGGCAGACACGGTATTTTTTTCCAGTGCAGTAAACCTCTTTCTCTTTCTTGATGTTCTAATAACTGGTATAAATTAGGTTAGCAACTAGGGTCACCTAAATTAGAAGCATTTAAAATTCTCTTTATTTGTGGAGCTATCATATTTAGGGGCACAGCACCATTATGGCATTATAAACAGAGCATAACAGTAACATTAACTTCATTCAGCTGAATATGACTTATTTCAGCAGTGTAGCTGGGTCAGTTGAATTTGCTACAGAAATAGTTATTGTTGTTGTTGTTTATTCGTTCAGTCACTTCCGACTCTTCATGACTTCACGGACCAGCCCACGCCAGAGCTTCCTGTCGGCCGTCACCATCCCCAGCTCCCCCACGGTCGAATCCGTCACCTCAAGAATATCATCCATCCATCTTGCCCTTGGTCAGCCCCTCTTCCTTTTGCCTTCCACTATATTCCAATAGTATTATATGGACTATTAAATACTGCTGTTTAAACAGACCCAGCTGTATCACTGTGCACCAAACTAATGCAAAATAGGAGATGTGCTCCAATCTCTGTCTTCAACTATTCAAAGGACCGCCATGTAGCATGCTCCACAGAACATGAGTCAGGGGTGTTCGCAGGGTGTGGTCAAAAAAGTCAAGACGGTGGCCACAATGGTGTGATCAAAGCTCTGCCTGTTTTTTATGTGCATGTGATCATCATAGACACTCTCTTGACTTTTTTAACCATATCCTGGTGACATCCCTGACAAGAGAGGAGAAAAATGAGAAGGATGTAGAGTTTGGCAAACTTTTGGAGAAAGTTCCTAACAGCAAGATCTGTCAACAGCAGAGCTGACTGTTTAGGGTAGTGCTGCAGAACGGCAAAAAGCCTCTGAAAGCTTTGGATACGGTCCTCCCTAAAGGTTGCTGCCAAATTGTGAAAGGCGGGGAAAAGTATTAATGCAGAGAGAGTAATCACATAAACTATATTTCATTAATTTAATCTAATTCTAATTAATTTTAAATAGAGCCTCCCAAAAGTTGCTTAATATGTTAAGAGCTCCCTTTAGTTGGAGCAAGGGTTAAATACTCTTTTTTTCCCCTCTGGGCCATTGCCTGGATCAAATCCCAATCTCATGTATTGGGGGATAAGAACACAGGGGCAAGGAAGTCTCTACTGGACACTAAAAAAAGACATTGAAATTGGCAAAGACAAAGTATCAAAAGCGTCTTCGGACAACGCTGGCTCTTTGGCTAACAAACGGAGATGAGCACCGGCCCCTAGAGTCGGACACGACTGCACAAATGTGCGGGGGGAACCTTTACCTTTACCTTTAAGTATCAAAAAGGAGTGCTGGATATCAAGTAAAGCAATCATAGAAAGGTGGAGAGTAGCTAAAGATTTTATTTAATTGATGATGTAGGATTATAATACATCCTAAACTCAATGAACCTGTTGCTGCAAACATGAGGAGACAGGTTTATCAGATACAGAGCCCCTTCACAGGACCACTCCTTTCTATAGACCAGTGTTTCTCAACCTCCACAACTTTAAGCTGTGTGGACTTCAACTCCCAGAATTCCCCCAGCCAGCCAGCCGGCTGGCTGGGGGAATTCTGGGAGTTGAAGTCCACACAGCTTAAAGTTGCAGAGGTTGAGAAACACTGCTATAGACTAAGTAGAAAGCAACAGCACCAAGTGCTGGCTATGAAAAAATAATAATTCTAATCTGCCTGTTAATAGAAAGTCATTTTAAAATCATCGTCCAGGACTTTTACAAGCCGTATGTAAAGCTAACACTTTCAGTGTGGCTTAAAATACGGGCAAAACCCTGGGAAGAAAGTAAATACGATCTCATCTTTTGGACCAAGTCGCACATGTGTAAATAGCCACATGGTGGACAGAGATTACTTGTCAGGGCACAACACACAGCGCTTCTGCTGATTGCTGAAAGTCAAGAGAGCTTTCAAAGGCCAGGGATCTTGCAGCCCAGGAGATAAGAGAACACACACAAAAAGAGAATTTCTCTGAGGTAAAGCTATTTCTCCTTCTAGCTTGATACTGCCTGCTGGGCAACCTAGTCCTTCTACGAAGGATGGAATTTGAGGTCTAATGCAAGCAAAGCACATGCCAGTATTGGACAGCGCGGTGTCTTCAGTAAGAAGACAAAGAGCCCTTTGTCAACATAGAGCTCTTCCCCACTTATCACCACCCAAACTGGTTGCATCTGTGTTTTCGCTAGGATTTCAACATACATGGGCAACATGCTGCTGCTGCTGCTAATATAACAGTAATACAAAATATACAGAATTAATAGTTTGGAAGTGAATCAGACCTACTTCATTATGATTATTGACTATCCATAAGTACTATTGTTCTATTACCATTGTGGCAAAGAAAATCCCTTGTTCCATTTCTCTGCTGTATGGTCATTAACCTATTGCTCACTCACACAATCTCTTCTTGTTCAACAAGTTATAAATGCATTACAAAAACAGAACAGAGAATCCTACTGCAACCTAAAACCACAGGCAAAGGCATCAAGGTAATATATGTATTATTAGGGGCCATGTAGTTGCCCAATAGTATTTTCTCACTCTTGCTGCCAAAGACGTTTTACCTGCCTCAGGATCTAATTCCTCCCTAGAACTTTATATCATTTTTCGTAACTTTTATTTTCCCATAGAGTCCATTTTGCTTAAAAGCTTTATCCACGCAACAACAAAAAATCTCACTATATTATCGACCAAAATCAATCCGAGGATCTGCTGCACAGTCCAGCGGAGGCTCTGGCTGCTGCCTGGAATAGGGAGGCGGCTGGGGCCTTGGATAGCACGCCTGTGTGACCTCTCTTGTCCCATCGAGCCCGACACTCCCTGTGGTTTACGGAGGAGTTGAGAGTTCTGAAGAGGATTAAGAGACGTCTAGAGCGCTGCTGGAGGAAGACAAAGACCGAATCCGACCGAACACAAGCTGCAGACACTATTAAGGCCTACCTTGTGGCGGTAAGAGCAGCGAAATGTCAATACATGACAAAGCCCTACATGGCATGGGGCCAGAATACCTGAAGGACCGTCTTATCCCCATTTTATCGACCCGCCCCACCAGGTCATTCAGAGAGGGCCTGCTATGAACCCCATCAATCAAAGAATGTCATCTGATGGGGTCTAGGAGGCGGGCCTTCTCTGTGGTGGCACCCACACTGTGGAACATCTTGCCCCCAGAGTTGAGACAGATCTCCTCCCTCCCGACCTTTAGGAAAGAGCTGAAGACCTGGTTCTGCCGCCTGGCATGGGAAGGAGGAAAGGATAGCTCCTCATGGGGGTGGCTAACTCCTTAACTTTATAATGTCCTTCGTTTTAATTCCATCCATCTGGATTTAGAATTATTTATTATTCTATATATTGTATAGTGATGTTTATATCTTGTTTTATCTATTTTATTGTAAACCGCCCAGAGTTCCCCATTGGGGGAGATGGGCGGTTATATAAATTTAATTAATTAAATAAATAAATAAATATTTCTCCACTCGTATTGCATCCACAGAATGCTGCCCAACGGCCCTGTTTAAGATCATTCGATCCCTTCTGGGGAAGGTGGGCCCAGGGCCAGGCTGAGGAGTTTTCTGAGTATCTGCAGGATAAAATTGCTCAGATCCGTTCCAAGTTGGACTCCAAGCATGAGGCATGGTCTGTGGAGATGCCGAGGGAACGTACTTACCCAGTTATCTGGGAACAGTTTGATCCTGTTGGACCCAAGGAAGTGGACAGGATCCTCCAGACTGTAAATGCCACCACTTGTCATCTAGATCCATGCCCCTCCTGGCTAGTGAAGGCAGCTCAGGAGGTGACATGTGGTTGGGTCCAGACAGTTAATACATCCTTGGGAGAGGGGGCGTTTACAGCTGCCTTTAAGGAGGCACTGGTGCACCCCCTCCTCAAGAAACCATTGCTGGACCCTACTGTGCTGGACAATTTTCACCCAGTCTCCCACCTCCCCTTTCTGGGGAAAGTGGTTGAGAAAGTGGTAGCGTTGCAGCTCCAGAGGATTCTGGATGAAATGGATTATCTAGACCCCTTTCAGTCAGGTTTCAGGCCTGGATATGGGACAGAAACGGCATTGGTTGCACTTATGGATGATCTCTGGCGGGAGCGGGATGGGGGCAGTGCATCCATCCTTGCTCTTCTTGACATCTCAGCGGCTTTCGATACCATCGACCATGGTATCCTTTTGGGGCAGCTCAGGGAGTTGGGGGTGGGTGGCGTGGTTCTGTGCTGGTTCACCTCCTTCCTCCAGGGTCTGTCCCAATTGGTGGAGATAGGGAGTGAGAGATCCGACCCTCAGCCCCTCCTTTGTGGGGTGCCGCAGGGTTTGGTTCTCCGCTCCTCTTCAACATCTACATGAAACCACTGGGTGAGATCATCCGACACCACGGGATGAGGTATCATCAGTATGCTTTTTTAATTATACATCTCCATCCCAGGTGAGGTAAGTGATGCTGTGACTGCCCTCTCTCAGTGCCTGGGGGCTGTGGGGGTCTGGATGGGGAACAACAGGCTTCAGCTGAACACTGGTAAGACGGAGTGGCTGTGGGTTAATGGCTCCTCTGTATCCGGGAAATTGTCATCTTTAGTTCTGGATGGGGTTGCACTGCCCCAGACAGACCCAGTGTGGAATCTGGTGGTCTTTCAAAGGAGGGCCTTTGCGCAACTTTGTGTTATGCGCCAGTTACGCCCTTTCCTGGATCAGGAAGTCCTCCGAACAGTCACTCATGCCCTGGTTATCTCTCATATAGACTATTGCAATGTGCTCTACATATGGCTACCCTTGGAGAGTATCTGGAAGCTACAACTGGTCCAGAACACACCCGCGTGGGCAGTTATTGGGGCCAGAAGATCGGCTCATGTGACACCTCTGCTGCGCGAGCTGCACTGGGTACTGGTTTGCTTCCGGGTCCAATTCAAGGTGTTGGTTATCACCTTTAAAGCCCTACATGGCATGGGTCCAGTTCACTTGAGGGACCGTATCATCCCCATTACATCAACCCGCCCCACCCGATCATGCAGAGAGGGTATGTTACAGACCCCGTCTGTAAGAGTTCTGTTTGGCGGGGTCCAGGAAGTGGGCCTTCTCTGCAGTGGCTCCCGCCCTTTGGAACATTCTGCCCCCGGAGGTGAGTCAAGCCCCATCGCTCCTGACCTTCCGGAAGACCATGAAGACTTGGCTCTGCCACCATGCTTGGGGCAGGGAGGGGAGTAGTTATTCCTGGAGATGGCTGGCACCTTAGAGAGCTCCTCACATCTATACAATCCTTTATTGCCATCTGGATTTTTATTTTATATTTATATATTGTATTTTTATGTATATTTTATATTGTTATGACTATTGTTTTTAACTTGTTTTAACTTGTTAGCTGTGTTGTAAACCGCCCAGAGTCCCTCTTCTGGGGGGAGATGGGCAGTGGCAAAATTTGAAAAATAAATAAATAAAATAAATCCACCACTGGAGGAGTTTATGGACTCTTATTTAGCACTCTTGTACAACATGGGTTGGTAGATAGATGCTTTTTGACTTCTCAGTCTAGACCTGAGAGAATGACAGGCTTAAATCTGGCTTCTGTGCCTACGGGAAGACTAGAATCTGGATCTACCCACTCCTTAACCACTTTGTGCATGTGCGCGCAAGTTTTTAAACCAATGCCAGTGTATATTTGGCTATACTCTGGCTTTGCATCTTGTTCTTGTGTTGTTTATTACCTGTAGCTGTAGGCAAGACCTAGCTTAAACTTTGCAAGGAATTCTGGTATAAGCTTAGGATATAGATCCTGTGTTTAATGTATTAAAGAAAGAAAAATATGCAAAGGTGAATTCTGTTTCAGTTCTTTCCTTTTTCTCAGTTTCAACCTGTTTTGTTTCTCCTTTCCCATCTGTGCAAATAGACTATTCACTTCAAGGCATTGGCTAACCCAAAGGAACCATGATTATCTTTCTGAGCTTTCATATAATATCAAAGACAAAACCAAGAGTAGATCAACCAACCACAATGCCCCAAGCACAGGATCTTAATTTTGAGAGATTTTCTTATGCTGAATAACTCTCTAGGGATAGATGTCACAGATTAAAGAGGGTAAGGTGGATAGGTTGAAATCCAGGTGTGCAATATTTGTTTTTATTTAAAATAATCATAGTGGAGTTTTGCTCTGATATCAAAGAAGTGTAAAATGTGTCACATATGGATAATTGTTTTTGGTTCTTTAAAAGTGCATTTTAAAAAGCTTAAGCAAGGAAGTGTACCAACAGCAATTCAAGAATGTTAAGGTAAATAGCCACGTGTCTTCTGAAACAGGTCTTACCACCTTTATGGAAATCCACAACAAAGGTGCAACCTCACATCACTTTGGGAGACTGTTCCACACTTATTTGGGCAGCTGCAGTCACAGCCCTACTTCTTACAGAAGACGTTTTTCTTATATCTTGAAATGAACTACTTGGAACAGTAGCTTAGAAGACAAATAAAAAGAGCTCAAGAGTATACAAAACTCAACTTGTTGAAGAAAACACCAACATTCTGACTGTAGCTTGAATCATGTCAACTGGATTTCTATTTTCTCAGTGGAAACGTTTCACTCCTTATCCAAGAAGCTTCTTCAGACTGAAGAAGCTTCTTGGATAAGGAGCGAAACGTTTCCACTAAGAAAATAGAAATCCAGTTGACATGATTCAAGCTACAGACTGTTCCACCTGGATGACTGAGAACCTTCATCGACATACCAACATTCTGAATTCATCCAAGATCCAAGAGGCAGCCTGTGTTCTTGTTGCAAAAAAAAAATCAGGCTTATATGTTTTCCACTACCCTATCTGCGATGGACAGCCCTATACAGAAACAGCTGTATTGTTTCTTTGTTTGAATGGGCCCCTGATCCATGTGTGAAATACCTTGCGCTAGAAATCATCAAGAATAGATCTACATAATATAAGGTTTTCCAAGAATATGTGATACTACTTTTGAAGTTACTGATTTTCCTTTGAAATACTTCTTAAATATTGAGGGCTGCAATCAATCCATCACTCCTCATTTTCCAATGTTCATTATACTGAACATGACTGGGCCCAGCATACCATTTTGTGTTTTACTGTGTGCCAGTTTTATAATTATGGTCATCGCTGCTATCTGCCGTCAGCATGCCTACCAAACAATGTACCCCATTTAGTTCCTGCAGACAGAAAAAGCCCTGTCAGGAGACTTAAATGGAATTTTAATATAAATTGTTTATTTTTTTCCCCAAGCTTAACCGAAAACTTGCTCAGTCTCATTCATATGACTAATTATTACAATTAGTCTAGCAAACAAAGTTATATACACATGATTAACACTGCACTTGTTTACATTATTCACTGCATTATTTTTAATACCATAACTATATTTAGATTTTCTTGGATTCCTACACCTTCTACCTGTTAGCCTAACAAACTGTTTTGTTGATTCACAGGATTTTTGCTCCACTCCTCTAAAGCACTCTCTTCTGGTAAGCACTAGCAATTAGTCTCTACTGTAGTTCCCTGCTCTTTGTTGTTGTTGTTCAGTCGTTAAGTCATGTCCGACTCTTCGTGACCTCATGGACCATAGCACGCCAGGCCTTCCTGTCCTCCACTGTCTCCCGGAGTTTACTCAAAGTCATGTTCATCACTCTTATGCTCTGCTAAACATTAACTTTTTTTATTTTGCTTTTTTAATCCTCACTTAAGGCTACCCTTTGCCCATCGTGATACCTTAGTCAGACCTTCTTTTGTTCCTTGCCCTAATCTTCCATCATCAATTTCCTATCAACTTCTCTTACTGCTTCCAGCAGATGTCTTGTTCATTTTTTATGACTTACATGGCCTCCCTCTCTTCAAAATTTTAGTCAGAAGTCATTTTAGTCTCCCCTGGATGGTGATTATGTTATGACTGTTCCTTGGTGCTTGGGATGTTATTACATTGTTACTTTACTACACTGGTATGGTGATGCTGTTATGTTTAGTATTAATCTTATTATTTTGTAAGTCTGAAAGCCACTCAGAATCAGACATGATTTGTCACAATCTTGGAGAAACCATTCACAGATTTCAGGCAACCCACCTGTATTTGTTCTTATTTGAAATAATCAAGCACATCTAAAGAATTGCCTGAAATGGAATTAAACATATGGCATAATTCAGTTTAAGAAACTGAGCAAGTTACTTGTAAAAGTGAAGCTCTGTAATATATTATGATCTTACTTTAAGCAGTTAACTGGGTTGCTAATTCAGCAGCCCTGCATTAATTGTTAAGAGTTCAAATACTAAGAATTTAAAATTCCCTTGAATCTCAAGGAAATTGACTTGGATGGGGATTACTGTTACTGCAGATATTTTTATTAGCCTTATAAATGAAGTCCATGGTGACACCTGCAAAATATGGAAACTAAAATGAAAGTAAAGTACTTTTACCATTAAAAATTGTCTCAGGATTATCTGAGAATAATCAATTATGTTATAGGGGCGTGGTGGCTCAGCGGGTAAGACGCCAGGCTTGTTGATCAGAAGATCGCAAGTTTGGAGGTTCAAATCCCTAGCCCTGCGTGCGGAGTGAGCTCCCGCACTCGCCCCAGCTCTTGCCAACCTAGCAATTCGAAAACATGCAAATGCAAGTAGATGAATAGGTACCACTTCGGCGTTAGGTAACAGCGTTCCACGCGCGTCATGCGGCCACATGACCGTGGAAGCGTCTTCGGACAACGCTGGCTCTTCGGCTAACAAATGGAGATGAGCACCGGCCCCTAGAGTCAGACACGACTGCACAAATGTGCGGGGGGAACCTTTACCTTTACTAATCAATTATGTAACAGACAACAATCATGTATATTCTAATATAAAGAATGGTTAAAATGGCTTTGATAATTTTCACTGATATGAAACTGGCCAAAGCAGACCAATTCTATAAAGTTACTGTTATTCAGGTTAGCCTTTTTCTGCAAAGGCAGCCCAGTCAAAGTTCTGGAGAAGAACCAACAAGTCTTAACCATGTGAACTGATCAAGTTAATCATTCACTCTCACCTTAACCTGTTTCACATAATTGTTTTGAGGATATCTAGAGGGGAATGTATAGTCCTCTGAGATCCTTGGAGAAAGGATACATAAGAGGATTAGATTATTTCATCTTGGTGGGAAGACAACAAATAGAATAGAAAAGCAAACGTTTACTGTAATAATTCAAAATTGGCTAAATTGGCGTAGGTGTTTCAACACTTGGAAGAATTTGACTAATATGACATTTACAACCATGTGAAATTAGAGTTTTGCTATATGTTACTATAGAAACAGTTGTTGGGTAAGGAGTATTTTTTAAATTGAAATCAGATAACACCAATGCATTGCTGCATTGAGGTAAAATTCCTTTAACAACGTAATTGCATTAAATATCAAATGCTAACTGTGAATTTAAATATCAAATTCACAGTGATGAGGAGAAAAGAAATGGGACCCCAACTCCAAACATTAAAGACCAATAGCTGTTACAACTAAAATAGACTCTATGAGCCTCATGGACATAGTGAAGGCCCTAAAACACACCTTGAAAACCAGTCCATTTTTTCTCTATTTTTCTTCCTCTTGCCTTCCTCTTAGTGATGTCATCTTAAGTCAACATGGCTTTATTATGTTAGTCTAGCAGGACGTATTCTTATTTCATTTTTGATTGAATAACTTCTGATCTATGACTGTAATAAAGATTGATGATGATGATGATGATGATGATGATATAACTTTTTTGCAAGGTGTTTATAAATCAATCCATTTATGATCTGCTGAAGAATCTTCCCAGATATCAGTGTCACACTAACAAAACTCTTTATCTTAGGTCCTTCTTTTTCCGCTTTTGCAGATCAGAATAGCATTTGTCCTCTTCCAATCACCCAGTACATCACCAGTTCTCCAGTATTTCTCAAAGACAATATATACAATAAAAGTTTGGCCAGACCATTAGCTATTTTCTTCAGTACCCTAGGGCATCATTCATCTGGTCCTGGAGATTTAAACTAATTTGAAATAAAAATGGTATTTCCTGATTATGCTTTTATCAGTCACAAGCTTCAGTCCTGTCCTTTCAGCCTGCTTGTCACAATTTCTTGATGGAACACATACTTTCTTGTTGGAGAAGACTGAACCAAAATAGGAATTGAATTGTTTGTGTTTTCTTCGTTTACTCTTTGTATTTTTTCTTCTTCATTGAGCAGCTGGTACACTGATCATTTTACCTACCTTTTACTTCATTTTGAACATATCTAAAAAAACCTTTTTTGATGTTTTTAGCACCCTTGTTAACCTCGGGTCATTCTAAGCATTCACTTTTGATTTCCTGACCTTCAGTTCCGGGTCTATCGACTTGTATTTGGGAAAGCAAGCCCTCTTTCCATTTGTTTTAGTGCCCTTTTTAAGTCCAGATCTTCATTAAGCTTTTTATGTTGCCACTCCAGCCTTTTCATTTGCTATCCTTCAGTATTTTGTTCATTGATATTGTCTGCAATTGTTCTTCTGTCTCCAAGTCCTACCTATCTTGAGGTCTATTAGTTTCTCCTGCCATGGGAACCTATTTATCATTGATAATATTTCTATCTCTCTTCCCCAAGGGGGTTTAAACCCTCCTAGTCAAGATTACCAAGCTAAACCCATTTTTACCAGCTTTGTGAGATTCAACCTCATGTCGGCAGTCCATCATTCTAGATAATTCAGATGTTGGTCCCAGTAACTAGATCTCTTTTAGTTCTTCTTCAGTTCTTCTGTTTATACTATTTGTGTAGCCAGTTATTGACTTGTGATACAGGTATTCTTCTTTTCCTTTCCAGCCTTCTCCCATGAATTAGAAGAGAGAATACCATAAGAGACCCTGAGATTTTCAACGTCTGCAGCGATACAGCTGTAAGTATTCTTTGCAGTATCATTTGTTCCCCATGTATTAGCAGAAAATATAACGCTTTGGAAGCAGTCTGGCGATATCATAAAAGGAACTCCTCAAAGAAGGTAGAATTATTTCTGCTTTAAATATATTTGGAATAATTGCTTAAGTCCATTAGTTCCTCTATTACAAAATATTATGAAAATGATGTATTTTGCGCTGGTTTTGAGAAAAAAAAAATTAGCCATGGAACTGGGAGAACAAGAAAAGAATTGACAGAGACAGCTCTCTCATTTATGCAGTGAAGCCACTAACATAGGGCATGAGAGATGCTAGGGGGAGCAATGACAGCTCCCCCACTATTCCTTCTGAGCACAATGGGCAGAAGACCCTTGGAGGACCAAGCTAAGTGCATCTCATTGCTTAAAACTAACCAACTGTCCTCAGGTATGGTAAAGGAACCTATCCAGTCAGGGTTGAAGTATTTCAACTGCTAGCCCAAGTGATATCTGTATATTGAACAGAAGGAAAAACATCTTGTTCTTCGCCACAGGCAATATATTAGGCTGGTCCTGGAACTGAAGTATAGAGGGAACCGGGTTTTAACTTTTAGCACCAATGGAGTTTTTCTAATGGGACAAAGAAGAATATCCTGCCCAAACTATAATTTCAGATGCCCCCTCGCTCCTATTTAAAACATCCATATGCATGAATGTATTTATCGGAACTTGTAGTCTGGTACAATGGGATTGGCGTGCATTTAATTTCCCAGGGTTAAGACACATAGATCACATTCCATGAGGCAGAGTTCATAGACATCAAAGCAATTCCTTCCTGTGCAACTGTATTGAAGTGAATGGCTTATTTACAAAAATACTACTATGCCTTTGTGTGGCTTCCATGCACTTCAATGGGACTTCAATAGAAGACATTTGTCATCTGTTTATTAGTATGCAAGGTGTCATTCAGGTTTTTTGGTCTTCATCACTAAACATTTCAGGCTAGCCCTACTTAGGTTTGATAACTGGAAAGCAAGTGCATAAATACAGCACTGACGTCAAAGTTGGTTTCAAACACCATATTAAATCATAACATGGGTTCACTGATGTTTTGGCTTAGTGCAATGGGTGAACCCATCAATTTTGACACAATGTGATGCAAAATACTAGAGTTTATTCAACAGATCAGAGTTTTAAAAACCCTGTTTAGCAGAATATGAACCTGATACGGCATATGCCAAAGAGAAAATCAAAGAGATAGCGACAAAAATGTAATCGTATTGGAGAAGACATTTTTGGAAAAGCCACGATTATGATTAAATATGGAAGTTAACTTACACACTTAACTTAAATATCCCATTTAGATATAAAGAAGTTTCTTGAAATCTAGAGAATACCAGCTTTCATAATTTGGAGAGAATGCAATGATGCAACCTCAAATTGCAGGACATTTTGTGGCAGAAGAGGGGGGGGGTGGAGAGACAGGTTGCAGATAAAGTTCCTTGTAGTCATATGACAGATCTAGACAAGTCTAGGTTTCTTTCAAAACTGTCTATTTTTTTGCTGTATCTGAGTGCACTTTATCTCTGCTTATTCTCCAGATCTGAAACCTTTAGCTCACTCTGTGTTCCCACAAACATCACAAAACTAAATAAAATCCCTACATGCTTAGATGTCTAAATAAAAATCTTAAAGCCAACCATGTGGAATAGTAGTTAAAATGTTGGACCAGGACAGCCAAGGTTCAAATCCATCGTTGGCCACAGTAGCTTACTAGATGACTTTGGGCCAGTCGCGCTCTCTCTCAGCCCAGCCTCACTCAGAGTTTTCTGGGGAAAAACAGAAGGAGTGAGTGCTATGTACACTACCTTGGGCTTCTGAAAAAAAAGCAGGATATTAATCAATCCATCCATCCACCCACACACATTTGCTGATTAGAATTTATTCATTTCAAGAATGTTGATTTTCAAGGATTTTTCTTTAACTTTTTCCCCAAGAAGACTCAACCTTTACTATTATCTAGGACTGGAGTAAATATATTTTTTCTTTAAGTTCCTTAAGTCTTTTAGCATTTGTGCTATTGGATTCCCATTTTGTTAGTACTATTTTGTTACATGAAATCACCCAGAATTAAACTGCATGTTTTCTTGAGTGCTTTGCCATAGAAAGACAATTAGATAATTATTATAAACAAACAAAATAATTCTAAACCAGAGACATACTGTATAGAACCACATGCTATTTCACTTACTCACAGTACCTTAAAGGTTCACTGTGGGAAGCAAAAAAAAAATAGCTGAATTTAAATGGTGGCAGTTTAGAGATCTTACAATGCAGTGAGTATCTTGGGAAGCATTAACTTGAGGCTATTGTGTTCCTGAAGCTCAGCATGTGACTTCATAAGATACCACTCCATGTCCATGTCAAATTTTAAAGAGATGAACGTGAATGCAACAGAAGAAAAAGAGAAGTGGATTCTAGTTTAAGTATCTTATTTTCGACATTTATTTCACTTCACTCTCTCTGCCTCTTTGCTTCATCTACTTAATGACTTTTTTTCCAAATAAGAATTATCTCTTTTCCTAATAATATTTGGAAATATGTTGACAAAGGGCTATTCCAGTTGGAACTGTCAGATGTTAATGTTACAGAAATAAAGTCATGCAGTAGCCAATAACTTCATTTCAGAGATTCAACTTTTTGAACTCTGAAAGCCAATACAAACTTCAGGGTTGAATTCCCTGGCAGCAAGAGCAAATCAGAATGGAAAAAAGTTTATTGTGTGGAGTTTCTTCCTAGAAACAAGCAGAAACAGCAACACTTTGTGTTTGAATTTGTGAAATGAAATTTGTTTCACAATCTTTTTATTATTAGTGAAGGCATGCTATGCTGGAAGTAAGAACATGTTTTCTAAGCCTAGTGGCACACAAATACAGTTGAAATCGAAATTATTCAACCCCCATTGCAAATCAGGTTTATTGTCAAAATTTACAGACGTTCAGCTGTTTGCAATGAACAAATCAAGCAAAAGCAATTGAAATAGCTCAACACAACAAATGCTTCAAGTGGTTTCCCCAAATTCAACTGAAAATGCAACTTATAATGACTTCTCCAGTCTCAAAATTATTCAACCCCTTCATGGCAAGCATCTTCAGTACTTAGTAGAGCACCCTTTTGCTGTTATGACCTGCATAGCCAGACAGCAGCTTCTGGCAGTGTTCCTGAGGAATCTTAGCCCATTCCTCATGAGCAATGGCCTCCAATTCAGTAATATTCTTGGGTTTGCGTGCTGCAACCACCTTCTTCAAATCCCACCAGAGATTTTCTGTGGGGTTCAAGTCAGGTGACTGTGATGGCCACTGTAGAATCTTCCAGGACTTCTTCTGCATCCGAGCCTTAGTGGAATTTGAGGTATGCTTCGGAGCATTGTCCTCTTGGAAGGTCCAATGACGCCCAAGCTTCAGCTTCCTTACAGATGGCATGACATTTTCTCCTAGGATTTCCTGATACTTCAATGAATCCATCTTGCCTTCCACACGCTGCAGGTTTCCAGTGCCAGAGGATGCAAAGCAGCCCCAGAGCATCACCAAGCCACCACCATGCTTAACTGTAGGCAGAGTGTTCTTTTCAGTGTATGCTTCATTCTTCTTCCTCCAGACATACCGCTGATCCATTGGGCCAAAAAGTTCCAGTTTTGTTTCATTGCTCCACAGAACAGAATCCCAAAACTTATGTGGCTTATTTATATGATTGTGAGCATATTGGAGCCGACTGTTCTTGTGCTTTTGGGTCAGTAGTGGTGTACATCTTGGAGTTGTGGCATGGACACCTTCTGTGTTTAGTACGCGCCTTACTGTGCTCACTGAAACCTCAGTGCCTGTTGCCACCAAGTCTTGCTGCAGGTCTTTTGCAGTCACTCGAGGGTTTCTCTCAACCTGCCTTCTCAGAAATCTGGTTGCAGCCATTGACAGCTTCCTTTTTCTGCCCTGTCCAGGTAGTGTAACCACTGTTCCTTTAACTTTGAACTTGCAAAGTATGCTTCCAACGGTGTCTCTAGGAACATTCAGTGCCTTCACTATCTTTTTGTATCCTGTTCCTTGTTTGTGAAGGGCGATGATCTATTCTCTTACCTTTTTGGACCATTCTTTTGACTTAGCCATATTTCTAACATGCAGTCAAACATGACACTCAAAAAACCCCTAGCCAGTTCAGGTATTTCATGTGTTCCAGCTCAAGCACACCTGGTGCAACTAATGAAGCCCTTGATTAGTTGCATCAGGTGTGCTTGAGACAACACCTGTTTTGCATACTGTATGTGTGCTGTTGTGATGGATTCTATTCAGGGGGTTGAATAATTCTGAGACTGGAGAAGTCATTATAAGTTGCATTTTCAGTTGAATTTGGGGAAACCACTTGAAGCATTTGTTGTGTTGAGTTATTTCAATTGCTTTTGCTTGATTTGTTCATTGCAAACAGCTGAAAGTCTGTACATTTTGACAATAAACCTGATTTGCAATGGGGGTTGAATAATTTAAATTACAACTGTACAATATTTAATTTATTGCTATGTGTGCCAAGACAGAATACATTTTGCTTACTTGTCTTATCCCAAATAAGTTTGAGAATGGTCCCAAATGCTAACATAGTCAGGACATTTTCACAAAGGGATTTTTTCTTAAAATAGCTATGTTATTTTAAAATCCATTCTGGACTCTGAAATACCAATGTATTTTATTCTGTTTTACCAGCTGCAAAATCAATTTTTCAGTGATTGCAAGAACAGAGATCAGCTCTGCCAAAGTTATCAAGTGCCTGAACTACAAAGCAAGTTAAATGTAGAGAACTCTTGTGCATTTTATTTCAGTGATTCAATATACTGAACAGACCACATGATAAATAGCTGGGTTTAATGCAGTTGTAATGAAAACTCATGTTAAATGGAATGCATTTCCATAAGTGAATCAGTGTTGGACAGATTAATACAACCTTTCCAGCTGCTTGTATATAAGTATCTACATCATACCTTAGCCAACAATAGCAAAACATTCATTCCATTTCTAGAGAGGAAAAGAAGAATTTATTTAGATGAACGCAGTTGTTAACCTTATTCTGACCTCATTTCATTCAACTCATTTTACACTGAACAAAGAGAAGACATCTTTTGAGTAATAGTAATGGGACTCTGCTACTATTAACTGATGTGAATAACAAGTAGTATACAACATACCATATGGAGTTACAACTATCAGACTTGAAGCCTTAGAATCACTCCTTTGTGTATAATTTTTACTCCCAGCCACCTTATGGATTTCTTTTATGCTGAAAGGCAGAGTACAACTTCAGTAAATAAAATAAATTCTGAGTCATTCATTGTGGCATCAGTTTTTATATACCGTTATAAGACCACAAATGCAACTGTTGCTGCAGTTCTTACTCCTTCCAAAGCAACGTGTACACACACCTGCCACAAAATCTGCTAAACGCCATAAAGGAAGAAGGTGAGGAAAACATGACAAGTAAAATCCAGAATACCCCAAGGCACTGAGAAAAGCACGTAAAATCTCTTTACCATACTGAAGAACACTCAGGTTTCTTAAAGAAGCAACTTCAAATTGTGTCATATAATGACTGTTCAGTAGCTAGTATATACTGCTCAAATAATCTTGGGTATGTAATTTCATTCTGCTGAACGGTACCTCAAATGTCAGTTACATAGCCCATGCTAGCATCTATGATTCATTCCGCATTCATATTCGACAAAAGCTACATGAAATCTGCTGGGTTCATTATACCTTCCCGACACCCAAGTTACTAAAACCTTTGCAACTTGCCCACATTTGCAATTCCTTCTCCTGGGTAACATGGCGTGTCGCACCAACTCTATAGTGACTTTGCATATGTTAAAATGTTCACCCAGATGCCACATTGACATGTCATTGGTTTGGTGCGTTCAGGAGTGTAACTGCCACCCTGTTTCAGGACTGCAAGGAAATCAAAGTGTTTCCAATATGATTCAGAGAGGCTCCTACAGAGACTCTTCTAAAATGAAGCCAGAGGAATTCTCACCCACATTGGATCCAGGGTGCTGCCCTCCAGAAGATTTCATCCCCCTTCACAATTCCAGTTGCTTTCATCTTCCACTTATAAATATAACTGCCATCCCTCCCCCCTCCCCCCCCCGCCGCCCCTCGAAGTACACAAATATTCACTGCACCAAGTTTCTTCGGAAGATGCCCCACTTCCCACAGAGAACGCCCCAAGGACCAGAGCAAACGAAAAAGCTTTAGCTAAGCTAGAACTTCTGTCTGGCGCGGGGGGGGGGGGGGGAGATTCCACTCTAAAATTCCTAGAGTGAAAAAAAGAAGGCGGGTATTTTGTCTCTTCCCCCCCCCCCCCCTTAACAGATTTTTCTCTTGGAGAAAAGGAACAAGAGAGAAGCCCCCAAAGATACAGGACAGTTACAAGTGGAGGACGAGGTTGAACGTCTGGATCTTGCAAAAATCCTAAGAATGGGCGCAGGGAGGCTGCATGCAAGATACTGTAAAGGCAGTAACCCGACCGCTCAGAATCAACTCTTGCAACTGCAGCTTTCTAAAGGGGAATTTGCTTTTTACACCACCCGCAAAACTACGCAGGTCCCCGAATCTTAAAGACTCCCATTCCTTCCACCGCCCTCCCCCCCCCCCTTTCGCAAGGTTTAATCATCCCCACATCAAATCAGCCAACGCTCCAAGTTGCCAGCACTTACCGCTCCTCTGGAAGGCAGAGAGCGGAGTTTATTCGGAGTCTCCCCTGCAGCGACGGATCACAGTCCCCCAAGCGCCTGGAAACTAGGCGGCTATCATTGCAAAAGGATCGCAGAAATCCACCTCTCCTTCCCAAAAGGGGGGGGTGGGGGGGGAGAGCGAGCGGAATGAAATCGCCTCCGGACGCCCCGCTGGGCAACAGTCCTAGCGCGGGGGCTACCGAAGTCCGACAGAGGGCAGAATCAGCCCGCCGCGCCAGAAAAGGGCTCCCACCCGGAGCAGGGTCCTCTGGCGCGCGCTGCAGGATCGACGCCCTTTCAGGCTGCAATGAGGCGCCCGCCCGCCCGCCTTTCTTTGCACATCCCGCAGCAGCTCGCTCGGTCACTCCGCACCGGCGGAAGGTGACGGAAAAGGGCCAGGGCGCAGCGCCTGCTCGCCCCAGTCCCAGCTGGGGAGCTCAAGCGGGCAGAGGCAGGGCCAGCTGGCGGCTTAGCCCAGACTTTAAAGGAGCCGCACGCTCGGCTGCCTCGAGCGCTGCCGAGGATAGCCTAGAAACTGGGCGAGCGGCTGTCATGGGGACGTGGAGAGGCGGGGGCTTCCTACGGAAAAGAGGGAGCCCGGCTAGTGGCGTGGGTGTGGACGGATCCGCTGCGCCACTTTCGAGTTGGGGATCCACGTTCCCCGGTACGGCCCGAAACCTGAGGAAGAAGCAAGAGAGCCCCGAGTATGTACAGAGCGCGCCTCCCTCGACTGCCCCAGATCTCTGAGAATTAGGGGGAAGAGCTTCCTGTCCAGTCCAGCTGCAGCGCCTGCCTGCTCTTAAAAAAAACCGTCTTTGGGCGAGATTGGAATATTGGAGTCCAAGATCTCCTGCATAAAGAAGGGTTTTATGCAGCACCGTAACTACGCTGATACTACACACAACGGTTTTTTGTGTATGTGTGGGGAGGGGAAACGTTTACCCCGCTGCTTTCACTCTGAAGGAAAGTTGACCCTGAGAGCAGATTCGACAGTAACTTGCAGCCTTGCCAACTTTCCCCTGCCCTAGAGTAGCAGAGGACCCCCGATCCCTGACCAGGAGGAAGACGCCCTCGCAGTGGTTTGGCCCACTTGCTCCCCCCACAACGTGTGGGGGCAACACAGAAAGTCACAGAAGGAGCTGCCAATTCCCCCCTTTGCTACCCTGCCCTCTCCCTCCAATTTGCCCCCCCCCTCCTCCTCCTCCACATCCCTGGAGAGAAGTTGCCGGAGGTGCAGGACCTTTGACTTTATTACAGCCTTGCAGCCAGAAGATACAATATACATTAAATAGGTCTATCAAATATATCCAGACACACACACACACCCCTAAAATCTATAGATGTAAATAAAAAGTAAGCATAACATACAATAAAATGAGATAAAAATAAGTGAGCTCATAGGGGTGGCCCCCAGGATTAATACGCTCCGTCAGTGCCAAGGCAGACAATTAGAATAAATAAAGCACAGAACTGAGCAACCTGAGCGGATACATCAGAATCCGGATGAGGAAGAAGAAGAGAGAAATAAGTGTTATGCTCTCTGCCTGGGGGTTTCTTCAGAATGGAATAGATGAATGTCGTCTGACATGCCCTGTCACGCGAGCAACAGAGGAGCGTATGGCTCAGGGATTCCACACAGCATCCCCAAACGGACTGATGAAGAGGGGTGTTTTTATAATGGCCCCAGCAGGACTGCCAAAGGTAATGCATCCAGCCTGGCCAAGGTGAAGGCCAAGTGAAATTTTAAAATTGTCATGGAAGAAAGATAGAGCGGTGGGACATGCCCGTTTGAAAAATAAAAATCCACAAGCTGTGGAATTAGATACTAGGCTTCGACTCGTGTGAAAATTTGCATCCCTTCTCAAGCGCACCTGCAAAGGTGCAGAAGGAAAATGGCCGCTGCTGCTTCTCTGAAAAGCACCCGCCTCTTGCTGGGCAGGGGAAGCCCAGCGCTTGGCACATCCGTTGGAGTTAGGGTGCCGCCGAAGCAAGTCCCATGTTTTGGAAGGAAAGACTAATTGAAGAACAACTGACGCTTGACCATGCCTTCCTAGAGGGAGAAGGAAGAATGAAGGAAAGACCAGCAGTCAATTATTCAAGCCCACCTCTTGAGAGGTGAAAAGGTTAAAGGAGCGACTGGTGACTTGCTCACTCTTTCCCACTGTGCGGAGAAGGAAGAGGTGAGCAATTTTTCTATGATAGTCTATCTGAAGTTGCCAGGATCGCTGCAGTGGGGATCTGATACTTGGTTTTGTGCCTATCTCCTCAACCGGTACATTTGTTAATTTAACAGATATATTACAGAAAACCCTCTCGTGCAACGAACCGGCCCTGACCCCATAAGACTCACTGTGAACGCTGCTATCAATTGGGGGACCTGGGACTATGAAAGAATGATTTCCAAAGGAAATTGCACTAGCCTTTTGCAACAAAAATGACAAAGAGAGTTCTGGCACATCAAATAATAAGGCATCTGTTAATTTATTTCACATTTTCTGTATGCCACCTACCTCACAAGACTCTGGGTGGCTCACATCAGTAAAAGCATAATCAAAACATCCCAGCTGTAAAAATCATAAAACATCATCCAAATAATGTTATAAAAGCAGAGTAATCACTTATAAGCGTTTTGTAGACTAGTATCATACATCACATGTAAGAGTGCATTTACTGTGAACTATACTATGTTGTTTATTTTAAAACAACATTTAAGCTCTCAAAAATTACCTGCTTCTTTCCTTAAGAATAAGGACTTCCCCAGTGGGGGGCTGAATGGAACTGATAGAAGCCTCTTCTAATCAGCTTGATTCATATAAATTCACGTTCACTGTATTCGCTAGCACAGTTGCAAGAAAAACGCTACTGTCCCAGTGTACGTCCTACTAAGATGCATTGAAAACAACGACACCCCCAGCTAAATTAAGCATTATGTCATTTATAAATTATTAGTAAATGTGATGATATGACGAGGCAATTGTATTTGGGTTGAAAGAAAGAAAAGAATAAAAAACTATCTCAAAATAGAGGATTTCCCAAGTGATCAATTTCTGATTGCCTCGTGATCAGCAGGTATTTTCCAGCTGTGCTACTGAAAGCTAATGTTCAAGATCCTGCCTGTGTGTGTGTGTGTGTGTGTGAGAGAGAGAGAGAGAGAGAGAGAGAGAGAGAGAAAAGCCATGCACTGTAACCAGGGAATGTAAAAAAGCTTTTCTCAATGGAATAAAATATAGGAGCTGGAGAGTGAATTGAGGTATACTATATATGTATAATAAATAATGAAGTGTGCATTGTAAATGTGGTTCCTTCGAAATTTGGAAGAACCTTTAGCAAGCACAGCTTAGATATTAAAATATATTTCCATGGATACATTGAGAAGCTATGCATATGGCACCAGTCAATGTCTTTAACAGCATGTGTAGAAATGGATCAAATTACATTCCAGAAATGTAAATTACATTCCAGAAATCATATGTATATGATTTTAGCTATGAAGTGCAATCCTATACATGTGAACCCACCAAAACAATGAGGCTTATTCCTAAATTAATGTACATACTATTGCAGTTTAAGACCTTGAATAGGTACCATATAACACAGTCATTAGAACTGCTCCATATTCCTTCTTTAGCCACATTTCATCCTTTTCCTCATGTTAATCTAGTTTGATACTCTTCCATGTTATACAGTGCTTCATAACTGTTACTTGTGTGTCTTCTTGGGGTGCAGCATTCATAACCTGAAACAACATTTTTAGGGTACCCCCCTCGATATGAACAACTGAAATGATCAGAAAATCTACGTACCTGTGAAACACTAGCCAATTACATTTTAATTTAGTGTACTGTGGGAATCCAGCCTTTGTGGTTAGTTTATGGATCAATGTGTCATGCCGACTGAGGCAATTAGGTTGAGTGAATCATGGTTAAGTTAACCATGGTAAGCATTGTCTGTGAATATAGTCAATAAAAGTGCAGCAAATAAATATACCTATACAGTCAAAAGCAAAGTGTATGAAAGGACCAGGATGGCATTGATTGCAGAATAAAATCAATTAAAAATTCAAAGCATAGGAATAAAAATCCATAGAGCTAAACAGCACTAATCCATCACATAGATTAAACAACATGGAACAATCAAAAAGGTCCGTGTCTGGAACTGGAAAATCATCAAAATAAGAAGAGGCAAACCTCTTTGAGGAAGGTGTTTTAAGTCAAAGAAGGCCACAGGTTGTTCTGAAAACAACTTTAGATGGTGACCTCAAGACAGGTTATATGGGAAGAGGGAAACAGTTGGTTGCAAGGCTCCAAACTGTGAAAATTAAAAAACACAGCACTTTAATACAGGTTTGAAATTGTCTGGAAGATGATCAAGTACTGATACAATACGTATTTACTGCTCACTCCCTGTTAGCAGTCCCACATTGCAGTTTCTTGGTCATTTTCAAAAGTAGTTCCATGTATTGTGCATTGCAGTAATAGTTCTAATCACAAGACCAGCCAATTGGTGAGAAAGCAATCTATACAATGAGAAACTCAGGTGCTAGGATAAATCAATACTGTTACATATAACAGTGGGATAACAGAAAACCATAACCGAAGAAGGAACAGTCAAGACGGGATTAATCTGGACACAGAAAACTACAGTAATAATAAAAAGAACAATATATAAAAGCATTTTACCATTAGTGAATCCACTCCCTTGAAATTAACCACTGAACACAATGATCTCACCAAGAACTCAGGCCACATAGTGGATAAGACTGTGATCAGTTCAAATTTCTAGCTAGATTAATCCACCAGCTGGTCTTCCGTTATTTACTACAATTAGACAATAATGCTAACTTCCCTTTCCAGACAAACAACCTTGAATCTTATGGCAACTTAAAAGCAAACAGATTTATTGTAGCTTATATTTTTGTGGGCTGCAATTCATTTCAATAAATTCAGATAAGGCTATCCTGAAATAAGGATAGATTTACATGGGCCTCCATGGTTTATGGAGCGTGGTGGCTCAGCCGGTAAGACGCCAGGCTTGTCGATCGGAAGATCACAAGTTCGGAGGTTCGAATCCCTAGCCCTGCGTGTGGAGTGAGCTCCCGCACTAGCTCCAGCTCTTGCCAACCTAGCAATTTGAAAGCATGCAAATGCAAGTAGATGAATAGGTACCACTTCGGTGGGTAGGTAACAGCGTTCCACGCGTGTCATGTGGCCACATGACTGTGGAAGCGTCTTCGGACAACGCTGGCTCTTCAGCTAAAAACGGAGATGAGCACCGGCCCCTAGAGTCGGACACGACTGCACAAATGTGCGGGGGGAACCTTTACCTTTACCTTTACCTTTACCTTTACCTTTACCTTTACCTTTACCTTTACCTTTACCTTTACCTTTACCTTTACCGTGGTTTATAAATGGGGAAGTCAGGGAGGAACCCCATGCTTAACCATTTGCATATGAGTGAGCATATGTTTATGTTTCTACAGATTTTATACAGGCGAATGACATAGACCAGATTTCAGTGCTGCTAAGGAATTCTGGGAATTGCAGTCCCGACATATTTGAAATAGAATATGGCCCGTGAAAGCTTATAATAAATCTGTTAGAATTTAAGATGCACCAAGAGTCTTTGTTGCTTTTATTGAAATGGAATAATGTGGTTATGTCTCTGGAAATTACTACCTTGCAAGCTTTTTTTTTTGGGGGGGGGGGGGCAAGGACTAGCCTTCCAAAAGTTTTGCAGATGTAGATGAGAAAGCTTGGAGGCAATATCTGTCTAGGCTGGTTTATAGCATCCATTCCATAAGTTTTTAAATTTTGTAATAAATTCTGTTAGAGCATTTGTATTGTGACACATGCCACACACTTGCAGTATACTTACACACTTACACACACTTGTAAGTTTCTTACAAGAAAACTTGGGCATCTCACAGAGTAGAGCAAATACTCTATCAACTCCCCACTACAGTGCCTCCAGAAAATTAAAGACCTAAAAATAGATGAAGATGAAATTATGGTGTCATTTGATGTCACTGTACTCTTTACATCCATAGACCAAGCACTAGCGATTGAATCCATGGCAGCAGTTCTACGTAACACCCCTGACCTAACTAGATACACCAAGATCAAAATACCCAGAATCATGGACCTCATCAACCTCTGCCTCATCACCTACTTTCAGTTTGATGGACAAATATACCATCAAATCAAAGGAACATCTATGGGATCACCACTCTCAGGACTCATAGCAGAGATAGTAATGCAACGTCTAGAAAGGATAGCACTCCCACGCATACAACCCAAAGTATGGATCCGGTATGTAGATGACAACTTCGTCATAATAAAAAAGGATCAACTGGAGCAGGGCTTTCCAAAGTGCTGCCGCTGGCGACACACCAGCGGCAGCGCGTGCGCATGGCGACAGCGCGGGGGGGCGTGCGGCGGCATGTGCGCACGGCGACGGTGCGGGGGGGCGTGCGGCGGGGCGCGCACACGGTGGCGGCGTGGGGGGCGTGCCGCCGCTTCCGGGTGGTGTAGCAACACACCACGCTGTGTGTGGCGACACACCTTTGTGTCGCGACACACAGTTTGGAAAGCTCTGAACTGGAGGAAACACATGAAACCATCAACAACACCTTCAAAGAAATAAAATTCACAAGGGAAGAAGAAAACAACAACACACTACCCTTCTTGGACATCCTCATCAGTAGATGAAATGATGGCATTCTAGAAACACAAGTCTACCGGATATCTACCCACACTAACCAAGTGCTCCACTACCAAAGCAATAACCCAACCTCCCACAAGAGGAGCTGTGTAAGAACACTATTCAGACGAGCACAAATGCACTGCAGCAACCCAGAACACCAGAAAAAGGAAATAGACCACTTATATAGCATCTTCCAGGGGTCGTGGTGGCTCAGCGGGTAAGACGCCAGGCTTGTCGATCGGAAGATCGCAAGTTTGGAGGTTCAAATCCCTAGCCCTGCGTGCGGAGTGAGCTCCCACACTAGCTCCAGCTCTTGCCAACCTAGCAATTCGAAAGCATGCAAATGCAAGTAGATGAATAGGTACCACTTCAGTGGGTAGGTAACAGCGTTCCGCGCGTGTCATGCGGCCACATGACTGTGGAAGTGTCTTCGGACAATGCTGGCTCTTCGGCTAACAAACGGAGATGAGCACCGGCCCCTAGAGTCGGACACGACTGCACAAATGTGCGGGGGGAACCTTTACCTTTTTATAGCATCTTCCAGCAAAATGGATACCCATGCAACTTTATTAAAAAGTGCCTGACCACTCAACCCACCACAACAAAACCAACAGAAGCTATGAATAGGACTACACTGCCATACATCAGAAACATCTCAGAAACTACTAATAGACTGTTACAACCACACGGCATCACCGTAGCACACAAACCAACCAAAACCCTTCAGAACATCGTAAGTAAACCAAAACACCCAGTAGCCCAAGAAGAAAAAACAGGAGTTATCTACAACATAGTGTAAGGACTGTAACAGCCACTATGTAGGACAGACAGGCGGAAGACTAGCAGAGCGCATCCACGAACACCAACTAGCAGTCAGAAGATACGATGAAAACTCCTTAATCTCACAACACATGGACAGACTTAACCATACTTTCAACTGGGAAACTGTGAGCATCTTAAACCAAGCCAAATCCAAAAATGCTAGAGAATTCCTGGAAGCTTGGCACTCAGACAAAGCAGCCATCAACAGACACATAGAGGTAAACAACATTTACAGACCATTCATAAGAGACAATAGAAAAGCCAGAAGACCACAACACCTCCTTGCCAGCAATCAACAACCAGATAGGCAAAGATTAACACCAAGATTACCACCAGAGGAGCAATCAATCAACCCAATATACCCTAATCAAGGAACTATTAACTCAGTCAATCAACCAAGCAGCAAACAACAACCCAATGAAGGAACTACCAAGGAGAGTACAACACCCCCACCAACACAGGCAGGACAAGCCAGGGCATATAAACAGAGAGCAAGTCCCACTCCCTTTTCGCACTGAAGATGTTGCTTAGCCTGGCAATGAAACGTCTGCAAGAAAACAACAAGGCTCAGAGAGCACCAAGGACTCCACAGTTCAACCCTGAGCTACAATTATTCTCTTCGATTGGTACTTGCAGTATAGTTTGACCTGTTCCTCTTCTGCGCAAGTATTTTAAAGCTTTGTAAAACTCTTGGTAGGGGGCACAATGGCTCAGTGGTTAAGACGTCAGGCTTGTCGATCGGAAGATTGCAAGTTCAGAGGTTCGAATCCCTAGCCCAGCATGACGGAGTGATCTCCCGTACTCGCCCCAGCTCTTGCCAACCTAGCAATTCGAAAGCATGCAAATGCAAGTAGATAAATAGGTACCACTTCCGTGGGATGGTAACAGAGTTCCGCGCACGTCATGCCGGCCACATGACCGTGGAAGCGTCTTCGGACAACGCTGGCTCTTCGGCTAACAAACGGAGATGAGCACCGCCCCCTAGAGTCGGACACAACTGTGCAGGGGAAAACCTTTACCTTCTTTTTAAAACTCTTGGTGCTCTTACTTTCAACCTTATCTCAAGAATTATCAGTACTTTTTCCCATGAATATTTCTTCCTCTGAAAAACAAGTTGTTGGCAAAGGAGAAATGGAATTATACTTCTGAGGAATGAGGAATTTTTATTTTAACTACAGCCCGGTTCAAAGCAGGAAAAGACTGGAAGGTTCCACTCATACCTCTGCCAGTGCTTTGCAGTCCCAGGCTAAAATATCTTTTCTATTCAGGTTCTGGATCTTCCCTCAGAAGAGGATGCCAAGTATGTTAAATTATTCCAAATACCAAAAAATTTGATTAATCTGACATTTATGCTGACTACCTGAGATCTTCCCTAATCCAAAATGGCACACCATCCATGCATAAGAGGAAAGTACTGGCAAAGGCTGGGAGGACATTAGGATTGCAGAAATATAAGAAGATATATTTGGGGGGAGAGGAATTTAAAATGAGCCCAATGCAGAATGAATGTGCTCAGTGGCCAAGGAATGTGGACTGGGTTTTGGGAGAAGGGATGGAAAACAGGCCTTTTCCAAACAGGAACCTTCCAGTTGACTTGGAACACAGCATTGCTGTCAGGTCATTTTAGAATTACGGGAATTGTAGTCCAAAATTTCTGGAGACAGAGGAGGGTTGAAGTACATGGTTGCAAATATGAACAGAAGCACTCTGCATTGTAACATTCAGCTACAGATCCCTTTTGTAATATTAGATGTGGTGGGGAAAATGTCTCTACTGGCTGGTAATAACCACCATTTTGTATATTTATTTATGTTTTAGACATTGTAGACAACTTAAATTTAAATAATATGGATTTTTGCCTTAATGAAATGGACAGGGAAAAAAATTCTCAGTGATCACTTGCAGAGATTATGTCTCAGCATTATCACTTGCAGAGATTATGGCTAGAATACTGAGCACACTTATAGAGAAATAAAGTACATATTATGTCAGTGGCATCTGGGCATTACGGACATTTGAAACAAGACTACCTACCCATCTAGCTAATCCAGATTAGTCGTAACGTAATTCTTCACACAAGCAGACAGAGAGATAAGATACAGTGATCCTGATTTCTCCATCTAAAAAGATCTTAGATAGTAGGTACAACTAAGACAAATATGCATAAAATCAGCATGCTTTGTCCATTTGTCCTTTCAATTATAATTCAAAATGATTAATATTAGTTAGAAATACAATCACTTCTGTCATTTCCATTCCAATACAATCATTTCCATTTTATCTTAGTTAGCCTGAAGAAGTATTAAAGAGTAGAATCTTAGACTTTAGGTGATAAATCATATTTGGGAGACAAATGTAAAAACTATTGTCTAGGGACAAAGGATAGGGACTTTTTTAGAAGCAGGGGCACCTAAATAATCTGTGTCATTTGAGCTGAGCTTTCATCTTTATGCCAGCCAGGGAATGATGGAATGGATGTTATCTATCCATCAATCTACTATTGATGTAAATCTACTATATTTGTATCCTGCCTTTTGTACAAGTGCTCAAGGCACCATACTTAATGTGTCTTCCTTCCTCTGTCCACAGTCACAACCACCATCCTGTAAGGTAGATTGAACCTGGGTTGGTAGTTCCTTGATTAGGCTGTTGTTTGCTGCTTGGTTGATTGACTGAGTTAATAGTTCCTTGATTAGGGTATTGTGTACTGTTTGATTGTTCGTCTGGTGTTAATCCTGGTGTTAATCTTTGCATATCTGGGTGTATAGGTGTATAACAACCTCTACAGCATCTTCCAGCAAAATGGATACCCACGCAACTTTATCAAAAAGTGCCTGACCACTCAACCCACTATACCACAACCAACACAAGCTATGAAAAGGATAACACTGCCATACATCAGAAACTTCTCGGAAACTACCAACAGACTGTTACAACCACACAGAATCACCAAACCAACCAAAGCCATTCAGAATTTCGTAAATAAATCAAAAGACCCAGTAGCCCAAGAAGAAAAAGCAGGAGTCATTTCCAACATACAATGTAAGGACTGTAAGAGCCACTATGTAGGAAAGACAGGCAGAGGACTAGCAAAGCGCATCCACGAACACCAACTAGCAGTCATTTGACATGATGAAAACTCCTTAATCTCACAACACATGGACAGACTTAACCATACTTTCAACTGGGAAACTGTGAGCATCTTAAACCAAGCCAAATCCAAAAACGCTAGGGAATTCCTGGAAGCTTGGCACTCAGACAAGTCAGCCATCAACAGGCACATAGAGGTAAACAACATTTACATACCATTCAAAAGAGACAATAGAAAAGCTAAAAGACCAGAATACCTCCTTGCCAGCAATCAACACCCAGATATGCAAAGATTAACACCAGGATTAACACCAGACGAACAATCAAACAGTACACAATACCCTAATCAAGGAACTATTAACTCAGTCAATCAACCAAGCAGCAAACAACAGCCTAATCAAGGAACTACCAAGGGGAGAACAACACCCCCACCAACACAAGCAGGGCAAGCCACTGTATATAAACAGAGAGCAAGTCCCACTCCCTTTTCGCACTGAAGATGTTGCCTAGCCTGGCAATGAAACGTCTGCAAGAAAACAACAAGGCTCAGAGAACACCAAGGACTCCACAGAAAACTAGTAAGAAAGAAAAGTGCTTTCCTCTTGAAATATTACTTCAAATTTCACCTTATTCCAAGAAGGGAAGTGATTGTCTTTACATCAGGGAACCACCCTGATCACACTCTGCTGAAAGTTAGGGTTAAATCTCTAGAAATCCTCCAGTCACATCTTCCTTTCCTTTCACTTTTGAAAAGACATCTGAACGCATTGTGAGTGCTAAGATTGTACAGCAGGCTGACAAAAAAAAGCCATAACACCATAGCTGTCAGTGTAATTTAGAAAAATGGATGACTCCAAAGATTTTCAGCATACAGAGAAGGAGTGCTGCTATTGAGATCCCCCAGAATCTCAGTTGCTGTTCGCGTGAATATGTCATTTCGCTCCATACATTTATTTGTTACTGAATCGGAATTCCTCCAAGTTTTTTCTGTAGTTGGTGCTATCTGAAAAAAAAATCGTTTATGAAAAGGCATCTACTTTGGAAGAAAAAAGGAAGTTTAAGATTAGAATGTAAAGAGGTTCTATCAAGTTCATCTAAAATTAGGATGAACAAGAGATCTGCCATTAATTTTCTTTAGAATGAAACTTCACATAGTGGCGTGGATAGCAATAATACATAAAGTGTGCAAGAGCTGATCATTTCTAGCTCAAAATATTAACATAATGCAGCATATTTGGGAAGAAAGGGAGACAGAAATCATACCTTTGAAAAATTAGCATACCAAAACACATAGATTAAGTTGAAGAAAAGTTAATTGCAAAATGTTACAAATAAATTTGATTGTGGGTATTTCGGTTAGTTTGATGGAATCAAGCAAAAACAATTGTGCAGGTTGTTGTGTTTCCTTTTAACTATGTTAAGGAAAGCTGTGTACAAAACTGTGATCATTAGAGCAATTTGTATTCTAGATGCATGCAAAATGCCAGCAGTAGAGAACATTGAGTATGAAAACCAATGCAGGGCTTTTTGCTACAAAAATAGCAGGAAGTTTGAAGGAGTGAAATAATAAGCCATACATACATATCACCATATTCCTTTTCACAAAAGGAAAGAAAGAAGAGAAATAAATATGAAGACAAAAGGATTTTGGTATGAGATTTAAAACAACAACAGAAAGACATAGATCTAAATATAGTTTATACCAACCTAGTCCACTTTCATTCATCACTCGTTCTTGACCTATGTCTTCTGGCTTTACCATACACATTTCCTAAGCAACCTATTCCTATTATACTCAACTGTTGGGTTTCTCTTGACATACCCAACTGTCATTTCAATGTAACAGAGGGCAGAAACAAACGTACAAATTTCCTCTTCTTCAACAATCATTAATTCCTTGCAATAGATATTACCTACTATACCCTGGAGAAGATGCTGATGCTAGGGAAAGTGGAAGGCAAAAGGAAGAGGGGCCAACCAAGGGCAAGATGGATGGATGATATTCTGGAGGTGACGGACTCGACCGTGGGGGAGCTGGGGATGGCAACGGCCGACAGGAAGCTCTGGCGTGGGCTGGTCCATGAAGTCACAAAGAGTCAGAAGCGACTGAATGAATAAACAATAACTATCATTCTACTAGCATTTGCAAGCCTAAAAAAATTTCCATCCATTTCCCATATTTAGTAAACATTCTACTGTTCCATGGTACACAAATTCATCTATTTGCTCATATTTTTAGTGATTTACAGTATGTTTAACTTGCAATCATTCACTCCATTTTTCTTGTCAAACACAGCTACCTTGGTCTTTCATACATTAATTTTGAGATCCATACTGTTAATTGTTTTATGCAATCTACCCAACATTTGCTACATATCATCTGGATTCTCAGCCAACAACATGATATTTTCTGCATACAAAAGTACACATGTATTCATGTTCTCAAGCAATACACCACAGATGTCCACATAATACATTTATCCATAAATACATTAACAAATTCCTGATCATGTTGAAGCATTCATGTGACCTATAGGTAGCTCTTGCCATGATTGATGTCAAAGTGCACAAGTCTACAATTAGAAAGAAGCTGCACAAATTAGATCTGCATAAGAGGTGTTCCAGGAAGAAACCTTTGCTGTCCAGAAAGAACATCAAGGCAAGACTAAAGTTTGCTAACGAACACCGAGGCAAAGACCAGGACTTCTGGAACAATGTGCTCTGGACAGACAGGGCAAGATAGAATTATTTGGCCATAGTACCAGAAGACATGCTTGGTGAAAATCAGACAGCATTTCACCAGAAGAACCTTATCCCAACTGTATAGCATGGTAGTGCAAATGTTATGGTTTGGGGCTGCTTTGCTGTATCAGGGCCTGGACAGCTCACCATAGAATCCACTAGGAATTCTTCACTGTACCAGAGGGTGCTTGAGAATAATGTGAGACCACCTTTCAGAAGATTGAAGCTCAACAAAAGTGGCCTTGCAACATGACAATGACCCTAAACATTCCAGTAAATCCACCAAGGAATGGCTGGAAAAAGAAAGAAACGGTGGGTTCTGAATGGCCAATTCAAAGCCCAGACCTAAATCCCACCGAGATGCCATGGGGTGGTTTGAAATGGGCTGTGCATCCGGGAAACCTCTCAAACATGGCACAGGTGAAAAAACTCTGCATGGAGGAGTGGGAAGACATTCCTCCCAGTCAATGTCAGAGACTGGTAGACAGTTAAAAGAAACGCCAAAGGGGGCAACACAGTATCAGGTATTAAAGCCAAGGGTGTACTTGCTTTTTCCACAGGAAAAAAAATGGCATATCTGTTATTTTGGGGGGGAATAAATGATTGCAAGGGCAATTGTTCGTAGGCTTTTTATTCAGTTACATCACCTTTATATACTGTTTGAATGAAGATAAAATATTGATATGAAGTAGCCAACCTGGTATCTATAAATGAAATGTAGGAGAACTCACTGAGAAAGAAAACAGAGTATTTTGAAACATCACTAACAAAGACCAGATGGATCTTTCAGTACAAACAACTCACAGAGACCTTACCTCAATGAATTCATTCATAAATGAGGGTGGGAGTTTTGTTTACTCAGTTTCCAAGATTGTGTATCCTAACCCCTTATTTCTTGACATTAACCCAATTGATGAAACTCCATGTGAATCTTTCTTCCTGGTTATGCTCTTCTGTTAGGGACTTGACATGAAGATTGTAAGGATGGAATGGTGGGAATAGATCTGCATCAGCTCTGTCCAACTAGGTGGGCAGTGCAGCATTAACAAAGGCTAGAAGACCAGTGGTGGATGTGTCATAATGGTTTTATCTTCCTCATCAGAACACCAGTTTATTTGAAAACTGGATTTGGGGGCTTTGTATCTTGGGTTTGTACCTGAAAGCAGAAATCATCACTCAGAATAATTAGTAGAAATAATATTGTATTGTCGAAGGCTTTCACGGCCGGAGTTCAATGGCTGTTGTGGGTCTTCCGGGCTGTGTGGCCGTGTTCTGGAAGTTGTGGTTCCTAACGTTTTGCCAGCATCTGTGGCCAGCATCTTCAGAGGGCAGGAGCACAGATAGAAGCAAAATCTCTGTGCCCAGGTAGAGTGGCAATGTTCTATTTATAGAGCTAAATTATAGGAGATTAGGTTGGTTTTTTTGTTGTGTTGAAATGTTAACGAGTGGCTGATGAGCGTGATTAGCATGTTCATTGTGAGAAGTATTCCCATGACCTGGTGGTTGGACTGAGTTCGTTGACCTTTTGCAGGCTGTGTTTTTCAGGACTGGTAGCCAGGTTTTGCTAATTTTTAAACTTTCTTCTTTTTTATTGTAACTGTGTTGGTGTTTGTGAATTTCAATGGCTTCTCTGTATAATCTGGTGTAGTGGCTTTTGGTGTTGTCCAGTATTTCTGTGTTTTCAAATAGGATTTTGTGTCCCGTTTGCTTGAGAGCATGTTCAGCTACTGAAGATTTTTCCGGTTGTTGTAGTCTGCAGTGTCTTTCATGTTCTTTTATCCTGGTGTGAATGCTTCGTTTTGTGGTTCCGATGTATACTTGTCCACAGCTGCATGGTATGCGGTATACTCCTGCAGCGGTGCGGGGGTCCCTTTTGTCTTTTGCTGATTTTAGCATTTGTTGTATTTTTCTGGTGGGTCTGAAGACTGTTTGAAAGTTGTGTTTTTCCATCAGTTTTCCCATGCGGTCAGTGACTCCTTTGATGTAGGGCAGGAATACTTTGTTTGTGGGGGGCTGTTTTTCTTCAGTTGGATGTTGTTTTCTTGGTTTGATGGCTCTTTTTATTTCATTCTTGGAATAGCCATTTGCCTGTAGGACCCAATTCAGATGGTTAAGTTCATTGTTGAGAAATTGGGTTTCACAGTTTCGATTAGCACGATCCACCAAGGTTTTGATCATGCCTCTCTTTTGTCGTGGGTGGTGATTGGAATTTTTGTGTAGATATCGGTCCGTATGGGTGGGTTTTCTGTATACTTTGTGTCCTAGTTTGAGGTCCGGATTGCGTATGACCAGCGTATCTAAAAATGGAAGTTTGCCATCAGTTTCTTTTTCCATAGTGAATTGTATATTGGGGTGGATGCCGTTTAGGTGGTCCAGAAATTTCTCCAGTTCTTCTTCAGTATGACTCCAAATTGCGAAGGTGTCATCCACGAACCGGAACCAGACTGTTGGTGTAATGGGTGCCGATTCCAAAGCCTGTTTTTCAAAGTGTTCCATGTAAAAGTTTGCTATGACTGGGCTCAGGGGGCTTCCCATGGCAACGCCATCCATCTGTTCGTAGAACTCATTCTCCCATTGAAAGTAACTAGTGGTTAGGCAGTGTTGAAATAAAGCTGTAATGTCTTCTGGGAAGATTTGCTTGATGAGTGCCAGGGTGTCCCTTACTGGCACCTTGGTAAACAGGGAGACCACGTCAAAGCTGACCAGTTTGTCCGTGTGGTTGAGTTTTAGGGTGCTGATTCATCAACAAAATCAGCACCCTAAAACTCAACCACACGGACAAACTGGTCAGCTTTGACGTGGTCTCCCTGTTTACCAAGGTGCCAGTAAGGGACACCCTGGCACTCATCAAGCAAATCTTCCCAGAAGACATTACAGCTTTATTTCAACACTGCCTAACCACTAGTTACTTTCAATGGGAGAATGAGTTCTACGAACAGATGGATGGCGTTGCCATGGGAAGCCCCCTGAGCCCAGTCATAGCAAACTTTTACATGGAACACTTTGAAAAACAGGCTTTGGAATCGGCACCCATTACACCAACAGTCTGGTTCCGGTTCGTGGATGACACCTTCGCAATTTGGAGTCATACTGAAGAAGAACTGGAGAAATTTCTGGACCACCTAAACGGCATCCACCCCAATATACAATTCACTATGGAAAAAGAAACTGATGGCAAACTTCCATTTTTAGATACGCTGGTCATACGCAATCCGGACCTCAAACTAGGACACAAAGTATACAGAAAACCCACCCATACGGACCGATATCTACACAAAAATTCCAATCACCACCCACGACAAAAGAGAGGCATGATCAAAACCTTGGTGGATCGTGCTAATCGAAACTGTGAAACCCAATTTCTCAACAATGAACTTAACCATCTGAATTGGGTCCTACAGGCAAATGGCTATTCCAAGAATGAAATAAAAAGAGCCATCAAACCAAGAAAACAACATCCAACTGAAGAAAAACAGCCCCCCACAAACAAAGTATTCCTGCCCTACATCAAAGGAGTCACTGACCGCATGGGAAAACTGATGGAAAAACACAACTTTCAAACAGTCTTCAGACCCACCAGAAAAATACAACAAATGCTAAAATCAGCAAAAGACAAAAGGGACCCCCGCACCGCTGCAGGAGTATACCGCATACCATGCAGCTGTGGACAAGTATACATCGGAACCACAAAACGAAGCATTCACACCAGGATAAAAGAACATGAAAGACACTGCAGACTACAACAACCGGAAAAATCTTCAGTAGCTGAACATGCTCTCAAGCAAACGGGACACAAAATCCTATTTGAAAACACAGAAATACTGGACAACACCAAAAGCCACTACACCAGATTATACAGAGAAGCCATTGAAATTCACAAACACCAACACAGTTACAATAAAAAAGAAGAAAGTTTAAAAATTAGCAAAACCTGGCTACCAGTCCTGAAAAACACAGCCTGCAAAAGGTCAACGAACTCAGTCCAACCACCAGGTCATGGGAATACTTCTCACAATGAACATGCTAATCACGCTCATCAGCCACTCGTTAACATTTCAACACAACAAAAAAACCAACCTAATCTCCTATAATTTAGCTCTATAAATAGAACATTGCCACTCTACCTGGGCACAGAGATTTTGCTTCTATCTGTGCTCCTGCCCTCTGAAGATGCTGGCCACAGATGCTGGCAAAACGTTAGGAACCACAACTTCCAGAACACGGCCACACAGCCCGGAAGACCCACAACAGCCACAGAAATAATATTGTTTCAGAAAGGCAAATGAGGGATTATGCCAGCACACTGCCTATTCCATTGTCCATATTCCATCTCCTTGCCAAAGCTGACTAAGGTAGTCTCAAATGAGGTCATCTGGGAATTAGAAGAGAAAGGTCATCAGCTGAAAGTTTGGCACACTAAACACTGTTTTTTTAAACTACTTTTTTATATAGCCTCATGAACCTATGCATATATGAAGAGTTGCCCATGTTCAGAATTGTAAATAATTTATCATCCTAGATTAGATACTAGCATTGCTGCCAAAAGATAATGCTGAACATATTTCAGGAAGTGATGTGCAACAGGCAGCTTGGATTGGTGCAAACTTCCATGGGCATGGGGAAATCTGAATAGTAGAAATGAGAACAATGTAAATAACCAGTATCAAACTATAGGGCACATTGATGAGTTTAGGGCTCCTTGAGTTTATGAGTTATTTTTTACAGAAAATGTTATTTAAGAAAAATAATAAAGCATTTCATCTTATACGTATCCTTTCATTATATAATTTAATTTATAGAAATACATGAGTTACTCTATTGAATGATAACTATTTTCGATTTAGTGTTGTTTCAGTTTGTTTTTATATCTGTTTGATTTTTCTCTCCTCTGAAAAATTGCTGTAGCGGTCTTTAAAGAGTGCAAAATTTCCTCACTGTGCCTTGCTGGGAAGTGGCTAGAAATCAGTGCGATCTAAATAACAGCAATGAATCACTGGATTACGTGAATGGCTTATATGTGTCAAGCTAGAATGCCAGAGTTCTTTTCTTAACCTTTCCTGAAGCAGTACTTTGTATTATGTTCCAGACCTTCTGCTGATTTATTTGAACATCGAATACTGCTTCATAGTAACTAGAATTAAGGAGATGAACTCATTGTTATTGGACATTGTTCCAGAGTGTGTATGTGTATTCAAAATACATCTATTTTTATGTTATTGGCTTGGAGGTATCACATGAAATAATGTTTTCATTAATGTGTAACATTTGAATTTTGGATGTTCTTTAGTATAGGGTTTTAGTTAAAAAATTGTTATGCCATGAATGTTGGAGATGTTCTTCACCTCTGCTGCTTGTTTCTGAAGTCCAGAGTGAAAAAGCTATCTGTCTACTGAAGTGACATCCCTTTCCAGCAGATGTCACTACAACCAGTTGGAATGGAAGAAGCAGCTGATAATGTTTTACAATATATTATAAAATATATTTTATATTTATATTTATTTATAAAATATATTTTATATTTATATTTATATTTTTATAATGAATCTGTTTTTATGATGTTTTAATCTTTTGTTATCTTGATTTGATTGTAAGCCGCCCAGAGTTGCTTGCTGAGATGGGCGGTGAAGAAATGTGATAAATAAATAAATAAAGTAAGCAAGTGAAAAGATGTGGGACTTGATCATTTAATAAGAAGAAACTGCAAAAAAAAAAATATTCCCTGATGGGAAAGAAATTTGGGTTGAATAATTCAAAGGCAGTTTGGTTTAAGGATTAGAACAAGGATGCAGATTAACAGTAGATTATATAAGCACATATGACATTCAATACTTAGCTATTTTTGAACAAAATTTGGAGTGATAGTCTATAGTCTGTATAGTCCTTTTCATCATCCTTGTTGTAGCTAATTGTCTAAGTGTCTAAGATATGTACCAAACTTCCAGGAACTGAAACATGTTAGAGCAAGATCTTTATCAGGCCAATTCAGAGGTCCCATTAGGAGGGATGAGATAAAGATGATAAAGATAAAGAAGCAATGGATGGCACAAGAAAAAAGTAATTAGAAAATGAACTAAAGTACCTTGAAAATTGAACTAACATAATCTTTTGCTGACCAGGAGCCAAATGTGGGCTATAGATAATAAAGGCTATTCTTGAAAGTTTTCTTCTTTAAATGTGTGGAATTATGGGGTACAATGTGTGGAAATTATCTATGAGACTGCACCTGTGACCCGCTCATCCTCCAGCCCCTTCTTCAAGTATTCACATATAAACCTTTATATGTAGGTTTCAGAGTTCCAAAACCCCGAGGATGCATCCATACACTGAGGTGTCAGGATCTGTAAATTCCCACTTTCAATGGGATTTACTCCTATGTACATTTTATAGCAGGCTTCACTAAGCTGGTGGTATTCAGACAGACTCCAAATCAACTGACAAGGGATTATGGGAATTTAAGTCCAACAAATCTGGAAGGCATCAAGTTGGGAAATGTGGTATATAGGTGTGGATCCTCTGTCTTTAAAGTGCTTAACAACTCTTGGAAAGAATTATTTCTGTATTGTGATTAATCAAAGTGGTTAGCTTCTGATATGACTATTTTGACAGATTTTAAATTGTATGGGTTTCCTACTTTCTATTACTTTTCTTTTAAAATTATAATTACCAGGGATATTTAGGCTCCACACCACACATTCAGTGTTCTTAATTCTTTATAAAATCAATGCATTCTAACTATTGTTTTTAGATAATTTAAACTGCAGATTATTTTTGGGGAATGTAATGTGTGAACAAAATGAATTTCTTGGATCTGTCCAGAATCTTAAATATTCCGCTGAGCTGTGTGATTTACCTATCCATTTGCCTCATTCAAGAGCAGAGCTAATTGGATAAGGAAATGGGCATCTTCAGCCTTCATCCAATGAGTTGCTCAGCCTTTGCAATGGGAGCAAGTGTTACAAATTTGAGCACTGTGTCATCAGAAGTTGTTCGATTGAGCCAAGTGGCTACCTGCAAACAAGAAAATCTGTGGACATATAAGCTCACTATGGATGAACATGTGATTCTTGATTTCTTCAGTGGAAAAGATTTCCAGAGTTGCGAAAGACTTTCTTTTCAGACCTCTTGCAATGTAATTTACTAGCTAAATGGTGTTATCTCAGTTCAACATCAGACAGCTCCAAATAGTCATAAAGACTGTAAGGCCATTTTTTTCCATTATACTCAGTGCTGTATGGAAAAAAAATTCAAAAGTAACTGTAAGGCCAAAACAGAAGGTAGAGCAATTTTTATTTTGTTAACCATTTCTTTGAAATTATATTTTACTCTCATGATTTTGTTTAACTTTTAAGGACTTTATTCTTGTTTTTGTTCTTTATGTACAATTATATATACATCTGTACTTTTAAATGAGACAAAGTACATCTTGGTTATATTGTTTTGAAAGCCCTTTGTGATATATGCTCCACAGATTTTTGCTGTTTTTGAAAGTCTCTTTTAAGCAACACACCATGATTTATATTACTTCACCAGTGCCCTAGCCTAAAGTCTTTACTAGACAGGAAAAAATGCAGATTATTTATAACTGCTGGACTAACGTGGCTCCATTGAAATTAAAGCATATCTGAGGTATTCGCAGTCTGTTTCTCACGGCTATCCCAAAGAGTATCCCAAAGTATAGTCGAAGGCTTTCACGGACAGAATCCGATGGTTGTTGTGGGTTTTCCGGGCTGTGTGGCCGTGTTCTGGCAGTTTTTCTTCCTAACGTTTCGCCAGTCGCAGTGGCTGGCATCTTCAGAGGACAGGAGCACAGCTAGAAGATTCTCTCTGTGCCTAAGTGGGGGGGGGGTGTTCCTGCTGGTGTTTATAGCTGCTGAGAGGTCATTTGCAAGAGATTGGGAGAGGGTTTTTTGTGGTGATTAGGGGTGTGGTGCTGTTGTGTGTGGGATTAGCACCTCTATTGTGTGAGTTGTTTGTATATTTCTGTGGTTGAGTAGAGTTCGTTGACCTTTTGCAAGCTGTGTTTTTCAGGACTGGCAGCCAGGTTCTTCTTTTTTATTTTATTTTTTTATTTCAATAAAAAAGAAGAAAGCCTAACTGCCAGTGCTGAAAAACACAGCTTGCAGAAGGTCAACGAACTCTACTCCCGCCCGCAAACCCCACCCCTTCCACATGATTGGCTCCTGCCCGCAAACCCCGCCCCCCAGTGCTTGTGATTGGCTCCCGCCCGCAAACTCTGGCCCCCGGTCCGCGGAAATCCCAGAAACCCCATAAACCCCGCCCCCCCAGTCCCCGGTTATAAATATCTAAATGGCCCTTGGCAGAAAAAAGGTTCCCCACCCCTGTTTTACACTAACCTAATTTGCTGAAAAACATCAGAACTGTATAAAATTTGGTCAGTAAATTTGGCCAGCTTGGTCTAGTGGTTAAGGTGCTGGGCTAGCAACCAGGAGACTGGGAGTTCTAGTTCCACCTTAGGCATGAAAGGCGGCTGGGGACCTTGGGCCAGTCACGCTCTCTCAGCCCAACTCACCTCACAGGGTTGTTGTTGTGGGGAAAAGAGGATGAGGAAGGAGTATTAGGTATGTTCGCCGCCTTGAGTTATTTATAAAAATAATAAAGGTGGGATAAAAATAAAATAAATAAATAAAATAATTTGAATACACATTTGTTTGTCAGCTTAGCTTTCTAACTCTTATTTCATAGAGCATATGTAAGTTCCTTTTTTGTTCCATTTCATAATCCAATTACTCTTGAATACAGTGGATTAAAGTTTTATAAATGGCTGGAGAAAGATCTATTGGCACTTCGGGATAAGGATGTGAGCAGACTTATCATTAAAATTCTAAAGAGCTCAGTGGGATTTTATTTCAAATAACTATGCTAAGGAAAGGCTCATTCTTACCATTGAATATAATATTAAAGCCATCACAGACACCAGATACACTTTCACATCTGATTTAGGTTGTAATCCTAAACAAATAATCCTCAATCTGATATTTTACGGAAGTATTGTTATTTTACAGAAGTATTAAGTTATAATCGGTATGGTCAATGGTAAGAGATAATGGGCATTGAAATCCAAGTTGTGAGGATATCAGGTTATGAAAACTAGGACTGGAAGAACATGTTTTAAGCTTTTGTTTTATAGATAAGAGTTACATGGAAAAGAGATTATTTCTTACATTTAAAATTTATTTGACTAAAACATAGTAATGCTGTTATTTTTTAGTAACTTCTACTAGATTTTTATTTATTATATTTGAATGATGAGGTTTGAAGGATTTGTTTAAGAACAGAAAATGAGATCTGATTAAGGCTAATATAATTGTATTGCTCTCTTTGTAACTTCTATTGGATTTTTACTGATTGTATTTGAATGAATTTGGAACGATTTTAAGTGGGCTTATTATATTAAGTTTATAATAGATACGTTGTTATTTCTAGTAACTCTTAGTGGATCTTTGCTGTTTAAGATGGAGGATGATGTTTTAAAGATTTGTTTATTGAGAATGGGGTGATATAAGGGATGAAGAGATGGTTTGTTATATTGTAAGAGATGGCGATAACTTGCTAAAGTTGTTTATACTTGCTGGGTAAGAGGGAGAAATTTCTCTTTTTCTCTTTTTTCCCCTTGCACTTTTTATCTTTTTCCTTTTTCATCTTTTATAGTTTGTATTAGTTTTACTTGTATATTGTAATTTCTAATTAAGTTATTATAAAAAAGGTTATGAAAATCAGAACTAAAGATTCCCATTTAAATATGGTATGGCTTATTTCAAAGTAAACATTAATTATATTATGTGGAAGGGCAGATCTCCTCAGTGGAGGGTTTAATTGGAGAGTTACTGTGGTGTAGTAGTTAGGTGCAAAAATTAGTTCTTGTGTGGTCAAATGTAAGCAACTTGATACTAGATCAGGTTGTTACCAAAGCAAGGGACAGAACCCCAAGAAATTTGCTTCTAGGCCTTTACACAGAGTGGGCAAAAAAAATGAGTATTGTGATGAATAAAGCTTGCACCTGATATAAAGCAGTTGCTGGAATTTTTCAAAAAGGCTTCCTAGCTTTGCTGCAATAAATGTACCTATCTAAACCTTTCTGTCCTGGGAAATATATTTGACAGTATTTTACCTTGTTAGCCAAAAGACCGCTGACATTAGGATGCTGAATTAGAATCAAGGAAACCAAAATTCAAGTCTACCCATGGAAACTTACTAAGTGTCTTTGGGCCAGCCTAAGGAAACCCACATTGCTAGAGATCAAGAAAAGATGCCTCATCCACCTGGTATTCTAAACCAGTCGCTATATCTCTGCACAATTTTGTTGTGGCAATAAAATCAGCATAGGAAGTACTATGTATGGGAGGAAAGATAAGATATAAATCTAAGAACAAATGTGCTGTGGTAACACCAAAAAGTAGACAATCCATCTAGTTTAGCCAAAAGTGATAACATATAATCCAAACTAGAGCCAGTCATGCTCAGGATTAAATTAGCTTCATTTTGTCACTCATACCTTGAGAACATCTAAATCAGTGTTTCCCAATCTTGGCAATTTCCAGAAGTATAGAGCAGCTCACAGAACTCACCAGCCAGAATGGTCATTGCTGAGAATTAGGGGAGTTGAAGTCCATACATCTAGAAGTTATCAAGATTGGGAAAACCTGTTCTAAACCCTGGAAAGAAAGGTGGTCAACAAAGCCATCCCTTCTATTGTGGAACACATCCTGAACATACATACATTCATTCATTCATTCATTCATTCATTCATTCATCAATCAGATTTCTATCACCGCTCATCTCCCTCCTCCGGAGGGACTCTGGGTGGTTTACAACAAGATTGATTGGCTGCATTGAACAAGCCAGGTTCACTGCTGACTACCTGGCCAATGTGGAAGGATAGTGATGTAACAAAAATTTCCAATACTTTTCTGATGCAATGTGATGGAACACTAGGCATTTCCTGGAGAAAGTGATTGGAAATTCTGTATTCTGTGTTTTGTTTTGTTTTACTCAGTTTGTGTGATTGTGTCCTGTCAGAAGCACTGGTAAAGAGATTTTACCAGGTCAGTGCTAAATGAGTTGTGTGTTGTGGTAAAATAGGATGTGAGAACTGAAGTCCCATCCAATCCATAGTTGCTCTGCTGGTACTGCGGGTGGGTATGTTTTGACTATTAAGGAAAAGGCAGGAAAGGACAGATGTACAACCTTTGCAAACATGGTTGCAAAGAAGGCTGCAGTCCAAGATAACTGCTCCCTAGCAAATTGGATCTGTCCATTATTTGCATGGTCATCTGGTGCCAGACCCTGGGTAAGTAATTTACGCATGGTTCTCCCTGGTGCTGCTGAGTATATTGTGCAAACCCTCTCTTATATTGAAGCACTATGCACACTGATGGTAAAATAAGAACAATTTTATCAATTGCTTTTATACATTACTCACTATTGCAAGTCTGTTTCATCAGTCGGTTTCTGTATAGCGTTATAATTGTTTAGGAACCCTCTGTCCTTCCTAGCCTTTCATAGTACTGTTATGGCTCATGCCTCACTTTGTGTTATTAATTTTAAAATCATTTTGTGCCATCTGAAATACTGATGTAGATAGTTCTACTGGGATTTTGACAGCAGTTCTAGAAACAGTTGGTTCATACATTCCTTTTCATCAGCTATTTCATGTTCAATTTAAAAAGCAAAATTACATATTAAACAGACTCCAGTCTACCTTCCCTCACATTCCTGCAAACAACCAAGTCATGAATATACAACAGGTTTATATTAGGGGTGGACTGGGGAAGCAATGGAGCAAGATGTAGGTCATGGAAGAGCAAATAGAAGTTCTGCATGGAAGAGAGGAAGAAAGTCTATCTTAATTCCAGTTCATTCATTCACCCAGAAGCTGTGCTGAAATTGCATCAGGAGAGAAAGTGCCCATCCTCCAGCACAGTGGAGACTTCTTTGTGCCAGGAGATGTGAAGTCATGGGAGAGAAACAGAAAATTTCAGAAAAAAATGTTTTGCCATTTTTAAAGGCCTTCTCCCTCCTTCTCCCCCACCCAGGTCATAAAAAGATAGCTTTTTAAAATGACAAGTTTGTAAAGAAAAATATCCTTGTATTGCTGCCTGGTCTTTACTCCCCAAAGTGCTTTCTTAAACTATGTAATAGAAAAAGTTTTATGTAAGACCGTTTATCTATCAAATCATACAGTTCCTGTACAGAGAGCCAACTAAATGGATAAAAATGCACTTCTTCCTTCTGGGGGCCCAAACATTTATTGTTATGCTGTTTGTTTTACAGAAGAATCTCGGGGCATTCTTTTGTTAAAGATACTTGCAAGTGGTAGATTTGTTTTCTGTCATCAACTATACCTCAAGTCACTAGAAGTGGGGAATGCCGTAGTAGGCCTTTAGTTAAATGGTGCTTTAAAAAACCCCCACAACTGCATTTTTATTTTCCCAAAGGGTTTTCTTGGGGAGGGAGGGGGAAGGGTGTAAAAGAAGAAAAAAACCTATTGCTTCAAAATTCTGGAAATGTTACATCTTTTCTGGAACAGTCTGTAGCTTGAATCATGTCAACTGGATTTCTATTTTCTCAGTGGAAACGTTTCGCCCCTTATCCAAGAAGCTTCTTCAGTCTGAGCAAAGTTTGTAAGGGAATCCTTAAATATGTTTCTAGGGTGGCTGTGTGACCTTGCACCTGGGGCTAGGTCATGGTTATTTGAGATGTTTATTTCTAAGTCCCTATATCATCCAAAGGAGGATCATTAAGATTACCTTGCTGTTGTTGAGATTGCGAAATGGTCTTAATCTTCCTAGGCACAGAAGACAAAGCAGGAAGGAAAATAGGGGAAAGATTGTTCCTGAGGCCCCCACCTCTATTCAAAGAAGGATTTTCCAAGTTGGCATAAATGGATTCCTTGACCCCTCTTTCAAACCACTTATCTTCCCTGTCTAAAATGTGAACATTAATGTCCTCAAATGAGTGTCCTTTTTCCTTTAGATGAAGGTAAACTGCTGACTCTGGTCCTGTGGTGTTACTCCTCCTGTGTTGGGCCATCCTCCTGTACAAAGGTTGTTTGGTTTCTCCAATGTAGAGCTCAGAGCACTCCTCACTGCACTGGATTGCATACACTACATTGCTTTTCTTGTGTTTTGGAGTTTGATCTTTGGGGTGTACAAGCCTCTGTCTCAGTGTGTTGGTGGTTTTGAAATATACAGGTATGTGGTGTTTGCCAAATATCCTTTTTATCTTTTCAGACACGCCATTCTACCTGCAGACAAAGGAAGATGTACAGTGGTTCTAAACACTGCAGACTACCACAATAAAATTACCTCACTTTTGGAGGATCACCATACATATGAAAAACTGAAAAGGGACCCCACCAGCAATTACAAGAAAAAGGTAATAGACAGTTTGAAACAAAACTGAGATTCCTTAGTTTTCTGCATTTTTCCAAATATCCACCTTATGTTCTAACTATTGCAGGCATTAAGGTATTGTTACCTTACCTCATTGTTAACTTCCTCAGACATTTTAGGTTTCCCAGTATGTGATTGGACAGAGTCCTGAAGAACTCCACCTCCAAAATCATATATTACAAGTCATTCCTGTCCTTGATAGCGATGGATAGAATACAAACATTTGCAGGGAAGATGTTTGCCCAAGGGAGCTGCTTCATTGCCTATCAATAGAGCTGACCCTTCTTACTCTAAGGTTTGCAAAGTCAATCTTAATATTTTAAAAACATTTTAAAAGTTCAACTTTAATATTTTAAAACAGTAACAATTGGCACATTTACTGAGGGGGGATGATACCTCTTCTTTCCATCCACAAAGCTCTGAATTACAGAGTTCCCTGGGTAAAATCTGTACCACTCTTTTAAAAGTACAAGAAGTCAGGGTCTTTTTTTATTAGAATTTGTGCTGCAGATAATATCTGGATTGTCATTAGCTATGGCTTTTGAACATAATGCACTAAATTTTAAAATGAGCAGGGTGATATTAAGATGATATTAGGATGAGTACAAAAAATGGGATGCTTGTGGAATTCTTAAAACGATTACCTTGTTTCAGGTCATTGTAGTCCTTATGTGGGGATTTGTCATTCTGTTCTCAGCAGGAATAGTAAATGCTACCTTCCACCAGGACATTACTCTATTTATCTGAAAAAAAGGTTAACCTTTCTTTCGGAGACAGATGAGGATCCTTTGGTGGGTTTTGTGGGGAAGGGGGAATATAATCTTCTGAAGAGAGATTGTCTAAAATTCAGGTTTTTCTTCCTTTAGGATAAATAGGAGTCTGAAGATTCAGTAAAAATCCCTTTCCTGAGTCTGGATCTGGTTAGTAAGCATCCCCAAAACAGGAGGGGGCAAATTCCATGGTCCTCCAGATATTGCTGAAATTAAACTCTCAATAGTCCCATCATGTCCAATAGATAAACACTGGAAATTATAGTTCAGCCACATCTGGGGGACCCACATCTGTTATTTAGAAGTGAAATAGCAAAGAATCTTGGGTTTATTAAAGGGTACTCCTTTATTTTAGCATAAACGTTAGTGGAAAGTGACCTACTTTATTAATTGCTTGTTTGTAAAGGTACTGCAGGTTTCTTTATCATTTTCCCCAGAACAGATTAATATGGACAGCATAGGATCCAATATTCCTTCAGAAATTATAGGCTCATCCTCACATCCTGCTTACCATGGCATGAAGATGCCTTACTAACTTTTTTTGAGGGACATGTCCTTATGACTTTGCCTCCATCCCACCCCCAGCCCAATGCTGAAGCAGCCTAAAGTTGGTTTTAGGGGTTTCAATGTGAAAGTGCTTTCTTCCTTCTTATCCTGACACAAACATTTCCATGGAAACAAACTAGGGCAGTGTTTCTCAACCACAGCAACTTTCAGGTGTGTGGACTTCAACTCCCAGAATTCCCCAGCCAGCGTGCTAGCTAGGGAATTCTCTGAGTTGAAGCCCACACAACTTAAAGTTTCTGAGGTTGAGAAACACTGATCTAGGGCACCTCAGGGAGGAGCATGGGAATGACATAATCAGGGGAAGGGAGTTGCCAAGTTCCATTGGCCACTTTAATTTACTGGGAGCACACCCTTTCTTGGGCCCTACCCTCTGTGGCCATTTTGAATCAAGCTGTGAGGGAAACTAGATGCTTAGCTTACAGGTAGTTGATCAAACTGCTGAGATATCTTCCTCTATTTTTTGTTTTTGTTTTAACACAGGACTACTGCTTTCCTAGATCAAAAGAACCATTCATTTTCCAGATCAATAGTTATGTGCTAAAAATAGTAATAAATATTCAAGTGGTCTTTTAAAGCATTCTGATCTTGAACTAAAGACCCAATACTCCAAAGCAGGAGCAAAGAGAAGTCCCTGTGGTTGTCTCTCTGTGTTTGAAATTTACCAGGATTTCCTTGTTGTATGGCTGAGAAACTGTTCTGGGGGAGGAGGTGATATTGGGGGGAGGGGTACAGTTATTGGAAAAGTCCCCAGAAACACACAATTTGCATCAGCTTGAGCTGCCTGGCTGAAAGCTGCAGTGTGATCCCCAGTTCAGTCAATCCAAGCTTCCATCCATCTAAAGCAGAAGATAAGGCTGCCTTGAGGTGAAGAGTACCAGGACATTTCCATTTGATGATGAGAACCATTTGGCCCTGAATGCTGGAAGCACAGTGAGGCTTTGACTGTTTTAAGACAAATGTTCAAATTAATGTGAGTTTGAATAATGCAACATATTGATGTGCACAATTGGTGAGCACTTTTCCGATTATAATCTCAAATAAGCTTCCTGTTGGGGCTTGTGCCCACCTGAGCTAATATGCCAGTCAGAAACGAAATACAGCAGATATTGCCAACACCAATTTTGACATTCACTGCCAAGAAATAATGGCTTTTTATTATGCCACTTTAAAAATATTATTAATATAAATATCATAAAGGCAGTGAATTATTTTTATCTGTTATCTTCAGGGTACTAGAATAAAATGATTTTCAGCTAATTAATGGAATGAAATTAAACTCTGATGGCCCATTGACTGACAATTTGCTACCATTAGAGCCTTTAATGACTAAATCTGTAGTTTTTCTGTTTCAGTTATTTGAGAACCCTTTTTCCATGTGATTGAAGAAAACTGTATCTCTTCTTTTTTATATTATTAGGATATATTATAATATAAAATTTGTATTTTAGGATTTATTTATTTATATATTAGGATATTTTTGACACACAGAGATATCCATAATAAAGAGTGCTGCTGATAGCCAGCTGATATATTTGCAATCCAGTGCATGCATGACCTTTATAAGCGTGGAAAGAACTTGAAGGTGTTCATTTATTTAAAATTATACCTCATCACTTCTATCATGCCAAATAATTTCCCTCTCTATGGAGTAGATTTAATATAGAGTGTGGTAGAGTTTAGCAGTCTTCTAAAAAAAGAGACAAAATTTCCAATAGTATTACAAACAACAAACATAAGTTAACATTTAGAGACATCTCACACACATATACATACACATGCAGCCATGTAAAATATTTAACATATTTACAGGAAAAGAATTTTATTTAAGACAATCTCCCTGCCGAAATAAAAGTAAACAGGAGTACACAATTTTTTAAAATTCCTGTATAAACCCAGCTTGTCAACCTAAGTTTACGAATGCCAGCTGATGATTCCTCTTTCTGCATGTATTTTTTGAATGTGTGTATATGTATCCCACTCCACCCCCCAAAAAAGGCCAGGCCAGGTTAAAAAAAAAAACTATTAGTTAAATTAGTAACTACTAATTAACATTAATTGTTAAAACATGCCCATTGTGTGATCCCCATCTGCATATACCAGTTATTCTCTTTCATACATAGAAACATGCAACTGTATAGATACATACACATATATTCCCACCCTTTTCCTTCCAGCAGAAATAGCAGAGGAGAAGGATGAAGATGGTTAAGAGTAGGAAAAGGAAAGAGAAGGGGAAAAAATGGTGTTGGAGATGATAGAAAAGAGAGTGAAGCCCTTAAAAAAAAAGGGGGGGGTTAACTCTGGGTTCCCAGAGATGAGGCGGGTATCCTCCCTCCCGGTCTTCCGGAAAAATCTGAAAACCTGGTTCTGCCACCTAGCGTGGGAGGGGAAAGGTAATAGCTCCTCCTGGGGGTGGTTAGTATCATAATGCCCTCCCCATTGTTTGAGATTGATTTGCCAGATTGGATTTTATATTTATTTATATCATATTGATGATTGTAATTTTATGCTTGTATTTTAATCTTAATTTTTATTGTAAGCCGCCCAGAGTCCCCCGTTTGGGGGAGATGGGCAGTCATATAAATTTAAATAATAATAAATAAAATAAATAACCAGGCCCCAACTCCCAAGCATTGGATGATCTCCCAACATTCTTCAAAGGCACCCACACTTTGCAACATGATGTTTGAGGCTCATGTCTTTGTTTTCCACAGCTTCTTCTGTTCTACAGTAATCAATTAATGTAAGCTCTTCCTGAATGCACACAAAAAAAATGAAGGTAAAGATGCCTACAACTTGGATTTCACTTGTGATGATTAAGTATTGAGGTACCTGCTGAGGCATTGAGTAAAAAGATGCCACCTAAATATAAATAAAATGTATGCCCTGAAATGGACCTTTCATTGAAACTATACTTAATCTTAGATTTTGAAATATAGCTTTTTTTTTAAAAAAACAGGATTCTTCTTGTACTGGATGGCAGGAAAAATGATTGACAGAATCTTGTTTAAGGTCTTTCAGTAGTCTGGCTTGTGTCTGTGCTATTATTTCTAGCTCAAACTGTGCAAACAAAGCTTGCAGGGAAGTTTCTATAATTAACTACAACTATCTTATTTATTTCCTCATGGAAAAAAGCTCTAATCCTCAAAATCCATTATTTGGGCTTTTCCCCTACATTTTTATTGGAGTCTGATATTAACTAAGGAAGACCTATGTAAAAAGCAAAACAAAACAAACAAAAAATTCCAGTATATTGATAGGGAGTATTTGTTAGGTCAGTATTTGTCTATAATTTGTTCACCGTTGTTTCTCAGTTTTCTAAATTTCAGAACCAGAGCTTCTTATATGAGTATTTTTATATATAGAAATATAGAAGAGCTTTTTATTGGCGAAGTTTAATGCCTCCTGTGGTATTGGCGAGTTGTAATAGAGCTATACCACCAATCCAAAGATTTTGACCATGTAAGCTGTGTTGAATGCATGAAATATCTTATATTGTACTTCAATTTCATAAAGAAGCTAAAAAAAGTTATAGTGGTCTGTATTAAATCACATATGAGCAATTCTGATGTTGAATTTTTGGGTTAACATAATTGTACTTGTCTATTTTGTATAGCCAGTTGACTAATAAAATTATTTTCATTCATTCATTACGTAGTCTACAATTAGGAATTTTAGGGACATGCACAAAACTTGATTCATAATTCTCTTATTACTGGGCAAATATTTCCGCTTAGTACTTGATTACGATTAGTCTGTTGAGAAACCTGCCTTACCTTGCCTTGCCTTGCCTTGCCTTGTATTTCTGTTTTTGAATGAATGAATGAATGAATGAATGAATGAATGAATGAATGAATGAATGAATGAATGAATGAGGTATTAGAGATTTCAGACACAGGCAATGAATTGGTATTTCATACATTGTCAGAATGTATGATAGCTCCTTGACCAAGTTGAGGGAGAGCTGGAAAACACCGGAAAATATTTGCTGGGAAAAGGGAAGATTCCTACTGTCGATGAAGGTTCTCAGTCATCCAGGTGGAATTGTCTGTAGCTTGAATCATGTCAACTGGATTTCTATTTTCTCAGTGGAAACGTTTCGCTCCTTATCCAAGAAGCTTCTTCAGTCTGAGCAAAGTTAGTAAGGGAATCCTTAAATATGTTTCTAAGGTGGCTGTGTGACCTTGCACCTGGGGCTAGGTCATGGTTATTTGAGATGTTTATTTCTAAGTCCCTTTATCATCTAAAGGAGGATAGTTAAGATTACCATGCTGCTGTTGAGCTTGCGAAATGGTCTTAAAGCTCAACAGCAGCATGGTAATCTTAACGATCCTCCTTTAGATGATAAAGGGACTTAGAAATAAACATCTCAAATAACCATGACCTAGCCCCAGGTGCAAGGTCACACAGCCACCTTAGAAACATATTTAAGGATTCCCTTACTAACTTTGCTCAGACTGAAGAAGCTTCTTGGATAAGGAGTGAAACGTTTCCAGTGAGAAAATAGAAATCCAGTTGACATGATTCAAGCTACAGCCGAAGATTCCTACTGTGCATTGTTCAGCTTTTCACAAGTATTCCTCCTGCAAACACTCACAGCATACATACATTTTTAGCAGAAAAAATATACTATTTTTCTGCTAAAAACTATTTTTCTTCTTTTGTTTAAAATGATTCTAATCAAAATGAGCCAAAGTAGTTTCTGCTTTGATGCTATATCATGTGCTGTTTACCTGCCCATCTGGAGCTCATTAAGGCAACATCAAAGAGGATTGCTTTAGTGCTGTGAAATTACATTGATGGATAGGGCTGGGGGAATGAATCTTCTAGGAACAGACCCCTTGTTTCATCCTTCTTCAGCTTCAAGTCTGAAGAGACTATTAAGAAACAGGTTGGGAAGTCCATTATATAATGGAACAATTTCAAGGAAAAAAATGACTTCAAATGAAATGCTTGTTCTTGCAAATAAACAGCTACTGGATATATATGCATTATTAGTAATGATATTCTCTTTTGGAGGCATTAAAATGACTCATATACCTACTACTGTCAAAGTAGCAGAATTATCAACTTGTATGACATAATTGGAAGCATGATAAATTTTAAGATGTTTTGGAGATAAAAGTAATCAGTTGTTATAAAAAGCTGGAGGCTGTAAACGTTTTCAAAGAGGTAGCTGTGCTACCTCCGCACTGCCACTGTTTCTGTTCCCCAAACTTATGAAAACAAAAGGGAAGCCAACTGCACTCAGCTCTAGAATTAAATGCTCTGTTGAGAGAAGGGAAAGCGCCCACCAAGGATGGATGACTGGAGGTGGGAGGAAAGAATCGTTCCTCCCAATGGGAATGGCATGGCTTGCCCTGAAGCTCTGCAGAGCTGCAGCACTCCAAGAAAAAAGACTGACTATGGGTTCATGGACACTGCTGAGAAATTAGTTGACTCTACTCTTAGCTCTGCTGACATCATGACAATGGGCAGTAAGAACGTAATTTCAGATTTCCAAAAGATCCCATATGGAGGTATCTTTTTTTCCCCCCAACAAAAAACTAACAACCCCAAAAAAACAAAAAACCACCCCACAAAACCCACCAAAACAAAAAGTCTTGCATCATCCAACAGCATCTAACTAGCTTTTTCTTTCATCATTTAAATTTTTCGTGGTTCTCATTTCGTAATCAGATGTATGAAGTGAAGAGCCAGGAAAGAATTTTTTTGATGAATTCACAGTTCTTGTTGAAAGTGGAAGAAGAAGGAACAGAAGGGGAGACAGAACTTGGTTAGATGAGAGAGGGTCACTTAAAAGGTTGAAGTGCCAAAAACGTTGAGGATGTTAGTCATAAATGACTGCAAAGATAACAAAGAATCTTGTTTCCAGAGAGTGCCCTTGTCAGAATTTTGCAGCAAAACTCTGCAGAGAGGTTTCTCAAAGGGCTATAAATCCATGATTGCATAAATTGTATTGTCCTGAGAAAGCAGCATGCTTTTTAAAAAGTTTCTATTGTATGTGGAGGTGGGGAGTTGAAGGAAATGTAAAATGTAAAATATTTAATTCAAGAGGAATAGTAGCATATCTTCTCAAGGATGTCAGCTTCACTGTTTGTTCAACCCAATCTTTATAATAATTCTTTTTTGCTGAGTGCTGCTACTTTCAGGTGAATGACAGTATGTCCCTGGCACTGAAATGCTCCCTCGTTAGGGGTATTATCATTTCTGATGTCAGATTTATATACATTTATATTTTGCAGAGGGACAAGGTAGTCTGGTGAAATATGGTGGGACATTGCTAATACATGATGGCATATATCAAGTTGGAGGACAAGTGTGTGTTCTCCTACTGCTGGTTTCGACACTGTTAGTTCTTGCTAGGCTGTTACCAGAGTAGATACAAGGACAGAATTGGCATGTTCAACTGCTCCAGGTTTTGCTTCCTGAATCAGTGTCATTATGTTGTGGTTTGTCATTGAAGCTAGTCAGTAGCTGTCTTAAGTTAACTGGGAAATCAGCAGTCTTTTACCTAATGGCCAGTTGATCATGCTTCCAATGGGGCTGCATTGTAAAGTTGAGGCTCTACACAAGTAACAAGTTGCCAACAATTGCCTTAATTGCCTCCCTACACTTCTGTTCATGTATACTCTGAAGTAAGGACATTAAGTTCCATGAAATTTATTCCTGGGTAAATGTACATAGGATGAACACATACTGTATAGTGTTAATGTTTCACCCAGTATGGGACTGGACACAGAATAAATACAACTGACTTTGCATTATGAAATCTCTCTCTCTCTCTTTCTCTCTCTCTCTCTCTCTCTCTCCCCCCCCCTTTTTACTCATAAAAGTTTATTGTTATGGCAAAAACAAAGAACCAGAAGTCTGCTAGAAAGAGATTTTTTTGCTTTTTCCCATTTATCAAAGTTTCATGAAACAATGTGACTTTTTATACTATTGGCTGGTCATTATCCAGTGGCATTAGAATAATTATTGGCAGTATTTTAATATGAAACACCTTTCAAATCAATACTTTTTAGATATTTTTGAAATGCAAATTAGAGAAATAACACAAATAAAATTAGAGTAAATGAAATAAATAAGGTATTCTTTAAAAACACCAGGGTAACCTTCTATTGCTCATACCCAGCCTCTTTATTTCTTTGGCAAATTATTTAAATATGCCAAGACAGCTGATTCAGATGCTTTCCCTTGGTACACGGCAATGCTGTTAGAAAATAATGAAAATAAATACCATCACTCAAAATAAAAGATTATGTAACCGAGCCTGAAGATTTCAGAAACAAAATATGATCAATATTATACTTCCCATTTATTTATAACCCTATTTAAAATCCTAAAAGATGATGCTGTTAAAGTGCTGCACTCAATATGCCAACAAATTTGGAAAACTCAACAGTGGCCACAGGATTGGAAAAGGTCAGTTTACGTTCCAATTCCCAAGAAGGGCAATGCCAAAGAATGTTCAAACTACCTTACAATTGCGCTCATTTCACATGCTAGCAAGGTTATGCTCAAAATCCTACAAGCTAGGCTTCAGCAGTATGTGAACCGAGAACTACCAGAAGTGCAAGCTGGGTTTCGAAGAGGCAGAGGAATTAGAGATCAGATTGCCAACATTCGCTGGATCATGGAAAAAGCAAGAGAGTTCCAGAAAAACATCTACTTCTGCTTCATTGACTACGCTAAAGCCTTTGATTGTGTGGATCACAACAAACTGTGGCAAATTCTTAAAGAGATGGGAGTACCAGACCACCTTACCTGTCTCCTGAGAAACCTGTATGCGGGTCAAGAAGCAACAGTTAGAACCGGACATGGAACAACCGACTGGTTCAAAATTGGGAAAGGAGTATGACAAGGCTGTATATTATCACCCTGCTTATTTAACTTATATGCAGAGTACATCATGAGAAATGCCGGGCTGGATGAATCACAAGCCGGAGTTAAGATTGCCGGGAGAAATAGCAACAACCTCAGATATGCAGACGATACCACCCTAATGGCAGAAAGTGAAGAGGAACTAAAGAGCTTCTTGATGAGGGTGAAAGAGGAGAGTGCAAACGCTGGCTTGAAACTCAACATTAAAAAAACTCAGATCATGGCATCTGGTCCCATCACTTCCTGGCAAATAGAAGGGGAAGAAATGGAAGCAGTGACAGATTTTATTTTCTTGGGCTCCAAGATCACCGCAGACGGTGACTGCAGCCATGAAATTAAAAGACGCTTGCTCCTTGGGAGGAAAGCTATGGCAAACCTAGACAGCATATTAAAAAGCAGAGACATCACCTTGCCGACAAAGGTCAATATAGTTAAAGCTATGGTTTTTCCAGTAGTAATGTATGGCTGTGAGAGTTGGACCATAAAGAAGGCTGAGCGCCGAAGAATTGATGCTTTCGAACTGTGGTGCTGGAGAAGACTCTTAAGAGTCCCTTGGACTGCAAGGAGGTCAAATCAGTCAATCCTAAAGGAAATCAACCCTGACTGCTCATTGGAAGGACATATACTGAAGCTGAAGCTCAAATACTTTGGCCACCTAATGCGAAGAGAGGACTCCCTGGAAAAGACCCTGATGCTGGGAAAGACTGAAGGCAAAAGGAGAAGGGGACGGCAGAGGATGAGATGGTTAGATAGCATCACCGATGTAACGAACATGAATTTGAGTAAACTCCGAGAGACAGTGGAGGACAGGAAGGCCTGGCGTGCTATGGTCCATGAGGTCACGAAGAGTCGGACACGACTAAACGACTGAACAACAACAACAAATACTTCCCATTATTTTCTATAGCACTGTTTCTCAACCGCAGCAACTTTAAGATGTGTGGACTTCAACTCCCAGAATTCCCCAGCCAGGAGTTGAAGTCCATGCAACTTAAAGTTGCTGAGGTTAAGAAACACTGTTCTGTAGAACTGAACAAGGATTCCAAGCTAGCTCTGTCTAATAGTTAGCATGATGTTAACCATAGCTAATATATTCTTGCAGCTCTTCCCTCATTGTCATTTTCTATCATTTTTCCCCCATGGAAAAGGTGTGCATATCAGTTTTTCTGCTAACATACAGATCTCTTCATCTGTTCAAGGCAAACTCCTTCCTGAGCAATAACATAACTAGTTTTTCCACAATCAATATCACCACCATGAATGGTTTCATTGCCTCAAGGCAACATAGCGATTCTGTAAAAGGCAAAAGTTATTTGCTTATCTGGAAGCCATTATACATTTCATGATCTTTCAAGCCTAGTTTAAAAATCCATTAAAGTAGATGATTGTAATAAATATTTAAATTTATTCCAATTAAAAGCTGTTCAGAACAGGAGGATGTGTTTTATTATTTAGTACTCTGTGCCAATCCATGTGACAAGACATATTTTTATGTCGCCTCTCCCATCTCATCTCCCCAGCTTTTCATATACAGCTAAGCATGAAATGAAGGGACACCATGAAACATGTCAGAGGAAAAAGGAAATAACTGTTTGAGGGTGTCAGAGATCGGCAGATCTCTGCCAAAGCGCTAGACGGATATGCGCACTCCGGGGAGCTGAAACTGACATGTCACTGACGCCGGCCGAGTAGACCAGTTCGCACATGGCTGATGACCGCGAATACACATCCTCGCCAACGGATGATGACGCGTCTCGGAAGACACGATTACACATGTCTCCAAACAAAGAACCTTGGGGGGGAGGGAATGCTTAAATGTAACCACTGTATCTATTTCACCCATTCAAGTCTTTGTTCGCACTAGCTTCTGTATCCTGTAATAAAACTTCCTGCTTCTAAGAACTCAGGCGTCTGTGAGTTACTCTAGAGCAAGGAGATTACAGATAGTGGATGGAGTGCCTTACATAAAGACTTGAATCCCAAAACTAACCGGTTTTCCCGGGAGCGAACCCGAATCTCCGGCAAGCTTCACGGTTGAGACCGGCTTCTACTCAGACTGGGCAGAGACCCGGAGGAAATATTTTCGGAAGGGGACCAGGCGAGCGAGGAGCAGGCTTTCCCCAGCAGCGGAGCAGCCCAAACAGCGGAGCGGCAAAATCGGCGCTCCCAACAGCTGAGCGGGGCATTCCAAGCAGCTGATCGGCGGCTAGACGGGCCCAAGCAGCTGAACGGAGGCGGAGAAGCAGCAGCGGATCCGGAGCTCTAACAGCTGAGTGGCGGCATGACCCAAACAGCGGAGCAGCAAAATCGGCGCTCCCAACAGCTGAGCGGGGCATTCCAAGCAGCTGATCGGCGGCTAGACGGGCCCAAGCAGCTGAACGGAGGCGGCGAAGCAGCAGCGGATCCGGAGCCCTAACAGCTGAGTGGCGGCACGACCCAAACAGCTGAGCGGAGGCGGCGGAGCAGCAGCAAAACCGGCACTCTAACAGCTGAGCGGCGGCGGCGGAGCAGTAGAAAAACCGGCGCCCGAACAGCTGAGCGGCGGCGGCGGAGCAGCAGCAAAACCAGCACTCTAACCAGCACTCTAACAGCTGAGCGGCGGCGGCGGAGCAGCAGCAAAACCGGCGCCCGAACAGCTGAGCGGCGGCAGAAGCGCAGCGGCCGACACCGGCGGTCCCAAGCAGCTGAGAGGCGGCGGCGGAGACCACGTGGAGACAAAGCGACGGCGGCGACCAGCGCTCCCAAGCAGCAAGCGGCCAGCAGAGACTACGAAATGGAATCAGTAGAGGTGGCAGGAGTCAACGAAGAAGCCGGTCCCAGCTCATCAAGCGCCCAGGCGATGGAGGGAGTTGCCAGTGAGCGGGAGGGCAAGAAAGCACAGAAGAAGCAAAACCACATAGAGGTAACCAAAACCCCCATTCCTCTAAGCAGCACCGAACCAAGGCTAGCGGGATGGTCCATAGCTGTAGGCGAAGGGCTAGCGGAGAAAGGGGCAAAAGGAAACCAGAAGAAGATCACCCCAACCCAGCGCATCGTAAGGTTGGAGGAACAGATGTCCAATGTGCAGTTAAACATAGGAATGCTGATGAATAAAATGGACTCATTGGGCGCTGCCTTTGAGAAATTAATGGACAATTTAGATAAACCCAGAGGGCGGGAACAGAGACTGGGGCTACCCGAAGGTGAGGCAGACATCGAAAGTGAGGAGGAGGAGGAGGAAGAATTTCACCCCTGCAACAGAGCACCTAGGACCCCGCCATACTACCAGTTCATGACCCCAGGGGGGGCACATACACCATTTGGAATAGGTGAATTAAAAATGAAATTCAACGGCAATCCCAAGAATTTAGCATGCTTCTTGACTCACGTACAAGGGTTCATGAGCGAATACGAATACACCTTCCGAACGGAAGAGAGCAAAATCAGATACGTCTCCAGTTTTCTGGAAGGTGAGGCAGGGGACTGGCTAGTAACACTTCACGACAGGAGGGCTAGAGAACTACTGGACTTCCAAGAATTCATGTATGCCCTCCGGAAACGGTTTGAAGACACGCTGACCAAAGTTTCAGCCAGGGCGCGTCTCCGGAACTTAAGGCAGGGAACGAGGACAGTAGCTGAATATGCTATGGACTTTAAAAGATTATTATCCTATCTGCCGGAATGGCCAGAATCGATAAAGATAGAACACTTTCAATATGGTCTAAAACAGGACCTATTGGAAAAGGCATTGGACAGAGATGACCCTGGAACTCTAGAGGGGTGGATCCAATTAGCCGGGAAAATCGAGAGCAACAGGTTACAGTTGCAAAGCATCAGAAAACTGCAATTTAGACAGAGGAACGAGGGTAATTTCACAAATCAAACTCGTACACATGCGAAACAGCGAAGTTGGGAGGAGGAGAAGGATCGTCGGACTAAAGAGGGACTATGCTTTCACTGCGGGAAGGAGGGACACCGAATTAGCGCTTGCTCTCAGGGGAGAACGAACGCTAAGGAACAACCTCCGGGGAAAAAGGCAACAGACAAAAGTAACCCAAAGACACACACCAAAGGAAAAGGAGCAGCGGCGGCAACAGTGCACCATTGGCAGAAGCCGGACCTAGAAGAAGACAGCGAGGACTCCGATTTCGAAATCCAGACGGCGGGAAACGAGCCAGGTCTGTTCTAATGAGCGCCATAGGACAGACCTCCACAAAGGGGCGCAAAGGAAGTAATCACAACAACCTGACAATGCACCTGAAGGTACAGTTAAAAACGTTGGGGGGACGGAAACAGTATGCAGGAGTTGCCATGTTAGATTCGGGCTGTTCAAGGAATTTGATGCACCCGCACGTAGCAAAAAAGATGGGTCTGAACCTGTGTAAACTTAAAACCCCCATCACATTTTGCCAATTAGATGGGTCTGAACTGAAAGGGGGGCCAGTGGAATTTTGCACTGAAGGACTCCAAATGACGTTGGGAACGCATGTGGAGACATTACGATTCTTAGTGGCTCCCATCACCACACGTCCCATTGTGTTAGGATTAAAATGGTTGAGGGCAAGGAACCCCAAGGTAGATTGGGTTTCGGGAGAGTTGGAATTTACGGATGGGAAGTATCAGGACTTGGACAAGGGCGGCCTACTGGACTGCGTTGAGTTGGGGGCAACAGGGTTGGAATTGGACGAGGGGGAGCGGAATAAAGGTGATAGCACACTCTCTAACGCAATCCCGGAGAAATACCTTTCAGTAGCAGAGGTATTTGACAAAAGAGAATGTGAGCAGGAACCCCCCCATAGGCAGTCAGATGCAACCATTGACCTCATCCCTGGGGCACCTTTCCCCAAGCCCAAGATGTATGCTATGACGCAAAAAGAATTACAAGAGCTGCGTAACTTCATAGATAAGAACTTGGCAAGGGGGTTCATTGAGCCAGCCAACTCCCCCCTCGCAGCCCCTGTCCTGTTCAGAAAGAAAAAGGACAGATCACTCCGGCTCTGCACAGACTACAGGGGGCTCAATGCAATTTCGGTTACCAGACAATACCCCCTACCGTTGCTAAAAGACATGTTAGCCCAGTTATCAAAAGGGAAAATCTTTACAAAACTAGATGTCAGAGAAGCCTACTATCGGGTTCGAATAAGGGAGGGGGACGAATGGAAAACAGCATTCAATTGCCCATTAGGATCGTTCCAATATAGGGTGCTCCCGTTTGGGATTGCGGGGGGACCGGGAATTTTCATGAGGTTTATTAATGAAGTATTGTATGAATTTCTGTATAAAGGGGTAATTGTATATTTGGACGATATATTAATATTTTCTGAGAATTTGGTAGAACACATGGATTTAGTTAAGAGGGTGCTTGAGAAATTACTCGAGGCAAAGCTTTATGTAAAACTCGAGAAATGTGAATTTCACAGGGAACAGTTAGACTTCTTGGGGTATCGCATTTCACATGAGGGCATCGAGATGGACCCCGAAAAAGTCAAAGCGGTCCTGGGCTGGCAGCCCCCCCGTACGCGCAGACAGCTGCAAGCGTTCCTCGGTTTTGCGGGGTTCTATAGGCAATTTATTCAGAATTTCGCGCAAATCGCACTGCCCCTGACTGACCTATTAAAGACAAAAGGCAAGGGAGCAAACGCAAAAGCCCCACCACCGAGCACGAAACTTGTGTGGACGCAGGAATGCCAGGCTGCGTTTGATAGCCTAAAAGAAATGTTCACAAGAGAACCCATACTCAAGCACCCAGAAGCTGATAAACCATTTGTGATACACACAGATGCATCAATTAGCGCAGTGGGGGCTATACTCTTGCAGGCAGACGACACGGGGAAACTAAGACCATGCGCTTACATTTCCCGAAAATTTAACCTGACGGAGAAAAGATGGCATATTTGGGAAAAAGAAGCTTTCGCTGTCAAACATGCCTTAAGCACGTGGCGACATCTCTTAGAAGGCACAGCAGAGCCGTTCCAAGTGTGGACGGACCATAAAAATTTGGAAGCTCTCAAATCACCCAGGAAGTTGAACCCTAAGCACCTCAGGTGGGCAGAATTCTTTAGCAGATTCAACTTCACGTTGAAATATTTTCCTGGGGGGAAAAACTACTTGGCAGACGCATTATCACGCTTGCCGCAACATGAGAGAAAAATGGAGGAGGTCATTGAATCCCTCATCCCCTCCCAACCAGTAGAGGCACAGAACTCAACAATAACAGAAGGGAGGGGGGAAGGCAACATGGCAATCACCCGCAGCAGCGCGAAGCGCGCGGCTGAAAGCGACCCGTGGACAGCCGAACTGCGGGCGGCAACAGTAACGGACACCTGGTGGGGGGAGAACAAACAGAACCTAGTGGAGAAGGATGGAGTGGGGTGGAAGGACAACAAAGCCTACGTCCCTGAGCCCTTAAGGCAAAAGGTCTTGACCATGCATCATGATCACAAAACGGCAGGGCATTTTGGTTTCGTAAAAACACTACACTTAATCCGACGCAAATTCTGGTGGCCATCCTTGCGCACTGACGTTAAAGACTATGTGCGCTCATGCCCAGTGTGTGCAATGGCCAAAAGGAAAATAGGGAAACCCACAGGGAAACTGCAGGAAGTAGCAAACCCCTCACAACCATGGAAGCAAATCGCCATGGACTTCATAGTAGATTTGCCGGTGAGTAAAAAGAACACGGCAATTTGGGTAGTCATGGATTTATTCTCCAAGCAGGCACACTTCATTGCATGCAAAGGAATACCGAATGCCCAAAAACTAGCTAGACTGTTCATACAACACATCTATAGAGCCCATGGAACGCCGGAACGCATAATCAGCGATCGCGGCAGCACGTTTACTTCCAACTTTTGGCGGGCTTTTTTGAAGTTAATTGGAGCGGCACAGGGGCTCAGTAGTGCGTTCCATCCTTGCATGGATGGTGCGAGCGAACGGTTGAACGCTACACTGGAGCAGTACCTTAGATGTTACACTAACTACCAACAGAACGATTGGGCGGAACTGTTGCCGTTCGCAGAGGTTGCTTATAATAACGCGGTACACCAAAGCACGGGGTTTTCGCCATTCAAAGTCGCTACAGGGCAGGACTTTATAACTATCCCCGAATTGGCCATGTCACACAACACAGAACTGCCACAACCTCTAAAAGCGGACGAATGGATAGGAAAAGTAAGCAGCAATTGGCCAGTCATGGTACAAACATTGCAGGAAGCCAAAGCTAGTTACAAAAAATATGCCGATCGCAAGAGGGGGGAAGAATGGGACTTAAGAGTAGGAGACAAGGTGTACTTGTCAACGAAAAATCTGCGGGCAACACAACCATCACGGAAATTGGCACCAAAATTCATAGGCCCATTCCCAATCATTGAGGTCATCAACCCAGTAGCGGCAAAATTACAATTGCCAAAAGTGCTAAGAAAGGTGCATCCTGTGTTTCACATCAGTTTGTTGAAACAATACCACAGCTCACAACACTGGCACCCTGAACCAGTGGAACCCCCCCCCCCCATTGTTGGTGGAGGGCGAACCACATTTCGAGATTGATAGAATTCTGGATTCCAGAAGACATAAGGGGCAGTTACAGTACCTAGTGAAGTGGCAACACCTACCAATTGGAGACAAGGAATGGGTCAGTGCAAAACACACACGGGCTCCCAAACTCGTGAAAGCTTTTCACAGGGAATTCCCGGACAAACCGCATTGACGCAAACACTTGGACTAGACAAGATACTAAATTAATGTCTGCTCTCTCCTTACAGGAACTGTTTTGAAAATGTTTAGTAATAAGGGGAGTACCGAAACTCGTACCACAGGAGGGGGGGGGAGCATCTTGGGCCGGGAGCATGTCAGAGATCGGCAGATCTCTGCCAAAGCGCTAGACGGATATGCGCACTCCGGGGAGCTGAAACTGACAGGTCACTGACGCCGGCCGAGTAGACCAGTTCGCACATGGCTGATGACCGCGAATACACATCCTCGCCAACGGATGATGACGCGTCTCGGAAGACACGATTACACGTGTCTCCAAACAAAGAACCTTGGGGGGGAGGGAATGCTTAAATGTAACCACTGTATCTATTTCACCCATTCAAGCCTTTGTTCGCACTAGCTTCTGTATCCTGTAATAAAACTTCCTGCTTCTAAGAACTCAGGCGTCTGTGAGTTACTCTAGAGCAAGGAGATTACAGATAGTGGATGGAGTGCCTTACAGAGGGCACTCTCAGGCTTGCCTTCCTTATCCCTTCAACTTCTTGCTCCTGAGTCTAAGTCAGTGTTTCTCAACCTTTGCAACTTTAAGATGTGTGGACTTCAACTCCCAGAATTCCCCACCCAGCTAATGGTTGAGAAACACTGGTCTAAGCGATCAAAGAACTTCAGAAGGCAGGGAGGCACCAATGCAAACAAGTGTAAGCCTTAAAACAGGTGTCAGCCCTGTGAGGTAGACATGGTCAAGAAACAGGCACGGTGGGGATTCCAGCAATGCTCTTTATTGGTGTAGAGTAAAACAACAGACTGTAGAAAGCCTGTCAGAGTTTCTCTCTGCCCATCTTATACCAAGCAAACCCTCAACAAAGGCAGGGTTATTTTGAGTTATTTTTTTTCTCATGCTTTCTCTATCTCAGGACTGAGTAATTTTTTTTGAAAGTCCCCCTGTAATGGTTTGCTCATTCCTTCCCCATTCCCAAGGCAAGGTCTACATTTCTTCACAATAGGAATATCATACAATAATTGAAACACAGACATCTCCCCCCTAATTTAGCCTAGTCTACATATGTGATATGACCTAGATATGTGTGAAGCTTTGATTCGGGAGTCAATTTGAAATTGGTTTGATCACATCTCCAATCTGAACCTAATAAGAAAACTAAACTGAGTTGTCATACTAGATGCCTCTGAATCAGTTTGACAATCTGTAAAACACAAATACCCTTTTCCCCAAATTGATTTGGAAAGTGAATCAGATCAAATAGATTTGACATTTTGAAGTGTGAAATTTAATCAACTTGATTTTCCAAGTCAATTAGAATCATCCAATAGTATAGGATCAATGGTCCAACTCCAACTGATTATTTGAATTGGATCAATGCTGCAATGCACCCCTTTGAGGCCTTCGGTCCCCTTCAAAAATATTATCTGTCCTTGACAATAAAAAAGTTCTCTAACTCTGCCTTAAGGTAAAGGTAAAGGTATCCCCCGCACATTTGTGCAGTCGTGTCCGACTCTAGGGGCCGGTGCTCATCTCCGTTTGTTAGCCAAAGAGCCAGCGTTGTCCGAAGACGCTTCCACGGTCATGTGGCCGCATGACGCGCGTGGAACGCTGTTACCTACCCACCGAAGTGGTACCTATTAATCTACTTGCATTTGCATGCTTTCAAATTGCTAGGTTGGCAAGAGCTGGGGCGAGTGCGGGAGCTCACCCATCACGCGGCGCTCGGCTCTCGAACCGCCGAACTTGCAATCTTCCGATCAACAAGCCTGGCGTCTTACCCGCTGAGCCACCACGCCCCTCACTCTGCCTTAGATCAACTTTAAGTTGGAGGCATCATTACTATCCCATAAAGAAAATGAGAGGCATATAGCAACCATTCGGCTTCAAGGCCACTAAGCATTGTGCCAAATATCCATTAATTCAGAAGTTTAGGAAGAAAAAGACTTATTATTTAGCTTACAAAAAAGTAATGGAGGCAAAATATGAGTGAGGTACATAAAATTATGAATGGGATAGAGAAAGTGGATTTGTGATTTTTTTTCTCTTTCTCTGAAAACCTAGGATCAGAGGTCATCCAATTAAGCCAACTGGAAGGAGATTTAGGAACAGACCATAGAAAATATTTCTTCATACAGGGCATGATTAACCTGTGGAGTTCATTATACAAGCTGTAGTGAAGGTCACTAACTTGCATGGTTTTAAAGGAGAATTGGATACTTTCATGGAAGACAGGTCTAGCACAGGCAATTATTCTTGAACATGCAATATTACCTCCAGGTTGGGGGGCAGCATGCCTTCAAATACCAGTTAATGGAGAGGATTATGTCTCCATCTTCTGTTTACAAACACCCCATAGTCATCTGGTTGGCCACTCTGAGAAACAAATGATGAACTAAGATGGGCTTTGCCCATTGAATCTGCATGGCTATTCCTATGTTTTATGAACTATATAGGGGCCAAACAACAGCAAAAAGGCAACTTGTTTGGTGGTGGTTGGCAAATGTGCTATTACAATTGCAAACATCTTGAATAAGATGTTACAGCTAAATTTGGTTGCTTGTTGTATTGTCTGTGAATGTCCCTCAGTATGCATTTTGCACTGAGTACGGTAGTTTAACAACTCAACAACGCAGTGACGAAATGCTTGAAGAGAAACTTCATGATTCCAGAAACAGGACTTCAGTGGGATTTATCCCCTGCCTTATAAAGGTTGCTCATAGAATTTCATCCTAAATCAAAAATCCCTAACCTTTTTGGGCCGGCTTGCCTATTCACAAATAGCCATCATAGGAGCATGGCCAGTCACAAAACACACACACACCAGAAGGCAATTGGCAAGGATCAATCCATCCTTACTCATTTGCTATTGACTTTTTCTGGGGATATTGGTGTACTTCCAAACTAAGTTCTGGGTTGCAGTCTCTAACTACATTCATTTTCTAAAAATGCTTCTGGGGCCACGTTTATTTATACAATTTATCTACCATTTCAGTCCTAGCAGACACATGAGATCCGAGGCTTTTTTGGAAATAAGATAATGCCGAAATTGATCCTTTGCTTTGCAGCATGCCAGCTTCCCATGTATATTTCTTTCTAACCTTTTTTTTTATCAGATGGGATAAAAAGTCTGGAAAGTGCCAGGAGAGAGATCTGTGTTGAAGACAGCAGTCCTAAATTACGTTGCCCATTCTAACTTTTGTATGACTTAAAACAGTGATGTGGAACAACATTTTTTCCATGATGCTCTCAAGAAAATAATAGTGTTTTCTTTTGCCTCCTTAGATCACTTGTGAGGAACCTACAGTACATTTTAATATTTGCTTTTTCTCAGCACCAGGGCCTAAGAGTGTTCTGTTTTCTTTCAGATCTTAGACAACTAGATGTATGTTACACATTTGCTTCTAGAGGGAGTGGGTGGGGGGAGGAGAAAGTATTTTACCTGGATCAGCATGTGTTTTGCTTACACCCCAGTACTTTTTGTCTGCTTCTCCATATATAGAAGATTAATCTTCCAAACATAGTTCTTCTTTTGCTCACTGTCTGATTTTAGCTTTTCATTACGTGACTTCCATGCTAGTGTGGGATTCAGGGACATGGAAGCCCTACTGTCCAAAAACAAGTACACTAACTGGCAGTGATGGCAGCAGACCTACCCCAAGTCCTCCAGGCAAGGCTGACTCAAGCGTCTTTCTTGTGTTAGACAATTTGGGTTTGTAAACTTTCAAGATCTGTGGGGTTTTTAATTGGTTGAGACAGAGCCAGCTGTATTGTCATTTACTTCATTGAACCCTTTTCACCTCTTTCCAGCTATCTGTTGGTTGATTTATATTTTGGAAAACTCTTGCTTCCAATGAATATGTAGCATCAGTCGTGTGGTTCAAAAAAGCTGAGAAGGGGATAAGTTCTACCATCAAGATATATAGTTCCAAAACTCCAGTCACTCATTGTTGGCCCTTTCTTACATAAGGGAACAACACTTTTCGCTCATGTGCATTATGGCTGAATTTGGAAAAAGAAATTAAAATAATCTTAAGCATATCTATTTAATTGAAAATATATTATTGTTCTTGCATGTTATAATTTTATTCTTTTTTCTCCTATACAGTAAAATACAATACTAGTACATTACTACTACTACAGTACTACTAACTCCATTTTGTTCTTTCTCTGCCCATTACAAGACAGAATGTGTATATGCAAGTCTGTGTCGATGTTTATGCATGTGTGTTTTTACATCAACAGGGAGTAGACCTCAGACTTACAAGATTTACTTATTTTTCTAACTACCTAGAATCCCCCAACAGTTGTAAAAGAAATGTGCTTAAAATAAAATTTTCTGGATCTCCAACCACAGAATTACCGAATTATAAGAAACCTATGCCATTGTCATGACAGACACAACTTTTGGAGTTGTGCTGGAAGCTTTAACAGCAAAGACAGCATTTATGATAGTTCTAACTTAGATCATTTTCTGAGCATTTTTAAAATGTATTTTTATACAGAATGAGTTTAGTTTGTGAATGGATAGAATAATCCCTCTTGACAGGTATATCAGTTTCTCTAGGTACCTCTTAGTTCCAGTCAATGAAAGCAAGAGAGGGATATCTATAAGAACTTGAAGTTGATCCCTGTGTGTCAGCCAAGGCTTTAATAGTGTCTCCACCATTTCATCAAGTATGTAAGATCACCAAATGTGAAAGTTGAATCCAGACTATGTTAGTCACACAAAAACAATAAGATTTAATGTTCCATAGATTTCAATATCAAAGCATGAGTAAATAACCATAAATCTAACCATGAAATAGTTAAACTAGTATAAGGCTAATGTAAAATTGAAGTGTACAGTATGTACTGTATGCTCTAAGATCTTTAAATTTATAAAATATATGCCATATGCATGTTCTGAATCTTAGGCAGATATCTGAAAAAATGTAAAAAGTAACTCTTGGTACCATTCATTTTTATGCTATCCTATTGTCAACATGGCATCTCTGTGGAAATACAACTATTTTGCCTTCATTTACATTAAACACCAACATCTAACAATATTAAAAGTAAAGACTCCTTTTTTTCTTTAATTGTACTATTTTAACACAATGAGATCTTGAGTACCATTTTTCCTCCTGTGCAAATATTATAACAAGTCCTTTCTGTGGATACATTATTTTGCTGGGCAAGGACTTGTACCATTTCTGTACATGCTATAATTCTTTTAGAAAGCCTAATTGAAATAGATGTTTTCATACCAAAGCATCACAGAAATATGAAATGACACTTAATTCCTAGGGAGTCAATTAAATTCAAACAACCCAGTTAGTGTCACACTCCATGGATTACTATATATGAATCAGTCATCAGGAGCATTGCTGAAGAACAGCTAATCTTGTTATCACTATTACAAGGTTCTTCATGGAATGACATTTTATTATTACCTGGAGGTGAAACTTGATTATTTCATATCTGTTTTAAACAGGGATCAACTGCACATTTTACTGCAGTGGGAATCTCCTGCTGATCCATTTACCCAAAACATACAAAAATAGTATATTTATCCTAACTGGAACCTTTACTATAATTAGGCTGACCATACGTCCTGTTTTGAACGGGACAGTCCTGTATTTTAAACAATTCCCAACCGTCCCGTCGTTTTAAGAAAAATATCCATTTTGTCCCGTTTTTGAAAGTTCCTGCGGCAAAGCGCGCACGTGCACCCACTTTGTCCGGCGAGCCGTGGGTAGGTTAGGGTCCCGTTTTTCTCTCAAGGAAATATGGTCTGCCTAACTATAATCAATTTTTAAAACTTCACCAACAGTTTACATAATAGTTATTATATACTTTAATCAACCTACTTCACTGTTTTGAGAAGGTTTTAAGTTACTGTTTAAAAACACAAGATGCATGCATTATGTTGTTTGTTAGATAATACATGCAGGTGCTGGCATGTATTTTTACATGCTATAATCACAGTACAGTTGATTATGAAAGTGAAGCTATTGAGGGGGACAGCCCAAGATATTTGTTCCTTAAGACAGATAAATGGTACTCCATCTATTCCATGCCTAAAAGAAACAAGGCTTCCAACTGAATCTTACTTGAACACGTACACTCCATGATGCCTAAGGGCAGTAGGTTATATTTTGTGGGTGCAAGTCAGGTTGCATCTCACACACACACACACACACACACACACACACACACACACACCCCTTTATTATCCAATACTTTTCTGCTATCCCCAGCCTCCTAACATCTGCTACCTGAGGTGGGCTTCTCTCTCTGCCTAATGGAAGGTCACTTCTGGTAATTGAGGTGAGATTCCTCAGACTGAATGGACACATAGAATTTGATTAAAAATCTAAATGGTAAATTTGATGCTGTGAATGAATTCTAGCCTCCAGCATCAGCTGTTAAGTTAGAGCTACTGTATCAGGGCTGCCAAAATCCAAACTATAACTAGGTGGCACCACAGAGACAAATAACTCTAACTCTTTGCTGCCATCTAGTAGACACCAGGATTTTTGTGGCTATGATGTGGTTGCTCTAGATCAGAGCTTTCCAAACTGTGTGTCGCGACACAAAAGTGTGTCGCCACACACAACGTGGTGTGTCACCACACCACCCGGAAGCGGCGGCGCGCGCGTGCACGGCGGCAGCGGTGCGGGAACAGTGCTTCCGTGTTTTAGCGGAGGCTGCTGCCGCCGCCGTGCACACGCGCACCGCCGCACGCCCCCCTGTGCTGCCACGGTGCGCGCACCGCCGCTGCTGGTGTGTCGCCAGCGGCGGCACTTTGGAAAGCCCTGCTCTAGATAAATATGCCTCTGGATCACACGTATGCCATTTAGCCACCCATAAGAAAGAACATGGTGAGTTTCGTAGCTCAACTGATATGAAAAAAGACAGCTAAATCTTAATGTACGACTAATATTCCATAGACTAATATTGTCTATGTTTAAAGTTTTAGTCAGAGGCTTAACATATTCTAATCTGAGTTCCCTCTTAAATGAACATTCCAGGGATTGAAATTCCTCTCCTAGTTTGTTTTGTTTTGTTTTGTTTTAACTGGAGAATGGTAATATTTCTATGCTTTCCTTCCAAATCCTTCAGTCTGTAGGCATGCAGAACTTAGCAGAAAAGAAGAAGAAGCTTTCATGGAATCTTTCCCATGACTTAACACTTGGGTTTATTTTTTCATGAATCAGTGAATAACTGAATGTGGAAATAAGCAGCAAATACAAATAACTAATACTACTATTTTAAAGGTTGCTTATTAACACCAAGTGCCCAAGGCTTATCAAAGCAATGATGGAATCATATATTAAAACACCTCAGCATTTGTCAATGTCTCCATAGTTTTCAAGCCTGGTTTATACATTTAAAAACCTATGGAGACTTATTCTGAACTCCTTCATGCAGCTTAGCTACAGGAAAAGAATCATGCCTTCTGTTCAATAAACAATAAATACAGCATCAGAATTAATGATGATTCAAGAGGTTTAAGTTAGCAGTTATGCTATTATTCCATTAAAATTTTCTTTTGTACTGCCATCTGCTGGTCAATTTCCTTTTCACCTAAATTGACAGACAGCTTGGCCCTTTCTCTACTTTTAGTTAGGGTTTAAAACAGTTTAAACCGACAAGGTGTCACCACCGCAACAAAATCTATGTAGCCTGTGTTTGAGGCAACAAGGCCTTCTGGACAGAGGCAAATTTATCCAAATATGTGATCAATCCTGTTTGCTTCTGATCCCTGACAGCTATTCATAAATGCCATTTCTCTTATGGCATTTGGCTTCTCAGGCCATTTCCCAGGACCCTTCCCTTTTTCCATATCTAGCCCCTTTGTAAAATCAAAGTATTTAGCAGTTTACCAGTCCTGTCACTTCTCCCAATCAACTTCTCTTTCTGTTGCCCTCCCCCATTGTGTAGCACAATGCTACACTGCAACACATCACCAATTAGGGATGGTTTTATAAAGCAATGAGGCAGGGAATTGACGGATCTATGGTAGAAAGGAAAAAGGACATATTTCTTAATGCATGGAAACTCCTTGTCAATATCAACGCCTTTCCTTCACATGATCTAGTCAATTTCATCTTCCAGCCTCATAAAGTTCAAGGAGCCCCCTAAAATAAACCAAGAAGTGGAGAAGGAAAACAGAGGATGGAGCAGATTTGCCCAGAACTAAACATATGCAAAAGTGAACTAGTGCAAGGCTGAAATGGTACAAAGGTAAAAGTATATCCCCTCTTCCTTTTTACAGTATGGTGATTTGTGCATGCTTCTTGGCAAAAGATCACCAAGACTTAGGACAGAGCTTTCCAAACTGTGTGTCAGGACACGTTAGTGTGTCGGCTGCAGTGTCTGGGTGTGTCACAGCTGCTGCTGCCTCCGAGCCCTGCCAGTCCTAGTGCCTGCCTTGTGCCTTGCTGCCTCCAAACCTGCTGTGATTCCACGCAGGTCCTAGTGCCTGCCTTGTGTCCTGCTGTAAGAGTATGTCGCGAAATGATGCCCTGCTGCAAGAGTGTGTCGTGAAATGATGCATGTCTAAAAAGTGTGTCACCAACATGGAAAGTTTGGAAAGCTCTGACTTAGGGGAAGAGCAACAACTCTAGAATGGAAGGGAAGATGGAAGGAAAGATAGATAGGTATGCCCAACAGTGAGCAGAACACAATTCAGCAGTGAACACAGACTCTAAAAAGGCTGGACAGAATTAGTGGTCTAGATAATTCTGGCCCTTACGTTTTTGCCAAATCAAGGAAGGGTAGGGTGGTACTTTCAGCCAGAGGTACTTTGAGACAGTTAGTGGCTGAAAAAGAGTGACTATGTATATACAGTATATTGTATGATTTTCTATGTGCAAAGATATACACTGCTCAAAAAAATAAAGGGAACACTGAAACAACACAACGTAAGTCCAAGTCAATCACACTTCTGTGAAATCAAACTGTCCACTTAGGTAGCAACACTGATTGACAATCAATTTCACATGCTGTTGTGCACATGGAATAGACAACAGGCAGAAAGCATAGGCAGTTAGCAAGACATCCCCAATAAAGGAGTGGATCTGCAGGTGGTGACCACAGACCACTTCTCAGTTCCTATGCTTTCTGGCTGATGGTTTGGTCACTTTTGAATGCTGGCGGTGCTTCCACTCTAGAGGTAGCATGAGACGGAGTCTACAACCCACACAAGTGGCTCAGGTAGTGCAGCTCATCCAGGATGGCACATCAATGCGAGCTGTGGCAAGAAGGTTTGCTGTGTCTGTCAGCGTAGTGTCCAGAGCATGGAGGCGCTACCAGGAGACAGGTCAGTACATCAGGAGATGTGGAGGAGGCCGTAGGAGGGTAACAACCCAGCAGCAGGACCGCTACCTCCGCCTTTGTGCAAGGAGGGACAGGAGGAGCACTGCCAGAGCCCTGCAAAATGACCTCCAGTGGGCCACAAATGTGCGTGTGGCTGCTCAAACGGTCAGAAACAGACTCCATGAGGGTGGCATGAGGGCCCGACGTCCACAGGTGGGGGTTGTGCTTACAGCCCAACACCGTGCAGGACATTTGGCATTTGCCAGAGAACACAAGATTGGCAACTTTGCCACTGGCGCCCTGTGCTCTTCACAGATGAAAGCAGGTTCACACTAAGCACATGTGACAGACGTGACAGGGTCTGGAGACGCCGTGGAGAACGTTCTGCTGCCTGCAACATCCTCCAGCATGACCGGTTTGGCAGTGGGTCAGTAATGGTGTGGGGTGGCATTTCTTTAGGAGGCCACACAGCCCTCCATGTGCTCGCCAGAGGTAGCCTGACTGCCATTAGGTACCGAGATGAGATCCTCAGACCCCTTGTGAGATCATATGCTGGTGCGGTTGGCCCTGGGTTCCTCCTAATGCAAGACAATGCTAGACCTCATGTGGCTGGAGTGTGCCAGCAGTTCCTGCAAGACGAAGGCATTGATGCTATGGACTGGCCCGCCCGTTCCCCAGACCTGAATCCAATTGAGCACATCTGGGACATCATGTCTCGCTCCATCCACCAACGCCACGTTGCACCACAGACTGTCCAGGAGTTGGGGGATGCTTTAGTCCAGGTGTGGGAGGAGATCCCTCAGGAGACCATCCGCCACCTCATCAGGAGCATGCCCAGGCATTGTAGGGAGGTCATACAGGCACATGGAGGCCACACACTCTACTGAGCCTCATTTTGACTTGTTTTAAGGACATTACATCAACGTTGGATCAGCCTGTAGTGTTCTTTTCCACTTTAATTTTTGAGTGTAACTCCACATCCAGACCTCCAGGGGTTGCTTACATTTGATTTCCATTGCTTTTTGTGTGATTTTGTTGTCAGCACATTCAACTATGTAATGAACAAAGTAATTAATACGAATATTTCATTCATTCAGATCTAGGATGTCTTATTTCAGTGTTCCCTTTATTTTTTTGAGCAGCTTATTTTGATTCCTACTGCAGAGAGACTGTCAGTGAAGTGCAGAGAGCATTTAAATGTCAATACTTTTTATAAAGGTGTATGATCATTAGGGGCTAGTTGTGAATTAGCATCAATGAACTTCAAGTGGTTTCAAGGCCTTCAAACTTCAATTTCAACTTCAAGGCCTAAAAAGATATCATACCATGTGGCTTGCCAATAGCTAACTTAGCAATGTATACAATACATTATTGCTACATATGGGTTCCAGCATCCTAGATCAGCTCGTGGGAAGCTCATTCTGTATCATAATACATTCATGAACAAATGGATCTAGATGGCTCTTACGGTGAATTGCACATTCCTACCTTCTCTGTCCAACCTACAGTATCTTGTGATGTGCTAGCATAAAGCTTGCAATGAGGGGACGTATATACTTCCAATATGCTTAAGTTGGAGCCCAAGTGTGACAATGAGCTACACCAATTTCACATTCCCACCACTTCATTTCCTACCCTAATAGTGTCTCTTCAGTTGCAGTTTAATTATAGACTTGCAATTAAACCCACACTTTTCGTGTGACATCATATCTCCCTCCCTCCCTTCCTACCTACCTTTTAGCAAGGAAGGAAGGCAGAGGAAGATAATTTTATTCTTATTCTTACCAGCCACCTTTCCCCCTGCTCAGCATTATTTCCCTAAGCTGCCTTTGATATCACAGATGAAAAGATAGTTTCCCACGATGCATAGAATGGCTATCACGCTATTTCTTTGGCCTATGGTTGATAGATCTGTTTTCTAAAGGTATATTTTAAACAGAGCATTCATTTTATAGAGAAACAGCTTCTTTATCACTTCAGTATTCTTGACTAAGGCTGTTTCTATCGATTCTTTCCATAATGTATTTCCTGCCCTTAGGCATTGGAAGAGAGCTTTGAACAAGAGGTTTTGCACATTTAAAATAATTTACCCTAAATTGCTTTTATTCACATGGGAACTGTGGAAACATTTCTTGTTTCAAAAACGAAAAGGAAGTTGCTTGGACTTCTCTTCGGTTGCTAAGTTGCTTGGAGCATGCAGTCAGATGTTCACTAGAGAATGTCATTGCATGTTTCGCACCGAAGATAAAGAGGTTCTACAACCACGCTTGATACTTGAGGACTGGACCTGTGCACACTCAGTAACAAAGTTTATTTTTTTTATAATAATTTTATTAAATTTTAAAACAAAGAGATAACATCTAACAGAAACTAATAAATAAGAGAAAGAGAACAGGAGTGTGGAAAAGAAAGGAAAAGAAAAGAACAGAAATAGAAAAAGGAATAACTCCCGACTTCTTTTACAACAGGTATAAGTAAAACTTACATTAAACTCTTACTCTAAGGTTACAACATAACATCCATCAGTAGCAAAGTTTATGATTGCAAGATTGGGCTAAGGAAGGAGACAGTGTCTTTTCCAACATGAAAATGCCAGGCACAGAGTTAAGAGTTTTGAAATAATGAGAAAAATAACGGACACAAAGGGGGTGGGGCTTCAGTTGCACAGTCACAGCCACCATCTTAACTTTTTTTTAGTCATCCCACAGTTGTCCCTGATTTAGTTTTCTAGACTAGACTGATATATCTAAAGGGTTGTTGTTGTTTATTTGTTCAGTCGCTTCCGACTCTTCGTGACTTCATGGACCAGCCCACGCCAGAGCTTCCTGTCTAAAGGGTACTTATTTGTATATATGCTAATCTATTGCTTGTTCCCATTGTAGTGTTAAAGTACAGTGACCATACGTCCTTACTATACTATACTATACTATACTATACTATACTATACTATACTATACTATACTATACTATACTATACTATGTATATAATGTCCTTATTATAAAGGACAGTCCTTTATTTCAAAAAGCTGTCCTTTAGATTTATTTATTTTTTAGAAACTCACTTTTGTCCTTTATTTTGGTCATTTAACTTTTACCGTACAAATAGTACCACTTAATGTTCAGTCTTTCACATTCATGTGAAAAATATGGAAATTGAATTGCCTTTTTAAAATAAATTTACATATACTGTTTGATTTTAAATATTTTTATTAGAATATGTGTTTTTGTAAAGTTTTTCTTGGTTTTGCTCTTGAATTTTCTTTTGTAAAGCAAAGTTATAAACATAAACAATTAATTTTGCCCCTTTTTCAGGTTTGTCCTTTATTTTTTCCAAGAGAATATGGTCACCATATGTTAAAGGAACTTTTTGATCGACCTGTCCCACCTGATTTCACCCTTCACGTTTTCTCACAGGGTATGTATGAAGTCAGCAGAAGATAACTAGTTTGGATGATAGAAAAAAAAGGGGGGGGAAGCACGGGTGTCTCAGTCTCATCCCACCTGTTCTTCTCCACACTTTTTTATGTTTTTACAGCAGCTTCCATGGTGGTATAAACATAGAAATGGAGATTTAACATTTTTACTGAGGTACTAAAATCAATCTCTCTCCAGCTGTTCTTAGGCTGCACAGAGCATTCACTGCCACGGACTGATAAAAGGCCAATTCTAATGAACTGTGTGCAAAAGACAGCCAGTATGACACCGATAAGAGATTCTTCACATTACAACAGGTAAGTGAAACAAATAGGAGGACTTCAGTCACTAGGCAACCAGACAGGTACATCACAAAGATTTCTCTGGGTTGAAAAGGTGGCTTCTGAAAACATCATAAATCATCCCTAATGTTATCTCAGCTACATAGCAACGTATGCTATCTCTCCCATGTAGTTCCAGAAAAATGCTGCTCCATGGTAGCCCTCTAACATGGAGAGGTGTGCTGCTTGCACCAACAGACATTATGAAGCACTTGATTTGAGAATGCTTTGCACATTTCTAAAGAACAAGCCTCGATCATATTTTGTGCATCATCCTTTCAGGTATTTGAAGAATGCTATCATACCCCTCTTCAGTCCTCTCAAGGGTAAACATTTCCAATTCTTCAATTTCTTCTCATAGAAATCACTTTCTAGTCCCCAATCACCCTTCTTGACCTTCTTTGAACCTGTTCCCCCAAGTCCTTCTAAAATGTGGTACCCAGAAATAAAACAGTACTTGAGATGAAATCTGATCAATGCCAAATAAAGTGGAATGATTATTTTGTGCGATTGGGAAACTGTATTTCTGCTGACACAACCTAAAATTGCATTTATCTTTTTTGCAGCCACATCACAGTGCTGGCTCATATTCAGTTGGCAATCAACTACTATTCCAAAACCTTTTTCACAGTACGATGACCAAGCCAGGCATGTAGTTGCAAGAAGAGTGAAGCCTTACAGCTTCTAAGGCAGCATTTCTCAGCCTTGGCAACTTTAAGATAGGTGGACTTCAACTCCCAGAATTCCCAGGAATTCTGGGAGTCGAATTCCACCTATCTTAAAGTTGCCAAGGTTGAGAAACGTCGTTGTAAGGCAATACTGTGAATCTGCATCTAGAACCTTTGGCATCTGCAGGATCCCCCACTTTCATAAGAATAACAAAAGCAGTGTTGTTTTTAAAAAGCAGGCACTGCCTCTTTTCTGTGTGCATGCAATACCATGGTGCAAATACAAAAGGGACAGAGCTTGCATCAAGTGACAGGATGCTGATTTTGTCATCTGCCTCCTCTTGTGCTCCTTGTGGACACCATTCTCTGGAGCAATGGCTTGATTCATGCGTGCCTGCAATTGGGTGCCAGAATCCTTGCCTCGTTGCTTAGATTGACTTGAGCCCAGCCCCAATGTGTACTCTGACCTTGCTCTTTTCTTGAAGTCTTTTGTGTCTGAAACTCTTGCTTCTTTGGCTGGGACTGTTGTTGGATCTTGTCATGGTTTCACCCCATCTGCTTATTATTTGGCTGAGGAAGATTCAGGTTTAGTAGGCCTAGCTGCCTGAGAAGCAGAATCTGTGGCCAGAACAGAAGAGGCTGTATGTTATGTGAATGCAGTCTTTTTATAGTTACTTCTGAATAAAGAAGTATAGCATGGTATACCATTTGCATCTGTCATTTGCCATGACACGCAGGGCAAGCCACTGTATATAAACAGAGAGCAAGCCCCACTCCCTTTTCGCACTGAAGATGTTGCCTAGCCTGGCAATGAAACATCTGCAAGAAAACAACAAGGCACAGAGAGCACCAAGGACTCTACATTTGCATCTCTCATGTTTTTAAAATTATTATTATTATTATTATTATTATTATTATTATTATTATTATTATTATTTTGATCCCACCTTTAGTTTTGGCCAACTCAAGACAGCATATATAACTAATGCTTCCACCTCCCATTTCCCCCACAACAACAACCCTATGAGGTGGGTTGGGCTGAGAGGAAGTGATTGGCCTAAAGTCACCCAGACGACTTTCATGCCTAAGGAAGGACTAATTACCCAGTTTCTAGCCCAGCACCTTAGCCATTAACCAAACTGGGTTTTATGCTTTAGTTTAGACTTTAACTGCATCTAACTGTAGTTTGTGCTTAAACTACATTCATTTATTTTACTAATTTGAAACTAAACGGTACCTTTATTTACCATGAAGGTTAATGGGCACTTTGGGCTCAAAGCTTGTACACAGGGGGACTGTGATGGCCAACACTGTTCCTGAAGGAGCTCAAAGTCAATTACAAGGGGCCTCCTTTCATCTGAGCCTCATAGCATGTGAGAAGCTGGGCTGAGAAATCATCCAGAATCCAAAATCACCCAATGAGTTTCTATGACTGGAGATAGATTGAACCCTGGGTTTTTGCAGTCCAAGACCAACACCTTCGCCCCTAAGCTTATAGTTCTGTAGCGTCATGAAACATTTCCTCTTTAAGTTGCTGGGCTTCTCGGTTTTGCTTGCTCCCCTATCATACTTTGACCTCAGTTGAAGAGCCTGAGGCCAGGCACCCACAGCAGCTTAGTTTCAGAGCTCTTTTGCAGTGCCAAGTAGTGCCAGCCTGCCAGTTATATTTTCTAAGATATGATGGAGAGAAAGAAAGACGGGCTTTTTTTATTTCTGCTGAGGGCTTTGGTTCATAGTCATGTAATTGCTAATGCTGTCACTGGAAACGTTGGCTGAATCTCTGCAGCCTGACTGCTTTAAGAGAGGGACCTCATGACCTCTTGAAGCTTATAATCCTTTTTGCTGTCAAATATGGGTTTGAAATACCTCTTGGGACCTTTTTGCTTAAGATGAAACAAAAATTCCAAACTGGACTTTAAAGAGGACATGTGTCAGATTATCCTGGGTCCAAAAGGATGCTAAACATTCATATGCACAAGAGCACTTAATGTGGTCACTCCCAAAGCCCTTATAGAGGGATTCTGTTCAATTTATAGATGATTATTTCAAATCTGAATTCCAAGAAGGTGCAGGGATTGTCTACACTTTTAACCCCTTTTTCTGCTTCCAAATATCACTATTTTAAAAAAAAATCCACTATCTTACAGAAGTCTTAAGATCAAACAGATTTTGTTTGCTATTCAAGTCCTCATGTTTTAGACACAGAGAGAGAGAGATACAGGGTTCACACACTGAAATAAATCTAGTAGTGTCCAGGGAGGTAAAAAAAAAGTCAAGATGGTGGTTGTGGCAGCACAATAAAAACCCTGCTGCGTTTGTACATGGATGAAAGATTGACACACATACAAAAGAGGTGGGACTTCAAACATGCTGCTTTGATGGCTATTTTGACAGTTTTTTACTCCCCTTACAGATGCTACTGGTTGAACCATAATGTGGTTTGTTTGGTTTGATCTGACATGTTGCATTAACACAAACATTGTGGCTTCTAAATAAGGATTTATGATTTAATACGTTGTAGAACTCTGCCAATTATGGTTTTGTCAATAAACCATAGCTTCTCAAGCCATGATTGAGGATAATATGGATTTAGCCTCATATATAACTGAAATAAATCTAGTAGTGTCCAGGGAGGTAAAAAAAAAGTCAAGATGGTGGTTGTGGCAGCACAATAAAAACCCTGCTGCGTTTGTATTATATATTATATATATAGTTTGTGTAATATATATATAGTTTGTATTATATATATATAGTTTGTATTATATATATATGTTGTTGTTTATTCGTTCAGTCGTTTCCGACTCTTCGTGACTTCATGGACCAGTCCACGCCAGAGCTTTCTGTCGGCCGTCACCATCCCCAGCTCCCCAATGGTTGAGTCCGTCACCTCCAGAATACCATCCATCCATCTTGCCCTTGGCCGGCCCCTCTTCCTTTTGCCTTCCACTTTTCCTAGCATCAGCTTCTTCTCCAGGGTATCCTGTCTTCTCATTATGTGGCCAAAGTACTTCAGTTTTGCCTTTAATATCATTCCCTCAAGTGAGCAGTCTGGCTTGATTTCCCGGAGTATGGACTGGTTTGATCTTCTTGCAGTCCAAGGCACTCTCAGAATTTTCCTCCAACACCACAGTTCAAAAGCATCTATCTTCCTTTGCTCAGCCTTCCTTATGGTCCAGCTCTCGCAGCCATAGGTTACTACAGGGAATACCATTGCTTTAACTATGCGGACCTTTGTTGTCAGTGTGATGTCTCTGCTCTTAACTATTTTATCAAGATTTGCCATTGCTCTCCTCCCAAGAAGTAGACGTCTTCTGATTTCCTGGCTGCAGTCAGCGTCTGCAGTAATCTTTGCGCCTAGAAATACAAAGTCTGTCACTGCCTCCACTTTTTCTCCCTCTATTTGCCAGTCATCAATCAAGCTCGTTGCCATAATCTTGGTTTTTTTGAGGTTTAACTGCAGCCCAGCTTTTGCACTTTCTTCTTTCACCTTCGTCATAAGGCTCCTCAACTCCTCCTCGCTTTCAGCCATCAAAGTGGTATCATCTGCATATCTGAGATTGTTAATGTTTCTTCCAGCAATTTTAACTCCAGCCTTGGATTCCTCAAGCCCAGCATGTCGCATGATGTGTTCTGCGTACAGGTTGAATAGGTAGGGTGAGAGTATACAACCCTGCCGTACTCCTTTCCCAATCTTAAACCAGTCCGTTGTTCCGTGCTCTGTTCTTACTGTTGCTACTTGGTCGTTATACAGATTCCTCAGGAGGCAGACAAGATGACGTGGTATCCCCATACCACCAAGAACTTGCCACAATTTGTTATGATCCACACAGTCAAAGGCTTTAGAATAGTCAATAAAACAGAAATAGATGTTTTTCTGAAATTCCCTGGCTTTCTCCATTATCCAGCGGATATTGGCAATTTGGTCTCTAGTTCCTCTGCCTTTTCTAAACCCAGCTTGTACATCTGGCAATTCTCGCTCCATGAATTGCTGGAGTCTACCTTGCAAGATCTTGAGCATTACCTTACTGGCATGTGAAATAAGTGCCACTGTTCGATAGTTTGAACATTCTTTAGTGCTTCCCTTTTTTGGTATGGGGATGTAAGTTGATTTTTTCCAATCTGATGGCCATTCTTGTGTTTTCCAAATTTGCTGGCATATGGCATGCATCACCTTGACAGCATCATCTTGCAAGATTTTAAACAGTTCAGCTGGGATACCGTCGTCTCCTGCTGCCTTGTTATTAGCAATGCTTCTTAAGGCCCATTCAACCTCACTCTTCAGGATGTCTGGCTCTAACTCACTGACCACACCATCAAAGCTATCTCCAATATTATTATCCTTCCTATACAGATCTTCCGTATATTCTTGCCACCTTTTCTTGATCTCTTCTGCTTCTGTTAGGTCCTTACCATCTTTGTTTTTGATCATACCCATTTTTGCCTGGAATTTACCTCCGATGTTTCTAATTTTCTGGAAGAGGTCTCTTGTCCTTCCTATCCTATTGTCTTCTTCCACTTCCGCACATTGCTTGTTTAAAAATAATTCCTTATCTCTTCTGGCTAACCTCTGGAATTTTGCATTTAATTGGGCATATCTCCCCCTATCACTATTGCCTTTTGCTTTCCTTCTTTCTTGGGCTACTTCCAGTGTCTCAGCAGACAGCCATCTTGCCTTCTTGGTTTTCTTTTTCTTTGGGACATTTTTTGTTGCCGCCTCCTGAACAATGTTGCGAACTTCTGTCCATAGTTCTTCTGGGACCCTATCTACTAAATCTAGTCCCTTAAATCTATTCTTCACCTCCACTGCATATTCCTTAGGAATATTAGTGAGCTCATATCTAACTGATCTGTGGGTCTTCCCTATTCTCTTTAGTCTGATTCTAAATTTTGCAATAAGAAGTTCGTGATCTGAACTACAGTCAGCTCCAGGTCTTGTTTTTACCGACTGTATAGATGTCCGCCACCTTTGGCTGCAAAGGATGTAGTCAATCTGATTTCGGTGTCGACCATCTGGTGAAGTCCATGTATAAAGTCGTCTTTTAGGTTGTTGGAAGAGAGTGTTTGTTATGCACAGTGAGTTGTCTTGGCAAAATTCTATCAGCCTATGTCCTGCTTCATTTTGTTCTCCCAGACCATGCTTGCCTGTAATTCCAGGTGTCGTCTGACTACCCACCTTAGCATTCCAGTCTCCTGTAATGAAAATAACATCTCTTTTTGGTGTATTATCTAGTAGGTGCTGCAGATCCTCATAGAACTGATCTACTTCTGCTTCTTCAGCATCTGTGGTTGGGGCGTATATTTGGATCACTGTGATGTTAAATGGCTTACCCTGAATTCGAATTGAGATCATTCTATCGTTTTTTGGATTGTATCCAAGCACTGCTTTAGCCACTTTATTATTAATTATGAAGGCTACTCCATTTCTTCTGTGGTCCTCTTGTCCACAGTAGTAGATCTGGTGGTCATCTGATGTGAAGTGACCCATCCCAGTCCATTTCAGTTCACTGACACCTAAAATGTCTATATTTAATCTTGACATCTCACCAATAACCACATCCAATTTGCCCTGGCTCATAGATCTTACATTCCAGGTTCCTATGGTGTGTTGATCTTTAGAACATCGGATTCGTCGTTCACCACCAGCACCGTCGGCCGCTAGCCGTCCTTTTGGCTTTGAGCTAGCTGCGTCATCACGTCTGGGGCTAGTTGAACGTATCCTCTGTTCCTCCCCAGTAGCATTTTGACCATCTTCCGACCTGGGAGTCCCATCTTCCGATGGTATACCGACATATCTTTGGTTGTACTGATCCATTTAGTTTTCATGGCAAGAATACTGGGGTGGGTTGCCATTACCTTCCCCAGGGATCGTATTTAGTCTGACCTCTCTGCCACGACCTTCCCGTCTTGGGTGTCCCTTCACGGTTTAGCTCATGGTTTCATTGAGGTGCTCAAGCTCCAGCACCACGACAAGGTAACGATCTCCTTTGCTGGAGATTATATATATATATAGTTTGTATTATATATATATATATATATATATATATATATATATATATATAGTTTGTATTATATATATATATATATAGTTTGTATTATATATATATATATATATATAGTTTGTATTATATATATATATATATAGTTTGTATTATATATATATATATATATATAGTTTGTATTATATATATATATATATAGTTTGTATTATATATATATATATATAGTTTGTATTATATATATATATATATATATATATATATATAGTTTGTATTATATATATATATATATAGTTTGTATTATATTTTATAATTTGTATTACAAACTATATATATATAATACAAACTATATATATATATAATACAAACTATATATATATAATACAAACTATATATATATATAATACAAACTATATATATATAATACAAACTATATATATATAATACAAACTATATATATATAATACAAACTATATATATATAATACAAACTATATATATATAATACAAACTATATATATATATATATATATATATATATATAATACAAACTATATATATATATATATAATACAAACTATATATATAGTTTGTATTATATATATATATATAGTTTGTATTATTTATATATATATATATAGTTTGTATTATATATATATATATATATATAGTTTGTATTATATATATATATATATATATATATATATAGTTTGTATTATATATATATATATATATATATATATATATATAGTTTGTATTATATATATATATATATAGTTTGTATTATATATATATATATATAGTTTGTATTATATATATATATATATATATATATAGTTTGTATTTTATATATATATATATATATATATATATATATTATATATTATATATATTATATATATTATAGTTTGTATTATATATATATATATATATAGTTTGTATTATATATATATATATATATATTTATATATATATATATAGTTTGTATTATATATATATATATATATATATATATATAGTTTGTATTATATATATATATATATATATATAGTTTGTATTATATATATATATATATATATATATATATATATAGTTTGTATTATATATATATATATATATATATATATATAGTTTGTAATATATATATATATATATATATATATAGTTTGTAATATACTGTATGTGTGTGTGTATGTGTGTGTGTATGTGTATGTTTATGTGTATGTGTATGTATATATATATATATATATATGGCGTGGTGGCTCAGCGGGTAAGACGCCAGGCTTGTCAATCGGAAGATCGCAAGTTCGGAGGTTCGAATCCCTAGCCCTACGTGCGGAGTGAGCTCCTGCACTCGCCCCAGCTCTTGCCAACCTAGCAATTCGAAAGCATGCAAATGCAAGTAGATTAATAGGTACCACTTCCGTGGGATGGTAACAGCGTTCTGCAGGCGTCATGCGGCCACATGACTGTGGAAGCGTCTTCGGACAACGCTGGCTCTTCGGCTAAGAAACGGAGATGAGCAGCGGCCCCTAGAGTCGGACACGACTGCACAAGTGTGCGGGGGGAACCTTTACCTTTACCTATAACTGAAATAAGGTTTTCTATTTATTCCACTATTGTAAAAACAACATACAACCAAATTTAAAAATCCAAGATACTTATGCTTACCTTTGCATGCTTTAATCAGAATAATCAAAAGCTCACAGCCTGATTTACGATCTCTTAGCACTATGGTTACAATCAAAATCCTGAATGTACAGAATGCCAGAAAAGAGATCACCACTCAGAAGCTTATTTTTAAGTATAATGTTTTAAAAACACAGTGTCAGTTTATTTTTTTAGTTCCAGAGACAAAACAGTTTAAGAGATTTGTAACGAATGAAACATATTGTATCTAGGGGAGTTTATTTTGGCTCTGCCTGTGAAAATAATACAGTAGTTTTTGCTTGGAGGTGATATTCATAAGCCCAGTGGTATTCTTTGAGTGACAAATTTATGCATATTGCTTAGCAATTTAATATACCGTGTCCAAGTTAGATCTCAATCACTCTCTTTAAAAAAAAGATGAAAGAAGGCAGTGAGTCAATTACATTCTATTTAAGGACTTAGAAATTTCATGCATTAATATGCAAAGCTGTCCTGGGGATGCTTTCATGTTGGAAAGAAAACCCCAAAAGTAAAGTGACAGCTTCCAGGGAACAAAGCATGAGAATATGCTTTTTTCCCCAAGACCAGCTTGATCCATTATCATTATTTCTCATTGGTAAAAAAATTTCCCTCAAAGAACCCATGGAGGCTGGTGCGAGGGGACATTTACTGATGTATGCTCCCCCTTCCCAGCTTTTTGGACCATACAGTTTCCCTGCGGGGACACATAGGAGCCTCAAAGAGACAATTTACATCACAAATTATTTCAGTGTTGTACCTTGATTCAGTTTGTCTCCCCCTCCATCAGTAACACACACACACATATGCACACACACACCGCCCATCACCTATTCTCTTAGAAGGTAAGCAATATTATTCAATGAGCAGCCCAAGGCTAAGAAGTAGTAAGCAAAAGAAACTGAAGACAGATGGGGAAAGAAAGGGAAGGAACCAAATCTGATTTACATCCACACCCTTTGCCATACTTCTCATACTTTTCTGTCTCGGCAAATTATCCTTGCAAGTTCACACGCTGATGCTGCCCTGCATAATTGTCATCCATTGGGAACCCCAAAAGCACTTCCAACTTTATTTCTTGAAAAATCAGGTAGTTTAATGGCCGAACAATTTGGTGGGGGGTTGGCAGATTTGTCTAGAAACCCCTACAGGGCACTTCCAACCACTGTAGTTTCCACTTCCCAATCCCTCAAAAACTATTTGAAGCCAACCTACAGTTATTTTCTCTGCTACCAGCCCTGGAACACTGAGAATAGCATTAGCCAGTCAGTTCTTCCTTCCACGATCTAACAGGAGAAAAGAACAAGAACTCTGCTATTTCAGCTGAAAAGATCTTGGAGGAAAAGAGCACAAAAGAAGGGAGATTAACCTCTCCTCTTCATAATAATCTCTCCTTTTGGTTTTCAGATCCATTTAATAAAACTATCAAAGAAAACACATCAGAGTCCAAGACACAACTGGAACATCATGTGAAATTTGGCCCTGAAACCTTAGATATAATCTGTAGTCCTGTTAGATTTGGATCTGGTCAATTTTTTCTAGATATAATATTCCATTTACACAACATAGTTTCTTCTTGTAAATCTTGGCCTGATTTTCTCCAACCTTCAGGTTTTGAAAGAGGCCAGTTCAGTTCAGGGCAAGCATCTCCCTGGACAAGCTGCTCCAGATGCATGTCATCCTAAGGGGATGTAAGGACTATATTAAGGAGAACAGCTTAAGTATAGACACCACTCTGGGAAAGTTCAGCTGAACAGACAGGAGATTATTTATTTTATCAGTCAATCAATTTATATCCTGCCTGTTAATGTGAAAACGTTCCCAGAGCAGATTACAACATAAATCTCAAACAAGAACAGTAAAATAATAGGAAAGCAGCAATGGAGCAAGATAAAAGGCAGCCCTTTTTTTTAAAGAAAAAAATCCATTTCTAGATTAAAAACTTAAGAATTGCTTTCTTTTAAATGCCTTTAAAAAGGTAAAGGTTCCCCCCGCACATTTGTGCAGTTGTGTCCGACTCTAGGGGCTGGTGCTCATCTCCGTTTGTTAGCTGAAGAGCCAGCATTGTCCGAAGATGCTTCCACGGTCATGTGGCCAGCAAGATGCACGCAGAACGCTGTTACCTACCCACCAAAGTGGTACCTATTCATCTACTTGCATTTGCATGCTTTCGAATTGCTAGGTTGGCAAGAGCTGGGGCTAGTGCGGGAGCTCACTCCATCACGCGGGGCTAGGGATTCGAACCTCCGAACTTGCAATCTTCCGATCGACAAGCCGGGCGTCTTACCCGCTGAGCCACCACGCCCCTTTTAAATGCCTTTACCTGGTGCTGAAAAGACAGCTATGAAGAGCCAGCCGATGCCCTTGGGAAACCCATTCCGTAAATTGGTCATTGCAACAAAGACTCTCTCCCTAGTCATCACCCATCTAGGCCTCCTAGAGGAGGTCCTTTAAAAATGATCAAAGTGGTAAGACTCACAGTAGAGTTCTTATGTGAAAAGTTATTGTTACATACACATTATGTTTTCCTAACCTCAGCACTAGTTATGGAAAACTGCATAATGCCTTCACCTCTTGTATGTATTCTCCCAAACCCTACTTATTTATGGGATTTACTGTATATCCTGGGATTTGCATGCTTCCTATAACCTGCCCTGGTCAACTGCCTGGCCATTAAACCTTGGACGTTTCCATACAGTTTTCAAAGAGAGCATCACTTAAAGTGTGTTATGGTGGCACTAAGGAATGTGTTATAGTATGGCACATTTGGAACAGGCGCGGTGGGCACACTTTTAATTCTGTCAGTGCACTGCTGGCCATTGCCCAAACCTGGGCATCCAAATTCATGACTGAGTCTAGCAGCAGAGCCAAATGGTGACCGTGGGTCTTCAGACGTCATGTAAAGCAGTCCAGCACAAGTTGATTCCCTTCTCCGCCTTTGTCATCCTTGTACTGAGTTTCAATTTATTTCTGCACATCCAATCCATTAGCGATATCAGACACTGATTTGGGTCTTGAAAAGCTTCCTTATATATATATAAGGAAATGGTAAGGAAAGACAGCTGCATGCAAGGGAGGATAAGAATACGATATGGGCCTGATAAGGACACTACTGACTACAAGACTGAAGTATGAATCATAAAGTCACTGTATGGTCTCAATCCGACATCTCTGATACAGGGGGAAATAATGTTGATTTATCACGAACCTTGGACATATATTTTCAATCTTGTTCCAGTGCCTGGAGGCTGTGAGGGTCCGGATGGGGAGGAACCAGCTCCAACTCCACCTTAGCAAGACAGTGCCGGCTTTGGGCCCCCGTGGGTCTGGTGAGGTGTTACCTTTGGCTGTCAGTGGGGTAGCACTTCCCCAGACAAAGCTGATGAGCAATTTGGACCTCCTGGACTCACAGCTCCTCCTCAGGAACCAGGTTGCAGCCATGGCTGGGGGGCCTTCGAACAAACACATCTTGTATGCCAATTGTACCCCTTCCTAGACCAGGAGGCCTCGCTCACGATCACTCATGCCTTGGTCACTTCCTGGCTGGATTATTGCAATGTACTCTACATGTGGCTGCTTTTGAAGGCCACCCAGAAGTTACAACTGGTCCAGAATGCAGAAGCTCGTACAGTGCTGGGCACCCCTTGGTTTGCCTGTGTTACACCACTGCTGTGAAAACTGCATTGGCTCCCAATTTCTTTCCAGGTACAATTAAAGGTGGTGATTATTAACTTTAAAGCCCTACATGGCACGGGGCCAGGGTATTTCCAAGACCACCTCTCCCTGAGGGTATCAGCCTGCTCCACTAGGCTAGATAGGATGGGCATGCTCAAGGCCCCTCCCTTAAGTATTGCCATCTAGTGAGACCTAGGAAATGTGCCTTTTCTGTAGTAACCCGTGCCCAGTGGTCCACCCTTTTAGCCTTCTAGAAAGCCATAAAGGGCTGGCTTTTCCCCCAGGTGCTGGGATAGGGTTAAGGTTGGAGCCCGAGGATTGTACGGATTGAAGGATTGGAGATGGTGGGTCAGGCTTTCCTTGTTTTTGGTTTTATTATTGTGAGCTGCCCGGAGATGTCCTTTACAAGATAGGCAGCCATATAAGTCTAATACATACATACATTCTAGTGAGTTACAGTAGATTACTAGTCAGTCTAACTTAGTGTTTGGTACTCTGAGTACCAAGTTGTTGTTTTTTATAGGATCTCAAATCCTTTATATTATTTATTACCTGATTCTCTTTTTAATCTGGTTATGCTAGAGATCATATTTAAGATCTACTGCATATAAAAAACCTATACTCTACCAGTGAGCTGTGGCATCTTCCCTTCTTAAACTACTTCACTTCACATGCTACTTATCATTATTCGGAAGTAGCCCAGGGACTATATTCTGAACTTAAGGGACTTCCAGGGAGACGCCTGTATTATGAACTACTCTTGGAGAAGCTCAGATTCAAATCCCTGCTCAGCCTTGAAGCTTGCTGACAGCCTAATATACCTCGCAACCCTTTTTTTTTAAGTTAAAAAAAAAGAGGGGAAAGAGAATCATTCACTTTTCCTTGAGCTCTTTGGAGGAAAGGTAGGATACAAATGCAGTAATCTAATTCTTGTTCCTTTCTGATATTTTACTGCAACAAAAACAACTATTGTGGGAGGGAGGGAGGATCTTTGAGCACATGCAGCTTGTGTTTTAAACTTGCCAAAATCATAGCACCTTCATGATTACAGAAATAAATTGCTATGATAACTTTGTTTTTAATATATTTCCTAGAAAATGGGCACCCAGATATTGGAGAGAAAGAGAAAATAGTTTAAAAGTAGAGGAGAAGAATCACCTGGGGCAGGTGATTGTGTTTACAAAGAAAGAAATGCTGTAGTGACTTGCATCAATCATGCTTGATGGTCATCTGGGGGTCCTGAGACTAGAACATCTTGAATTGAGCTGCAAGAAATAGAGAGCAAAATTCTCCTTTCTGTTGCAAATCCAGTTTAATGCTTTTTATTCAAAGTATGATTCTTCATGGCACAGATCTTATATAGGAAGCTTGCTGGCATTCCCTTTACCACTGTTCATATTTCTGTTAAGATTCTTCCCCAGATCTTCACGTTAGGTCTCTCTCTTTCTCTCATTCTCACTGTCCTGATTAAAGTTAATGAACATAGATTGAAGCAAGAGTAGTAATGTTTGCTTAGCCTTTGATGTTAGCATTGTCTGATAGATGAGAAATGTGATGGATTTTCAATAAATAAGCAAGAAAACATTCTGGAAAGTGCTACTTCAAAAAGAGAAGACTTAAGTCTTGAGAAGAGGATAAAACAGAGTCTAATAAAAAGCTGATTAAAAAATAGAGAAAGCAAGGTAGCCTCAGATAAGACAAAATTATTCAACGTTCTGGACCTCTTTGATCAGAAAGGTTCTAAATTTGCAAGGCTCAGGAATTCTGTGACATTCACAGACTCTACCTGGAATTAAATCTAAAAGGGTAGAAATTGCATACTGTAGATATATTGCAAAATATTTCAGTGATGTTCTTCATTATAATATCAACCTATAGCTTATAATTTTATCTCCTGTTCTGTTCTGTTTTAGTTCTATTCAGACTAAACCATGATTCTATTCCTATAGACTTGTTTGCACATGGTGATCCCAGTTAGGAAAAGGTGTTTTATTTGGTAAAGCAACTATGTGAACTCAAGCATTTTTCTTCATCATAGGAGGCCATGTAAAATGCTAAACCATATCTGACTTACTTAATTTGACTGCTTCAGGACTATTCTGCAAAATTATACACATGTACAAAATTGGGAGAAAAGATACTAACAGGTTGTATAACTAGGTATACACTTAAGAAATATGTAACTGGGTTTATTGAATAAACAATTGATTTTGTTTGCCCAACACTGTACCAAATCACAGGGACAAGGTATGGACAACCTGCTAATCCATAATCCAACAAATCACATTATGGTATACTCTGATATGTGAACCCAGTCTCTCTGTTTTTGTACATGCATACACAGAGATATGTACTGTATATATTTGAATCCATATGAAGTCACCATTAGTATTGAAATCAATGGCAATTTAATGTTGTCATGTTGATTCAGTAGGCTTAAGCACAACTAATGCTTATAATTAATCTTACTTTGATCTCATTCTTAACTCTCAGGTTGCTCAAACTACATATCTGATTAGGACATTAGAGAAAATATTCTGTCATTCAATCACACAGTATTCTATTATCTTTCCCAGGAAATTTAAAATTTAGGCTACTGCAGATCTTTTCCAAATAGGGGCGTGGTGGCTCAGCAGGTAAGACACCAGGCTTGTCGATTGGAAGATCGCAAGTTCGGAGGTTTGAATCCCTAGCCGCACGTGACGGAGTGAGCTCCCGCACTAGCCCCAGGTCTTGCCAACCTAGCAATTCGAAAGCATGCAAATGCAAGTAGATGAATAGGTACCACTTCGGTGGGTAGATAACAGCGTTCCGTGCGCGTCATGCGGCCACATGACCGTGGAAGCGTCTTCGGACAACGCTGGCTCTTTGGCTAACAAACAGAGATGAGCTCCAGCCCCTAGAGTCAGACACGACTGCACAAATGTGCGGGGGGAACTTTTACCTTTACTCTACTAGATCTTTTCCAACATGCTACAGAGTGAATTGAATGTGGTAGACTGATGTTATCTTCAGGAAAATTACAAACCTCTTTAGATATTTAAATGCTGTGCCGTATTGGCTTAATAAACATTCCCTCGGATTTCTCATTGCACTCTGGTAGAAATTGATTGAGTCAATTTTGTTGCAGAAATACGTAAGAATGATGTTTGGAATCATCTTGGAGAAACCAATGTTCTTTTTTCTATCTTTATTGCATGCAAATAAGAACCACGGGATGCCTTATTAAATATTTTCATCCATCTAGTTGTGATAAAAGCTATTTTTCTGTTCCTGATGGAAGTATTTCTAAAATAGATCTCTGGAGTATATATAGCAGGTGTGAGCCATTGCTTATTAAATAATATAAATGAAGAGTGTGATTCATAGTCAAATGACGACACAGTTGACCACTCTGTAGAATGCATCAAAGCAATTCTTAAGTACAGAATTACTAATAATTACCTTGTGGAAATCAAATATATGTTCATACTGAAAGCAAAGTATAATGGCCTTTCAAGATGCTAAGCTTTTAGATAATAATAGTAACATCCTACTTACAGCTTGCCCAATAAAACCAGTGAAACACTTTTGTAAAGAAAACATTGCTATGTAAAGTTTATCCATTTTTATATATTTTTTTGATTTCCCAGTTAAGTATGAATTTGACTTTCTGTCTCTTCTGCACCACAAAGTGTTAGAAGTGTGGAATAATTCCAGACAATATGTTTTTTGCATCTCCCAACTTTTCTGCTTCCATTATTTAAATCAGTGTTCCTCAACCTTGGCAACTTTAAAATGTGTGGACTTCAACTCCCAGAATTCCCCAGCCAGCATTGAAATCCACACATCTTAAAGTTGCCAAGGTTGAGAAACACTGATTTAATTGGAGCAGGATTAAGCATCCTGGTCTGACTATTTAGATTCTGCTTAGGATGTTACATTGCTGGCAGATAAGGTATGCCACATCTCATCCACTCCAAAAGACAAATCAAAGTGCAAGTCTCTTATGTTTTCACATTGATGACATATCCCTTGGCATGGCATTTTTGTACCCGGACCCTTTAATGTACTCATGCTCACCCCCCAGCACGATGGGACACAAGAAGGTAAGCTAACACCCTCCCATAGCAGCACGTATTTCATCCAGCTCAGTGTTGCAAACTGCTCCTACTCCTAAAGTGAGACTTTCTGTGTGAAAATAGGAATTCCCATTTGCCAGAACCTCACAGCAGAAGACACCAGAGTCTCATGCATTGGTAAGTGCCTAGTGTTGGCATCAGTTGATCACCAAAGGCTCATTTGATTTGATATTGCCACTGCAACCCTTAGGCCAGGGCTTTCCAAACTTTTGCGGTTGGCAACACACCAACGGCCGGCCCACAAAAACCCGTAAGCGCCGCGGCCAGTGCCGCACAAAAACCAGAAGTGCCGGTTGTGGTGCTTCCGGGTTGCCGCCGCGGCGGCAGTGGCTGCCCCTTCAAAAGGGCAGGCTCCAGGGACCCCGAAAATGCCCTCGGTTCCGGCAGGGAGGCGAAAAGCCTCGCTGCGCGCGCTGCTGAAATTCCCAACACAGCTGATCTGGGGCCAGGGTGGAAATTCTCTCCGCGCATCAGCTGAGCGGCGGAAAGCTTGGCAACGTACGCGGTGTGCATGGAGGCTTTTCGCCTCCCTGCCGGAACCAAGGGCATTTTTGGGGTCCCCGGAGCCTGCCCTTTTGAAGGGGTAGCTGCTGCCGCCGCGCGGCAACCCAGAAGCACCGCCGGCGGCGCTTCTGGGTTGTCACGCGACACACTTGGGGCGCCCAGGCGACACAGTATTTTGTCGTGACACACAGTTTGGAAAGCCCTGCCTTAGGCTTTAGGTATGTAGCAGTTTAGTATAAAATAGGTTTGTGTGTTTGCCACCTAGTGGTCAAAAGAAAAATCAATTTATCTAGAGAAGACTTAATAGTGCTCAGCTCTGGCTTTTTTCCAAGATGGTTGCCAGTGTGAGGATTATACTTACTTGCCACTAACTTTGGGTTCAGATCAAAGGCAATATGGTTATCTTACCTCCACCCACCCCATTCATAAATACATTGTAGACAAAGGCCGTAATGGCATGGGGCCAGGTTGTTTGAGGGACCGCCTCTCCCCAATTATGTCTACCTGTCCCATTAGGTCTGGCAGGAGAGGCATGCTCTGGATCCTGTCTGCAGGGCCGCAACTAGAGGGGGGCAAGTGGGGCACGTGCCCCGGGTGCCGCGCTGGGGGGGATGCCAAAATGACGCCCAGGGGGCGTCAAAATGACAAAATAGCCCATGGGGAGGGGAGCGCGGAATCCATGTCTGCCCCAGGTGACACAGACCCTAGTTCCATCCCTGCCTGTCCGTTAGGGAATGTCATCTGGCAGGGCCCAGGAAGAGACCCTTTTCTGTTGTGGTGCCCGGCCTTTAGAATACCATCCCCCCAGAGGTTAGATTGGCCCCAACCCTGCTGGCTTTTTGTAAGTCCTTAAAGATGTGGTTTTGTCACTGGGTTTGGGGATCCGGATGTGTGGTAGAGCCCGTGCAGTGGTTGTGCTAATTTGTTGGTGGTGATTCTTTTATCTCAGCAGCCGATTGTATCTATGCTGTTTTTATGTTGTTCTGTCTTTTTGTATAGTTTCTAACTGTTGTTAGTCATGAATTTGAGATGAGTGGTCATATAAATTGAAATTAAAAATAAAATAAAAAGAACCTTACATTCCCTGTTCCAAACTATTTTGTCCATCCACTCTGTGTATCCCAGAATGCAAACAGTAGAAGAATATGACCGGTCAATCTTCAAAAAACAAAAACAGTTACAATATCTCATTAATAGTAGCCAGCTTTCCCCAATCTGGTGTCCTCCAGGTCAGTTGTAATTATACTGGGAATTCTGGGTATTGTAGTCCCCAGTGATCCAGAAGGCACCAGGTGGGGAAACCATTATCTTACTGTCATCCATTTCATACCTCAACGAGCCCAAATGTAACTTCATTCTCTTCATTTATTATTTTTCCCATGCATTAGCTACTGGAGAGGGGAGCTTAGTCAGAATTTCAGACTGAGGGGATGTTGTTTGGGCTGGATTCTGAGGTATGAATCTCATTCCATAACGATTGGAGTCGATTGGTTCTTCAGTCAGATGAAAGTTTTATTTGCTGCCTCAAGCCATCATCATAACAGGCATGAATTTCACGGTATTCTTAATTTAAAATCTTAGAAAACCACTTTATAGAAATTCAGACCATTGGCTAAATGACTGCTAGTACTGTGTGAAGGTACTCTTGACAATAACTCAAAAGAGTCGATTGTAGGCAAATATGCCCATCAGATTTCTGATTGTTTCAGGGAGGGTAATGCACATTAAACACTTCAGTTGGCTATCTAATCGTTTCCAGGCCCCAAGTTTATTTAAAGGAGTGTCTCTTCCCTTTTAAACCTGTCCTATGTTAAGATTTTCTGAGGAGGCTTTTTGTCAGCGATACAGAATCATGACTTCCAAAGGACAATCTTTTCAACTGCACCTGAAGATAGCAGGTTAAATTACTGGAGCAGGGCATCTGCTCTTTAATATGTCACCACTCTTCTTTGTCCCTCAGTATATGTTGCTTGAGGCAGTCACCTCAGTCTGCATAATGGCAGGACCAGTTACAGGTATCAGAGGAAAATGTAGTTAGTAAAGGACAACAACATCTAATAAGAGGACACCAGTTATCTCTCTGAAATAAATACTGACCCATGTCAAATTATTTTCATTACAAATCATAAGTGCAAAGTTCAGCAATGCTTTATGACTTTACCTCTAGTTAATGAATCAAGCTCTGATGACAGTTTAGATAAATTATGCCTTCATAATGGCTTTGAGAAAATGAGGTTGTTCAAAAGCAACCTGATTAATTTAAACATTGCTATGCATTTGAAGAAGGGGCGCGATGGCTCAGTGGTTAAGACGCCAGGCTTGTCGATCGGAAGGTCGGCGGTTTGAGATCCAAGCGCCGCGTGACGGAGTGAGCTCCCGCACTCGCCCCAGCTCTTGCCAACCTAGCAATTGGAAAGCATGCAAATGCAAGTAGATAAATAGGTACCACTTCCGTGGGATGGTAACAGCGTTCCGCGTGCATCATGCCGGCCACTTGACTGCGGAAGCGTCTTCGGACAGCGCTGGCTCTTCGGCTAAGAAACAGAGATGAGCACCGCCCCCTAGAGTCAGACACAACTGTGCAGGAGGAAACCTTTACCTTTACCTATGCATGTGAAATACTTTGTTTTATCTGGAATTGTTTAATTCTTCTCATTTGTCACTAACTAGATCTTATAAGAAGCTAAATTCCTATACATCTGGAAAAAGAAGAGAGGGATAGTTTATTATGTACAGTCATATTCCATCGCTACTGTCTGCTAAAAAGTCCAGATCTGCTGTCAGCTTGCAAGGTATGATAAAAAAACGATTTTTAGAAATTGTTCAGTAAATGAACAGTTTCTATTTTATTATTTTTAGCATTTGTGATCTAGTCTATATTATATAGACTGTATAGACTAACATCAGGGATCACCATATCCAAGAGATGATTGCCCTACGCCTTCTGTAATTAAGCAGTCAGTGTTGTTTGTCTCTTTCCATGAACAATATAACCATTTAATGGAGAGTTCAAGTATGCAAACAAATATGGACCTATTTAACTTAATTTTTAAATTTTTTTAAAAAAATAAACCTTACTAAATGAACTAGTGCTACATATTCCCCCCTGCCAAGTCCTGCTATGCTGCCTCCTCGTGGTGGTGGTGGGTGTTCCTGGGAGTGTATGTCAAGACTATAAACTCCTAGCAGAATCTAACCAAGCCATGCCAGCAAATATGGAGAATAACACAGTGGCCAATAGATTGGAAGAGGTCAGTCTATAGACGAATGCCAAAGAAAGGAGATTTAAAGGAATGTGTCAACTATTGTACAGTATCCTTAATTTCACCTGCTCTTGAACTAATGCTTAGGATCATCCGACACAGATTAGATCCCTACATGGAAAGATAGATGCCAGATGTTTAAGCTGGCTTTAGAAAAGACCAAGGAACATGAGACATTATTGTAGATACATGTGGATAATTGAGAAAGCCAAAGAATAATACAAAAAACAATACAAAAACAACCAGAAATAACCACAAAAATCATTAAAACATTAACAAGAATAGAGTATGGCCTCTTCTATTATTGTTCTCACTTGAGGCACAAATGACTAGGCTCAAATAATGATAATACTTTGGACACATTATGCAAAGACCTAGCTCTCTGGAGATGTCTATAATCCTGGGAAAGATGGAAAGAAAAGAGAAGAAGAGGACAACTGGCAGCAAGGTGGATGGACTTAATTACAGTGGTGATGGGTGCACTGTTTGAAGACCTGAAGGATGAGGTTGGGGACAGATCCTCCTGGAGAATATCTATATGGTCACCACGAGTTGACACCGACTTGATGACAGATAATCAGTCAAAAAGTACTATATATGGTATTTCACATTTGATGCCAAGATAGGTAGCACGAAGTTGCTGAGATCATTACTGAGTCATTGTTCTGTCCAGTAATTGTAGGAGCTGTTTTTGCTTATTTGTTCATGCTTTTCTTCAGTGTTCTTCCTAACATAGTATTATAAGCAAACAATGAAAAGATGGATTGTGAATGGATTTGGCAAGAATGTAACTTATTAGAACACTATATACTGTGATGATGTTATAATGAAATATTGATTTTCCTTAGCCTTTGTTCCACTCATTTGTTATCCGAAACACTGTGATGGAATATCACTGGAGTGGTCTGAAATCTAAATAAAGGAAATCTGTGGATTGGTAGCATCTTCCCAATATTGTTCCTCCAACCATTTGCATAGTTAGGGTATGAATAATTGCCCTGCTCATATAAAATACAATTATATCCTACCTGAATTTCTGTAGTTCAGCCTTCTCCAATCTTATACTGTATCCTTTAGACACACTGGATTATAGTGGCTACTAGACAACCCTGTGGCCCGTTGAGTCATCCTTTGAGAGAAAGTTAGTGCAGTCTGATGTGACCAGAATGAACGTTAAATGTTAGGCTGACCATATTTTTTTTACCCCAATTCTGGATGGTCCCATGATCACCTAAAAAGAGTATATATCATACATAGAAAAATAATTGTAGTGGCCAAGAAACTTCAAAAATAAGTCAATATTTCCTTACCGAAACAGAGAAACAAAATGACCACAGGCGGGCAAAAAAGCAATGGGAGCAGGAGTGACTTCGGACTTCCTGCTGTCTTCCCCATTTACTTTGCTTGTGGGAAGCTGACAGGGAGTGTCAGAAATCATGATCACGTGACCGTGGGAATGCTGCAACAGCCACAACTTTGTGAATAAAACTGGTCTGAACATCCTGGAAATTTCAATTCCACAAGATTATTTATGCATTCTTTAAATTAGTGGATTTTAGGTACCTTGATTCAAAAATTGTTGCAGTATAATGCACCATTTGGGCTAACTTGAGGGTACAAATAGACAAACAGATAAACACAATGAGAAATTTAGTAGTATATAGATACTAGCTGGAGGATGATGGGAGCTATAGTGCAAAGAGGAAGGAGTGCTGCACTTTTTTGTTAGTTTTTTTAGTAGATCTAGCAGCCTTACAAATAAAGAAACATGAATGATTATGTTATGAAGGAGTGACTAATTTAAATAATTTGCTTTTCTGTTAAGTATCTGTACAACAGCTGTTAGCTTACAGTTTTGACACCTCAAGACTGCTTTACCATTTTTGTCACGGTTCCTGATTACCCACTTCAAGGAAGACTTTCAAAGACATACCAGCAGTTACTGTGTATGAAAAGTGCACATTTATTGCCAACCTGCATGGAATTCTCAAAAACCATTCCTATGCAGCCAGTTTTGCCTAAGTTCTCCCACTTTGAAAACATGATGGACAAAATCCTTTAACAACATATTGCTTGTTTTTGTAAAGCAGAAGTAATATATGATCCTATTATCAAATCTAGGGTCAGATGGACTATCCCAGGTTCCAGCAGGTTATTTGCTGGTGACCTATTTTCAGGGTTTTGCTGAGTATTAGATAATAATTGATCCATCTAAGTGTACTGTAACCCACCCAGAGTCTTTGGCTGTGTCCAAATCAATCAATCAAACAAACAAACAAACGTTAGGACAAGCCTAATTCTAAGAATTTACAAATTACTTCAAAGATGCTTTTTAAAGAAACTCCCCTTTTGAGATACAGATCTACTGTATGTACCAAAGATATTTTGAGAGCAAAAACCAAATTAAATGCTGTTGTTTGAGGAACTGCTCTTGCATGTTTGCTTAGGTTTCCTAGACCAGAGCTTTCCAAACTGTGTGTCGGGACACGTTAGTGTGTCGGCTGCAGTGTCTGGGTGTGTCATGGCTGCTGCTGCCTCTGACCCCTGCCAGGATTCCACGCAGGTCCTAGTGCCTGCCTTGTGCCTTGCTGCCTCCAAACCTGCTGTGATTCCGCGCAGGTCCTAGTGCCTGCCTTGTGCCCTGCTGTAAGAGTGTGTCGTGAAATGATGCCCTGCTTTAAGAGTGTGTCGCAAAATGATGCATGTCTAAAAAGTGTGTCACCAACATGAAAAGTTTGGAAAGCTCCGTCCTAGAATATCGTGTTGGGAAATATTAGATTTGCATGACGGAAAAATCCTGGCTAAGATACCAGCCCAGTGTATACCCTGAACCAAGCTGATGCCATGTTTAACCACTGCATGAACTTTTAGTATAAAAAATAGCAAATGTATAGCATGGCCTGAGAATATACATGGGGAGTAATGCCAGGTGCAGAGATACTGAGGAGTTCACAGGGAAGGCATTTTTCAGGCTGATAAGTTAGTTTCTTGCATTCTTAATTGACAGTTTGTTTTGCACCCATGATTAATGAATGCTCAGTGTGTTTGGTATAAAAGCTTTACAAACCCATCCCCTGGCAAGGACATGCCATGGTGGAACATTGCATACGTACCTGGTGTCCATCCCAGGTGTTTATGTGTTTAAACGTGTAAGTATTTACCTTTAATAAAGCTTGTGATGGTCACACTAGCTTTCAGCTCTTCTTTCTTGGAAATCTCTCGTGGATATTGGCCCCTGGAGGGCATTTACATTTGCATTTACATTTGGGGAAACACCCAGATAATTGCATGCCTACCACTCAGTGTTCAGAAATTCTAGGGATAGACCCTTGTGTAGTGGGAGTGCTTTCAGATAAAGCTTTTATTGTGCAATTGCCAGGCCCGATTAATGGAATTTTAGTCCCAGATGATATCTTCCATTTATGACCCTGTTGAGCTTCCCCGATATATCTACCACCTTTTTTTCTAACCAGAAAAAAAATCTTAATGATGGAGACACCAGAAAAAAAAATAGAATTGAATGATATGCAATGCTTTTTAGCTTTCCTTCTGAAAGTAATCATGGTTTCCTTTCAATGAAACAATATGGAGCATTTTTATAATCTTTGTTTATAAGCAGAGAAGGAATGGAAGGAAAGAGGTTCTTTTCCAAGACAGCAGATCTGCTTCCCCACATGTAATCTGTTAGCTGTTCTTGTACTTTGAAGAAGTCTTTAATCAACTCTCTGATCACTTAGGGCAGTATTTCTAAATCTTGGGAACTTTAAGATGTGTGGACTTCAACTCCCAAAATTCTCCAGCCAGCCATTCTGTGATTTCCGACTAGTGTCTGCTTCAAGCTGCCAAGCTAATTAACTTCTGGCTCACTTGCCACTCAGGAGGAATCACAAAAGAAAGTTTTAAAACAGGAGCAGCATCTCCCAGGAAGTCCCATTTCATCCTAGCTCTGCCTCTTCTGGAAAAGATACTGAGGTACCACATTGGTGGAGACAACTTCTGAAGCTATCTCTTGCTTTTCTTTGGAGCAACTAGTTAATCTTTTAAAGAAACAACAGAGAAAACTCAGGGAAACCTGAGTTCTACTTCTCCCTTAGGCACAAAAATCAGCTAGGTAATGTTGGGCCAGCCATTCTCTTTTAGCCCTAGTAAGAACGTACTGGCAAAGAACTTCCAAAATGCCTCTAGGAAAAGTGTATGGACCTGTCCATGTAGTCACAAGGAGTAAAGATTGACTCGAAGGGCTATAACAACAACATCATTAATACCTACTGAGAAAATATCAGTCTACTATGCCTCCATATTTAATTTGGTTCTGAATGAGTTAAATCGTGCCTTACATTAAAACTAGCACTTCAAACCATCTGTTTACAAATGGCCATTATTTAAGAGCAACAGAATCAGGAGGGTGGAGAGAAGCAATCAACCAAACTGTGGGGAAATTTCTTGTCCTTTTCCCCTTATGCAGTTTTTTTGACAAAAATTGTTCTGACCCCAATTCTTTCTTCAAAGATGTCTCCTGCAAATATCTATCCAAAAATTATTGCTGCAAAGCTTTAATCTCACACATAATTTTTCTTTCTTCTACAGTGGCTGAATGATTTTATTTACAATGGTTAATTATAGCTTTTATGGATGGCCAGCATGAGATCACCTGCTGTTCAGTATTTTGAGGCATGCATGTGCTCGTTTATTTTCTTGATCCCTATAGGCTAGCTGCTTTTGTATCTTTCCAAAGTGGGCTCAATTTCCTTTGTCTATGTTCTTCCTTGAGTTACTCATTCTCCTGTTTTTGTTTCTCAATGTAGCAATAAAGCCACTAAACTTCATGTTTGATATTAATGTCCAGAATAGAACACTCCTTTTTCTTTTGTAATTCTTCATTCACCCTTATTTCTCGTACCATTCTGCCTTCAGATGGTCAGTTATAGTTGCCTCTGTCCAAGGAATTAGTGCTGAGTGACTGCCTTGTTGGAGGATAGCAGAAGAAAGCACTAATCTTCACTAGGAACAATTCTGAGGTCTCTTGATGTCTTGTGCAAAAGAACCAGATGGCATTCCTTTCCCACATTAGAAGGTAAACATTAACAAAAGAATTAACAATTCACTGTTCCTGAATGATGCCCTCCATATGATGCAACCTGAAGGTAGAATCCTATAGTATCTCCATGGACTCTTTACTGTCTTTTGTCTGGTGCAGGGTTTCTCAACCAGGATTCTGTGGAACCCTAGGGTTCTGTGAGAGGTCCCTAGGGCAGGGCTTTCCAAAGTGCCGCCGCTGGCGACATGCCAGCGGCGGTGCGGCGGCGGCACAGTGGTGGCATGGGGGCACGCGCGCGGCGGCGACACAGGAGGGCGTCCAGCGGCGCGCGCACACACGGCGTCGACACAATACAGCATACGGTGGCGCAGGGGGGCGTGCAGCGGTGCGCGCGCACACGGCAGCAGTGCGGGGGGGCGTGTGGCGGTGCGCGCGCACACGGCAGCAGCGCGGGGGGCGTGCGGCGGTGCGGGGGGGCATGCGGCGGCGCACATGTGCATGGCGGCGGCAGCGGCTGCCACTGTGCACGCGCGCGCCGCCGCTTCCGGGTTGTGTGGCGACACACCACACTGTCTGTGGCGACACACTTTTGTCTCGCGACACACAGTTTGGAAAGCTCTGCCCTAGGGGTTCCCTGGGAGATCACAATTTATTTAAAAAATTATTTCAAATTCACACAACTTCACATTAAAGAGGTAAGTTTCATTCTTCAACAAGAGAATTTCACTTAGCGGGGTCCAGGAGGCGTGCCTTCTCTGTGATAGTGCCCGCATTATGGAACATCTTGCCCCCGGAGGTGAGGCTGGCCCCCTCACTCCTGACCTTCCGGAAGTCTCTTAAGACCTGGCTCTGCCGCCTTGCCTGGGACGACGGAGGGGGTAGTGCCTCTTGGAGGTGGCTAGCCCCGTAGTGCCCTGTAGTGCCTTGAACTGGATTGTGGCTCCTAACCATCTTTGGATTTTATTTATTCCCTCTATTTATTGTTTTATAGTAATTTTTGTATAGATTTTAAATTTTGATATTTTGTAAACCGCCCAGAGTCCCCTATTCAGGGAGATGGGAGGGGATAAATTAAATAAATAAATAAATAAATTCTTTATTTTCACTTTAAGAACTCTGTTAATGCATATATACAGGCCTACATATGAAACGAATATAATAGTTTTGTAACTTCCAGCCTATATTTGAGCCTGAATGTGCAGGGGTTCCCCGAGGCCTGAAAAATATTTCAAGGGTTCCTCCAAGGTCAAAAGCTTGAGAAAGGCTGGTCTAGTGTATTCCATCCTCCTCCACCATCCAGCATGGAGAGTCCCCACTCCAGCCAAAATGGTCACATAAATTTCACAGGGGGGGTTGAACAATTCTTTAAAAGGTACTGATAACTGGAGGACAGGTTTTGAGCATTCACTGCAAGTGTGTTCTACGACCATGATGTACATGTCTTTGTGGGAGCTACTGTATCTTCATGGTGGAGTCCATTTTTAGCTGGAACACAGGAAAAAACAGATAGTTGCCTCCTGACCTCTGCCTTTTGGCAACTGCAGTTCTGGCCAACTGAGGGAAGAATCAAGTTTGGAATCAAGAAACTTCACCAAAGCCTACATCAAATCTACTTATTTAAGGCCACAAGGTTTGAAGGAACTGGGATGTGAAATTCTCTTGAGGTCTGCCCTTTGGAACATTCTGCCCCCAGAGATGAGGCAGGCCCCATCGCTCCTGTCCTTCTGGAAGAATTTAATGACCTGGTTTTGCCGCCTCGCTTGGGATGGGAACAGGAATAGTTCCTCTTGGGGATGGCTGGTGCCATAGAGCCCTTTTAAAATACCATCTTATCGCCTATTGGATTTTATATTTAACTTATTAGTAATCTTAATGATTATAGATTTGTATGACTTTATACTAGTTATATTTATACATTTTAATTGTTGTATTTGTAAACTGCCCAGAGTCCCCTTTGGGCGAGATGGTGCAGTGATAGAAGTAGATAGATAGATAGATAGATAGATAGATAGATAGATAGATAGATAGATAGATAGATAGATAGATAAATTCACCTTTCACAACACTATGACAGGGACATAAGAGGATACTGTGTGTGCCACGAAGGGGGGGGGGATATGAGTAGCCAAATGAGCATTCACGTGCTCTAAGGCAGTGGTGGAAAAGTTAAACCTAATGAAGAAGGTTCAAATATTTTATACTAAAACATTTCCACACTGAAATTACAGCAATTAGAAAAAATAAAATATCAGTGTTAAAATCAGGTGTTGCTTATATTTAAACAAAGCATCAGGATCTCATCTCTTCATGAAGCTGTTTGGGTGAAATTATTCTTCTACCTTTTTTTCAAGTACATGGGTAGGAGATGCACTGACCCAGTCAAAAGAAGGTGTAAGACTGTTTCCCTAACCTGGATGTATGGACTTCAGTTTGCAGAATTCCCAGACGCATGGCTGTTACTGAGAATTCTGGGAATTGAAGTCTCTATACCTCTATACCAATTTGGCATAGTGGTTAAGGCACTGGGCTAGAAACCGGGAGACCATGGGTTCTAGTCCCACCTTAGGCACAAAGCCAACTGGGGGACCGTGAGCCAGTCACTCTCTGTCAGCACTAGGAAGGAGGCAATGGCAAACCACTTCCAAAACCTTGCCAAGAAAAATGCAGGGACTTGTCCAGGCAGTCGCCAGGTGTCAAAACCTGGCTCAAAGGCACACACACGTACCTTGAGGGGGCCCAGGTTAGGGAAGGCATGGCTGTTACTGAGAATTCTAGAAATTGAAGTTTCTATACCTTGAGCACCCCAGGTTAGGGAAAGCTATAGACATCTGATGAAATTGGCTAAAGAGGCGGTGGGCTCCAGCCTGATACTTAATGTTTGGTTTCTTCGTCCTCATTTTATAGAGCCCTGTGTGAGCCTGTTTTCCCCCTGTGTAGGGAGATCACATTTAGTTGGATGGTCATATGTGTTGCAATGCACGTGCATTGCATTAATCTGGGAGTGTGTAACTATTCATGGCAAGCACCATGTAGCTAATAAAAAGTAAGGTAGAGGCATGGTGGCTCAGCGGGTAAGACGCCAGTTCGGAGGTTCGAATCCCTAGCCCCGCATGACAGAGTGAGCTCCCGCACTCGCCCCAGCTCTTGCCAACCTAGCAATTCGAAAGCATGCAAATGCAAGTAGATGAATAGGTACCACTTCGGTGGGTAGGTAACAGCATTCCGCACGCGTCATGCCAGCCACATGACCGCGGAAGCGTCTTCGGACAGCGCTGGCTCTTCCGCTAACAAACGGAGATGAGCACCGGCCCCTAGAGTTGGACACGACTGCACAAATGTGCGGGGGGAACCTTTAGCTTTACCTAGAGGGAGAAGAAAAAATGTTGGAATTGTAGAAACTCCATCTTATCTGTTTACACATGTTGGTCTTGAGGACACATGCGTAGAGAAAGAGCCAGCTGTGAACCTTGAGCCAAGGGAGCTAACCAAGGGAAAGACCTGAAAAGGAAAAAGGCTAGATTGCCTCTTATTGCAGAGCATCACACTGGAAGGAAAGGAGTGAAGCAAACAGAATAAAACCATCTGAACACAGATCCCCTTTCGCTCAATATTAAATAAAATTGCTACTTTACTAAACCAAAGCATTGCTGCCTTGTTCTTCATTACAGATTCTACTTGCACTGCCACAAGCTTTTATTCTCTGCTGAGAGATCTCGGCTCTAACTTTCACAAAGCTATCGTTCCTGGGAGCGAGGGGGAGAATAGAACGGCTTTGAAGCCACTCCACTGGGTAAATATAGTGGCAGAACGTCTTAATCCACGGGAGCATTTGGTCCCAATTTAGAAAGAAATGCAACAGCAGTGAGCTTTTCCTTCCCTTCTGGCACATTTTTTAAATAAAAAGGCTACTAATTCTTTTGATGCCCTTTTAAACTGTGGCAACTTTTGGAGCTGCTCTGAGGCTGCTTCCAATGTGTTTGAGGATGACCTGCACCTCTGGGATATCACACTTAGAATGGAGGAACACAACAAAACTCAGACAGACCACCATGTTCAGCTAAAGTTGAACTGAATCAAGATGACATCTTTTATACTTCCCCTTCAGGGGGATCCCATAGCTTGGCTATCCTGAATAGATGGTCAGAGATAATCCAGGGATTCCGTGGAGTCACAGAATTTTAGAATACAAGGGCTGAAAGAGAATCTACTGCCAATTCCCTGTCCAGTGCAGGGATCTGGTGCAACCTCATCCCTAACAGATAACCATCTAGTCGCTCTTTCAACACCAGTACCCCTGGTCATTCTGTTCAATTGTTGAACAGCTCTTACCATTAGGAAATTCTTCCTGTTGTCCAACTGAAATTTGATTGCTTATAATTAAGCTCACTGTTTGTTGTCCTGTATTCTGGAATGAGGGGCGTGGTGGCTCAGCGGGTAAGATGCCAGGCTTGTCGATCGGAAGATCGCAAGTTTGGAGGTTCGAATCCCTAGCCCTGCATGCGGAGTGAGCTCCCACACTAGCTCCAGCTCTTGCCAACCTAGCAATTCGAAAGCATGCAAACGCAAGTAGATGAATAGGTACCACTTCGATGGGTGGGTAGGTAACAGCGTTCCGTGTCCGTCATGCCGGCCACATGACCGCGGAAGCGTCTTCGGACAACGCTGGCTCTTCAGCTAACAAACGGAGATGAGCACCGGCCCCTAGAGTCGGACACGACTGCACAAATGTGCGTGGGGAACCTTTACCTTTTTTATTGTGGAATGAAACTGAACAAGTCTACATGATAACCCTTCAGATACTTGAAGGCAGCTATTACCTCTCTCCACAGTCTTCTCTTCTTCAGGCTAAACTTACCCAGTGTTTCCAATGTTCCTCATAAGGTTTTCTTTCCAGGCCCACTTCCCTGCCATTTTGCTAAGTGAGAAGGTCCCAAACATTGCAAACTTTTTTTCCCTAAGAAAACATACTTCTGTCTCTTGATAGACCAGTGATTCAAATCAGTGTTCCCTGTATTAATTGAGGTAGGGATGTTGTGCTAGAAGAGTAACATGAAAGCAAATTTACTGCACTGTTAAGCAGCTCAAGAGGCAGATGAGGGAGAAGGGTGGCAGTCCTACTCAACTCATGAACATACTGTATGTCCCATAATTAATGCAGGATTTTGGAAGTCACAAGAATAACTGTTTCAAGGTTGGCAGTAGTTCTTACTAGCCTGCTTTATATATTGTGCTAAGCAATGGTTTCTTCAATCATAGCTTCTTAAATAAACCATGATTGGCTGGACTGACAGAACTTACCAAGCCATATACCATACTTTACAAATCACTGTGTCTGAATTCATTCAGGATACTAAACTTAAGCCAGACTGTATTACGGTTTAGTGGAATGCTATGAGCCCAGCCACTTGTTTGCACTGCTACAGCAATTCTGTGGGTAGAGGGCAGAGATAAGCGAACCGGAAACCGTGATACCAATCTTTCCCAAGATTCTGTTCAACAAATAGCCTAATTTTATTTCTTTTGCACAGAACAGTCACAATTTTCTCTGTAGGTCACATTGCATTCATCTCTATGAAATTGCACTCTCTTTCTCCATTCATAAAAATCTAGCTTACCTACAAATTTCATCTGAATGTGTGAAAAACAAAAAAAAGTTGTGGGCTGAAGCCATTTATGGTTTTCCATGATAGATTGAAATAACGGAGGCCCTTTTTTTCTCAATGTTGCTTCTGTCAAATCAGACTGGACCACCTGGAAAGCAGCCTGGATTAGATTGTTTCTGGAGCTCTGATTTGGGTCTCCAACCTGAAGTTTACTTCCAGCTGAGTGGATACAGTATAGGGTTGGAGTGAGTATAAGGCTTTTAGTCCCATTTTGTTCAAGTGTATTACCGCAGATTGTATGTTATTGTAAAGAGGCAATATGCATTTTTCTTCAGGAAGCCATACTGAGTTTGTATGACTAATATAAAGAATAAGCAAAGAAAACTGTTATTAGCAAGCTGAACTGGTTCAAAGTGTACATTGGCAAGGGATAAGTGATGGAATATTATATTCAACTCGGAGTTTTTTTTAATAACTGTAAATTCTCAAGAACAGATGCTAGGTAAGATTAATTCCTGTTGATACTCTCTTTTAATAAGGCATGCCTTTGGTTTTGCCTAATATTATGTAACAAACAATTGTTATAATGTTTAGGTTTGTTGCAATTTAGTAAAAAAAAAAAGTAAATAAGGAACCCAAGGCACAGAAGTCATTCAGTAATTGGCTGAAGCTTTAATTCATGCTCAGTGTGCATAATGTGGCAGTGGCTATAATGGGATTAGGATTTATTGTTTTGCCTTGAATACACATTGACCACTATTTTAGTTTCCTAAATGTTTGACAAAAATAAATTGCCCATTAGCCCACTGCTGCTTACAGTTAAACTTTTGGGAGGGTAATTATTATGCACTCAAATCTCAGGAGCTAGGTAATTATTTGTGTATTTAGGTTCTGTTCAGTAAAGCCCCTGTGCTTGTGGCCATTTATTTATGTAGACAATTTATGTAGCCACCCATCTCACCAAAGTGACTCTAGGTGGCATACAGAGGATTAAAACCCTAAAAACATTAGCACAATTTATACAAATAGGTGTCTAGAAAAAGAATAATGTAACACACGCCCAGGGTCAAACGTCACTTCACTTTGAACCACAACAGTAACTAAATCAACTAACCAATGGGGCTCACTTAACCTCCCAGCCCAATGCTTGTGGGAACTGAAGGCCAGCAGGGCTGGGACCGTGAGGATCTCCAGGAGGACGCTGTTCCACAGGGCAGGTGCAGTAACAGAGGAAGCGTAACTCCTAGGTCCCACAGGAAGACACTGTCTAATAGACAGAACTTGGAGCCTACCAACTCTGCTGGTTTTGGTGGGGGAGCAGAAACCATCAGAGACAAACGGTCCTGCAAGTAACCTGGCCCTGTGCCATGCAGGGCTTCAGATGTGTTAACTGGCACCTTGAATTGCATCACTTATTATTATAACACTTATTCAATACTCTGATACCTAAAATCAGAAACAATTTCAGTTATTTCCAGTGTGTTTTATTCACAGTGTGGACATGCCGTAAGATGTTACAAAACACTATATGGATCGAATTATACCCTGGCACACGTGCAAAGATAATTAACAAATGAAATTCTGAAGAAAAGGGAGAGCAAAGGGCAAGAACAGATAATCGTTCCATTGTAAGATTACCAAAATCTTGTTGAATACGAATAAATTAATAAATGAATGCATGCTAAATGCCTTCTGTAAGATTAAGTGGCAATGTCTTTTTCTTTTTTGGCAGGGATTTCATAACCATCTTTTAGTATTTCTGGTGATGCCACTTTTTAAGCAGTTGGTTTCTGTTTAGCATTCTGTATTGTAAGGATCATCAGATTTTGGGGCCAGTGCGCACATTAGGAATTTTGAGTGCATGTTATGGGCACTTCATAAAATGGTTGCCATGATGGGTGTGGGCACACACACAGAGTAAGGTAGGCAAAACTATGGTTTGCTGCCATCCACATTTTTATTTTCTAAGAACCTGCCATCTACTGTACCTGAGGACCAGAGGCATTGTCAAACCACAGGGAGGAGCACCTGGTTGATCTTGGCTGGGCTCAGAAGCTAAACAGGATCAGGACAGGTTAGGATATGGATGGGGGAACCAACAGTCCATGGGAAGTCCAAAAAAGGAATTCCAGGTCAGTGGCAAATTACTTCTCACCTACACTGTATAACTATCCCCAAAGTAAGAGGAACTAAAGACAAAAAAACTGTGCTGTAGTTGACCACGATAAAAATCATCCTTGAAAACAATCTTGGAGCCTTTGCCCGAGGCTGAAGTGCCCGCAGGGGATAACCCTTTTAAGCGGGTTGGACTAGATGACTTCCAAGAGCTCTTCCAACCCTGTGATTCCATGAAATACAGGTAGTCCTCGCTTACTGGCTGCCTCGTTCAGCGACTGTTTGAAGTTACGATAAAATATAACTTTGTGACCAATTCTCACATTTACAACCGTTGCAGCATCCCGCAGTCACATGATCACCATTTGCGTGTTCTGCAACCAGCGCGCATTTATGGCTGGTGCAGTATCCCTCGGTCACATGGTTGCCGTTCACATACTGTACTTCGCAGCGGGCTTGCGACAAGCAGTTAATACAGAAGGCAGAAGTAAAAGTGTAAGTTGTGATCACGTGACTTTTCGTTTAGCAACTGCATCACTTCGCTTAATGACTGAAGGGGAGGTAACGTCGTAAGCCCATCATGGTCAGGTGATTTTCCACTTAACGACTGCGGTGCTTAGCAACTGCTTTGCCAGTCCCAATTGTGGTCGTTAAGTGAGGACTACCTGTAAAAGTTATGTTTGAGGCTGGTAGCTTTAGCATAATAGCTTCACACTTCTTACTTGAAAGGATTTTAAAAAAATAAAATTAGGTAGAAGAGGGATTTTGTGGGCGCCAAGGAAATGTGTTGGCAGGCCCACTGCTGCCACACCGCATTGTACTGGGGTCTTTGACTCTACTGGAATGGTCTACCAGGCATAAAGTCAATATGATCTTATTTGTAACTGTCTCAAAACCAGAAGATACTGCAGAATGCAGCAGCTGAAGAACAAAACCTCTTAAAGAAACCTATCAGCTGCCTCAAAAAAGTAGGCTAGTCACTTTCATTGTCAGAAATGAAACTAACACAGACAATAAGATTTATTAGCATCATAACTAACTCATATTTCTGATTAATAACCAGCTTCACACTCCGTATAAAAATTGAGTCTGTCGACTTGGGATTTGTCTTTTTTTAGTTTTAATTACATTTATTCTCCATTTGCTTAGGAATATCTTAAGCTGATCAAGGAAAAAAATACAACTGCAACATTTTTTTAAAAAACCAAGATGCCAATGTTTCCTGCCTCAAGTGTGCAATCATTGTTAATTTCTCTAATTTTAATTAATTAATTTTCTAAAGAAAAATGACATTTAAGCGAATCCATTCTATTTACACTAACGTGTTTCAAAGCCCCAAATAAATGAAAGCTAAGAATCTTTGTCAGCCAAAAGAGGCTTCAAGCATTTTCCACAGACTGATCGGGTTCATATTTTTCTTAGCTATGGTTAATTAAGTAAAATACAGTGACTGGTTTCACTCAACATGCTAAGTCAACATCAAACATATCATCAAATGGCTTAGCGTGATGAATTGCTATCCCATTGCTATCTCTCCCCAGTTATGTTTACAAGCCAGAGCTAGTGATGTTTTCTCTTCCAGCCCTAATCAGACAGGAAACAAGGGAAGCTGCCTGTCATGGTTATACTGATAGTAACTCTGGGTGCAGGCAGAATCATTTCTTGCTGCCCAAGTCTTTTAATTAATGCGTGAATGAACTTTGGGAAGAACCAGAGCTGTATCCCTAGAGGTCTTGTGGAATGCACCAGAGGCTAAAGGTGCATAAGGCAAGTTAGAGATGGGTGTGGTTGGTGCTAGAACAAAAAAAGGGTTATTTTTATTTCTTTGGTTTATAATCTGACCTTTGTTCTAGGAGCTCAAGGGTATGGTATCTCTCTTCATTTTATCCTCATGAGCCTACGTGTCAGCCCTTCAAGGTAGTCAAGACAAGAAGCACAAACCGTGAATACTAACACTATCTTTATTGTAAGGTTATAGTAACAGGATCTTGCAAGTCTGAAAGCATTTCTTCCCTCCTTTACTTTTACTTTCCAGAAAACTAGGAAGGGTCCCTTCTGAAATGCTTCCCACGTCCCTTTTGTTTCTGTGGGCTGAGATACCTTTTGCATGATGGTTGTCTGGTCTGTGGCTCTTCCTCCTGTCTCCCAAGGTCATTCCCACATACTATTACACTAGTTTGTAATGAGAATTATTAGCCCAAATTTACCTATTGAGGCCTATGATTGGATGGGAAGTTAAACTTGGGTCTCCCTGGGCCTTTCCAACTCCTGAGTTACTATACCTTATTGGCTTTCTTAAAGGAAAGGTTCCCCTGTGCAAGCACTGAGTCATGTGACCCCTGGGGAGACGCCAGTTTCGTGACGTTTTCCTGGTAGACTATAGAGCGGGGTGGTTTGCCATTGCCTTCCCCAGTCATAATTACCTTTCCCCCAGCAAGCTGGGTACTCATTTTACCAACCTCGGAAGGATGGAAGGCTGAGTCGACCCGAGCCGGCTACCTGAGAACCAGCTTCCGCTGGGATCGAACTCAGGTTGTGGGGAGAGTTTCGGTTGCAATACTGCCGCCTACCACTCTGCGCCACACGAGGCTATGTTGGCTTTCTTAAAACACACCAAATGTTTCCTCTCCTCAGCTCTTAACCCCTCTCTTCTACCTTTATCCAGTTTGAATGCTACTTAATTTTATTTATGAAAATGTTTTTATATGTTCAATCCACTTCAATATCAAGCCACTTCATTTGCCCACACAACTCTAGGGGGCATGCAACACATTAAAAGAATAAACAAGTAGAAAAATAATTAACAACAAAAACCAATATATATTACTGTTGTCAAGGAAGAAACCCCAAGTATTATTAGATTATTAAATTCCAGTATCAGCAAAGTCACAAACTACCCTGTCCCAGGACTTGCTGAAAAAGCCACTTTTGAAGGGATTTCCTAAATGGCAACATGGTTGGGGCCGTTGGGCTTTGGGAGCATTCTATCCCAGCCACAAAAAAGGCATGTCTGCAAGGTCCAATGAGACACCATGATTTTAATAACGGGACCTGGAGCACGCCTGCTCTGCTAGATATGATAGGACAGGGAGACATAGTTGGAGAGCCAGGCCTGCAAATAACCAGGCCCTGAGCAAGAAGAGCTTTATAGATGACAAGGCTGACCTTGAATTCCACCTGGAAGCTGACTGGCAACTAGTGCAGCTCATGGAGCAGAGGTGTTACCTGGGTGAACTATGGTGTACCCAGAAGCACTCATAGGGCCTCATTCTGGCCCAGCTGTAGCTTACCAGTTGTCTTCAAAGGTGGCTGCATGTATAGTGCATTGCAATAGTTCAACCATTAACAATATAATGAACAATAGTTCAGCTATGGCATGAGTGACCATCAGTGGGGCCTCCCAGTCCAGGAAAGGGTATAATTAGCACACAAGATGGATCTCTGCCAAGGGTCTCCTGGCAACAACCGCTACCTACTCTTCAAGCAAGATTTGTGAGTCAAGGGGGACCCCCAAATTACACACCAGTTTTGTCCAGGGAAGTGCAACTCCATCAAGAGCTAAAGTTGGAAGGTCCCCAGAAATGGAAGTCCCGTGAATCTACACCCACCCAGTCTTTCTGGTTTGAGCCTGAGCCTATCCAGCCAGTCATAGCAGCCTCCAGACACTGGACAGAGTCTCAACATCACTAGGTCGATCAGAGATCAAGATCTACAACCATGTATCATCCGCATATTGATACCTGATCCCACGCCAGCAGATAAACTTGCTCACCAGCCTCGTGCAGATGTTAAACAGGAGCCCAAAGAAACCCCATGGGCCTTGGGCTTGGTTTCTCCCCCTCTACCAACTCCAGCTGGAACCAACCTTGAAAAAAGGACAACCATTGTCACAGTGTGATGGGGTTCTTTTTTGAATTGGAGGTGTATTTTGCAAGGGTGGCAATTGCCACAAAGAAACAAGACAGTGGAGACATTTTTGCTTTTTTTTACTATATACAGTGAAGTTATTCACAGCAGGTATTTACAACACAATACTGGTGTTCACCTGGTGTCAGGACCAAGGATGGTAAACCCCCAGATACAGAGGAGCCCTGCACCCACAGCCACTCCATCTTACTAGGGTTCAATTGAAGCCTGTTGTTCCCCATCCAGAACCCCACAGCCCCCAAGCACCGCGAAAGAACATCCACAGCATCACTTAGGTCACCTGGGATGGAGATGTACACTTGGATATCATCTGCATACTACTGATAAAACTCACCTCATGCTGATGGATGATCTTACCCAGCGGCTTCATGTAGATGTTAAAAAGGAATGGAGAGAACACCGGGCCCTGTGGCACCACATAAAGCAGGGGCCGCAGGCTGGACCTCTCGCTCCCTATCAACACCGATTGGGACTGGCCCCGGAGGAAGGAGGTAAACCAGCACAAAACTGTGCCCCCCACCCCCAACTCCCGGAGCCAACCCAAAAGGATACCATGGTTGATGGTATCGAAGGCCACAGAGAGGTCAAGAAGAGCCAGGATGGATGCACTGCCCCCATCCCACTCTCGCCAGAGATCATCTAAAAGTGCAACCCAGTTGCCAAGGTTTCCATTCTCAGCAGAGCACCCTGGTATGTACAAAGAACCCAATTCAAAAGGGTGAGTTTTGTTAACACAACAGTAATTTGCTACATTTGAGAAAAGATCATAATATGTTTCTGTGTACAATAAAAGTAATAAATTATAGCTTCCAGTAAATTCAAATAGTTCATATAGTTCAGACTCTCAGATTTAGGAAACTGTGTGGCATTCATTAGCTGGAGAGATTTTCCGTATACATCCATTTTCTTTGGTCTCACAAAATTTGCTTCCTTGTCCCTATTAAGAATAAAACAGAGATTGAGTCACTTTCATGGATCATTTCATCACATTAATTTAGATGTTAAGATGTTGGGCACAACTTCTCTGAGGGATCATAAGCAATTGGGGATGATTTACAATACATATCTGGGGGAGCTTACCCATGTAAAGCAGGATCACTATTAAAACCGTCCAGAGTCCCCAGGTATGGAGGAGATGGGCGGTGATACAAATTTAAATAATAAATAAATAATAAATAAAAAACTCACTCCCATTCTGCCCGGCAAGCCAAGAGCTGGCTTGGGCAAGCGAAACCCAGAGCAAATTCTGACAGGGCTCCCACTTTGCACATTTCTCACTGCAGCCACAAGTGTCAGTGTTTAAAAGCATTTGCACCACACCTTTTCTCCTCCAAATTATTCTCAAAATAACTCTTATAGCATCACAGTAATCTTGCAAGGTTCGTGAGAGAAATTCCAGTCTGGCATTCTCCCATGCAAACCACTAAACCACAAATATTTTCTTGCTGTCTGATTTCAATGTAACCTTCTATAACAGCACAGATAATTCAGCTGCACTACAATTCTTCATACCCTACCCCTGTCCAACTTTCTTTCAATACCCCCCATCTTCTTTAATAGTCCCAACATCCTATATGGGGGATCGGATGGAAGAATCAGACTTCACCCTTGCCTGCCAGTGGGCAAAGCCTATCCATCACCTGTGTTGGGGTTTGAATAAATACCCAGAATTTACAGATAGATTAATTAGACAGGAGAGGTAAATAGGTGAGAGGTAATACTTTCTGCAAGTCATTCAATTAGCAGCCATTGTTGAAGTAAGTGGTGACACATACTGCAGCTGATATAGTTTAAACTGGGTGTACTCTGACAACCTGTAATATAGTAAAATCATTTCCAGGGTAGGAGTAATAGAGTTACAAATGGGTTTGTGTGATTTAAGATACCAAGGGTTATCCAGGTTTACCAGTATGGAGCTAATTCATGAACATTCACAGAAAAGCTAACACTCTGCTTGCTGGTACTCCCCTCCCCCCCCAAAAAAAAAAAAAAAAAGCAAGAGGAAAGTAGCCTACTTTTCTTGCAGATCCTGAGACAGGATTTTTCTGTGGTAAAGTTGTTATTGTTCCCACCACAGCCAGTGTAGCTGAACTTCTCACATGTTTTTGTCTTAGAGTTGTAATAAAAGCGAGAGACTGAAGCTGAACACGATCCCTCCTCTTTCGGACTGTAACAAAATGAAGGGGAAGCTTTAAAAAAGAAGGAAAAAAACATTAGTATATGACATGTTTTTGAAGAGCAGAGTACAGGATTAGGACAACAACAAAGCCCATTTTGGACGTGGGCAATATTTTTTATTAACAGCACAGTCTATTTTTGCTAACTAACCAATCATGGGCACCTGTGGGATATGTTTGTCTAAATCTGCAAGATGTTGACTGCTGCTTCACAATTGAAGCCTTTTGTATTCGCATGTGACATTCCCGTGCTACAGAATGGAAGGAGCTTCTATTGCAACAGTGCACCTGCCAAAAGGTGGGTACATGACATAAAGCTAAGTATCTAATTCCAGTCACTCTCCCTTATTGTGTCCTTCAAGCTAAATGCAACACACACAATTCTTCCACTTATTTCATCTTCATTCTGGAAAAAGCTGTAGTCATGAAACTTTTTTAAAAACAGAATCGCAGGATCTCTCTCGGAAGGAGGAAATAGTTGGAATTCCTATTCTTCCAGATGGTTTATGTATATGGAAAGAAACTTCTGATGTATCTCCAAATAGCAAAAGGTAAGCTTAATACAGCTCATTTGCTATAAATATCTGAAAATATCTAGTGGTAAAAATTCAGCTGTGCAAGCATTCAAAAGAGGCGATTCACAAAGCACGTCGATGTGACCAAAACATGCCTCACAGGGCTGTTAAAGAAGCCATGGTCTTTGCAAGGCTTGTATAGATGTTTTATAACTTGTATTGTTTGTTTGCATGCACATGTACACAGAGACACTTTCTCTGGCACTGCCAGAAAAGCAAAGCAAATGCAAGGCTGGGCATCTGTGCACATACACATAGAGGTAACTGTGACTTTGGGCCAGTCACTCTCTCTCAGCCCAACCCACCTCACAGGGTTGTTGTTGTGGGGAAAATAGGAGGAGGAAGGAGTATTAGGTATGTTTGCCGCCTCGAGTTATTTATAAAAATAATAAAGGTGGGATAGAAAATTAATTAATTAATTAATTAATGTCAACAGCTTTTGAAGCAATCATTAGCCCTGCAAAGGATGTGGCTGATTTAATGCTCTGAAGATATGTTTTCTTTGCATTAACACATTTGTGAAACATCTTTCCCCAATGCTTTGCTTATCTCTTGTGAAAAGTTTATCTTAGAAACCAGTATGCCGGACTTAAAATTTAAAAAATTGAAGTTACATTTGGAGGGAAGGGGATTTCTAGGAACAGCTAAAAAGATACTGAATTGACCTTTCAGAATGTAGGCTTCAAGTTCATTTAGCACCTGTAGTATGGGCCAAAACAGCTCAGGATAAGACTAGAAGCAGCTAGAAGTTGGTTATGTTCTTAGAGGTGGAGGTCATCAATAGCACAGTAATATAGCCCTTTATTTCAAGAAAATAGATTATTCCCCTCAAAATTTCCAGGGGCAAAAATAAGGCACAATGTTTTCAAAAGGCAATGGATGGATGGGACAGACTTATTTATAATTTTTACAATAGGTGGCCCTGACAGCATCAGCAGATTTACAGTGGAAGTGGGGATGGAAACATTCCTTCCCTCTTATGAAAGCCACTTCCATCTGCAAAGGTGTGGACAAGTGATGTTTCAGATCTGCCCCATCCAAACCCCAAAAGTGCGGGGTTAAGGCATAGGGAACCCTAGCTGAGAAGAAATAATCTTCTTTATCTCATTCTCAAGACGTATAAGCCAGGATTTATTTGAGGTAACAGAAGAAAGGGCTAAATCTAGAAAAGAGGCTCTACAGAGGTATACACTGTGAGCCAACTGCAACGAAATTTCATTCTATTGTGCACTTGTATAGTGTATAGTGGGATGACAATAAAGTTATTATTCTATTCTATTACCTATGGCAATGTTCAAAATATTAACAGAGGATAAAGGAAACAATAAACCTGTATCATCTTATTTATTACAGAAACCTTTACAATGGTCAGAGCAAGCCAGTTTTGATGTGGCCACATACAGAGGTAAAGTTAAAGGAAGGAGCTCAGCTTTCTGGCTCTTCTTACACTTTCTTGGTTGTTGTCTGCCTAGTAACAAAATGTTAATTACTTCTCCTTGGTGAACAGGAGTCCATGCAGGAGGCTCCACTGTCAAATCGGTTTTCGTTTCCCAAACATCCTCCATAATAAAACTTTTCACATCTCATCGATCTGAGGTTGAAGAAATATCTTGCAATGTAAGCTCGGCATGTTCCCGGGTCAGCTTCCAGCCTGCATTTTTTTGGTACTTCTAAGATAAAAACAAACCCAAAGAAGCCGTTGAACATTAAACCATTGCTATGAGCTTTTCTGTCATGCGGTAGAGAGCATAACTAGTCACTTAGGAGACCCAATGGACATCAATGTGCAATTAGTCACTAGTCATTGCAACTTGTTGCTTCCTCAACACTTCCTTCACAGCCAGTTTGGTCTAGTGGTTAAGGCAACGGGCTAGAAACCAGGAGACTGAGAGTTCTAGTCCCGCCTTAGGCATGAAAGCCGGCTGGGTGACCTTGGGCCAGTCACTCTCTCTCAGCCCAACTCACCTCACAGGGTTGTTGTTGTGGGGAAAATAGGAGGAGGAAGGAGTATTAGGTATGTTAGCTGCCTTGAGTTATTTATAAAAATAATAAAGGGATAGAAAATAAATTAAATAAAATAAATATCAGTTGGAACAATTTGGGCATAAAATTTTAGAAATAAAATAACATGTTGGTTGGCCTCTAAATCATCCCCAACAGACAGTTGTCCAGATCTCCATGGAAGAACAGCCCCCTCAGCCCTCAGAATAACTGATGGAATGTGAGGGTGACCTTGAAAGATGGGGGGGGGAAAGAGAGATGCCCCCCAGGGGATGATCAGATAAAAGAGAAAGGAGCCCGCAACAGAGTAATGGCCACAGAAAGAAACTTAGGAAGGACCTGCCCTAATTACTCCCTAAGTAAATAGGGAGGGCAGGAGATATGTACTTTGAGACTAGCAAGATTGATGTCAGCCCTCCCAGGTAAACCAGATAGGAAACATAACGAGATGAGCTAATTCTACTTTATTGTAAGGCTACATTAACAGAATCTTACAAGTCTGAAAGTACAAATCTCCTGCCCTATTTACCGTCTGAGTAATTAGGGTGGGTCCTTCCTAAGTTTCTTTCTTCTGTGGCCCGTTACTCTGTTGCGGGCTCCTTTCTCTTTTATTTCATTGTTCCCTAGGTGGCAACTCTCCCCCCTCTCCAGATCTTCCAAGGTCACCCTCACATTCCATCCCAATAATTGACTTGGTTACTGAACTCTGTTTTCATCAACAAGTTCCTCCTGTAATTATACCCATTCAATCTTGTCCTACTCAGTTTGGCACTGGAGAAGTTTATGTCCTCTTGCAATTTGCAATCTTGGGTACTTAAAAAAATACTATCATATCTCCGTTTTGCCTCCTCTTCTCCAAGCTATGCAGAGTCATGTTTCTTTAGTCTTTCCTCAAAAGTCCTGTTATTCATACCACTGACCACCTTTGTTTTCTCTTCTCACAGTTTACAGTAGAGCAAAAGCAAGTAACTTTTTTGATACAGGAATAAAACAGGGGAGATGGTTGGAAATGCTTTAAAAATGTATGGGGCATGGCAGTGATGGCACACAAGGAAGGGGTATATCCCAGTGCATATTATGCATGCTTCTGTCAGTGAAGTTGGGTGAAGATGTTGGCCCTGTCCTCTAACATAAATCCAGAACAGAGATATACATTATTGCTTTTCTCTTATTGGCTGTCTTACAATTCAGTAGCCTTTGGTTGTGTTGGACTTATCAACCATAGACAATAGATGCTGCAGTTCAAGAAAACTGAAGGGCACCGAAGTTGGGAAAAACTGGATTGATGCATATGGCAGACAAGCCTAGATCATACAATGGATAGAGATTTTAGGAAATCCCACAATGGCTTAAATAATAAATAACATACAAACAGGGAAACAAAACAGCTCAACAAGTCTGAATAATGTGGTCTAAGCATCTTATTAAAGATATGCATGTAAACTTTACAAAAATACATTTTAACTGTTTATTCCTAATCATGTCTTCCTCAAAAGAAAGGTGCTTCATTTTAACGTAACTTAATTCTAGGAAGAAAAAAAAAAATTCTAGGAGAATGCATATAAAGTTTCAAACTGGACTTAGTAATTTTGTATCTACCAAATTAATACGTGAACCAATGTGAATGATAAAAGTAACCAAAAGGAAATTTTCAGCAATAACAGTTTATCTAATTTCACGCTTCGCTTTTCAAACTGAAATTTTAACAATAACGTACTTTTGATCCCTTTGCATGTTTCTGAACACTCTGTCAAATCTAAGAAATTGTTGTCATTCCCTTCGCAGCCCCCATATGTAAACTGCTTGCAAGTTTGCGAGTATCTATCGTAGTGCCACCTGTAATGTATGGCCCGACAGGGTCCTTTAAGGGGTGGCTGAAAACAGATATCTTTACTCCCTGCCAGAAAAAGAGAGAAATTAATGAGACAAGCAACTTTGGTACAAATCTCAGGTATAGAGAACAAAAAGAAAGAAATAAAAAATTATGTGCTTTAAAAAAATACATACATTGCAAACACTTCATCAACAGCACAACAACTAGGTTACAAGAAATGTCAAATAATAAAATTTTAAAGATACTATCCCCCAACCTTGAGAGAGAAAGAGAGAAAGGTATTTAGACTTCCCTATCCCAGCCTTTGCACCTGGTTTCAAAACATTTCTGGAAGAAAATATGTCCCATGCACTGATTAATTCCCCAGGCTATTCCTCTGAACATATTCCGCTTTGGTGAATGGAATGAGTTACATTATCATTCCTTTTCTGAGCATTTGTTAGTTTGCTATTCCTTTTATAAGTGGGGTGCCAGGATGAGAGCCAATCCTTATGTACATACATAAAGTCTTGCCCCCAACAACCGACAAAGAATTAGTTAATAGACTCAGAAGAACACCCTGGTTTGCTGGAGAGAAAAAAAAAATCTAGAAAAAAGAGTTCCTTGTTGCCCTATACTAGGGCCCGAACAGGCTGAGTAGTCACTAAATGCTGCTGAGTATCCGAATAAGTATCCTAACACAGGAATACTTCAAGATCCAACAGTTTTTCATTTTAAACCAACCCTCGCTGGTTCCTTCCTGAAGCCTATTTTGAGGGGAGCTCATCGCAGCGCGCGCACTCGACAGGGGCAAATCTCTCCCCGGCGATCGGCATCACCCAATCTAAACTCCAGCGCCGACAGCCAGAGGCGAGGCGGAGGGCCACGTGCAGCGGCTTGGCGAAGCGGCATTTATCCAGCGAGAACTTTAGTTCAGATTCGCGGGGTAGAGCGAAACCCAACCTGAGCGCAGCGACCTCCTTTTCCCTCTCCTTTCAAGAAAGCGAACTCGGCCCCCCAACACCGATTACCTTTCAGTGGTGTCTCCTGGGCACACGCCCTGTCCAGGAGCAGCAGGAGCGAGCCCAGCAAGAAGACGCAAGAGCGAGCCATGGTTTGGAGCCGAGGACCACGAAGACACCCGCGAGAGAGCCCCAAACGGCGCGTGTTCTCTTCCTTTTTATTGGCGCCGAACCTCTCCTCCCTCCGCCTCCTCCTGGCCGGGCGCCTTTCTCAAGCTCAGCCCGGGAATAGGTGGGCCGAGGCCGGGTGATTCATGCTGTATCAGGCAAACCTCTCCAAGGGGTGGAGACGGGATCGAGTTGACCGCCCGCCAGTGGCCTTCTTGACGCTTCCCGAGGGGGTCCTCACCCCAGCGGAGTGATGTTTGGAAAGAGAGGGATGGGACAGGCTCGACGACTTAATTAGGAAGCCAGTGAGATGGAGGGGGAGAGGCCCCGAGAGAAGAGTCATGAATGAAATGAGATGTTGAATAAAGCCGGGAAACTAGAGGCTGAAATGGGGGAAGGAGGAGTGGTAGGTCCAAAGACTGACTTGTGAGTTGGTACCCGCTTGAGATTGGTCCAACAATTTGCTTTCCACCTGGCTGAATATTTGTCCACCTCATCAAGATGCTGCTAACCTAGGGCCCATCCCCCATCACAAACCAGAGTGGCCTTGCCTGGATCCAGAAGCTAAGCAGCCTTGACCTGGATGGGAGTAGTTGGACGGGAGACCAGGACTGGAGGCCAGACTGGGAAGTTGAAAAAACATCTCAGAAGAAGGCAATGCAAACCACTGCCATCCAGTTGCCAAGAAACAACATGAGTCAAGCATGAAATCACCAGGAGTCTAGCTCAGCTTAAAAGAGACTTGGCCTTTTTATAACCCCCCAAATACCCAACCATTGGTTATGATGATGAAGCTAATGGGACACTAAAATTGGGGTGGGGTGGGTTGCTATGGAAGGTGTTTTCCTACCACCAACCTGGTATTCCTGGTTTTTGGACTGTAATGTCCTCTGGTCAAAATGAGCATTACCATGATGACTTGGGATGATGGGAATTATAGTTCAATGTATTGGAGAACTTCAATTCAGGGAAAGTTATGTTACCTCTTCCTTTACTGGGTAGCTCCAGAAACTTAGGAAGTGATCAACCATTGAGCTGCAGCTTTTTGAACAGAAATATCACAACTCTTTTGAGGTATTGTATTTCATGGCCTTTTTAAAACTTGCTATGCCCATGTGCAAGTATATATAAGTTTTTGTCTAAATACTAGTTGAGTATAACAATTCTTGGCATTGGGTGAAATGGTTCTTGTCCACTGAGTGTAGTACCACAATAAAGTTCTTAAGATACCATAGTAAGTTTTGAAGATACAGCAATATTCCCACTTTTTTTTCCCTTAAGTTTTACCACTGCTGGAAAAGATTCAACACAATTAAACAGAGGCACTACAAACTTTTGCTGACTTTAAATACTGCCAAGAATGTGGCAACAACCTGTGGTAATAGAGCGACTCACTTCTGTTAAAATATACTGAACCTTGTAAGGGACTTTCCCCCATGCATCTACCATGAAACGGACACGCCCTAGCAACATATTTTTTTCTGCTATGACATTGCCTTCAATTCATATCCAGCCCATGAGTGAGACAGGCTCAACTTGTCTTCGGAAGAATCTGTTGAAATAGTATTTTCCCCTAGTTTGGACACCATCTAAGGGCAGCCCCAAAATGTATAAAATCTGTTAGGCTTTGTCACCCTATTACCTTGCAGGGAGCTCAGGTGATAGACAGTGTCTTCATAGAGGCAGGGCATGCATCTATAGTGAGGATAGCAAAATTCATGCTAGTATAGTTTTTTGCCAGTTTAGGATTAGGTGGATAGCACTTCACCTCCGCAGAGAGGAAAGGTCCTAAGACTAAAGTCCTATATAGTTTCATCCAGAGGTAATTCCATGGATTGTCTACCAGGATGCATTAGCTGAGTTCATATTAGTACTTGGGGCATGATCTGGGATGGCTGGTAGGATGTTGGCTAGACTGGTAAGTTAAAAAAAAATCCTCAAAGAAGGCAATGGCAAGCCTCCACTTTCACAACACTGCCAGAAATTTTGCATGGATGTACATAGTTCTCAAAGAATATTTATTTTAATAAATTTTGTATAAATCCAGTCCCTAAGGGAATTGGGTTGATTCAGTTAACCTTGGGTTAGAATGCTATGTGAATTATGCGCTGGATCTGGTTTCACAAATTCCACTGCTATGTAGTGTGTGTGTGCCTTTGAGTCAATTTTTTTGACTCCTCGTGACTGACTGGACAAGTCCCTGCAGTTTTCTTCTCAAGGTTTTCAGAAGTGGTTTGCCATTGCCTGCTTTCTAGGGCTAAGAGAGAGGGACTGGCCCAAGGTCACCCAGCTGGCTTTGTGCTTAAGGCGGAACTAGAACTCACGGTCACCTGGTTTCTAGCCTGATGTCTTATCCATTGCACCAAACTGGTGCTAAGTAGTAGTAGTTGTGATGATGATGATGATGATGATGATGATGATAATTATAATGATAATGTAGAGGCTGCCCTACTCCAGAACAACCCTGGGTGGCTTACAGTTAAAAACAGAAAAGCAGCAAAGAGAAAAACTAAAGCATCCAGACAACCACATCCCACATACCTAAAAACAAAAACAAACCACCACCGACAGGGCTCCATAAGCACACTACCCTAAAGCCTGGGAGACCAACAAAGTTTTTAAAGACATCCAGAACATCATTAGGGTGGGAGCTATATGGATCTTTGGGGGGATCTCATTCCATAGGGCAGGCACCACAACAGAGAAGGTATGTTTTTGAGGTCCTGATAGATGGCATTGTTTGAAGGGATACAAAGTGCATTGACTACTGTATGCTCAATCTTACTTGGTGGGCAGAAACCATGGGAGCAAGGTGGCTCCTCAAATAACCTGGCCCTAGGCCATGAAGTTCTTTGTGCTTTCATAATAAGCAGCTCCTGCTTGGAAGTTTTTGTACCAAAAAAACAAACCAAAACACCCAGGTGTCCCGTCTGATTTTAACCAGTGATTTTTTTCCCTCCTCCACCAATAGTTTTCAATGTCTGAATGTGTCTTACTGTATGAATATGCTACAACCATATCACTGTCTAGCCTGCAGATGTTCGGGCTGATCTGCAAGACCAGCTTGCCCCAGTGTGAGCGTGAGGGCAGGAACACATGGCATCATGTGTTCTCCCCTTCACCCAGCCTACCAGGAAGGCAACTTCCAACCATCTTTTCTCTGTTATGACAAAAGTAGTGTTTTCTGAATTGTGCTGGCTCACCCAGCATTGTCCAGTTTGCCCACTGTGCTTCATCTCATTGTCCTGTAGGCAAACACCTCTACTCCAGTTGGCTACTGTGCACTGTAGCAGGCCTGCCCCCTGCCCTCTAATCCCTGGGTGCTGCCCACCACAACCTTCCCTACCCCTCCAGGTAACCAATGGAATATTGAAAAGGTTTTTTTTTTAACAAGTTAATTGATGGAACTCTGAAACCACAACTTTTTATTTTTCCTTAGCCAGGTGAAATTGACAAGAGTTCTGCTGCTTTCCTGTTCTAATTCAAGGGGTAGCAAAATGGTAAAATTTGTATTTTCTGTTCTTTTCTTTACCCGTCCAGGAGGGGTAAAGAAACAGGGCAATCCACTAGTCAGGCCCTGTGATAAATTGGTATGAACAGATCATCAGGCTACCAAAGCACAGGAAGGAGTTGAAGCCTGCTAAAGGAATTTTTAATAAAAGGCATTTCCAGCCACTTTGGGAAAAAAGCAGTTGAAGGCTGCAGTATGGAAAAGCTCTTACTCAAGCCTCTAATTAAAGGACCCATAAATACATTTTAATAGTTATTAATATTTTATTATAGCTTTTCATTTGATACTTATTTTGTGCTGCTTTTCAAGTTGTACCCAAAGTTCTGATTATCTCTCCCAAGTTACAGTGACTGAGAACTCTACAGTCAGCCATTTTGAATGAAAAACCAACAGAGATGTCACATTGCAACCTGCCTTTATATGGGTTGAATATGGCCCTTAAATCTTCACTATCAGGCCTGCATGGCCTCAAGCAAGACACCCCCAGAAACGTCTCTGCCTTCCCAAAGCATCATTTCCTTGCTTGGGAGAAGGTAGGAAAATGATTCCTACCTGCTTTCTCTTATACATGGGCTGTATTTACATGATATCCCAATTCACAAGTAGTCTACTTTTTTTTACTCACCATGTTCTATGATTCCAGTAAATGTGGTCTGCTTATGATTCATTGTGGGATGTGAACTCAGAAAATTGAATTGAATAAATTGTTCCCTGTAAACATAGTCATGGAGGGATTAACTTCTTTTACTTAGAAATGGTATCCTAGCTCTCATCTTAATTTAGGAAATGAGGAGGGGAAGGATGGGCTGTGGTTTCACAGCTTTATGAAATCCTACCCCCAATGGTATTTGTACAACACACTAAACTAAAATGTGGTTGACTAGTCTGTGGCGTAGGTGAAATGCAAACTTAAGCCCATGGGTCAATTCAGGAAATTATAGTTCATTTGCATGTTGTAAATTATAGGCAATGTCATCTGGATATAAGTCGGACAATCTGATTTATGTTCTCAATCCCTGGAATATTAAAACAAATATTGGCTGTAAAGAAAAAGATACACCGTTTACTTTAGAGGCATGGGAAACTGCCTTATTCCAAATTCCAGCTATTTTGGGTTTTTGTGCGCCGCCGCAGGGACGGTGCTTCCGGGTTTTCTTGCGCACTGCCATTGGTGTGTCGCCGCGGGAAAAGTTTGGAAAGCCCTGATATAGAGGCTGTCAGAACAGATGTTCTGGCTTTCAGTTAACTTCACAAATGGATGGGAGACTTCCATTTCAAGGTAGTTACTCTCCAAGCCATTAAAAAAGAAATGCATTATTTTATATACTGGCTTGCCTCCTGCAGAAGAGAATTTTTCCCCCCAGCCTGCTCAGAAGGAAACATTCAATTTTTCCTGGTGCATCACTACTTAATTCTATTCAGTTTCACTCCTTCTCCCTTTACCTAAGCTACTGCATACACAGAGAAAGTTGCAAGGAAAGAAGACTAGGAATAGAATCGAAACAATCAAAGAAGCGTAGGACAATCTCAAGTGTATTTTATATTGGAATCAGAAGACGGATAGGCTGGTTGCCTGAAAGTATAAGTAAGAGTGAATCCAATAGAAATGTAAAAATTATGCTTGGTGTGGAGAAATTCTTTTGTAATACCTGGTCCTGGGGTTATTCAGTGCAGATAAATACTATAGTGGGAGACTTAGAGAAGATCCAAGGAGGTTCTTCTTCACATTGCACACAAATTATAGAATTTGTTGCCACAAATTGTAGTGAAGACTGCCAACATAGCTAGGCTTAGAAAAGAAAAAAATAGGCTGTTGATGGCTATTAGTCATAGTGACTAATATTCTGTATAGTTCCTACAGAATTATCAGATACAGGAGAAAATACGTAGGAAGGGTGCTATCTTGTTTGCGGATTCCCCCTACACCCCTGGGTGGCCACTTGGGAAGGCAATTCCAGGCCAGATCAGTCTTTAGTCCAATCCAGCATGGCTTTTTTGTTTGTATCAAATTACCATTTTGGGGGGGGGGGGGTTGGGGAAATAATCCTGGGAATAAATAACACCTCAGTTGCAGTATTCAAAATAAATTTGCAAACCATGTATTTGTTTTCCATTTCATTGTTATATGTTTTTGAAAGAATATAAGAAGTAGAGGATATAAAGAGAAGAACCAGATACAGGTAGTGAAATACAGATGGATAATTACAAGTTTATGATATATTTCATGTCTTTTTTTAATAAAAACCCATGTGTCCTTGTTGAACTTTAAGCTACAAGTGCTTGGTTAACACAATTCAAGTCATAAAAAAGACTACGGATAGTAAACAATACATTGAATCAATTATCTAAATTATACATCAGATAAGGATATGAATATCTAAAATCCAAATTTTGGATGTGGCATGATTCCATCTATACAATTGTAGTCCAAGAATGGTTTCCAAGTAGAATTAAATTGTACATCATTTACTTTTTAAATATGAAGTTATTCTTGACATTGAGGCATACTCCCACAATTTACACCACCCAGAATCTCTTTGTATGCCACCCAAAGTCGCTTGTTTGTGAGATGGGTGGCTATATAAATTTGAAAAATAAATAAAATAAAATAAATACATTTAGTTAACCATTCTTCTGAAGAGGGAATCAGAGATCTTTTCCAATAAGAGGCATATTATTTATTTATTTATTTATTTATTTATTTATTTATTTATTTATTTATTTATAGTTTATTATTCTATATAAAATCCTTGCATTCTTAACATATACAATGCAAATTCAGTGTATTGTCAAGGGATATATGGTTTAGTGAAATATAATGGGAACATTTCAGGTTGCAATGGGATTACAGCTTTCAGAATTTTTCCATTCACAATGAAGCAAGGTTGGGCTTTACAACAATGCTACTGCAAATGAAAAAAGGATCCCACCTGCTTGTTATAGCCTTTTATTGGACCATATATAATTCATTACTTGTCTATGCCAGTCATTTAATTATTCTCAATAAAGACTAGAATCATTTGAAAAAAGCAATTTGGACTTAATAAGATATTCATTTTAGCAGCTGCAACCCTTCCTAACCAGAACAGGTTTAATTTTTTCCCATCTAGAAATATCTGTTGTTACATTTTTCCAGGTTGTTAAATAATTCTTCTTAAATAAATTTTTATTGTTCTTTGGCGAGAAAATCCCCAAATATCTTCTTACCTTCTTAGAAGTAGTATTAAAGCCTGTTGTTTGGTATTCACATTGCTTTTCATCCTCTGCCAAATTCCATGTCAACATTTGAGTTTTCTCTTTATTAATTTGGTAAGCTGGCACCAAACTATATTGCTGTATATGTTCCATCAGCAATATTAAGGAGTGTCCAGGCTGAGCAACTCTAAGTACAATATTATCAGCAAATAATTTCAATGTATGCTGTTTGGTTAATTTAACTCCTAGAGTACTATTTTCTTGATGTAGCTGGATCACCAGTGGGTTCAGGGCTAGTAAAAATAAAGAGGGAGAAAGGGGACACAAAATCTGCCAACAATTTACACAAACAACAACAAAACCACAAATTTGGAATCAGCATTTTGGGTATTCTAAATACAAAAAAGGCATTTTTTATTTAACTTGGCCAAAGTATAGCTTGGGAAATGTAGAGTCTCAATGCCCCATGTATGCCTTCTCAGAAGTAAGTCCTATGGCATTCCATGGGGCATTCGCTTAAATGAGCTATCATCTAAATGAGCTATATAGGACATATGCCTGGAGGGACAAGCCTTTTTCTGTTCTCTAAGTTTTTCTGTATGCTTGCCTTTCCCTATTTTCCCATGTTGTTTTCCAAACACCCCCATTGTTTAGGCCATCCAGCTTGGCACAGAAAAATGGCCAGATGTTTCCTTAGCAAACCTGTTTCCTGTGGAACTCTCACCATGGTTGGCGTTTCCATTGTAGCAAAAGGAGAAGCACACATCCTGCCTCTAATGGCTTTCTTCCCTTCACCCTGCCACTCCTCACAACTCATTCCATGCTCCCTTCATGGACAGAAGACATTTTACACTCAAACGCCTTTGCCGAGTGTGAACAGGTGTGTCAATCCCTGATTAAATTCTTCAAGGGGACTTTTTTCCATAATAATGCTTCTAGTTTCTGAGCACTCCAAGATTCCATGTAGCTGGAACTGATTCTTTCTGTGTCTGTGTTTTCTGTTAGGGCTATTTTAGCAATTTGGGCATGGCATGAAGACACATGAAAGAAGGTTGGCTTGCTTTCCATGCATGTGGAATGCCTCATTTTGGTTTGAAGCAATAAAAACTAGAAGGGGAGGGGGCAATTTTTGTGGCTTAATCAGATTAGGACAAATTCTGCTGATGAATTAAAATCCTTCAAATAGTTACTAGGAGCTTGAGAAAGCTGGCTGAAGAAGAAATTGTTACTTCAGAGAAATCGGGAGGAATTCATACAAAAAGTAAGGATTTTCTTTCCTGTACTCCCCTAATCTTATTTTACTTTCTTACACACACACACACACACATATACAACACACACTTTCTCTTTTCTGCAACCCAGCAATGCCAGCTATCAACATAGATGACCTAAGTGAGAAGGATAAATTGAAAATGGAAGTAGAACAACTTCGAAAAGAAGTCAAGTTGGAAAGGCAACCTGTAAGTAGTAGTTTTCTCTCTAAAGTTCTGAAGGAAGTTTTTAAGAAAAGGATTTCTGTGTTTTCAATGGCTTCGTGTATGTTGAAAAAGGTCTGTTTTGCAATATGCTCGGTGTGGTTATAAATGCCACTGGGCAATTCGACTGACTTGCTTCGCTTAAGGAGGTCAATATTTTCTTCTGGTAAGTTTATTGCATGTTTTCTTTTGGGAAAGCTGTAGAACAGACAGGATTTTCTAGACTAAAATAATACCTACTCCCCCCTCCCCCTCCCCAGATCTCTCTGAATTCACAAGTAAGGTAGGTAGAGATTACAGAGTTTGCCTTGTATTCCATTGCTAAAAGGATCAGCCTGATGAAACTCAAAAGTTGTATGTGTAAAATCTATAGTGGCAGGTTTGTTTAGCTTTCAGAAAAATGTATAAGCATTCTAATTTTCGCACTGAAGATGTTGCCTAGCCTGGCAATGAAACGTCTGCAAGAAAACAACAAGGCTCAGAGAGCACCAAGGACTCCGCATTCTAATTTATTTTTACAAATCAGGGCTACATTCTTGCTCTTTGTATGCTTTCCTCTTATTTTCATTTGATGTCTTTCTGATACTAATGATTTTTAAAAAATCACCTGATAATTAAAGGTAAAGGCTCCCCCCGCACAGTTGTGCAGTCATGTCCGACTCTAGGGGCCGGTGCTCATCTAGTTAATAATAAGTAGGTCTTGCAACAAGACATGACCATATGGATTGCTCATCTTTAGCATTCCTAACTCATTCTCCCCACACTTACTCCATTTCTACCCTTCCCTCTGTAGTCAGACAGCAGGCTGTGCCCAATGAGTACAATCAGCCTTCACTGAGACGTATCTTTTGTGGGTTTGTTCTCCTTTCTTTGTTTTTTAAAAATTAAGCCATGCCTGTGAGAAGCCAAGCTGCTGAAATAATTTAATGTATTATTAATTTTATAACCAAGAATGGGACTTCTAGCATTTTCTTATTTTGGGTACCAAAATGCTTTGGGCTGACTCTGCTGGTAATAGCATTTTCATCTTTATGGGACTACTTTGTTTACCTGTATCTAGTCTATTTCTGATTTAATGTATTATTATATTTTGCAACCAAGAATGGGACTTTCTGCATTTTCTTTCTGGGGTACCAAAATGCCTTGGGCTGTTTTTGCTGGCCCTCACTGCCTTCTCCTCCATACGTTCCCACCCAGTAACACCAACCACAGCCTGGGAATGACTGACCCTGGAGAATGTCTGTTAAACATCATGGCAGACTGGATGACACAAACACAGCTTAAATAAAACCTGTAATTACCAGGAAAGGGAAGAAGCGTGAACAGGCTAATTATGGGTTGAACAAACAGAGAGCTAATTTTGGGATGTTTTATAGCTTAATATAAGACTTAAGGGAGCCAAGGTATAGTACAGCATGGAAGAAATGAACGGTCAATGGGAAAAAGCATTCTGAGCAGTACTCAGAATTATGATTGTTATGATAGATAATTTCCATGACATAAAAATGAGGCATTCGCTTGACTATGGAGATGGTTTCCAGAAATCTGAACAACTGTGTATTTTCTGAATACGTAGTAAAGTAGATAAGTTTAGCATCTCCAGTGTACTACCAGAAATGACAAATTTATAAAATCAGCTCAATGGCAATGAAGGTACCAGGATATATTAAAATGTATTATGCTTGTATGCTATTTTTAATGATATCCGGTTGCTGATATTTACGGAAATGACCATAATTCCAAGTAAAGTATCTGCTTTGCATTCAGATAGTACAGGTTCCAGTTCCAGCATTTCCAACTAAAAGAATCACATTTATCCTAACATCTTATTATGTATTTATTCTTAATGTTATTTTGATTTTATTTATATTTATCTGTTCTTCCTCCAGAAGGAACCCAGAGCTAGCTAGTGCTCGCGATCTCTCTTTCTCTCTCTCCCAGTCTTAAAAAACATCAACAATGAAAATTTAAAAATCTACAAACAACTAACATATAAACAAGATTCATTCCTAAAAGCAATCAAAAAAGCAGTTTGATCTTGGAACATTTTCCCATAAATCCCTATGTGAACTGAGATTGTCTAAAAATTGTTTGGGGGCATAGATCTCTGATTGGGAAGATTATTTCATTGAGAAGAACTTTAAATGGCTTTGGAATCAAGCATTTAAGAGATTGTGTCTCTGATATCATCCAACCTGGGCAGTAGGAAGGCTGGGGAAGCCCTACTTATGACCTCAAAGGTTGGTTCAACTCACAATGTGGTGGCCAGGATTAGAGCTCTAATAATGACATAATTGGAATACTGCAGTCTATTCTACATGGGTTCAGAAGCAGAACACAGCTCCTTAAATGCTAAGTCAGGTGGCTAAAGGGAACAATATAACATAGACACTAAAAGTATTGCACTGACTGGCAAGGGTACATTTCTCTTTTTTCCTAGACAGGTGAACACACTTCCAAACAAAAGTGATGAGCTGCAAGCAACTGCCACTTTTATATTCTAAGAATTTCAATGGCTTCAAATTCACAAACACCAGCACAGTTACATAAAAAAGAAGAAAGTCTAAAAATTAGCAAAACCTGGCTACCAGTCCTGAAAAACACAGCCTGCAAAAGGTCAACGAACTCAGCTCAACCACCAGGACATGGGAATACTTCTCACAATGAACATGCTAATCACGCTCAGCAGCCACTCGTTAACATTTCAACAAAACAAAAAAAACCCCACCTAATCTCCTATAACTTAGCTCTATAAGTAGAAAACAAACATTGCCACTCTACCTGGGCACAGAGAGATCACTTCTGTCTGTGCTCCTGCCCTCTGAAGATGCCGGCCACAGATGCTGGCGAAACGTTAGGAACCACAACTTCCAGAAGACGGCCACACAGCCCGGAAGACCCACAACAGCCATTTGAGGTACCTTGGTTCAAAAATTGTTGCCCTATGATGCACCGTTTCACCCAACTGAAGGTTAGAAACAGACAAACAGACACAAGAGTTTTAGTAGTATATAGACTAGGGTTGGTTACCTACTTAGTTAGCTGTGATAGACCGAAAGACTTCTACTTAAATCTTTTAAATCAAAATATCTTAAAACAAAACAAAACAAATCTGATGGGCAGGAAACTTGGCAGGTACACAGGGAAATAGACAACGCTTATCTTTTATTTTCTTAATTAAGGATTTTAAAAGATGAAATATAACTACACAAATAATTTCTACGTTAAACAATCCTAAAACAAGCTGTCGGGGTTTAGCAGAAGAAACCACGCTGAGCTCGAGATGAAGCTCCAGTTCTTTATTGATCCTACACATACAGAAAATATTGCCAATCTGAGCTAAGCCAACAGGCTCTGAGGGAAAAACTCCTGCAACTCAAGGCGGATCCGGCCTGACCCTCTTGGCTGGGCGCCCAAGGTCCTCCACACCGAAAACGCGCTTTTCCCCCTGGAAGGCGCCCCCTCCTTCCTCGCCTGCGATTTCCCATCTTCCCCGAGACACATTCCATCACACAAGCCCTTTAAATTTTTCATAAACCCTGAAAGGTATTCATTTTATCCTTCATAAAATACAGTAAATATGATCCTGCCAGTCCTGATAAAATAACTATTTCTCCTTTGCTCTTTGAACAAATGAATTCTTGCACTGGTATTTTCCAGATTATGTTCAACATATATTGACAACATGCCAAAACACTACAATTAGAATTTTAACTAGGAATGCCTCTCCAGAGGGTATTATCCCATTTTTGTATCATCCTTGTTTGCAAATTTGTTTTGAGGTCTGTTTCCAAGTCTTGTTTCTTAAATATCAAAATGACCTGGGCTTTTAATACCTTGGACTGCTCTATCACATAAGTACTCTTTGTTTGCCATGTGACTTTTGCCATTCCTAAGTCATATACATATACATATACATATACATATACGCATATATACATATACAGTACATATACAATCTTGAGTTGGCAGAAAACTATCAGCATGAAATGTCGTGTCCCCACTGCTGGTCTATATCCTGCTTCTATTGGCTCTGTCAGTGCCTCCAGTTATTGCCACCTGACTTCCTTCCAAAGTAGTGGGAGAAAAAGCTTATATAGCTTTAGGCTTTCCTTGGATAGAAAAATACTACTTACTTCCATCCTTACAGAACAGTGGGAGAGTTTTATCCAGCACATGGGAAAATGAATGCTTGCCATTTCCATTATGCAGCATTCTCATAGGCAAGCTATTCTAGGATGCCAGTGTTTCATCAATACCCAGCATACCCTGATACATAAGGTGGTTCTCCTCCTCCTCCTCCTCCTTCTCAGTTTCATAAACTCTTCAAATCAAAGGAACCTTTCTTGCTTTTATAAAGTGATTTCAACATCTGTTTCTCTCCCTTTCTCTTTTTTCCTTAAGGTGTCTAAGTGTTCTGAAGAAATTAAAAATTACATTGAAGAAAGATCCGGAGAAGACCCTCTAGTGAAAGGCATTCCAGAAGACAGGAACCCTTTTAAAGAGAAAGGAGGATGTGTAATCGCATAGAAGAATGCATATTACTTTGAAACGGGGGGGGGGGGGGGGACCTACTGTAGAATAGCTAGCTTAATTTAAATTTCAGGAATCTTATTGTACAAATTAAAAGATTGTTTTTAAAATAACAAAACAAATGATTATATTGTTATTCCCTAAAGCAAGTTCTTGCTTAACATATCATTAAATTCCTTTCAAAAGGCTGTTTTGTATTCTTAATTTCTCGCATCCACTGGTTGAAATTATTATTATCCACAATATAGTTTTGGTAAAGAAAACTTTAAAAGCACAGTGAAATGGTTTGCCCCCCCCCCCACTTCAGAATAAAGGATTTTAGTTCAAATGCCCCCATGACAAACATTGTTCATCTCCGACTCCCATCAGCCTTCACCATTGGTCCTGCAGGCTGGAGCTATTGCGTGGTCTCATTCAGTGATACCTGGAAGTTCATAGGTTCCCTTATTCCTAGATCATTATATTGTCCAAACAAAAGCAAAACAAAGAAATAATAAGCTCTCCCAGAAATTCACTAACGTATGGTGAGCTGCAAGATTATCATTTCAACATTTTTGGTTCAATTTCAAAATACCTTAAATTAATCCTAGTTGACAGTAATGAAAAATGAAGCCAAAATGGACACCCTTAAAAATAATGAAAATGGGAAAAGCAAGGTGTAATATATATTGAGATAAATACACTAGGTATTTGGTGCCATTTTTAAAATGGATTTGCACTGTAATTTAATAACCCAAATCCTACAAAAACTGTTTACTGGTGAGATGGGGCATTATTTGGTATTTTTTAATGTCACAACAAATTAAAAAGCTTAGTGCATGCTGGCTGGGACAAAACATTAAACTGTAGTTTTGTTTTACAAGAATTATAGGAATTCACTCTCTTCTTCCTCTCATTTCTAGGTTAGATGAACTGCAGATTACTGTGTTTACCTGAACCCAACAAATGGTGCTTAATTTTCCTTCTAATTTCTTTTCACTGAAATTTTCACTGTAATTTGCTGAAACCAGTTTGAAAGAACAAATTAAGATGGCTCCTTTTAAGAAATCATATTGACTATTAACAAGTGTTTAGACATAATGCTAAATATAATTTTTTTTAAATAAATAATTTTAAAATGTAAGTGGATATTTCCAGTTTTCTCTTCACGTCTGTGCTGGAGGTTGAAGAAAAGGAAGTGGAGAAAAAAATAGAAAAAAAATAGAAGAGAACGAAAAAAAGAATATAGAAAAAAAGATAAAAGAAATATATAAAGAAATGACTTCCCCCCTTCATCACAAGTATAAATAATTTTAGTAACTTATCATCTTCTCTTAAAATAACAAGAAATGATCTTTTCTTCCCATATCCCATCTCTTATCTATAAACAAATCCTTAAAGCCTCATCATTTCAGTCCTGATGTCAGCAAAAGTCCATTAAGGGTTACTAGAGATAACAACATATCTATTTTAACCTTGATCAAATAAACCAACTTTATATTCCTTCCTTTTACTTTTAACAATCTTGATCTTTAGTCCCTTCAAATAATGTCCAATGTTAAAATATTTTGCTTCATTCTGTATTTGTAAGTCGAATTTAAGTGTTCTTGTCCTTTCATTGTAATCTTTAGGTCCTTCTAGTTCCAACCTCAAAGTTCATTTTTTTTAAACGAATTCAAAACAAAAGCATTTTCCCACAGGAAGGATTCTTATAATTAATTCCAAAATCTTATTTCAAATCCATCTGGACCCTTAGTATGTTTGTAACTTTCCAAAATCAAAGTTCTAATCAGCCTTTTGCTGTTTATTAAAAAAAATTAAGTCCTTAAACTTGTACAGTATTTAAAACTTCTTTTGCTATGGATTGAAGGAAACACACCCAGTGATTTCAGACTTGTCGATCCAAAGGTTCCTATTAGCTGAAAAGCAGTTAACAAGCAATTTCCGAAAGTGATTAGAAAAGGAAGTATGCAAACCCAGCGTCCTTTTAAAGGCACTGACTAGTTTGAGCAATATGGCTATCCCCTTGTCTCCCAGAACTCTAGACCTGCCAGAGACTGCTGGTGGGGCAGAGATATGTTCTCAGCAAACAGCATGCTGAACCTCTGTGGGGGAAGGTTAGCCTTCAGAAGCTGGGAGGAAGTAGGGTAAGGCAAATATTCTTGTCCGGGTCAAAATGTCCCTTTTTAGAAAAAAAATGTTCTCAAAACCAGCTGATGTCATGTGATCAAACATACCAGGAGCTGATTCTGGACCATCTCAGAATGCCCTTCAGCTTTTCACAGGAGTTCCCAACCTTTGTCAGTGATTGGGATTTTGAGAACATATTGTGGGAATTTCCCCCAAATAGCTGCTGAGGGAGCTTATCCTTTCAGGATCAGGATCATGGCAGGACAGTATCTAATCCAGGGTTTCTCAACCCTAGATTCCGTGGAGCCCTAGGGTTCCGCAAGAGGTCACCAGGGGTTCCCTGGGTGATCACGATTTATTTTAAAAAATATTTCAAATTCGGGCAACTTCACATCAAAGAGGTATGTCAAATATAATAATTTTGTAATTTCTGGCCTATACTTGAGCCTGAATGTGCAGGGGTTCCCCAAGGCCTGAAAAATATTTCAAGGGTTCCTCCAGGGGCAAAAGTTGAGAAAGGCTGATCTAATCAGAAAGCACCGATCCTCCACCCCGTCTTCTCACAGCATGCTCTGTGCCACCCTTACTTACTATTGCCTTTTTACCGTTCAGATGGATACAATTATAAGACGCCAGGCTTGTCGATTGGAAGATCGCAAGTTCGGAGGTTCGAATCCCTAGTCCCATGTGGAGCGAGCTCCCGCACTAGCTCCAGCTCTTGCCAACCTAGCAATTTGAAAGCATGCAAATGCAAGTAGATGAATAGGTACCACTTCGGTGGGAATGTAACAGCGTTCCGCGTGCTTCATGCCGACCACATGACCACTGAAGCTTCTTCGGACAATGCTGGCTCTTCAGCTAAGAAACGGAGATGAGCACCGGCCCCTAGAGTCGGACACAACTGCACAAATGTGCAGGGGGAACCTTTACCTTTTTACTGTATTGGGCTGTGCTCACCCACCATCTTTATTTTCTAAGAATGACTATGAAGACCACTGGGGGTCCAGAGGCCTTCTTGGAGATTAAAATAAACCCAGTTCTTTGCTTCGTAGCATACTAGCTTCCCACTTTTATATAGAACTTCGTGTTTAAAATATAAAAACGTCAGTGGAGCACAGTGCTCTATCAGATTCCAAGTTTCTGGTTGCACTTAGGGCTGACCCACAGGCCTCGCGAGGATGAACAAGCAAGCAAGGATCGATCCTCCATTTTTCGAAATACAAAAAAACAACTATCCTCTTTCCCGAGAAAGCGTTCAGGAAAATTCGAAAGCTTGCAGCCTATTTTGCTTTGGTCTGAGATATACACAGAAAGTTGCATATATAATTGGGTGATTTTGCGCTGTAAGTTACTGTTCTGTATGTTTACATCAGCAACTGGAGTTTCTTAGAGAAACTGTTCACTGTTTTGCGGCAGCTAAACATGCCCAGGCAGGAACGATCCACCATCACTGGTCGACGTTGTCGAACGACAACGCATGCGCCGGTCGCCTCGTAGCCGGAGACATGGCGCTAGCTCGGATCTCTCTTTTCGGCCGTAAAGAGCTAATGAAGTTGTTAAAACTCCCGCCGCTGCGCTTTGTTGCACTCTCAGCTGCAGGCTTTCCAGAATGTTGTTCGCTTAGCTCGAACCGCCGCCCTTATAGCAACGGCGTCCTGTCTGGAGACCACCTCTTATACACCGCAGAGCATTTCGCTTTAAGAGGGGCTCTGAAAAAGGTACTTGTTCAACCGATCTATTTGGAAGGCAAATCTAGCATTTATCCCTTTGCGCAGTGCATTGGTCGTAGGAATCGGGAGGCGACGGAACCTGGAGTTAGGTCTGTCCTTGGTCTGCTCCCCTCAAGATCGCTTGGTGGAAAAACGATTTTGAGTCTTACCTCCGCTGAGTGCTTACGGTACTGTACAAAGTTTGCGAAGTCTAGGAATTACACAGATCGCCCGCTCCACCCCCTCGAAGTTTTTTTTTATCCTCCATATTGGTGGAGAGATACAGATTTAAAAAGACCACACGTGCTGCACCCCAATGGGAACTCGCGGCACTGAGTGACAGTTATTATCCCCCCCCCCGCAGGAAACTTTAATTAAGTACAGAAATTTCTTATTGAGACACCACGAAGGCCAGTTGAAAATTCAGCCCGAATCACGGTTGCCTCAGTAATTACACATACCATTGTTATGAACATTATAATGCAGGATATGGTATTAGGGTGGAGCACCTCAGTTCTGAGGCTCCTGTTTTAAAACATTTGCAGAAATAAAAAACGAGTTTTATTTACCTCGATGTATAAGCATTTGTAATTTGGCTTGTTCGGTCAAGAGACAATTGGTGCTTCTGAAGTTTCATAGTAGTTACAGTTCTGCAGGAGTTACTTGTGGTTCTCTTTCCCACAGCCAAATTAAAGTACAATCCACCCAACCTTGAGGTGGCAGAAGATGATAATGATCTAATGTTTGCTGCCCCCATTGCTGTTCCCTATTTTGCCACAGTAGGGGCATCGTCAAATAGTGGTTTTATCTGCTGTATACAGGACAAGTTAAAGAAAGGGATTATTTTAGATTATCCTGCCTTTCATTCAGGAGCTCAGGGTTAGTGGGTTCCCCAGCTTTGTTTCCCTTCCCTGTTGCCAAATGTCACCAATGACAGGAAAACATCCCCTAACATTCTCCTTAACATGAACTGGGCCATCAAACCTGGTCCTGACACTGCTGGTCCTCAAAGCAGGAAAGGCTTGGTGGGAGGAGCTGATCTGATTGACAGTTGTAGATCTGGCTGGTAAAGAGCCATCTCTGACCTGCACGGGGAGGAGAAGGGGGAGTTGACCGATCAGAACTTGGTCAACCAGCCTCCAGGACATCTGACAAGTTCTGAGTAGTTGGGTGATGAAGCAGGAGAGATCACAGCCCACCCCAGAGCCTGTCAACTGTATTTGGGAGCTATTTTTAATCACAGATTCAATGCTCTTTTGATGACTTTGCAAAATCAGGTTGCTTTTGAGCACAGGGTTACTGCTTTTTCAGAAGAGTGCTAAGCCCATGTTTAAAAGTAGCCTGGTTGATAGCTGCAGTGCCAGGGGCAGGTACTCAGTGGAGTGGGAGAGCTCCCCCCTACTTCACCTTTCAACTGCCCCTCCCCAAAATTGCTTGCTGTTTTTCAAGCTATTTTTAAATACTGTATGGCTTTAGGTAAAGGTTCCCCCCGCACATTTGTGCAGTCGTGTCCGACTCTAGGGGCCGGTGCTCATCTCTGTTTGTTAGCCAAAGAGCCAGCGTTGTCCAAAGACGCTTCCACGGTCATGTGGCCGGCATGACACATGCGGGAACCCTGTTACCTACCCACCGAAGTGGTACCTATTCATCTACTTGCATTTGCATGCTTTCGAATTGCTAGGTTGGCAAGAGCTGGGGCTAGTGCGGGAGCTCACTCCATCACGCAGGACTAGGGATTCGAACCTCCAAACTTGCGATCTTCCGATTGACAAGCCTGGCGTTTTACCCGCTGAGCCACCATGCCCATTTACCTAAGTTGCTGCAATTCTTCGTTGTGAAATTTCCCACGTGCTATCTAGGCTCCTTCACTTATGAAAGAGGTGCCCTGTTCTGGCGCAGCAGTTACAACTCAAGGAAAGGCAAGAACACTGATGATGTAGTGAGTTGTGTTCTTGATGCCACCGATGGAAGTGATGGTCCAAAACTAGCAGAAGTTGTAGACTGGATTAGAAATGAAGTCAAACTATATTCCAGTTATTGCTCAGAAGATTATTACATCCTGATTATTGCTCCCTGATTACTGAATACAAGGTGTGATTGTTAACTTTGGTTTTATTAAAAACGATTGGAGCATTACATTATATAATCAGAGTGTATTTATGTTGTTAAGGATTCCAGACTGGTTTAATTTATATATGTTATTAAATAATTTAATTTATTAAGGAGTTCTCTTGCATTTTTTTTTGCTCACTAATACTTTCAGAACAGCAGGAAATTTCATTTAATTGAATATAGCCCTTCAGTAAATGTGTGTCTGCAGCATATCTAGGATTGTAGAGAGAAAAATGTAAGATTTTTTAAAAAATTCCTGTTTAAGTATATGGGGTGATACCTTAAAATAACAACTCGGTAGTTAAAATTATGAATATAAAAATTTTGCTTAAGGTTGAATTTCATTCTGTTGTTTTATTCTAGAACAGAGCTTTCCAAACTTTTCATGTTGGTGACACACTTTTTAGACATACATCATTTCACGACACACTCTTACAGCAGGGCACAAGGCAGGCACTAGGACCTGCGCGGAATCCTGGCAGGGCAGGTTTGGAGGCAGCAAGGCACAAGGCAGGCACTAGGACCTGCGTGGAATCACAGCAGGTTTGGAGGCAGCAAGGCACAAGGCAGGCACTAGGACCTGCGCAGAATCTTGGCAGGGCAGGTTTGCAAGCAGCAAGGCACAAGGCAGGCACTAGGACCTGCGTGGAATCCTGGCAGGGCTCGGAGGCAACAGCAGCCGTGACACACCCAGACACTGCAGCCGACACACTAACGTGTCCCGACACACAGTTTGGAAAGCTGTGTTCTAGAAGGTAGCGCAAGCCATCTACGTGGGAATAGCAGGTCAGGATAATGCATGCTGGTAGAGATGGCCAGTAGGTTGGTTATGTAGTGAAAAACATTTGATTGACTACCCAATTGGCTACTTTGGGGTTGGCTTTTTGGTCAGACTCAGAGAATGAAGCAAAGACCAGCTATGTCTTACATGATATCACAAAATTATGTAAGTTGCTATTACGTGTTCCTAGAAACAGTACTGGCATTATTAGGAATGTGATTAGCAAAAGATAGGTTGGGATAAACTTAGGTAAAAAGCATACAGGATTGTTTCTGCTATTAAATGGAGGATGCAGTGAATTAATCCTAATGGGAAAAGCAATTTTAGGGAACTGGCTGGGTTTGCACATTGTGCTAAATCGTAGTACAGTTTGCTTCATTTTGGCATAGCATAGGTTAAAACTCAGCTATTTTAGCTTATCCAACAAACCATGCTTAAAATAAACCCCAATATTTTAACTTGTAGGAAGTTGTTCTAAGCCCTTTATTGTTTTACTTACCTTCCTCTGTGTAATTTCTAGCATATTTTCCAGCTCTATCAGAATACCTGGTAAAAGCTATTGCTAGTTATTGCTAGTAACCTCTTTAGTTGTTCCAGTTGCAGGTCACTCAACATATGCCTGAACTTCAGATAACCCTTTCTCTTTTAAATTCTATTTGCCATGATCAGTATTTTTTTTGGATGGTGTTTTAGAATCTTTTGGGAGAAAAAGTAGCAAAGGTTCATTACAGTTAATTGAAATTGTTTGTCCTCTTTTGTTATCTTCCCTGAACATAGAGACAGTGATATATCTGTCTTGCTCTCATAAAATGTCAGAAACGGTACACTGCAATCTTAGTGCTAAAGGATATTATGAACAGGTGTTTTTTTTTTTTTACAAAATTCCAATAAATATAAAAGAGGATATTAGTAATTGATGGGAATATTTGAATATTACATTCAACAAAGGACTGTATGAAGGTAATGAAAATGAAATGAAAAATTATCATTTTAATTCATAGTTTCCTGGGATTGAATAGATAAGTGAGTGTTTGGGCCAGTGGAGAAATTTGGATATTTGAAAGTATTTTGTGGGTGCTCACACAGAATAGTAGCTACTGGGGAGCCTTGTCTATTCACTAAAGTGTGTATCATAGTGGGCATGAAAAATCACAGGACACCCCTTTACAGGGTCATACCAGTGAGGTTAACCCATTGCACCTCCTCTAAATTTCCAGGTTGTTCTCTACCACTCCGGCTTATTTTGTCTTTTTCCCCAAGCCATGTTATCACATTGCCAAACAAAGCACTGTTTTTTTTAAAGGGGGACCTACGTGGAGTCCAAGGGTTTTCTCGTAAATAATGTTGATGCTGGTACTTTGCTTATGAGTATGTCAGCTTTTGGTTTATTTATTTTTAAGTAAAACAATCTAAAAAGAAATAAAGTTAGATGGGGCAGGAAACCTGGCTTGCAACTAAAGAATAGTGCCCATGGTGTCATTGGGGATGCCAGAATTAGAGAATGTGTCTTAAATGTAATTTTCTAAACAAATACCTCTTCCTGTGGGAATAAAGCAATAATGGAACTCTTAATATAGTAAGGTAGACATCCTGAATTTCCCAAGCTATTTTGGATGTCAGCTTCCATAAGCTTCAGCCAGTAAAATTGTTGGAATGCTTTGTGCAATCTTATTACATACTGTACATATTGTTTTTGTTTCAATCAGGAACACAACTTGAAGTATGGTAAGAGGTGTGTCAGGCCCCTAACAGTAATCAAGAAAGCTACATTCTCATAAAGTTCCCTTATCTTGGTTTATTGCAAGGAAAAGGAGTTAGATTAGAGAATCTTGGGAATTGGATATGTACTGTATGTATTTTAGCCCATACCCCCAACACTTTTTATCTGTGAGTGTGTGAAAGCTGGTTCTCCTTGATGCCTTTTCTTAGTCTCCCTTGGTTTAAGGGTATAATCAGAGGGTGCTCGAGTTTCCCGAGGATCTGGTGGGAACTGGAGGGCAGTTCATTGAGTCCTTGGTTGCCCACTGAAATCATGGTAGCCAGCACACTGGAGCAGATTACACTGGAGCAGCCTATTCCTTCTTGCAAACCCACTGAGCCCCCTTGATTTACTGAGTTGCTCAGGAAGATGAATTGGCAGAGGAGATGCCTTGAGCATAGCTGGGCGAAGATCTGTCTTGAGACTGACTGGACACTGGTGAGAATCCATGTGTCAGCCTACACCAAGGAAATATTTTGTCACTCTTATTGCATCTGCTGAATGCTGCCCAGTGGCCCTTGTTAAGGTGACTCATTCTCTTTTAGGGAAAGACAATTTCCAAAAACATGTGAAGAGGTGCAGTGAAAAATTCCTACAGCGTTTGGCAAATAAAATTTCTCAGATTCAAATGGATTTGGACTCTAGCTGGACAGTGCCAGTGGAGATGACCGAGGCTTCATCCTGTGAAGTGATCTTAGATCAGTTTGAGTCTATGAGTCCTAAAGAAGTAGATAGGGCTCTCTGTAGTGTCAGCTTTGCCGCCTCTCACTTGGAACCCTGCCTCTCATGGTTGTTAAGGCCTCTCATGAGGTGGTTGGAGGCTGGATTTGAGCAGCAGTCAGTGCTTCTTTGAGTAAGGGGGTGTTCTCATTACTTCTGACAAACACTGAGGTGCATCCCCTGCTCAAGAAACCTCACTTGATCCAACTATCTTGGATAATTTCAGACCTGACTCCAACTTCCCTTTTTAGTCATGGCCCTGCAACTCCAGAGAACCCTAGGAGAAGTGGATTATTTGGCAGTTGGATTTCAGGCCAGGATATAGCACGTAATTGGCATTAGTTGTGCTTTGGAGACTTGGTTTAACTCTCAAGTGCTAAACTTTTTAGCCCTCAAAAGTAGTTTCAACAGTTTTCCATTCAGGGCTATAGATTATAATTAAAGCCATTGGAAGCCAATTTACATTTTCAGAAAAAAATACCTCTCTAAGTATGTTGATGTTTTAGATGATATCCTATCCTTTGGGGGGGGGGTTGGGGTTGGTGGTCTGCGCTCTTCATTTATCCTCATAAATTTCATAAGGAAACTGAAGCTCAGAGATCATTCAGACCACACACTAATCCAAAATTATTTGTGGATTATAAACTATATTTTATGACAGAAATAGAAATACATTGTTTGGGAGGGTACGTTCATTCCCCATGGCCCTACCAAGTAGCTTGGCTGAACATTTGGGCCTTTCACATTTTGGTGTGGTTTAAAGGACAAAATGGCTGCCTTTAGGCTTGCAGTTACTTAAGGCACCCATTTCTCCCCATAAAATTTCTGAAACCTTCTCCTAGAACAACCCCTAATCCTGCCCTAGTTTGAAGTATGGCTCTTGATGTGTCATGCAAAGCATGGTGGAACCCTCAAGCCAACAGATGTGGTACACCCTGATTTATGATTTAGCAAAATATGCTAAGCAAAACATGATTAGACAACCTATAGCCTAGGACAGTGTCTGAACTCAGCTAGGGAGTGTTCCAAGGTCCTCCAGCGAGTTTCATAGTTCACTGCAGAGTTGAAGAATTTTACCCCAATACTCTATTTTAATCATTTTACCTATGTGAATGTTTCAGTAGATAAAAAAAAAAAAGGGGGGGGAGATCTCCATGTATAACTCTAGCTTCTCTGCGGAAAAAACTTTTTTCTCTTAATTTTAATAGAATTCTATTTAATAATCAACTCCACCTGCTCTCCATCCCCTCAGCCATAGTATCCATTTAACTAATCATGACATTAACCATTAAATTTTCAAACAGGAAATTTAGAGGGTTTGTATTCTCCACTACTGATTATTGAATTCATTATTAGGAATATTAACACAATATAATAACTGCATTTAGAATCATCCCCAGAGTTCATAAAACATAGAACATTATGAAGTGAAAATGCTATTAAAAGTACTTTTAAAAGTGGTTATTTGTATAAGTAATGAAAGGATGGGTAAGATATTCTGTGTTGTTGCCGCCGCTGTCTATCGTTCATTGATCTTAATATTGGCTTTTACAAGACTTTTTCATTATTCTCAAAGACCTCTGGCAGGACATGCATCTGTTCTTTGCTTCTTCCCCCCCACGTTAATTAAGGAGCAAACTCCGCAAATTATTTTGTCATAAAAAGAAATTTACTTTCCTGGCACAGATGAGCTCTAGTAGTAATGTAACTTAAGTGAGCTCTTATTTTTATTTCTCAAATAATCAGGTATACTAAAACATGCAGGCACAGTTAATGATACAAAATCTCATATTTTACAAATTCCCTTGGCTCTTATTACACGGTTGCCAAAGTGGAATTCTCAACTGTGAATAGTACTTAAGGGATTCTTTAATTAGATTTCCGAATCATGCAGTCTTTATATAAACTCTTGCAGATTGCTACTCAGAATGCAAGGTTTGAACTGCAAACATAAATATTATTTACAATCAGTAGCATCTATTTATGGATAAGAGGCTAAGCTTGTAGGAAAATAACTGTTGCTGTTTTAAAAATCTGATTTCAATAAAAACTGAGCACAGACTAGTCTCCTTAGATTATGTATTTTAAAATCTCAAAGGAGATTACTCTATGTTTTTTCTGGGACTGAGGGAACATTTAATTACGGTTTGTGGAGATGTAGGGGAATTATTCAGCTGTCTTATAATTTGTATTTTTACCTTACCTCCTCATTTCCTTTTCCTTTACTGTTTGGACATTCTGGTGTTATAATTCGAACACATCTGGAGTGGTCCAGCTTGGGAAACGCTGAGCTAGCTAGCTAGAGATGCCCTTGAATATGGGATTCCTACATTGAATTCTTATCACCTTTCCACACACAGTTAGTCACTTCCTGTTCAATGTCTTCAGATCATTAGTTTATGTATTTTCCTGTCTGTTTCATATCACAGCCTGCCAGTGGTGGGAAGTACATATTACAGTGACACCAGGACATGGAATCAGTGTTGTTAGACTTTAGAAAAGAGGAAGTCAGACGTTAACCTGCTGTTTTTGTTGTGGCCCCTTATTTCTTACAATGTCCTCTTATTTAATGTTTTTATTAATTGCCGCTCAACTATTAATAATTTATCAAAGTGACTGTAACGATTTATCAAAATGTCAACGCACAAACTGTTCTCTTCATTGACACCGAGTATATCTGTGAGAAACCTGAAACAAGCCTACAGGTAGTCCTCATTTAGCGACCGTTTGCAGTTACAACAGTGATGAAAAAGTAACTTTACGACCAATCCTCGCATTTATGACTTTTGCAGGTCTGTAAAGCAAAAGAAAGCTAAAGTAAGATCATAAGCACAGTTGTGGTTTCACTTAACAAGCACTTTGCTTAACAACCCCTTTTTTGAGAGGTCACAGGAATCACAAAGCAGAAGGTCCTTTCCCATGAGTTTCTGGTAGGAGGGACGTTTTCAGAAGGGCCTCTCCTGCTGATTTAAGTAATGTGGCAGGTTGATAGCAGGGGAGAATATCTCAAACAATCAAACTCTAAGCCACTGAGGGCTTTAAAAGTCAGCCCCACTATGTAGACCAGCCCAAGAAATCAACTTCACAAGAAGGCTAAAACTATTTATATTAAGATTGGCTATAGTAACAAAATCTTGCAAGTCTGATTGTGCTTTACTCCTGCCCCCCACCCCTGTACTCATGTGAATTAGGGAGGTGTGTGCCTGAGCTTTTGCATTCCTTCTGCTTGTTTTGGACTTAAGCCATGTTTTTCCCTCCATTGCTTTGGTAGCGGAACTGGCCTATCTCTGTCAAGGTCATCTTCCTTACTGTCTACATTAAAGATCAACCCCAACACATTAAATTACATCTGACAAGGCAGTTGGTTGTCATTGCCAATCTTTTGGTGTAGGCATCAGATGTATCTTGCAAATGTCAAGATTCTGGCTGCTGTGTTTTGCATCAGTTGCAATTTCTGGACACATTTAAGGATAGGCTATCCTTGTAGTAATCAAGATAGATTGTAACCAAGTCGTGTATAACAACTGCTGAGTCTAACAGACTCAGGAAATCATGGTTATCACACTAGTTACAATTGTGCAGACAGGTTCCATGTCACAGCCACTACCTGCAAATCCAGTGACATTAAGGAGTACTTCCAAACAGTAACCCTGCACTTTTTGGCTAGTACAGTCCCATCCAGAATAGGCTTCACTTAGTCCCCGAGTCCTGCTTTCTTCTTACCAACGTACTACTGTTTTGTGTGAATCGGAAGCTTCACCTAGTTCAGAGTGCAGCAGCATAGGCAGAGATGGGCATGCCTTGGTATGCCCATGTGACACCTCTGCTTCATGAGCTGCACTGGTTGCAAGTATGTTTCTGGGTGTGATTCATGGTGCCAGATATCACCAATAAAGCCTTACATGGAGGGAATGCCTATCTCCCTTTGTTTCTGTTTGGTTGTAGGATACAATAACAGAATCTGATAAGCCTGTGCAAATTTCTCTCTGTCCTATCTTATACTAAACAATATCCAGGCAGGGTTATTGTGTATTTCTTTCTCACACTTGCTTAAGTCTCTGACTGTGTAATCTCTTCTCCAAATCTCTCTTTAACAGCTCCTCCCTCCCTTATGGTTCTTTCATACCTTCCCTGAGGTCAGGACCAAAAGCACTACAAAACAGCCCCCAAGCTGAACCCTGGCAGATGGCGCAGAAGAATACCATGGTTGATAGTATTGAAAGCTACCAAGAGGTTTAGAGAAATTAGCAGTGTTGCCCTCCACACTCGCCTATTCTGGCATAGGTCATCTAACTAGAGCAGTGCTTTCCAAACTGCCGCCGTTGGCGACACACCAACGGCGGCAGCGGCGGTGGCGCACACGGCGGCGGCCTCGTGTTTTCTGCTAAAACGCAGAAGCACTGATGGTGTGCCGCTGCCGTCGTCGCTGCCGCCGCCGCCGCCATACATACTACAGCACGCGCCCTGCGCCGCCGCCATACATGTCCACTTCCGGGTTGTGTCGCGGCACACTAAACTGTGTTGCGACACACTAAAGTGTCGCGACACACAGTTTGGAAAGCTATGAACTAGAGAGCCAGTTTGGTCTAGTGGTTAAGGTGCTGGGCTAGAAACCAGGAGGCTGTGAGTTCTGGTCCCGTCTTAGGCATGAAAGCTGGCTGGGTGACCTTGGGCCAGTCACACACACTCAGCCCAACTCACCTCACAGGGTTGTTGTTGTGGGGAAAATAAGAGGAGGAAGGAGTATTAGGTATGTTCGCCACTTTGAGTTATTTATAAAAATAATAAAGGCGGGATAAAAATTAAATAAATAAATAAAAATAAACTTCCATGTCTTAGTTTTCTAATATATGGAAGTTTTTTCCCACTCAGCTTTGAATTTAAACAAATACTGTCCAGTATAACTCACCAATAGCAAGCATACACATACATGAAAACACATATTATCAGCAACTCACAGCAAGAATGTCTCTGTCAAGCTTAGTGATGTGAAGCTTGAAATATCACTTAAAATTTTATTTTTAAATGATACATAAAAATGCAAGATGCAAAAAAGGGAAGTGGTTTATATCAGAAGATTCTCACACCAAATCAAGAAATAATTTTTACTAGGTGCTGGTGAAACATCTATTATCCAAGATTTAATCCTGGGTGAAAGTGCTGATATATTGTGGAGACAAGGCAAGGGGACAGGGTAATCCCTCCTAGTTCTGTCTTCTGTATGACTTTAGTAGACTGGGTCTTGTAGGTGAGCAAGGGTGGTGCCCATATGTAGTCTATAGGAATTTCATCTCACTAACCAGAACCCCCATCTAACCATCTATCAATTTGGAGTACATGATTTGTAACTACATCTGGGTAGCTGGGACAATGTAGGGAAACCATGCAGTGTTCCTGCTGCATAACAATCTCTCTGAATTAGCTGGCTGGCACAAGGTTACCTTAGACTTCTTGTTCTGAGGGATTTCAATGTCCATGTTGAGGTTGCTTAATCAGGAGTAGCCCAGTTTTCCTGCATGCCATGAAGGATACTATCACCTGATTGCTCAACTCCTGCTCTTCCTAGCTGATTAAGTCAGCCAAAGGTGAACTGGCCCAATACTTGAGAGGTGATTAATGGTAAATGCAGGATGTGTTCCTGCCTGCTTAAAGGAGGAAGTTATAAGATCACTATTGAAAACAAGGTCTTTCCCTTGATCCAGAAGATCTTTTTAATTATAAGCCAGTCACAAATATTCCATTCCTGGGTAAGAAGATCAAGAAAATAGTGGCTTTACAGCTCCAGATGCATTTGGATGACCTGATTTTCTGGACCTATTTCACTCAGGGTTTTATCTAATATATGGTAAGGTATGGTACCAAAGCAGTTTTGGTACCATATCTTAGATAAAACCCTGATTGCCTAGACGACCTAGTTAGATGAGCTAGTTGCCTTGTTTGTTTGTTTATTTATTTTCTATCCCACCTTTATTATTTTTATAAATAACTCAAGGCGGCGAACATACCTAATACTCCTTCCTCCTCCTATTTTCCCCACAACAGCAACCATGTGAGGTGAGTTGGGCTGAGAGAGAGTGACTGGCCCAAGGTCACCCAGCCGGCTTTCATGCCTAAGGCGGGACTAGTATTACAGTACACTAATAAGATTGGTAACCAAATCTTCTGTCCAATGAACTGCAGGATTTTGAGCCCATTTAAGTCCATCAAACCTAATTGAAATTATTAAATCCACTACTGCATTAAGCCAGCATTCCATCCTACTCCTTTAGGTCCTGACTACCTTATACTGGCTGGAGATTATGGGAACTGTAGTCTGGTAGAGCAGGAGGGCTCCTGTTTAGGAAAGTCTGGTATAAATTACCCCAATGTCTGCATCAAATTTGCCATATAGATGTAATTTCACTCTAACCTTTTTCAACTTTCATCCGTCTCTCACTTTCCAAATGCAGATTATTGACAAAGAAATCAATCCATTTGTGGACAAATGGGAAGAAGAGGGACAGTTTCCAGCACACCAAGTTTTTAAAATTCTCGGGAAAGCTGGATTTCTTGGAACAGACAAACCAACTGGTGAGAAAGGAACGTACTTTAATATTTGCCTGTAATTTAGAAAGCATGTTTAATATTTGGCTCAAGGATTTAGAGGTTGGTCTTTCTAAATGTATCCTAGTTATAGCATTTTAATTTGGATGGGTTGGAATATAAAGTCATGCAAGAGGCAAACAGAAATACAATTTTACTAAACTCTATAGCAGGTTTTTATCTAGGACATGCTTTGAATATGTTACTGGAACTTTTTTTTTGCTTGAGCTGTCACACTCTATATAAATCTTCATAAACCCCTTTAATAAATAATTTTACTTGCTGTTTTAATTAACTGATTTAAAAATGCATTTTTTTTACTTCAATATGTGTTGTGTGGTTTTTCCCTCCGCTGTTCAGTGTCTTAAGAAATGCAAACTGATAAGCCTTACAGGGAGTCTCACTGAAAATTGTACTGGCAAAGCCTTAAGTTGACTAGTAGAATGCTGTTGCAAGCCACTCAAGTCCACCTCCAGGGTTTACTATCTCATTTGCACAATAGTATTCTGCAGCCAACGAGCACCCTTAATCATTATTAGGCTGTTCTGAGGATACTCCCTTCCCCCTCCAAGTAATTTCTGCAAATCTTAAAGACTTCTAAGCCTAGTGGTGTCTTCCACTTAGGGATGGATAGAGCTGGCTGCACTGCAGAAGAAATTGTGTGGTTAATTATTAATGCACAGGATACATTCAGCCTGTTAAGAATGGTTTTATTGTTGGGCAGGCCTTGAAGCAGTATGGGTGTGTGATCACCCTGAAATCGTTTTTTCTCCTTAAAGTCAGCTAGCTACGGAAACAGATGACCAGCTTGCATTTGGTTTCTTAAAAAAGCATTTGAACGTGTGGCCTAATGCTGTAGCTTTTATGGAAAGTTGTCTTGCTGATGATAAGAATTAAGTTCAATTATATTAGAAACTCATTTTTGTCTGTTTGTCAAATATTCTGCTATGGATTGCTGCTGCTTTAAGTAAGAATCACAGATAAAATTTCAGAAAAGGGGTAACTAGAGATAATCTTTCCTTTTAATGTGAGATTTTGAACACCATAGCTGCCGACAGAGAGCCAGTTAACTTAATCCTGAAGTTGGTCAATTTAGAAGTTACGGAATTCAGTGAAAATTGCGAGCAAACAAGACATGAGGCAGTCATCTAGATTTCATTTATTTATTTATTTATTTATTTTTGTTTTGTTTTGTTTTGTTTTATAGTCAGTATTAAGGAAGTTGGATGAGGGATGAGTTGGATGGAGGAACAGGTCCAGCTTTTTGCAGGTTTGAACCCCCCCCCCCCTGTTCTCTTTTAAAATGTCTTCTCTCATGCTGTTTGCAGTAAGAGCAAAGCTTTAATTTTGGCTTTTTCATAAATATTCTTTTTTCTTGTATCTAATACTGTATTGATGCAGCATCCTTGAAAAGCAGATAGGGGTTAAGTGCATACTTCAGTTCTAGTTTCGAGCAGTCAAAATTGAGCATCTTAATCCCTCACTGTATGTAGGGCAAGAGTAACAACCTGGTTCCCTTCAGATGTTTGTACTACAATTCCCACTGTCCCTTAACATTGGCCATGCTGGCTGGAGCTTGTGAGAATTAAAAATCCAAAACAGTTATAGGCTACCTGCATGTTGATTCATATAGCTCTTCAATGAATTGCTGTGTGGATTATCCTCCCCCCCCCCCTTTCCTTTTTATGCGTTTGTTCATAGACCATAGGCTAATTTCTTCTTTCTTAATCTAAATTCTCAGCAGGAAAACATGCAAGATTTTAACATAAGCTCCTTCAGGATTCAGCAGCATACTTAAAAATCCATTAACCTTCTGTCACATTCTCACTTCTTCTGCAAAGCTTGCTCTGTTATTTCTTGTTAGGAAAAAAAAGTGGAAAAGATTTTAATTCCAAAGAAATTCGAAAATTCTCAGCTGCCCAGGAGTTTCATTTTCAACTCAAAATCCTTTTTCCTTTTATTTTTTCATTGTACTTACAATATGTTTTACTGGTAATGATTAAAAATAAGCTTTAGAACGCTGATGCGGATGGAGCAAATAATTTGGAATACATACTTTTTGAATGTTTTTCCTGAATTTGTCAGAAATGATACATAAAGGGTTAGGTTGAGTTGGGTTTGGTGTGGTGTGGTGTGGTTTTTACATAAAGACTTGGCCCAAACTATACCAGTACTGAAATGCAACCTCTGGTTCATTTCCTGGATTCAGCAATGTATTTTGGATGTTGTTTTGTTTTATGGCTGCAGTTCTATAATTCTGTCTAAATTGGCAGAGCAAGCCTTGCTAAGGGAAAGCCAAGGGAAGCAGAGTCCAAGACTAATAGCCTCTTACTGATATCATTGTCTGTTGTTCACAACCAGGTCTTTCTCTGGTTTCAGTGGCAGCAGTCAATAAGAGGTCATAAATTAATTCTAGAGTCCTGGTTCACAGTTTTGAATACACGGGCAGTCTTCACAAGACACAGAGTTTCGATTGCAAGCAACACTGAGGGTAGAGGGCAAGCATACACTCTATCTGCAGAACATAATGTGCCCCTAGGAGTTGTCCAGTTACTCTGCTAGAGAAGTCCTGATCCTGCCAGCTCCTGTATTCAGGTGCGCACTCTGCTCTGGTCCTGTAGCCTTATTTGCCTCCACTCTCTTGCACCTGGAAGAAAATCATACTCTGGTATATTTACTAATTTTTTCTCCTGGCTTGTTTTTTTGCTTCTGAATTTCTGCTATTTTTATTCCTACTCTGCTATGTCCTGCATCTTCAAGTATTTATTTGTTTTGGGTAAAATGTTGTACATCAAGTTTTTAATCTTTTTATTTATTCATGAGAGTGCAATTGTCTCTGCGTATGGACTTGGATACATGATTGACAGTTTTCAAGGAAGCACTTGTGCATGGAAGGCAGCTTGAGGTTCAACTGTGATGCATTAATTAATTAACTGGAATATATTCTAATATTAAATTAGTACTTCAAAAGACTTTTTAATATATTTCTAGTAATATAATATACTTGATCTCTCTTGGGTAGGGGTGGAATCGACCTCCCACCTGCAGGGCCATGCGGAAGAATTTTCCGAGCATCTGCAGGATAAAATCGCTTGGATTCGGTCTAAGTTGGACTCCATGCATGAAATGCAGGCTGGGGAGATGCCGGGAGAGGGGTCTTGCCCTATTATCTGGGAACAATTTGATCCTGTTGGACCTGAGGAAGTGGACAGGATCCTCCGAATTGTTAATTCCACCACATGCCATTTAGATCCCTGCCCTTCCTGGCTAGTAAAATCGGCCAGGGAGGTGACATGTGGATGGGTCCAGGCAATGATTAATACATCCTTGTCAGAGGGGGTGTTCCCAATTGCCTTCAAGGAGGCATTGGTACACCCCCTCCTCCAGAAACCGTCCCTGGACCCTACCATTCTGGACAATTTTCGTCCAGTCTCCCACCTTCCCTTTTTGGGAAAGGTGGTTGAGAAAGTGGTGGCGTTGCAACTTCAGAGGACCCTGGATGAAGCGGATTATCTAGACCCTTTCCAGTCAGGTTTCAGGCCAGGATACGGGACGGAAACTGCATTGGTCGCGCTTATGGATGATCTCTGGCGGGCGCAGGATGGAGGTAGTGCACCCATCCTGGCTCTCTTGGATCTCTCAGCGGCTTTCGATACCATCGACCATGGTATCCTTTTGGGGCGGCTTAGGGAGTTGGGGGTGGGCGGCGTAGTTTTACGCTGGTTCACCTCCTTCCTCCAGGGCCGCTCCCAGTCGGTGGTGGTAGGGGAGGAGAGATCCAGCCCGCGATCGCTCCTGTGTGGGGTACCGCAGGGCTCGGTTCTTTCTCCTCTCCTATTCAACATCTACATGAAACCGCTGGGTGAGGTCATCCGACACCATGGGATGAGGTATCATCAGTATGCGGATGATACTCAACTGTATATCTCCATCCCAGGTGAAGTAAGTGATGCAGTGACCACCCTGTCCCAGTGCCTGGGGGCTGTGAGGGCCTGGATGGGGAACAACAGGCTTCAATTGAACCCTGGCAAGACCGAGTGGCTGTGGATTGATGGCTTAGCGTCTTCTGGGAAATTATCATCTTTGGTTCTCGATGGGGTAGCACTGCCCCATTCGGAACTGGTGCGCAACTTGGGGTCCTTCTAGACTCACGACTCCTGCTCGAAGAGCAGGTGGCAGTCGTGGCTAGGAGGGCTTTTGCACAGCTTCGGCTGGTGCGCCAGTTGCGCCCGTTCCTGGATTGCGATGCCCTCCGGACAGTCACTCATGCTCTCGTCATCTCCCATGTAGATTACTGCAATGCGCTCTACATGGGGCTACCCTTGAAGACTATCCGGAAGCTACAGCTGGTGCAGAATGCGGCCGCGCGAGCAATTTTGGGTGCACCAAGATCTGCACATGTAACACCACTGCTCCGCGAGCTACATTGGGTGCCGGTTTTCTTCCGGGTACAATTCAAAGTGTTTGTAGCTTGAATCATGTCAACTGGATTTCTATTTTCTTAGTGGAAACGTTTCGCTCCTTATCCAAGGAGCTTCTTCAGTCTGACTGAAGAAGCTCCTTGGATAAGGAGCGAAACGTTTCCACTAAGAAAATAGAAATCCAGTTGACATGATTCAAGCTACAGACAATTCCACCTGGATGACTGAGAACCTTCATAGACAAATTCAAAGTGTTGGTTATCACCTTTAAAGCCCTACATGGCATGGGGCCAGAATACCTGAAGGACCGTCTTATCCCCATATTATCGACCTGCCCCACCCAATCATTCAGGGAGGGCCTGCTACGAGCCCCATCAATTAAAGAGTGTCACCGGATGGGGTCTAGGAGACGGGCCTTCTCTGTAGTTGCTCCTACACTGTGGAACACCTTGCCCCCGGAGTTGAGACAGATCTCCTCCCTCCCGACCTTTAGGAAAGATCTGAAGACCTGGTTCTGCCGCCTGGCATGGGAAGGAGGAAGGGATAGTTCCTCATGGGGGTGGCTTGTCCCTTAATCCTAAAAAGTCCTCCCTTTATTATTCTTTCGTCCATCTGGATTTTATTTTTATAATTATTTATTATTAATTGTATGAATTGATGCTTTATATTGTATGTTCTATTTTAATTCTTTTTTGTTGTAAACCGCCCAGAGTTCCCCGTTGGGGGGAGATGGGCGGTCATATAAATTAAATAAATAAATAAATAATATGTTTACACATCTTTTCATAGAATTCATGTATCTTAAAATGATTCTATACATTCCACAACTCCATTCATCAGTATAATTCATTCTGTGTTATAAAACCTTTTACAGGAAACCTGGATATCTTAAGACAAATATTTGATTTTAATTAAATAATTCTGCTGAAGATTGTGTGTGTGTGTGTATTTGCCAGAGTTGTCTTTCAATACGCTACAAAATTTTCAATCAGTTTCTTACTCTACTTTCTTATAACTCTGTCACTATTAGCATCATTATCATTTCCCACTGTTGTTTCTAATACTGACATGTATGCTCCCAAAAGAATGAGGGGAAAATTCCTTCAGCTATTTTAATTTTCAGAATAACAAGCTCAGGAGAAAGTAGTCCATGCTGATGGCAATCAATGCTGTATTCCCACAATTGTCGCAAATACACTTTTTCAGTACTGACAATATTGTGTGGCACTACTTCTTGAATTATTGCTTTCCATAGTATTGTGACAAATACTGTACATGTTTCTCAATGAGTTTGTCTAGTTTATGGCTATAGTGCCTGGGGTTTTCCTTAAGTCATAGGAAACTCTCTCTCTCTCTCTCTCTGTGTGTGTGTGTGTGTGTGTTTGCCAGAGTTGTCTTTCAATACGCTACAAAATTTTCAATCAGTTTCTTACTCTACTTTCTGATAACTCTGTCACTATTAGCATCATTATCATTTCCCACTGTTGTTTCTAATACTGACATGTATGCTCCCAAAAGAATGAGGGGAAAATTCCTTCAGCTATTTTAATTTTCAGAATAACAAGCTCAGGAGAAAGTAGTCCATGCTGATGGCAATCAATGCTGTATTCCCACAATTGTCGCAAATACACTTTTTCAGTACTGACAATATTGTGTGGCACTACTTCTTGAATTATTGATTTCCATAGTATTGTGACAAATACTGTACATGTTTCTCAATGAGTTTGTCTAGTTTATGGCTATAGTGCCTGGGGTTTTCCTTAAGTCATAGGAAACTCTCTCTCTCTCTGTGTGTGTGTGTGTGTGTGTGTGTATTTGCCAGAGTTGTCTTTCAATACGCTACAAAATTTTCAATCAGTTTCTTACTCTACTTTCTTATAACTCTGTCACTATTAGCATCATTATCATTTCCCACTGTTGTTTCTAATACTGACATGTATGCTCCCAAAAGAATGAGGGGAAAATTCCTTCAGCTATTTTAATTTTCAGAATAACAAGCTCAGGAGAAAGTAGTCCATGCTGATGGCAATCAATGCTGTATTCCCACAATTGTCGCAAATACACTTTTTCAGTACTGACAATATTGTGTGGCACTACTTCTTGAATTATTGCTTTCCATAGTATTGTGACAAATACTGTACATGTTTCTCAATGAGTTTGTCTAGTTTATGGCTATAGTGCCTGGGGTTTTCCTTAAGTCATAGGAAACTCTCTCTCTCTCTGTGTGTGTGTGTGTGTGTGTGTGTAAGAGAGAGAGAGAGAGAGAGAGAGAGAGAGAGAACATATATATACACATGTGTGCACACATATATGTATTACCTGAGCTCATCCATCCATCCATCCATCCATCCATCCATCTCATATATTTATAAGCTTAGATAATTAAAACATTGGCACTCATGCATATAGTACCTATATATATAGAGAGAGAGAAAATAAAATTTATCTGACAGCACTAGCTGTTTTGGTATTTTACTGATTTTTATTGCTCATAAACTTTGTTTTGCTTTGACATTTATTTGATATTTTAGCTGTTTTATCATACACCACTTTTGGAAATGTAACATATAACTAAAAAGTGGATTATAGATTCTTTTGCAATAAATATATTTCTAATTAACTTCTTATATTCTGGCTTGTCTTTTCTCTTTCCTTACATTTTACATTTATCTCTAACCTTTTTAATAAAAAAATCAGGAATATTTGTTTGACTCAGCATACACTGATCCAACCAAAACTAAGCTAACCTATACATGTTGTTCCTTTTTAAAGAACAGCCATTTTTTTCTGCTGCCAGGAAGTTTGCATAATAGGGGCAAGCCAAGAGAAAGAGACATGAACTCTGTAGTTTCCTTCAGATCTATTCTTTCAAAGTATATGTTTGTTTTTCTGGGAGTATGATGTGAAGAAAGGGGTTTATCAAACACTCTTAAAAATAATATTTTTTTATGATCAAGAAAACTATGGCAAAATTGTGGTGGAGTTTAGAATAAACACATTAAGTTGGGAGTGGGGGCAAAAGTATCAGGCAGCCCTTCTTAACTTCCTTCCACAAATTAAAGAGTGAACCCAGTGTTATTTCCTCCTATTAGTTTTGTGAATCGAATTCCATTCCTGTTGGAGCCCATTTACTAAATTAAAGATATTAATTTTGTAAGATTTTTTATTTTTATTTTATTTTGTAAGGTATTTATTTTGTAAGATTATTTATTTTGTCCATTTTTATTATATGCCACCCCTATACACACTTTCTAGTTTGTTTTGTACATGCTCTCTGCCTATTTATCAGTAGGCAGTGATGTTTGTTTTGTGCATATATACATATAATAATTATATGCATATATAGTATATAGTATATATATAATTACAGTATATTATATATACAGTATATTACAAGCAAAAGCTATCAGGCAGTAGGCACTCATGTCCTTGCTTGTAAACTAATGAAGTGTCCAGAATTCTAGTTTGTAATTTGTATTTTCTTTGTTTTCTTCATTTATTTATATTTCGAGGCTGCCTGACTCCTCGACACTCTGGGCAGCTTACAAATAAAAGAGGAAACAGTACATATAAAAAGAAGAATACAGCTGACCAGAAGAACAAGCACCCAACCTAGAACAAAACTAAACTAACTAAAAGGGCTGCACAACCACCTTAACCCATGACCTGGGAGAACAACTAGGTTTTGATAATTTTCAGAACGTTATATGGGTAGAAGCCACATGAAGCCATAGGGAGATCTCATTCCAGAGGGAAAGGGCTGCAACTGAGTAAGTGCACCTCCTGGGTCCCACAAGATGTCATTGTTTAATAGATGAGGCCCAGGAGGATCCTAGATACAGTCTGATACCCCTGGCCCCAGTTGTGATTAATTAATCCAGACTGTAATTTGTTTGTTTGTTTGTTTGCTTGTTTACTTACTTAATTATTTTCTATCCTGCCTTTTTTATTTTGATAAATAACTCAAGGCGGCGAACATACCTAATATTCCTTCCTCCTCCTATTTTCCCCACAACAACCACCCTGTGAGGTGGGTTGGGCTGAGAGAGAGTGACTGGCCCAAGGTAATCCTAATTTTGGGAATGGAAATCAAATGACGATTTCATGACTACATTTTTTAATTATTTTTTTGGCCCTCTCTCCATCTGGCTGATGTTATCTTGAGGTCCTGATAATTAATCTTTCCATTTTGTTAAGCTCTTAATATTTTAACCTTTATTTATGTAAAATTAACAAGAAACAATGGAATCATTTAGAAAAACTTGGTAGAGCTGATGTTGCCCTCAACTGCTGTGTGGAAAAATATTACAGTCTTTTTCTCTGGCAGTATTGGAAACAGCTGATTGAAAGGCTACTGGTCTGCTGGGAAAAATCCATCCCCCATGCAAGAGCACTTCCTGGCTACCTGTGGATGCTGTTTTTTGTGTCTCTTTGTATTTGTGCAGTTGTAGTTCCCACCTCACCAAGTGGCAGCTATTACAGTTCTAGGGCTGAAAAGTGAGAATTAAGATAGGCCTAGGGGTAGAAAATACAGGGAGTCCTCACTGAATGATGGCAATTGGGACATTCCGCCCAACTGAATGATGGCAATTGGGACTGGGATTTCTGTTGCTAAGTGATGTGGTTGTAAAGTGCAATATCATGTGACCACACCGCTTATCAATGGAAATTCCAGCACTTCCAGTTGCTATTAGTAAGTGCAACGTCATGTGGTCGCCATTTGCAACCTCCTGCCGGCTTCCCCATTGACTTTGCTTGTAGGACGCTGGCAAAGAAGGTCACAAATGGCAATTGCGGGACACTGCGACTGTCATAAGTATGAGGACTGGTTATAAGTACCACTCGTTCAGCGCCGTCATAAGTTTGAACGGTCACTGAATGAGTGGTTGTTAAGCAAGGACCGCCTGTGTCACAAAAGGAAGTTTCAGTTGAATACTATCATTCTTCAATATAACTCTAAATGAGCAACCAACACCCCTCCATCCCACTCTTCTTGTGGTCACCTTTGAGGAATCATCAACCCTTTTACTGTGCTTAGATACTGCTCTGAGATTTGTTGATTTTCATCACTGTGAAGTTAGTGTTCGAGTTTTCTTATTTTTGCCCTCCAAATTATTTTTGTGGTAGAGATTCCTATTCCTGTGACCTTTGTATTCTGTTCTTTTTGCCTGAACACCAAACCTAAATGCTTTTAAGCACATTGTCTCAGGGGCTGCTTTGGAGTACTGAGTAGGGGAGAATCTGCCACTGCAACCTTCTAATGAAATGCATATCTACTATGGCTATTATACCAATAACAAATAGTCCATGGATTTTCTGCCCCATGATCCCAATGCAAGATAGGATAAGTTGACCTGTGCTTACAGAGGTTCCCAGGTAGGGGCAAAGTGATCGTTCCTATTAAGTGTAACTACAACATACTTTAGATGGTACAAATTTTCTGCAGGATGATGGTATGAACAGGATACAAAGCCACATCTCTTCCTTTTGAAAACAACTGCTCTGTGAGGAATACACAATACGGTATAAAGAGAGACAGGAGAAGCTATACCTGACATCATTTTTCAGCCTGTGGAAAAATTATAGATTGTAATAGAGATTTCATTGTGCCTTTGCTAGCACTGATAAATATTTTTTAAGTAAAATATTAAATGGACAGTGCAAATAAATTACTTTGAACAGATTGTTAGTCAAGAGTTGACTTACAAGACAATGAATCTTTCTAAAGTGAAACCCTAGGAGTATAATTTAAAAAAAGATAATCATGCTTGCTTACTGTATCTTCTCATAAGCATTAACACAGTTTAGAGGACATGATTCCTGTTTGGTTGAGAACAGAACCAACCCCCCCCAACAACCTTAAGCTAGTGGTGATAAGCATCTTTCTTCCCTATCCTGGTCTCTGGAAAGGTGGCACCCCAATAGTGCACATTGCATCTATCTCAAGACCATTTGCAACCATGTTTGGAACGCTACATTGGAGCTGCAATGGCAGAAAGACCTTTTATCCATTGGCATTATTATTATCTGGAGAAAGAAAAAGAGGTTTAAGTTTTAAACACAAACTGGTTCACTACATACAATATTAATATTATCAGGCATACGTATATCTGATCCCATACATTCTCATCTCTAAGTTGCCTACTTTCTGAAGGAGCAATGCTGCATTTTTGATGCTAGTTTTCCCTGAACATCTAAAGACAGATCTTTTATGCCTGCCTCACACATTCCTTGAAGTTGAGTTTCTTGCTTTTTGGTTAGAATGTGGGGCAAACTAGGTCTTAGACTTACTGTACAGCATTTCTTTTTCCTAGTTTCCAGTCGGCACTTTTAAGCTGTTGGGGACACATAGGAGAGGGAATTAAGTTTAGTTTGCAGCAAGAGCATGAAGAGATAAGAAGTCCCTTGTCTCCTAAAAGCTATAATACCAATGATACATGATTCCCTCCAACAATTCATTCCTTCATTTATTAAGCAAGCATAACAAATCATTTGACTGCCAGTAGTTATTCTCCATATTTAGTGTAGACATCAGTGTCCTGTTTCCAGTCTTCAAGCATCAGTTTGAGCCAATTGTCCATACTTGCCCTCTGCCATATCAATGGGGACCTTTTGGATCTAGAATTACTCTCCTGGAGTATGTGAAAAAGTATTTGTTTATTCATTAGTCTAGGGCACAGATTTAGATAACTGAGGAAGTTGAAATAAAAATGCATTTATATATTTAATGTATTGGAATAACATGCTCTGAGTTTTTGTTAATAAATTTACTAAAGCATAGCTTTCCAAACTCTGTGTCGCGACACTTTAGTGTGTCGTGATAAAACCCGGAAATGGACGTGCACGGCGGGGGTGCACGCGTCGTCGTGGTGCATGGTGGCGGCGGTGGCAGTGGCGCGCCATCAGCGCTTCTGGGTTTTAGCGGAAAACATGAGGCCGCTGTGCACGCTGCCGCCGTGCGCACCCCTGCACTGCTGCTGCTGCCACCATTGGTGTGTCGCCAACGGCGGCAGTTTGGAAAGCACTGTACTAAAGTAATCCATTAAAATGGACTTGGTATGTTATGTAAAGGAGCTGTATAAAGACTCTAGAATACATAACTTTAAATTAGTTTTTTAACACACAAGGTAATGTGTTTTCTTATATTCAGAATATGGTGGCCTAGGTTTGGATTTCTCCTACAGCACTGCTGTGGCAGAAGAAATGGGAAGGGTTCGCTGTGGAAGTATTCCCCTGGCTATTGGAGTGCAAACCAGTATGGCTACCCCAGCTCTTACGAGGTAAATTTTTGAAGAAAACTTCTTGGCTCTATTTTTCCCCCCACTGAACCATAGAATTAGGAGGGACCTTTTAGGGCATCACGTCCAATTTCCTACTCAGTGTGTTAGGTCTTCAGGCATTAGTGGAATTTCCAGAGTCTTTGGAAAAGACAACAAAAGAGAAACAGCTTTAAATCTAGCTCTGTGCAGTACAGATAAAGAAAAATGGGTCTACAAATTAATTTCATTATCCCACATTTCACCTCAGGATAGAAGTGTGACGCAGTTCTAATTTTGGAAGCATGCTTCTATGGTTTTTTGTTACAATAAACTGCTGTCGTATCCATGGAGGAAAGGTAGTGTCCTGTCCCAGGCCAAGCACACACAGGGAGGTGGTTGCAAACTTGATTGATAAGTTTTGTGAAGTAAATAAACAAGTGGCAAAGGAAATGTGAATGCAAATACACATGTACACATAGTAGAGAATCAAGTCCCCCGAAGTCCAGCAAGCTTGCCTTAAAATAATTCCAATCCAAAACAGCGGGCAGAGGAGTGGTCAAGCCAAGTCCGAGAGTCCAAACGTTGTTGAAGGTTTGTCAGCCAGTCCAGAGTCAAAGTCACAAGGTTTCAAGTGGGGAGTCGAGGCACACAGAGCCTGGGTAAACAAATGGTTGTTGGCAATGGAGAGGCTTGAGCTCGCTGCTCTTCTTAAATAGAAGCAGCCCAGGTGTTGCTCATTTGGAAGGGCGAGGCTCCTGTCTTGCGAGGAGCCTTGCAGAGCGCCTTTGCTCTGCTCTCCCCCCCGCACAGCGAGCCCTTCCACTGCGGGTGAGGGGTGGCAGCTCAGGCTCCTCATCTTCTGAGACCGGTGGCAGCTGTACCTGCTGCTGCTTACCAGACAGCCCCACCTCCTCTGCCTGCGACTCCCCAGGCAGCAGTTTGTCCGGCAAGTCTGGAACTGGCTGCACGTTGTCAGTCTCCTCATCGGAGTCTGAGCTCGCCATGACAGGTAGTTGGACAAGATGCTTACCTGGTGTATTTATTTATTACATATTTGCAACAATCCAGCAAAGGAGATCAGAAATGACCTGGGATGTCCCCAGTTTAGCCATTTGCTCTGACTTCAGGCAAGCTGTTCTTTCTTTGGCATAGAGAAATAATGCTGCTAGCCTGTCTTCAAAGATCAGAGGACATGGAAAGTACCTAGAAAATACTATATACGCCGAACAAAACCCATTTTTGTTTTATTCTCTTGCTAGACTGTATTAGTAATCTAGCAAGGGGTGCAGGGGATGGCAACCTTGCAGGTGTTGGACGCCATCTCACATTTTATTTGGTGCAAGTGCCAGATAAAAATGTTTTAAGAATTAAGCCACAAAGTGGCTAAATTCATTCAAGATTGCCGAATCTCACAGGATTTCAGGAGTTCTGTCTGGAAACTTCACAAGGATTCGGCATGATTTACCACAGTCTGGCAAAGATTTCAGCATTCTTGCCCCCTTATGAGTTCCAGCCATATGTATTTGGGTTCCCTGGGTGCTACCGAAAGGTGCTGTTCATAACACGGTGCCTATAGTCATCACTTTGCTGATCCTAGGTGCAGTGTATAGTTTGGGAGTGGCAAGCACTTTTCTTTTTTGCAGCATGACATCATCTGATGAATCTGTATTCTGGTGGCCATTTTAGGATCTGGGGAATATGTTATATTAGCTAAATAAATTAGCTTCTTGGTAACTGGGCTTGCATGATTAAACTAAACAGTGATGTTTGATGTTGGTGGTTGCTTTCCTGTGGGCATGCTTTAGTTTGTCAGTATCCTTCCTAAAATGCAGTGCCTACAACTGGGGGTGTAGTCTGACCCATACAAAGTAGAAAGGAGCAGTTATTTATTTTGATTCTGACATCGTACTTCTGTTTATACAACCCAGGAATGTAATTTTAATCAGCTTGACCCATGTTCAAGAGAGGTTACCACCGCTTCCTTGTGCCCTCGTATGTTCAAAATTTTCTTGGTATAAATCACATGGGAAACTCCTAATGCAGTACTTCACTCTGGTTTATCCAAGCTATTAGATATCATGTTTGGTTTTATCTTCCTTTTTAGATAATAAATAGTACTTCTTAAGTGCAAGACTAATAATATATTGATGAGAATGAGCCTCACAGTGAAATCTGTCAATGCATAATATTACTCACTGACTTAACAGAAGCAGCAACACGATTTGATGGTTGATGTTAGAAAGATTGGTGGAAGTAATTCAAGTTGAGAAAATCATATGTGGGAAGAAAATGTTTACCATCCAGGCACTAAAATGGAAAAGACAATTAAAAAGAAAATGAGATCTCCATCTCAGAAATTTGTTTATATAAAAGCCTTTGTGGGAAAAAGTAAGGATATAAGAAGAACTATACTTCATCAGACCAAAGGCTTATGGAGCTACACAAGATGCTTATGAGAAGCCAGGAACAAGCCATGAGTCCAGTGGCCCTTTACTAATAATGTATTGCTATGGAAGACCACCTGAGAAGCCTTCATACTCTTCAACCTTGGAGTGGAGGTATAGCTCAGTGAAGGAGCAGATGCTTTGCATGCAAATGGTCTCAGGTTCAGTCTCTAGCGTTTCCAGGTAGGACACTCAAACATTCGTGCCTGGTAACTGACACTGCTTCGCTGCAGAGGTTAATGAGCTCCCAAAAAATTTGAACTTTTTTTTATTATGTTTGGGATGCTTGGTGAACAGAAACTGCTGCTTTAGTGAACAGACCTGTTCAAAAGCTGTACTTTTAAGCCAATGGGTTGCTGGGCTGCTCCAAATTTAACTGCTCGGCTCTATGATGTTTTTCCGTGACCCCATCCAGTATTGCACAGGAGATAAATATATTTCTCTGGGAGGTCCCTACCCTTTTGACCTTCCAAAAAGCACTTTAGACCTGGCTTTCCACCAAGCGCTGGGAGAGGATGAGGCATGGGAGGAATGTGTTGTGAGCTGCATCGGAAAGTTTAGCTGTGGCGCAAGGTCTTTCTGTTTTTGGTTTTACTGCTTTTGTTTTATTGTTTGTATATATCGTTTTTATCCTTGGGTTTTGAGCCACCCAGAGTTTGGCTTAAGATGGGTGGCCATATAAACATTTTAATTTGTATGTGTGTCTGTGTGTGTGTGTGTGTTTCCTATAATGCAATCAACGGATAGCTATGTTAAGAAAGTAATTTTGCCTCCTTCCACTTCCATTCTGACTTGAATGAATATTACCATGCTTGAGTATATCTGGAAGAGTGAGGACATTCTTCTGTGTTTTTGTTCAATATGAAGGCTTTTTTTGGATCAATCTTTGAAACAAAATTTTCCCCATGTCTTTAAAGATATGTAATGGAGTTCTCTATTTAATTGCTTCTGACAGAATTATAGGCCATTTATTGCATTGTGCAGATTAAAATCACAGAAAGTGATCCAAGGAACAATCTTATATTACTTTTAATTTTTCTCTGCAATTTAACACCAATCAATAAACAACAAAGTGCTGTAGGGTTTTATTCCCCTGATAGCATACTTTACACTAACACTAAATTGGGATAACATTGTGTAAGGAAGAAAGGCAGGGGAGGGAGAAGGCAGGAAAGGAAAGGAAAGGAAAGGAAAGGAAAGGAAAGGAAAGGAAAGGAAAGGAAAGGAGAGGAGAGGAGAGGAGAGGGGAGGGGAGGGGAGGGGAGGGGAGGGAGGGAGGGAGGGAGGGAGGGAGGAACGTTTTCTCTAAATCCTGGTAGAAGTAGAATATGATAAGAATGCTAAAAGTTGCCAACCCCTGCAGTAGAGCCCCCTAACTAAACAGGCCACTGTTTTCTACTCAACGATCATAACTTTTTCTTCTGTATTTTTGTTTAATGATTTTGTACACTGACCAGACTCATATTATTTGAGTTGGGTAGCTATATAAATATAGCTAAATACATAAATAGGTTCTAAATATATAAATAAATAATGTGTGAAGTACCAATCAAAGAGAATATTTGTAGCTCAGGGTTGAACCGTGGAGCCCTTGGTGCTCTCTGAGTCTTGTTGTTTTCTTGCAGACGTTTCATTCATAGCCTGGTAATGAAACTTCTGCAAGAAAACAACAAGGCTCAGAGAGCACCAAGGGCTCCACAATGTGTGAAGTTGCCAGTGTGTTTGTTCATAATTAATTTTTTTAACAATGTGACCATAGTAGCCTTTAATATTCTAATCCTGTCAGTCTGCAAGCTACAGAGATTTTATTGATTTATTATGTGCCATCAAGTTGGTGCCTGGTTGTTTGTGCCTAGAATGAGAACTCTGGATTGATTTGCGTCAATGCTCTTTCGAACCTGTTTCTTCAAAGTCCAACTTTTCCTTCCATACAGTGTCACAGGAAAAAACATTGCCTACATGATTCTGTTCTTTGTATACTGTATATGAACACATCATGGCATCTTTATATTTTTTCCAAGGGCCTAATTTCTAATCCTAACATGCAGCATATTTCTTAATTGCTGATTCCTTTATTATTGATAGTTATTCTAAAAAGGCAGAAACTATCCACTGTTTTCAGTGTCTTCATTGTCCATTTTAAGGCTGGTTGCTGTGCATGTGTCATTAGTTTGAACTTCTTTTTTTTTTATCCTAGTCCATTTTTTCACTGTGTTCCTTGACTTTCATTACTAGAGCTTGCAGATCATTTGCATTTTCAACTATCAGAGTAATGTCATCAACATATCACAGTTATCAATGTTTTTTCATCCCATTTTAAAACCACACTCATCTATTTTCAATCCAGCCTCACTCAATATATATTCTACATATAGGGTTTTTTTTCCCATAAATTTTATTAAATTTTAAAATACATATTAAAAAGTTCAAGATAGAAAAAGAAATAGAAATACAAAGTAAAGAAAGAAAAAAAAAAGAAAAGAAAAAGTGAAGTAAGGTAATAAACATAAGAAAGTATGAAAAATAGATGACTTCCAATCTCTCTGGTCATTAAGTACAATATTTTGCTTTAAATGTTAGTCATTCATACAGTACACAAGAACATTTCTTTGTCTAATACATTTTAATTTCTATATTCTAATCTTCATATAAACTTCGCTCTTCTTACAATTCTCCAAAAGTCCATCTGTGGTTTCCACTCCTTGAAGTAATAACAATTTAAGTTCTCTTTTCATTTAAATATATCATTTTGATATTTTTTTTATCAATCTTTCCATTCATATCCATATCCTTGGTAAAGTCCAATCTTCTTGAGTTATACATAAAAGGAAAGTCTAAAATATATTTCTATTTATATATATCCACAAAAACAATTCTAGTTTAAACATAATCTATATTTGAACCACATTTATACTATATTCTACATCTTCATGCACATTTAATTAATTAACAGGTTTTTATAGCTTCCTGTTCCATTAATACATGACCTTATAACAATTTTCATTGATATTTTTAATAATAATAATTTGAACTTAATCTTCATTTATTATATGTTTCACATCAACATCTACATTCAAAATAACAATTCATCTTATAACAATTTTTTTATTTTAATATTCTTAACAATAACAATATTAATTCTAATTTGAACTCAGTCTGCATTTATGTTTTATAATACATTTCACATTAAAGTATATATTTAAATCCCTATTTTCTTTACATCCTTATACATCTAATTCTAATAAAATATTTTTCCCTTTATATATCCCCTTAAAAAATTCTAATTTAAATTTAATCTATAACATCAACATGTATTTGTATCTCTGATTTTAGTACTTTGTATCCTTCACTTAAAATATCAAATTTTTATATATATCTTCAATACATCCTCTTATATCAATTTTTAATATTTAATATTCCCAACAATTATATTACTAGTTTAAACTTAATTTGCATTCATAAAATAATCTATTTCCAGTTAGAGTCCGTGGTTTTCTTATGACCTTTTATCCCTTCATGTCTTCCCCTGAGATCTTCTGTTCAAGTCACACCAAAATTATAATACATAATCTGTTTTGTCATCTGTTCCATACAAAATGTCAAGGCATTTCTCTGGATTTTTCCCTGTCTGACACCACACCTATTCTGAACCTCTCCTTGTCCGGCACTAAATAAAATATTTATCAATCTCTAGACTCAAATCTCTCTCCCTCCCTCTCAGCTGTAACAAGGTACCCAAAATCTCTTTCTCCCTTTTCTCTACTTCTAGTTCAGATCCTATCCTTTGTATCTGACCCTGCATATCAAGCATAAGATTTTTCAGTGTTTCTTTAAATTCCTGAATTGCCTCTCTAATCTCCTGTTTAAAATCTTGAATTAATTCCCCTATTATATTTGCCATCCCCCCCTTTGTTCCCTCCACTAGCTCAATACTGTAAAATTCCGTGACGTCTCCTCCACACTCTAGCACACAGTAGCTTCTGCAGACATAACAAATAAATTTCCCAGATGGAGGGTAAACAGTTACTCCACTCAAATGGAAAATTACCAACAGGGTCTAATAGGTTTCAAATGTAAAAAAATGGGTTGTTGCCTAAATTCAAAGGGCTATTAAAAAAAAAAAGCCCCATATACAAAAATAGGAAAGAGAAAAGTATTTCAAACAGTTTATATTCGATACAAAAGAAAAAAAAATTCAGCCACTATAGAAAAAAGAAAAAGAAACAGGTTTACTAATAATTAATCCAATGAAATATATTCAATAAAAAAAACAACCACTGTATATAAAGATTTTTTTAAAAAGGTGTGAAATACTCTTATAGTAGAGTAAGTACGTAAGTTGCATATCTTGCTTTCAGAAATCTTCAAAACGGCCATAGATAAAGTGTTTGTTATCATTGCAGATTTGGTTCAGATGAGCTGAAGAAAGAATTTCTTGCCCCAACTATAGCTGGAGATATTGTGGCTTGCATAGGAGTGAGTGAAACGGGGGCAGGTTCAGATGTTGCAAGTAAGTAAAGCAATCAGACATAGAAAGTTTGTAACCCATATAACTGATTATTGATTTTATTTATTTATTATACAAATTTATATGGCTACCCATTAAACCAGAGGAATGCCGGGTGGCAAACAAGAATAAAAGCATAATACAATTATAAAATTAAATTAGCTTAAAGAAAGAAAAACGTTGAGGCCTCAATTTAAAAATCTCATACCCATAAACCACACCCAACCATGCCAAGCTCCATTAACATCCTGGCCCCATGTACACCTTGCTATACTCCTAAATAACTGAAGATTGCATACATGGTGACTCTACTCCTTCCCCCCATCTTTTTTTGTGTGGGGCAGTAATACTGTGAAGTAGCTTGAAGTGAGAGAAAGCAACTGATTCAGAGTCTCCTAGAAAATGTTCTTACATCTCAACTGATCTTACATCTCAACTGATCATCAGTAACTAGGAAAACATGCTTTGTGCAAGCCCTGTTAAAACAAATGGAGAAGGAAGAATCATAGTTAGTATTACAATTTGGTTGAATATGTGAGCTGGTGGTAATGAATCCCTCTCTTCCTCCCCACCACCAGCTTAAAAAAAATTGGAAAATTACAATATGCTATTAAAATATTTTCATAAGGCCAAGTTTACTCTCTCTCCTTAGATATTCCCTTTTAGTAATCTATTCAGGTAGTCCTCAACTTATGACCATTCAGAGACTGTTTGAAGTTACAAACGTGCTGAAAAAAGTAACTTACAACTGGTGCCCGAAGTTACAGCCATTGGAGCGCCCCCGTAGTCACGTGATCAAAATTTGGGCGCTTGGCAGCCCGCCCACACTTACGGCTGCAGGGGTGCTGCAACTCCCCCCACCTGCCTATCTCCCCCCATCTATGCCCTTTTGGCCCCCTGCTGCCCTCCGCTCCACCGCCCCAGCTGACCTTGCTGTCGTCTTGCTCCCGCTGCTGACGAGATGTACATGGCCTGGCTGCTGGGCCAGGCCGGGCTGGACTGCAGCTTCAGCTCCGGAAACAGAAGGGGAAAAAAAACCCGCTAAAGGCAGCCCCTCAACGACGAGTGCAAAAAGGAGCTGGAACTGGCTTTTTTCCTGTTTCTGGAGCCAAAACCAGCTCCAACCCCACCCAGGAGCATGGCGAAAAGTGGCATTTTTGCATGTGCCATTGAGGGGCTACCCTTAGCATTTTGTTAGCGGAGAGACTTACCAGAGAAACTTGCGACCTTCCCTGCCAGCTTCCCCATTGGCTTTGCTTGTGGGAAGCCGGCAGGGAAGGTCTCAAATGGCAATCACATGACCACAGAAAGCTGCAACTGTCGTAAGTGCGAGGTAGCTGCCAATCTCCTGGATCATGATTACATGAGGAACTTTGAGGACTGGTCATAAGTACCACTTGTTCAGTGCCATGGCAACTTCAAATGGTCGCTGAACGAGTGGTCAGTAAGCGAGTATACTACCTGTATACTATTAATGTATACTACCTGTATATGTAGATTGTGATTCTCTATCTCTGTTGTAATACTGAAGAATATAATCATACTGTAGCTGGACTCTTCACATTCTGTACTATTTTTTTTCCTTGTGCATAGGTATCAAGACAAAAGCTGTAAGAAAAGGCGATGACTATGTTATAAATGGTGGCAAAATGTGGATCACTTCTGGATGTCAGGCAGACTGGATGTGCCTCTTGGCAAACACAAATGATGGACCACCCCACAAAAATAAATCTCTTCTGTGTCTGCCAATGAAGCTGCCGGGTAACAAAATTAAGATAAATCCTTCTCGGAAAAAAATCAGAAGTAATACCAAAAAGGAATACTTAAAAATCAGAGTGGAAATTCATATTTGAACCTCATGAATCTTCATGGGAAATATCTCTTCCGAATGATGATAATCTTTTAAAAGCAATATAGTGTTGCCATAAAAATTTCAAAAATGCATATCAAGATAGTGCCTTTCTTAGGCTAACGCAAAATCTTCAAATAGGTGTCAGCCTTTCCAATTCACCAGAATTCTTCATTCAGGTTTCACATTTTTTTTTTTTTTGCTATCTTAAAAGTTTAAAGCAACCAAGCAAATATGCACTTAAAATTGAGAAAGCGTCAACAATCTGATGAAATTGATAGTTATGCACTCAAACTTATGGATAATAATTAGTTTTTTTGTGTGCTATAAAATTACTGCAGGACTATTTATTTACTAATTGAGGTATCAGTAATTAAGAGCAGGGTCAGGAAAGAAGAAGAAATTAGGAGAAACAAAAATGTTTAATGGACTACTCCTCATGCATTTTGTACAGTATCTCTCACTGGTTTGTAGCCTGCTAAAAAAGGTAAAGGATCCCCCTGCACATTTGTGCAGTCGTGTCCAACTCTAGGGGCCGGTGCTCATCTCTGTTTGTTAGCCGAAGAGCCAGCGTTGTCCGAAGACGCTTCCACGGTCATGTGGCCGCATGACGCGCGCGGAATGCTGTTACCATCCCACCGAAGTGGTACCTATTCATCTACTTGCATTTGCATGCTTTCAAATTGCTAGGTTGGCAAGAGCTGGAGCTAGTGTGGGAGCTCACTCCGCACACAGGGCTAGGGTCTCGAACCTCCGAACTTGCGATCTTCCGATCGACAAGCCTGGTGTCTTACCCGCTGAGCTATAGGAAGATAAATTAGAGGTTGCTACTGATTAAAAAATAATACTTGTAAAAACATCAGTGGAAACAGCCAGACAAAAACTGATTAAAGCTATCAGTCTGTGTCTTAATCTTACAGAACAGCCACCCAAACTATAGCCAGGATTATTTTTGTTTTTCCTGTTGAAATGCACAGTGTTTATAGCAGCTTTCACTAACATGTTGCCCTCTGACTGAATTGGAATACAGTTCCATCATCCATCTCATATATATTCATCTGAACATATGAAAGTAAGCAGTGGCCTGTTGGATCAGATCCCTGACCCATCTAGTCCAGCACTCTCTTCTCACAGTGGCCAACCAACTGCACAAGGAAGCCAGAATCAGTCTAGGCTTCTTTGAAGCCAGCCAAGCTGGTAGCCAGCACCACAACTCTTGGTAGCAAATTCCATAGTTTAATTAGGAGGGTTGTATAAAAACAAATTTTTTTGGTTCCAATTCTTCCAGTACTCAATTTCATTGAGTGACCTCTGGTTCTAGCATTTTTCAAAATGGAAAATAACTTCTCATTGTCCACTACATCCATACCATGCATAATTTTTTGCACCTCAATCATATCCTCTTATCATTTGCCTCCTTTCTAGACTAAAAGCCCAAGTGTTACAACCTATTCCCATAGGGAAGCTGCTCCAACCCCTTGATCATCTTAGTTGCCCTCCTTTGAACCTTCTTTAGCTCTACTATACCCTTTTTCAGGTGCGGCAACCAGAACCGCATGCAATATTATTTATTTATTTATTTATTTATTTATTTGTTTGTTTGTTTGTTTGTCTTATTTATACCCCGCCTATCCCCTCCCTACTGGAGGACTCTAGGCGGCTAGATATTCCAGATGTGGTCACACCATTGATTTATATAAGGTCATTATGTTATTGGAATCTCTGTTTTCACTACCATTTCTTATTATGCCGAACATGTTGCTGCCCTTTTTTACAGTGGTTGACACTGTGTCAACACTTTCATTAAACTGTTTTCCCTTACTCCAAGATCTCTTTACTCATCAGTTACTGCTAGCTCTGATCCCATTAGTTTGTATGAATAGTTAGGATCTTTCACACCAATGTGCATCACTTTATACTTGCTCACGTAGAATGACATCTTTTGACACTCATTCTCCTAGTGTGCAGAGATCCCTATTGGGCTCTTTGCAGTTAATTATTGTTTTTATCACTCTGAACAATTTAGTGTCATCAGCAAACTTAACTATTCCACAAGTTACACCCAATTCTAGATCATTTATAAATATTTTAAAAGGCATTGGTCCTAGGACAGAACCGTGGGGGACCCCACTAGTTACATCCCTCCATTGTGAGAAATAGCCATTTACTCCTACTGATTTTTTTCTATTCTTTAGCCAGTTGCTTATACACAAGAGGACCTGCCCTTTTATTCCATGGCTATTAAGCTTATTGAGACATCTTTGATGAGGAACTTATCAAAAGCTTTTTGAAAATCTAAGTAGATAATGTCTACTGGCTCACCCTTATTTTAGGGTGTTTATTAACACCCTAAAAAACTCTAGTGGATTAATTAGGCAGGACCTTCCCTTCATGAGCCATGTTGGATATCCTTGAGAAAGGCCTGTGTCTCCAAATGTTTGGTAATTTTGTCTTCAATAGCAGTTTCCACTATCTTCCCCCAGAACAGATGTTAAACTGACAGGCCTGTAATTTCCTGGATCTCCCCATGAGCCCTTCTTAAAAATTGGATACAAGTTGGCCACTTTCCATTCCTCTGCTTGTAGGCAGCCCGAAGCCCTGTGAGCACAATTTCATTCCTGAGTCACAACTTAAATGATTATTTTTTTCTTTCCAAAAGAAGGTTAAGTTGAAAAAGGTCATTGCTGAGAACCAGAGTATTGTGGTATAAAACTTGATCACACTGGCTTATGATCATCACTTAGCAGGAACATAAGATAGTTCATTTTGGGGATAAATCTGAGTAAACCATCTGCAGCTTGTGAAGATTATTTGCTTTTTTAGCTTAAACAAATCCAGATGGGAATCCTCTGAAAAATGTTTGTAAAGTATCCTTAGACAAACTTCATGGATAGATGCTAAATACAAGAATACATTCAGCAATTAAATGTAAGGCACCAAAACTTACCACGCGCCTTTAGAGAAAGCCAAATACACGAAGGAGACTTTGTAAAAAGGAACAGCAGCAAAATTTATTTGGCCAAGCAAAAGTTGCCGGGTGGTAGCCAGACAGTTGTCACGTGCAAGTGACCTCTGAATGAAACCACCACCCTGAGCAAAAGGGTGCACAAACTTTTATACGGGGAATACAGGCAGGAAGTGAGGAAGAGGAAGGTATGCCCACATGTGGGCGAGGTGTCTGATGACCATCCCCTAGGATTGGCTGGTTCCTAGGGGAAACGGTCCCTCCCAGAGCTGAAGGATTCTGGGACTTGCCAGGTCAAGGGGTGACGTGGGTCATCAACATATTTACAAAGGGTAGATATGGGAACATTCACACTAATTGTTGGAGCATTCACACCAAAGAATTACTGGCATCTTACAGAGACACAGTAACATTTGCAGAGACATTGGGTTATACAAGCAGGTTGAATCACAAAGGGTCAGAACCATAGAATCACAGTTTAACATATTTACATTTCAGGAGAGGGGAAGCAAGGCATTTATTGCAAGAAGGCTAGGTAAACATATTGGCTTTGTCTCAGGAAGAGGATGCTTGACCAGGTAGATGGTCCCAGATTGTTATGCATTCCTGAGAGAGGTAGACTTGGTTTCAGAGCTTTACTTAACATTTCTTATGTAGCATTCTTTGGGGCTTGCTGAGGCCCATCTCAAGGGTCAACCTTGGGCAATGATTCTTTGGTTCAGGCACAATCTTTGGCTCAGTCATGTTGTATTATGGGGGATATTATAGCATGGTGTTTTCCAGGCCAAGGTCTGTGAGCCGGGTTTCCCCATATCCCTACAGTATCCTTAGACAAACTTCATGGATAGATGCTAAATACAAGAATACATTCAGCAATTTCTTAAGGCTATATAGTTGCTGCCTATTTTATATGCATGTAATAGGTTTCAGTGGTATTTCCTAGATTATATACACTACTATATATAAAAGATGCTGTTCCATATCAGCAACATGGGCAGTGTCTGCTCTACCTACTTTTTAAAAATTAATACAGGCAGTTGGTTTCATCAAGCCTTCTTAATTACTAATAAAACAAGCCAACAAACTTATCTTACATCTTCACTAGCAGTTGTCCCATTCTTCTGCATTGAAAGACACAGACTAATGTTTGTGTATCAGAATTAGTGGCTTTGCTAAGACCAAGCTGGACTGTAGCATGACTCAGTATTACAGCCCATATATTTTTTAAAAAAATTGTCAATAAGAATGATGTTGTCCTTATACAGTATTATGCCTCCCCTGGGAAAATCACTCACAGCTTAATTAATGCAATTTATTTAAATAACCCTCTAGTCTTATTTCTTTCTTTAGAATTACTCATCAGTGGGCCTTAGAAACATTTCTGATAATATAATCCTTTGACAGTTTTTATGTAATTTCGCTAATCCAAAAATTTCATTTACATTTTTAACTACTAACAAATTCAAGCTTTGCTGTGCAATTTTTTTTTCAAAGTTTTATTAGAGTTTTTAATATACATAGTTAAAAGGTAGAAATGAAAAAGAAATACAAATACAAATCAAAGAAAGAAGAAAAAGAGTGTAGAAAAGTAAAGAAAAAAAGAAAAAGATAAAGCATGGAAATTGGTCAACTTCCGATTTATCTCTGGTCATAGTAATTTTAAAAAATTATCTTACATGCTAGTTCTATATATAACATTCAAAAACATTTCTTGTCTAATATATCAATTTATATATATTTTAATCTTCAAAACCCCATATAAGCTTTGCCCCTCCTGCATGTTGCTTTGCTGTGCAATTAATATTGAGTGGTAGCTAGTGTTAGTCCTTTTTTAGATGGAGAACATTCTCAGTTGTGCTTTTGTTCTTTCTATGTTACTTGAACTCCCACTTATCAGAAACAACCACCCTGATATTGTACTTAATAACACATTCAAGATTCAGAGGGCTAGGCTCTCATTATGAGATCTCCCAATATGTGTTTCTTGACTTTCAAGCAGCTATAACACTTTCCAATTTAGGATGGGACTAGAACAGTGTTTCTCAACCTTAGCAACTTTAAGACGTGTGGACTTAAACTCCCAGAATTCCCAGCCAGCACATTTGGCATTGAAGTCCACACGTCTTAAAGTTGCTAAGGTTGAGAAACACTGGACTAGAGCATTGGGAGGGAAGTTGTTAACCTGTAAGGCGCTCCTCTCTGGATCTATAAATCCACTCCTCTACAGTAAACCACGGACACGCGGCTTCTTAGATGCAGAATGGTTTATTAGAGTATACAGCGGTTAGCACTAACAAAGACTGGAATGCAGGAACAAAGAACAACAAGCACATTTAAACCTTTCCCTCCCCCAGTGTCCTTTGCTGCTGACACGTGTGGTCGGGTCTGGCCGGTTGCTCAGGCAACGCTCGTCAAGATGTGTATTCCCGATCGTCGGGTGGGTGCGAGCCGGTCTACTCCAGTTGTCAGACCGGCGATGTCAGTTTCGCGCCACTTTCAGTCTCCCGATGATTCCTTTGTCTGCTTGCCTTTTGGCAGAGATCGGGTGATCTCTGACATAACATTTCATCCTTCACCAGTGCCTTTAATGCAGATTGGTGCCCCAGACAAAGTGGGAAAACTGACTGCATACTTTCTTCTCCATAGCTAATATAATCTCTGAGTGATGATAAAGCTTGATAGCCATCTCATAGTACAAACTAGTCTTGAGCTGCTTGGAAAACAATAAAAACACACTGGAAGAAGTCGTCATGATTCTCCCAGATAAAATATACTCTGTTCCTGAGTTGCTTATGCCTGGTACAGCAACCTCTTGTTTATAAAGAGAAGAAAAGCCAGAATGATTTAGAGTGTTAGTTTTGTTCTAAACTATTTAGGTTATATGACCTTTCAGATCATAGCATTTATTTGTGTCGTATTTCCCCTTCTTTCTTTTTTCTTCAAATCTGTAACTTTGTCAATTCATTGATCCAGATGGAACTCAGAATAGCCAGTCAGAAGTCCCTAATCCTTTCAGGCTTTCCATTCTGATTTATAGTCTTGTTCAAGTGACAGTATGAAAATCTCTGAATACATACAGGAGCACTGTGGTTTTGTTTTGAGTGATTGGCAGTCAGAATCCTATTCCTGGTATAAATAAAGGGTACTTAGTTCTATTGAATGATATTCTTGACAGGTCAATCAATAAAGTAACTGTTTTTGAGGGATTATTTTTTCCTTCATTGTTCAAGAAAAGAATAGATATATACCATAGTAAAAACAGTGACATTTGTATGTTTATTTTTGTCTTATTCAAACTAGAAAGTGTAATTTTTCAGGGTTGTGATTAGGACATCTACTTACAAACTTTAGCATTTCAATTTGCTTATTAACAGTGATAGTTTCTTTTTTTTCCCTATCAGATGGAAGCATTAATTTATGACACTTGCACGTTTTTTAAATATGAATTTTAATTGGTTGAAAAAAGATGTCATAATCTACGTGCCATTGAATGTCTTACAGTTGCAATTCATGTTACTCATTTGCATTAATCATTTCCCTTGTGCTTGATCTATGAACATTCATTTTTAGGTGTTCACATTGCTAAGAAAATTGACAAGCTGGGTATGAGATCATCTGACACAGCAGAAATCTTCTTTGAAAATGTCCGAATTCCCAGCAAATACCTCATTGGGGAAGAAGGAATGGGATTTATTTACCAGATGTTGCAATTCCAAGAAGAGCGAATGTGGGGAGTAGCCATATGTAAGTAATTAGCCACATTGTCTAGCTACTAAGAAGGCTGTTTCTTACATAACAATATGGAAAGTTGATTTTGGCAGTACAATACAGCAACCTCTCAATGATTATTATGGAATCCAATTTCTTGTTGAATACAGGCTGCGTTTGTATGCATTTCCAGAGTTGCTGATTCCTCCCTTCTACAAATGTGTGAAAAGCATTTGTTCCCATTCAGATTTTTCTGAATTTTGGATATTTTTGCCACTGAATGTTATCAGAACTTCATATGGGTCTTTCTGTTCTATAACAGGGCTCTGACGAAAAACACCACCAAACGTTTGTTGTTTTATAAACAAAGTTTTCCAGTTTGGGTTGTGTCTATTTGAAAAAGTCATCAGTTCAGTTAATACAACTAAAAAGATAACTAGAACCAGTTGTTTGAATACTTCATTAAACAATCAGTATTGATTTGGGGCCGCTCTTCCCTATATCAATTTCACAAACTTTGGCTCTCCTTATCACAGTGAAGTGCTACCCAGAGAATGTATGAAACCTCCATAATAAAGTCATTCATGTCTATCAGTCTGGAAAAGATTATAGAGCCATTTCTAAAGCTCTGGGGCTCCGCCACTCTAGAGTTAGAGACATAACTTCCCTACTACATGACATCATATCGCCACATGGATTTTATATTTATATTCATATTTATTTAACTGTATTATTATAACTGATTTTATATTGTCTGTTTTTAATTGTTGATTTTATTGATTGTATTGTAAACCGCCCAGAGTCTCCCATCAGGGGAGATGGGCGGTGATAGAAATTTGAACAATCAATCAATCAATCAATCAATCATCAATCCTGCAGTGGAGAAAGTTTGGAACAACAGAGAAATTTCCTAACAGTGATTGTTTGTCAAGATACTACCAAAAGCACAGGATAAAATTTTCAGGAACTCCAGAACATGCTTGGCTCTCCAGGCCTTTCTTGCCCTGACTAGAGTCAATTTTTGTGACTTCACTATTTTAGAAAAGCACTGGGTAAAAATGGCACTCATGACAGCAGCAAAATAAAAGTCCTCACTCTCAAGAACATAGAACAGAGATTTCCAAACTTTTCATGTTGGTGACACACTTTTTAGACATGCATCATTTCGGGACACACTCTTACAGCAGGGCACAAGGCAGGCACCAGGACCTGCGCGGAATCACAGCAGGTTTGGAGGCAGCAAGGCACAAGGCAGGCACTAGGACCTGGGTGCAAGCCAGGAGGCAGCAGCAGCCGTGACACACCCAGACACTGCAGCCGACACACTAACGTGTTCCAACACACAGTTTGGAAAGCTCTGACATAGAAGCTTGTCTCGAGTTGGCTAAAAAGCATCTGGATGACCTTCCAGACATGTGGAGCTTTTCAGGCTCCATAGGTGCTATTATGGTTGGTGGAAACAAAAGAATTCCAGTTTGGTTTTAATTAACCAAATGGATTAATTCCAAATCTCATACCAATTGTCAAACAGAGAGGTGGTAAGGTCACAGTTTGCAGATGCTTTTGTGCCATATACTGTAATTCTGCAGAATATCAAGCCATCTGCCTGTTGAAACTGAATCACAATTGGGTCATGGACCAAGACAGTGTTCCCAAATATACAAGCAGGTCTATGAGAGAATGGATGAAGAACTAAGTCAGTATTTAAATACTCTAGACCTAAATGCTGAAATTTTGTAGCAAGCAGTTCATGCTAGAAAAACCTCAAGTTTTAACTGAACCAAAGCAAAGTGCTGGGCCAAAATTCCTACATACCAATTAGGAAGCATTTGGTTGCAATTACTGCAGTTCAAGATGGTACAACCAGTTACTGAATCTGAGGGGATTGATTACTTTTTCACACTGGCACATTGTATGTTGTCCATGAAACAGCCACTAATGGGTGTTTTTATTGTTCACTTTGAAACCCTTTATGTAACAATAGGACCCACAGGAAGCTCTTGATAATGTTCCATGGCAAAGATAGGCAAAAATTCAGAAAAATCTGAATTGTAGCTTATATACTCCATCCCATATTTCCACACATTTTCAGGGGTGGGTGGAAAGACACCTTTACCTTCAGGGAAAAGGAATTAAATAAGCTTACTTTCATCTTTCATTGACCCAAATCCTTAGCACTGGTGGCTCTAGAAAACCTGATAAAAGAAACTATTGATTATACTTCTCAACGGAAGGCATTCGGCCAGCCAATACTTCACAATCAAACGGTGCATTTTCGTCTGGCTGAACTAGCGACTGAAGTGGAACTCCTTCGTTCATTGCTATATGAGGCAGTAGGTAAGTGCAATAAAATTTTATTTCCAATACTTATCTAATAAAATGCATGTTATTTTTAGTAGATGCGGCTAACTTGATAGGCAAATTTGTACTTTTATTTGAGGTCTCTACATACGTGGTAATGATGTGACAAAATTTGCAGCCATGGCCAAACTAAAGTCAGGTCGTCTGTCTCGAGAGCTTCCAGATAGCTGTCTCCAGTTCTGGGGAGGAATGGGGTTCACTAATGAAGTGCTAGTGAGTAGAATGTACAGGTGAGTAAATAATTGGGATCAACCCCTTTAGTGTGTGTGGGTGTGCCTGTGTACCTTCAAAGTATGTTTGAATGATTAACATTCAAATTGTTAATCAGGTACTCATTATTTGATGCATAGTATTGGATACATGTAGTGAATGATAACTTTTAAGAAAAGATGTTTCTTATAATTCAAGGAACTTTATATATTAGCACTATGTATCTGGTAGGATAATTACATATTTCTTCCTAAATTCCCCTCTCCTCATGTTTAAGCTCAAATGCACTAATCCCCCCCAAAAACATACAAATACACAAGGAGAACTCAGCTCAAGAAGTAGTAGTAATAATCCTTTATTTTTGTCATTGACCAACAATATTTACATTCAGTGGTAAAATTAAAGCCATCCCATTATGCCAATAGTTTAACCTATGTACAGTAAAAAAAACTGAAGAGGAAATCCAGTCTCTTTGGCAACAGGAACTATCATCTCAAAAACAACAAATATATACAGATATGAGATCTCAAATTCTGGCCTGTAAAATGCCAGAGAGCCTTATTTCTATTTCTGCTAGGAGCACCAAAGTAGAGTGCAAGAATCTTGCTGTAAAGGGAATATACAGTGAAATCTCCATTTTTACAGACCCTCCTTTAGTGGACTTTGGATACAGTGGACAAAACCTGAATTCATACAGTTCACAGAATGTATTTCAGTAATTTTTACTAATTTAAGTAAATGTTACGTATTATTGGGATATACATGACAAAATATTAAATTTTTAAAAATAAATTACATAAAAATTACTTTGTAAATTCAGTTTTAATGGGCATCCTTCTCCCACTCATTGGTCCATAACATTGAAGTTTTAGTGTATTCTTAATAAACATTGGATAGATTCCAACTGCTGTCCAGCATGAAAATGATTATTTTTGGCATGCTTAAGGGATACATGTGGCTAGCTTAAATTGTTTCCCTTTCAAATTCCATGATTGTAGTCAGAGAAAGAACTATATGTGCAAAATCTTTGCTTTATTTTTCTGGAAAGCAGAAAGTCGTCTCAAGAATTGCTTCTATTTCTTGCGTTGACCATTTTCTATTGTTGATGTAGCAGTGATGTACTTATGGGAAGAAGTTTCAGTTATCATCACAATGTGTTCTGCCCCTTACAGTCATCAAGATTTTTCTACATAATCTTTAGTAAGCATCTGAGACATAGGTTCGTTTTTGTAAACCCTCATTATTATTACCCTCATTATTATATTTCATAGCATTTTCATAGCATTCAGGATGTAAGCTGCTTTGTAAAGGAAGACTGTAGTCAGGGCACACACATGCATACCACCTTCCAAAAAATCTCTCGTGGTTTTATTCTTGGATGATTCTTCCGAGATTACCCTCACAGTGTAATTATTTTTCAAATAAAGGGGAGGAAAGAATTTCCAGAACAAGATTATAGCCCTCAAATTCCCCTAGTGGGGTCAGTATTTCTTGTCTCTAATTAGTCTCTCTCTCTTTATTGCAGAGCAGCTAGAGACAGCGGAAGTGAAAATATTTGGCTTCTAAGCTTGCTACACTTGGAGTTTCTTTCTCTTTTTTGTGCTGTGTAAATATATATCCACTTATATACCGAATAATTTTAAGATTTTTAATTGAATACATTTTTTCCAGGTAACTTATAAAACAATGCAAACTGTGTTCAGCCTTTCAAAAGGATGGTCAGGACTTTGAATATGTTCTGAGATCTCTACATCTCTTGGTTCTTCTTATTACTACCTTCTAGGCCTGCATTAGATGACTGTGTGAAGAGTTTTGTGCTGTGAGGCAAAGTGATCTCTTCATCACTTGGAGGAAATGAAGAGGAAATGAAATCTGCCTCAGCAAAGCACTTTGCATTGCCTGAGGTGCAGCATTTTTCTCTGTCATTTGCAAAAGCCTGAAGAGCTTCTGCGCAACTGCTGCGCAAGTGCTTTTTACGAGTGACAGACTATGCTAACCATGTTGTTGCTTCATAAAGTAGCTTGAAACGGTTGTTTTGCTTGAAACTTCATTGAAGCTAAGAGGCCTTTGAAGATTTGCATGGCCCTATTTCATTCTGCATAAACATACTGAAGGCAGCTTTTTTCAGAATGTAACATTTTATTTAGTAATAAGAAAGTACCCTAATTTTTAGTGTTCTACATGTGGTCCTCAGTTAAAGCCCACTTGTTCAGTGACCATTCAAACTTGCAATGGCACTGAATGAGTGGTACTTACGACTGGTCCTCGGAGTTCTGGCTGTCACAGCATCCTGCAGTCACGTGGTTGCCACTTGCAACCTTCTTTGCTGGCTTCCAACAAGCAAAGTCAATGGGGAAGCCAGCAGGAAGTCACAAGTGGTGACCACGTGATGTCCTCAGTTAACGATCCACGAGGATTCCCTTAACGACAGCAACCGGGACTGCCGGAATTGCTGTCTCTAAGTGGTGTGGTCACGTGACATCACACTTTACGACTGTGGCACTTAGCGACAATAATTCTGGTCCCAATTGCTGTCGTAAACCGAGGAATACATGTATTTGTAAATAGAGAGCATTCATTTCTAATTCAAGGAGGCATACCAAGATGGAATTGCAATGACTTTTTTAAAAAAACTAAAAAGGGAACTGGCAAGCTTTTCTGAGGTTGAGGACTGAATGGGGTTCTGGGGAATGTTTATGGGCTACACTCTTCACTGTAATAGAGAAAATATGCATCAGATCAATCCTGATTAAAAGCTCTGATCCCCAGAACAACCAAGGTCATGGGGATTACTGTATGTGTGGCACAAGATTAAACCCTACTGTGATCCAGAAGTGATGTTCGTGATCATGGCTTCCATTTTCCAAAGAGCAGCACCAGAGTACAATCTGTATCTTGTTACCCAATGGCTCTTCAGCATGGCAACACAGAATTGTTGGCAAGATTTCCCTAGTAGGCTTTGGATGCTATATATGCAGCCATATTCAGTTTCAGAGGACTTGCTAAGGTTCATTAGATTGCTGACTTAAACTACAATGTTGTACTCACACATCTAATAAATTATTGTAAATAATAATAATTAGTAGTATATTGAAGCAAGTATACTTGCAACTCACTTGGGCTTAGTAAACACTATTAAATTTAGTATACGTGAAAGGAGGAGGAGAACAGATAAATTTCATTTTACTGATACTCTATTTTGCCTTTTCTGTCATGGCAGAGATTTAAGATTGCTATCAATAGGAGGTGGTGCTGATGAAATTATGCTGTCCATTATATGCAAGCACATGGACATCTTGCCCAAAAAGTAAGTTTGGTGAATACTATAGATCTTTGCTACTCTTTTAATAATCTGTATCAGATATACACGAAGTTAGGAGATAGCACCCACAGGGCTACTGAAAGTGTGCTGATGCGCATCAGTAAAATGTGCAAGCTTATATGACGTTTTCCCAGAACCACTGGTGTGTAATATTTGGATATGAAGCAGAAAAGGTGATTTTGATCTGATGTGGGTATACTCACACTACCTTTCCCTGGCAGTTTAAAGAAGCTGTATTCTTTCCTGATCTCACGCAGTAGTAAGCATGCCCAGGCCAGATCTGAAGCCCCTTTTCTGCTTTGAATGTGAATACCTGTACATCCATACCTAGAACATTTTTCTGGGTCTCTTTTTACTAAAAAGTGAATTCATGCATTGTTTGCTTCTAAACAATGTAATGGTAGGACCAACCTAGAATTCTTATCTCCCCTATTCTGTAATCAAGATCTTCAAATATTAATCTGAGCTCTGAAATGTCTGCATGAATTCTGTCACACCTACCAGCTCATGTGATAATTCCATGCATTCCATACACATTAACATATGCATTAATATTGCATATCTTAATGTTTGCCATATGTTTAGGTTGATTTAAATAATTGTTCAAATGTATTGTTTGTGCAACCCAATTGGTAGCAATTCAATAATACACAAAATGCATTATATATTTATAATATAATATAAAATGTATTTTATAAAAGCCACTGTCGCCTTTTCAAAAGATGGGGGAAAAAATCTATCTACAGTACTGTAGTTGACTATATTAGTGTTATTGATTATTGTGCCTGAAAAAGAATGGTGCGTGGTGTATATAAAATCATGCATAGCTTAGATAACATGGATAGTTTTTATTTATTTTATTTTTATCCCACCTTTATTATTTTTATAAATAACTCAAGGCAGCAAACATACCTAATACTCCTTCCTCCTATTTTCCCAACAACAACCACCGTGTGAGGTGAGTTGGACTGAGAGTGACTGGCCCAAGGTCACCCAGCCGGCTTTCATGCCTAAGGCGGGACTAGAACACAGTGTTAGAATTTCAAGTTATCCATTGAAATCTAAACTAAATGCAGGGAGGCTAAAAACTGTAAGAAAGAAATAATTTTTCACATCATACACAGCTAATTTGGGGAATTCACTGCCAGCAGTTGTGATAATGGCAAGCAATTTGGATGGCTTTCAAAGGGAGCTGGACAAGTTCATTCAGAATCAAGCTTTCAATGGTTGCTAACACTGAAGGCTTTTACTACCCCCTGAATCTTAGGCTGCATGCTCAAATATTGGTTACTGGGAAGTAACAGTGAAAGGGAACCATTTTCCTCCAGTTGAATCTTGCGAGATTTCCAGATTCAGAATGCTGGATCAGATGCCCATCTGGCCTTATCCAGCAGGGATCTTAATACGTTTTTTTTACATATAAACAATGGCTTTTTATTTAGCTACAAAAAGGCTACTTTAATTTGAGGCATTAATTTGTATTCTCTTATTTTATAGGAACCAAAGAGGATGAGCCCTGGAATTTACAGAACTATATGGCACAATTGTGGTTAGAAACTCTTAACTCCACAGTTTTTGAAACTCTTCTTTCACAGCGACTGGCGAAACATTAGGAACCAAAACTGCCAAAACACGGCCACAGCGCCCAGAAAACCCACAACAACCATCTTCTTCCTTTCATATCATTTTATATTAGTCTGGTCTTGGTATCTCCATTGTAGGGGAGGAATTGTTTCTTCGACATGTTGTGTTACCTGCCCATCCATTTCCTATCTCTGTCTAGTCCACAGTCCAAAAAACAAGTCTGTATCTGGTCATTATAAGAATTAACTGAGTACTATCCAGAAATTGTGCCTGGTCCCACACTAAAGTTCCCAAGTAATTCTGAAAGAATGTTTTTGCTAAAAACATCACAAAACAAATTGCACTGCCCCTCTCCAGGTTTTTTTTTTCATTTTTTCATGGAAGTAACTGTAAAATAATACGTTATTTCAAGTTTTGGGAAGAGGATACAGTATCAATTAATACATTTTAAATGTTTGTCATACCACTGTTTCATTTAAAATATTAGCCCAAAGTTTAACTTCATATTTTGTTTTCCTAAGCCCTGATTTTTTCACCATAAGCACCCTGCAGCCTTGTTGACAAATCCAACCTTTGTTCACCATAACCAAAGGTAGCATTCTGTTTGCAAAGTATAATCATTAGCCATAAGTGAGTCCTGTAAGCAGATTTTGAAAGTCAGCTTCATCATATTCTTCAAATGGTTTAAAGCTTTAGCGTTAACAACTTTAATACTGAGAGGAGATGGGGTGACTTTGGAAAAAGGAAACACGCCTTATTTCACTTCCCTATATTTTTTAATAATATGTATGTATAGTTCTTAGGCATAAGCCTTACTATTAGTAAAATCAAAGGTATTTCTCAATATTTTCAAATTAAATAGGGTATCATTTTTTATAATTGAAGCATTTATACATGATTAGAATAAACTACAAACCATGAATTGTTCTATTATATTTTTAAAAAAATCATTTAAATTGGAAAGTTTGTCAGTGTAAAATACATACAAAAGAAGCAAGACATCCTTACTCGTATCAGTGTGATTCTACATGTTGGAATTGGAAAATGGGAGGAAAACATCACAGCTGTTTAAATGGCCAATTATGATGAATAGAATCCTCACTTTAGCACTCTTAATGGGATCCCAACTACATTGCGACTGGGTTTGCATTATTAAACTTTTCAACATAAACTCTGAAGCTTCTCATTGGAGATTTAGCCTGCATCTAACTTATCTTTCACTGTCCGCATGCAAAAGACTTTTAAGAAGCACAATACAATTCTCAAGGTTATTTTGTTAACATGATCTAGATTGGTAACCATCTAGCAAGTTAATATGAAGTTGAACACTGGAAAAAAATTAATCATTCACTATTGTGTCTTCCATTTTTCTTAAATTGACAGGTGTGTGTTAAAAATGAACCTCTATGAACTTTACAAAAATTAAATATATATTACCTCCAAAGCAGATTTGACTTCTGGCAACTACATCAATAAGTCCATGAAGTTTTCTTGGAAACATTTTCAGAAGTGGTTTGCCATTGCCTTCTTCCTAGGGCTGAGAGCGAGTGATTGGCTGAAAATCAACCCGCTGGCTTCCGTGCCTAAAGCAGGGCTAAGGTTTCCCCATTCCCAGTCCAGCACCTTAACCACTAGGCCAAACTAGCTCGGAGCATAGAGTATTTTAAAACAAAAACTGGATGTTAAAGAGTTGGAAACTTTGCTGTGAAGAAAATCCTCATATGAGTGAAGTATTCCTTATGGAGTCAGAATGATTTTTTCCAAAGAATAATTACTGCAGTTGTACTCTCATCACCAAATTCTCTCTCAGAAGTTTGTAAATGCTACCTATATTTTAAGTGTCATATATTACCAGGTTTCATAGCCTGGAAGATTATATTATACTACCAAATTAAAACAGTGACACTATTGGCGCAGCTACCTAGTGTTGCTGCCAGGGATATACCAATACCTAATAAAACAGGCCATTTATTTAATGGGGATTTAGTATTTGTGGATCCCCTTTACCTTTTAATTAAGAAGGGAACTCTAATCCCCAAAATTCCTTATTTCCAAAAACCTGTTTCATTATTACATTAGCTGAAACCTCAAATGTGTAATTATCATGGTCAGTGTACTGTAATCCAACCAAAAGCGCATATAATATAGCAGCAGTATTTGGTTGTGCAACTATTTTGCCTAACCTAGAAAGTTGCACAATCTGACTACTGTAAGATAGTGTAGTAAAATTAATACTGCCAGTTCCAGTCTATTAATCCTGAACATCAATAGAGTAATAGGATCCCAGCATAGACAGGTGGGCAAAGAACCATGTTGGTTGTGAGCCCTTTTTCTCCTCTCCCTCACACAACAACTCTGCCTCAAAACTATTGTACAGTTTAAAGTGTATTTTAACTGCAAAGCAAGTTCAGAACACAATTAAATTTTCTTATTAAAGCAGTAACAATTCAACTTATCTTTGAAAGGAAGATATCTTGCTTGCTTTTTAAAACATTCGATAAATCCATACAAAACCACCAAGATTACTTTTTATTAGTAGGAAAAAAAGCAACTGTTGTTACAAAGTGTAACTTCTGAATATGAAAATGCCTGTTTTAACAATGGAATTCATCCTTAGTAAACTGGTGTTTTGGTTTGTAAAGAGCTCAGACTTGAACAGAATTCAGTTCAGGAACCCTACAAAATAAGGGCTTTTAAAAAAATGGTAATGCTTCTGGCCTGATAAGCATTTAAGAATATACAGTACAGATCCAAATGCATTAATCCTAAATGCAGTTTACAAGAATTATTTACCAATTTTCTCGAAGAACTTTCTTGGAGTCCATCATGGTGTTAATAATCTCATAATGGAGATTTACATCACCTCAGTTTAATAACCCAATAAATCACAAAAAAGACAAACAATGAGAACAACAACATGTAGCATAGCAGTTTTGTCTGACTTCCTCTGGAGAGGATTTTCAGTCTACCCATTGTTGCACCAAGGAATCCACTCGTTGAATCAAAATCATTGTCCTGTTGTTAAAAACATACAGAATTAATTTACTGTCTGCATTATCACCTACTAACTTTCAATACATAAAGATAGAGCTTGCAACAAATGTATTTTCTCTGCTCAAGGGTCAGCAAGGTATGATTAGAAGAGTTTTCCTCAACGTGGACCCCCTTCAGATGCGTGGATTTCAACTCTCAGGATTACCCAGTCATCTTGGCTGTTACTGAGGAGCTCATTTTCATGTATCTGAACAGTACTCAGATTGTGGAAAGCTAGGTCAGAGTTTTAACCAAGAATGCTGAGTTTAAATCTTCACTCAGCCATAAACCTCACTGAATTATCTCAGGCCTGTTATTGACTACCTTTGGTCTAATGTATTTTATAGAGTTGTGAAGATAGTGCTTGATCCTTAGAGGGAAAATGAGATATAAATCAAATATTTCCTTTGCTTCATTTTAAGATACTAGATTTGGAGACAGTGAAAGTTACTCATGCAAAATCTTATAAAAATTAAATTGCTCCCACTTGTGGGGAAAGGACTGTAGTTCAGTGTCCAGTTCCACTTCCCAAAAAGGTGACTGGTGGATTTTTTGCCTTTTTAGAAAATGTCCCACACTCCAACTTCATTTGTTTGCCGGTATGTTTTAATATCCATATGCAAAAACTGGATTTTGGAAAAAAAAAGAAAGAAACTTGCAACTATCTATTTTCTATAGAAATTTCTTCTGTAGGAAAAAACCCCGCAGAATTTTATGATGTTATATATTATGAACATGTAACATTTTAAAATGTGACACTTTTAACATGTTATATACGGGGCTAAATCCAGATTCTTCATACATAAAGTAAACCCACTGAAATAACAAACTTAAATAATTATTCACTTATCTTACTAAATTCAGCGGATATACTCTAAGCATGGCCAAAGGGGTTAGTATGTTAGTCAATTCACTTGAGTGATTTAAAACTAAATCGATATATCTGAAAGCTTAGAGTTAAGCAGTTTCCATGCTCATCTAAAACCGTTTAGATAAATACATACCATATCAGTTAATAATTTATTTTGTTGTTTAACTTCTGTTCCAATTTCAATGGAAAGCTATGAGAAAAAAGACATACTTGGTATATTACAATGCATAATAGTAACTGGATTAGTTAGGGCATAACAAGCATATTTAAGGTGTTTTCCAGATGCACCTTAAAGATCCAAGGTAGAAAATAGTATTTGGTAAGATAGCATTTGTTTCTAAACTGTTTCATTTTCAAATATAAAATCTCTCCCTCCTCCTAGTAATTTCTTTTCTTGTATAGCAGGAAAAACCTTGTGGTATTGCTACAGTTTTCTGGTTTGCTCTGTTCTCTGAAGCCTTTAACAAGAGCAACTAAAGCCAGATTGTACACTTTTAAATTTTTATTTTACTTCACATTTCTTTTCTACTTATAATGTGCTTAGATAATTTGTTTCTCTTTTTCATTGTTTAATCTGCTTCAGTATTTTAAAGCCTCTGTATTACTTAAGAACTACAAACCAGTCATGTGTTGAGCAAAAACTAAGTGGTACACATGGCAGATGAAACTTACAGAAGAGGACTAATAATACACTAGCCAGGTTGGGTAGTAGATTATTATACATCTCATTTATTTCCCATAGATTCCTTTGGACAATAATAATTCCACAAGGTTTGGTCCTTAGATCAAGTGAGCCACTGGGCTGCTCAAGGACTGCTACTCAAGACAAACCATTTTTTTAGTCCAAGTGTTTTTCACCTGCACAGACTTTGATATGGATATACAACTTAAGCATATATTTCCCATACTACTTTAGAACAAAAAGAATTCAGTTAAGAGCAGGGGAGAAAGTTGACAATACTTTAAAAGTAAAGAGTTGACGGAGAGCCTGCAGATTCGATATCCCACCCCTATTTTTGTAGTTCCTTGATTACATAGACCAAATTCAGCAGCAAACATTGACTGGTAGCTGTATAATCTTCCCCGTTTTAATAAGCCACACTTAATTTGTTTTTTCGCATTGAATCGCCGCCTCATTTCTCAAAAAAACAGGCCAAATATTTTGGCACTGCTGCCTTCACCACATCACCACCAGTATGCCTCTTAAACAATTGATAAATAGGTAAATCGTCCCCTATCTGGATGTAAAGAAACTAAACAGGAATGGAATCGGTAAGGGCTCACAGCAGTTTAAAACCAGCAACATTCTATTTATAAGGTGTTATAACCAACTGTGCCATTTCATGCTTTACAAATAAAGGAGTTCTCGTAGGGCTTCCAGTTGCTTCCTGAACTTTTCCAGTTGTGCATCTCCCAATCTTGTGACAATCTGCACTGTCTCCTCTCTTTCTGATGCTAATCAGTAATAAAGTCATCAAGCCAGACAATACATTAATTCATAGGAAATGAACTGGCAGTGACTTATCTGAAAAATGATGTCAGAGTAAGGGTAGGCAGCTGAATGGAAACATCAGTTTAATTTGGCTGCTGTTTAAAAAAAGGCAAATTCTATGCTTGGAATTATTAGGAAGGGAATTAATTATAAAATAGCCAATATTAAAATGCCCTTACATAAATCTAAGGTGTGTCTGCATTTAGTACTGTGTAGAGTTCTGGTCACAAAACCTTTAAAAAGGGCTATTGTACAGCTGAAGAAGGTACCAAAAAAAGCAGCTACTGTAAAATGATTAAGCTGCTAAAGCAGCTTCCCTATGAGGGAATGCTACAGAATCAAGAGCTTTTTAGCTTGGAATGAAAATAAATTAGGGAAGACAAAGGCTTAAACATTCATGGATGGTGTTGAAAATGTGGACAGAAAGGAAGTTTTCTCTTTCATAATGCTGGAACTTAGAGTCACTCATTAAAACAGTAGATGGTTTTAATAAAAGGAAGTGCTGCTTTACATTTAAACAGGAATTCGTTGCCATCAGATATGGTGAATTTTAGACTTTTTAAAAGATTATCTCAATGGCAAATAATCTTCCTGACCATTTGCTACCTCTGGAATCAAAGGTAGCTTGTCTTGTGTATCAGCTGCTAGGGAACATCATTAGAGGAGAGATACCACTCTTCTGTCTGCATTTGTGAACTTCTGAATGCTCTATGGAACACAGAATCCTGAACTAGAGATCATTAGCCAAATCTAGGGCAGCTCTTACATATGTTGCTCACTTTCATAAACTTTCTCACAGAGGAGATTCTCCTCTTCCCTGTTTTTTGGACTTTGTTTTGTCCTCAAAGGATGCATTTTCCAACCCTCTTGTTATGTCACAAGGTTAACGCATCCATAAACCATGAAGTAGACTAGAGTCAATAAAAATAGAGATATGTGGAGTCCTTGGAGTTCTCTGAGCTTGGTTGTTTGCTTGCAGATGTTTCATTACCCAACTTGGTAACATCAGTGCTAGTGAGTTTGCTCGTTTATATACAGTAGCTTGCCCTGCCAGTGTGGTGGGGGTGTGGTTTTCTCCTTGTTAGTTCCTTGATTAGGCTATTGTTTTTTGTTTGATTGTTTGTCTGGTGTTAATCCCTGCTTATCTGGGTGTTGGCTACTGGAGAGGATGTGTTTTGGTCTTTTCTTCGTTTCCTTCTTAGCTTTTTTATTGTCTTTTTTGAACGGTGTGTAAATATGGTTTATCTCTATATGTCTATTGATGGCTGATTTGTCTGAATGCCAAGCTTCCAGGAATTCCCTAGTGTTTTTGGATTTAGTTTGGCCTAGGATGCTCACAGTTTCCCACTTGAAACAATGGTTGAGTCTGTCCATGCGTTGTGAGATTAAAGAGTTTCCATCCTGTCTTCAGACTGGTAGTCTTCTGCCTGTCTGTCCTACATAGTGGCTGACCGACAGGCAGAAGACTAGCAGAACACATCCAACACTGGCAGGGCAAGCTACTGTATATAAACAGGGAGTAAACCCCACACACACTAGAACTGATGTTTCCTAGTTGGGTAATGAAACATCTGCAAGCAAACAACCAAACTCAGAGAGCACCAAGGATTCCATAGTTCAGGGCTTTCCAAAGTGCCGCCGCTGGCGACACATGAGTGGCGGCAGCGCGGCGGTGGCGCGTGCGTGCGCACGTGCACGGCGGCGGTGCAGGGGGCGTGCAGCGGTGCGCACGTGTGTGCACGGTGGCGGCGGCAGCAGCTGCCACTGCCGCTGTGCACGCGCGCGCCGCTTCCGGGTGGTGTGGCGACACACCACACTGTGTGTGGCGACACACTTTTGTGTCGCGACACAGAGTTTGAAAAGCTCTGCCATAGTTCAACCCTGAGCTAGGGACACACAAAGAGAAAAAGATGTCCAGAAGAGCATGTCTCCACACACTTTTGACTGACAGGATTATTTCTCCAAGACCACTCATTACTGATATGCAGCTCCCAAGGAAATGTGGCCCTCGGCTGAAAAAAGGTTGCCATCTCAGATGCTAGTGGTTTTATTCTTATTCCTGACTAAAATATCTGTCCTTTTAAATCAAACTGATACTGAAATTTCTTGGCGTGCCTTCCTTACATTGTATAATAAGTAAAGTCTCTGTGTTCTTGTTTTTGAAGCACACTTGCTGTTTTATGCCACATCGAGGCTTAAACCACAAAGATGTACTATATGAATTAGCAAGTGAGGGTGTGGGGATTGCCAGCATTATTTATAGTGACTAGACCAGGCAACTGGGCTGGTTGTCTGATTAAATTTCAGTTATAATTATTTCTTTGACAGAAGAATTTAACTTGGTGGTTTACAGGTAGACTGACTTACTAGTCCTTGCTGATTTACCACCCCCTCAGGAACAGAATTCTTAGTCACACTGCCAAACAAGCAGATCTTCTGCTGTTGCAGCTTGTAACTAATACTTTGATTAGCCAAAAGGGCAGCTGAAGCTCAAATCCAATTACAGGTAGAATCTGTTCTATGAACAAGTGTCCCATGCCTTTTGATGGGCAACATTGTACCTGAATTCAATTAAACTGTTGCTATACTGCTATTATACTGGTAATCCAACCATTATGTACTTCAATCAGTTTGGATGCTGCTGGTATAATGATATACTTACCGATTTTATGGCAGTGACTTTTGAACGCAAACTTTCTGTTAACTTTTCATTTTCTTCTTCATATACACTATAGCCACTATTGGTATAGCCATAATTGCTGCCAGCAGCTCCTTCACCTGAAAAGACAATCAGATTAAAGCACCAGAAATTCAGCTGGAAAAATATGGTTTCTGGAGGGAAAGAGCAGTTTAGTTTTATTAAATCATCACCTGTCTTAAGAGAAAAGGCAAGTAATGTCATCGTACAATATGAACCACCTAAACTCTTCGTAATCTAAAGTTGAACAGGGACAAAGCAAATACGGGGAAGAAGGGAAGATATACAAAGGTGACTAATTCATGTTACCCTCAGGGCTTTCCTGTCCACAGTCCAATCCAATGGGTTGAAATTGAAAAGTTCCTTTTCACTGATAAAGAGAATTTAGAATCCAGGTCCATCATTTTAAAAATGGCTGAACTGGGCAGTCCAAAGCCTCCATATACACTCTTAACACTTTTCACAAGAATACATATTTAAGTCCATTTCTCTTCCCCTTCCTTGATTTTCTGACTGGTGTACATATCTGGATCATCTATTAAATTGGATGTGCTATTTTCTTTCTCCTTGCACATCATGGCAACCCAAAATCAAAGACATCTTCCCAAACCGTGAAGTAGTGAAATTCTGTTTTAGAAATTGTCCCTTGCCTTTTTCTTCAGCAAGAATAGGCAGTGTTACTCTTTAAGACCAGCAGTTCAAAAACTTGTAGTTTGGTAGTTTGGGACCACATGCTCCCAACGGTATCTGCCTGTTCAATACATTCGGACTCCTATTTAGCATCAGGGACCATGTGGATGGGTCTTTTCTGTGTCGCCACCCCTTTTGGAACGGCATTCTCCTGAGATTAGGTTAGCATGCCGTGACCCTATTTTCTTGGAAAAAATAAAAAGACAAACCCGAAAAAGGTTCATAAGGATAACAAAATTGTTTTTGTTTATAACTGTGCTTTACAAAGAAAAATTCAAGAGCAAAACCAAGAAAACAAGTAATTAAATTAAATAAATCTAAAGGACACCTTTCTGAAATAAGGGACTGTCCTTTATAGTAAAGGACGTATAGTCGCTGCAGGTCAGCGTCAACTCTTCTGGTGCTTAGGAAAGCCATTAAGAGCTGGCTATCTGAGAAGGCCTTTGGGGGTAAAATGATTGAATACCTCTTTAAATAAGTTAATGTTACAGGACTTTTAGATTGTTCCTTAGTGTGGGGTAATGAGGCAATATTATGTTGTATTGTTTCCATCTTTTTATTGTAAATTGGGAATGTAAGTTACTTAAAGTCAGTTACAATTGAAGCTGCCTAGCAGTATAAATAAATATTCACACATACACACTAAATTATATTTGTAATTCATTTTTACTTTATTTATTTAAAACATATGTAAGCCACTACCTAGTTAAAAATAATCTTGATGTACAATAGAAAACTTCAGGAGTCCATTTTCAACACCATTACAGGTAGTCCTCGTTTAGCATCCACAACTGGGACCAGCAACTTGGTCGTTAAGCAAAGCAGTCACTAAGTGAAAAATCACATAACCGTGACGGTGCTTACAATTTTACTTAAGCTTTCCTTTGCTTTACAGCGTCAGAAAGATATGGCCCCAAACAGCCAGGTGAGCCCAAATGGGGAAGGTTTCTGGAACTTGATTCATGAGGAAGCTGGGTAAAAGGGCAAATCTTATACCCTTTGCAACGCTCACCCTGGTGCTGGGATAATTAGCAAGAAGGGAATTAATGTTTGTATGTACATTCATTGGAGAGGAAGGGATTACAAGAGAGTAAGCAGGCACACATGGGGAATACACATCAAAAGGAATGCGCTAGCACCGGCTGTTTGCCTAGCAAGCCGCTTAGGAGGCAAACAAAAGCCTTTAGTGTGAAACCAATTAGGGTCTTGTCAATTTCAGGCGGCAGGAGGGTTCCAATCAACTAATTAAGCTCACAGAGCTGAGCTTGTTAACTTGCAGCTAACACTTTTTAGGGAAGTGCTGCACTGTGGAGAAAAGCAGCTCAGGAAGATGCTGGTATTTTTTCTTTGCTTTTTAAAACTAGCCTTGTGTAGGTTTTTTTTTCCTTTTACATATAGTTTATCTCAATATTTTTACTGTGAACATCTAAACTTGTTCCTAATTGCTATATATTTGTAATGTTTTTTTTAAAATATATGTTGTAAATTCAGTAAAAAACTTACCCTACATACATACTAGGCCTATCATACTGAACTGCAAAGATCTGGATGGCCACTAGATGATGCCATGGGGTACAGAAACCTAATAGTTGCTGCCATTTAGTGGTAGCCTAATAAATATGCTATTTAATAATTTATTTACACACACACGATAATTTATTTTATTTATTTATTAAATTTATATGACCGCCCAACTCCCCCAACAGGATTTTACTGTACAGTTGATTTTACTGTAACTATTTATTGATTGATCACATTTATATCCCGCCCATCTCCCTCACAAGGAGGGACCCTGGGCGGTTCACAATAAAAAGTTTAAAATCAATAAAAAACCATAAATAGCACTAATATTTCACTATGATTCTTACTTTTAAAGTGATTTGGTCACTAAATTTAATCTTAGAAAATTGCATTAACTCACAAAGTTTTTATTAATTTTCTTATACAGTTTTTTAAGGTGCTACAAAATACCAGCAATCCCCCCCCCACTCTGATTAACTGGACATGATCCACAAAAGCTTATGTGTAAATCAATCTGTTAAGTTTCTAAAGTGCCACAAAACTTTTTCTTAGCTTTTTTTTCCCCCAGCAGACTACCATGGCTCCTTCAGAAACAAAAATATTAGGTCAACTTTTAGAATGAAAGATACAATCTTAGGTGTTTCACAAGTTAGAAATAAGAGAAGATTGTGTTTTGTTGTAACCAACAGCCTCATTTCAGATGTTCCTCATAACTGCATCCCATTGCTTATTCTTAGAAAACCATAATGGTTTTACAAGCATACTAATTTTACAAACAAAACCTAGCTGCTCAATCATTAGCAGTAATGTAAATTGTAACAACTGAGCAATAAGAAAACAGGCCATGACAACATTTGCTGAATTCAATTACTGTACAGTTTATAAATTAGAAATCTATATATACAGTATCTATTCAGAAATAAGTTCCTCTTAATAGGTAGGGAAAGTTTGTAGCCAGAGTCCTACCAACATCAATAGGTCATTATTATATCCCGTTTCCTTCAATGAAACTACAACACAAGGATTTGACTGCTTAAAAAATAGGGGGAAAAACCCCTATATATCTATAGAATGGCAAAATGAATTACAAATTATTTGGGAGATACACAACTTTTTTTTAGATAAGGGGCCATTTTCATGTGTTGCACAAGGGTGGGGCAAGTTGAAGTGGGTATGTTCAAATATATACATGCCTACAGCCCTTTCAGCCACACATTCATGCATACAGCCCTCTTACGTAACAGCCCACAGATATACCAAATGCATGATAAACTTGACAGGTGAAAAAGTAGTGGCTGGAGAAGAGAAGGAAGAGCAAAGGTCAGGTAAAAGTCAGATATGTTGATGACTTAGAAATCAAGGAATTGCAGATTATTTTACTGAAAAGATATGGCATGTAAGATACTGACCCTCAATAACACAAGTAGGAAAATGGGTTTATAATGTTCATATGGGACCAGGAGCTTTACTTCCAAGTAGTTAGAACAACAGAATTGTTGGGGTTTGAATCATACCCAGAATTTACAGCTAGACTAATTAGACAGGTGAGAGGTAATAATTTCTGCAAGTCATTCTATCAGCTGCCATTGATGAAGTATGTTAAAGGGCGAGCGGATGGAGTGGCCTGCTTCTCTCCTAGGCACCAGTGATCCTTAGTCTGTATAGCAAATAGACACTCACACAGAGATTATATAAAATAGCCTATTTACTTTATATACATACGATTTTACAGATCACTTCCACACAGGTAACAAAATGATAACCAACGATACAGCATACAAGAGGTTGAATGAGAAAATTGAATACAGAATATGTCTGCTTTTATAGATAAACTGACCAATCACATTATAGGTCAATCTCATTATCTACCACACCCAACTTAACTCTTAGCACCTGTTGTATGAGTCACACACTGACACATCATCCCTACAACAATGGCTGCTAATTGGGTGACTCTGCAGAATATTTCAACTCTCACCTAGAAATCAAGCCTCTCTGTATAATTCATATCTAACAGTAAATTCCTGGGTTTATCAAACCCCAACAAAGTATGATGAGGTAATGACTCATACTACAGCTGCTGTAGTTTATGCTGGGTGTGGCAGATAATGAATTTGACCTTTGATGTTATTGGTTAATGGATGTATATAAGCAGAGGAGCTCTGGTGTTCATTCTTCTTCTCGTTACTATCTTCATTATCATCTGTATCTGTTGGACGTTATTGGACTGTGTATTTACTGCGTATGTATATAGCAGGGCTTTCCAAAGTGCCGCCGCTGGCGACACACCAGTAGCAGCCGTGGCGGCGGCGCGCACATGGCAGCAGCGCGGGCGGTGGTGTGTGCATGGCGGCGGCGGCAGCAGCCTCCGCTAAAACGCGGAAGCACTGATCCCGCACTGCTGCCGCCGTGCACGCGCGTGCCGCCTCTTCCGGGTGGTGTGGCGACACACTTTTGTGTTGTGACACAGAGTTTGGAAAGCTCTGGTATATAAATAGACTATTTTATCTAATCTCTTGTGTCTGTTTACTCAATAGAATGTATTACTCTGAGGTCTAGAAGGAACATTGGCAGCCCCAGCGTTGTGTACTCTGACAAGAATAATGATGGAACTAGGTCTACTCATTTCTTGGATGACTAACTGCTGTACAGTGACAATTTTACATAGACAGAATTCAAAAGTTATACGTCAATAGACTAGAAATGTTTATTACAATTCCAGATGCCTATTTTGTTGTAACTGATGCAACACAGAGATACAGCTAGTTTCTTCCCAGAATCTCATGTGTCATTTTACTCAATGATCTCAAGATTCTTCAGAAATCCACTTATGACACGACCATGGGAGAAAAACCACTCCTCTTTCCTCAAGGAGATTTGGGGCAAGGAGTTATAAGTATGCTAATAAAACCCTGTTCTATTCCGCCTTTTCATCAGTCAGACAAAGCAGTGGAACTACTCTTGGAATGTGAGAGCACTAATAGAGGGAATGAAGGCAAACAAAGTTTAAAGGGAGTAAATCCAAGCTCCTGTTGGTAGTTTTTCTGACCAGGAGACAGTGCTCAAACCATCGCCAGTGAGGTTTCATTTTCCTAAACAAAAGTATGCAACATTTTATTAGTAATCCATGAGAAGCACTCTCACAGATACATACAGGCAGGACAAAAAACTAATTTTGATTTAATTGAATACAGCTAATGAATGCCATCCAGGTGCTTTTTCCACCTGCAGCATTAACAAATTAATGATGCAGCAGCAACTTGGGGATGGAACAGAGGGCTCCACACAAGACTTGGGAAGCCATATACCTAAACAAGCTTATCCTAAAGGACAAGGCTCAAGCTTATGGCGCTGATACATCTTGTCATTGGAGGCCCAAGTAACAACTGAAGTTGCAACAGGTAGGTAAGGCTTGTGAAGCAGGTTCAAGCCTTCCCAAACTGAGATTCCTTAGATGTCTATTGATTAGATTACTGGCACAGGGTGGATTTGCCTTTACATTTTCTCAAAATTTCACATAGTTGCACAGCCACTAAACTGCTACTTGGTCCAGTTGAAGAATTAAAGATTCTGCCACTTCAAATTGCTGATAGTCACTTTTACAGTTGGTAATAACTTAGGGCATAGATACAATCAGGATTAAAACTTCTTCTGTGTGAGACCCCCCCTATGTTATAATTATCCAAGAAATCCTACCTTTGAAACTAGGATAGTGGAGCACGCCTGCTCATGGAATATCGCCCTGACACCTTATTTAATGTCTTTCCAGCCTCACATGAATGCTGGAAATCTATATTCTCATTTTGACTTAGGTTATAATTAATAGTTATTGGGTCTGCTGGATTTCATTGTTCTTTCTATGCCACAAGATATGTATAAATTACTCAAGAATTTGGATTGGGGTGGGTGGGTGTCAACCACTTGAGTTTTAAAAAGAAAAGTGACATACACTACCTCTATTTTTCTCCAGTTTTCTATGTGAAATACAGGAGTGTGGCAAGGTTATTAATGAGTCAAAATGCACAGACCTCTGCAGAGTTACTGGCTAGATGAGAGACAGTTTGTCCATACAAAATGGAAAACATTTTTGACAAGAGCCAAGAGGAGAATATGTAAATAGGAGAAAGTGAGCTACTAAAATACTTGATAATGCAGAACACACTATAGCAGAATGTCACTGAATTACTTTGCAGATAATTAATTTCTATATTAAATTTCTCATTACTTTGCGGGGTCCAGGTGTTTTCAGAATATACCAGGTTTCTAGGAATTTCTTGAAAGCTGATTAAAATAGGCAAGCTATCTGCATAATGTGTAGTGTTAACTTTGTCACAGTAAATGATATTTCTTGTCTTAGCTCCCCAATTAGCATTCAATAAAAGATTTCTGAAAAATTAAGTTATTCCTAGATGTTATAGGCCAGAGAATGGGAGCTTTTGATGGCAGGGCTACATACCTCTTTTAAAAGTTAATGCAGTTTCAGAAAGTTCACTCTCATTAATGCAGAGAAGACTGGGCTGCATACTAAGTATCCACACAGGCCACATTATTAATGCCATAATATTCACGGCTGCCCCATCTTTTCATTACACACGCAGCCTTAAATCTCCTGATACAACTCCAGGGTTGTATCTAGTCTGCCTGTCCATCAGCATAGAAACCATTGGCAGAAATGGTTTCTGTAAACCCTTCTTACAGAGGGTTTCTTCCCTCTGTAATCCCCTCCCACATACCCTGGGAAAGAGACTGGAGGACCTCTTTGTAGCATATGTGGGAAGGTACACAGAACAAAGAAGCTAGAGGTAGCATTTTATCAATCTCATCATAGTCTACAGTTGGTTTCAACATTCAATAATGCAATGATTTCTGCAGATACATGATGAAAGGCCCTGCAAGCACTACCCTGAATCACAGTGCACAGGTGGCCCTTTAGAGATCTGAGATCCAAGTTCATCTGACTAGGATGACTGAACCAGAATACCTGATACCCTACCTGTATTTATTTAGTGGCTACCCTTTCTCAGTGCCTGGAGGCTGTGGGGGTCTGGATGGGGAACAACAGGCTTCGACTGAACCCTGGTAAGACGGAGTGGCTGTGGATTGATGGCTCCCGTGGATCCAGGAAGTTGTCATCTCTAGTTCTGGATGGGGTTGCACTACCCCATTCAGACCAAGTGCGTAATTTGGGGGTTCTTCTGGACTCACGGCTCCTGCTTGAAGAGCAGGTGGTAGCCGTGGCCAGGAGGGCTTTTGCACAACTTCGTGTTGTGCGTCAGTTACGCCCTTTCCTGGATCAGGAAGCCCTCCGTACAGTCACTCATGCCCTGGTCATCTCCCATATAGACTATTGCAACGCGCTCTACATGGGGCTACCCTTGAGGAGTATCCGGAAGCTTCAATTGGTCCAGAATGCGGCTGCTCGCGCAGTTATTGGTGCGCCTAGATCAGCGCATGTGACACCTCTGTTGCGACAGCTGCACTGGGTGCCTGTGTGCTTCCGGGTCCAATTCAAGGTGTTGGTTATCACCTTTAAAGCCCTACATGGCATGGGGCCAGGTTACCTGAGGGACCGTCTCATCCCCATAACGTCGAACCGTCCCACTCGGTCATTCAGAGAGGGCATGCTACGGATCCCGTCCGTAAAGGAATGTCACCTGACGGGGTCTAGGAGGCGTGCCTTCTCGATAACGGCGCCCACCCTTTGGAATATGCTACCCCCGGAGGTGAGGCAGGCCTCATCGCTCCCAGCCTTCAGAAAGAACTTAAAGACCTGGTTCTGCCGCCTTGCGTGGGGGGAGGGGGGGAATAGTTCCTCTTGGGGATGGCTGGTGCCATAGGGCCCTTTTAAACATCCAAACATCATACCACCGCATCTTGGATTTTTATATTTAATTTTAATATATTAGAGTGTTTTATTGGGTTGTTTTAATTGTCGGATTTTAATTTTTGTGTTTTGTAAACCGCCCAGAGTTCCCTTGCGGGGAGATGGAGCGGTATATAAATTGAAACATAAATAAATAAATAAATAAATAAATTTGTTAGATTTATATCTTGCCTTTTGGTACAGGAGCGCAAGACAGTGTACACAGCGTTCCTCCTATTTTTCCCAACCACAGCCCAGCGGGGTAGGCTGGACTGAATGCAATTGAACCAAAGTCACCCGTGGGCTTCGGACTGAGCCTAGTCTATAACCCGGGTTTCCCTGGTGCCAGCCCAACACCTTCCCCCTTACACCCCACCGTCTCTTTGCATCGCTGCCATCTGCTCTGGAATTCAACTATAAGGCTTAACTCCTGGCAGGAGCCAACAACCCCGCAGTTAAGTTGCATCCACACCTGCAATGGAGTGTTTTGAACTCTCAGGCACGTTCAGCGTAAATCCCACTGATGAGCGGAAGGACTAAAGACAAAGGGAGAAAGGGAGGGAGGGAATCAACAGGCCTCTGCTACTCAGCCCCTCGCCTTAATGAATGAGCGGAAGGCTAGCCTTGACCCCCGGGGAGCTCAGGCCTTTTCCCGAAGACGCGCGGCCCTGACTGAACCGTGGCAAGTGCGCTGAAGCCCTGACCACGGGTCTCCTCCGCAGAGCCCAGCTCCCCGCAACAAACTTCTCGTTGCTGATCCTCACTTACCCAGCCCAGCCCTCCTCATCCTGACTCTCCACAGGAGAGGCGAGAGAAGCCCTTCTGCTGCGACAAACGGGCACCGCTGAAGACCGCCGTTCACACACTCAACGGGAAGGAGAAAACGGGGGAGCAGTTTCAGGAATTCCCACTGTACCTCTCAAACGCCACGACAGCGCTAAGTCCCTGCAAAGCCTTCCGGGGAATGTAGTCTCGCCTTTTGCCCTCGCGAGGCCTTCTGGGTAACGTAGTTTCTAAAGGAAAAGGAACTCCCGAGGATTTCTGGATAATGTAGTTTTATAAGCCTGCCTGGTTACTTCGGCTCGTAACGCGCTTGTTATCAAGTTTGCTGATGAGATCGAGAGTCATAAATACCGGTGACTCTTGTCACTTTTATATGTGGAAGAGAAAACGGACGATCGGATGAAGGGAGGCAGCCGGAAAGAGAACCATCATTTCTTCTCCTTTCTCCTGTGGGTTTGCAAGCTAGACAGCAGGCCGGAAGAGCGGAGGCTGAAAGTCCCCTTGGAGGCAGCAGCGTCTTTGCCCCGGACGAGAGAAGGGTCGACAAAGCCCAAAGCGGCGGCTGCCACCGTTCTCTCGTTCATCCTCGGACCTGCAAGGAGATGGGAACCTATCTTGGATTTTGAACTCGTGCTCTGGGCGCTCATAAAATAGCTAGAGAAAACTAGCTTATTTATAAAAGGGCTGCCGTGAGGAACAGGGCCAACCACCCATTTCCCAGGAGGCGAACAAGTTCCTGCCCTATGGCTTTATTGTTCCCTGTGGGACATGGAGCTCAAATGCAAACAAATATAATGCTGTGTGAAGCTTTGCAGCATGCTAACTTCATACTTCTTTATTATGGTTAAAATAATCTTTTTTTTAAAAGCCAGATGAAACAGGGTGCTTGGTGGGTACCAGGTGTCTGGGCAGCCCTTTGGTGCCAGTGTTGGACATCTGCAGCAAACCGCAGTGACACCAAACAACACATGCATGATGTAATTACTCAAATGCTGCAATTAAATAGTTGCATGGCCACCTAATGCGAAGAGAGGACTCACTGGAAAAGACCCTGATGTTGGGAAAGACTGAAGGCAAAAGGAGAAGGGGACGGCAGAGGATGAGATGGTTAGATAGCATCACCGATGTAATGAACATGAATTTGAGTAAACTCCGAGAGACAGTGGAGGACAGGAAGGCCTGGCGTGCTATGGTCCATGGGGTCACGAAGAGTCGGACACGACTGAACAACAACAACAAAATCAGAATGCCTGACGTATGTAATTTCCATGATTCTGTCATCACACTTGTCACCCCCTCCCCCTGCAGATGCCCTGGCTTGTATCTTGCTGCTGACCCCGGCTCTAGGCCTTTCATCATAGAGGATGGGTCACAAATATGAGTGGAGAAGGACAAATCTGGCCCTTTCTGAAAAGACGCAACCACCTCGCCTTCTCACTAGGTCACCTATGTCCTTCCTCTTGGCAGCAAGAAAAATCAAATGATAACAAGACGCAGCTGCTCTTTCGTATAATCATCACACTGTGTTTGCACAATAGGCTTAACCATAATTTGCCCAACCCAATTTTCTTGATTTGTACGGCACACATAACCTTCAACTAACCAGACAAGCTAGGTTTACAAAACATGCTAAGCTTAAATGTGATTGGCCAGTTTGTGATTTAGTGAGATGTGATGACATGGTAAGTCTTTCTTTAGCAACAATTGGACATGCAATGGGTGCTGCCATTTGCACTTTCTCACCTGGTCTCTTCAACTACAACACTCAAGTGTGGAACCTATGAATCTCCAGGCATTGTTAAATTACAGCTTCTAGCAGTACCCAATAATATGGCCAATGAAGAAGAATGCTGGGAGTTGTAGTTCAGCAACACCCGGAAAGCCTTGGGTTCCTCATTTCACTGTACTTGCTCACTCATCACTAATCAAGGAACTAGTAACTCAGTCAATCAACTAAGCAGCAAACAACAGCCCAATCAAGGAACTCCTAAGGGGAGAACAACACCTCCACCAACACAAGCAGGACAAGCCAGGGTATATAAACAGAGAGCAAGTCCCACTCCCTTTTTGCACTGAAGATGTTGCCTAGTCTGGCAATGAAACGTCTGCAAGAAAACAACAAGGCTCAGAGAGCACCAAGGACTCCACAGTTCAACCCTGAGCTACAAATATTCTCTTCGATTGGTATCACTCATGTTCTCTAATTGGATAATACTTGGGTTTAGAATTGGAAGAACATTGTAGAACAAATCATCCACTTCAGAGGTACACAATTTGAAATTTTTAGGACTGTACATCAACCCAAGCATCGGGTACATCATCTAGAGAGGCTTACCATATTTTCAAAGTCATGCTCAGCAGGTTTGTATAGGCAAAGTCAAGGAGCACAAGTTTTAATACTTTTTCAAAACTCAATTTGCACAAGTTTGACAGATGGTTAACCCACACTCCCCTATAAAGCCAAAAGTGGAGTGTTTAAATGGCTACACCTGTGTTCTCAAGGCAGAATGAGAGGCCAGGTTTACCTTCTGACAGTGCAAAATCAAGTCATACCTAGCCAAACCAGGACATATGGTGAACTGACCTCTAGAGCACCTCCAAAAGTTACCCCACTCTTTGTCATTTTTATTCTGACAGAAGGGGCCATCATTAAAAACACAGGGAATAATTTATTTATTTATCGTATTTATACCCCGCCTATCCCCTCCCGGGGGGGGGGGTCGGGAGGGAAGGGGGGAAACGGGGAGGGAGGGAGGGAGCGGAGGGAGGGACCCCCCCCCCGCACTGATCCATCACCAGGGAAAGAGAGCGAGAGGGAGGGAGGCTGAAATGACTCGGTAACTTTTGCGCTTGGATCTGCTTTTTCAAACCTCCCCCCATCATCACCACCACCCTCTTCCTCCTCCTCCTTCATGGTTTGTTCTGCTAAAGCTTGGAGATGTATTCGGGGGGGGGGGGGGGCGGGTGGAAAATCTCGGCGCCGATCAGCTGTGCGGCAGGGATCAGCTGTGCAGCGGGGAAGTGGAGTTGCTCAGTACTCACTCAGTAACTTTTGTGCTTGGATCTGCTTTTTCAAACTTCCCCCCATCACCCTCCTCCTCCTCCTCCATGGTTTGTTCCACTAAAGCTTGGAAATGTATTCTTCACCCCTCTGCCTTGCCCAGGTAATTAAAGCTTTCTTTAAATCGTTAAAGCTTTCTCACCCCTCCCCACAATATTCTCCTTCACACACACACCCCGCGCTGCTGCGCTTCGCATTACTACGGTATTCGCTTTCTACTCCGCTTCCCTGTTTTCTCCCTGCAGTTTTTTACTTTCTACTCCACTTCCCCACCACACAGCTGATTGGCGTGGATATTTTCCACCCCGGGGCGGAGCAAGCTGCAGGTTTTGAAGAGGGGTAGTCTTATACGGCGAGTATATCCCAAACTCTATATTTTAACTGGAAAAGTTGGGGGTCGTCTTATACGCCCAGTCGTCTTATACGCCGGAAAATACGGTAGATGTTAAAAAGGAGCGGAGAGAGTACCGAGCCCTGTGGGACCCCACAAAAGAGGGCCTGCGGGCCGGATCTCTCGCTCCCAATCAACACCGACTGGGACCGGCCCTGGAGGAAGGAGGCGAACCAGCGCAATACAACGCCGCCTGCCCCCAACTCCCTGAGCCGCTTCAGAAGGATACCATGGTCGATGGTATCGAAAGCCGCTGAGAGGTCAAGAAGAGCGAGAATGGATGCACTACCTCCATCTCGCTCCCGCCAAAGATCATCCATAAGCGCGACCAATGCAATTTCAGTCCCATGACCAGGCCTGAAACCTGACTGAAAGGGGTCCAGATAATCCGTTTCCTCCAGAATCCTCTGAAGCTGCAACGCCACCACCTTCTCAACCACCTTCCCCAAAAAGGGGAGGTGGGAGACTGGACGAAAGTTATCCAGTACAGTAGGGTCCAACGACGGTTTCTTGAGGAGAGGGCGTACCAGCGCCTCTTTAAAAGCTGCCGGAAACACCCCCTCCCCTAACGATGTATTGACCATCGTCTTATGCTTTTTAATAAAATTTGTTAGTTGGAAAAGGTGCTACAAGATAACTCCTACGTTTCTGTGCTTTCTTTCACCATTTCTTCCCTTCTTTAGAAGCAACAGAAATCAAATGAGGCGACACAGGATGGGTGCTAATGTGGGGGGAGCGATTCCAGGTATCTCCCTCCCTGTGGACATGTTCCATACTCCCCCTCTTTTTGGGGGGGACAGTGTTGTACATCAGAAAAAAAAATTCTGTTAACGGTACTGTTTGAATCCCTCTGCCAGTTTTTTTTCAATAAAAGTGCAAATGTGAAACACCTTTTTTAAACTAAATTGGATGGTACACAGTAGTTAGGCCTAAGCATCTCTAATGAAAGGCAGGAGAAGATTAAAATCCAATTGCCTTGCCTATTCAAACTATGTCATTTTTTTTAAAAAAAGAAAGGGTAAAAGCCATCCATTTTTCTATCTTCTAGTCCAGAGCTTTCCAAACTTTTCATGTTGGTGACACACTTTTTAGACATGCATCATTTTGCGACACACTGTTACAGCAGGGCACAAGGCAGGCACTAGGACCTGCGCAGAATCACAGCAGGTTTGGAGGCAGCAAGGCACAAGGCAGGCACTAGGACCTGCGTGGAATCCTGGCAGGGCACGTTTGGAGGCAGCAAGGCACAAGGCAGGCACTAGGACCTGCGTGGAATCCTGGCAGGGCAGGTTTGGAGGCAGCAGGGCACAAGGCAGGCACTAGGACCTGCATGGAATCCTGGCAGGGCAGGTTTGGAGGCAGCAGGGCACAAGGCAGGCACTAGGACCTGCATGGAATCCTGGCAGGGCAGGTTTGGAGGCAGCAAGGCACAAGGCAGGCACTAGGACCTGCATGGAATCCTGGCAGGGCAGGTTTGGAGGCAGCAGGGCACAAGGCAGGCACTAGGAACTGCGCGGAATCCTGGCAGGGATCGGAGGCAGCAGCAGCCGCGACACACCCAGACACTGCAGCCGACACACTAACGTGTCCCGACACAGAGTTTGGAAAGCTCTGTTCTAGTCTCTGGACATTTAACAGTGCAGTACTAATATGTCTATTCAGAAGTGAGGCCCAATGAAGTAAATGGAATTTTATTTGTTTTTATTATATCTGTAATTCATCAATAACCAAAATTATCTGGTTAAATGGACAAAAGTTTGCACTGCCCAGCACCATATAAATTTATCAATATTTAAACGAAATATTTTATTGTTGGATCTTTGCTAGGTAATGTTGCTGCATCTCATGTTCTACAACATTATTTAAAATTAATCTGCCAGCTAATCCATCTCCTTCAGCTTTTCTACCTCCATTCAAATGTTTCAGCAGAACTGAGCTTTTATCTTGTTGTATTATAGATGTGACTCATGCCATGCACCATAGGATTATAGATTTATTTCCACCCAAAATAACTTAAACAAAAAATTAAACTACTTGTAAGCTGTGAATCATTCAAGTATGCAACTACAGTTCTTTCTCTTTTCTTCTTTGCCAAAGCTATTACAGAACTCCTGTATCATTTTCTGTATCTTTCTATTATCACATATTGCTGAATCTCACTACAGGAAAAAGGATATCATTACAATGAAAATGAAAAGAAAGGAGCTTCTGCTTAAGGAAATATAAAGATGAGTAGATGTCTCCTACTGAGGGGCGTGGTGACTCAGCGGGTAAGACGCCAGGCTTGTCGATCGGAAGATCGCAAGTTTGGAGGTTCGAATCCCTAGCCCTGCGTGCGGAGTGAGCTCCCGCACTAGCCCCAGCTCTTGCCAACCTAGCAATTCGAAAGCATGCAAATGCAAGTAGATGAATAGGTACCACTTTGGTGGGTAGGTAACAGCGTTCCACACATGTCATGCGGCCACATGACCGTGGAAGCGCCTTTGGACAACGCTGGCTCTTCGGCTAACACGGAGATGAGCACCGGCCCCTAGAGTCGGACACGACTGCACAAATGTGCGGGGGGAACCTTTACCTTTAGATGTCTCCCATTATATCTGTTCATTGTTTTTCTTTGGGTGGGAGGAGGGGGACATATATTTCTTTCTTTTATAATACAGTGGATGAATTGTAATTTAATTAAGGACATTCTGAAAAATAACTCTGGAATTGGAGCACAGTTTCTTGTACCTTTCTTTTTATTTACATTTTCTCTCAATTTCAAAAGTGTGTCTTGGTAAAGCATTGCACAGAGAAAACGTAAGGAGATGGTATAAATGCATGTATACATCAACATCTTGCATCAATCAATCATGTCAGGTTTTTTTCCCAGTCCTGAGTTTATATAATATGTAAAAATATGCATTGTCTGGGAGACTAAAAGAAGTAAAAATTGTGGCAAAAAAATTGAGCACCCATTCAGAAATACACAGTCAGAAACACTTATCAGGTAATTTGGAATGCTAAAATCCACAAAAAATAAAAGATTAAAAAAAATAGAAAGTGCAGAAAAAGAAGAAAAAGAAAAGAAAGAAAAAAGAAGAATATAGTAAAGAAGAAAAGAAATAGATGAAGAAGTGACTTTCCCCTTTGACACAAAAAGTATAAACAATTTTAACAGCTTATCACCAAACAACAAACAATCTCTTCATCCCATATCTCCTCTCTTATCTATAAACAGATCCTTAAAATCTCCTCATTCAATCCAGGTCAGCAAAAGTCCATTAAGGGTTACCAGCAGAAACCTCAGTTCTGGCAGTTTACTCACAAGGAGCAGCTGTTCGGAGTACAAGTGGGCAATCTCACAATCTCTCCTTTTTCCCCGGAGAGATTTCGCCAGCCGGAATTCACCTTCTGGCCGCCAATCTCATCACAATGCTATCTCCACTCCTTCGGAAACATCTAGTTCTTTATGAATCCTCACCGGAAGTAGTCTCTATTAGTTTTTATCTATTTAACTGTAATGTTTAATAAAAATTATTATAAATAAAAAAAGGAATTCTAAAATCCAAGGAGTTAATCTAATGGGAATATTTGAGGGGCCAAGCTGGAAAAACCTGAGCAATCTTGGGATGTGGGAGAAGTTTAATTCTAGTACAGGTAGTCCTCACTTAACGATCATTCATTTAACGATGGTTTGGAGATACGATGGGGCTAAAAAAAGTTACGATCCGTTCTTGAAGTTACGACCATCACACCACCCCTGAGGTCATGTGATCAAGATTTGGGCGCTTGGCAACCAGCTTGCATTTATGACCGGTTATAGCATCCTGCAGTCACATGATCGCAATTTGTGACCTTCCTAGCTGGCTTCCGACAAGATAAATCAATAGAGAACCCTTGATTCGCTTAATGACCATGTGATTTGCTTAACGGCTGCAGTAAAAATGGTTGTAAAATCGGGTCTGGTCACGTGATGCCTTGCTTAATGACTGCATTGCTAAGTGATCAAAATTCTGGGCCCAATTGCAGTTGTTAAGCAAGGACTACCTGTATCATGCATCATGTTAAGCCATGGTTTGTTTAAACTATGGTTTATTGAAAAGTGACATTGGTGAAATTCAGAAACAATGCAAAGCTATATAAACCATCATTTATGAGCCATAATTAGCTGGGTTTACATAATATGCCAAGCCAAAAACAAACAAACTACATCAGGACAGCAGTCTCTCTGTCTAGTAAACACCGTCTCTTTGAATGGCTCTTTGCATTTTTAAAGGAAAAAATACTGGCATCGTTCTTTTCTCCAATTTATGAAAGCAATTCTCTAGGTTGGATTGGGGACTTTCAGCATGGGAACCATGGATTGCACTACTGAGCTGCTATCATGCATGTGATGTTATTGTGGTTTCTGTTGAACATTTATTTTATTTATTTATTTGTCAAATTTATCACTGCCCATCTCTACAAAGTAGACTCTGGGCGGTTTACAATAAAATAATAAAACTAAAAACATTTACAACTCTGGTCCTCCCTAGAAGAAAACATAGCAATAGCTATATGCATGGACTGTTCCTCTCTCGATCCTTGAGCACCACAGCCTGAATAATATTTTTTTTCTATGTCTTCTCTCCTGTATAGATGTTGCTTCGCATCATTACCAAGCTGTTATTGTGGCCTTTTATGTCTTTGAATCTAAATTTGCAGTTGGCTTGCTTTTTGAATCAGAAATTGCTTCCCCCTTCCTTCCCCTCTTCCCTTAAAGATGGTTTTCCTCTTAAGAGTGATCCATCACTTTAATGAGTTAATGTCTTACAGAGATTTCATAAGTACAATCTGCTACATCAGCCACATAAAAGAAAGTGTCCATCCCTGCAAAAGAAGCATTTAGTGTTTCCAGGAGGAAATAATGCAAGTTTGGCTCTCTTGCTATTCATTCAACACCTGACAGCTATATGAATAGAATCTAGTAATTGCAAATGTGTAAATTAGTTGGCCGAGGCAACCTGAATAACCTTGATATTTGAATGCCTGCTGGGTTGCTCTTCACTCAGGTGAAATTGACCTTGTGGCAGCAGATCTTTCAGAAGCCTTTATTCTGATGTTGAAAGCAGTCCTAATGTTAGTGATATTGAAGTTTTCTACTACTTTCTATGGGGTTTCCTTTCTTTATGCATAATAGCTCTGTCACCTTTTTTAGGAGTTATAATTGTCCTCCATTTCAAACAAGAAGAATGCCTCTCAAAGGATGGGAAGCACATTCTACCTTTATGTCTATGAAGGTTCTCAGTCATCCAGGTGGAATTGTCTGTAGCTTGAATCATGTCAACTGGATTTCTATTTTCTCAGTGGAAACGTTTCGCTCCTTATCCAAGGAGCTTCTTCAGTCTGAGCAAAGTTAGTAAGGGAATCCTAAATATGTTTCTAGGTAGCTGTGTGACCTTACACCTGGGGTCATGGTTATATTGAGATGTTATTTTAAGTCCTTTTATCATCTAAAGGAGGATCGTTAAGATCACCATGCTGCTGTTGAGCTTGTGAAATGGTCTTAATCTTCCTAGGCACAGAAGACAGAGCCGGGAGAAAGATGGGAGAAAGATTGTGCCTGAGGCCCCCACCTCTATTCAAGGAAGGATTTTCCAAGTTGGCATAAATGGATTCCTTGACCCCTCTCTCAAACCACCTATCTTCTCTGTCTAAAATGTGAACATTAATGTCCTCAAATGAGTGTCCTTTTTCCTTTAAATGAAGATAAACTGCTGACTCTGGTCCTGTGGTGTTACTTCTCCTGTGTTGGGCCATCCTCCTGTACAAACTCACTTTTTTTAAATCATTGGAATGAAACAATGACATGAACACAAATTGAAATTACGAATTGCAATTGCAGAGAAGAAGACTGATATAGAAACTTACATTTATTTCTCTCCCCTTGCTAAGATAGAATGATCCATAAGCTCTTGAACTGCACAATACACAAAGTTAATATTGATTCCGAAAGGTATGAAAAGTTCCCAATTTTGGTGTCTGAAGTGAATTATCTAACTATTTTCTTCTGTAGAGCTTTACTGTGGTTTTCCTGTAAGTGTAGAAACAATTTCCATTCATAACTCACTTGCATTGGTGGAATTTTAACAACCATATTTTTAGACAACATTCTACCACATTTGCTTACTTGAATGTTAGTTTTCCATTGATTTTACAGCAGCAAAAATAATACAGGAATTTTTTTTTTTTGGCTTTAATCATCTTCAGGGTTGGATATAAGAATCTGGGTACTGATTGCAAGGTAATTCATACATACTCCTAGTCATGTTTTATTTCTGAACCATTAAGGCAGCTTTTGGGTTGTCAGTTTTGACTGATTAATAATCAACAGAGTGAATGCATCGAATTCAGCAGAAAATCCTTAAACTTAATATAAGGAATACACAATTCTTACTTTTTCTAAAATTGGTAATTAAAGTATGATTTTCTATTTTAACAACTATTTGTATTGGCTTTCTTTTTATGACTGTACATCTTTTATAAAAACATTAGATTCATTCTCATTATAGACTATGCAAATGTGCAAATCCACACTATTATTTTAAATACTGAAATTATGTTGATTTTTTCACAATCGTATCCTGAGCTCCATAATTAGCCAACCTGTCTAGTGCTGAGGGGAGTGTCTTCTGTTTAATACAGGAGTGTATTAAACCCATTATCTTTGTGAGGATTTCTCTTGTAGTATTAAAAATAAGGATATATGGCTTGTTCCCAGAACATTCATGTTTTCCAAGGAATGTTCCATTCTACCTCCACCCCCATTGCACTCACTAGGGCATTCCAGGGCAGGGATGGCTTGTCCTTCCAGAAGTGAATCTCTCCAAGTGGATAGTATTTTCCAGTATTCTATGTATTATCTGGCTCCAAAACATTTCCTTGGAGGAATCTTAACTTAGTTGCTTCCCCCAGATAGAAAGAAGGAAGGGAAGGGATAGGGAAAGAGAGGAACAGAATGGAAAGCTTGAGTGAAGGCAATTGAATGAGGGTCATGCAAGAACAGGAATGAGAATGATGAAAAAAGAAATCAGTCTGTCTCATTAGGAATTCAGAAGGGGAAATGCTGCCACATAGAACCACTCAGGACAAGAGTTGGTTTACAATCAGGCCGAATTTTGTGCAAAAGATAGAGCTTTTTGTCTCTCCATCCCCATGATAAACATCCCTCTCTTCCAAAGAGCCACAATTAGTTGTCTGAATGCATATATCACTCTGATTTTAGGACACTCTGATTTTATTACTCCAGTATTCCTTCTCCATCTCCGCTCCTTGCCCTTTCCACCAAAGCATTTAACTTGTTTCCCCCTGGTACTGTTGTCATAAGCACAACTATTTTCAGCTCAGAAAGCAGCATATTTGAGGCAGCGTTTCACAGAGAATTTTGAATTGGGGATCAAGCCTGTCCTGCTTGGAATGAGTTAAACACTTTGCCCTAATCTGCACATCTCATAAGGTCTCGGGTAAAGCCACATTACGGTTCAGTTCTCACATCACAAGCCATAATATGGTTTGTTTGTTCTTGTTTTAGTAATATTGTGTGAACCAAGCCACTGTGGTTTGCAGACCATGACTTATGGCTTAGCATTAAGAATGAGTCCAACTGGCTATAGCTTGCTCAGTAATCCAAGGCTAAACAATTGTGGTTTGGTGCAATGTGTGAGTTGAGCCCAGGTAAATAAGAAGTGTCAAGTGGCATACTTGCTTATTCATATTTTAAAGGAATATCCTCCAGATGTTTTGGAATAGACCTTCTAGAATTCCAGATGAACATTTCTATTTTAGTGCCACCATGGCAAATGAAGGACTTTGTAATCATGCTGAAAAAAGAAAGGGGTCAAACTTAAACTTGAGGGTGCTGAGCTGTATTCTGTAAACGTTTCTTTTGGTACAGTTTTTCTGACATTGGGTGTTCTGAAGTATGCATGGGCTTAACACAAATGATATGTAATTTGGAATATGCTGTGAAGACACAGAATGGCTGGGCTGATGTAGATAATGTAAGCATCTTGTGTGACACATACCTGTCCTGCTTCATTGATTTGTCTCTCGAGAAACCAGTTCAGCCTAGGAGAATATAGAAGCCAAAATGGGAGGAGCTTTTCAATTCATATAGAGTCACTAGGGTCCTCCATATCAGTTGAAAAGCTGGTGAGTTAGCAAATTCTTATGGTTCCTCTTGCCATTCTACCTCAACCCACCACCACCCACCTAACTTGTTCAGCCCAGTTGCTCCAGTAAGTTCAGACTTTGGGCAGGAATGGTTTGTTCATCCTCCAACAGCATGCTATGCAGGGAGGGAGGGAGAAGGGAAGTGAATAATAGAGAAAGAGAATGGTCCCATTCAATTTTGAGTCTACTCTGTCCAAACTAGATAGGTTCAGCTCTAGTCATTTTTAGAATGAGAATGTAGGCTGACCAGACCAGGGTAGGTAACCTTTTGGTGTTGTGGGTACCAACAAGGTCAGTAACAAACCATGACAATGGCAAAATGATAACACATGCACAAGGATGCTATCATGCAATTGCCCTGATTACATACTTGCATCACAGCATCTGACACAAGTCCATAAACTGTGGCATTTAAGTGGTGACATCCTCATGAATTGGCATTTGTCCTTGCTTGCTTATGGAACTCATCATGGGCCCATTTGGAATTTTGAGAGCATCTTGCGAGCATTATTGCAAAAATGGATGCATGGTGAGGAAGGCAAGTTATAAAGCACCTGTTTATGAGCAAATTATTATGGGTGCTCTCCTCCATCCTCCCTAGTGCCCAGGATGCTCTCACCCACAGCTTACCATTGCTTCTTTTTCTGGGCAAGTGAGAACACTTCCAAATAAATCAGTAAGTTGTGGCAAGATAACATCTTATTCTCCAAGAAAGCCTATGGACCCTAAGTGGTATCCTCACTGTAACTGAAAATGATGGAAGCTAGCACTTTCCTTTGCAATAAGCCACCTTCCCATTTAACTTTGATTTTTTCAAACCAAGATAACTTTATAAAATTAAAATCAGATGGACAAGATATATTGGCTATCCCTGGATTTGTACCAAATCAACACAGCCTTTAATAGGCAAAAATATTCCCCACTCCTCCCATTCTCTATCCATTTCTCTTCTTTGGAATGACTCCATAGAACTGTATTGTTCTTAATGGATAATCGGTGTTTCTCAACCTTGGCAACTTTAAGACAGGTGGACTTCAACTCAAAGAATTCAAAGAATTCTGGGAGTTGAAGTCCACATGTCTTAAAGTTGCCAAGGTTGAGAAACACTGGAATAATGGTAGTTGCCACCAGGTTTTCAGCCCAGTCTTGGAGGGACATCAACTGTATCACTCAGGCCCTGGAATAGGTTCTAATACTATACTGTTACAATAACCAGTACCCTATATGGCAAATATGCTGGATCCTGTGGGCTTGGGTCCTGGCATGGAGATGCTGAAAGGGAGAAAGCGGGATTTTTTTCAGCATACGGATATTAGAGGCTCTGTGGCTATTGGGCAGAAGGTTAGCAATCAACTGTCTGCTGATTACAGCATTTTAAGAAGCAGTTCTGTGCTCCAGGTATATTTTTCTAGCTGCAAATCTTTACCAATATCAATTCATGGGTGATTTCTAATGAGAACATTGCTTTCATTGCTGTAGACCATTGTGTATGGGTTCATGACCTACTTCGGAATTGCTTTCAGAAAGGACCTCCTTGTTGGTTTTATACTTCTCATACCATTGCAGTAATATCAAATCAACCTGCATTGTGTAGCTTAAGTCCAATGTTTCTTGAATGAAGAACAGACTAAATTCACAAAAGATCCCAATTTAAATTTGTTTGGGTGGAGAAAAGGTGATAGCAATCTGCAATATCATGTTTGTTCACAGGCATAAGTTCTTCAGCAGAGAATATCAATTAAAATATTAGGAATTAAAATTGAAAATAAGGATGTCAGCTTTTTACTGCCCATGTTATTGAGAGTTAAGAGATGCATGAAAGAAAATTGCTCAGCTATGGTTTTTCCAGCCATACTAAGAAAACCTTCATTAGTTTAATGCTTGAAAATCCAGTTATGGTTAAAAATATAAGAACTGAACCAGTAAATAGAATTGGCAATCAAACATAGACCTGATTTAAGACAGACAGCTTCTACTTTTCCCATCTCAAAAATGAAGTGGAGATTGTAATTGTAATAGGACTGAATTGACTTTTGTGACTAAATACAAATAGAAGACAAGGCTGTATATTATCACCCTGCTTATTTAACTTATATGCAGAGTACATCATGAGAAATGCCAGGCTGGATGAATCACAAGTCGGAGTTAAGATTGCTGGGAGAAATATCAACAATCTCAGATATGCAGACGATACCACCTTAATGGCAGAAAGTGAAGAGGAACTAAAGAGCCTCTTGATGAGGATGAAAGAGGAGAGTGCAAAAGCTGGCTTGAAACTCAACATTAAAAAAACCCAGATCATGGCATCTGGTCCCATCACTTCCTGGCAAATAGAAGGGGAAGAAATGGAAGCAGTGACAGATTTTATTTTCTTGGGCTCCAAGATCACCGCAGACGGTGACTGCAGCCATGAAATTAAAAGACGCTTGCTCCTTGGGAGGAAAGCTATGGCAAACCTAGACAGCATATTAAAAAGCAGAGACATCACCTTGCCGACAAAGGTCCGTATAGTTAAAGCTATGGTTTTTCCAGTAGTAATGTATGGCTGTGAGAGTTGGACCATAAGGAAGGCTGAGCGCTGAAGAATTGATGCTTTCGAACTGTGGTGCTGGAGAAGACTCTTGAGAGTCCCTTGGACTGCAAGGAGGTCAAACCAGTCAATCCTAAAGGAAATCAACCCTGACTGCTCATTGGAAGGACAGATACTGAAGCTGAAGCTCAAATACTTTGGCCACCTAATGCGAAGAGAGGACTCACTGGAAAAGAACCTGATGCTGGGAAAGACTGAAGGCAAAAGGAGAAGGGGACGGCAGAGGATGAGATGGTTAGATAGCATCACCGATGTAATGAACATGAATTTGAGTAAACTCCGAGAGACAGTGGAGGACAGGAAGGCCTGGCGTGCTATGGTCCATGAGGTCACGAAGAGTTGGACACGACTAAACAACTGAACAACAACAACAAATAGAAGTGACAGAATGTGGCAATGTGGAGTGTTCATCCTCCCCAAATCTCTGTCTCCACTCTTTCCCTACAGACACTCAGCATTCTGGGACTATTATATCTGCCTACTGAGCTATTGGAGGGAATGTTGGGCCTCTGTACTTTTTCCATTAAGTTTTCTTGTCTTAAAATCTCAAGATCTACACACTGTAGGTTCACTTAAAGAGGCTGACACCTCCCTTTTGACCCTTATTCACCATGTTTTGACTACAAATCATATGCAAGTTGTATGAATTGAGACAGTTCATGAAGCATGGTTTTTGGCTAAGTGTGTTGGCCAAATCCAGTCAATTGTTTTTATTTAACAAACCATGATTAAGCTAGGTATGTATAAATCAAATCAATACGTCCATATGGATATGTGTGCTGTGAGATAGATAGGAAGATAGATAGATATAACTATTCCATGCCTAACAGCATTTTTACATACTTCTGTTCCTATAATATAAACAATACCTTTAAGTTCTCACTTGTTTTTAAGACAAGCCAGGGAATCAGCCAATGCATTCAGCAAAGGAGAATTCACCATCTCTCTAGGTCAGGGTTTCTCAACCAGGGTTCTGTGGCACCCTAGGGTTCTGCAAGAGGTCACGAGGGGTTCCCTGGGAGATCACGATTTATTTTAAAAATTATTTCAAATTCAGGCAACTTCTTTATTTTTAGTTTAAGAACACTGTTAATGCATATATACAGGCCTACCCATGAAATGAATATAATAATTTTGTAACTTGTGGCCTATATTTGAGCCTGAATGTGTAGGGCTTCCCCGAGCCCTGAAAAATATTTCAAGGGTTCCTCCAGAGTCAAAAGGTTGAAAAAGGCTGCTCTAGGTAATTGGTTCAGCTATCAAACTGTTTTATTGATGAAACTGTTTACATTTTAACTGAAATCTTTTTTACAGTTTAAGCTCATTATATCTGTGGAAGGAGAGATTTATAGGGTTTGTTTGTTTGTTTATTTATGTACACAAGCATTTCTATACCAGCCTATTTTCAAAAATTCAAGGCAGTTTATAATCTAATCAAAGTGAAATAGACAACACAATGGACAGAAAAAAACATTGCAATGATAATAGGTCAGGTCCATTGTCCACACCAAAACATATTTGAAATAGAATGGTGAATTCACACATTTCACTATGCCAAAATGTTTTTTTGGTCTGTGAACACAAACTCTGTGGTTTGTGGCTTATAAATTAGAGACTATGGTTTAACGTATATGAACCCAGCCAGGAGGGAGGTTTGATCATGTGGTTGCAGACACCATCTTGACTTTTTCCCCCCATAAATTTTATTGAGTTTTAAAATACATATTAAAAGTTGAAACAGAAAAAAGAAATAGAAATACAAAGTAAGAAAAAAGTAAAGAAAAAGTGAAGTAAAAAAAAAATAAACAAAGGAAACATAGAAAATAGATGTCCTCCAATCTATCTTTGAACTTTAAATACAATAATTAACTTTAAATGTTAGTCCTTCATATAATACACAGGAACTTTTCTTTGTCATATACTCTTTAATGTCTATAATCCAATCTTCTGATCTTCATATAAGTTTCACCTTTCTTGTTATCTTCCAATAGTCCATCTTTAACTTCTACTCCTTGAAGTAATAGTTAAATATTCATTGCTGCATCAGTTTGATATTTTTTATTCGCTCTTTCCATTTTTATATCTATATTTATATCTTCAATAAAATCCAATTAATATAACAAATAAAAGCCTTATTTACTTCTAATTCTAATAAAATACAATATATTCTATTCATATTATAACTACATATCCACTAATACATAACCTAACATATTACATAACATAATACATAATATACCAATTCTTATAGTATTCATACATACATATTCATACATAATATTGTAAAAATATGTCATCCTATCATAACATAATTCTAAATCTATATTTTGTATCTTTTGAATCTGAACCTGAGCCTCCAAATCTATTAATATAAATTCTATTGATTTTTTAATTTCTGAAAGAGTTTCATTGAATTCTTTTTTTAAATCTCGAAGTACTGTTTAAAAAGCCATTTCTCATCCACCACCCCCTCCTTCAGGCTGCGTAGCCAGTCGTAGACAAAACAAATTGCTTTCCCAGGGAAGGAGCTCAATAAAAAATAAAAAGATGAAAAGTTCCAATAATCCCAAAATTAAAGGAAGAGATAATATTTCAAACAGTTTATAAGAAAAAGAAAAGGATAAAAAGAAAGGATAAATATTGATCAATATAAAAAAAATGAAAAAAAATTCATCAGTATTTAGTCCAATAAAATATATTTAAGATATATATATATATATATATATATATATATATATATATATATATATATATATATATATGAGTTTCTTGTACTTCCAAGTAGAGCAAAGTCCACACTAAAAAGTTAGAAAGGTAAAAAGAAAAAATGCAAATGTTTCATTATACTTCCATTATAAAATCCATCATGTTTTCCACCATGATTATTATTATAGCAAAGAAAACACAAAATTTGCCAACATTTATATACGAAGTCCAGAGATAGATCATAGATGATAAACAATTAATTCTTAAAAACTAAAAAAAGTGATAATCTAAAAGTCGTCTTTAGCTCTAACTTACTTTCCCCCATGAGAGCAATGCTGTAATTCGAGTCGTCTCACTATTCAAGCCTCTCACTTTCTCCGCGGTGGAAACAACAAAAAAAGCGGAGGGAAACAGTTCCAACGACCTTGTGATTAATCTTCCGATTCTCCCCTCTCCGGGGAAACATTCCAGTGATCTTATCTTGTCAATAGATCACTGCAAATAGGGGGAAGCAAGCCAGGTATCCCGCAGTCTGGAATACTCTGACCTGTCGAGCTGCCAGTCCGACTTGGAGTGACCATCTTGACTTTTTTGACTCTCTGATGTATGCCCAAACCCAGCCAATTGTTGGTCCATACAACAAACCCTGGTTATAGGAAAGTATGGCTTAGCACAATGCCTGATTCCAACTCAAGTGGCTGCCCTCTTCTCATAATAACTCTCCAATATTAATTGTCTTTTGCAGAAGTAATGAGTAGTCGCCCATCACATATGAATAAGAACAGTTGTATAATACATAAATTCCAGATGTATCACCCTCTTGTTCACAACCAGATGGCTCAGTTTTGTCCCAACTGCAACTGCCGAGAACTCCTCAAAAGCATTTCCATCCAGGTAGTGTGTGCTTCATAATCGAGATGTGACTAAATCATGAATAATCATAGCTAGGTCATTTTAAAACAAATGTCAACCATTACATTCATAGGAAGCAGTGGTATTTCTTCCTGAATGATGGATCTGCTTGAACCAAGAGACATTAATTAGTCTTGAACTGATCTGTAGCCTATTCTTATATAGGTTCTTGGAAAGCCCTCGCAGTATTCAGTGGGACATGTTCCAAGTCTACAACCTAACAACTGTTTCTAGTTATGATGATGCCAGAATGATGGAACATGCACATCACTGTGAAAGCTCTGCTCTTTCATACTTGCATCCCAATGCTCACACTGGTATGTGAGGGCTAGAATTTGTGTTGCAACCTCACAACGTATGTTTCGTTAATTGCCCAGCCCCCATTCCCCCCATTGACCCCTAGGAAATATAATGATGGAGGACATTTACACGAGCAAAGAATCACACCAAGGCAACTGTGACATTAAACTCATGTAAACTGAGAGTGGCAGTGTAGTGAACAATTGTTCTGGCTGCAAAAAAAGAAATCAGTAACTAACTATTGTTTTTTGCTGTTTTATATGTGTTTTAACTGTTTGTAAACTGCCCAGAGTCATATATATGAGATATTGATTGATTGATTGATTGATTGATTGATTTTCTCCATGACAATCTATCCCTAACCCAGCCTTTCGAATTAAAATATTATAAATTATCTCCTGGGCTAGGAACTGACTAACTAAGGACAATTCAGGACAGTTGTAGCTCTGGGCAGGTGAACAAGTCCTTTATTCCAGATAACATGGCTATTCTTGAAACAGCTCTATTCATTGTCTTGGCATCCGTGGCCAGCCGAGCCAAGAGGTTCTTTTAGGATTCAAAGGCAATAATCACACCTAGGGAGTGTAGGCAATATAACAGAAGTTTATTTGTTATAAGATTTAAAGTACAGAGAGAAGCATAATAGGGATGTTACCCAAACACATGCCTGCTCTGCTGCCAGAGGACCCAGCCAGTCCAGTGGAGCATAGCGCCTTCCGGTTGGTCTACGCCGAAACCCCCAAAAGTGCAAGTGTCTCTCGCTGCCTTTTATATCTTAACTCCCACTTTGTTGTGAGCATAAGCTTGTCCCTGGGCCAAGTGCCAAGGACATCCTTCTCTGAGTATGTCTGGGTCTTTGCAGGTGTGCATATTAGGGCAGGGCTTTCCAAACTTTTCATGTTGGTGACACGCCTTTTAGCCATGCATAATTTCGTGACACAGTAATGAGGGGTCCCCGCCCCCCACCCCGCCCCCCACGATTGGCTCCCGGCTCCAAACCCCGCCCCCTGGCCCACGCAATTGGCTCCTGGCTCCAAACCCCGCCCCCGGCCCATGCGATTGGCTCCCGCCTGTAAACTCCACCCCCAGCACGGCGGCCTAGTCGTGTCCCTGCACCCCCCAGCACGGCGGCCTAGTCGCGTCTCTGCACCCCCCACCCCCCAGCGCGGCGGCCTAGTCGCGTCCCTGCCCCCCTCCCAGTGTCCTTGGGAGATACACTAATTTGACAGATCCATCTAATTTTGCTGACAGCCTCCAATAACTCTCTAATATATTTTGGGTATTGTTCCTTGCCTTAGTCACAGAGTAACTTCAAAAGGAAGAGTATAGATGATTTCTTTATTAATTTCCTATATTTTTAAGCAACAAACACAGAAATGAAATCACTTTTATTTGCTATACAGCTTTAGCTTTTCCAAATTATTTTTCTGCCATTGCACTCACCTCTGTGTTTAGGCTGCACTCCTATGCATCTTTACAAGCACAGTGGGGCTTAGAAAATATGCGTAGGATGTTTCATGCAGTGATGGACCTTAAACTACCTGCTAGCAAATAGAGCCCAGAAATCAAGAAATCTATCACGTTTCCACTCCACCTTGTATCTAATTGCAATTACTAAGTCTTGATAGAAAGTTTTGTATTATCATAACCTCCAAGGTAAGCCATAGCGAGCTTTAACAAATGCACTATCCATTATCCAATGGCATTAGTTGTGGGGTTTTTTTCTTAAGCTAGTACAATGAGGCAAAATAACTTTGACATCAATTGCTCTTTTTTAATCTCAGTAGACTATGGCAGACATGCTAGGAATCTTTCATTGCAATGGGGAGTTCTTGTCAGTCACATCAGTTTTGATAGAAAAGGTCCTGAAAATGGAATTGCTTTATGTAAATGACACTGAGCCACGGCAAGTTAGATGTGAAGCACACTAAATGCTAGAGGAAATACTATGGCACTTGGACGCATCTGCTGAAATCTATTTGTGCATGAAGAAAATAAAATAATAATTAAATTAAATTAAAAAATAAAATAAAATAAAATAAAAACAGCACACACATAGAATTTTCAGAGCAACATGCAGAAATAACCAAACATGGAATATTACCTGTAGAATTTTCTGCAAAGTTGGAAGAATTAAATGCATCATCCTTATTAATTCCTCAGCCCCTTAGAACATCCTGCAATAAATGGTGTATGCGACATTTCCAACCTGATCACATTTTTCTTCTTGGAAAGCCATGTTTCTTAAAAAGCACGTTGCAGTACTGCTGCTGCATTTCTTTTGCAGGATTATTCAGTCTACTTAAAAGCTTGCTTGGACTTATTTTACTTGGGAAGGGAGATGGGCATCACTGCCCTAAAAAGCCAAAATGACCAAGGCCTGGCCAAGCTGACTTGGCTGAATCTGTGCTAAATCCAAACTCCTCCCAGCTCAGGATTGGACACTTGGATCTCCCATTGTATTCAGTAGTTGGAATCAGCCAAGGACTACCTTCAGCTAGCCTGATTGCCTGCTACCCTGAGGTCATCAGCATTTCCCTGCCTTGGCCCTCACCATTCCTTTATTGATTCTCCTGCTGAGAGATTTCAGCGTTGTGCTGGTGGACCTCTCTATCAGCAGATTTTGGAGCCTGCTGGCTTTCAGTTAGCAGAAATGACTTGGGCCTCATCTGAACCCTGCTGGTTGATGCATTTGTAATTAACACTGGACCCTAAGAGAGACATAGGAACAGGCCTATGGAGGCTGGCGAATTGCCAGGGTTTGTTTGCTTGTTTATTTATTTATTTGTTTATTTATTTAATTGTTTAATTCGATTTATATGGCCGCTCATCTCAAACCAGTGACACTGGTATACTCAGCTTGTTGGAGTGGAAGATCCCTATTAGATCTTTGGTAATAGATCCCTATTACCAAACAGAATCCTGGAATTGCTGTGCAAGGTAACTAAAGTCCTGGACATACTGATCCTGCTGATTGGGCAGTCCCAGAACTCTGCTGAAGGCTGAACAGCTGCACTGACTTTGGTTATAACAGGTCACCTTCGTACGTTCCTGCAAGTATCTCCCCTATCCTACTTATCCTATAACTCACCTATCACTTGTTAGCCAAGGGCCAAAGTGTTTGTTGGATTAGTAAAAAAGTCTGAAGCTGTGTGTATACAATATGCTTAGCTATATTTACTTCATTGTGGTTGGGTGGGAAATCACATTTGGCTTGGTCCTTACAACTTACTAAGCCATCTGTCATGGTTTACAAACCACAAATGGGTTCACAAAATGTGCTAAACCAAAAACGAACAAACCATGTTTCAGGAAGCCAGTCTGGGTTAGTTTACCACTTGCCTCCAAATTTTAATGCACAGGATTACTTCTAGAGAGCAGGAATAGGTCCTATTTTACCAAAGGCAGTTCTCTGCCTAGGATGTTCTTTCCCAGTCAGCCCAAATCTGGTGGAAATGTGAAGAACCCTAAAAAGGAAGGAGAGGAGGATATCTTGAAGATACCCTTCATCTCTTTGGATGGACTGATTAGACACACAATGTCTATATTGCATATGGTAATATTATTATTATTACCTAGAGTTCCCCATGTTGTCTGGGGAACTCTAGATAATGATGATGATTGTGGTGATGATGATGATGATGATGATATGTCCACACAGCCATGCTAGTTAAGTTTGAGCTGGATGGCGTGACAAGTAAATGGATGCAGAGTTGGCTCAGTCACATTCAAAGGGTGGTCATTCTCATCAAATTGGAGAGAGGGAAGAGGATTTAGAGGGTCAGAGCAGCAAGCCCAAGATATTAAAAGTAAAAGGTAAAGGTTCCCCCGCACAGTCGTGTCCAACTCTAGGGGCCGCTGCTCATCTCCGTTTGTTAGCCGAAGAGCCAGCGTTGTCCGAAGACGCTTCCGCGGTCATGTGGCCGGCATATTAGAGACCCAAAAAGAAAGCAGCCTTCAGCTATTAGTATTTAATAATTCTTGTCCTGGTGGGAATCTACAGCCATCTGGATTAATGAATGGTGGACTATAGCAAGGCAACCATATGATACCCAATCATTTGTCCTCTTGACTCAGTATGTTTATTTTAAGCCAACTCACTCTCCACACTGTCTCCTCCCCTACTTTGATAGAATTGTCAAAGAGACTTTTTCCCATTAAAAACTGCTTTTTAAAAAATGGAACCAGGATGCACATAAAACTGCTAATGACTTTCATGCATACAAAAAGAATACACTTCAAATAATAATTAATAGTATTGTCTTCCCAGTTAGGGAATTTTCTTTCTTTTCCCTGGAAATGCAGCTAAATAGTTACATCACGTTTCTGAGAAAGGCTCTGCTTTGAAACTGTTACCAGTCTTTATTAACAAAATCATCGATCCTTAAATATCACCAAAAAAATTTGCAGCACTAGACTATTTTTTCTGCAAAAAACTCATTTGCTTCTCTTTTTTTCTTTTTCAGCATGTTCTGCATGGATTGCTAGAAAAAGCATAGTAAAAAAATAAATGTCTATTTTTAAAAATTAACACCTCATCCATTTCTGGATCTTTAGAATTTCTTTGTCAAATTTTCTTTCATGTTGTAATTTTACCTCCTCCTGTTCCCATTATCTTTGATCATTCAAAACTTGTTTTATCATGTTCAGCAGACAACAAGATCTAGTTTCGGTAAATCTACGCAGGACTCCATAATAGATTTCTGTCTTTGTGTCTGGTTTATAGAAACCTAATTTATATCAGCAATATAATATACGTGATCATAGAAGAAGGGAAGATCTATTTTTTTTTAAATTATCTTACCATTTTTACTTTCCATTGTGAAACTTATTACAACACAAATAGGTTTTCCACTCACTCCCCCAATTAGGTCTTGGCTGGTTTAGCCTCTGCAAGGTAGTTACATCCTGTACCATATGAAAATCATGTTGGAGGCATCATCATATACTACCAATACAACTACACCTCTATTGGGCTCCGTAAACATCCCAGCCCAGCACCTGGGGGAACCGCCAGATCTTCATAGCCTTCTGGAAGGACAAGTGAGTGGGGCCTTCCAGATCTTGGGGGAAGGCTGCTCCACAGGCAGACACCATGACAGAGAAGGAATGTTTCTTCCGTCTCACCAGATGACACGGTTGATAGAGGAGACCTGGAATGCACCCACCCTTTCAGATCTGGTCTGATGCACTGGGAGAGGCAGTCCCACAAGTAATCTGTCCCTGTGCTGTTCAGGGCTTTAAAGGTAATAACCAGAATCTTGAATTGCACCTGGAAGCATCCTGAGAGCCAGTGAGGCCTACACCACAACCGTGTAACCCAGAAGAACTGTGGTGTGCCCAAAACAGCACACCCCACTGCATTTTACACTGGCTGAAGCTTCCGAGTGTTCCTTAAAGGCAACCCTATGTGGACCCCATTGCAGTAGTCTAGTCAGGAAGTGACTAAGGCAGAGCTTTCCAAACTGTGTGTCGTGACACAAAAGTGTGTCACCACACACAGCGTGGTGTGTCGCCACACCACCTGGAAGCGGCGGCGTGTGCGTGCACGGCGGCGGCAGCGCGGCATCAGTGCTTCCGCGTTTTAGCGGAGGCTGCCGCCGCTGCCGCCACCGCCGTGCACATGCGTGCCACCGCACGCCCCCCGCGGCGCCGCCGTGCACGCGCCCCCCATGCCGCCACCGTGTGCGCGTCCGCCGCCGCTGCGCTGCCGCCGCCGCCACTGGTGTGTCACCAGCGGCGGCACTTTGGAAAGCCCTGGACTAAGGCATCAGTGACTGTTAGCAGAGCCTCTTGGTCCAGGAATGGACACAATTGGCACACAAGATGTGTGAATTCCTTGTAATTCCCAACATAGCATAGGAGATTTGTGCAAAAACTCCCCTAGCTATGGCTACCACCTGCTCTTTGATCAGGAGCTGCAAGTCCAGGAGAAGCCTCAAATTGTGCAACAATTCCATCTGGGGGAGCGCTGCCCCATCAAGAGTTAAAGATGGAAAATCTCCAGATCCAGGGGATCCAAAGCCCCAAAGCCCCTGCATCTTGCCAGGGTTGAGTCACAACTGATTCCTCCCCACCCAAACCCTCCCAACCTACAGGCACTGAGTAAGCACCTCAACAGCATCACTTGTCTGGCCTTGGGTGGAGATGTATAACTGTGTATCATCAGCATACTAATGATATTTCACCCTGTGGTGATGAATGACTTCACCCAGCAGTTTCTTCGTGGTAACTGGCAACAAAATGCAATGGGCTACTACAAGGATTGAGCAGTGCACCAATTTTCTCAGTTCCCAACAGACTGATAAGTTACTTGTACGGGGTCCCAACTTCTGTGGGTTTATTTACAATACTGCTGTAATGTACCTTCAATTAATCTTCAACTGTGTTAACCATTGTTTTGTCTCCCCTTAGTAATCAAAGTATTGGCTTCTCACTCTTATTTTTTAACCTAACCCTGAAACAGTGGCTAAGATAAAGCTTTCTTTTACAAAACGGCAAATACATTTTTCAGAAATCTAATCAGCCCCATCCAAATGCAGGATGACTTTTCTTTACATCTAACAATGTGCTTAAGCTTGAGGAAATGTCTTGATATTATTTACAGTCACTGAGCCAAGCATGATTAATTTTGCAATAAAGGATACTGTGAATCCCTGCAGTAATTTTAAGTTATAGTTCACGTAAAAAAAACAAAAAACAAAAGCAGGTGTTGCTTTCCCCTCTTCTTTATAGATTTTGCTGACTGCTTTAATTGACTGTTTTCCTTGTAATTCCCAACATAGCAGTTTGAAATGCCCATAAATATAAATACAATCCTCAGATTTTCTAATCTGCAAAATAAGAACCAGCTAGAGACTAGTACTCTCCAGCAAAGGAGATCGTTACCTTGTCGTGGTGCTGGAGCTTGAGCACCTCAATGAAACCATGAGCTAAACCGTGAAGGGACACCCAAGACGGGAAGGTCGTGGCAGAGAGGTCAGACTAAATACGATCCCTGGGGAAGGTAATGGCAACCCACCCCAGTATTCTTGCCGTGAAAACTAAATGGATCAGTACAACCAGAGATATGTCGATATACCATCGGAAGATGGGACTCCCAGGTCGGAAGATGGTCAAAATGCTACAGGGGAGGAACACAGGATACGTTCAACTAGCCCCAGATGTGATGACACAGCTAGCTCAAAGCCGAAAGGACGGCTAGTGGCCGACGGTGCTGGTGGTGAACAACGAATCCGATGTTCTAAAGATCAACACACCATAGGAACCTGGAATGTAAGATCTATGAGCCAGGGCAAATTGGATGTGGTTATTGGTGAGATGTCAAGATTAAATATAGACATTTTAGGTGTCAGTGAACTGAAATGGACTGGAATGGGCCACTTCACATCAGATGACCACCAGATCTACTACTGTGGACAAGAGGACCACAGAAGAAATGGAGTAGCCTTCATAATTAATAATAAAGTGGCTAAAGCAGTGCTTGGATACAATCCAAAAAACGATAGAATGATCTCAATTCGAATTCAGGGTAAGCCATTTAACATCACAGTGATCCAAATATACGCCCCAACCACAGATGCTGAAGAAGCAGAAGTAGATCAGTTCTATGAGGATCTGCAGCACCAAAAAGAGATGTTATTTTCATTACAGGAGACTGGAATGCTGAGGTGGGTAGTCAAACGACACCTGGAATTACAGGCAAGCATGGTCTGGGAGAACAAAATGAAGCAGGACATAGGCTGATAGAATTTTGCCAAGACAACTCACTGTGCATAACAAACACTCTCTTCCAACAAGCTAAAAGACGAGTTTATACATGGACTTCACCAGATGGTCGACACCGAAATCAGATTGACTACATCCTTTGCAGCCAAAGGTGGCGGACATCTATACAGTCCGTAAAAACAAGACCTGGAGCTGACTGTAGTTCAGATCATGAACTTCTTATTGCAAAATTTAGAATCAGACTAAAGAGAATAGGGAAGACCCACAGATCAGTTAGATATCAGCTCACTAATATTCCTAAGGAATATGCAGTGGAGGTGAAGAATAGATTTAAGGGACTAGATTTAGTAGATAGGGTCCCGGAAGAACTATGGACAGAAGTTCGCAACATTGTTCAGGAGGCAGCAACAAAAAACGTCCCAAAGAAAAAGAAAACCAAGAAGGCAAGATGGCTGTCTGCCGAGACACTGGAAGTAGCCCAAGAAAGAAGGAAACCAAAAGGCAACAGTGATAGGGGGAGATATGCCCAATTAAATGCAAAATTCCAGAGATTAGCCAGAAGAGATAAGGAATTATTTTTAAACAAGCAATGTGGGGAAGTGGAAGAAGACAATAGAATAGGAAGGACAAGAGACCTCTTCCAGAAAATTAGAAACATTGGAGGTAAATTCCAGGCAAAAATGGGTATGATCAAAAACAAAGATGGGAAGGACCTAACAGAAGCAGAAGAGATCAAGAAAACTCACTCATTTATTTATTTATTTATTTATTTATTTATTTATTTATTTATTTATATTTCCAACTTATATCACTGCCCATCTCCCCCCATTCCGGAGGGGACTCTGGGCGGTTTACACCAAGCCAGCAATTAAAACATAAAAATTTATAAAATAGAATACATAATTTAATTAAATATATAAGATCCAAGAGGCTCTGATGTTAGGTTTTAAAGAACTCTACGGAGCAAGCCAACCCCAAGAGGAGCTATTACTCCCCCCATCCCAAGCGAGGTGGCAGAGCCAGGTCTTCAGTTGTTTCCGAAAGGTCATAAGTGTGGGGGCTAGCCTCACCTCCAGGGGCAGAATATTCCAGAGGGCGGGTGCCACTGCCGAGAAGGCCCGCCTCCTGGACCCCGTCAGGTGGAATTCTCTTATAGACGGGGTCCGAAGCAAGCTCTCTCTGCATAACCGGGTGGAGCGGGTCGATGCTCTGGGGATCAGGCGGTCCTTTAGGTAACCTGGTCCCATGCCATGTAGGGCTTTAAAGGTGACAAAACCAAGATTATGGCAACCAGCTTGATTGATAACTGGCAAATAGAGGGAGAAAAAGTGGAGGCAGTGACAGACTTTGTATTTCTAGGTGCAAAGATTACTGCAGACGCTGACTGCAGCCAGGAAATCAGAAGACGTCTACTTCTTGGGAGGAGAGCAATGGCAAATCTTGATAAAATAGTTAAGAGCAGAGACATCACACTGACAACAAAGGTCCGCATAGTTAAAGCAATGGTATTCCCTGTAGTAACCTATGGCTGTGAGAGCTGGACCATAAGGAAGGCTGAGCGAAGGAAGATAGATGCTTTTGAACTGTGGTGCTGGAGGAAAATTCTGAGAGTGCCTTGGACTGCAAGAAGATCAAACCAGTCCATACTCCAGGAAATCAAGCCAGACTGCTCACTTGCGGGAATGATATTAAAGGCAAAACTGAAGTACTTTGGCCACATAATGAGAAGACAGGATACCCTGGAGAAGAAGCTGATGCTAGGGAAAGTGGAAGGCAAAAGGAAGAGGGGCCGACCAAGGGCAAGATGGATGGATGATATTCTGGAAGTGACAGACTCAACCATGGGGGAGCTGAGGATGGTGACGGCCGACAGGAAGCTCTGGCGTGGGCTGGTCCATGAAGTCACGAAGAGTCGGAAGCGACTGAACGAATAAACAACACCAATATTCAGACTGTATGGGATGCCAGTAAAGCATATATGAGGGGTTACTTCATTAATATAATGCTCAAATGAGGAGAAGGAAACAAGAGAGAATTCAACTGATTTTAGATGAAATAAAAAGTAAAGAGATATGTTTAAGAGGTAAGCCAATGGATGATATTTTGCTTACTCAAATTAAATTCTTACAAAAACAGATATCGATGATATTGACACAAGAGATAGAGACTCAAATGAAATTTACAAAGCAAAAATATTTTGAACATGCTAATAAACCAGGTAGATGGTTGGCTTATAAACTATGGAAACAAAGACAAAAAAATTTAATTTCTAAAATACAACATGAAGGAAAAGTTATGGTGAATAATATAGATATACAGTACAAGAAGCTTTTTATGATTATTATTCAAAATTATATAAAAAACAAGAAGTTAATTTGATGGACATTGATGAATATTTGAGTAAACAGAAATTAACTGTTCTTGATGACCAACAAAGATTAATGCTTAATAATCCTATAACAACAGAGGAAATGGTAAAGGCTTTCAAGAAAATCAGTAGTGGAAAAGCACCAGGACCGGATGGCCTGTCAGCAGCTTATTATAAATACTTCGAAGATGAATTATGTTTACCTTTACAGAATACTATGAATTCGATTTTGGAAACAGGAATAATGCCAGAGACTTGGAAAGAAGCACATATAACATTGATCCCTAAAGAACAACAAGACTTGACTTTAACTAAGAATTATAGACCAATATCTTTACTGAATAATGACTATAAGATTTTTACAACTATATTGGCAGAAAGAATGAAAAACATTCTTAAGAACTTTATTCATCAAGATCAAGTAGGATTTCTGCCTAAGAGACAGATCCGTGACAATGTTCGAAATATATTAGATATATTGGAATATTTGGAACAACACTATGAAAAACAAGCTGCCTTGATATTTATAGATGCTGAAAAAGCTTTTGGTAATTTAAATTGGCCTTTTATGTTTAAAGTATTAGAAAATATGAATTTTGGAGGAAACTTTATTAAATGGATTAAATCAATATATACTCCCCAATTTGCAAAAATAATTGTTAATGGAGAATTTAGCAAACCATGTGAGATCCAAAAAGGTACAAGACAAGGTTGTCCATTATCTCCACTTTTGTTTATATTGGTATTAGAAGTCTTATTGAGAGATGTTAGACAAGATGAGGGTATCCATGGTATTAAGGTTAAAAAAGAAATTTATAAATTAAGAGCCTTTGCTGACGACTTAGTCTTTACTTTGGAGAATCCACTAGATGGAATTGAATTATTGATTCAGAAATTGAAAGACTTTGGATTGTTAGCAGGGTTTAAAGTGAATCTATAAAAAACAAAAGTTTTGACTAAAAACATGGACTATCATCAACAAGAGAAATTGAAAGAAATAACGGGATATTCAATGGAAGAAAAAGTAAAATATTTGGGAGTATATTTAACAACTAAAAATGTTAAGTTGTTTAAGAATAATTATATCCTGCTCTGGACAGATATTTAAAAAGACTTGGATCAATGGGGAAAATTACAACTATCATTATTAGGTAGAATTTCAGCAATCAAAATGAATATTTTGCCAAGAATTTTATATCTTTTTCAAACATTACCAATATTGGCATCAGAAGAACCTTTTAAACAATGGCAGCGAGATATTTCTAAGTTTATTTGGCAAGGAAAAAAACCAAGAATAAAATATAAAGTTTTACAAGATTCAAAGGAAAGAGGCGGACTGGGTCTACCGGATCTGAAATTATATTATGCTGATTGTTGTTTGGTATGGATTAAAGACTGGATAGTTTTGAAAAATGAAAAACTATTGAATTTGGAGGGTCATGAATTAAGATACGGATGGCATGGATATTTGTGGTACGACAAAGTGAAAGTTGATGTGGACTTTAAAAATCATTATATCAGAAGATCTTTGTTAAGAATTTGGAATAAATATAAACTAACTCTATGTTATAAAAGACCTTTATGGATTTCCACACAAGAAGCATTTCATAGAACAGAAGTAAGAGTTAAAGATAAATGGCTGACTTACAAAGACTTCCTAAAAAAAGAACAAGGACAATATAAAACTAAATCAAAAGAAGAACTGGCCTTAGAAGGATATACTTTTCAATGGCTTTCATATATGCAACTTGTAGAAAAATTTAAATCAGACAAAAAAGAACTTGAATTTGAACAAACCAAATCAGAATTTGAGATACAATTATGTGAGACAGATGATCATTTAATTGCTAAAATGTATAAATTATTGTTAAAAGGTGAAATGGTAGAGGAGCAAGTTAAAGACTGTATGATCAAATGGGCAAAAAATATTGGTCATAATATTCAAATGCAACAATGGGAAGATATGTGGACTAAAGGATTAAAATTTACTTTGTGCTATAATTTGAAGGAAAATTTCTATAAGATGATGTACAGATGGTATATGACCCCACAAAAGCTAGCTAAAATGTATGGGAATGTTTCCAACTTGTGTTGGAAATGTAAAAAAAAAGAGGGGTCATTTTACCATATGTGGTGGACATGTGAGATTGCAAAGAAGATTTGGACTCAAATACACTCATTGATGCAAAATATTCTACAAATTCGAATTCCATTTAAACCAGAACTATTTCTATCGGGAATATTAGAAGAACAAATAGGAAAGAAATTTACAAGAATTATGCAATATATGGTTACAGCAGCAAGACTTGTATATGCACAAAATTGGAAAAATCAGATTATACCTATGATACAGGACTGGATGTTAAAAGTAATGGACATGGCAGAAAATGATAAATTGACATGTTTATTAAAAGAAAATACAAATTATTACTTTATTAAAGAGTGGAAACCATTAATGGACTATTTGCAAAATGCAGGAGGGGCAAAGCTTATATGGGGTTTTGAAGATTAAAATATATATAGATTGATATATTAGACAAGAAATGTTTTACCATGTTATATATAGACCTAGCATGTAAGGATTATTTCTTAAATTACTATGACCAGAGATAAATTGGAAGTTGACTAATTTCTATGTTTCATCTTTCTCTTTTTCTGTTTACTTTACTACACTTTTTCTTTTCTTTCTTTGATTTGTATTTCTATTTCGTTTTCTTTTTCAAACTTTTATCTATGTATACTTAAAATTCAATAAAATATATTTTTTTTAAAAAAGAGATACTGTTAAACAATGTAAGACATTTTCGGACTGTAAGGGTTTCTTTTTGCCGATGAGATGGAGAGGAGAGGATGGGTTTATCTTTTAACTGTTGAATATTATTGTTAGCATTGAGTAATAAACATTTGTCTTGACAATTGGGAAGAAAACAAATCGTAGCTGACTCTAAAATGTACTTGCCATTGTAGTGGCAACCTGCGGAAGACCATTATATTTCAAGGAGTTAAGTGGCATGTTTTGATTTTTCTCCCTCACACCTAGGAGATTAGAATTTATTTTGAGTTATGCTGATGTTTAACTGGCTTGTTTTTATTTCTGTTTGGCATGGGAGGGGGGAGAGAAGAAGAATATGCCCACTCCTCCAACAGACCTCCAGAACATATCTTTGTTGGAAGTGGGGGGAAAGAAAACCCCCATCTTGTTAAGTTTAAGCATAAGTTTACTCCTCCAGCTGCCCCTCTAGCGGCTTGGAAGGGGGGGGATGATAAGAAATTGTTTATGCTTAGGCACTGGCTTATTTGATAGCTTCCCAGGCTATTGGAATGATGTTATAGACAGGTGCTGGACCTCAGTAAGAATCCCAGTCAAGGTCAGGCCATGCAGCTTCAGTGCCATGGAAATTTGGTCACGAGGTTTGGGAGCCAGGCTTTGATAAAAACCTTGGGATTGTCTTTTGAGTTGGGGAACTTCTGTGCAGACTCTAAGCACTGGGGTGCTGCAGAACAAAAAGCTGTCCTTTTGGGGGTCCCTGCTATCTTGGTCAGGAGGTTCCTGGTAGCAAAAAGGGAATAAAGGTATCACCTTGCTTGGGTATGTATGATTTCTTTCTGTATGCTATGCTTTTTATGCTTTTGTTTAATCTGCCTAAACTGTGTTTCTGTTTAAACTGTGTTTTCTGTTTAAATCTGTTTGCTTAAGATTATAATAAAGCAGTGGCTCAGTGGGTAAGACACCAGGCTTGTCGATCGGAAGGTCGCAAGTTCGGAGGTTCGAATCCCTAGTCCCGCGTGATGGAGTGAGCTCCCGCACTCTTGCCAACCTAGCAATTCGAAAGCATGCAAATGCAAGTAGATGAATAGGTACCACTTTGGTGGGTAGGTAACAGCGTTCCATGTGCGTCATGCTGGCCACATGACCGTGGAAGCATCTTCGGACAATGCTGGCTCTTCGGCTAACAAACGGAGATGAGCACCAGCCCCTAGAGTCGGACACGACTGCACAAATGTGTGGGGGGAACCTTTACCTTAGGGGGCTTGGTGGCTCAGCGGGTAAAACGCCAGGCTTGTCGATCGGAAGATTGCAGGTTTGGAGGTTTGAATCACTAGCCCCGCGTGACGGAGTGAGCGCCCACACTAGCCCCAGCTCTTGCCAACCTAGCAATTCAAAAGCATGCAAATGCAAGTAGATGAATAGGTACCACTTCAGTGGGTAGGTAACAGCGTTCCACATGCGTCATGCCGGCCACATGACTGTGGAAGCATCTTCGGACAACGCTGGCTCTTCGGCTAACAAACAGAGATGAGCACCGGCCCCTAGAGTCGGACACGACTGCACAAATGTGCAGGGGGAACCTTTACCTTTACCTAAAGTTTCTTTATCCACTGGTGGGTTTATTATCTCTGGATCTAAAAGAACCAATTGCCTGAGCATCTGATCACTGCTTGGACACTTGGCAGAACAGCCATACAGTATATACAGAAAATGGATCTTTTTTTTCTTCAAGGGTGAATTAGAATCTGATTTGACAATGATTATTGAACATGATATTATTTTCTCTATATTTATGTAAATGAAATTTGCTAATCTTTTTATAATGTAAGGGACTTATTTTGATGCAAGATAGCAATGTTAATAATGAATATGTTCATGCACTATTGCCTTCCAAGATGAGTTTTGCTGGTGACTTCTTATGAGTAAGCTGCAAATAAATCAATTTTTTAACAGGGCAGATATAAAAAGCCATATATTTTCTTCAATTTCTCTTCTGCTTAAGCTGCCATTGAGCAGTACATAAAAAGGTAGGTTATGCTAGAGAAAAAAAAAATTATCTATCAGAATGGTCTTTATCTAGAGGGTTAGGGTTAAAATCAGTTCCAATAGATTTCATTCTGCCAATAGTAGAAATGTATGAAGTGCCCATAAGAATCCAAAGATTTGTCATTACACCCAGAATATAGGGTAGATTAATGATTGTACAAAGCTGTTTAAATGAGAGGAATATTCTTTTCCTATAGATTATGTATAGATATTAATTAAAAACAGTAGTGATGTGCCTATATTGGCAACAACTTTTGCTATTCAACAGAGCTAATTTTTCATTCAGAGCAATTGCATCCAATTTCCTCCTTCTATGCAGCCTCAGAAAACCTGTATTCTCACTCCAGGCTTGGCTGCCAGCTCGACCAGTCAGATTTCTCGGAGAAGCTGAGAACTGACTGAATTTCCCTTGCTTGCGTGGATTGCAGAAGTTGTGGTCCACTGAAGTTTTTTTTCCCCTGGAGAAGGGGAGACCAGAAGATTACTCGTGGGGCCATTGGGATTGCCTACCCTTGTTTTTTCTGTAGTTTTCCACTGCGGAAGGAACAGGGTAAGTGCAAGGCAATGGCCGAGATATATCAGGCTCTCGCAGGGGAAACAAGTCTCTTTGAAGAGACACAAGAGCGCCCAGCCGCTTTTAGATCACTTTAGGAATGTTTTTTTTAGATTAAAATATTTTTGAAATCTAAGATCTATTTTTTGGACTTTGTTGAAAATGTTGGCTAACTTTGTGCTTTCTTTGCTATAACTGATTCTGGTGGAAGTTTGATGGACTCTATATTTGCAACATAATGAAACGTCTGCATTTTTTTTTTTACTTCTCTTTTGTATTAGAGGGATTTAAGAGACTCTGTTTGTAATTCTTCGCTTGATAAACTAAATGACTATTCATTTTTTGAGAAACTCTTTGTTTGGATTAGGCAGCTTGCAGCTTGAAGAACGAAAGCTCGCAGTTTGAAGAATAAAAACACAGGGTAACGTGTTTTTTTCCTTGTCGTTTTTTTCTACATCCTCCCTGGTTGGATTTTGCTTCATTTGGAATATATTTTTTATTTCTCCTTCTATAAACTGTTTAAAATATTATTCTCTCCTGTATTTTGGATTATTGGAACTTTCTTTTTTCTTTTGACTTTAAAAAAAAAAAAACAACAACAACAACGTTCTGCTTAATAGATTCTGCTGGTAGTATTCCATGGACAGATTACATGATTATTGTTTTAACTAGAAGGGTTGTTGTTTTAATTTGAAGGACACAGGAAAGATGGCTTTCCAACTTGTACCTGAGGAGCTCAGAAGAGAGATTACTGAGGCTTTTTCAAATATTCAAAGGTCGTTGGAATTACTGTTCGTAACTCTGCAAAACAGAGAGAAAGAACAGAGAACAGAAACGGAGACAGAAAGGAAAAATGTTTTTCAAGTGGAGGAGAAACAGAAGGAGGAAATTTTGAGTATATTAGTTCAGAAGAACATTCTGAAGGCTTTACACTACAATCTTGGTATAGATATGTTGTGGCAGTGGAGACAGAGTGAAAATATGGGTGCACAGTTGGATGGATGTTGTGAAATATGTGGAAAGGGAGAGAAGGTTGCTCTGATATTCTATATGAGATATAGAAAAGAGCAGGCTGTATATTGCGAATCTCCCACAGTGTATTGTGATTTTGGCATAACCTAAACAGAAGATATGAGAAACTGTATGGATATAAAGGTTAATGAAAAAATATGGACTTGAATTGTTATGAGAAATTGTATGGATATATAAAAAGTGATATTCTAAATGTAAGATGCTAAATACAAACACAAGTTGATATTATAGAATATTGTTTTCCTTAGAGATATATTTATGAGAAGATAATGATATGATGGAATTAGAATGATGGTTACTACAGGATGATATATATCAATATGTATTGTATGAATATTATAAGAATTGATATATTAGCTATTAGGTTAAGTGATATGATAGATTATGCATTTAGTTTAAATGGACACTACTACAAGGAATGGAAATTACAGATGGATAATTGAGATTCAAGAATTCCTTTTTTATGGAGATATATATATATATTAGAATTAAATTATAGAAATATATATGTATGAACACTATAAGAATTGCTAAATTATGTATTAAGTTACATAACATGTTAGGTTATGAGTCATAATATGAATAGAATATATTGTAGTTTATTAGAAGTAAATAAGGCTTTTATTTGTTATACTAATTGGTCTTTATTGAAGATATAAATATGTAGTAATGAACATTCAACATTTAACTACTACTTCAAGGAGTGGAAGCCAAAGATGGATTATTGGGAGACAGTAAGATGAAGGTTAGAAGATTGGATTAAAGAAATCAAAAGGCATATGACAAAGAAAAGTTCCTGTATACTGTATGAAGGACTAACATTTAAAATCAATTGTTGTACTTTAAGTTCAAAGATAGATTGGAGGACATCTATTTTCTATATTTTTTTTGCTTATTATTTCTTGACTTCACTTTTTCTTTATTTTTTTCTTATTTTGTATTTCTGTTTCTATTTCTTTTTCTACTTTAAATTTTATTATGTATTGTAAAACTTAATAAAATTTAATAAAAAAAAAAAAGAAAACCTGTATTCTCCATCATTATGAAAATATTTCTACCAACAATTACATTAAAAAAAAACCTCCCTCTCTCCCCTCCTCCTCCCATTTTAGTACCTGAAGAAAGGAAACTGAGTGAGCAACATATTAAACTGTGAGTTAACACCCAATCATTACATTAAGAAGGGTACACACAATTATATATTTTCAGATTGCAGTTAAATATTTTCAAACTTACATTTAAATAAAAATAACACGGTAAAAGAGGCAAAATAGGTATAAAATATGTTAATATACCCAATTGCTTTATTTAAATATGATTTAAAAAACAAGGAAAAATCAACATGAGTATATTGTGTCAATTTAGGCAAATAACTTTTTCCCTGACTCCATGTCTAATTTTTTTGTTCTTTGTTTTTTTTAATTATATTGTTGTAAAACATACATAATACATTGTATTATTTCGATACAGAGGTATTTGTACAGTATTGACAAGAGATTATTAACACTCTAATGTTTAGATAACGTAGACCATTAAAGACAGAAAAAAAAGAGAAAAGGTATTATATCAGTATTAACTATGATTTAAAATATCAATGTTAATGTCTCATTTATGATATGGGAATGTTTAAGGTATTTGAAAATATTAAGATAACAGAAATAATGGGTAACCAGGATTACACATTGTGCAAATAAACTACAACAAGGTATTGGTATTCCATGCAGCTCCTGGCTTCACTCTCCAAATCCATAGAGACATGTTTGTGTTGCCACAATCCCAGCACTCAGGACTTCTTATAACATAATCAGCTTTCCCTTCAGGTGACTAATCAGGAAGCATAGAAATTGGCATCCACTCAGTGCCGCATCCCATCATCTTTACCACACTACATTTCCATGATGCTAAAAAAGAGCCACCTCTCATCTCCATCTAAGGAGGATGGTGAAATAGTGGCCTGGATTTTAGCAGTTTAATAAGCCCAGTGAAATGGAGGCTGGGCACCTCAATGCAGAGAGGAGCAGGAAAGGGCATGTTCGGGGCGGGGTCCTTCCAATGGGGATCCTGCCTCCCACAGCTCAGCATTAATGGCTGCCAAACTCCACTAATGCTGGAGCTGAACCAGTTTAGCGGCTCCGCTGCAGAACTGCTCCTAAAGACGGAGGATGCCATGGGAACACAGGAGTGCGGCTCGGATCCTGGGTGGTACAGATGCTGTTTGCGCTGGAGCCCTCAGAGTCCTGTTCTCTTTAATCCCCTTTCCTCATTATTTCTGCACTGGAGGAAAAGATTGGAAAGATATGTAAACCAACCAGACTCTGAAACCATGGTTTTATCGAGCCATGTTTTTAGAAACAATACTTTAATATTTACACAACAAAGACGAACATTCAGCTATTTAACTTTACTATTGAAAAGTGGCAAACCACAACCTGCAAACTGACATTCAGCTGTTGATTTTGAGCAGTCACACTAAATCATAAACATGGTTATGCTACAATTTCTAAAATCAGATCAAGTTTTCGATCTTGTTTCATTTCATACCTTCAGAGAGTAACATGGATTTCTGTTGCACAGTGGGGAAAAATGGGTCATTACTGAACTCAGAAGGATAATCAGTCTCTCTTAATACACTTCCTGAAACTGTATGTACAAATGAGAGGGGGGAAGTTAGGTCAAGTATGCATTGTGTCAAGGGCGGATTGTGCCAAGTGCTAAATAGAAGAACTGTTCAACAAGACTAGTCTAATAAAAGGCTGAAGTGCCAAGAACTTCTAATGACTACCACAAGGGATGAAAATAATAGCAATTAATAGAAATGGGGTGAATTTTCTACTGTGAAAGAATCTGCTTGAATTAGAGCAGTCTTCCTCAATCAGGATCCTTCCAAATGTGTTAAGGCTACAGTTCCCCAAATCTTCATGTTTACTCAAATACATATGAGGATTTTTGGATGACCATTTTACTATGCCACCACAAATCTACTACCAAATGATGCCAATATTGCCGAGTATGCATGCAGCCCTGTATTTCTGTGTCCTTTCCCTGTATCTTCCCATGATGATCGAAATCAGGATATATATATATATATATATATATATATACATACATACATACATACATACATACATACATACACACACACACATACATACACATATACATATATACATATATACATATGTCAGAGTACACAGCGCTGGGGCTGCCAATGTTCCTTCTAGACCTCAGAGCAATACGTTCTATTGAGTAAGCAGACACTCACAAGAGATTAGATAAAATAATCTATTTACTCTATATACATACGTAGTACAATACAGTCCAATAACGTCCAACACAGATACCGATGAGAAGATAGTAACGAGAAGAAATGAACACCCAAACTTCTCTACTTTTATACAAATATCAACCAATCACATTATAGGTCAAACAAATTATCTGCCACATCCAGCTTAAACTATATCAGCTGCAGTATGTGTCACCACTTACTTCAACAATGGCTGCTAATTGAATGACTTGCAGAAAGTATTACTTTTAACCTATTTACCTCTCCTGTCTAATTAATCTATCTGTAAATTCTGGGTATTTATTCAAACCCCAACAATAAATAAAAAAATAAAAATAAAAATAAAAATAAAAATAAAAATAAAAATAAAAATAAAAATAAAAATAAAAATAAAAATAAAAATAAAAATAAAAATAAAAATAATATATATATATATATATATATATATATATATATATATATATATATTCCCTTTAGAAACCAACCACATTCAAATATCCACATTGTTGATAATGTTTCTTCCTTCCTGATGGGAGGCCTTTTACAGTATGATGTCATGTCCCAGATATTTACTCTCTCATTTTCTAATTTGATCATATTTCCACCTGCTCATTTAAGAGGTAACTTTCATGGAGTTTGGGCCATTGCCAGGAGACAAATAGATGGATTAGAGGGAAGAGAAGCAAACCTTCTGCAAGTTTTCTTTCTATGTCTGTGTGGATGTATGTATATGGAGAAGTGCTTCAACTCTAGGATCTGTATATGTTGAGATGCAGTGGTGGGGTTGTTGGAATTATCAGGGGTCAACTCAGCATTGTCTCATAAGAATAAGGGGGGTCCTTTCTAGTAAATGCATCTCTATTGTGCTTGTGGGATGTCACATGGGTCACCTGATTTCCACTTCCTCCTTCTTCTTGAGTTTGGGGGATTAACAATCTCCATTACTCTTTGGGCACACCTGCAAGCAGGAGGTGCTGCAAGATGCAGCTCTCATCCTTTCATCTCACTTCCACACAGATCTACTATGAATCTACTTGTATCCAGTTCTACTGAATAAATGTAAGCTATCTCTATTTTTCTTCATCTAACTACTATGTGAAGACTGAATTTATTTCTGAACGTAATTAAGCGTAATGTCCCTTCTGGTTCACGCTTCTCCTTTGCAAGATTGTTGTTAGCTGCTTGGAGTTCTTTTATTAACCTTCAAGACTCCATCAGGGGTAACTATGGATGGGTGGCACTAACAATAATTGATTGATAAGCTCAAAGAATAAAAATAACCGTCACCGGTGGACAAATATCACAACATTTCCCTTTCTTTGAAATATATAGAATACAGCAATTTATTTAACAAGAAAGCAGCAAAGATGCAGCAATCTGTAAATCAATCCATATACCTTTAAGCTACTTTTGCAAGTCTTTGATCAGCATTTCTGAAAGGGGGTCATGAGACAATGGATGGAAGATCGCCAGAAGGCTTTCCTTACAAGTCTTTCCAAGGAGGCTGACCAGTTTAATGCAAAAGTAAGCTGCAAGGCTGCAAAGAGAATGCTTCTGGACCAGATATAATGTTCTTCCATCTGGGTTTTAAAAACATAAATACTCCAAAACTCAAATGGATAAGGCAGCTTACCCATGTGAATCCAAGGGAATCGAAACAATAAATTACGTTTTAATATACTGTCCCTTTTATAAGAGGTTATGTGCAAAATATATTAGCTTTCTACTGCTGAAATATCTGGGTAGATAAGATGAGTTTTATACCACTCTGCTCCTTTTGGATGTGAATCATTACATAACTCTCAGGGTAGCCAACTTGTGTTGTTACTGTGAAAATATGACAACAGATTATTCAACAATGGTGCCTAGGATGGGATGAACTCCTGTTAGAGTTTAATCATGCTTTATTATCTTACAGTTGTGTTTGTTCTTTTACTTTAAATAAAGATGTATGTAAAGTAAGCTGAATGCCAAACATCACAATGGCCCCAGAACCTGTATGAAGCCTAGCTGCTCTTTTTTGTTGTTGTTGTTGTTGTTTTACTATATCACATTTGCCTTTCAAAGGAGGAATAATCATGCCTGGAGGACATGAGACTTCTATGCAAAGCTCTGACAGCTGACACGACACTTACTCTGCAGAGGGAATTATGATAGAGGAGGAAGACAGGAGGGGCTGCAGTAAGGAGGACCTGGAGAGAATGGAAAGGGGATTTGCTAGGCACCAGGAAGGGAGAGAGGGAGGGCAGAAAGGAGGTTAGTGGTGGTAGCAAGGCAAGGAGACCTTGTGGTAGCAAGGCAAGTCTCCCAGAGTTAATGGGTTTTCCCTTAATTTTAAAGAGCAAAAAGATAGTAAGAAAAGGGTACTAACAACAAGAAGGGAATGTAGAAGGTGTTGCACAAAATCCTGTTATCATTTTAGTGGGTCACAGTATTACCAAATTCATAGAATCATAGAGTTGAAAGAGGTCATCAAGTCTAACCTCCTGACAGATTCACTACACCACCCCTGATAGATGACTATCCAGCCTCTGTTTGAAAACCTCCAGTGAAGGGAAGAAAGAAACCATTCCACATAGTAACCTGTTCCACTCATTGACAGCTCTTGCTGACAGTAAGTTCTTCCTAGCGTCTAATCTGTCTTTACATCCTTGAAGTTCCATCCTATTAGTTATGGTCTTACCCTCTGAAGCAAGTGAGAATAAGTCTGAATACTCTATAATGTGACTCCCCTTCAGATATTTGAAGACAACTATCATGTTCCCTCTCAACCTTCTCTTCTACAAGCTAAATATGCCTAGGTCTTTTAAGCATTCCTTATACAACTTGGTTTCCAGTCCTTTCACCATCTTGATAGCCCTTCTCAAAATTTGCTCCAGTTTATCAATATCTTTTTTAAACTGGGGTGTGCAGAACTGAACACAATACTCCAAGTGAGGCCTCAGCAAGGCAGAGTAGAGCAGAATAATTACTTCCTGCAATCTGGACTCTACGCTCCACTTGATGCTCCTTAAGATGTCTTTGGCTTTTTTGCAGCTTCATTACACTATTGGGACATATTGAGCTTGGGTTCCACTAGTACAGGGCTTTCCAAAGTTTTCCCGCGGCGACACACCAACCGCCGTTGGTGTGTCGCCGTGGGAAAACCCGGAAGTGCCGGCGTCACGGCAGCGCGCAAAAACCCGGAAGCGCTGCTGCCGCTTTCGGGTTTTTGCACGCCGCCGTTGGTGTGTCGCCACGGGAAAACCCGGAAGTGCTGATGATGATCAGCGCTTCCGGGTTGTGTGGCGACATACCAGACTGTGTGTGGCGACACACCTTTGTGTCGCGACACACAGTTTGGAAAGCTCTGCACTAGTACAAGTCCTTATCGCTTGTGCTGCTCTTAAGCCAGATTTCCCCATTCTGTACATGTTTCTTTTGACTTTCTTACCTAGTACAGTACTTCCTTATCCTAGTTTTGGAAGTCCTGAATAGAGACATTAGATAAGATGATCAAATAAAGGGTTTGAAGATAAAGAAGGAGGTCTTCAAACTGAGGGCCTTTGCTGATGATTTAGTTTTAATATTACAAGACCCTTTGAAGAAATTAAAGGAATTTGGGTCATTAGCTGGACTTAAAGTAAATAAACAAAAAACAAAGATGTTGATCAAGAATATGACTACACACAATCAAGAAATGCTGATGGGTAAGACTGGTTTTATAATTGAAAAAAAGGTCAGATACTTGGGGGTGACATTATCAAACACGAATTGTATGTTGTTTCAGAATAACTAATGTAAGGCCCCTGCTTACACTGTTTTACCCAAGTTCCTGAAGTTACCAATAACAGTCTTGAGTCGAGGCTTGGAGATTTAAAGTAACAGCATTTATTTTGGCCAAGACAGAGCTGGGTGGAGGTCTCCACAGGCATCATGACAGTGAAATGCCTGGGAAGATCCACACACACACACACACACACAAGTACAGTACTTATATAGGGTTTGCAACGCTCAGTAAGAAAGCATAATGAACTCTCCTCCTAGTCAGAGGGCAAGGTTCCTAAATCTGCATTGCTAGCAGTAAGCATCCAGAAACCTCCAGGGGCAGTCTGCATGTCTCCTGGTATTACAAACAATCCTTGGAGAGCGTTATCTCCCTAGAGACAACAACAAGGTCTCTGCAGTCTCCTTTCACCTAGTTTCTAACAGCAAGCAGTTTCCAAAAGCAAGATGGCATTGGTTATGCTAAGCTAACCCTTACACTATGTTAAATTGTGGAGTGATGTTAAGAAAGACTTGTTAAGGTGGGAAAAATTACAACTGTCAATGATGGGTCGGATATCTGTGATTAAGATGCATGTTTTGCCTAGAATGTTGTTTTTGTTCCAGACAATACCGATTTTGACAACAGACTTACCGTTTAAACAATGGCAGAAAGATATCTCTAAGTTCATTTGGCAAGGAAAGAAACCAAAAATCAAGTATAAATTGTTACAAGATGCCAAAGAACGAGGAGGTCTAGGTTTGCCTGATCTGACATTGTATTTTGTTGCCTGCTGTTTGCTATGGATGAAGGATTGGGTGACCTTGAAGGACACGAAATTATTGGAATTAGAAGGACATGATCTCCGATTTGGGTGGCACACCTACTTGTGGTATGATAAAGTTAAAGTTAATAAAGATTTTAAAAATAATTTTGTTAGGCGTGCCATAATGAGGGTTTGGAATAAATATAAACCAATATTGTCTCTTAATGTACCCATGTGGTTGTCCCCTCAATAAGCTTTTTTTAGAAGAGAGGTGGCAGGCAAACCAAGCTGGTTGAGATATGAAGATTTGCTGAATTTTGAAGAAGGGATACCTAAACTTAAAACAAGGGAACAACTAGAGTTGGAAGGTCATATTTGTCACTGGTTTTATTATGCACAACTGTCAGAACGGTTTAATTTGGATAAGTATATAATTTTGTTCATGAAAAAACACAATTTGAAATGGAATTTTGTACAAACGATGAGCATCTTATTCAGAAAAGTATAAAATGATGTTGCAATTGAATTTAGAAGATGAATATGTTAAAGATTGTATGATTAAATGGACTAAGAATTTGGGGTATAATATTATGCTTGAACAATGGGAGAATATGTGGAACAAAGGTATGAAATTTACTCTGGATTATAATTTGAAAGAGAATTTTTATAAAATGATGTACCGTTGGTATTTAACTCCTGATAAGTTGTCCAAAATGTATAATGGGGTATCAAATGTTTGTTGGAAATGTTTACAGGGTGAAGGAACTTTCTATCATTTATGGTGAACTTGTGGAAAAGCTAAGAAATTCTGGAATCAAATATGTATTATTATTCAAAAGATTCTCAAAGTGGACTTACAATTGAAACCGGAGCTGTTTCTCTTGGGTTTGATGGACCAACAGCTTGAGAAGCAACATGGAACTCGGTTCTTACAGTATATATGATAACAGCAGCAAGACTCTTATACGCTCAAAGATGGAAGGATGCACGAATTCCCTCAATGGAGTATTGGATGGTTAAGTTAATGGAACTGGCGCAAATGGCTAAACTGACCGCATTGATAAGAGAAAATACTGTAACTGGATTTGTTTCTATTTGGAAGCCGCTTTTGGACTATTTGCTTGTAATGGAAAAAAAATGAAGTTCTGATTTTGGGTTTTGATGATTAAATGGTTTGATTTTAGAGAAATAATGTTACTAAATGTTTAATTAATAGCACGAGATTAACTTTTATGTGCTTTTATATCTGCTGGAGAAGGTCGGAAGTCACCTGTCTTTTATGTTTTTCTGTCTATACTTGCACCGTTTTAGTTTCCCTTGTTTCTTTTTTAGACTTGTATTCTACCTGTTCTATATTCTGTATTTTGTGTTTTAATTATATCTTGAAAATTAATAAAGCTTTATAAAAAAAACCCATGTGGACTTCAACTCCTAGAGTTCCCCAGCACTAGAGCATGTGGACATGCTGAGAGATGAAGTCCACACATCTTAAAGTTGCCGAGGTTCAGAAACACTGCACCAGAGGCACAGGCAGAGAAACCCACGCCCCCGCCACACCCGCCGTCGCCACACCCACCATGCCTGCCGCTGCGCCTGCCCCCGCCATGTCTGCCGCTGCGCCCACCGCTGCCGTGCCCACCACCACGCCCACCATGCCCGCTGCCACCACGCCTGCCATGCCTGCCGCCGCCACGCCCGCCATGCCTGCCACCGCACCCACTGTGCCCGCTGCCGTGTCCGCTTCTGCCACGCCTGCCATGCCTGCCACTGCGCCTGCTGCCACGCCCACCATGCCCACTGCTGCCACACCCCTGCCGCGCCTGCTCCCGCGGGCCAGACCAATTGCTTTCGCAGGCCTTATACGGCCCGCGGGCCAGACGTTGCCCACCCCTGCTCTAGAGCAAGAATGCCTTTCATAATAACATAGAACACAAACAAAAAAAGAGCCTGGGATGAATTCCATTGGGACATTTCTCTTGGGATTTAACTGAAGTATGGGAAGCTGCTGACCACTGGAGAGAGAAGTGTCCACTGTAAGATAGGATACCTTGGTTACCTTCTAATTAAATAAGTGCAGGAATACCATCCACGAGGGTTTCTCTGAAATTCTTTGCTTCTTTGGAAGAATTTCTAAAGCAATTGTTCCCCATAAAACTAAATGAAAAATTGGTAGGAAAAAATGTGTGAGATGTCTTTCTTTTGCCTGTCACTACTAATAACAATTGAATTTTTCAAATCCTCTTTAAGAGCATTTAAGCTAGCAGCAATTGCTACATTTTGTGGCAGAGAATTTCAGAACCTCATTTTGCAAAATACAGTGCCAAATACACTGCTGATCAGGGTACCTTCAATTTTCAAAATGCAGAAGACAGTTCAGTTTAAGTCCCAAACAACAATTTATGGACGTCAGTGTCACATTCAGGACCAGACTGGTAAGAGCCAGCTCTGAGATAATCTCCCACCTTCTCCTCTTCACAAAACTTAACTTCATAAGAAATCCGCATATAGGGTTGCTTGTTTTTAAAGACAAACACCCAAAGACAGCACTTGCCGGTTCTATTTCCCTGGCAACATTTAAGAAAGCTTCATACTGTAGTTTCACTCTGTCAGTTCTGTGGTTATTTATATATGTGAAGCTGACAAACAGGTCAATCTTTCATGTTGAGATCCCTATCAGGGTTTCTTGCCCATGTCTTCTTATCTGTTTAAGGAAGGAGCACTGAATTATCATAATTCCATTATGATAATTTTCCAACCTATTCCTGCTTCTGCACAGTTACATGATATCCATCACAATGACCCAGCATCACTGATCATTTATCCATATAAATATGCATTTTTAATGCTCATAAAATATTTGGTATTTTCACTAAGTGTGGTTGTTTACATACAGTAGCTCCACATCAATGAGGAATTTATCCTGATTCTCTGAATGGGGCTGCCCCAAGATTAGCTTAAAACGGACAATTTAAATGCATTGGAATTATGGGATTGGAATATACCCAGAATGGCTCAACATGACAAGTTGCTGCTCATTTCATCATTAACACAACAACAAAGGAAGTTGAGAAGGATAGCTTACAAATGCTGCTCTGGAGTCCTTGGTGCTCTCTGAGCTTGGTTGTTTGCTTGCAGACGTTTCATTACCCAACTAAGTAGCATCATCAGTGCTGGTGAGTATGGGGTTTTCTCCCTGTTTATATGCAGTAGCTTGCCCTGCCAGTGTTGGTGGCGGTGTGGTTTTCTCCTTCGTAGTTCCTTGATTAGGGTATTGTTTTCTGCTTGATGCTGCTCTGTTTTGCCAGCCTCATTGCACAAATGTTATCAGTGAAAGCTTTCATATACTGAGAAGCTTTTGAAGACAATTGGTTGATGTATGTTCCTTATATTCTGTTCCTTATGCTTCCTTCCATTAAGGCTCCCTTTTTGTCTCTTTCTTTTTTCAATCATTATTTCTTACTCTTGCTGTTTTATTGCTTTTATGTTAGAAACAGAATACTTAGAGCATTAGGGGAAAATGTGATGAGGATAAGGATGAGGATGATGGAGTAAAGATTCTTTCAGTTTGACTGTAATTCCCAGTAACTTCATGAATGTAACTGTATTGTTTCCTTGGCAACATTATAGAAGTTTTTTGCTGTTGCCTTCTTCTGGAAATTCTTTCTTCCTTGTCTGGTCTACAGCCCTGGTATTTCTTCAAAGCCTCCCATCCAATTATTAACCAGGCCCAACTCTGCTTAGCTTTTTAATCTAGACAAGGTTGACCAGATGCTACTACCTACTGTATGAATTTTGCATTCAGCACTTCAGAGGATCAGATTTGTGTTCTCCCCATGGAATTCTCCCAGGCAGGCGTCACGATGCAAGGTATTCCTAGATTAATCCAGTAATTACCATGTTCTCTTTGAGCATAGAGAGTAGAGAGATGAATGGAATAAAAAGCATGTAAAATGTTCATGCATAACGTGGTTATTATATTAATGCATTAATAGACCCAGGATTAATTATTAATCCTCATTTTTATTTGAGAAAAGATTCTTAAACTGAGATAAACAAAATGATATCAGCAGGCAGGAAAGTTATTCTCTACTTCACATTCTTAGAAATAAATAGGAATGGCAACTGCAGAATATCATTCAATGTTTTAGCATAGTCAGTCAGAAACCTGACTCGGGGGAACAGGGGGTGACCAGTAATGGAGCAGCAAGAACAATAGGAAAAATTGGGGACAGGAGGAATAGGCAAGAATACTGGCTCATTTTCCTGGGTTTTGTTTATATATGGAGTCCTTGGTGTTCTCTAAGCCTTGTTGTTTTCTTGCAGATGTTGCCAGACTAGGCAACATCTTCAGGGCGAAAAGGGAGTGGGACTTGCTTTCAGTTCATATATCGTGGCTTGTCCTCCTTGTGTTGGTGGAGGTGTTGTTCACTCCTTAGGAGTTCCTTCATTGGGTTGTTGTTTGCTGTTTGGTTGATTGACTAGGTTAACAGTTCCCTGATTAAGATATATTGTGCTGTTTGATTGTTCATCTGGTGTTAATCTTGGTGTTAATCTTTGCATATCTGGGTGTTGATTGCTGGTGAGGAAGTGTTCTGGTCTTTTCGCTTTTCTATTGTCTCTTTTGAATGGTATGTAAATATTGTTTACCTCTATGTGTCTGATGATGGCTGCTTTGACTGAGTGCCAAGCTTCCAGGAATTCTCTAGAATTTTTGGATTTGGCTTGGTTTAAGATGCTCACAGTTTCTCAGTTGAAAGTATGGTTGAGTCTGTCCATGTGTTGTGAGATTAAGGAGTTTTCATCATGTCTTCTGACTGCTAGTTGGTGTTCATGGATGCGCTCTGCTAGTCTTCTGCCCATCTGTCCTACATAGTGGCTGCTACAGTCCTTACACTGTATGTTGTAGATAACTCCTGTTTTTTCTTCTTGGGCTACAGTGGTCTTTTGGGTTACTTAAAATGTTTTGAAGGGTTTGGGTTGGTTTATGTGCTACAGTGATGCCATGTGGTTGTAACAGTCTGTTGGTAGTTTCTGAGATGTTTCTGATGTATGGTAGTGTTATCGTTTTTATAGTTTCTGTTGGTTGTGTTGTAGTGGGTTGAGTAGTCAGGCACTTTTTAATAAAGTTGAGTGGGTATCCATTTTGCTGGAAGATGCTGTATAGCAGAGCTTTCCAAACTTTTCATGTTGGTGACACACTTTTTAGACATGAGTGATTTCGCGACACACTCTTACAGCAGGGCACAAGGCAGGCACTAGGACCTGCGCGGAATCCTGGCAGGGCAGGTTTGGAGGCCGCAAGGCACAAGGTAGGCACGAGGACCTGCGTGGAATCCTGGCAGGGCAGGTTTGGAGGCAACAAGGCACAAGGCAGGCACTAGGACCTGTGTGGAATCCTGGCAGGGCAGGTTTGGAGGCAGCAAGGCACAAGGCAGGCACTAGGACTTGTGAGGAATCCTGGCAGGGTTCGGAGGCAGCAGCAGACGCGACACACCCAGACACTGCAGCCGACACACTAATGTGTCCTGACACACAGTTTGGAAAGCTCTGCTGTATAGATTATGTTGCGGCAGTGCATTAGTACTAGTCTGAATAATGTTCTTACACAGCTCCTTCTTGTGGGAGGTTGGGTTGTTATTTTGGTAATGGAGCACTTGGTTAGTGTGGGTAGATTTCCGGTAGACTTGTGTTTCTAGCTCGCCATCATTTCCTCTACTGACGAGGATGTCAAACAAGGGTAGTGTGTTGTTGTTTTCTTCTTCTCTTGTGAATTTTATTCCATTGAAGATGCTGTTGATGGTTTCATGTGTTTCTTCTAGTTGTTCCTTTTTTATTATGACGAAGGTGTCATCTACATACTGGATCCATACTTTGGGTTGTATACATGAGAGTGCTATTCTTTCTAGACGCTGCATTACAATCTCTGCTATGAGTCCTGAGATTGGTGATCCCATGGGTGTTCCTTTGATTTGTTGGTATATTTGTCCATCGAACTGAAAGTAGGTAGTCAGGCAGAGGTTGATGAGGTCCATGATTCTGGGTATTTGTCACGTTTGTAGAACTCAGGGTTAGAATCAACAGTCTCACACCATGCTCAATGGAAAACTGTTTACTAAAAGTTACTACAGTTACAAAAAGGAAGTTGCTACTGAACAAAAGCGTGCGCAACAGACACTGATATATGGGCCTAAATCCCACCCCCCTGTTCAGCCACTGAGATGGTATTTCCGGGTCTCCAGACAAACGCTGACGTAAACCACCATTGACAGACAGCAGTCTCACGTATGCTGGCATGGCCTCTTCCCCTGTTAACTCTTTCCATGTCATTATCTCCGATACAAAACCCAGAAGCTTTGAATTGGAGACCATGACAGTATTTCTATCTTGGTGTACTTGACTAGGTCGGGTGTGTTGGATGTAACGAGTGCTGTGACATTGAATGACACCATAATTCCATCTTCTTCTATTTTTACATCTTTGATTTTCTGGAGGCACTGTAGTGGGGAGTTGATAGAGTATTCACTGTCCTCTGTGAGATGTCCAAGTTTCTTTGTAAGCTCTTTAGCTATGTTGTATGTGGGAGTCCCTGGTAATGATACAATTGGTCAAAGCGGTATGCCAGGCTTGTGTATTTTGGCGTGTCCGTAGAAGCATGGGAGGATAGGTCCACTGCTTTTCATCCTCCTCTGTTCTTCTTTCGTGATTTGACCTTTCTTGTTAAGATTGTTAAGAGTTCTTTTGACCTGGTTGTCCAGTTTCTGTATAGGATTGGTGTTTACTGGGGTGTAGGTTTCTTTGTCCTCAAGTAATTCTTTGGCCTTTTGTATATATTGCGATCTGTCCATAATGACAGTGGTGTGGCTGTTGTCTGCTGGGAGGATGATGATAGTTTTGTCTCCATCATTAGGTTTTTGAGCGCTGCTCTGTCTTCTGCTTTCAGTTGGTTCTGTTTCCAAGCTCTTCTGGTTTGTGGTATGATTATCTGTCTTACGTCCTCTTGGGTTTCTGTGGTAAGTCCTGTAGTTTTTAAATGCTGCTTCTAAAGCTGCAAAACATTCTCTGTGTTGTAGTTGAGGCCTCTCTGTAGGACAGAGCTTTCCAAACTGTGTGTCGCGACACAAAAGTGTGTCGCCACACACAGTCTGGTGTGTTGCTGCACAACCCGGAAGCGCTGATCATCATCAGCGCTTCCAGGATTTCCCGCAGCGACACACCAACGGCGGCGCGCAAAAACTGAAAGCGGCAGCAGCGCTTCCGGGTTTTTGCGTGCTGCCGCAACGGCGACACTTCCGGGTTTTACCGCAGCGACACACCAACGGCGGTTGGTGTGTCACCGCGGGAAAACTTTGGAAAGCCCTGCTGTAGGATGTTGTGTTCTGCAGTGGATAGTGAGCGGCTGGACATGTTTACCACCCATTCCGGTTCCAGTACCTCTTTGTTTCTGGGGTTTAACTTGAGTAGTTTGGTTTGGAGTTTAGTTTTCCTTTTTTTCTGCTTGTCTCATTGATGTGGTCTTGATGGTAGTAGTCAGCATGTTAGTGTGTTCATGGGTCATAGTTTGTTCTAGTTGTTCCTTGAGGTTGTCTATGGTGTGTTGGTATTTGTTTAATCTGAGATGAGCATCCATGATCATTAGCCATATCATTTTTCGCCCACTTTGTTGCGCTATTTTCCATCCAGCTGTGCAGTTAATTGGAGGTTTGTACCTTAATTGGAGGTTTGTATATATTTGTTTATATATATTTTGCCAGGGCCTTGTAGACCCTAAGGATTTATGCAGTCACTTGTGGCCACTTTGGAAGATGATGAATATATTAACATTTTTGGTTTCTCTTATTGAAGTATTGTCTTAGCTAGTGGCAGTGTGTTTTGAGGTTTTATTAACTATTTTTTGTACAATGTTGTTAGCCATCCAGGGTTATGTATTTTAGATGGGTGGTCCTATAAATAATCTACATAAATAATTAAACAAACACCTGGCTGACTTGTTCTGGTCTTGGAAGCTAAGCAGACCCCAATTTGGTTAGTACTTAGATGGGAAATCACCAGGAAAAACTAGAGCTGTAGGTTAGAGAGGGAAGCCGCAAAAAAGGAAAACTCAAAAAAAAAAGAAAAAAAAGAAAAGCCATTTCATATTTTTGCTAAGGAAACTGCATGATTATCTGCACCCAGCCACAAAGAGTTGAGGTTAACTTAAAAGGGTCTTTACTCCTTATTATAGGATGATAGCAGTAAAATTACGTATCTACAAGTCTCTTGAAATCTATTTCCCAAAACAATTTGTTTCAGACAGAGATCTAATTGTCTGTCAGAATTTCCTTCTTTTCTTTTTCTTTTTTCTTTTGGTAGATGCAGAGCCCAGCAATTTGCAGCATTATTGTGATGGAATGTGAGGACGACCTTGGGGAACAGAGGGAAGAGATGCTGCCTAGGGAACAATCAGATAAAAGGAAAGGAAGTCCACAAGAGGGTAATGGTCTAAAGAAGAAACTTAGGAAAGAACCACCCTGACCACCCAAGTGATAAATAGGGAGGGCGGGAGATTTGTACTTTGACTTGCAAAATTCTGTTAATGCAGCCTTACAATAAAGTAGAATTAGTTCATCTAATTGTGTTTCCTGCCTGGTTTGCCTGGAAGGGCTGACAATTATCTTCCAAGAATACAAAGGTTTCTTTTGCTTTAAGAGAATCTGTGTTTTCTTTCTTTAACAAAGTTATAAAACCACAACAGAGGAACAAATACTAAGGAGAGATCTTGGAATCAAGCCATCCCAACCCCCCAACTTATTTCAGCCAGCTGCAGAGCTCAAGGTGTCCTTATAGATTATGCATGTGTATTTTTGTGTGGGTTCAGTAACTGTTAAGAAACCCAGCAACACAAGTAACGATTCATATCTAATCAGACCACAAGTCCACCTAGATCAGTATGGTCCAGACTGCTTGATTCTCTAGGGTTGCAAACAGGACTCTCTGCCAAACGACCTGGAGCTGCTGTGGACTGGACTTGTATTTTCTCTCTGTGCAGTGAATTTTGTTGCTTCTTAGTGGGCTTCTTGGAGTCCCTTTTTCAGGGGGATCAGTTCTATTTCCATGCATCAAATAGCACTTTGCTCCACTGCCATAAGGACCTCCTCACTATAGCCAGCCTATAGTTCACTTACCAGAGATATAGGGGTGTTCTTTCCATGAAACTGGCCCTCAGACGTCTGTCCTACACTCACTCTTTTTTTCTGTTGTTACAATTACCTTACAACACTCTACAACTTCTATCCCTTAAACTCTGGGATTTGTTGTTTATTCGTTCAGTCGCTTCTGACTCTTCGTGACTTCATGGACCAGCCCACGCCAGAGCTTCCTGTCGGCCGTCACCATCCCCAGCTCCCCCACGGTCGAGTCTGTCACCTCCAGAATATCATCCATCCATCTTGCCCTTGGTCGGCCCCTCTTCCTTTTGCCCTCCACCCTCCCCAGCATCAGCCTCTTCTCCAGGGTATCCTGTCTTCTCATTATGTGGCCAAAGTACTTCAGTTTTGCCTTTAATATCATTCCCTCAAGTGAGCAGTCTGGCTTGATTTCCTGGAGTATGGACTGGTTTGATCTTCTTGCAGTCCAAGGCACTCTCAGAATTTTCCTCCAACACCACAGTTCAAAAGCATATATCTTCCTTCGCTCAGCCTTCCTTATGGTCCAGCTCTCGCAGCCATAGGTTACTACAGGGAATACCATTGCTTTAACTATGCGGACCTTTGTTGTCAGTGTGATGTCTCTGCTCTTAACTATTTTATCAAGATTTGCCATTGCTCTCCTCCCAAGAAGTAGACATCTTCTGATTTCCTGGCTGCAGTCAGCATCTGCAGTAATCTTTGCGCCTAGAAATACAATGTCTGTCACTGCCTCCACTTTTTCTCCCTCTATTTGCCAGTTATCAATCAAGCTGGTTGCCATAATCTTGGTTTTTTTGAGGTTTAACTGCAACCCAGCTTTTGCACTTTCTTCTTTCACCTTCGTCATAAGGCTCCTCAACTCCTCCTCGCTTTCAGCCATCAAAGTGGTATTATCTGCATATCTAAGATTGTTAATGTTTCTTCCAGCGATTTTAACTCCAGCCTTGGATTCCTCAAGCTCAGCATGTCGCATGATGTGTTCTGCGTACAGGTTGAATAGGTAGGGTGAGAGTATACAGCCCTGCCGTACTCCTTTCCCAATCTTAAACCAGTCCGTTGTTCCGTGCTCTGTTCTTACCGTTGCTACTTGGTCGTTATACAGATTCCTCAGGAGGCAGACAAGATGACTTGGTATCCCCATACCACCAAGAACTTGCCACAATTCGTTATGATCCACACAGTCAAAGGCTTTAGAATAGTCAATAAAACAAAAATAGATGTTTTTCTGAAACTCCCTGGCTTTCTCCATTATCCAGCGGATATTGGCAATTTGGTCTCTAGTTCCTCTACCTTTTCTAAACCCAGCTTGTACATCTGGCAATTCTCGCTCCATGAATTGCTGGAGTCTACCTTGCAAGATCTTGAGCATTACCTTACTGGCATGTGAAATAAGTGCCACTGTTCGATAGTTTGAACATTCTTTAGTGCTTCCCTTTTTTGGTATGGGGATATAAGTTGATTTTTTCCAATCTGATGGCCATTCTTGTGTTTTCCAAATTTGCTGGCATATGGCATGCATCACCTTGACAGCATCATCTTGCAAGATTTTAAACAGTTCAGCTGGGATACCGTCGTCTCCTGCTGCCTTGTTATTAGCAATGCTTCTTAAGGCCCATTCAACCTCACTCTTCAGGATGTCTGGCTCTAACTCACTGACCACACCGTCAAAGTTATCTCCAATATTATTATCCTTCCTATACAGATCTTCCGTATATTCTTGCCACCTTTTCTTGATCTCTTCTGCTTCTGTTAGGTCCTTCCCATCTTTGTTTTTGATCATACCCATTTTTGCCTGGAATTTACCTCCGATGTTTCTAATTTTCTGGAAGAGGTCTCTTGTCCTTCCTATTCTATTGTCTTCTTCCACTTCCGCACATTGCTTGTTTAAAAATAATTCCTTATCTCTTCTGGCTAACCTCTGGAATTTTGCATTTAATTGGGCATATCTCCCCCTATCACTGTTGCCTTTTGCTTTCCTTCTTTCTTGGGCTACTTCCAGTGTCTCGGCAGACAGCCATCTTGCCTTCTTGGTTTTCTTTTTCTTTGGGACGTTTTTTGTTGCCGCTTCCTGAACAATGTTGCGAACTTCTGTCCATAGTTCTTCCGGGACCCTATCTACTAAATCTAGTCCCTTAAATCTATTCTTCACCTCCGCTGCATATTCCTTAGGAATATTAGTGAGCTCATATCTAACTGATCTGTGGGTCTTCCCTATTCTCTTTAGTCTGATTCTAAATTTTGCAATAAGAAGTTCATGATCTGAACTACAGTCAGCTCCAGGTCTTGTTTTTACCGACTGTATAGATGTCCGCCACCTTTGGCTGCAAAGGATGTAGTCAATCTGATTTTGGTGTCGACCATCTGGTGAAGTCCATGTATAAAGTCGTCTTTTAGCTTGTTGGAAGAGAGTGTTTGTTATGCACAGTGAGTTGTCTTGGCAAAATTCTATCAGCCTATGTCCTGCTTCATTTTGTTCTCCCAGACCATGCTTGCCTGTAATTCCAGGTGTCGTCCGACTACCCACCTTAGCATTCCAGTCTCCTGTAATGAAAATAACATCTCTTTTTGGTGTATTATCCAGTAGGTGCTGCAGATCCTCATAGAACTGATCTACTTCTGCTTCTTCAGCATCTGTGGTTGGGGCGTATATTTGGATCACTGTGGTGTTAAATGGCTTACCCTGAATTCGAATTGAGATCATTCTATCATTTTTTGGATTGTATCCAAGCACTGCTTTAGCCACTTTATTATTAATTATGAAGGCTACTCCATTTCTTCGTGGTCCTCTTGTCCACAGTAGTAGATCTGGTGGTCATCTGATGTGAAGTGGCCCATTCCAGTCAATTTCAGTTCACTGACACCTAAAATGTCTATATTTAATCTTGACATCTCACCAATAACCACATCCAATTTGCCCTGGCTCATAGATCTTACATTCCAGGTTCCTATGGTGTGTTGATCTTTAGAACATCGCATTCGTCGTTCACCACCAGCACAAACTCTGGGATAATCCATGTGAATTACTAGTTACTTGAGTTTGGAAGGAACTTTACCCAAGATCTCCAGTATGCATTCCTTTCTTCCCCCTCCTGGAAATATAAATCCTTCTTATCACAAAAATTGCATTGTATTATTCTTGGTGTGTGGCAGTGGATCCGTGGTTACAAGGTGAGGGATGATAAGATGAAACTGTCTGTCACTCATAAGGAGTGTCCTGCCTTGGGACCTGGCTCCATGCAAGCAGATATGAATCAGGTAAATGAATCAGGTTCAAAGGAGATGGCTAAACGTTCTTGGCAATACGCTGGTTGCCAGAAACAGGATTTAGACTAATTCCCGTAAAACTGTATTCTGTTATCATGTTCAGTAGATATGAACTTGTTCTATTCCATTTCTCAGTTCAGTTCTGTGGCTGCCTACAGGTATAAGATTAATAGAGGCTTAGGAATTTACAAGAATGATGTGGCCAGAGCTACTGGTGTCTTTCAATCAGCCTCCTGAGAATAGAAGATCAGGATTTGCTCAGTCTATTATTAGGCACACTCCTTGCGTGGCAATTTAATCAACTCTTTCTGCTTGGCACCTCTTTGCAATCACACCTGATTTTGCAATTAAACTTGATTACTTTTTGCTATGTTGCAACTGTATTGTCTATTCCCCCCCACATACTTTTTTTTAAGGTGAAGGCATTCTGCAGTACTATACTTGTAATTCCCCCTCAAGTCCTGCTGTGCTTCCTCTTTGTGGCAAGGGGGAAAGGAAGATGCCAAACTGGCTTTAGAAAAAGCCAACAAACAAGAAACATTATTGCTGATGCATGACGGATAATTGAGAAAGCCAAAGAATACCAAAAACTCTATATGTGCTTCATTGATTATAAAAAGGCCTTCTGTTGTGTTGACTATATCACACTGTGGAAAGTGCTTAGGAAAATAGGAATCCCAGAACTTCTCATTGTCCTCATGCAAAACCTATACATAGGTCAAGAAGCTACAATATGGACAGAACATGGTGAAACAGACTGGCTCATGTTAGGCAAAGGAGTGAGACAAGGCTGTATACTTTCTCCTTATTTATTTAACCTATATGCTGAATATATCCCAAGGGAAGGTAGATTAGATTAAGAGGAGTGTGGCTGTAAAATTAGAGGAAGAAACATCAATATCCTGTGCTATGCTGATGACATTACTTTGATAACCAAAAATGCAAAGGATCTGCAAGCTCTGGTAATGAAAGTAAAGGAGTACAAAGAAAAAAAATGGGTCTAACGTTAAATATAAAGAAGACCAAACTAATGACATCAGGTACAGCAACCAGCCTTAGAATTGACAATGAAAATATTGAAGTGGTGGATAGATTTTGCCTTTTAGGTTCAACTATCAACAGTAAAGGTACCAGCCTTCAAGAAATACGCCATAGACTAGCCCTTGGTAGAGTAGCAATGGAGGGCTTGGAAAAGATATTCAGATGCCATGATGTGTCTATACCTACAAAGATCAGAATCATGTAGAGAATGATTTTCTATGTGACATTCTATGGAAGTTAGACTGTGAAGAAGCAGGATAGAAAGAATATTGATGCTTTTGAACTTTGGTGTTGGAGAAGACTCCTGACAATACCATGAATAGACAAGAAAACAAACAAATGGATCATAGAACAAATGAATCTAGAATTCTCACTCAAGGCACAAATGGCCAGGCTCAAATGATCATATTTTGGACACATTATGCAAAGACCTAACTTTCTTGAGAAGTCTGTAATGCTGGGAAAGGTTGAAGGAAAAAGAAAAATAGGATGACCAGCAGCAAGGTGGATTGATTCAATTATAGCAGCAATGGGGAGACATCATCCTGGAGATAATCTATCTATGTGGTTACTAAGAGTTGACATTGACTTAATGGCACATAATCATAATTGTAATTATTGCCTTTACTGATGTTTTAAATGCATCTAAAAATGGACATACTTGATATTGGAGAACATTAATATTTATTATTATTATTATTATTATCATTATTAAAATATTTTGATCTAAAACAACACCATTGAATCTACTTTCAGATTAACTATATATGTCATTCAATCTGTTCTTGCTTCAAAAGTTCAAAATTAGATAACTTTATATTCAGATATGAACTAAATGAATTGATTCCTCCATCCATAATCCAAATCAGGAATTACTTTGCTTCCACATTTTTCTTCTGTTGGTTCAAAATTAAATTTCTTGTGAATGAAACAAGCTTTTCTGTAGAAGATAAGTATCTTTGAATCCAAACATACATACACAAAACTAAAAATTCTCCCTTAGTTCAGTTTTTTTTAATCCTTTTTTACCCTTCAAATAGAATTTTTTATCCTTTTTTACCCTTCAAATAGAATTGGCAAGAAATAACAGCTTGTCAGTTTACTGCTTTACTGTATTTCCATTATTATACATACTTGAGCACTTGATGGATTTTTGATTTGACAGAAAATACAATTTTTATCAAGAGAAACACTGTATAAGAATCTTGTAAAGTACACCTATTCTACACAGATGATATATCTGTAAAAAGGTATTGAATGTCTTTTACATGCACAATGTTGATCAGTACACATCACCTTCAATATCTCAAGCTGACAGCTGTATAATAGTTTTTACCACAATGTCCACACATCTATTCACCCTGGAAATTGAAGCTAGAGAATATGATCTGAACAGGACCAGACCTTCTGAAAACCAGTTTTTGAAAGCAAAAGCTGGAAGGTTTTTCATCCCAAAACAGCACATCCTGAAATGTTTAGGAAATTTCTGTTGATGTTTACTTACGTCAGTTTTGCTGCTCTCAAATCATTGTACAAGTTTTAATAAATGTAGAGCACATTATCATACATAGGTAATGGGTCTGCTTTGCCAAAATGGGGTGTTTATTTTTGACAAGTGATGTTGCAAAGATACAATTTTAAAGTATAAAAAGACAAATTGGAATATCTCCATTGTTAAGTACTGATTGATATAACCAGAAAAAGTAATGCAATTGTCTTAGAAAGCTGGTATAGTACATTATTTATATTTTTAAAAAATCAAGGTTTCAGTTCTTAGCCATTCTGTAATCCAGAATGCATGAGAGAAGGGCAAGTTGTCAGTTTGCTTGAGTTATCAGATGGAGCAGGAAGTCCGTAGCACCATGCAACACTTCAGCTTTCATCTCGAAAAGATGTGCTGGAGCACATGAGCTGTGAATGTAGCATCTGCCAGCAACAGGTCCTTAAAACAGCCATGTACTTTCCCAAGATTGTGTGGCAGCTGCAGATAGTAGTGCCATCCCAGGGAAAAAACACAGCTGCTGTAGATTGTTGCAAATAGGTACCTCTTTCACGCTTTCACACATGTCAAAGCACCTTTTGAAGATCTAATCAGAAACAATACTCAGCTGTTACAACCTATCTCTGTAGTAAGTTATAGGGCTGACAGAGATGCATTTCACATTGATTTTGGCTGGGCAGATAATTTTATGAATGCTTCCAGGCTGGTTTTGCTGGGAGGGAGTGGGCACAAATTTGAAAAATAAATAATCAGGTTGCTAGTGTCTAATCATTTTCAAGATGCAAGAATACTGTGAAATCCCAGTATAAATTCAATTAGTTTATGAAGAAGTATGAAAACAAGATTGGTACTCATTTTTACACAATGGACAGTTGGGTATTTTGGGGGTGCCCATAGACAGTTATAAAAATAATAACTCTCTCTTACTGTTTTTCTAGATTATATAAATATTTGCTACTCATATAAAACTACTAGATCTGTGAAAAACAGCAATCTTGTTTTGGAATATTTTTTTTAAACCGAAGAAGTCCATCCTTTGACTGCAATCTGAAGTGACACAATTGAGAGATACAGTGAAAAGTTAAAAGTTACAGTGAAAAGATTTGACAACATATCCCTGATATTTGAGCCAGTTTGGTCTAGAGGTTAAGGTGCTGGGCTAGAAACCAGGAGTCTGGGAGTTCTAGTCCTGCCTTAGGCATGAAAGCCAGCTGGGTGACCTTGGGCCAGTCACTCTCTCTCAGCCCAACACACCTCGCAGGGTGGCTGTTGTGGGGAAAATAAGAGGAGGAAGGAGTATTTGGTATGTTCACCGCCTTGAGTTATTTATAAAAATAATAAAGGCGGGATTTTATATTTATTTTAATTATGACTGTATTATATGTTATTTTAATTGTTTGATTTTTTGTAAACCGCCCAGAGTCCCCTAAGGGGAGATGGAGCAGTGATATAAATTGAATTATAAATAAATAAATAAAATTTTTAAAACATATGCTTATTTGCAAGCTTGTTAAATGTGAGCTGGATGGCATGAAAATTAAGTGAATACATTATTATTATTATTATTATTATTATTATTATTATTATTATTGCCATTGCCATTGCCATTATGATCAGTTCAACTCAATCCACTGCAGGATGAAGGCCTCTTCATTGAAGGTGATGGACCAATGATGCTGGTCCAATGTGAGTTGGTAGTTAGATGTTTTTCATCTTCCCAGTTGAAGATGAAGTGATTGGACCAAAATCATCCAGATGGCCCATACCTAAAGAAGGACTAAAACCAGATCCTCCCCACTCCCAGCACGTTAACTACTACACCACATTGGCTAAGTAGATATATAGCTTGCTCAAAAATTGCACTCAAAGAGTATTCATCAATAGTTCCTCTTTAGAATGGAATAAAGCATTGAATGAGCTCTCTGTCTATTTGAGGAGAATTTAGTTTAGTTGAGAAGGTGAATGGAATGCTGATCAAATCTGCAAATGACACAAAATTGAGTAAGAATGCTAAGAGCCTCATAGACAAAAACAGTGTTCAAAATGAGCTCGATAGTAGACAATATTGAAAGGGCTGGAAATAACATAACAAAGTTTAATAAATACATACAAGAAACATTGTGGAAAGAGTACCTATGGTAGTCAAAAATCAGATTCATCTTTTCAGACAGATATCAAATGCACCAGTCTAGAAATGGGGCTATCTGGCAGGGTAATACTACCTGGGAAAAAGATACTGGAATAATAGTTTATTACAAACTGAATATGCAAAAATATGCAAATGCATTTTTAGGCTGTATCAACAGAAGTATAGTTCGCAAATTACAATAAGCAACAATTCCACTTCATTTTGTGTTGGTCAGACTCCACTTTCAGAATTGTGTCTAGTATTCAGACAAACTAGAATAGTTCAAAGGAGAGCAAAAGGATAAAAAGATGAAGAGAAAATGAAGGAACTGGAAATCTTTAGCCTGATGTAATGTGCTCTAAGGGTAACTTGAGGAACAGGAGGAAGAGCTGCAACCAAGACAACGATCAGATAAAAGAAATTTGAGTCTGAGACAGAAATGTAATTTGAGAAAGCATTTGAGACTTGACCCTCCCTAATTCTCTTGAAGCTAAAGGGAGGGAGGGGGGAGGCACATTCAGACATGCAAGATTCTGTTACTGCAACCTTATAATAAAAGTAGTATTAGCATTCATAACTTTGGTTTCCTAGTTTGATCTACTTGAAGGGCTGTCACCTTGAGAAGACAAGATTGAATAACAGTAGTCTTCAAGGATCTGCAAGAATGTCACACAGAAGAATGCTAAGATCTTAGCTCTATAATCCCAAAGGGAAGGATGCAGAATTATGGATTTAAATTACAAGAAGACAGATTCTGATTTAAAGTTATTGAAAATTTCATGACATCTTCTGTAGGTGGTAGAGGATTCCCCATCCTGGAATGTATTCAAGCAGAGATTGGACAACCATCTGTCATGGATGCTTTAATTTGGATCTTGTGTGCAGCAGGGGATGAATACTCTGATTTAAATGTCCCATGTCTATGATTCCATGATCCCCTAAAAATGAGGCCTTAAAAATGAAGCAAGATTTTACTCAGTTGACCAGATTTTCCAGGAAAGAGAATATACTTGAACCCACTCAAATAAACAAATAATCAAGGTTTAATCTCCCTATGAAACATGAATAAAATGTAGCAGCTTGACCATGATCCATAAAACTTTAGGTTCCCTCTCCCCTCCTTTCTTCTATTTGTCCACTAGAACAATCCAATAAATTGAGATGATTAATCCTCATTTATTTAATAAGTCCATTTCCTTCTGTCACATTAAAAGTTTTAAAAGTTGAAGCTTTTGAGTTTTAAAAGTTGAGGCAGCCCCAAACCTCATGTTATGTTCCATTACATTAAACTATGGCTTTTTAAAGCAATGATTTGTTAATTAAGCTGCAGAGGCAGAGTTCACACGTAGCCATCACCCATGGTTTACAAAATGTAATGTTACAACATAAGCCAAAATCAAACCAACCACAGCATGTTGCACAGCATGCAACTTGGTGTCATCTGGACATTTTGAACACATTTGCCATCAACATCTCCCAGTATGGTCAATGGAGTTCAACAAAACTGTGTGAACCCAGCCATTATGTGCCTTCAGCCCCCTCAGTGTAAGAAGGGAGGGGAGAGAATGGAACGATACACAACCATAGAAGTTGTCTAGACCTATTCTTATGATGAAAAAAGATGGCCTGTTATGTTTGAATTGGTCCACCATCTTTTACTCTCAAGGGCTTTCTCAGTCCTTCATTACTATGTTAGATGAGCTGTTATTATTGCTATTGCCTTAGCAAGCTTGTTGGTTCTACTTCATTACAGAGCTATTATTAACAATACATTTTCTTACATAAGAGGATTCATAACCTTAGGTCCATATTTTTTTAACTTTTTGAATTATTTATATAGCCTTTTACACTCAGTTTAAAATAATAATAGCAGAATACATTTATGTCAGCAGAATTAATATGGGATATTATGCTATATCTTGTTCACACAATTTGTATTCAGTGTGGGGATTTACAGTAGTGATTAAAGATGCTGGCAGCACAACCATTAGATGGTGCTTGGAGCAGCGTTGTCCATAAGTCTTGTTGACAGAAAGTTTTCAACAGAAAATAGCATAGTCACTTCATAAGATGTTGGTTTAAAAGCAAAATGTGTTCCAAACACTCTTCAATACATAAACACAGTGGTTGAGTTTTCAGAGGCAGTAGGGGGCAATGAAAACATACATCAATTAGTCAGAAACCTATAATACTGTAGCTGCTTATTTCTCATTCAAATACTGCTTTTAGCCATATCAAAGATCTTGAGATCTTTCTTTCAGGTATACTCACAATTTGAAATATGTCAGAGACTTTTCAATAGTCCATCATTGGGTGGGGACATCTTTGAGATAGTCCATGCTGCCTTCTAACACCTTGGCTTTTATGCTTGTCAGGAGCCTCTTGTTTCAGGATAGCAGATGGTTCTCACCTGCTGACCAATATTGCAGATGTGTTACCTGCCTTCACTAAATCCTTATTTTCATACGACAGATATAAACAAATAAATAAGAATTGCTAGAATTCTAACATCACATTAAGGCTATGACAGTAGACAACCAAGCACTGGGAGAGGCCAGCATGGGGTGAAGTATCATCAGCATATAGATATACCTCATCCCATGCTGGCAATGACCTCTTCCAGTACTATGATACACGGCCCATGCTAGAGATGTGATTGAAGTTCTGTCTTCCTGCCTGAAGACTGTTAGAGTCTGAATGGGGAGAAACAGTCTTAGGCTCAATCTGAGCTGTGGGTATAGAAGCCAGCTGATTCTGGAAGAATTCCTTCCTTCAGCCTGGATGGAGTTGCTTTTGTACAAAGCAAGTTTGCAATTGAGGTGTCCTCTTGGATTCACACTTCCTGCTGGAAGAGCAGGTGAAGGCTGTGGCCAGGAGGGTCTTTCGTCAGCTCCTCCTTTTATGCCATTCTTGCCACCATTCTTGGATCTGGATGCTTTGTTGATAGTCCCATATGCCTTTGTCACCTCATGTTTGGACTGTTTCCATTTATTCCACATGGGTCTGTCCTTTAAGACAATTTGGAAGCCGCTGGTGGTCTGGAATGCAGTGCCCATATTATACCAATACTTTGGGAGCTGCGGGGGTTACCAGTAGTCTTCTGAATGCAATTCAAGATGTTGATCATCACAACATCTTGAAGCCCTTTAGGTCTTTAGGATTTGAGTGTCTGCAAGGCCACTTTCTCCATACGGAATCTGCCTGATCAGTGAGATCCAGTAGAGAAAGCACGCTACAGATCCCAACCCTGTGTAGTGTTGTTTCATAGGTTTGGGAATTTTGAGGGCAAGTGTTCTTTATAGTGACCTCTCTCCTCTGGAACAGCTAACCCCCAGCGATAAGGGCAGTGCCTCACTGCTGTCATTCAGCAGGTTCTTCCAGAGAGACGGTGGGAGGGATTGGGATAACTGATGACGTTGCGCCCATTGATTGTGAAGTATGAATTGTAATATTGTTGTGTTTTGTATTTTTTGTTTTTTTCATATTGTATTTTAGCTTATCTACTATAATTGAGGGAAGATAAGCCACATGTTTTTTTAGATTTAAGCAGGGTATAAACCCTAGTAAATCAAATATACTGTATGATTTATTAGCATTTGGGGGGCTGTTTTTCTGCTTTGGATCTTTGCTTTTTTACTTTACAGTTTCTTTAATTAGTTGGCCTTAGCTGAGTATTTTAGCTACCTAGTTGGAGCAAAAATATGGGATATAAATATTTTGATACATAAATGTAAAATTGTCCTTCAGGAAAACGTGATTAATGCCTAATATTGGAGATAACTGACTGAAAATAGCAGTTTATCTCTAAATTGGTTTGGTCGTGACAGAAAAGAGATAGCTTGATTTTTCCCCCCAATTTATCAGATATACTAACATTTCAGAAATAAAAAAAATATTCAAATGTGCAGTTTTTCCACATTACTTAAAACTGTTTAATTTGGTAAATAATTTAGCAACTAATCAATAAGTGAAAACTCAGTAGCATGCATTTGGGAATGATTTGTTATTCAGGAAGAAAATACCCCAAGTATTTGTTAAATCTCTTTCACTTTTTAAAGACTATCTATTTTGATTTTCCCTATTTTCTCCAGTAACAACCCCAACATGGATGGATGGATGGATGGATGGATGGATGGATGGATGGATGGATGGAGAGCCAGTTTGGTGTAGTGGTTAGAATCAGGCTAGAAACTGGGAGACTGGGAGTTCTAGTCCTGCCTTAGGCACAAAGCCAGCTGAGTGACCTTTGGACAGTCACTTTCTCTCAGCCCTAGGAAGGAAGCAATGGCAAACCACTTCTGAAAAACCTTGCCAAGAAAATTGCAGGGACTTGTCCAGGCAGTCTCCAAGAAGCGGACACAGTTGAACGGATAAAATACACACACAGAAAGAGAGAGAGAGTGAGTTTTCTTTGTTTGATGTTTGCCATTACTCTTTTTTTCCCCAGGACATGAATATTTGTGCAGTTGTCAAGAACATTTTTAATGAGCGTTGCTGGGCATTTTGGCCAATTTGACCTGTTTGTTACCAGCAAAAAGCTGCTTTGCTCCTTAATTATTCCTTATTTCATTGCTATGTTGCAGGAAAGAGTGGTATGTCAAGAACTGTTTGCTAAGAAAACAATTATATCAAACTAATTGTATACTTAGAATTCCCCCTGGTATTTGACTTGAGAGTTACACTGAGTTTAATGAAGAGCAGATCCCATGTATTCTGTTGCCTGAGGCAATGGTTCCCATTCTCATTCCCTGTAGTGCAGTTGACTGCCCTGGGAGTTAAGCTTAACTTAAAGGGATACTGTAGTACTTTCCACTGGGCCTGATGGCAGTAAGGTAGTTGAGGGGGGCTTAGGGCATGTCCTAATGTACATAGGGCTCTACCTTCATCACACACAGGTCCCAGTCTCTGCTGCCTTAGACAGGTTTTCCTTTCTGTATTTATCTGAAACATCTCTATTCTACCTGTCATGCTCTGCCCTTCCAGATGGTATAAACATTAAAGTGCACTTCATACCATTTTTAAAAAGACAGGTAAAACAATAAAGATCAACATAGCTTAAAAACAAATAAGCCCAGAGCCATGAATAAAGCAGCACCATCATGAAATGTCAAACACCAAATGAATAGCTATCTTGACAGCATGAGCCTAATTTGAACTGAATTTGGCACATGCTTCCTCTCAAGAGGAAGGGTTTTCTGAAGAGCGGGTGCTGCAAGAGAAAATGACTTTTTTGGGTTGATGTTAAGAAAAAACATCCACAGGATAGAGCACAACCAATAAGGACTCTAGCAATGATCAGGAAGACCTATATGCAGCTATCTCACTTTGTTCTTGGACGGTCCAGCTCTGCTGCTGCACATGCCATTTTCTCGCCTGGGTCTCTTGCGCAAATGAAATTGGAACCCCCATGAAGGGAGTGTTGAACACAAATAACCTTCCATGAAAGCTTCAGAGAAGAAGCTATCAGTCCCTGTCTCATCAGAACTCAGGTATCTGAACCTTACCTTGTAGATTATCTTATCAGTTTTAAACTTGATGCCACAAATGAAAGCAAATTGGGAGAAATGCACGATGGTGTCCTACCAGCAGGTTGTTCTGGACAAAGTCTAGCAAGTGAGCCCATATACACATTATATTTCACAAAAAGGGGGAAATTACCTTTTTTTGCCATGGAAAGGGGAGTTGGTTTTAAAGAAGCACAACAAGACAGGTGCACGTGTCTTAGCAGGGGGGTGGGGTGTCAGGAATTTTAAGGGGAGAAAAAAGGAAACCCTGGCTATAAATGATAAATAGGAAAAGACGGAGAAGCCATCCTGCAGCTAGATTAGAAGGACTGGGGGGTGGAGCTCTTGAGCTGTGGTGGTGGACCAAACTACCAAAAGTTCTCAGAAGGAGCGGGGAGGGGAGGGGAAACGGGGGATATCCAGCAATAGCTCCTACTAGTGCTTTTGGATGGATCAGCTCAGCACACTCCTTGGCTTCCTGAACCCACAGTCCTCCTGGAGATGGGACCTAGACCAGTTCTGCTTCCTTAGCTGATCTGAACCCAATTGATCAGGCAAAGCCAACTGGCCCTACCAGGTTGAGCTGAGGTCAATGGAAACAACATACTAACTTTCACTCCCCAAAGGCCCAGTGAACTCCTAGTGGCAGTAACTACGAGTCCACCTTAGCAGAAGATCCGAACAGGCCTCTGCCTACTTCAGTGTTCTGTTGGCTGGGCTTAAGTCAACACTATCAAGGAGACCTGGCCTCAGCTGGCTCAAACATGTTCCTGGAATATGCAAAAACTTGCTAGGACGGGAAATTTCACAGCTCCCTTCCCAGCCCAGCTGTTGCAGTTTCACCTGAGTGATTCTAGTTAGAGATGGAGAAAGAATCAGAAAATGTTTTTTTCCAGAGGGCTGCTTAAGTACCCAAAGGCTTCTCAGATCCAACTGTCTTAAAGATGTCCTTGGGACACCCCTTTTCTCTTAAATTCAGAGTGATTAGCACTGATTAAATTTCTAATCCAATCAGCTTATATGCTTTCTCCATCTCCCCATTGGCATTCAGCCTGAGCAAAAGATCACATTTACAAGTGGGAGAATAAGGAAAGGTAAATTCTTCATTAGTATTGCCTCCTAGTATTGTCCCATGTCTCCTCCAGTACTTGCCTTGTTATTGAAACCATTAGTGGATAGCTAGAACCACTAAATGGAGCAGAGCTTAATACAGCAAAAAGATGCTCACAGAAAAGAGAGTATTATTTAAAATAGCATTCATGAGCAAGTTAGAGAAATATAGGTTATTGATCTTACACACTTAGCCCACCCAAGCATAAAGAATTACACGCTCAGACAAAGTAGGTTCAAAATAAGTACAAAAGAAAATCTTACTTGTTTATTTGGTCCAGTTACATCCATTCAGGAAAAATGATTCTTGTTCTTCTTTCTTTCCCTAAACTGTATTGACCCTTAGCCCCCATTGCTGCTAAAGGCTGCATGCAGGAAGGGGGAACTTCCTGACTCTAGGCCTAGGCATGGCCTCAAGATGGAAGAAGGAGCAGCAGCTGCTTGCTTCCTTCTCCAATGGTGGAAGGAGATGGAAGAGAAAGGAAAGTGTGGGAGGGACAACAAACCGCCTCCTCTGGAAGCATATAGAGAGCTGCATCCTAGAACGAACTCATCCACATGCTAATGAGGCATGCTGATTTGCTGGGGCCTCCAAAAGTTATGAAGGCTTCTCCTCTTGAATAAGCTTACAGTAGTGTTGAGATTTCAAGGGTGAGTGTCCTTCAGGACAAGCTAAAGGAGAGGGAGCTTCTGAGCAAAGACTTAGAATTCAGCATAAGAGACTGAGCTGGTCACTTGGTCACAATCCTCCATAGTATGATGAGATATATGATATTTCCATTTCAAGTAGAGTTAATAATTCTATATTTGTAGCTACTGTGAACCGCCCAGAGTCCCTCCTTGAGGGGGAGATGGGCGGTCATAGAAATTTAATAAATAAATAAATACTCATAGTGGTGGCTCAGCGGGTAAGACGCCAGCTTGTTGATCGGAAGATCGCAAGTTCGGAGGTTCGAATCCCTAGTCCTGCGTGCGGAGTGAGCTCCCGCACTAGCTCCAGCTCTTGCCAACCTAGCAATTCGAAAGCATGCAAATGCAAGTAGATGAATAGGTACCACTTCGGTGGGTAGGTAACAGCGTTCCGCGCGTGTCATGCAGCCACATGACCGTGGAAGTGTCTTCGGACAACGCTGGCTCTTTGGCTAACAAACGGAGATGAGCACCGGCCCCTAGAGTCGGACACGACTGCACAAATGTGCGGGGGGTACCTTTACCTTTACCTTATATATATATAGAGAGAGAGAGAGAGAGAGAGATACATACATTGTATGTAGATGTGCACATTGTTTTGTTTTGTTTTGTTTTGTTTTGTTTTGTTTTGTTTTGTTTTGTTTTGTTTTGTTTTGTTTTGTTTTGTTTTGTTTTGTTTTGTTTTGTTTGTGACCTGTAAGTGACCACCCTAGATTGTACTCACATATTTGCATACTAGGAAGGAAGTCACATTGAACTCATTTTTTAATAAAGATATTTAATATTGCCACTGTCTGTTTATAGAAAGTGGGATGTGACCACAAGTTGATTAATACAAAAGCCCAGTGCTTATGGATTATGTGCTGTTTTGCGGTTCTGCAAATACTTAAATACATTACTGACATAAAGTTTAGTGGGAGTTTTCTCCATCTCACCTCTTGATATCCATTTGTCTTTTGACTGTAAAACTGATAGATTAGGGAAGAGAAATAACTAGCTAATGACTTCAAATTAAATTAAATTTCAGTTCATCACCATGGATCCTTACAGATACTGTCAACAGCAAGCTTTCTCAAATGCAGCGTGTCATTGCTACTGGCACCATGAAGGTATTTTCTCTCCCTCTCTCTCTTTGCATTGTGAGTATGATAAATTATGCAATTCCAATTTTAACTGGACATGTCAAAACAGTGTTCCCTATTTGTAGACACAGTTCTCTTTTTTCAGCCCTATAATGAGTACAAATGCTCTCACAGCAAAGTGACAGTTCATGGCTCATGAATGCTAAAGTCATAAATTTAAGTATGAAAAAATAGCTGGATGCACCAAAATCTCTTGGCACACTTCTTTTGTAGGCAGTTATTTGGGGCATGCACGACTTGAATACATGATAAATATATACCCATTTGCACACTTATTGATTAATTAGAAATGAATTTGGAAAGTAATTAGGTGATATCATTGAACTCAAGGGAGAACTGCAAATTTAATTCATTTCTGCTAGACACATATGAAAATGTAGTTTGAGATTAACTTTAATTAATAAATACCATAACATTTTTTCTTAAAGGAAATAAACTATAGGCTTCCAGGTGTTGTTGCATTCCAAATTCCATCTTCTCTAGTCAGTATGGATCATGATCAGAGATGATGGGACTTTTTGTCCGGCAGCATCACAAAGACCACAGAGATTCCCTCTCCCTGAGCTATGGCAGCTCCTGAAGGAACAAATATCCCTTGCCTCCACTCCACACAAAAAGAGGAAAGAATCACACACACACACACACACACACACAGACACACACAGAGAGAGAGAGAGAGAGAGAGAGAGAGAGAGAGAGAGAGAGAGAGAGAGAGAGAGAGAGAATTCAGTTCATGCTGTGTGCTGTTTATAAAAACTGCAATATTAGTGTAAAGAGATACCTGCTTGGCCATCAAGATTTCATTTTTTTCTGCATATGAATTCCTAACAGAGGCATCCAGAAAGGAGGAGTTCCAAAATGTCAAGATGGCAGCCACGGCCATACAATTGAGGCCCTACAGTTTTTTATATGTGTAGATCAGGATGGGAGTTCAATTGTGTGGCTGATGCCCTTGATTCACACTGAAAGCTGAGATTATGACAAATGCTGTAGTTTTGCAACCAGGCAAGCCAACAGCTTACAACCATGGTTGTAGGGAGGAGCGTAGCGCTTTTATGTTATATGGGGAAGAGAATAACGGCTTGGTTGAATTCAAAGGCCAGGAAGAGAGTGAAGCAAATGTTCTGAGCCTGTCATAATATTAGCACCCTGGTCATTTTTTTTTTTACAGAGGTAGCAAAAATGACTAGAAACTAAGAAGGGTTAAGGTTGAGTTTGTTATACAGTGACTGGATTTGTTTCTACTTGGAAACAGCTTTTGGACTATTTGCTTGTAACTGAAAAAACGTAACTGATTTTGGGTTTTGATGATTAACCAGTTTGTTTTTATAGAAATAATGTGAATTAAGGTTTAATTAAGAGTAAGAGATTAAGATAGTTTAATAGTACTTATATCTGTGTTGGAGAAGGTCGGAAGTCGCCTTCTTTGTAATTTTCTTACTATTCTTTCACTTTTTAATGTTTCTCTTTGTCTTTTTTCTTTAATTTTGTGTTCTAACTTTTCTGTATTTTGTATTTTAATCTTTTCTGAAACTTTAATAAAGGTCTTATTAAAGAAAAAGATTGAGTTTGTTGATAACATTGCCAGAGAAATATATTAGAAAGCTCCAAGTGTAAGTAATAAGGTGAGGCCAATTTTTCCATGGGTAGGAAAGTGGCCTGCTGCAGCCATATGGAATTCTGATGTTCTGGACTGACTTAGCTGCCCTAGGAAAACATCCCAGGAGCCCCAGAAGTGTTCCCAGGGAAGGTAAGAAAAGTCAAGATGGCGGGTGCAACAGTGCAATGGAAGCCCAGCTTTTTTCTATGTGTTGCATGGTTAAAAGGGGGCAGGATTTCTATCACAGCTGCCATCTTGACTTTTTCAATCCCCCCACCCCATGGCTGCCCCTAATTGGAACATTGTGATGTAGCACTGATGCTGGGTCACAAAACACCAGCTAAGGAGGGATCCTTAGATCCTAGCAACAGGCGCTAGAAGGACAGCATGTGCCTCCCTGGAAATGTTATACATGTTTTTATCGATTGAAAATCTGACAGAATAATCCATTCTACTTGAATGGTCTCACCTAAGTCACTCTCTTGACTTAGACAGTGTTTGTAAACCATAACGGATGCTTACTTGACTATGAACTGAAATTAAATCCATAAATTGGTGGAGCGCGGTGGCTCAGCAGGTTAAACCGCTGAGCCGTTAGTCTGCCGACCATAAGGTCGGCAGTTCGAAACCGCGGGGTGGGGTGAGCTCCCGCCACTAGCTCCAGCTTCCGCCCACCCAGCGGATCGAAAGCATATGCGAGTAGATAAATGGGTACCACTTCATGGGTCAATTTGCCGGCGTCCAGCGGAGGGTCGTCCTCGTTCCGAAGAAGACCTAGGGAATCCCGGTGATGACGGCGGAGGACAACGGATCCGGAAAAAGAACAGCTTCCTGGACGTCAGCAGCCGGCACAGAAGCGAGGCATGTTGGGGCTTGTAGTCCAGTGCCTGCAGCCGAAGAGCCGGTTCCCTGCCCTCCTCCCTATCGCGCGGTAAATTTACAAATGATATGTGATGTATAATTGGAAAAATGTACTGATGTTGTTGTAAGCCGCCTAGAGTCCTCCAGTAGGGAGGGGATAGGCGGGGTATAAATAGGATAAATAAATAAATAAATAAATAAATAAATAAATAAATAAATAAATAAATAAAAAGCTGTTTAAAGCATTGAACAGGTTCTCTTGTAAATAATGCACCTTTTAAAATGAATAGTTTAGGTGCATTATATTCAGAATAATTGAATGCCATGTTTGGATTATAAAAATTTTAAAAGTTATAGAGATCTTCCAAGCAGCAGAGCAACTAAACCACCTACTTCACAAATGGCACAAATTATAGTTAATGGGGAATTGGCCAAACCCTGTTGAATACAGAAAGGAACAATGCAAGGATGCCTGCTTTCACCACTGTTACTCATTCTGGCCCTTGAAGTTTTGAATAGAGACATGAGACAAGATGACATGATAGCTGGGGCAAAGGTTAAAAAAGAAGTATACAAACTAACGGCATTTGCTGACAATTTGGTTTTAATTTTGGAAAATCCCATGGAAGGAATAGAAATATTAATGGAAAAATTAAAGGCATTTGGTGCACTGGCTGGATTTAAAACCAACAATGAGAAAACAAAGATGTTAATAAAATATATGAGGATGGAAGATAAAAAAGAATTGATTGCAAAAACTGGTTTGCAGATTGAGGAAAAAATAAAACACCTGGATATTACTATTACTGTGACTAATATGAGTTGTATGTTATTTCAAAATAATTACAGTATGTTAAGGTATGGAATGAAATTAAGAAAGATATATTAAGATGGGAGAAGTTACAATTATCACTGTTTGGAGGATTTCTGGGATAAAAATGAACGTATTACCTAGAATGATGTTTTTATTTCAAACAATACCTGTTTTGACAAATGATGAACCTTTCAAGCAATGGTAAAAAGATATATCTAGATTTATATGGCATGGGAACAAACCAAGGGTTAAATATAAAATTATTCAAGATGCAAAGGAAAGAGGAGGAATGGTCTGCCTGTTTTCAAATTGTATTTTGCATCTTGCTGTTTGGTTTGGATGAAAGAGTGGCTACTGTTGAGAAATAAGAGAATGTTAGAAGACACAACCTGAGGTTTGGATGGCATGGCTTTTAATGTCCTTATAAAGTTAAAGTTAATGTAGATTTTAAAAACCATTATGTTAGAAGTGCCATATTAAAAATATGGAATGATGAATGAATGAATGAATGAATGAATGAATGAATGAATGAATGAATGAATATCTTTATTACAGTCTTTGACCAGCCTCTACAATAAAAGGAAATAGTTTAATCCAAAAATTTGGAAAAAGAAAAACAATAAAACAGTCAAGAATATGGAATAGATATAAACCCAGGCTGTGCCCAAAAACACTTTTATTGGTTTCAGCACAAGAAGCATTTTATAGAAGAGAAACAGTGGGCAAAGAGAAATGGTTAACATATCAAGATTTGTTAATACAGGAACATGTAGAATTTAAGATGAAGTCAAGAGAACAATTGACTAGAGGGATATCGTTTTCAATGGTTTTCATATGCACAATTAAGAGTTAGATAATAAAGTAACTGGAATTGAACAACAAAAGATGGAATTTGAAATTAAATTATGTACAAATGATGAACATGTAATTGCTAAAATATATAAACTTCTGTTAAGATTTGAAATCGAAGAACAAGTTAAAGAGTGCATGATAAAATGGGCTAAGAATTTTGGTTATAATATACAGAGGGACCAATGAGAGATAAAAAGTACAATAAGTACTTTTATAAATACTTTTATAAAAGACTGGAAACATCTTATGGAGTTTTTGCTGAAAATGGGAAAAAAATGAATTGGTGAATTATGGACTTGCTGATTAAAAGGGGTTGAATATGGGAAGAAGGGAACCATGTAATCTAATCTTAAAGAGGGAGGATGAATAATAGGTTTGATGTATTGTCGAAGGCTTTCACGGCCGGAGTTCAATGGCTGTTGTGGGTCTTCCGGGCTGTGTGGCCGTGTTCTGGAAGTTGTGGTTCCTAACGTTTCGCCAGCATCTGTGGCCAGCATCTTCAGAGGGCAGGAGCACAGATAGAAGCAAAATGAGATTTTGCTTCTATCTGTGCTCCTGCCCTCTGAAGATGCTGGCCACAGATGCTGGCGAAACGTTAGGAACCACAACTTCCAGAACACGGCCACACAGCCCGGAAGACCCACAACAGCCAATAATAGGTTTGCTTGTAACTGCTGTAAAAAAGATAGGAAGTTGCTTCTTAATGTATAAGAAGCTGCTCTTAATGTAAGAGAAAGATTATTAATGTATAATCTTTCTCTTTTTTTCTATCTGTACTGTTTCCTGCGGTGTGGTGGCTCAGCGGGTAAGACGCCAGGCTTGTTGATCGGAAGATTGCAAGTTGGGAGTTTCGAATCCCTAGCCCTGCGTGCGGAGTGAGCTCCCGCACTCGCCCCAGCTCTTGCCAACCTAGCAATTTGAAAGCATGCAAATGCAAGTAGATTAATAGGTACCACTTCGGTGGGTAGGTAACAACATTCCACACGCGTCATGCGGCCACATGACTGCGGAATCGTCTTCGGACAACGCTGGCTTTTTGGCTAACAAATGGAGATGAGCACCGGCCCCTAGAGTCGGACACGACTGCACAAATGTGCAGGGGGAAACTTGACCTTTTTTACTGTTTCCTGCACGTCTTCTTTTATCTTTTTTCTATTTCTTAATTTTTCTTTATATATTTTCATGTTTATCTTTTACCTATGTTAAAATTTCTAATAAAAATGAGGTGACTAACTCTTTCTTTCTTTCTCTCTCTCTCTCTTTCTCTCTTTCTCTCTTTCTCTCTTTCTTTCTTTTCCTCTACCCTCACTAGAGCACTGCTTTCCCCCACCTTCTGGAAGGAGCTGAAAGAGCAGGAAACACAGCAACATCTTTCCACGGTTGGACAAGATATGCTGGTTTTCATTTCATTCCCTTTCCCCATTATGCTCCCAACTGTCATACAGCCCCTGGAAGGTTATATACCTGCAAATGCTGCCATTAGGCTAGAAGGTTCTAACTCCAATGCAAACTCAGCATTAGAATCTTCGTCACGTAGGAGATACCATGGTGGTGTCATTTCTTCAAAATGAGAACATTTTGTGCATGCATTTTGAGCAACCTGGCCGGTGCTCCATTTGTTAGCCAAAGAGCCAGCGTTGTCCGAAGACGATTCCGCGGTCATGTGGCCGCATGACACGCGTGGAATGTTGTTACCTACCCACCAAAGTGGTACCTATTAATCTACTTGCATTTGCATGCTTTCGAATTGCTAGGTTGGCAAGAGCTGGGGCGAGTGCGGGAGCTCACTCCGCACGCAGGGCTAGGGATTCGAACCTCCGAACTTGCGATCTTCCGATCAACAAGCCTGGCGTCTTACCCGCTGAGCCACCACACCGCAGGAAACAGTACAGATAGAAAAAAAGAGAAAGATTATACATTAATAATCTTTCTCTTACATTAAGAGCAGCTGCTTCATATATATTTGTAATGAATGCCATGTAGGGTCTACAGTATATCTATTATACTGAATGAGAATGAGACATGAATACATAGCCTTGTGAATGAGGGAGCGGTAAGGAGTGTTAGAAAGTTCTTTTTTAACCACCTATAACTTGCTGCTTTTATTTAAAAGTCTATTAAGTATCTGAGAAGAAACATTTTCATGCAGAAAATAGACTTTAGAAATCTTTTTTTTCTTATGTACAAGGTCACATCTTCATTCCTATACCACTGACATACATGTAAAAATATCAGTGATTTTCTGCCTACAGTAAACTGTGCAGCCTTCAAAAATTACTTGGAAGAGGTCAGCAGGAACGTATCACCTCTCTGCTAATAATTCAAGCAATGCCTGAAAAAAAGATACATCTGTTCAAGTAGGTGACTCATTAAAGTAAATGTGGTTTTTAAAGCAGCCACATCTTTTTAAAAGCTCAAACAGAAACCTGGAGGAGAGGGAGAGACACACATTTTGATTACAAATTATTGCAGAATTCCTTAATTGACCATCTTCGTTTTCTCAAGCTTTTTTAAATGGTTCAATTGTCACAGGACTTATCAAGTGACCACCTGTTATTTGAGTGTAACACAAAGTACTTCACCATCTGCCATGATAAAATTCTCTCCTACATTTTGCTCTATGTGAGCTCCAGTGCATTGAGGGGAATTTCAGAATTAACAGCATGCAGTTCAACTGTGTAATAATAAGAAATTAACACATTCAAACAGCAGATGGAGGACAAAATGAAATGACATAAATTTTAGACTTCAGACTTTCTCTCTTCTCGGGTTAGAGTTTGTGTTTTTGTAAAGACAAAGAAAGCAAACAAACCTGGCCAGTGAAGAATATTGATAATTTCACATAACTTCATTCAAATTTGTTGAATTTTCAAGAGACATGGCAAAATGTACAAGAATATATAAATCCTAATGATACTTTACCAAAAGATGTAAAAGCCATCACATGCTGAAGCGGAGATTCAGAGATTAACTGTGAAATCCATCACTATCTCCAAGGATACCTTAGCTTCGTGGGATGGACATGCTGTAAATTAGGAATGAATTCTTTATCCCTACTGGAGAGATGAATGAATTCTCTAGAGATTAACCCAAACTCAGAGTCAGAACATTTTCAATTAGTTTGTTATTTGTTCTTGCACAATTTCTCAAGTCAGAGCCAGTTCGTTTGTGAAATATTTGTGAGAAACAGAGATCCATTAGAGGTGACTCTCCATTGGAAATGAGGTGATACTTCCTTTTCGTTTGAAACACTGATGTGGCTTAGGAATGTTGGCAATTAAGGCCAGGCCATTAAAACATCCACACTGCAAAAAGGAAACACATAGACATGGGCAGGAAGAGAAAATGATGAAACAATATTATTCTCATCAGGCTCAAGAGAGGATCTGTAAAGGTCAACACACTAGCTGCAATCATTTGTGGACCTAGTAAGTTGACCAAGTATTCTTAGACAATCAGTTGCACAAACTCTTCTAAGAGAAGTCAGATATAAAGCAAAGCATGTACTGTGGCAATGTTTATAATTCCAGGAAACATACTGATCTCAAAACATCAGCTCAGATGAACAGCTACTATTCAAACTGGTATTGGTACTGTATAAGACACAGAGTGTACTTTTTAAGTGGTTTTCAGTTTTTCTATTAATTTTATCTCTATCTTTAGCTCACTTACTAACTTAGATTAGGGGTAGTTTGAATGGATGGCTTGCAGATTGTATTTTATGTATCGTGTGGACTGCCCAGAGTCTTGTGGGCAAAGGCAGGATAAAAAATATGTAATGAACAAGCAGATGAATAAAATGTAATTTGTCCAGTTGGAGCAGGAGTATATAAACCTTTGGAATAAAGACCATTGATTGCTTTCTGCTTGGATCCACTACAGGATCCAGCTTCAGGCTCAGGTTATGTTCACCATGGTGAGTCATATATTCCTTTCGAAGAGAATATTTGTAGCTCAGGGTTGAACTGTGGAGTCCCTGGTGCTCTCTGAGCCTTGTTTTCTTGCAGATGTTTCATTGCCAGGCTAGGCAACATCTTCAGTGCGAAAAGGGAGTGGGACTTGCTCTCTGTTTATATACCATGGCTTGTCCTGCTTGTGTTGGTGGAGGTGTTGTTCTCTCCTTAGGAGTTCCTTGATTGGGCTGTTGTTTGCTGCTTGGTTGATTGACTGAGTTAATAGTTCCTTGATTAGGGTATATTGTGCTGTTTGATTGTTCCTCTGGTGCTAATCCTGGTGTTAATCTTTGCATATCTGGGTGTTGATTGCTGGCAAGGAGGTGTTCTGGTCTTCTGGCTTTTCTATTGTCTCTTATGAATGGTATGTAAATGTTGTTTACCTCTGTCTGTTGATGGCTGCTTTTGCCAAACTTCCAGGAATTCTCTAGCGTTTTTGGATTTGGCTTGGTTTAAGATGCTCACAGTTTCCCAGTTGAAAGTATGGTTAAGTCTGTCCATGTGTTGTGAGATTAAGGAGTTTTCATTGTGTCTTCTGACTGCTAGTTGGTGTTCATGGATGTGCTCTGCTAGTCTTCTGCCTGTCTGTCCTACATAGTGGCTGCTACAGTCCTTACACTTTATGTTGTAGATAACTCCTGTTTTTTTTCTTGGGCTACAGGGTCTTTTGGGCTACTTAAGATGTTCTGAAGGGTTTTGGTTGGTTTATGTGCTACGGTGATGCCATGTGGTTGTAACAGTCTATTAGTAGTTTCTGAGATGTTTCTGGTGTATGGCAGTGTAATCCTTTTCATAGCTTCTGTTGGTTTTGCTGTGGTGGGTTGAGTGGTCATTTGGATAATGGATACCCACGCAACTTTATCAAAAAGTGCCTGACCACTCAGGGGGTGGGAGAGGGTGGTAAATTCCACGTAAAACCCCGTACAATGGGGCATGATATAATATAACATCTGCATCTCTCTGCTCTGAGAGCTTAAGGGAAGGCAGTCTCTGTTTACCATTGTGTGTGTGTGTGTGTGCCTTCAAGTCAGTGTTGACTCCTGGCAACTGCCTGGTTGAGTCCCTGCAGTTTTCTTGGCCAGGTTTTTCAGAAGTGGCTTGCCATTGCCTGCTTCCTAGGGCTCAGAGGGAGTGACCCGCCCAAGGTCCCTCAGCTGGCTTTGTGCCTAAGTTGGGACTAGAATTCACGGTCTCCTGGTTCCTACCCTGGTGTCTTTAACCACTACACCAAACTGGCTTTCCTGTATGCCATGTGATAGCTTTTATATATCCCTTCCTGCGAGCCACCAAGTACCAGGAGCTGCATAGCTTCTGAAGTTAATGCACCATATCAAATCATCTAAAGTACAGAGATCTGTGAGCTCCATTCCCAGTAAAGGGTCTGAACCCCATGAAAGAGCCTCTGTCTGAGGAGTCCCAACAAAGACAAAACCAGTCACATGGTGCCTCTTGGTAGTAATGGAACATAATTTCTTAACAAACTCTTTTGAATCTTTGGTTTATTGTTTGGCTTACTCCTCTCTGGAATGCTTGAAAATGACTTTTTTTTTTTTTTTTTTGAATTAGTCAATTCTCTAGGAAAAACTTGCTGAAACCATCTGGAGCACTGGAGCATGATAGGTTATTTTCCAGCTTCTGCTTATCTTGGTTGCAGAAACTCCTCCATCAACATATGTTAATTAATGTAAAGAAATGAAACTGTGGCCAAGCATTTCATACTTTAATTGATCTAATTTGCACTTTAACCCTGAAAGAATAATCCATTATATGCTTGCTTCTCTTGGGCTTTTATTTATATTGTAAGGTCCCTGGCTTACACTTTTTACCCAAGTTTCTGAGGTTGCCAAAAAGAGACTTGAGTCGAGGCTTGGAGGTTAAAATAACAGCGTTTATTTGGCCAAGCAAAGCTGGGTGGAATCTCTACAGACACCATGGCAGTGAATGTCTGGGAAGAGATCCACACCCACATATTGCAGCTCCAACAATTATATAGGGTTTCCAAGCTCAGTAAGAAAGCATAAGCTAACTCTCTCCTAGTGAGACAGTGTGCAAGGTCTCTGTATCAGCAGTCTCCGTGTCTCCTGGTATTCTAAACAACCTTGTCGTGCGTTATCTAGTTCCCTAGTTCCCTTTCACCTCATTCCTTTTCACAAGCATTTCCAGAAGCATAATGGCTCTGGTTATGCTAACCCCTACAATATTTTCTTCTCTTTCACTTTTATTTATATTTTTGGTGTTACTCATTTACAGATTTAATATTACTACCACCCCTTCCTTTGTTAATAGATTTTAATAGATTATATAAATATGAAAATTAAAAGTTGCTGTTCTGAAGCATTGACAACTTGAAATTTGAAAGCAGAATCTGCACCAACTTTTTCATGTATTGCGATATATTTGCAGTTAGATTTGCTGCTTATGTTTTTTTATAGAACCCTACATATAATAGAATATAATCTTGTATTCCATTCTAAATATCTGATAATGGATACTTGTTTATTTATCTGTTAACTTATATCCCACCTCTCCTCTGTGCAAACCCTCTACGAGTGATCAAGGTTAAGTGGGCAAAACTTTCTTTGACTCTTTCGAACAAAGACTTGTTGGCTAATCGACACATAACAGTGCACTGGTTGAGAAATAGGACCTTTAGTTCCCTCAACCCTTTTGCAAACTTCCCTTCTCACAGAGCCCAGAAGGAGAGGCCGGGGCAGCTCAGGCCCTGTAAAGAAGAAACAGCCCTGCAAACGGCCCTTCATAATCTGGGGTGGGCCCAATATTGCAAAGTGGATGGAGCCATTTGGACTGTAAATGAATATTTAATAAAATGAATACATGAGATTAATAATATGACACTGACAGTGGCCCAACAGGTATTTGCCAAAGGTGGAGAAGAAAGGCATGAAGGGATTATTAAAGGGGTTACCATATATACTGACATATAGGCCCATCTGCAGATAAGATGACCCTCAATTTTTTAACCAAAATGCCATGAAAAATGCACCACCTGCAGATTAGCTGACTCGCATTTTTCATGGTATTTTGGTTAAAAAAATTGAGGGTTGGCTTATCTGTGGATGAGCTTGTACACGAATATATATGGGAAATACGGGTATGTTAAAAAAATATTACCGTATATAGTCGTGGATAAGCCCATCCGCAGATAAGCCAAACCCAATTTTATCCGTGAGTGTATACAGTATTGTTTTTATTGGCATTTGTGTTTTGTTTATCAGGGTTTTTTGCTTGGTTGTTTAATTATGTGCAGAGTAAAAAAAAATGAGATGGGCAGCTATACAAATCAAATAAATAAATAAATAAATAAATATCACAATATTACTGAAGTTTAATCTAAGCTTCATCCATAAATGCGTCTTAAATTTTTATAGCTCTGGAAGCTTCCACTTTGTCAGCTTTTTTTTAACCCCAATGATCAAAGCAAAAGAGTTTCCAAACAACTTTCTATTCAAACCTGGCAATAAAAATACACTACCCTTTTCACTGGCAAACGCCGAAGGAACAAGCTGCACCAAAGCATGTGGGGGAAAACACGTGGCCAAAACATGCTGGCTGGGGAATTCTAGGAGTTGAAGTCCATGCATCTTAAAGATGCCAAGGTTGAGAAACCCTGCAATAGATTTTCAAGGCCACAAAGGGTCATGAGTTGAATAATTCACTTCCCCTTTGGTTGATCCATAATCCAAAATTAGGCATTTTGTTCCCGAGCCTCTTTGCTTACTTTTGATATAAATTCTAGCACCATGATTATCTGATCTTGCAGCCTCTCTTAGGCTGTCAGATTCCAAATAGCAACAAAGTGACAGGAAGCCATTGGGATCAATGCATTTAGCATACCATCCAGAGGTCACAAACTGTTATAAAACATGAACCTCTTGAATGTTTAGGAAATGGAGTAACCTCTGGTCTAATCAAGATGCAGTGCCCTTCTACCAAGAGGGAGAGGAGGGAGGCATCCTGGATGCTGATGCTTTCATTGAGCGCCATCTACTGGGGCTCAAGTGGAAATACAGTAGGAACTTTCCTTACTTGCAAAACTCAGCTAAAAAAATGTAGGCAATGCATTGATTGATTGATCAATCGATCGATTATGTGCCATCAAGTTGTTCTCAACTCTTAGCGACCACATAGATTTTCTCCATGATGATCTGTGCCTAACCAGGTCTTTCAGGTCTTCCAACGGTGCACCCATCGCCACTGTAACTGAATTAGGCAATGTGTAATCATCTGTAGCTTGAATCATGTCAACTGGATTTCTATTTTCTCAGTGGAAACGTTTCGCTCCTTATCCAAGGAGCTTCTTCAGTCTGAGCAAAGTTAGTAAGGGAATCCTTAAATATGTTTCTAGGTGGCTGTGTGACCTTGCACCTGGGGCTAGGTCATGGTTATTTTGAGATGTTTCGCAAGCTCAACAGCAGCATGGTAATCTTAACGATCCTCCTTTAGATGATAAAGGGACTTAGAAATAACATCTCAAAATAACCATGACCTAGCCCCAGGTGCAAGGTCACACAGCCACCTAGAAACATATTTAAGGATTCCCTTACTAACTTTGCTCAGACTGAAGAAGCTCCTTGGATAAGGAGTGAAACGTTTCCACTGAGAAAATAGAAATCCAGTTGACATGATTCAAGCTACAGACAATTCCACCTGGATGACTGAGAACCTTCATAGGCAATGTGTAATCATAACCATAGCTTAGCCGTGGAGTGCTTGGTGCTCTCAGAGCTTGGTTGTTTGCTTGCAGACATTTAATTACCCGACTAGGTAACATCATCAGTGCTGGTGAGTGTGGGGTTTGCTCCCTGTGTATATACAGTAGCTTGCCCTGCCAGTGTTGGTGGGGGTGTGGTTTTCTCCTTGGTAGTTTCTTGATTAGGGTATTGTTTTCTGCCTGATTATTTGTCTGGTGTTAATCCCTGCTTATCTGGGTGTAGGCTGCTGGAGAGGATGTGTTCTGGTCTTTTTGTTTCCTTCTTAGCTTTTTATTGTCTCTGTTGCATGTACACACACCAATTACACACCACTCAAAAGTTCACTAGCACTGATGATGTTACTTAGTCAGGTCTGCAAGAAAACAAACAAGCTCAGAGAGCACCAAGGACTCCACAGTTCAACCCTGAGCTACAGATATTCTCTTCTATTGGAATAGCTTAGCTGGAATTCCATAGGGTTGGATCCAGATATTTATAAGTATCTGCCTCTCAGCCACCAGACCCCAAATTGGTCCCTCCTAGGCTCTAAAGTAAGGAACAAAAAGGTCACTTTCCTTGAATATAACAAGTCTTCCTGGGAATGAAAACTGTGCAGCACTTTAGTGCAGTGAAAGGAATCAACATTCTAGCACGGAACTGGAAGTGCACTACTCCAAAAGACAAGCAATTTTTCCTATGCTCACAGACACATAACCTGGGTTAATGATGCACAGAACTATTGTTTTTTGTGTTGGTCATACTCGGCCAAATTAGCTCTGATTTGTGTCCTGGCTGTGGGGCAGATCTGCCCTGGGAGATATACATTCATCACCACCACCACGCTATATGTAACTATGCTAGGTTTTTTTTCATGGGGTTGGGTTGTTCCTCTGATTCTTCATCCATGGAAATGGATGAATTGTACTGTTTTCTTAACCTGTCTTTTAAAAATAATATTGTGTTTATTGTGTTATCCATATGTAGGGTGTGTGTACAGAGAGAGAGCAAGAGAGATACTGTCATACACATGAATATCATCTCAGAAGGAAATTTCTTCTCTGAATACAAGAAAACAGGGCTGTCTTTATCTCTATTCCTGCCACTTCTTGCATATTTGGACATTCCAAGCAATTTCTTCTAGCAATAATTGACGAGAAAAACATGTACCGTTTGGGAACTAAAATCTGAACCTGGAGCACTTTTGCTATATCCTTGGAAGTAATTATTCCCAGTGATGTTATTAAGAAGATAGTTCGGCTGATACTGCTTTTGATCAGTAAACCTGATCCAACCTCAGGTAGCACTGTTCCATCTGAAAATGCAGCCATATAGATGTTTTTCTCTCGCATTTCTAGAAGAAATAAAAAAGATTAAATCACTCTACAGAACTGGAAAGTAAATAAAAATAACACTTTTAGCATCCTCCCCCAACTGAGAAACTAGTCTGAGAAAGATTTGGGATAAGTCCTCTTTAAGTATCAAGAACAGAGTCTGGTATTAATATTGGTGTTAAGACTTGGAGATCTTTAAGATTTTCAGATGTTTGGGCCTACTTTTATGTCTTTTTCCACTATTAGAAATGAATAAAAGGAGTGAATATTATTTCTTAAGCACCCACAAGCTGGTCAGCCAGCACTGAACTATGTAAGGCATAGAAAGCCCTACTTTTTAAATTTAGTTTTTCTTTTCCCTTAATTTGAAGACTGTTTGATCTTACAGTTGTTTGGAAAGGGGGAACAAAGCCCATCTGAAATAATTGGGTAGGCATCTATACAAGCATTCATGAACGCTGTGTAGTTTATTTTTGGAGCCAAATAGAATTTCTCTTTAACCTCAGTTTTTCCTTCAATATATAAGCCAAGTACTTTTTCACTTGAAGAAGCACATGCTTCCTGAATTCAGAAAAATAGTCACCAGGTCCTACTATCAAATCCATTTTTTTCCATTCAGGCTTGCCTTGGAATCTAGTATTATGCCAAATAGACTTTTCCATATTAACCATTGGAAAGAAGCACTCTTGAAACTCATGGAACAAACACTCTTGAAAACCTCAGTGTAGAACACAGAATTAAAGTTTCATTTTGAGATAAGCTTAACCTGCCTCCCCCTATGATCATTGATAAATCAGATTCAAGCAAGCAGATGAGTCTCTCTTTATGAAGTCAAGCGCCAGGAGACTATCCTGATTTTAGGGGCTGAAAGGCAACCTAGGTTCAAATGCTACTCTAGCACAACATGCTAGAAAAGGCTAAAAAGGGTTGGGGTGGCCTATATCTAGTAAAAGGGTATGTGCAACTTTTATGGTTAAAAGTAAGTCATCTTCTGACTGTATATTTATGATTGACTAGATGTGAGAAGAAAACAAGGATTTGGGATGGAAGAAAAAAGTATAAAACCAAGGAACCAATACTTATAGTTTCATAATTGTTCTGACAATGTCCAGCTAGAGAGAAGGGAAAAGCCAAATGGCACTGGGGCTGTCTGTTGAGCCAGCGAAAAATGCCTAATATCATGTCAGATCATCAGCCAGTATTATCCAGTACTGTCAACACTGACTGGCAGAGATTTTCCAGAGTTTTAGACAAGAAGAACCAATTGTGGTATATGGGGGACAAGGAAAGGCCAAAAGGATTCTAACGATGTGCTGCACAATTTCTTTTAGAAAGTGGGAAAAGCATATTGGCCAGGACTTTATTGGTTACAAGTGACAAGAGATTTGGAGCTGCATCGGGTCTGGATAATCTATTACCAGCCAGATGTCTGGGAACACTCCAGGGATAGCAGGATGTATCCACCATCCTGCCGTGAGCCAAACAGATGCTTCCTAGCCATCGCTGGGTGGAGGAATAGGCAAGCCCTAGTATCCTTGAGTTCAGCTGGACTGGGCTGGTCCTCCTCCTCCTCCTCCTCCTTTCAGTGGTCTCCAGTCCAAAGTCAGATCTGCAGTTCCCATAAGTTTCTGCATCCCCAGTTTCCCACCATTTTGAGTCAAGAAATACATGAAAACAGCCCTGTAAGGCTTCACACTAACCCCTCCCTGCAACATGCACAAACACAAAGAAAACTTCACCTCTACTTCTAAAAAGAAGGAAACTCCGAAATCCATTCATTATGTGTTCCTGTCTGCTTTGCATTATCCCCCCACTCACTGGAGCCGTCCATCAGTCCCCAAAGTGCAGCTCCCAGCCACTCAATATTGCCCATCCCTGTTTAAGGGAGAGGAATGGTCACGTGCTCTCTGAGGCAGTGGACTCAGCTTCCTTACTAATGAGCTATACATAATAGGGGGGGGGAAACCTATTCATATATTGTATGCATGTTAGTGTGAAACAGACTGGAGATAATGTTGGTAACTGGTGCCTAATGACATTTTATTGTCTTTTACACTTCCTACTGCCCAGTTTAATCAAATTTACATGCCTAAATATGCCACAATTGTCGCAATTAATTTTTTACTTGTTATAGTGCTGCATTGAGAACCAGAGAGAGAGGAGACAGTGAGGTAGAAATTGCACTAACAGTGGGATGTGGTTAAGTTACATATGTATTTGTATAGGTATTTCATGTAATTCTTTGTTTCTTTGATCTTTTGATCAACCAGCAAAGGAACAACGCCTGTCAGGCAGGCAGACAGGTGTATTGGCCATAAGAAATGCTGCAAATCCATGTCTGGCCAGCAATACCTTTATTAGGGCCAACTCAAGAGCTTTCTTCAGGCATTTGCAGGAAGGTGTAAAGGAACACAGACCTGACCTGATTCTCTCCAGCCTCCACATGGTCAGCTAGGAGGTGTCAAAGGGAAATCTATTCACCTTTGCTTGAATGAAAGTACAGTTCTTCATGCTTTGTAGGGCTCTAATAAAGCTAAGTTCCTAATTGTCCAGATAATATGATTACAATTTCCCTTCAGATTTCCCAGCCGAATGCATAGCAGCCAGAGCCAATGTGTACTCCCCACTTAGTTTAAAGCCAACTTGAATTCAAACTAATGCCTGAGAAGGGTAACATTGCAAAATAATGCAAAAGTGTTTCCAGAACCCTTCATCAGGCGAAGTGGAAGATTCAGCAGCAAGTGGTTGAGGATCACATCATGCAGCTTCCATTTTCGTAAGTTTTAAGCTGGAATGTGGCAGTAGGCTGTAGACATTTAACTAGGCTGTGTCTGAAGCTGAAATGGGTTGCCTTTGTATATAGGAATTTTTGCAAGGCTGCTAGGATGGAGGAGAGGGAGGAGGAGGGGGAGGAGGAGAATGGTTAACTGCACATTTTTCAAATAAAAGTCTAATTGTATTTCAGAACCTATCTGCAGGCAAAATACTCTGGTTCCATGATAGACAAAAGAAAACTTAGAAAGAAACTAATTGAGATATTTATAATTGAAACTGAATTAATTACATGAGCCAGGTTCAAACAATACAGTATGATATCACATTTATTATTATATGCTATAAACTGCTGCTTCATAGGCTTTAAGAAGAACATCTTTGAGGCAGATGCTTTACAATGAACATATCCATAATTTATTCAAAAGTATTAACAGTTTAGTCTTTTTAAAGAAATGTAAACACAAGACAATGGTAGTTTGCAATCTGTATGCATTTGTACTGGGGATATACAACCTCTATATAAATATTTGCATAATAGGCAAATGAAATATCTTACATTTGGGGAATTGCCAGTTCCTTGATATCTACCAACCTTCAAAGGCATAATAGAAATTAGCATTAACCAGTTTCAAACTTTCTTTAATTCTGATTACCCAGATCATGAATTTTTGGAGCTACAGTATATTAATTGCTTGATTTTAGATGGTGAAATAGAAATGTTGATCTTAGCTTTACAATCTTGAAGTAGAATGAACTGCATTAGATATAATGGGAAATGATGATTTCTCCTTTTAGAAGGGTGGATAACCTGCAGCCTCTAAACCATTTACTTGAGCAGTGCTTTGCTGCAGTCCTTAAACCCTCTCCCAAGTTGCTATCGCAGTCACATGACGTCTATATACAGTAGTGAAGATGTTCACTATTGCAAAATTGCCATTCAAAACACAAAAAGAAAAACATTCTACAGCATCTTTTGTTCTGCTTCTAAACTGTGGCCTGAAACACAAGCTGGAGCTAGAAAACAACATATAGCTCGTGTTTCGATCCTTTGCTACCATTGCGCCCAATTTTTAGTTGAATTGCAATCAATAAGAGTTTCAATATATATATATATACAGTATATATATATATATATATATATTGTTCCTTTGAGTTACTGTTGACTTCTGGCAACTGCCTGGACAAGTCCCTGCAGTTTTCTTGGCAAGGTTTTGGAAAAGTAGGTTGCCATTGCCTTCTTCCTAGGGCTGAAAGAGAGGGACTGGCCCAAGGTCACCCAGCTGGCTTTATGCCTAAGACAGGACTAGAACTCACGGTCTCCTGATTTGTAGCACAGTGCCTTAACCACTGTACCAAACTGGCTCTCATATTGCATGTAGATAATGAAAAAATGGAACTTCCCCAATGCATTCCTTTTCCTGCTTTCTTCATACTTGGAGATGTTTTGAGGCAAGAAAACTTACAATGAGCCTCAGATTCTAGCAAAGAACAATATGTGGGTGTGAATAATGAAATATTGTTTCTAGTGTTCAAGTACTCTGGAAAAATATCTCAGTTGCTTTCAAAATGCTCTTATTGTTCACACTGTGTTAGCTTACAACTATTGACCTGTTAATAGGTTTGGGAGTTCATATGGCCAATAATCTGGACCTGCTCTATCTTCCTGGAGGCTTGGATTCAGCTATCCTTCCATGAATGGAACAGGGTTAAAATTCACTCTGTGTGTGAGTGCGTGTGTTAATTTCTTCCTATATCTCCCATGCCTTCTGGTGTTTTCTGGTGGAGAAAAGGCATTTTTTAATATTTTGGGTTATAGTGCAAGGTTTTCATATGGGGAGGGGAGCTGGCAGAAATCACCCTCTCCTTGAATAAATGGAGGAGCAATTTAAAAGGATTGTTGTTCTTGTTCTATAGATGAATGAATCAAGGGTTAGCTTTTATTGCACCACTACCAACAGCTGATGTTATAAAATTTGGCCTGATACAAATTCTTTATCAGCTGAGAATGTTATATGTAACCTGAGCAGATATTAACTAATCAAAATTACTCCAATAAAACAGATAATTAACAAAAAGGATTTGCTCTACTTATAGTCTGTCTGCTTTATTTCTATTTCCCTTAACACTATCTAATTTAAAAATTCCATGACTCTTCCAAGCCAAAATTCCATAGTACTTCTGCCAAAGAATTCTTTTTGTGCCATAATTGGCTATTATTATTATTTTTTTGGTTTTGTTTGAAATTACCATTCCACATGGTCCATTTATCTGCCTTTAAAAGCTTCTCGTCTTTGCTGTGCAGTAGTTTACTGTTCCACCAAGATATCAAATTTTAATCCACTTTTCTCTTTCATCTTTACCCAGAGCACACAGGACAGCTTTTACTCATAACTACAATAAGATTCCAAGGAAGGTAGCCATGTTTTGCTCCCAGCTCTTATCCAAATTCCAGACCTCATTATTTGGAATGACAGTTTGCCAGTTAATTTAACTGCAAAGCTTTGAAGAAACAGTGGCCATCACACCAGAACTCAAAAGACTCATGTATTAGAATCCTTGAAGCCAAATTCAGGAAACAATGGTTTGCTTAAGGTATTTTTAAGAAGATCACAGTATTGTGCTTGGTTTCAGATCTCTCCTTTACAAACCATAGATTAAGCAGCCCTCTCTAATCTGGCAGTCTCTAGATATTCAGGGCATGCTGGCTGGGAATTCTGGATGTTGAAATCCCCATACAACTAAAGGATGCCAGATTGAGGAAGGCTCTCTTAAACAAATTGCAGAGAAGATGTTTCAGAGAACTGGGTTATTTCAAAAGGGGAAGCAGATACTTTTAATCTCCTCCTCCTCTGGGTCATGGGAGTGGGGGAAGAAATAGGTAACACAGTGTGAACAATAAGAGCATTTTGAAAGCAACTGAGATATTTTTCCAGAGTACTTGAACACTGGAAACAATATTTCATTATTCACACCCACATATTGTTCTTTGCTAGAATAGCACTTCTTGTTTTTTAAGCTATAAGCTGATATACACCCTCAAGTGCTGCTGTGCTGCCTCATTCTGGCGGAGGGCTGTTCCTAGGAGGGATGAGCAAAAAACACTGGGAGCATATGCCAAGAAAATATACTCCCAGCATGGTCTTCCAGACTGTAAATGTCATCCCAGCTGCCCAACTAAAGCAAGCAAGCACCTGCGTCAGGCAGCAGCAATACAGGAAGATTCTGGAGGCAGCTGAACACTTTAGTGACAACAGCAAAGGCATCATTTCATTCTGCATAGAAGTCAATGATAAACCACTCCCATATTTTATCAAGAAAACTACATGGATAGACAAGAGAAAATGATTGATGATATAATGCTGAATTATAGGTCCTTCAGGTCAGATGGCACTCAACATGTTACTGAGGAAGACTGAAGTTATTTCAGAGTACTAAGGGTGTTTATGACGTGCCTAGATTAAAGCCTTCAGGATGTCTAGTAGATGTTGCCATTCAGGAAAAGAAAATCTGAAGCTGCAAAGAAGAGAATGACAGTAGGAACATGGAACGTAAGATGCATGAACATGGGAAAGCTCAACATAGCGAAAGATGAAATGGGAAAGCTCAACATAGAGCAAGATGAAATGGGAAAGCTCAACATAGAGAAAGATGAAATGGGAAAGCTCAACATAAAGATGAAATGGGAAAGCTCAACATAGAGAAAGATGAAATGAATCATCTGCACAGTGACATCTTAGGCATCAGGAAATTGAAATGGACTGGAATTTGACACTTTTTGGTCAGAAGTTCATACTGTTTACTACTCAGGTACTACCCATGAAAAACAAAGAAGGAATGGCATTGCCTTCCTAGTCAGGAATGATACAGCAAAGACAGTACTTGGGTATAATACAGTCAATGACTAAATGATATCAATTAGATTTCACTGACAACCCTTTAACATGATGGTTATCCATGTTTATGTTCCATCTATTGATGCACAAGAAGAGAAAGTAGATGAGGTTTATGTTCAAATTCAAACTGAAATCGACAGACCATGCAAACAAGATGTGTTGCTTTTAGTTGGAACATCAAACTTGAAAATATTAAGGAGGAAAATGTAATTGGACTGTATGGCCTAGGAAACTGGGCCTATGCTGACTATATATTGAGGGAAGCTGGATTGGAAGAATTTTAAAATTGGAGGAAGAAATATCAATAACTTGTGCTATGCTGAGGACACTACTCTGGTAGCTGAAAATGCAAATGATCTGCAGGCTCTGTTTGGTTGCTAAGAGTCAACACCAGCTTGATGGCACACAATCAATCAATCAAGTTGATATAACATAGAATATGTTCTTGTTCATGACAGATCCTTTTAAGACATTTCTGCATAGTGCTTGACCCAGCACTATGCTTGCCAAATAAACCTCCTAAACCCCAATTAACTACACTGGTGCAAACCTAAATTATAATCTACCATAAATATTAAAGAATCTTGTGGCAATTTATAAAGTAAGAAAGTTATTTCAAATTTGACAGTTCTGATTAATTAGATTATGATCTAGGAAAGTTTTTGTGATGTTAAATGTATACTGAAAGCTAGCCTTCCCGAAATGTATAATCTACAAAGTATCTTAAATGTATGTACATAATTATTTTATTGTACTTAGGACTTTAAATTAAAACTAACTATGTTTAATGACAACGCTAATATAGTAATGATAACTCTTCTTATTCTTCCCCAATATATAGGTCTAGGTCTAGATATAGATAGAATCAATTAAGCCATTTATCTGCTCCCACGTTGGAACTCAAGGCCACTAATGCTATGTGGTGTTGAAAATGCACTATGAGGTGACTATTCCATTTTCCTCAAAGTGGGCTGTGGCATAAGAATTGCCCTGCTTCTTTGTGTTTTATTTTATCTGATCTAATTCATCCTTCATTTTTATTTTATTTACTTATTTACTAGTCAAATTCATATAACTGCCTCCTTTTTTATAAAGAACTTTATTAATTTTCAGAATATAGTTAAAATACAAAATATAGAATATAGAAAAGATAGAGTACAAAACTAAAGAAAAAAAAGAAACTATAAAAGTGCAGAACATTCAGACAAGAGAAACAGAAGGTGACTTCCGACCTTCTCCAATACAGATATGAATACATTTGCAAATATAATCTCTTACGATTAGTTAAACCTTAGTAACATTATTTCTATCAAATCAAATCATTCAATCATTAAAACCCAAAATCAAAACTTCATTTTTTCCTGACACAAGCAAATAGTCTAAAAGTGGTTGCCAAGTAGAGACAAATCCAGAAACGGTATTTTCTCTTATCAGCACTGTTAACTTTGGGCCAGCTCCATCAGTTTGATAATCCAGTCTTCCACTGTAGGGATTTGTGGACCTTTCCATCTCTGTGCAAATAAAAGTCTTGCTGCTGTAATCATATGTAAAAGCAAAGTCCCATGTTGTTTCTCGAGCTGCTTCTCCATCAGACCCAAAAGAAACAGTTTTGGGTTTTTTTGTAAGTCTACTTTAAGGATTTGCCACCCAAATCTCAATTCATGTCCTTCAAGTTGCAGTAATTTCCTGTTCTTCAAAGCTATCCATTCCTTCATCCAAAGCAAACAAGAGGCATCAAAATACAATTTTAAATCAGGTAAACCCAAACGTCCTCATTCTTTGGCATCTTGTAACAATTTGTATGTAATTCTTGGTTTCTTGCCTTGCCAAATGAAAAGATCTGCCATCGTTTAAATGGTAAATCTGTCGACAAAATCAGTATAATCTGAAAAAGAAACATCCTAGGCAGAACATTCATCTTAATCACAGATATTCTCCCCATAAGAGACAATTGTAATTTTTCCCATCTTAACAAATCTTTTTTCACATCATTCCAAATTTTAACATAATTATTCTGAAACAACATACTATTCTTGGTTGATAAAATCACCCCCAAATATCTAACCTTTTGGGGTGTATAAATTTCCCTGAATAAAATACTCTCCAAAGTCCATATTTTCCAAGACTTTAAACATAAAACTCCAGTTCAAATTGTCGAAAGCTTTCTCTGTGTCTAGGAAGATAAGAGCTGCTTGACATTCATTATGATATTGTAAATATTCTATAATGTCCAAAACAATTCTTACATTATCTTTTAGCTGTATTTTGGGTAAGAATCCACATTGATTGTGACGAATAAATTCCTGTAGAATTTTCTTCATTCTTTCAGCCAATATTGAAGCAAATGTTTTATTTCTGATAAAATAAAATTATTGAAGCAAATATTTTGCTTATTTCAATATATTTTTAGTCACTGTTCAGCAATGAAATTGGTCTGTAATTCTTAATTAAAGAAGGGTCTTTATCCTTTGTCCTTCCTTATTTTTTTATTTTAATGGTTTTATTATTTAAAATATTATATACATACACATAAAGACATATACATATACTGTACATAGAAATACAACATATAATACATACTTACATTCAAAAAGGTGGGGGGAAAGAAAAAAAGAAAAGGAAAAAGGAAAAAAATTCTAAGAGACTTCCTGTTTCCTTCACGAAGAACTAAATTAAATATTTATATTGTACATTAATCTATTTACATTATAACTTTTAATCCCTTACCTATTTCATTTCCATTTTACATATTTTGTCTTTTTACATGTTTCATTTCTGACATTTTTCATATACTTGAAGTCTTTCATATTTCATATTTCATATATTTTAACCTTTTTCATATATCCATACATTTATTTTTCTTCTCTTATAGTATATTTCATTTCTGATCTTATGTAAATATTTGAATATTATATTCTTTCTTTGTCCTTCCTTATATAGCCTCCTATCTCATGGGAAGTGACTCTGGGCAGTGTACAATAATCGTAAGAGAGCAATAGTTAATCATAAGAATATTCTAGTTTGGCAAATCAAGAAATGCTACATCTAGACAATCCACCAAAGAGACTGTACAGATGAGTAGAAATCTGATATAATCCTATATAATGCTATTCCAATTTTCACTTTAAAAACTATCAGACTATCCACAGTTCTGTCACGTAGCATTTTGGCAAATTAGATTTGAAAACATAAGTTACACAGCTAACCTAATATAATTCTTCTCTAACATGAAATTTTCCTTACACCTACTTTGCTTAAAATCAAATTGGCCATAACTGTTTTTAATGCAGCTTTTCCACATATTCACTGATTTTTATGGACATTTCTAGCCAGAAACAATGGATGGCAGCTGCCTCCATTCATAATTGCCATCTGTGCTGCAGAGAGTTCACTTCAGTGGGCTACAGTATTTTGGGCTAAAAGAAATCTGAGACATATTCCTTTTATGACTCTCCTCCCAATCATGCGGTGGATCATGAGTAGTGGGGCTCAAGCATTCCAAACTTATTTATTCTTTCTTTCCTTTGTATATATAATTTAATATATTATTTCCGGGCAAGGATGCTGCTGACTTGGACCATGAAGAACAGGTCCAGGATCCCACAGCGGAGGCCTTCTGGAGACATGAAAATGGAGCTTTGCTCTTCAGAGGACCCAAACTCGTCAAAAGGAACAGGTGGGGTGGGGAAGATAACTATCACTGCCTGATTTGGGGGGGGGGGAGGGATGGGAAAAGTGAAGAAACAGAGTACTGTATGCATGTAGAGAAAAAAGATGACCTTGATGGTAATATGCAATATGCAAGAACCATTACCTAAGCAAAGGGGCTGAAACATTTTTTAAGCCCTGAGAAACAAGATAACGTTTGGAAGCAACCCAAACAGACACCTCCTTGATTCTGTGGGGTATAAGAAGGAGGGAGAGGCAGCCCAGTCCGATTTACAAGATTCTATTATTATAGCCAATCTCAATAAAGGTAGTTCTAGTCTTCCTGTGGAGCTACTTCCTGGTCTGATCTATCCAGTGGGGCTGGCAACGTGGCTAGGCAACAGTGGGAGACTTGCCACCCAAAGAGGTACATGATAAGGAACCCCTTGTAAGACATGCATAAATGGCATATTACACATGTCATAAGATGAATTTATAATTAGATTATCAACGTATTAACAGATTGCCGTTCTATGTGCATTGTTTCTAGGATCTGTAAGAGAGCAATAATTAAGCCCTATCGCTGTTTCCTGGTCTAATCAAGCTACTGTTTGCTACTTTGCTCAAACTACTACAGTATTGCCCAGATTTAGAAAACTATAGTTTATAGGCCAAGAAGTGATGTACCTAGAGGTGGGTATAAAAGCAACAAGAGATTCTGGCTTTAAAAGTCTCTAGTCCAAGCAGTAGTTTAGGGCAGTGGTCTCCAAATCTTTTTGATTGCATATACTTATCAGTAAATTTTTTTTAGCATGCATCTCCAATATATGTATGTATGTTTATAAATTATATACATATACTATTGTACTAATATATTGTGTACATTATAAAACAAACTCCAAAAAATTGAAATTAAAAAAGGTTGAGATAAAGATGAAATAATCATCTAATGTTTTCTTCCTGCACCCCAATGGATCTTCTTGCTCACACCTTGGAAATCACTGGTTTAGAGGATTGCCTGAATGCAACTGTTACATCCTTTTCAACTTTATGGCAGTTGACAATGATAGCAAGCACACAACACCTAAAACTGACATGCAAACAATGTCTAAAGTAGTTAAGGCAACTTTAAAACTTCCATGAACTCATTTATTTATTAGATTCTTCAAGAACAGCCCCAAGGAGAGTGATTTATCAAATCAGACAGTCCTGAAGTATATGTGAATGGTCTCATAGTCGCTTATATAGATATGTGAGATTACTTATGCATGTGATTGATTTTTTAAAATGCTAATTTCAAATCTACAGATTGAAAAGTCAGCTAAATGCTTAATGAATAATATTCTGTCATGGCTACTTAGACAGAGCTCTCTGTTCCTATCTCCTTGTGCTATATGTATATCTGAAGTGGTTTCTGAACTGTTTACATAAGAAGCTATTGGGTGAATTAACTTCACTAACAAATGCTTATTTGAAAGACTCTCCTAGCAAAGGCAAGCTGGGCACCCAGACCATGACAGTTAGTCACAGCGGAGTGTTCAAAAAGTCAACCCAGAAAAGCTGCTTATACTGCAAGACCAACCACAACTACTACGTACATCTCCCTGGTTTCAAAGAGACATATTCCCATGTAGGTAGGTTTGAGACTGCAGCCATACACTCTTTTTGTGCCCATGACAAGGCTTAATGAGTATAATTGCTTTCTTGTAGTTGATTGGAAATTTCTGCTGCTTCTTAAACTCTAGAAATAACATCTATCGAACCAGTATGAAAGAGGAAATTGGAATAACAAAGGAATGCAGCTCTTCTTAGACAGGCAAGTAAAAAGTTTTTTCTGTATTACAGCAGGGATAGGAAAGCTAAGGGCAATACTTAGCACCCAAACCATTTTTTATGGCCTATGAGTCTCTTCTGAGCACCACTGCCTTGGAACAAGGTTTGGATGTAAAGGGAAACGGAGGGAAATAAGGTAGTTAAATCATGGGATGAGATCAAAGGGATTCTAATAGACAGAGTTGAGCCTGCAAGAAAATCAGAATTAAGGACCATCTGAAGGGGTAGGGGAGGTAACCCTTTTGCTGGTCACTGGCCGTAAATAAATGCAATTTCAATAACAGTAACCTTGAAGAGTTCAAAGGAAGAAGTAACACTTGGAGTCTGGAAACATTAAAGGTGTGACATTGTGGGAGCAGAAGACAGACCTAAGAGCCAAAGCAAATCGAGGGGCTCCATTGGAGGTAGACCAGTGTTTTTCAAACTTGGCAACTTTAAGATGTGTGGGGAATGCTGGCTGGGGAACTCTGGGAGTTGAAGTCCACACATCTTAAAGTTGCGAAGTTTGAAAAACACTGATGTAGACAGACTTGACCCAGAGACCAATCCTGGAAGAAGTGGCTAAGAAAAAGAAAAGGAAGTGGTTGACTTAACAGGGAACCTGAAGAGATCTGTAGGATTTAAAGTGAGATGGAAGATTACTCTAGAGTCAACTTAAAAAGACAAAAGAGACCAGAGATGTTTTTATGGGATGATGCAAGCCTATACCAACAGCTATAGCATGTTTTAATTACCTTATTTCCCTTGGTTTCCCTTTACATCCAAACCTTGTTCTAGTTGCAAGGAATCACACTTACCCAGACAACCTGGTACGATTTCTTAAACTCAGGGCGAGTCACTGTGAAAAAAACAGTGCTATCCAAAGAGCCACATGTATATCTCATAAATTAGTTCATTATTGTCTCACAAAGCAACTCTCATCAATCATCATCATCATCATTATTGTTTTTTCAACTATTACAGTATGATCATTAAGAGACAGATCTGGCCATGGGTTTCACAAAAACAAGAGGTGCTTGCACTATGATGCTGCTTGTGTCAGGCTGACCCTCCCCCTCCCCCTCAGCAGATGCCACTGGTACGATTATTTAACATCCTGGGTGACTATTACAAAACATTAAATGTTTAACCAAGATCTAGTTTGTGAACCAATGTTAGGATCTGAAGAAAGCATAGCATATATAAGCTCTCCTACTGTGGGAACAATGGTTATCTTAATAGCTTGATGTTATCTTCCCAGCTTGCACACAGCATGAAGGCCATGAGAAGGATTCAAGAGCAGGTCCTTTGGGAGCATTCTAAGCAATTTGCCAGATGAGTGCACAATACCTTCTCTGTAATGGCTACAATTGTCTTTCATTCTGTACAGCTTGATTTTGGCCAGGGGGAAGGTGAAAGCAAGCAAGTAATAAAATGAATGAGACATGTTCCAAAATTAAAAAGGGCATAATCTAACAAGACAGCTGTTATACATTCACAAACAGCTGCTTGGATTTATCTGCCCTCTTCTTACCTTGAAAATCAGTCGCAAATGCTGGTTGGGTGAAAGCTGCAGATAACGAGACAACACCCCCTCCCCCAAGAAAATGTGATTTCTAACTGATGATTCCTATGGGATGTGTTCTTTCAGAATATGCCTTCATACGGATACAAAAGATTGCTTCCATCCACTTACCCCTCCTTGAGTAATTAAGAGTTCAAATTAGCTTTTCAAAAGTCAGTGTCCTGCACTGGATCCCAATGACCGTTTAGAGCTCTAGAACAAAAATCAATGTAAGCTGAAGCAAACTGTTCTCACAGCAGAATCAATCCATGACCAAATTCCAATGAGTAAAAATGGATCTTGGCCCTGCCTATGTCTCCACCAGCATCTGCATGGGTGAGAGCATAAATTGCTGGTTGTTACTTTGTGAGTATATGTCTGACAAGAAACAGACAAGGAAATTCTATTTTGACTGAGATAGAGGGATTACTTGACTTTTTCCTCTTCGACATATGGAATAGCAGATGCTTCGGACTGCAACTAACATCATCCCCAACTAGCATGGGGTGATGGGAACTCTGTTCCACATGTCTAGAGGGCACCAAGTTAAAATCCTGGATGGTTAAAACCAGGTTATTTATTATATTGATTTATATAGCCACCCATCTTGGTAGTTGCAGTTCTGGGTGGTGAGATTGTCTTCTCCTGATTGTCTACATTTTCAGAGGCTGGGCTTGGAGATTTGATTAGTTAGATTTAGAGAAAAAGTCTTTAGAGGAGTCATGCTCAGGTTGTGAAAAACTTCCTGTAGCCCAGTGTTTTTCAACCTTAGCAACTTTAAGATGTGTGGACTTCAACTCCCAGAATTCCCCAGCCTGGGAGTTGAAGTCCACACATCTTAAAGTTGCCAAGGTTGAGAAACACTGCTGTGGCCTGTAATCAGTTTGATACTTTTATTAGTTGCTCTTTAAAACATACTTTGTGATTACTGCCATGCCTTTTTTAAAATACTTTTGTGTTTTATATTTCTCTGTTTTAGAATAATGTGTTTTACATACAGTACTTTTGTAATGAATTAGTGTACACATAACTTGTAGAAGATAGGCAGGATTATAAAGGAAGGGAAGAGTGAATATCAGCTGGAATATATAAAACTAGGTTAAATAGGTATTTGGCTCAGTTAAGAAACCTGTATTACTCCCTCTGATCATGTGATTTCCACTTCTTTCTTCTTTGGTCATATCACACCTCACTGATTAAGTCTGCTTTTGGACACCATTCTGTACTTTAAGAAGGATTCAGACAAATCAGGCCACGTTCAGAGAAGGGCCATGTGGAGGATTAAGGGACTGGAAACTAAGTCATAACAGGAGTGTTTGAAGGAACTGGGATGTTTGGCTTTGAGAAAAATTACTGCAGGGGAAGGAGGGCGGGATATGATATCTAAAGTGGAATTACGAAGATGAAGGCTATAATATAAGGTGTAGGACTTGGAATGATGGATTTAAGTTTCAGGAAGACAGAGTCTGGTTGAATGTTAGGAAAAATGTCCTAATTATAAGAGCAGTTCAAGAGGAGAACCAACTACTATTCACTGGATGTGTTCAAGGATGCTTTAAGAGGGTTTCTAAAGATGCTTGGATTGTATTTCAATCCCCTGCTCAGAGAATTGGATTCAGTGGCCTAAATGGTCTCTTCTAACTACATGATTCTATGAACTTTCTGTAAAGTCATGTGGTTGCTTAGGGGTAAAGGTAAAGGTTTTCCCCTGCACAGTCATGTCCAACTCTAGGGGGCGGTGCTCATCTCCGTTTCTTAGCCGAAATGCCAGCGCTGTCCAGCGCATCCGCAGTCATGTGGCCGGCATGATGCGCACAGAACGCTGTTGCCATCCCACCAAAGTGGTACCTATTCATCAACTTGCATTTGCATGCTTTCGAATTGCTAGGTTGGCAAGAGCTGGGGCGAGTGCAGGAGCTCACTCCGTCACGTGGGGCTAGGGATTCGAACCTCCGAACTTGCGATCTTCCGATCGACAAGCCTGGCGTCTTACCCACTGAGCCATCGCGTGGTTGCTTAGCCTAACAATTTAAGTGGTGCTGTGTTTAGCTCAACAAGAAATGACCTCATTTGGGATGTCACTTTTTTTTTTCTGGGCAAAGCTTTGGTACCTTAACTTTGTGAGAGAATGGAATTTAGCAGGTACAGATTTTCCTATTGCTCCATCTCTGTACAGCTGAAAGAAAGGAAGCTATGGCATCCAGAGGTTGAGTTCTAAGTAGTAAACACAGTGTTTTAGTCTAGAAGAATACATTTGCTGCCTACAAAGTTTGGAAATTAAGCTAGGCACATAAACGCACAATTTAATCTAAAGTTTACTTTGGGTACCTGAATGATTTTTATAAACACCTTTAAACTAAAAATTAGGGTGTACAGTAGGTTTCTAAATTTCAAAAAAGTTTCTAAATCTCAAAATTACCTAGCAGTCAGAGGGCATATATTGGGACCTCTTAGAACAAAGGATCACCTTTTAGAATAGAGAAAAAAGTAAATGGGTTTTGTGCTATCTCACCCGAGACTTTACACAAAAGCAATATGAACCCTGTTCCTTCATTTTATTCCTTAATATGTCTAATAACCAAACTGAGACCTTGTTGTACAGAAGATAGATACTACTTTCAGAAGAACATAAGACTGCATGTAGCAGAACAAACAAAAATCTTCCAAGGGCTCAGTACCATTTGGTTATGTTGTTATGTAGTCAGCATAACAGTTTTTGAGATCTATCTGAAGTGCGGCATGTTATATTACCTTGCAAATAAATGTTGACAGTCAAGAAATGTCATGACAGGTTGATTATATCCCATTTAAATGCCATGAATGTGTAACTTCTGGCTGGTGTTATTTGATGTTGTGTTTCGGTGTTTTTAAATGTGGTTCATCTACAACCTTCCCCAATCTCGTGTAATACAGAAGATTTCAACTACCAATAATTCCCTGCCAACATGGCCAACTGCCAGTCTTCCCTGGTGATGAAGGGGTTCAAATCCAACATATATCGATGAACACATGGTTGCGGAAAGCCACTTTCAAATCAAATTGTGTGTATACGGTTATTTTAAAAGGGGAAAAAATCACTATTTATGGTTGCAGTCCTACAGGTAATCATCTGGCTACCGAAAGAATATAACATTTTAGTGCCACTCCATTGGCAGAATAGTATTTTCTCCTTTGGAGGAGACAGGTATACTGATAGCTAGCCTAAAGTGCCAACAACAGCTATTGGAGCAGATCACGGGAAACCTGGGGTCTGGTGCCAAAAGTCGGGAAAATTTAAGAGAAACCAAATGGGGCATTTGGTCAAGGGCCAGCAAGGTTAAGAAGTAATGCTCCTCCCCATACAATTAATGTATATTGTCTCCCATGATGCATTCAAATAAAACACGGTCATCACGGACATGGGTTTTTCGAACTAAGCAATGATTACAGAGAACAGAGATTTAAACTGTCAGAAGCTAATTAGGACTTGTTACTGGATCCCCTCTCTCCTTTTATTTAAGTCAGGGCTAGGCAACATTTTTTGGGCCAAGGGTGACATCTGTTTTTCTGTGGGATGCACTAAAAACAAAACAATAATCACAGAGAATTGAACAGATGAGGACCAAAATGCAGGGATCTCAGACTTAGTGAATGGCAGTCACAAGGTCAGGCCACAAATTTTCTCAAGAAAAACAACTAAAATGGAGCTAAAACACCAAGCAGTAAAAAAGAAAAAGTAATTTCATTGCCAAATTTCCTGCAGAAGGACATTTGCATGCTGCATGGCCATGACATCTCCGTTGGGACATCACCACTGCTGCTTGGACAAATTTATCAGAGTATTTACAAATATGTATTTGTTTTACTCACTTTTTTTGCAGCAGTTACAATCTACTAACTTCCTCTAAGTTATTGAATTATTTCAAAGAGACTTGGGGGATATGATTTGATGCCATCAGTGGTCAATTATTTGATTGTGTGTTTTATTGTGGTTATTTTATTTTTCTTTTACATTTACACCATGGGTGTTTTACTGCATTCTTATGACACATGTAAACTTCCTAGAGCATAGCTTTCCAAACTGTGTGTCGCGACACAGTACTGTGTCGCCTGTGGGGCCCAGGTGTGTCGTGTGAAAACCCGGAAGCGCTGATGGCACGCCGGTGGCGGCGGGCCATCAGCACTTCCGGGTTTTCGCACGGCACACCAGGACACCGCTGCCGCCGCCGCTGCAACACACAAAAACCCAAAAGCACCGCAGTAGCGGCGGGGCACGAAAACCCAAAAGTGCCGCAGTAGCGGCGGGGCACGAAAACCCGGAAGCGCCACAGCGGCAGTGCTTCCGGGTTTTTGCGCACCGCCGTTCGTGTGTCGCCAACAGGAAAAGTTTGGAAAGCTCTGTCCTAGAGTCTCTGCTGATTGCAGCAGATGTAAGTCTAATAAATAATAGTGGTTAAGGCACCAGGCTAGAAACCAGGAGACGGTTTAGTCCCACCTGAGGCATGAAAGCTGGTTGGGTGACTTTGGGTCAGTCTCTCTCAGCCCAACTCATTTCACAGGGTTGTTGTTGTGGGGAAAATAGGAGGAGGAAGGAGTATTAGGTATGTTCACTGCCTTGAGTTATTTATAAAAATAATAAAGGCGGGATAAAAAATCTAAAAAAAAATTTAAAATATTCAACAACTGCTTTAAAAAGCACCTGCTTTAATCCAGGCACCTTGCTACCTTTTAACATTGGTTTCTTATCAAGTAAGAATCTACTAACTTTCTCATGAAATATAAGTACCATGCCTAAATTCTTGTGCCTTTATACTAGAAACTGACTTTATACAGTATTCTCTTTCATTAAATGAGAACTCCGGAGCTATTAGGAAGTAAATATGCCAACTGTCTGTGATGTTATGAACTCCAATTATTTTGTGTTAGTTGATAAGACATGTTTAGCTTTTGTGTTGTATTTCGGTTCCCCTTTCAACTTGTTCTCCCAATAGGGTATGTGCTATCAACAAGTATTTATCTTGTTCTGTCAGAAAAGGAAAGTACCAATCAAAGAGAAAGTACTGTAAAATAATTTGCTGAAGGCAACATAAACAGTACAGAGAACATGTTTACACACTGACATTTGAGGGGAAGGGGGGGTTGGAAGGACAATGTGATTTTATGGGGGAAAAACATGTTATAATACATTGGAAGAGGGGAATGGATGCCCCACACACATGAGCTTTTACGGATTTGTCAAGATACAATCATAGATCTGTGTATGAGTTCTTTATGCTTTGTGTTGTGTCTTATTCCTTTGCTGTCACTTATGAAGCAATTATTGTAATGTTTTACGAAACAAGCACAAAGCTTTTGTGTTGTATTTAGGTTCCCCTCTCTCTTGCGTATATTGATCTGTGCAAATGGAGAGATGGGCCTAAGGCTTCCAAAAATGCTTTCTTTTCTCACTCACAGTGCAGTGAGCTGGACACTGTTAAGATCCTCGGCATTCTCTGGCCTAGTAGCCAACAGCCTGGCCCTCTGCTCCCTCTCCAGGGCTGTTGACAAGGATGTGTCACTGCCTGAGGCAGAGCTACAAATGGTGCAAATATCCCAGGTCAAGATATATAACACCAGCCAATTTATTTTGATATAGGAGGCAGAAAATACTCCAAGTATCTCTCATTTCTGCCAAAATGCAGATTGCTCAGTCCAGTCACTTGAACTATTCTAACAGAAGAAGCAAAAGCAAGCAAGCTGCACTAGTGCTAAAGAACTATCCCTTTTCCTGTAATGTTTTTGTAGACTTAGATTGATTACTTTTCCAGAGTTTTCCCTTCTATTTAGACAAATCCTGGCAAATTTCAAACAAACAATGACAGGATTTCGGGGGGGGGGGGTGTACAAAGGGAGTCTATTTTTCGTTTTTTAAAAATCAATATGTCTCCCCATTGTTTGATCACTGGTGTTGATGAAAACTGCAGAGACAATTCTGAATAATGAATTAAACTGACTCAGAAAAAACAAACTAGCATTTTTATGTTTCTTTATTAAAACTTGGTTTCCTTCTATATATTGTGTTGAAAGGAGTTAATAGAAATTGTAACTTTCAAGTACATATGCAGCTGAGTTTTACCATTTTAAAAAGGTAAAGGTTCCCCCCGCACATTTGTGCAGTCGTGTCCGACTCTAGGGGCTGGTGCTCATCTCCGTTTGTTAGCCGAAGAGCTAGCGTTGTCCGAAGACGCTTCCACGGTCATGTGGCTGGCATGATGCGCGCAGAACGCTGTTACCTACCCACCGAAGTGGTACCTATTCATCTACTTGCATTTGCATGCTTTCAAATTGCTAGGTTGGCAAGAACTGGGGCTAGTGCAGGAGCTCACTCCGCATGTAGGGCTAGGGATTCGAACCTCCGAACTTGAGATCTTCCGATCGACAAGCCTGGCGTCTTACCCGCTGAGCCACCACACCCCTTTTAGCATTTTTTTACCATTTTACAAGAAGGTAAAATCAACGGTTTGGCACATTACTGATTCAGTTCCAGCATTTGGCTTTTCTCACTCAAAAGACACTTTAAACTTAAAGTTAAAATGGCTGACTTGGCTTGAACCATAACATATGAACCACATTCATGTTTTAATCGCTACATAAATGCCTCAAAACAGACTCACACAATGTCAAGCCAAATAAAGCAGTTTCTGTCCTGCTAGTTCCTTTCTGCCAATAACTTTTCAGGATCAGAAGAGAACACTGGAATATTGTGAATGATGTATCTCAGCTGAAAAGAGATAATGTAAAAAACAAAATGTAAAAAGAAAATCTACTGCATTTAATTTTGGAAAGAGTTGCATGAATTCATTTCTCATTTTTTTCCAGCCAGCATTTGGATGAAAAAGTACATCTGGGTTATCTATTTACTGAAATATTTTTGAATTACTTTTTTTTCAAAAGGATACCAATCTTTAAAATCAGTCTCATAGAAATCAATGGGAACAAAATGCAACCATATTTCAAATAATCCAGGGAACATATTGATCCAGGTCTAAAATATATCAAAAACCAAATGTATTATTTTGGTATTGTTACTACCTAAAGCTAGGCAAGAATTAGGCCAATCTGACCCCTTCAGAATGCTCATGGACCACCATTGTTTTGCAGAACAGAATTTCTGACTAGTGATAAATCATTCTTGAATTCATTTATAGAAAAACAACAATGGATTATATAAAGCAGAAGTTACTAGACTGTGTACCACAGTAAAACCATGTGTATAGGAATCAAGCACTACAGAGCATGGATTAAGGGGAGAAATGGGATTTACATACTGATTGCAGACTGAAAGCAAGGAAGATGCTATGACTCCATTATGGAGATAAGATTCCAAAGAGTCCCATAGACCTGTTTTTGTGATTGAGTTCCTCATGTGACCCTTGAGCTGCAAATTGCCCACCCATGATTTGAGCTATGAATAGTTTCCTGTAGATGTCAAAAAAGGTATGAGTGCCATGTCAGAATGACACCTTCTACTGGTGATGAACAGCTCAGAGACACCACTTTCCTTGAGTAGAAAACTTCCGAAAGTTGGAGCAACAGAGAAACAATCACTATGGGAATACAATAGCCCTTTGGACATTTGCCTACTTGTGAGTTTCCACTCTCAAAAAGGGAAGGTCTTGTCTGCCATGTTATTGTACATGATGGTGTCATTGAAAGCTGCATTCTCTGGTTTCCCAGTTATATCTCAACTCAGCTAAAGTTCAACAGTTCCATTTGCCTTGCTTTTCAATGCTGCTCCAGAATGAGGGATGCACAATTTTTGCTCTGCCTCCTGCACATGAAAATGTGCATGCCATACATAATACCCTCAATATACAGAGCAATTTCTGCCTGTATGGGAAAAGAATAGTCAAATGGCTTAGTGTAAAAGTATGTCCAATTTAATCTGTCATGCTTAATAGTGTAGGAGAAGTATCCAAGCTTGGTAGTGCTATCAACAATCTCTCTCTTCAACCATAAATATCTAATAGAGCATCAAAAACCAGACTCAAATAAACAAGCAAGCAAAAGTAATGCTTGCTGCATTTTTTTGTAATAAGGTAAGTCTCAAGCATCGGAACATTCTGGCTTCTCTTCTAATTTGTATTGAAACTTGCTCCCTTGACAATGATGTTTGTTTATTAAAGAATTGCTTTGTTTATTATTGCTCCTCTAGCACAATAGGTTTTGCCTTTTTTTTTTGCTCTCTGTAAACCTTCAAACGATCATAAAACTATTTTATAGAGTTGATATAAATTATATTATGAGTTATAGGTGTCCTTCAAAGCCATGCACCAACCATTGTTGATTCCTGAAAGGAGCAAGATGGGTCTAGAACTGAGGAAAAATTACCTTTCAAAATCTCCATTAATTTTGTGGGCAGGAAAGTTGGATGGACAATTGTTCTGAAGAGGCTATAGTCCTTCTCAATGGTGGGACTCTCCCTCAGCAATGATAGTAGCTTGATTCCAACCTTGGACCTCCATCTTTCATCTACCTGTACATTTGAAGTCCTCAGTGGTATCAGATCCATCTGTGCAAAAGATGGATACAACTACATGGACAGCTGTGGTATTTGTGCAACTCAAACTACAATGCCTATAAAACTATAGAAGATTTCTATTTGGTGCAAAACCAGTATTCAGACATTCTTTCATGAAGGCCTGTCCTTATATGTGGTGGCAACTGCCTATAATAATCATCTCATCCAATCTTGTGCATCATAGCATTCGACTATCTCACCTCTTTTATCATATGGGAATATAGATTGTGATTTTTTCTGTTTTAAATAATAGACTATCACATTTTGTCTGATGGGAAATGTGTAAGAAAAATAAGTTAATTTTCACACAGAGATCTTGGCACTGTATTTGTTGGGTTCAAATCAGGCCTCCTTGGTGTAAATTGCTGATACAACAAGAGATCTTCTCTACTTTGATTTAGAATAATAATGATTAATCCACCATCACAGTCTGGGTATATTCTGTAGAATGAATTGCAATGAGCATGAATAAAATGAAATTTGGGAGATAGAGAATTTCCCTTCATAGATGTTGATTTATGATGTAAAAAATGCTCAGAACATGATTGTAGAAATCCTATTTATTTCAGGGGACTTATGGTGGATATATTCCTTATATGGTGAATCCATTTAGGTATGTCAATCTGCACTAGATAATATAATTCAAGGTTTATTGAGAAAATAATACCATATCTGTTTATGTTGGTGAAATTGCACCATAAGGAAACTATGGAATAAATCAATTCTGTACTGCAACTGCAAACAGGATATAGTTTTCTGATAAACTAGGAAACTATACAAGTTTAACCAATATCCTTCTATTTTTGTTGCAGTTATCAGTAAAACGTATGTGAAAGAGTAATATCCAGGCACAGTTACCCACACTCCCATTACTGTTGCAATACGTTCTACATGGAAATGCCTTTGAAGACTGTCTAAAACCTGCATTTGGTACAAAATGTAGCAGCCTACATACTGGCAGGGGAGAGCTGCTAGTGCCGTATAACAGATTCTGTACTGGTTTCTGATAGGCGCCCAAACCTTGCCCTCCAATTCAGAGTGCAGGGTTTAATGTATAGCCCCCTTGATGGCAGGCCGCAACTAGGGGGGGCAAGCGGGGCACGTGCCCCGGGCGCCGCGCTGGGTGTGTGTGTGTGCCAAAAGTCCATTGTGTTAGGCCTGTGGTGTGAATCAGGACTTAATCTCACACTCGCGCAGGTTCCTTGTGGGTGGAGCCCACCGCTCAAGCAGGTCTAAAGCAGGAATGGCTTTCGTGCGCCCGGCTCCTCCGACAAACTAGCGCTCGCCAGAACAGTAGGGCAGGGGCTTGCTTGCTCTTCTCGCACACGCGCTTGGGAAAATGTTATGCAGGTTTGTATACACGCCGTAGTGCGAGTAGGGGTGTGTGGTGGAACTTCTCATTTGGGGGGGCGTGGAATCCATGGGGGTGTGTGGAATCCATGTTTGCCCCGGGTGACACAGACCCTAGTTGCGGGCCTACTTGATGGCTTAGTGCCTAAGTAGCTGCAAGATTGCCTACTTTAGATACTGTAGAACCAGCCCATCTAGTTCTTTTATCCCATATGGGGGTGCTGAGAATGCCCCTCCCATATGACATCAGGGGGGACTAGAGGTGATGTTTGGAGGGCTATGTCCCAATATTATGAAGCAGCTTACCTCCAGAGATCTAAATGGCAGCCTCCCTAACAGCCTTTGGAAAGTAGTTAAAACAGAGCTGTTCTGCAGAACTTTAATTGACAAGGAGTAAAAGGAAGTTGAGAGCCACTTTGGTGTAGTGGTTAAGGCATCAGGCTAGAAACTGGGAGACCGTGAGTTCCAGTCCTGCCTTAGGCATGAAGCCAGCTGGGTGACCTTGGGCCAGTCACCCTTTCTCAGCCCTAGGAAGCAGGCAAGGGCAAACCACTTCCGAAAAACCTTGGCAAGAAAACGGCAGGGACTAGTCCAGGCAGTTGCCAGGAGTCAACACTGACTCGAAGGCACCAAAACAACAACAAAAAAAGGGAAGTTGCCTGTTGGACGCTGGGTCTAGAGTGAGGGTAGGTTTAATATGGGTATAAATTTTATCTTCAGGTTTTTTGAAAACTGCTGGGAATCCCTGCAAATAAATAAATATCATGGATCCTGTTAGGCAACGATGGGTAGACAAGCATGCCCCCAGTCTCTTCCATCTGCATCCCTGATGGCTAGATCCTGGCAGAGGCCATCCTTGTAAGCAATGTCTCCATGTCATCACTCCTTCCGTGGCCATTCCTTTTGAAGTCGAATGGAACTAGAGAGCCATCTCAGGGTTCTGAGCCTCTTTTGCAGGCCAGAAGAAAAGCCATTGCAACACAGCCCCCTAGCAAAACGAATTCCTCTTCTTTGCCCCTTCCTGGTCCTTTTATGTTAGCCTTTGCTACATTCCGCTTTCCCCCATTTTAATTCCCAATACTTGTGTCTCAAGAAAAAAATTCCACTAAAAAAGAGCAGGTCATACTCCTGTATTTAGAGGTGCTTGCTGTTGGCCTTCCTTCCGCCCTAGCGGTTCAGTGTAGCATCCTTTCCCAGTGTCTTTTTCTGCTTGGGATTCACTATTTTATTGAAAGCTGATCAGTAGCACAGTCCAGCGCTGCCAGAAAGATGAGTCTTTCTCTGCGGTCTGCCTCAGAAATCCTTTTCCCCTTTCCCCCTTTCCCCCCAGGCATGCAACCTTTTCTCTTTATTTCTTATTCCCAAGCTGAGCTGTAGACTGCAAACTGCCAAAGTGCTCCCCAGCATGGGTGTACAGTATATGTGTGTGAAAGTTACATCTTTAAGTCTCCTGCCTTCTTTGCTGAAGGAAGAAACATTTTTAGAAAAGCTTCTAACCTTTTGTACAAGGCAAAAGCCCTCATACTTTTCAACCTTATACGTGCCTTGCCAAGAAGCCTTGCAGTGTACTTAACCTCTATATTTTCATTTCTCTGTTTAACCTATTGCTAGATATTGAATTAAAGTGAATCACCTCTTGAAATCCCACATGTGTCCCCCCCCAGCTTTCTTTGAACTCATTATCTGTTTGCACAGCACTTTGGCAACAGAAGTGCCAATCGTTCAGATTTGCCAAAGTCTTGATTCTACATGAGAGGAGTTTGGAACAACATCTGATCATGTTATCTGAGATTCCTTTTGGTCTGTGGATGCTGATAAAGTGAATGGTCTCTAGGATGACCTCTGCCAGTTGTGAGCTAGATTGATGCCCCCCTTGCTGCCTGCTGATGGTGAACTGAATCCAGGAGGTTGCCAATGCCTCACTCTGGAATCCCAACATCCTAGAAAAAACCTGTGGTATGCCCCCTCCTTGAGAGACTTTTGCTGGATCTGGCTATTTTGGAAAATTGCTTGCCAGTCCCAATCTTACCTTTTGGGGAAGAGTTGGTATGACAGTAGTAGTGAGTCAAACACAGAGCATCCTAGAAGAAGATCATCTGGACCACTTCAATCAGGATTCAGGCTTGAGCATGGGACAGAGACAACATTGGTCCCTGAAAATGACGTTTATCAGGACCTGGATGGGGGAGTGAGCAGTTCCTGGTTCTACTGGACCTCTTGGCAGCCTTCAGTAGCATCAATTATGGTACCATTCTGAACCATCTGCAAGAGATGGAGATTAAAGGCCCTGTTTTGTAGAAGTTCTGCTCATAGTGGAAGAAACAAGAACTTCTATAAGTCAGGGCCTTTTCAGTCAGTGGCTGGGGGGAGGAAAGATAGCCTACTGGTTGCTCTCATACGGGGTCAGATTTCTTATACTATATGATATTGGTAAATTGGATTTCTTTTCAATGCAAAAGTGTTTTGGCAAATTGCATCTTTTACAAAGCAAAGCAAAAGCCTTCTCATGGTGACGTGAATGCCAGGTGGCTGGACAACAGAGAAGCCTTGGCGTTGTTTACGTCCTCATGAGATAAGGAGCGAGAAGGTACCATATTATGGCTAGCAATGGAAATCTTCCCATGAGAAGATATCCTCCTGATGTCCTTCCGTGGGAAGACTTGCCAAGGCCCCCCCTGAGCAAGGAGGAGGGGGAACTCATGCTGTGTGCTTTGAGGCCTAGTGTGTGTCACAGCTAACTTCCAGCCAATCAGAATGCTAGAAGAACTGAATATACAACCATGCAAAATGGTGTTCTATGTCTTCTTGATTTCTAGTGTCTTTTAGCCATGTAGTTCTTCACGTGTTCACTTCCTGTGGACTGGGCAGAGTGAGCTATGCCTGGCTTTGGGTATAGGCCATGGCAGGACCTCTGGCCCTGGGATCAATACACGGAACTCTGCTTATAGGTTGTTTTTGTTTTTCCTTTTACAATGATGTATCCTGTATATTCATCTTTTTCATGTTTGCGATAATGTAATTGTATCTGCATTATTGCCCTATGCTAAACAGTAAACACTGTTGGCCCTAACAAGCTGCATTCTTGTCTGTTTATTCTCAAGCCTCGGTTTTTCCCCTTTAAGCCAGCATATACCCCATCAGGTTACGGGCCCAGAGAGAAGTTTGCGTTTTCTTTGCTGCGTTGGACCTGGCTGTGAAAGGGAGTTTGTTTTTAGAGGCTGATTTTGGAGTAAACATGTTTTCTTTGAGTGGTCAGCAATGGCTGAACAGTGTCTGGTCAGTCTGCCGTTTGGGGCTTTAGATGGCACAAACTATCTGACCTGGTGTGTGGAGATGAAATCATTCTTTTTGCAAGAAGAAGGTTTGTGGCAGTAAGTGGCAAATCCACCTCCAGAGAATTTTTCTGAAGAAGTGCAAGCATGTTTGGACTGTGCTTATGGCGTTTTTGTTTTTGGGACTCAAATCCTCTGAATGGAATTATATCAGCAACCCACGAACTGAGAAATGGGTGCTGAGAGCTGTTGGAGCCTTTGATACACAGTGGAACTCTGTTGCCCTTGGTGGTCTATTAAGACAGCTTTATGGTTTGAAGCTGCAACCGGTGAGACTGTGATGACCCACCTTGGTGAGTTCAAGACTTTGTTTGCTGCAGTTTTGAGTTCAAAACTTTGTTAGCTGCATTTGAACGAGAAGGCTTGTTTTTCTGGCACTGTGAAAAAGCGTGCATGATTTTTGTCAAGCCTGGAGCTACTGGTCACTTCCAGGAGCCTTGCCGAACAGAGTGTTCCAGCTGCAGTAAAACCTGGTATGGAATTTACAATAGCCGTGTTTTGGTGTGCTGCTTCTCAGAAACTTTCTACAAGGCTCTTCCCTGCTATCGTCCAGCAGTTGCTGTTAGTGCACAAGAGGCCTGATTTACGAAGGGAGGGGACGCCAGATGCCAGGAGTCAGCTGAACAACGAATCCAAGTTTTCTATTCTACCGGCTGCTGTTGTGTAAGCATTTCTCTACAGAGACTCTGTTTTTGAATTCGGCTCGCTGTAAAGTTTGTAAACATGGACAGTTATTGTTACAAATTTTAGCCTTGAGTTCAGCAAGTCATTTTAGCTGATATTTCTGTGTAAGAATGTATATGTGTACACTTGTTGTTTTTCTCTCCTCAGTGTTCCAGCCCTGGTCAAGTCTGAATGCAGGTGCTGAATGTTTCATTGCAATATGAAACTGCTTATGATATGAGGCTGAGTGTGTTAGAGACAAACCTGTAAAATCAAGTGTGTGAGATGCTGTGGAGATTGTGTGGACAGGACATTGTGTGTTTAATGTTTTCCCCACATCATAAATGCATCCATAAAGTTTTCACAAAGTACTGGGGTATCCCGGGATGGGAGAGTGTGTCTCAGATAGCCAAATGCATTCTGAGTTAGAACCCAGGAGATGTGCAAAAGTTTCTTGATTGTGTAAACTGTGTGTAAACAATCTAAAAAAAAATCAGAACTGTGTCTGTTGCTAGGCAAAGTAACAGAGTGTTAACTAGACCATTTCAGTTGGTTCATAGAGACCTAGTTAGCCCCCATTCCCAAGTAATGGTGAGGTGCGAGTTTCATTTTCCTTCTGGTTGATGATCATACCTGCTTGTGTTGTTGCTACTTGTTGAAGTCTAAAGCGAAGGTCTGTACTCGCTTTGAAGTGTATGTAGCAATGGTAGGATGAAAATAAGGTCAGTTTCAGTCAGATTGTAGTGGAGTGTTCCTGAGCCATTTGTTCCAAAATTGGCTTTGTAGGAAAGTATTCTCCCAAAGACTTGCCAATGTTGGAATTTCTAGCTGAGTGTTGGTGTTGTGAATACCATTAAAAATAGCCTGATGTTAGTTGCTCAGGTGCCATCCCATGTCTGGGGAGAGGCTGCCTTGATTGCAGTGTGTTTCTAACTAACAGAGTGTAGAATTCAACTGTAAAAAGAAATTATTTTTCTTTGGTATGGCAAGCGCCCTTCACTGAAGTACCTGCATGTCTGTGAAACATTTGCGTGTGTTCACAACCCCAGGTCACAGAGAAGGAAGAACCAAGGAAGCAGAGTGCTTCAGGTTGTTGGTTGTTGGTTGTTGATTAAAATCCAAGGCTTATCGTTGTTTCATTAAGCCATGGTCAAATCCAAATCTCCAGAAGTGCTTTATTTTTAAGCAGCCTACTGGTTGGGAAAGGTTATGCTAAGGTTGCAGAAGTGTTGCTGCATTGCTAGTGTAAACCCACTGTCCATGGTTCAGTAGATGGGCAAAAACCAGTTCAGGTTTCTTCTGTTCCCCAGTCTCCGAGTGTGAAAAGGGCCCCTCAGGTGAAGGAGTGGAAATTTCACCTGAGCAGTTGCAGGGCCTGGAGGGGGAGTCAGGTATTAGGGAAAAGAGATGGTGATGAGGAAGCACAGTGGTCATTCCTCATGGGTCCTCTTATTCCAGGGTGTGAAGCCTGACAGATTTGTGATTTAGCAGGTGACAGTGTGTCAAGTTGCCTGAAAGAAAACCCAGTCTTTGCTAGATGTGTTGCTCCTGCCTTTGAGAGGAAAGGAGAACGTTGGGACACAGCTGTGGATAGTCAGTTTGAGTTTTGGTGAAGTGTTGACAGTAACCAACCTATCCTTTGTTTTAGTAAGCTGTAGGTTCCAGATGAGTGTTCAGAAAGACATTTCTTTCTGATAATACTCTGCAGTGTAAAGCCAGTGTTGCCCAGGGATTTGTTGCACAAAAGGAGTTTGTGAACTGTAGATCTAATGTATGCACCCACAGCTAAGCCAGAATGTTGACGTGTGGTGCGTTTTCTGGTTGCGTAGCGTGGAAACAGGTGTCCATTTACATATTGTGATGTTGGCACAGCATATTTAAATGTAGATCTCCCTGAAACAGTGTGTGTAAGGCAAGCGTTTTGGCTCTACATGTGTGACAAGTTCCCAAACAATTCATTGACTTAACAGGGTGCTTTATGGATCTTAAAGCAGGCCAGTCATTGATAGCATGGTGCAGATGCTAACTGGGATGTGCGAACAGTCACGTGCTGTTTTCTATGTGTACATAAGAAAGTGTAGAAGTTTGTGTAGGACTTCGTACTTATGTGAGTTGTTTTCTGCTTAGAAACTGAAGTTTTCCACCTTGAATAAGAATTTGTCAGTCAGCTGAAATAGAATTGCCAGCTGAGGAAGTTAGGCACAAATTCAAACGTTTATCTTGGTGTTGAAGTTACAAGAGCCCAGAACAGAGATGGTTCTTGGTTTGTTACAGAGTGTCATTTGTGTAAAGAAAAGCTTATCCTTAATTTGTTGTACAGTATATCACTCTACAGTAATGCAGTGGACATGCCCTGAGTTAGTTTTGCCCAGGTAGGGTACCAAGCTTGCAAAATGATTTGGCCCTAAAAAAAAAAAAAAAAAAAAAATCCTGCGGCAGGATTGGAATTCCTTATCTATGCTGGCTGCGATTTTTTGCAAAGGAGGGGACAGAACATTTGCGGGCAATGTCTTTCTGTTTCTCTTTGACTGTTTCTGTTCCTGCATAATCTGTATTATTTGATTATTATGTATTTGTATGTATCTGAATAAAACATTGCATGAAATGTATGTTGTGCATTATACATATGTGTAACAAGTGTTTTTAAACCATTTTCTAGTGTTGATGGCTATTGGTTGTAAAAACCTGTAACTTGAATAGTGTGATTATTACATGCATTAACCTTTGTTGTTTCTGTTTCTGTACAAATGTATTTTAAAGCTTTGAACAACTTCCATCATTGTTTGCATTGTGTCGAAATCCAATGTGGAGGGGTGTCAGATTTCTTATACTATATGATATTGGTAAATTGGATTTCTTTTCAATGCAAAAGTGTTTTGGCAAATTGCATCTTTTACAAAGCAAAGCAAAAGCCTTCTCATGGTGACGTGAATGCCAGGTGGCTGGACAACAGAGAAGCCTTGGCGTTGTTTACGTCCTCATGAGATAAGGAGCGAGAAGGTACCATATTATGGCTAGCAATGGAAATCTTCCCATGAGAAGATATCCTCCTGATGTCCTTCCGTGGGAAGACTTGCCAAGGCCCCCCCTGAGCAAGGAGGAGGGGGAACTCATGCTGTGTGCTTTGAGGCCTAGTGTGTGTCACAGCTAACTTCCAGCCAATCAGAATGCTAGAAGAACTGAATATACAACCATGCAAAATGGTGTTCTATGTCTTCTTGATTTCTAGTGTCTTTTAGCCATGTAGTTCTTCACGTGTTCACTTCCTGTGGACTGGGCAGAGTGAGCTATGCCTGGCTTTGGGTATAGGCCATGGCAGGACCTCTGGCCCTGGGATCAATACACGGAACTCTGCTTATAAGTTGTTTTTGTTTTTCCTTTTACAATGATGTATCCTGTATATTCATCTTTTTCATGTTTGCGATAATGTAATTGTATCTGCATTATTGCCCTATGCTAAACAGTAAACACTGTTGGCCCTAACAAGCTGCATTCTTGTCTGTTTATTCTCAAGCCTCGGTTTTTCCCCTTTAAGCCAGCATATACCCCATCATGCCACCCCTACTTTTTAACATTTACATGATGCTACTGGGGGAGGACATCCATCAATTCAGGGTGCAGCATGATAAATATGTTAAGGATACCCAGTTTTATATTGCCACTCCAGGCCACAATGGAAATGCTGTGGATATCTTGTTCCAGAGCCTGGGGGTGTAGGAGTCAGATGGGGTGAATCAAGCTGAAGCTGAATCCCAGCCAGATGGAGTTGCTATTCTAGCACTAAAGAACACTTTTAGCTCCAGGGCTAAAAGACTTTTCCAGGGCCTCAACTGGGGGGGGGGGGGGGGCAAGCGGGGCATGTGCCCCGAGCGTCGCGCTGGGGTGTGTGTGCCAAAATGACAACACCTCCCTCACCCACCCATGGGGGAGGGGCATGTTTGCCCCGCGTGATACAGACCCTAGTTGCGGTCCTGGACTTTTCTACTGAGGTCTGTGACTTGGGGGCCCACATGGTTAGTGTACAAATTCTTGTAATAAAGAATGAACACATTTCACAATGACTACCTAAAATTTAGTTTCTTAACACTCTATGGGACCAAATTTTCTCCCAGCTGCCTGGAAACCAACATTCACAACAATTGAATTTATGTCATTTGATTTTTCACACATTGTAGCAGCTAATATTTTTCATCATAAAACGTATTCCATTCCAATAATTCAGTTCAATTGTTCTCAGTTTTCCCATATTAAAATTGGGGAGGAAATCATGTTCAGTACATGGTTTGCCACTCCACTTTTTTCCCCTGTGGTATACAATTTGGAAAGGAATTGTGTCTCATAATTATAATTAACCACACACCCAAACCTACACCCTTCTACACACAGCCTCAGATGGCAAGGACTGCCACCTGGACAATCAGTAGTTTTATTTTGTCTGCATTTGCAGACAAGGGTTAAAATTATATGGGGTGAAAAGAGTTGGAAAGCCACCATTTTCTTTATTCCAGAAAGCTCATCTTTGTAGTACATTTTGAATGTTCAAAGTGACCCTAAAGAAAAAAGGGTTTCTTTTGCTGCCCACAGGGGACCACCATTATAGCAGACAGCAGCTGGATATTAACAGAAAACAGCATTTTTACAGAGTGGGTAGATGGATCCTCCAGCAACTCAATTATTCAACAAGTGTATTCCAGTTAAGTAATCTTTCTAAGAAAGGATAGTAATTAAAATGGTAATGCTGTTTACTCTAACTTTATGTTGTACTTAAAATGTTCCTGTCTAAACATCTGGCTGACTGTACCATCAGCCATAATAATAATGGTGTACATTATGCTCTCTTAACTTGGGAATTGTTATCACATCTTTCCCTTATTAGTAACCTGGACAAATCTAATAGCAAAAAGGAACTGCTGGATTGTCGGTACTCAAAGGCAATTGTAGTGGCTGCTTCTAAAATCATCAATCTTTGCCAATCAAGGTAATATTAATCAAGGAAGCACAATCCAATTTGTCTGATTAAAATTGGATGAAATTGTTACCTCTTGGTTCATTTCTTGCCCTATGATTGTGAGGTTGCAAAAAAGATAATCATATACAATATGTTCAAATAGGACTTTTTTAATAAGTCAAAAATCTGTAGAAATCTGTAGAAACAGTAGAAATCTGTTTCTACTTTCAAATTTAAATATTGCTAAAAAGTGGAGACACCTATTAACAATTATTCCCTTGAACTAAGCATTGTAGTCTTTGTTATGTAGTGGATAGAGTCTTGGTCTAAGAGTGGAGATGTTTAGGTTTGGATTTTTTCTCTGACCTGAACTTAATCAGATTGGTCACTCCATTCAACTTTACTTACCATCTAACAACTTTCCCAAATGTGGAACTTTCCTGATATATGAATTTCAATTCCCCAAATTCTCACCATTGATCAACTGGGAGTTGAAGTCCAGATGTCACTTCCCCAAGGCTTTCCTACAGGACATTTGTGCAGATGCACACACATGCACACACACTTCCCTTCCCTCCTGAATGAAATATACTTTTAAAATATAAATATAATTAAGTCCTGTCCTGTCAATGAGCCTGCAGCCCAGCAAAGTGTGCCAGAATAGCAATCAAAAACTGTGAGAAGAAGTGTTACCTATTCCATTATACTGGGAGAAGAAAGAGACAGAACTGTTTATGGCAGGTGGCAGCTGTGGTAGTGACCTTTTGGAAATGGTTTCAGGAGTCCAAAGAAGTGGCACATACTTGCTAAATTTAGATTAGCGAGCAACCAATTATTGTTGGTTTTAAGAGTGACATTCAGTGGCAAGATTGATGAAATATCATTTATTAGTAGAGACAGCCACTTTCACATTATGTCATCTAACCTGTATACACACATGCACTGCTTGTTTTTCTCACTCCCAAGTCCATTTCACTCTGTGCATCTCTGTTAACTGTTAACTGCTCCACGTTAGAAGCAATCCAAAATAGTTCCCTGTGAATGAAAAACTAGCACAGGACAAGTGGTAGGCCACTGCTGTCTCTGTTGTGCTAGTTTTCCACTCTGAGGGTTCTTCCCCCCTTTTTTACTCACAGAGATCAAAGTAAAACAAAGCATAATCTGAGACAAGCTGAAGCTGTAGATACCACTTCATTCTTTTGCATTCATTCTGTTCGGTCCTTTAGCACTCCTGCCTGCAGGGGTGCATTCATTGGATGTCCCTACAGTGGGATAGAAGTCATCATCTGCCAACATTTCCTCTTCCTGGGTTCATGGAGGACAAATAGCACAGCTTCAATAAATGAATTGAGGCAAATTTGACAAAGAATGGCAGCATTCTGTGGGAGAAGAGCTTCATTTCCAAGAACACTCTGCAAATGACCTGCAAGTCACAATGCTTCAACAAAAGAATGCTGAAGATGAACACAGATAGAATTAAATGTATCAGTAAGTACTAGCTCAAGCATGAAATTGCTGAACTGGAAGTTATCGGTAAATTTAATTCAGCCATCAACAGACACGTAGAGATAAACCACATTGACTCACCATTCAAAAGAGACAATCAAAAAGCTAAGAAGGAAACGAAAAGACCAGAACACATCCTCTCCAGCAACCAACACCCAGATAAGCAGGGATTAACACCAGACAAACAATCAAGCAGAAAACAATATCCTAATCAAGAAACTACCAAGGAGAAAACCACACCCCCACCAACACTGGCAGGGCAAGCTACTGTATATACACAGGGAGCAAACCCCACACGCACCAGAACTGATGATGTTACCTAGTCGGGTAATGAAACGTCTGCAAGCAACAAACAACCAAGCTCAGGGTGCACCTAGGACTCCACAGTTTAACCCTGAGCTACATATATTCTCTTCTATTGAAATTTAATTCACTATAAGACTGAATCACATTCAAGTTTCTTTTTGCCCATCACAATAGGAAACTTTCCTATGTAGGACTCAATCATGTTCAAGGTTCTCTCCCAGCAATTCTAGTAAGATTATATTATCCCAAATTCCTGGTATTTCAAATGGCCTTTGCACATCTGAATTCTGAACAGAAATGCAATAGATCTTTTGTGTATCTTTCAAATATTCTAGTCTTTTGCCTCTAAGCAGAACTGGGGAAAGCGTTCCATTCTGCATCTGATGCAACATTACGTTATAATAAATGTTAGACTGCGGATGCCAAATGACTCTTTCTTAAAAGACTTGCTGTAGCAGATACTAAAGCATAAACTTATGCATGCTTAATCAGAAATAAGTCACACTGTGATTAATGAACTTACTCCCATGTAAGTATGAAAAGTATTTAAGCCTATTACAGCTTGAATGTCTTTTTTATAATAGCTTTATTAAGCTTCAAAAAGAGAGATAAAATCTAACAGAAACTAATAGAGAAAGAGAAAGAGAACAGAGGTGCAGGGGAAAAAAAGGAAAAGAACAGAAATAGAAAAAGAAAAAGAAATAGAAAAAGGAGTAACTTCCGACTGGTCAATTTCACCATCTCAGCCAACTCTATCAACTTTACCATCCATTCTTCCATTGTAGGTAATATTGAGTCTTTCCCCCTTTGAGCATATAAAGGTCTCGCTGCGGTTGTCATACAGCTTGAATGTCTTTGTGACATTTGTCATTTTAATTTTCATGGACTATGAGCATATAGAACAACCTTATCATTTCTTGGAGAGGTCTGAGATATCTAACAATCTGCTGGTGGAAGGTTATCTTTTATAGCACCTCAAGTGCTGGTAAACATTTTTCCCATTTTCAAGGCATGGCCTATTATTGGAGGAGCATTGAAACCAGCAAATTTAGAGCCTGCCCATATGGGTGTTTTTACTGGTACCTGTAGAGCAGGGCTCCCCAAACTCTTCAGCTCATCGACCCCTTTATAAAGTTTCAGATTGTTTATCAACCCCCCAAAATTTATTAAATGAAAATAATTTAATAAATACTACTTTAACTAATAGTACTGCTACTACTAATAATAATAATAATAACAACATCGACCCCTTGGATAGTACCATCGATCCTTGGGGGTCGATACTGACCACTTAGGGGAAACCTGCTGTAGAGGAATGTGGAGATAACCTTGACCAAGGTATGCAGGAGGCATTAAGAGAAGAGAAATAACAACTTACTCCTGGGAAAGGAGAACAATGAGAAAGTAACTCAAAATAAACCCACCTTGATTCTGTTTGACATAAGAGGGGCAAAGGGAAACTCTAGCAAGTTTTCAAGATTACATTATTAGGCTCTACAATAAAGTAACATTTTTGTGATCCTTGTAGTGTCCGTTTCCTGATCTGGCCTATTGCAAAGGCCTGAGGGAACCCTCCAGGTTTGGAACTACTTGGACTTGAAAGCTCTAGGAGAACTTTTCAGTCAATATCTTTCCCCTCCAGTACCAGAACCTTTTCTGAAATGGAGGGGGAAATCTGAAAAATTCAATCGTCTCTTGGCCACTTCTCCCAGAAACCAGGATTATAGCCTTGATTAATATTCGTCATGACTACTTTGAATTTGAATTATAAAATAGTTATTCTCGAATCATCATGCTCTATACCAGATGACACAAGAGTCTTATGTTTAAGAGTCCAAGCTACAGACAAAGGTTCCATGCTCCACAGGGACCTAATATGCAGAATCAGGAGGAAACAACTTGTGCTAGAAGTTGGACTAATGGATAACAGAAATTAATGTGCAGAAATTAATGCTGTACGTAAGCACAACCATTATTTCAAAAATGGAGAAGCAACTCAGACCTCTCCAAGAAATGATAAGGTTGTTCTATATGCTCATAGTCCATGAAAATTAAAATGACAAATGTCACAAAGACATTCAAGCAGTATGACAACCGCAGCGAGACTTTTATATGCTCAAAGGGGGAAAGACTCAATATTACCTACAATGGAGGCCCATTATCTTGAGACTTGGTCTGGAAAATTGTACTAATTGCTGAGCATTGCACTTCAAAGAAATGTTATATAAGTTGGAAAGGGTGCTGAACATTTCTGGAAACAAAACAACTGAAAAGAAGACATTGAGCTATATTCTTTGCTGTAAAATTAAGAAAATAGTTTATACTAACTTTTCAACTATCTTAAGGGATAGAAGGATGCTTAAGATGATGATGAATTGAAAATGATATTGTGTGGTGACACCTAAACACTGTTTTACATAACTGTAGGCACATTTTTGCATAGTTATGAGTAACATGACACAGAAATATGATTAAGCAAGAAGTGTAGATTGTTGGAAATTCAGCAAATCAACATGCCTCATTTGCATGTAGATGAGTTCATCCCAGGATGCAATTCTCCATGTCTTTGAGGAAGTTGTTTTGTTGCCACTCCCACTTCCTCCTTCTCCCTTCTCAGTCAGCTCTTTCTGTTTTTATTCCCCATCGAAGGAGGAGCACGCGGCTGCTGCTCCATATCGAGAGGCCATGCCAAGGCCTCAAGCCCCCTCTTTCTCCACGCAGCTTTGGCAGCAAATTAGGGCCAGAGGTCCACAAAGTATAGGGAAAACACAGAAGAAGAATCATTCCTAACAAAATGGATGTAACTGGACCAATAAATGTAAGAACTCTTTTGTACTTACTTTTTGAACCTACTATATCTAAGCATGTGTTTCTTTATGCTTGGGTGGGCTAAAAGTGTAAGATTAAGAACCTGGATCTCTCTAATGTGCTCACTGGCTCTGTTTTTAAACAATATCCTTTTTCTGTGCACAGTTTTACACAACATTAAGCTCTGCTCCATTCACTGGTTCTAACAGGCCACTGAGTGATCTTCAGAAATGCGGCTGAGCAATAAGTCAATAGCATCTACCCCATCAGCACTGGGTAAAGCCACCTGTTCTACACAGAGTCATGGAGAACCAATAACAGCAAGAGTTCAGTTATGTTATTCCCATCAAGGAACAGACATAGGTCCAGGGATGGAACTAGGGTCTGTGTCACCCAGGGCAAACATGGATTCCGCACCCCCCTCCATGGGTTATTTTGTCATTTTGGTGCCCTCCGGACATCATTTTGATGCACCCCCCAGTGCGGCGCCCAGGGCACATGCCCTGCTTGCCCCCCCCCCTAGTTGCGACCCTGCATAGGTCCATGCCAGCAGCACAGAGTGAATAATATTCTTGCAGCAATAACAACACAAGTAACCAGAGATGATGTAATGATATTTCCAAAGGGACTAGAATTTTTCTACCATAATTTAAGGAATATTAAGCTGATGTAGTATAACAGTTCGAAAGCTAAGGCAAGTAGATAAATGGGTACCACTTACGTGGGACCATTTGCTGGCGTCCTTTCGGAGGGTCGCCCTCGGACCAAAGAAGACCTGGTGAATCCCGCAAATGGCGGCGGAGGACGGCAGATCCCGAATGACAACTTCCTGGACGTCAGCAGCCGGCTCGGAAGCGAGGTATTCTGGGGCATGTAGTCCGATGCCTGCGGCTGAAGAGTCGGTTCCTTCACCTCCTCCCTATCACGCGGTAACATTGTTTAATATATATGGCTGTATAATATATATGAATTTACATGTATGTAAGCCGCCTAGAGTCCTCCATTAGGGAGGGGATAGGCGGGGTATAAATAAGATAAATAAATAAAATAAAATAAATAACAGCTAAGCTACGCGAGTTGGAGCACTGGGAGACCCAGGTTCAAGTCCTTACTCACCCCCAGAGCTCCCTGGATGACTTGGGAACAACCACATTTTTCCTCAGCCAACATATGTCATGGCTGTTTTTGTGGGAGTAAAATGAGGAAGATCCCTGTTTCCCCTTAACCTCCCAGGGAAGAGACAGGATTAAAATGCACCAAAGAAATAACAGTGAAAAGTATTGTCTGCATGTAGTCTAAACTGATACTCAGAGAGTGAGATGGAGGTACAAAAGTTAAACAACCTATCCCAGATTCAAACACCCATCAGCCAACCTATGGTGCAGGCATACTGAAGGAGAAGCAAACCAAAGTGCTTAACTGGACTGATATTTCAGTGATTTAAGGGGAGGGGGACAATAAAAGAATCAGATTAATATATTGTGGTGAAAGCTTTCATGGGCTGCTAAAGAGAACCCACAAGGAAGGAAGCCAACTTCCTACCCACAGAATTTGCCTCTAGGGATGAAGCAGCATTAGAATCAAACACCATTTCCAGGAACATTCAATCCCAGGACTGTGGTCAGGCACTGCGCATAGCCAAGCTGCTGTCCTCTCCTGAGTCAGACTGGGAACAGGAAAACATACTGTAGTTATGAGGTCCGAGCTCTAATTCCAAAAAGGGTTACTCACAGAGAAACATATAGAAGAGTGGTCAATATATTGATCCAGAAGTCAAAACCGAACCCAGTCAGAGTGCTGGGTAGGTCTCCTAGGCTAAAAGCAACTCATTCTGGCTCAAATCCTCTCCTTACAGAGGATATGGTGCCTTCTTCCTTCAGAGGAGACAGGACAGCTGCTGTCTAAAGCGATACTAAGTGTTTTCCAAATAAGAGTGTTGGTAATAATAACAATAACAGTGTTTTAAAACCTCAGTCCCCCTTCCCCCAATTGTTAGAATCTGATTTGCCTCTTGAAAGTTCACTACAGCCCATAGCAGACCCACACTTTTACAGGGAATGAATGGTCCCATGAACTGGGGAGGGTGGGTTTCATCCAGCTTTAGGTTGTCCTTGCGCTGTTATTTGCTCTGGGGGAAAGGCTGTTTTTGCTGGGGATGGGCTTAAATACCCTGCAATTGGACTGCAAGGGGGTCAAACCAGTCAATCCTAAAGGAAATCAACCCTGACTGCTCATTGGAAGGACAGGTGCTGAAGCTGAAGCTCAAATACTTTGGCCACCTAATGCGAAGAGAGGACTCCCTGGAAAAGACCCTGATGCTGGGAAAGACTGAAGGCAAAAGGAGAAGGGGACGGCAGAGGATGAGATGGTTAGATAGCATCACCGATGTAATGAACATGAATTTGAGTAAACTCCGGGTGACAGTGGAGGACAGGAAGGCCTGGCGTGCTATGGTCCATGAGGTCACGAAGAGTCGGACACGACTAAACGACTGAACAACAACAACAAAAATTTTCTTTCCTTTCTGCCTTGATTCAGCTCCCAAACTGGAAGTCTTACAGAATTCTTTTAAAGTACAAAAATCAAGACTTGAACTTCAATATAACTTCAGTTGGGGCCCCGGCAAGACTATCATCCATCCCGAAAACTGAATTCAAGGAAGTATTACATTGTGTATTTACAAGAAAGACATTTCAAAAATGCTTTCAAATCTCCCTTGTTACAGTTTACATTTCCCAAATGCAGTACTGTATGACTTTATCTCCTTGCACATTCTGGCGATCAAAGGTTTCCAGATTCTGAGAGCTGAAAGTGATTCAGCCATGCATCTGTCCTAAATACCTACACATGAGATCAGGACACACGGGAGCAAAGAGCACCAGAAAGAATAGAAACATGGCAATCTAGGAATGCTTCCTTTAGAGGAATAAATCAATGAGTGACCCTTTGCAATTCACCTCTGTAGGAACACACAAGAGAGAAAAGAGGCATCATATTAAATTAGCCATGTTTCTTGGGTATCTGATCTCTCATTCAGTAGGACAAAGGAGGCACCTTGGCTTTGAACTCTTCATTTCACCATTTATACTTTGCACCCTGAAAATAAAATGCTTACTGTGAGTGTTTGGACTAGGATGACAGGATCTTGGTCTCAAACCGTTTCTAACAACAAAATTAGGTTTCCTGAACTCTTCTGGTCAGAAATTCCCCAAATGATCCCCAACTGCAGGAAAGGACTTAGCATGGCTCTTTTTGGATTCTTTCAACCCGTTCCCACCCATGTTCATCCACTGGCCGAGCGTGGAAGACAGGGGGTCCCAAACCTTCTGGCCCAGAAGCCCTCTGGGTTTCCTCCTCCTGGCCCTGCCTCCTCCTTTGGGGCAGCATTTCAGTAGCTGCTGCTGCCACCCCTCGTCTTCCACAGGGGGGTGGGCTTACCTGCATTCTCCCCAACCCCAGTGCCGAGCAGTGGTATCAGAAAAATCTTTTCCCCCTTCTCTCTTTATTGTGGGGGTTACCAAGTGAAGAGCTGCTTCCTAGCCCCACCCCAGGGAAAGGGAGAGAAGGAGGGGCAGCAGGTCCTGGCACCCAAAATATTGGCTTCTCCTCTTTCTCTTTATTGCAGGGGATAGTAGTTGAAGAGGGGAAGAGGGTATTTCTGGTACTGGGAGAACTGGCCCCAAAAAGACTGCCTCCCCCACTTCTTTCTGCACCCCCCTTCCACTTCTCTTCTGCCACCCACGGCAAGAAAAGAGAGGAGAGTGGCTCCTCTGGTGCCACAGGAATCACCTTGTGGAATTAGAAAACTGACCCACAGAAGCCCCAGGGGCGGTCACGGGTGGGACCCCAGAAAGTCAAGATGGTGGCCGTGATGGCACAATTGAAACCTGGTCCTTTTTTACATGCATGGTGCCTGCAATGCCCCTTAAGTAGGTTTTGATCACATGGTCACGGTCGCCATCTTGGCTTTCTTGTACAGAACCTCCCTCCTCTGCAGCTGTCTGTGCTCCCTGTGTGTTCTCTCCTCCCTGGTTGGTAGGAGGTAGGTTGGTAGGAAAAATGGAGCGGAGACAAGGAGGGAAGTCAGCCACTTCTCTCTCTCTTCTTCATATAGTTGTGGGCATCCAGCACCAACTGAGACTGAGATATTTCCCACCCCATTTTTATCCTCCCCCCGTTTCTGCTTCTCGTGCAGAGAGAACCCCTGTTTTACTTTCAGCACATTTTTACATCAGCTCCCATAGTGGAGAAGCATGCTTTGACACTGCCATGTGGAAGAAACCTAAGGGATTACTATTTCATTTTCTATTCCCTTCCAGTAATCAACAGTTGCATGATGAACTGGATTTACAAGAACCAAATCATGTACCATAATAAGTAACTTCGTTCTTGTGGTGCTACAAAACATTTTTATTTTTGCTGCAATCGACAAAGAGCACTATTTTCTCTCTGGAAAAGTTGAACAAATTATCAACCCTGAGAACCCTTACAATTCAACCGGTAGCCAATCAAGTGCCTTTTCTGTAGTACTATGATGTACTTGACTACTTGATCCCTCTGATACATCTATTTTTCCTCAGAACATCATCATAAAAATAAATCAGCAATTGCAAATTTCAAGTAGCTCTTATTTATTGACAGCCAGGTTTGCATGGAGTTCATTTATGATGAAGGATCAACCTTTACGTGAGAGAAAAAAATCAGCTTCTCAAGAGCTTGATACCCACACACAAACATGCTTATACAATAGCAAGTAACCTGCAGAATATTATCAGTGAATTAATTTGTATTTAGTTTTTCAGGATTTCACTATGGAGCTAGCTCATTTATATCACTGTCTCTGTATTCTTTAGCTACAGCTTTCTTTGCAGAAATTGTGTACAGAAATATTTTTATAGTATATCATAATAAACAAATGGTTGGATGAGTAAAAGACTCTTCTGCAACTAATCTTATTAACTCCCCACATCAAACCTGCTTCAACTTCATATTATGGAAAAGTACTATTAGCTATACAGACAGCAAGAGAAACAAATCTATAGTGGCAATAGTTTGCTTACCCAACATATATAATAGTTAATATTGAGTGTTACCTGATACAGGGGAATTAGGGGCCTTCCCAAAGCTTGCTAGGGAAAAGGCACAAGCAAATGATTTTAAGTCCCCCTGTTCTGAAAGAATAAATTCCAGCTGTTAAAATCCAAACTATTTCTAATCTTTGTGAGATACCTACAGTAGGTGATGGCATCTGGCCAACATGAGCTGATCTTATAAAGCTAATAAGATAGTTGGGTGCAGGTTTTAATATTATGGTCAATTAAGTGAGCCCACAAAAAGTGGCAGGACTTAGCTGACTTGAAGAGCTAAACAGAGGCAGTCCTGGTTGGAACTTGGATGGGAGACCACTAGGAAATCCCTGGGCTATAGTTAGAGTAGGAAGTTGAAAATGACATGCGAGAAGGCAGTAGCAAAGCATTTTTGTATTGTTGCCATGAAACTACAGAGAAGTGTCTCTGAAATCCCCAATATTCATATCTCTTGCTTCCTTGCCAATAGAGAAGTTTGTGCACTAAAGCCAAACTGTGTTAATGAATTTGAATAAAATGAAACCAAACATTGGATGTGGTCTGTAGGGGTCCTTTTCTTTTGTATCTTTAAACAACAATAGAAACGGCAGATAAATAAGCTGTCTGCTTAGCTCAGCAGCTCAGAAAGACTTTGAGCAATGTTTAATAACATTTGTTGGAAGAAAGCTTACTGTTGCAGGAAATTATTAACTCCAGTAGGGAATGGGAAATAGATTTGGTTTGGTTTAAAGATTTTCTAATCCTTGCTTCCTGTGATTGACAAAAAGGAAAGGCAGCAAGTAGGGTTTAATGCAGTACAGTAAGTGCAAGTTGAAGGGGTACAGATGAGCCCCAGATACCTGCTGTGCAGCTGACTTAGTTTAGATCAGCTGAAGCTCTGCAAAAATAGGTGTCTTGGCATAGTTGTGTTTATATGGTTTTGGACTGCTCTATCGGTCCTGGGGATTTCTTATTTGTCTCAACAGACTATGCATCTACTGTATGCCACTTTTACAGCTGAGCTGGCTTTGGATTAGGTTACTTTAGAGGAGATCTACTGAAATCAATGAGTCTTAAAGTTAACCATGAATAAGTGAACTTCCATTATTTTTTCGTCTCTCCAGTTATGATTAAATCTGAATCTTCCACTCATTTCCTTTTCTCAAAAGCAAACTACTTCTTAGAGCAGTAAAATCAAGAAACAAAATTTTATTCCTCCACTATTAAAAAGTAATTGAGATTGTACAGTTGTTTTGCTAAAGGGGTAACTGAAGTCTTTTCAGAAGAAAAATGTCATCCAATAAGATCAGTACAAAGTAGCCTTGCAGAAATATATCAAGGTTTAAAGCTGAAATAATTATAATCCAAACACATCTAGAATCACATGCGGCTTATGAGCCAGTGGCAGAACACATGCCGCACCTACAGCAGGTCCCCGTGGAATGACCTCAGGTAGAAGGACGTTTTCTTCCTAATTGTAGAAATTGAGTTGCACTTGACTCTGGACAAACAAATGGACATATTGATTTCCATAATAGTACCCTTGGAAATAATACTTGCTATTGCTTTTTTCCTGTTTTTTTTTAAAACTTTCTATTCTAACCTAAAGCTCTGATGGTATTCCTTCTCAATACTAACCAGGTCTGACCCTACCTAGGGACTGACTGGGCTCTTGTATTTGTACCTGGCAAGATGATCTCTGGTTGGTTCATGTCATGGGAGTCCAGGAAAATTGGTTCCTGATTGGTTCTTCATCTTCCAATTAGTCTATTTTGAAGAAATCCCAAGAGAACCAGTTCCTGAGAACCAGTTACGCTTTTTAATAAAATTTATTAATCAGAAAAGGTGCTACTAGACTCCTAATTTGTTACTCCTTTGTCTGATGTTCCTTCAACCGCTGCATTTTCCTTCTGGGTGTTGGAGAAAAGATTTTGAATACCATCCAGTTCTTTACCTTGTCTAGCATAATCTCTTCATCTTTTATTCCAGAGCTTTCCAAACTTTTCATGTTGGTGGCACACTTTTTAGACATGCATCATTTTGTGACACACTCTTACAGCAGGGCACAAGGCAGACACTAGGACCTGTGCGGAATCCTGGCAGGGCAGGTTTGGAGGCAGCAAGGCACAAGGCGGGCACTAGGACCTGCGTGGAATCCTGGCAGCGCTCGAAGGCAGCAGCAGCCACGACACACCCAGACACTGCAGCCGACACACTAACATGTTGCAACACACAGTTTGGAAAGCTGTGTTTTATTCCATACAGTTAAATGGCATCTTAAGGAGGCCTTGATTTTATGTAATCAGTGTTCAATGGGCATTTACTGAATTCAAAATTAATTGTTTAATTAGATCCTGACTTTATTTATTAAAGCCTGTTCCAGCCTAAATTAACATACTGCTCTGGAAATCAGTTCTCATTCTGTTAAACATAATGTTAGCATGCCTAGAATTAATAAAGATGAGAAACAATATGGGCTGTAAAAACTTGGTGGGGAAATGAGATGGAAAATTACTTGATCTCCACAGAAAAGAGTTCATAGAATCTGTCTTGCAATTTTTAGAAGTTTTCTTTCTGTTGTTTTTTTTTTAACCACCTCTTCAACATACTTGAGAATTTCTTTCTAATCTCTCTCTTTTGCACTGGAGATGGCAGAGGGCAGTTCTGTTAGTGCTGTACTGTTACACATATTTCTATTACTCAAGCATTTCTCTCTGCCCGTACTTCCCAGTCTGAAAAAGCCTATAATAATCCTTATATTGTATCCTCCTTTGGGAAGATGCAGACCCCTAGAGGAATGACTGAATAATAAAAAGAACATTCAAACATTCCTGTCAACCCAACAATTCGAAAGCTAAGGTGAGTAGATAAATGGGTACCACATTAAGTGGGTCAATTTGCTGACATCCTGTTCGGGGGTCCCCCTCGGGGGGAAAAAAAAAAGGAAGACCTCGTGAATCCCGGAAATGGCGGCGGAGGACGATGGATCCCGATCAACATGCAGGACGTCAGCAGCCGACTCGGAAGCGAGGTATGCTGGGACATGTAGTCCAATACCTTCAAAGAAGAGCCGGTTCCCTTACCCCTTCCCCTTAGCGCGCGGTAAAATAATGTTGTTAAAATATGAGCTGTATAATTGTATATGAATTCAATGTTGTTGTAAGCCGCCTAGAGTCCTCCGATAGGGAGGGGATAGGCGGGGTATAAATATGAATAATATATATATATATATATATATATATATATATATATATATATATATAAAATAAACAACACCCCTGCCCCTTGCTGCCTTGGATAAAATTACAAGAATATCACCCTGTATCCAGGAAACCTGTTCTTCTTTGAAAGAAATTCCGAAGGCAAATTCTCTTTCACCAAACTGCATGAGAAATGAGAGAGAGAGAGAGAGAGAGAGGGAGGGAGGGAGGGAGGGAGGGAGGGAGGGAGGGAGGGAGGGAGGGGGAGGGGGAGGGAGGGAGAGAAAGGAGATTTTTTTTTTTCAGTGTCACACTAATTCAGTCACTGGGCACCAACCTAAGGAATATAATGAGTAGAGAAAGGGAGGGAAGACAGTTTAGAATTACAGCAGATCATGGGCATTCCAGACTTAACTAGTTATGGGGCAAATGGCTTCAAATAAATCTTCATGGCTAAATAGAGATTTGAACCTGTTTTCCAAGTCCAACATTATATAGTATTGTATAGTGCAATATTGCTGCATTGGAGAAAGATAAATGTTTTTATCATTAAATATAGCTAAAGGTAAGCTTGAGGTAGAATTTACAAAATATTTCATTGCTTCAAAACTGAAGCCCAGTCTTCGGAATATTTATTCAAAAGACAATCTTATTATCTTCAATGGGGCCCAGTTGCTACCTGTGAACCATGCTTGATTCCTAGTGACTCTGTGGACTCACAGTCTCAACCTGTTCTTGCAATAATTTGCAACTCTTCCTAGTCCATTCCAATACTCCCCTTGATACCATCCATCTTCCTTGCTTTTGGTCTTTCCTTTCTTCTGCTTCCTTCAATCATACCAAACATAGTCATTTTTTCTAGGTTCTCACCCACTTCCATCACATGCCCAAAATTTGCATTATGCTTGCTAATAATTACCTCAATGGGGCAGTCACTCTTTATTTGGTCCAGGATGACCGACTGACTGACTCACTGAGCACCAATAGAGATAAGAAGGTTATGGATGTGTTAGGAATCAAGACTGCAATCTTAAACAGATGCCAGAAAGCAAATCTCATCGACCTCTGTAAAGAAACTGAAAATGTAAAAGGCAGGAGAGGGGAAAAATGCTACCTCTACTACTGACATTGTCCCACTATATTCTGCATTTGGAAGGACTTTTTTAGCTCCATACTGATATTATCCATACTTTTTTCTGGCTTTAAAGGTCATCATATCATTTTAAGATACAGAACTCTGGGCTTTGTGATATTCTCATTTCCTTTGGTAAACTTAGTACCCACATGTATTTATGTATATGTGTGTGTTTAATGACTTTGTACCATTCTGGCTTAACTTCTTGGTTTGTCATTAGTAATAATTTCAAAATTACAGTACTTTTTTCCCACTTCTCTTTCTTAAAATAGTCATGGAAGAATAAATGCCATACTGCCAAAAATAACCAAGCAGTGAATACTGTTTCTTTTTGTTCAAAACAACTGTAAAATATAAGCAGGCTGAAATAAATAGACACTGAGAAATGCTGTTGCAAACACAGAGAATCCTTTGCAAGACTATCATGGCAGCGTGGAACAAACATGTCCTGGTGACCACTTTTTCCTGCCATGTCACAGATATGATGTAACGTGCTTGGGTTGCTGATAGGGTCAGGAGCCATTCCTTCTTGAGAAGTCGTGATCCTGCGATGCACAGATGGCTCATTTAAATCAGAGAAGAAAGCCTGGCTCGGCCAGCTGTACCTAGTTAGATCTGCCACTCTAGGGTGCATTATAGGCTGTCTCCTGCTTTTATTTCTTCAACAAGGGGCTTGGCATGGCTGATATTGTACTGTTTTTATTGTGTTGGGGTGAGAATTGTGCCAATTTGTTTCTTCTATTTTGGCTTTGGCAGCACTAGGTACCATGTTTTATTACTGTTGTTGTTATATAAGTTCTCCATGGTGATCTATTGGCTACTGCCAATCACAAGGTCAGGAGAGGGTTCCGTGATCACTCGCTGCCAGCACTGTCATTCACCTGCCCCACTGGTTGAGGGTGGGGCTCACTCATCATTATTACCTCCTCCTTCACCCAGTATACTTCCTCCAGGTCTATTACCTGTCTGCTGGGGCATTTTTGAGAGTTGACCCATGTTCAAAAATAATAGCTTGATTAGCTCTCCTAACCGTAACACAGTACTTTGTACTGAGTTATCCTGGATCCCACCCAACTCTATTCTCCACAATAAGAATTCCTCAGTATTCAGCCCCAGTAATGTTCGTTTCATGTTGCTAGGATACCAGGGAACAGTGGCCCATCCATAATACATCTCACCTGTCATTAAAAAAAAAGCAGATGTTACTATTACTTAAACATTCACTTTCATATCACACTATAAGAAAGAATGTGTAAAGTATGTGTCTTTTACTATATGGTCCCTAATGGTTTAAAGGGGACATTAGTATATGAGAAAGGAAAATTTGGTGCATTTTCTGGGTCTCACACCTGAATGTCTAGCTAGTTTTACACATGGCATGATCTTATAGGTGGCACATGAAATGAGAAAGAACCGTGGCCTTATATATTCTCTACCACTGAGAATATAAAAAGTTTTTTTTAAAAAAAATGTGCAGCATAGTGATGTAATAGAATGAGGTCAAAACATTTTTTTTTGTTTTACCCCAAGAAGATCTACAGTATGTGAGTAGAAACCTAACACAGCAGGGAGATATGTTCAATTTAGCCACTTTCTCTCCTGTGACAATGTTCTCTCTGCGGAATATTTGTTCCATCTGTTTCACCTGTCTGTATTTTAATTAGGATCTACAAAGCACTATCATTGTACCAAGTATTGGGTGCTAGAGACATAAGTTGTAAGAGGCGTTAATATCCCCCCCCCCCTTACATCCAATCCAGATGGCAATCTAGATGACAGGCAATAACCTAATCAGGATTGGTACCACAGTGGTGGGAGACAAACAATTTAAAGCACTCCCAATCCTTATGCTAAGGCTCCAGTATGGATTGAGTCTCTTGCTCTTATTCAAGAGCAAAGGAGAAAGGAAGCTCTAAGCATTAGCTACACCTGTAAAATACTGTATATTTCCACTTACTGGCTCATGTTTGGATGCTGACAGAGGATGATGGGAAGATGCCAGGCTGAGAAAGCTTTGCCAAGTATTAAGGTCTTAAATTTCATGAGATGGACACTTTTCTTGAGTTAGACTTAATTGGAGGGGCTCAGAAGCCAAATTGGAGGGGCTAAATTACCCAAAATTGGGTAAAAGTGTTTTTTCTTTGGGTAACGACATACAAACGACACACAAACCCATTACCCAATCACAACAGGGATATTTAGATTGACTTAAAGTGTTTTACTTACATTGGGTAAAAAGGACTTTCTGATAAGCGGTTTTGGGTAATGAAGGAAAAGGTTTGGGAAGCACTGCTCTGAACAGTTTGGATGCTGTCCAAGCCACAGGGCTAAATGAAAGAACGCATCATGTAATTTTCTTCACTTTTTTCTCCCCAGATATTTTACTATGCCACAATTAACCAAATCTTCATGCTACAGACACCTCTCGCCTGGAGCATCTTAGTACCTTCTGCCTTTTTAATTTAAAGTGCCAGAGGCTTCATTTTTTACTATTCATTATATTCCTCCATTTTCTTACAGCTGTTTTGGTACTGATGCTTGACTGTGAAAAACCCCCACTGCAGTGCAAGGAGGTGAATGAGCAGCTGATTTTCAAGTCTTTCAACCTTGCTCACTTGTATTTTTTTTGTATATACTTATCCACTTTCCCCCATTTTATCTCTTTGAAATTATCCTTCATATATTATTTTATTTAACCCTCTGAAGGTCTTGTTTGGACTTCAAAAGATATTTGGCTGTCACATGTCCAATCAACTAGAAAATCTGCATTCACCTACCAACATCGATTGAAAAGAAGGGTTGTCTGAGTCAGCCCTGAATTGATTCAGATTGGTGATTTGGAATTCAAAAAGGGCATGATCCAGTTCAAATTTGCTATTTGACAGCAAACAGATTCAATTTCAGCCACTTCAAAATTCAATCTGAAAAAACATTAGTCTGTAAACTAAGCCACAAAATTGTCAAGCAGAGAACCTAATAGTGCTGAACCAATGCAGAAATTCCTCTACTCCAACATAAAATTAAAGACTTTCAAAAACAGTTTTCAAAAATATACTCTTTCTTTTCCACTTGATTTTCTGGAGTGCCAGGTTTTCTATGACCCTAAAACTGCCTCTGTACCAACCCAAGGGGAGAGGTGTGCCAAGCTGCCTCTGGTCATTGAGTTTTGTGGGGTGCCAAGAAGGTTAGCATAGCTGGTTGGCAAACGTGGCCCTCCCCTTGACCCTCATCTCTGGCCTCAAAGGGGTAGCAGGATAGGACTCCTCATCATGGACAGAACTCATGGTGTTAAGGCTATGCTTCTCAAGCAATACACTATGTTAGCAGAAGTAGGCTGGCACAGTGAGGTGCGATAGCAAAAGATAAGCAGGTCACAGAAAAAGTGGCTGGCACACAAAAAAATGACATTTGCAGCCTTGTCACCCCTCTTTTTAAAAATAGTAAATGTTTGGACCAGTGCCTATGTTCACCTGGCACCCATTCTTCACACATTGTTGAGAGGTTTGCATATGCCCTAATTGTGTAAAATGTAAACATAAGCTTTGACCCAAAAGACTATATTGGACTGGTGAGCTGCTGAGTGTTGAGTCGAACTCTCAGTTGAGTTGACACAGAAGATTCCATTAGTACAAGAGAGAGCCAAATTAAAGGTTGCTGTAGGCTACAATAAAGAAGTTGAGAACTAAGAAAGTCAATGAAGCTCAAGCAAATGCTAGTCTTGCCCCTTAGAGTTCTAATACCCCTAGAACAGGGCTTTCCAAAGTGCCGCCGCTGGCGACATGCCAGCGGTGGTGCGGCGGCGGCGGCACGGGGGCGGCACGGGGGAGCGCGCGCGCGGAGGCGACACAAAAGTATGTGCAGCGGTGCACGCGCAGCGGTGACACAGGGATCCATGCGGCAGCGCGGGGGGGCATGCGGTGGCGCGCACGTGTATGGCGGCAGCACGGGGGGGCGTGCGGTGGCGCACACGTGTATGGCGGCGGCGGCAGCTGCTGCTGCTGCCACCGTGCACACACACACCGCCGCTTCCTGGTGGTGTGGCAACACACCACGCTGTGTGTGGCGACACAGTTTTGTGTCGCGACACACAGTTTGGAAAGCTCTGCCCTAGAATGTGATTTGGTAAGAAAACCTATTCACTCTTGCAGTGAGATTATTATATGCTCAAAAGTGGAAAGGCTTTTAGTCCATTGCACTACCCACAATGGAGGGATGGTTGGTGAAGACGATGGAACTTGCAGAGATGGCTAAATTGACTTATTTGATTAGAGGAAAAACATCTACATTAATTGCTGACTGGAAACCCCTTATAGACGTTTTGCATGAAACAGGGGAAAAAAAGAATTTTTGATTTGTGGTTTTGATGATTAGAAAATATTAGATAATAGAAAAGAGAGAGCTTTTTCGTATCTATAGAGTAAGTAAGTATTTTGTAATCATACTTGTATTTGCTACAGAGGAAATCAGAAGCTTCTTCTTTCTATTTCTTTTTATCTTTTCTTTTTGCACCTTTGTCCTTTCCTTTCTTTCTCTTTTTTCCTTTCTTTTCTTTTTTTCCTTTGTTTTAGTTTTTGTTAGTTTTTATCTTCTTTTTAAAACATATACACATGTATATACTGTATATACTGTATACACACACACACACACACACACACACACACACACCCCTATTAATTCTCAGCTGATAAAACTCATGTCAGTGTCCATAAGCCGTAACACCACTCAGCCTCTGCCAGGGCTGTCTGTAGGTAGGGTGTGTCTCTCTGTGTGTCTGTGTGTCTCTGTGTGTGTCAAAATCTGCAAGCTGGGGGGCATGGCATAGTGATCAACGCCTGCTTTTAATGTTGCATGCATGTACAAAAGGGGAAACACTGCTCCTGCTAGCTTGTAGATTTTGAAACTCCACCCCCATGGCTAGCCCTGGCCCCCTCCTCCTCATGCTCCATGAATGGAAATAAAGTTACATACATATGGTTCATACCCATCACACTATTTCCTTTAGGGTAAGCAAATGTAGTACAGCTAAGTTCTGGCACTGAACTTTTAGTTTTAGCCCCAGAAGCAGCAGAAGTGCCACTGGATCTGCAAAATACTTTGGAAGGCCACACGGGGCTTCATGAATCTGCTCTGGTGGGTGATTGGGCTGAAGCTTCAAACCTACACACAGCCCTCTGGAAAGCGTATAGTCTGCCTGGCTCTACCCAGACTGCTTTTCCATTCCCAGATGGGAAAATCTGCTCAGGGTCTAAATTCTGAGTTCTGGGATCACCAGACAGAGATCTGACACTGCTGCTACAGAGATCTGACACTGCTGCTACTTGGTTCCAATTGTAGACTAACTGGCATACCTCAAAAGGAGACTGCAGAACAGGAGTGCTTTTTCCATTACAATAACTCGTGAAAGATGCCAGTTCTACATACGGTTCAGAAGGGCAGTGCATACCGAGTCTACTCCATCCTGAATTCTTCTGGTCCCATATTACATTCTAGACTGTTCCTGAATCATTCTTAAAGCCCCCATGTACCCCAGCAACTTTTTCCTATGCAGTCCTCACCCATTCCCACTTCTAAATACCCCCAATAGTGGTGTGATCTATTCTCAATGGAGCTTTACCCACGAAGAAGGATGACCAGGGGTGTCTCATAGTCAATGTGTAGTTTCTTCTGCATTCAGAAGGCCTCTCTGGTTTCCCAACTGTTCTTACTTGTTGACCAGTGGGCCAAGCCAAGAGACAAGCTATCCATCCTAGTATAAAAAACATCTTTATTTACATAAAGAATGGCCATGCAGGCTTGGATGTAGAGAGGCTGGCAGTATAAGGGCATTTCAGTTATGATTATCTGTGGGATATTAGCTTAGTAACAAAGACACGTTTTCTCAGATATAAAAACATTAGATTTTACCGGGGCTTTTTCCCCCCACCCACAGGAAGACTAATAGCTACAACCAAGTTCAATGATGCCATCTACTGGTGCAGTGTGGACAGGAAATTAGTACTGCATTTCTTTTCAGCTAGGGAAAATGTAAAGCCCTGGGAATAAGTGCAATTCAAGACTTTTAGACTAACCAATTGGAATTTTGGAATGATGCGAGGTTTCAATATATCAAGAGCCTCTTCTGGATAGCAGTGCAAAATGATGCCCTGAAACAGCTATTGAGTTTTGAAATGAAAACTGGATTTTCTCAAATTATACTTTTATTAGTTGCTAATTTTTAAAATGGCAACTTCCATTGTTGAACCCGTGGGTGAACACAAAATAAGGTCACTAACTTTCTTTTTCAACATTATTTTTTATTAAAAAATTTTATTAAAAAATAAAGACATTTAATGTTTTTCACATTTGTAGGTCTGTGAAATGAATAATATGAAATGAAATGAATGAAGGGCTGTCTATTTTGTCTCAAGTATTGTACACCTTTTAAAAAACTGCAGAATTATGGAAAGCAACACAAAAAATATTGCTCGTCATTAGATTTCTATTGGCCCAATCCCTGGCTGAGTCATAGTATAATTGATAAGATCTGCATAAGAGCATGGTAACCATTCCTTTCAGTGAAGTTTCCATGGAAAAATGGGAATAGGAAATATCTGTTACCCTACAGATATTTTCAGCTGCTGGAAGGTACTGGTACTGGTTGTTGTTGTTTCGTGTCAGAAACTTTCGCTTCTGAAGTGAAAGGATTTGCCGGTGACATCACCATTGCCCGGAGGACGCCCAAGGAGGCTCCTTTCATGCCCCTGTGATTTTTCCCACCAAAGTGGTACCTAATTTATCTACTCACATTTGCATGCTTTTGAACTGCTAGGTTGACAGAAGCTGGGACTGATTTTACTAATTGCTGGGAGCTTACTCGGGCACGCGGCTCACGCTCGGGTTTCGAACTGCCGAGTTTTCAGCCTTAATGGCTTCTGACTCAGCGTCTTAACCACTGAGCCACCACGGTTCCTTTTACTGGTACTGGTAACGCTGATGGAATCCAGGTGCAGGATAGCCTGTCTGGGCATAACATGGAGTCATGTTATCTGTCTATGGAATCCAGTTATAGAAAGGACGTACAATTCTTTGGGGGGAAAAAATTTCACTTTTTGAAGCTTCTCAATAGCTAAGTAATAATTCAAGTAACAACTTGAACTTTTTTATCTGCTACATGTAAAAATATTTCAGACTTGGACCGGGTTTTTTCCCCCCAGGGTGCTGGAATGATCAGTTAAAACTTCCTCTCATTATATTTTTCCTGCATGAAGGATGTTGGCAGAGATCGGTAGGTGCCTCACTGGGAGTTATTTTTGTTATTCTGGGCATTTCTACATGTGAGGAATATGTACAGCTTCTGAACTGGCTTCACATCTCTGTGATTCCAGAACATCATCTAGCAATTGAGCCAATTTATTTCTGGCTCAATTATGGTGATTTTGAAACTGCTGCAAAGCTGAGATTCTGCAGTTCTGTTAAGATAATAGATTGACCATTTCTCCATTTGCAGAAGCTCTGCCTTTATCTCGCTTCCCAGCTCCTGGGCTGCAACAATGCGAGCAGGTAAAGATGGCTTGAATGTAGTCCAGCTCCTCCCTCATAGGAAACATTGGATTATTTTTCTCCTGACAAGCATATCAGTGTAACGTGAAATAAGGACATGGATGCCGGCGTGCGGGGGATGTAGTGAATTTTGGTTTTCTTCTCATCATCATAGGTTGTTTTCCAACTCCTTTTGAGGGATGGGAGAGTCAAGGCAGTGGTGGTGTGAATATTCATAAGTTAATGGAGGAAGATGTTGTTATTTATTTATTTATCAAATTTATCACCGCCCATCTCCCTCCAAGGAGGGACTCTAGGTGGTTTACAATAAAAGCACAATTAATAACAATATAATACAAATAATATACGACAAATATAAATATATGATAAAATATAAATATAATGAAGTCCAGATGGTTAAAAGTCCCTATCAATCCGCAGGTGGAGCAGACCATTCTAGGGAGTTAGCCATCCCCAGGAATGCCTATTATCCTTCCTGCCCCAGGCATGATGGCAAAACCAGGATTTTAAACTTCTAAGAAAGTCCAGGAGCAGGGGGACCTGTCTCACCTCTGGGGGAAGGATGTAAAAAAAGAAAAGAAAAGAAAGAAATAAGTCTAAAGCACTTAGTAACAAAACAAAAACATGGCATCAGTGCCAATCCTCCATTTCCCACAAGACCGCATTATCTCTATTTCAACTGATATTCCCAGAATGAATAATTAGAAGATCCTGGGGACTATGTTAAATATGCATAGTTGAATGTTAATGCGAGTTCTGTGGTCACTTTGGGGATCTGTGAAGCAAAAGGTTATGATTTGTTGCTGAAAACAGGAACAGTTCCCAGTTTTTTCTAAATTAAAAAGTTGAAATCACCTGAAACCAACCTACTGTAGCTCCCTTTGCAATATAATCTCTGAAAAAGGAAGGTGTTTAATTGGGACTTTGAACAATGTTACAGTACAGCACATACAATTAACCTGTCTGGATTTCTGAAACATGAATGACTTTTTTAAAAAATCATAAAGGCATACATACTGTGAATTTTAAGTAACAACCAGCACCTCCAGTTCCCACACACAATAAACAGATTTTCCCCGCCCTTGGGACTAAAGTTGCACATGCATAATTTGCCATCTGAGGGCTCTTTTCTTTAAGTTGTGCTCTCTTTTAATGATTTAGTCCCAGTCAAATGTTTTATTTAAGATCCACTTGAGCATAGAGATATTTCCTTGAACTCTTAAATAAAAAAAGAAAAATTTCTGCAGATTGATGAACCCACTGATAAGACACCATGAATTTGGGGGCAGAAAAGCTTGACATGAGAGATTATGCTGACAAGCGTTATTGTTTCTTCCCACTTATTGTTCAGGTATGTTAAGATAGCTTTTCTTTCTTTTTCTTTTTCTTTTTCTTTTTCTTTTTCTTTTTCTTTTTCTTTTTCTTTTTCTTTTTCTTTTTCTTTTTCTTTTCGTGCAGATGAATCAGAAGAATAGTTTGGGCAGTAGTGCTGCTAAGTAACTGTATATCCTGGGCAGAATAGTCTTACAGGGTGGGTAAGAAATTGGGAGCAGTCTGGTAGCATCTTTCCAACTAACAAGTTTTATTAAAAGGCACAGCTTTTGTGAGGTGCAGCTTACTTCATCAGATGCTGATATCAGCAGCAGCAGGAGGAGGATAAAGGAATAATCAGATGTCTCAGATGTCTTCAGAAGGCATCATCGGATAAAGACATCAGAAGACATCTTCCCCTTCTCCCCCCCCTTCTCTCCCCCTTCCCCCCAATTTAAATCCTATGCCACTCTATGCATCTGATGAAGTGATTTGCAGCTTTGGGCTTTGTACCCAAGGATCAGTCCTTGCTCCATCACTGAGCCTGTGGCTGATAACTAATATAACTTCATACAGGCCTCTCTTTTTTTAATGCCTAAGTACGTGATGTCAGCCCTTTGAGGTAGTCCAGACAAGAAACCAAAACCGTGAGTATTAATACTATCTTTATTGTAAGGTTACAGTAACAGAATCTTGCAAGTCTGAAAGCACTTCCCTCCTACCCTGCCTTTACTTTCCAGAGAACTAAAAAGGGTCCCTTCTGAGATGCTTTCTCCATCCCCATCCCTCCTTTGGACTCAGATTTTGTTTATCATACCGTTGCCTAAGCTGCAGTTCTTCCTCCTGTCTCCCAAGGTTATTCTCACAGCACATTACATGTAGCCAGTTTGGTGTAGTGGTTAAGGCACCAGGCTAGAAACCAGGAGACCGGGAGTTCTAGTCCTGCCTTAGGCACAAAGCCAGCTGGGTGACCTTGGGCCAGTCATACCCTCTCATCCCTAGGAAGGAGGCAATGGCAAACCACTTCTGAAAGTGCACATGTGTGCACATACACACAAGTATGTAGGCTATATCAAATATATAGGCTATTTTGTTTTCCATCATTGGCTGAATTCAAATATAGTAGAAAACTATGTTTTCGGGTTCTGTTGATAATTCTCCATTCATGAGTTCAGCCTTCTTCTACCATGGGTCCATGAAGGGGACAGGAAACTTTCGCTTCCATTGTGGTAATGATTTGTTATCATGGACAACCCTGAAAAAACTGAGGTGGGACTTAATACAGGTTCAGCAAAGGTACCCCACTTTGGTTGGGCTGAGGCTTGCACCCCTTCAGTAGCATATTAGGGGCTGCACTACTAAGGGGGCAATACCAAATCAGAAATTTAATAGGAGAACAAGGACAAAATTAACATTAAATATCAATTATTTTAATTCACTAATGTGATTAACTATTATGATTTAAGGAGAAGGGGACGGCAGAGGATGAGATGGTTAGATAGCATCACCGATGTAATGAACATGAATTTGAGTAAACTCTGGAGACAGTGGAGGACAGGAAGGCCTGGCGTGCTATGGTCCATGGGGTCACGAAGAGTCAGACACGACTAAACGACTGAACAACAACAAAATCAAGATTCATGAGGATCTTGGCAAGTTGGAACAAGGGATAGAAGCCAATAAGCCAATAACACTATACAGTGTTGTTCTTGTTTTTTAAATGTTCATCAATTGAGGACTACTGTTATAGGGCAATTAATAAATTGATAAAGAAAAGGATGGCCATATGTAACCAGATTAACCTTCTATCCCACGTAGCATATAAAGCGTGAAATGGAATTAGACCCTGATGCTGGGAAAGACTGAAGGCAAAAGGAGAAGGGGACGGCAGAGGATGAGATGGTTAGATAGCATCACCGATGTAATGAACATGAATTTGAGTAAACTCCGGGAGACAGTGGAAGACAGGAAGGCCTGGCGTGCTATGGTCCATGAGGTCACGAAGAGTCAGACACGACTAAATGACTGAACAACAAAAAACCATATCTGGGCTGCAAAATTTTGGACAACTGAGGTAACAGCAAAAAGATACAGATAACTCTAACACATTGCTGCCATCTGGTGATCCTCTTCAGTGTTTCTCAACCTTGGCAGCTTGAAGATGTGTAGACTTCAACTTCCAGAATTCCTCAGCCAGCATCCAGATATGGAAGACCTATTTTCATATGCACATACATACACACATGGGATTCATATTCCATCACATCTCAATTTGTTCCCATATTTAAATAAAATAAGATGTGAGAATTAATTATGTCAAGCTATACCTAAATCCTGGGTAGGGTGCATATGGCCCCTGGGAAACAAATCAATTTCAAACCATGGTTTCTAATCATGGTTTATTTCCAGAGATCATACTGAAGATAAACCCATGTTCTGGGTTTGGAAATGAAAATAAATCACAGTTACCTAAAAATGGAAGTGAAAAATTTTAATCCCCTTCTTGCAGCTGCTCCAGAGTAGAGGGAAAGGTGAACAAAATAGACCAATCCTCATTCATATAATCTGAACCAAATTTCTGTGTGAACCAAACCACTGAGGTTTGCTAATTCTGAACAATATTCGCATCTGCTTTAAATGGATTTATCCAAGAAGAATGTGTGTGTTCCACCTGGCCATGATGAACAAGAGGATGAAGGTACAGGACTGAAGTTGGAGATTCATGGAAACATGATCAAGGAATATCTAGTTACTTTGAATGAGTTTAAATCTCCAAGGTCAGATGAACTGAATCCTAGGATCTTGAAATAAGTACATTCCCTGCACTTGCTGGGAAAATGCTACGAAGAAAAAAATGATACATTAGAGAAATAGGCTGAAAATAACAGAATGAAATCTAACCGAGAAAAATGCAAAGTTCTTCATGTAGGAAACAAATAAAATGTGCAACTAGAGCAAATGCAACTGCCTAACGAGTGTTCTACAGAAACAACCTCAGCAATTAAAAAGAAATAATGGAAGTAATAAAAATGTTGATAATGTTAAATTGTGAAATATTTTCTGCCACTAGAGCGTGCTGCTCTTCCACTTGTACAACATAAAGTTAACCTTTAGGGGCATTTCAGTCAACCTTCATAATCCTGGCCTTTTATCTGCAACTCTATTTTTGGTAAATCAATGTTTACCTTGATATTAGGGAGGCCACGAATGAGATCAGCTTAGTTAGCCATCTTCCTTGAGTTTGTTCATCACGGTCCATTTGCTTACCTTTTCTCTCTGATGTTGCCCACTGTTGCCCTGAAGCACCTTTGGAGAACCTTGTTGGCCAAGGGCCATACATCCTTTGGGCAGGGGTACACAGCAAACCAAGTGGGCTCACATCATATATGTGGGAGGGGCTGCGTAAGGGGGCAGTTCTGAAGGCTTTCTTAGTTTTTGAACAATGATGTGCATATGTGAGGGCTTACACAACAATTTTCACATGTTTCCTTCTTGAAAATGGTGGGAAATTAGGCTCTCATGGTCAGAGGAGACTCTCAGAGCTGCAAAAAGGGAAATCAGAGGTCATGTGTTGTTGTTTTTTTTAAGTTTTATTGCTTTTCAAATAATAGCAGAAAAAGGGAAAGGAAAAGAACAAAACACAAAGATAATCATGACAGAAATACATACATTGTCAAAGAAAAAGAACACATAATCAGGGGTTGTGTGTGACACTTGAGATACAGTTCAGCCTGACCTACAAAGAAGGTTGCTCTTCTTTTTCTTGATTCTTATCACTACTTTCATAATTTCACTGAGTTGGTGAACAACTAGTGACAGCAACAAAGAGTATGGAACTTGGGCAGAAGACTGAATGTTCAGAGTTGGGGCCCTGTTGGAACGTGTGACATCAGCTGTTTCCAAGCAATCTAACATCTGATGTTGGCCTTGTGCTAATCCAGATGTAGTGCCTATTGCTTAGTACAGAGCTTTCCAAACTGTGTGTGGCGACACAAAAGTGTGTCGCCACACAGTCTGGTGTGTCACCACACAACCCGGAAGCGCTGATCATCATCAGCACTTCTGGGTTTTCCCACGGCGACACACCAACGGCAGCGCGCAAAAACTCGAAAGCGGCAGCAGCGTTTCCGGGTTTTTGCGTGCTGCCGCAACGGCAGCACTTCCGGGTTTTCCCGCGGCGACACACCAACGGTGGTTGGTATGTCGCCGCGGGAAAACTTTGGAAAGCCCTGGCTTAGTATCTTGATTCCATCGAACAGAGACCATTGTCAAACTCTCTTTCCACAAGGAACATTCATGATGACAGATGATTTTAAAAAGAACCAAAACAAAAACAAACGCAGAGGCCCGTCTAAAACTAGATATTGCTGCAAGACAAACAAAAAAAAATCCTACCAGTGTTTGTCAGGGAATTTTTTTCTAGTTCAAAAGGCTGAATGAACACTAGACCCATCCAATCGAAGTGAAAAATTTAAAATATTATACAGTGCAAAAGTTGGAGGAGGAGAGGAAGGGCTGTTGCCTTCATCAGTGATATCCAGATACTAGCCAATGGGTAAGTGTAACAATAATTTAGCCACAAGTCATATAGGCATCCAAACCATAAAAGAAAGAGCATCTGTACTGGAAAGGAATAAACTATCTTTTTCCTGGGCATGAAATCTAGCAGTGTGGTTGGGGAAAAGGTAAAAATAATAAAGCACTAGTGACAGGAAAGATGCTCTGATGTTCCCCCCAAAGCCATTTTCACACATTGCATAATAAAACACTCATTAAAATGAAAACATGGAAAGTCAAAATGAAACAACGTGTTACGGAGAATTGCATTCGGCTGCACAAAAACTACTGCATCCCTTGTTACTGTACAAATGAGCTAGCTCGAAACAGGATGTGTTTCTTTTATTACAGTTGCATTAAAATGATCTTGCGCTAGACTGATATCTGCCCTGAAAGCATGGATAGCATTATGCCTCCCAAATGCAAGGAGGAGAATTGGATTTACCACCACCAAGAGTATTGTGCAGAGACTAAAATAATGATTTGAAGCATAGCTCCATAGACGGCTTAGTTCTCAAGCCCTCGGATTTTGAAGTAAATCCCACTGACGTTTCCAGACTTGCATCTAATTATACAGTGTATAATAACAGTGTATGATTTTGATATTCACTAACATCCTCTTTTTCTAGGTCTGCAGTTCTTTAGCATTCCTGTCATTCATATATTCCTCTTCTGTACTTGAGGCTGAGCTGTATAAAAAAGCTAAGAAGTGAAGGGCAGCGCAAGAGCAGGCTGGCGGTACTGAAAGCACATGCGAGCCCCTCGCTGTTGAACGATGAAGCAGAAATGTCACCGCGAGAAAGATCTCTTTGCGGCTTCATTTTAATTCTCTTTGCTAAGAAACTACACTTTCTTAGTCTTTCTTACACTTCCCATCAGAACAGATTGCTGCAGTGGTATAGAAGAGACTTCACAAATAATTCATATTTGCTGCAAGCTTTTCATTTTTTTCCCACTTAGGAAAGGAAGTGTGTGGGATGGAGGGAGTTTTTTAAATATTCAATGATGTGAAAAAAGTAAAAAAAAAATACAAAAAACCCCAGGCTCCTTCTCTATTTGCATTGCAGGGCCAATTCTTTTCATGTTAATCTACTGAATGGTCTGAACGTATTGCTCAGAGGAGCTCTGTAATTAACGTAACAGTGCAGAATAATGTTAATTAGTAGGGAGAATTCTGAAGACTTTCTAGCCATTATTGTGGTGTTCTTTGGCTTGCTCAAAAGCAGCCCTTTCTCAAGTTCCAGAAAACCATTTCTCCTAACAGTACAGGTAGTCCTCATTGAGCAACCACCATTGGGATTGGCAACTCGGTTGTCAAGCGAAGCAGTCATTAAGTGAAACCATGACTACGCTTATCATCTTACTTCAGTTTTCCTTTGCTTTACAGACCTGCAAAGGTCATAAGTGCGAGGATTGGTCACAACGTTACTTTTTCATCACCATCGTAACTGTGAACGGTCACTAAATGAGGCCATTGCTAAACGAGGACTACCTGTAGTCATTTGGGGAAGGGGGGCATATACAATATGCTTGCCTTGACTTCTGAGCAGCTCAGTTAAAAGTCTGAAAAAGTATTTGGTGCATGCTCAGTGGGTTCTCCATGTGATGGAAGGTCATGTGGTCGAATCATCAGATGCAGGCCTAATCCCACTCCATGCATGCTGTATAGGTCACCCAGAAGGAGTTATAAAGTTTAGATCAGTGTTTCTCAACCTTGGCAACTTCAAGCTGTGTGGAATGGCTGGCTGGGGAATTCTGGGAGTTGAAGTCCACACAGCTTGGAATTGCCAAGGTTGAGAAACACTGGTTTAGACTGTAGACAGGTGGGGCAGGAGAAATGCTCCCATGGGAATTAGCTGCCAGAAAGAACTCCTTCACTGGGCCTGTCAGTGAACACAGAGCTGGACTTGGGCTGGAGAGACAGTAGTATCTCGCTGCTCTAAATACTAGAGTTGGGTAAAGCAGGCGTGCTCAGCACGTATAGGAACAGGGTTCCACAAAGCTTCCTTGAAGCAAAGCACCCTGCGAAGCTACACATACCTTTCCTACTGATGAGACTGCTGGTCTCATTGCCATCATTATTCCTTTCTTTGTTTTGCATTATTTTTGCACCTCTGGACTTCCTTTTCTTTGACAAAGAGGGTTAAAACCTCTTATTGGGGAGGGAGGTGGATCTCTCCTACTTTTATTCCTACAACAAACCCTGGACTGGCCCAACGTCACTCCATGAAGTCCCTGTTCAAGAGGGGACGTGAACCTGAGTCCCTCTAGTCCAAGGCCAACATTTAAACCACTACATCACATTGGGTGCCATAAGGAGCACATTGAAGAAAAGCAGGATGTAAGCATGGTTACCCTTCATGGATCACTGCCTTGTCGTGGCGAAGGGGCTTGCGTAACTCAATGAAGTCAGGTCAAGAAGAACAGGTCATGACGGAGAGTTCTGACAAAACGTGGTCCAAAACTGGAGGAGGGAATGGCAAACCACTCCAGTATCCTTGCCAAGAAAACCCATGGACAGTATCAAAAGGCTAAAAGATATGACGCCAGAAGATGAGCCCCTCAGGTCGGAAGGTGTCCAAAATGCTACTGGGGAAGAGCGGAGGGCAATTCCGAGTAGCTCCAGAAAGAGTGAAGCGGCTGGGCCAAACCCGGAAGGACGCTCAGTTGTGGATGTGTCTGGAAGTGGAAGGAAAGTCCGATGCTGTAAAGAACAATATTGCATAGGAACCTGGAATGTAAGATCTATGAATCAAGGTGAGCTGGATGTGGTCAAACATGAGATGACAAGATTGAACATTGACATCTTGGGAATCAGCGAACTAAAATGGACAGGAATGGGCGAATTTAATTCAGGAGACCATTATATATACTACTGTGGGCAAGAATCCCTTAGAAGAAATGGAGTAGCAGTCATAGTCAATAAAAGAGTGGGAAAGGACGTACTGGGGTACAACCTCAAAAACGACAGAATGCTTTCAGTTCGAATCCAAGGCAAACCATTCAACATCACAGTGATCCAAGTCTATGCCCCAAACACTGATGCCGAAGAAGCTGAAGTTGACCAGTTCTATGAAGACCTACAACACCTTCTAGAACTAACACCAAAAAAAGATGTCCTTTTCATCATAGGGGACTGGAATGCTAAAGTAGGAAGTCAAAAAATAACCGGAATAACAGGCAAGTTCGGCCTCGGAGTACAAAATGAAGCAGGGCAAAGGCTAATAGAGTTTTGTCAAGAGAACACGCTGGTCATAGCAAACACTCTTTTCCAACAACACAAGAGACGACTCTACACATGGACATCACCAGATGGTCAATACCGAAATCAGATTGATTATATACTTTGCAGCCAAAGATGGAGAAGCTCTATACAATCAGCAAAAACAAGACCTGGAGCTGACTGTGGCTCAGATCATGAGCTTCTTATCGCAAAATTTAGGCTTAAATTGAAGAACGTAGAGAAAACCACTAGACCAATCAGGTATGACCTAAATCATATCCCTTATGAATATACAGTGGAGGTGAGGAATAGATTTAAAGGATTAGACCTGGTAGACAGAGTGCCTGAAGAACTATGGATGGAGGTTCGTAACATTGTACAGGAGGCAGCAACTAAAACCATCCCAAAGAAAAAGAAATGCAAGAAAGCAAAGTGGCTGACTGATGAGGCTTTACAAATAGCTGAGGAAAGAAGGGAAGCAAAAGTCAAGGGAGAAAGGGAAAGATATAAACAACTGAATGCAGAATTCCAGAGAATAGCAAGGAGAGATAAGAAGGCCTTCTTAAATGAACAATGCAAAGAAATCGAGGAAAACAATAGAATGGGGAAGACTAGAGATCTCTCCAAGAAAATCGGAGATATCAAGGGAACGTTTTGTGCAAAGATGGGCATGATAAAGGACAAAAAAGGCAGGGACCTAACAGAAGCAGAAGAGATTAAGAAGAGGTGGCAAGAATACACAGAAGAACTATACAAGAAAGATCTTAATATCCCTGATAAATACGATGGAGTGGTCACTGACCTTGAGCCGGACATCCTAGAGAGTGAAGTCAAGTGGGCCTTAGGAAGCATTACTAACAACAAAGCTAGTGGAGAAGACAGTATCCCAGCTGAGCTATTTAAAATCCTAAAAGATGATGCTGTTAAAGTGCTGCACTCAATATGCCAACAAATTTGGAAAACTCAACAGTGGCCACAGGATTGGAAAAGGTCAGTTTACGTTCCAATTCCAAAGAAAGGCAATGCCAAAGAATGTTCAAACTACCGTACAATTGTGCTCATTTCACATGCTAGCAAGGTTATGCTCAAAATCCTACAAGCTAGGCTTCAGCAGTATGTGAACCGAGAACTACCAGAAGTGCAAGCTGGGTTTCGAAGAGGCAGAGGAACTAGAGATCAGATTGCCAACATTCGCTGGATCATGGAAAAAGCAAGAGAGTTCCAGAAAAATATCTACTTCTGCTTCATTGACTACGCTAAAGCCTTTGATTGTGTGGATCACAACAAACTGTGGCAAAGTCTTAAAGAGATGGGAGTACCAGACCACCTTACCTGTCTTCTGAGAAACCTGTATGCGGGTCAAGAAGCAACAGTTAGAACCGGACATGGAACAACCGACTGGTTCAAAATTGGGAAAGGAGTACGACAAGGCTGTATATTATCACCCTGCTTATTTAACTTATATGCAGAGTACATCATGAGAAATTCCGGGCTGGATGAATCACAAGCCAGAGTTAAGATTGCCGGGAGAAATATCAACAACCTCAGATATGCAGACGATACCACCCTAATGGCAGAAAGTGAAGAGGAACTAAAGAGCCTCTTGATGAGGGTGAAAGAGGAGAGTGCAAAAGCTGGCTTGAAACTCAACATTAAAAAAACCCAGATTATGGCATCTGGTCCCATCACTTCCTGGCAAATAGAAGGGGAAGAAATGGAAGCAGTGACAGATTTTATTTTCTTGGGCTCCAAGATCACCGCAGACGGTGACTGCAGCCATGAAATTCAAAGACGCTTGCTCCTTGGAAGGAAAGCTATGGCAAACCTAGACAGCATATTAAAAAGCAGAGACATCACCTTGCCGACAAAGGTCTGTATAGTTAAAGCTATGGTTTTTCCAGTAGTAATGTATGGCTGTGAGAGTTGGACCATAAGGAAGGCTGAGCGCCGAAGAATTGATGCTTTCGAACTGTGGTGCTGGAGAAGACTCTTGAGAGCCCCTTGGACTGTAAGGAGGTCAAACCAGTCAATCCTAAAGGAAATCAACCCTGACTTGCTCATTGGAAGGACAGATACTGAAGCTGAAGCTCAAATACTTTGGCCACCTAATGCGAAAAGAGGACTCACTGGAAAAGACCCTGATGCTGGGAAAGACTGAAGGCAAAAGGAGAAGGGGACGGCAGAGGATGAGATGGTTAGATAGCATCACCGATGTAATGAACATGAATTTGAGTAAACTCCGAGAGACAGTGGAGGACAGGAAGGCCTGGCGTGCTATGGTCCATGAGGTCACGAAGAGTCGGACACGACTAAACGACTAAACGACTGAACAACAACAACAAAGCATGGTTAGCACCAGTCATGGCGAAGGACAGTTTCTCTATTTCCTTCTGTTCCTTCTTGACAGCCTTTGAATTTTTCAGTTTGCAGGATACTCCTCTTAGACATGAAGAAAGGAACGGAACTATTTAGGACACAGATGGGTAAACCTACAGTTCTGCAGCAAGAGCTGAACTAGAACTCCCAGAATACCACATTATAGGCATGCCAATGGGAGTTGTATTTATTAATTTTATTTATTTTCTATCCCGCCTTTATTATTTTTTATAAATAACTCAAGGTGGCGAACATACCTAATACTCCTTCCTCCTCCTATTTTCCCCACAACAACAACCCTGTGAGGTGTGTTGGGCTGAGAGAGAGTGACTGGCCCAAGGTCACCCAGCCGGCTTTCCTGCCTAAGGCGGGACTAGAACTCTCAGTCTCCTGGTTTCTAGCCCATTGCCTTAACCAAACTGGCTCTATCTTGATAGGTCACAGATTTCTCACTGCTATTTTGGAACTATAGCTATTTTATTCTCTCATCCCAATCATTTGTGGAATTTTTTAAAAATCATAGATCCATTCATATAATCAAGCTTGTCTTATAGCCATGGTTAGTAGCATATTGATGATTACCCTTTAATGAACGTCATTTTTTCAATTTAATGGAAATTCGGAGGTTTGAATCCCTAGCCCCACGTGACGGAGTGAGCTCCCGCACTCGCCCCAGCTCTTGCCAACCTAGCAATTCGAAAGCATGCAAGAGCAAGTAGATGAATAGGTACCACTTCGGTGGTAAGGTAACAGCGTTCCACACGCGTCATGCCAGCCACATGACCGCGGAAGCATCTTCGGACAACGCTGGCTCATTGGCTAACAAACGGAGATGAGCACCGGCCCCTAGAGTCGGACACGACTGCACAAATGTGCGGGGGGAACCTTTACCTTTACCTTTTTTACCCCAGGTTTTATTACAAGGTCTCTTGGCTGTTGGAACAGTGATGGCAAAGGAACACACTAGGGGTCAATTTCACCTTAACATTGCCAAAAGTCACCTGAGTTTCAAACCTAATTAGGTGCTCTGTATGCCTGTTGCCTAGCAAGCAGATGGGGCAAAGGAAAGGCTCTTTTCTTTCCTGGGTTCTTCTGCTCTTCAGAAGCATTTTCTTTCAGTGAGCTGAAAATATATCTGCATATATTTCCTGTTGTTCTCAAGCTAGATCTGCTTTGTTCTGTTAGAGGACTCAATTTTCCAAAGACTGTTTCCATTGCTCTGGATCTATGGAGCCTCTTTAGTTTCTGAAGAAAGAGATCAAGTTCTTAACTTATTGCCTGATTCCAGCTGTTTATTCACATATTCTGCTAAGGTAGGCAGGGCTGTCAAAGATTCCAGACTGAAACACTGGAGAGTTTTTCCAGTCAGTATTGCAGAGCCTACTACTGTAGCATAAAGCCAATAGTACTTAGCAAAATGAACATTTGTTCCAGTCAGTACAAGTTTTCAATGCTCTTCCGAGTTCTTCACAGACCCAACATCAGATTTCTGCATTTCCAGTCCATTTGGGCAGAATCATAAATCGGTATTAAGTAGATCAACAGTGATCCATAGATTTGGGGGAGAAAAAAAAATACATCCTCAACTTATAGCTTCTGTTTCCTCCCTTGAGGTTCCTTTTGAATAAATAGAGCATCGTGTTCCCGAAATCATGTATCTTTTGGTTGAAAGTAAAACATGAAGAGCACTAGGGGGTTCCTGTGAATAAGTTTTTGCTCTTCAGAAGCATTTTCTTCTGGATAACAGTGACGACGTACAATTAGAGAGTTACTGAAGATGCAGGAAAGGAAAAAAAAAACTCTTGCAGTAGAAAGTGACCACCCAGAACCACATTAAGAACAGCAGAAACTATGAGAAAGGCTGTTCTTGGCATTTTAAAACCAGCAACTGACGTGGCATTCTTAGCCTCTAAAAGTGAATCAGTGCAAGCCTCTTTAACAAAATTGTTTTAAAAACAACTGGCTTAGGGGTACCGCTGAAGTTGGATACACCCTGTAATACTGAGTGGTTTGATTTACCAAAATGAGGTTATATGATGAAAAAGAGGGAGTTAAAAATATAACAAGGAACCTTAGAATTAGCCAGTGTGGTACAGTTGTTAAAGCACTGGACCAGGATTCAGGAACTCTAGGTTCAACCCAGCTATAAAACTCACTAGGAGATTGAGATTTTTTAAGATTAGATTTGGTCTAATCCTCTTTCTCTCCCTCACCCCCCCCCCAATCCTTCTCCTATTGGGTTGTTTTGGGGTTACACATGGGAAGGAAGAATATTGTGCCACCTTAAACTCATTGGAGAAAAGGGGGTGCAAATAAAGTAAATAAGATGAAACAAGTACATTCACTAGTGAGAGTAAAGGCAGATGAAATTTCATTATATACAGTGCATTCCTTACAGCGCACACAATGAGGAGTGATCTCAAGGTAAAATATACAGTTGCTTTTGTCAATTTGGTGATCTCCAGATGGGTTGGACTATAACACCCATCAGTCCCAGTCAGCATGATCAAAAGTCACAATGTTGAGCTATGATGGGTATAATCCAGCAAACCTGGAAGGTGCCAAGCTGAGAACAGCTGGTACAAAGAGACAAGCAAATTCAGTGGATCTCTTTGCTGAAAGCATCCAAGACCCTTAACACCCCAGTCAATGGCTGTTAACACATCTCTTTCCAATGCTTACTTTTTAAAATGAGAGAGTGGGAGATCCAGTCTGTTAAGAACTCATTTCTTCTATTCTTGATTCCTACATTCCAGATAGATGAGGTTATAGCAAATAAGCAACATGTGCAGTTATGTCCTGATAATGATTTCAAAATAGAGGCTCTAAGGCTAGTGTGAGTCATGTTGACCAATCCCTATGATTCTTCTAGAATTGATTTTATATTTATTTATTTATTTATTTATTTTCTATCCCGCCTTTTATTATTTTTGTCTGTTACTGTACAAATTTCCTTCCCTTGAAATACTGTTTATTTGGTAAATGTCCAGAAAAATTTGAAAAAATACAACACTAAAATAAAATCAAATAGATGAGATAAAATTCTAGCATAACAAAGATAAAATAACAACTAAAAATGTAACATACACTACTATAATGGTGTGTTAATTATATGTGCAAGTGTAAATCTAAAATATTACAATCTATGAAGTAAAAATATATAAACCTAAAACAAGATAGCTAGCATGTATTAAACCTAAAGTGACGAATAAAACAGAAGTGGTTATTTCTGTGACCAGTTGTGCCTTATTTCCATCATGCCAACACAGAATTTGGCTACTGCACAAGTGATAAAGGGTTTCGAATCTTCTACGAAATGGTTCACATAGAAATTGTCTTGCCTTCCTGGAAATTTACATATTAGGGGCAGAATATAAGCGGACATGATATCCCTGTAGAATTTACAATGTAATAATACATGCAAAACGATTTCAATCTCCTTGTCACCACATTGGTAGGTACACTCAGTTAGTGGGATTTTGGAGTATCTGTCTTGCAGCAGTGCAGTTGGTAAGATGTTATGCCTGGCTTTGAAAAGTGCTATCCTCAGCTTGGGGAAGGTTAGATTTTGTAGGTATCTTGCTGGTTCCCAAGTACCCTTATTTATCCAATTTCTGCCACGTTGGGGCAGCCTATTAACTTCAGCCTGAAACTCTCTAATGGTATGTGGGAATGACCTTGGGAGACAGGTTGAAGAGATGCAGGGAATGGTCCAGATAAAAGGCAACTTAGCCTGCAGCAGGAATGTGGGTGGGGCAAGCAGCTCAGAAGGGACCCTCCCTACTTACTTGGGCTGTAAAGGAGACGGGGGGAGAGATGTACTTTCAGACTTGCAAGATTCTGTTAATGTAACCTTACAATAAAGTAGAATTAGCTCATCCGGCTGTGCTTCCTGTCTGGTCTACCTCACAAGGCTGACAAACTCCTTCTATTCCACTGCACTATTAGATAATGTTCATACAACAGCTCAGCCATATTAGCCAAATATATATGTGAAGTGATGGTGACATGATCTCTAATTCACAAAAGTTTATTCCAGAATATAAACTTGTGTGTGTGTGTTTGTGTATGCGAATAAGTGTAACCATTTAAATGGAATAACTCTCACATTGGCATGGGGAAGGAATGAAGCACCTAATTTAGAAGTCAATTTTTGTGGAGCTGGATTGACTTAGGACCAGTTTTCACTGGAATGTATTTGGCCTTCCATTTAAGCTTTCAATAGCTGGAGAAGCTATTCCCTTTAAAGAGGAATGATGTAAAACAGGAGCTGCTCCCTTTGCTAGGATTCCTCTTTTGTTCTTGACCATGCTCTGTGCCTGATGCAAGGAGATGAGACTTCGGAGTGGAGACCAGTATCAGGCGAGAAGGCAAAATGATCATGTGTGCTCTCATCAACCAGGGGTGGGGAAACTGCAGCTTGAAGTCCAAATTTAATGCAGCTCCGAACCTAATTTTATTATCAAATCCACAGGGAGGGAGAAGCCGCAAAAAACTGCACCATTGCAAATATTACCCACATTTGATTTTGGCTCCACCCACTTGTCATTCTAGTTACACCCACAGTTGTTGCTTATCCCTGCCCACTGCCAGCATGTAGCTCCAAACGGTTAACCTGGGATGCTTCCCACCACAATCATAAACATCCCTTTCCAAAGTGTTGTTTAGCTCCTTTAGGTTGTTATAAACCCAAGTGGCAGGTATCCTCATCATAATATATATATTCACGTCTACGAACATATTATTTGTCCCTGCGAAAGGATCAGTATAGTATTATAGTTGGTATGCTTGATATTGTTATTTTAAGCCTCCCCCACTGTATTAAATTCAAAGACAGTGTCTTAATTAAAACCTTATGGCAGTGTCTTAGCATCTGGCTTCTCTGGAAAACCCGGACTATGGCCTGCTAAATCTACGTGGGCCAGCCCTAAAGTGGGGGAGAGAAAGAGAGGGGGGAGAAGGAGGGAGGGAAGGAAGGAGGAATGGGAGGAGTGAATATGGTGAAGAAGGCAGATGAAAAACATGGTTTGGAATTGGGTGAAAATGCTTTTGGAAGAATCCAGCAACGAAAGCCCCATGACGTGGGAAAGCAATGTGCAAGGGGGAGGAGGGGGCTGAGGGCTGAGTAGAAATGCAAATTTTGTTCAAATTTTATTCAAATCCTACTGCTGCTGTGTGCATTTTTCTTTCGGTACAGATAGCAGCTTGCCTATTCATCAACTTGCCAGCGTTTCTTTGCCTTAGAAGGGATGTGAACTGCACTCCAGCCAGGATGTCTGTCCCTCAGGATATTCCCCCTCCCCTTTCAATCAAGTCTACGTGGCTGAGCTATTCTGTACATCAGAAACACAGACACACCAAAAACTCTTCAGCCCAGAAGAAACGTTCACCAAAGGTTGCTAGTTCTGTAAAACAAAATGCCCGGGACAAATGTTCTTGTGACCTCAACTCATACCATTATTATGTTTGCTGGTTCCTTTATGTGTGTTTGAATTTATTGCTCTACTTAATAGCCAGTGGTGCAGCTTGGAGCTTCGGAGAGTGTCTGCCAGTCAGTGCAGACAGCACTGAAGCTTGAGAGGATCCGCAGGAATAAACCAGCTTCAGATTTTCCTACACAAAGGTTGATGGGCTTAGATGACTTCATCAACTAAGTCTGCAACTAACCGCCCCCAGCATTGGCCTCTCAACTTTATTCCTTCCTTTCCTCTTTCCCTCCCAGTTTCTTTGTCTGTTTTGTATATTACTTGCTTTCTCTCCCAATCTCTTACTCCCCCCCGCACACACTTTGCATTTCTCTGGTTTATTTAACAGATACCATTTCTCTCTCAGACACAGACACAGACATGCTTTCCCCACTTTCACTGCCTCTCTAAAAGACTCCGCAATTGATTCTTCTGCATGAAATCAGAAATATAGCTATAGATATGCGCAAACGCATGTGCACGTATAGAGAGTGATGAGTTACATTTGGTATGTGAAATCTGCTTTGCCTTTGGTTTTTTGTCTAGTAGAGCATCAAGCTTCATTAAATACAGCCTGGTAGAAAAAACTTGGAATGAAAAAATCCTAAACTGGGGATTTGTTGTAAGTAAAATCCAACCCACAGTCCTTAAGCCACAACGTGGGGAAGAGGGAGGCAGGGAAGGCTCACTGCAGTGTGATGATGGTGGGAAAGCTAAGAGTTAAGCTGAACTGAATTTTTATCACCTGCCAAAAATGCCTCAGCACTTTCATCCATACTATTTCTCATATTCTGGTAGGGATTTTGTTGTTGTTCAGTCGTTTAGTCGTGTCCGACTCTTCGTGACCTCATGGACCATAGCACGCCAGGCCTTCCTGTCCTCCACTGTCTCCCGGAGTTTAATTCATGTTCGTTACATCGGTGATGCTATCTAACCATCTCATCCTCTGCCGTCCCCTTCTCCTTTTGCCTTCAGTCTTTCCCAGCATCAGGGTCTTTTCCAGTGAGTCCTCTCTTCGCATTAGGTGGCCAAAGTATTTGAGCTTCAGCTTCAGCATCTGTCCTTCCAATGAGCAGTCAGGGTTGATTTCCTTTAGGATTGACTGGTTTGACCTCCTTGCAGTCCAAGGGACTCTCAAGAGTCTTCTCCAGCACCACAGCTCGAAAGCATCAATTCTTCGGCGCTCAGCCTTCCTTATGGTCCAACTCTCACAGCCATACATTACTACTGGAAAAAACATAGCTTTAACTAAGGTTTTTCTGAAATTAAACTTCAAGGTGTCTTTGCTTCATCTAACAGCTTTGCTACCAAAACATTTGGCCTCTCCAAATCTTTCCTTCATATAACAGAAATTCTAATGAGTGGAAGATTATCACTGGTGTATTGACACCCATGCCACACCAAGCCTTGCAGAAAAAACAGCACTGAACTGGAGTTGGTGGACCATATGAATCCTACTATTCTGATAGCACCAGCCGACCCATAAATAATCTTGTTTCCAGAGCTGCCCATAGATGGGTTTAGTCAAAGCCTTCTCTAATCAGATTAAGTAGAAGGGAAGAAGCTGCATCTGTACTAAGGGACATTCATCCAGAATGTTTACATAATATGGACCAGCTTAGAGAACCTAACTTGGCCCAAGCTATTTGGACATAATGGATGAATCCCAATTTGAACACAGATTGCCCTCAATCAAACCTCAAACCCCAGTTCAGTATGGGAACAGAATGGTTAGGTATGGACACAGTAGTCCTCAACTCAAAAAATAAAAGTATCAAAGAGCATGAAGATGCAGTTGTCAACTTCTACTGTAATTTTATTGAGCAATACAAAGATGTACTGAAAGCACCACCTAAAGCAGGAGGGCACACTTTGCATTAGCTCAAGAGATGTTTGAGCAACATGTTAAAGGACACCGTGGGCAGGCCCAGATCCATTCTTTGCAGAGATCAGAGGTTTTCAGAGTGTCTGAAAGGCTTAAGGCACCCAACTGGCTTCTTAACTGTCCCCCAGTCTAAAAGCAATGCAAAAAGGTGCCAATTCTTTTGGCCTCAACTACAGTGAGGAGTTCTGGGCATTTCATTAAAGATGACGACCTTTTGCTTCTCTAAGTTTTTAATGGTACCTCTTGTATTATACATTTTAATATGAACAAATTAAAATTTATTTGTTCATTTTTACATTAAAATCAACATTTTTGCCATTAAGAATCAGGTCACAGTATTTACTAAATATTGTGGTATTTACCAACTTACCAAAAATTGATTCATATACACAAAAACATACTTTTTCATGAGGACTTCAGGAGTAAAGGAACTGATATGGCTAATAAGCATCTCACCCTTGTGCTTGTTTGCAGGTGATCACACATATCCAGAGCAAATGTGCATTCTGATTTGTGAGAACTCCAGAAAGTTAGCTGAGTAAATATTTGAGATTTAAAACTAGTTGCTAAAGTGGGACTCAATAATGGACATCAGTAATTGTGCTCTCAGCTTCTCCTTCTTTGAAAATCCATCTTACCTCCAAAAGCAAAAGAGGCCATAATGCATTTTACAGGAATTGTGCAGCCACTTTTCCTGAATCATTATGCTACCCAGAGATGAAACATACTAACTTTTAAGTTTCTTGTATGACTCAGAGGGAGCCTATGTGGCACATATTTCTCTTCCTTTTTTACCCTTCAAACTGAAGTTTGCCAGAGAAATCCTTCTCTAGTCTGTCTCTCTCTCTCTCTCTCTCTCTCTCTCTCTCAGTCTCTCTCTCTCTCTCTCAGTCTCTCTCTCTCTCTCTCCACTTCCTCCCCTCCCCTTTGTGGTTAAGAAATTGTAAATGAAATACAGAAACATTTTTAATATAAGCAGCAGCAGCAGCAAAAGAATTACATTTATGTTTTTAGCAACTAATAAAAGGTGGCTTATACATAGTAATACAATAGCTAAAATTGACACACAGTGTTGCTAGATAAGGGTGTGATGTGATCTAGAAAGGCTTTTCTTCTGTAACAGTGTCCCAAGGAGGTATTAGCCACCAGAGACCTGAAAATCACAATTTCTATAACAAACTCCAAATTGTCTCCAGTTCCCTCCGCCATGCTTTTCAGCTCCAGAGATGGGTGAAGTTCTCATGCATATACAAGTGGGTGCCCTTTGGCTCTGTTTTTATAAATGGAGGGCCATGTCTTTTAGCAGGACCTGATATGTAAGCAGAGCTCTATGCTTGGGATGTAAGTCATAATGACCAGAAAATAAAACATGCAAAATTGCCTAATTCAGATCAATCCAATCCAGGGGCAGACAATCTATGGCTGTCAGGATGGAGGCTGAGTCCGATGAGTCCGATTTCGAAATAGAAGGGTCGTTAGCATTTGAAGCGGGAAAGGACGAGTATGGCACGAATTTTGAATCAGCTCCTAAACAGCTGATTGGAGGCAGCCCAGAAGGAGACTCGCCTCCACCTATTAGCGCACAAGAACGGAGGTGGGAAAGGCGGGCAGAGCAACGCGAGGTGTGATTGGTCCCTGCTCACAAACGGCATGAAAATCAAAGGGATAAAAGGCTAGTGCAATGGGCAACCGTTGCCGGAGACAACCATACACATTCCGTACCGCACCCCGAAGTGAATCGAGATTTCGTCGCCATGCCAGCACCTTTGCTTGGACCTAGCCCTGCTGCCATGCCAGACCCCTGCTTCCCAGTTCAGCCCAGCTTCGCGCCAGAATCCTGCCTCGATGATCAGCCAAGCCTTGTGACTGAGCCCCATATTGCCGGAATTCTGCCTTTCCTTCGCACCAAGCCTCGAGCCAGAGCCTCGTCTTGCTGCCGCCGTGCCACACCCTGCGTCGGAATCCTGCCCTGCCCTCGCACCCAGCCTCGAGTCGCAATCTCGTCTTGCTACCGCCGTGCCGAGCCCTGCGCCGGAGTCTTGCCTTGCCTTCGTACCAAGCTTCGAGCTCCAACCTCGCCTTGCCACCGCCGTGCAGAGCCTCGCACTGGAACCATTCCTTGCCGCCACGCCGTGCTCCATGACAGAACCTTGTATTGCAGCCACATGGTGTCTGCCCACATGCGCGCCAACTGAGAACAAACCACCGTAAGCCACATGAACTCTGTGAGCACCTCGTGACACTCTTCTTTCTCTAGTTATATTTGTGTGCCTTATTTATAAATAAAGACTTATTCCACACCTTCCCTGCTTCGGGTCTTAGTCGGGACAGGACAATGGCTCGTGAGAGATCTGTGGCCCCACACATCTGTTTGCAGCCCCCAGAGACCCTAGGTTACCCTAGGTTTTTTGGCCTGGGGAGCTGAGCAATTTAAGGGTTGGAATACATGTCCTATAACTTGCAGGGACTTAAAGCACCAATTTCGCCCTTTTAAAAAAACCCAGTCCCTTCCAAAATTAGATCATTTTCCCCATGAGGAAGCTAAGGTTAGAATGGAAGGCTTGGTATATACATTTTGCTCCTTAACTCCCCCGCCATCACTCCCCACCACCAAAAAAAAGTGGGTCAGAATGTTTGGTTTCCTCTACTCTGGTGCATCGCGATGCCTCTGGCCATGTCACCTCTGCATTTAGTAAAGCGCTGCCCCCTCCCCAGGCCAAAAAGTTTAGCCACCCTTAATCAGCTGTAACAGCTGTTCCTCAAGACTCAGACTAAGAAGGGTCTTTCCCTTTGCTGATTTTTTAATTCATTGTTTTAGCTGGAGACACCATTAATTGAACCTGGAACTTTGGCTAGAAAGAATTTGCCCCATCTATTGAACTGCTGACTTTTAGTCTTTTAGTCTCCTGCACAAAAGGTCTTCTGGGATCATCATGGAAATATTACATAAAAGGAAGAATTCCCAGAAGCCAACCCAAGTCTTCTTAATCAATTTGGTTTCATTATGGATATCTTCTGGGCACCAAAGATTTCTAGAAAAAATGGGAATAAATGTGAAGGCTAAATGTGAAAACTTATGTGAACCCTTCTCCCATGAATGAACTGATATAAAGAAGAAGAGAAACGATAGGCTCGTAGCCCAAACACACACTGAGCATATGGCTTAGTAAAGACTACAATTTAAACATACAGTAACTTTATGGTTGTGGTAATTGCTATTCATAGCATTGTAGACCTGGTAACAGTGGTCTGACTTCCAACTGGAACTCTGACTATATCATTTGGAAGAGCTTTATTTAGAGTTCAGAATTTGCAAGATAGTTGTTCATTCTAAATGTCTGTATTCCAGTCAGCCACATCACTTCCTCCACCAAATTTGATGCCATTTTCAAATTCTACTTAGCCTTACTAACATACCCCTGATGACCATCCTGATTAGACAGTGTATCAATGAACACATGTCATACATGGATAAATTACACTATAAAGTAAAGGTAAAGTTTCCCCCTGCACATTTGTGCAGTCGTGTCTGACTCTAGGGGCCGGTGCTCATCTCCGTTTGTTAGCCGAAGAGCCTGCATAAAATGCTTGAATTTAAATATGCACTTGGAATAGTGGGGGAAGAAAAAGAAATATCCTGGAAAGTGACAGTGACAGTTTTAAGTTGCATTTTAATTTTGTCCCAATTTTGCTTACCTTTCCTTTTCCAGTTTTCCCCAGAGTAAAACTCTGTGAGATACATTAGGTTGACAGTATTCAATCCAAAAATCATCCATTGAGCTTCATGGGTGAGGGGGTTCTCCCCAGTCCTAATTCATCACTTGTTTAAGGCTTTAATCAAATGTTTTGTCAGGGATTTTCTGCTGATCCTTCACTAATAAGCTAATAAATGGACTTCCGGTGAGGACATGGTGTGCTGAACATCCTCAAAGGAGCAGGGATGGCATTGCTGCAGAGATCGGTGACCAGAAGGCGAATTCTGACTGCTTTTAATCTCTCCAGAAAAAGGGGAGATTGTGAGATTGCCCACATGCACTCCGGACAGTTGCTCCTCATGAGTAGACTGCAGGAACCAAGATTTTTGCAATCAGCTCATGAGAAGAGAGGCTGGGAGTCGAGGGAGTTCCTCCAAGCTCACAGCTGTTAGCCTACATGGACAAAAAGCTCAGCCGACCCTCATTTCTTAATCACTTTTGGAATTGCTTTTTAAATGCTTTTTAACTATTAAGAACCTTTGGATCGGCAAATTTTACAACATTCACTGGGTGAGTCTCCTTCAATCCTTGGAGAAAGAAGTTTTAAGTGCAAGATTAAGGACTTTAAAAAAATGGGGGGGAATAAACAGCAAAAGGGTGATTAGAATTTTGGTTTCAGAAAGTTATAAACAGATTAAACATCCATAGGGATTTAAAATAATTTTGAAATTAATTATAAGAAATCTTTCCATGGGAAAATGCTGTTGTTTAGAAAAAAAAACATGATAAAATGGGATTTTGAAGGTTGGATACTACGGGGAACCAGAAAGAACTAAAGATTATAATTAAAGGAGAAGAACACTTAAATTCAACTTACTGGTATAGAATGGAGCAAAATACTTTAACTTTGGATGAATTCAAGGATATTTGGGAATAATGGACTCAGATAATCCTAAGATTGGCTGCTATCATAAATAAACTGGATTTAAAATAGGATATAGAAGAGGAACAAGTTTTACTGGACGAGACTGAGGCTGACTCAAATGTAGATTTAAAAATGACAAGCTATAAGAATGATATGGAAAAAGAAGTTACACTGGACATACAAATGAAACCGGCTGATCTTTTAATGATTAAAAGGGATATACAAATAACAAACTAGAAGAGTGACTTGGTTAATTTTCTTATTTTGGATTTACAAAAGAGACTTGTTAAAGTTTTGAAGGATTTTCTGAGAAGAGTCAAAGAGAAAATAAAAAGAAATCAAATTCTAGGACATTATTTAAAGGGATTAAAGATCAAGATTGTTAAAATCAAAGGGAAGGAATATAAAGTTGGTTGATTTGATCAAGGCTAAAATATATATGTTGCTGTTTCTGGTAACCCTTAATGGATTTTTGCTGACCAGGACCGAATAACAAGGCTTTAAAGATTTGGAAAAATATACTTTTTAATTGTATTTTTAGAGAAAGTGATAAGTTACTATGTTAAAGTTAAAATATATGTGTTGTTTTCTGGTAACCCTTAATGGTCTTTTGCTGACTAGGACTGAACAACGAGACTTTAAGAATTTGTTTATAGATAAGAGAGGAGATATGGGAAGAAGAGATATTTTGTTGTATTCTTAGAGAAGGTGATGGGTTACTGAAATTGTTTTTACTCATGATGAAGAGGGAAGTCATTTCTTTATAAATTTCTTTTGAAATTTCGTAAAGCTTTCACCTTAGCCAGGCTGGATGCTCTGCCCTCAGCAGTCCTTTTTGGACATTTTAAGGGTACTTCTATGCACCTTCGGTTATGTCCATATGGTGATGGCTCAATAGAAACCCTAAGCCATATGTTGTTATACTGTTCCCTATATAAGGACTCTAGACAGATCCTTATATATCCGATATTGAAGAAATTTCCAGGCAGGCAATGTGATTTCTATTTAATGCTACTTCTTTCGGACAAGGACCCGAAAATATCCTCCCAAGTTGCCCAGTTTTGTGCTACCATCTGCACAATACACCGCACCATTACTTAGGTTTAGAATTTCTTAACATAGTATTTTATTTTGATTTATTTTAGTATTTTTATTCTTAATTAATTTTAGATCATATCATACCAATTGTTTTTCTGTTTTATACAGTATATGTGTGTGTATGTGTTTGTGTGTGTGTGTGTGTAAGATTGTTACTATTATATATTTTGATTGTATCTGGCCTTAGAGCTGTAATAAACGTGATCGATTGATATATATTTCTTTTCTTTTTTTCTTTTCTTTTCTTTTCTTTTAATTTAGTTTAGTTTGTATTTGTCTTTTATCTTTCTAACTGCAAACTTTATTAAAATTATTATTTAAAAAAACCTAATAAGTTAATGAATTAGAAAAAGAAATTTTGGCCACTGTGTAGCCTCTCCACCCTCCCAAGACATTTTAGGAGACATTTTAGGAATTTTCCAAGCAAGACTATATCTGTACAAAGGCTATATCTTGCCACAGAATAAGGTTTTGGTTTTGGCTATAATGAATAGCAAATAGTTCTTTAATTTTCATTGTTGTATTTTTTTATCATCAGGAAGAAGAGAGGTAGTTCTGGAGTTTCATCCTGAGATGCCAAAATAACATGAATAGGCTTGGATGCTACATACCATTTGTTTCTTGGTTTGTTTATTTATTAGATTTATTTCCTGCCTGATCATCCTGCCTGCTTGTAAGAGATAGGAAAGTAGGGACGAATTTGGTATTCTGCCTTTGGCAAACTGGTCCTGGATCCACATTACATGTTATTAGTATGCAGCATACTGCAGTATCTGTTAAAGCTGAACAGTCAGAAATTTGCCTCCTCAATCTTATATAAGATTACTTATATCAACTTCGCTGGACCGGTCATGTTGTTCGAATGCCTGACCATCGTCTTCCAAAGCAGCTACTTTACTCCCAACTTAAGAATGGAAAACGGAATATTGGTGGACAGCAAAAGAGATTCAAAGATACTCTCAAAGCTAATTTAAAAAAATGTAATATCAGCATTGAGAACTGGGAAGCCCTAACTCATGAGCGTTTCAGTTGGAGGTCATCCTTTATTAATGGCGCTATGGACTTTGAAGAAGCACGAGTACAGGGCGAAAGGGAGAAAAGAGCTAAGAGGAAGGCACGTCAGGCAAACCCTCATCATGACCGTCTCCCACCCGGAAACCTATGCCCTCATTGTGGGAGGTTGTGCGGATCCAGAATTGGCCTTTATAGCCACTTATGGATCCACCGTTAAAATTTTACCTTTGGAAGACAATCTTACTCAGCTACGAGTGATCACCAATGAAATATAAGGATAGATGTGCAGGACAACTGAAGCTTGAAAGAAATATTCCCTAAGGGTGGCTGAGCGCATTTCAGTGACTTAATGGAACAGGGATGATAAACTTTTTGAAACAGAAGGCACAAAGCATGTCACAGATCCTCTCACAAAACAGGTGAGTTACAGTACTTCCTACTGCTGCTTCTAGCTTCTCCTAGTACCTCCCTACCACCCATGCTTATTTTTGTCTTTTTTCCTTGGCAGTTGGACATTCTTCCAAACAAACACTGGGCTGTAGCTACACCCCAGTTTTATCATCTGAGGTAGGCTGACCATACGTCCCGTTTTGAACGGGACAGTCCCGTTTTTTAAACAATTCCTGACCGTCCCGTCGTTTTAATAAAAATGTCCATTTTGTCCCGTTCTCAATGAGAGAGCGCCCACTCGCCCCATTTGCCGGGGTGCCGCAGGGACCGCGCTGCTGGTGAGGATTTGTTAGACGGAGTGCGTGCGTGCGCATGCATGTACGCATGCCCACTTTGTCCGGCAAGCTGTGGGTAGGTTAGGGTCCCGTTTTTGTCTCAAGGAAATATGGTCAGCTTAATCTGAGGAGGCCTATGATGATCTTGTGCCCCCTCACACACATGATTTCTGTCTATCAAGGTGATGTTGAATGATTGTGCCTTCTTTTGCATACTAAATTCTCATACTCTAAATTCTCATGTGTCTTAAAAAACTGAATTAATACCCAGCTCAAGAGCTAATCCAAAAATATTTGCCCAATGTGCTTGCTGATCTATTTGAGTAACTGCTCATACATTTGCCTTAAATATTCCTGTACATTTGCATATAATCTGCCTAGGAGACTAAACATACTGAGGTTAGTTTACAGTATAAATGCAGAAGTATAATAAGATGTTCTTGCATTATAATTAACGATAATAACAATTGAGACAAATGGAAGGTTAAGTATGCTTGTTTATTCTCTTTCCTGTAGATATAGCAGCAGAATATGAGACAGCAAGTAAGCAATGAGCTTACTTTCACAAAATGAAAAAAAGTCAGCAGAGTCCATTTCTATACAATGTGATACTTATGCATACTGCAATGCAGCAGCCAAAAAGGTAAATGCAATTTGAAACTGAATTAACAGTTTCTAAATCACAGAAATTCATGGTTCATTTATTCTACATAACCTCAATAGGAATGTTGTGTCCAGGTCTTGTTCTTTAAAAGGTACTGTATATAGATTAGTTGGAATGTGTTCCAGAGCTTGCCAATAGCATTGGAAAGAAAGAAAGAAAGAAAGAAAGAAAGAAAGAAAGAAAGAAAGAAAGAAAGAAAGAAAGAAAGAAAGAAAGAAAGAAAGAAAGAAAGAAGAAAAAGGAAAGAGAGAGTTCTGCTTTCATTGAACTATATTGAGCATCACTGCTTTCTCAACTTACTTTTTGTGGTTCTGGACAAATGAAGCAGGGCTCTGTATTTCACTGTCTAATAACATGTTTCAGAATAATGGCTAGTTTTGTAGAAAGTATGCCTTTCCTTCAAACCATAATTAAAGGAATTGTATGAACTTGGAATCAGTCTTTGGCTATCTGGAAATGGAAGCTGAGTTACAAATGGTAGGGTGGAAATTGGAAGAGGAAGTCAAAGAGCCAAAACTGGCAGGTTGTATTCTGAAGACTGCACCTTTGTGTTGTATCCTAAGGAGCTGAACATGCTTCTAAAGTGCAGAGGACAAGTCAAAGAAGAGGCCTGCTTTTAAAAAAAAAAGGCAACAGTGGGGTGAAGTAAAGGAATGAAGTGCTTTAAAGTTCAAAGATTGAGAGAAGAGTTAATTTCAAGAATTAATGTGTGTTTATACTGAATGTGGCAAGCTGGATGTATCTCAGTGCACTGCAAATATCTCCTAGTTGGTAGGATGCAGGCAACAGTATGTTGGCTTGCAAGATAATCTCTAGTTTAGAGATCCTAGCTTGCATGGAATACTGTGACCATGGATGAAAGTTATCCAACATGGTTGGGTCCAAGTATGGCCTCTTGAGAAGGGGGTGCACCACCACCTCTTTCAAGGCTGGTGGGACCACCATCTCCCTCAAAGAGGCATTAACCACCGCATGGACCCAATTACATGCCACCTCCTGGAAGGCCTGAACCATCCAGGAGGGGCATGGGTCCAGAACACAGGTGGCCAAACTCACAGCTGCAATGACCCTGTCCACTTCCTCAGGACTGACCAGCTTAAACTCCTCCAGATAACTAAGCTCAGATCTGTCTCAGTCACTTCCAATGGACCTGCCCAGCCAGCGTCTAACTCAGCGAAGTTGGAGTTGATGAAGAGAATAGGCATGAATTGAATAGGCATGAATTACAGAATATTTTGCATGAATATAAAGGTGAAGGTTGGTTGCTGAATGCAATTAAGAATGGCATATGATAGAAATATCATATTAGAATGCTTGGCCAGCTGCAGCTGCTGCCTGAAATTGACAAGACCTTAATCAGTTTCACACTGAAGACTTTTGTTTGCCTCCTAAGCCGCAGGTTGTGAGTGTGCTAGGCGAAAAGCCGGTGCTAGTGCATTCCTTTCAATGTGTATTCCCCATTGTGTGCCTGCTTATTCTCTTTTAATCCCTTCCTCTCCAATGAATGTAAATACAAACATTAATTCTCTTCTTGCTAATTATCCCAGCGCTGGGGTGAGCATTCCAAAGGGTGGGGCAGTGGGGGGAAAGGGCTGTAAGATTTGCCCTTTTATCCAGCTTCCTTGTGAGTCAAGTTCCAGAAACCTTCCCCACCGTTTAGGCTCACCTGGCTGTTTGGGGTTGTATTCTTCTGATGCTGTAAAGCAAAGGAAAGCTGAAGTAAAATCATAAGCACAGTCACAGTCAAGTGATTTTTCACTTAGCAACCACTTCGCTTAATGACTGAATTGAGAGTCCCAATTGCAGTTGCTAAATGAGAACTACCCATGTTGGGTATTTTTAAACAGGGATAAGACAAATCCATAGATGATAAGACTATGAACGGCTACACATGATGGTTATATATTATCTTCAATATCAAAAGTAATATGTCTCTCTAAACCAATTGTAGGGGAACATGAACAAGAGGATACAGCTTTATGCATGCACGCTTTGGTGGCTAGACTAGATTGGCCTCCACTCAGATCAAACAGGGCTGACTGGAATTTATTCTCAAAAATTAGTAGCTTGTAATAAAGTCCCCAGATATTTTTTTTAACTTAACTTTTTGTTTTAAAAAATAATCTTTGAAAAAAGAAAAGAAGAAACAAAAAGAAGAAATAGAATTAGCCTGAATATTTACTACTCCTAGATGGTCAAATTAATGTTACATACCCTCATATTATGAGGGGCATGGTGGCTCAGTGTGTAAGATGCCAGGCTTGTTGATCGGAAGATCGCAAGTTTGGAGGTTCGAATCCCTAGCCCCGCGTGATGGAGTGAGCTCCCGCATTCGCCCCAGCTCTTGCCAACCTAGCAATTCGAAAGCATGCAAATGCAAGTAAATAAATAGGTACCACTTCAGTGGGATGGTAACAGCGTTCCGCGCTCGTCGTGCCAGCCACATGACAGCGGAAGCGTCTTCGGACAGCGCTGGCTCTTTGGCTAACAAACGGAGATGAGCACCGGCCCCTAGAGTCGGACACAACTGCACAAATGTGCGGGGGGAACCTTTACCTACCCTCATATTATACTATAGAGTAAATTTAATATTCAATTGAAGCACTGCTACTTTTCTTTAGCAATGAGCAAAATATTTTAGCTGTTACCTAAATGGCATATAGGGCAATCTATGTATTATTTTTCAGAACTGTTCATTGTGTGTTAGGTAAGCATGCATAGGCTTGCAGTCAATTATAATCTAGTATTGGCTGGGGCCTGGGCTGAAATAAAGTCTTGGTAGGCCTCGGGCACTTTTGGCCCCTAAGATAAATCTATAGAAAAATATTTGCATGGCATGGAGTCAAAATATTTGCATGGCATGGATTCAAGAAACGCCATGTAAGATGTTTTTGACGGGGGGGGGGGCAAAGTAGGAGAAGAGCAGGTAATTGGAACTGCTTTCAAAGGCTACAAATTTGTCTTTTACAACCTGGAACCTTTCCTAATGTGTTAGACTACAATTCCCATAATGCCCAGCCTGCCATGCCTTTGGGAAACAGCAGGTTGGAGAAAGCATCTATAAATGAAGCGAATTATTTTCTTACTTGCATATTCATGAGGCATATACTCCTCTTTTTTTTAGCAACCTTTGATTGGTGGACACATTGCTTTTTTAGAAGGAGAAATTCCATCTTGTTTTAATCATTGTCCATTGCTAGTTTTCCTTGCTGATTGCCAGTTGCATTCCTTCTAAGATCTTGTTTTGGCTTGGGTTCTAGACAAAGTTTGGATCTGAAAATTCTAAAAAAAAGTGTTACTTTATGCCTTCTTCTTTCTTTCCCCTAACAGAAAACAGGCATAGCTTTAGTTATATAAGTATGTGATGAGCTGGAGAAATACAATGGCTGCCATTTCCTTTTTTATTTTTGTTTTACTGTATTTATTTAATAAAACAGAACAGAGAAAAAATAAAATAAAAAATATAGAAGAGTAACAAAAAGAGAAAAAGGGGAAAAATCAACACAATAACACAAACAAAATGTATGTACAAGGGCTTCTCTTATATGTGTATGAAATTTTACATAACAGTATCAACAAAAGATGACCATATTTCATTATAATCATCCATGCATAATGTACATCTATAAGCAACTTGTTCATAAGCTGCAAGTTAGTCACAGGTCTTCAATCCGCTGCGTAACTGGAGCCATAATTTGCCTTTCAAATATTGCAGAACTAATTTCTTGGCAATAATCAGGCCATAAATTATCCATTTCCATTTTCCAACGGACAATTTCCATGTAGCTCAAAAGATTGTTTCCATCCAAAAATGTTAAAATTTATCTCAAAATCAAATTAATATATGTAATTACTTATTCCCAGACCATAATAACTATAGGATATTGCTTATACAGAATTCTTATAAATAGCCCAGAAATGTCCCACATAGTTATTACATGGAAAATATGGTTTATTTGTTACTAATTGTGTAAAGTTTCAGTGTAGGTGACAAAGTCTCTTCCTCACGGCTGAGCTGCAGTACAATCCACCCATCCTTCCGGTGACACAGAAACTATGCCAGAATAAACACACTGTTCCCCCATTGCCAATCTCTATCCTGCCACGTTAATGATGTCACACAATGATGGTGTCCTGATTTGCTGATGTGGGCCAAGTTTCCCTCCCACCAAATGTCACCTGCCAGTGAGATAACATCCACCAATCGCTCTTCTTAATGTGAACAAATGGCTGGGGAGGAAATTAATTTTGATAGATGGCTAGGCTGGCAGGTTTAGCCATCAATAAAAGCTCACCATGATTTTGCACAAGCATTTTATATGGCTCCCTTGAGAGGACCAGGATCTTCTGTGCCCAGAGTAGAATGGCCCTGGAAGACAGTGCAGAAGAAGTTTTTGCGCCAACATAAAGTGCCTTATAGGTGCCAGGCTTATCCTACCCCCTAGGAGTCGCCTGACTGTGACATCATCCAAATTGTTGGTAAAGTGTGTTGGATTCCATCCATGGCAAAACTACTGTGGTTTGTTGCCTTCTACAAGGGGAAAGCACAACACTGGAACAGCGAAGGATACCTTTAAGCTGCCTCAGGTATGACATGAAGGCAACATCAAGAGGACATGGCAGAAAAATAATTCCTGGGGCATGTTTGTGCTGTGGTTAGAAGCAAATAGGGAAAGGTTCCAAGTTACTGGCGGATATGTTTTCTATCATATATTTGATCTTTCACCTATGTCTATGAAGGTTCTCAGTCATCCAGGTGGAATTGTCTGTAGCTTGAATCATGTCAACTGGATTTCTATTTTCTTAATGGAAACGTTTCGCTCCTTATCCAAGGGGCTTCTTCAGTCTGAGCAAAGTTGGTAAGGGAATCCTAAATATGTTCCTAGGTAGCTGTGTGACCTTACACCTGGGGCTAGGTCATGGTTATATTGAGATGTAATTTTTAAGTCCTTTTATCATCTAATGGAGGGTCGTTAAAAACACCATGCTGCTGTTGAGCTTCTGAAATGGTCTTAATCTTCCTAGGCACAGAAGACAACACGGGGAGGAAGATGGGGGAGAGTTTGTGCCTGAGGCCCCCACCTCTATTCAAGGAAGGATTTTCCAAGTTGGCATAAATGGATTCCTTGACCCCTCTCTCAGAGAGGGGTCAAGGAATCCATTTATGCCAACTTGGAAAATCCTTCCTTGAATAGAGGTGGGGGCCTCAGGCACAAACTCTCCCCCATCTTCCTCCCCGTGTTGTCTTCTGTGCCTAGGAAGATTAAGACCATTTCAGAAGCTCAACAGCAGCATGGTGTTTTTAACGACCCTCCATTAGATGATAAAAGGACTTAAAAATTACATCTCAATATAACCATGACCTAGCCCCAGGTGTAAGGTCACACAGCTACCTAGGAACATATTTAGGATTCCCTTACCAACTTTGCTCAGACTGAAGAAGCCCCTTGGATAAGGAGCGAAACGTTTCCATTAAGAAAATAGAAATCCAGTTGACATGATTCAAGCTACAGATCTTTCACCTAGTTTTTCTTTTTATTGGTGGCCATGATGGTTATTCATTATATTTATATTCCAATTTTCTTCCAGAAAAGGTGTGATATAAATACAAGCAACATACATAGCACCCTCCCTTCCAATGATATATCCATGACAATAGTTCTGAAGATTGTTCTGGAGTTACCCAGGAAGCTTTCATGGCTTCATGTAAATTCAGACCCAGGTCTCCCTGATCCTAGTCCAATACACGCTAACTCAGTTTGAAGCTTCATTACTGTCTTTACATAGGGGCGTGGTGGCTCAGCGGGTAAGACGCCAGGCTTGTCGATAGGAAGATTGCAAGTTCGGAGGTTCGAATCCCTAGCCCCATGTGACGGAGTGAGCTCCCGCACTAGCCCCAGCTCTTGCCAACCTAGCAATTCGAAAGCAAGCAAATGCAAGTAGATGAATAGGTACCACTTCGGTGGGTAGGTAACAGCGTTCCGCGCACGTCATGCGGCCACATGACCGTGGAAGCGTCTTCGGACAGCGCTGGCTCTTCGGCTAACAAACGGAGATGAGTACCGGCCCCTAGAGTCGGACACGACTGCACAAGTGTGCGGGGCGAAGCTTTACCTTTTTACTGTCTTTACAGTACTCAGGAAAGATAAATCACAAAGGGATCAAGGCTTTGCAATGCATTTTCTCTCACTGCTCTTCAAGAGGAATCAAAATCAGAAAGACTCTGCTGGCACCATTTAAGACTAACAAATTTTAAGGCATAACTTCTCATGCAAGCTCACAAAATCTTATGCCTTATAATAACATTTCTTAGTCTTAAAAGGTGCTACCAGACTCCTTCCGATTTTTGGCTACCATAGCCAGGCTTCCTCCTACAATGTCTAAGAGGAATCAATATAAATATAAAGGCAAGCTTTCCACCATGCCCAGGAGTGCTGTTATGGGATAGGCATAACTTCACATCCCTACCTGTCAAAAACAAGAGAGGTAGACAGAAAGTGGGAATAAAATGGTCATAGATTTATTTTCAAGCAAAATGGTGTGCTTTGCTGCATATACAAAGGAAGGTGTGTACAAAAATGTACATACTAAGCCCTATAATTAGGAGAAGGTAGCATATAATCTTGTGCACAAGAACAGAAGTAGATTTTCTTGTACAGAGTATGTGGGTCTGTTCTAATGAGAATGGTCTGACCCTATGATAGAACGGACTAAAACCATTTAGAATTCAATATTGACTTAACCAGAATATAGATTGGAATCTACTAGCAGACCTCTGAGTGATTTTCAATAGATCACAAATAAATTTTGCTCCCTATTTTCTAATTAGAGACCTTAAAGACCTAGATGTTCCCCAGGTACTGAGGCCAGGAGCTTAAGCCAGCCCTACTGGGGGATTTGTTGTTCGGCCTGTACAGATTAATAATGGATTTTTATCGCTGAGCATATATTTAGTAGTAGTAGTAGTAGTAGTAGTAGTAGTAGAAGTAGTATAGGTTTTTATTGTATTATGTTCATTGTCATGAGATGGACAGCTATATAAATTGTTTAAATAAATATATAAATAAATTAAAAGACCCTTTCTAGAAGGGATTTTTGTGTGATGAGTTCTCATACTGATCATAAATTTCTGGGCTAAGCAAATGAGACAGACTCTGAGATCTGATGAGTCTACTTGTTACAAGAAAGACAGGAACAGAAGAAACAGTCTTGTATTCAGTTAAGACATTTGTTCATCTAGTTCAGAGCTTTCCAAACATTTCATGTTGGTGACACACTTTTTAGACATGCATCATTTCACGACACACTCTTACAGCAGGGCACAAGGCAGACACTAGGACCTGCACGGAATCCTGGCAGGGCAGGTTTGGAGTCAGCAAGGGACAAGGCAGGCACTAGGACCTGCGCGGAATCACAGCAGGTTTGGAGGCAGCAAGGCACAAGGCAGGCACTAGGACCTGCGCGGAATCCTGGCAGGGCAGCTTTGGAGGCAGCAAGGCACAAGGCAGGCACTAGGACCTGCGCGGAATCCTGGCAGGGCTCGGAGGCAGCAGCAGCCGCAACACACCCAGACACTGCAGCCGACACACTAAGGTGTCCCGACACACAGTTTGGAAAGCTCTGATCTAGTTCAATAATGTGAACACTAACTAGCAGTACGTCTCCTGCTTGTCACCTAAGAGGCTTTCCAGCCTCATGTGGAGATGCTGAATCCAGGACCAAAAGCATATACAGTACCTTTTCTACATCTCCTCCCCTCATCCCTGTGAGAACTGTGGAATTATGGGGTTCATTTCCTAAAGATAAGAAGTTGGCAACTAGGGCAGATAACTATAAAAGAGAGCAACCAAATTCAAGGAAGAAAAATCAATAAAAGGTTTCTTGTCATGGTATCTATACACATTCTCCAGGATCAAAGGCAACTTGTTTCTAAATGCCAGCTGCTGGAGAAGGAGGACAGCAATGGAATGAAATATCTTCTTCGAGGCATTTGCATGACCTGCTTTAACTGCACAAGCAAAATCTCTGAACTAGAGAAGGGGATGGCCAGGAACTATTCCAAACATTGCTGGTTCTGATGCAACGTTGCTTCCGATTGGCTCCAGTAAATCTCACGAGTTCTGCGGTCTGAACTATATAGAAGCCTATTAATAATCAGACATGATTTCCAACATGCTGACCCTTAGCCTCAATCTTTCCATAGGGTAATCGGTTGTAGCCTGAGCTAGGTGTTCTCCAGGCGCCAATAAAATGTTGCGTTTCTCTTCCTCCTCGATTAATCATCTGGGAATAGTTAAGCTTTTTGGTAGCAGGGTTCCAGACCAGTCTCCTTCCTGAATGGCTTGTTAAGTACCAGAACAAGAAATACATGCATCTACTTTCCTTTAGATGGGGCGCGATGGCTCAGCGGTTAAGACGCCAGGCTTCTTGATCGGAAGGTCGGCGGTTCGAGACCCGAGCACCGCGTGACGGAGTGAGCTCCCGCACTAGCCCCAGCTCTTGCCGACCTAGCAATTCGAAAGCATGCAAATGCAAGTAGATTAATAGGTACCACTTCGGTGGGATGGTAACAGCGTTCTGCGCGCATCATGCCGGCCACATGACCGCGGAAACGTCTTCAGACAGTGCTGGCTCTTCGGCTAACAAACAGAGATGAGCACCGGCCCCTAGAGTCAGACACAACTGTGCAGGGGAATCCTTTACCTTTACAGTACCTTTACTTTCCTTTAAGCTACTTCTGTTGTAGACCACTTACATAGCTTAAAGGAAAGTAGATGCATATTCTTAAGATGCTGCAGTAAAAGTACATTAGAATGACTTAATATATTATTTTCTTTACTCCATAGAGGGCTCTGTCCTTCCATTTTTAAGCAAATTTGGGCAGTTAAGAAGAAAAGTCCTGAATAAGGAAGCTGATTAGATCCAGATGAGGGAACACATGAAGATGACAAGGCATTCCAGCAGGGCAAACTGGGAGATTCCATAGTCAGCTCAAAGAAAAAAAAAGGGGGGGGGATCTGGTTCACACAATACTGTGATAGATAAGTTTCTTATCTTCTTTTTTATAATACATCTCTTCATAATTGGTGCATTATTAAGTCAAGCATACAGTAAGTGTTTTGATACATGTGATAATAATGCATGTGATATTAAAAACCATGTCAACATCTGTCTATGAAGGTTCTCAGTCATCCAGGTGGAACAGTCTGTGGCTTGAATCATGTCAACTGGATTTCTATTTTCTTAGTGGAAACGTTTCACTCCTTATCCAAGGAGCTTCTTCAGTCTGAGTAAAGTTAGTAAGGGAATCCTTAAATATGTTTCTAGGCTGGCTGTGTGACCTTGCACCCAGGTGCAAGGTCACACAGCCAGCCTAGAAACATATTTAAGGATTCCCTTACTAACTTTACTCAGACTGAAGAAGCTCCTTGGATAAGGAGTGAAACGTTTCCACTAAGAAAATAGAAATCCAGTTGACATGATTCAAGCCACAGACATGTCAACATCTGTATTACTGAAGAAGTAAAACCAGGGGGTAGGGGGAACCATCAAAACAGAGTTTACTTTCCTTTATCTGTGTATGTGCATGTGTGAAAAGCACAATTGAAGTCAGGTATTGGATAATTTCTGGCACACATGATTCAAGAACCTATTGCCCTGTGGACTTTTATGTTATGTTATGTTAAGTATGAAGAAAGCTCACCCTCAATTTTTCTCCATATATGGATGAGGGATGCATGAATTAATAAACTTCTGGTTGGCTTCCTTGTCTGCATTATTAGGGCAATATTCTGGTCCAATAATTTTTAACAGGGTTTTTTTTTTTAATTGGTGGCTGCATTCACAGCAACACAATCTCAGGGAGGATACAGTAGCTATTCATGTAAATTGCTAAAAATCCTTTTTATTAAATGCAAATTACTTACCTTTTGTTCTTTGACACATACATTCTCTGGATATAGGCCCTTGCAGATGTATTTTTAAATATAAGAATTGCTGGCTATTACTAATGCAGACAGTTCTTCCATTTCCTTGTAGACCTAGGAAACAGTTCCTCCCTCCCTCCATCAACTCCACCTCTTCCATGATGGGCATTTTTCTCTCTGCTTTGTGAGAAAAAAATGGAATTCCCATTTCAGAATGCATAAAAGGAATGTTAAGAATGGGTTGCCTATGAAACCTCAAATGTTACTTTGAGTAATAGGATGAGAAAAGTTGGAAGGCAATATATGATTGCCGTTGCCTGTGCAATGAATTCAGAACTATTGTGCTATTTTGTTCAGGTCTAAGGAATCAAATGCCTCCTAACAAACTGAACACTATCCCTAGTTATCTGCATGTATGTGGGTATGTACAAACAATACTTCCACTGGGTATGCCAATGAAGTATCTGCACATGGACACACAAGCAAAGACTAGAGACGTGTGGTATACTGGGTAAGGCATTAGACTAAGACCAGAACTGGGGATACCCAGGCTCAAGTGCACCCTCAGCAATGGAAGGTCACTGAGTGACTTTGGCTAGTTGCTGTCTCTCAGCCCAACTTTCTTCACAGGAATATTATGGTGGGGGGGGGGAATGGGAGAGGACGGCTATGTATGCTGCCTTGAGTTCCAGGAGGAAAAGCAGGATAAAAATGACAAAATTAACCAGGCCAGCCTTCAAAGCAGCTTACCTGTTTCTCTGAAGCAACCATGCCAAGCCTTTCAGATTCAGATTTCATTAAGGGTTGCATTAATGTTTCAAGGCTTCAAAGGACTGCTTCAGTCACACTAACCAGCTTTGAGAAACAGCCTTCACATATGCCTTCCGAAGCCCTATTTTATATATGTGGGCTTTGACAGAAGTTGAGTCAAAACACCTCTCTGAAGCACTTCTTCTAAGAGACGTGATGCCCCACTTCTCTTCTGCCCTAAAGCTTCATTTTGCCCCAGCAGCCATGGCTTCTGTGGTTTGCAAGGTGAATTGACTGACTGAGGCAAACTAGTCCAGCTTCAACTGTTCAAGACAATGTGAAGTATCTCTGCAAAGCAAAGCAATTCATCCTGGCAGAATGTCCACAATCTTGTCTGTCTGTCTGTCTGCCTAACATCTATCTATCTATCTATCTATCTATCTATCTATCTATCTATCTATCTATCATCTATCTATCTATCTATCTATCTATCTATCTATCTATCTATCTATCTATCTACCTACCTACCTACCTACCTACCTACCTACCTATCTACCTATCTACCTATCTACCTATCTACCTATCTAATCTATCACACTCACACACATTCAGGAAAAACTCCACTACGTGCAATGAATCTTATTCCCATGTAAATGTGTATTCCAGCCTTCTACACTCTGCAAACATTGCAGTTTTGGGGACACTTACCCCAACACATGTGGAGGGTACTAGATTATGAAAAACAAATGTCTAGGACCACAGCACTCCAGTTACAGGTAGTCCCCAACTTACAACCACAATTGGGACCCAAACTTCAGTTGCTAAGCAATGTGGTTGTTAAGTCAGGCATCATGTGACTGCATCTGATTTTATGACCTTCTTTTCCATGGTCATTAAGCGAATCCAGTTTCCCCCATTGATTTTGCTTGTCAGAAGCCAGCTGGCAGGTTGCAAATGGCAATCACATGACCCCAGGACACTGCAACCATTGTAAATACATGCTGGTTGCCAAGTGCCCGAATTTTGATCACGTGACCGCAGGGACACTGCGACAGTCATAAGTGCGAGGACAGGTTGTAAGTCACTTTTTTCAGCACCATTGTAACTTCAAACGGTTGCTAAATGAAATGAGGACTACCTGCACAAATGAAAAAAACATCCTAGTTCAATTAAAAGTCACCTTAAGAAGAAAAAGAACAAAATGGTTACAACATCCCCTTTAGAAAAATCTCTCACTTTCAGTTGAGAATTGTATTTGTTGGACTCTGAGAATTATATAAAGTTTTCCACCCCCAATTGAAATTAAAGCATTGCAGTGATATCCTTAAGTTCATTGGAGCCAATTCCCAGGTAAGAGTGGCCAGGATTGTAGCCTGTTGGTGAAAAATCATTCTATGCTTCCCACTTTTATTTTTTTAACAGTTTCCCCCACTTTTCCATTTTGATATAGCCTTATAAAACCTGCTTGTAAGTTTTGCCCATTTTTTAAATCAGAAACATGAAAATGTATCTTTTTCTCTCTGTGTGTGTAAAATGGGATTGTCCTAAATAATGACAGCAAAAAGACTTTAGGAAAGGTTGCTTCTGAATTCCACAAAAGATTGGTTCTTGTGTAAAAGTTCCTAATATACAGCTTGATTTCCATCTCTTTGACACGTCACAAAGCAAAAGCAGTCACTCAAATCTGGCAACTGGTGAACATGAGATTCCTTTTATGTCAGTGTGAGCAATGCCTCCACGCTTTTGGCTCCCCCATCCATCTAAGCCTACATATGTTTTCCAGATGAGAACACTGACACCAGAGCTATGAGAAGCAGCTTAGTTTTTAAATGCTACAGTATAAGTTGTGTTTAAGTTACAGCAAAGAAAAGCCTATGACTTTTTCCTCCTCTTACCTACTTTTAAAAAATTTGGTTTTGGTACAAGTTAGTCTTTTTGGACATCTTTTAATCATGCTTTTTGAGAGTGGCTAGGTAGGCAGATTCAGTTAGCAAACAGTTAGATCCTGCCCTGAAATACTTTTGCAATAAATCTTACTTCCAAATAGGTCTCCTTAGAAATGAAATCTCTAAATGTGTTAAAAAACACTTGCATTAATTGTTCTTTTCCTATAGAATCCTAACATTAATTCAATTCAGGTTTGGACTTGGACCATAAAACAATAAATAACAATTCAGCTCCAGATGTAAGACTTAGTCTATTTCACTAACATTTGGCCCCTCAGATTCCAGTGTTGCGTTTGAATGTTAGAATCTCAAGCTTTTCTCCAAACTCAGAACTTGAAAAAAATTCACTATAGGAACACAGCCTTTTCTCAACAGGGAATGGGGGAAAAAACTTGGCAAGAAATCTGCATATGTGTAAAATACTTTTTAGAGCATAGGCTGATCTGATAGGATAAAATCTGGTAAGGAAAAAACTTGGTTTGTTACTAAGTACTTCCTAAGATTACAGTTTCTGAGAGTTATGTTGAAAAGGAGATGTACAAATTCTTTGGGGTGGGGTAGAGCAGATATAGTATAGAATTAAAGCCCTGGGGAATAGCCTGGTTCCTTTTCAAAGAGGAGGAGGAGGGAGAGGAGGGGGGCAGTACTGTACGAAATCCCCACTGTTGTTAGGGCATCAGAAATTATGTATATGCATTGATCTCAGTTAGATCAAAGTGTCCTGTATCATTCCCTGTATTTTCAAAGTTCAGAGATTAAGGTGAGCCTTATGATATCCAAAGGGTATCATACACACGCAAGAAGAAGGTAGCTGCAGGTATGGAGACATAGTAGCTTTGGCAGTATAAAAACATTCTCATCAGAAAAGACCAAAGGGAAGAATTCCCCCTACTGCCCTCAGTCTACACTGAGTAATCTTGTAGCTACAGAATGCTGATTGTTTATTGTGGGGGAGATCCAAAGCTGGGTAGATGGCAATTAATGGAGTATCACATGGCTGACCAATTGATGCAGTAAATATGAGCTCCTTGCATTATGCTTTGTTACCAATCCTACAATTCTCATTTCTGTTAACCTCTGTAAATAATGCAAAGCTGAACCAAAGCAAAATATTGAGTTGTCATGCTTTCTAGCGGAGTTCCAGTCTGCTGCCACGTCTGTAGGGATTCAGTTCAGCAAAAGGAAAGGCGGAGGTGGAAGGAATACCTTCTATTTAGCAAGCCTCTAAAGAAGAAGCCAAGACTTGGAATTCCAAATGCCACATCAGCAAAACTTGGAATCTTTGCAATGTGGAGATTTTAAAAGAATGCAGGATGACGGGCTGAATTGTTGCAGCATAAAGATCCTTTTACATTTCTTCACCATTTTGGTCTGGGTGATATAAAAACTCAGCATTCAACATACTTACAGCATAAAAAGAGTAAAAATATATTTTTAGAGGAAGCTATGAAGAATGGAGAAGAGGAGGTGATTCAGAAACGGGTCTTGTAAGGACCAGAGTACTAGTTATCCCTGAAAGGTACAATCTGGCTTCCAGAAAATGATATTCTTTGGAATTGCTGAGATCAGCTTTCCATTTTGAAACATTAACAGTGACTAGTGTTGAATGCATTTTATCTATCATATATTTTTTATTTTATTTTAAAAATGTATATCCAATACTTTTCTTTCTGCCTATAGTTCTGAATGATTCAAACAGTTCAATGTTAAAGAATAAGGCAATGGCAATCCACTATTTTATTATTACCAAGAAATTGAGCTCAACTGGAGGAAATCTTTTTTAAAATTCTAGATCTACTAAATTAAGCGGATCTATTGCTAAAGTTCCCTCCCAGACCTATTGCTAAAAGATGTATTGGCATTTGTATCAGCATTAAGGATAATCCATTGGAAGAAATGTCTGATTTAGGCAACATTACCTTAGTAGATCCTAAAGACTGAGAAATAAAGAAGTGGCATCATTCCCGTCATGTTCCTATGCAAAGAAGAGGCCAAAAGAACACCCTCCTTGTGAAGTATAATAGCATGTCTTCTAACATCCAATTCTAAAAAAAGAGTTTCTATTTAGGTGCAGAAATGTGTTAAGGCCATATTCATACAATTTTCAAACCACGGTTTGGAAGGCTAGAGATGAGCAGCACAGACCGTTCCTTCCTCCCATTCTCCCACCCGTAAAATAAAATCAGTGGCTACTGTCTCTAGTTGTCAGAAAACTACTGTTTGCTATTACACTAGAGTACACTATTACACAAAGTATGGTTTGCCAAGACCCCACCTGGTGAAAGGTATGATTTTTAGCAGGTATTGCCACAATGACATACAACTGTTTTTTAGTAAATGGAATCAAACATTTCTAATTTCCCTTCCTTAGACAAGCTGAAAGAGGAGTAGGAAATGTGTAGCAAGGAAAGCTTGCTACATTTATTGCAAATTATTCAAGACTGTTTGAATACAGCTTACACACCTAAGCTCAACATTGGGGGGGGGGGGGAACAAGACATCTAGCTGGTACTTCCATGGGGTCAGAAAATGTGGCTTTGTTGCTCTTCATTCTCTACATTCTCAGTAGACCCAAATCTCCAATTTTTAGATTAACTAAACACACAGCAATTTGCCTAATTCCCATCAAAGAATTAATTTCAGAGCATAGTTTTAAATGCAAACTTGTGTTTATCACTTTGTTGTTCAGTCATTTAGTCGTGTCCGATTCTTCGTGACCCCATGGACCATAGCACGCCAGGCCTTCCTGTCCTCCACCGTCTCCCGGAGTTTACTCAAATTCACGTTCGTTACATCGGTGATGCTATCTAGCCATCTCATCCTCTGCCGTCCCCTTCCCCTTTTGCCTTCAGTCTTTCCCAGCATCACGGTCACTAGATTTGGACTATTTGGATAGATATTTCCTACAAATATTAACTGGCTAATTTTTCTCTTGATGTGCAACACCATTAAAAATGCAGCTAAAATGAATGGTTCCTGTATACAGTATATCAAATTAAGAATTGCTTCTTCTGGAAAAACATAATTTATCCAAGTGAAATCAATTGACCTTCCACAGTATCTTCAGAGTCAACTGACCTTAATAATTTGAAATAAATAGCCACAGTTTCTGGGTTTGAATTGGTGGAGAATTTCTCCATAAATATTGGATGCAGTTCACTTTCCTCCTGAGAAGAAACTAAGGTATGAAACCCATATCTTTCTGATGTAAGCAACAATTTTCCATGTATGATCACAGGTATTGCAGCTATAAGTAGGGATAAATAGATGGGAACTTTCAAAATGTCAGAGAAGTTTCATCTAGGAGCCTTCTTAACACCCATGTAAGATTTTTACCCTCTTTCATACTCATAAGGAAGACTCGACCAAGGAAGAGTAGATAGGATGACTTCAGACTTGGATCCAATTATTTCTAGACACCAACAGTTCTTGAACAATTTCAACATGGAATGGTGGCAGTAATAATCTTTAGAGTAAGATGAGGGAACCTGTGGTTCTCCAGATGTTACTCAACTACCATCTCTAGCCTCCTGTATCATTTATCCTACTTGCTATGTTTGCTGGGAATTTTAGTTCAGAACATCTGGAGGATCGTAGTTTGGAGGAAAGGTGCTAATCCTCCTAGTAGAAAGATATTTAGCTGTCCTGTTTTCTTTTACCTCTTAATCTTTTAATCATAACTGTTTTGCCTCTGAACCTCTTAATAACCACTTAATCTGCATAACTACTTAATCTGCATAGCTTTTTTGCCTTCTTACTTGCTTATTTTTCCCTTCTGCTGTCTGTGTGGCCACTTATTTTTGCTGGAGTCCTATCATCCTGTTCCTCTTTGCTTCTTCCATTCCCTTCATTTCTCTGATATGTACTGTAAACAGAAAGATCTTTCATCAATGCAAGAATCTGTATCAAAGCACACCATGAGAAGTCATAATGCATACATATTATGTTGTGAAGATGCCCTCTTTCAGAATGAATTATTTATATCATGATCTAGTGCCCTCCAGATGTGCTAGATAACAACTCCGAGAATTCTCAGTTGCTAGTGATCAGTTATGGCCAGTTTCATTCCTAGATGGGAATGGCCAGGTCTAAATGTTGTACCTGAGGAAATATCATTTTGTTACATAAATATTTGACTTTTTAATAAACATCCCAAGGGCCCTTGGCAGCAGCCTTGGTTGTAAATGAGTACCTACCTTGAAAAGCATGCAGTGTAAACAACTTATTCAGTCTGGCAGTATTTTCTTTGGAAGGCCAGAAGTGGTGTGGTATTTATTTATCTTGAGGTATCAGACCTCAAACGAAACATATATTTAAAATTGTCTGAAGCCAGGAGGTAGGATGGGATTATGGACAGATCTTCCTCAGGATGGCCTATAGCTGTTGTTGTTTAATTAACATTCTATACTTGTAATTAGGAAACAGCTACAGTATACTATGACAGTTAATGTTGACGGTTAATGCTATTAAGAAATAGGCCCCATGGTGTTCCATGAAATTTACTCTTAGGAAAGTATGCCACTTTCCTTTGTGCTGCTCAGTATTTTCCAAACTTTTCTAAGATAAACTGATGGAAAATATTTTTAATATAACAGGTTTTTTTTACCCTAGCAAGAACTGTAATATGGATATACATATCACATTAAGCCATGGTTAGGTTTGATTTTAGTTTAGTGCAGCTGTAAGGTAAAGGTAAAGGTTCCCCCCGCACATTTGTGCAGTCGTGTCCGACTCTAGGGGCCGGTGCTCATCTCCCTTTGTTAGCCGAAGAGCCAGCGTTGTCCGAAGACGCTTCCACGGTCATGTGGCCGGCATGACGCGCGCAGAACGCTGTTACCTACCCACCGAAGTGGTGGTACCTATTCATCTACTTGCATTTGCATGTTTTCGAATTGCTAGGTTGGCAAGAGCTGGGGCAAGTGCGGGAGCTCACTCCGTCACACGGGACTAGGGATTCGAACCTCCGAACTTGCAACCTTCCGATCGACAAGCCTGGCGTCTTACCCACTGAGCCACCACGCCCCTTGCAGCTGTAAACCCAACCATAAAAGCTTATAAAACTTGGCTTATGGTTTACCATTAAATGCCAACTAAGCTATCAGTTTTTTAAAAAAAAAAACATAGTTGCAACGAACTATGGCTCAGCGTGATATATGAACTCAGCCATTTGTCAGGTGGCTTTAACTTTTGTTCATAAGTATATATCATTCAGTTTCAGGCTCTGCTGCATGGCAGGATTTGAACCAGGAATCTCCATACCTAAGGCTAGGAACTAATATAGACTGAGTGTGTATTCAGAGTCTATGAAATCCTTGGAGCACAGAAGGAATTGTGATGTGCAACCTTAGCTGTCATGGTATCCTGTAGTTGTTTTGTATTGGCCAGGCTTATGAAGCCTATACTGACTTCTCAGACTGTGAGCAGAAAAACATCAAGGCCAGCCCTACAGTTAGGCAGAAAGAGGCAATTGCCCCAGACATCTTGATGGGAGGGAAGAGTAACAGCCCTTCAGTTATTCTTTCTAATCTCCCTGTTTTCCCCTTTTAATGTTAGGTAGGAAGGTAGGAAGATATAGAAGAGAGAGAGAGAGAGAGAGATTTAATGCCACATGTCCTATCCTAGACCTCTTAACTAAGTTAATTTCTTAGGTGTGGTGAAGGACAATATCTCATATACATTTGAAGTGGTTTTTGTATATGATATTGTTACTGTATTTGTCTCAAAATGTCTACTGGATTAAAACAAACATTGGTACCAGATAAGGCCTGCAACTGCAAAGAGACACAAACTTTCTAGCATCTGCTTCAGCCACAAGGGCACAGTACTAGGCTGACCATACGTCCCATTTTGAACGGGACAGTCCTGTTTTTTTAGCATTTTTCAACCGTCCCGTTGTTTTGATAAAAATCTCAATTTTGTCCCGTTTTTTAAACCCGGCGGAAATGGCATGGAAGGAGGATCCAAGCCGGAGCTGCCGATTGGAAGCAGCCCAGAAGAGGAAGCCCTCCCGCCTATCAGCATGCGGCAAAGGAGGGACCGGGGGTGGGGTTTGCAGGCGGGATCCAATCACACGGACCAGGGGTGGGGTTTGCAGGCGGGAGCCAATTGCACGGACCGGGGGTCAGGGACCCCTGTCTTTTTCATGAATACGGAATATTACATAAGACCCCATCCCGTTTTGCCATCCCAATGTCCCATTTTTGTCTCAAGGAAATATGGTCAGCCTACACAGTACCTATGTTCTAGACCCAATGGATGTTTGCTATCAGGTGCTGATTGAGAAACAGTGGTGACCACAGTGTCCCATGATGCCCCATCTTAAATCCTTCCCTGAAAAATGAAGTAGCTGGGGCTAATTGCACCTTTCTTATTTATGCTTCCATGGCATAGCTCGCCCTACACATGTTGAGTGTCAGCTACATCTTCCCCATCTTTTTCAATAACCGTAAAATTTGGCCAACATTGAACATCCTTAAAATTGAAGACACCCTACTCTTGATATTTTAATGGCATTTTGTTGTTTCTTTTTCTTATCCTCTCCCATGTTATAGGGAGTTTACCAGCTTTCTGCTCCTTTCCTAGGTACATTATTTTGTTATATTTGAGAAATAGTAGTTAAGAGACTTCCACAGATGAAAGATGAAACACACCTCTCAGCTGTGCGGGGGGAAGGAAGACCGACTGTGTGATGCGATCATTCTTTCCATATGGTTTTGTTTATAAGTTAAAGCTTTTCTTTCAGACCGCAGCATTCATCTGGCAGCTATTTCTGAGTTAATGAAAAAAAGGGTCTTGTTCAAATTCCAGTTGGGCCATGTGACAAGTACTTATATGGTTGAGCAGCCATATTTGAGAAGAAAAGGGCTGGAACTGAAGGAAGGACGTTGTTTCCACAATTACATGTATTAACGCTTTGCAGCTCCTTCGGAATACACAGGAATATGTATGAAGCATCTCTTTTCCAATTGTTAAAGCAGCCACATCATTTTCTAAACTCACATGGCTGTTTCAGAAGCTGTTCCAGGATATTTCCCCATATATATGCAGCTGCTTCAGAGACAATTGAGAACAGCTTCCTGAAGCAGTCTTGAGCCTGGGGGAAAAATGCAGTTACTTTAATGATTTGAAAAGCAATGCTTCATAACACTGCATTTCATGTGTTCCAAAGTATCGCATTCAAGGATTTATACAACTTGTCTATATCCCAACTACATCCCATAATCCTTGGGCCCATGGAGGGGAAATGTATTCTCTTTGACTACAGCTATTGTATGATGGCAATAGTCTTGACACTATCAGTTCTAGAAAAAATCCAGTTCAGGCACAATTATGAGAAACAGTGTGCTGAAATATTGCTGCAAATGAAATATCTCGTGTGTGAGCTAGGCTTTCCCAACCTGGTATCCTTCAGATATGGCAGGACTACAACTCCAAGAATTTGAGAGCCAGTTTGGACTAGTGGTTAAGGTGCTGGGCTAGAAACCAGGAGACTGAGAGTTCTAGTCCCGCCTTAGGCATGAAAGCCGGCTGGGTGACCTTGGGCCAATCGCTGTCTCTCAGCCCAACTCACCTCACAGGGTTGTTGTTGTGAGGAAAATAGGAGGAGAAAGGAGTATTAGGTATGTTCCCCGCCTTGAGTTATTTATAAAAAATAATAATAAAGGTGGGATAATAAATAAATAAATAAATAAATAAATAAATAAATAAATAAATAAATTTGCAGCCAGTACTGATCATTTGGAAGGTACCAGGTTGCAAAAGGAATATTCAGGACAGGGCAGGGGTAGAATCAAATAAGTTAAATACAGCCAGAATCTATATACACGTAGCTTTGTTTAATGTCATTTAAGGATAATTTTAATAAAATACAATACAATACAATTTAACGTGGGTTTCTAATGTTTGGCAGTATGGGACATAAGTTTACTCCTTGATCAGAAATTGAATAGAACTACTGGCCATTTTTAAGTGGAGACCAAAAATAGACATTTCAAGAGAAGAGGGCTAGAATATCAGCAAGGCACAGCTCCTTCCCAGCCCTTAGCTTCTGTGGCTACAGTCCAGCATCTAGTTTAGCTTTCAGGCAGCCTGACAAATGAGAAGACCTTTAAAGTAGGACTCAGCAGAGACTCCTTACCATGAACATTTGGACCTACAAAAATGATGTAGTTTTCTGACCCTGAAAATGTGTCAGCCAGTTCAGCTACATCAGTTGCTTTCTCAGTTGACTTCATTTGCCCTCAGTACTGATGTAATGTTTATTTATTTATTTATTTATTTATTTTTCAATTTATATTACTGCTCCATCTCCCCCGAAGGGGACTCTGGGCGGTTCAATTTGGTGATAATATGCCATCCATTGCATGATCCCTGATTGGCTGGGATCACCTATGTCAGTGCTTTCCAAACTGCCGCCATTGGCGACACACCAATGGCGGCAGCAGCGGTGCGGGGGGGTGCGCGGCAGCGGTTGCGTGCGCGGTGGCGGGGTGTGTGTGGTGGCAGTGGTGTGCATGGCGGCTTCAGCAGCGGCGGCCTCATGTTTTGTGCTAAAACGCAGAAGCGCTGATGGTGCCGCCGCCACCGCGCGCACTCCCACGCTGCCGCCACTGCCATTGGTGTGCACATCCACTTCCGGGTTGTGTCGCGACACACTAAACTGTGTGTTGCGACACACTAAAGTGTCACGACACACAGTTTGGAAAGCTATGACCTATGTGATCAAAAGAAGGTGAAAGGAAAAAAGAGAAATGGGGACAAAAATAAAACAATAACAATAATACTATGAAGAAATAATACATATATAGAAAATCTATGAACACAAAATTAGAAGATCAAATACCACTGCCAGAAAAAAAGGAAAAACAACAATTGAACAATAGTAGTTTCCCATGATGGTGAAAACATTTATCAAAATAAATATTTATGCAACTTATTCAGAATTGTTAGATTTGCCTCTGAGACTTTGGAGAGTTGCTGATAGGTGAAATGGACTAAGGTGTGGAATTAGCATAAGTCAACTTCATATGTTCATTGAAATGTATCAAGGAATCTAGGTAAACGTGTTGTTTGAAACCTTCCTTGTCTTGCATTTAAATGAGGATACTGAATAGTAAATAAGGTTGATTTTGTTTATTTCAAAATAAACTGCTAGAACTTGTTGTAGAATGGATGTTATCCTTTCCCTCTCTGTTGACTGGGATGCTGTTATCATGCTGTCTGGGAAAAGACGCTGCAACTGGGTAAGAAAGCAGAGTAGGTTTTGAGATTGTCTCTGCTTCCATTGAACATGGATGAACTTAAATTGTCATTGTTGTGACTAGCCTCCAACTTTGTGAACAAGACATTACTTATTGTATTAAGCATGGGTCATAACTAACTAGCTCCCACCTCTGGGAACACATTACACCTTTGCTATAGGCTCTGCACTAGCTACCAATTAGCTTCTGTGCTAGCTTTGACCTGTAAAACCCTTAATGGCTTAGCACCTAGATATTTATAGGACTGCTTGATCCAACCAGAGTTGCCCTAACCTATTAGGTCATCTTGGGAGAAACCGTTCCTCTTGCCCCATTTTCGGGAGGCAAAGGCAGTTGAGGCCAGGAGGCACCACTTCCCAGTAGTTGCACTGGTTCTGTAGAACAACCTGCCTGGCCTGATCAGCCTGGAACCTCAGCCTGATTGCTGGTCAGACGACCTGGAACCTGATCGGGCTGATCAGGAACCTAAAATCAGCCTGGAACCTCAGCCTGATCCCGTTCAGAAAGATGCTGAAAACAGAACTATTTTGAAGTCGTTCAGATTAAAGTGGGACTTCTCTGCATTTTTTTTAGTTAATTATTCTTGAGTTGTTGTCTTATTGTTGCATTGTTAGACTTTGTGTTGATTTATACCTACTGTGGATGTTTTAAACTGTTCTTTTCTATATTGCCGTATATCAGAGCTTTCCAAACTGTGTGTCATGACACTTTAGTGTGTCGCGACAAAACCCGGAAGTGGACATGCACGGCGGTGGCACGGGGGCGCGCGTGGCGGTGGTGGCATGCACGGCGGCGGCAGCAGCAACAGCAGCGGCGCGCCATCAGTGCTTCCGGTTTTTAGTGGAAAACACGAGACCGCAGCCGCTACCGCCATGCACACCACCGCCGCTGCACGCACCCCGGCACCACCACCGCGCGCGCCACCGCATCACTACCGCTGCCGCCGTTGGTGTGTCGCCAACGGCAGCAGTTTGGAAAGCACTGCCGTATATATTCGCGAACAAGCTGAGAATTTTAGGTGCCAAAATGCACCCAAAAAATTGGGTTTAGCTTATCAGCAGATGGGCTTATCTGCAAGTATATGTGGTAATACTTTTTAAAGTATCTGTATATTCCATAGATACTCACGGATAAGCCCATCTGTGGATAAGCTGATCCTTGGATTTTATCCACGGATAAACCAATTGTGAAAATTAAAACATAGGAAAATTTCGAGGGTCAGCTTATCCACAGGTGGCACATTTTTCACAATATTGTGGTTAAAAGTTCAAGGAGTCAGCTTATCCGTGTATGGGCTTATACGGGAGTATATACAGTATGTTAGCTGCCAAAAAGATGTTTCATTGCAGTGGGATTTAAATATAATTAATTAACTAATCAACTATATAACAACTATGGAAAAGAAAAGAAACCAAATAAAAGCTAAAACAATCTTAACAATGCCCAAGAAGACATTAAAAAAGAGATATATAATGCATCAACCAAACAACTATTTCACTAATATTAAGTATAGATCTCAATCAAATGCTATCAATTGTACAATGCATTCTTCCACTGCAACATTTTTCTGTCCTTTAGTGGCAGCCAAGAGAAACCCAACTGCTGCAAGTAATACTAATCTGTTATTGGCAGCTGTTTAAGAGACAGAGAAAAAGAAGAAAAAGAGAGACAATTTCTGTGAATCTGACTAGTTATTCTCCTCCCAACAGAAGGGGATGCATATTTTATACAGGCAGGACCCAAAGTAGAACAATAACACACATAAAGTAAAAGATCTTCCACCTGGCCATTTCTGCAAGGGCAGGGCCTTAAATTATATGGCATTTTCTTAAAACATCCTTCTAGAGATACATTTTGCAACTCTTGCATTCTTAATTTTGTTGATGCTTTTCTAAGAGGGAAAACATATTTTTGAAAATCAGTGCAAAAGTTACAAAAAGCCAGTGATTCTCCATTTGCCTCTTTGCTTCCCCAAACCCTGCATGGCTGATTACCACCGTACTCTTGAAATTTCCCACTCTTTGGAAACTTGGGGTGAATGTAACTAAAATATGTAACAGCTCATTTCTAAACTTACACTGGACTTGGTATCCAAATTTTAATTGTATATGACAGTCTATGGGAGTGGATATAAAAGGTATGTGCATCACTTCTCTGCATGACGATGCAGTGAATAATTACACCTCTAGTAATTGGCTCTGCCTTAAGTCATTCTTTAATTCTGGCCCCCTAGCCCCCAAGAGTTTGCACCCAACTCTTCCCTGCAGTATTATCTTACACCTGGCTTTTGTTAATGAACTCAAGGTTCTACTTTACAAAATCTAAGAGATTTACAAGCCTGAAATCTTCCTATCTATGCATCAGGGAGAGATAAGCTGGTGACCATGTTCTATCTCAGAGCTTTCCAAACTTTTAATGTTGGTGACACACCAACGGTGGCGCACGGCGCTGATTGGTGGTGGTGCCGCTCCTTGCGGTTCCCCCCATCAGCGCTTCCGGGTTTGCGTGCAACACACCAGGACACCGCAGGGGACACAGTAGTGTGTCGCAACACACACTTTGGAAAGCTATGTTCTATCTCCTCGAGGACCACACCAGGATCAATGTTACATATTGAGGGCCACACTCTAAAAGTAGTCTGGAAGAGCTGTTTGGGGGTGACTTGGGAACTGAAGGGACATAATGCTCCTCAGCTCCCCAAAACTGATAAGAAAAGAGGAAAAGGGCCCATATTTGGCTATTCTCACTCTTGGGGGTTTCTGAGGGTCACCAAAGGAATGCTAGTGGGCTGTGCATTTCCACTCCTGGGTCTATCCTTATAAACCACTGAACCTTGTGTGCGATGTTTGTTTTAATGCCGTAACTTGTAGGCATAACTTGTAGTTAATGAAAGTAATGCAGATGATCGTTGAAGTAATACAGTAGCTGGAGATTTAGTTGCATATCCCTGCCTATTATGTGTTTGTGTGAGGAGTCCTAAACTAGAACAAGGATAGATGACTTGCAGTCTCAGACCTACATTCTGTACATGCCCTCAGCATATTTTCCAGCCTCCTCAGCCCCCTCCATTCAATGTGGGTTTCCTGACAGGGATGCCCTAAGGGGGTATCAAATAACTCAAGATGGCAGCTCGTCTCGTTTCGTGTCTGAAATGCAGGAAATAAAAAAGGGGGAAATATTAATTAAAATTTAAAAAGTTAAAACATTTAATAAAAATATAAAATTTATATAACTCTAGCCCAATGCCGGGCCACATTGATGGCAGAGGTGTTTCCGGCCAATAAGTCACTCTGTGTGCATGTCGGTCCCAAAGGGCACTGCAAAAGATGGGAGCTGTGACCACGTGATAAAGCCCTGCCTTGTTTGATGTGTGGTATGCATGCAACCTATATTAAAAAGGAACAGGAAAAGGAACAACTACACAGTCGCAGCCACATTTGATTTCTTTAACCTGCTGTGGATGCCCTTGTTTCTTGACATGATAGGGGAAAAGGACAAACCAAAACTGTAAGTTTTAGAACAAAATATTACCTCCCCCCAAAACAGCCACAGCAAAATCCAGATAATCCCAGCCAGCCCCACCTATTTGGATGACGTGGCTCCATTCATTTGCATTATTACCTCACTCCTGGGCTCGCTCGCTCTCCCCCCAAAGCTGGTTCCCCAAAAACCCACTCCAGTGAAAGAATGGGGTTAACAGCATGTAGTAACTACTACAAGAATCAGAGCTTATTAAAGAATGCATGCAGAAATGTAGATATGCATGTATGTATAGGATCCAAGAGAGTGTTCAGGAGAGAGAGGGTGTGTACAGTAAGAGAGCTGTAATTTAGACGCTAAAGAGTGCAGACCTAAGGTATAAAAAATATCCCATACAGAGGCAGATGAGTCCATTTGCTTCAAGAAGCCCTGTTCTCCATGTGTCCAATGAAATCTCCACAAAGTGTTTGTTCAGATTCCCCCGCTCCACCCATCATGTATTCTCCAGACAAAGTTTCTCAATGTGGAAAGCTGGAAAAGAAAACACAGCCTCTTGCTATGAACTGTTAACTGGCTCTTGCCTTGCTTTGCTCGCTAAGTATCTTGCTTGGGTTGGCGTGGGACTCTGTTTTTCCTGGAAACGTCACTTTGGTTTTGGTCGGCTTTCCAAAACCGCAGCGCACTGAAAATAAGTTCCTGCTCCACGCTGTCAGCTCCTTAAAGACTTCCCACTCCAGAGATCTTCAGTTCTTCAGGCTTTTTGAACTCCACCTGTATGAAGGAGAAGGACCATTTCTGCTGGATTGTTTGTTGGAATTCTAATACAAAGTTATCAGTTAGATTTAAAGGTAGCTCTTAATGGGACCTTTTACAGCATAAACATTTGCAATCACTTAGCAATGCTCTTGCATGGTATTTGGCAAGAGGAGGAGGAGAAGACAGTAAATAACTGAATGGCAAAAATGTAGTTGTAAGTTTAACAGAGGGAGACAACATGAAAGATGAGAAAAAGACTTTTTCAACACTTGGGGGCTGCTAAGCGAAGTTCTACGTCGGAAAAGATGTCGCTCCACTCATGACCATAGCTTAGGTATGTTAGACACATATCTATGTGGCTAAAGTATAGTCACTAACATCTGTTTCTGTTTTAAGCCATAATTCACTCTGGCATCTATTCAAAACTCAGCAGTCTTCCAGCAACGCAGTTCCAGATATTCTAAAGAACCAGCTCTCCTTAATGCCTTGAGCTATTCCAAGCTTAGTTCCAAGCTCAGAATGCTTATTACAAGTGCTCTAAACTCTGACTGAAACATCCAGTATTCCATTATTTTGTCCAAGCTTGAAACAAAATGGTTTGTTCTGTTTCATGTTGTTTAGAGCAGAGCTTTCCAAACTGTGTGTCGCCACACAAAAGTGTGTCGCCACACACAGTCTGGTGTGTCGCCACACAACCCGGAAGCGCTGATCATCATCAGGACTTCCGGGTTTTCCTGCGGCGACACACCAACTGCAGCGTGCAAAACCTGAAAGCAGCAGCAGTGCTTCCGGGCAACACACCAATGATGGTTGGTGTGTCGCTGCGGGAAAAACTTTGGAAAGCCCTGGTTTAGAGTGTTCTACCATAGGGAACAATGGAAACTTGAAATAAGTTTTTTGCTCCTTTTTTTTTCATCCCAAATCACAAGATTATGGTGAGATTGTACTCTGTGTTGAGTGTTACTTACCACCCAAGCAAGGAAAAATTGGCCAAGGAGATTATTTAAATATGTGTAAAATTCCCAGATAAAATAATAAATAGAACAGTTATACAGAAATAAGCATTTTTACAATCTGCCTTAATTGAAAAAATAATTTTATTTAATTTTAAAAATTAAATTATCACCTTGACCATTTTTTTCTGTAGGTTGAGTGGGTTGGTAGAGAACCCTCAGTATGGACTACCATCCCACCTATGTTTATTGTCCTTTTTGTTGTTTATTCGTTCAGTCGCTTCCGACTCTTTGTGACTTCATGGACCAGCCCACGCCAGAGCTTCCTGTCGGCCGTCACCACCCCCAGCTCCCCCACGGTCGAGTCCGTCACCTCCAGAATATCATCCATCCATCTTGCCCTTGGTCGGCCCCTCTTCCTTTTGCCATCCACTTTCCCTAGCAACAGCATCTTCTCCAGGGTATCCTGTCTTCTCATTATGTGGCCAAAGTACTTCAGTTTTGCCTTTAATATCATTCCCTCAAGTGAGCAGTCTGGCTTTATTTCCTGGAGTATGGACTGGTTTGATCTTCTTGCAGTCCAAGGCACTCTCAGAATTTTCCTCCAACACCACAGTTCAAAAGCATCTATCTTCCTTCGCTCAGCCTTCCTTATGGTCCAGCTCTCACAGCCATAGGTTACTACGGGGAATACCATTGCTTTGACTATGCGGATCTTTGTTGTCAGTGTGATGTCTCTGCTCTTAACTATTTTATCAAGATTTGCCATTGCTCTCCTCCCAAGAAGTAGACGTTTTCTGATTTCCTGGCTGCAGTCAGCGTCTGCAGTAATCTTTGCGCCTAGAAATACAAAGTCTGTCACTGCCTCCACTTTTTCTCCCTCTATTTGCCAGTCATCAATCAAGCTCGTTGCCATAATCTTGGTTTTTTGAGGTTTAACTGCAACCCAGCTTTTGCACTTTCTGTCTGTTGTCCTACCTAGAATGAAAAAATGAAGTGGCATATTCTTGAGTACCCATTATTCCCAATGGTAGAAAACTTGAAAGTTTGCAATGAAATTTTCTTACCAAAGTTGTTTTGCTCTAAGCTCATGCGCACCACGACTTTATTCTTTTCCTGAATACATATTCAATGTAATTACATGTAGTTGCTGAACAATAGTTCCACACTTCTATGGCAAAGTGTGGTGGCATGAGTATCTTTATAATTGGGTCCATATCTAAATACATTTTATTCAGATTTCAAGTCAGTTGCATGCATAATTATGAGATCAATAGCAATGATCTCATAATTATAGCAGATTCCAATAATGACAGGAAACAGGGAGAAGAAACAGAAAGTGCAAGTTATTTCTATTTCCTGTTCTTCATTCTACTTGCATCATCTGGACTGTAATTTTTAGGGCCCTTTCTGTGAAATAAGATGCCCAAATTGCCCTTCATATTATAAAAAGATGCACGATTACATCCATATTATTCCAAAAAGGTAATTCAAATTATGTTCTTTTGGGGACGGCAAGAAGCTGAAGTTAAAATATATTTTATCTTCAATCCTTAAACTTTAAACTTAATTAGCTGCCCTTAGTGTTCAAATCAAAGATAAAGGTAGGATATATATCCAATGAATAAATTTTAAAAAACAGTATTATATACTTCCACCATATTCTATAACAACATATATTAAACTTTTCTTTCCAATATCTATCTATCTATCTATCTATCTATCTATCTATCTATCTATCATCTATCTATCTATCTATCTATCTATCTTACCAAACTAGCTAAGATGTATCTATGGCATGCAATATTGTGGGGGGGGGGGTTATTGATTGATTATGTGCCATCAAGTCATTTTCTACTCCTAGCGACCACTGTCCTAAAAGTAAGGTCTTCTAAACATCACATATATTTGTGGGGTGGGATCTGCAAAAGTTCTGGCTAAATCTCTGGCTTTTCTTGCAAGGCTTAGCTTGAAACCCATGAAAGCTTCTGCCAGCTAGTGTAGACAACACTCATCTAGATGGATCCAGGACCTGATTCTGACCTCATGCTTACTTTAATCATAGTTAATCCATAGTAGTTTCATCATAGTATAACATGTATAAACAAGCAATAACATGTATCCTATAACATGTATAAACAAGCAATGGTGGCCTGGGTTATATACAGTACTAAGCCATTAACCAAAGGTGCATAACTCGAGCCCCAGAGTCACATGTGCCCCATAGAACTTCAGAAGCAGCTTCCAGAGCATCTCCAGAAGTTATAATTGAATCTTAACTTTTAAAGTGAAAAGAGAATTTCCAGGAAGTAAATCAAATTAATGTTACTTATCTTTAAAGATTTTCAAATTAAATGTAACAAATCGTAACATGGGATGTGTGAACATAGCCATAATATAGCACATTCCTCTGGCTGACTGCAACCTGCATAGGTTCATTGTTATGAAATTATCAAATGTCTATGGGAAAATAAGCTGTATATCCAGAAAAGGCTATACATTGACATATTCATTTTATTTATTTATTTCATTTTTATCCCGCCTTTATTATTTTTGGAAATAACTCAAGGCGGCGAACATACCCAATACTCCTTCCTCTGTAACCTCTTGGACACTCTCATGGATAAGAATGCTCTGACTTGCAGTTCCAGAATTCTTACACATCCATCAGGAAATAAAGCAAGGCTATGAATGCCTGCTAAATAAATGTATCATGCAAATAAATGGATTACTTGATACAGCAGGGCTTTCCAAACTGTGAGTTGCACAGCAGCGGCGGCGGCGGGCCATCAGCACTTCTGGGTTGTCGCGCGACACACCAGGCCGCTGCTGCTGCCGCCGCCGCCACAACACACAAAAACCCAAAAGCGCGGCGGCGGTGGCGGCAACCTGGAAGCGCCGCCACCGGCGCTTCCGGTGTTTTGCGTGCCGCAGCAGCGGTGGCACTTCCGGGGTTTTGCGCGCCGGCTGTTGGTGTCTCGCCAACGGCAAAAGTTTGGAAAGCCCTGTGATACAGTAATGAAAAGCTCTAAACTGACTGAAAAGCAGCAACTGTTGACATTATTGTTACATCCAATCTTAATCTATCAATCTTCCAGCAAGGTCACTCAAAAACTCATGATTTCATGAGGCCAATCAGACATTTTGTGACAGAATGTAGAAGGAAAACCTTTACACCAGAGCTTTCCAAACTCTGTGTCGGGACACGTTAGTGTGTCGGCTGCAGTGTCTGGGTGTGTCGCGGCTGCTGCTGCCTCCGAGTCCTGCCAGGATTCCACGCACGTCCTAGTGCCTGCGTTGTGCCTTGCTGCCTCCAAACCTGCTGTGATTCCGCGCAGGTCCTAGTGCCTGCCTTGTGCCCTGCTGTAAGAGTGTGTCGCGAAATGATGCATGTCTAAAAAGTGTGTCACCAACACGAAAAGTTTGGAAAGCTCTGCTTTACACTATTGCAGTAGGAGCACTGGTTTCCATGCATGCCAGGACTCTTGCATTTAGCTTTAAATATTAGCTGATATTTGTCTGATCCTTTGGCCTAAGGTATACCCAAAAGTATTTAAGTAATGTTGGTGGTGATGGAAAGTTATCTGGAGCATTCACAGGTGAGCACTGCTGTTTTCCTAATCACTGGTATACAAGGTCAAAAATTCAAGGTGGCAACCATTACCATGTAATCAAAGCCCCACCCCTTTTGCATGTGCATTGATGTTGCACACATATCGAAAGGGGCAATCACGCAGTTGTAACCACCATCATGACTTCTTGTATCCCCCTGCAGATGCCACTGGATTGGTGCGAACTTAAAACAGCAGCTGGAGTCAGTCCCCTGGTTTGGCTCAGAGCCTTGGGCCAGGGATAAAAGTTGAAGGTAGCCTAGAAGAAGCATCAGCATTTGGGCCTAGCTGGGTACTGAATGTCTGAGCAGCTACAGCTACCCAAGGTTGTCAAATGTCAGTCCAGTCCATACACGGCTCTGGAATGACACTATCATCTGTGAATCCAGTTTTGATTAACAAATTTCAGATAGGAGCAGTCAAACAAGCCCTTCCTTATCGGTATAGATTGTAATGACCTTGCATCTCTGGTAAAATGAGAACTTCTTAGAAACAAACTTGAGCCAAATTGCGGGAAGAGAAGCAAACTACTGATTATTTTCCACATTAACAATATTGATGATTACTTAAAGGCAGGTATACCCAATCAGATGTCCTCCAAAAGTTTTACAGTAAGTCCACAACCCCTAAAATTCCCATCCAGGATTATCAGATTACCTGGAAATTTTAGAAGATACTACCTCAACACACCTGAAGGGTCTCCACTGAGGACGATTGAACAAAGGCCAAATTGAATGATATCAGACAATACATGACAAGATTTCCTACTATCTTTCTTAAAGAGAGGATTTAAAGATATTTAAATCGGGGTTCTGGCACAAAAGTGCAAGGTACTCAGCTATTTCTCCTGCATAGGTTTCTCTATTTGAATTATTTGCCTTGGAAGATAATAAAGGTAAAGGTTCCCCCCGCACATTTGTGCAGTCGTGTCCGACTCTAGGGGCCGGTGCTCATCTCCATTTATTAGCCGAAGAGCCAGCGTTGTCCGAAGACGCTTCCACGGTCATGTGGCCGGCATGACGCACGCGGAACGCTGTTACCTACCCACCAAAGTGGTACCTATTAATCTACTTGCATTTGCATGCTTTTGAATTGCTAGGTTGGCAAGAGCTGGGGCGAGTGCGGGAGCTCACTCCGTCATGCGGGGCTAGGGATTCGAACCTCAGAACTTGCAATCTTCCAATCGACAAGCCTGGCGTCTTATACCTCAGCTTTAACGCAGTTCTTTGAATTTGTAATGGCTGCAGTTAACAACCAATTGAACAAGGTGGAGAAGGAGGAGGCCCCGTGTTGGCAGCAGCTGGGCTTTGGCATCCATGAGGATCTAAAAAACCCTTCAGATTTATTTTCATAAAAGAGGGAAAATACCAGTACAGTAGAATGGAAGCATCACAGAGGTTCCCCATCTGAGGGAAAGAATGATAAACTCCTGTGTTATTCGTGAAACTAATCTGCAAGTCTGTACCCTTCTTTATAATTTCATGTGAATGCTGGAAATATTTTATTCCTGGTCCTGGAGAAAGCGATAGAACCAATGATCCTTTGAATTCATAAATATAAATAGAAGATCCCAAGCAATCAAGGACTATACTTGAGGGAAAACGGAACAAAAGAAGGTTTTTTATTTTTTGCTTTTTGTGGGGAGTTTTTGTGACAGTAGCAATGGTGCCACATAGCTAACTGCCTGGAAAGAAGCCAAGCCAAATTTTGCAAGCACCTCCCAGAGCAGACGTGGCTAAGTTGAATGATCCCAGAATGAGAACACACGCTCAGAGATGAAAAGAAGCCATCAGTGACTTTGCCACACACCCTTTCACTCTGGCACACTTACTCAGGACTGCCTCCGCTGTACTTAGTCCTCTCAGCAAAATATCTAACTCTATTTCTGTCTATCAAAAATAGAGATGTTGGCAGCCAAAAAGAGGAGGTCTTCCCCAATTAATTCTTAGTTAAACAGAGACTCAGTACTTCAAGTGGCAAAAACTTTTGTGGAATGGGAGCGTTGAACAAACAAATAAATAGGGCCAAAATCTAATGGGTTTGCCAAATCGTGTTAGATTTCAGCAATCTCACCCCTTGCACAAATGTTTGTGCAATCTCATATGCGTCTTCAGAGTGCTATAAGATTGTTTGGTTGGGTTTGTTCCAGCATACTAAGATTGACATTTGTCTGTAAATGTGATGGAATCTGTCTCTGAGGGAGAAAGAAGGTGATGTTATGGAGATCGCGAGTGGAGGAGGAGGGGGCGCTTTCCAGGGTGAGAAATGCGTTCACAGCGTCGAAGACCTCGGGCGCCCATCCAAGAATGTCAGGCCGGACCCGCCTTAGGGTGCCTGGGGCTTTTCCCCAGAGAACTGCTTAGTGTGGCTTAGTTTGGCAAGATTCTGTGTAAGGTAGAACAATATAGATCTAGAGCTTAATTCCGCAGCTCAGCGTTGTTCTTTGCCTAGCTACGACAGTAAATTTGTATGACTACATTTGTGTGTGTGTGTGTGTGTGTGTGTGTGTTATCATTACAATGCTAAGAAAATTTGCTGTCTGAGACCAAGGAAAAAATGGTGCCTCTTCTATATATCATATACAGAAGGCGACTGGAATGGTTATCTAATCTTTCTTCAAATTTGATAATAAGACATCAGATAGGCTTGGAGATGCAGGGTGGCAACACAAGACCCATTGTTTGGTCCTCCAGAACTTCACTATTACCTCTCACTTTGTCTAATGGTAGGGCTGGCTCTAGATCAGGGTTTCTCAACCAGGGTTCCGTGGAACCCTAGGGTTCCACAAGAGGTCACCATGGGTTCCCTGGGAGATCACAATTTATTTAAAGAATTATTTCAAGTTTGGGCGACTTCACATTAAAGAGATAAGTTTCATTCTTTATTTTTAGTTTAAGAACACTGTTAATGCATATACAGTATACAGGCCTACACATGAAACAAATATAATAATTTTGTAACTCCTGGCCTATATTTGAGGCTGAATGTGTAGGGCTTCCCCGAGCCCTGAAAAATATTTCAAGGCTTCCTCCAGGGTCAAAAGGTTGAGAAAGGCTGCCCTAGATGTTGCAGTTGCTGTGACTTTCTGTTAATCCGTCATGGCACTACCACATACCTTTGGGGTTAAGGAAGGATTGGAAGAAGGCATAGTTTAGAAATAAATGTGCTGGCAGCAGAAGATGAAATAAATTCAAAGTCTGTTATCCTATTACTGATTTTAGACAGGTACACTGTGGCAAATCTAACCATGAAATACTTAATGTATTCAATTTCTACGGGAACTAATCACTAATGGTGGCACTGACATGTCTCACTCAAGACCTACTAAGTAAGCAATGTAACTATCACAAATCTCTTTCTGAAGTTTAAAATGAAAGCCTTTCGGGGATTTTTGCTTTAAAATAAAAGGCTGCTGCTAGAGACCTATCTCAGGCTGAAATTCTGTTTTAGCTTTGAAATAACATAGATATATTTAGAGTTTTAAAATGTGCTTGGTTAAAATCCATGACTCAGATGTATTTCAATGCAGGCTAAATAGCTATTACACTAGCCTAAGGGTATGCCTTTCTCTAGCCTTCTCATTTTGAAGACTTTTGTGTCTTATTGCAGCAAATTTACTCTTGAAAATAATAATTAAAAAAATATTTTGGAAGGAAGGGAGGAAAACTGCTCCTGTGCATTATCATTTTAATGTCACCAAATCCAATTGATAATAATTGAAGTGAAGCACCCCTTCAAAGCATCTTCTGGAGGAGGTAACTGTTTTAACGTTTCCAGGATAGGTGCATTGTTTTGCAAAGCACCTGAGAATATTTTGCATACCCTTCCTTATGTCAGCTGGGCTGCCTATGATTTATAGTTGGTCTGGAAAGCTTGGAGTGTCCAGTTATTAGAAGTTAAACCAGAATGTTTCTGATCTGAAGATGTGACAGGATAGGACACAAGAGTCTGTGTCACTATTACAATAGTACAACACCCATACAATTGATGCATTGGAGTAAAAGCCAGTTGTAGGTGTTGTGGGCCCAACAGATCTGGGGAAAGACTTTACTGTAGTAGGAGATTAAATTTAATAGCTGTGCCAATGACTTCAAGAAAAAGCGGGGCTGGTTGGGGGAAGGTTGATTAACTATGTGCCTTCAAGTCCATGTTGACTCTCAGCAACCACACAGATTTTCTCCAGGAGTTGGGAGAAGGGTACCTCTTTATTCTGTAGCTAAAAAAGCTTACTAAAAAAGTTAAAGCCTTCTCTTCTGAAGCATTGTAAATAAGGAGGAAGAAGAAGTGGGAAAGCATTGTTGCAGGAAATAGCTTGTGCCGTTTTAAAGGAACGTGTGCCTCAAGCCAGCTGTGACGCATCAAGGCAGCCCTCAAAATGGCGGTTTTCCAGGACAGAATCAAACAAAGCCCAACCAGACAGGCTGTGATTTGCTTTTGATTTAAAAAAAACATGAAGCATGAAAGAAAGCATCTAAATTAGGAAAAGATATCTCTATTCTATTAGTAAAGCTAGACATTATTTCATATTATAATAGTTGATTTGTGGCTATGAAGGCTATAAATCTGACTGCTGGTGAGAATTGTAGATAATCAGCTGATGTTTTCACCTGGAAGTATCAGTTTTGGTATTGGGCAGTCAGACTCCAGATCAATTCTGTTGTGCAGAGGAGAAGAGATAGGAGTTGCTGCTTGCTTAAAACAAGACTGACATCCACATTTTAATTGTACGTTTTCCTAGTTCTCTCTGATCCTGATATAAACAGGATTCCCTAAAACAGATTCTTGGGTTACTTGAATATTGTAAATATAAAGTAGGAATCCAGGAGAAATTTGCTTGATTTGAATTATTATAGCAATGTGCCTAATTCAACCACCTGATCTTATATGCAAGACAGAATGCCTTCTGCATTAAAATTCACACTTTTCTAAATGTTGCAGTTTGCATCTCAAAAGAAAAAAAAGTGTACAACTGTGTATATATTTAGGAAAAATGTACACTGAAATGCATATATGTCCAAACAACATTATATTCCTGAAGAGTTGTTTGTAAGCAACATACATACTAAGAGAATTGTGTATCAAATTAAATACTTTAATGTGTGCAAGAGTGCTTATTAATTTTCATGAGAATTTTTTCCCATAAAGATGCTGAAACAAATTTACAGATTCCACGTTAGGGATTATTGGGAAAGATAAAATTGGTGACATCTTTATACAATTGACTGGGTTCACCTATCATGCTAGACCATGTGTTGTTTTTTCTTGAGCAAGATACAATTGGCTGGGTTCGCATAGCCTGCTAAGCACAAACCTTACGGATCATGGGTTCATACAACATACTATGGCAGGTTCTGGGCCATACATACACAAAAATATACAGAAGAGGGAGAAACATCATTTGAATGTTTCTCTAAGGAAAAAAAGGCAAGGGTTTACTAATGTGAATCTCCTTTGAGAGTTTGAGTCCTGGGTGCCATGTCCTCTGATTGCCTTCACATTATACAAACCGCATTAAAGCATAGTGCAATGTGTAAAGCTAGTAGTGAAAGAATCTCAGGCTGCTTGTTCACTTCTGAACTTGGTTACATTGCTGCAGCATTCCTTTAAAATCTTAGGCAGTAAGAATATGTAGTTCCTAAAGGGACCCTTGGCTTTATTGGGAATCTGAGCAAAGTGCCCCTTTGAAGCAGTGTCCTACTTCTAACCATGCTGTGGATCAGCTGTTTTATTGTGCCCAATAACGGTTGTTAACAAGATGGACCACTTCATCTACAGTATGTGCCATGAGGCACTTACAGAGCAGAAGGTAGAGCAATGTGGCTTTTTAAGGCCTTCTGCCCACAGCTGTCACACCTCTACAACAGGGCTCATGAGCTAAGAACCCAAGGGAGTTACTCTTTCTATACCAAGCTGCTTACACAGCTGATGACACCAACTCATAGAGGATGTCTGTCAATGGCTATTGGTCATAATAGCTTCTGGGTTATACCATTAGTTGCCACTTGGAAGGGGCCACTGTAACCATCATTTGAGCTCCAGAGTATCAAACAACTCTTCCCAACTCCCTTCTCTGAGCAGGCCAGCACTCTCTCCAGCCAACTAATGGGGGGCACCAACAGCTGGTGCCCCATCCTCCCTCTTTACCTTACCATATTACCTTTCTCCAGCAAGGGAAGAGGGTGGAAGCCAGCTGCCTTGTGAAAAGAAATTCAGGCAAAAAGAGACAGGAGCTCTGCTACACTCTTTTTGCCCTGCAGCATATCATCTGATGCAGAAGCCAAGCTGATTTGCTTGCAGAGTTTATCAGTCAAGTTTTCAGAGAGAGAATGTGGAGAGGCCTAGAGTATTATTTCAAAGCAATGCTATCTCTTGGCTGCAGATGTTTTGTGGAGGAGTCTAAATGGCAGGGGTCAACTCCAGCTACCCTTTGCCTAGTTCTGGAACTCATGTGCCTACAGCTGCCATGGAGGACAGGCAGGAGCTTGGCTGTTCCCAGCATCCCTCACCTGGCTGGCACTGCTGGAAACTGTAATTCAACAGCATCTGAAGGACCATAGGTTTAAAACAATTGAAATACACAAATGTAACCATAACAATATAACACATCTAGACTTGAATATCAAAGTATTTAGAGATACATTTTAAATTATAGGTTCAGATGTTGCAGTAGGCCTTGGGAGAGGATGGTACAGTAGAGGCTCCACTGAAATTGAAGTTAGAAGAAAAAACCTGCAGCTAACAAGATACCGCTGCATTGAAAATAATGTTGAACCTGAATTTGCTTTCATCTTAATTTGTAGGCCAGGAACAACCCAGAATCAGTGTTATGAGCAAAGAGCCAGTGTAGTGTGGTAAATAAGATGTTAGTCTTACACCAGAAGGGCCCAAGTTCAAGTCCTCAAGTCCTCATTCGTTGTTCACTGAATGACTTTGGGCCTGTCACTTTTTCTCAACCCAGTCTACCTTACAGGATTGTTCTTATGCTGATAAAATTAAGGTAGATCCCCATATATTTCTCTCAGAGAAAAGGTGGGATAATATATAGAAGTAAAAAGAGGCTTGCCAATTCTTAATTTATTTTCTTCAGTACTTCTGCCAATACCAGGAGAAATAGTTGGAACAAAGAAATTCCTTGGAACAAGGAATAAGCTAAGATTCTGGGCCCAAACATAAAGACATCCCATAGACAAAATAAAGCAGGACTTATAAACCAAAAACAAACCAGGATTTCAAACTGTGACTTGTGGTGAAAAAATAAACCATAATCTTTGTCTTACTATAGATTCACACATTATAATAAATCAAAACTAAATAAATCATATTAAGGCTGAACATTATGTGGGAGCCAGCCAACCAATCCCAAGAAAAGCCATGGCCACTTTAAAGAGTTGCAGAGAGGTGCCAATTTTAGCTTTGGTGTGTTTCAAAGGACCTTTTAAGATCAAATCCGAAGAGCTGAATTGTCCAATTTCATTTTCAGCATGAGGTACTTACCATTTTTCACCTATTGTAACTCCATTTGCAGCTGAATTTTTGGAGCTTTATGAACATCAGATTTAACATTTTTATTGTGGTTTTTTTTAAATGATGTTCTCCATTAGCATTTCCTTTCCCCAATTCCTCAAATTTTTGCCAACTTCAAAACCCAGTGAACTCAAGGAGAACACTGTGACCCAATCAAGTCTTAGCCTCTTTCCCTCCAACTGACCAACAGGACAGTGCAAAAAAAACGTTATCCAAGTATCTTCATCTAAAGTTATCCAAGTTTATCTTCATCTAAAGGAAAAAGGACACTCATTTGAGGACATTAATGTTCACATTTTAGACAGAGAAGATAGGTGGTTTGAGAGAGGGGTCAAGGAGTCCATTTATGCCAACTTGGAAAATCCTTCCTTGAATAGAGGTGGGGGCCTCAGGCACAATCTTTCCCCTATTTTCCTTCCTGCTTTGTCTTCTGTGCCTAGGAAGATTAAGACCATTTCGCAAGCTCAACAGCAGCATGGTGATCTTAACGATCCTCCTTTAGATGATAAAGGGACTTAGAAATAACATCTCAAAATAACCATGACCTAGCCCCAGGTGCAAGGTCACACAGCCACCCTAGAAACATATTTAAGGATTCCCTTACTAACTTTGCTCAGACTGAAGAAGCTTCTTGGATAAGGAGCGAAACGTTTCCACTGAGAAAATAGAAATCCAGTTGACATGATTCAAGTGTTGGATTGTAAACATATTCTTACATTTCTGTATATATAAATACAAATATATTTCATATTCATATATTAGAAACATATGCACTTGTATTATGGCTCTGAAACCATTTTGTATTTCCTTGAAGAGTTTTGTTAACTTTCTTACCCTTCCTTTCTAGCAGGCCTTGATAGATAGCTGTGCCCATAGAAAGATAAAGTGTACTTTCCAAGGATAGCTTCTCCAGGGGAAATATATTGTTTAATAACGGTCAAGGAGCCCTAGCAAGGATGGAAGGAAGTTCCTAATATGGAGTGAAGGAAGGAAATTCCTAATATGGAATGAGGGTAAGGTGGAGTATGGGTAACTGAGTAAGGGGTGGTCTTCTAAAGGAGGAGTTGAATGGAATCTATATAATGTGCTGAAGGAAGGGGGTCCTGCGCGGCCGCCCACCTAACAGCTTGCTGTCATTGCTTTTGCTCTTGGGTGAATAAACTCCTAACTTCATGCAATTGGTCAGTTTCTTTACTCCCGGCTCAGGAACGAACTTGGTAAGATAAAATTTACTTCTAACACAAGCTACAGACTGTTCCACCTGGATGACTGAGAACCTTCATCGACATGTTATCCAAGTAGTGTCCTGTCCCCGTTTTATAAATTGGTAATGGTGAAGGAAAATCTTCTCCAGGACCGGGATGCTGAATCTCTATTGCAGCAGAGAATGCCTGGTTTGAACCTAGAAGGTGGGGTGAGATAAGGGTTTCCATCAATGGGGAAATGAACTGGCCACAAAGTCTGCTGAGCCTCAACAGTATTAAAGCAAAATACTAGCTTTGCAACAGTTTCAAACAAATGAGACCAGAGTTAGAAATACATTTTCTCAGCTCCCAAAACAGACAATGGCAGAAGAGCAGCCAGGTTCAGAGCCAATCTTTAAATCATGCAAAATATTCAAACATTGGGTTCAAACATTAGGCCAATCATGTTTTGCTTTAAAACACTTTATTGAAAACAAATAGCTGGGTTCCCATATTATGCTATATCTTAAGCTGTGGATTACAAACTAGCCAGCATGAGAAGCCAAAACTGAACAAAGTACAATATGATTTAGTTTGCTGCATGAACCAATCCATACGATTTAGGATGTTGCTGAACTAGGAACTGACCTCACTGCATTTATTTTTATTTCTATTTCTGTGTGTATAAGTACTGTACATTTATTGTAATGTTTTTATATTATTACCCTTCAGAGCTTTCCAAACTTTTCATGTTGGTGACACACTTTTTAGACATGCATCATTTCGCGACACACTCTTACAGCAGGGCATCATTTCGTGACACACTCTTACAGCAGGGCACAAGGCAGGCACTAGGACCTGCGCAGAATCACAGCAGGTTTGGAGGCAGCAAGGCACAAGGCAGGCACTAGGACCTGCCCAGAATCCTGGCAGGGCTCGGAGGCAGCAGCAGCCGCGACACACCCAGACACTGCAGCCGATACACTAACGTGTTGCGACACACGGTTTGGAAAGCTCTGCCCTATATACACGCTCAGACACACACACACACTACACTTAAGACTTTTCAAAACCTAATTAATTTGTAATATTGTATATAATCTAAATATCAGTATAACTACACTGTTGTTGTATAAAAGACTACAGTATATCCTGGGACAGACATCACTACCCAGCTGTTATTCATGACTAGCTGAGGCTGGAATCCCCACTCATTGTGAACCATGTCGTAACATGTGCGGAGCTTTCTGAGTTTGACTTTTTTTTTTTAGTCTTTAGTTAGACTTTATTAGGAGCAGGAATTATTATAGTCAGCCAAATAATTTTTTTCTGCCTCTGCTGGATTCTTTCAGAAAGATTGTTTCCTCTTTTTTTATTCAGCTTTCTAGATTTACAGAGAACAATATGGAAAATCAGTTTTATTAGAAATTTCCTCAAGTTAACTTTTCTGTTGCTGTACATTGCTTTTGCTTGAATTCCAGTGTGTAGTCAGAGAAATGTCACTTACCTAATGTGAATGTTAGAATTTATGCAGAATTTATTTTCTGGTCACTTAACTTTTCATTTCTAGTCTGGGATATGAATTAGCAAGTACACAATCTTTTCCATCATTTGACTATCTTCATAATCATATGGGCTATAGACCACTTTTATAACATTTTGCAAGACCATTAGTAACTAGTATTTATCAGTAATTCTGAACATCATGAAAGCTAGCTCTTCTCTGCAGGCAGAAGTTATAAAGCAGGCCGAAGGAGACTGCATATGGCACAACTTTGCCTTTTAAATGATATATTTAAATTTGTTTTAATCCAATTTAGTGCCATGGCTTCATAAAGATAATTGGGAATTACAGCTGTTTGGGAATGCCAAGAAAAATCCCTATCTCCACCCTCATTTACTTACAAATTACAATAATTTATATTGTGGACTTCAACTCCCAGGATTTCCCAGCCACATTTTCACAAAACAAATAAATAAACAACAACAACAAATGGGATTTCCAGAGCCAAAGGCTTCATGACCACCTGCTACATCTCAAATATTAAAGATTGTAGAAGAACAAAGTGAATGGATATATCTTGTTTACCAGCTATCTGATGCTCAGATGATAAAAGTGGTGTGTTGGCTGGGCCCAGGAATGAAATGATGTCAGATGAAATTATTGAAGGTAAATGATCCATAGGACAAATTTGTGGCTGCAATTTAGAGAGCTGAAATTTATAAGCACTTTTCAAAGATAATTCAGCACAGAATAACTTAGAGCACTCTAGCTTGCAGTGGAAGATACACATTCCTTCCAAGGTTCATTACTGAGATTTAAAACCACTAAAAGAAGTTTGGGACTTGGGACCAATTTCAGACAAAAAAGTTAACTATTTATGACTTGTATAGCTAGGGTCCCATAAAGGATTTCCATATTCTCATTAGGGACCATGCTCATCTCTCCATAGTAGGCTACCCCAACTGCTATCCTCCAGATGTGTTGAGTACAGTTCCCATCATCCCCAGCAGGTACAGAAGCACAGTGAGAGTAATTTGGCAGGGCAAATTCCTGTATTATGCTGGTACAGCTGGTTACATGTAATTTCATTGCATGATGATTATACTGTCTCGAAACAAACATATGAGAGACATTACTCTTTAGAAATTGCCTTTTTGCTTTTGCACCCATTTTGAGTTCATCTGTTGAATCAAAAATAGAGCTATATTAGATTTACATAAGGATGTGGACCTGAAATTGCTGTGTATCCTGAACTTTCTTGTGCATGTTTATCTGGTAGCAAATCCAGTGATTTGCAGCATTAGGAACTTAACCTGCACAATTCGTACAGTGTATTTCATTACTTGCATTAGTGGTAGCAATCTGATTTTTATTGCCAGCAACTGGGAGGGAGCAGAGAAATATGAGAGCCAGGAAATGCACCAAATTAAAGTTCAGGTGGGCCAAAGCAGTCTTAAAAATCATCTGGAATATGGCAACTTCCATGACTTTCCAGTGTAAGTTAGGGACCCTGGAAGCAGCTGCAGAAAATGTTATTTTTCTCCCCTATCCAGCACAAAGAAAAGAAGTAGAGTCGTTGGCAAGCTGAGACATTCACTCCATGCTGCAATACTTCATTTCTTTTCCTTTCAGGCAGATCTTCCTTAGTAAATCCAAATCTATGCAGAGCTAGACAAGTCTAGTTCTATTGGAATTCTCACTTTCTATGCATGAACCTAGAAAGTATTCTGTTCAATCATTATAGGGAACACTGGACCTAAAGTAGTTTGTTTTTATAAGATAGTAGCATTTACATATACAAATGAATAATTTCTCTCTCCTTCTTACACTTTGCCCAAAGTGCAAGACATTTTATGCGTGGATACATGCATGCCACCCAGTTATAATGCAGAACAACCCTCTTGTATGGTTAAATAAATAGATTACATAGAAAATTAGATAACCATTCTGTTCTGGAGAATTTTAAAAAAAATTGTCTTTGAAAAGAAGTCACTGACTGAATAATGAACTACAAGATCTGTATTCTTTACTTCAAGTCTGGCTTGCCCCGTCTCCGTGTGTAACATTTATGTATTATGCTGGGCAGAATGTCATTTAACTTTGTTAGCACTGTATATGAGAGGGATTTACAAGCTGAACATCACACATAAATGCGGCAGGCTAAAAGACACAATCCCGCTAATTTCACCATACCAGCTTTCTTCAGTCTGCTGCCTCCCAGATATGTTGGGACTATAATGTTGGGAATTCCCAACCACCATGGGCAGCAACAGGTATTCTGGAGTTGCAGTCCAGAATTCTACACTACAGAATCAATTTGTAACATCCTATAATCACACCAAGTACCTGAAGCATCGTATCATCAGAGTTGGAAGGCGGGGCATTTAGGCTATCAAGTCCATCCCACTTCCTGCTCCTTTTATCTTCTCATGATATCACACATTCTCTGACAATTATAGGCTACATCCATTTGCTCTGTAATGTCCTGGCTTCTTATAGGTGTTAGTAACAAGGCAACCATAATAACCACATGTCTCTTCCTGGTGTCTAAGTTAATAACTTGAACTCTGGGGGGAAATATAATAACATGAAGGATTGTCATTCATATTTGTCATGCATTGTGTGAGTGCATTCATAACCCTTTCAATTGCCCTTGCAAGTGGGAAGGGAAAGAGCCATTATTTTCATGACCTGCTTTAGGCTTCCCCAAATCAACTGATTGGCTGCTATGAGACCCAGAATACTGATTAGATCTGGTTCTGTTTTTTAAATTAATCCACCCATAGGGCAAACCTCTTTTCCCCACATAGAGCAACCTACCGCAAAATTATTTCAGGATGGTTTTTCTCTGATTTAAATTAATTGCCAAACTTTTCTCTGATTTAAATTAATTGCCAAACTTTTCTCTGATTTAAATTAATTGCCAAACTTTTCTCTGATTTAAATTAATTGCCAAACTTTTCTAAGTGGCAGAAAACTCCAGGGCCTCAGGGAGTTTATCCAAATTTTACTTCTTCTGTGAGAAGACCAATGAAGTCTTACTGGCAATTTGCTTCTTTGTTGGTTTGCTTGCATTTATTTGCAAATACGCAGATTGATTATAGAGGAGATACCAAAAGCCAACATTCATTGCTCCATCATTAGACCTTCAGGGGAACATCTTGTAAGCAGAATGCAAAGTCATTCCTCTGGGTCTGTTACCTAGTTTAATTCATCACGTCTTCTACCTCATTTATAATGAATTACATAGAAGATAACCGGTGTGCAATGTTCATAGCCCTTTGCAAGATTCTCTTTCCAAAACTAATAAACTAGCAAAAAGGTTTTTTAAAATGTAGTAATTATTCCCAACTGGAATGATATATATCAGTTAATTGAAAAGGCACATAATATCTGCCAGGCGATTTTTTTCAAGGGATCTCAGCTTCAAGCGTTCGGAAATGCATTCCTCCTCAGCAGCAGTGCAGGTAGTGGCAGATTACTGAGTACATATAATAGAGCATCATATGATTGACTGTCCAGGAAGCAAATTAAATGCAATTTAATCTCAAAAGCCCCTGAGGGTTCCCTCCTACAAACTAAGCCATTGACAAATTACTGCATTCTGGAACTGTCTTAATAGTATTTTTTCTTACTACTCTGTGAATAGAGCTTCATAATGGAATGAAGGATGAGGATTTTTATTTTTATATGAAGGCTGAGAAGGCACTACTAAGAAGTGAACAAATAGTCCCACTGTGGAAAAGGGATCAAACTTATAAACACTTTAAATCTTTATGATTATATTCAATGTTTAAACATATCCAGAAAAGAAGTTATAGAGAGAGGGTACACACACACACATGTTATATGCTACTATATACCTCTACCTGTCTATAGTGACAAGAGGAGCTCTGCACATGCTCAAAGCGCTCTATTCTTTATTGATATTTAACTCATCTTATAACTTGTTGCTGTTCACTAAGCTGGGTTTCATCTGCTTGCTCTTGCATTCTCTCTCTCTCTTAATAAAAAATAAAGGAACTTCAGCCTGCAGGCTCCTTTCTTCCTCCCACCTCCTGCTTCTGTGGGGGTGGGGGGGAGGATGAAGGAAAAAAGTGGCGTAACAGGATCTTAGGAAAGAAGGTTGGTCAAGAGAGGGAGCTGCTGTTCTGGGTGTGGGTCAGTCAGCCCAAGCTTCCATCTTGACACATGCCAATGCAGCTGTCTTTCCAAGGGAGGGGCAAGTGGGAAGAGACGCCCCATCAGATGGAAGCAGGCTTGGCAAGGAGGGGTGACCACGTCAGCCACCACACAAGGCAGCAAAGGAGGGGCAATGGGAAGTGGGAAAACTAGGGCATCAGAGATTGGGGTGACGGCAAGAGAACCTTCGGAAGCTGTGAGCACCCAGGAGAAGTGAGAGGATTGATTTGCATTTAACATTAAACAGGCTTTCTTGGAAACAAGATCCCTTGGAATCAAATGAGTTCAGAAGTAAGCTGGTTGAGGCCTTTTCTCCCTTAACAAAAAAAAAAAAAAGGCACAGACTTTATAAAGGCCAAAAGGATAGCAGCACATAGCAAAGCTACAAAATGAATCCAGACTAAGAGAACAAAACTCTTCCTTAATCTTAACTACAAGCAGATTACTTCTTGGCCTCACATTTCAGTACTTGTGAAATGGGAATATTATCAGCCAACCTGAGTAGATTATTCATGAAGTTAAAGGAGATCAGAACTCCCGACTCTGTTTCAAACTCTTATATGCTGTCTAATTAGAAGATTAGAAGGATTTAGAGTGTGGAAAGGGAGGAAAAATCAACCACAGTACTCTCAGAAGAGACAGGAGGAGCCAGAGGGACTCAACTAAAATAACTACAGAACCACAGAGAGCAGAGAATGTGAAGAAATGAAGTGTTATGTATACATGTGCATAGGTGTGCATGGGTACTTGCCTACCTACATATACATCCCTAGACTGGGTTATTTGAGAACTGATGCCCTCAACGTGGGCTATGGATACTGTGAGTTATTTATTGTTAAATGTAAAAAATAAAAAATCTGTGAAGAGGAAGAAAGCCATTTGACGAAGATGATGAACTGTTTATGTGGGGCCCCATCCACAGACACGTTGGCGTGGTAAGGCTGAAAGCGGCAAGAGAGCACGACGAAATTACGGTGACACCAAAGGGTGCAGGGACAACAGCAAGTGTGGCTTCATAGTGGGAGAGAAGGACCCATGTGGGCGTTCAGGAAGAGCCAAATATCCAACTCTCCCTCGCCCCGCCTCCCTTTGAACCGAAATCCCAAACTCGCTTGTCTCAGAGTAGGTCCCTTCAAACGACCGGGAGGGAGGGACTGCCTGGACGGCTTGGGTTGGCGAGGGGCCCCAGAGAAAGCGCCATACAAGAAGCGGGGGGAGGGGGGAAGAAAGGGGAAACAAGCGCTTTTTGCAGTGACGAAACCGTCGAGCTTTCGCCTTGGTGCTTCGGTTTGCGCCCGCGGCTCTCTCCTTCTCTCTCCTCCCGCCTTCACCTTGATGGCAGGACCTGGACAGCTCCCCCTTTGAACGCGGCGGCGGGCTCCACCACCTGCCCCGCAAGCCTTCAAGTCTCCCAAAGGGCCGGCGAAGACCAGTGCGGGGAGGAGGAGGAGGAGGAGGAGGAGGAGGAGGAGGAGGAGGAGGAGGAGGAGGAGGAGGAGGAGGAGGAACGGAGAGGGGAAAAAAAAAAAAAGACCCAGAATCCAGACAGCCACATTTTCCTTTATAAAGCTTCAAAATGTCCACGTCCTCAAAAAGAATGGAACCAATTTAACATCCCCACCTCCGGCCCGCCTCCCTTCCCTCCAACCAGCCCACCTCTTCTTCCCGCTTCTGCTTCCCCCCCCACCCCGCCCACCATCGGCGCGCGCGCGCCCTCCGCGCGCCTCCCCCTCCCCTCTCCATCCCCACCCTGCACAGATCCCAAAGTAAGGGATAGGTTGGAGGGGGCAGGTCACGTGACGACCCCGGTTCCTCGCAGCCCACCCCCATCCACTAGCCAGGTTTGCTAATCTCCCATTGGCTGCGACGCGTTCCACGGCTCTGCCGGACCAGGGAAACTCCTGCCATATAAATAGGGCCGTCGAGGGCTTTATTATTTTAGCATCTCGGGCAGCAGGTTTCTGCTAAGTTTGAAGTTACGCGCCCCACGACTGTATGCCTGCGTCCCTTAGGTAAAGCTCACCGTCGGCACCCAGGGACTCTGAAACACAAGGAGTCTGCATGTCTAGCAATTAGACATGCTCAGCTTTGTGGATACACGGATTTTGTTGCTGCTCGCAGTAACTTCATGCCTAGCAACCAGTCAATGTAAGTGCCTTTGGATCTTATTTGCAACCGGGTGGGGAGCGGGGAAACTGAATGAAGAAAGAAAGGCTGGCCTTGGGGTTGGAGTCCTGAGAAGACTCGAACGAATAATTCTGGGCATATTCCACCGTTTAGAAAAACCAACATTTGCCCTGGTAAAGCCCCATTCAGATAGACTGCTCTGGTGTAAGTAGTTGGGATATCTTAGTTAGCCCTTTGCAGCGATTAGAATTGACAAAGGCCTTTTTGCTTCGGTCGGACGCTTCGAAGAATTTTAGATTGATTTCGGACGTATTGAATTCCCCCCCGCTGCTTTTCTTGGCTGAGATCTAGCGATCCTGGCAAACAGCCAAGCAGCCTCCCTACCCCCTCCTCGCTCCTACATACCATTTCTGGTTTCGGAAAGAGAGAGCGAGCTGCAATTTAAAACTGAACCCAAACTCGAAGTACGAATCAAAAGAAACGACTTGCATTTAGATTGACATTGAGAAGCAAAGTGCCCCTCAAGTATCTTTAGAGAGATGTTAACGTTATTATCCCTCTTCGTTGTGCCCTGTAAGGAATTTAGAAAACAAGAGGCGACCAAGTGTTAAAGAACAGTTCGCCTTCTAGGGCGTTGTACATAATCCTTGCCTGCAATTGCTTCGGATGCTCTCAAAGCGCCCTCTAGGGGAAAAGAGGCGGCAGTTCATGCACCCTGAGCAGACAGGCTTGTAAAGGTTACAATTTTTATAAGAGAATTTTGTTGGATATTATGTTCCTAAGCAAGAACAGAAAGACCTTCTCAGCGGTCCTCTCAGGATAGTTTTTTTTTTAATTCTTGAAAAGGAAGAAAATCTTTTTTATAAAAAGCCGTCAAGTAAAAGTGTGTTTCCTGGTATTTTTGACAAGAACCGAATTTATATGCTGGATGGATATTCCAGGTCATTCTATTTATTAATCCCAGAGACTGCTTTTAGCATAAGATGTTAAATGGTCATCAGAATTATTTATAATAGTATAAATAATATTCTCACAAATAATCTTAAGAAACAGGGCCTTGTTTCTAGTAAATTATGGACTGACCATAAAATTTGATACTAGCAACGATTCCCAGATTAATCTCGACAAATCGGTATCTACTTCTTTATCTTGGTACAGCGAAGTTAAAATTATTTTGCCAAGGCCCCCAACTAAACTGCATAACTTTGCATGGATTTAACTTTGGGTTTGCCATGTCCAAACAAAATTTTAACAAGATATAACTTCATCCTTTATGGGCCTCATTTCTAGTACTGTAGCCAAACATCAGAGCTACAGCTATACATTCTGCACAATTCAAAACCTTGTCAAGGCCGTCAGTTTAGATATGTTTTAAACTCTGTGCACAAATGTGATGTTCCTGTTAGTCACGTAGCGCATCCATTCCCCAGTTTTTGTAAAAAAATAATAATTCCATTTTGTATAACGCGGATCCTAGCTGGCTGTACGTAGCTGACCTTAGTTGGTTTCAGATGCTAAGCAAGGCCAGCCATAGATACTACTTGGGTAGAGACTGTCTGAGACTTCCTGGGCTACAGGCTACACCGGGAAGTTGGAAAAAACATCCTGGAGAAGGAATGGCAGACCGCTTCCCTACTATTGCCAAGAAATTGACATGGATGCAGACCCAGGAGTGAAGCTCAACTTTAGGCTGCCCCTTCTTTCAGATGAACGTGAAAGAGCAGACTGCCACGTCTTGCAGCAGACAATGAGATTTGGTGGAATCAGTTGGCAGTAAGAGATTCAGCAAACTTCACGATGTTGAACAATTATTCAAGCTGGAATTTAGCAATAGTTTTTTGTTTTTAAAATGGCAACGTTATCAGTTGGTTTCAACTGTATTAGGGGTGTCTATAGGGGATGTCCTCTAGTGGCAAGGAGAAAAAGTGACTTTTTCCAACCAATTAGTATTTCTTTCTGCCATTAAGTTCTGCTTCCCTTCAAGTCTCACCTCCAAGCATCACATTTTCGAAAACAACATGTACCTTTATTCAGTCATCTGACATGAGCCATAATTTTAACTTACCCTTTCACCGGGGTAATTACATACAGTATATGCTTAAGATAATAAGAATTTGCTAAATTAGTTACCTCCGCTAGGAAGTAATGATCTGATTCAAATTAGTTATCAACATTTAGCACAATAGTAATGTGCCAGCATTACTATTAAATTTTAGAATAATAACAATTATACATTTGAGGAGGGAGGAGAATGATAGGTTTGTCTTTCAAGAAGTTGTTTGAAGTATAGATTAAGGCTGCCATCCTAACTACACCTAGAATGCAATTTTACTAGCACTTTCCCGGAATTCCATACTGCTGAACCCGATGGGACTTACCTCTGTGTATGATCTGCCAAGAAAGGCCCACTTATTTCTGACTCACTGTGAATAAGGTTGCCCTGCCTAAGCATTTCTTGAAGTTCGCGACCCAGGATTGATTTTCTTTGATTAACTAAGCAGAATTACTCCGAGTAACCTAGCATGATGGGCTCATGGTGCATTAATACATGTGTTGATATAAGTTTGGTACTTATCTGTATATAGCATTGCAAAATCCCAGGGGATTTCTGTCAGAGAAACTTCTCTTATTTTCTGCAGTAATCCAGGTTTTAGCTACATCACCCAGTAGTCAGAGAAAAATGTGTGGGAAAAGGAATTGTTAGAAGTGCGGTATAGGAAAAGTAGTTTCTTGTGGTTCAACAGGGAGAAGTTTTTGTGCAAAGCTGGTAGATTTAGCTATTTAATTATAAAAAGAAAGCCCAAACAAAGAAACAAAACCAGAATATGGAATTTTCAAACACATTAGGTGATAATGAAGTTTCAACCGTATTGCTGTTGGGATCTATTTAGAAGTTTTGTGCATACTCAGATGGACTTTATTTTTGAAACAGCAGGCGTCTCCTCCATGCCACATCACAATCTACATGAGGAAATGTAATTTGGACAAAAGTCAAAACCAGTTGGCTTTCAGAATCCTGGCCTTCATATGCCTGGAAAATGTGGGGTGAAATCTTCTCCCAGTTTTAAAAAGAGTATTTAAGAAGAAAATAATTTGTGAATGACCCTGCCAAGATCTTAATTCCAAAAAGTTACTATTCAGCAATCGTTGTCAACTTGTTCTCATATCTGAAAGGATGTGAAAGAATACTGTGAGCAGAGAAGGACTTTTTCTGGATTTAACAAAATTAGTTCAGTGTTATATACAGGGAAATAAAGAGAAATGTCTTCAATTTGAATTATTTCAAATACAATATTACCTGTTTTGGGCTTTCTGTATCAACAAGGTACACCTCTAGCACCCAGAAGAAAAAAGGTTACATAATCAAATTCTGAATGTCCAAAAATTATGGGTGCAGATGTTTAGAAGGTTTACCATAACTTTGGATGCATCTTTTCATTGTACCTCAAGCCCTCTGGAAGATTTTCTTGAGGAATAGAGTTTTTATTTGTCCAGGTTTTATAATCTAAGAAAACTCAGGACACACCTGATGCTCTACCTATGGAATTCCAAACATAGATTTTGATGTTATAATACATTTTATTCAACATACCAATTGAATCAAAGTCTTGTTGTTAGAAACCTCCCCCACCGCGCCCCAAACCTCTGCCAGCAATGCAAGGATCAGTGTTAAATCAGATTTTTCTAAAAGAAAAAAATGACACTTCACATGTGTATCTCCTACAATCAAGCATGTAACAGTGTAAAATGCAGTACTTCAAATGCAAAACAATTTGCAAATTAACATTAATTACCTGTTTCTTCTTGTTATTTTTTTCCAGATGTAAATGAGGTCAGTATAATTATTTTAAAAATACAGTAGAGCATTTAACAGAAATAATAGTCATTTTTTTTTGGCATGGCCATATACTAACTACTGTTCTCAAAATCTGCATGGGTAAGCTGATTATTAAGTTTCATGGGTATTGCCCAAATGTACCCACCCCTAGTTTCCTAATGGGCTGTCCTTGTTTTTTTAAAAAAAGTACCTTCATAGGTGAATGCAAGATTAAGAGAAGAGTCACATTGCATGCATAGCAGTTTTGGATGTTCCTTGCTAGGTTTTGGTCTAGGATTGTGAAGCATGAATGAATTCAGGTATGCTTTTTAATAATATCTAATTTTTGTGAAGTAACAGATACTAACTTAATTTTTCTCCCTTTCCAAAATTTGAAATTGTTTAAGCTTGTTTGTCTTATAATAACTTGATTAATTCTAGCATCTAGAATGGAACATTGCTAATTTAATACTTCGTTTAATTTCATTTTTATTCCTTTCTAGGAAACGGAAAGACAGAGGGTAAGCAATTTCAGGAGCTTCTTCTATAACAATTATGGATTAGTAATGATTTTGTAATGATTTGTTAAAGGGCAACTGGTACAATAAGGAGAACTGGTACAAATAAGCCTTTTTAAAGTACAAAATCAGATTCTATGCACTTTAAAGTCAATCCAAACTCAGAACCAGAATTTGGAAGTAAATATCATTAATTTCAAAAGCATATATTTAAAGGATACTACTGAGATTCATATTTAGTCTTGGTGAGGCTTTCTCTCAAACAATTCTGAATAATTATACTCTTCATTGAAAATATGTTTCAGCATGCAGAGTGGGATTTCTGATGTATTAGGATTCAGGTATAAATGGACCATGGCTGGAATTATAAGCAAATAATTTAGAAGCATTTTTCTTCTACTGGTATTGTTAATTATATCAAATACCAATTTAATTTGATGATTTTAAAATATTTCTAAGGAATATGCTCAACTGCTTGGAGACTAAATGTATAGTAAATGAGTACCAAGTGTCTAATGATTGACACCACTTAATAAAAAGTAGATTTCTACTCTTACGTACATCTCCACTCACTTTTTTAAAAATTTAGAAGTAATCTACTAGTGTGTTTAATCTGATTCCTGGAATAAGTCTTCTCTTGATGGATTGATAACTATCTTTTGGCAATACCCATAGAGAGCAGTTTTTAATCTATCACATGTTTAGTAACAGATAGTTTTTATTAATACCATAATCATTCTGTAAATGACTATTTGAAGATTAATTTCCAATTAAGACTCTTTATTTGTGTTTCTTTTTCAGGGTCCAAGAGGAGATAAAGGGCCACGAGGAGAAAGGGTAAAGGATTGTTTTCATTTGGCTGGATATCATCTGACTCCTTGTGATTAAAATAGGAAAAGGCATAATCATCTGCACTGTGGAAAGCAACAAGCCCCCAGATTTCAGTATTAATACTGCATCTTATTCACAGTTATCCAAAACTGAGTCTTAATCCTGCTTGTGTGTTTGTGTGTGTGTGTGTGTGTGTGTGTGTGTGTGCAGTTTAAATATCTTGGCCATCTGAAATCACAGAATTGGATCAATGCTAAATAAATGAGGTTTTACACTCCTTGACTGAGGATTTTTAGTGGGACTAAAATAGTGATCTTGGTCTACCTAAAACATCTATCTTGGCCAAGATACATGTCCTTTACGTACAACTAGTCCCTTCCAATTAACTCTGTTTATTCAGAATTGTTACTCAGATGTATTTGTATGACTGCATGTTTTCTTATATAAGTCATTTAAATGAAATAGTTTTGTGTAAAATGGAATACATTTATTTGGGAAAGGGGGTATCGTTTAGGAAAGCATAAAGAGGTCTGAGGGAAATGTATAGTTTTATGTCAAAATTTGGACAGTAGATGTCTTAATTTTACAGTCTGAAAATTCAATGGCACAACTTTATTATTCCCAAATCCTACTTAAATATCCAGGATTATTCACAGAGTTTTTACCAAAACTGCACTTGCAAATTATTTTTACTTATGGGGAAGGCTCCTGCTTGTTATAATTCGATTAATAGAGGTTCCTGGGGTCTAAATGAAGAAAAATAAAAAGGAATTAGATACATTTCAACACAAAAAGTGCTAAAGCTATCTCTACAGAAATCACACGTTGCAGTGATGAAGCCTCACCCCCCATTAGCCCATACTCCTAAAGTTCCTTAGTTCAGAAATATATCATATACAATGGATGGAGCAGATCCCAGGTTAATCACTGGCATCCCCATTATGGCATAAAAAAAGCCATATATAAAACTTTTGACAGCTGCTTCTGCTATTCACTTTCAACAATACTATACTAATATTGTTGACTGTGATTAGCCACTGGTTCAGTTTAAGGCAGTTGCCCTTTTTCCTATGATTCTGTAGTTTTAATCTAGCTACAGTACCATTACATTTTGCTTCCCAGAGCTAGATTGTAGTCCACACCTCAAAGGTTAGCTGACAATTAATTGAGATGGCCCTCCCGCTAATTGCTAGCACAGGCCTGCTTTTATAGCCTTTTCGACATAGTTAAAGATAACTAGTGTTTGCAGAAAACAGTGGCTCAGAACCTTGGGGATAGAGATCTTGCCTACAGAGAGATCTCTGAAGATTGGCCAACTGAAGAACACATATTAATAACAATGTATTTTTTGTGCATGAGATGGGACTCTGTTCCTCTCTGTGATATACTTCTTATGCCAGACCCCCAAACCTGATGCCCTTTTGATGTTATTGACTCCCATTACCTCCAACTAGCATAATAGGAGTTGTGGTCTTAACATATCTGATTAATGATAGATGTACAGTGTACAATGTCACACTGTAAAAAGAAGAATTAAGGAAGTGGCTCTTTGTCAGACATTGAGTCACACATATTTTAACCTATAACTCTGTCTGTGTGTTTGTATTCTGCATGGCTTTCCACTCTACTATGATATTGGCATACTGTATATCCAATATCATATATGTGTATTGTTTGCTCCATGCAATGTTAAATATGGCTGTGACACCACATAAAAAGGATATGTCCCAGTGGGGCTTTCTAGACCGAACGCCTCGAATTTAGTACCTTTCAGTTGTATTAGGACTGCAGATCCCACCATTCCTAGTCAGCACAGAATTCTTAGCTATAAGTCTAGACCAGTGTTTCTCAACCTTGGCAATTTTAAGATATGTAGACTTCAACTTCCAGAATTCCCTAGCCAGCCATGCTGGCTGGGGAATTCTGGGAGTTGAAGTCTACATATCTTAAAATTTCTAAGGTTGAGAAACACTGTTCTAGACTCACTTAAGGTTTGCTCTTCCATCATAATTTTAATCAGCCAACATTGATAGGCACTGGTGTTTGGCATTTAGTGTGTGTAAGCCAATAATATTTGTATTCACAAAATGCTGTACAATCTACCAAACTTGTAATCACCTAGAACAGTGTTTCTCAACCTTGGCAACTTTAAGATGGGTGGACTTGCTGGGGGATTCTGGGAGTAGGAGTCCACCCATCTTAAAGTTGCCAAGGTTGAGAAACACTGACCTAGAAGGAGTCTGACAATAGCTCCCCTCCCCCAAGATTAAGAGCTGGTGTTACCAAGCTTTCTTGTAAGCTGGGATGTGGCACTTGGCTAAATGAATCACATCAGAACAGATTTAATGATTATGTGCTAAAGAAGTGTCTTCACCTAACAGTTTGTCAGGAATGACAAGTTTTTTTTATTTAAATGTTCACTGTAAAAGTAGACATATTTCTCAAGTCTTCCAGACATCATGCTGGAACGTATCTCACTATTAGAACTAACAGTCTGATGCATTGGTGGGAGGTCTTCCACAACAGCCCCACCCCATCCTTGCAGTGCAGATACTGTAAAACTGCAGCTTAAATTACTAAGGATGTGAAAACACCATACTATCATTAAGTTGGAAGTCATTTTCAATCTATCGGACAATGCAATGATATATGTTAAGTTCTACCTGTCCTAGGTCATGGCAATCTAATGAACCAGAATTAGTTTTTTTTAAAAATGTCTACATCCAGCCTCTCCTATTGGAATAAAAGTTGGGCATCATTCATAGATAAATCCTGTTAAGTTCTGTGATATGATACTTTTAGGCAACATATCAAAAGTACACATTTATCGGTAAATAATGCTGCAATTATTAGTTACCCAGATTTTCATTGTGTTAAGATATAGTCTCCATTTATTGTGGCAAACAGCCACAGCTTAAAATTATGAAAGTGAATTCAATATTTGATTCAATGTTTTAATAGGTTGCAGTTAAACTAACAAGTCTGAGCAATATTAATTTTCGGAAGGCCTTGAAGACTTGGTTATATGCCCAGGCCTGGGGCCCCGGGTATGTGAAGGGCCCCGTTTCATGGCTGTGCTAACATCAATGGCTTTTAAGATCTCTCGGCTGTATTTATATTTAATTTTTGTTACTGTTTTTATGGTATGATTGTTCTTTATTATTGTTAGCCGCCCAGAGTCACTGGTTTGAGATGGGCAGCTATATAAATTGAATGAATAAATGAATAAATAAATAAATAAATAAAAATAATCAGCTAATAGAATACACATGTCTACTTTGATTGGCTATGAGGTATATCAGTGGAAAACAAATAATTTATACAGGCAGATCAATCCCTATCCCGCTCTTATAGATGAATGTCTATGATTTTGTGGGAGCAAGCCAATTTGCTCAAATAACTAAGGAACAATTTACTCTTCCCTGTCAGTGACACTTAGGAGTTAATGCACATGAATTGCACTGCATTGTCCTAGGCCAGAAGAATATATAGGACTGGATCATGTACTTACACTATGATGATTAAAGGCTACTGGAATATTTACCACAGTATGCTCAGGTAGCATCTTCAGAATTATTCTTGTTTGTAAAGTAGCAGCCTCCAAATGCGCTCAGATTACATATCTCAAATCCCTAGAAAGTTTGCCTTTTGTCATGTTGCCTGGGAATTGTGGGGAGTGTAGAGCAAGTGTAACTGAAGAAGGCTGATATCAAAACTTTCCCAAGGTAATGGGAATATTTTTTTTCTTATGCCCTGCCCTAAGTCACCTTGGAGTTTGAGACTCCCACCTCTCTATATTTTTTAAAGTCATATTAAATACTTTCATAAAATTCTCCATATATTAAAGCCTCTAGGGTTTCAGTCCAAGAGTTACACTCATTTACTTGGGAGGCAGTACCCTTGATCTCCGCGAGGCTTACTGCTACATAGTCATGTCTGGGACTGCATCATTAATCTTCCAGTTTCCTTGAAGTAATGTAACATGAAGTTTGGATGATTCTAACTTACAAAAATTGTGAAGCTAAAAGACAGACCTTTTGTGCCGAGCAATATAGGAATCTCCTCTAGTTATATCAGTTTTGTTTTGTTTTGTTTTGTTTTGTTTTGTTTTGTTTTGTTTTGTTTTGTTTTGTTTTGTTTTGTTTTGTTTTGTTTCTGATGGTTATATTTTCCTTCCCTAGGGTCCACCAGGCCCACCAGGCAGAGATGGTGAAGATGGTCCACGAGGTCCTCCAGGGCCACCTGGTCCTCCTGGTCTTGGTGGAGTAAGGCTTCCAACTTTTTATTCGACTGATGATGCATTTAGTATCTAAGGATAAATAATATTTATATAACACCAAAGAAACCACAAAAGGCACAGTACTTTAAAAGCAGGACGTATACCTTGAAATGCATCTTTTCAAGTGTATCTCGGATGAACGAACATATGTCCTTCATATAACTTAGAAACTTTTAAAGAGCAACTATTTGATACACTGTTTTCCATTTTCTTTCTTCTGTGTCTCTTCACTTAATCCATTTAAGAGCCATTTGATGAGCTGAGGTTTCAAAATCCCTGAAAGTAATACTGAATATTTGTTATAATGCTGACACTAATTAGAAACCTAATATCATTGAACAGGATGAAGCTGTCATTCTTTTCCCCATGTAATTACATTTTAGAAAAATAAGTATGAAGGACGTGAGGTCCTGTACAGATAGGCAAGTTCAGTGCTCAGTGTCCCCAAAGAAGCCCTTCTTAGCCATACTGATTGCTGTTCTTGGTCACTTACAGAACTTTGCTGCTCAATATGACATGTCCAAATCAGCTGATCTTGGCCACGGACCTATGGTAAGCAAATGTGTCATTTCATACATATCCAGATTGCATCAGTGGGCACTTCCAATGAGGCAAGATGAAACCTGCAATAAGGCTTCCCAGGATTGCACTTCAGCTATGTGATGTATGCCTAGCCACCCAACATAAATTACATTACAGACCTATGAAGCCCATTCTGAGTTTTCAAATACCATTAGAACCCAAACTTAAGGCTATGTGGAATACCAGTCAAAACTGTCCTCTACAAAGGATGATGATGATGATGATGATGATGATGATGATATTATTATTATTATTATTATTATTATTATTATTATTAAGTATTACAGAGCAAAAATTGGTATAACTCTGGTATTCAAGAGCTGAATTTACAGAAATGTAGGCTAGTTTGAATGCTATCTAGAAATATTGAGAAAGCATGCATATAATGCTTCTGCTCCCCGTGATTCAATAAACCCCACATGGATAGATGCTCTTTGCAGGCCTTCATTAAGAGAATGTGCTTCTCTCTTCCATTCCCACCTTCAGAAGTGCTCCAGATGTTGAACTGGGTTTGATACCTATTTCTAATACTGCATTTCTCTTCTTACATGCTACAAAACACATGAAGTTGTAATAGAACAGCACTCCTTCATAATGTCAGAAAAGTGATACTTGCTTAAGAGACATGGGAACTAGGCAAAAGATCCCAAAAGCATTACAAGACAGGAACAGCTTCAGAATTCAGCAGAACTGGGTATCAGTAGTTTGTTTCCAGATTGCACAGAATATCCACCTGGAATCAGATGCAGCCTAAGAGAATTCTCAGTGTACAGATCTTGCTTCTTCCACAGTAAGGAAGGATGCTTTACCCAAAGGACCCCCAAACCACAAAGCTAGCATTGCTTCAAAATATGCATCTCAGAATAGGTTGACCTCTTGGCTTAGAGTCATGTCCTAGACTTACTGGCATCTATAACTATTTGACCAGGCAGATATCAATAGTGATTGGCCTGTGATGAGGTATTACAGTACCATGCCTTTGCTGCCTCTCCATGCGGTTACAGGTGCTTGTAGTAAGCTTTTGAGCACTTACCTTATAGTTACCAGTCATCTCCAACCTCCCTCATACTTGGAGATAAGTCTGTTTACAGGTATGTTCTGTTTCTTTCCATGTGCATGTGTTTAGAGAAATGTCCTGTTGGAGGTAGCCTCCTCAAATTAGCCAGCAAAGTTGACTCACCAAAACACATGACATGGCATACACTCAGTGGAGATGTCACTTGCTGCATAATGTCAGTCATGTCATATGGTTTGCAGTGATACCTATATTGAGCAAAATGTGGAATTGCAAACACAGACACAGTTCTTAGATGAACAGTTCCCCAACCAGGTGGCCTTCATATGTATTGGGACAGTCAGAATCCCGAGTTGCAAATTCTGGGACCTACAGTCTCAACACATTTAGAAGACAACAGGTAAGGAAAGCTGCATTAGTTTATGAACCTCATCCCTCCCCCTTTGTCCAAATATTTTGGAATGAGGTTATTAGAAAGAAGTCTGTTGCATATTGCATTAAAATGTTCTTCTAACTCTAGTTCCATTTAATGGACAGGATTGAGCTGCATATTCCATTGTCTGGTCTATCTTATAGTAAAATCAACAGATGTGGCCTATGGTCTCGGATCTCATTGAAGGCAGTGATAGTGCAATGGTGAATTAACCGTTTAAAAGTTTTTATTACCTGTTGCAGTATATTTACACAAGTACTGTATACTGTAATATCAGCTCCATCTATAGAACAAGAAGTAGAACAGGATGGATGGCCATCTGGGAAAAAAAGGGGGAAATGTTAATGTCAATTTACTTAGGTTTCCCTTTTACAGACATGCAAACTTTAACATAAATAAACTGAGGAAATTTCACAAAAGGAAAAAATACCCATGCTCTCCCCCTTTCAGTTGCCTGTGGCCCACAAAAAAACATCTCTAGGGAATTGGAAACACAGGAAATTGTCATGGCAAGGACAATGTGGAAAACATCCTTCTGTGTACTTCCTTGTGTTATCTCATCTTAGAGTGAACAGCTTTTCTCTTTCCTGGCATCCCATTCCACATCATTTAGGAGAACCCACCCCAATGTCACAGAGGCTTTTGGGGAAGATCCAGGGGCAAGGGGGAAGGAGAAAGAAAGGAAGCTGGTTTGAGAACATTATTCTATTAATTTATGTTAGGATCCAAGCCAGTTTGTGGTTGTTGGGAGATGTAACCAGGGTTGCTGGGGCCAGGGAAACTACAGTATATGCAGGAAGCCTTCTTCATACACATATGATAAATGAAGGTGGTACTCTCCTGAAGCAAAAGGGCAGGACTGGGGGTGTGCAGTGGGATGCACCCGTAAAGCAGAACAGGTCTTTATTCATGCAGTAGAAACTTATTTTCCAATTCTCCCCCTTTGGAGGAGGTTTGAAAAGTGCATGGGGTCTTGTAGGAAGGAAGGAATTTTGATCTGCCAGCAGTATCTGTTCTGTTGATTGAAGAGCCCCTCATATTATGGTGGATCCTATGTCCTCTCAATGTTGTCCACCCCCAGTGCTGAAAATCATGAGGTGCTTGAAGCAGTAAGGCTTTCTATTTACAGCATAATTAGGATGGTCTAGTGCAGAGCTTTCCAAACTGTGTGTCGCGACACAAAAGTGTGTCGCCACACACAGTCTGGTGTGTTGCCACACAACCCGGAAGCGCTGATCACCATCAGCGCTTCCGGGTTTTCCCGTGGCGACACACCAATGGCGCCGCACAAAAACCCGAAAGCGGCAGCAGCGCTTCCGGGTTTTTGCGCGCTGCCGCAACGGTGGCACTTCCAGATTTTCCCGCGGCGACACACCAACCGCCGTTGGTGTGTCGCCGCGGGAAAACTTTGGAAAGCCCTGGTCTAGTGGTTAAGGCAATGGGCTAGAAACCAGGAGACTGAGAGTTCTAGTCCTGCCTTAGGCATGAAAGCCAGCTGGGTGACCTTGGGCCAGTCCCTCTCTCTCAGCTCTAGGAAGGAGCCAATGGGAAACCAGGAGACTGAGAGTTCTAGTCCCGCCTTAGGCATGAAAGCCGGCTGGGTGACCTTGGGCCAGTCCCTCTGTCTCAGCCCTGGGAAGGAGCCAATGGGAAACCAGGAGACTGAGAGTTCTAGTCCCGCCTTAGGCATGAAAGCTGGCTGGGTGACCTTGGGCCAGTCACTCTCTTTCAGCCCAACTCACCTCACAGGGTTGTTGTTGTGGGGAAAAGAGGAGGAGGAAGGAGTATTAGGTATGTTCACTGCCTTGAGTTACAGTATTTATAAAAAATAATAAAGGTGGGATAGAAAATAAATAAATAAATAAATAAATATCATTCTGTCTTCTTGTTCATACAGCTAAAAACCGTAGAGGATGCAGATCAGCCAGAAAAAAAGCAGGGAGGGGAGTTTTATTGCATTTTTGTAAAAAAAATTAAAAAAAGACTTTGGGCTAGTTAAAAAAAATGATGGTATTTCAGCCAGACATTTGGCCAGCTGCTAAAATCTTCTGGGTAAAGAAGAAATGTTCTGAATAAAAAGCAAGAATACTCAGCCCTACTGAATTATATGTGTGAGACTACAGGGCACCTCCTGGAATTGCTGTTACATTTCAGTTTTCTGCATGGTTTTCCTCATGTTTGACAAGCACTTACCATGCTTGACAAGAACTATCAGATAACAGAACATTATTGCTGTTGATTTGCACCCCTAGTATAGGGAGATCTACTGGGATCCACGCTTATCTAATCCAGCTCAAAGTTCACAATTTCTGAAATCAAAAACTGTGCCCCCTCCGGAAAAAAAATCTGTCTTCAAAAGCAGTAAGGGTGGCAGCAGCAGCAGCAATAGAGGAGCATGCAAAAATACCGAAATAGCAAAAAGGATTTATTTTCTTTTAGACAAATCCGAAGCCAAGCTAAAATGCAAATGTTAATTCTCCAACAAGAAATAGCATAGTGCTTAAATCCAAATTAGATAGACCAATGTAAGGATTAGACATATTTTCATCAATACTGTATTACCAGTCTATTGTAGGGAAAGAATTAGCCAACATCCTATATTTGTTTTGTTTTTTTAATTGCCTCAATGATTCTAAGTGGTTAATGTAATTTACAATATTGTCCTAATCTGAAGTCTTCAGTTATGTTGGATTTCAGATCCCATAATCTCCAGACATCACCTTTGTTGTTGTTTTTAATGCCAATAACACTATCTCATTATGATTCAGTTTTAGACAAATTATTATTGCATATTTCATGAGCGATTATCTAGTTTTTTACTTTGATATGAATTTGACCTTTTACTACCTTTTTCCAGGGTTTAATGGGACCTAGAGGCCCTCCTGGAACCAACGGACCCCCTGTAAGTATATTTTGATCACTCCCATTGGTAGGAAAGGAGTTTCATGAGATATAGCTGTCAAAAGCATGAGTTACTGGTGTGAATGGCTCTCTTACCTGGATTATAACCATAGTGTTCTATATTGGCAAACTGAGGAGAGTCATTGTGAGTTCCATAATATAATCCTCAATAGATGATCTGCGGTGACACGACTTTGAATTTTTCTAAATGTTCTGCCAACTAGTGTTTATGCTTAGCAGCATATGTGAATCACAAATTGTGGTTAAAAAGAAATCATGGCTTAATGCAATGTGTGAACTAGTCAATCCCAATATAGGGGGGCACATTTCATATATACATGCCTGGTACACTTCCATGTTCTCTTTGATTATGTCTTTCTTTAAAGAGAATGATCCTCTAGTTGATACTATCATGTGTTTAAAGGACTACCCAGGCCAATTCTGATTTAAAGTTAAATTCTAAGGGGGAACACAGCACCTCGATAGCAAACTGAGCAGACACAAAAGTTTCCTAGTCACAGTCTTCCTTACTATGATGAGATGTTTGGTATTTCAATTAAATTGTAGTAGTAATTTGGAATGTTGCTTCTGTCCAAACAGATTAGTAGTATTCTCCTCTATTAACTCTCTTCTTTGGTCATATATTTCCTCTTTTTTTTTGGGGGGGGGAGCAATCTGATTCCAGTAACTCTGCTTGAGCAGGAGGACCATAGCATCTGGCTGCACCACAGCTTGACCATGAGAGGTTTTCAAAAACTCATCATTGTGTCACCGAGCCATTTGTCTACTGGTTGAGCCTGTTCAAACTGTTCTCCAGGCACTTTTATGATTAGAAGAGTGTGTACATCGCTTTTTCTCACAAAAATGGAATGACGTGTCTTCTTTCCATTCTAGGGTTCTCCTGGCTTTCAAGGACCTCCAGGTGAACCTGGTGAGCCTGGTCAAACAGTAAGTAAAGCAATCTTCTACTATAAGAACAATTCTAATTGTTAAATAACCGTTTCAATGCAAGGCTTCACCCACCACACGCGCATCTTGACAGTCTGCGTAACCCTACTGCACATTGTTTTGCAAGTGACCAGGAGTTTATGAACCTATTTTTTTTTCAAATCTAAATTATGTAAGATGTCCTGTGAGAAATGAGATCTTGCTAGAAAGGAAGTTAGAACAACTGTCTTGCATTGATTTTGAAAAGTATTGAAAATTGGACTGTGTGATGAGGAGCTATGCTTTCATGAAACCTAGAAACCACCTTAGGGAGAAAGGATTCAGAATTACGATTTTGGTTTAGTTAGGTCATCATTCAGATGCAATATGAAGGGGGTGACACCTCTTAACTCCCATTATCTTGTTTCAAAATGACTTAATTTTTATCACTAGGGTCCCCACGGTGCTCGTGGTCCAATGGGTCCTCCTGGAAAATCTGGTGAAGATGTAAGTATTCATTTACACAAGCCATGCTTTTTACTAGCTGAATTTTCTAACGTGCTTGATTACTGTAATATGGGGAAATATGCAGAATACTCTCACAACAGGAAAAAAAAATCACCATGTTTAATGGAGATTCTGCATGTATATTTAGGAAATAGCTTTGGAGATGTAATACCTATGCCTCTTGAGACCCAGAAAGAAAAAATATCAAAAATTGGTTGGACCAATTCATGGAAGTCATGGGGATCAATGGCACTGAAGGCCATCTGCTGGGAGACTGGCGGGCTTCCTTGTGCAATTGGTTGGCCATTGTGGGAACAGACTGCTGGACTAGATGGGCCAGGGGTCCAATCCAGCAGGGCACTGCTTATGTTCTTACTGTATGCTTATGTTCATAAATGTACAGGTTTAATTAATTTGCACATTAAAAAGTCAATTGTTCTCTCCTTTAATGTTTTCTTAGGGTCATTCTGGGAAACCTGGAAGATCTGGAGAGAGAGGTGGTCCTGGATCTCAGGTGAGTATTGTATTTGGGAGTGAAATTATTTATTCCTAATTTTTACGGATTATTTTGGTATAAGCAAATTCATAATTGCATATAATTACAGAAATTCTAGAACAGCCTTCCCTAACCTGATGCCCTCAAGTTATGCTCAACTCCAACTTCCAGAATTCCCATTCAGAATGGCTAATGACCGTAGGCATGCCTCAATATTTCAAGTCTGTAATCGTAATCAGCAGCTAAAGCCTCTTATGAAGAGGAGAGGCAACAGCTCAGTGGGGGAACACATGCTTTGCCTATAGTAGGTCTTGGTTCCTTTCTTGTCATTTCCACATCAAAGTTTCAGTCACCAGGTAAAGAGGTAGAATCAAACCTTCTTCAGAGAGCATTGGGTGACATGGATGAATGGTTCAGCTTGGATCTGGGCAGTTTTGTACACATGATATTCATGTTTGAATGGGCCAGTGACTGCCTCAATAAAACAGATCAACAGTTCATTATGTTGGCAGGTGGTGAAGCTTGACCCCCTCACTGTACCTCTGCTGACTCCTCTGCATGGCCAGAGTTACAGTTCTTACTGCAGTGATGCTGATCAAGGTGCATGCAGCCTGTGTACCAGTCAGCATAGCTGAAGACCTCACATGCCTGAAAAATAAAAATAAAAACCCTTTCCAAATTCCATGTATAGGTAAAATCTAAAAGCTCGTAAGCTTGGTTACTTGTTCCGCTCACTGGCCATGCCTAAATGCAATGTCTCAGAAGTGAGCATAGCAACAGCATTTGACCTTCTCTCGTGCAATTTATAGAAACAGAAAGTAGAGAGTAGAGAGAGTGGATTAGCATTCCGACCAACAGTCTTATATTTGCACTGTCAAATAAAAGCGCAAGTCATTTTTCAACCTCATTTGTGAATATATTCGGTTTGTAAACTTGTCCCGGGATACAGAGGATGCTGCATATTCAGATAGATCAATTTCCTAACTGGTCCCTTCTTCAAATATATCTGCTTTACAGGTTGGGTAAAATAAGTAGCCTTTTCTTAAAAAATTAAGCCTACTCTCTTGTGTTTTTTCCAAGGGTACTCGTGGCTTTCCTGGAACTCCTGGTCTTCCTGGATTCAAAGGAATAAGGGTGAGCATTTTATACAGACAGGAGCACATTAAAATGGGGACGTTTTAGAAGGTAGTATGTCTGTGCTACTTGGGTATTTTGTACAATTGTTCCTCTGAGACCAGAGGTGCACAGCCTGTGGCCAAATGGTCACAAGGAACTCCGAAAAATTTAGAGCACACTTGCAGAAGATGCCATCATGATGAACTGCCATCAGGGTACCAGAATTGGAAAATCATGAAATATAAGGAAAGTAATATATTAACTGTAACTATAAAGTGCATCCTTTGTTATTGATATGAGAATCAGCATTTATCCTATTCCCTGCACCTGCCAGAAGCAGGAGCATTCACATGCACCAGAACTGTCCATAACCATTAGTTACCTAGTCTACCACTCTTAGCTACTGTAGCAGGAGGATGTTTCTCACCAGTGTACTGATCAGCTAGCTAGTGAGAGCTAAAGCACTGGTTTCTTAATAATGACTGCAAGAGGTCAGTGAGACATCAGTAATCCATCCTTATCAGCTATCTTGGGGAGGGAGGAGGGCAGGAAATGATAGCTCCAACAGTTCTGTAGGACACACTGTAGGACACACATGCAGGGCCATCTACAATCCATAGACCCCAAGTTCCCCACCACTGCTAAAGTCCCTTGTAATTCACTTCCAAAGTTGTGTATGTAAATGATTTGGGGAATGACCATTTCCTCCTTTGACAACAGACATTTCTTTAAATAATTTAGTGTTGGGTTTCTGTTACCAGTCCCTGCTCCTCTATCCTTTACCTTGCATCAGATGATTATGCTCGTTAGCCGGGAACCTGTACTCATGCTTTCTATAGAATTTCATGCATGCTGAACATCTGGGTTGGAAGGAGGAAGGGAGGGAAGAAAGGAAGAAAGAGAAGGAGGGAGGGAGGGAGGGACTATGAAATCATAAAGTTGAAGAGAACTGTCAAAGTTTGCATCTAAAGAACTTCTGAAGCTTCCCCCATTATCCTGTATTATATTGAATGCCTATCATTTAAAAATATTGTTCCAGGTTTTTTATTTATATTATATAAAAATAAATGTTTCTCCATCCATCATAGGGACACAATGGTTTGGATGGTCGGAAAGGAGAACCTGGTACTGCCGGTAGCAAGGTAAAGTAACGGCTGCAAATAGTATATGAGGTTCTTCTAGGGAGAACATATACTGGAGACCTGTAAGGTCAAGATAAATGTACACAGAAGGAAAAAAAACTTGTAGGTAGAGATTCTAGCACAAACACTGTCTCAAAAAATACAAGCCATCAAAAACTCTACACTTCCAGATATAATCCCAGAAAGCATATATATAAATAAAGTGAGAGAGACCAGCAAATATACACATTGTGTTGTAATCATATATTTACTTTCTTGAGAATAAAACCAACTGAACTCCCTGAGTAGACCAGTGCAGAATTGGTCTGCACTGAGAAATAGTGCAGATACTAAGAAACTAAAAAGCAAGAACAAGGCTCTTCTTTAGAAGTTTTTATAAACTGGTTACCACTTGATCTTGAGATTAACAGGCAAAAATCTTGCAAGGAGAGAGGTAGAGAATAAAATATTTCATACCTTTTTTATGACAAGTAATCATAATTAATTTGTTCAGTTCTTTTCTCCAGTTTGTTCAGGAAACAGAGTGGGGGTGGAAAATGTCATGAAATGGCCCCTGGAAATATAACTTGGAATGTATTGATCCCAGGGTTAACTATTGGCCTGGGGTATCAGAGTTAATTATACAACATACTATGCTTGTCTAGACATTACTTTTAGAGTATATCCTGGTTTCTCCCCAAATTATATCATAGTGATCCTTTGTAAATCAACTCAGTCTTCTGATTTTTTTTTCCAAGTCAAAGCTAATATTGTTTTGACTGGAAGCTAAAAATGCAGCAGATCAAAATCATGCTCTGATCCAGAAATTAGATATATATTTGGATTATGTTGCATTATTCTTGGGAATAAGTAGTGGTGGCTATGTGTAGATCCATCTGTGTGCTATACATTTTTGTTTCTCCACTGAAACAGGACAATCCTAGTTGAAGGGAAGTTCTAGCAAGCTATCATGCTTGTAAAATAGGCATTATCAATTCAATATCCATCAGATAGAAAGATTGGATAATATCACTGTATATTAACTAAACTGCTTAGGGAGCTAACCTATTCAATACAGCTGTGGCAATAGCTTTCAACTAGTAAAACATTCAAATCAAATATCCCATTTATATGAATGTGATTGAATTGGAACTTAGTACTCCCATTGCTTGGAGACTGTAGAGTGACTACTTTCTCTGGACATCAGCCAGTATTTATTGTGTCACCTTTATAGTGTTCAAAAGAAATATAGTTAACTAGCTTAGTAAGAAGCTTTGATTGATATTATTATTATTATTATTATTATTATTATTATTATTATTATTTTGCATTAGATTTTAGAAGTATAGGTCTAAATTTACTAGCACTTTTAAAATATATCTACAGTAATCTAACACAGATCTTCAAAAGATGTATTTGCTCTTCACAGGGTGAATCTGGTGCCCCTGGTGAAAATGGTACTCCAGGACAATCTGTGAGTGTTTTCTTTTTTGTAACTTGCATAGTATTAAATTAATCAAATATTGTAAAGTGTCATTTATTAATCTCAATTAGATACTATTAGAACGATAGCTGTTTTCATATAATGCTCCAGTTGTACATGTACATCCTATTTATTATAGAATGTGTTCATGTAAATCCTATTTATATCTATTATTTCTATGTGATTCACTTTGCTCAATATTGCCCCCCATTATTTTCAGTTAGTTCTATTTTCATGCTTTTCTGTAGTTTCTATTTTGTATTTTATCTATACTCTGAAAATCAATAAAGTTTAAACTGTAAAAAAAATATATTGCCCCCCGTTATGGTGCCCAAGAAACTAGAGAAACTTCATGATATTAGTCTTATGCATGCACTCTGGTTTATTAAATAATTTGCATGTATTTTGCTTTCAGGGTGCTCGTGGTCTCCCTGGTGAAAGAGGAAGAGTTGGTGGTCCTGGCCCAGTTGTAAGTTATTTTCTTCCAGTACAACATGGTCTTTATTTTTATTTGTGATTATTTTATTTTATACCAGGAATTTAAAACTGACCTTTATTTTCTTTAGGGTGCTCGTGGCAGTGATGGAAGCGCTGGCCCTGTTGGTGCCACTGTAAGTCCAATTATCTTCTATCCAACATGTTCTTGCTTTGAATTCTGCCATCAGGGAACTGCCATTCGGGTGTATCTCTGTAATCTGCTGCACCAGTTTTTCTGCCCTTCATTTAGTGCATAGCAGGGAGTTTTCAAAAACAATTTTCAGCTGTTTCCAAATATGTCTCAAGGAGTATTCATTTATCTGTAATATTTATTGCCTTTCCACAAATGTCACGAAGATGACATTTGTGGAAAGGCAATAAATATTACAGAAGATGACATTTGTGACCAGAAACATAAAACAACGGAAGTCGTATTTAAAAAAGTGATAAAGCGGCAGTTTGAACCAATGACTAACACACTTCAAGAGAGGTGTTACTTCTCAGCATTTTGGAAATGAAATATCACCAAGTCTTATTCTTAGGGAACGTCTATAGACTGTTCGGCTAAAGTTTTGCGTTCTCCTCCTGGATTAGCCAAGAAAAAATGGAGTTGCAACCATATCTTTATAATTGCAAGGAGTGTCTTAATTTTTAAACAGGTAAATTAGGTTATAAGCAAAGTCCTTGCACAGAACTAGTTTTGCATGACATTCCCAAGATGGATTTTAGTTTAGTATCTCTACTCTTTCACCTGCCCATCTAAGTTGCTGTATAGACACCAGAGATAAACCTCAGCTAAAAGCAGGTTCTGTGGGGAGTTCACAACAGCTACATATTGGAGTGAATCTTGAGGAAGAATGTAGTTTCCTGATATTCCATGACCAGTAGTCTCAAAGCACTAGTTTTTTAAGCCACAAACTCTTCAAAAACCCTCAAAGGGGCTGACAATTTCAGCTTTCCCTGACTGGTAATGCTGCACCTGCTTCAAAACGATTGCCCATCAATGCTATGGGCTGGTTTCAGAGCACATTTCTTCTCTTACAACTTCCCCCACTCACATTTGTCCTTCCTGTGTTCATTGCTAGTGAATTAATTTTCTCATCATTTCAGTATCCCCGGAGATGCATAAAGTATATCCATTAAATGTGCCAGGCTTAATTCCTGTTTATTTTAGATAAGTTCTTCCAACTGTAGATCTCTAACCATTTCTTTGTTCCTTTTGTCTTGCAGGGTCCTCTTGGTGCTGCTGGTCCTCCTGGATTCCCAGGTGCTCTTGGAGCCAAGGTATGAACATGCTTCAGAGCCAGGCAATAGCTAGAAAAGCCTCCTCCTCTGGCATAGATGCTCAGATACCTAGTGGCACATCAAGAACATTCAAACAAAGCCATCTAACAACTATACAGTTTTGATGAAGAGAGGATTTCCAGCTACTAACATATGGAAAGGAAGTCTCTCTCAACTGTTGGTTCCATACTTTGGAAGAAAAGAGTTTTGATGAGTGTATCTCTATTTTTAAAGGATCTCTGGGGTAAAAAGCTTCTTTGGAGAGCAGATGTTTTAAACAGCACTAGTCTAGGTAGACCACTGAGTTGCTTCTGTATATAAAGCAACTTTGTCAGTCATCATAACAACATGGTAGCCATTTCAAACATCTAAAGGCTAATTAACTCCCCAACTCTGGCAACTGCTTTCTTAGAGCTCCTTCTGCACCGCTCTAGTAACTTATCTGTGATGGAATGTGAGGGCAACCTTGGGGAACAGAGGGAAGAGATGCTGCCTAGGGAACAATCAGATAAAAGGAAAGGGAGTCGGAGAGGGTAACGGTCTAAAGAAGAAACTTAGGAAAGACCCGCCCCGAACACTCAAGTAGGGAGGGCGGGAGATTTGTACTTTGACTTGCAAGATTCTGTTAATGCAGCCTTACAATAAAGTAGAATTAGTTCATCTAGTCGTGTTTCCTCTCTGGTTTATCTGGAAGGGCTGACATTATCCTTGAAAGTTGAAATTGCAGGTAAGGTGGGGTGAAATGAGATAGTTCATTTTCATAATTCCATCTCTTCTCCCCATTTCATAAAATAACAGCTGCATAAAATTCTGTTTGCTTTTCTGCCAGCTGTTATTATGTTGTTGTTGTATAGTTATTTACCTGTGCCTTTATTTCTATTTCCGTAGTTCTTTAATAAAGGCCTTTTTTGGAATGCAGTAGGTCTTATGACCCAAATACAGATGTAAGGAAATAAATACGTTTTTGAAATGGTTGAGACTGGGATGTCATACACATGCCATTCTGTTTTCTGAACTACCTGTTAAAATAACTAGTTAATTTTTCATCTCATTGAGATAGGTACAGTGTGATATTGCCACTGATACACTTTACTGACTGATAGATTTAAAGCAATTAAATGCTACCTACTCTCTTAACGGTTTTGGGTGGCTTACAAAGATTCAGTAAAAAGAGCCAAGAAACGTATTAAGCACATGCTTAAACAGTAACATTAAAGGGTCCGGGGAAATAAGTGTGTTTTACGCCCTCTCCTAAACTGTAACAAGACTGCCTCAACTCTAGCAATAGTTTCTTTGACAAAAAGGCCCCACCAGGGAAAAAGCAGAAATACTGCTGATGTTAGACAAATTCATGGTGAAACCTGTAAAAGGTGCCCCATTGAAAACACTGAGCATGGCACGGACTGTACAGGAATAGATAGCTTGGATTTAAGCCATATAAGGCTTTGTGCATCAAACTGAGCCCCTTGAATTGGGCGTTAAAGTCAAGAGTAGAGCAGTGCAGATAACTTGTAGTAAAACGAACTACACATACCTAACACTGCCATCCTGTCCTTGAAAATCTCATCAGTGCCCAATCTCTTTCCAACAGGGTGAAGTCGGTTCTGCTGGTAACTCTGGCCCAAGTGGACCTGCTGGTCCTCGTGGTGAGATTGGAATCCCTGGTGCTGCTGGACCTGTTGGCCCTGCTGTAAGTTTCACTGAGTCTCTGCCACTGGTATTATAGAGCTGGCTGGGGAATTCTGGGAGTTGAAGTCCACACGTCTTAAAGTTGCTGAAGTTGAGAAACACTGTTATAGAGCAACTTTCTCCAACTTGATACACTTAAGATGTTTAGGAATACTACTCCAAAATTCCCAGCCAATATGAATTCTGGGAGTAGCTTCAGTGGAATAAGTTGCACCCAAGAACATGAACCTATGGCCATATATTTCTGTAAAAATTAATTACATATATTTTGCTTTTTTTTCTTTTTAGGGTAACCCTGGTGCCAATGGCATTCCTGGTGCTAAAGGTGCTGCTGTACGTATGCATGGGTGGAAATGAACGTATTTCTTATGGGGAAGATTACTCTTGGGATTGCAGAGAGGACAATAGCATTGTGATGTGGTTTTCTTTCTCTCCTTTCTTTTTGGACAGGGTCTTCCTGGTGTGGCTGGTGCTCCTGGCCTGCCCGGTCCTCGTGGTATACTTGGCCCACATGGTCCCGCTGGCTCAGCTGGTGCAAGAGGACTTTCTGTAAGTTCTGGTGTCTCAAATGCACTTTCCTTTTGCTTTTGCTGCTTTTTCAAAGCCTGCAGTGTCCAGTTTTAGTAGTGAATGTGTTAGCTGGCTATTAGACTTACATCAGCTCTCTAAGCCTGCACCCATCTTCTGACTAAAAGCTATTTAATTGGTGTACAATTGACAGGTTTGCAATATTATTAGTATTTAGCTAATGGTAAAACCTCTGTGACTGATAGCTGTTCATCTGGATCTGGATTTAATGTTAAAGGGGATGCATTCCTTCAAAAAGAAAAAGTAAACAAAAAGGAGATTTGTTGAATCAAATCAAATCAAATCAATCTCCCATCTAATGCTCCTACCCCTCCTTTTAGATCCTTTTAGATTCTTTTAGATTCTTTTTTATATGTACTTTATGTTTCATATCTTTTAGCTATGCATAACTTTTTAAATATCTTTTATGCTTTTTAATTGACTGTACCCCACCCTCCTTATGCTGGTCTATGACCGTAATAAAAGTTTGATTTGATTTGATTTGGAGATTTGTTGAATTTAGAATTCATGAATTTCAGGCACTATTCTTTCCAACTGTTTTGTGAAGGAGGCCCTTGTGGCTGTTTCTTCATGTTTGATTAGCCAGTATAGTCATGCTCACAGCTTACCATTTGATTATGCACAATTGTGGTGTATATTGGAAACAGTCTACTATATGAGGTTATCGTGGCTTAATCCAGTCTTAAATGTATAAGGATCCTATTTTCCACCAAGATTTCTACACATTAAACGTTAAATGTTCATTTTGAATCCATACTATAAGCTTAGATGGGTATCATTGAATTCTGGGAAGTTTAAAGGAATCACGCAACCATGCTGTTCAGTCCTGGCTGAAGTCACATTTAAATTCGGCACATCTTAGCTAAATTATCTATTGTGCTATATATACAAGGTTTCTTATTTTTCCCCAACTCATCTCTTTCTTCCCATCTCTGAATAAGTACATTATCTAAGCCAGTGCTAAAATTACCATAAACCAAATTGTAAGGAAACATAATTTTGCTAAAATGGGTAGGTGAAAACAGGGAACAGTTTGTTTAAAGATGCCAACTTTGTCGCACTCCCTTGAAATTCAAGCAGTAGTCCAAATTAGAATCAACTTGATTGGTATGGGTGAGCTTCTTTGTGCATGATTTTGAAACTTAGCTTTTGCTGTGACAGTTCTTCTTGAAGAATGTGTAGCGTAGAGAGAAACTATAAAGTACTCTTCTTTGACATTTGGTTCTGTTTGGTTCTAGGGTGAACCAGGTCCTCCTGGATCCAAGGGAGAGAGTGGTAACAAGGGCGAGCCTGTGAGTATGATAACAATATGGAAGGCCTTTAATTTTCACAGTGGCTTTTCACCCAGTGAAACCGCTTATCAAGCTTGTGACTCTTCTGCTCTCTTTACCGCCCACAGGGTGCTGCTGGCCCAGCTGGTCCTGCTGGTCCACATGGTGAGGAAGGCAAAAAGGGTCCCAGTGGTGAGCCTGGCTCTTCTGGTCCACCCGGATCTGCAGGTTTAAGAGTAAGTCTCTTGCATGCTGAAAAAATAATGCACTAAAAATATTTGGAAAATCCATAGGAAACATTCTGTAGTGTGAATCCTTCATGAAAAGCATATTCTCCAATCTCCTAGCATCTCCAGTTACAAAACTAGATAGCAGGTGATTGGAAAAACCTCCCAGCCTTATGTAGCGGTTAAGGTGTAAGTAGGCTGACCATATTTCCTTGAAACGAAAACGGGACCCTAACGCGCGCATGCACGCCGGCACGCAGGCAGGCGCACTGGTGCATGCACGCACTCTAACTTTGAAAACGGGACAAAATGGAGATTTTGTCCAGAACGACGGGGCGGTTGGAAAATGTCAAAAATAACGGGACTGTCCCGTTCAAAACGGGACATATGGTCAGCCTAGTTGTAAGACATTCCTGCCAAGATCTAGGTTCAATTCCCCATCTGATAATGGGGGTCACTGGGTGACTTCTATTAGATCGTACGCCAACAATCCACAGGCTGTGATTGTAATGATGAAATGAGGGAAGACCTCCACATGTACACTGCTTTGCCCTGCTGTTTCTGAGCTAAAGGCACCAACAGACTAAAGCAATTTTCTTCCTTTACATTTAAAATGTGTCTCTTTTACAAGCACATGTAATTGCTGGATTTAGCCCAACAAGATGCAGAGTTTGATACGTTTAGGCCCAGGTTTCTAACTGAAAGGTCCCAAATACAAAGGGGAAAAATAAAACAGAGAGAGTTGGGGGCAATATGCTGCAGTGTTAAATTATTGTGAATGTCACAGCACATTTATTTTTACTTTTTAACAGTCCTGTGCATGATCTCCAAGCCTTCTCAACTTTAGAAATGTATTATGTTATGATCTGCTTCTTTCCCGACCTACAATGGTTAGTCTCCTGAACTGATTCTGAGAAAAGAAGCAATTCACATGCACAAATAAAGAATGATAAAGAAGTAGTAGATCTACATTAAAGGCTAATGTTACCTACTCGTGCTTATGTTGAAATCATATCTTCCATATCATGGATAAGTTCTGGTTCTTTAAATTTTGCTCTGCTATCATCCATAAAGATACTGAAAGCAAGTCTTGGAAAGACCCTCACTTTTCAGTTTCAGTCCCACTCATTGAATTCAAATTCAATGATAAAGTGCAGGAAAACTAACATTTTGGATCTTTCATAATGTCTCTCTTTCCACTGAACCAAGAGACATCCTTTATACACTCCAACGCAAATGCCAAATACCTTATATGTTTGGCTGAAGCTTTTTTCCAGTGCGGACCAAAAGTTGTGGTTTCTTTCATAGGGTGTTCCTGGATCTCGTGGTCTCCCAGGATCTGACGGCAGAGCTGGTGGTATAGTAAGTTTTCTATTTTTTCTATTCTCCATTGTAACCAGTTTTATAGCTTAGTCAAAGAAACTCCCCTCTGCCCCATCGCAGAAAGCCAGGCAGTTGATCACCGGCATTGTGTCCTAATGTAAACCTTGTGTGTTTCCTTTGTAGGGCCTTGCTGGCAGTCGTGGTGCTACTGGTGTTGCTGGTGCTAAAGGTCCCAGTGGTGACACAGGTCGCCCTGGTGAACCTGGCCTGATGGGCGCAAGAGTAAGTAAAGATGGAAGATGTTGCGAAATCAATGAGTAGTTTTAGAGAGCAGCTGCATTCTGAATTTACATGGCCTTTTTTGTTTTCTTAATGGCCAGTTTTAAAAACATAACATTTCGAAGAAAATTTGTTTATCGTATCTAGTAAAGAGAGATGCTGTCCATTCAAGACTTTATTTGCCTTCCATGCCAATGCTGTAAGGCAGGTTATTCCTTACATTTTAGAGATAGGAAACTGAAGTTGCAAACTCATGTACATTATGTTGTCATCCTATGCTCTCTTCCCCAGCAGAAAGCCACATTGAATTGAAGAATGGGGGCAGTGTTACTGTTAAATGTATTTGCATAAGTTTTGGTGAATAAATCTATCTGAATTCAGTAGAGCATCTCTAGATAGCATTCCTTTGATGAATAGAGAACAGTGCACTTTATTATTTTTATGCCCATATTGAAAAATTCGTGTAGGGTGGAATTAAATCTCCCATTCCAGTTTTAAGTAACTCAAAAATTATTAAGGCTAAATACTGTATCTGTGTGTTTTTAGGGCCTCCCAGGACATTCTGGAAGCCCAGGTCCTGCTGGAAAAGAAGGTCCTGCTGTAAGTATCCCACCCTTGTTCTGCAAAGATTGATCAATAGATAGATGAGAGGGAGGGAGAGAGAGATTGAGATTGGTTTTAAATGAATTTTCTGGATAGCATTTATATTTTTATACTGATTTTCTGTAGCAGTTTTTTATTGTACTAAGCTTTAATGTTTGAATCCGATTTTTCTGAGATAGTTAAATTTTTTAAAATATGGAATGTTCAAGAATTAATGGCTAAACCCTGAACTTGAATTGCATCTGTATGTATATTGTACATAAGCAATAGCTTTGTAGCCAAAGCTACTAATTTAATATTTATTAATTTGTTTCTAGTTATATAGATCCATTTCCCTGTAATTATGATGGGGGGGGGGGGCAGTATCTGATTTTTTTGTTTGTTTTTTTGGTACCAAACTAATGAACAGTGCCATACAGACAGCCGTGTAGGAAAGTGATTAGCTCGGAAATGTCTTTATGTCCATTAAAAGTATGTTGCTCTCAATGGAAGCACAATATTCAAGCAGGGATGCTATATTCCACAATGCGAGTTATGAACTTTTCTTCCTGCAGGGTGCACCTGGACCTGATGGTCGCACTGGCCCAGTTGGGGCAGCTGGCCCACGAGGTGAACCTGGAAACATCGGCTTCCCGGGACCAAAAGGTCCAAATGTAAGTATCATAGAACGTTATGGTGTTGACAAAGAACAGAACAGCCATTTGCAGGGCTGCTCATAGCATCAGTGTTATGGCATCCCATTTAATCGCATCTCAGCAATGCATACCAGAATGATACTACCATAGTGCTAATGTGGTGGCAAAACATTTCTCTTACTTGTTACCACTTTGCTGATCCAAGATGACTTTGGATTTAGCTGGCACTCCCCCTTGTGAAGTCCTCTACTTTCCTTCGTCATTTTAACTCTTAACCAAGAAAATGGCTGGGCCTCACTGTGACTTCAGTTCTCAAGGAATTTATTTTCAGCTTAGTGCTTATTTTAATTGCAAACCACTTATTGTTTTTAACTGGTGGTGGGTTTCTATGATATGTTCTCTCTCTTTTTATTTTTTGGGGTGTCTGTGATGTTTTAATTTTTTTTCTTCCAACACTTGGATACAGCAGTTGGGTGGATGCAAAATTTATTTCTGTTCATTTCTTCCATGGGTATGGTGAATATGTCACCTAAATCTTGCCTGGGTATGAATAAACATATCCAATGCCATTGAACTGGAAGCAAATGGCAGATACGTTTGGTTAAATGCATCCACAGCACTGATGATAAGGTATCAGGTCAAAGCCAAAGTGGAATAAACTGCTTAGTAGGGCTATAGAACTATAAAATACTCTTCCAAATGCCTTTGGAAGCATTTGAGACAACATCTATCTCCCTTGGATGAATGTAACAGCTGGTTAGAGGGGTGATGATGATTTGTTGCTTCTCTCTCAATTCTGCATTTATGCTATTTTGTGCATATACATTTCCATTTTATGTATTTTTTAACTGGGAGGAGGTTCCTTGGGCAAGATGCCTGTAAGTGTAGCTCAGGTTCTTGTTTTTTTGTGGGGGGGGGGAGCTCTTAATTGTGGCAATTGTTTGCTTTCCAATGAAAGTATATGCAGGCTTCATGAGCTGCTGTGTGTCCTCTTTATCAGAACTCCTAAGGTGGTTTCTTAGTCTGGGAATGGGTGAGCCAAGAGGTAGCAACCTGAAACAGGAGAAGCTGCAGATCCAGGAGGTCCATCATGATAGGCCCTCTGCTAGAGCAGGGATCTCAAGAGATGCCCATCTGGGCCAACCATAGACACAATATGGAAATATAGAAGACTGGAGCTACTGAAAATACTGTGGGGGGAGCTGTTATTGATTTTAATATAGTAACTTATTTAAATGTGTCATATTTTACCAGGGTGAGCCTGGCAAAGCTGGTGACAGAGGCAACGTCGGTCTGTCTGGCCCACGGGTAAGTGAGACTAATTTATACCCTTCCTTGATACCCTTCCTTTTGTAAGGGAAACATGATTTATGTAGGCTTGCCAATATTTAAGAGTCTGCAAATTAGTGTGAATAATTTATACAGGTAGTCCTCACATAACTACCACAATTGGGACTGGAATTTCGGTTGCTAAGCAAAGCGGTCATTAAGCAAATCCGACCCAATTTTACGACCTTTTTGTGACAGTCATTAAGCGAATCACCGCTAGCGTTAAGCGAATTACGCAGTTCCCCGTTGATTTTGCTTGCCAGAAGACCACTGGGAAGGTTGAAAATGGCAATCACATGACCACGGGATGCTGTGACAGTTGTAAGTGTGAGGACCGGTCGTAAATAGTTTTTTTTCAGCACCGTCATAAGTCCGAACTGTCACTAAATGAATCATTGTTAAGCGAGGACTACCTGTAAAACTGAAAAGGGCTGCTGTATTTATAGGTTCTCTAGCAGTAGTCAGAAGTTAATATTTTGAATGATCATTACATAAAATGGAAACAAATATGCTCCAAGACATCAGATATCTGGAAGATCAGCTTTAGCTTACTGTATGAAATTAAAATTTTCCACTGCCATATGGTTAACTTCCTTTTAAAAAAGCCCTCCAAGCCAATATTTTTGGGTGAGTAATCTACACTTACAGAACAGATCTATACGCAGATGTATTTTAAGACACACATGGCAGACATTAACCTTTTATATAGTACTAATGCTAAAAGTCTGTGTATCAGATCTAATGTTGAGAGAGTTCCATATTCATTAAAAGTAAGGTTTCCTTCAAGTCGAACTCAGCTCCTGGCAATTTCAGAGACACATCCATGGAAATAATTAAACAAACAAACATGGTGTATATTTTAGAATAAGACTGCCCACACTATGAATAACAGGCTTTGTTGTTCTAGGGTGCTCCTGGTCCTGATGGAAACAATGGGCCTCAGGGTCCACCTGGTCTCACTGTAAGTACAAGATCAACCCTTGTTAACCTTTGGTGCTTCATTGCCAATGATTGATTTCTCATCATTTCAATTTAATTACTTATTTTAGGGCAGTGCAGGTGCAAAAGGTGAAACCGGTCCAGCTGGTGCTCCTGGCTTCCAAGTAAGTGAAGATACCTTTTACCCAATATTGCCTTCCTTGATCTTTAATGCTAAAATGGGATATGCACTATTCGAATGCTATTAAGTATCTCAAGAAACCTTGATGACTGAGAGACAAGCATTTATCCTACCAAGTCAATTCTAGAATTCTTAGTAAGGGTGCAGACAAGGAAAGTAATGAAAGGAAGCGGAAAAACCCTTTGCTGGACCAAAGTTGCTAGTTAGATTATATCTTGCAAAGTGTGCTTATTAAAAAGGGGTGTGCATAGAGTGTCAAATCACTTAGCTTCAGTGGCTCAAAGATGATCAGGTTATAAGAATTGGAGACACTGTACTTTATGACAATAGATACATTCAGATATGTTTGCCACGTAGGGCTCTGCAGGGCCTCCAATTCAATTCAGAAGGGGGGTTTTGCAACATAACATGAGTGTGAACACAACTCTGGTCGCCAGCTCATTAGAGAAATCAGAACTGCTTGGCAAGTCGCAGACAGGTGCTATGTTCACATTCCTAAGCAATTTGAAGCACCTCTTTCAAGTCAGATCTGAAGTATTGCATCACCCCATGTTCACCATATGCAGGCTTAGTTTGATACAGAATCAGTAAGCATGTGTTCAGTGTAAATATGTTTAAGTACATAGGAATGTAGGTAATGTGAACAGTATTTTTTAAAGAAATTTTTAAGGTGGTCTTCCAAAGCCTACAAAGGAATTTTTAGCAACTTGGCCCCCTCTAGTGTTGGACTACAACTCCTATCAGCACCTATCAACATATCCAGTGGCTAAGGATGCCTGGGATGTGGCCACATCATGGTGGGACTCAGGATGGGAAAATCAGTCGCAGAGAAACTGAGCTGTCACATACAGTGACTACTTTCATGTAGATCTAATGCCAAACAGGCAAGTTTTAGAATGGAGGCGTTGGTTTCCTTTTCAAAACCCAAGAATAAATTAGACTAAATAGAGCACAGTGATAGGGTCAGATGAAGATATTTGTTTTATTGCATGACCTGTGGGTTCCCTTGTCTACAGCACCTAAACAAATTACATGGGATTGTTTTTCCTTCATCTGTTCATTTATTTTCCCGTAGGGCCTTCCTGGTCCCTCTGGCGGAGTTGGTGAAGCTGGAAAACCAGGTGATAGGGTAAGTACCAAGGCGGTTCAGCTTAGCGGTTCTTGGTTTAATCAAGAAAGATTCTACTTTGATGCATCACAACTTTTCACATGTCATGTGTTGGACGAACTGCAGATTGGGTTCGTTAATTTAATCTTCCCAAGTCTGGTGCCCTCCAAGTATCTTCCATCATCCCCAGTTCCTGGAGCCCTTGGGAAAGGCTGAGTTAAGGAATTATAGAAAAAAAACGAAGCATGAGGTAGTGATTCTGTCTCCTGGGAAGACACACTTCATGATGTGCCTGGGGCCTGGGTCTAGCCATGAGTCTTCTGTTTCCCTGCTATAACCAGAGGACGCTAAAATCAGTGAGGGTAGCATCCCCAGCAGGTGATTGCTTCTCTCAGCTTCATTGGAAATTCCCCTGTCTCATATTGTAGGGAAATGAAGGGGCTTTCATGTACCTGCCTGCTTGTCTTTTGGCAAAGCGAAGAAGCATACTCGCTGCTTGCTTATGTTCTGTGAATATGTTTAGTAACTGAAAACAAACATTCAGATTAGAAAAGTGGCCATTAAAACAAATCAACTGGCTTAGTTTATTTTGTTTTCTTGTAAGTACTCTATACAGCCTTCAACAAGTGACTTACGTATTGGTCACCAGTCTGTATTTATCTCCAGAGTTTTCCTTTCTCCTTCCTTTTAATCTCACACTTAAACATAAAGTCCCCTGGGTCCTTGTATTCCTTGAACCTGGTGACTTCACTGATTTGTCCATGTAATTTTCATGGCAACAATACAAAAATGGTTTGCCATTGCAGCCTTCTAGGATCTTTTTCCACTTCCCAACACTGGGATTTCCTGCCGGAAAATCGAAGTACTAATCCTAACCAGCACTACTTAGCTTTTCAAGATCAGCCCAGGTTGACAAGTGCTGCCACCTTCTTGAGCTTGAATCTCACAGCAACCCTGAGAAGTCAGTCAGTCTGACCCAACATCATTCAAGACCTTAAAGGGAATTTGAATCTTTCACGGTTCACTTGACATTCTTCAACCTAGCACATCTTCCTCAACTTCCAGCTATAGGACAATTAAAATTCCCAGAATTCCCAAACAACATGGCATTTGGCCACATTAGGTGAGAATTCTGGGAATTGCAGCCCTAATGCATCTAGAGGGCACCAGGTTAGAGAATACTGTTCAACAACTACACTACGCAATTGTCATATTCTGCCATAAAGTCAAAGGGCATCTTCTTGGTTCATGACAACTTCTACAGCATTAGAAAAAAGTGAATATGGTTCTCTTCCATCAGTAGCAAGCAGCTTTTTAGTGGCCAAGGGCTGAATTTAACATTGGGAGGTGATTCAAGGGGCACAAAGTTGATTGGGATGCATTGCAAATGCGGGCAAGAGTGGGTTTGCAGGGGGAATTTGAGAGGTGTTTGTTTTCCAAATGCCAGATGCCTATCTTAGGACTAATATTACAGTTTTCATATGTTACCCATCTCAGAATGGTAGCATGGTCTGCTGTCAGTTTTCAGCAATCATAGCCAGTCCCCAAAAAGGAGAGTCGAGGGCTGCCAATGCCGTTTGGACAGCAAATGTCTCCCCCCCCCACCCCACCCCGCAAACTTGCTCTGAACTACACAATGCATATTAGTGAACTATAACAAACACTCTGGCAGAAATGCAGAAAGGTATAATCTGGCTTTACTCCCTTCAGTGACCTCATTGTCTTTCTTTTGTTCAGAATAGCTATTGCCTTTTATCTTCCTGGATGAAAATATCCTTAGATCTCAGAATGTCATCTGAATTCTGAAACAGTGATAAGAAAATCCTTTTAAAGAGTGGCTTAACAAATCTTCCTTTTGTCCCTAGGGTGCTCATGGTGACTTTGGTCTCCCTGGCCCTGCTGGCCCAAGAGTAAGTATATACTTTTCTATATTTTACTACATTTTTCCTGTTATATTTGAAAAATAATAGAATATAGTACTATACTAGTATTATACTATAGTGTGTGTGTGTGAGAGAGAGAGAGAGAGTGTATAAGTTTTTATGTTGTAGAAATCAATATTTTGTTGTCTCCCTATATAGAAAAATAGTTCTACCATATAATTAGATTTTTCTGAACAACCACTGAACTGTAATCATATTCTAAAGATTCTTACAGAGTAATATAAATATTGAGACACTATTTCTATTGTTGTATTATTTAATGTTGTTTATAAGCTGAGTGTGTAATGTACATTGAGTAGGACCCAGAACAAATTAACACTGTAAATTAGTAAGCTGCAAACATGTCCAGATTTGATCGTATTTTCATTAAACGCTTTGAAATAGTTATGACCAACTCAAATCCCACTGATAATGCACGTACACACAGAGACAGCACATAGGAATAGGTCACATTGGAGGAATTAAAGTGTGAACTGACTAGGCAATAAATCTAGATACCTGCTGGTCTGTTAAGCAAAACTGGTAGTGAATCCCATTGAACTAATGGAACTTTATTTCTGAATCAATGTCTATCAGAATTTCTAAAAAAGTAAATTGTAGAATTGCTGGAAATTGTTACGTATCGAATCTGAATAAATCTTCAGGGCTGACTAAAGTGCCCTCCCTCCCAGTCTCTAGTTTAAGCTCAATATACCTTTAGATGGACACATTTCAACCTAAACCATCTTAAGTATAGAGATGTCTATCTGTATGAACCAACAACTATAATATATGCAGCTTACAACCCCTTTCCGGTTTCTACATAAGTGAGATGGAGGCATCTGGACTCCAGTTCACTTTATGCCAATCTGCTTCCTTCAGGGCGAACGTGGCGCACCAGGTGAAAGCGGTGCTGCTGGTCCTGCAGGCTCCATGGGAAGCCGCGGCCCATCCGGTCCACCAGGTCCTGATGGTAATAAGGTAAGGCAGAAGGGAGGGTTGCTATTTTTCACGAATCCAGAAGAGGGCAGTGTGAACTTCTTGCGGGAAGAATTCAGTTGGATGCAGATAGCAACAACATCCACATGATTTCTAAAGCACCAAAATCTTCAGTGTGAAAATGACAGATTTCAGCATACCTTCTGTAAAATGTTGCGGTGTGCAGAGTATGCAAGTGGGAAACGTCAAACAATTAATTAGATGCTGAAGCAATACGGCTCAGGTCTTTTTCGCTTGGGCTTTAGTACTTTTGGTTATGAGTGGACGTTTAAAATATTATACATGTAACCTAGAGAGTTCCTTCTATGTTAAGCAGTTTGTGCGCATGCTTTGGAAAGTCACCTTTCATTTTTGCTTAAATAACACCTTGTACTGAAACAAAGTTTATTATGTAATGGTGGTGAACTGCTCTTTGATAAAGGGGGCTTGGAAACCTTGAAGACCCACAACAGCCATTGGGGCTTGGAAACCTTGTTCTGCATCAGCTGGTCTACACAAAAAGGTGTCCTCTTGAGATGACGCATTTTCCTCTAGGGGTCCTGAGGAGGAAGAATAGGAAAATGCAAAGTGTCACTAGCTGTACAGGAAGGGGACATTTTCACTAATGGTCTACTATATTTCCTTCAAAACGTAATATGCCTGCTCTGCTTAATTTGAGCAGGGAGAGGAAGACCCAACCTGCCCCTACTGTAAAAGGATATTATACTTCAGATTTCTGTAATCTGCTATTCTTCTCATCTATTCTGGATTAGACCCAGACCACTCTGGAATGCAGGACAATGTGAAACGAATCCAATTTGTCTATCAGAGATCCACTGACATAAGTATAAATGCATAGTTAAGATATATTCATCTACTTCTGAGTGCTTGAAGAATGCAGGATAAAAATGCCCTCTAACCTATGGCACCTGGTTGTAGATGATGATGATGATGATGATGATGATGATGATGATGATGATGAGCCCCAATAAATCCACTGCAGATTATGGACCATAATCTACCATGCTGGTCCAGTGCAGGTTGATAGACAGATGTTTTTTGACTTTCTAGTCTAGGGCTGAGAGACAGTGACTGGCCCAGAGTCACCTAACTGGCTTCTGGCTCCTAGTCCAGCATCTTAACCATTACATCACACTGGCTCTTTTTGTCTTTTAAATACCCGGCAGAATTTCTTAATACTGTTTTTCCTGCAAAAGTAACAGATAGGTGAGAGTAGCAGAGAAACCTTGCCTAGTTTTCTTTTGAGTCCTTAAATCTTTACTCTTTTCTTCCCTTGTCCTTGTTTGGCTAGGGCGAACCTGGAGCTGTTGGTGCAGTTGGTTCTGCAGGCCCATCTGGTCCTAGTGGAATCCATGGTGAGAGAGGTGCTGCTGGTGGTCCAGGTGGCAAAGGTGAAAAGGTAAGAGTATAAAACAAACAGCTACCTCACCATTAAGAAAACATATTTTACCATCAGTCTTCCTCAGGGAAAGAACTATAGCTGAACAGTAGTGCAGACAGCTTGCATTCAGAAGATACCCAGCATGACCAGGAATGAACCCTTTCTAAAAGTCTAGTGTGCTACTGTTAAGGGGGGCGGGCAACTTGATCAGGAAGGACCAATAGTCTTGGTCTGAAGCACTCCCTTATGCTAGGGGAAAGGGGAAGGGGACGAAGAAGCTGAGCTGGGGATATCGCCAGAATTTGGGATTCCTGATCAAAGACATCTTTGCTCAACTTCTGAAGCAGCCTTCCCAATAATGGCAGCTTCCAGAATGCTCTACCTGCATGAGCAATGTGCGTAGAATTTATCTGGTTTGGTTTTTTTTATAGTTCTGAGGGTTGTTACGTGTGTGAAGCTGTATACGCTACAGCACAATCTTATATTAAGAAAGGTTAATTAATTAATTTATTAATTAATTAAATTAAGAAAGGTTTCAGACAAATGTTGTGAAAAGGCTGAGAGGAAGAACAGGAGATCACCTCCTAAGACCTATGAAGAGGGATTGGGCATAGTTAGCATTGAGAAGAGCCAAATGAGAGGGGGCAGTATTGAATCAATCATCAAATACCTAGAAGGATGTCACACAGAAGAAGGTCAAGATCTGTTCTCTATTGTCCTAAACTCAGGATATAAAATAATGGATTGAAGTTAAAGGAAGGCTATTGTTGTTCATTCCTAACAACAATAGCAGTTCAACAGCGAAACTAAGCCCAGAAAGGGGAGGGGGTCTCCTTCAGTGCATGTGTTCAAATGGAGGCTAGACAGCCATCTATCAGAGATGCTTCAATTTAACTCCTATATTGAACAGGGGATGGGAGTAGATGGCTTAAACCAGTGTTTCTCAACCTTAGCAACTTTAAGATGTGTGTGGACTTCAACTCCCAGCATGCTGGCTGGGGAATTCTGGGAGTTGAAGTCCACATATCTTAAAGTTGCCGAGGTTGAGAAACACTGACTTAAACTATCCTTTCCAACTCTCTGTTTCTATATGCTTGTCAGAGAATGCGACCTTAGGTAGGTGTTAAACACTCGCTTCTTAATAATCGAGAACCTCAAAATCATGAACAATTTTTTTTAAATAGCCATTTTGATGATGAGTAGATTTGAAATATTGGAGTGTCTTTAGAAGGCTCACAACTACTTTGAAACTAAATTTCTTTCATCAAAATCAGAGGGATTTTGTATCATCAGTAACTTCATGAATTGGCTGAAATGGCTAAGCAAGACAAAACAAAAAAGTAAAAATAATCATGACTGGAAGAGGAAAGAAACAGCAACAACAACAACATCACTATCTACCTTCATCAGTGTGAGCTTGTAGAATTTGGGATGAGGCTCTTCCCCAGCATTGCTTTGGGAATCATCACATAAAGCATCCCACACTACTTAGATATAATCACAATTTCCGTTTTATTTCAGGGTCCAACTGGCTTCAGAGGAGATACTGGAACAACAGGAAGAGATGGTGCACGGGTAAGCATGTGTCTTTAGTTTACTTTATTTCCAAGGAACTAAGTGTGTGGTTCTTTTAGCAACCACAACATGAAAGCCAGCTAGCACTTAGGGAACAATGTAGATTTCATCAAGTTGACTCTTATCCTTCAGTGATATTAGCCCAAAGTCAGTGGCAAACAGCACAAAATTTATTTAGAGCAATGTTTCTCAAGCTTGGCAGCTTGAAGATGTGCGGACTTCAACTCCCAGAATTCCCCAGCCAGCCATGGGGAATTCTGGAAGTTGAAGTCCGCACATCTTCAAGCTGCCAAGCTTGAGAAACACTGGTTTAGAGTTTAGATCAAATTGCATTTTAACACAGCATGACTGCATTTATTTACGCAAACTCTGAAATTAAACTTTGTTGAAATTACCTGCAAAGTTATGAACATTTTGGGGGGGTTAGTAGAACTTAAAAAATTAAATTCTTTTTTTTTTCTGCAGTTCTGTATAGTTTAACAATATTCTCCTTATACAGTGAACTCTAAAAAAAGTACATTGAGGACAAATTATTCTGTTTGATTTTCAGGGACCCCCTGGTGCTGTTGGTGCCCCAGGACCTGCTGGTGCTAGTGGTGAAAGGGTAAGTCTTTTTAGATATTTACTGGGCATATTCCTAGAAAAGATGCAGAATATAGATGTGGAGTGTTGGCACTTAAATGGGTGGAGAAGTCCTCCTTAGTTACCATTCAGAAATAGTAGGCTTCTGCACACTACATTCTTATGTATTTCTGTTTAACATACTGAAACAGTGAGTTGGAACTGTCTGTAGCTTGAATCATGTCAACTGGATTTCTATTTTCTCAGTGGAAACGTTTCGCTCCTTATCCAAGGAGCTAAGTTTGCTCAGACTGAAGAAGCTCCTTGGATAAGGAGCGAAACGTTTCCACTGAGAAAATAGAAATCCAGTTGACATGATTCAAGCTACAGCCAATTCCACCTGGATGACTGAGAACCTTCATAGACATAGTGAGTTGGAACAAAATTAAAGTAGTTGCATGTTCATGCCATGATAAAATAATGGAATAAACTTAATCATGACTAAAGCCCCATTGACTTCAGTACAACCAAATTCCCTGGAATTTAAATTAATTTTATTTAATAGATTTTAATGTTTAATTTCAGGTCAGTTTAGAAAAAGTTTAAAATACTTAAACATGCAATATCCAAATAAAAAGGGATAAATAGGAATTCCACAGATGCACAGACCATTTTAACCTGATATCTTGGAATAGATAATTACAAGTCTGCAGGGCCAGCACACTGAAACAGCCATTGGTCTAAAGCAGTGTTTCTCAGCCTCAACAACTTTAAGATGTGTGTACTTCAACTTGCAGAATTCCCCAACCAGCATGCTGGCTGGGAAATTCTGGGAATTGAAGTACACACATCCTAAAGTTGCTGACGTTGAGAAACACTGCTCTAAAGTATAGTAGGGTAGCCTCCAAATGTTTGTCTGGAAGTGCCATCATCTCTTTTTATACAGGGTAGGGCTGATTAAAGATGGAGCTCAACAACATCTGGAGGACAACATGTTGCTTTTTCCAATTCTAGTTGCTGTGAGTCTTATTTCAGACAGGAAAAGACTGCAGGCTAATGTCTTTAGAATGAAAGTAGAGAAATAAATGCAAATTATCAGTCCCAAAGAATACAAGAAAACTGAAGGCCGATTAGAGATTTGAATTGGGGTTTGCCTTTTCTTGCCCAAACTTTGTACGTTTAGATGGCTCACAGATCCTAATTCCTCAATATTCATTAAAAAAAGGTTTCCAAAGATGTATAGCTACCCTGGAAATAAAACAGATTGGAGGAACATTCCTAGAAATAGGTGAATAGGAGGTTTGAAGTGGTAAAATAGTTTCCTTCTCCTTTGCCTTCTTGTTCCAACTATAAAAGACAAAAGTTGTGAGTAGAACTCAACCACTAGCCTAGGCAACAGAAAAGGAAGCTTTTTTTTAAATATTAAAAAGACAGCAGAAAGAAATGGTTCCTTAGCTTCTTCAGTCCTGAAATTTTGCCAGTCTTGGTTGGAAAATACAGCTGTCTATTTTGATTTCTTTTGAGTTCTTTGATTAAGAAAGTAGGTGGCATACAGTACAACAAATCTTGTTCTCATTCTTTGTTCAAAAACAGATTTTAAATGTCTGTAAACAGGAAGGGTGGGGAGAGTGACTTACATACCTGTGTCTGACATCAGTGTGCAAGTACAAAAGGCTAAAGTTTGCAGTGTGAGGTCACAACACGTTTCATAATTGTTTTCATCATAGCAGTTTGTACTAAACACCTAGGTAAAACTTCCATGGGGAATCGTTAACATGGCTTTCTATCACCTTTTAAATCTGTTCTCCAGCCCCTAAGAGTTTCAGGGTAGTTTTCAGGATAAAAAAGACCTGACCCTTTCCTGTTCTAAAAGCTGCAGGGTTGTTATAATGATCAAATAGGATGAAAACAGATCAGGGAGAGAGGATGCCGAAAGAAGCTATTCGAACAGGAGCATCAGTGGAAGGGTCCCACTGCAGCAGCCTTATGGGTAGCAGTTGAGGTAGTTGGTCTCTCAGTAGAAGTGGGGGAATATGGGGATATGGCCCTATTTTTAACTAGGAACTTTGAAGGGAGAATATCATCCTTCCCCATATGGTTCTCTGCAGCCTAGCAACAGCTGACATTTTGTTTCTATTAGGGTGAAGGCGGCCCTGCTGGCCCCGCTGGAGCTGCTGGACCTCGTGGAGTACCTGTAAGTAGCAAAACCATTATTTTTTTTACAATATAACATTAACATCTTTAGGAATCTCTGAGGTAAAAAGGTAGCTAGAGGTGTCCTTACTTGGTTTATTTTTCTCCTCACTGTAGGGTGAACGTGGTGAGGCTGGCCCTGCTGGTCCTCCTGGATTTGCTGGTCCGTCTGTAAGTATAAAGAAATACAGTTGGCTTTCTTCAGTTTTCTAACAGTTTGATGTTCTCATGGTACTTCAATAATTTAATTAAACATTTCAACCTTGAATTTTTAAGGGTGCAGCTGGTCAGACAGGTGCTAAAGGAGAAAGAGGACAGAGGGGCCCTAAAGGTGATGGTGGTCCCCAAGGTGCCATTGGTGCTGTCGGTAATGCTGGCCCTGCTGTAAGTAAATGGAATCCTACGTTAAATTCTTAACTTCTTGGCTATATGATGTAGTCTTGATATTTCATAGCCACATTCTTAAATCCACTGCTAAGGGGCGTGGTGGCTCAGTGGGTAAGACGCCAGGCTTGTTGATTGGAAGATTGCAAGTTCAGAGGTTTGAATCCCTAGCCCCACGTGACGGAGTGAGCTCCCGCACTAGCCCCAGCTCTTGCCAACCTAGCAATTTGAAAGCATGCAAATGCAAGTAGATGAACAGGTACCACTTCGGTGGGATGGTAACAGCGTTCCGCGTGCGTCATGCCGGCCTCATGACCCTGGAAGCGTCTTCGAACAACGCTGGCTCTTCGGCTAACAAACGGAGATGAGTACTGGCCCCTAGAGTCGGACACAACTGCACAAATGTGCGGGGGGAACCTTTACCTTTACTTTAAGGTGCCAAGTAGCACACTTGCTAAGTAATCTTAGGTGGTTAAATTCCTGAAATCTAGGTTAACACATTTGTGAGATGTCAAGAATTTCTCCCAAAGAATATCCTATATATTAGTGGCTTAAAAAATGAAGGTAATTTAAGACATTATACTATGGAGGAAATTGTCTGTCTGTCTATCATCTATCATACAACATATTTCATAATGACTCCCAGCGGTTAACAACATTTTTCACTGCTGGAAAAAATAACTGATTTTAATTAGGTGTAATGTAATCATTGCAAGTTCAAGAAGTTAAGAATAATACTATGAGCTGTAATTCCTCATAAAATAATTATAAATATCTTACATACTAATTAATTTTGGTAACTGGTCATGTAAACACTATTCCAAAGTTAGAAACTTTGGGGGATCCTGAAAGGGTGGAGGGCATGAGACCTTTAACACATAGCATCTGTTTCTGTGAAAGAAGCCACCTCTACAAGCCAGCTATTACAGTGACATTGTTGTAGGCTAGTTAGGGCTACCACATCTAGGCAGCAAAAATCCAGACAACTCCTAGATGGCAGCAAAAGAATCTGAAACATTTTGCTTCCTACATGTAATAGCCTGAAGAGAAGTCATTGTTCCTACTGTCCCTCTCAACAAAATTGTTGTCCTATTTTCATAGGCCTGAAGGTCATTATGAGATAGGAGCGAAGGTTGCTCCTAATAAGTCAATAGCATAACTACCACTGATTCTAAGGGAAAACAGGGTCATCTGGAGTGATGGAGTACTTCATGAGTCTTATATTAGACATGCTTTCTTCTTACATACAGGGTCCTGTTGGTCAAGCAGGTCCTGCTGGAGGCCGTGGTGATAATGGTCCACCTGTAAGTCTAGAAACATATCTTATTTATCCCTCTCACCCTTGAAAAATGTAGCTATTGATTATTACGAATCCTGATTTTTCTCTTGCTTTTTTTAAAATAGGGTTCCACTGGTTTCCCTGGTAATGCTGGCAGACCTGGGCCTCCTGGCCCTTCTGTAAGTAGTTCCTGATGAAATCACTTTGTAATTCATACAAAGTAAACTTCTACTTGCTCTGTCCAGAGAATTTCTTTAATTCACTGAGGTTCCTTAGAACTTTTATCAAGCCATTATAGCATGAGAAGATTATCCATCATCTCCTACCTGTTACTACCAGTTATTGTACCTAAAATGGTTGGGTCCATTTAATACCTCAACAGGCAGAGCCAGAACCATACTGAAATTGAAGACTCAGTTACATGTATTGTGTGTGAGAAAGCCACAAAAGCAAAATTCAAAGAGATCTAAGGTTGGAGAAGAATGGAGGTTTCTTTGCTGTTTTTACTATATTGTGCCTATTTTAAGGCATATTAAAACTCTATTGTTCCAATCTCAAAATGTCAGGAAACTATGTTGTCAATTTTCAGCCATCAGGGCTGGTAGGGCTTTTAAGGGTCAAAAAGGAGATAGGGGTGGGAATTGCTTATAACCCTGGGAATGCAGGTTGCCTATCCCTGCTGTCCAGGCTCAAACCCTGACTTCTAAGTTCTATGAAACAGAGCCAAGATGTAGTGTTATAAGACAAGGGAGTTTCACTTAAGTGATCCATGAAAACTTGGCATTTATGTAGATTTGCCTGAGACTTGGCAGTCCTACATATGCTACTGTTGTCTTATTTCACAAGTGGAACTTGTGGCCTTTTGGATATTGCTAAAGTACATTTCCCATTAACTCCAGCAAGGGTGGCCAATGATGAGGGATGCTTAGTGTTATAGTTCAGACAGACAGATAGATAGACTTAGGATAGGTCTATGATGTATAACAAGCCACACAACTATTCCATCTGGATGACTGAAATTCTACCCCTGGACGACAGCAAAGACTATTTTACACTAATGTCAACCATCCTTTACGTACTCACTTGATTCTGTGCAGTTTGTTAAAGCAGCATTACATGTTTGCTGTGATCCCACTCATATTGTTGTTCGTTCTTTACTTGGATTAATAACTTATTATCTTTTGAGTGCTGAAGCAGAGGTGTAGCTATGCCATTACATTATGATTTTATTCCTAGGGTATCACTGGTCCACCTGGCCCCCCTGGCCCTTCTGGCAAAGAGGGAATCCGAGGCCCGCGTGGTGATACTGGACCAGTTGGCCGTGCTGGTGAAACTGGCAGTGTTGGACCCCCTGGTTTCAGTGGAGAGAAAGGCCCAAGTGGAGAAACTGGTGCTTCTGTAAGTTGTTCAGAACGCTTTTCAATACTTGTTAGATCTATATCCTGCTGCTCTGAGCTTTTTCCTCTTTCCTGAGAGTTCTTTCTTCAGGGTTCTTCTTGTATCTCACAAGAACATATACCTGCTAATTCCAATCATATAGATATGTATGTATGTATGCTAGAACTTTTTTCCCCTTAAATAAGAGCAAATATAAACACCTCAGACTCTTCTGACTTGGCATCCCAGGTAGTCTGTTTGACCACCAGGAGGCACCATTTTGACCAATTTCATCCTATTGGGACTCATCAGATGTGGGGAACCAGAAGTTATTCTGTGGGGTTCAAACTCTGTACTGGGAATTGAATTCACAGACCTTCACACTTTAGATGACTATATACAGTAAATACATTAGCCTTAGGAACTATCCAGATTAGCACTCAGCAGCTGCAAGAAGGCATATATAGAAGCTATCACAATAGCATATACAGTCCACCTTCCTGTTAAGCTCTCAGAGCTGAGAAAACAGATGTTATTAGTAAAATAATGCAAGGGTTCTATGGCTTTAAATGTTCTTAAAGTGGAGCATGGATTAGAGAACCAGCTAACCATTCTCATTAGGAGTGTTGCTAGCATTTTCCATGCTTCTACACACATTCTATTTCCAGAATTACCAATTATGACCATTTTGGTAATGATAGCAATTCCTTTCCTAAACTAAGGCCAAAAACCTCAAGAGTGTGAATTAAGGGATGCAATGAGAATTCTTACCCAGTCCCTACATATGGTAGCCACCTGCATCAGCCACAGGTGGCTTCAGTGACTAGCAAGCATTGCTTCTAGCAATACCACCTTCTTCCACTGGAATTGCAGAACATTTTGATTCAGAGGATATTGTTTTGCAATAGTTCTCCCAGTGAAGGTGCTTACCCAAAGCTCTTGTAAAATATGTTTAAGGGGAAATAAGGATGTTTAAAATAGCTGGCTCTGTCTCAATGCATAGTTTTCCCTCTAAGGTATAATAGTCATGAACTAGATTGACACACTATCCATATGGACCGGTCATGTTGTTCGAATGCCTGACCATCGTCTTCCAAAGCAGCTACTTTACTCCCAACTTAAGAACGGAAAACGGAATATTGGTGGACAGCAAAAGAGATTCAAAGATACTCTCAAAGCTAATTTTAAAAAATGTAATATCAGCATTGAGAACTGGGAAGCCCTAACTCATGAGCGTTTCAATTGGAGGTCAGCCTTTATTAATGGCGCTATGGACTTTGAAGAAGCACGAGTACAGGGCGAAAGGGAGAAAAGAGCTAAAAGGAAGGCACGTCAGGCAAACCCTCATCATAACCGTCTCCCACCTGGAAACCTATGCCCTCATTGTGGGAGGTTGTGCGGATCCAGAATTGGCCTTTATAGCCACTTACGGATCCACTGTTAAAATTTTACCTTTGGAAGACAATCTTACTCGGCTACGAGTGATCGCCAATGAATACAAAAATAAAGGCTGCTTATTATGATTTGTGCCTTACCCAGATGAAGGTAGTCTACCAGCCAAATGGTGTTTTTTTTTTTTTGTTAGTAGAAGTGGGCGTAATATTATATTTGCCTTGTAAAAGTAGAACTATTTTGATTCTATGTATTAACAAAGTGATCAGTCCTATTCCTTCATGCATTTATAAGTTCAAATAGAAATTGGCTCTTAAGGCAATACAGAATATCTGACTTTTCTTGAAGATGGCTAGATGTTATATCAGAAGATACTGAGGTCAAATTAAATAGGAAAAAAGAGAAAGGAAACAAAATTTGTCCCAAACAAAAAATGTGCTAATCTGTATACAGTATAAGTTCTGAAAATGTTTTTCTGTTCTCTTTTTATGCAGGGTACTCCTGGTTCCCCAGGTCCTCAAGGTATTCTTGGAGCACCTGGTATCCTTGGACTTCCTGGCTCTAGAGGAGAACGTGGTCTTCCAGGCATGTCTGGAGTACTTGTGAGTACAACCTTTACTGAATTTGCAAATAGGAGACATATTTGATTGGATTACTATAGCACGTGCAAAAATTAATATTGAAATCTAATAACACATCTGAAGATGGCAATGGCATCTCCCATTTTCATCCAACATACAGCTGCCAATCAGTTTGACAACTGACTCTTACTTCAACCCTGGCAATTACACTGAAGCACAAACTGGTTTATTGATAGTGCTGGAGGCAAAGACAGACCTAAGGAGGGGAGGATTATAGTCCCTCTTTATACATTTGTGAAAATTAGTGTATACAAGTGATTGGGAAGAGCAGCAAGGTATTTGCATGTAAATAACAGCAGTGTATTTGATTGGATATAGCACATCATTTATCTAATGATGTCCGTGAGGCAATTAGGGCATAAATGGTTGATTAGATTAAGGACCTAAGTATGACGTAATGGAGCAAAACTACAAAGACAATGGTGGGGTTGAAAGAACAAAGAGGGTATATTTCACAAACATGGTTTCTTTCTAGAGAGTTACTGTTATGGGGATCTTCAAACTGATCTTGGTTCTCGGAGTCTATATTTGCCTTCTGGTATCTTTTCCCCAGCCTATCAGCGTTCCTTGGTCTTCAAAATGTTTTATGGCTGAGCTGATGGTTCACTTTCCCTGGGAAAATATATTTGGGAGGGGATAATTTTACTTGCCTAATTTGATGCCATATAGCTGAGGTAGTGCTTTGCTTTCCCTGGGAAGATGTGTTTGGGTTAGGAGCTTTTTACTTGACCCTGCCCCCCAAATCTTCCTTCAAATATTCATTCTCCACTTCTCTTTTTATCCTGTAGCCCTGGAACCTATGAATGAAATATATTAAACTTTTGTATTTATCCTGGAGGGAAAGTACAATATAAAGATAAAATGGTACCACTTGAAGTCATTTCTGATGCAGTTTAATTCAATTAACTACTGCATTGTGAACACATGTGATGTCTTGTGATATTAGATTTCAATGCAGGGTGAGATTCTAGCTAGTAGCTTCCTGCTAATAGTGTCTCCTTCTTGTCTCTTCCTATTTGGAAAGGAGATGTGCTAGATGGTTGTGAAGGAAAGATAAGGTTTGGGAAATATGCAGCAAATTAAAAGTTTCTGTCTTGCCTGCAGGCCAATCAGTTATGCTTTGATGTGATGGTGCAGGTTGTTGTTTATACTCCCATGGTCAGGACCAATAAAGAAGCTGAGCCTGCACTTGTACCTTTTGTACTTTGTGTTACCTTTTGTGCTAATGTAATATACTGAATACAGTGAGGTATCTCACAAGGATTAGTGCCATTAACTAAACGTTTAATAGCAATCAGTTCAGTAACAGATATAAAATGTACAGAGCATTTTGCGAAGCTCATGTATGAATAAAAATAAAATATATCTCAACTATTGTTGTCTTCTTAGGGTGAGCATGGACCTCTTGGTGCTGCTGGTCCCCCAGGTTCCCGTGGCCCATCTGGTCCCATTGGTTCCGCTGGTGTAAATGGTGCCCCTGGTGAAGCCGGACGTGATGTAAGTAATTCTTTTTGGTCATAACAGTGGGGAAAACCTAAAGTAAAATATCTAAATATGCAGCGGTATTTGATGTAGCAGCCAGTAGCTATTTGATACAGCTCTTTCTCCCACATTGAAAGTGTTTAAGGGATTTATTTCAGTTCAGTTATATGAATTGGGATAAAAAAAATGAAGTTGAAGTTGTAAAGCATTTTATTTAGTTTGTGTATTGAAAAATGCACATAAAATTATTCACAGACATGGAATTGATTTAATAAAACAAAGTACTTTAAATCTTATTACAGCAGAAAAAAGCTAGACACGTACTTTTCAAGTGGAATCATTAAGATTTAAAAGTTCTAACTACCTTGTCTATGATCCTTCTTAAAACCTCTGCAACCCTTAATGGAAATGACTATTAAGAAAACATGTGAAGGATTACAGCCCATACCTTATATAAAACAATTTTCTAATCTAGTACCCTCCATATGCGTTGAACCAAATTCCATAATCCCCTAGTATGTGGCTAAGGATTATAGGAGCTCCAACACAGTGTAGAGGATATCCGGTTGGAGATGGCTAATATATAGTTGCCCACACAAAATTACCATTAGCTTGGGTGCTGTTAAATGTTTATTCTTTGCTTTCTTTAGATTCCTTTTTCTAAAATATCATACTGCTGAAACACAGTTACTAAAAATAAATTACAGGACTCAGCAGATTCCTATACTACTCCAATATTTTATGGCCAACAGTAAAGCTAGGAATTTGGAACAAAAAAGGAAAACTATCATACTGGAAGTAGAGAGTATCAGTCCATTTAAGATTTCAGCTTGTTCTACAGTTTAAGTATGGTGAGGATTTCTTATAGTCAGTAAAATAATTTTAAAATTCTGTGTGTTACTAAGAAGACGTTTTTGTTCCTAGGGAAATCCAGGTAGTGACGGTCCTCCTGGCCGCGATGGTGCTCCTGGTTACAAGGTAATCCTGGCCTCCTCCTGTAAGCAAAATGTGCTCCTTGCAAGCCAACTTCAGCATGTACATCTAAATCAAACATTTTTCTTCTACATTCTTGTTAGGGTGAACGTGGTGGTCCTGGCAACCCTGGTCCTGCTGGTTCTCTTGGTGCTCCTGGTCCCCATGGTGCTGTTGGTCCTGCTGGCAAACCTGGAAATCGTGGTGAACGTGTATGTGACTTTCAACCATTGTGCAAACATTAAAATGCTTCTAATTGTGTCAGATATAAAATAGCAAGGTCCTGTGCTAAACCATGCACTCTTAAGGAAGCTGGCACACCTTTAAGATCCCGTGAAGCCTGAAAGACTGGCAAACTTAGGAAACAAGAACCGCTTGGATTCCCAGAAAGATTTTTTATTGCTAGTAGGATAATGTAACAGAATCTTAAACGTCTGTTGAAGCAATTCTCCTGCTCAATTTATACCTAGAGTAATTAAGGGACAGTTGCCCTAAAGTTTATTTGTATTTCATCATATAGTTCCCCTGAACATAGTGGTCCCTGCCACTTGTTTAGCTACAACCCTGTCAAAACTTTCTCCAGCTGAGTTTGTTAATAGAAGGATTGATAATTTTTTCACCACTGTGAATCTTGAAGTCCTGTCAATTCATGGGGAAAGAGATAAAATGTTAAAGATGATGATGATGATGACGACGATACTTGGATATCATCCAGCTTCTAACCTATAACCACATCTTCTCATCTTGCTTCCAATGAAGGACACTTATACTACCTATTCTCTTAGTTAATTGAAATACTGTACATAAAATCATTACATTCACTTTTTATGACAGTTATGTATTTCTTGCAATCAGGGCCGCGCTGGGGGGGGGGCGCCCCAAAAGTCCTTTGTGTTAGGCCGGCGGTGCGAATTGGGACTTAATCTCATGCTCGCGCAGGTTCCATGTGGGTGGAGCCCACCGCTCAAGCAGATCTAAAGCAGGAGTGGCTTTCGTGCGCCCGGCTCCTGCAACAAACTAGCGCTTGCCAGAACGGGAGGGCGGGGGCTCGCTTTTCTCTCACGCATGCTTGGGAAAATGTTACGCAGGTTTGTACACACGCCGTAGTGCAAGTAGGGGGGCGTGGCGGAACTTCTAATTTCTGGGGGGCGCGGAATCCATGTTTGCCCTGGGTGATGCAGACCCTAGTTGCGGGCCTGCTTGCAATGGGCAGTAAGCAACATCTCCACTGTGCTATCATTTCAGGGTCCTGTTGGATCTACTGGCCCCAGCGGTCCTGCTGGTTTAAGAGGTCCTGCTGTAAGTATAGTTTTAATTATTGGAGTTATTGGCTTTTAAAAATCTGTACGTATGTCAAGTATTTTTAAGAAGGACACTCCTTTTTGGACTAAAAATGGAGACCTGGGTTTTGGAAATAATTCAGAGGGATGTATAAATTACCAAGAAATGGCTGAGTGAGTAGGAGATGTGGAGTCCAGGCAAGGATGGTCCAAGGCATTTCATTGTCCAGGTCAAAGGACAATATGGGAATCCCACTTTCATGCCAGAAGCCATCTAGGCTGGCAGTTGTTTGAGTACAGTATTAGCAATATGATAGTGTCCTCGGGTAGTTTAGAGTGTCCGTATGCATCATGTCTTCCCCACAAAAAAGAGATGGTGACAGCAGGAAGAATAGCTGGTAGGCTGCCACTGCTTCTCCTCAGGATCTCTTACTGAGGTTACCTTACTCTGCTTAAGGAGTACAGAAAACCCAGGAGAGGGAAGGATAGTGGTCATTCCCTATAGGTGTAAAGAGTTAGGATTGGAAGGGCACAAGAATGTTCTCGGACACTAACATAATCCTCTTTTATCATACTGCTGATTTGTATTGCCTGATGAGGCTTTAGAGGATGCTAAGATAAAGAGAAAAGCAAGGATCAAGTTTAATCCTTTTTAATGCAAGTTCAAATGCAGATAACTGGCCCTGCAACTCAAGACTACAACAGGATCTATGCAAAATAAATGTACAGGAAAATAACAATTCCCAAGCCAAGATCTTGATTTCTTTCTGTTAGTGTAGAGCAGCCTTTCCCACAGTCCTGTCTTCAGGGTAAGTTTGGTCCCAATTTCCATCCTCCACCTGGTAATGGGAAGTGTAGTCCAGTACATATACAGTAGACCACCCCAGATTGAGGAAGGGTAATGAAATTATTAATAGAAGCTTGAACCAAGATACAAATAAAATAAGAAAAGAAGGAGATCCAAAATGGTGCCAACCAATGTCTCTGGAAATGTTGCTGAATTTACATGCATTTTAGTTCTTGCTTAATGGGATTGTTCTTGAACAAAGGTAGTGTCTCTGAAAGCTCTCCCTAACTTTCTGGGGGTGGGTGGAAAGCTTCCATTTGTAACTTTTCTCTATTTATACCTCCCTTAGGGCCCACAAGGTGCACGTGGTGAGAAAGGTGTTGCTGGTGACAAGGGAATCAGAGGCTTTACAGGTTTCAAAGGACATAATGGACTTCAGGGGCTGCCTGGTATTGCTGTAAGTGCAATTACCTGAACCATGGACTAAACAGAAATAAATCCACCCTTTAGAACAGGTGTAGGTTGCTCCTGTGAGGAAGGAACAGACATTCCCCTTCCCAGAATATAATATTCCATTTTCCCATCCTGAACCCTTCTGCCGAATGGTTCACCATTTCCATGTCCATTGAACATGCTCAGTCCTCATTTGGTGGTTTTGGTGTTTCCTCTTTTTAAAAGTGTGGCTTTGTTTTGGGTCTTTAGTTCACTTCTGCAAGTTTTTCCCCTTTTCCTAAGCCTACCAAAACTTTCCTGCTCAAGCTTGCCATTTTGATAACATAAGGAATGGCATCAAGAGAATTGGTTTGTTGTTCACACATTTACAATAACATATAGGAATATTGGAACATGTCAAGGTGACTCATGGCTCGGTATAGTGACTGAGTATAACTTAGCTCCAGATCATTGATCTATATAGTTCAAGTTTACCCAAGATTCCTTGATTCCCATGGTATTAGTGGTGTATAGAACCATAGGTGCAAGAAGACAGAAGGAAATTATAATGCCAATTATTTCCCCTCTTGTCTCATGTTAACAGGGTCATCACGGAGAACAAGGCTCCTCTGGTGTTACTGGCCCTTCTGGCCCCAGGGTAAGTTCATGTGAATGTTCTTTGTGTGGGATATTGAAATGTTCCATTATATCACAATGTATGTGGTCTCATATTTTTATTGTTTAATTGCATCAGAAGCATACTGAGTGTTGGGTTTATTCTTTGTTCCTGTTTTAGGGTCCTTCTGGTCCTTCCGGCCCTCCTGGAAAAGATGGTCGCAATGGTCAGCCTGGACCTGTTGGGCCTGCTGGTGTGCGTGGATCTCAGGGTAACCAAGGACCATCTGTAAGTTTTAAGTTTGAAGGGTTGTTAAAGTAACAAAAGCTATTTTTAAAAAATTAACAGCATAATGCTCTGCATGGTTATTCCAAGTAAACCCCACTGCATTCATTAAACCTGACTCCCAGATAAGTGTATGTAAGTTTGCAACCTCATTCATGTACACACGTTACTGGGACTAAGTTCCCTTGATTGTACTGGGATCCTTAATAAATATGTGACCAGGTTCTTAGTGTACTTCAGCTCCCAGAACCCCAAGGGAGAATTTTAGGAACTGTGGCCCCAACACATCTGGAGGATACCAAGAAGAGGAAGGTTGTTTTATGCCATAGGCCTAAACAATCAATCCCCCTGAAGTTTTCAGGAAGATTGATTTCTACAATATGCTTAATATTGAATCATAAGATCAAATTTTAGTGATATATGCCACTGTTAGATTGCTACCATTCCAATTATTTAAATCAGCATTTCAAATGAAGCCAAATAATGCAGCGTTCACTGAAGACATTCTTCCTGTTTCTGCAAGATGGTGCTCTTGCTGAGCCAAATAAAGAACTCACTCTCTAATTAGTAAGCCTTTAATTAAGAATATATGATATTCATCGTACATCCATAGCACCATTCCCCAATTTAGCTAACACTGAACACTTCTGAACTCAGGCATGAGCAGATGTATTATTATACCGTAATTATTATTTATTCAATTTATATACAGTACCTTTCTATCCAAAGCTTGTAATCCTGATTATTTATTTATTTATTTATTTGTCATATTTATTTACCGCCCATCTCATGTACGACTCTGGGCAGTTTACAGACAATAAAATACCATCACTAAAATAATACAGAATAAATATGAGTATAAATCTATATAAATATAAATATAACAATACAGAATATAAAATTTAAAATTCAAGATGGCAGTAAAGATCTTCTCATTGGCCCCATTAAGGAGCCAACCACCCCCCTGAATGGCTATCCCCCCTCCCACCCCAAGCAAGGTGGCACAACCAGGTCTTCAACCCCTTCCAGAAGGCCGGGAGAGTGGGGGCCTGCCTTATCTCCAGGGCTAGCTTATTCCAAAGGGCGGGTGCCACGGCAGAGAAGGCCCTCCTCCTGGACCCTGCCAATTGGCAATCCCTCATGGACAAGGTCTGTAACATGCCCTCTCTGCCTGACCGGGTGGGACGGGTCAATATAATGGGGGTGAGGCGGTCCCTCAGATAACCAGATTATGCTTAAGCCATTCAGATAGATTTGGGATAGGACCTTCTGCATGACCACTGTGAACTGAGTTTAAACAAGCTTATTTATTTCTTACAACTTTACATTTTAGGGTCCACCAGGCCCACCCGGTCATCCTGGCCCACCTGGTCCCAATGGTGGTGGCTATGAAATTGGCTATGATGTAGAATACTATCGTGCAGATCAGCCATCTCTTAGACCCAAGGATTATGAAGTTGATGCCACTCTGAAAACTCTGAACAACCAGATTGAGACTCTCCTGACCCCGGAAGGCTCTAAGAAGAATCCAGCCCGCACATGCCGCGACTTAATACTCAGCCATCCTGAATGGACCAGTGGTATGTTAGCACTAAATACTTAACACAAAAATAACCGGTTACGTTCTTGATTTTTATGGTCAGTACACAAGTGATGCGGGGCGTGGTGGCTCAGCGGTTAAGACGCCAGGCTTGTCGATCGGAAGATTGCAAGTTTGGAGGTTCGAATCCCTAGTCCCGCGAGTGAGCTCCCGCACTCACCCTAGCTCTTGCCAACCTAGCAATTTGAAATGCAAATGCAAGTAGATGAATAGGTACCACTTCGGTGGGTAGGTAACAGCGTTCCACGTGCGTCATGTGGCCACATGACCGTGGAAGCGTCTTCGGACAACGCTGGCTCTTCGGCTAACAAACGGAGATGAGCACCAGCCCCTAGAGTCGGACACGACTGCACAAATGTGCGGGGGGAACCTTTACCTTTACCTTTACACAAGTGATGTGACTTGCATACTTGCAAGAGACATCATGATATTCTTACATATCAAGCCATTTGAGTGATGATGTAATGATGCATGTGTTATCATTCAGACATTATCATGACACAGTATAGATGCCACTGGAATCAATGATGCACCTGGACATTCATTCAAACCAATAAAATTCTATCATATTATCAGTGGAAGTCTATGTGTGCCATTTAACATAGTATAGCCCACATATGCATGACATTTTCCCATTTCCTAACAAGAAAACAACAACCATAAACCATCTCACTGAATGTGCAGAGAAATCAGACATTTGGACAATTGAATTTTTCCCTCTGCATATTCAAATCTCTCTCATGAAAATATTGCTTGCTAACATCAACTCGTGTGCCTTACAGGGATTTGATTGGTAAACATATCCAGTCCACCCAGAATAAGCTTTTTTTTCCAATGCATTGTTTTCATATTTGTTATTTTTGAAGTAATGACTTTCTATTAAAACTTGTAGAAGCAGTTCTTTCTCCATAGTCTAGATTAGGTAGTGTAGCCTGGATGTCCATAGCGCCTCAAGTGGCATCTTGTAAACTTCATTTTAGATTATAATTTTTGGAAAAAAATCAACTTGCAACAAAATTGTACAACTCATTATATTCAAGAAAATGCCAATCAACAGAGATCTATATTCTCAAGTTCTCTCCTTATTTTTAGACAGTATTAATCAAATGTAAACAATTATAATCAGATAGACAGGAATAAGTAAGTGAAGATTACCCACACGAGGATTTCATGAGTTTCCTGCATTGTCTGTATCTAAGTTATTCCAACAGTTGAAGCAATATGGGTCTCTGATATGTGCCTAAAGCCTCTTCTTTTCTTTTTTTAATGACAGGTTTCTACTGGGTTGATCCTAATCAAGGCTGCCCAATGGATGCTATTCGCGTATATTGCGACTTCTCCACTGGTGAGACTTGCATCCGTGCTAATCCTGAAAGCATTCCAGTCAAGAACTGGCACACTAGCAAGAATTCTGAGAAGAAACATGTCTGGTATGGAGAAACCATCAACGGTGGTACCCAGGTATGGTTCATTCTGTATACCGTCTGATATACATGGAATCATAGATGGGGGAAATACTGTTTTTTAACCTATACATCATATCCTTTGTATTAGTTAGGTTATGCTACATATTATACATTAATGTAATATAATACATTAAAGCTTGATGTTGGACTAGTAAGCCATCTACTGTATCTTGCTGTCCCTGCACCTCTATTTTTTCCCCTAAAAAAGTTTGTAGTCTGCAAACTGTAAGTTTCCATTAATACCGCTTATGGCTACATAAGCAACAAAACTTTCATGACCAAACACAAAAAATAAAAGGAATTATTATGATTACCTTAAACAAACCTGTTCCTTCTATGTGCCGGACTTTATGCCAACAGCCATGCTGTTGGGGAATTTTGAGTCATTATCTAACAAGTCTGCAAAGCACCAGATTGGGGAAAACTCACCTAACTCTTAAAACTTGTTTAAAACTGCCTGAACTAGTTGGTTGCCAGAACCATATGTTCTGATACTGATTGGAGCGGTTAAACTCAATTACACATTCTGTGGTTTTTTTCTCCATAAGAATTTTATTAGATTTAAGACAAAGATAAAAACTACAAAAAGGCAAAAACTACAAAAAGAGAAAACTAAAAAAGTGTGAAAACGCAAGAGAATTTTTTTTTTTGACAATTAAAAGAAGAGGCAACTTCCAACTTTTAACAGCAAGAATATACAACAAATTTTCCATAATCCCTTACTCTATATTAAACCAAAATCACATTATTTCTATAACTCGTTCCATTGGCACATTATAAAAATCACTAAATACAGTTGCTCCCTCCCCTTATATTAAAAGAAAAAGAAGAAATATATATACAGTGTGTGTGTGTGTATCTCCTAATCAACTTCCCCCGCAAAGATAACATTTATTTAATTATTTCCTTCCTACTACTATTCCATACATTTCTGTCTACACAATAAAAATCAAACTAAAAAGTATATAAATTGTCTTCCATTATAATTAATAATACAACAATTATAATAATCTTAATCATATTAAGCCTAAAACCAAGCATGTATTATTATACCTTATTAATCTTAATCTAAATCATTAAAGATGTATGAAGTCAAACAAGCCCTAGAAACAATCCAAATAAATATTCTTTAACCCTTACCCCACTTCAAAATAAACCAGAGCATTTACATATCCCCACAATACAGAGCTTTTTTTCTTAAAAAAATCAAACAGCCCAACTGCTCCCCTGAAAAACTCTGACTTCTCAACAGAAAGTCTCCCATGCATAATAACCCCTTCTTTTCCATAACATTCCATCAGAAAATCAATTTCACTTATGGCTTGCAACTCGATCTGTCCCTTTAATTTATTCAACTCGACAATCCAATTTTCATCTAGCATTTCAACAGAAGCCCCAATTTCGCTATTAGAAGAAACATTTCTGTCGTTTTTAAGCTCTTCAATTTCTTCCACAACATCCCCAACCAGATGACACATTTTAGACCTCATGTTTTCCACAATGTCCTGAATGCCTTGCATAAAAACTTGACAGGAATCAAAAAGAATCTGTTTAAGGTCTCAACGAAAATCCGAGAGAGTCTGATTGAAATCCTCCATGTCTCACGCAGTAAATTATGGCGCCCCCTAGGTACTTAACCAGCAAAAGTGGGAGATAATAGAAAAATTCCAAAACGTGTTTACACAAGTGAAAGTATGAGAACAGGCAGTTCCCCAGGGAAAGTAGCAACAGAAAGCTGAAAGTTCAAAACAGCAGATTCAACATGTAGGAAAATGCTAATATCTTCAAATTTAGTACAAAAATAATAACAGGGAGACGATTACGTACTCTCAACCTTCCTTAATATTTGGATGGAAAGCAAAATCTAGAACTTAAAAAGATTTTTTTTTTAAGAAATTAATCACACAAATAACAATAAGCACCAAGAGAACACGTTTCTCCTTGCTGTAGAAAGCCTCTCTTAGGGTACACATACTTAAAAGAAAAATAAATTGGGTGATTGAGAAATGGGGTGGCCAGTCTTAATGTCCCTTTAAGGCTACAGCGCGGCTTGGAAATGATGACGCCCTAGCCTCCTGGATGCTCATACCAGTCAATTGCGAACACTGCGATTTTCTGGATGCAAGCAGCCTTCCCAAGGACAAATGGGGTGATTCCGAGTGTTTTCCTTTCTCCAGAAAAACGCTCCTGGGCTTCAGGAAAAACCTGCCTGAGCCCAAAAAATTGCCGCGTTGTCAGTTCTGCTCGCGGACTCCGCGAGCACAGCTGTTCAGATCGCCACGTTCCCACCGGAAGCCACCTCAATTACACATTTTGTGATGAGATTATTTTCTTTTTACATTAGTAAAAAAAATAGCTTCAGGAGTGATCATTAAGTTCTAGAAGGAACTCTCTTTCCATGCCGTCCATGTTCTTTATAAATGCATGGATCATCTCTTTGGAATGATTAGTAAACTTACAACAAATAGCATACCTCTGGATAGGATAAAAGTTGGGTTAATTGGAATGCAGTTTCTATCACCAGTTAAGTACTTCCTAAACCATCAGTTCTGATTATTTCTTGTTCTGTGATGAAAGTTATCTCCCCCGCCCCCAATTATATTAACTTTCACGTGCCTGTGCATGCCATTTAGGCAGAGTACATGATAGTTTATTTCTATGATTTCACCTGAAGGGTCCCCTTTTTTTTCAGTTTGAATATAATGAGGAAGGCGTGACAACCAAGGACATGGCCACCCAACTTGCTTTCATGAGGCTACTGGCTAACCATGCTTCCCAGAACATTACTTACCACTGCAAGAACAGCGTTGCTTACATGGATGAGGAAACAGGCAACCTGAAAAAGGCTGTGATGCTGCAGGGATCCAACGATGTTGAATTGCGAGCTGAAGGCAACAGCCGGTTTACTTACCATGTTATTAAAGATGGCTGTTCTGTAAGTTCTAAATTACTTCCTGCTTGTAACTGTCTTTGATTATTTGATTAAATTCGTCCTTGAGTGAGGGGGTGTTCCCGGCTGCCTTTAAGGAGGCGCTGGTGCACCCCCTCCTCAAGAAACCATCTCTGGACCCTACCATCCTGGGAAACTTTCGCCCAGTCTCCCACCTTCCCTTTTTGGGAAAGGTGATTGAGAAGGTGGTGGCGTTGCAACTCCAGAGGATCCTGGAGGAAACAGATTATCTGGACCCCTTTCAGTCTGGTTTCAGGCCGGGATATGGGACGGAGACCGCATTGGTCGCGCTTATGGATGATCTCTGGCGAGAGCGGGATGGAGGGAGTGCGTCCATCCTGGCTCTCTTAGATCTCTCAGCGGCTTTTGATACCGTCGACCACGGTATACTTTTGGGACGGCTCAGGGAGTTGGGGGTGGGCGGCTTAGTTTTGCGCTGGTTTGCCTCCTTCCTCCAGGGCCGTTCCCAGTCGGTGTTGATAGGGGAGGAGAGAGCTGACCCGCGACCCCTGTCTTGTGGGGTGCCGCAGGGGTTGGTTCTCTCTCCCCTCCTATTCAACATCTACATGAAGCCGCTGGGCGAGATCATCTGTCACCACGGGATGAGGTATCACCAATATGCTGATGATACCCAGTTATACATCTCCATCCCGGGTGAAATAGGTGATGCGGTCAATGCCTTATCTCAGTGTCTGGAGGCTGTGGGGGTCTGGATGGGGAACAACAGGCTTCAACTGAACCCTGGTAAGACGGAGTGGCTGTGGATTGATGGCCCCCCTAGATCCGGGAAGTTGTCATCCTTGGTTCTGGGTGGGGTTGCACTACCTCACTCAGATCCAGTGCGGAATCTGGGGGTCTTCCTGGACTCGCGACTCCTGCTCGAAAAGCAGGTGGCAGTCGCGGCCAGGAGGGCCTTTGCACAACTTCAAGTTGTGCGCCAGTTACGCCCTTTCCTGGATCAGGAGGCCCTCCGAACAGTCACTCACGCCCTTGTCATCTCCTGTATAGACTACTGTAATGCGCTCTACATGGGGCTACCCTTGAAGAGTATCCGGAAGCTTCAGCTGGTGCAGAATGCGGCGGCGCGAGCAGTTATGGGTGCCATGAGATCGGCACATGTAACACCTCTGCTACGTGAGCTGCATTGGTTGCCAGTTTGCTTCCGGGTCCAATTCAAGGTGTTGGTGATTACCTTTAAAGCCCTACATGGCATAGGGCCAGGGTACCTGAGGGACCGTCTCGTCCCGATAACATCGGCCTGCCCCACCCGTGCATGCAGGGAGGGCATGCTTCGGACCCCCTCAACAAGAGAATTCCATCTAGCGGGGTCCAGGAGGCATGCCTTCTCTGCGATAGCGCCCGCCTTATGGAATATCTTGCCCCCTTAGGTGAGACTGGCCCCTTCACTCCTGGCCTTTCGGAAGGCCCTTAAGACCTGGCTCTGCCGCCTGTCCTGGGACGATAGAGGCGGTAGTGCTTCCTGGGGTTGGCTGGCCCCGTAGCAGTACGGTCTGTGCTACGGTCCCCAATCCATCTTGGATTTTATTTATTTTTATATTTTTTAGATATCTTCTATTTTGTATGGTTTTTAAATTTTGATTATTGTAGCCCACCCAGAGTCCCTTCCATGGGAGATGGGCGGGGAATAAATTGAAATAATAAATAAATTATAATTTTGCTAATGCTAAATTACTGATGGACTTGATAGAAAAGTAGGCCTTAAAAGGCCCACTTTTCTATCAAGTCCATCAGTAATTCAGCTTTAAATTACTGAAGGCCACTTTGGTTCTGGCCCCACCCACTTTGAGAATGTGGCCTAAGAACATCAAGAAAGGCTGGTGTGGCTCTCAAGCCAACGGAAATGGAAACGTCATCAGAGGACAGATGCAAAAGCCCAGCAGTGGGATTTTGAAGAGAATAGTGAGAAGGGACATGATTCAGTTGGAGGTTGAGGCCTCCAGAAGGGTGAGTGTATGGAATGTGCCTGAAAGTTGGAGAACCGCGAGGCAGGTAGTGATGATATAGAAGTCTTTACTGATTTCTAATAACAGCAGATCAGTGGATGCCTTAATAATGTTTTTAACTATTTGCTATCATTATCTTACAGAGAAAGACCAATGAATGGGGCAAAACAGTTATTGAATACAGAACAAACAAGCCTTCTCGCTTGCCCATCCTTGACATTGCACCTTTGGACATTGGTGGCGTTGACCAAGAAATCCGTTTGGACGTTGGCCCAGTCTGTTTTAAATGAATGAACTAAAACTAACTTAAAAACAAAACAAAAAAAATATTCTCTCTTTGCCATTTCTTTTTTTATACTGAAAGCTGACTCCTTCCATTTCTTCTGTTCATCTACTTGCTTAAACTCTGGGCGAAAGAGAGGGAAAAGGATTTTTTTTGGAACGTTGTGCAATGCAATTTAATACAGCCCCAAAAGGAATCAGAAGTTTTTCAAGATTTTATCACCTTGTTGTGGAAAATGTCAGCCTTTGTGTAAAAAAAAAAACCAAATAAAAAATCCTGAAAGTTTGCACCACTTGTGGCCTTTGTATATCTTCCACAGAGGAAGTTTAAAACCACAACTTCCAAAGGTTTGAACTACCTCATACACTTTTAAACCAAGTGTGATCCACATTCTTATACATATGTTCTGAGGTGCTTTTGGACCCACTCATAATAGAAAGGTGCTGATTAATATTACAGAGTATATTTCCGATACTTGAACTTTAATGGTGCTAGAGTAATTTGGGGGAAACAAAAAAAAATCCCTGCTTTTCTGTATTAAGTTGTATTGTTTCTTTGCAATCTGTCTCAAAATCAGAATGCCTCATCTCACCACCAGATTAAGCATGTGGATCATTTCTTCCCACACCCTATCTTCATCCTCTTCTTCAACATCAGGTGACCATGCTTTTAAATCTCATTCTCTTCCTCTACAAAGGGCCAAAAAGGAATCATCATTTCTCAACAACAACAAAAATTGTACCTATTTTGTATATGTGAGATGTTTAAATAAATTGTGAAAAATTGAAATAAAGCATGTCCAGTGTTCCAAAAGAAACCACTGATGAGTAAAGTTCCTTGCTTTAGTATATCTATTGATATTTTTGCACCTAATGTTTACTTTCCAACCTTACTTCTTGCCTATTAAAACTTTAAAAGGTAGTAAGATTTGCCTTTGCTTCTAGTGTGTATGACTGTACTTGCAGCTACATTTTGGTTCTTCTTCTTCATCTGAAAAGTAGAAACTACAGGAAACTAAATCTTTCCTATTCTAATCCATCCAAACATTGAAGAATGAAACAAGCTATTTTTTTTTACTTTAAAAAGGGATGCTGTTATTGATTGGCCCTCAAAGATCCATGACATTGGAATGCATGTTAGAAAACACATGCTATGCAGTTCCTTGCATTAAAAGCTTCCTGCCCATAGAAAGCTAGCATATAAAGAGAACACTTGTAATATTATCTTGTCAGTATGTTAACTTTCTATGTAAAAGGATTTTAGAGTAGACAAGCATTGAAACATAAAAGTACCCATTACTCTGAAGTGACACAGTCCAAGAAGTTTACACCATATCATTTTTCAGAATGCATGTATTAGTTCTCAATTGGTCTCAACATAATTGTTTCAGAATAAGAGTGGATTTATTCCAAGATACATTATTTCATCATTAGGTTTAACTAGAGAACTATCTTGTACATGAATCAATTTATTTGGGAACATTATAACACAATCAGACCTTTACTGATCCTGAAAAAACTAAGCAAGGACGGACCTGTTTAGTACTTGGATAGGAGACCAACAGGAAATCCCCAAACTAGACTATATACTAGACTGAAAAGTAAAAGCAAAATCTTAGATGGGGGTAATGGCAATCCATTTCCATAGTCCCAGAAGAAAACAACATGTATGTGTCCATACAGTCACCAGGAGTTAAGCTCAATTCATAGCATGCAATGTCTGCATACTGGTATTAATAAAGAAGTTTATTTTTTATTGAAAAGTGTTTGTGCACAGCAGCAAGCTATCAATTTTGTCTAATTCCATAGAGATGAGCCCTACACATATACCGGCAGATAGACGAAACTGAAACAAAATTGTCTATCATGCAACATACTATCAGCTCTTGACCAGATTTTATTAAAAAAATTATATACTTGTTTTATTTTTTAAAAAATTCATTTGGAAGTAGTGCAAAAGCCTAGAAGAGGTGCCATGTCATTGAAAACATTATCATAATGGCTTGACCATATATTTCATTGTGGAAAATGCAGCACAATCTTTATGGAAAGCACAACATGCACTCAATGGATGGAAAACAAATTTGTCCTGCACCATGGTCTTCTGCTTGGAAAGGGGCCAGAGAAATAATACATTTAGAAAAAAGAGCAGCTTACTCTTCCATCAAGACTTCAGGTCCTTTAACTATTAAACCTATCATACAATGTTAAAGATACAGAAGTCTGGAAAGAAACAAGAAAACATATTATTTTGATAATTAGATGTTATCCTTAGGTAAGTTAGACATGTAAGTTAGACGTGAACAGATAGGATATCTATCTCCATGTTCAGTTTTCAGACTGAAAGCATTATTTATTTAGCCAAATATTTATGGCACTATCCAGAAACAAAGGCAGAAGGAAATGGCATTACCCATAAAGATCAGATTAAGAGCAATCCCAAATTGCAGAAGAGAGAGAGAGAGAGAGAGAGAGAGAGAGAGAGAGAGAGAGAGAGAGAGAGAGAGAGAAGGAATGGTAAGACAGAGAATCCCCAGAGCTGCCCATGGGGGACATTGAGGATGATACTGATTGAGGCGGGGGGGGGGGGGGGAGGCAGGGGGGAGGACGAGGATAAATGGAATGGATTGCCTGCTTGGAGTTCTAAGCAAGAATACTCTGTGCTGCATTATTTTGTTCTAGAAATATTCTCCACAAAAAAGAATTCTAAGATCTATTCCCAATCTTTAACAGTGCAATTTTAGACATCACTGAGGGCCTGCCCACAGCACACAAACTGCATGTGGTTGCAATCTCCTTTCTGAGTTCTTCCTAATGTTATGGAACAGCAACATGATTTTTCCCATAAAAGAAAAAAGCAGTAAAAAAGATCTGTTGAGCCTCCAATAGGCTAATTGCTTCTATTTTATATTTCAAAAATATCCTTAACAGTTGCAAAAAGGGAGGGGGAGAAAAATTATAAGGCCGTCCCCCTCCAGTGACATTACCCCATCTCCCATCTCTACTATGACTCTCCCTAGCAAAAATGGTAATAACAATTTTTTAAATATTGGGAAATTGGGAACTGGAGAGACAATATATATATATATATATATATATATATATATATATATATATATATTGCATATATATGTGTGTGTGTGTGTGTGTGTATATATATATATATATATATATATATATATATATATGCACATGCGTGTATATATATATATATATGTGTGTGTGTGTGTGTGTGTGTGTGTGTCGATTGGAAGGTCGCATATGTGTGTGTGTGTGTGTGTGTGTGTGTGTGTATATATATATATATATACACATACACGCATGTGCATGTGCATGTGTATATGTATATATATGTCGATCGGAAGGTCACAAGTTCAGAGGTTCGAGAGTGAGCTCCCGCACTCGCCCCAGCTCTTGCCAACCTAGCAATTCGAAAGCATGCAAATGCAAGTAGATGAATAGGTACCACTTCGGTGGGATGGTAACAGCATTCCGCGCGCGTCATGCGGCCACATGACCACGGAAGCATCTTCGGACAATGCTGGTTCTTTGACTAACAAACGGAGGTGAGCACCAGCCCCTAGAGTCGGACACAACTGTGTGGGGGAACCTTTACCTTTGTTTGTTTGTTTGTTTGTTTGTTTGTTTGTTTTTGCTAGGCTCAAAAGCTAAGCAAAATCAGACCCAGTTAATACTTGGATGGCAGAGATCACAAGGGAATTCCAGGGCTGTAGGCTAGACTGGGAAGTTGAAAAAAACATGGAAAAAAGGAATGGAGATCCACTTCCATCTTATACAGTAGGTAGGACAACTACGTGCACATGTCCATGAAGACACCAAGAGGTGAGCTCATCCTGAAGAAGACTTTATATTTTTATCTTGCAGGTATGCTGATAGATAAGTCCCTTGCAGTTCAATGGAGTTTTCTCCAAAGTAAACAACTATAGCATGGTATATGTTTAATTCCTTTGCATGGTTCCAAGACACATGAATAAATTCTTTGCTAGGAAAATGGCATGTATTAATCGAACAAACCATTAAGAAAGAAAAAAAGAAACTAAAGTTTAAACTTCCCTAGACTGAATGCATGGATGCAGACTGCCACCTGTTGTCTCAGAAAGAAATTGCAGAACTACAAAAATTCAGGGATCTGACTTTTTTATACTGCACATACAACTCTATCTATGTGAGTGTGTATAATACATATAGCTATTAAAGAGCTTGGAGACAGATTTTGGACTTCAGTGGCTAAAAATGTTTTAAAGAGTTATCTGGGCACCAAGTCAGTACATGACCAATAACTTTACTCTTCCAGTTCTGTAGCTCATGCACAAGGCTCTCTTTTGTATAATTCTAGGATTCCAAGGGAATGATATGAGGAAAAGGCTCCATATACAAAGTGGTTCTACATACACAGGACCCTATGCCAAGGAACACCAACTTCTCCAGGTCACAGGCTGTAATTGGCTTATCCTAAACAACTGGCAGGCTGCAAGAGGCTGTCCAGTGATATGATGGCATCACTGGAAGGGGCAGGGCTGATTTGTTTCTCCGGTTTTTTTATTGTTTGGGGGAGGTGGGAGGTTTTAGGTTGGAATGAGAGTGTGGGGGACCTTTTACCACTCTTCACACCCTCTCCTGCCCTCAGAACAAAACTATAACATTGAAATTCTGCCATTTTATCATGGAGTATCAGCTGATTTTAGACCATTTAGTGGATCAGAGATAAGGATGGGAATGGGAGTAGTAAGGGCCTCCTGCTCGCACTCCAAGAGAGAGAGAGATTGTAGGCCTGTGTGGATTGCAGTCAAAACACCTCATTTAGGTGTTAGTTGCTTTTCCTCATAGAGACGCTGCACTAAACCATTAACTATGGTTTACAAATTGTGCTGGCTGAGCTCACACAGTTCACTAAACTGCAAACAAGTAAGCCCTGTTTTGGCTTGGCATGTTGTACAAACCAATGGGATCCATGCTATTGTTAGAAGGTAGAAATCTTCCCGTTCGTTTCCCATGCCAGGAACCAATTGAAACCTCTAATTGGCTGAGTCAGAAATAAGTTTATTAATATACAAAGCAACTCAAAATAACTCCATATATGGTGGCCGCACCATACAAAGAGATCATTTTGTATTTATACATCTAATGACACATGAACACATTAATTTCATTAGTCAATCTGCTTTAATCTATTATCATCCTAATATTTTATGTAGTAACTTCAGGGAGGGTTTAGTTTGAAATAAAATGCAGTTACTTATTAAATGAATAGAATGCACTATTCATTAGTTCTAGTCTATTTGTCTGAAGCTAACCTTGAATGTATTATTTCAATGGAACAGAACATTCCTTTCTCAAACGTTTATCTAGTCTCTAGCATGAGAGAAAGGCTTGTCCTGAAGAATTTCTAATGCTTCCTGTTTCTATCAGCTAAAAATTCTTACAATATGGTGTTCGGCACCACTGGGCAATGAACCAGGAGTGTTGAAAGGGAGATCGTGTTCTCCACCTGATTAATGAAAGAACCAGCTAGTAATTCAAAGGCTACTCAAACCCCTATTGTGTTGGGAATCAGGTGCCATAGGAGGACCAATCTCAGGTTACTGATTGCATTAACAATCCCAGATTTTAGCGGGGTGGGTAGGAATTACTTAGCTTTGTCTCATGTCTGTATCACTTTTGGAGCTCAGCACTTGGATCCCAGTATTTCATTTTGTTTTATTCATAGTGATTTATCTACTGCTGTGCTGCAAAGCTTCTAGAGAGTGTTATATACACGATAAACTAAATAGAAGTGTTTAAAACATGTTTAAAAGCCTGATTTTTGCCCAGTGCTAAAAAGGTTTGCCCAGCAGGGTGTTCACAGGGAGAAAATTACACAGATGGAATTGAGGGGGGAGAGTTCCCAGACCCCAGAGGGATCTTCACATTACAACCCAGAAAGTGGCAAATAGTGATATTCTGGGAAAGGTGAACAAAACTAATGGAGGCACTGTGGCAGAGGAATCGTGCCTGGTGGCTGACCCTGGGGTATGGGCCTTGGCAAAGGCCCAATAACTCCAAACCCAGGGGTCGAGGGGCCAAACTGTGAAGCAAAGCAAGCTAAAAACACCTGCACTCAGGAAGTCTTTTTGCTCAAAGGTCCAGCACAAAACTGAAGCTTTTATAGCCATTTTGCAGAGGACCAATTGCCAGACTTGCTGCATAAGCCAGAACAGAGTCTGAGAATATTTCACTGTTTCAGGAAGATGTTCATATATTCTGGGGGAAATGCAGTGTCAAACTACTTTCATGTTACCAAGAAAGAAAGCTATCTGTCTGTCTGTCTGTCTATCATGTCCTGGAATTTCATGATTGTCTTCCATCCAAGTAGTTCCCAAGCCCAATCCTGCATAGCTTTTTCAAGACCAGTCAAGCTTGGCTAGGTATTGCTCCTGAGCTGGGCATTCTGGATATCAAGCTACAATTCTGTTAAAAGTTACAAGGAATATGCTCTATGTTGTGCTCTTACAATATGCTTACTGGCTTTAAACCATTATCTGGCTTCACTTAATACATTGAACCAAAAGGTAACAATTTTGGGTTTGGACAACCACTAAGACATAAAACGACTAGCTAAGCTTAACACTAACAATCCTTAAACTGTTGCATGAATACATCTTCTAAATCTTTTCCTGCCCTAGTTACTATACAAACACTGCCAGTAAAAGTGAATAATTGCTAATAGGACTGCAGTTTTAGGGCTATTCAATCACAGTGCAATCCAATGAGAGAGTGAATTGCTTATACAGTTTTCCCAACACTGGGGAAAAAATATTTCACCTCTGCAAATTCTGTAGCATTATGTGGAATGACACATCTTATTGACATGCTTGTTAACTGATATAAACAAGTGGTTTGGGGTCAGGCAGCAACTAAATTGAATTAAATAAATAAATAAATATTTCATAAGAAGGGATTAGAAGTTCAGTATTATGATTCTGATATTTAGGTAAGGAAGCCGATTGGATCCTAAGAATTAAAATGGGCACTACACTTCATACATTGGAGGACTGAGCAGTCGGAAAGGTTACATTAACTGCAAAGAGAAGATAGGAAGAACCTTCAGCAACAGATAATTGTTTTATTTTACATCATTTGATAACTAATGTACTGTGAAGGGGGAACAGCTTTTTGCTGCATTTATTAATTTAGGATGCTGGTAGAATAAATTAGTAAGACTAATAGAAACCAGAAACACCATATTTGCTGTTATTGCATTATTTACAGAAACAGGCTCAGAGTTTCAAACATGTACACCTGGAGTCTTATCCCAAAAGGTAACAAGAAATTAATCAAAGATATTTTGGCTTCCATTTTATTTAATTTTTATGCAAAGATTTAGTTCTGGCTGTGTATGTTCACAAGAGTTAGTGCAATTATTGGTTAATGTGTTGGTCTAGGGCAGGGGTCGGCAAACTTTTTATGCCGGGAGCCATTTTGACATGCTCGTGCACATTTTGAAATGCTCGAGAGCCAGGGGGTGGGGTTTGCGGGCGGGGGCCAATTGCGTGGAAGGGGGCGGGGTTTGCAGGCGGGAGCCAATCACGTGGCTTATTGGGGCGGGTGGGAGGGCGAATCTGTTTGGGAGGGTCGGGGGTCCTCCTTGGCGAGCCCGGCCTCCAGAGCGGGGCATGTCTGGCCGGGCGGAGCGGGCGCGGGGGAGCCGCACAGGCGCCGAGGGGGGCGGGCCCGGTGGCAGAGGCCCGGGCCGCCCGCCCGCCCGCCCCGCCCGCCTGCTTGCCTCCCTCTGCGAGGCCCCCCGCTGCCTTCCCGGGATCCAAGCCAGAGAGAAAGGGCGGCGGCGGGGACCGCGCTACCGCCACTCGGCCACAATGCTGCATCTGGCTCGCGAGCTGCCATTTCCGACCCTTGGTCTAGGGCAGAGCTTTCCAAACTTTTCATGTTGGTGACACACTTTTTAGACATACATCATTTCGCGACACACTCTTACAGCAGGGCACAAGGCAGGCACTAGGACCTGCGTGGAATCACAGCAGGTTTGGAGGCAGCAAGGCACAAGGCAGGCACTAGGACCTGCGTGGAATCCTGGCAGGGCAGGTTTGGAGGCAGCAAGGCACAAGACAGGCACTAGGACCTGCGCGGAATCCTGGCAGCGCTCGAAGGCAGCAGCAGCCGCAACACACCCAGACACTGCAGCCGACACACTAACGTGTCCTGACACACAGTTTGGAAGGCTTTGGTCTAGGGCCTGGGGAGACACAGGTTCAAGTCCACCCTGAGTCATGGAAGCCATGGAAGTGAGTTTAAGCCAGTCACTCTCTCAACCCAAACTAACACATCCAGTGTGCAGATAAAAATGGAGATCCCCTTATAAGCTGCCTTAGCTCCTGGAGGAAAGGCAGAATAGAAATCTAATACATACATAACTAAGCTTCTGCACTGGCCAGTAAATATTCTTTTACTGAAAATCATCCACTAAATTTCAGATCTGAATGCAGATTTGGAGCCCCACTGGCTGAGAATTCTGTTAGTTGAATTCCAACACATCTGAAGGACATCAGATTAGGGAAGCTCATCTAATCACATCCTGTGTGCTTGATTTAATTTTTTTAGGCAATGCCTTTCAGGGTCTAATTTCCATTGTATGAGAGAATGGTATAGACCTAGGGCATCTTTCAAGTAGTGACTTTATTATACTGTAAATACAAAAACTTAGCACACTGGAAGCAAACTAACTCTCTATAAGCAGAACAATTATGGATTGTGCATCAGATATCTAAAAAGCACCCCAGTTTTAGTGAATCTCAACAGAACAGTCACAACCTCTGTCTGTCCAAATTCAGAACTACATTTCCCTATTTTTCTGCCACTTATGTCCCCACACCAGTAGAATACTGAACCTGGCCCCATCATACAAATTGATAAGCCATTAAGAAAAATATTTTCAACCAATAGCTCTCATTGGTAAAAATATCACATCACCCTTGATTGAGCAGACTAGCAAAAATTAAGCACCCAGCAACTATAATAAGAAAAGATGGTCACTCACTGATCATAGCAATAACTCCAACAACCTTCCATGGTATTGCTTTCCTACTAACAAACTTGGTTCAGCAAAAACTAAGGATACAACTGTGAACCTTGTTTCAGATCTCCTCTATATGACTTGCCCCCAAACACCCACATTTACAGAGAAAATAGCTAGTGCTCAGTTTCAACTTGCAGAATTGTAGGTGAAAATGCCATTCAGGAGGGTCTATCTGCTTGCATCAAGGTAATTGCTGCATTTAAACAGCAATTGCCTTCCTTTCTTTCCAATCAAATAAAGAAAAACAGCCAGTCTTTTGTTTTTAGTAATGCAGAAAGAAGAAATAACCTTGCTGGTGGCAATTCCTAAGCAGCCAGATTGTTTGGCTGCTTCAGATATACTTGGCCAAATTGCAGCTGGCATAGGGAGAATGCATATGTATATACAGCATGAGATGCAGTTTTCTATATGTTTAGAACTAACACAAATGTTGAGTGCTCCACATCCAGTTGGTCTTTCAAGATATTTTTTCTTTCTCTTTCTCCAAGATTTTTCTCTTTCTCCTTCTCCATGATCTTTCTCTCACTGGATCAACACCATTTCTCTTTCCTTGTTGGCTTTGAGGAGGCAGAAGGACAAAAATGGAGACAATATAAATTTAAAATGGATTTTGGCACCTATGAAGTTAGGGTTTTTTTAAAAAAAAACTTTAAAAAATAGTAGCAAGCCCTCTGCCTGTTCTGTCTTAACTCACACCTCTCTTATGTGAATGTGCCTTCAGAAATGAATATGCTAATTAAGTCACTTTCCTTTTGATGACTTTGATCAAATTCTGATATTTCAGAAGATTTTAAGTTTCACATTATGCTGATGTTCCATGAATTTTCACTTGCTTTTTGTCATGTAACTCAATATTCACTGTTTCTCTGCAAAGTGGCACTTTGTCAGTCTCCCTCCACTTTAGCTCTGTTCGCCTGTCATGGTTTCCTAGGTACACGTGTCAAGCATTGTAAAACTTGACTCGTGTTTACTTTTGCGCCAAAAGCCTTGCTAATTGGAACAAGCCGCTCGCCCCCCTTGACATTCCTGCCTCTGCCGTTTTCTTCACACAAACTGCGATAAGACACCTGGACTGTTAACAAGCGTTCTGATGGGTGGGGGTCGAACTGGAGTGGAAACTAGCTTGTTTTCAATTAGATAGTAAATGATGTCAGAGGGATGTTCTTGATATTGAATTATGTGTGCCAATTTGGCCATTCGAAGTTTTGCGTTTGCCCCATGTATTCTGGTCCTTAATAAATGAATCTTTTTAGCATGAACTGACTGAAAGATTTCTTGGTTTGGGATTCTGATGCTGGGACTCTCACACACTTTCGTGAATGTTTCCATATTTGATCATGATCAGAGCCTGTCAGATTTGTTTGCATCTTTTATTTATCCTGTCTAAAGTTCTTTAGTGACAAGATGATGATATAAGCTAGGTTACACTAGATAAGAGCAGAATTTTGTCACAGAAAAGCTGGGATTTGTGAGTGTTCTGGAAGGCAGTACCAAATTAATGGGAAGAACATGATTTACTGAGTTAACATGAGATCTTTGAACAATGAACATTTAAGAAACTTAAGATCACAGCCAGAGGAAGATGGATGGAGAAACAGAGGAAGATAAAACAGCATTATGTATCTATTATATATTCAAGAACTAAAATTACAAGTAATTGATTTCAGATGATTTCACAGGCTATCCTGGTCACTTGCCAAAACAACTGAGGGTAATAAGAATGCCTATACTTAGGGCCAAATTACAAATACATTTAGTTACTGACTATTCCTATAAGGTTTCCCCAGGGGGAAAAGAAATCCAAGGGGAAAGTGAGGGAGGGAGAAAACCTTCTGCCTTAGTCTCCAAAGAGAAGCTGTTTGCCAAGCTGACAGAGAATCAAGTTAAATTCAAAGGTTCCCTTCCTCCAGAGGGGGAGGATTTTTTTTTTCTGCCAATTACCAAGCAATCTGTAGTATCAGACACTCTTTTTCTAAATATTTCCTTATACATGTATACAACATAGCATTTAATGGGTAAAAGTTGTTAACTGAATAGAATATGCCCTAAATGGGAACTTAACAAAGAGAGAGATTTTAGAATGCATTGTATTGCAAAAGAAGATTCCCACCCTGTTGAGAGATTCCAAGACTACAGTCACAAATAGTAAGAAAAGTAGTTGTTTTTACTGATAGATTTGTACCCTTCATTCTTTGCAAAGAGGCAGATCAGGCCTGGCACACCACCATGGGTGAATCCCAATGCTCCATACATTTGGGTTCGATGTTATAGGTTGATCATACTGAGACTATGTGAACCAAAACCATGTTCTTCACTTACAAGTCCTGTTTACAAGGCACGATTACCGGCCTCACACATGTAGATTCTGTGATGGTCATTCATTAGTTGTGCCAGAGTGGGGAACACTCTGGGGGGTGTTCCTGGAAGGAATGAGTGAAGAACATTGGGAGTGAGTGTATATATTTCCCACAGGGTCACCCAAGGCATGAAGGTCATCCCAGTTGCCCAGCTAAAGCAATCAGGCAACTATATTGGGCAGCAGCGATATAGGAGGATGCTAGAGGCAGATGATCACTTTAGTGACAATGGCAAAGGCATCAATTCATACTGTGTGGGAAAAGGCACTGGTAAACCATTCCTGTATTTTTAACCAAGAAAACCACATGGATATAAAATGATTGACAATATAGTGCTGGATGATGGGCCCCTCAGGTCAAATGGCACTTAATATGCTACTGGGAAAGAGCTGAGGACCTTTCGGAGTACTAATGGTGTTTATGACATGGCTAGATTAAAGCCTTTGGGATGCCTAGTTGCTGATGTTGCGATACAGGAAAAGAATATCCAAAGCTGCAAAGACAGAATTACAGTAGGAACATGGAATGTAAGAAGCATGAACATGGGAAAGCGCAACACAGTGAAAGATGAAATGAAACAACTATAAATTTATATATTTGGAATCAGTGAATTGTGATGGACTAGGATTGGACATTTCAGTCAGAAGATCACACTGTTTATTACTCAGGACATGAAAACAAAGAAGGAATGGCGTTGCTTTTATAGTTACAAAGGGTATAGCAAGAACAGTACTTGGCTACAATGCAATCAATGACCAAATAATATCAATTAGGTTTCATGAACAATCCTTTAATATTACGATCATTCAAGTTTATGCTCCAACCACTAATGCAGAAAAAGAGGAGGCTCATGAGTTTTATGATCAAGTTCAATTTGAAATCGACATAACATATAACATAACATATTACATAACATTCCTTGCTTGGGGCCAAGGAAGAAATAGTCACTCTTGGGGATGGCTAATACCTTAGAGAGCCCCTCTCCTACATCAGATTGAGTTAGATCTTTTTATTATTCTTGCCTCTTGGATTTTAATCTTGTTTTACAATTTAGTAATTTTATATTGTATGTATATTTTATGTTTCTTGTTTTTATCATCTTATTGTAAACCACCCAGAGTCCCTCCAGAGGAGGGAGATGGGCGGTGATAGAAGTTTGATTAATAAATAAAATAAATAAATAAATATAAGGAATATGTGCTGCTTGTGATTGGAAACTGGAATGCCAAAGTTGGAAACATTAAAGAGAAAAATGTAGTTGGATTGTATGGCTTAGGAAACTGAAATGAAGGAGGAGACTGACTTATCAATTTCTGCCACTCCAATGATTTCTTCATAGCTAACACTGCCTTCAAACAACTCTGCATGGAAAGGATGATACCAGAAGTTCAGGCTGGTTTTAGAAAAGCCCGTGAACACAAGACATTATTGCTGATGCATGCTGGATAATTGAGACAGCCAAAGAATTCCAAAAAGAAATCAGTATTGCTTCATTGATTATAGAAAGGCCTTTGATTGTATCGATCATGTCAAGCTGTGGAATGTGCTCAGAAAAATGGGAATCCTAGAGCATCTGATTCTCCTCATGAGAAACGTATATATAGGTCAGGAAGCCACAGTACGGACAGAACATGGTGAAACAGAAGGTTGGCAAAGGAGTGTGACAAGGCGGTATACTCTCCCCTTATTTATTCAACCTATATAAGGGAAACTGGACTGGAAGATGAGCGTGGTTTTAAAATTGGAAGAAACTTCAATAACCTACGCTATGCTAATGACACTAGCCTGATAACTGAAAATGCAAAGGATCCACAAGCTCTAATAATAAATGTCAAGGAATGAAAAAATGTGACTAAAATTAAACATAAATTGTTTTGAACAACACTTTGTTTTAGCTAGGTTTTTAAAATATATTTATTATAGTATATTAATAACCTTGAGCGTGATTTCCTGGTGAGAACCAGAACCAGAAAGTAAAGTACTGATTGATTTGTATGCTTCATGCTTTATAGTACATATAGGTTTCATTTATAAATGTTCAAAAATAAATACAATTAACATAAAGTAAGAAAAGGGTTAGGTCAGAGACTTCTGATTTTCATACAGGGATGTAACTAAGTGCTAAATGCAATTCCTAAAAGGCTTTGATACAGGGCCCAGAGGTACTACAAAGTTAATACCATTTGTAATTTTTGAAGTAACTTTAGGAGGAAAACATTAAATGGATGATTGCAGGCTAATCTTATTAACTATAGTAAATTCACATTAAAGATAGTTTAGTTTTTCTCCTGCCCCCACTTATTGGAGTGTCCCATAGCACACAGTTCAGAAGTGTGGACCTCCACCTAGAAAATGTTGTGCGATCCTGACTTTGTTGAATTTTGATTTTTCATATCCCTTACCATTGTACCCTCACATTTTGTATTTCAGAGCAGTGTAAAACAGTAATAAATAGAACAAGCCTTCTCTGTTGCGGTGTCTGCTTTGTGGAACAATATTCCCCCAGAGAGCTGTACAGCTCTCACTTTGGTGATGTTCTGTAAGGCAGCTGAAAACCTGGGTATTTTTCCAGCCCCTGGGACAGAGCGATGTGCGAATCTTTGTAAAATTTTGTTTAGTATGATTTCTTTGTTGCATTTGGTATTTCTGTTCCCATATCATGTGTTTCTGTTGGAGGAAAATTCTGAGAGTGCCTTGGACTGCAAGATCAAACCAGTCCATACTCCAGGAAATCAAGCCAGACTGCTCACTTGAGGGAATGATATTAAAGGCAAAACTGAAGTACTTTGGCCACATAATGAGAAGACAGGATACCCTGGAGAAGAAGCTGATGCTAGGGAAAGTGGAAGGCAAAAGGAAGAGGGGCCGACCAACGGCAAGATGGATGGATGATATTCTGGAGGTGACGGACTTGACCTTGGGGGAGCTGGGGATGGCGATGGCCGACAGGAAGCTCTGGCGTGGGCTGGTCCATGAAGTCAAGAAGAGTCGGAAGCGACTGAACGAATAAACAACAACAAATCATGTGTTTCTCTTTCCTTGTTACACCTTTTTATTATGTAAACCACTCAGAGCCTTCTGGAGTAGGGCATTCTTTAATTGATGTCAACAAACAAACGTGAATAAAACCCAAAGGAAACCAGGATTGTGAGGTCCCTACCCAACAAAAGGACCAACTATGGCAAAGCACGATGCCAGGAACTGGGGCAAGCCGTTCTGTGGGATGAGTCGCCCTGCAATGGCACAACTTTACTACTGGGGACAGCAGATACTATCTACTTTACTCCTCCCTGCTCTTTCTAACCTTCCAAAGCAGTGTAATAGCATGTGGGAATGACCTTGGGAAGCAGGAGGAAGAGCCACAGCCTAGACGACGTCTGATAAGCGAAATTTGAGTCGGAGGGCGGACGGATGGAGAAAGCGTCTCAGAAAGGACCCTCCCTAGTTTTCGGGAGAGTAAAAGTAAGGGACGGGAGGGGTACTTGCAGATTTGCAAGATTCTATTAAAGTAACCTTACAATAAAGATAGAGTGAGTACTCATGGTTGTGCTTCTTGTCTGGACTACCCCGAAGGGCTAACAAGTAGCTGCTCCCTGACAGCCTCCTTCTGCCTCCGGCGCTACTTGTCTCCCCCACGGAGTGCTGCCCTTGGGAGGTTAAGCGGGTGAAGAAATAAGGCGCTATTATTTCCTCAATCACCATAAGCCCGAACGCCACGGAGAGGAGGGCGAAGCCGGCTAAAGGAAACAAAAGGGTTTGTTCCTCGAAGTCTCTCCCTGCCCCCGCAGCTCTCCTGCCGGAGCCCCGCATTGGTTTCTACGGGGACGGTGGCAGCGGACCGTCCTCTGCAGCGGTAGAGGAGCGCGGATGGCGGCAGCCCCGAGGTCTCGCCCAGGAGACGGCAGACCCAGCGCGCGCTGTCCCGGCTGAAGTGAAAAGACAACGACCGGCAGGAGGAGGAGAAAGCAGGGGAGGGGTCCGCGCCGCTGAGCGAGGCGACGAGAGACGGAGCGGCGGCGACCCAAAGAGACGGCACTGACGCCTCCCCAGCCGCGGCGTTCGCTTCCTCGCCGTTCCTCCGCTGGTGTCAGCGTCGGCAGCAGCTGCTCTCCCCTTCGCCTTCCCTCCTGGGAGCCCAGCGCTGCCCCTGCGCGCCCGCCCGCTTGCTTCTTCACGCACTGTTGTCATGGAGGAGCCAAGATGGCGGCCCTGGCCTACAGTTTGGGCAAGCGGGAGATCAACCACTACTTCAGCGTGAGGAGCGCCAAAGCGCTGGCGCTGGGCGCTGTTCTCCTGTTCGCCGCCTGCCACGCCGTCTCCCGTCGGTATCAAGGTGAGTAAAGGAGAGGGCGGCGACGGGAGCCCCTCGCCCCGGAACGACCGTGACCGGAGGCGGGCATTGCCTAAGGAGAGGAAAGCGATTCGGGGACATCGCTGCGAAAGGGACGCGCCTGCCCGCGCAACGACTGGGCCAACTTGCGCAATCCGGTGACCGCCGCACCGTCTCCCTCGCGAGGCAGGTGTCAGGGGTTTCCTCGGATCCGAAGGGGTGGTCAGTAGGGAGTGGGCCTCCTGATCCGGCTCGGTCGTGTAATTTCTTCGCAGCGGAGATAGAAGACCGGCTAGGTGGCTGAGGAGGCGGTTGGCACCTGCTCCGCGAAACATCCCGCTTCCTGTTCTCCATGACTGAGACGTAGGTTGGGACAGAGAGAAAAGCACAGGCGGTAATATTTCCATGCTTGGCCCCTTTTGCTTATAAAGAAGCGCCCTATCACCTGTCCAAGTTAAATAGTCCTGGGTTAAGCCAAGCCCTTCCTCATTTTATTACTCATGAAGGAGGTGTAACGGATTCAGAGTTGTTTAAAGAAATTCCCTGCCCTGAGGTGTACGCCAACTAATTAGGGCTGCTTATTATAAACAATGGCTGGGAGTGAGGAGTATAAATAATGCATTTTGACAGCCTTGCAGGAAGTGGCTTGACAAGCAAAGTAGATCCTGGAAGATATGGAGAAACAGGTAGTGATATATTTGAAGAACATGGCTTTGAAATCTCCTACAGATTATAAGATTCAAATCCCTCTTCACCATGACTGTGCTTTATATTTCCAATGCTGTTGGTTCAGTAAATACAAATAGGCTTGCCTTTCCAAACAGCTGTGAGGACAAAACTAAGGACCAGAAAAATAGCAGGACCCAGTGCAGTGGCCAGGGAAGCAGCATCTGATTCAGCATACATTGATTTGCTACATTGGTGTCCTATCTTCCTTTTCTGTGACAATAGATTAGTTGTAAAATGGTTAAAGCCAGCCAGTCAATGTCTAATATTTGTTTGTGGAGTTTATATCTGGGTTATTCACATTTCAAATCAACACTTAATCCATTATACCATTCTCTGGTTAATATATATATAAGAAGAACCATATAGCCAAAAGGGTTTCAGTAATAGCCTTTAAATCATAGGAGTAGGAATGCAAAGGAGCAACAGTGTCTTTGCTTCTCTGTGCATTCTGAATTCCTCATGAGCAGGTAGGATATAATGCATAGTGTCAAATGGCGGTAGGGATTGGTATATTAAGAAGATATGCAAGTATTGAAATAAAGCTGTGTATGAAACACCTGTGCTTATGTCAGTTAAAAAATCCCAAAGCAATTAAGGTGCTTTCCTGTTCAGCATCAAGTGGAATGCACTACAGGTAGTCCCCGCTTAACAACCATTTGTTTAGTGAACCGTTGAAGTTACAACAGTGCTAAAAACTGATGACCGGTCCTTGCACTTATGACCCTCGCAATGTCCCTGTGGTCACGTGATCATGATTCGGGCGCTAGGCAACCATCGCACATTTACGACGGTCACAGTGTCCCGCAGTCACGTGATCGCCATTTGTGACCTTCCCGGCTGGCTTCCAACAAGCAAGAGTAAATGGGGAAGCCAGTAGGAGGTCGCAACTCGTTTAACAACTGTGGGTGATTTGCTTAACAATCACAACCAAGACTGCCGGAACTGCCATCACTAAGCAGGGCGGTCACGTGATATTTTGCTTAATTGCTTCGCTTAGCATTGGAGTTGCCAGTCCCAATTAGGGTCATTAAGTGAGGACTACCTGTATATTCCCCAAGAAGCATTTTTTTTCTTTTTGATTAAATTTCACTGGAGTTGTTAAGGGATCCCAGTATGTTGTTACATTTTTTAGTGTATTTCCATGACTAAAGTTTTGGGGTTGGATATTGTTCTTAACTCAATCAGCGTTGGGCCATCTCTCTACTTTCAGAGAAGTAGAGACTCTCACACTTTAAAAAACTAACAAATTTACTATGAAATTTGAAAATTGAAAATTGTCCAAATGTGGCTATTGTGCATCATTTAGAGAATTTACAGTTATGGTGAGAAATAACTTTATTTATTTTATTTATTTATTTATTATTCATATTTATACCCCGCCTATCCCCTCCCTATCGGAGGACTCTAGGTGGCTTACAATATCACAAATCCAATTACTAACAATTCATATTTATTTTAACAATGTTACAACCGCACACTTAGGAAAGGGGTAAGGGAACCGACTCTTGAAGTATTGGACTACATGTCCCAGCATACCTTGCTTCAGAGTCGGCTGCTGACGTCCTGGATGTTGCTATTTCAGGATCTGTCGTCTCCCCTGTCCGTTTCCACCGCCATTCGCAAGGTCGTCTTCACTCCGGAGGCGACCCCCGCCAGGACGCCAGCAAATTGACCCACGTGAAGTGGTACCCATTTATCTACTTGTAATTAGCTTTCGAACTGCTGGGTTGGCAGAACCCAATCTGATGGTTTATCTGATGGTTTTGCAGCATTTTCCACAACTTTCTTCATTTCAGAAAAATCACGAAGTGAAAGACAGGATTTCTGTTCATTGCCTTTTAACTGGTAATGCTGGACACATTACATTTGACAGTCTCTTAATGGTTAAATGGATGCACAATAAGTGTCCAGTTATTATGGCAGTAATTGATAACACAACCTCTTAGATATAATAATTAACCTTTGTAGTGGCACAGAAGTCTATTACCCTGATGCAGTCTAAAAGGAGTTTCTCCTTTCACATTCTTTATTTGATAATAGCTGTCTTGACATACTAAACTTTCTCCTATTCATTTCTGAATAGTAGCATCCTGAATTTGTGACCATACATTCTTTTTTTTAAATGCAGAATTCAATTGCTAGCAAAAGAGTAGGGGAACTTCAAATATATTTCCTGAGTATATATGGAGTAGAACTGGCATCTGAATTTGATTCCTACATCTGTATCTGTGCTGTGAAAGTTGTCTCACCCAAGACTTGTAAGAGTGAAGAATAATTGTCCAGGATTGCTGTGGATCAGAAGTAAGCAATTCATAGGTTGTAGGAGGCTCCTGAACCACTTTGCCTTCCCCAAGCCCCCTCTAACTTGATCACCAAATATTGGTTAGTAAAGTTGCAAAAAATTGCACAATTTTGAACCATTTTCAGGTGGATACATGTGAAAACTGTAGTTTAAGGCCTAATTTCTATAGCATCCTTTAAAAACAGAAAAGGGGACTATCCGATACCCAACCATTTATATGCCACAGTACAATTCACTCTGCATCAGTGCCCCACCGATTATAACTCTTAGTGATCTCACAATCATTAAGTATAGTTTCTATCCACCAAAAGCTTGCTTGTTTTAATTATTTATTTAAAATAAATATTTTAGATTGATTTTTGCTCTGTTTCTCTTCTGGGTCTGTGCTTTACAATATTATATTTGGATAGTCTGGCTTTGGTTATCAGCTTTTTGTATCATTGGGTAGATGAGGTATAAGAAATGCCTGATGTCACTCCTAAAGTTCTATGTTGTTTTGGCAAAATAGTACACATTAAATGGTTCAATCTGTAGATTCTAAATAACATTTAATTTTACCAACTATTATCTCAAGATTTTAATACAGTTAGTAAGGGACTAATTAATTGCTATACAAAAGAACTTTAATTATGTCCCACTATCATCTAATTAAAAATACTGAGATTGGTTGCACATGTTTTAATAGAGTTCAGAAGGCAAGGAGAGAAATAAGCTCTCTTTGCTTCCCTATTCTGTCCCTTTGTTTCTTTTTCTCTTTATTTTTTACTCCTAGTGATATGGTTACATATCTCTTATTCCCAATTGTTAACCAGTATTGTTTTTAGGATTCTTTTTTCAGTTGCTAACAATTACTGACTTAAAACTGTAAAAGATTAAAGTGAAAACAAGGACTTGATAGAGCAGGAACTAAATTACTGAACTATGAAATTGTAATGAATTATAGTGTTCTGATTATCTTAAAGCTATGAATATGCATGCTTACCTAGTAATTACCATTGAGTTCAATGAGATTTGCTGGACTATAGCGTTCTGTGTCAAACAGTAAAATTTCTGTTTGAGAAACTTCAAATCTGCATACTGAAAACATTAAAACTTCGTATTTCAAGGTAACCTGAGTATATTTTAGTCCAAGGTGGTGGATGCAGGCAACCTTATGTTGTCTGGCAAGGTAGCTTCTAGTTTAGAGCCCCTAGCATGCACAGAATAGCATGAGCACACTTGTATTAAAATTGGGCTTGGGTTTTTGTGCCTATTGTATGGCATGCTTCATGTGGCTTTGGTACAATTAAGGATGGTAACCTAGTCTTTACTTTCTCTGTATTACTGAAAAGTAGGAAAGTGCTGAGCTTGTGATCTGAAGCTAAAAAGGAAGAGATGACTTGTGAGTCATGCATGCCCATGCCTGCTCTGAAGCATCTTCAGATCCATACATCCCCAATAATATTATGTGAAAGCAATGATGAACCAAAATCATGATGAGTGACAGAGTTTAATATCTTTGGGTCCATCTACTTGACAACCATGGCATTTGGAAGACTGACTTGGAATATGAGAGGAATAAATATTGGAAGAATGGGAATTAAGGAAGGAAGGAAAGAAAAATAGTTATATGTCTGAAACTAAGAGAAAGGGAAGAATGTAATAGAAGTGAGGGAATGTATTTTTCAGATTTTTATGGTAATGATAGTGATACGTTGAGACTTCTGGTGGGGACATGGCGGACTGAACAGCTGTGCCTGCGGGCTCAGTGGGCAGAAATGACAAAGGGGCAGTTTTTTCGGGCTCAGGCAGGTTTTTCCTGAAGCCCAGGAGTGTTTTTCTGGATAAGGAAAACACCTGGAATCACCCCATCTCCCTCGGGACAGCTGCTTGTAGACAGAAGATCGCAAACAGCATTCGTGCTCGACTGGTAAGAGCAGCTGGGAGGCTGGGACGTCACCATTTCCAAGCCGCACTGTAGCCTTAAAGGGACACCCCATTTCTAAATCACCCAATTTATATATTTTTTAAGTACGTGTACCCTAAGAGAATTTGTGAGTGAGCTCCCGCACTAGCCCCAGCTCTTGCCAAGCTAGCAATTCGAAAGCATGCAAATGCAAGTAGATTAATAGGTACCACTTTGGTGGGTAGGTAACAGCGTTCCGTGCGCGTCATGCAGCCACATGATCGTGGAAGTGTCTTCGGACAACGCTGGCTCTTCGGCTAACAAACGGAGATGAGCACCGGCCCCTAGAGTCGGACACGACTGCACAAATGTGCGGGGGGAACCTTTACCTTTACTTACCCTAAGAGAGGCTTTCTACAGCAAGGAGAAACGTGTTCTCTTGGTGTTTATTGTTATTTTAGGGATTAATTTTTTAAAAAATTCTTTTTAAGTTTTGCACTTTGTTTTCCATCCAAATATTAAGGAGGATTGAGAGTAAATAATTGTCTCCCTGTTATTATTTTGTACTAAATTTGAAGATATTAGCATTTTCCTACACATTGAATCCGCTGTTTTGAACTATCAGTTTTCTGCTTCTACTTTCCCTGGGGAACTGTCTGTTATCTCACTTTCACTTGTGTAAACACATTCTAAAATTGTTTCATATCTTCAACTTTTGCTGGTTAAGCTCCTAGGGGCGGCATAATCTACTGCTTGAGACATGAAGGAGTTTAAGCAGACTTTCTCTGACTTTCACCAAAATTTTAAACAGATTCTGATTCCTGTCAAGTTTTTATGCAAGGCATTCAGGACATTGTAGAAACTATGAGGTCTAAAATATGTCATCTGCTTGGGGATGTCGTGGATGAAACGGGAATTTAACAGCGACAGAAATGTTTCTTCTAAGAGTGAGATTGGGACTTCTGTTGAAATGCTGGATGAAGATTGGATAGCCGAGTTGAAGAAATTAAAGTTGCAAGCCATAAGTGAAATTGATTTTCTGATGGAACGCCATGGAAAAGAAGGGGTTATTATGTATGGGAGGTCTCCTGAAGAGAAGTTGGGAGTTTTTGAGCGGGGCAGTTGAGCTGTTCGATTTTTTAAAGAAAAAAGCTCTGCGCATTGTGGGGATATGTAAATGCTCTGGTTTATTTTGTGGGATAAGGGTTTATTAAGTGGGATAAGGGTTTAAGAATATTTATCTGGATTGCTTTTAGGGTTTGGCTGGTTTCATTTATCTTTTAACGATTTGGATTAAGATTATTAAGGTATAATAAAAAATAATAAATGTTTGGTTTTGGGTTTAATATGATTAAGAATATTAAAATTGTTGTATTAAGTATAGTGGCAGACAATTTACAGTATATGTTTTTTAGTTTGCTCTTTATTATAGTAGATACATATATCTATATATATATGTATATATACACACACACACACACACAGAGCTCAGGCCCAACTTCCTTTGTCTGGTTCAGGTGACATGTTTTGTCTGCCCAAGTATTGACTCAGCAGACAATAGATGATAGTAAAACTCATGTTTAAATGTATTCCAGTATTTTCTTTGCCATCGTTGCTCCTTTGTCTTGTGCTGGTTTTGTGTTTTTGTATTGTTCTTTCTTTTAAAATGTTTTTAACAACTGTAAACTGCCCAGAGTCGCTGGGAGTCAGGCGGCATATAAATTTAATTTGTTGTTAAACCTTCCCCCCCCCCTCTCTCTCTAGGCAATGATACTTGTGAATATCTTCTCTCTACTGGAAGATTCCTTGGGGACAAAATATGGCAACCTTATAGCTGTATGATGCATAGATATAAACAGAGGTAAAATATTGTTGTAAAAGAGTATTTAAGGCAAGGCACAAACTAAACTTGATTTACATTTAATTAAAATCAGTCATGTTTAGTAGAATATTTACTACAATTACTCTCCCAGTCATGGATTTAATATTTTACACCTTCTGTTAGATTAAAAATAACAATTTGGTAACAATATTTTGATGTTGGATGCTACAGCCAGTTTTTAGAGGCTGCACAAGACTCTGTGAGCTCACGTTGTGCATCTTGACTTTGTATACTTATTGTGAAATACTGAATTTGAGAAGACAGAATATTTATTTATTATTATTTTATCAAATTTCTATCACCGCCCATCTCCCCCTCAAGGAGGGACCCTGGGTGGTTTACAATAAAAGCAAAATTTAAAATTCAATAAAACTATCAATAATACAAATAGAAGCTAAAAATATAAAATACAATAAAATCCAGATGGTAGTAAGTTCTATTCTGGCCCATGAGTGTGTGAAGAGCCGGTTTTGGCTCTATTTAGCTATAAGTGTATGTATAGCTCCAAATGAATCTTTAAGGGAACGTTGAAAAAAGGTTCAGATCAGCCCTGTCTATCTTATTTTTCTCCCTTCAGCCTTTATGCATTAAAAATGTAGTTGTTCAGCACGCTCCCGTGCTTTATTAATAGTAAAGCAATAGAAGAAAAAATGAGGTGATAAAACTGATTATATCCCCCATTTCTATCACTTCCGATTACATTCTTTATCAAAACAGCTAGGTATTGTATGAAGAGAAGGTAGCTTCTAATTTGATTTAAAATAGCAGTCACCTTGCGTGTTGAATATGCCAGAGAAAGATGTTTGTGACCCTTTCTCTTTTGCTGCAGCATTACTTTTTACTATGCAATTAATAAGTTATATATAATTAATTTGGTTAGAGACCTAGCATAATTTTCATATTCCCCAAATTACCAATTGTGTGCAAGAAATTTATGTTACCTAAAATGAATGTAAAAATAGAAGGAGGGTATATTCTAACAAATTATTCAATGTACATAACTGAAACATTTTCCTACTGAACAATATGTTAACATAAGGGCAAAAATTATTGTAATAAATTGTCAGGATTTGGATAGGAAGGTAGTTTTATTTTTACTACAGTTAAATAATCATTAAATAATCATTCAGATTAAAAAGATAAGGAGGCATTGTTCTCAGAACAGTTAAACCCTTTCATGAGATTGAGTTTCTGTTAACAAGGCTTCTTGGACACTGGGATGGCACTTGTGAACACAGCTGTTTGGATTTTCAGATTTCTTGGTATTTCATTCTACAAGCCTCTCTGGAATAAATAGGATTTTCCTAGCAGTATATTCTTCTATTAAATGTTTGCAAACATTATTTTTGTTATGTTCTACTTGAAGCTAATTAATATTAATGTTTGTTTTTACAGTGAAGCAAAATCATGCCTCAAACACAAATATATTGCATTTATAGGCGATTCTAGAATTCGTCAACTATTCTACTCATTTGTAAAACTCATAAACCCTCAAATTAAGGAGGAAGGAAACAAGGTATAACTTTTCAATATTTTTGTCCTCACTGTTTTTATAGCTATAGAACTGTAAATAATTATAGAACCATTATTACTGTCCTTTCCATTTATTACTATGCTAGATGTTCCTAACTCAGTTGCAGTAAAACCTTCAATTTTTTTTTAAAAAAAGTTTTCATAAAATTTGCAAAGATAAAAAAAGGGGAAAAGAGAAAAAGGAAAGTTATAGAAGAATTCTTGCAAGGTAATGTTAACTCTTCTCCATCTTCCTCCTCCCACTGCGTATTTTATAATAAGCATTATATCAGAAGTGGGAATCTACAATATGCAATCCTTGAATATTTTTTCCTGTGGTTTGTAGCCACTCGTGTATTGCTCCCCTCCCTAGTTCCCTGACATACACTGAGAATTACCTTCTCTCAGTTAAAGTCCTGCTTTGCTCCAGAATCAGATTCCTTACAGCCTGCAAAATAGCTGTCAGATGGGCAATTAAAAGTATGGTTGTACTGGGCAGTTATTCTTGTGCAGTCTTTGACACTGTAATCCTCATCTTGATATTGTTTCCCTGTTGTTAATAACACTTCCTTTCTGATATAAATAACAGTGTCAAAGGGGAGTGATTTTAATCAAAATTGTGAAGTGAGATAAAAGGATTAAAAAAACCCTTTGGCTGGACCATAGTCTTATCCCTGATTTCTATATTCCTCTTACCATCTTCTATTTAAAGATTAAAAAATGATAATACACATAAAACGCCAAGTTAAGGTTTTAGCATTGAATACGGAGCCTGTAAACCAGGGCTTTCCAAAGTTTTCCCGCGGTGACACACCAACCGCCGTTGGTGTGTCGCCGCGGGAAAACCCGGAAGTGCCACCGTTGCGGCAGCGCGCAAAACCCCGGAAGCGCTGCTGCCGCTTTCGGCTTTTGCGCGCCACCGTTAGTGTGTCGCCGCGGGAAAACCCAGAAGTGCTGATGATGATCAGCGCTTCCGGGTTGTGTGGTGACACACCAGACTGTGTGTGGCGACACACTTTTGTGTCGCGACACACAGTTTGGAAAGCTCTGCTGTAAACCTTCAGATGTTGCTGAATAACATTCCCCAGCATACTTCAACATTGATATGCTGACTGGGCTGCTTGGAGTGTTTCAGTACAGCATCATTAGGAGGGCAGTAGGATTCCCCATGCTGATTTACATGATGTTTGTAAAACACCTACAAGTTTATGGAAAATCTTACAATGTGCATGTTTTATTTTGACAGCATGAAAACATTCCTTTTGAAGACAAATCATCTTCACTTAAAGTGGTAAGCATTGCTGGTTTTCTGAACTCTAATAAAGAGAAAGAGTTGGTCTATTGCTGGAAGTAGTACTTGGAAACTATATATACATGTCCAGCAATGGAAGAATTATATCCATTCAGATTGCTTTTATAAGAAGCAACTTTTACCGTACATTCTCTTTGGTGCCAGGACAATTGTGAAGGGAAATGCTTTAAAAGTTTGGGGAAACTGAGTGCCACAGAAACATAGGCAAGAACCATTAGAATAAAAATGATCACATTTTTGTAGTTGAAAACAATTATAGATGTCCTAGGGATGGTAACTTCTATGCAACATTCCAATTTTTAACTTTTCGGTTAGGTGCCCTCTTTAAGAAGCTCATCAGTTTTATTCTTATCAAATAATATAAATGCAACAATATTTTCTTAAAGAAAGGCATATACTATGGAAGAATGAAATTAATGAACTTGTATGGGAGCACATTTGACAATATTTCTCAAATATTGACATTTTATGACTGAAGATAATAATATCCTAGCAGAAGAACAAGCAGAATTTAAACCAGGATCCACTATAGACCAGGCAATTATATTACAACACTTAGTAGAGAAATATATTTGTGGATCTAAAAGCCCGCTTTACACAAATTTTGTAGATCTCAAACTTGCCTTTGATATGTATCTAGAGCAGCGCTTTCCAAAGTGCTGCCGCTGGCGATACGGCAGCGGCGGCGCGCACGGCGATGGCACGGGGGGGCGTGCAGCGCACGGCAACGGCGCAGGGGGGCGTGCGGTGGCGCGTGCGCATGGTGACGGCGCGGGGGGGCGTGCGGCAGCACGCGCGCACGGTGGCACGGGGGGCGTGCGGGGGGGCGTGCGGCGGTGCACGCGTGCATGGCAGCCGCCATGCACACGCGCGCCGCCGCTTCCGGGTGGTGTGGCGACACACCACGCTGTGTGTGGCGACACACTTTTGTGTCACGACACACAGTTTGGAAAGCTCTGATCTAGAGGAACTTTATGGAAGAAACTGCTAGTTGCCAGTACTGATAAAAAATTACTACCAGTGTAGTACAATAAGACCACTTTGAGAGTTAGATATGGTTCCCATGGGTAGGTAATAGATTCATTCAGCAGGGCACGGGGAGAAAAACAAGAAGGCATCCTTTGTCCCTACTACTCAATTTTTATATAAACCCAGTTACACAGTACCTTAACAAAAGTAACCCTCATCCACCTAAACTGACTGACAGACATATCCCAGTACTCCTGTACGCTGATGACATGGTTATTCTTTCACTGTTGGTTATAGCGATGAGAAAAGCCCTAAGTTCCTTCACTCAATATTGCAAAGATGAAACATTGCTGTTTAATTATTCCAAATCTAATATAATGACCTTTGGTAAGAGACCTAAAGTTAACAGTCAGTTTATTAATGGCAACAAAATAGAACAAGTTAAATGTTTTAATTACTTGGAAATCTCTTTTCATTCATCTGGATGCAGAGATCCATATCTGGTCCCGGTGTTCAAAGTGGCCCAGAGGATTGCCATGGCTATTTTGTCTTTCTGTTTCTCCAAAAGTGGGCATTACATTCCAGCTGCCTTAAAACTATTTGAAGCAAAGATAATGACTCATTTATTGTATGGTACATAATTAGAGCCTTAGGGTACAGTCTAGGTATTGAAGATAATGATAAGACAGGGTTTTTAAACTTAGTTTGCATATAACCCCTAAACCATAATATGAGTAGATCATACATCATGCTAGGCCAAAAATGTGTCAGTCAGGTTACTGAGATCATGGCATAGGCAGTGGCTATGTTTAGATATGTCGATATAGGTTCTCAGTCATCCAGGTGGAACAGTCTGTAGCTTGAATCATGTCAACTGGATTTCTATTTTCTCAGTGGAAACGTTTCGCTCCTTATCCAAGAAGCTTCTTCAGTCTGAGCAAAGTTAGTAAGGGAATCCTTAAATATGTTTCTAGGGTGGCTGTGTGACCTTGCACCTGGGGCTAGGTCATGGTTATTTGAGATGCTTATTTCTAAGTCCCTTTATCATCCAAAGGATGATATATGTTTAGATACAATATTAAACCATGATATGGTGCAATGAGAATTAGGCTACCCTACTGCAGGAAATGCATGTTCCTTTACTTGTTCTCTATTGTTATTTTGAGAAGAGACTGGAAGCTTTATATCCATTATGCATTAAGTACATTTGAGTATTTATAATACTAACTATTGATGTTGCTTTTTAAACTAACAACTATGATTTAAAGTTGGCTGGTTTCACATAACTATAATTAAAATTATTCACAGTTCGTCTGGGTTTAGATTACATAGCAACCTGCCTTTAACTTAAAATGGAAGTGAAAGCTTCCTAATTCCTTGTGGGCATGTTGCCAAAGAAGGAGAGAGTACTAGGATTTACGGCCAGGACCATGTCCTAGTTCATTCTTGTAAGGGCTAAGCTATATTTTAATGCTGTATCTATACAAGGGTCAGTATGCAGCCCGAGAGCTTGCTAGCTCATAATCCTGTTTTTAATTCTACAATTCCCATTGCACATTCTTTTCTTTTTTTCCTTCCTGTGAGACAGATCGGTTACAGTGTAGCTCAGGCATGGATATGTGTAAGACCAACATTTCTATTTTAAAGCACTCGTTGGTCCTTCAGTGGATCCATGGCAAAATGCAACACGTCAGCAGTTTCAAGATTCCTTACACTTACAGCATGTATGTCCTTTTCTCCTCAGGATTTTCTGTGGTATCCAGAAGTCAATGGTTCTATGAAGCAATGTATCAAGTCTTGGACTGAAGTGAGTTGTATAGAGAAATGTTTTTATGATGATAATTCCAACAAATCAATGGTTTCAGGGATTCCTAGTCCTGAAATTAATTTCAGTACAGTATAAATTTGATTCTGATGCATAAATGTATTTTAAAAATGCTTATTGCTCCTTCTAATTAAGAACTCAGTCAATGACTAAATGATTTGATTTATATTGGGATTAACTTGCCTTTCATTATGTCATAGGGTTCTTCATCAAAGCCTCATATAATTATAGCAGGAGCTGCTACGGTAAGCTGTTTGTATAGTAATCACTGCAGTAACCAAATAAAATTATGACAGTCTCTGATTTCAGTCTTCAGATTCCATATGAACCTCTGACATTACTTGTTCTTTTCTCTTTCTTTTCACTCTCATTATTTCAAGCTGCCTGGAGAATTAGGTTATCAGCTAACATATAACTATCAATAAAGTATTCCACCAGTTTTTTACATTGCATAAGCTGCCAACCTGAGCTTCCCACTCATTCCTTTTTCTCTTTGCTACTGTTCCTGGTTTGAGAGCCAAAGTGTAGTTAATTCTTGGTAGCCAACTTTGGCATCAGAATATTGTTAACTAATGCTGTCTCCTTATGGACTGCTAATACATGTATGGAGACTCATTACAGGTAGTCCTCAGTTAACGACCATAATTAGGACTGGCAACTCTTGCTAAGCAATGCGGTCGTAAAGCAAAAAATCACGTGACTGCGCTGACTTACAACAGCAGTTCTGCTGCGGTTGTTAAGCAAATCGCACACAGTTGTTAAGTGCAATGTCGCATCCGCAACTTACAACTTCCTGCCTGCTTCCCCATTGACTTTGCTTGTCAGAAACCGGCAGTGAAGGTCGCAAATGGTGATCACATGACTGTGGGATACTGCAACGGCCGCAACTTCAAGGACCAGTCATAAGTCTCCTCATTCAGTGCCATTGTAACTTTGAACGGTTGCTGAACAAGTGGTCATTCAGAAATATCTATCTATCTATCTATCTATCTATCTATCTATCTATCTATCTATCTATCTATCTATCTATCTATCTATCTTGTAACAAGGATACCTGTTGTAATAAGAATCTTTTAAACTGTAAAGGAAATGGTTGAAAGAAGAGTAGATTTCAATATTATACTAGTATTATTAGTCTGATCAGTATTACCAGTCTTACTAATGTTTTAGATACAATTTTTTTTAGAAATGTCTCAGAGCTGCTTAGTTTCATAGTTTGCAAGATTCTATACAGTACTAGATACATGGGTATACTGAATTTTGGTGTATGTATTTGTCCCAACTATTCTTTTGATTTATTTTATTAGTTATAAAAATATGTCAGTCTGTTACTTAATAAGATTTCTGAAATAGCAACAATTCTAATTCTTTCTCCTTTAATATACTTTTCAGTGGTCTATAAAAATTCATAATGGCAGCAATGAAGCACTCACACAGTACAGGATCAATATCACATCAATTGCACCTCTTCTGGAAAAACTGGCAAAGAGCAGTGATGTCTACTGGGTCCTACAAGGTAAAATAATGTATATTGTATTGCACATTAGCGTATTGCTGTTGTTACTTAGGGCAAGCTAAATTAATTAGTTGAGGCTGATGTCATCTGAAATGCTTGTAATTCTCAGTCGGAATCTGAGTACCAAATTTTTTCTAGGATATTTTCCAAGAACAGCTGCTGAGATTTGCCCCATATTGTGGATCATTAGTGCTCCATGATTACATTTCTGGAAAATCGCATTCTGTACTGGAAATAACTCTTAACATGATACCTGAACAAATCCTGAAGAAAACATTATCAGCTTCTTTTGGAACAGATGATTTGCTGAGTTGCAGTAGAGCAGTTGAAGGGAAATATTCCCACAGTGCAAAGTCAAATGATTGGCCTAGAATTTTCCTGATCAACAATGAGAAAAAAACTTAAAATGCCAGCTAAAAAAATAGGCTTTATTGTTAGACCTCCTTGCTTTGTGGACTCCAGAGTAAAGAAACTATCAGAGTAATGGTCTTAAGTTAAAGAAAGATAGATTTCTGTTGAAAATTAAGAAAGTCTTCCTAGAAGTGAACAGCTCAATGACAGAAATCAATTATCTGTAGAAGTGGGACTCCATTCTGTTGGATAAGTTCAGGCAGAGGTTATACAGCCACCTGTCAAGGATGCTTTAACTTGGATAGCTGGACTAAGCAGTGACCTGTATGTATATAATAAATCCCTTTGTGGTATTATATTATCCTAATTGGGGATGGCATTGTCAGGTTTATTCTAGGAATATTTCATATGCTGGGAACAAGGGTAATTTGAAGCATGGGGAGTTGTCTTTTTGCAGCACTTTTTCAACTGCAGTTATAAGGGTGGAACTGCAGTAGGAACTTGGTCCATTTTTTACCCATTTGTGTGAAGAAATATTTTAGCATTGGTTTATCACACTATTTCATTTGTCACCTGAAACACTAGGTATCTGGACTGTTATTGAATGGCAGTTTGTTTCACTAAAATTTGGTGGTGATCTTCAGGTATGCCATGGTTTGCTAGAAGGGTGCAGACTACCAATTTCCTACTCCTGCCCTTGGGGTTGAATATTTATTTGTTGCTTTGCTTTATAAAAATAGTAACTCAGATATTCTTTTCAATTCAGATCCAGTTTATGAAGATATGTTGAGTGAAAGCAGGAAAATGATCACTAATGAGAAAATAGATGCTTACAATGAAGCAGCAGTCAGTATTCTGAACAGCAGCAGCTCAAAAAATTCAAAAGCTAAAGTAAAAGTTTTCAGCGCATCTAGACTGATAGCAGAAGAAACTATAATTCAGTCATCAGACGGCTTACATCTTCCTGAATCAAGCAGAGAAACAGTGAGTAATCTCTCTAAAACACAGCCATTAGAATTGATAATGACAAAAAACTGCTGGACCTTAAAATCATACGATTAATTGTATGAACTTTATTACTATTTAAAAAAGGTATTGAAAAACTTTCTCAACCACGTACAATTATATACAGTGCAAAATGTTTTGCAAATGCAATATTTAATTAGCACACCCTACCAATTACATAAGATACAATATTAGAAAAATCTGAATTAAATTCCTTAATGTACTTAATTTAATTATTATTCTTTCCCTGCAGAAATCATTCCCAATAAACTCAGATCATTCAATTGAATGCTTATATTCTCCAAGTATCAAAAAGCTGGTGTTGTGCAACAGTTAGACTGACCTGAAAAAATTAATTCAAATGCAGTTTTTCCATTAACTCATTTAATTAGCTCTATAAAAGTTGCTGCCTGTCAACTTTAAAAGTACACCTGTAATATAACAAAGGAATTACTCTGATGTATTTTATGGTTGTTCTGTGGATTGTTAAAATATAGAAAGTTCCTACATCATCTTGGATTTCTCAGCCTTTCATCTTGATTTGCCCTGTAAATTAAGTTACAAAAAGCACTGAGATAGCCAACTGTTCCACGATTTAATGTAATCAAAGATATTTTATCATGGATTTCCAACATCCAATTTGCTGTATTGTCGAAGGCTTTCACGGCCGGAGTTCAATGGCTGTTGTGGGTCTTCCGGGCTGTGTGGCCGTGTTCTGGAAGTTGTGGTTCCTAACGTTTCGCCAGCATCTGTGGCCAGCATCTTCAGAGGGCAGGACGGGCTCCTGCCCTCTGAAGATGCTGGCCACAGATGCTGGCGAAACGTTAGGAACCACAACTTCCAGAACACGGCCACACAGCCCGGAAGACCCACAACAGCCATCCAATTTGCTGATCAGATGAAGAATTATTTTTGTTATGCCATATATTTATTATTTTCACTGGTGAAAAATTAACTTTATGCAAACACAGAGATTGCATTTGGTTTAATAAAATGCACTTTAAAAAATTACTGAGATAAATTTAGTAGAGAAACAAAATTCCACTGACAAAAATTATGTTTTCAATTTTTTTTCAATAGAGTGCAATGATTCTGATAAACATCCACTGCAACAAGATTGTGAAACCTATTGATGGCTCATGCTGCCAACCTCAGCCTCCCATCACTTTGATACAAAAGCTAGCCTTTTGCTTTTTTGCTTCATCTGCAATTGGATATTTGATTCTTGTTCTCATTCGTCGCAACAATAACCAGAAGAACAAGCCATGCACTGATATGGAGAGTGGAGAAGAGAAAAAGCCTACCACTAATTTTCCAACAGTTTCTACTCTAGAGACACTTTTCCAGTCCTTATGCAAACTTGGTTTGATTATGGGCTACTTCTTCCTATGTGATAGAGCAAATCTATTCATGAAAGAGAACAAGTTTTATACTCATTCATCTTTTTTTATACCAATAATTTATATCCTGGTGTTAGGAGTATTTTACACTGAAAATACTAAAGAGGTATTTTTTTTCTTATGTTCTTAAATGAAGAATTTAGATTAAACATTCTTAAGCAAACAGTAATTGCCATTGCCACTGTCAGCACCAGTGACCTATGTATTGTTTCACTGTTACTGCTTTTAGATACTACAACCTTCCTTGAACAAAATGGGGAATAGAAATCGAGAAAAGTCCAATACATTTCCTTGGAAGCCAGTCCCATTAGATTCAGTGGAAGTTGAATCAGAATAATAAACTAGAGAGGATTATGTTATTATGTTGTAAAAACACTAAAAAGAAAATTGTACTTTGTGGACAATTCTATAAATGTAGCTTATTATTTAATTCTATTTTTATTCTTTTTATCCAAAGTTGTTGACGATGTTGTTTCAGTTGACAACATTTACTCACCCAATGGCCTTAGCAAGGAGGTACCTAAAATGCCTGTGGCCATTCTTTCTCTAAAAGTACTTCGCCTTACTGCATCAGAAACCACTTTCTGCTGTGTTTCAAAAGCTAACTGGCAAGAAATATATAATGTTTGTTAGCTGAAAACAAAAAGGTTCAGTAGCCTTGCAGCTTACTCAGAGTGGTCTATGCAATCCTTTGCCTTGCAGTCCCAGTCAAATACTTCAGCATACATACACTTATAGGTTAATTGCTGTTGTAATTATCAGTATGATAGTTTCAGACTTATTTACTGTATAGCAGTAGTGTGTTTTTTAAAATTGTTTTCTAGAATAATAATTCTTATTATTTTGCACAGACCAAGGTGTTAAATAGGGAGCAGACTGATGAATGGAAAGGATGGATGCAGCTTGTCATTTTAATCTATCATATCTCTGGAGCAAGTACGGTACGTAGGTTCTTAAAATATAATCATTTTTTCAGGAAAATAGACCTTTTGACTACAACACTAATTTTAAAATAAGTTTGTAAATGTTTTTTTCATAGGAGATGGTTAAGGATTGTTTTGAAAGATGTACTTTTCTCACAGTTTTCTTGTTTTTCTTGTGTTGTGGAGTGATGTAATGTGAATGAAAATATAAATTATTGAAAATGACATGGATAATTTGAAAGTAACATTAAATATATTTTATGTATTTAATTATGCCATCTTTATTTTGCTTCCTTCATCTTACCTTTATGGTTCTCAAATTGGAGTGTATCGACTTGTGGAAGAGGGTATTGATTTTCTAGTGGGGAGTTTTCTAATTGATCCAAATGAACTATGATAGTATTTATCCCCTCACTGTTGTGACCACTATTTAGAAGAGCCATTTTAATTATGACTCTTTGTGCGTGGTTTTAAGAGTCAGATGTCCTATTCCGTTCTTCTAATGGAGTAGTTGGAACAGTGCCCCAGCCTACATATCCATACCATTTTATTATTTTATTTATTACAAATGCTTCTGTGTTGCTTCAGTTATATGACTCTAAGTGGCATCCTACATGCATACAGGTTAGTGTAAAAAGATCTGTCTCATTCATTGTGAAACAGATGGTTAGTTGGGGATGTATTGAAAAGTCCTATAAGACAAAATAAGTTGGGAATGGAACCTTAATGTCTATTAATAAGGAAGTTTAATGAAGCAAAATTAAAATCAAGTGGAAAGCTCATCTCATTTCATATATCATTATTTTTAAGTTGGAATTTAATCAGTGAGAATTACTTGATTTTTTTAAAATGCTCCTATGTTTTTGTTCATAGTTCTTGCCAGTGTACATGCACATCCGTGTTTTGGTTGCTGCATATCTATTCCAAACAGGCTATGGGCATTTTTCATACTTTTGGATTAAAGGAGATTTTGGCATTTATAGAGTATGTCAGGTAAGAAATGTATATATGATGATCAAGGCTGACTACAATCATGTAATTCGATTATTTCCTGTTATTGTTAGGTACTGTTCCATATTTGGTACATTCTTGCAAATCTGTTGAAGCTGGGCAAAGGATAAAGTCTTCCTCCCTAGACCAGTTGTCCTTCTGTTGTAGCAAGGTTTCAGGCTTAGATTCAAATTCATCATTAGTGCTAACTTGGCTTGCATGGGTGGGTGGGTCCATTCTTAGTCACCAAAATTAAAGCTGACAGGAAACTCTTTACTCCATCTCGTCTAATTAGAAGGCAGGGCCTAGACTTTTGCATCCAGTGGAGGGAACCTCCACTCAGTCTCAGCTCTGCCTTCTAGAGAAGGACTTTCCTTCAATTCCATATTGGGATGAGAAATGATGATAATAGAAAGGCTTGGTTCTCAGACCAATAAAGTTTTAAGCAACTGTTTTATAAAACTGATAGCTGCAGGTTCTCTTTTTCAGAAAAAGATCTGCCTCCTCTCTAAGCACTATAAAACTGTGAAAAAAAGACACTAGTCCCCAACCTAAAGTACAGATAAACATATTGGTTCCAAATTTTAAATTACCTGCTAGATTTCTTGAATCACTATTATTTTCATCTAAATATAAAGTGCTACCAAATGTCTGACAGTAAATAATAACAACAACAACAACAGAGATAACAACAATACAGTAATATTACCTATGCATCTGGACCAAAAAAAGGTGGAAGAGAAAATAATAAGAAAAAGATATACTATTTTGGATCTTTTGGCTTACCAAGATGCTGCTGGAAACAAGAAGGTGGCAAAATTGGCAGAACCACACAGCAGTATCAAAGATGGGGTCTTCTAGACGCCCTTTTTTGTTTGGTGACTGGCTTTAAAACTACTGGGGAGCCATGAGCCATGGTTAAAATTGACACTTGTACTGGAAGATTTTCTTCTGCTTTTTCCAACTCTTTTTCCTCCTGAGCGAGGATGTGCCAAGGGGAGGAAGCCTGCAGGATAACAAGTTTGTAGAGAAGGCTGGCAGTGGGCAAGGTGAGATGGGCAAGATGTGGACCATTGTGATGTTGTGTGGCTTGCATCAGGCTGCTTTTTCAGCCTTAAGAATAGTGACAGAGGGGATAAAGATTGAGGACCAAGCAGACCAGTGGTGGTGACCCAATCTGGTGACTGACCTCCCCCTCCCAACGAAGAGAGCCATGGAGAAGCTCCTTCCACTTATTTCCCTCAAGGACCAGTAAGGCAAACTCCTCCCCCTCTCTTGCACTAGCAACACAGTGGGAAGTGTGAGGAGCAATGAGGTGTGAGGTTCTTTTGTCAGAGGAAGAGATGCTGAGTCCAAGCAGAGCATGAGGGACTCTATCAGATCTCCATAGCCTGGTAAAGGAGCACAGGAGCCCCAGGTGAGTCTGCAGAGTTTACCCAGAGACATGGTAAATTCTGCATATGAGCTGGAATGGCTAGTCATACCTCATGATCACCAGAAACATCTGGTTGGTAAGGTACTCCATTCTCAAATTACCTTCTGACTGATGAGATAAAAGGTAGCATAGGGATTTTCAATTTTTTTTCAGGCCACAGAACCTGCTAGTGAGGACCCCCTTCCCCAATCCTTGCCCAACCAGGTCTCAGTAATAAATGCCAGGTCTACTTTCTCCTTCCCAAACAAGTCATGGAAGAGTAAGATCTCCTTGCCAATGGACTTGGCATACAATAACAGCAGCCTGAGGTCAAGACTCCAAGCGATTTGACATCCAGGGCCACAGGAAAAGACCATTCAGCCAAAAGTGGGACTGCACCTTGTAATGGCTTGCCCAATATATCCCATCATACTTTCAAGCCCTTAAGAGCTGTTTACAACCAAAAAGCAAGAGTCTTTAACCAGATTTATTTAAAAGCAAACGGTATTAGGTTACAGAAAGTTTGACAGTAAGATACTTATTTTAGCATCCAGTTTATCTCTATATTCATTAGGGCAGAGATTTCTTGATCCTCTTAGTAACTCCTTGTTGGTGCAATGTGTATGTCTTTACTTGCCCCAAAGAGGCTAAGTTGGAGAACTCAGAAATTGCTCTGTGGGTATAAGTCAGAATCCTAAACTATCATTGCAATTTTAGTTTATATTCCAATGTAGACATTTCATTTATTAAAATGGAAGTGAATCTTTCAGATGATACGACATATGCCTTTAATAGCAAGATCTTGTTTCTGCTTTTCTTTACTGTCCACATCTCTTAATCATATTAAATATATCAGGGACTGTAATTTTAGATAACAAAAACTGATTTTAATCAATTTGTTTCTAAATCTCTAATCAGCTGGCTCTACTAACCAATGGCAATATGTTCCCCTCTCAAGGTAGAATATACTGTTTTCATGTCATAAAATGATTTTCATTAGCAGTGAAAAGAGAGCTTGCTGTCTGTGAGTTGTCTCATTTTGCTCTACAGTCCTTCACCAAAAATAAGTGAGCTGGCATATAAGTTTTCATTCAAATATTTTACTATTCAAGTTTTACCAGTCAGTTAATATGTTTTAATTTTAGAATCCCTGCAAAGCAATAGGAAATGTGGGATATACTTTCAGCACTGGCAGTATAACTAATCTTAATTCACTGTGCTGAACTGGAATTCTGCAAACTTGCTTTTAGACCATCTGACTGGCTCCACAAAAGTGAAAGAGAAGTATTTTGCCTAGATCCAAAAATGTTTTGTGAATATAGCCTCCTGTTGGCTAAACAAGAAAATGTTCTATTAGGGAGAGGTGATTAGAAATTTAAGGTTAAATTTGGTGCATGCAATAATACATTCCTTCCCTCCCTCTTCTTTAGATATGTATTAATTGTATGGAACAACCCAGATTATAAACTTGGCTTTTGTAAGCTGTTTTTGAGGGTTTTTTTTTAAAAAAACTAGAGCCTGAGTTACAAAATTGTTAAGCATCTAGACTGTATCAGAAGTAATAAAAACTAGAAATGTGCTTAAAGTAGTCTGATGCTTCTGATGAAGTTGCAGTCGGATTAAGAGACTGATATTGAAACATACAAGTAAAGTGATCTAATATATCATTGCCATATGCTTAAGCATTTTTCTCAATACTTAACAGGTTTTATTTCGACTGAACTTCCTGGTTGTGGTGCTATGCATTGTAATGGATCGGTCTTACCAGTTCTATTACTTCGTTCCTCTAGTCACTTTCTGGTTTTTGGTCATATATATTACATTAGCTCTGTGGCCTCAAATTATCTTGAAGAAAGCCAATGGTAAATACTTCATTTTGCATTAAAAAAAACTGTATATTAACATAGCTGAACACTTCACCACATAATACTCACTACCTTTCTACCAGCATTTGCGTATCTTAAAAATTCTCTATTCATTTCCCCATCTTTAGTAAATACTAAGTAGAAATGTATTAAAAGTTATATGCAGGGATGGAACTAGGGTCTGTGTCACCCGGGGCAAACATGGATTCCACACACACCCCAAATGGGTTATTTTGGTGCACCCCCCAGCACGGCATCCGGGGCACATGCCCCGCTTGCCCCCCCTAGTTGCGGCCCTGGTTATATGTGTGACCTGTTTTGCGCACAAAACAACTGTTTTCAGGTGGTCTGTGCCCAAATCAAAATATATGAATTTCTGTTGCTCTGTACATGGAATAAAATGGGCTGCTTTCTTTTAGATATGGTTACTATGGAGAGAAGTGGTTCAAGGGTATAGAAGGAGTAAGAAAAAAGAGTGAGAAAATTCGAAGGTTAAAAGGTTTCCTTGGAGATGGTGTGACCAGGGGGAAACTGCTGCGGGGGTTGGAGATGGGTGGGCTGGCACACAGATCATGCAGGCAGAGAGGAAGCAACCTACACACGATACTGTCTTGCAAGTCAATATATGGTTGTCCAAATCCCACAAACGAGGAGTTATATTCAGTGTACTGACCTACCCACAGGATTTACTAACACATTCTGTTGCCTGTAAAATAAAGTGTTTATTAAAAATAATAATGAAATCTTTCTCTAAAAAATGAATAATGAGATCTTTTTTCTTTGTTGTTGCTCTTTTTCTACAGGCAGTTTCTTCTGGCATTCTGGCTTACTGATAAAATTAGCATTCCTGTTTGTCTGCATATATTTTCTAGCATATTCTGAGGTTTGTATTGTACTTTTCTGTGGTAGAATACAAATTCTAGTTAGAATTAAACAGTTAATAGAAAGCATTCACAGTTTTGGAACAGGCAGGGTAATAACCTAGTGTGTCTGAAAGGAACGGAGTGTGTTGTTTGTGGAAAACAACTGACATGCTTTTAGCTCTGTGGTAATCCATTAACCATTTCCCTAAAAAGGGATGTTGGAGTGCCTGACAGTCCAAAGACTTGAGGGTGGTGCATCTGTTTTCTCAAAGCACTATAACCCATGCTCTTTGGTTATGGGGAGGCAGAGTTAGATATTTAGGTTTAAGGTTTTTGTTTTTGTGTATTTATTATTGGTAAACATGGTAGCAGAACACGAGGAACAAAAAAGCTTTCTATAGAGAAGTCAAGGAAAGGAATATTAGAAGATGGCTGTCTCCTCTAATAGCAGATTAAGAAGCAGATGTAATAACATGATTTCTTCTACTGCATTTTGTTGTTTGCATTAAATATATGAAACATTACAGTGTAAATGATTTATAAATGAAAACTAGATTGTTTTTGCTTTCTTGTATTTGACTGAAGAAATTATTTGAAATATGTGGCTCTGAAATAGTTGGATGTTTTATTAAGGATGTGGGGGGGTACACACACACGATTGATGAACAACACAATAGACCCTAATCAAGGAACTATTAACTCAGTCAGTCAACCAAGCAGCAAACAACAGCCCAACCAAGGAACTACCAAGGAGAGTACAACACCCCCTCCAACACAGGCAGGACAAGCCAGGGTATATAAACAGAGAGCAAGTCCCACTCCCTTTTCGCACTGAAGATGTTGCCTAGCCTGGCAATGAAACGTCTGCAAGAAAACAACAAGGCTCAGAGAGCACCAAGGACTCCACAGTTCAACCCTGAACTACAAATATTCTCTTCGATTGGCATACAGTAGTGCTTAAAAGTTGGTGAACCCTTTTGAATGTTCAGTATTTCTGCATAAATATGACCTAAAACGTGATCTGCTCTCCACACAAGTCCTAAATAAGCAAGTATAATGTTTTGACTTATTTGTTTAATTGGGTTCTCTTTATCTAGTTTTAGGACTTGTATGGAGAACAGGTCACATTTTAGGTCATATTTATGCAGAAATATTAAAAATTCAAAAGGGTTCACAAGCTTTTAAGTACCACTGTATATAGATGACACAGCTGAAGAACATCTTTTACATATTTTTATGTTTGACATATTTGCTTATATGCCAACATAGGTGTGGCTGTGTTACATAATACAGTACCATACAGATAACTGCAGTTTACCAAATGCTACACTATTTGCAGTTATGTAGAATATGAGTTTTATGCTACATAAGGGGATACAAATGATGAAACTTGTGTGACTGCATGTGTATCCTTTTGATGTCATGGTTTGCAGATGTTGCTGGCTGTATACTATATTTTCATATTTTTTAGCATTCCATTTCATGGTTAGCTTTTTAATTAATCACCCTGAAGATTTTTAGTACAGTCAATTTTGTGCTCTTGAGCCAGCAGAATACAGGTCCAGCACCTAATAAAGACGGGGAATTCAGCCTTATATGTATGCATATGATTAATCTGAAAGTACTGTTTCCTTTTCAAAGAACCAATTAATGTGCTTCTAGTTTTGCCTAAGCAACTGTATTAAAACTTGGGAAGTGAATGTGTTAATATATTTGGCCATTATATTGAAATATTCATTTTGCAAATATTTATGATATAATGCATTAAAAAGTGTTTTTTTCCGAATAAGATCTTAATTGGGCATAATGTTTCATGAACATTTGCTAAAGAAGTGTTAAGATAGGACAGATGGAGTCTGATGTGAAATAATAGATCCTTTTGCCTATCATTACATCCTAGGATTAATTGTAGTTTCAGGATGCTTGCCTTTCATGTATGATGAAATAAGGAGTCTTGTATTTTCATCTAAATATATTTGTACTCACAGAAATTGAGTATTTGTGTCAGATGACCTAATGGTGTAATATAGGTGTTGTATACATATATATATGTTTGTTTCTTACAGGATCTATTTGAAAAGGTTTTTTCCATATGGCCATTGTCCAAGTTTTTTGAACTAAATGGGAGCGTCTATGAATGGTGGTTTAGGTGGAAATTAGATCGATATGTATGTATTTTTAAAAAATTTTATAAATATTTTTGTGTGACCTGACCTGAATGGTGGTTTAGGTGGAAATTAGATTGATATGTATGTATTTTATAAAAAAATTATAAATATTTTTGTGTGACCTGACCATAATTATGGCTGCCAGTGTTACTGAAAATTATGCTGAATTATGATTTCAGTTTAAAATGAACATAAAATTTAAAAATGGTGAACAAAAATTTAATAAGTTGTTCCAGTTAGTCACAAAGCTGCTGCTTTTGTTTATGGAATTGTATATGGACCTCAAAAAAAGTGTTATGAAACTGTTGCTTTCTTAAAATTTAGCTGTTGTAGACTAATATAAAAAATTACAGAAGAGTTCTTTAAGAGATAACTATAATGTTAAATTAATGTTTGCTAAATGCTGAGATAAAGCAATATTCCTTTCTCTTACAGGTTGTTTTCCATGGAATGTTTTTTGCTTTTATTTATCTGACTTTTCAGAAACAGCAGGTCCTCTCAGAAGGAAAGGGAGAGCCACTCTTTCCTACCAAAGTTTCAAATATTTTCTTATTTATTTCAGTAGTGTTTTTTTTGGTAAGTTTCCAAACTGCCTTGGCTAAAGACTGTTCTTATTAAATTGGAGGCTTAAGTGACTTCTGGGATCAAGAATGTTTACTACTAGACATTTATATTGACTGTTCCCTTTCCTGGTAAGGGACAATTGAGCATGTTAAGTTTAAATTTATCATGTGAATATATCTCTTATTGGTGAATGCAATATCTGGCTTCATAAATAACCTTGAAAAAATAGTTGCTTTATTTGGCTAATAACCGTATTTTATATTTGTAGACATATTCCATCTGGGCAAGTAGCTGTAAAAACAAAACTGAATGCAATGAAATGCATCCTTCTGTTTCTGTTGTGCAGGTAATTATATTCTCTGCCATATTTATGATTAGAACGTTGGTGTTCTCTTCACACTTACAGTTAATAAAGCATAAAGTGTTATGGTTTGCAAAACAGCTACCTGAACTGGTATTCACAAATAATGGCAGAGCCAGATTAATTAATGCAGCAATTAAGTGTTTTATTGATCAGCATAGTATATTGCTGTTGTACATGTTTGTAACAGATACTTCCTGCTTTAACTTTACTTAAATCTAAGTTGATCTAAATTATGGATTCTACCAGAGATTGGATGCTTCCAATCAGAGATGTGCAAAATGGGGCACTTCGTCAGTGGAATATTCAGTTTTTCTCCTGAAATGATGTATCTATCCCCCAGAATATGCCAATCTGGGCATTTTGGAGATAGTTCATGTTGCTCTGCCAAATAGTCATCTGGAATACCATGGACCACTCTCTCTGACCAATGTACTTCTGGAAAAGCACAAATCACCCCCAGAATGCCCATGTCAGTGTATTCCAGGGGAGAAATGGAACATTTTGGGAGTAACATGAACAGTGCAGTCATGGACTGCACTGTTTTTCACATCCCTGCTTTTAGTCTTCTCGCAACTGTACAGGAGAGTTTGAATTCAAGACTTTTTTCTATAGAATTAAGCCAGGGGTAGACTTTGGACACATGGGGTTCTCCAGGGTCACGTGGATCTTTGCTCCAAATTTCTTCTTTCTATCATATGAAGGCCTCAAGAATCAGCCTCATATATTGTCTCCCCCCTAGCGTGATAAGCATACATGTAGACACTTGCAGTCCCCCAATACTTAGCAATATAGGTGACCCTCAGGGCAGAAATTGTTCTTTACTCTATGCTGAACTTGGCTCAGCATTTTGCTGGAACCCAACTTGTGGCTAATAGATAATCATTTTTCAGGAGAGTATTTCTGAAGACATTCAGGTGTAGATTGTCATTCTTGTATATGATAAAAGTTTAGCAGTTTGCTTATTCCTATGGTTCATGTTAACAGAGTTTGAATTTCTTGTTGCATCATCAGATGGTTGTGTAACCTAAATGCAGAGCATAAATTGAGTACATTTTTACATGTCACTTTGTTTTTTGTTTTTTGTCTTTCAGATTTTAGCTTTCATCCTAATTAGGAACATACCTGGCTATGCTCGTTCTGTATACAGTTCATTTTTTGCCTGGTTTGGCAGAATTTCTCTTGAGGCAAGTAACATAATTTAGTTCTAGTTTTAAAGCTGAAACAACTAGATTCTGTGTAATAAGACCTGATTAACTTGTAAAATATCATATAGCAGGCATATGAGACCCTGCATCCCCCCAAAGTCTAGATTGTGGCCTGTTGACTTTAAAATACTCCTTCTGAATTGTAATTTTTAATGTGATACAAGGGGAAATAAAGTTAAGTAGAATTAAATGAAAATTCATGTTTTACTTAGCCATGACCATATCTTTATTCTGGCCTCTCATCGCATTGTTTTGACTTCGGACCCTGGTATGCTTTCCAAAGATCAAATGTGGCCGTCGGGCCTCATATCCCACATGGACAGTTGTGCAAAGATGGACAGTTTTGAGAGCCAGTGTAATATAGTGGTTAAAATCTTTGACTAGAACTGAGGATACCCAAGTTAAAATCCACCCTGAGCCATGGAAGCCTCCTGAATGACTTTTGGCTGATGTCTCACTCTGTCATTGCAACCAACCTCACCAGGTGGTTTATGTGGGGGGAAATTGCAGAAGGAAATGATACCTGGTTGCCTTGATGCAATTAACATATGAAATTAATTATAGATGATCTTTCCTCATTTGTGCAGAAGAGTTTAGATTTGTTATTCAATGCAGATAAGAAAAGCAACTTGTACTTCAGCGCTCACTTCTGAGGAATAAAACTCACCAACCCTTACTAGAGGGAGTTAATGTTTTTTCACCAGTTTGTGGTGCAGAGATGGGGCTTTGCTGCTGTAGACATACAGGTAGTCCTCAAGTTACAACTCAAGTTACGACTGCAGTCGGAACTGGGATTGCCGTCGCTAAGCAATGCGGTTGTAAAGTGTGATGTCACGTGACCACATCGCTTAGCGACAGCAATCCAGGCAGTCCCGGTTGTCGTAACCCAAGAGGTGTGGATCATTAAGCAGGAAGTGGAGGGAGTCCCACGTAAGGAGCGCAGGGGTGCCGCAGGGAAGTGGGGAAGGCCCTGGGAGGCCCGGCGGAGGGGTGCTCGATGCAGTATGAGCTCAGAAAGGCCGGGAATAGGGTGCAGGGGGTGTGTGATTGTGGGGAGGCCATGGAAAGAGGGCGCGGGGTGTGTGCAAGCAAAGGGAAGGAGGGCACAGCGCGTGTGAGCAAAGAAAGGCAGGGGAGGAGACTTACCCCAGTGATTTGTGACCTTCCTTGCCCGCTATCCAGACTTTGCTTGGGGGAAGCTGGCAGGGAAGGTCACAAATGGTGATCACGTGGATGCTGCAACTGGTTGTAAGTGCTAGCTGGTTGCCAGGCACATGAATTTTGTTCACGTGACTGCGGGGGCCCTGCAACGGCTGGAACTTTGAGTACAGGTTGTAAGTCCCTTTGTTCAGAACCGTCGTAACTTCGAATGGTCGCTGAACGAAAGGTCGTAACTCAAGGACTACCTGTAACCTATTTCACTAAGCTTACTGTATGTAGTAACGGTGTATGTGTTCAAATGTGTTACAGTGTTACATAGTTCTAATTTTTGTTCTATTTTCTTTCCAGCTCTTTATCTGTCAGTACCACATCTGGCTGGCAGCAGATACAAAGGGAATCTTGGTCCTTATTCCAGGAACCCCCATGCTCAATATTATTGTCAGCACTTTTATATTTGTGTGTGTAGCTCACGAAATTTCCCAGATCACAAATGATCTTGCACAGATTGTTGTTCCAAAAGATAATGTAATGCTGCTGAAAAGGCTAATATGGATATGTGTATTTTTCTCCGGATTTCTCTTTTTATCATCATTTCAGAAACAGTGAAGATGTTAACTACTAGTAAATCCTTAAATCATTGCTTCAGCTTCATTTTATACCTCCTGAATCAATAAATGAAAGTCAGCTGGAATCTGTGCCTCAACTTTGTTTCTGTTCCTGGGGAGCACAAGGAAGATACACATATGAAGTGCACTGAACATGTATGTTACCTGAGGATAAAATCCAATCAAGAAAATAGAAATGCATTGTATACAACTGAAGGTGGAGAAGAATGCATTTTTCTACTGGAGGATTATTTCTGTTTACAAACCTTTCTAAAATTAATGTAAAATGGAGCAAAATGAGCTCAGCCAGAGGCATTTAAAGACTTTCCTGGAAACATTTCTTAAATTGTTAATAATTATTTACAACCGCTGTTTGGGAAAAAAAACTGCTTTTGTTGCAACACCACCTCTTGATGGCATTTTAAATTCCTGGGATCACATAGAGAAGCCATTGAAGAGCATAAAAGGCTGCAGTAGGTCTTAACAGAATTCTGCATAGAATATGTGAACAAAATGTCTGTAGTGATTTATTTTAAGCTTCTGGATATATGTGTCGTTTCTGGAGAGCTTTTCAAGCACTGAGGGATAAAAAGTCACTGAAATATAACCTTAATGTTTACAAACTGTATTGTATTACATTTCAGTACAGTAAATGTTCAGATATTTCTCTTAAGTTTCATGAATTCATTTTTAGTATTTTGAGCGGTCTTATTTTTATTCTATTTGTTTTCATCAATATTTTCAAATCTAATGATAGTAGTTTCAAAAGTATATTGGAAGTTAAACATTTCCTGTGATTCCCCTCTAAATTCTCCCTTCTGGCATAGTATGGTGGTTACATTTTACTTCAGTTTTTCTTTCTTTTCGTGCCTGAAAATAATTTCATTGGAACCAGAGACCTCCTTATCTCACACACTTCTGCAAAGAAGTCAGGCATTTATTTAGCTGTGATTGTTCTGTGATTTCTGTAACAATTATATTTTGGCTTGGGAGAGTTTTTTAACTCAAAATTTGCATGGACTGCATGAGAAGTGAAGAGAAAAATTATCCACCGCCTCAAATATAGGATTTCAAAGTTATTTTACAATCATTGTTTTAAAAGGGCTGTGAAGCTATTGTAATTTCTTTTTGAAATTAATCATGCAGAAGCCCATGAAGAATGGGTAGTTCAGGAATAGCATTAAGAGGCTTTAAAATCTAAAATGCTACATTATACATATGCCCTTCAAATTTCATTACTATTTAGTTAAATTCTCATGGTAATATTTCTGTTCATATTCCGAAGCATGCTGTGCAGATGTGAAATATATAGTAATTGAATTTGAAGGAAATGGTGTGACTTAATCTGAAGAATTTAAACGGAATATGCCAATTCTGAAATTTTAATTCTGGCATTTTGGAGTATAGTACTGGGCAATTTGTAGTCAGAGTAAGATTATAAGTATTAACCAGCATCCTAACGTTTGTGTGGAATATGCAGTTCTTGATTCTAAGATGCAAAAATTTCATACTGAATTTTTAAAACCTATCCCCCAATTTGCTTTCTAGCAGTATCAGCTTCAACATTAGGTTTGGGAACTGGAAGTTTGTGGTGAAATGGTGTGTATAATCTACACAGTTGAAAAACATTTTTTTACCATTGAAAATATTTTAAAGAGCATTTTGAATTGCTTGGGGAAGGTCACTTTGGCAAAGAAATGTCTGCTTTTAAAAAAAAGCAACACCCCTGGGAGGTATGTTTACGCTATGTTCATTGGGTACCTAGCTTTGGGCATCAGTTGCAGTGTGTCCCTACTATGTCTGCATGTTGCATCCAGCTTTAGCACTTGAGAATGAATAGACAGTATTGTTTTCTATGTCTATGTGCAATTATATGGCTTTTTATTTATTAGTGTGTTTTGATGTATGGAATTAGGAACTCTTAATTCCTGTTGTAAAAGATTATACTGAACAATAGGGAAGGAGAGGAGGAAATCCCACTAAATAATAATAAATTTAAAATTGCTTTAATGTAATGTTTACATTACATTATCTTGCTTCTGTAAGTCCTGTGTTTAGCTGACCATTTATTTCAAAAGGTGTGAAGAGTACTACTTTGCCATTAATGATTTGCAATGTTTTCTTCAATTTTGTTTAACATGGACGTAATGGCTGGCAAGTCAGGGATTGAATGTACAAATGAGATCCACTGAGAATTTTTGCTAGGGTGGGAGTCTTTTGTTATGTTTATAAACCAAGTATTATAGATATTTTATTTATCTGTTATACAGATTTGGTTAAAGATTATTTTTTAAGTTTGAAATATTGCACTTGTTTGTTATATATTTTTAAAAGAATATATTTTAAAGTTATGTGAAAAATATGAAGTAATTTAAGGTTTAAATAAATGTGCTGTGGGTGCTTATTTTTGTACTAAAGGAGCATCAGTTAAGTAAAAGAGTGTTTGTGTGTGTGTGTGTGTGTGTGTGTGTCTTTCTTAATAAAAAGTTTCTGAAGTCTGTTAAAATGCTTGGCTTATCCTGTCACATAAAGAAATGTGAGAATACTACAATATTGCCTGTACAATTCTTATGTAAGTATTGCAAATAAATTGTTAGAAATTGATCATTCGATAAAGGGTTGCAGTAAAAATAGGACTCTGCTACTACTGTAGTTCTGTTTTGCTCTGTCTACACTCCATATGAAGATTAGAGAAAAAAGGTTATAAGGAGATGCATTCTGATGCAATGTTTCAACTTGGTTATGTTCTGACAGAAAACTTGAAAAGGTTTGAATATTCTGTTGGAACAAAGCTTGAAATATTTTGAGTGTTTCACCTCTAGAATACAGCAGCTCCCTTGTTTTTTCCTCATGGCTACAAGAATTGTGATTTGTGCAAAGTGTTATTCAAACCCAAATTGCTCAAAATTTGGTTGCTTAAATTTTGGTTAAAAAATTAAAATGTTTATGTAAACATTAAAATAAATCCCCATAGGAGCATGGAAAAATAGCTCTCTTTCACCCACTGAGAAATCTGTTTTAGAATCTGAACCCCTTCCTTAACAGAGAGAATAATGGTCTTTTCACATTTTCAATAAACCCTTAGGTGACTTGGCCAGATCATAGGATAAAGCGAAGTTACTTTTTTATTATCACAAGTTTTATAATGTCCCAGTCAGTCAATTCTGTGTGGTGTTTAACAAACAAAACAATCCATAGTAAAATTCATCATACTTAACTGAGGATAAGATAGCTAAAATGGCTGCCCCCTCACTATCAGCTCAGATCAAATGCCTGCATAAACAGGAGAGTTCAGGCTCTCTCCAGTGGGGTATGTGTGTGTTTGTGTGGCAGGCTTATCTCTGGAGGCAGGGGGATCAGTGGAAAAGGCCAGCCTTCTGGCCCAGGTCCAGGTCTTGCAATTAGGGGGCCTTAAGCAAGCCTCTTCAGTTAGCAAATCTTCCAGCTTTAAGATAAGAAAGCCAAGCAGGAGAAAATGTACAGTATTTCCATCTATTCCTATCACTCTTTAAGAAGCTTCTGCTTCTATAAAAGTCATTTCTGATTTTTTTTTACATGCACTCCTTGCAATAGGCCTAAACTCCTTTTCTATTAATATTTGCAAATCTTAATTTTTTTTTTGCCATTCCACTTATTCCATCTTTTATCAAAAATGCTATCAAGGTGCACAAATTTATCTACTTGTTCTAATTTTTCATCATTTATGTATAATTTATAATTCACTATTTTCCCTGTTCAACGCAACCACCTTAGTCTTTAAAATATTAGTTTCAGACCCATTTTTTTCTTTGCATGTTTTCATCAAAAGGCTGCAAATCATTTTTTTTCCTCAGCCAACAAGGCATTGACTTCATACAAAGTATGCACTCGTTGCTAGTGAAGTAAGCCACTCCATTTGTAAAATTGATTCCCATCTGTATATACTGTACAAGCCATTCTTTCACACACAAATTAATGTACAAAAATAGCAGAAAACTGGTTCAGCAAATATAAATCAGTGTATTTACTTTGTAGGAAATCCAATTCATTTCAGTGGATGTTCCTATCTGGTAAGTCTGCATATGTTGGGGATGGCTGTGTTTAGCCCAACTTGGCCCATGGAAGAACTCCTGGCAGCAAAAAATAAATTTCATGGGGAAGATATTCTTGGGATATTGAGCTGATAATGCCTTGTTTTGAACAAGGAAACAGGTTGATAGCAGCTTTTATACTGGACCATAAGCACAAACATGCATGTTTACACAGTACAAAATCCCTTCATCTGTAGAGTATTACCTGTCCAGCCATACATCTACAGAGACTCTTGATTGTGGATCCTGATTTCCTGATCCATCCTCCTTGAATCAGTATCTTTTGCCTCCATTTCATTATTTGCATTTCCCTTCTACTTTCCCATTTTTAACCGCTTTTTAAAATTTTCTATCCCACCTTTATTATTTTTATAAATAACTCAAGGTGGCGAACATACCTAACACTCCTTCCTCCTCCTATTTTCCCCACAACAGCAACCCTGTGAGGCGAGTTGGGCTCTCAGTCTCCTGGTTTCTAGCCTGGTGCCTTAACCACTAGACCAAACTGGCTCACTTTATCACTGCATTCTGAAGGAATGTAAGACAGTTCTCCCTCACCATTCACTGGTAATTTCTGGAATAATAATTCATCCATTCCAGAGTCCTTTACTCAGCAGAACAAGTTCTGGTAGCATTTGTATGCTTGTTTGCTTCAGTTACTATTTATTTTGGCAAAAGAACAATATGAAAGGATATCTTTAAAAGTTGGAGAAACAGAATAAGACTAGTTTCTGAGAACCCATTATGCAAAACAGTTTATTAGTCCTTAGGATGCCATTAGGCTTGGGGGGAGGAAGCTCATCGTTCAGAGAGAGAGAGAGGGCCAGGGGCATTGGGGACCTCATTGTTCATATAAAAAAAAATTCCCTTCTCACCCCAATGGGTGGTATGTGTCTTCCTCAATCTCAGGTCCTCTACCAGAGGCCTGGGAGTTTGAGGATTCTGTGCAGTATCTTAGCTGTTCCTAGCAGTGCACTCTTCTGGACAGAGATCTCTGATGTTGTTCCTGGGATGTATTGGAGCCACTCTTCCAGCTTAGAAGTCATGGCCCCGTGCTCCTACCACCTCTGGGACCACTTTGGCCTTCACTTTCCACATGCCCTCTAATTCCTCCTCCTCCAGCTTCTCATACTCCTTCTTCCTGATGTTGCTGTCACTTGGCACCACTACATCTATCACCATAGCTGTCTTCTGGTCCTTGTCTACTACCACGATGTCTGGTTGATTGGCTAGTACCTGCCTATCCGTCTGGATCTGGAAGTCCCACAGGATCTTAACCCCGTCATTCTCCACAACCTTCTGTGGAGTCTCCCATCTGGACTTGGGAGGGTCTAGCCCATACACTGTGCAGATGTTCCTGTACACAATGCCAGCTACTTGGTTGTGCCGTTCAGTGTATGCTGTTCCTGCCTGCATCTTACACCCTGCCACTATGTGTTGGACTGTCTCTGAGGCCTCTCTGTACAGTCTGCACCTTGAGTGCTGTCTAGTGTGGTAGACCCCTGCTTCTGTGGATCTGGTGCTTTGTGCTATGATCAGTGCCTCAGTGCTGTCTTTTAGTCCAGCCCTTTCCAGCCACTGGTAGGATTTATATATACTGTGTGTGTGTGTGTGTGTGTGTGTGTGTGTGTGTGTGTGTGTGTATGTATATGAGGATGGATGGATGGATGGATGGATGGATGGATAGATAGATACGGTAGGTAGGTAGGTAGGTAGGTAGGTAGGTAGGTAGATGATAGATAGAGTGTGTGTGTGTGTGTGTTGGCCAGGGGCATTACCATTAGCATCTTATTGGACAAAGTCAATCCTTTCAATTTATTTAGAATCTGTTTGATGGACTATTTGCAAAAAGCAGGAGGAGTAAAGCTAATATGGGGATTTGATGATTAGATTATATATAAATAGTATATAATAGACAAGAAAAGCATATGAATGTCATATGAATAACCAGCATGTAAAAACAAACTATCTATTTTATTCTTATGACCATAGTTGGATCCGAGGTTATCCAATTTCTTTGTTTGTGTTTTTCTTTCTTTTTTTTTCCTTTACTGCACCTTTCTTTTCTTTTTCTTTTAATTTGTATTTCTATTTCCGTTTCATTCTTAACTTTTAGCTTTGTATATTTAAAATCCAATAAAATTAAAAAAAAAAGAATCTGTAGCAGAAAAATATGCAATGATTTTGGGGAGAGGTCATTAAGAATTAGAAATATTTAATGAATTGCAATTAAAAATAACTTCTTCATTTCCTCATTAAATTAGAGTGTAGCTGGAGTAATGAATAATAATTAATGCTGAAGAAACCAATTTTCATTCTGAAAATACTGTGTGGGATAGTAGCACAGAGGGAATCGAGATTAGTGCTAAGAATAGAATACATTCTTAATTAATGAATTGGAATTGGTAGATTTCTGATTTAACAATTTCCATACACAAAGCATGGCAGAAAAAGAATTATACAGAGTTCAAAACGTCCTGTAAAATGACTCCATTAAATTAAAATGCAACATGCTCTGTCTAATTTCACTTTTCAGTTTTCTTGATAACAATAACAAAACCTTAATATGAGTACTGGATATTGTTACACAGTACAAAAAAAACAATACTTTAACAATTCAGAAATTACTCTGGATTTGACATTCATCTTATTTGTACAGTATTTCTGTACATAATGAAATATAGTTGAAATAATGAATAGCTGAATGTCTTATAAATGTTTTAATGTCACAAATATAAAAACTGGTATTTTACAAATTCGTTCAAAATATCTGAAGTACGAAAACATACAGTACATGTAACAATATGGAAGTGATACTATTTGACATTGGAATATTCTGTAGGCATGCATCAGAGAAAATCATGTATCATTGTAGCAAATAAGAAAATGAAAACTTCTCTTGGTTGTTTTATTTAATTACAAATTAATTGCTTCTGTAAATTTTCTTTCCTCAGGGATACCATTTACCTGTAAATGACAATTCATAAATGTATTAGATCAGAAGTCATTTTAATATACGTAGGTTTAAATTATACATAGGAGAATCCGGGATGAACCTTGACCAGTTTTAAATAAGAAACCTATCTACTGAACTTCATTCTAAGGAAGCTTTAGAATACTCAATATTTGGAATATGTAGAAGTAAAGACAAAATATGGAATTGACAAAATGGAGGACGGAATATGTAGCTCCTCAGGTGTTGCTGAACTATGACTCCAAGCACCTGTAACCACTGGTCATGCTGGCTGCAGTTGCTGGAAACCAGATTAGCAACACAAGGAGAGCTATAGATTCTTCTTCTATCACTGTTTTTCATCTGACAGAAAGCAAAGCAATACTAATGTAATACTTGCCTCCAACCTTTGAAATGTTGTCATGCGAAATTCTCCTTTAATCCCCGAAAGCAGTAATAAAAATAACAAATAAATTTGAATACAGATCTCCTGCTTAAATGAATTCCTGTCATAATTTCCAGAGGAATGGCCTTGAAAGTTTGTTGCAGCAAAAACTAGAGTGTTGTGGCACCTCGAAGACTGATGAACTGCTTTACAGTACCATAAGTTTTTGAGGTCATCACTGATTTATCAGCTGCATGGAGTATTATCCTACATTGACAGTTAGCAAGCACATCATCAGCTGCATGGAGTGGACTGTAGTTCAGAGACACTTAGAATAGATTACTTTTTAAGATGCCACTCTCAATTGGTTTTCTTCCACTTGAATGAATCTTTGATCTAGTTTTTGCCATTTATGAAGTATGTGCAAGATGTTTTGCATGAACCATTACTTGAACAGCACAGCTGGATTCAGGTACTGTAGCTTTTACCTAAACCAAAACTGGGATGTTTTCCTTCATGCACAGGATGAAATGGAGCTGTTCTGTTCCAGGGGAAGAGCCAGTAAAAAGCCCAAAACATCAGTAACTCACAGGAGATGGGGAGGGAGGAGAGGGAAGGCACTCAGAAGATCAAGAAGGTGAGTAGTTTGCTGGGATATGCCACATTGGGACAGTGACTGCAGCTGAAAGAAAGGAGGGAGGGTGCTAGTGGGATGGGGGTTGGTGAGACGTTGGCAGCAGCTCAGGCAAGGACGGAGAGGAACTGGGTGAGTGGAATATGACAACTGGGACCTGCAGAGGCGAGAGAGGGGGTGATTTGCACAAACATCACCTTACTGGACCGATCTGGACTTTGTTTTGTCCAAATCCTCAAACAATCAAGTGTTCCAGGTTTTGGCTTTGCCAAGCCATAGCTCACCTGAAATGGTTCAGGTGAACCTCCACGTTCAAAACAAAACATTTCCCCCATGTTCTGCATACTCCAACAGTTAACTTCCTGCCTGTCTGCAATTTTTAGACAGAAGGTAGAAACAACCAACAATTCTATATATGTCAATGTAGCTGCTTGATGCATTCTGATAATTAACAGTAATGCAAATCTCCCCATTTTTTCTCACTCTGCTCTGGGAATGACGGCCCAAGAAATATGCAATACTGGATTAAAGAAAAAAAGATTGCGATAGGTCTGTAATAGGGATCTGCAAAACTTTCCTGCACAAAACATTCATGCAATGAACAGCCCGTTATGCATGCTGTGTGTGTGAATTGAAACATACATTTCAGATGTTTTGTTGCAGACAGATCCAGAACAGGACTGGTTGGATTTGGATACAGTCCAAACTGTTGCTGTCCCCAACATATTTATATGCTGCTAGGAACAGCTAAGATACTGCACAGAACCCTCATATTTATATATTTATATGTTCTTCTATTCTAGCTGTGTGGTTAAATGTTCTGCTGTCTTTAGCAATTTGGGTGTTAAACAGTTATATTTTGAATTCTTCAGTCTGGACCATAGCAAAAGGTAAAGGTTCCCCCGCACAGTCGTGTCCGACTCTAGGGACCGGTGCTCATCTCCGTTTGATAGCCGAAGAGCCAGCGTTGTCCGAAGACGCTTCCACGGTCATGTGGCCGGCATGACGCATGCGGAACGCTGTTACCTACCCACCGAAGTGGTACCTATTAATCTACTTGCATTTGCATGCTTTCAAATTGCTAGGTTGGCAAGAGCTGGGGCGAGTGCGGGAGCTCACCCATCACGCGGCGCTCGGCTCTCGAACCGCCGAACTTGCGACCTTCCGATCGACAAGCCTGGCGTCTTACCCGCTGAGCCACCACGCCCCCTTGGACCATAGCAGGAGGGACTAATTTTGTTCCTATTTCTCCTGGCTTAGGTTGCATGGTGGGGTGATCTGGCTGGAATTTTGGAGAAAAGTAGTAGGCATTACAGAGTGCATGGCACAGCAAGGGAGTCATTCTGGATTTCATTGTCATTAAATAGATGGTGATTGAAAAGTGAGCTACAAAAGAAAAAATTGCTACAAGAGACCTTGACTGTGCTGGTTCTTCTGCTGGGGATGATGGGCGGTAAATATCCTTTGATTCAGTGTAGTGGGGCGGGTGGTGGTTTTAGTTAGAAAGGGTGTGAGATTTCCACAACCCTCCAATTCTCTGCTCTTGAGTCTAAACTCCCTCCCCTCCCGACCCTCCAGGGCCTCTTCCAAAATAAGGCCTGTTGCTTCTTTGGAATTCTTTCAGCTACATATGTGTGTACTGATGCTGTTGCTTACTCCACACACACACACACATTAAATACAGCCTTTTCTCCATATACCTTGTTTTGTTCATGGTGGAGTTGTACAGCAGCTGAAGCCCTTTGTTTCCAAGCAAACATTCATGTTTGTCAGATTCTGTGACCCAAGGGTAAGGGAGATGACTCTCCACTATGGCTGCAGAAGTGGCCCAGCTGAAGGACACAAGACCGGGCCATGGCCAGGTGGAGGGGTTGGGCTATCCAGTAGACACTGCTCCTTTAGCAGCAGCAGCAAAGGCCCTAGTTAGTTCATGGGATACTTTCTGGCAAGCCCAATCACACTTCCCTTCACTTTGGGGCATCCAATGTCAAGATTTGGCCAGACTGCCTAGCAGTACATTTCTTGCCCACCAACTACCAATCCAAGCAAAAGGATATTCTCCAAAGCAGATACACGGTAATACCTAATGATGTTCATGCTCAGACGACGACTTGATAAAACTACATTGTAGGAAAGTCTATGTGGGTTTATCTAGTCCATGCACCATCTAGTCCCTGTAGTGAGATTCCTTCCGCTACGCCTTTCCTGGCTCCCAACCCTCACTCAACCCACTGGAATGGCCCACTTATCTTCACGCATGGCCAATGCTGCTGCTGCTGACCCACTTGGGTCAAACAGGATATACATAGCACACATACATGCAGCATGGAGATGATGCTCTAGCCAGCAGCAGACCACACAGCCCAGACTGAAGAAAAAGAGGACTGTTTTTCCTACTTATCATGCCTTTGCCGTGACTGCCCAGAAGGTAAGCTACTCCTGTTTTTTGTAAAGATTCCTATATGGAAGTTGGACTTCATCTTGGTGGGTTAATGTTGTATGGCCTTCAAAAGATAAGCTGGTGTAAGTCTTGAAATAGCATTAAAGGTATCTGGGCACGCACATGCACTATTGTGCTTCTGTTCACAGACAAGAGATGAAAATATAAAAAGTACCAGTACAGGTCGGTTTGGTTAACCTGATGCTTGGGTGATTGTGTGTTTCATGTGTGTGCATTCTTGGCTCCTCTTGGTGTTGAGATTCTGGAGGCTTTGTATATATAGTGAGTGCCTTCACCTTCCAAGATATTTTGAAAGCTCCACAATCAACAAGACAAATTGACATGCACAGAGTGCACAAGCACGGCTAAACTCAACAAGCCATCATCAATGTAGTTAGCTGTTGCTGCTGTTGTGATGATGAACTGCAATAATCTGGATGCTCCTAGCGCTGGGGTTTTTGTATCTCTACAGAAGATCAGTAGAGAACAAGAGGCTTGTTCTGAGTCCCATTGTTTTCTAGAGACAGAACATCCAAAACTATTTTGTTTTGTTTCACCAAACCTGGAAGAAACAACTCTTTCCAGATTTTGTTTTATCTGAACTACAACCAACCTGAAACAGGTTGACAGAATTTCTGGGACACAACATTTTGTTTGATTTCAAAACAAAACACAATTTCCGTTTTGTGCATACTTCTTTTTTTTATAACCTGGCTAGTTTATATTCACTTAAAAAAATAAAAATCACCTTCTGTTTGCTGCTGTGGAATCTGAGTCTGATGAGGCAGGTTTCTATAAATAATAATTTTAAAAAAAATTAATATGCTATTATATTTGTAAACAGGAAATGTCAATGTTCTGCCTTGTGATGTAATTCAGAATCCATAAAAATGATTTAAGAACACAAAAATACTGCACTTATTTTCACTGTAATAAGTGGTTACAGTGACAGTTTTCCTCTACATGCATGCGCGCGCACACACACACACACACACACACTTGCAAGGCAGAAAATGAACAATGCTATGTGTAAAAAGAAGTTAAAGACATATTTCAGAGTAATAACCTAATGCAATCATAATTAATCCTCCAAACGGTAAAGATTATATTGTACATGGAAAATGGTTGTAAATTGGGATTTATAAAAATCACATTTTGGGTCAATTTGGCTATCTTACCTGCTTTTACAAAGCAAAAAAAAATGGTTCTTTCAAAAAACGGGAAATCTTACGATACTGTGATCATCCTTCTGCTATATTTCGCATTTCATTGCTTTTGGTTCATATTTACACATCATTTTTTCTCTTTATCAATATGTTATCAGTATCTGCCAACTCAAAATAACCATATATCTTATGGAATATAAGATGACCAGCAGCAAGGTGGATGGACTTAGTTAACTGTGGTGAAGGGTGCACCCTTGGAAGCCCTGAAAGACCAGGTTAGGGACAGATTGTCATGGAGAAAATCTATGTGGTTCCTAAGAATCGACACCGGCTAAAAGTGTAAGAATAAGAACCTGAATCTCTCTAACGTGCTCACAGGCTGTGTTTTTAAACAATATTCCTTTTTCTATGCACGAGTTTACACGTTAAGCTCTGCTCCATTCACTGGTTCTAACAAGCCACTGAATGATCTTCACTACCCAAGCTGGTTCTTATTATACAAAGCCCACAATGGACAGATTTTGGATATATCAGTCAAGGTCTTGAGTTATCTGAAACCTTTGGAGCAACTTTGCCTCTTACGCTAAATATGCTACATATAAAATGTTTGATGAGCAACAGATACAGTAAAGCTTCTGTTCTCAGGGGTATCATTCCATTCAATCATATCTCATTTTCCATCTTGTGCTCACTTTGACCATTGTGCTCCATTACTAACATGCACAATTAACAAATGCCTTGTTGTGCTGTGGTTTGGGGGGAGGGGCTTACCTCAATTCAAGTCAATGAATAAATCAGGCTTGTTTTAGGACATTAACTAGTCTGACATCATAGTTTGTTGTTCACTTACTGATTGCATCTATGATTTATCTGAGCCTGATATCATGAAATTCTAAAATATACTGCAGGGAAATGTTGGGAAAACTGGAAGAAAGAGGAAAAATATGTTCTTTAATTCTTTTCTCACCCCTGGAACTATCTCTGAGAGACATAGTAAATTTTTCTTGAACTAGAAACATTGTCTTAAAGTAGGGGTCAGCAACCTCTGGCCCAAGGGCCAGATTTGGCCCACCACCTGAAATCATCTGGCCTGGGGTCCCAAAAAATAATATATTCACCCGGCCCACTACAGAGAGGGGGAGAGCGCTTGCCGCCTCTTTGGGCAGCCATTTTGGCAATAGCTTCACCAGCTGCCTCGGTGTGGGCAGAGCAACAAGTCCCCCGGCAATGGCAGCAGTGTCATGGCCTCTGGCCCCAACGGAGAAGGTTGCGGAGCCCTGTCTTAGAGGGATGAAATTAGACTACCAAATGTTGTTGCAGGTCATATTAACTGGGTAATGATATTCAATCATTTTCTTTAAAAACTATGTACGTTACTCTTACAGGAAACATATGACAAAAAGTAAAACTACAAGAATGTGTTCAATATGCAAAGCCCAAGTTGTTCTACAAGCACCTTTCCCAACTTCTGCACATTCTAGAGGAGCTGGGAATATAATCCAGAATCCACAGCCAACATTCTGAGAGCTTAGTTCCAGGGCATGTAGAGGCCACGACTAGGCTGGAGACTTTGTCTTATAAAATAACATCCTAATACTAGCTTTGCAACAAAAAAGGTCAGCAGATCTCCATCAAAACTCAATTACAGTGCCTCACTTCAAACGATCTATATTGATACTTACTGTTGTGTTTGCATCAGTGGCATGCTAGTATTGTCATAACTGTCTGGGTGAACAGGTGGTACAATCTCACCAGTGACTGGGTGAAAAACAGGAAGTGTTGAGAGCGGCCATGCTATCTCTCTGTTTTTTGACATCTCCCGAAGTTCTTTTGTGGATTTCTGAATTGCGCTGTGATGGACCAGCTGAATACTAGATCAAAAGGAAACATTTTTTTAGTAGATCTTGTCATAATGAGTACTGCAAAAAAAATTCAAATAATCTGACAAATTACTGTCAAACAGATTCAAAGGATATGATTTATATCAAAACATTACTGAATGTGATGTTTTGGGGAAAGAAATCATATACAGACACAGACACAGACACACAGAGGTAGTCCTCTTTAGCAACCACAATTGGGACTGGCAACTCGGTCATTAAATGTAGCAGTTGCTAAGTGAAACTGTGCTTATGATCTTACTTCAGCTTTCCTTTGCTTTACAGATCTGCGAAGGTCGTAAATGCAAGGATTGATCGTAGAGTTACTTTTTTATCACTGTTGTAACTGCAAACGGCTGCTAAACAAGGCAGTTGCTAAATGAGGACTACCTTATACCCAAAATAACATTCAGTAATTATTTGATATGATTCAAACAAGATAGATAGATAGATAGATAGATAGATAGATAGATAGATAGATAGATAGATAGATAGATATAGATGATAGATAGATAGATAGATAGATAGATAGATAGATAGATAGATAGATAGATAGATAGATAGATAGATAGATAGATAGAAGAGGAAGTTGGCTATAAGTTTCATTCAGCCCATTAAATATATTCCCAGTTGCTCACCAGGAAGCAAAAGATGATCTGAAATTAACTGCATTTGATATACATTTTTTTCCAGCATAACAACTGCAAAGGGGGGATCATGATGAGACAACAATATACAGTGGGGGGGATTAACTCTTTTGATCATCATGGTTAATATCTCCCTCCCCACAAAACAGCTGAAATTTGTTCCAGGAAAGAAACTTCCATTTATACTAATGGCAGCCTCTCTTAGGGTAAAAAGCAATATTCACTGGAAAATTAATGGGATGAAGGGCTACTGCAAAAATACATGGCTATTATTTAGAACATTGGACCTGTTAAAATTCAGTCCTACAGTTTACATCACTTCTAATTTGACTTTACTTTTACTTTTAATTCTGGGAAAAGCTTGATAGATTCAATATAATCTACATGTCCTGTTTAGCCTATTTGTGCTATAGAACTGACATTATAAAACGGTAGCCCTTCAGATGTTACTGAATTACAATTTCCATCATTCACAACCAGCATGGCTAATAGTAAGGAATGCTGGGAGATGTATTCAGCAAGAGGGCAACAAATTCCCCACTCGTTTTAGATGGGTGAGCAATTTATAGCCTTTCAGATGTTGTTGAACTACAATTCCCAGCTTTCTTTGGCCAACCTTGCTGGAGTTCCTGGAATTTGTAATTTGGCAACACTATGAGGGCGAGAGGTTCCTCCTACCTGCTATTAGAAGTCTATTCCATAGAAGGGACTTTATATAATCAAGCTCATATATTACTGCTTTTAGTTTAAGTGTTCAGCTTGTTATTCAGAGAAGGAACATTTTAAATTTTAGGTACTCATTTTCACAAAATGGACTTTTAGTCTTTTAATTATCCTATAAATATCTTCCCCAATGAGGTACCCTACAGATAAGTTGGAATTACAACCCCCAAAATTCTCAGCTAGCAAGGGAATGCTGGCTAGGAATTCTGGAATGGTAGTCCATCAGATCTGCAAGGCACCAGGTCGTGGAAGACTGCCTTTAGATATAGAGTTAGTAATTTCAAAACCCTGAACTACAAATTTTGGTTTTAATCTATTTTATTATTAATTTCTTGCCCTTTTTATTTTGACCTACTCAATTCCTCAGGACTGTACTTTTTCAAAGCAGCTAACTTGGCAATGGAGGACAAGGTAATGAGAATGAAAATGGTATACATGTATGAAGCATGACAAACTCCCAGGAAATGGTTAAATTAAATGATGGGAGAAAATAACAGGAAAGAAGAAGACACTTACTCTGGTGTTTGCATGTTTCTCTTTTCCCTAAAAATAAAACAAAAGTTATGAATTAAATAATAGCATTGATATTTGGAACATTAAATCTAAGCGCTGATGGAAACAGGGAATGATATGGAAATGCTGGCCTTTATTACAACAGGGTCATGATCCAAAAGAGCCATAAAAGAAGGTGCACAGCCAGAAACTGGCATGGCCCTCTGAAGAGCTGCCACAGCAGCTTCAGCAGCCACCAGCCCAGCGGCCCCCAAGCAGAAGATCCCTTTCCAACCGTGGGACCAGGAGTGGCAGCCCTTCACAGAACACTTCGGCTAGGTCTGCAAGTGTGTGCTTCTGCATTCATACAAGCGGCTTGAATCATGACCTTGGCTTCATATCATTTAGGAGCATTTACCACAAGTTGATGAGGAGGCATGGGTGAAGGCGTAGACAGGAATGAAAAAGAGGAAAAACACAGACGGAGAGACATGAATATGCAGAACAGATGCTGGACTAAAAAGTCCGCAGAACATGTGCATGTAAAATGGAAGAGGACTATGTGGCTTCTTTATGCTGCTCTATGGCCATAATAGAAAATGGATTTGATGATATGTTGCTTGCTGCTTCTCAATAATGCTTTTTTGGCTTCTATCATCCTAAAATTCAGTTCACAATCTTAAGAAAGTTTATTTTAATATTACAAAGACATTTTTCCTACTTTTAATTCCAAATTAGACATGTTAACTTTCTTTTTTAAAACGGATTCCTTGTTTTGCAGTTTCTTAACAAATTAAGCTTGCTAGCTTGAAAGATAACGGCAGAAATGTCATTTTATTGCAAGGTTTAGAAAGTATGAAGTACTATTTTTATGAACTGAATTAAGCTGAACCTAATATTCATTTTGCGTGCTTATAACTTTACAAAAACGCACAGCCACGTATTAATGCTTCAAAGTACTCACACTCCTTCCCGCCGGCAGCACATAATATAAGCAAGTATTAGGAAAAGCACCAGGGCAACTGCAGAGGGAACTGCCAAAGTAAGGAAGAAGTCTGAATAATAGTCTCGGCTTTTCAGATTTTCAGAAGGTGGCTTATATTCACCACCATCCGGTAATATGCCTTCTCCACGGATCACTTCTTGATAAGTAGAAACTTGCTGTGTTTTATCAACCTGATACCAAAAGTACAAAAAGCATTTTAGACTTCTTTGGAAAAACATGCAGGCAATAGCTTAAAAAAAAGAAAAAAGGGGAAAAAAGAACAGTGTACTAAATCGAAGTAACCCATAAAGCTCTGCTTTATTTGGCACTCTCACAAAATGGTTAACACAAGAGAAAGGTTTGTCTCTTCACCTAATGGATTAGAATATCACTTGGCTGCTATTTGTATTTAATTTCTTTTTTGCATTGTGTTTTAACTGTTTAAATTGTTTTTATGATTGTTCGCCACCCGGAGTCACAGGTTTAAGAAGGGTGGCTATACAAAGTGAATGAATGAATGAATAAATAAATAAATAAATGAGTGCTATATTGCTCATGGTCCATTACAAAATCTTGATTTCTCAGCTATAATACTGTTGAGGCCAAAATAAGGTAACCTGCCCAATTACTTTAATATAAGGCATAAGTTCTGTTCAAAAACATTACAGTAAATCAGTTTGCTGAACTAGTTTTCTTGTAAGCACTCTTTCCATGAGGCTCACAGACCAGTGGTTTGAACAAGAAAATGAGTCAAGAGAAGTACTCTACACCAACTCACATATTTGACCCAACACAGAATAACAAATAATTTCACTGAAGACAAAACTACACAGAAATGTTTGGGAGTGCCTGCATGAAAGAAACACGCACACATACACACACACAATCAGTGTACATTTTCCTCTCTTCTCTCATTCTTTGGCTCAGATGGCAGTAGTAAACAAGATTTGGTTTCAGTTTATTTATTTTATTCTTAAATTTATATCCTGCCTTTTGTTCAGCAGCATACATAGAGCTCCCTCCTCTTATTTTTCCCTATATCAACCCTATGAGGTAGGTTGGACAAAGAGTGACGGGCCCCAAATCACACAGTGGCACTCTGTGGCTGTGGACAGTCTTGAACCTGATGTCCCTGGTGCCAGTCCATGACCTTCACCACCGCACCATGCTGATTCTCTGTTTAGGAGATTTCTGGACTGTCATAGCCTGATTCACCCTTACATTTAAGCCACAGTAGTTTGTTTGTCTTTAGCTTGATGTACAAATCAGGCTATCATGACTTGTTCAATAAATTGTTTTATAAATCATGACAGCATTATGCGTGGGCACTCCCTATGCATGTGCCAGGAATTGTGATTTAAAAGCATGCTGGTCAATTGTCAGACAGTCTAACCACAACTATAAACTTATCCCAGATTTAAAAATACAATGGGCTATAATCAGGCCTTTGCTAAACTTCATCTACAGTGCATGAAACAGCCGCCCATTGATTGATTTGGTTCCTCTATCCTCCATAGATGGCTACAAAAGCAGAAATAGGATTCCTTCTCCAACATCGCCTGAAAATCTGATCATTTCACCAAATCTGTTCTCTTTGGAGATCCAAACACACCACCTAGAAATATGAGCTTAGCCTTGCAGAATAAAGAGAATGTGGAAAAGCTCTTGCAGACTCCCATTCCAGCATTATTGAGGGCACTCTGGCCCAGTGTAGCCAATGAAACAGACTGTCCAGCCGATGAAAGTGCAGGAGCCGTGGGTTGCAACAGATCCAGACTTTCTCTGGAAATATCTACAGTAGCACTTTTGCCTGCTCAAACTGAATGCTTACCCCCTGGCTTTTACATCCTGGAATACTGCAGGCTGAAAAGCCAGCGATAAGGATCCATTATTCCTGGCATGCATCTCCAATTCTGTCATAGCTTTTTTTCCAGGAAACACAACACAGGGGTGAATTGGTTTTACAGGGGTTCAGGGCAACCGTACTGGAAGCAGTGCCTGGAGATGGTCAAGGGAAACTTTGCAGGGGCTTAGGTATTTTAACCTCTACAGACTCAAGTAATTGGTTTACAGCCATTAGAACGGTATGCAGTGGCAGCACTGCTTCAATTTAACAGGTGTCAACTCCTTTTGATCAATGTTTATATTCCACCCCTGCACATACAATCATAGATAAAATAGCCAGTTTGGTCTAGTGGTTAAGGCTCTAGGCTAGAAACCAGGAGACCATGAGTTCTAGTCCCACCTTAGGCATGAAAGCCGGCTGGGTGACCTTGGGCCAGTCCCTCTCTCAGCCCTAGGAAGGAGCCAATGGCAAACCAGGAGACTGAGAGTTCTAGTCCCGCCTTAGGCGTGAGAGCCGGCTGGGTGACCTTGGGCCAGTCCCTCTCTCTCAGCCCTAGGAAGGAGCCAATGGCAAACCAGGAGACTGAGAGTTCTAGTCCCGCCTTAGGCGTGAGAGCCGGCTGGGTGACCTTGGGCCAGTCCCTCTCTCTCAGCCCTAGGAAGGAGCCAATGGGAAACCAGGAGACTGAGAGTTCTAGTCCCGCCTTAGGCATGAAAGCCGGCTGGGTGACTTTGGGCCAGTCACTCTCTCTCAGCCCAACTCACCTCACAGGGTTGTTGTTGTGGGGAAAATAGGAGGAGGAAGGAGTATTAGGTATGTTCGCCGCCTTGAGTTATTTATAAAAATAATAAAGGCAGGATAAAAAAATAAAAAATAAAATTAATTAATTAATTAATCAATTTATTATTTCTAATTATTATTTATTTATTATTTCTAACTTATATCACCTTATTAATTATATCAATTAATTGTATGTATGTATGTGTGTGTGTGTGTGTTTGGGATATAAGGACTTGGATTATACCAGGTTTAAAATTTTATCCAAGACTCCTGAACATAACTGATTTTGGCTGATCTCCAAAAGCTTATCAGGACCGAATCTGTTTAGTACTTGCAGAGAAGTCTACCAGGAAACCCCAAGGCTGTAAACTTAATTAGGAAGTAGAGAAATTCCAGAAGGCAATGGTAAGCCAATTCCATATTGTTGCTAAGTTGAGATGCTAGGAATGAATCTTGGATTTTTTAAAAAAGAAAATTACTCACTCTACATGCGTGTGTATTTATGTACAATTATTTCTCTGTCATTATTTTCAAGTACTGTGCATTAAACCCATTTATTATAGAAATTTCAAATCTGTTTTACTTCTACTAGGGAAACTGGTTAAAAGCAAAGATGCAAATAATGAAACAGTATGATAAGACAGAATAACCACAGAGTTAACAAGCACAACAAATTGCCAGTTTAGCTTTCTTCAATAGGCTAGATTTTCATCAGTCACCAAAAGGCATACTGGTGGCAAGCACTACAGATTTTCCCAGCAAGGACACAGCAGAGCATTAACACTGTGAATGACAGGAAACTATGCCCACCCCATGAAGTTCATCACACAGATCAGAAATTTATGTGCACAATCTACCCCCCAATGGTATTTTAAACTTAGAACGGCTATGTTTTCTGAAATACTGCCAATCAATAACTCACCAAAGAGATTTTACACCAGTCTATGTGAAACTGAGTACGAAACTTTTTATCACAAGTTATTATAGGTTCCATTTCTTGACTGCATCTCAGCTGATTCTGTGGGTTTTCTACTTCCCTTAAGCAGGAGGAGAATGTAACATCTGCACCAACCATAACATAGACACTGCAAAGAAATGGCAACAGTTTTAGGATGGTCATTGACCATTTTTAAATTAATCATTTGGATCCCAGGGTTCCTTTTTGTGAATGAAAATGACTTCCAGTCTTAGCACTTTGACCACTGTTTTCTAATGCAAGTTATTCATACAAGATTAATAAAAATAGCATAAAATAGTGTAGTTTTATCAAATGCAGGTACATAAAAGCAGTAAACTAAATAAAAACATGCTTTGCAATTTCACCAAAGCACTTTCTGAAAGCAAATATAAATTTTCCTAAGATTGAAAACAGCATAGTTAAATTAAAACATTGTTTAAAAATATTCTGCTAAATGCTTCCGGTGGGAATGGTGGACTGAACAGCTGTGCCTGCTTGTTCAGCAGGTGGAACTAACAACGCTGTAGCCTTAAAGGGACACTAAGACCGGCCACCCCATTTCTAAATCATCAATTTGTATTTTCTTTGAAGTATACTGTATGTACCACAAGAGAGGCTTTCTGCAGCGAGGAGAAGCTGGTTCTCTTGGTGCTTAACGTTATTTTTGGGATTACTTTTTTTAAAAAAAATTATTTTAAGATTTGGATTTCGTTTTCCTTCCAAAAGAAATTCCAAAGATTGAGAGTAAACAGTTGTCTTCCTGTTATTATTTTTCTATTAAATTTGAAGATATTAGCATTTTCCTACATGTTGAATCGGCTGATTTGAACCTTCAGCTTTCTGTTTTCACTTTCCCTTGATAACTGTCTGCTATCTCACTCTCACTTTATGTAAACACACTTTGGAACTCTTCCATATCTTCGACTTTCACTGGTTAAGCTCCTAGGGGGCGCCATAGTCTACTGCATGAGACATGGAGGATTTCAAACAGATTCTTTCTGACTTTCACCAGGATTTTAAACAGATTTCTTCTGACTTCTATCAAGCTTTTATGCAAGATATCCAGGACATTGTGGAAAATATGTGCCATCAGGTTGGGGATGTGGTGGATGAAATTTAAGAAATTTAAGAGCGATAAAGGGTTTTTTTAAGACTAAGATTGGGATTTTTATCGAGATGCTGGGTGAAGATTGGATAATGGAGTTGGAGAAATCTAAGGGAGAGAGTGATCTGCGAGCCATAAGTAAAATTGATCTCCTGGTGGAATGCCATGAAAAGAACCTGGAACCGCCAGAGCTTCCTGTCGGCCATCGCCACCCCCAGCTCCCCCACAGTCGAGTCCATCACCTCCAGAATATCATCCACCCATCTTGCCCTTGGTTGGCTCCTCTTCCTTTTGCCTTCCACTTTCCCTAGCATCAGCATGTTCTCCAGGGTATCCTGTCTTCTCATTATGTGGCCAAAGTACTTCAGTTCTCCAGCATTTACATTTTCAAATAATTAACAAACAAACAAAAACTAAACAAATTAATGAACGATTTGTGGAAGAGATAATTAAATGAGGAGGACTAAGTAAAATCTAATAGAATTGAAAAAAATATTGTTTTTAAGCAAAACAATTAAGTTTGGAATTACTGCGGAAGAAAAGGGAGAAGAGAAAGAAGATTAATTCTTAGATCAGAGCTTTCCAAACTGTGTGTCGGGACACGTTAGTGTGTCGGCTGCAGTGTCTGGGTGTGTCGCAGCTGCTGCTGCCTCCTGGCTTCCGCGCAGGTCCTAGTGCCTGCCTTGTGCCTTGCTGCCTCCAAACCAGTTGTGATTCCGCGCAGGTCCTAGTGCCTGCCTTGTGCCCTGCTGTAAGAGTGTGTCGCGAAATGATGCCCTGCTGTAAGAGTGTGTCGCGAAATGATGCATGTCTAAAAAGTGTGTCACCAACATGAAAAGTTTGGAAAGCTCTGTCTTAGATAGTGAGTGAAAGAACCTGCAAGAGGGTCAAAAAGATATCAAGCTGTTCTCACAAGAGAGCACAGTTAGAGAAGAACCACTCCAAAGAGAATGTGGGCAACAAAGTATGACTGTAGTGACATCTGTCTGTTACTCTCCCGACATTCCATGTTCCTGCTGTCCATCCACAAGCTGCAATTGGGGAACTAATTGCAAGGGTCAACATGACTTAAGAAAAGAGATTAATATTATTTATAAATGGGAGATTCTTATGATCTACACAATGAATAATAAATTGAATAATGGACAGATTTAAGGACAAGACAGGACTATTGATCTCTGAAACCAGTTATTCCCTTCCCCCACCCTTCCCCACCAAGATGCAAAAATAAATTATATTAGGTATTATTTTACTCTTTTTTTCACTCTTTCTTGGCAAGGAGATCCATCTTTTCCAGCATAATGAGCTCCCAAACTACAGATTGGAGGCAGAGCTCTGCAGAGGATTTTGAACTGGAGACAGTTAGTAATGTTTGTCTTGCCTCAGGACAGTTAAAAACCACACTGAATTGCCCAATCCACTCTGGAGTCAGGCTTCATGCCAAGGCAGAACATCATCCTGAAGCAAATTAAAATAATCATGTCCTTCCTTCTTGCATCTCCAAGCTTTGGAGAGTAATTCCTTCTGGCAGAGATGGATTAGATTCCTGAAACAGGAATTCCTTGTTCATTGGTCCAGATGCCACCATAGCTTTTTACTGAATTGTTTAAAAAAATCTTTCCACAATACAATTTTAATGGATATTAAACTCTTCAATAAATAATTGCTATTGCTAACGGAAATATAACATCTTACCCTTCTTTCATGTCATTAATGGGAAGGGGCACTCTGCCTCCCCTATCGAGAGCTGAGGTAATGTTTATGGCGTTCAGGCGCTCAGGCTGCCACACATTTTTCACAGCTCCAAGGAAATCTCCGAGAACCTCACTTGCCAACATTTCCTCTACGTTCATGTTTTTAATGAAGAATTCTGCTTGATATGGCAAAAGAAGATCTAATTGCAAAGAGAAAAGTAATTGTGTCTTAGACACTTCAAATTACTAAAAGAGATGGAATAGTAGGTCAGAAATACAGCACAGTGTCCTTTTAGCTGCATGATCAAATATAAACATGCACACGAAAGGCCCAGTCTTCTAAGCATGGTTACAAGACTGGGAATGCTACATCTCATAACTGGAAAACATGGATTGATTATTCATGCTGGTACCTCTGGTGCACAGGCTCTTTTTCTCTACTTTGTCACTTCAATTTCCTTCTGGGTTTACCCAGTTTGCTTTCGAACCAATACTGAAAGCTCACTACATCATTCTCATTTAGAGATAGGCCATGATTTGCATAATTTGAATGTAAGAAACCAGAGTGTATTCAAGTTTGGAAGGGAATCCAGATGCACAAGGTGAAGGCTCAGGAATAGTGAAACCACGGTTTGCAATTATATGTGGTCCTAATACTGGATCATTCTGCCATATTGTACATAAGGGGCACCTAACCTTTTTATTTATTATTTATTTATTTTCTATCCCGCCTTTATTATTTTTATAAATAACTCAAGATGGGGAATATACCTATTACTCCTTCCTCCTCCTATTTTCCCCACAACAACAACCCTGTGAGGTGAGTTGGGCTGAGAGAGTGACTGGCCCAAGGTCACCCAGCTGGCTTTCATGCCTAAGGCGGGACTAGAACTCTCAGTCTCCTGGTTTCCTGTTGACTCCTTCCCAGGGCTGAGAGAGAGTGACTGACCCAAGGTCACCCAGCTGGCTTTCATGCCTAAGGCAGGACTAGAACTCTCAGTCTCCTGGTTTCTAGCCCATTGCCTTAACCACTAGACCAAACTGGCTCTCTGTTTCGGACAATGTATGCATGTGGAGTATTGAATAATTTAACATAACGCCTTCTGCCGTCTCCTCTAGCCCCTACTCTCCATAATGTTCCCTTCTACCCCAATTTCCTCCTTTTGCTTTAACTGAAAAGAGTATTTAAAGAAAAAAAATGCTTAGGGAGCCAGGGAGCCTGGCAGACTGCCTCCAAAGGGAGTATCAGTAGGCCCTCTGGGGGCCCTGACCTATATACTTTGAATATCCTAAGCATCCTTTCTTTCCATCAATATATTGGTGAGCTGTTCATGTATAACAGCTCCCAATTTCTGAAGCATCCTAGCTGAAATTCATTTACTGTGTTTTTCTGGACTGGAAAAAAATCTTTTAATTACTCATCATAATATTTTTTTTCCAACTAACATCACTTTAAAGTGCACACAAATTTGGACAACGGGGTTCTTTTCATCTGTTTTAGTCACTTGAGCTACCAGGAGCTGCATATAGCTAACTAGGCACTGTTCTGCATTCTTAAGCAATGTACAATATACTGTTCAAATACACGCTGATGCCATCAATGCCAATATTTTGGAGGTATGATTATAAGGATGAAGCGGTCCTCTTTAAAGGAACTAACTTACTAACATCCATTTAAATGAAATTAACAAGACAAGAAAAACTGTCAAATACCTTTTTCCCCTTGCAAAATGTTTTTCTGTCTTTAATTATTCAGTAACAACTTAACTGCTTCACATTATTTATCAGCTGTACCATCCAAAATGCTGAGATAACTCCTGAGGACATACCTTCTGCTGACATTATATTAATAACCAAATTATTTCTTGCTGTCTCGAAGGTACGCCTGTTATAAGCAGTGATCTAATAATGGGGGGAAAAAGTAAAACAGTAACTCGTTATTACATTTTTTTTAAATGATAAGTAAACAACAATCAGGGTTCTCTTAAATTTGCTGCAGATATAATAATAGAGGCAGTTTGTTTTTCTGTTTAATCTTCTTACTGTTCGGGTGGGTCAGTACAGTATACAGCTGTACATGTATATAAAACAGAAAACGTTCAGAAGAGCCAGAATTAGGTGATGAGAAACCTGTGGGATGGTTTTTTTGTTGAAGAACAGAAAGCAAGAGAAACAGGCTATGTGTGTGTGTGTGGGGGGGGCTAGTCCTAGTCTCCTTTCAGTTATAGTATGACTGAAGAAACTTTGAGAACTAAGGGGCATTCCTGTATTATATAGCACCAAGATGTACATCAATATCAGTTAAAGTGACTACATACAATGAATCCCATAATCATTTTACGTATCTATCTAGCCACTTTTGCAAACAGATTTCAGGTAGTGATGGACTTATCTTGCAAGGCCCTTAATGAGCAACACAATGGTATTAATGGTATCTAGAAGGTGACTGTTTTTAAGGATATGATTTTTAAAAAATTTCTATTGAGATTTCTGCTTTTTATTTGCTCTCCAATACATGAAAAATTGTATTAAGATACAACCCTTTATCCACTTGCCTGGAATAAGTATCCTTTCAATGTTGTGGTTCTTGCATCTAAGCAGATAGTATTGAAAACAGCTCAGTATCTCTGCATTTAAGAACTATTATTTTCAATAGAATATATACTCAAATGTAATTTCCAGCTGTTAATGCTGTCCTTTCCTTTTAGTTAGGCAAGTTTAGACCATTACCATTACTCTGGTAGCATGTTTGTGTCAAAATGTCTAATGCATTTTTGAAATAAACATTCTGTAAGGTAAATACCTCAATTATAGTTGGCTTGCCCATGTTTTCTATAGTTGGTGATCCATATAGCACACCATCACTATATGGTGTTCTTTGGATGTAGCGCAACCAGCCAGGTCTATCAGGGTAACCCATCAGGTTTGTATTAAATGTTATGGGATCATTGTTTATCTCACCTGGATAAGTAAGACAGCCATGTTAACATACAGTTCCACCATCTGAACACATATTTTTATGCTCATGCCAATGGTAAATTCCTACTAGTTAGTTCCTTTTTTGATCCTCAATAATTTAGTTCCTATTTTCATTATGGTGATGAATTCACAGTAAACCAAAAAAGTATAGGTATAGTTTTTTACAGTTTTGGCCAACAGTATAGTTGTGTGATCTTGTCTCCCTAAAAATGTAATAGTCACCAACCGCCAATGACTCCTAATACTGCATAAATTCCAATATCAGTGGATTCAATTGGCCTTAGTCCTAAATAAGTGGGCACTGTAGCTTAAATGAGGTTGTTTCATTAACTGTGAAGGCTTCGCTGTGTTCCTCTATAGCAGAGCTTTCCAAACTGTGTGACGCGACACAAAAGTGTGTCGCCACACACAGTCTGGTGTGTCACCACACAACCCGGAAGCACTGATCATCATCAGCGCTTCTGGGTTTTCCCGCAGCAACACACCAACTGCAGCGCGCAAAACCTGAAAGCGGCAGCAGCGCTTCCGGGGTTTTGCACACTGCTGCAAGGATGGCACTTCCGGGTTTTCCCGCGGCGACACACCAACGCCGGTTGGTGTGTCGCCGCGGGAAAAACTTTGGAAAGCCCTGCTCTATAGCTAAATAACAAACAAGCATTAAATATGTTAAGAAAGTATGTTTTGTTAATTTTGCTATATTGTCTGATTTTATTTCATGGAAATCAGAATAACAACGTGTTTCACAACAGTGGAGATACTTTGATTTTTTTAAAAATGCAAATTGATGATATCCAAGAAAAACTGCAGGCTTTTTAATGCTACGTTCATGACGTTTGCTGTTAGTCCAAGGCCAAAAGATTCATGATGTGTCAGTTATTAAACTTATGAGAAAGAGATATTATTGTAATGCGCTCTACATGGGGCTACCCTTGAAGAGTATCCGGAAGCTTCAGCTGGTGCAGAATGCAGCAGCGCGGGCAGTTATGGGTGCTACAAGATCAGCACACGTGACACCTCTCCTGCGCGAGCTGCACTGGGTCCCAGTCTGCTTCCAGGTCCAATTCAAGGTGTTGGTGATTACCTTTAAATCCCTACATGGCATGGGGCCAGGGTATCTGAGGGACCGTCTCATCCCGATAACATCGGCCCGCCCCACCCGTTCATGCAGAGAGGGCATGCTTCGGACTCCTTCAGCAAGAGAATTTCATCTAGCGGGGTCCAGGAGGCGTGCCTTCTCTGCAACAGTGCCCGCATTATGGAACAACTTGCCCCCGGATGTGAGGCTGGCCCCCTCACTCCTGACCTTCCGGAAGGCTCTTAAGACCTGGCTCTGCCGCCTGGCCTGGGACGACGGAGGTGGTAGTGCCTCTTGGGGTTGGTTGGCCCCGTAGGATTGTGATCTAGACTACGGCTTCTAACCATCTTTGGATTTTAATTATTCTTTTATTTGTTGTTTTTTTAGTAATCTCTGTATAGATTTTAAATTTTTATATGCTGTAAACCGCCCAGAGTCCCCTGTTCGGGGAGATGGGCGGGGATAAATTAAATAAATAAATAAATAAATAAATAAATAAATAATAAAAAAAAATTAAAAAAAATATTTTCAAACAAATTGAACAATGCTATTTTTATTGAGACAACAGCACATTTAATCTTACCATACCTCCTTCTCTCTCAATCCCTCTCTCCCTCCCTCCCTCCCTCCCTCCCTCTCTCTCTCTCTCTCTCTCTCTCTCTCGCACATAAATTGCCAGTAGCCCTTGGCCTACCAGCTTTGCAGAGAAAGTGATGGTTATGTTACCTTTCGGAAGATTAACCCTCTCCTTTTTCTGCTGTCCTCACAACTGCTATTTAAAAAAGTCTGACATGATGACAAGTCTCATATTTAGCACTGTGCCTCTTTTGGCCTTAAATAATACAGCATTTATAACATGTCAACAACAGAGAAGGAAGCAGCATAAATTAGGTATGCTGAAATCAATGGGACAAGTTTCAGTTTTGTTTTGGTAATATGATATTATTTAGGGCCATATTAGATTTCTTGGATTCAATGCCTCCTCTTCCCCTGCCCTAGCACAAATTTAGGCACCCAGGTACATTTAATTCATTGGGACTTACAGTACATCTCATTAAACAGATGTAGGCTTCATCTGTATATCATTTTGTTATCTCGTTTTCTCCACAAATGCAACTTAAACTAGAAGCTGTATCACTTTTATATGCATTTACAATTGTAAACATTTCTTACCAAGTTTTGGATAAGGAGGAAATTCTCCCTTAAAATACTCTCTCTCCAAAACATGAACAAAGAGAACTCCAGCAGAAGGGTATACATTTTGATCAGAATGCACCTTGGAGAGAATTGTGTATACTGGAAAGCAGGAGAAGAAGACAGGACACAACATGAAAAAGTCAGATTCATGGAAAATATGATTTTCTTTGCTTACTAAAAACCAGCTGAAAAATATGACATGGAATACAAACTCAACAATATTTTATGCCTTTTTAGATATCTTAACAGCTCTTCTTCATGTATGTAGCCACTGATACTGAACAATTTAGAATTTCAGTCTTAATGATATAAAACCCAAGAAGCAATTTACTGCAAGTCAGTTTGCATGTAGTTAAATATAAATATAGTTAAATATTAAATATAAAGCAGCTACAGTTTTAGAATATTTTGATGAAAAGAAGAAAAATATTTTCATGGTATGTCTCAATTTATCTAGCTACTGTGAAATAAGTCTTATTGCAATAGATTTTACTTCCAAGTATGCTTGCTACAGCAATCTTAGTATGTTAAAAGTAAATAACACAGAGAAGCAGAACAAAGGAAGGGTTCTGTTTTAAAGAACTTTCAGAAGGCCTCTGAATACTAAACTTTACGGTTAAACATAGTTTCCTTACTCCCCACAATCCCCTTTTGAGCAATATCTTCAATCTTTCAGGAACTATATTAGGTAAACTGATAACAAATGCCACTGAGAGTCTTATATTTGTGAATTTCAAGGTCCCAGCTCATCAAGGGCATCTCTCAGCTGGGTTGAGGGAGTGGTTGGGGGGCACTGTTCTGGTCGCTACTACATAATGGGGCATACACTGCCCACTGTCTTTAAGCGTTTTAATCAGTATGAAAAATAAGCATAACCAAATTAAAAGTCTATGGTTATCCTTTATTAAAACTGTGCAAAATTTCATATACGAATATATATGTATGAGAAGCTTAGATAGTTTTTGTGTTACTTTTATTTTTTCCCTTTTTTCCTATTATTTTTCCTTGTCTTTGTTTTCTTTTAAATACATAAAAATTAAAATAAAATAAAAAATAAAATGCAGTTTTATAAAAAAAAATAAAAATCTGTGAGGAACTCTTTAAAACTAGAGAATGGGAATACATTCTTTAACATTTACTCTCATTGAACTGTCTTACCTTTTACCTATAAATATGTAAAGTGTGATTAATTTAAAACTTTGTATTCATAGGAAAGTAAGGTAGAATCAGTCCAAAATCAGTCGTGTATGGACTGATTCCAACGAGGCAGTGAAATACACACGTATCTCTTAATGATTCCACATAAATAAATGCTTATAGTTTCATCTGTGCCTGCATCAACATTTCACACACTTCTTTGATCATTTATTCAATTCTATAATATTAAGACTGAGTCCATATTTTGGAACTGCTACCTCATAAAAGAGGACAACATTTCAGTTGGCTTCTAAAAGTTCAACAATGAAAGCTATTGACAAGTAGTGAAAAGCAATACTAGTACAATTAGGTTATTACATTCAACAAACCTGGAAGATAATATACACTTTCTATTTCTTGTGTCTTAAGATATATGCAGATGAACCTCCCCAGTTACCTTTCACTGAATCAAGGATACACAGAAGATGTAATGTCTAAACTAAGTAAAATCCATTATTCATTAGATGCAATATTTATGACTTTTCTGAGGTGGGTGATAGGAGTTGTTATTTAATCTTTCATTCACATCGTAACAAAATTACTTTCCATTTTGACTTCACTGAGAGTGAAGTATAATTCTAATTACCTAGGTCATCCTGAGAGTTTAGGATACCCAGCTATACTGCCGTCTTTGGTAAAGCTAAACCTATTTTAAATGCAAACTAGCTAACTAGCCAATAGTGCCCTTTGTGAACCTGTCAAGCATGTTTAGTTATAATCCTTACATGCTGGAAACAATCTGGCATTTTGACATGTTGCTTGGGCTAGAAGCAAATCTGACCATTTCTTCACTTTCTCCCAAGCCAAAGGCTGTAGGAAAGAAACACATAGCCCATAACAGAAGTCTGAGCTGATAACTTGCAGAAAGCTCTTGAAATTGTTGTTGTTGTTCAGTTGTTTAGTCATGTCCGACTCTTCGTGACCTCATGGACCATAGCACGCCAGGCCTTCCTGTCCTCCACTGTCTCCCGGAGTTTACTCAAATTCATGTTCATTACATCGGTGATGCTATCTAACCATCTCATCCTCTGCCATCCCCTTCTCCTTTTGCCTTCAGTCTTTCCCAGCATCAGGGTCTTTTCCAGGGAGTCCTCTCTTCGCATTAGGTGGCCAAAGTATTTGAGCTTTAGCTTCAGCATCTGTCCTTCCAATGAGCAGTCAGGGTTGATTTCCTTTAGGATTGACTGATTTGACCTCCTTGCAGTCCAAGGGACTCTTAAGAGTCTTCTCCAGCACCACAGTTCGAAAGCATCAGTTCTTCGGCACTCAGCCTTCCTTATGGTCCAACTCTCACAGCCATACATTACTACTGGAAAAACCATAGCTTTAACTATACGGACCTTTATCGGCAAGGTGATATCTCTGCTTTTGTATATGCTGTCTAGGTTTGCCATAGCTTTCCTCCCAAGGAGCAAGCGTCTTTGAATTTCATGGCTGCAGTCACCGTCTGTGGTGATCTTGGAGCCCAAGAAAATAAAATCTGTCACTGCTTCCATTTCTTCCCCTTCTATTTGCCAGGAAGTGATGGGACCAGATGCCATGATCTGAGTTTTTTTAATGTTGAGTTTCAAGCCAGCTTTTGCACTCTCCTCTTTCACCCTCATCAAGAGGCTCTTTAGTTCCTCTTCACTTTCTGCCATTAGGGTGGTATCGTCTGCATATCTGAGGTTGTTGATATTTCTCCCGGCTTTATCTGGTTTATGTCTTATAAAATGAACACTACATCTCTTCAGTACTAAAGAATATGTATTTAGGTAATGTTGTTGTTGTTCAGTCGTTTAGTCGTGTCCGACTCTTTGTGACCTCATGGACCATAGCACGCCAGGCCTTTCTGTCCTCCACTATCTCCCGGAGTTTACTCAAATTCATGTTCATTACATCGGTGATGCTATCTAACCATCTCATCCTCTGCCGTCCCCTTCTCCTTTTGCCTTCAGTCTTCCCAGCATCAGGGTCTTTTCCAGTGAGTCCTCTCTTCGCATTAGGTGGCCAAAGTATTTGAGCTTCAGCTTCAGCATCTGTCCTTCCAATGAGCAGTCAGGGTTGATTTCCTTTAGGATTGACTAGTTTGACCTCCTTGCAGTCCAAGGGACTCTCAAGAGTCTTCTCCAGCACCACAGCTCGAAAGCATCAATTCTTCGGCGCTCAGCCTTTCTTATGGTCCAACTCTCACAGCCATACATTACTACTGGGAAAACCATAGCTTTAACTATACGGACCTTTGTCGGCAAGGTGATGTCTCTGCTTTTTGAAATTAAGCCAAGCGATATACTGTATGAAATTAGCTAAAGGTCTCGGCTAACAAACGGAGATGAGCGGCCCCTAGAGACGGACACGACTGCACAAATGTGCTGGGGGAACCTTTACCTTTTACTGCATATGGAGTGGGCACTGCAGGTTGCCCATCCTACACTACACAATGTCCACACCTTCCACGTGATCCCTAAGTATGTAAACAAATACTTTTATCAGTGATTTCTTCTATCCTGGGTAGGAGCTCTGGAATATCATTAAGTTGGCTGATGGGAGCAATACTTTCTTGTGGGAGAGGAGCCCCTAGAGAAACGTCCCCCAAACAGGATGGTTCTACTGGACAGACCTGTTATTCTGCAGGCACCTAAGATCATGCTGCAAGATCAGCTCATAGCATCCTCCTGTGCAATGTATCCTACAATACAATTTCCTAATTCATTCCACAAAAAGCTCATATTCTACAAATTGGAGAGAAACTAAGATTTTACCTCCTACTTCAATTGGGCCACTCTCCACGTGCCAATAAAACTAACCATTAGGCATTTTTGTACAGTACTTATCTCAAAGAGAGAGAGAGAGAAATCCAACACTGTTCTCCATATCTGATACAAATGCAGATTCTCCCAGTCTTCAAAGCATGTTAATTAAATATACTGCATTATGAGATTTGTCTCACGTTTTCTGATGCAGACGTTCCTGTACAATGTTTTCATATTAACCAGCTATTTGCCTCCAATCATAACAGACATTTCATTAGCATATTTAGTCCAGAACGACTCCAAACCTGATGCAACAATCGTATCACTGTTAAAATAATGTGGTGACCACACTATGTGGGGCTCTGAGCATCTTAGGCAGAAATGAAGAGCGGCCCCACCATATTTGCTGTTAATTAATCTTGGTCAGGGTAGCATGGTTGTGCAATGCTTCAGATATTATTCTAAAAAAGTGCTTTGGAACAGTCAGGGGTACGAATTTAGCACTTGTCTGCAACTCTTTAAAGCAGTTGCATTTTTTCATGGAATCATGTAGCTGCTGAAGCACCTTTTTGCAATCGAAATAGAAGGGCTGCAGAGCCTTAAAAATAGTGCTTCCTAATTTGATAGTCTGTTCTCCAGTAAATGAATGGACCTTACAGTTTTTTTAATACTATGTATGCTCTTTCAGGTGAACTCCATACTGATTTTTTTATGTTGTAAGAAAAAAGCACTTCACTTTTTCCATATATCATGTATAAGATACAGTTCCATGGAAAACCAAGAATCTGAAGAAGGTAGAACAACATTTCGCTTAATCCAGCCTCACAGCTAATATGAGGTTGCCAATATGCCATACCATTTAGGTCATCTGACCAGGATGGGGGCAATGCTCCATTGCTGTTAGGTAGATTACTATCCTACAATCCAGTATACATACTCACAAACACACATAATTCACAGAATGATATTGTATGCATCAGTCACAGACTTCCACAGGCTTCCAGAACCCCAAATTAATCCACCAAATTAATCCCAAATTAGCTATTGGCAGTTCTTATGTTACCAAAGGGATCCCACCTCAAATGTTACAGATATTCTTTCCTCTCTGGTTATGTTTGCAAATGGAAAAATACATTTTCCCCTTTTCCTTGTTTCCAGCTTTGTCAGAAAGCTCTTGCTGCAGTTCCACAGTATACTGGGGTAGTCTGTTTTCCCACTATAGGTGTCGCCTTGTCATAGGAAATTTCCTTATACCTAGTCAGACCAGGACTCTATTTAACTCATTAACTGTGCTAACAGGCAGTGACTCTACAGAAACATTTGTTTTCCAAATCATACTTTAAGAATCCAGAATTTAATCTTGGTGTTCTTAGAAATGGTGCACTAATTGTTCAGTTCCCCTCCCATTTAGCTCTTACCCTTCTAACTTCCAGGTATCAAATTAAAATGTTTAATATTAAAATAAAAAATGAGTTTGCCTATCTGCCTTAATATTCTTCCTTTTTTGACTGGGATGATTTTTATTGTTATTATTTTGATTGCCATTCTCTATTTTTTTTTCTATTTTTTCTTAGGTACCTAACAACCACAAAAACTAAACCAAAACCTAATATGATGGGAACATTTTTTTCCCTAGTTGATCCTGACATTTAAAATAACCTCTAAAATGAAAGTTCTATATATGAGAATAACATGAATAAGTAGTATTATAAACAGGTTATTAACTCACTCACCAGATTACTAATGTGTTTAAGAAGATGCCAGTTATGAGGAATTTGCAATATTTTTACACGGAGCCATTATTTGAATGAGGGAATTCACAAAAAGTTTAACTGAAAATTTAGTAGCAAACAAAAGTTAGAATGAGGAAAACTTAACATTTAGAAGATTAGATGTTTATATACTGGTTGCTTATCTGTACATCTTATTGTCAGTAAAACGCAATGCAATCATCATTGTGAATCATCACATACAATATTGCAAGAAGTTGATAAATCCCATTTAAATGCCTAAACTCACCATTTTTCTCAGCAGCCTTAACACTACTGCTAACATAACTGATGATGTGCTTTGTCTTCCCTTTAATCATTCCATTTATGCCATCAGGAGGGTGTAAGAAAAAAGCTTTCCAAAGTAAAACAAATGCAAGATAAATAAATTAATACTATGTCAACAGTTTCTCAGAAGTCAAAGGCCACCAGTCAGAATACACTTCAGAATATTATTTGGCACATTCTTATCTTTGGCTTGTTAGGAGAGAAACAAGACAGACTTCCTAGTTCATACATAATGCTAAACAAACCATGGATGGAATTGCTTGGATTTATTAAGCTGCTGCCACTTAAAGAAGGAGCCAAGTGGGAGTGATCGGGATAACATGTCATAAACTCAAATTCTTCTCCAATTTGCCTCTAAAATGGAGTTTGAGAGATTATTGTTAATCTGACATTGATATGGTTCCTCAAAATTTACACATATTTCTTAAACCTTGGTTTCACTCATGCCATTCTGTCTTGAACTGCAATAATTTTTCAAGTTAGATCTTGTTTTCTTGAAACAGTGGCTTTAAAAACACAATTTCTGATGTTTCGAATATATGGCATAAAATCTGTAGCATTCACAACAAAGTCATAAAACCATTTTAAAAAGAAACATCTGATTGCTCACCTGCAATTGGTTCTGCAAGTGGCTCTGGATGCAGTAGCCATAATTGAAATTTTCTACAGCAGAGGTAGACAGGAAACCACACCCCCAGAAGTACAACCTCCTGGGTGCAGTTCCTGCCTTTCACTTCAGCTTCCATGAAAGCCGCCATGGTGGCATAGGAGATTAAAAATACCTATCATAGGACCTGGCGAGGGAGAGGAGGATGGATTGTGGGATTGCACAGAGGCCGCTTGAAAAACCACAGTAGCCTGTGGAGAATACTCTCTGTGCATCACACATATGGGTGAGCGGCAAACTGATTTCATGGAGATGGACAGATGGTGCCCAAATTATCCCAGGAAATAGTCAATACTCCTTCCAAAATAATTTAATCTCTGGCCCAAACACTGAGACATTGAATGAATGTGAAAGCTTGGGACCATATTGCTGCCCAGCAGAAACTACTAAAACACATACAGTACCAGAGCACAGAGCTAATCACTTTATATGCTGGAGACCTCTTTAGAATAAATCTATTGATCAAATACATTCAGTATTGCTTGCTGTTAATGCCTTAAGTACTACAGACAGCCTCCATGCCAATATAATAAACAGGGAAGTTCAGATTCATTAGCTGGCTAATGCAGATTCATGGCTGGCTGGGGAATTCTGGGAGTTGAAGTCCACCCATCTTAGTTGCTGAGATTGAGAAACACTGCATTAAATATTTAATGAATAATTTCACAGTTACATGAAAAAAAAGTATGATCGACAACAGCAAGGTTCCCCAAAGGGATGACTAAGCCAAATAATTAAAGTACCATGGAAACAAGTTAATGAATTAGATTACCAGCTGAATCAAGAAGGAATTGGGGGGGAAAGTCAATTTCCAAAATATGCAATTCTAAAACTTCAACTACACCCCAAGTGGATACTGCTGAAAGAGAAACCATTCATCAGGTGCAACTTGCCCAGCAACTAGGGAAACTGCAGAAATATGAAAGTTAACATTACCCTCTCCATCATGGGGTCATAAGACTGGGAATTTGTTACAAATGTTGGAGTAGTTTATTTTAAAAAAGAAACTGGGGAAAAGGCTTAAAAAAAAAACCATATCCAAACATGAGTGAACACATCCTCCAGAAAATGCCTGTATATTCTTGCTCTGGAGCAGAATCATGGATATTTCTTGCCAGAGATAGAAGTGCACTGATCTCAGGTCAGGCACCCATTGTCAGAGCTCCATCAGTGGCAGGAAAATCCCAGCCTAACCAGAAGGAATTTTGTAGACAAGAGAAGAGGGATACAGAGAGTATAGAAGTGCAACTATCTTCAACAGACAGGATGAGACCAAGTGAGAAAAGGAAGCCCAAGTCTATTCTTCATAGGGTACAGTGCAGTGAAAAAATGTAAAAGATCTGAAAACTAACAGGTTGTAAGTGTGAGAATCACTTCTCACACTGATAAAAAAGGTGCCAGTTATCCAAGCAATAAACAGATGCAAACTGCCTCTCCTTTACAAAAGGTCTATATAAATAACTCAAGGCGGCAAACACACCTAATCCTCCTACCTCCTCCTATTTTCCCCACAACAGCAACCCTGTGAGGTGAGTTGGGCTGAGAGAGAGTGACTGGCCCAAGGTCGCCCAGCCGGCTTTCATGCCTAAGGCGGGACTAGAACTCACAGACTCCTGGTTTCTAGCCCAGCACCTTAACCACTAGACCAAACTGGCTCTCTTACATTCATTGCAAACTGGAATAATTTGCAAGGTTTATAGTCAGCAACATGGCATCATCTGCAGACAAAAGTATACATACATAGAATACATACATTCACAGCCAACATCACCAAAAGCCTTCTTATACATTTATCCATAAATACATTCAACAACCAAAGGGGCACCACATATCCTTATCTTACTCCCTCCTTAGTGATAAACTGTATTCAGCAACCTTCATATTCGTGCAAAATGTTCCATAATCCAAGACTATTCATTTTGTCATACATTTTCTTTAAATCAACCAACTTTGTCATAATCATACATCTCAATGACTTGCTGAAGAGCAAAAATCTGTTCTGCACCCATTGCCCAACATAACGTACTTCCCAACTTTTGCTCATTGTCATGCCTTTCAATCAGAATTCCTCTAAACATATTCTCAGGCACCTTTAACACACTGATCCCCATGTAGTTTTTGCCTTCATTTTTGCTACTTTTTTCTTTACAAAGGAAAACAACAATGGCATTCTTTCTATAGTCAAGGACAGAAGCAGTCTTCACATACATGTTAAAATTGCACATCCATAGCATAAGCAGCCACATGCAAATTTTAACAATTTTCCATTTTATTTATTTGTTTGTTTATTTATTTATTTGCCACCCAACTGTTTGTTTGTTTGTTTGTTTGCCACCCAACTCCAGTGGACTCTGGGCAGCATACAAAACTAAAAAACAATAAAAATAAAAACAGCAAGCAACACTAAATCAACAGGCAGCCAAGACTAAAATATTCTGCTAACAAAACCCACAAAACAAAACGGGGGGCATTACATAATGGCAAACATCAACCCCAGATCTGGGACCAAAGCTAGGTTTTCAAGTTATCCTATGTGGTATATTTTTTATTTATACTTTATTAATATTTTTACTTATATTTACTTATAAAATGCCACATAGGATATACACTGGGTAAAACTAAACTAAAAATCCCATCCCTCCAAGGGGGTGTGTATGGAAGTCTTGTAAAACATTGTATATGGGGACATACTTAACATAACATCCATCTCTCTCTGTACTGAGAGCTTAAGGAAAAATGAACTGATATACCTTTCTGATAGATTCTATATACTCCTTCCTGCAACACTACTAAGCACCAGGACCTGGATAGTTCCTAAAGTTAATGCACTGTGCTAAATCATCTAAAGTGCAATGGTCCATACATTCAATGCTCAAGTAGAAGATGTGAACTCCATAGAAAGAACAGACTGAAGAGGTCCAATATACTGCCTCCTGGTGGTTAATAAGTAATAAGTAAAAAGGTAAAGGTTCCCCCCGCACATTTGTGCAGTCGTGTTCGACTCTAGGGGCCGGTGCTCATCTCCATTTGTTAGCCATAGAGCCAGCACTGTCCGAAGACGCTTCCGCGGTCATGTGGCTGGCATGACGGACACGGAACGCTACCTACCCACCCATCGAAGTGGTACCTATTCATCTACTTGCATTTGCATGCTTTCGAATTGCTAGGTTGGCAAGAGCTGGAGCTAGTGCAGGAGCTCACTCTGCACGCAGGGCTAGGGATTTGAACCTCCGAACTTCGATCTTCCGATCGACAAGCCTGGCATCTTACCCGCTGAGCCACCACGCCCCCAGTAATAAGTAAGGAACACCATTATCACTTGTAGCCTTACCATTTTCCAACATTCTGTTATGAGTACTTTTTCATTTATTTTTCTTGTACGTTGACTTCAGCTATTTTTCATAATATCACTACATTCCCATACAAATCACTCAACTGCAGAAGTTAATGCAAAGAATATGCATTTTTGTATGAAGAATTAGTAATATATTAACAAATAATACATTTGTGTGCCTGGAATGTATGGATACAAACAGTATACATGTGTGAAACAAGCAAAGCCTTTAAAGATCATATGGGGAGAAGAGTATGAGTTTTGTGTGAGAGAGAGCAGAGGAAGAAGGGATTTCTTAAAGGAAGTGTATTTTGTGATATTTGCCCTGCAGTATGTGATATTCTTTTGGGTGTTTATGCAGTAAATTTTACGATTCACCAAACCTTACAAGCAGCTGTTCTGTGGCTATAATAATGTCCACGAAACTTTCTAAAAATCTAAAGGGACCCAAAAAGTCTGGAGACATTGCCAGAGTTACAGGCATCAAGTTTAGCATACCCAATCATTTGAACTTATTGGATACTATGTGCACACACTCCTTACAGAGTTTTTTAGTACAATGTATTGTCGAAGGCTTTCAAGGCCGGAGTTCGATGGCTGTTGTGGGTCTTCCGGGCTGTGTGGCCGTGTTCTGGAAGTTGTGGTTCCTAACGTTTCGCCAGCATCTGTGGCCGGCATCTTCAGAGGGCAGGAGCACAGACAGAAGGGCTCTTTCTGTGCTCAGGTAGAATGGCAATGTTTGGCAATGTTTGTTTTCTATTTATAGAGCTAAATTATAGGAGATTAGGTGGGGTTTTTTGTTGTGTTGAAATTTTAAGGAGTGGCTGCTGAGTGTAATTAGCATGTTCATTGTTAGAAGTATTCCCATGTCCATGTTTTAGTACAATCAATCCTGATTTCAAGGCCGACACAGTTTACATCACTGAAAGAAGTTTTGCTCATGAACAAGATCATAAGCATTTCCAATGTCCTATGAGCAGATTAAAGGAAGTTATAAACATTCAGTTTTCTGCTGAATGAGGTTGATTGTCTAAAAAATGCTTTGCAATTCTCTGCAAATACTATTCATAAAGCAATGGCCTGAGGATAGACATATTTACAGTCAAGTCTGAATTTGTATGCAACCAAATCAGTGATAGAATCTTACAAAAATATGAAATATGCTAAAGCATATAAAAGAAGCATAATTGTTGAGAGATATAAGAAAATGCTAATTTAGTATAGAGCATATTTATAAATCACTTACATATCTAAGATCACATATTTATGATAATTTCATATTAAAATGCCCATGTTTATATATTTCAGTAAGAAGATACACAATTTGCTTTCCAAAGTGTGACTTCCACATTTATTAAAATGAATCATACCCAAATCCCCTGTAACCCAGTTTTTTTTAAATTGTAACTGTCTCATTCACAGTCTTCAATAACCCAAAATATTTTCATCTGTAATGTGATTTGTAATTACAGAAGAATCTCTCATTGTTGAAGTATTTGGTTACTTTTCTTTAAGAGTTTGTGGATTTTAATGCAAATGCTTAAGTTGCTATGTATCCTACATTGTACTAAAAAGTTCAGTAGCAGACGCTATTTCTTCTCAACATTGCAGGAACTGATCTTCCCGGTTTGTGCATATTCATCCCAAGATCTAAAATCCAAAAGCTTGCTGAAAGATAGGTGTTATGCACGAAGCTCTCATCAAACAATCTTGTAAATCTAGCAAAAGACAGGGTATTTAATCACTTGTACGCAGCCTACATAAAAAGATGTATGAACCTAGACTCCTTTCAGGTCACCAAAACATGGGGCTACAAAGAAGGCCACAAAGCATGAGACTCTATCCCAGTCTATGAAGTCACATCATACATATGCTGCACGCATGGTCTGGCACATTCTCAATTTACATCTCTGGGAAAAGGTATAACCATTGTAATTGATCCCAATGTAACATTTGTATTTGCAATAAAACAACTTAATACAAAATACTGTACATGCCTTCTTATTTGTCACCATTGAAGATATGTGGCCCACTGTGCACTTCCAGGGAAGAAATGGCGATCTGAAGATGGCTCTGCCAAAAGCAGAGCCGATGACCACAGCAGAATGAAGAGCCGGCAAGTAGACCGGCTCTTCGTAATTCCTCTCCAGACAAGGAGAAGACTTGCACAAGTGCTCCAGACAGTTGCTCTTCACAAGGAAATCGCAAGACAGTGGTCTCTGGCAGGCTTAGAGCTCTGGGAGATGAGGGAATAGCCATCTTGCTCAAACCATGGTTGGCAACTTTAAAAGGACATTGGGTTTGCATACTTCCTTTTCTAATCACTTTCGGAAATTGCTTGTTAACTGCTTTTCAGAACCTTTGGATAGACAAGTCTGAAAACACCGGGTGAGTTTCCTTCAATCCTTAGTGAAAGAAGTTTTAAATACAAATTTAAAGACTTCAAAAAAAATTTTTTTGGAATAAACAGCAAAAGGGTGATTAGAACTTTGATTCTGGAAAGTTACAAACAGGCTAAGGGTCTAGATGGATTTGAAATAAGATTTTGGAATTAATTATAAGAATCCTTCCCATGGGAAAATGCTTTTGTTTTTAATTCTTTAAAAAAAACATGATAGGATGAAACTTTGAAGGTTGGACAGTAGAGGGAATTAGAAGGAACTAAACATTATAATTAAAGGAGAAGAACACTTAAATACAACTTATAAATACAGAATGAAGCAAAATATTTTAACATTGGACATACTGAAGGATATTTTTGTGCAATGGACCCAGAAGTTAATTTTAAGAGTTTTGGGCTCTATAGATAGACTGTGTTTAAAAGATGTTACATAAGAGGAACAAGTTTTACCTGACAAGATTGAGATTGATCTGAAAGCGGATTTAAAAATGACAAGCTACAAGACTGATATGGAAAAAGATGCTACACTGGACATACAAAAGAAACCAGCTGATGTCTTAATAATTAAAGGGGATATACAAATAACAAACCAAGAGAGTGACCTGGATAATTTTCCTATATTGGATTTACAAAAGAGGCTTGTTAAAGCTTTGAAGAATTTTGTGAGAAGGGACAAAGAAAAAATGAAAAGAAATCAAGTTCTAGGACATTATTTGAAGGGACTAAAAATCAAGATTGTTAAAAGCAAAAGGAAGGAATTTAAAGTTGGTTTATTTGATCAAGGTTAAAATAGATACGTTATCTCTGGTAACCCTTAATGGACTTTTGCTGACATCAGGACTGAAATGACGAGGCTTTAAGGATTTGTTTATAGATAAGAGATGAGGGACCGTCTTCTCCCAAGTGTTTCTACTGGTCCAATCCGGTCCAGCAGGATGGGCATGCTCTGGGTCCCGTCAGCCAAGGAATGTCAGCTGAGGGGACCAGGAGACGTGCCTTTTCTGCTGTAGCACCTGCCCTGTGGAACATCCTCCCTCCTGAGATTAGGATGGCCCCGACCCTGCTGGCCTTTTGGAAGACCTTGAAGACCTGGCTATGTGCCCAGGCCTGGGGTCCCGAGTGGGTGAAGGGCCCCATTTCCTGGTTGTGCTGACACCGACAGATTATAATATCTCTTGGCTGCTATTTGTATTTAATTTTTTTTGGTATTGTGTTTAACTGTTTTAATTGTTTTTATGATTGTTCGCCACCCAGAATCACTGGTTTGAGATGGGCGGCTATACAAATTGGATGGATGGATGGATGGATGGATGGATGGATGGATGGATGGATGGATGGATGGACAGGGGAAGAAGAGATCATTTGTTGTATTTTAAGAGAAGGTAGTAAGTTACTAAAATTGTTTATACTTGTGATGAAGGGGGAAGTCATTTCTTTAGATATTTCTTTTCTTTTTCTTTACTACATTCTTATTTTTTTCTTTCTTTTCTATTTTTCTTTCTATTTTTTCTTTTCTGCACCTTCTATTTTTTCTTTTTATTCTTTTAATTTTTTTAGTTGGTATTAGTTTTTTATTGTTGCAATTGTAATTTTTAATAAAATTACTATAAAAAAAGAAGATATGTCGCTCACTGAGGAATGCCAAGATTCAAAGATCTAGCGCAGAGCTTTCCAAACTGTGTGTGGCGACACAAAAGTGTGTCGCCACACACAGTCTGGTGTGTCGCCACACAACCCGGAAGCGCTGATCATCATCAGCGCTTCCGGGTTTTCCCACGGCGACACACCAACGGCGGCGCGCAAAAAAACCGAAAGCGGCAGCAGTGCTTCCGGGTTTTTGCGCGCTGCCGCAACAGGGGCACTTCCGGGTTTTCCCACGGCGACACACCAACAGCGGTTGGTGTGTCGCCGCGGAAAAACTTTGGAAAGCCCTGATCTAGCACATGCCTTATATGTAAATTACTCTGGGTAGAACAAACATCCCTAAAGAGCTGCAGTCTAGCCAGTATTGAACTACATGGACCACTGATCTATTCGGCATAAGGTAACTTCACATATTCCTATTATCTGAAGAAACCGTCAATCTCAAAGGTGCATATTCCACTTTATATTTTTTCTATCATTTTAATACTTGATGCTATGTATCCTTAGCACTCTAATGTTAAAGGCAAGCAGTTATTTAATCATAAATACGTATCAAACATTATTAGAAAGTGAACAATTAGCCATTGGGGGGGGCAAGCAAAAAAGCAAAGAAATCCCAGGTATTTGAGGTGACACTTTTATTTGTTTGTTGCGCTACCTCTGAATTTACCCCCGTCCAAGGTTTAATTTCTTATGGAGGCCTTGTCCTATGTCTTCCTTTCCTGAGACAAGCATTTACACATGTTTTCCTTTTTCGGTTAGCAGGATACTCTCATCTCCATTTGCTGGTATTGCTCCGCTTGTATCCACATAACCAAAAATGGAAAAATGTGCCTGTTGTTCCAACCTCAGGACTGACAGAAAGCTTTGCTAATGGGTGGTCTGGTCTGCAACAGAAGAAAACGGCCTGTATCCATCAGCCTTTACAGAAGATAATCAGAACTTATACAGTTTTGGACTCTATGGGGGACTATGACCACCTCTGCAACCCTATTGCAATGTTTTTTAAAAAGCACATTTTTCCCAATTTTCTTTGAAATGTAACAGATTAAAAAAATTGTTGGAGCCTCTCCATATATTTTAAACACACCAGGCCTTATCACTCTAGATCAGATGCTTGTTAAATATATTCCTCTATAAGGTAGTCTGCTGATGTTTGTGTCTTTCCCATTATTGTGAGAAAGACGGGTAATGCATCTTTGGAAATATTTTTCCATAACATGCCCTGATGTTATGAAAGGGGGAAGGGAATGGCATCTGGCCAGGGAAGGCAATGCCTTTCGAAGGCAACTATCCCAGCTGCTCCCTCCTTATTGTCCGCAAATTTTTCTGAACCCTCCCGGGGCTGCTACTTCGGGAAGGGCGGGCGTCAGTTCGCGGAGGAAAAACACCGAGCCGCTGACGCAGGGGCAGCGGGAGACGGCTGGCATCTGGACAGGGACGAGGAGGGAGCGAGCCCCCGCTTGGCCAGGGTCGGGCACGAGGAGAAGCGGTGTGGCAGGCCGTGGCCGAAGGAGGATGCGCCATCCAAGCGGGAAGGGCCGGGCCAAAGCGGGGGCTCCGCAGAGACCAACCTGTCAGCAAGAGGGTGGTGAAGGCTGCTCCGCTGAGCTTGCTCTGGGACTGGAACCACGATCCTGCTCCGCGGTGCGGCATTGCTCCTTGCAGCTGGAGCTGGTGCGGTGCTCTCGCTGCTGCTGCTGCTGCTGCTGCTCCTCCCTCCGCCGCCCGCCTTCTCCCGCTTCCCGCCTGACATAACCATCCCCAGCAGCAGCAGCAGCAGCAGCGGGAGCCTCGCTCCCTCCTCCTTTCCATAGAAACGACCGCGAAGGCAGGAGTAAGGAGCGGACTAGGCCTGCAAAAGGGGGTCGGTCTCTGCGTGGCCAGGCCCGGCCTCTTTCGCCCAGGGGAGCCGTTTGATGCCTGGGAGGCTTGGGTTCTGGCTTGCTTTCGCTCCCGATTTCTGGAACTGGGCATAGCCAGCAGGGCCTGCTAAAGCGCGCGCCTCGGTTGATCGGTAGAGATATAAATGCAGCTCGGCGCCCTCCAAGCAGGACTTCGATGCACAGGTCCAAGCAGAGGGCCTCCGGACACAAGCAACATAATACTGTATGCTGAGGCAAACCGGACCGTCTGGACGACTTTTACCTGCAGAGGCACCCAGGGACCCACGATATGTTACTTCCCTGGTACCCTGGGCCTGCCCCATTCCACTAGCTGTGGGAGGGACCAAAATATGAAATAAGTGTATCCAAGAGAGTTGCATGAGATGGAGCAACACATATGCAAAAATCTACAATGCCCCAAAGCAGGTGGGTTGTTTTGGCAAGAGGCAGAAAATGTCAGTCCCGCTCCCAGCACTAAAAATGCAACAATTACCAGTAAAATAAATAACCATTTCATGCCACCCCAAATCAGGTCAATCGTCCACCTTTCCCTAAAAATAGCTTTATATTTAACCACACACTCCCTGTCTCTCAGTACTATATTTTTGCATCTAATGATGCAGTCCAAAAGTCTGAAATTTCTCAGGAGGATTGGAGGTGATTGTAATGCTATAAATCAGTGTTTCTCAACCTTGGCAACTTTAAGATGTGTGGACTTCAACTCCCAGAATTCCCCAGCCAGCATGGGGAATTCCCCAAGGCCTGGGAGTTGAAGTTCACACATCTTAAAGTTGCCAAGGTTGAGAAACACTGCTATAAATGCTCATGGAATTTCAGGCAATTTTAATTATACAAAATCATAATTTGATCTGTACTGTATTGCTCTGACATTTTCTGTGTTTACTTCCATACACTTGCTCATATTGTATTTGGAGGCATGCTGCCCCAACCAGGAGGTCACACTGAGTCTACAAGACTAATAACACTTAACAGACCTGTCCTCCATGAATTTATCCAATCCCCCTTTAAAGCCACCCAAGTTAGTGGCCTTCATGCATCTTTTGATAGTGGCTTCCACAAATTAATTGAGAGCTGAGTGAGAAAGTACCTTCTTCTTTTGTCTGTTTTAAATCTTCCAATTAATTGGGGGCGAGGGGGGGAAATGACTTCTGGTCCTTGGGTTTTGAATAATTGTCACATTAGTAATCCTAGCGTTCTAAGCCTATTTTAATTAAGGTGATAAATTATTGTCAGATTTCAAAGTCACAGAGGAAAGACAATGGAGTTGTCAGTGTTAGCCTTATAGCAGGATCTCCACTAATAATTTATAATAATTTCGTAATTGTATGTTTATGATTAGTAGATTTGGAAAAAAATAGAAATATTAGTTACGTCAATAAAATTTATTTCAGATGTTAAAAATGTGCAGGATGGCTTCTGAACTAGGGAAGACGTAATGTGTTCCTTCACATAGGGGTGCATCAATTTGTACACGGTAAATTATGTAATACGCCTTCAAGAGGTGCTGAATATATACTTTTCTGCCTGGAAAAAAATGATCTACTATGTAAATCAAAACTTTGCTAATCTACCCAATTAGTTCAATAAAAATAATTATATAAATCATTTTGTGCTACATATCTTCAATAGTGATAGAAAACTTCATCCCACATAATTTATTGTCCTATTTTTTAATGCAGATATGATCACATGCATATTATAAAATCTGCAGTATAATTCTATAATACATATTTCTGAGTCTTTCCATGGAAACAATGACATTCCTGGGTTCTGACTACAGTATAGTCAATTGTTAACTAACTTACCATGGTAACTTGGCTATATACTCTCCTGCCAAACAATTAAAATATTTCTATTCTGTAAATGATTAATTGTCCAGAGAAATGGGGGAGCTCTATAACTTTCTTCCTCAAATGCATGATTGGCTAATCAAGAAAATTATTAATATGTTGGACATACATGTAGAAAATCCTGCTCTAATCCTGGTAATTTAAGCAGCTCACTATGCGAGCCTGTGTTTTCCAGCAAATGTAACAGAAACAAGCAGAACTCTTTCAGAAAATTGTACTGTTCTCAATAAACAAAACAGCTTTCATAACATTCTCAAGACTTTCCTTTTTTTCTTGTTCAGCAATGACAGCTGACCTTCAAATCCTCCTCGGACATTTAAATAATAAGTCATAAAGTCGTTCCCTTAATGTGACTGCTTATGCAATGTTGCATAAGTAGTTTTTCTTTCAATTTGTATAACAGTGATAAATTAGTTTATGAAATAAAATTCCTGTAGATACTGCTTTTAGTCAGCATATTTTATTAGCATTATTTTATAAAGGAAATTTTCCAAAACGAAACCTTAGCCATTTCCTCTTCAGATTTCTTGGACTGAAGAGAACTTACAGTATATTTAGATTTAGCAATAAATCTACAGTAAATATAGATTTATAGCAACAGATCTAAATATTTAGCATAATTTAGCAAATTATGATTTTAGTCAAAAACGCGCTTTGTGTTTTTCATTGTATGATTACACACAAACACACAATCTTTGCATAAAAATCTAAACAGAATTGTAAGAACAAGAAGCATTACTAGCTTTAGCAGGCATATCTGTTGTAAAAATTATCACATATTCAAAAAGATAAAGTAGTACATATTCAAAAATAGATGTGATGAAATGTCTCATTGAAACATTATTCAAACAAGCTTACAGGCAACTTCAAGTAGTTGAGCCATTTTTAAGCCAACCCACCAGGCATCTGTGTGATGCTTTATAATACAGACCTTATAGCTTGATCTGACACAAGTATTTTTGAACCATTTCTATACAGTTTCATAAACAAAACCATGCCATTAAGTGTATTGGCAATGGAAAGAGGATCTTGGTAGAAATGTAGTTGTAAAACTAGGGAATATACAGTAACTTCTTTATGTAGTGTGGTTCCTACTATTTAGGGTAAAACTTAAAGGAGAATGTAAAATCAACATAGAATTGAGCCATATCATATGGTTACATTTTTTATAAATTGTATCCAGTTAGTTGCATAATTAAATAATATAAACTCCCATATAATTACTTTCATTATCTAGAGGCTACAAGATGTGCAACTACATCACTGCCTGCTGTTGCATTTAGTTGAAGAATTCTCCCAAATCTCCATAGTATATCAAACACCAATGTAATGATACAATATAGTAAAATCCTACAGTAAAATAAATGACCCCTATTTTTCAAAGTGTCTGCAACATCTTCCAAAGGATTTGTAAACTCTATCAACCTATATTGATTGTTTGTGGAACTTAGATTTCCTTATTTTGAAGATATGCAACGAACCCTTTAAACTGGCAAGAATGTTGAAATTATAATCTGGCTTTTCTAGACTTTTCCAAAAGCACATGGAAACTTGCTGGAAAAGTATTATAGAGGAATGAGACTGATGTACCGAGGTAATTTTAGTCCTTGGCTGATTTTGGGTGGGACTTTGGTCACCCATCTGTCATACTTGGGAATAAGGAGTCCTTTCCCAATGAGCTACTTTTCTGGAGGCACAAGCCCAGTTGTATCATTAGATGAAAATGTTTTTATTTGCATAGCTAGCATAAATAGATGTCTATTTTGTATTGTATGTGTGGAGGCCTCCTCACTTCAGAGGTTTAGGTTGTATCTTAAGAAGTTTATTGCATATCCCCACTGTCATATAACACGAATGGCTTGCTACAGAATCAGGTTTCAGGTGCTAGTATAAAACCTAAACATCCTTGTGTAGTGGCAACCTACGGAAGACCTTTGTATTTCGAGGAGTTAGGTGGCATGTTTTGATTTTTCTTCCCCCACACCTAGGAGATTAGAGTTTATTTTGAGTTATACTGATGTTTAATTGGCTTGTTTTTGTTGCTGTTTGGCATGAGAGGGGGGAGAGGAGAAGCATATGTTCACTCCTCCAGCAGCCCTTCAGAACATATCTCTGTGGGAAGTGGGGGGAGAGAAAGTCCCCAGCTTGTTAAGTTTAAGCATAAGTTCACTCCTCCAGCCACTCCTTTAGCGGCTTGGAATGGGGGAGGATGATAAGAAATTGTTTTGGTTAAGCACTTGCTTATCTGATCGTTTCCCAGACTATTGGAATGATGTCATGGTCAGGTGCTGGACCACATGAAAAATCCCAGTCAAGGACTGGCCATGCAGCTTCAGTACCATGGAAACTTGGTCACGGGGTTTGAGAGCCAGGCTTTGCTAAAAACCTTAGGATTGTCTTTGGAGTTTGGGAGTCCACACAGGCCTGAGTGCTGGGTGCTGTGAAAATTGCCACCTTGGGGTATCTCCGCTGTCCTTATTAGAGGGCTCCTGGCAGCCTATAGGAGATTAGGTTTCACCTTGTTTGCTTGGTATGTATGTATGCATTCCTTTCTGTATGCTTGTTATGTTTTGTAAACTGTGCTTCTGCTCAACTTTGTCTGTTTATAATAAAGCTTTAAGTTTCTTTATCCACTGGTGTGCTATTGTCTCTGGATCTAAAAGAATCAATTGCCCTAGCCCCTGATCAAAGAGGCGTGGACTCTTGGCAATGCACCTTGATACCTGATACCTTCTCTTATATAAATCTGCTTGAGAACTGCAATACTCATCAGAATCCTTTCTGGTTGTACTGTTTCCTGTAGCTATTCAGGAAGAGGATTCCTTCAGTTGTAACACCCATTCTCTGGAATGCCTTCCTCAAAATACAATATATGCTGACCTTGCTACAATTTAGGAGCATGCAAAAAAAGTCTGAGAGCCCATGTTTGTGCTGCAAAAAACCATCATTGATTTATTGTTTTATTATTGTGTGGACTGAATTGCATGATTAAGTGTCCAGATGTTATGTTGTTTTAGTCCATTCAGTCATCCCTGACTCCTGGTGACCACAGGAACAAGTCCCTGCAATTTTCTTGGCAACATTTGTGGAAGTAGCTTGCCAGTTCCTTCTTCCTTGTGTTCAGAGGTGACTGAACTAAAGTCACCCAGATGGCTTTCATGCCTAAGGCAGGACTAGAACTTCTACCTTCTAATCCAGCACTTTAACTACTAGACCAATAGTTGGCCAAAAATCATATTCAAAGAGTGGTTACCAACTGTTCCTTATCAGGATGCATTGAGTGGGATCTCACAAACATCAGTCCTTGGTTCTGTATTGGATGATGAAGTGTAGGTTATGCTTGTAAAATTTATATATAATACACAATTGCATGGGATAACTAATAACCTAAAAGATAGAAACAAAATTAAAAACAATTTAAACTAACCAAATTAATTTTAATAGACAAATGCAAAGTTATTCACTTAGGAAACACAAATCAAATGCACAAGTATAGGGTGGAAGATACTCACTTATTCATAATACTTGTGAAAATGATCTTGGAATATTAGCTGACTGCAAACTGAATGTGAGTCAGCAGTATGATGTGGCTACAAAAGAGGCAACTGCAATTTCAGACTGTACCAACAGAAGTGCAGTTTCCAAATAACTGGGAATAATACTTCCACTTTATTCTGCATTGGGTAGACTGAAATAATGTGTTCAGTTCTAAACATTACATCTTAAGAAGGATTAGTTCAGAGAAAGGCATTGAGGATAATGAGGGGTCCAGTCCTACCCAGAGAAATAGAAGTAACGGGGTACGCTTAGCCTTGAGAAGACATGAGGGGATGAGACAAAATATGATAATACCTTTCAAGTACATGAAAGGATATTACAAAGAAAGACAATATCTCTTTATCCCACCATAGAATAAGGGACTTAAGTTATAGGAAGGCAGATTTTATTATTTTATTATTATTATTATTTAAATCTATATGACCGCCCAACTCCCCCAACGGGGGACTCTGGGCGGTTTACAATAAAATTAAGGTTAAAATATAAATATAAAATTACAAATTATTAACATAGTATAAATAAATATAAAATCCAATCTGGCGAGTTGATCTCAAATAATAGGGAGGACATTATGGTATTAACCACCCCCAGGAGGAGCTATTACTCTTCCCCTCCCACGCTAGGCGGCAGAACCAGGTTTTCAGATCTTTCCTAAAGGTTTCCTAAAGATTTTGAATGAATGTTATGGAAATTTCCTAACAGTAATAGCAGATTGAAGTGGAACCTATTATCATCTCTTCACTGGATAAGCTGAAGCAGAGGCTGGAGAGTTAGCTGTTGGAGATGTTTAACAGGGGATTGAACTTGGTGGCCTAAATGGCCCCTCCAACCCAATGATTACATTTTGCATGCTTGTATTATTGTATGTTACTATATTCAAGTATATTTTTAAAAAATTCTGGATGTCCCCTGGAAATGCATTGCATGACAGACAGTATAACATTCTTTTATATTAAAACAAATCAACACATTCTGCCTCAGATGAAATTTTAGGATCCTCAGCTCTCTGTCCTATTGCTTTCATATTATTTTCCAGTGTCTCCCACATTAGAGAATATTTCAAATATTTTTTCCTTGACACCTTTACTTTTAAACCTCTGTGGCTTTTTAAACTCAAGTTATAACGTGTGACAATTTTCCTCAATAACTCCTCTTCTGGAGCCCTCTGTAGGCCAAAGAGAATAATGAAGCATTAACAGTGGAGTTAATCACAGTATGAAAAGCTAGCTGGCAAGGTACTATACAGGAATAATGATTCTACATCTTCTAGAAATCCATTAACTGACATGGCTCTTCAGCAGTCATTGCATTTTACTTTAAAATGAGATGCAGAGGACTTCTTTTTAATGAAAAAGAAATAAGGCAAAAAGAAGATACTGTATTAGTTTTATACAACTAAAGGAATACAGTAACAATAAAAAGATCTGCAGGAAATGCTGAGTGCTCTTTCACTTAGATATAGTAGAAGGGCACAGCAGTTCCAAAGATCCTGAGAATGACCCCAGCAGGAAAGTAAACCTCTGCATGGTCACCCTTGCTCATAAGGTCAAAATATGAGTCAGGTTAAGGGTAATCCACAACATGGTGAAATTGGGTAGGGCTCTGCAGGCATGAGAGAAGTCAACCCATATCAGAACTCCAAAAAACAATTCCAGAGGAAGGCAATGGCAACTATTTCTGTATCATTTCAAAGAAAACTGTACGGACAAGCTAGAAACATTTAGGCAAGTTTGGATGCCAATGATAAGATTCCCCAGGTTGAAAGGCACTCTTTTAGTTAATGAGAAAGCTCATCAAGTTTTCATGAATAGGCATGAATATGATGATGTGGACGTAACAAAGTCAGTTTGAAAGAGAAGTTTGTTGTTTTACAAGGACACACAACTGAAATATGGAAGGTGAAAAGCATGAATTCAAAATTGTTAAGGTAGAAATGAAACATACTATATTGGATTTTAGGTAGAAGTGAGCTTAGAAGACCCATAACAGACCACTTTAAAATATACTATTCAGAACATATACAAAGGAATGAAATAGTGATAATACCCAAAAAGGACATTGCTAAATATATCATTGACTAGAGCCTAACAGCCAACAAGATCATGTATATTAGAATTAATAGATAACCAATGAATATCAATGTCATACAAGTATATATACCTACTATAAATGCAGTGGAGGAAGACATTAAGGAGTTCTGTGGCAAATTAAGTAAATGCTCAATGTAGCCTCTAGAAAGTCATAGTACTACTAATAGGTGATTGGAATGTACAAGTTGGGGGAATGGAAGAACCTGGATTTACAGTATAGGAAATTTGAATTAGGCAAACACAAAATGCAGGATATGACTTAATAGAATTTTACTAAAGTAATTATTTGTTCATTGCAAGAACACCTGCATGCAGCATTTTTTATTGTGACAGGATATAAATGTACTAAATAAATAAATAACTCCAAATTCCACATCTGGCCAACACCAGATGGACAACATTGGAATCAAATGTATTATGTAATAGAAAACAGGTGATGGAGAAGTGCAATTCAGTCAGCTAGAACAGTTCCAGGTGCAGATTATAAGATCATAAATTATTGGCATCAAATATATGTTAAACTTCAAAAATTAAAGAGAGCAGGTGTGCAGCAATATTTCATTTATAGTCACAGTACAAGATCAATATAAGGAACAGGTTTGGTACACTTGACCTATGCAAAAGGAATCCGAAGAGATAAGAGATGCTGTGAAAATATTCCCAAAATTTCAAAGAGGGAAAGATTAAAGTGGCTTTCAGAGCAAGCTATCAAGATAGCCAAGGACAGATTATGAATGCTTTGAGCAACTAAGTAAGTAAGTTTAACTTAATTAGTCAATTGACCATATCAAAACAATGGGTGTCAGCCACAATAAGATACAATAAAATTAGATAAGGTAAGATACAGTAAAATAAGATTAAATAAAATAAAGTAAAGTAAGATAAAATAAAGAGTGAGATAAAATAGTGTAAGATGATATAAAATATAGACACTTAAAATGTGTACTAAAATACAAAACAGTATGTGTCTAAGTGAATTCATTACCTTTACATGCAACCCCAATGTGTTCTATAAAATGTGTTCTCAGTTGGACAGCCCTAACTATAAACTTAACAGTTCTAATGACTACATATGTTTTGTGCCCTAAAGGAAATAAGATCATCTTTTGTTATGGTCCCAAAATATGGTTCTGTCAAGTAGTGTCTGTAAGTACTGAGACCTTGCTGGAGCATATACTGTAATTGGCAATTGAATAGGACATGCCCAATGTCTTCTATTTCTGGTGCTCCACAATATTTTGAGCAACAAGAGCATACGAAAACCAGACAGAGAGACTTTCACTGTCAAAGTAAGAAATGGCAAATCAAGGATGTCAACAAATAGAAGAAAATAATAAGGAAAACGAAATGAGAGGTGTCTTTAAGAAGATCAGAGAAATCAAACAAAAATTTCAGCTAAGATAGGAATATTCAACCAGCCTCTATAACTAATAGAAGCAAAGGAGACAAAAGGTGGAAAAATCTGTACTGAGCCCTTTACAAACAGGATTGTAAAATGACAGAAACGTTTTTGTAGACAGAGATTATATTAAGTGGAATTTACTGAATGTACTGCACTAGAAAAGGAGATACAATGAAATAGACTAGCTGTTAGACAGGAAAGTACCATGGTTGTCTGCAGGAGTGCAAGGGAATGGAAGTATGTAACAACAGTTTGTATGATGTTGTTGCTGCGTGTGAGTCATTCTGGCATCATCAAACACCAAATGCAAATAAGATAATAATTAAAATGTTTAAAGATGCAGAAGAAAAGGCAGTGAAAGTGCTAACAATTATTTGTCAAAAATATGGAAGACTATGTGGCCTAAAGATTAGAAAAGATTAATATTTATATTAATGTTTATTATTAATGTTTATATCTATACTGAAAAAGAGAAATGTGCAAATAGCTTTACCATTGCACAAATTCCTCATGCAAACAAAGTTTTGTTTATGAACTGACAAAGAAGAATAGAGTCATACATACAGAAATACCAGATGAACAGTCGGATTTCAAAAAATGCATAAGGACATGAGATCAGATGAATAATAGAGAGCACAACAGAATACAAGAAGGAGGTTTATCTTTCTTTTACTGACTACAGCAAGGCCTTTGATTGCATAAATCATTCGAGAATGTGGAATACATTTAAGGCTAATGCATATATCAGAACATCTGAGTCTTCTTTGGCAGAACCTTTAAGTGAACAAGCTAATGTAAGAACTGAGTGGTTCAGAATAGAGGAAGGAATGAGACAACAAACCATAGTGTCCAGTTATCTGGTTACCTTATAATAATCCAATTTCCCTCCCTATTTTCATCTCCTGTAATTTCCCTGTGACAATTTGGCATCAATATAAGCTTTATGAAAGCCTAATTGTTCTGCTTATCCCATTCCTTCCCCAGCCATGACCTTCTAAATATTGATTTTCCTTATATGCAGTCATAGACTTTTAAAAACATCTCCCTTTATCACTAATAGAAACCTAACTTTACTGCACAGAATGGCCAGTGTTGAGAATGAATGTCCACATGTTGGATGGGGAACACATCTGGCTCCTGAGCTAGATGTTTCTCCTCCTTGCTTTATGATCCTTTGGGGATGATATATATAAGCTCCAAGATATTTCAGACTTGATACACTTAAAATTTGGGGAATTAGTGAAGGTACTTGAAAAAGAAAAGCATTAAAAATATAGAAATTAGTGTCAAATTCTCATGGTTAGCAATTATCATTTCAGTATTTAACTTCATAATATGTTTCTTTTCTATGCGCACCTTTAACTTTATGGCTATTATGTATGTCTGTATAATTGATAATTAGACATCTTAGACTTTTTTAACAGTAGTAGTGAGAACATATAAATATCTTGAAAGATAGCTCCCTCAGCCCTCTGGCAACTTCAGTCTCATCAAAATTGTTGACATTTTACTTCTACAAATGACACTGGATATGGTTTCCATGGAAACTAAAGATTCAGCCACAAGCATTCTCAAAACAGACAGATATGAATATCTGTTTTCTTACTACTGATCAAACATTGAATGTCACCCACATTTACTAGAAAGCCTTGGAGTATAGGGAGGTTTTTAAAAAGAGGTCTAGAGAAGGATTCCCCCTTTCCACATCCTAGACACTAATTTGTAAACTGCAAATGTCGAAAATGCTGAAATGGTACAATACAGCAGCAGGCAGAATCTATAGAAGTATGTCTGTTAAAAAAGAAAAAAGAAAACCTCTTATGTGGGGAACCTTAAATAATCAAAAATGGACTAAGTTATTCATCTCTAAATGTGTAACTAGATATATATATTTATTTATTTTTTATTTATATTGATATTTATACCCCGCCTATCCCCTCCCTAACGAAGGAGTCTAGGCGGCTTACATACATGTATACATTTCATTTTTATACATTACATCCATTAATCTGCGCACTAAGGGAAGGGGTAAGGGAACCGACTCTTCCGTGGCTACTGGACTACATGTCCCACGATGCCTTGCATCGGAGCCGGCTGCTGACGTCCTGTAGATGTTACTGCTTCGGGATCCGTCGTCGCCGCCGCCATTGAAGATCTTCCGTTTGGTGGCCGACTCCCGACAGGACGCCAGCAAATTTGCCCACTTAAGGTGGTACCCAATTTATCTACTTGCTAAGCTTTCAAACTGTTGGGTCTACAGGAGCTGGGACTAGCAACGAGAGCTCACCTTGTTGCGCGGGGATTCAAACTGCCGACCTTCCGATCGGCAGTCTACAGCTCAGCGGTTTAACCCGCTGAGCCACCGCGTCCCATATGTTATATATGTTATATGTTAGCAAAAGTAAAGTCTCCTTCAAATCAAACATGATTCCTGGTAGTTACAAGGAAATAGCCAATGAACTTTTCTTGGCAACACTATGGTCATGGTTTGCCATTGCATTTTTCAAATATGCTTTTTCAACTTCACAGTCTAGCCTGTAACACCCTGGTGGTCTCACATCCAAGTACTAACCAGGTCTTTATATACAGTATATAGAAAGAAGCAGCTTCCGATTTCTTCTGCAACAAATATAAGTACAATTACAAAATTAACTCTTACTTTATGATTACAAAAAAAGGTTCACTTTTTTCTATTGTCCAGCAAATACTAACCAGGCTTCCAAGCCCAGACAGACTTGGTCAACAGCTGCTACCTGCTGAATAAGAGTAAATTGTATGTAAATGTATGTCCTCTGCTGAAGTTGATTTTTCTCTCTCCCACCCGCCCCGAAATATGTAGATGGCCATACAAGTAAGAAACAGACAAAAGAAGAGTAATATATGTATTTGCGAAAGGTGTTGGTGATGCTCACAATCCATTACTTCTTAAAGCTTCACATCTGGCAGAATGTAAAACTTGTCTGCCTAGGATTACTCATAACACTAAAACTAATTTTCATACAGAATGAAGCAGTAAATCAACTCCTAAGAAGAAGAAAGGAAAGCTCATTATAGTTAAGTTTTATTTCTGTAATTAAGGTAGTAATACTTAATTCTATTTATAATGGTTACAATGAGCAATGGTTATAATTTCACCATCAGACTCTGTCTTGCCCATATGTGGAAAAGAAATGTGAGGACATCAGACATTCTTCATTCCAGCTTCCAGTAAGTGATATGAAATAGGAGTCAGTTCTGATAATCCTGCAGTATCACCATAAAAATCCCCATTCCATTTGCAAGAGAAAGAGAATTAGCTGCAAGATTTCCTGAAATGATTTTGTTCACAGTTCATTTCCTGAGTTACCAATTAACTCCATCTTCATTTCAGCTTTCTCTACCAAAACAGGAAATACACACTTAATTGCTCTGCGCCATGAAATGGGATTATATATTTAAGATCAATATATCTTTCTTCATAAAGTTAAGATTTCAGCAAAGTTGCACAAGTAATGAGCTTGGCTCTTGAACCATTAATGGTCCTCTGCCTAAAATATATATAAAAGAAAGAACATGGGACAAACTGATTACCTTGAAGACCTGTAGCCAAACTTAATTAATTGCATATTTTATCTCTGACAGCAGAGAGATTTCCTCTGACAGAGGAAAAAAAATCTCTCTATCTCACATACAATTGCTCTAACAGATATAACTTATATATATATATATATATATATATATATATATATATATATATTTAAATGTATTGTGGCCACCCACTCCAAAAAACTCTGGATGGCTATTTAAAATTACTTTAAAATACATACATGATATAAAATGCAGCGGGAAAATAGTAAAGGGGATACTGTTTCATCTCAAAAACACCCAGTTATCAACAATCTGAAAGAAAATGGATTGATCTATTAATTCTAGTGGAATATTCTCATTCTCTTCTGTCTCAGTTGTGTCATGTCTTCTGCCCAGCTGGTTTTGAATAATGGCAAAGTTTACAGTTGCTTTAATAAGCAACTACAGGGCATCACATTTTCTTTGTCCCTTTCATGCCATAACTAGAGTTATCCAGCCAAAATGGGCTGCAATCTGTGGAAGAGGAAAGTTTTATGGTAGATGATCCATCTTGTTCAAAGCTTTGTGGCTCACAGCAGCCAGGTTAATGGATGATCATCTCTCTTCTTTTTTATTCTGCCTCTTGTTATTCTTGAACATTTTCTCTTCCATTGAAAGATGTGTGGAGATGTGGTTCATTACACACAATATATAGGATCTCTACTAGATGTTTTTCCCCCTTTGATCCTTTTAAATGGAAATGACAAGATTTGGGGCTGTATGGGATTCACTTCTAGGCTATTATCCATTTCCTAATTACAGTTAAATCCAATTGTGAACTCTAGTTTATGCCTCTCATTAAGGAAGTAGATCAGCCTTCTTGTGATTGAAGTGATCACTTTAACTTGCATTATTTAAAAATAGAATATCAATAGGAATTGGCCAGGAATGATGAATTAAAGTATTCTTAAATGATCATAACCTATAAAAAGATTGCATAATGGTTACAAGATGCACTTTTATTTCTCTTTCTCCCCTAGTGAAGAGGAATTTAGCTCCGGCCCTGAGAAACAGTTGGGAGAAGTGAAATGGTTGCTCAATCTTGGGAAAGTAGAAAGCATGAGAAAGAGACTCCGGAAAATCCTGCCTTTGACCTTGTTGTCCTTAAAAGAGGCAGTGACGGTTATGGACAGGCTTTCAAGATTCTGTAAACATATCCTACAAAATGAACTAGCATTCTTAGAATCCCTATAGCGTCTGTTTCTTTACCTGCCCTACCTTGAAGGGCTGGTGCATAGTAATGCAAATAATATACTAAAGTAACATCTCTTTGAGTTGAGTTTGATTCATAGTGACTTGATGGACTTGTCCGTTTAGTGGCAATGTTGTAGAAAAGTTTTGCTGTGTCCCGCTTTTGGGATGTTAGCCCTGGTGTTTTTGACGATCTCCCGTTCAAATATTTAGCAGGCCTGACCCTTCTTAGGTTCTAAGTCCAAACCAAGTCATCCAGGATGCTGCTACCTATTGAAATGCAGAAACTACTAATATATTTTAAAGAATCTGGAAGTTAAAAGCATTGTTTTAGACTGATCCTTACTATTAATATTTCATTAAAGGTGAGGCCTGTAGGAGGCACAATGTAATGAGAAATAATGGGAAAGACTGACTTCAAGAATAAGTTAGCTGTTTCTTGAAAGGAGAGAATTGCATCTGTCAGCCCCTTTAACCTTTTGTTTCATTCAATCTGAGTTGGTGTACAGATTAGAGCAGTGTTTCTCAACCTGGGCAACTTTAAGATGTGTGGACTTCAACTTCCAGAATTCCCCAGCCAGCATGTCCACACATCTTATAGTTGCCCAGGTTGAGAAACACTGGATTAGAGAAACAAGGCAGAGACAACAGTTACAAAAAACGTGCTTTAACCCTGGAAAACAGAGAATGCATGAGAAAGAAGCTCAGACTCAGCCCTAATTCATTAGCATATAAGAGGGAGGGGAAAATTCAGTCAAGCTTTCAAGATTTGGTTACTATAGCCTACACCAATAAAATAAATACTATAGCCTGTATCAATAAAGTAGAGTCTGTTTTCTGACTGGCCAGGCTGACATATATTATAGTGTGTACTGTAAACCTAGCAGTTAGCAGTTTTTAATTCAAATTCACCATTGATGCTTGCAAATTTGTTTTCTTTTTTCCTCTAATTTCTGAATAATTATTCAAGGTATTTGTGTATTACACATATGCCAACAATGTAGGAGATATATTTAAGATAGCTACATAATGGTATCTTTTACCAGTTAGACATCTTCACTAATGTGAAGTACCTGTTTTATCCTATTGTCTTCAACCTGTGCTACTGTACAACCGGTCTTTTCCTAAAAGCTGGCTTTGCCTATTGCATCATACAAAGTCAGTAGTAGCTACACGTAATTCAGAACAGAAAAAATGAAGCGAAAAGACTCTGGCTACTTAGTCATGTTAAACAATGAGGGTTGTAGTTCAATATTTCAGGAAGCCACTGGATTGGGTAGTTAATCATATGGTATTTCAGTGAGAGTTGTGTTGGTCTGAACTAGATGGGTCTCTCCTACATTATAAATTAATTTACAAAATTGTTGGGATGCAAGGTGGGAAACTGTTTTTTTCCCCCCCTCTAGATTGTGTTATGGAACTGGACTTGAATTGCCTTTTCCAAGAAGAAAAAAGAACCCTGTGTCAGTTGGCAGGACAGTTGGCCAGGACAAACGACACAAGGGGCAGGATGGCAAACAGGTGGGTTTAAGAAAACACACAGAGATATGTCAAACAAAGTGTATTATCCTATCTGTAATCAAAGCCTAGCCAACCCTGAGGCTCAACTTTTGAGCCTAATCTCAAAAAGTTAAGCAGTGATGGATCTAGTTAATATTTGGATGGGAGACTACCAGGAAATTCCAGGTTTGTAGGCTAGACTGGGAGACTGAAAAAAAATCCTGAAAAAAGTCATTAGCAAACCATTTCTATATAGATGACAAGAAAACTGCAAGGACATGGCCATGAAATCCCTAGTATTCAAACTGAGCTTTATCTTTCAAGAATGCCAGTTGTCACCCTAGTCAGTGGAAGCTTTACTACTAATTTCAGAATTGAACATAGGTTTGTACAATGTATCCAGGACAGTCCTATAGTTAGACAGAATGAGGCAGACACCTCAGCTGGCAAGTGGTATGGGGTGGAAGTGGGGAGCAGATGTGAGATGTCAGAGGACTTTGTAAGTCAGGGATGCCCAACTTTTTCTGGGCCAGGGACACACAAGGTATTTCTGTGATATCCAAGGACCATACCCATGAATAACAAAAACTAACTTTGGTTTGGCTTACATTTAAAGGTCGTGGTAATTAAATACAATTTGGCCATCACCATAGAATGTGGAAGAGATTGGGGCCCCATTATTACATCTTTCTATCCCATAGTCAATCATAACTCAAAGCAGATACAGGGAGATTCATGTTATCAACCAATAAAATTTGAACAGAAATGGAACATTAAATATACTTCAAACATATATTTAACATTTCCTTTTTTGTCATGTTAAAATTTTGTTGTTGTTCAGTCGTTTAGTCGTGTCTGACTCTTCGTGACCCCATGGACCATAGCACGCCAGGCCTTCCTGTCCTCCACTGTCTCTCAGAGTTTACTCAAATTAATGTTCGTTACATCGGTGATGCTATCTAGCCATCTCATCATCTGCCGTCCCCTTCTCCTTTTGCCTTCAGTCTTTCCCAGCATCAGGGTCTTTTCCAGTGAGTCCTCTCTTCGCATTAGGTGGCCAAAGTATTTGAGCTTCAGCTTCAGCATCTGTCCTTCCAATGAGCAGTCAGGGTTGATTTCCTTTAGGATTGACTAGTTTGACCTCCTTGCAGTCCAAGGGACTCTCAAGATCATGTTAAAAATTAAAATGTAATAATTTTTGGAGGCCTCTGCTGGATGCATGGGACTCAGGAACATCAGGTCATGTACTTCTGTGCTGCCCTCAGATGGCTGGAAGACAATGTTCTGTTGCCATCACTAAAATGAGATTCAATTGTCAGTCCAGTCAGCTGTGAAATTGGGGAGGGTGGCAGAATATCATTTTGTCCTTTGTCTGAGGCAGCAAAATCTTAAGAGCGTGTCCTGAAGGATTGGCAAAGAGCAAGATCATGCAGTTGTGTAAAGTGGTGGCATTTCACTGGTCAAATAGGCTGGTTTACATTACTTCAAAGATCAAGGTATTACAGGTTTTTCAGTAGATGTTCTAACATTGCTGTGTATAAAGTGCTAATATATACAGATGGCATTTGATTCATGATCTCTTTTTAACGTGGAGGAAACAGCTTGTGACTTTGGATGCCAGTAACAACCCCTGCAAAGGCTTAGGGGCACTCTGTTAATCCTTCAGCACTGGCATTAAAAACTTCTAGCATTAAACCCTACTAACCTTGTTTGAAATTCAAAGCCTGCAGGACTTTGAACCATCTTATACAGCTATGTAGAATTATAGACTTTTTTCCTCAGGAAAGCATGAAAGAAGCTTCCTTCCTTCCTGAACTCTGCAGGAACAGAATAATGTAAAAAGGGAAAAGGGAAAAGAAAGAAAGAGAGAGAAAGAGAGAGAGAGAGATTTCATCACTCTATTCTCTTCTACTCTAGGGGCTAGCTCATTATTTTTATTTAAAAAAACTACCCACTATGTTAGCTTCTCCTGGCCCCTCTACACTTATTTTTCAATATAAAATTAATCTTGGCAGCTATGCAGTAAACTACCGATTTTAGGCATTCTTCCAAAGCTGACAAAGAGTCACTTCTTAAGGAACCAATATGTGAAGGTACATTAACTTCCCTTTTATTTTTGCAGGCTGGGAGATAAACAAAACAAAATGATCCTCAACTCTTTGTACACTCAAAACATGTCCAGGCAGCTTTATTTTGAGGAGTCACTTTGCTGCTTCTACAAATCTAATCCTTACGGTACAACAGGAGTCAGCAACACATAGGCTCCGGTGGCCCCTCCGAAACAGCTCCCATAGCCCCTACATTATATTACAATTAAAATAACTGTTAAATAATTTACAAGCAACCATTAATTTTAAAAATTAAGAAATTACCCAAACCTCACCAGATCACTATATATGTAGTATCAGTTGGATGCAACTTCTGAGTCCATGTAAGTTAGAAGCATCAACAAGGACATATTGCTTTCCATTGTGAGCCTTCAGGATACTGGGGAAAAGGTGGGAAGCTGCATTCCGAAAGACTTCCCATGGTATTTGTGTCTACAACAAAGCAGGTTACTTGCTGGAAATATTAATTTGGCTGCAAAATAAAATGGAAGATTGGTTATGAAATGAGCGAGGAGTCTCATCTAAATATTTCTTATTCTACACTGATACTGTAGAACTTTCATTCCTCTTAAAAGAATTTCAGCCAACCTGATGTCCTGCAAACATGGAACTGAGTATGCTGCCTGGGACTTCTGGGAGTGGCAGTCATCACACAAGTGTAGGACCCCCAAGTTTGGAAAAGCAAATCTACTTTAAGATTTGAGGTTGTTTTGTCCAGTTCTTTTAGCAATAGTGATTTTGTTATTTTATATTCTACTGCTTGACTCTGCTCTGCCATTTCTAAAAATTAATCTACCTGATCTCAGATCTGTTGAAAAGTCTTAGGCCATCTCCACACTAACCATTCACAAAAATGCCTTGGCAATAGCATTTGAATTTGCCTTCATCTTGTCCCCAATCCATGAATGAAACAGGCTAAAGTTGTCCTTAGTTGTATTGATATTAAAGTAGCATCTTCCCTCTTATTCCACAGTGTTCAAAAGACAGACTCTATGCATATAAAATCTGTTAGACTGTCACCCATCACCTTGGAGGGAAGTCTGGTGCCAGCAGGAACTGGAAGCAAAAGTGGTAAAGCAGGATAGGGATTGACAATGGGGATGGTAAACATCATGCTGGTATAGGATGGATGATCACCCTGTGATCATTGGGACATTGGGAGGCAGGTATGAAGGGCTGGAAGCTGCAGGTTATACAGCTGGACCTTCTCCCTTCAAGCACTGTGCCAGAAAAAAGAGAAGACAGATTCAGATGCTCTACTGTTCAGCTTTTGTATAGGAGATGCGAGGGAGGATGAGCCTTTTTATAAACCAACCAACCAACCAATGGAAACTCCATGGAGCATGACAGAAAATTAAAACACAAGACTCAGCCTAAAATACCAAAGATAACAAAATCCCCCCTGAGTATATGTCTTCACTGGCTGTGGAAACTTACAGAAGAAAATATTTTCTAATGGGAAAGAAATTTTAGAAACCCAGTCTTCAAAGTTTTTCCTAAGATGATTTACAAGAAGGTAAAAATATGATATTGAAGCAACAACATTTAAATAAGTACAATAAAGCATAAAAACAACAAATCTAGATTAGATTAGAATAAATCTGAAATAAATCTTGGCAAAAATGCCCACGAGAATAACACTAATATTAAACTTGGCACATACAAAAAAAAAGCCTTCCCTTAACTGAGAATTCCATGAAGAAATATTCAGATCTATAGCCCCTTTCAAAACAGAATGCTACAGGTTGCACTAGCACAATTACTATCGGAATGTATGAATGTGTATCAGCTCCACAGCAGCTGCAGATAAGTGCAGATAAGGAATCTGCAGATAAATGCCACCAAATTATGTAACAGGCATCTGACAAAAACAAAAAAACAACCCTCTGAACAGTAACCTATGAAATTGTGTGTGGAGAAGCTAACTTGGCATAGTATCATGAATTTTTAATGCTTGGCACACTCTAAATAGAAAGCTAGCTAAGTTTCAGCTAACAGGAATGCAAGATTGGTCACCAGGGCAAAGTGCATCAGGCTGCAGTCTTGCAGCTATTCGTCCAGACTTAGCCCCCAATGGAATTTACTTCCACCTGTATATCAGGGAACTACAGCTTTCACTGAACTGAGGGCTTTTATTTTTTTATTATGAATTTTATTAAGTTTGAAGAGAAAGATAAAAGCTACAAAAAACAAAAAAAGAGAAGAAAAACTAAAAAGGTGTGAAAACACAGAAGAAATTTTTTTTTCAACATTACAGAAAGATGGGACTTCTGACTTTTAACAGCAAGGATATACAAAATTTTTCCATAATCAATCTCTTAAAAAGGTAAAGGTTCCCCCCGCACATTTGTGCAGTCATGTCCGACTCTAGGGGCCGGTGCTCATCTCCGTTTGTTAGCCGAAGAGCCAGCGTTCTCCGAAGACGCTTCCACGGTCATGTAATCAATCTCTTACTCTATATTAATTATATTATAATTATTATATTATAAGGGGAGGGAGTAACTGTACTTGGTGATTTTTATGATGTGCTATATGTGTAATCAATATCTTACTCTATATTAAACCAAAATCACATTATTTCTATAAATCATTCCCCTTTAGCACATTATAAAAATAACTAAGTACAGTTACTCCCTCCCCTTATATTAAAATAAAGAAAAAAGAATTCATATAAACTTCCTAAACAACTCTCCCCTCCCCCCAAAAATAACACTTACTTAATTATTCCCTTCCTACTACTATTTGAACTGAGGGCTTTTAAATATGTTAGGAAAGTAAAATAAAATGTACAGGTAGATGCAAAAAAAAAACATGCAATTTTAGGCAACATTAATAAGTAGTAGGGAAGCTGTTGGCTGTTTTAGCTTAAGTTCCCACTGTGGCTTTTAAATTGCTGTATTATTTTCTATGCCAGAGCTTTCAAAACTGTGTGTCGGGACACATTAGTGTGTCGGCTGCAGTCTCTGGGTGTGTCGCGGCTGCTGCTGCCTCCGAGCCCTGCCAGGATTCCGCACAGGTCCTAGTGCCTGCCTTGTGCCTTGCTGCCTCCAAACCTGCTGTGATTCTGCGCCGGTCCTAGTGTCTGCCTTGTGCCCTGCTGTAAGAGTGTGTCGCAAAATGATGCATGTCTAAAAAGTGTGTCACCAACATGAAAAGTTTGGAAAGCTCTGTTCTATGCTATCATTTCAGCTTACAGTACACATTGAAGATTCTGGTTATGCATGTAATAACTATAGCTTCACTCTACAGTAATGACATTGTGCCCATTGTTACGATGTGGTGCACCTTTAAGTGTAGCATTTAGGTGCTGGGAATAGACAGCTGTGGTCTCCCAGCAACCACAACTGCAGGAAAAGCATGTTTTCAATACTACCCTTTGCTTTCATGTATCTTGCTGCATGAAATGCCTATCAGTTTTTCACAATAGGGAAATTTAGCAGTGAAGGTGACCATTGCTTAAAGCTACAGATATAATTATAATGTGGCATAGCAGCAGGGAGAGGGGATAAAAAAACAGCACAGTGGACATTATTATAAAACTTTCTTCCCAGTTGTAATTTATTGTATCCTGTCTTTCCTTCCATCATTCTTAGCTGCTGTAAGGCTTCCTTTCTTTTGAGCAGAGAATCATAGCTGAGCGTCACAGCACAGAGAATTCCAGTATTCAGTGTCTTGTATTTTTGATTATGTCTGAACTAGACCTCTGCAATTATGTAAGGGTACAATAATAATAATAATAATAATAATAATAATAATAATAATAATAATTTGATTTGTATGGCTGCCCATCTCATCTAAGCGACTCTGGCTCACAACAAGTAAAAACCGCCCTTTAGTCCCTTCTGGAAATGGGGGGAGATGGGCGGTGATATAAGTTAGAAATATATATATATATATATATAAATAAATAAATAAATAAATAAATAAAATAATTCAATAAAGAGAAGTTTAAAAACCCCAATATACAAACATATAAAAACCATCAATAATCATTTTAAAACAAAAATAATCATGATCAGTGGCAGAATCCATCCTTAGTTCAAGCTCAACAAAGCCATTGTAAAAGCTCACCACCAATCTGGAGTCCTTGGTGCTCTCTGAGCTTGGTTGTTTGCTTGCAGACGTTTCATTGCCCAATTAGGTAACATCATCAGTGCTAGTGAGTGTGGGGTTTGCTCCCTGTGTATATACAGTAGCTTGCCCTGCCAATGTTGGTGGGGATGTGATTTTCTTCTTGGTAGTTCCTCGATTAGGGTATTGTTTTCTGCCTGATTGTTTGTCTGGTGTTAATCCCTGCTTATCTGGGTGTAGGCTGCTGGAGAGGACTTTTTGTTTCCTTTTTAGCTTTCTTATTTTGAATGGTGTGTAAATGTGGTTTATCTCTTTGTGTCTATTGATGGCTGATTTGTCTGAATGCTAAGCTTCCAGGAATTCCCTAGAGTTTTTGGATTTAGCTTGGTCTGGGATGCTCACAATTTCCCAGTTGAAACTATGGTTGAGTCTGTCCATGTGTTGTGAGTTTCATTGTGTCTTCTGACTGCTAGTTGGTGTTCATCGATATGCTCTGCTAGTCCTCTGCCTGTCTGTCCTACATAGTGGCTGTTACAGTCCTTACATTGGATGTTGTAGATCAGAGCTTTCCAAACTTTTCATGTTGGTGACACACTTTTTAGACATGAATCATTTCGCGACACACTCTTACAGCAGGGCACAAGGCAGACACTAGGACCGCCGCGGAATCACAGCAGGTTTGGAGGCAGCAAGGCACAAGGCAGGCACTAGGACCTGCGTGGAATCCTGGCAGGGCTCGGAGGCAGCAGCAGCTGCGACACACCCAGACACTGCAGCCGACACACTAACGTGTCCCGACACACAGTTTGGAAAGCTCTGTTGTAGATGATTCCTGTTTTTTCTTCTTGGGCTACTGGGTCTTTTGGTTTATTTAAGATGTTCTGGAGGGGTTTAGCTGGTTTGTGTGCTACTCCTTCATAGACAGGACCCATAACATGCCTCTCCTGCCAGTCCTGATGGAACAGGTAGATGTAACCAGAGAGAGGTGGTCCCTCAAATAACCTGGTCCCATGCCATATATGGCTTTATAGGTCATTATCAGCACCTTGAATTGAACCTGGAAGCATACTGAGAGAGAGCCAGTTTGGTCTAGTGGTTAAGGTGCTGGGCTAGAAACCAGGAGACTGTGAGTTCTAGTCCTGCCTTAGGCATGAAAGCCAGCTGGGTTACCTTGGGCCAGTCTCAGCCCAACTCAGGGTTGTAGTGGGGAAAATAGGAGGAGGAAGGAGTATTAGGTAACAGCCACTATGTAGGACAGACTGGCAGAAGAGTAGCAGAACACATCCACGAACACCAACTAGCAGTCAGAAGACACGACGAAAACTCCTTAATCTCACAACACATGGACAGACTTAGCCATACTTTCAACTGGGAAACTGTGAGCATCTTAAACCAAGCCAAATCCAAAAATACTAGAGAATTCCTGGAAGCTTGGCACTCAAGACAAAGCAGCCATCAACAGACACATAGAGGTAAACAACATTTACATACCATTCAAAAGAGACGATAGAAAAGCGAGAAGACCAGAACACCTCCTTGCCAGCAATCAACAACCAGATAGGCAAAGATTAACACCAACATTAGCACCAGAGGAGCAATCAAACAACACAATAGACCCTAATCAAGGAACTATTAAATCAGTCAATCAGAGAGCACCAAGGACTCCACAGTTCAACCCTGAGCTACAAATATTCTCTTCGATAGATAGATGGATGGATGATAGATAGATAGATAGATAGATAGAAAGATAGATAGATAGATAATACTGGCAACCAATGCAGCTTGTGGAGCAGAGTTGTAACATGCACTGATGGAGAAGCTCAAATAACTGCTAATGCCACTGCATTCTGTACCAGCTGCAGCTTTCAGATGCTCTTCAATGGCAGCACCATGTAAAGCAGTGCTTTCTAAAGTGCCGCCATTGGCAACACACCAACGGCGGCACAGTGGCGCACGCGGGGGCGTGCATGGCGGCGGTGCAGGGAGGCGCGCGGGGGTGTGGGTGTGCATGGCGACAGCCTCCGCTAAAACGCTCACTCCACACGCAGCGCTAAGGATTCGAACCTCCGAACTTGCAATCTTCCGATTGACAAGCCTGGCATCTTACCCACTGAGCCACCTCGCCCCTTAGGCGTGGAAAGGGAAGAGAGAGGGAACAGCAAAGCTGCCTCATCTCCCCAGGACTGGGCCTAAGGGGTAATCCAATTGTTGAGCCAGATCCTGTTCCCTACCCCTACCGTAGTATTATGTTTAGGCTTCAACTGAAGTAAAAAATCTACAGGCTAGAAAGTTGCAATGTATGGTGAGATGCAATTAATATTAGTTTGTTACTTTTGTATTGCATTTTTACTTTAGAAAAACAATTGGACATATTTTGCAATTTATATATTTAATCAAATTTAATAGCTTAATGTGTTTCCAACATTTATTAAGAACTGAGGATGTTGCAGTAGATGATCCGGATAAGCACAAGTGACATAAAGAGAGGATTTTAAAAACTCTAGTTAATCATTTCTCTGATTTTCTTTGTGCTATGTTGCCTGAGTTCTACATTCCAACTTAACTGGAAGAATTTCTCAAATTAATTGTAGAATAGGAGCATCCACACTTGTCTTAAACTGTATGGGGATTTATGATTGGTTGAACAGGGGTAGCACTAGGAACCCTGCGTCTCAAAATGCCATAGGAAAAAGTTAAACTTTAAGAAATAAAAGGATTTTTTTTAAAAAATTGGGACATTAAAATACAAAGTGGATTTCTAAGTAGTTTCCTTGCTCCTTCTCTGCCAACAAAGTTGTAACTTCTTTTAGAAATGGACACATGCATTTCTAAAATATAAATTAACATAAATTATTAGAGAAATAGAAAAGTAATTCTTGAAAAAGTTTTAAAACTTAAAAAAATCACCAAGACATATTCTAATAGCTGAATTATAATTCCAGAGGTTATACACTTTAGAGCAGAGCTTTCCAAACTGTGTGTCACGACACAAAAGTGTGTCGCCACACACAGTCTGGTGTGTCACCACACAACCCAGAAGCGCTGATCATAATCCGGGTTTTCCGGCGGCGACACACCAACGGCGGCGCGCAAAAGCTGAAAGCGGCAGCAGTGCTTCCGGGTTTTTGCGCGCTGCCGCAATGGCGGCACTTCCGGGTTTTCCCGCGGCAACACACCAACGGCGGTTGGTGTGTCGCCGCGGGAAAACTTTGGAAAGCTCTGCTTTAGAGGAATAGTTTTAACATTTAAAATGAGGTTCACTAAATTTATTTCTGATATTGTCTTGGTACCATGCTAGAGTTCTCACACTCATTTTGGTGCAGAGAGAGTAGCATTTTTAAAATAAACTCGAAGATTAAATACAATTCACAAATATTTTGCCCCTGCAAAAGCGAAATGGTATTACTAATGACAAGATAAACAGTGCTGAAATATCTGTTCAGAGGCATCGTTACTGTGTTTTTAAAGCATTTAGGAATCCACCAGGTCCCAGGCAGTAAAATTTACTTCATCGTAAGAATGCAAAGACAGCCAGAAACAACGTTTTCTCTTAGTTTGTCACACACTAATTTTTCTGAGTGGTTATTAGTCTGCTGGCTTACTGCTATATTCGCATTCAGAAACACTACGTGTCAATAGCTGGGGATTATATTATACGCGTGTATTGCATATGGGATATATTGGATGTATTATGTGCAATATTAGCGTTCAGAAACACTACGTGCCCATAGCTTTAGAAACACGTGCCAATGGCTGGGGTTGCAAGCAGAGGAAGCCTCCATCTTACGTCTGCGGATGGTTTTTCCTTAGGCGGCAGATGACAAGCCACTGCGAGATAAACCTTGAAAAGCCAGCGAGCTAAAGAATTCCAGCATCGAGGCACTTCTAGGACAGCAGCCCTTACGCTGTCTCTTGCTGCTCTCAGGGCTTCAAGCAGTGGCTTCGCAAGTTGGGCTTGGCTGCAAGAGACCGCGGAACTCCGCAGCAGCTCAGAACGCACGTGCGTGCGTGGGACTGAGGGGGAGAGGGGGCGGGCTGGATCGGAGCCAGAAGCTGCTGAGAGGCCACGCGGTAGCGTCGTGGTGGCTCAGAGCCCGCCGTGTTTCTTCTTTCCCGCTCGCTCCAGCAAGGCCCATTGGTGTCGCCGGGCTCTTGTAGTGGCGACGGCAGCAGCAGCGTGGCTTCGGTGCCTTCCCTCCTCTGCCCGTGGAGCAAACCATTGCAGCGCGCCGGGGAGGTGAAGCACCTGTCAGGCGTTCTTGGCTCAAGTGGAGGAGAGTAGCCCGGGCTCCTCGGAGGTTTGTCAGGGCGCCCTCCCGTGGACCCTCCGCCCGCCCGGACCTCTCCTCGAGGCTGAGCGAGCGGCGGGAACCAGGGCTGGAGTCCAGCGCGGGAACCTACCTCCCCCACCACAGATGCCTGCAATGGCGTTGCGGAGCCGAGTCGGCGGCTGCAGCCGGGCAGGCGGCAGCGATTGTAACGGCGGTGCCGGGAGCTAATGGAACGGGACGGCGGCTGGAGCTGCTGCAACAGCCATCGGGTAGAAAAGAGGGGAACAGCGGCTGATTTGCAACGCTCAGACTCCGGGTAAGGCGGCGTGCAACGAGCGGCTGCGCTGTTTGTAATTTGTTTTTCCCAAAAAAGTGTGCGCGGGGGGAGGTCCCTGCTGCGGGAATCTCTTTTGTTTCGGGACCCCCTAAAGCAGACGGGCTGGCGCACCGGCTCTAGAGCCGCGCTACCTTGCTCCCTTCCCTTGCACGGTTCCCTGCATTGCTTATCGAGGGGTGGTGGTGCTCCGTCTCCTGTTGCAAGGTGCTGCCCCGCTCGGCGTTTTCCGCCGCGGGGCTTCAGCCTTTTTACCCCACTTTCATTGCGCGGGAGGCAGAGAAGGGAAAATGAGCATGATTTTTTGATTTTTTCCATTGCCACATGGTTCCTAGCGGGCTCCTAATCTCCCCCCCCGCAAGACTTCCTCCTTAGCGGGTTTCTTTCTTGCGCAAGCGACGTCGAAACGACGAGGTGATTTTCGCTGCCTTGAGACGGAGAGATTCTCTCCGCCTTCTCTCATTATTTGCAGCCAGCCCTCCACCCTGTGGGTTTCTCTTTCTCCTTTTCGTCCTTCTCCCTACCTGCCCTCCCTCCTTTTAATTAATGTCCCTTCACGGCCGGGAATAGAGGAAGGTGGCGTGGGAGCAGGGAAAGTGTCGCGTTCCCAGAAGGGAACTTAGGGACACGAGCCGCCACATCCGAACGTTGCTCTGGAGCAAAGGACCGAGTCGTCAAGCCTGGACGCAATACGGGCGCGAGTTCTTGTAACCTTTCTCAGCTCCGGCAGCTCTGAAAGGCTCCCCCACTTCTGAGGGAGCTCCAGCCAACCGGGTCTACATGTGCGCCTACTCTTGGGGGATCGCAGATGTTGACGAAGTTGTAACCGCGGAGGAGGCGGAAACAGGCACTAATGAGAGATTTTGCTCTCTTTATTATTGGTCATGTGCTGCTGCTCTTGAGCATTTCTTCAGGGCTGCTCACTAAGGCTGGAAGCAAACATCCATTTCCTCCTCTTGCCCATCCACCACACCAAAAGACTGCCAACTGGCTCCCTTTTATGGGGGATCAGGATTCTCAGTATTTGTGGAAATGCAATTGACCTGCTAATGTTACTGAGACCCAAACCGGGAAATTGATATTATTTTGTCTGCATCTCATTTTTCCTTCTTCATGCCATTTCTGTGCACCTTTCATGGTTCTTTGTCATGCTAAATAGACCACAAAGGGAACAGGCAAGTCTTTCTCATATCAAATTATTTTTTCTTTGCAAATTCTGGGTTGCATGGAATGTGATTCTCGCTCTCATCCCCAGATTTTTTGAAGCCAGCGTTTAATTTGTACATTTGCTGATGCATTTGTTGGTATTCTAAAAAGGAAAGCACATCACTGCTTAGTGTTGGTATTTCAAAGGATCCTGTCATTGATGGCTGCATTTCACCGTTTCTGTGATAGAAAAATGAAGGTATCTGATTGTTTGTCACCACTTGGTGAAACTGTAGTACAGGAATATATAGCTGCAGCACAATACATTGTACAGTTTAAAACTTGTATATTGTGTGTGTATAATACAAAATAATGACAATAAGATGCTGCATAAAATAAATAGGTAAGCAATATCAGTGACAGAATGTGTGTCACCAACTTTTCATGAGCTGGTAATTGTTGGATTTTTCTCAGAGACTGTTTCCATGGTGTTATATGATATAGTAATGGACCTATTCACAGGATATCAAATGACTAGTAGGGAAAAAAGGGTTTTAAACTTAATCTTCCATAGAATCTCTGCTCCTTAATCTCAGTTATGGGATAGGGTGTAATTATTCATTTGTGACAGAAATACACTTAAATTCTTCTTTTGTTCTTAATTTGAAGGTTCTAGCTCTATCAGTGGAGTTCAAAAGAGACTGAGTCCTGACTTAGTCTTGTCTTAAAATAAGCCCTGCAGATATAATACTTATCGCTGTCACTATTATTAAAGCTTAAAAATCCCTGTATTCTCTTTGAATTTTGCCTTTCCTCCAAGGAGCTAAGTATCAGTGGGTCTTCCCAGGAAGGTCTCCTTGGCCTATCTGCCAAACTGAAATGGGCTTAGTTCAAGAGGTGGAATTACATCAGGTGCAGCATTTGTATAACTTTTTCACCCTTTATTGCCAAGATTGTTACAAAATAAATGTATAAATCACATAAATGGGAGTTACAGACCCATGGTATAAATCAAAATCCTATTTTTGTATTGCAGGTTACACCAACTTTTTCTCTTGAAAGTCATCTGGTTTCCCATCTGGTTTTTTTTTCCTGTTGTTATTGCAGCCCATATCTGGAAGATTATCTGCTGCCTATGAGTATGGCCTGGACAGAATCTCATTTCTTTTAAGTGCATCCACAATCCTAACCAGAACTGGTTAGGTATAGTAGCCACTATGTATGTTGGTGTAACATTCTGAAAGTAAACATGATGAAGACAGAGAGTTCAGGGGAAAGATCAACCCTCCGAAGTGCCTCTCCTCACAGAAATGCTTATAGGACTGAGTTCCAAGCACTGAAAAGCACCTTTGACAAACCTAAATCTGATGGAGAACAAAAAACAAAAGAAGAAGGAGTGACTTCTCAGCAAAGCAGGGGGAGGAAATATGGATCTAATGTCAACAGGATTAAAAAGTTATTCATGCAAATGGGCATGGAGCCTAGTGAGAATGCTGGTGGAATGACAAAGATCAGAGGTAAAAGTGGCCCACTATCTCCTCAAAGAAGAAGCAGGCCGAAAGAGCTTGTGGAGAAGGGAGATGGATCAGTTGTAAAGTTAGAATCTTCTGTTTCAGAAAGGATTAGTAGATTTGATGCTATGCATGATGGCCCTTCATACTCCAAATTTACTGAAACCAGGAAGTTGTTTGAAAGAAATATTCATGAAACAGGGCCTTCTAATCGCTACTCCCCAAAGAAAGAGAGACCAGTGTCTGCTAATGAACTTCAGGATGAATTGTGTATCTCCAAATCTAACAGAGGAAGTACAGATTCACTGGACAGTTTTAGTTCAAGAACAGAGGCTGTTTCTCCAACAGTGAGTCAACTTAGTGCAGTGTTTGAAAACACTGATTCACAAAAAAGTGTAATCGTTTTAGAAAAAGCAGAAAACAATGAAGAGTACTCTGTAACTGGTCACTACCCTCTAAACTTGTCTACAGTCAACAAAGATTTGTCTTCCACAGTTGGAAATCTTGATGGATTTAGTCCCATAAAAGATGCCAGTGCTTGGTCCCCATCAAAACAAAATACCACTTCAGTATCTGTTGAGAACTCTCTGCAAACCTCTGCCGGAGTTAATGAAACAGTTAATGAAAAGTCAAAAAGCACTTTGCCTGTTTTAAAAACAAGTGGAGTACAAATTAAGAGTGCCTGTTACTCCTCTTTTGGCCCCTCTGAAGCACTTAAACAAGAGTCAGTAGATGGACTTGACAGACAGGATTTTGGTGAGAGCTGTACTAGGAATAAGGCAGAAACAAAGTCTGAAGTATCATCTTTGCAAAAAATGATACTGGATGGAGCTGAGAGTACAGAAATACCAGAAAACTCAACAGTTACTGATGACATTGCTTTCGACATAGCTTCACATTCTGTTGAAGATAGAAATGCAAGGGAAGTACAAAAAGAACAAAATGATTTCCAGAGTTCTCATGTGTATATGCATGCCGATTACAATGTCTACAGGATACGATCACGATACAATTCTGACTGGGGGGAGACAGGAACTGAACAGGATGATCAAGAGGACAGTGATGATAACTATTGTTATGAACCTGACATAGAATATTCTGAAGTTAGTGGATTGCCAGAAGAAGATGAAATCCCAGCAAACAGAAAAATTAAGTTTAGTAGTGCTCCAATTAAGGTAGGTTTCAGTGACATATCTCCTGTATGTACATACAGATTGTTCATTTCAAGTTCGTTGTCATTTCATGGTGGCTTTTATTTTGCTAATGAATGTTGTTAATGGGAGATTTTGTCTAATTCCATTGAGTACTGAATACTCTGGCTTTAGAATACATCTTTGGTTCTGACTAGAAAGTGTTAATTTAAATTAGACAAGTTCTATGATTTGATGTCCTTTGTTATATGTTATTCTGTGGAAGATGGAAGGCAGTGTCTCAAAATATTAACATGTTCTGCAGTTTATTCAGGTTAAGTTCAAGTCTGTCAAGCCAATTTCTCTATGTAATTGTTGTTGCTGTTAGCCTGCTGGTGGGGACCGGATGGGTCAGTCTTCTTGATCACTAGTCATAGGAATGGAGGAGGATGAATTGCTAGGATAAAATAACAGATTGTATGGAAAACTAAGTAGCAGCATAGAATCCTTTAAGGGGTGTGGTGGCTCAGCGGGTAAGACGCCAGGCTTGTCGATCAGAAGATCGCAAGTTCGGAGGTTCGAATCCCTAGCCCTGCGTGCGGAGTGAGCTCCCGCACTAGCTCCAGCTCTTGCCAACCTAGCAATTCGAAAGCATGCAAATGCAAGTAGATGAATAGGTACCACTTCGGTGGGTAGGTAACAGCGTTCTGCAGGCGTCATGCGGCCACATGCCCATGGAAGTGTCTTCGGACAATGCTGGCTCTTCGGCTAACAAACGGAGATGAGCACCGGCCCCTAGAGCTGGACACGACTGCACAAATGTGCGTGGGGTACCTTTACCTTTTTACAGAATCCTTTAGGAGCTCTCCAAAGAGTTGGGCTCCTAGAGAGAATTAAGTATGAGGCAGCCATTGATACTACACTGTTCATAGATCTCAGTTAGTTATTAAGCTTTATGAGAAAGGCACATTGGAACAATGTTGGGATGATTGGCCTGGACTTAGCTCTTCTGTCCAAAGCGGCAGGATAGTGAGAACTGGTGGTACAGATGATAGAATTCCATATGGTTTTTGATGGGGACAGAATTTTTTGCTGGGGGAACTGCACATTTATTTATTTATTTATTTTATTTTATTTTATTTTATTTTATTTATTATTAACTTTCTATGACTGCCCATCTCCCCCTCAAGGAGGGACTCTGGGCGGTTCACAGCCACAATAACATCATTAAAATACATTTATTTTTAATCTCTATTTAATAGCCAAAAGGTTCAAAGGAAATAACATTGATATGATGATACAGTGACATCACTGGAGATGTCAAGGCCAGAGTCAAAATGTTCAACCTTCTTCTCTCCCTTTTCTGCGGGAATTTGTATAAAATATAAAGATTCAGCCAAGGGGAGGTTTGACACATCTATTTTACAGCTAAATCAGCAGAACAGTATTTTGCCATTATTTGGCATTTTTGTTGATGAATTTCAATGGCAAGGATACAGACATTTGAAGGACTACAAAAAAGAGGCTAGGAGGCCATCACTTGTCCCTATTTTAGAGGATAAGTGGAAGAGAAAAGGCTGTTTTTCTCCTACCTGTTAAAAATTCCCAGTGAACTGCTTACTCCTCACCTAAATATACAAGGGTAACACTCTTTTACCCATTGTATTTCAACTGCAGTCTGGGGTAGCTGGGCTTTATAACAACATTCTTGCAAAGCCTACATGGGGTCAGCAGTGTCAAAATGACAGGCACAACTGGATGATTGAAGCCCCATTGCTTTTTACATGTATCTCTAACCAGCAGAAATGAAATAAAATCTTGATCGACCCTTGTTGTTTCTTACGGATTTTTGTTGCCACTTTCAGAACAGTTGGATTAAAGGGATGGTTTGACACTTGTTTCCAGACAGTAAATCTCTGACCTCTGATTTATACTCTGTGGGTAAATTCAGTTGGGTCTTGCTTTCATATTTGAAAGCAAAAAGGTGCTCCATGGGATTGCATGGAGAGCAAGACTTGTGATCTTGGGAAAAGACACAGCTGCATTAAGGAGTTGCAGACAGGTGCTTTGTGAGTGTCCCTGTATGCTGTGAAGCATATATTTGCCTCTGAATCTGAAGCATTACAACAGGCATATTAAGGGGAGGGAGTGCCTAGTTTTAAACAAACAGGACACTCTTTCAGGCAATCAGAATTAGTTGCTATTTTTCCTACTGTAAGTTGCATTTAGAAGTGCTCCAGAAGATATTTCTACCCTTTAGACCTCCTTTGCTTTTTATATTCTATCATTTGGATAAGCGAAATTGAGCTAGTGCTAAGAATCAAGACTCAGACATGAACAAAGATCACCTCCCATTCAAAGTTTATTTCTGCTGTGATCTTGCTGGGTAACTTCAGGGTAGTTTGGAAAGAAAGCTTGGAGCCTGTCTTTGCAGTACTGTTGGCAGACATCCTAAAGAGCAATCCAAATGACGATTCACTAGCTTATTGCTTCCTTCTTTCCATGCTGCTTGTGGGTTGTCTCTTTTCTTAAAGTGTCATGTGTGTATTGTCCTATCCCCTGAATTTTAAAGATTTAGATTTGAGGGCTATGAAGCATTCAGCTAAAAAACGTCCATAAAAAATGAGGGAGACATGGATTAATGACTTCCTCATTCCTACCTAGTCAATGCAATGACTAGCATTTTGGGAGTTCTCCTGAGGTTGAAATCATTTGAAATCATTTTAAGTGGCCATATGGTGAATTGAATTATCAAGTCTAATAGCTATACATTTTCATAAAAATATTTTAAACTGAGATCAGTTACATAAGGGGCGTGGTGGCTCAGCGGGTAAGATGCCAGGCTTGTAGATCGCAAGTTCGGAGGTTCGAATCCCTAGCCCTGCGTACGGAGTGAGCTCCCGCACTAGCTCCAGCTCTTGCCAACCTAGCAATTCGAAAGCATGCAAATGCAAGTAGATGAATAGGTACCACTTCGGTGGGTAGGTAACAGCGTTCCGCGCATGTCATGCGGCCACATGACCGTGGAAGCGTCTTCGGACAACGCTGGCTCTTCGGCTAACAAACGGAGATGAGCACCGGCCCCTAGAGTCGGACACGACTGCACAAATGTGCGGGGGGGACCTTTACCTTTTACAGTTACATAAAACGGTTCTTTCATATATGAGAAATACCTCATTCAACATGGTTGTAGTACCAATGGTTGTACTAGATAACTAATAATGAATTGATACTTTAGATGAAAGATGGAAAGTGCACATGCAAAGAGCAATATAAATGTAATAAATATGAAAGCAATCAATCATATCAATATATCAATATCAATATGGGTAGGCTGGCCAGTAATGTTGGATTTTTGCAACTTTAACTAATAAATGCTGTATGGATAGTTAGGACTTTTTAGTTAGGACTGGTACAATATATTCATGTTTTTCTTGATATATTGAATTACTATTAAGGAGAACCAACATTCAAAAGTGTGGAGAGCCCAATCTAATCTGTTGCAGCTGTAGTAATCACTTATCTACTAAGAAATAACTGGAACACATCTGTCACATGGTAAAAAGTTAAATGAGAGCTGATGGAGAGGATAATTAGAAATAAGCAAAAATATTCTCAAACAATTAAAGCTTTATTCAGTAGTGGAAATTTGTATATTATTGAAGCTGGTTTTTCATCTATATGATAAATGGATTTATTGTTTGTATAATAAATTATTATTTTATTTTCTATCCCGCCTTTATTATTTTTATAAATAACTCAAGGCGGCGAACATACCAAATACTCCTTCCTCCTCCTATTTTCCCCACAACAACAACCCTGTCAGGTGAGTTGGGCTGAGAGAGAGTGACTGGCCCAAGGTATCCAGCACATCTTGAGAATTCAGTAGCTGTTATTAAAAAAAAAGCCACTAAAACCATTTAGGGAGGGACCAAAAACATCCAGAATTTATGGAATAAGATGCCAAAAAAAAAAATACTTCATTGTCAGTTATGTCACTGCAAATAGCACTATATGTTAAACTTTTTCAGATCAGGTAATTGTCAAGTTTTTCATCTGTGAAATGGTATGCTATGAGCTGGGTCTGTAAAAACTGTTTTTAAAAGTTGCTTTTAATGTTTGTTTGTTTATTACATTTATAGCCTGTCTTTCTTCCAGGAGCTCAAGATGGTATACATAGCATTCCCTGTGCTGCTTTCTTTTAGTGTAACAATAACCCTGTGGGGTATGTTGAGCTAAGCTTCCATTGCTGAGTGTGAACTTGAACTTGACTCCATTCTCTTTGACACTTCCTGTTATTTTTAGCGAGGATTGAAGTGAGACGGTATATCAACCTTTTAATTTTTTATTCTAGAATTTAAGCGCACATGGCCATAGTTACTGGAGAATTCTGTGCTGCTAAGCTACTTTCACTTAGTAGTGAAAAATTGATGTTACGTATTTTAGTCTCATACTTTCCTATACTTAACAGCTGTGATGAAAAGTTACATTGGAGAAAAAAAATAGCTTGCAATTCATATACAGCCTAATTATTATGATTTTTTAAAAGACAAATATACCAGAGGAAGAGAAGGAACTATGTGGGGGAAAATACTGAAGAATAACAATACTGTTACTTTTTTTTCTTGGCATTGGTACTTGTAGCATATCCTGTTATTTCCCCTCAGTAGCTTGGAGTCAGCTTTGCCAGTTTACTTCCCTGATGACTCTGGAATGATCAGAATGACTATTTTATTTATATGTTTATTTTTAATTTAAAAATATTGTAAGTCCTAGCAGCCACACAAAGCTGGTTTTCATGTTGTAAAAAAACCCATATATTATTGATACAGGTCTATAGTATTATTTAGGGCAGTGTTTTTCAATCTTGGCAACTTTAAGATGTGCAGACTTCAACTCCCAGAATTCCCCAGCCAGCATGCTATAATACTACTAGAATCTTTGTTTTCAGAGTGTCTGATAATTTAGAAATCTATGTTTAGAAGCATTAAGTCAGGTTTGTAGATGCAAACTGATTTTAAGATTTGTTGGCTGAAACATTGACATCAGAAATGATTACGCTTATATGTAATTCTTCTCCAGTTACCATAAATGTATAACCAGTGACATCCTAAGATGGCTCCCCTATTGTGGTTGATATACTCACTCTCTCCATGCTTTGTAGTTTGTATATTTTAATTTTTAATAATATTTTAATTTTTAATTATTGTTTCTATTTTTATAATGATTGTTTTTATATTGTTGCTTTATTTGATTGTTGTGTGCCACCCAGTCACTTTTTGTGAGATGGGCGGCCATACAAATTTGATAAAAATAAATAAATATTCTCAATTTGTCCTTGGAACCACCCACCTAAAACTGCTAGTCAGTCTGTCTTCCCCACAATGAACTCTGCACATGCTTACTGTGCATGTGCCCTTCATTTTTGGGTTTGTTTATCTGGATACAAGTGGTCCTTAGGACACATTCCTTATTGAAGAAAGATTTGAAAATGTGCTTGGGTTGCTGCGCATGAAAAAGATTTAAGTACAGGTGGTCCTTATTTAACAACCACTCATTCAGCGACTGTTCAAACTTACGACGGCACTAAGCGAGTGTTACGACAGGTCCTCGTGATTTGCGACTTTCCCTGCCGGCTTCCCTCAAGCAAAGTCAATGCAAAGTCAAATGGGGAAGCCAGCAGGAAGTTGTGGTCATGTGAGGTCCTCACTTAACAACCCACAGTGATTTGCTTAATTGGGGACTGCTGGAACTGCCATCGCTAAGCAGCATAGTCACATGATGTCATGCTTTATGACCGCAACACTTAGCAACAGAAATTCCAGTCCCAAGTACTGTTAAGCGAGGACTACCTGTACATTTTGAAAAGTCTTTATCAGTTGATAATAAGCACTTAATGATTCAGGAGCATCAACTGTTCATGAACTGTTTAGATATTGAAACTTCAAAGGAAGATAAAAACTAGGTAACTATTGCAGCATTTGCAGTGGATTACTTAATTGAAGGATTGTATATTTGTATGTTCTGAGTTAGTTTGCTTTGAACTGGGATGCTATATGGAATATTAAGATTAATCCAAATAAAGGAAAGCAACCACTATTGGAGTATGGAATTATTTCAAGATAATTCCAAGAAGGTGCTAATAGAAAATGTGTTGGCTATTAATATATAATAAGTGGTACTGTGGCCCCAGAAGGTTAGTTCACCTTCTAAGTCACCTGGAGATGAACTGTTTAGAATCTTCAGGTCATATTTTATGGCCTTGAGAGTTAAGCTGCATTCCCCTGTTGTTATTGTTTGTTGTTGTTCAGTCGTTTAGTCATGTCCGACTCTTTGTGACCTCATGGACCATAGCACGCCAGGCCTTCCTGTCCTCCACTGTCACCCGGAGTTTACTCAAATTCATGTTCATTACATCGGTGATGCTATCTAACCATCTCATCCTCTGCCGTCCCCTTCTCCTTTTTCCTTCAGTCTTTCCCAGCATCAGGGTCCTTTCCAGTGAGTCCTCTCTTCGCATTAGGTGGCCAAAGTATTTGAGCTTCAGCTTCAGCATCTGTCCTTCCAATGAGCAGTCAGGGTTGATTTCCTTTAGGATTGACTGATTTGACCTCCTTGCAGTCCAAGGGACTCTCAAGAGTCTTCTCCAGCACCACAGTTCGAAAGCATCAATTCTTCGGCACTCAGCCTTCCTTATGGTCCAACTCTCACAGCCATACATTACTACTGGAAAAACCATAGCTTTAACTATACGGACCTTTGTCGGCAAGGTGATGTCTCTGCTTTTTAATATGCTGTCTAGGTTTGCCATAGCTTTCCTCCCAAGGAGCAAGCGTCTTTTAATTTCATGGCTGCAGTCACCGTCTGAGGTGATCTTGGAGCCCAAGAAAATAAAATCTGTCACTGCTTCCATTTCTTCATGTCCTCATGTTGCTTTTTTCTGTGAACAGCAGTTTAGGGGCATTCATTTTGGGCCCAATTTATGCCTCCTTCCTAATATTGTAGATTATATATTTTCACTGTGGAATTAATAGCTCCAGAAGAGGATTCTCCATGATGCAAACTATCCCATTATTGCTTTTATCAGAATAAAAAGACTTGAAGATATGGCATGAGAAATGCATGGATGCTTGTAGTTTGGCCCTGAGAAAACTAGGAAATTTATTCAGAATACAATATAATCTATTAACCAGTTAGTTAAAACCAAATTAGTTACATAGCTTGATGTATTTGAAAATTATTATGGTAAACAAAATGTGACAGAGGCATATGCATTTGAAAAGAGTAAATGTGTTGATAAGGGATATTGCTGTGTTCATTAATGCTGAAAAATGGTTTGGTAATATGAAAAAAATACATATATTTCCCTATGTTACTTGCTCTATTTTTTTAAAAAAAGTCTAGTACATTATTTTGACTCCCTCCCCCCACATTATTAGCATTTTTTTAATGTTTTATGTATTGGGTCCTTAAATATTAGGAAACACATTAAAACGCTTTTAATTACTGCAAAAGGAAGAACCAGTTTAAATCTCTTAAAGCGTTTAATAGCATTTAATAATTCACTGAGATTATTAATAGGTTACAGGTATTTGACTTGCACTTAGCTAAAAGGATTAAGATAGACAACGGATGTAAAAGAGGGAAAAGATGTTCTTTGGAAGTGGGAAGTTCGCAATACACAGTGGTAAAAATAGCTCTGTTGTGACTGCTCTTGTAACAGGACTAAATCATGCCCTCTTCAATTCCCTGTTATTAAGTACTTCATTTGAGAGCTGATTTACCGTATGAATTCTCCAAATATGCTTAGCTACAGGGTTCTTCATCATACTTAATTACTGCATTTGATGCATACAGATTCATGTCTTTTACCCTCCAGCAACAAGATTCTGTACATACAGTAACCAAAATGCCAGTTACTCAGTTGGATTTCAATTCTTGCCCATGTATATGCATAAAACAATACGCCAGCATCCTAGAGAATACTAGTATATTGTTCAAGAACATTCCCTTGGTGCATGATATCCAATTCCTCACACTTAGTTTCTCCCAGCAGTGTGAGCAGATACATTAATTAGGAATTTACCAAGAGGAAAAAGCTTAACTATGGTCAGATTAATTTTTTTTGATTTGTCACAAAATCAAGTCAGATTGTGCAGCTAGTATTTGCACTCTTAGTGAAAGGAGCCTTCTGGTTGTTGTGGCTTTTTCCAAAATACTAATTTCAGTGAATGCAAGTTCACTAAATATAAAGAGGCTAGGAGAGAAATAACTAGTAAACTGTTTATAAGACAGGACGGGGTTCTGAATCCTAAAACACAGTGTGTTTTTTCCCCACATTGTTTTTGGAATCCAACTTTCTCTTCCAGCTGAACTCTCAGTTCACAGAAGAAAATGTATCTCTGTCAAATTATCCTCTCCTCCAGTTTCTGTTTGCCAGAGAAACCCACCCTGGAATTAGAGACACTACACAGGAAAAAAGAAGCTTGGTTGCGCTAAGCCTTAAAGTGGTTTGTTTGGCTATGTTGTGTGAATCCAGCCAATGTAAGTTGTAAACAAGGGGTTTCTGGCTTAGCATGTTGATTCCAGTCGATTATGGTTTATTCAATAAAACATGGTTAAGCAAACAGTAGCTTAGCTCACTGTATCAACCCGTTCATAGTCATACTGTAGTTTATAATCACTTTCAACTTCAGGTCCTATCACTTCCATTATCTTCCTCTTTTCTGGTCCCCAGCAAGAGGACTGGTAAAGAAAAAAGCTGGGTGCATCTATTAATCCATCTTCAGCTATTGTTAGTCATGCTGCACTGTTGACTAGTAATATACTTAATGGAAGCTATATCCAAAAAATAAAGATTCATAGCATCGTTTTGAAACAGAGAGAGAAGACACGGTTACTTTGTCCTTTTTGCTGTAATCTGAGAAGTTGCAGAAGTGCTATCCTAGGGAGGTGACCTGTGATCTTCGAAATCTTACTGAGCAACGAATTCCAGTATCTCCTGCCATGGGTTGTGCTGGCCGCGGGTGTTGGGAGTTGAAGTTTGGCATCATCTGGAGGATGGTAGATTGCTAATCTCTCTCGTAATATAATTAAAATTGCAAGTCTGTGCACCCATACTTACAAATTTTGTTGAAAACAGTGGGACCCACTTCTGAGTAAATGTGCATACACCTCCATATGTTTTCAACATGAAGTTCCAATATGAAGTTATATCCTAATTAATCAGTATGGCTCTGTGAAAATTCAGTTTGTTTCAGTTGATCCACTCCTTTGAATTAAATCTTGAAAGCAAATCATCTAATTGAGTTGATGCTTCAAATTGATTTGGGTGCCTCTTAATTCAGTGAGTGGGTCTATTTTTATATGTGTGTACCCACTGTTTCCTAAATGAGCTATTTAAACTGATTCCATTATTCAATTAACTCTGATTGAATTCACATTTTCATCAAATCTTGAGTGACTGGCACCTCTCCTCTAATTCAGTGTAGAGATTTAGTCTGAGGTATCTTTTGTTAGATTTAGCTTTCAGTGTTCATTGCACTTTGGTGCTGAGTCTGGGCTATACCAGCTTCTGAAATATTCAGCACTTCTGCTGATTTGTGAGGCAGAAGACTGGGACACATTGTAAAATGCTGTTTCTTATTTGAGACATTATCTGTATAAATATGCACAAGTGTGGAATTTCTAGCTCAAGGGCTACATGGCTTATGGTAAATAAAAATACATTAATTTTCATTAAAACGAATATTATGTTGTTGAGTAGGAGATTTTTATGGCTCCTGATGAAGTACTAAAGTTTAAGAATGTGTATGGTCTTTCTAGAGCATGTAGAACTTCAACTTGATTTGCAGTTCAGCCAAAATAGTCTGTGCTGTACTATTGGTGGAGAATCATACAGTTGAAAAACTAAAGTAATCTTCAAAATTCTTTATTTTGCTTTGCAGGCAAACTAAGTCTAATATATTTGAATGGTTTCAGATGTGATTTTTTAAAAAAGGCACAGCTCATATAATCCATTGACTATTACAGTATTATACTATTTTGAACAAAAATATGCTACTGCTAAAATATTATGAAACGTAGCAAAACATTGGTATCAGTTTGTATATATAAAGCTGTGAAGACATGCACTGTTTTGTGAAGTCTGTCTAGTAATAATCTGGTATAGCTGTGCCTGTGTCTCAACCCAGCCAACCTCAGGGTTGTTGTTGTGGGAGAAACAGGGGAGTATTAGGTATGTTTGCCACCTTGAGTTTCATATACGAAAAAAAAGGATTTAAAAAAAATCTCAGTCGAAAAAGGCCATACATCCATTTTGAACAGTTATTTTATACGTGTTTAAAATGGGAACCTAGGGCTGGTTTGATGTTTAAGGGGACCCCTGAGATTTGCCCTTTTGTAAGCCTCCAGTCATGGGCATTTTTGTAGTAGGGGAGATTATCAGTCCCCAGTTTTAGGTTTTCTTTAGTATCCTTGACATACAGTAGCATCATTTTCTGGCATTGTGGAGAAGGCAAAACTAGTCAGTTGGCTAAGGACCAAGGGGGTAGATTTCAAAGCTTTCCAATATGTCATAAGCTGACACCAGTCTTGTGGAATCTTCAAGTTGTCTTCTGTCCACCACTTTTCCTGTACAGTAGATGCTACTTTAGGAAGAAGAATGGCAGCAGTTCAAGATTAGTCATTCAAGTGTAAGTGCATTATTTTTTGTCATATATGTTGCAAACATAACTGACTAATATATACATCAGCTATGATACATCATGAATGAAATGTAAAACATTCTGCTGCAGAATCTGCACAAGGCATTGTGCAGGTTAATTGCTTAAATTCCTGTTCTGTCACTTGCATTTCTCTAACCAGAGTGCATTCCGGAAAGAAACATTGTATGGGAAAAGGCCTGAATAAACTGAATTGCATTTCAATGAGATTTCCTCACTGAGTAGCTGCACTTTTGTGAGCTGTAATTTTCTTATTTGTTATTTAATTTCCAGCCTATCCTTATGTTGTAAGGTGGCTTACAAATTTGTTTTTTAAAATGCAGAGAATGCAATACAATTGATGCAATTAAAACAAAAATGAAAAATAAAGTCAATAATAGAAAAATTACAAACTTGGCAACAGGATTGTGTTTTTGTCATCTCCCTTTGGGAGCTCATCTGTGGCTTGGGAACCACAGAGAGCTTGGACTTCAAAAGTAACTCAAAAGGAAGTCGATTCCAGAGGGTAGGAATTAAGCCCTAAACAGTGAGGTGACAATTTTAACATGAGGAAAAATGGATTGGTCTTGCAGTATCAAGCTGAGTTCACAGCAGCATGAATTGTAGGCAGACTTTTCAAATGACACGATCCTGTATATGCATGGTCTGGAAGGTCAGGATCAGCAATTTAAACTGATAATGCTCCCTAAGAACCAACCAATATAGGGATTGATGAAAAGAGAGAGAATAAATTGGGAGAGATCCAGGACCAGTTAGATTGAAGTACCTTTATACATTCTAGACAATTTTTCTGGAGGCATATACAGTACCAATGGTACATAATTTTTTAAAAAATCTCTTTTAAGTTATAATGTAAATTTCAATCCTTTTAATCACATATTTCCCACTGTTCCATCAATATGTTATGTTCAAAGTTCTTAGCCCATTTTATAAATAAATAAAATTTATTTATAAATAAAAGTTTATACATTTTAGCAATTATACATTCATCATTTGTACATAGTTCAACTTCAAATTCTGTCTTGTGCTCAATTCCAAATGTCCTATTATCTACCTTAAATCTTTCTCTTAACTGTGCATAGGAAAACTAAATCCCTCTGCAGCCAAATCCCTCTGCTGCATGCTAAAAGGAATTTTTTACCCTAACAGTCTCCATAGCAAATAACCTGTACTGTAACATGAATGTAAGACTACTACTAATCCTAAAAGCTAACCCCTCATTAGCTAACATAATTTCACCTTACTGCCAATAGAAGCCTAAACCTAACCCTATTTTTACCTTGTTGTTGTTCAGTCGTTCAGTCGTGTCCGACTCTTCGTGACCTCATGGACCATAGCACGCCAGGCCTTCCTGTCCTCCACTGTCTCTCGGAGTTTACTCAAATTCATGTTCATTACATCGGTGATGCTATCTAACCATCTCATCCTCTGCCGTCCCCTTCTCCTTTTGCCCTCAGTCTTTCCCAGCATCAGGGTCTTTTCCAGTGAGTCCTCTCTTCTCATTAGGTGGCCAAAGTATTTGAGCTTCAGCTTCAGCATCTGTCCTTCCAATGAGCAGTCAGGGTTGATTTCCTTTAGGATTGACTGGTTTGACCTCCTTGCAGTCCAAGGGACTCTCAAGAGTCTTCTCCAGCACCACAGCTCGAAAGCATCAATTCTTCGGCGCTCAGCCTTCCTTATGGTCCAACTCTCACAGCCATACATTGCTACTGGAAAAACCATAGCTTTAACTATACGGACCTTTGTCGGCAAGGTGATGTCTCTGCTTTTTAATATGCTGTCTAGGTTTGCCATAGCTTTCCTTCCAAGGAGCAAGCGTCTTTTAATTTCATGGCTGCAGTCACCGTCTGCGGTGATCTTGGAGCCCAAGAAAATAAAATCTGTCACTGCTTCCATTTCTTCCCCTTCTATTTGCCAGGAAGTGATGGGACCAGATGCCATGATCTGGGTTTTTTTAATGTTGAGTTTCAAGCCAGCTTTTGCACTCTCCTCTTTCACCCTCATCAAGAGGCTCTTTAGTTCCTCTTCACTTTCTGCCATTAGGGTGGTATCGTCTGCATATCTGAGGTTGTTGATATTTTTCCCGGCAATCTTAACTCCGGCTTGTGATTCATCCAGCCCGGCATTTCTCATGATGTACTCTGCATATAAGTTAAATAAGCAGGGTGATAATATACAGCCTTGTCGTACTCCTTTCCCAATTTTGAACCAGTCGGTTGTTCCATGTCCGGTTCTAACTGTTGCTTCTTGACCCGCATACAGGTTTCTCAGGAGACAGGTAAGGTGGTCTGGTACTCCCATCTCTTTAAGAATTTGCCACAGTTTGTTGTGATCCACACAATCAAAGGCTTTAGCGTAGTCAATGAAGCAGAAGTAGATGTTTTTCTGGAACTCTCTTGCTTTTTCCATGATCCAGCGAATGTTGGCAATCTGATCTCTAGTTCCTCTGCCTCTTCGAAACCCAGCTTGCACTTCTGGTAGTTCTCGGTTCACATGCTGCTGAAGCCTAGCTTGTAGGATTTTGAGCATAACCTTGCTGGCATGTGAAATGAGCGCAATTGTACGGTAGTTTGAACATTCTTTGGCATTGCCTTTCTTTGGAATTGGAACATAAACTGACCTTTTCCAATCCTGTGGCCACTGTTGAGTTTTCCAAATTTGTTGGCATATTGAGTGCAGCACTTTAACAGCATCATCTTTTAGGATTTTAAATAGCTCAGCTGGGATACTGTCTTCTCCGCTAGCTTTGTTGTTAGTAATGCTTCCTAAGGCCCACTTGACTTCACTCTCTAGGATGTCCGGCTCAAGGTCAGTGACCACACCATCGTATTTATCAGGGATATTAAGATCTTTCTTGTATAGTTCTTCTGTGTATTCTTGCCACCTCTTCTTAATCTCTTCTGCTTCTGTTAGGTCCCTGCCTTTTTTGTCCTTTATCATTCCCATCTTTGCACAAAACGTTCCCTTGATATCTCCGATTTTCTTGAAGAGATCTCTAGTCTTCCCCATTCTATTGTTTTCCTCGATTGCTTTGCATTGTTCATTTAAGAAGGCCTTCTTATCTCTCCTTGCTATTCTCTGGAATTCTGCATTCAGTTGTTTATATCTTTCCCTTTCTCCCTTGCCTTTTGCTTCCCTTCTTTCCTCAGCTATTTGTAAAGCCTCATCAGTCAGCCACTTTGCTTTCTTGCATTTCTTTTTCTTTGGGATGGTTTTAGTTGCTGCCTCCTGTACAATGTTACGAACCTCCATCCATAGTTCTTCAGGCACTCTGTCTACCAGATCTAATCCTTTAAATCTATTCCTCACTTCCACTGTATATTCATAAGGGATATGATTTAGGTCATACCTGATTGGTCTAGTGGTTTTCTCTACATTCTTCAATTTAAGCCTAAATTTTGCAATAAGAAGCTCATGATCTGAGCCACAGTCAGCTCCAGGTCTTGTTTTTGCTGATTGTATAGAGCTTCTCCATCTTTGGCTGCAAAGTATATAATCAATCTGATTTCGGTATTGACCATCTGGTGATGTCCATGTGTAGAGTCGTCTCTTGTGTTGTTGGAAAAGAGTGTTTGCTATGACCAGCGTGTTCTCTTGACAAAACTCTATTAGCCTTTGCCCTGCTTCATTTTGTACTCCGAGGCCGAACTTGCCTGTTATTCCGGTTATTTTTTGACTTCCTACCTTAGCATTCCAGTCCCCTATGATGAAAAGGACATCTTTTTTTGGTGTTAGTTCTAGAAGGTGTTGTAGGTCTTCATAGAACCGGTCAACTTCAGCTTCTTTGGCATCAGTGGTTGGGGCATAGACTTGGATCACTGTGATGTTGAATGGTTTGCCTTGGATTCGAACTGAAAGCATTCTGTCGTTTTTGAGGTTGTACCCCAGTACTGCCTTTCCCACTCTTTTATTGACTATGAGAGCTACTCCATTTCTTCTAAGGGATTCTTGCCCACAGTAGTATATATAATGGTCTCCTGAATTAAATTCGCCCATTCCTGTCCATTTTAGTTCACTGATTCCCAATATGTCGATGTTCAATCTTGTCATCTCATGTTTGACCACATCCAGCTTACCTTGATTCATAGTTCTTACATTCCAGGTTCCTATGCAATATTGTTCTTTACAGCATCGGACTTTCCTTCCACTTCCAGACACATCCACAACTGAGCGTCCTTTCGGCTTTGGCCCAGCCGTTTCACACTTTCTGGAGCTACTCGGAATTGCCCTCCGCTCTTCCCCAGTAGCATTTTGGACACCTTCCGACCTGAGGGGCTCATCTTCCGGCGTCATATCTTTTAGCCTTTTTTTTTTTTTTACCTTACTTTTTTTTTTTTTTACCTTATTTTTACCTTACTGCCAATTTAAAGCAAATTCAGTTTAACAATGCGTATAATCGGGGGGGGGGGCAGTGTTCCTGCTATATCTTCTTGTTTCATCTATAAATTCTTCAACCCTCCTTATTTTGCAGAACATCATGTTCTGGAAATACATGACAGCTGCAATCTATTTAAATATTTGAGATTTTCCTAAAGTGATTTTAGTTGCATTACTTATTCTCTGCCTCTCACTAAAACTGACATGACATAAATCATGTTACTTTAAAGATGATCTCATAAATATTACAAGTTGCTTTAAAGATTATTTTAGAAAGTATTACAATAAATTTCCACTAATTAGGCAGTAGACTAAAGTGTATTGTTCTGTTTAGAAATCTGTGTTTGTGGGCATAGAGATGCTAACTAATAAATATGCAAAAGCATACTTGAATAGATTCTTCTGACCTAAAGTATATAAGCTAAGAAATTGAATTCCTTGCTTCATTTTTCTTAGAGAATTACAATTACACATTTTAACTAAGAGAGGGAAATCCCTTCTTACGTGATAATGACATTCAGTTTAGGGAAGCTTTCTTTAATTGTATTCCTGTCAGGATGCAAGAATGGCATTTGAAAACTTACTTTTTTTGAGATAAACTAAATAGATTTCACTCATTTTCTGGAACTGTTCGCAGTTACTACAGTGATGAAAAAGTAACTTTGTGACCAATCCCGCATTTACAACCTTCGCAGCATTTCTCTCTCCGTTATGTGTTCGCCATTACAGTCAGTCAGTACATGTTGCCCTGTGTAAAATCGTAAGCACAGTCGTGGTCATGTGATTTTTCATTTAATGAGCGCTTTGCGTAATGACTGAGTTGCTGGTCCCAATTGCGGTCACTAAACGAGGACTACCTGTACTTTATTGAGATAGTAACAGAATCTTTCAAGTCTGATTGTGCTATCCCTCCCTCCTCCTTATACTCCAGTGAATCAGGAAGGCATTTGCCTGAGTTGTTTCCAAATACTGTATTATCTCGCTTCCCATAACTTAAAGAATGTTTCAGTCCTCTCTGCCTAAGTAATGGTTCTTGCATATTTTTGTTAAGGTCATCTCTCATATTCTCTATACCACTTTCCCTGTTACTTACAATTCCCCCTCCCACTCACACAGAAAACTCCAGGTCATAGTCATGGGAACAAATTGCTGATTAATCACTGCTCTCTTCCTCTGCTGGCAGCTCTCTGGGATCACGAGGCAAGTCCTGTAACACAGCTGTACAAGGAGTGGGCACTTCTCTCCTCCCCCTTTCTGCTGCTCTCTGTATCCTACCCTGCCAGTCTTGCAGCCCAGAAATAGATGGAGCCAGAAAATCTTGCCCCTCCCCTTGTTGTGCCCCAGTCTGTTCTGAGAAATGCCCCATGCTGGGAAACTCAAGAGTCTGGTTCATCCTGGGATGTAGAAGCATCTTGTAAAGGTGGCAGATAACACAGATGGGGTTTCCCTGGGAATAGCAGATGAAACTGGCATACAAGCTGTAGGGCATGTACGTCTGCTGCATTCTCTCATCATCTCTCTGATTCTGGATAGCCTTTCCAATGAATCAGGTACTCCAAAGGTTTCTCTTGTGTGTGGAGTCCAGAATAGCCTCCACTTCATTCTCTTTCTCCCCATCCACCAGGATAGGAGGAAGGTGGAGCTGTGTTAGTCTGTAAGTTGAAGGGGGGTGCGCTGCAACACTGGCCCTGCTTGTAGCATCTGTCCATCTGTTGTCTCGACCATCACTGGCTTTTGAGAGTCTGGGTGGGTAAATTTAACTCTTGTGCCGTGGTGTCATCTCCTGAGTCTACAACAGCAGAGAGTTGTGGTTTCTGGTCTGAGTCTGAACAAAGACTAACAGGAACAATAATGTGTGTTTGCCTGCTGTTGGTTATCTGAGCTCTCCTTAATTGTCTGAGGGTCTCTCTTTGGAGCTCTTAGGAGAGGGGCCTGTGAAGTTTCCCAGCACTGCAGCCTTGAAGCGAGTTCGGCACTTGCTTGCTCCATGGCTTGTAGATTCACAGGTGCAGCATTTCATGGCTGAGTCAGAGGCATGAATTTTAGCTGTGCAGGATCTGGCTATATGCCCAAGGGCTCTGCATTGAAAGCATAAACCTAGATCTCTCCTTTTCTGTTTCTTTCCTGGTGACAGAGATCTTTTAACTGCTTTAATTTGCATGGTTTCTGAGGGGGCCATGGGTGAAGAGAGGCTGTAAAACTCTTCCTCTTGCCATTTCTCCCTTGTCTCAACTCTTCCATCGGCCATCTATTATCACACAATGTTAGAACAGCTCTTCCGAATTATCTGGGGTGCCTTGTCTCCAATACAGCTCTCAGCTTGTTAGCAAGTCCTCCTCTAAATTGGTCAGTCAGAGCAAAATCATTCCCACATCTCTGGCAAATAATTTAAAACCCAGTATGTACACCCACACTCTATGCTGACCTTGTTTGAGCTTGCAGATTTCATGGTTGGTGGTCATTAATCTCCCAGAAACATCAGAGGAACCTATAAATTTTTGCATGACATTTTGATAATTGTCCACATGGGTTCTTTGCCTCAAATATAGGTATGGCCCATTTGGCTGCTCCTTCTTTCAGCAAACTCAGGCCACTTTGGTACGATGTGTGGGAAACTTCACTGGCCAAGCCACTATAAACAGTTCGTACTGAGTCATGAAGGTCAGGAATTGATCTTGGTCTCCTACAAATTTTTTTGGTGAACTCCCATGAGAATGCAGCAATACCAGCTGTGATGCAGGCTGCTGAGCTGCTGCTGGCTGAAGTAGATTCTGTCCCACCTGTTGTGTTAGTGGCATCATGGCATTCTGCAAGTTATTTGTAAATCCACCTGTTGCTGGTGTTGCAACAAAGCTGCAGCAAGGTGCTCTGTGGACAGTGGCATTCCCTGAGATTTGAAGGCTATCTCCCCTAACAAAGATGAGATCTTCGGCTTTTTTTGAAAGAGAATGGGAGGTTTGCAAGATTGATGCCAGCCCCACTAGGTATGCCAGACCAGAAAACCAAATCCACAGAAGTCTAGAACTACTTTATTGAGATAGACACTAATAGCAGAATCTTGAAAATCTGATTGTGCTTTGCATATTCTCCTTCTTATAACCTGGTGAATCAGGGAGGCATTTGCCTAAGCAGCTTCTGAATATTATCTCGCTTCCCAGGGTTTAAAGAATGCTTTGGTCCTGTTTGCCTAGGTAACCCTTTTTGCCACCTCCATTAATCCCTACATTGTGCTTCTACTGTTACAGCTTTTCTTTTCCCGTTTTCTCACCTCTTTTCATCCCTGCCTTTGATTCTACTCTTTGTTATCACAGATATCAAGTTGGAAATTTCCATTCCAGTCAGACTATTATTAACTTCTGGGAATATTTTTAAACAGCAAATACCACAATTTTATTAGAGAATTGGTTACAGAGCACATGCTCTGCATGTGGAGTTTCCCAGATGAATTCCCTGGCATCTCAGAGAGAGAGAGAGAGAGAGAGACAGACAGACAGACACAAACACAAACACAAAACTGTGTGTATATGTGTGTGTGTGTGTATATATATATTATGAAGAATTTTATTAAGTTTCAAGCAAAGATAAAGGCTACAGAAAAATAAAAAACTACAAAGAAATAAAAGAAAAAACTAAAAAAGTGTGGAAACACAAGATAATTTTTTTTAAACGTTACAAAAGATGTGGCTTCTGACTTTTAACAGCAAGGATATACAAAAACTTCCATAATCCCTACATTAAACCAAAATCACATTATTTCTATAAATCATTCCATTGGCACATTGTAAAAATCACTAAATACAGTTACTCCCTCCCCTTATATTAAAAGAAAAAAAGAAAAATTTATATAAACCTTCTAATCAACTCCCCCCCAAGATAACATTTATTTAAATATTTCCTTCCTACTACTATACATTTCTGTCTACTATAATTAAGATCAAACTAAAAAACATATAAAGCAGGGCTTTCCAAAGTGCCACCGCTGGCGACACACCAGCGGCGGGGCGGGCGGCGGGGTGGGCGGCGGCGCGCACGTGCACGGCAGCGCAGGGGGGCGGGCGGCGGCGCGTGCGTGCACGGCGGCGGCAGCCTCCGCTAAAATGCGGAAGCACTGATCCCGCGCCGCTGCCGCTGTGCACGCGCGCGCCGCCGCTTCCGGTGGTGTGGCGACACACCACGCTGTGTGTGGCGACACACAGTTTGGAAAGCTCTGATATAAAGTGTCTGCCATTGTACTTGATAATACAACAATTTTAATAATCTTAATCATATTAAACCCAAACCCAGACATTCATTATTTTTTATTATATGGGCGGGGATAAATTTAAATAATGAATGAATGAATGAATGAATGAATGAATGAATAAATAAATAAATAAATAAATAAATAAATAATCCAAATTGTTAAATTTAAATGAAATCAGCCAAACCCTAAAAGCAATCCAGATAAATATTCTTAAACCCTTATCCCACTTCAAAATAAACCAGAGCATTTATATATCCCCGCAATGTGCACAGAGCTTTTTTCTTTAAAAAATCGAACAGCCCAACTGTCCCCCTCAAAAACTCCAACTTCTCTTCAGGAGACCTCCCATACATTATAACAGAAGATCAATTTCACTTGTGGCTTGCAACTCGCTCTCTCCCTTAAATTTCTCCAACTCGACTATCTGATCTTCATCCAGCATTTCAACAAAAATCACGATCTCACTCTTAGAAGAAACATTTCTGTCACTGTTAAATTCCTCAATTTCATCCATGACACCCCCAACCAGATGACACATTTTAGACCTCATATTTTCCACAATGTCCTGAATGTCTTGCCTAAAAACTTGGTAGGAATCAGAAAGAATCTGTTTAAAATCTTGGTGGAAGTCAGAGAAAATCTGTTTAAAATCCTCCATGTCTCACACAGTAAATTATGGCGCCCCCTAGGAGCTTAACCAGCGAAAGTCGAAGATATGGAATGTGTTTACACAAGTGAAAGTGAGATATGCAGACAGTTTCCCAGGGAAAGTAGAAGCAGAAAACTGAAAGTTCAAAACAGCCGATTCAAGGTCTAGGAAAATGCTAATATCTTCAAATTTAGTACAAAAATAATAACAGGGAGACAATTATTTACTCTCAATCCTCCTTAATATTTGGATGGAAAACATTCCAAAACTTAAACAGAATTTTTTAAAAAATTAATCCCAAAAATAACGATAAACACCAAGAGAACCCGCTTCTCCTTGCTGTAGAAAGCCTCTCTTAGGGTATGCGTATTATAAGAACAAAATCAGAGAACAACGTTTAGTAGCTTTTGTGTATCGCTTTGGAATTTTGTACATATGCAGTTATTGCTTGCTTTCTAATATTCTCTCTTTTTTCAAAAGAGGAAAATTATTTGACTGTTTTACTTCATTCATATTATATGATACCTTCAATCTCAGGACATTTTTATTATTAACTGAAACAGTGTAAACAGAGACATTGAGATATATCAAGCTTGGATTATTATTTTAATGCTATTCACTTAATATAATTAACTCCCATTATTTGGAAACCAGATGTTCAGTGGATATAGGGTGAGATAGCACTAGACTGTCAGTCTGTTGCAGCAATTCTCTTCCTCTTTGATATTAAGAAATGTGTGTATCTGCTATAACAAATCCATATTTAGAACGTATCTTAGAAGTTTGGAAAAAATGGAAACCAATTCTGTCCCCGATCCTTCCCATCTTTTCTCATTCCTTGATCACACACATTTTATGTAACCTGATAAATACAATCACTTCAAGGAATGGAGGAGTTTGTAATAAAAATAGCCACCCTTGGGTTTTGATTCTGAATTAAATATTTGTTTATTGATAGGAAATCTATTCCTACTGAATATATTTTACAGAAGAAATTGTCAACTTTGTTTTAAAGTGGAAGTAGTGAAATTATTTCATCTTAAACTCTTAACATTTATCGAGCATTCACAGTGTTTGAAGAATACTATAACGCTGCATCATTTAAAATCAAAGGAAAACTCTTTAATATTATATCATAATCTTATATCAAATACTATATACTCTTTGGGATTTGTATTTGAGAAGTCAGTTTCAAACTCTTGGAAAAAATTCCTTTTAAATCTATTTTGACAAATCAAGAATTCACAAGTGTCCATGACAGAATGTATATTATACTCATATTCACTTACATTAATCAGAAACTTTGTGATGGAAATACTGTAATTAAATTGCATACTATTTATTAATATTCATATAACTGTCTATACAGAACTCTGCAATTTATAAAACATAAAATACTTGATGTACTTAATGACAATAAAATATTTCAGAAGCAGAAGAACAATTTATCCATAGTAAGTTTATTTATAATAATTTGTGTGCCATCTATTCTCGCAACTCTATACAGCTGTTAGAGATAGGCTTTTAACAGGCATCTAAAAGAAATAACAGTAGGCCTCTTACAAATTTCACTTTCTCTGCGTTGAGCTAGAACTCTGGAAAATGAGGATCTTTAATTAAATTGAAAGCTAAATCTGACTGAATAAGCTATCACATGTGTGCTTGAAGGATGATAAGTAAATGTAAAAAAGACATTTTTGCTAACTTTTTTTTTGCAGAGATTTTAGGGACATTTGAGTACTCTAGTGAATAATGAATCAAGACTTCATTATATTAAGTGGTGGGGAGGGAGAGAAGGTTTGGGGAGATTACTAGAAACATTATGTAAAAGTCTTGATTGACCAAAGCTATGATGGAGGTTAATATTTATGGGCCCATCTAGTGATAACTATAGCATATGAAGGATTGCAAATTGGAATATAAAGGGAGTAAATTGTAAAGAATATGAATTAAATGAAAGAGATAGATATAATGTGTGTCTGTGAAATTAAGAGAAATGGGAAGGATCAAATCAACACAGTAGCTTATATTGTAATGAATATATATTAGCCTTTTAATACAACGCCACACTGTTAGATTTATCACTACTATAATGGTTAGCCTTCCAGAATTTTCAGTGTGTTTTTAGTTTAATATTTATATTTATTTATTTATTTATTTATTTATTTATTTATTTATTTCTCCAACTTATATCATGCATGTGCTATTTAAATTGAGTAAAAACTCAATTTAACAGACCATTTGAGGGGAAGGGGTTCCATTAAATCTGTATGCCTGTTACATTTGAATTTAATTAATGTCATTTACATCATCATGTAGTCATGTAATTGATGTTTTAATGTCATTTACATCACTTTACATCATATGCATCATTACATAGCTACACAAATGTTGTAAATTGATGTAATTTATATAATACGGTCAAGTGCATAATTATTCAAATAATGTAAAGTTGATCAATTGTTTGGACTGATTTAGAAACAATGGATTTTGTCCATTGTTTAGGGTGAAGTCCAAAGTAAAATTTTGGCCATTGCTATCAAAGTGTGTTGAATGGAGTTTTGGAGAATAAAGGTTTTACTGTGCCTAACAAAATGGTTTGTGTTATATAATAATGTCTGTAGCTTGAATCATGTCAACTGGATTTCTATTTTCTTAATGGAAACGTTTCGCTCCTTATCCAAGGGGCTTCTTCAGTCTGAGCAAAGTTGGTAAGGGAATCCTAAATATGTTCCTAGGTAGCTGTGTGACCTTACACCTGGGGCTAGGTCATGGTTATATTGAGATGTAATTTTTAAGTCCTTTTATCATCTAATGGAGGGTTGTTAAAAACACCATGCTGCTGTTGAGCTTCTGAAATGGTCTTAATCTTCCTAGGCACAGAAGACAACACGGGGAGGAAGATGGGGGAGAGTTTGTGCCTGACTCTCCCCCATCTTCCTCCCCGTGTTGTCTTCTGTGCCTAGGAAGATTAAGACCATTTCAGAAGCTCAACAGCAGCATGGTGTTTTTAACGACCCTCCATTAGATGATAAAAGGACTTAAAAATTACATCTCAATATAACCATGACCTAGCCCCAGGTGTAAGGTCACACAGCTACCTAGGAACATATTTAGGATTCCCTTACCAACTTTGCTCAGACTGAAGAAGCCCCTTGGATAAGGAGCGAAACGTTTCCATTAAGAAAATAGAAATCCAGTTGACATGATTCAAGCTACAGACAATTCCACCTGGATGACTGAGAACCTTCATAGACATAGTTATATAATAATGAAATCCATTTGAATTTTATTTTAGGTTTACATGTTATAAACCCAAGATTGCTATGAATTTAGAGTAAGAGATGTGCATTTTGAAGAAATGCAGTTGAAATCCTTTAGTTAATTAAAACCAAAACATTTCAGAGGGAGTTCAGTTTTTCACTTAATAACACTCTCCCATTTTTTCCTTACTGTATTAAATTTGTTTGCAATTGTTCTTTTAGCATTTTTTAAGGAACTCCTACCCATTAAGAGCTCCTTCTCTCATTAGCTTGTGTTTCCATACAGTTCTATTTAATATTGCTCTGAATGTATTAAAATCTGCTTTATTTGACTATTTATTCATTGGCGATCACTCGTAGCCGAGTAAGATTGTCTTCCAAAGGTAAAATTTTAACGGTGGATCCGTAAGTGGCTGTAAAGGCCAATTTTGGATCCGCACAACCTCCCACAATGAGGGCATAGGTTTCCGGGTGGGAGACGGTCATGATGAGGGTCTGCCTGACGTGCCTTCCTTTTAGCTCTTTTATCCTTTTCGCCCTGTACTCGTGTTTCTTCAAAGTCCATAGCGCCATTAATAAAGGCTGACCTCCAATTGAAACGCTCATGAGTTAGGGCTTCCCAGTTCTCAATGCTGATATTACATTTTTTTAAATTAACTTTGAGAGTATCTTTGAATCTCTTTTGCTGTCCACCAATATTCCGTTTTCCATTCTTAAGTTGGGAGTAAAGTAGCTGCTTTGGAAGACGATGGTCAGGCATTCGAACAACATGACCGGTCCAGCGAAGTTGATGTTGGATGATCATTGTTTCAATGCTGGTGGTTTTCGCTTCTTCTAATACGCTAACATTAGTCCGCCTATCTTCCCAAGTAATTTGCAGAATTTTTCGGAGGCAGCGTTGATGGAATCTTTCAAGAAGTTGGAGGTGGCGTTTGTAGAGGGTCCATGTTTCACAGGCGTACAGAAGGGTTGGTAGTACAATGGCTTTGTAAACAAGCATTTTGGTCTCCCTGCGAATGTCCCGATCCTCAAACACTCTACGCTTCATTCGGGAGAAAGCTACACTCGCAGAGCTCAGGCGATGCTGAATTTCAGCGTCGATGTCGGCTTTTGTAGATAGATGGCTGCCGAGATAAGAAAAGTGATCGACATTTTCTAGTGACACACCTTTAAGCTGGATTGATGGTGCTGCGGAGGGATTGGTTCGAACTTGCTGGTAAAGCACTTTGGTTTTTTTAATGTTAATCGAGAGGCCGAGTTTTTCATATGCTTCTGCAAAGATGTTTAGGATAGTTTGAAGATCTTCCTCGGAGTGTGCACAGACTACGTTATCATCAGCATATTGAAGTTCTATAACAGAAGTTGCAATTACCTTATTTTTTGCTTTCAGCCTACTAAGATTAAAAAGCTTTCCATCTGTTCGATATATAATTTCTACACCAGTAGGAAGTTTCTCTTCAACAAGGTGCATAATCATAGCGATGAAGATAGCGAATAAGGTTGGAGCAATAACACATCCCTGTTTAACGCCGGATTCCACTTTAAATGGATCGCTTTGAGAGCCATTGTTATTCAGGATTGTTGCCATCATGTCGTCATGGAGTAATCGCAAGATGTTCACAAATTTATCAGGGCATCCGATTTTCAGAAGGATGGTCCAGAGAGCAGTACGATTTACAGTATCAAAAGCTTTAGTCAGATCAATAAACGCCATGTACAGAGGGTGGTTTTGCTCCTTGCATTTTTCTTGAAGCTGTCGTGCAGTGAAGATCATATCCACTGTTCCCCTGGAAGGGCGGAAGCCATTTTGCGTTTCAGGGAGGATGTCTTCTGATACAGATAGGAGACGGTTTGCAATGATCTTTGCCAGGATTTTGCCTGCTGTGGCTAGAAGGGAGATGCCTCGATAGTTTCCACAGTCTGTTCTATCACCCTTTTTAAAGAGAGTGATAATTATGGCATCCCTAAAGTCTGCTGGAATCTCCTCCCTCATCCAGATTTTTTCGATGAGCTTATGAAGTTGTTGTGTAAGTTCAGGCCCGCCTTCTTTAAAGACTTCAGCAGGAATCCCATCAGGTCCACTAGCTTTGTTATTTTTCATTTGTTTAGTGGCTTTACTGACTTCCTCCAAACTAGGGGGTACTGCAAGCTCATTTCTTATTTGTTTTTGCGGGATTTGCAAGAAGACTTCATCAGCCACAGTAGAGTGACGATTAAGGAGATTGTAGTAATGCTCTTTCCAGCGCAGTGCAATAGACTCTTTGTCCTTTAGAAGCTTAGCACCATCTACTGAGCGTAAGGGATTTGTACCATGGTTTGTTGGTCCATAGATGGCCTTTATGGCATTAAAAAAGCCCCGTGCATCATGAGCATCTGCAAAATGTTGGGTTTCTTGGGCTTTTTTTATCCACCATATGTTCTTAAGTTCTCTAGTTCTTCTTTGGACTTCTGCCTTTGCACTGGCGTAGATTTTTTTCTTAACGGCACAGTTAATATCTTTTTGCCATATCTGGAAGGCTTTCCTTTTCTTGTCAATAATATGTTCAATCTCACTATCGTTCTCATCAAACCAGTCCTGATGTCTCTTAGTCTGGTATCCGATAGTTTGTTCACAGGCTGAAATAATAGAAGTCTTCAATTTAATCCAGTGTTCCTCAACATTTTCAGGAAGTTCCATAGGCAGATGTTCCTTGAGAGTTGATTGAAAGCAAGCTCGTTTAATAGGATCTTGAAGGGCCAGTGTATTCATTTTACGCCTTGGTTTTCTTCCTTGGAGCCTACGATGAGGGACAATCTTTATGGCCATCGTGGATCGAATTAATCGATGGTCTGTCCAGCAGTCATCGGCGCTCGTCATGGCTCTGGTGAGAAGTATATTCAGCTTTAGTTTTTCCTAATATATCCAGAATCCAATATTACCTGAAAATTTCTGCCTAATTCCTGCTATTTCAACTTCTTGAACTAAGTTTAATGTCAAATTGAGGACAGCTGATCCATTGTGTCTTCCTCCATCCTGTGATTGAGAAAGTTTTCAAAAAGACAAGGCATAAATTTCCTGGAAGTCAAATGTAATTAAAGTCACCCATAACTATTAAATTGTCCCTCTTTGATGATTTTTAATGATTTTTTTATAATTCTTTCCCCAGTCCTTGGGGTAGTAGGGTGGATGGAACCCCCTTGTTAAATATGTTGCCATATGTCACATAAGTTTTAATGTAGTTGTCTGGATTTGCCATATTGCTTATTTCCGCTATTGTATTTCTATTTATTTTGTTGTATTTGTTTTATATTGTGAGCCGCCTGAAGTCAGACAGTGCCGAAATCGAAATAAATAAATTTCAAGAACCTCAAGAGACTGCTTTTAATCCATTTTGAGAATTGCTTATAATCTGCTTGTATCCATATTATATTTCACTATTTACTTTCAGGATCAGTGTTCCTTATTTCCGCTATCCTGGGCTGAATAAAGAGAGCTACATTCTATAAATACTTTTTTTCTGTATAATAAACAATGTGTGTACAGAAAATGGATTCAAATGTCTCCATTTTTTTTTTGAAAATATAATATCTTACTAGTTTTCTAGGTTTCATTGTATTTCGATGTCATGTAGACAACTGCATTCAAATGTTGAAGTGTTTTATAGACCCTTTTCCCCTTAAGACTGTCAAAATAGCTTCTTTTAAAATTTATTTCCTCATTTGTAAATAGCATCAGGATAAAAATTCCATTTTATTTTGCATTTATTTTGTGGAACTACTTAAATGAACTAAGTGTGTATAGTACTGAGGCAAGAAAGTTCAAGGAACAGTTACTAATTTGTGTAATGAATAAGAAGCTTTGTAAGCAGCCAATATTTTGAAAAGGAGCTTGTTCCTGTACACTCAACAGATCAGATTACCACTTGATAATTTATGTTAGGCTTTTGTAGAAAGAAAGAAAACAGAGTTATTTAGAAGCTTGCAAATATTTTAATAAGCATTTGGAAACTACAGTTTTTCTTTATTGGAGATACTGAATTGAAATTTTTAGGTTTTGGAACATTCCTTTTTATGCAAATGAAGATGCATACATTATTATTTTTAGAACTGCATACTTCAAAAATAATTAGGAAGATGTGGTTTAGACCACATGTGAGCAGAACACTTCCCCTGCTATTCATGAAAGCAGGCTGACCTTTTGAGGCTTCTGCATAAACCTGAAGAAAACATGGCTGTTTTAAGGAATCCACTCATTAATGTGACTCTTAAAGCAGGGGCACCTTTTTTCAGGCTTATGAAAAAGTCTTTAAGAAGTTGGACTGCTTTAATGAGCAGCAGGGAGGTGCTGTGCTCATATGTGGTCCAAAGCACTTCTTCATTTACATTTTCAAAGTGTGCACAGCCCTAGTAATTTAGATTGTGTTTGAAATGAAAAACTGGAATCTGCCTTTACACGCCTAGTGTTGAAGGAATTGTGGATTACTTTGGTACATCCTGGCATAGTTGCATATTTCTCATTTATATTTTTTGTTCCACCATTCCTCCTTCAAAGCTGTGATTGCCATGCATAGATTTTTCCTTCTCTTTCCATTACCCGGGAAGTTGGCTCTAAGCTGTACTGATACTGATGGCCTAAATTCACTCACTGAGCTTACCATGTAAGGGCTATCTTGTTTGATACCCCCTTTCCCTGCCATAGCCAGATACCTCAGAATGCAAAAGGAGTAATATTCTAACATACAGTAGTTGTTTTCTATCACCTAGTATTCAGAAACAGGTTACGTTAGGAAATACAATATGGCTGTCATGACGAGTACCATTAATAGCTATATACTTAGTAAATTTGCTTCATCCTCTTTTGAAGCCACTTAAATTGGTGAGTATCACCACAGCATATAGTACTGCAAATGTAATAGTTTTAACAGTGATCTATGTGAAGTGGTAGGTCTGTCCTGAAATCCACTGTTCATCTTTATTTAATGATTCTGTGTTCTAGTATTATGGAAGAATAAGAAAGGTAATCTCAAACTCGTGTCAACCCATTTCAAGAAAAAGCACAATAATCTCAGAATTTCTTTTAATGAGATTTATTGAAAGAAGATAGGGAAAAGTTACAGAAAACTCAGCAACCGGATTGCTTTCATTTTAGAATCCAGTTTATCTCCCAGGTGGCTACGATGCAGATTTTTCAGACTTCTACTAATAGCCTCTCTTTGAACTGGTAAGGCAAATTTCTCTTAAGAGATAAGTAAAGAATGTCCAGGTGGTCAACATATGAATTTTATACCATTACAGGAAAAATATATTTTTCCCACATAACTTTAAATCGTGAACATATAGTGCAGTGTTTCTCAACCTTGGGAACTTTAAGTCATGTGGACTTCAACTTCCAGAATTCTGGGAATTGAAGTCCACATGTCTTAAAGTTGCTAAGGTTGAGAAACACTGATATAGTGTGGGGCTATAATCCCTCCCAGCTAAAACCGCCAAACGTTGTAACTCTTCCTCTAATAATTTTAGTTGCCTTTTTTCTGAGTGTTCCAACTTTACAATATTCTTCATGGCAGAATAGGATTTTTTCTTTAGTGCTAACTAACTGTTTTTCCAATCTATGAGTAAACAATGTTTACTCATTCCCAATCTGCATGGACAATGGTTAGAAATAATGGGAGTTGGAATCTGTTCTTAATTAATAATCTTGTTAATTAAATAGTAAATTTACATACTTGTTTAGCTGTGGAATCATCAGTATATTCTTTTTCATTATTATATCTGTAACCTTCCAGAATAAAAATGAACTTTAAAATTATTTTTTTAGTAGTAGAAGCGCTATGTACTAATGCAAGAAAAGCTTTGCCCCTTGAAATCAGTGGCTTTGGAAAATTCAAGTGAGTTTGGGATTTGACCAGTTGGTTTATTGAATCAAATGGCAGACAAATAAAATGCATAACCCATCTTTTTATACATTCAGTCATTTAAGCATATTTTCATCTTAACATTTTCTGTTAAATGCCCCCAAACCTGTTTTTCTTATGTTGTTACTGATAGTTGGCAGATCTGACAGTCTGTCTGCAAGTGAAGATAAAAATGATATGATCTCTGAAAAATAAATGTTCTTCAACTTTTTTGGACAAGAACTACTCCCTCTGATCTTAGTATCTATTTTATAATCCTAGTGAATTAGTACAAAACATACTACAATAAACCAGTGCCTTTTTTTCTACTTCTGAAAATTGTTGTGGGTATAAGCAATAGAACTTTTCCAAATAATACCCACCTTGCCTGAACAAAATGGAATTGATCTAAGAAAACTATATGGCTTTAAACTTAACTGGGTAGTGAACAATAATTTATAAAAGGAAGAATATCATTTTCGCCACTCTAAATAACTAGATTGCAATTCAGAATAGATACTCTTAATTAGAAACAGTATAAAAAGTCTGCCATGTAGAATATAAACCTTTGAATTAAACTTTATTATTCATAGCAGTTGCAGTAAGCTTAACAGCACAGAGAAAGAGTTGGTAAACATTTTTCCTTAGTCTGAATTTTGAAAAAAATCTAGAGATTCAGCCCTACCAAAAATAAATACATAAATAAATAAAAAGATTAATTCAAAGGTTTATATTCTACATGGCAGAATTTTTATACTGTTTCTAATTAAGAGTGGCCAAAATGATATTCAGATAGGTAGGTTAGGTAGGTAGGTAGATAACAAAATTGTATCAAGATTGTGGATGTTAATATAGCATTTGAAGTAAGGGCAAATTGGGTTTTTGAAACAGTTCCAACACTGTTTCAACATCATCTGCTATCTCCCATATTGCTCTGTAGCCAAGTCTCCAAGTTCAATATCTTAAGCATCTGAGCAATTTAAGTTTCAGTATAGCAAAACTAATACCCTGAATCATTCCAAAAGAGACCAAAGGTGCTAATGCAGATGCAATGACACAGACACGGGTGCTGTAGAATACACCATTCTATGAAGCCCGGTCTTTTGTTCTTGAGTCCAGCACCTGACCCCAGCCCTGATAACCAGCTGTGAACAAAGGGAAATGTTTTATTTCATGAAAGAAAAACATTCTTTGAAAGCTCAGCTGCTGTTAAAAATGTCAGAATTGTTGGAGATTGCATCATTTCTTTGGACTTATCAGTCTCTCTAGGACAAATAGCATGGGGTGGGGGAGTCTTCACACATTATTCCTCTGTTTCTCAGTTGTCCTGTTGCTGGTTAAATGAGTCTCTTTGTTTAACATTGTGTTGTGTTGTGATGCTGTAATGGAGTGTATTTAATATTTTCCTTTCTTTTAAGAAGTTTTAATGGTTTATGCTAAACATGAGTGCTGCAGTAGTAGCTAGGCAAATATAATTATGAGTTTAGTTTTCTGATTTCTGACTTTTTCAGTACTCTGTATGTAACAGCAAAGACTAGTACATTGTTTATTTGTAATCTTCTGTGTCCTTACTCAGAAATAAATCCTCTGATGTTCAGTGGACCTTTCTGTTTATGGCACATGTAGGATTAAACTGAAATTGTTGGTCTTATATTATTATGTCCATTTACAGGTAGCCCTCGCTTAATGATGGTAATTGGGATCAGCAACTCTGTCGCTAAGCGACGCAGTAGTAAAGCATGATGTCACATGACCGCGCTGACTTACAACAGCAGTTGCAGCAGTTTCGGTTGCCGTTGTTAAGTGAATCCCTCACAGTCGTTAGGGGCGACGTCACGTGATTGCCATTTGCAGCCTCCTGCCAGCTTCCCCATTGATTGCTTGTTGGAAGCCAGCAGTGAAGGTTGCAAATGGCAATCATGTGACCATGGGACGCTGTGACCGTCATAATTGCTAGCCGGTTGCCAAGCACCTGAATCTCAATCATGTGACTGCAGGGACATTGCAACGGCCGCAACTACGAGGACTAGTTGTAAGTCTCCTCATTCAGCGCTGTTGTAACTGAACGGTTGCTGAGCAAGTGGGAGTTAAACCAGGACCGCCTGTATTACCATGTGTGACTAACAGCTTAGGAGGGAAAACATTTAACTGTTAAAAGGCAGAAGCTGTTAAATCCTGGTTATAAGGCATGTAACTGCTCAGAAATGAAAACATTTCTGGGCTCCACAATGACTTTGCTCCAGCTATTATTCCCCTGACCAGGGCAGTTTTTAAATTTGATTTTTAATTAATTTTTCCTGACCAGAAAGGATGATAAAGGCTTCTTTTTCAGGCTGAAACTTTGCTGAGCAAAAAACCGGTGGTAGCTGTCTCAATAAGTAGATCAAAACCCTTCTCCAATTTGTATTATTTTTATTTTCTAGATAGCTGTATCATAATCAGGAAATGCCTACAATAAAGCAACAATAATTTGTTTATATTTGATTGACTTCTTTTACTTCATTCATATGTCCTTGTTCATATGTGTGTGAGCACACTATGTCAAGCTGGTGTCAGAATTACTTTTAAAAATCATTTTTAATCTCGATGCTGCCATCTCTTTGAGACTAGAAGTATTATTTGGCTAAGAGAGACCTAGTGACATTTTTAACATGCCAAGTGAATTAATCAGAATACTAAGGAATAATAAGAGTAGCCAATATAGATGCCACACATTTCATATTTGAGCTTTGTTTTAATCCTGTACTAAGCATTTCCCCCCATTTAATTAATTAATTATATCAAATTTGTATCACCGCCCATCTCCCCCTCAACGAGGGACCCTGGGCGGTTTACAGTAAAAACAAAATTTTAAATTCCATTAAACCAGCAATAATACAGTTAAAAATATAAAATACAATAAAATCCAGTTGGTAATAGGTTCTATTCCGGTCTATGAGTGTGTAAAAAGCCGGTTTAGGGCACTAGCCATCCCCAAGAGTGACTATTCCCCTCCCTGCCGCAGGCACAATGGCAAAACCAGGTCTTCAGTTTTTTACAGAAGTCTAGGGGGGGGGGGGGCTTGCAGTCATTTAATGCTGTAAGTTTATCAAAAGGAAGAAACCTGTTTTTCTTTTAGCAGAGTTTACACAATTTTGTTCTTAATATAGAAAAGCAAAGCTTTATTTCCCCATATCATATAGTTGGAAGGTGCATTAAAGGTCATCTATCCAGTCCCTTGCTCAGTAGAGGATCCACCAAAGCAGTGGGTGCTTAATGGGGAATTCTGGGAGTTGAAGTCCACACATATTAAAGTTGCCAAGTTGAAAAGCACCGCACTAGAGCATCTCTGACAGATAACCAGCTAGTGTCTGTTCAACTAACATCTGAAGGATTAAAGTATGTAAAACTTCCCTCTGCCCAAATTGTTTCACTTTGTTTTCCAAGTGCTCAGATTGATCACTCAGTGCCGCCTTCACTCCTTTTCCATATTTCTTTTCAATGGCAACAGCTGCAAACTACAGTGATGTAAAAGTGATGATATATGCACAAGTGACATCATTACACGACTTTCATGTTTGTCTACTTGGGTCCCAATGTCTGACCTATGTACACAAGTTACAGTATTTGCATGATGAAGCCACACACATTTCATCATTTGTTTCTCTTCCTTTCCATGGACACTGATGTTTATTTTCTTTTTTAAGGCTTATATTTAAATGGATTTGGGAATAGTAATTAATCCCTAGTGACCCTCAGTGATGGAGAACATATACCAGTTGAAGGAATTTGGCTCCTGCTAGCTAGCCATTATAGGAGCTGAACCCAATATCTGAGTAAGGTAGCAAGTAGGGAAAAGCTATTCTTACTGTTTCTATAGTGCATGGAAGAGTAATGCTGAGTAGAAGACTGCTCTTCTAAGAAGTTTATGTTCCAAAGTCATCAAGAGAAGCAGTTGATTTACTTTTTTAAAAAGTCAGTTTCAGTTTGTTGACTTTTCAATCAAAAGATCCGTATCAGCCAGTAGTTGTGTAAGTGTGCTTTAGGGTTGGCCTTGCTAATCACACTGGCTCATGATTTCTTATCCTGATCTAAAGGTAACCAATTAACTTGGTTTCCTTTACCTCATAATCTTCCTGGAACATGTCCCTCCCCGTCCCAATCTTGTATCTCATCAGTTGATTCTTTGAAATCTTAAGAGCCTCAGAGAAAATTACTGTTCAGATTCTTGATCTACAAAGTTGATCAAATATTTTTTTCTCGCTTCATGGAAATATATGCTTCATTCTTTGCTATCAAGGTAAAAAGAAATTAAGTTTGTAAAATACTGATAACACAGATGTGTTTTGTGGGCAAGAATGAATGACTTCTTTTTCATTAAGTGTGCACTCTAACTTCTCTGTATACTAGGGCAAAATTATTTCCATCTTCAGCAACTCCATAGGGACCTCTACATAAAAAGTGAAGAAATGTGAAAGTAGAGGCAGAGCAACTGTAACCTCAGTTATTCATGCAGCTAAATACACTTGGTACAGAGCAGTGCTGCTCATCCTTGGCAACTTTAAGATTTGTGGACTTCAACTCCCAGAATTCCCCAACCACATACATTCCATATGGGGTGTCTTTAAGGAATGGTTTGGGAAGAATCACATACCTCAGAACCACACAGAACTGGTTTTAGTATTGCCTCCTTTCAAAAATGAAACAGTATGTTACATATTAAAATGTACATCTCCGATATCACTTGTTTACACATATACATTATAGCACATTCTGCAAAAAAAAAACACCCTTTAATTAGCATTTTTAAGATTGCATTTGTTTATTTTCCATCATTTGTATGCCGCCTACTTCACCATACTCTTTGTGGCTCTCAACAAGATTGTAAACTTACAGTGTTAGGATATAGGTTTTTACTTAGAAATTAATTATATTATTTTCAATTTTATATGTAGGTACATTTAGAGTTGCAAATTTTTTCTTTGAGTCATAGAGATCATTTTTTCCATGTATAGTAGAGTAGTAAAGTGGAGCTGCATAGGACAATTTGCTTTAGAAAAAGAGAAAAAAAGTAAGCACAATAACATCTGTATTGTATAATTTTTCCAGGGCATTTAGCTGGGGCTTATTGTAACACAGTGTTCCTTTGAGAATACTGGGGGGTGTATCATATAGATTTATTACATCCAGTTATTAAAGTCCTTCTGTATTAGATGTGAGGCATGTGTGGATGTCATGCTGGCTGATAATAACCGCCCAGAGTCCCCCTAAGGCAGAGCTTTCCAAACTTTTCATGTTGGTGACACACTTTTTAGACATGCATCATTTCGCAACACACTGATTTAATAATTAAATAATTTAAATATTTTATAAAATATTAATGCTAAATATTTATATTTAACAATATTACCTAATATTAATATTAGATATAATTTATAATATATATAATTTAACTAATATTATAATGTAATATTAATATTACAATTTAGCACTAAATTATATTCAACATTAAAACCTATGCACTATTAAATATTTATATTTAAATATTTTGTAAAATGGCGGGGCGTGGTGACTCAGCGGGTAAGATGCCAGGCTTGTTGATCGGAAGATTGCAGGTTCGAATCCCTAGCCCCACGTGATGGAGTGAGCTCCCGCACTCGCCGCAGCTCTTGCCAACCTAGCAATTCGAAAGCATGCAAATGCAAGTAGATGAATTCCCACTTTGGTGGGAAGGTAACAGCGTTCCGCGTGCGTCATGCCGGCCACATGACCGTGGAAGCGTCTTCGGACAACACTGGCTCTTCGGCTAACAAACGGAGATGAGCACAGGCCCCTAGAGTCGGACATGACTGCACAAATGTGCGGGGGGATCCTTTACCTTTTTATTTTGTAAAATAATAATGTTAAATATTAATATTTAACATTAGGAAAATTACATGTGTACCGTACCTATTTCTTCAAGCTTACCTTAGAACGGTTTCCTTCAGTTTTTTCACCACTCTCTTTCTGCCTTCCTAATATCTCCTGAGGGTTCCTTTTTCTGAAGAATTATACAATGTTTTGCTCTCTGAATAAATTTATGAGAAAGTTTTGCTTAGCAATACCTTAATGTTATAACAAAAAGACTTCTACAGATAAAATTAATTTCAGCAGTTGTTATTGCTATTGACTTTGACAGCTGTAAAGACGCGAAGGTTTATATTATTTATAAGGAAAAATTACAATATCCTCATTCCTTAACCACTTATGGATAGCACTGGACCAGTACAAACTGATCCTTACCTGTTTGTAAGTTAAAATAACACTGTGAGAAACGCATAGACAGATTTCACCAGACACTGTTAAGTTTAAGTTCTCTTTTTCTTTCTTGGAGCCATGATATATTAGATAAGGACCACTGATCAGATCTGGCATAAAATACAGAAATGCATTTAACCATATACTGTATTTCCTTTGGGGCTCAAGCCAGCTTGGGGAATAGAAACCTTGACATGCTGTTTGGGGAACTCTGGAGCAGGGAGGAAAAATAAAGAGGAGGAGAAAAATATATCTTCCTTTGCTGCTGTGCTATATGGAGCAAGAATTGGAATTAAATTCCCAGCTCTCTATTTGAGCATTTTTCTAGCTGAGATTATGGAGGCAGTTTTAAATGGGAAATTAAAATACTGTAAACGCCCTGTTTTTTTTCTTTCCTCCTGAAACATACCTGAATAGTGTAGGAAGGGTTCTGTCCATGTCACATATCTAATTCTCTTATCCCCTTCCCAATATGTCAGCCCGTATCTTATTTTTAAGAATATTTATTTTACTTTTAATTTAAGTCTATATATGTTTCTGCATAGGGATAGATTAATTTGTCGATTTCTTTTGTTTCCTCATTGGTTATTTTCTTTCACCTTTATTTTGAATCCCAATTTCTTACTTTACTTTCTTAAAAATGTTGTAACTTTGATAAATATCTTTTTTAAAATGAAGAAAATTCTCACCCAACTCTGTTTCTGCATCCCCTGCGAATGTAACCATTGCGACCAAATTTTGGGGAGAATCTATTCTGTTTCTAAATTATTGATATTTGACCAGTTTGAGAAAAGCTGGTTTATGCTATCATAATGTTGTTAATTGTTAAAGTACCACAAAGATTTTTATGTCTGTTGTAGGAAAAAGAAGCATTATACCTGTGAAAGGGGTGTGTGTGCCTTTTTATATCCTTAAATATGTCCATGACTTTTTCTTTTAAATATTTCCAAATGCATATTTTTCAAAAGGAATAATTAATAGATAATTGTCTTCCATTTTATGCATACAGTATTTTGCAGGTGCTAGTCTAAGAAGTACAGCTTTTCTGTGGGGAACAAAAATCCAACAACAAATCATTCAGTTAAAAACATTATTTTGGGAAAGTAAATTCTGAAGTTAAGTAAATAGCGTAGTTCAATAAAGGCGTAACACCAGCTCCTTAATATTTTATCCTGCCTTTTGTTCTGAGTTAGTTTTAAAGCACTCAACCGGAAGAGTATTCAAGTTTAGTAGAAAAGAAACAGCAGCACACCTCCTTTTGAAAGCCAGAATGTGAAACACATTTTAACAGCACTTTTAGAGAAATGATCAAGCATGCAAATTAAGAATTAAATTAAGATATTTTACTGCAATGCATAGACTGTACGATTTATAACTCTTATAAAATCTGATACTGTGGAATAACACTTCTGGCTTAAGACATTGATCTTTTTGTGAGACAAGCAATAAAATAAAATATTTGAACTAGTTGACATTTCAAAACAATGATAATTATGCCTTACAATTATAAATTACTATGGCTTATAAAGAGTAAATCACTGTGGTTTATAATTGATAAAACATCAAACATACTTAATGTGCTCTTCGAGATGAAGTTACATCTTCTTGTTTTTGGTTTTTTATATGCTTGTTTTGCAAGTCTTGTGAAAATATCATTATGGAAGGAATCTGTCAGGGGAAGCAGAGAGGAGGGCGGAGCACTGGATAAGAAGCGAGCACGCAGCTCAGAGAGCCTAGCCTATTTCCCCAAACGTCAGAAGAAAGCTCCGCCCTAGGTTGAGATGATATACTTGGGAATCTTCAGGCACTGTTAGTTTAGCAGGATTTCTGCTTGTAGGTATGCAATAAACACTAGAGACTAGATTCCTGGCCTCGGCGTGTTATTTCTGCATCTACACACGACATCAATCCTGCTAAACCAAAACTCCCATCGAAAGAGGGAGGAACACATAAACCAGAAGAATGGCTTCTCAGACGCAGGAATTGCAGCAGGCCATAATCCAGCTAGCAGCGGCCTTGACACAACACCAGCAACAAGTCGACGACCAGATTAATAACTTACAGGCGGCGATGCTTCAGCAGATGCAACAACCAGCGCCAGGGGCACAGCAGCCAGCACCAGTGGCACCACCCCCACCAGTCGTTCTGCGATCCCCAGGGTGTTTACCAGAGAAATTTGGGGGAGAGACGGCACAGCTCAGGACCTTCGTCGCCCAGTGCACCATGTTTTTTGACAGCAGACCAGCCGAGTTCCCGACGGAGAGGTCCAGAGTCACGTTCATTTTAAGTTTGCTGAAAGGCTCAGCCGCAAGATGGTCCATCCCCATAGTGGAAGCTAACGACCCAATTCTGGACAACTACCAGAACTTTATGGCCCGTTTCAGAGCCCATTTTGATGATCCAATCAGAGAGGTCACTGCCAGCAGAGAGATCCGGCGGCTCCGACAGGGGAACAGGAGAGTAGGAGCGTACATCGCAGATTTCAAACTGCTGGCAGGAGATTTGGGCTGGAATGAGGTGGCATTGAAGGATCAGTTTAAACAAGGACTGGACGAAGAGATTAAGACGGAGTTAGTGCGGCAGGGCACTCCAGCGACATTGGAAGACCTATACCAGTTAACAGTCGTCATAGATGCTCGATTGGAGGAGTTAAAGCAGCTTCGGCCAGGGAGAAACAGGGCAGGAACCCGACCGGCTTTTCCAGGTTTTGCTACCCCCTCTAACACGTTTGTTCCCCTGAGCGCGGAAGAACCCATGCAGATAGGGGCCACAAGAAGGGGGCTCTCTGAAGCCGAGAGGCAAAGGAGAAGGGACAGTGCACTTTGTTTTTATTGCGGGGGGCCAGGGCACAATGCAAGGGTGTGCCCGACCAGACACCATGCAGCCCCGGTAAGATTTACAACCCAAGGCACGGAGCAGGCCCACATTCCAGCCGCTTCTTCTCAGCAGTTAAACTCCAACGGCCCCCCTTGTCAGAGCCCCGCAGGGCGGCCATCCAGCAATTAAGAAGGGCTCAGACGGCAGATCACAACCAAGATTTTTATATTGTTCCAGCCACGCTGATTACAGATTCCAAGCAACTATTACCGGTAAATGTTATGATTGATTCCGGGGCGACAACCAATTTTATAGATGGGGAAGCGATGGAAAAGTTTCACATTTCAACTATTGCACTACCAAGCCCCATGCAGGTTGAAACCATCGACGGGCAACCTCTCAAGGCCGGCGCGATCGAACGTTGCACCCTGCCGATTCAGCTAAACATCGCAGATCACTCGGAGTGGATCCAACTCTACGTTACTGCCTCCTTGCAAGTCCCAGTCATTCTCGGGGCACCTTGGTTGAGACTTCACAACCCCAATTTGGACTGGATGACCGGAGCAGTTTCCTTTCCCTCTCAAGACTGTCGGCACCACAAATTGCAGGGCATTACCCAAGCCCAGCCGGCAGCTGCAAGCCGGGAAGCAGGGAAGGCTCCACTACCAACAAAGTATGGAGATTTTGCAGACATCTTCGGAGAGCAAGAGGCCACGGTGTTGCCCCCCAATAGATCTTTCGACTGTACCATAGATTTGAAGCCTGGGGCCAAGATCTCAGCGGCACGGCATTACACAATGTCCCCAAAGGAGCTAGCTATACTGAAGGAATATTTGGATACCAACCTAAAAAAGGGTTTCATTCGGCCATCGACATCACCGGCATCTGCCCCTACCTTCTTCGTGCCTAAAAAGCCCGATCCTTTCGCCCCGGCGGCACAGGCTGGCGATAAGGGACCCCCCATGCGCACGGTGCATGACTACAGCGCACTCAACGCAGTCACCGTTAGAGACCACTACCCTCTTCCAGTGATATCGGAGTTGCTAGATCGCCTGCAAAAGGCTCGCATTTTTACCAAGCTAGACCTCAGGAATGCCTACAATTTGATCAGAATAAAGCCAGGCCATGAATACTTAACGGCTTTTAACACCAGATATGGTAAGTTTGAGTATTTAGTCATGCCTTTTGGACTAAGTAATTGTGGGGCAGTATTTTCCAGGTTCATGAACCACATTTTCTCAGACTTGTTAGATAAATATGTCATTGTGTATCTGGATGACATTCTGATTTATTCTGAGGACCCCACCTCCCACATTACCCATGTGCGTAATGTTCTGCAGAGATTAAGAGAGAACAAGCTGTTTGCGAAATTAGAAAAGTGCGCATTTGACTTAACGCAATTAGACTATCTGGGATACAGGATTTCCACAGAAGGCGTAGCCGTGGATCCTGCAAAGGTCCAAGCAATTATGTCATGGAAGCCTCCCCGTAACGTCAAGGAGCTCCAACAATTTCTGGGGTATGCGAATTTTCTTCACAAATTTATTGCCTCATATGCGGAGAAAGCGCGTCCCCTTACTCAGCTGTTAAAGAAAAACAGACGTTTTTGCTGGGGGGAACAGCAGCAAGCGGCCTTTCAAGAATTTAAACAGCTGTTTACCTCCCCACCACTCCTGAGGCACCCGAACCCTTCAAAACAGTTCCACGTCCAGTGCGACGCCTCTAACTTTGCCGTCGCCGCCATTTTACTCCAAGCGGCGGACGAAAGGGGGGAAGATTTATTACCCTGTGCCTATTTCTCTCGCACGCTGTCACCAGCAGAGAGGAATTACGATGTTTTTAACAAGGAACTGCTTGCCATAAAATCAGCCTTTCAAGAATGGAGGCATTGGTTAGAGGGAGCAGCTTTGCCAATCAAGGTTTACACAGACCATAAAAACTTAGCACTGTTGCAGAGCTCGGGATCCCTCAACCCCCGTCAGGTCAGATGGAGTCAATTTTTTTCACGCTTCGATTTCGTCATCTCGTATTTGCCAGGCAAACAAAACAAGCTGGCTGACGCGTTGTCTAGGCAGCCGCAGGACATTGCAGAACCTGACCAAGCCGCCCAAGCCACGATCTTGCACCCTCAAAATTTTGAGAAGCCTCCCGAAGGGGTCCAAGTAGAGAACTTGGCAGCAGTCAGACTAGTAGACGATCTCCTTGTAAGAATCAAGGCGCAGCAGCAACAAGACCCCTACGCACGGGCTAGGCTGGATGACCTCCAGGGGGCCCAGCATGGTACACCGTCCCCTTTCACAGCGGAGGCAGGGACACTTTGGCATAGTGGGCGGCTTTATGTTCCCAAGACCCTGAGGGAAGAAGTATTACAGCTCTGTCATGATAGCCCTACGGCAGGACACGGGGGGGTGTTCAAAACGCTGCACAGAACACTCAGAGACTACTGGTGGCCCAAGATGGCAGCACACATCAAGACTTACGTGGCCTCTTGCCACGTGTGTAGACGCGCTAAAACGGTTGCAGGGAAACCAGCAGGCCTTTTGCAGCCCCTGCCCACACACCCCCAACCTTGGGACACTGTCTCCATGGATTTTATCACTGACTTGCCACAGGCACAAGGTTTCACTTCCATCCTGGTGGTGGTAGACTGCTTTACGAAAATAGCGCACTTCATTCCCTGCAAGGGCCTACCAACAGCACAAGTTACAGCACAGCTCTTTTTGGACAATGTCTTCCGATATAGAGGTATGGTTAACCACTTGATCTCAGATCGCGGTTCGCAATTTACTTCCAGGTTCTGGGGGGCGCTTTTCCAGACATTGGGGGTCAAAATACACTTGTCCTCTGCGAATCATCCTTGCAGTAATGGCGAAGCAGAGAAAACTAACCAGTTATTGCAGCAATATCTCAGATGTTACATTAACTACCGGCAGGACAATTGGCCAGAACTTCTCCCCATGGCAGAGTTCGCTTACAACAATGCAGTACATTCCTCAACCAAGATGTCCCCTTTCCAGGCTCTCTATGGCACAAACCCGAGAGTGTTGCCCCTTTCCTCACAACAAACAGCTGTGCCTGCAGCCACGGATTTCCTGGCAGAAAGGCAGGCAGCCCATCACCTGTTAGCAGAGCAGCTAGAGCTGGCAAAGGCAGCCTATAAACGGAACGCAGATGAACGCAGACAGGAAGGACCCCCCATATCACCAGGAGACAAGGTCTGGCTCTCTACAAAGTTTCTGCCCACTAACAGACCTTGCAAGAAGCTGGACTCTAAGTTTATTGGCCCTTTTCAAGTGATACAGCAAATAAATCCTGTGGCTTATCGTTTACAGCTTCCACATTCCATGAGGATTCACCCGGTGTTTCACAAGTCCTTGTTAGTCAAAGATTCCCCTCCAAGTGCCTTGCGGTCGCATACCCCCCCCCCTCCAGTACTTGTCCAAGGGGAACCGGAGTACGAAGTGCAAGAGATTTTGGACTCCAGAAGGAGGGGCAGGGGGATTCAGTATTTAATACACTGGAAGGGGTATTCTCAGACAGAGCGCTCCTGGGAAAATGCCAAAGATGTCCATGCACCCTTCCTAGTGCATAGGTTTCATCAGATTTTCCCTCACAAGCCACGGCCAGCGCGACTCCCAGAACTACAGCCCCCGGCTGAAGACGAGGAAGCCGACCAGCCGGAGGATTTCGTGAGTTGCCAGCAACCATTCCTGCTCCCCCCGTCAGACCCAGCAAGGGGGGAGGAGGAGGATTCACATCCTTCCACCTCTGGTTGCCAGCTCCCAGGAGGGGGGAGGGAGAACCTTTCTAACGATTTAGCTGTTTTTCAGGAGAGGCCAGCTGCACCCGGACTATCAGATCAAACAGAGAGGCGCGAGCCTTCCCCCGACATTCCTTTCCTGGATGACCTCCCTTCACTGCCCAGCTCCCAGGAAGAAGAGCAGATAGACACTTTTTCACACGGGATCCTGCCCGGCACCAAGGACGAACGGGGGGAGGGAGTTGCTATGGAGTTTTTGGATGGGGAGCGGGGTGGTGTCAGGGGAAGCAGAGAGGAGGGCGGAGCACTGGATAAGAAGCGAGCACGCAGCTCAGAGAGCCTAGCCTATTTCCCCAAACGTCAGAAGAAAGCTCCGCCCTAGGTTGAGCTGATATACTTGGGAATCTTCAGGCACTGTTAGTTTAGCAGGATTTCTGCTTGTAGGTATGCAATAAACACTAGAGACTAGATTCCTGGCCTCAGCGTGTTATTTCTGCATCTACACACGACAGAATCCCTGTGATGTCTGGAATAAAATACTGTTTTTATAAATTATGGGCATGAAATCATAGCCAACATAATGACTATTTCTATGGATCACCCATAATTATATACATAGGCCTTCTTCTTTCCTTTGTTCTGTGTTTTTTCATTTTGCCTTTAATGAAATACACACTTCTTGAGAAAGTATTTTCTTAATGACCTTGGCCTAACAAGCTTTGTATATGCATTTGTTATCCGACTGGCTTATCTCCAGGAATACATGCACATGTACTTATATGTTTCCATTTCTGAGTCGCCAATCCGTTTTTTTTACTTTAGGAATTATAGAGAGGAAGTGGAGTGATTGGGGAAGAAATGGCTGAATGAACCACAATATTTTTATTTATTTATCTATCACATTTATATCCCGCCCATCTCCCTCACAAGGAGGGACCCTGGGCGGTTAAATATGCCAGTTAGTGATAGATGTACATGGTGCCACGGTGAAAGCACTAGTCTGAATCCTGCGCAGGAATACTTTTGTAGAGGGTTAATCTTCTGTTCATAACTGCATGCTTCTTATAAGTGAAATAGTGCATTGTTTGACAGAATATTAAGCATGTGTCTATTCTATTCTATTCTATTCTATTCTATTCTATTCTATTCTATTCTGCGTGTGTCTATTCTATTCCATCTATGTATTGCTATTATAATCAAATAGCAATTTGGGATATGATGGCCAGGATTTGCACAAGAGATTTAACTTTTCTCTTAATTTTCTAGGTAAGACTAATTGAACAGCAATCTCTGCAAATCCTGGCCATCATATCCCAAATCCTGTTGGATTGGGAATTATGGGAACTTTAGTCTGATGTACCTGAAAGAAATCAGGTTGGGGAAATAGCGTCATGTGCATAAACTACACAAGCAGCTTCATATGCATTTAAGCTTATTTTACATGTGGATCAGGAAACTTCTTTTCATCTTAAAGCATTACATGTTCTGGATGTAAACTGGTGCATATCCAAATCCAGTTGTACTCTGGCCTTTTAAACATTTTTATGCCTTTTTGTAAAATGTAAAATTTCTCTTAAGACCTTAGCCTAGGAGATATCAACATCTAATTGGTTTCAGTGTAAAGCCTTCTGTTTAAAAGTAAATATAATTCCTGAATGTCCTATTTCATTTATTATAGATATAAAACATGAATAAAAATGTACTTGGGTTATTTTTTATTATTAAATAATTCAAATGACAAACTTTTAAATGTGCTTTAAGACTCAGTTTTACTCTGTTAATCTTCACAAAAAAGAGTAATATATTACGTCTGAATATGTTAATATTAAATTTCAACTATTTTGTGAAACACAAAACCCTTATATAAACAGGGTTGACTCATTTTCATATCATCTCCACTTTTCCTGTTTAACTTCAATCAGTCAGTAGCCATGTGTTGACAATCCTTTGTTCTTCCTTCATAAGGAAAGATTGTAAAACTGGATTATACTTTGACCAGCCTCATATTTCAGTAATTTCCTGAACTACTCTTTCCCATTTCAGTCAGTTTTTTACCAAATAAATTAATAAATCAGTTAATGTTTTTCAACTTGTTATGGGCATTCATTTTTTGCTGAATGTTTTTCCCATTTGCTATATCATGGCCATTCCAAATATTAGTAAGAACTAGGAATATTGAGGATGTTCTGCTGTGTGGTCTCATGCTTGAAACAAATGCACATTTTTTTTTTACCAGAAAACATAGGATTGGAGTTACACTTTGGATATGATTCCAGAGAGGCGCTTTGGAGCACAAATGTCACATCTGTTTGTAAGTCCTTAACGCAGCTGCATCTTTTGCAGTTATTGCATAGCAGCTGTGGAGGGCAGCTGCATGACCCCAAGAAAAGTTGTAATGCTTTAAGGGGCTGCGGACTGTGCTTGCACCCTGTATGTTTTAAAACATCTTTTTGAAATTGAATTTGAAGTGCTGCATAGCTCTAATCAAGGCAAGTCTTAAATATGATGACTTTGGTTGTGCAGGACGTCAAGTATGCCCCTTGAATATATTTAATGCTATTTCTCTCCATTCTCAACTGTGTCTTGTTCACAGAAGATTTCTGATGTTTATGGTTTCCCCCTCCCCCACTAGAACTAGAGACTGGAGGTTGAACTAGTACCAAAAGTCTAGCAAGGATGAGACATGTGAGCCTTTATTTTCATTTTCTGTGTTTATATAATTATTTTACCTCTTTCAAGTTTACTCATTTTAGCTCTATACTAAAGATGTGATCATACTAATTAGTCACTAGACACTTTCTGTATGGAGTATAGAAATGCAAATTTCAGCTATTATTTTGAAGCTAATGCATTTTTTAATACAATCACTTGCTGAAATTTGGGATTTAAACATATCCAACTATTCTAGAATGGACTCTTAATTTTGCATTTTCAATATTATTTAATCCTTCAGAATAAGAAAGTAAGATTAAACACTGATTATAATGATAGCATGAACAGAGCAGTTATTCAGCACTTTACATTGATTGTAGATTGAGTCGTGATCATCTTTCCTGAAAATAATGGAAATAAGGAAAGTAGGGAAATCCTCAGTTATGTAACTATTGGATGCTTGTATTTCCCATTTTTTCCCCTTAGCACATTATCTCTTTGATATGTGATTTAAAAAAACATTTAAACCTTGTGCTTTGTTTAGACAGCTTACGTTCCCATGCACTTCTGTGACCTTCTATTTGCTGTCTAATCATTATTTTTCTGGATTATATTTACAGCTGATGGATCTATACCAGTTGGGCACATATCCCAGATAAACTCCTACTTTTGGCTTGTATCCCTTCCTCTTTTGCACAGCTTGCTGCATTTGGAGCCATTATGAAGCTAAGCTCTGCTTAAAATAGAAAGCTGTCTGATTTTTGAAGCACCGATATATTGAAATGTAGTCCAATACATTGGTACAAATAAAACATAAACTTTCTTTTCTTTTCGCTTAGGTGCAGACAGTTTTGCATTTTGGTAGCTTGCAGCTCATTGTGCTAACAGGAAAAAGAGCAAGACTGAGAAACTGTAATTAGGAGGAAGAAAATGCTCCGCAGTCAGCTGGAATTAGTTCTTTCTGCAGGTGCAATTGAGTTAAATCTACATTGTAAAAATAAGCAATTACTGGTCTGGCATTTGGAGATTTCTTACAGATATTGCCATTTGAATGTTTTTTTTTCCTGTGAAGAAATCTACTGTGCCACTTTGACTACACTACATAAATCTTTTTCTTTAATCCCATTTATTATTTATTCATTGGCCTTTGTAAACGTGTGTGTGGATGTACTGTATATGTAGCATAACATAATGTTAGGGGGAACACAATTCTTTTTTTTAAACTGAGGCTTCTTTAAGAGAGTTTGCTGGGAAAATACAGCCCTTGCAGGATGCTGAATCTTTTTGTTCTTTATGTAGGTTGAGAAAAAACGCATTTGTTTCAAGTCAGTAGGAAAATCTTTATCAGCTTACAGTGAATTGGTCCAGTCATACTGCTGAAGGTCATCATCAGGCCTACATATTGTCACACTTAAGTCTTTGGTTAAATTTATTTTTAAAATGTTACTTGCAATTACCACATCAGCAGTAAACACTGAATTACATGTAAGATAAAGAAAAAGGATGGTATAACTGTGTTATACTGTACAAGCACAGTTATAATATAGGTAGAGTTAGAAAATAATTCAGCCCCTTTCACACACACCCTTGGAGAGGTGGGCAGCATTCCCATGTAACGTAGCCTAACTTATTCATGCATTTGGGTGAAGCAGACTGCTGTAATACAAATGTAGGTCAATATATAAATATATTTTAAGTCACCTTTGTCTTTCCATCTATCTATGTGGTTGCTAGGAGTTGAAAATGACTTGATGGCTCATCATCATTATCATCGTTATCTTTCCATCAGTAATTTTCTCTACTGTCATGAAATGTTTTTGTTACATTGGAAAATCAAGGTGGGGTCCTGACCGGTGGATATGAGAGGAAGTTGGTTCTCTATTGTCAAGGCATGGAGAAGGCTGAATAAACAGACAAGAGACTCTGCCATATGTGATGGGGAGAGGGAAGAGGTAAACTGGATGATTGTTAATATGGCTAGTGTGGCCTCTCCTGGCTTCCTGCCCTCAGCTTCTGGAACTAAAGCAAGAAACATTCCATAGAAAAGATACCATTGCCCACTGGTTTTGAGAATAATCATTCCTTATAAGAGATATTACTGATAGTTTGGACTTCCTCTGTAGATATGACTGTTGTTACAGTTGAGAGCTGAGAAAGCTCTTGAGAGCAGGCAAGGAAGCTCTTGAGAGCAGGCAAGAGATCAAAGAAAATGAACAGGGTTATACTTCCCCACTCTTTCCCTCTCTTGGTAAAACACTTTCAGTGCCAAAGGTAGGCCCTGATTGGATTGAAACAAATTTCTAAACGATTATCCAAGGATGCCTGGAGTAGTAACAACTTGCTTTAACACCTTACCTAGAAGGAGGATGTATTAATCCTGTGGACCTTAATTTTCGTATATATTTCTATAGGGCTGCACTATAAATCAGGAATCTTTGGGGAGGTATCCAGCAAAAACTGCTTGTATGCAACCATGGTTTTGTTATTCCAAATAAATGAACCTCATGTACCTGGAAGACTAAGCCCACGGTCAATTCAAGTTAAAACTGCCTGCCTTTAAAGCAAGGTTCTCCTAATCATCTTCCTTTTCAGGATCACATTGATGCTCTTTTGGAGATAGCCATAAAATGGTACAGCATACTCATCTGTTTCCTTGACAACAGTGAGGCTTGCCAAAGGCAGTGTAGGATTTTCTACCTCCTATCCCCTTAACCTTTACAAACTAGCTGATGATTTCCAGTATTAGCTTTAAAGGACTAAATTGTATGCCAAGTAAACTTTATAATTAATTAAAAAATTAAAGTAATAGTTTACATTACATTTCAGTGTATTGATTATCTATTACTGAAAAATACTGTTAATATTTAAAGCAGTTTTTTCATCCTGGAACACATATCTAAATCCCAATTAGCATGTAAATGAAACAAACATGATAAACTGTTTTCAGTAAACTTATAGATTTTGGGGGGGGGGGAGATATTTTTAAAGTTTTTTCTTGGATGCATGCAATAAAGTTAGCATTTTAATCCATTGTGTAGGTTTCATACATAAAACATTGACTCCCCCCCCCCCATTTTATTGGTCCTAATAAACAAAATACAAGGATTTTAGTTATTGCAAGACAAGTTTGGTCTACCCAGAGCATGATCCTATTATGATTAGAAGAAGAAATCTTTATTGTGGTTAAAGTTCAGTACAGTACATAATAAAATGCAATAGTATGAAACAGGTTACATTCTTCATCCTGCTAGCAGTTAAAACAATTAATTCATAGTCAAGCAACTGTCAAATGAATTAATCCCAATAACAGAGAAAATTGCAATTATTTTAACAGTTATACTGTTAAAAGAAATACATTTTCTATTTTAGAGCTTTTATAATAGTTGGGTGCTTAATCTGAGTACTCTTTCTATTACCTCAGAGAGCCTTTTGACTGAGGACTGCACTTTCTTCATATCTCCAATAGCATTGTAAAATTTCCTTGACATACTTGCTATTTTAATTGTAGAGGATTGCAAAGATAAAGTTGGTGAAGGAATGCAAGAACCATTACCAGAACGGTTAAGTTATACTAAAGGAGAAAGTAAATGACAGCTCAGTCCTGGGAAGGGAGGAAGCATCACAAAGAGATTCAAAATAATTCCACCTTGATTCTTTATGTTATAAGAGGGGGCAGAGGGAAACTCTGGCAGGCTTTCAAGATCCTGTTGTTATACTCAACAACGACAAAGTAAATTTCCAGTATTCTTGTGGCATCTGATTCCTGACTTGGCCTACCTTGAAGGGATGGCAATAATGAAGATGGTGAGTTATGCCAAGAAACTGACTAGTTTCAGTCTCCCTTGGAACTTCTGTGCCTTCCTAGCTCAAATCCAGTTATTTTGTGCTTTGTCATTTCCAGAATTTGAACTCAGTATGGATGCATGATGAAGATTTGCTCCATAAATGAAACGTCTTAATCTATATGTAGATTAAGATGGTTCAGTTTTACTGATCAGTATTTTCATTAGAAGGGGTTTAACCAAAGGATCATTTGGTCTAATTTGGTGTTTTCCATAGTAGCCACTCTTAATCTCTGGTGAGTTCACAAACAGCTCATAGAAGTAATAATTTTTGCCTAGTTTAATGGGAGGCCTTAGATGTAGGCCTTTGAGTTTAACTGACTCTGATTATAATCTCTTTTTAGGTTTTCAACACATATTCTAATGAAGACTATGACCGGAGAAATGATGAAGTTGATCCAGTAGCTGCATCAGCTGAGTATGAACTAGAAAAACGTGTGGAGAAGTTGGAGCTTTTCCCAGTAGATCTTGAAAAAGGTATATATTCTGAAATTGCTATAGTGTGGGAGTTGAATGGTTTAATATATAAATTGCTGCTCAGATGTGCAATTGAATTTTGGCAATTGAATTTCGATACAAAAACCAGGTGTACATTGCTCATTGAAGCTGCAATAAGCAATCAGTAGTACAATATATGGAAATAATTTCAGGGTATTCCATTTTTCATTTTTGTAAGAGAGTTAATTCGCATGAACTTAAATCCTGCTCACAGAGCACTTAAAACTCATTGGCTTCAGTGTAATTTTTAAGAAGCTTAACTGAGTGCAGCATTTCAAAAACCTTGAGATTATAGAAACCTTGAGATAAAAGAAATTCAAGCTGATAGTTATTCCTCTCCAAAGAAACAAAAATCAGCAATAAGGGGAAAAGAATTTAAGGTATATGCTGTTAACAAAATTAAATAAGTTTAAATAAAGAGGCAGGGAATTTGGTTAGGAAGGTGTCCCAAAAATTAAAAATGTACTAAATGAGGATAAGAATACTGCTGAGACACTGGATGAATCTTTGTCTTCAGCAAATGTAGGGCTAAACCCCATGTTTGAATTTACATTTTCAGGAAGGAAATCAGAAGAACTGAGGCAAATACCAGTGATAGATTTTCTGGAAGATACAAAATTTTAAAAATCACCATACATTAGGATTAGGGACTGCCTCTCCCTGAGTGTACTGTATCTGCCTGTTCCACTAGGTTGCATAGGGTGGGTGTGCTATGCGTTACTTTCCTTAAATGTTGTCATCTGGCAAGACCTAGAAAGCACGTCTTCTCCAGAGCTGCCCCTGCCCTGGGAACAGCTTCCCCCCTGAGATCAGGAGGGTCCCCACCCCTTTGGCCTTCTGGAAGGCCTTACAGAGCTGGGTCTTCCCCCAAGCATTGGGCTAAGATGAGGTTGCAGCCCAGTAAATGTAAAGGTTCAGGTGCAGGGAAATCTTGGTTTGCAGCACCGTGAATTGTTTTGATGTTGGTTTTATGGTTGTTTTATGTTTTATTATGTCCTTGTGAGCTGCTCAGGGTTATTGTAGGTAAGATGGGTGGCCATGTAAGTCTGCCTGCCTGCCTGCGTGAATGAATGATGACCAACTCAAGGCAAAGTTCAAAGCTGGTGTGGAATGGGGCAGTTCAAGTTTTTAAAATTGAGGCAGGTAGGATGTCTCTAACTTGCTCTGTTCCAGTTCAAAATCATCTGTGAAGTTCCAGCTCCAACATGTTGTTTGAGAATTTTGTCACTCAGCAGAGGGGCAGAGTGTCTCCACAGCAATTACACCCCCACATTTTAAAGTGTTCGCTTCAGTAAATTAAAGAATGGAGTGAGTGAGTGAGTGTCTGACAGGCAGACCAACAGAGGGATATACTACCTGGAGCTTCTAGAACAGCGGTCCCCAACCTTTTTGGCATCAGGGACCCCCCCCCAAAAAGACAATTTTTCTACGGACTGGGGTGGCCAGGGTTTGCAGGCGGGAGCCAATCGCGTGCACCGGGGGCGGGGTAATTGCACACACTGGGGGGCGGGGTTTGCAGACAGGAGCCCCGCAGCCCACTTCCTAACAGGCCACAGCCCACAGGTTGGGGACCCCTGTTCTAGAGGAAAGGCACAGTATAAATCTAATAAATAAGATAATAAATCAGTTACCTTGCTATCAGACCACTATCTGTCACCCTAGTAATAGTCATTTGCCATTATATTTTCCCATTCCTTTTCTTTCTTCACTTCTTTTATAACACGCATATGCCAACCATTTATTTATTTTTAAAATTTGGGCTAGTTTTTGCTTAGTTCTCCTTTTTCATTTATTCTGCTGCAAACCAGTTTTGTAAAATAACTGTAGATAATGTAGTTGAGTGTATGTATCTTCTATAAAGAACACTCTCAATCCCATCTTGGCCCTACTGCTAAATATCTGTATGTTTGAAAATGCAAGACCATATTAGGCAATATTGCCAGAGGTTTCTTGAAAAGCCTATAATGCTGGGAAAGTGGAAGGAAACACAAAAAGAGGACAACCCGTAGCATGGTGGGTGGACTCAATTACAGCAGGAGTGGGTGCACCGTTGGAAGATATGAAGGACCAGGTTGGGACAGCTCATCCTAGAGAAATTCTTACCAGGATAGTGATTAAGAATTGACACTGACTTGATGGCACATAATCATTCATTCATTGCCAGAGAGTTCAATGATGGACATAGCGAAGAAGAGTCTCTTATCTAATGCTTGCAAAGGATTACTGGGAACTTTGAGATTGCTGCAGAAGTGGTTTAAGCATGTGGTTGCTATTGTCAGGAGGTTGAGTAACTGAAAAATTCCTGTACCAATTTCTATGAAATGAAATGAAATATCCTTCATAATGGACTAACTTTCCTGAAACAATTCTCACAATGTAGAGATATAAATTGGAGTAGTGGGCTCCTGAGTCCTGTATTAGAATCCATGTTTTCTAAATTGTTCATAAATTATTGAAAGTAAAAAGTAAGCAGTGAAGTAAGCAAGTTTTAAAGGTTCAGAAGTGGAAGACCATATATAGAATCACAGTTGCATGTGTATAAGTGTGTATCTGTGTGTATTTTTTGTGCACAAAGTTTAGAACCAACTAAAAAAGAGTACAGGGTTATTCCTTTGACACTAGTTGAATAGCTTTACTCAATCTGTTTTTCAGATGAAGATGGACTTGGTATCAGTATTATTGGAATGGGAGTTGGAGCAGATGCAGGCCTTGAGAAGCTGGGCATATTTGTCAAAACTGTAACAGAAGGTGGGGCTGCAGAAAAAGATGGCAGGTAAGTAAAAATTATGAATTTTCATTGTTTTAAATGTAGGTCCTCATATGATTTTATTTAGAAACGTATCACTGAAAATTAAAGTATATTGAGGTATAAACTAACAATTACAGACCTGATTGAGCCTATGAATAATCATTGTAAGATTGTGTTGTTCATTGAAATCTTATGAGTACTTATCAAGTGACTTAAATTAAATAATCAGGTGAACTAACATCAGATTTGGTTTTATTTAAACACTTTGAGCTGAAAATTAAATTATATTGAAGTATAAATATCTAGAAATTAAACACAGATTTGAGCCTCTAAACATTCATCACAGACTGTGTTCTTTGAAACCTTATCAGGAGATTACATCAGATGAGTTGCCATCTGATTAGAAGGAAATTGGAAAGGTACATCTTTGAACAGTTGATGTTTTAATTTCACAGCAAGTCTACCTTTCAGTATACTGTAAACTGAAATCGGTGATGAGAACCACTGAGGAAAACCTTTTTTTCTCTATCAAGCATTTAGTCCTTTTTATCCTAAAGTCACTACGATCTAAGGGCAAACTGAAAATATGATTAATTATTGCTAATTGGAATAAATAGGATTAAGTTTGGAGATCAATAATGAATGAAAAACCTATCAACCTATCAACTCAAGATAAGTAAAGAATGAACAATTGACTGAACACAAGTTAGTTATAAAAAGTTCAAGGGAAACTTATGGTCAAACACAAATTAGCATAGTCCCACTGTGTTTGAAGTATCAAAGGTTTGGATATAAACAGATCATAAAGACAAAGAATTAATTAAAATTAATCAAAATGTTAAAAAACCTAGAAAGGAAGGGAAACATGCCAAAAGTTAGAATGTCTAATGGTGGTCTATTCATACAGTTGATTTTAGTTGCCACCAAATTTTCCCATTAAGGAACGAACATAAAGCTCTTGCTGATTACATACAAGAATTACACAGAGATTCAATTTGGAAGTTTAGTTTGAAGACAGGTTGATCAAATCTTTGAATTGAATTGCTTTCCAAAAGAGATCAGTGATTTGGATCAAGTTTGAAAAAAATAATCAAATCAGACAGAATCAACATACTAACTACTAACATATTAACTTGATTCAGTGCTTTGAATCAAAGCATATACCTGTTTTACATATATGCATATACAAAGCTACCCTATTGAGGAAAAGTAGTTACAACCTTGCATGCAGAGATTTCTGGGGCATCTATTCATTATTAGAATAGCACAGGTGGCCATTTTAAAAACAAATTGAGGATAGAGATAGAAAAATGATTTTGTATTCTAGTTGGAGCCTTTATTAAAAAGTAAAGGTTCCACTGCACAGTCGTGTCCGACTCTAGGGGCTGGTGTTCATCTCCGTTTGCTAGCCAAAGAGCCAGCATTGTCTGAAGACACTTCCACGGTCATGTGGCCGGCATGATGCGTGCGGAACGCTGTTACCATCCCACCGAAGTGGTACCTATTTATCTACTTGCATTTGCATGCTTTCGAATTGCTAGGTTGGCAAGAGGGAGCCTTTATTATATGATTTTAATTCTACATCTGGAAAGTTTTATAACTTTCATGCAGCAAAGTTATAAAAATGAAAAATAGTTTTAAAGTGGCAATTTTAATTTGAATTATAACTGTGGCACCCATAGATTAATATTGCTTCTATTTTTTAGTTACAGCATTTTCTTTTTACAGTCCTTAAAAAATTAACCAGAAGTTTACTTTCCCACAGTATGTTTTCTACCTTGAGTGTTTCTAGCTGTCTAATCATTTAATCTCTTTTTCTTTATTGGAAAATATAATTATTATCAGTTTTTTCTCTTGCTCCTTAGCTCATTATAAACTTCCTTTAGTTTTTGTAGGCATTTGGTTGTTTTTGATCTTCCCAGTGTAAGGTACTCTACTTTTAAGGCAAAATTATAAGTTATATTCTTCAAATAGTTCAAACACTTACATTTGAGAGGATATGACAGTATTTATATACTTGTGGCCCAGCATTATTGCCTTATCTTAGGAATGTGGAGTGGTTGAGAAAAACTCACTTGTTTCTTTTCTTGTTTTTAAAGGTTTGAAATGCTGCTTTGTGCATAAAGGCCATTCTGTTTGCTGCTTTAAGATGGAGAAATGTTACATCAAAGCAAATGGAAACTCATGTTAAATTTTCAATTAAATTTAAAATCTCACAATTAAATTTTTTTCTACTAACATACTGAGAATGTTAGCTTGTGAAGGAGTTTTTAGGCTTGCACAGAATAGCCTGAATGTGTTTGGAATAAAACTAGCCTTTGGTTATGCTTGTGGCATACTAGCCAAAATGTGCCAAAACTGATTGGTACTGTCCTTACATTGAGCAAGAAGTGCCACATGTGGCACAGGCAAGACTATATCTGGTAACTTAACCTTCACTTTATCTATCTTACTAAGAAGTGTTACTTGAAAGCCTCAGTTGATTAAAACCGTGCTGGATAATGGAGGTCAATATCTCTGGGTCCATCTGGTAAGAACTATGGGATATGGAAGGCTGTGACTTTGAATATAAGAGGAGTAAATGATAAAGAACAGATATAACAAGTGAAATGAAAGAAAAATAGATATGTTGTGTGTTTATGAAGCTAAGAGAGAAGAATTTGCTGGCTCCTTCAGAAGGATAAGGAAATTGTTAGGCTACTTTTCCCAACTAAGCAACTAAATATGCAGCAAATAATGGTGATAACTCATCAGTGACTTACTGATGTAAGAGATCGACTGATAATGTGGCTAGTAACCATTGTGTGAATGAAATCGAAGTGCAGACTGTCCACCTTCTCAGAAGAGTTTGGCATCTTCTCCATTACACCAGAATCACAGGAGGAAGAAACCCAGAATATAACAGCTTTGCTTTTATATTGGTTCCACATTTGAAAGGAAAGTTACTTGGTGGATTTCTCATTTTTACTTCACTCATTTTTCCTAATAAATCCTAATTAATCCAAGCTCAGTAAGAATTGTTCCTTGGCTGTTCTTCTCCAGTCCTGATATTTTCTAGTCTGACAATTGAAATCTAAGAATTACTATACCTGTCTACATACAGATGATTAAGAAATGTACGTGGTCTAGTTGGTATGTTTCCCCAATAAAATACTTTATATAGTAAATGCAGTTACAAGGAATAAAAGTAGTGTTGCTCATTCTACCAGCTGTGCAACACTCCCACGTGCAGAATTTGTTCAGTAGATTTCAGTTTTTCTTCCAACTATGAGTTGTTGCACATTATTGTGCATGCAAAGAGCATGAAGTGCTATTAGGGGATTTGGATGAGTCTTCATGTCCCCCATATCCAGGCCCCATTCTTCTTTTTGAAAATAGCCTACACTGGATAGAAAAATATATTTCAGTGAAGTTATAAGTTCTCCATTTCCATTAATGGCTCAGAATGCTGTCTGTGCATGTAGCTGTATATGCTTATTTGAAGGGAAAGGGGATCCTCAGTGCCTTGACACGGTAGAATGGATTATGTCCTGGGTGAATTTTTCATACAGAACAATACTGTGCCTATTAGGACAACTTCCTTCTAAAATTTTATTTCAGTAACAAAATAAATGAATTAAACCCCCATGCAGAGTAATGACTTAACAACTCAAAATTTAATTTCTTACTGTTGAAGACTTGATTTTATATTTTTATGTTAACTACAGTCATTGAATATTGAAAAATATCAGTCTATTCTTGAGTAAATGCACTTTTCTATTTCCAAAAGTTCTAAAATTACAGAACATTTAAACCAAGGCTTTCCAAACTGTGTGTCGCAACACAATACTGTGTCGCCTGGGGGCCCCAAGTGTGTCGCATGACAACCCAGAAGCGCCGGCGGTGGTGCTTCCGGGTTGCCGCAGGCTCCGGGAACCCCGAAAATGCCCTCGGTTCCGGCAGGGAGGCGAAAAGCCTTGCCGCGCGCTCACGCTGCCGGGATTCCCGGCACAGCTGATGGGGGCCGGGGTGGAAATTCTCCCTGTGCATCAGCTGAGCGGCGGAAAGCTCAGCAACGTGCGCACGGCAAGGCTTTTTGCCTCCCTGCCAGAACCGAGGACATTTTCGGGGTTCCCGGAGCCTGCCCTTTCAAAAGGGTAGCTGCCGCCGCCGCGGCGACAACTCAGAGGCACCGCCACCAGCACTGCTGGTTTTTGCACCGCACTGGCTGCGGCGCTTCCGGGTTTTTGTGGGCTGGCCGTTGGTGTGTCGCCAACGGCAAAAGTTTGGAAAGCCCTGATTTAAACTATTAAACTGAAAAAAAATATTTTTGTGAAAAACCTCTGATTGTCTTAATATACAGTATTTCCCCCTTCTGATGAGGGAAAAAATTAACTTCTTATATATAGATCTGTATGAAATTATTTCCTGTTATACAAAGGAGATGTCAATTCATCCTACATATTTCCAAAAATGAGTCATAAATGAGAGGGAGGCAGTGGGAAGTAGAAAAGCAGGATTGAAAAGTCTCTGGAATGTAATTCTTAAAGAAGCAAAGGTAGGCAACCTTTTTAAGCCAGTGAGCATATTTTGCATTTTTAGAGCATGTTGTGGGTGCTGTCACAAAATGGCTGACATGAAGGGCTTGCCTGTTCATAAAATAGTTGTTGTGGAGATAAACAAAAGAGACTCCTTCTCATCACCTCATCTAGCAGACACATACCCAGTGCTCCATCTGCTGTCATGTGCTTGGTAGAGAAATCATTCTTGGGTAAAGAAGGGGACCAAAAGAAGGTACTCGGGAAATCGTTCACAAACAGTCCTGGCCCCAGCAGGACTAGAGGGGTGACATTAGGCCCCACTACTTGTGACTCTGGCTGTGTTAATTCAGACTTTGAACCAGAGTCTTACCTACCCAGCCTAAAGGAGTGCTGGCATCTCTGCAGAGTTAGAGATTAGGAAGGGTGGACTGCTTAGTTACACAGAGAAGAACCTGGTTCAAGCAGATATACTTGAGAACAGCCTAATCCTGGAAATCAGGATTGATAAAAGCCCCCATATCTTTTTTTTTTATAAGAATTTTATTAAGTTTGAAACAAAGATAAAAACTACAAAAAAGCAACAAACTACAGAAAGAAAAAAAATAAAAAAGTGTGAAACACAAGAAAAAAGAATTTTAAAGATTACATAAAGTGGGAATATGGCTGACTGAACAGCTGTGCCCACGAGCTCCGTGGGCAGATCTGGCAACGCGGCTTTTTTTCTGGGCTCAGGCAGGCTTTTCCTGAAGCGATTTCATGGATAGAAAATGCTCGGAATCGTCCCATTTGAACTCCTGAACAGCGCCTCGTAGCCAGAGGATTGCGAATAGCATTAGCGCTAATCTGGTAAGAGACACTGGGAGTCCAGGACGACGACATTTCCATACCACGCTGTAGCCTTAAAGGGACACTAAGTCGAGCCACCCCATTTCTAAACCACCCAATTTATATATATTGTTTCAAGTTTATGTACCCTAAGAGAGGCTTTCTACAGCAAGGAGAAGTGAACTCTCTTGGTGCTTATCATTACTTCTGGATTAATTTTTTAAAATCTTTTTAAGCTTTGGCTTGTTTTCCCATCTAAACATTTAGGAGGACTGAGAATAAATAATTGCCTCCCTACTATTATTTTTGTATTGAATTTGAAGGATTTAATATTTTCCTACACGTTGAATCTGCTATTTCGAATCTGCAGTTTTCTGTTCACTTTCCCTGGGAGCTGCTTGTTAGCATACTTTCTCTTGTGTCAACAACTTTAGGAGATCTTCTATTACAGGGCTTTCCAAACTCTGTCACGACACAGTACTGTGTCGCCTGGGGGTCCCAAGTGTGTTGCGCGACAACCCGGAAGCGCTGATGGTGCACCGCCACCATTGCGGCGGGCCATCAGCACTTCCGGGTTCCAGGACAACAACGCTGCCACCGCCGCCATGGCGCGCAAAAACCCGAAAGCGTAGCAGCGGCAACCCAGAAGTGCCGCCGCCAGTGCTTCCAGGGTTTTGTGCACCGCGGCAGCGGCGCTTCCGGGTTTTTGTGCACCAGCCGTGTGTCGCCAATGGCAAAAGTTTGTAAAGCCCTGTTCTATTAACTCATTAACTCCTACGTTCGCCAGTCAAGTATCTAGGGGGCGCCATAATCTACTGCTTGAAACATGGAGGAGTTTATGGAGACTTTCTCAGAGTTTAATTGTGACAATGTATTGTCGAAGGCTTTCACGGCCGGAGTTCGATGGCTGTTGTGGGTCTTCCGGGCTGTGTGGCCGTGTTCTGGAACACTGCCACACAGCCCGGAAGACCCACAACAGCCATTTAATTGTGACCTTGAACAGTCCATTAGTCAGATCTTTTCTGACTTCTGCCAAGCCTTTTTGCAAGATATTTGGGACATTGTGGAAAATACTAGTTTTAAAATGTGTCATCTGGATGAGGACATTGTAGAAGAAGCTGAAGGTTTTAATAAAGATAGAGATGGTTTTACTGACAGCAAGATTGAAGCTTTTGCTGAAATTCCAGGTGACGATTACATTCTGGTGTTGAAGGACTTGCAGTCTGAGTTGCAAATTACAAATAAAGTTGTTTTTCTGTTGGAATGTTGTGGGAAAGAAGAGGCTCTGTTTTGTGGGAGGTTCTTTACTGAGAAGTCTGAGTCTCTAAGGGGGCAGTTGGGCTGTTTGATTTCTGTATGAAAAATGTCCTGTGTGTAATATGGAGATATGTGAATGATTTAGTATATTTTGAAGCGGGATAAAGATTTGAGAATGTTTATCTGGATTGATATTAAGGCTTGTATCATTCCATTTTTATTTAATGATTTGGATTAAGATTTAGAGGATTGTTTTTAAAATTTGTTTGATTTTTAAGATTTATAAGGTATAATAATAATTGCTTGGTTTTAGGTGTAATAGGATTAAGATTGTTATAGTATTATTAATTATAAAAGTAGATAATTTACATGTTTTCATAATATTTTTAATATAGTGGATAAAAATACAATATATAGAATAGTGGTAGGAAGGAAATAAATGTTGTTTTGGGGGGAAGTTGATTTGGAGGGGTGTGTGTGTGTGTGTGTGTGTATCTATCTATCTATCTTTTAATATAAGGGGAAGGAGCAATTGTATTTAGTGATTTTTATAATGTGCTAATAGAATGATATAGAAATAATGTGATCTTGGTTTGATATAGAGCAAGGGATTGATTACGGAAATTGCTGTATATTCTTGTTGTTGAAAGTCGGAAGTCACCTCTTTATGTAATCTTAAAAAAGTCCCCAGTTCTCAAGATGAGGCTAAGAGCTTCCTGTGTTCAAGGTTTCACCTGAGTGCCCATCCAAAGTTTGAACAACTCTCTCCAGCAGCCTAGCCTTATATGCCTTGTATATGCTTTAAACCATGTGTACTTCAGTTTTCCTGGGGACCTCAATCTCTGCTTGAGTCAATTAATAGCAGGAGTGTGCCCAAAATGGGGGAAATGGACGAATCATCACATTCCAGAGGTTCAGTTGAACTGCTCCAAGCCAGCCACAGTTAGACACTACCAACACCTGAAACATTTTGTTTGGTCTGGGTTTTAGATAAAATCTAGGTGGGCGGGTAGGGCAAGGCTGGTGCACATCACCTCTTCTGCTCTCTCTACAGCTTCTAGAAGCTTGCTTTCTAGCTTATTTTTTTGCAGCAATTTATATCGTGCCACAATCACAAAAGATTCTTGGTGGCTCACAAACCCCAGAAGACATATGTCACTGGACTGTCAGCCCCTTGACCCTTCCAGTCCTCTCTTTCCCTGCTGCCATGGTTATCACTGTCCCAACATAGCATATCCCACTAACCTTAGCAAAAACAAAGTAACAATGAATCAACTAGAAGGTGTCCAGACCATTGTACCTGCCATACCTGCTGGTTTTTTGTGGCAAAAAAAAAAAAGACTTGAGGAAGCTTTCTTGGGTTACCTTTAGAATATTTCACTGGGCATGACCAAAATGTCATTTGTTTCAAGAGCCAAGTTATATGAGATACTGCTTGAATCACTGATTTGAATTAAATGCAACCTTAAGAAACTAGAAAGCAATTGAACGGTGGAAAAGGATTGATCCTCAATACCATACAATATTATGCTCCTCCCCTCCCCTTTTGGTGTCTCTTATTCAAGATAGTACAAACTTTGGCTTTGATAGTATGTTTGTTTATTTTTATTGGTTCAATATTTACACAGCTGTATTTATAAACTTGTCACTGTACCATGTTGAACTGTTATAATTGATTTTGGTTATTTGTTTTATCTTCTATAAAAGTGAAGAATTAGTTCAAAAACATTTGACTTAAATTTCAAAAGAGGCTTCAGTCTTAATAGAGGACCAACCTACTATATCTTTCATTAAGCAGATGATAGGATGTCATGCATTTCTTTTAAATGTCTGTTCTTTTTATTTTCTCTGAAAGGATCCAGGTAAACGACCAAATTGTAGAAGTAGATGGAATCAGCCTGGTTGGTGTCACACAAAATTTTGCTGCGACGGTTCTCAGAAATACCAAAGGAAGAGTCAGGTAACATTCAGAAACCATGGGAGAGAAATGTTAAATTTATCACAATATCAATTTTAAAAAGTTGGAGAAGTGATAAAATGATAAAATAGAAGAAATAAAAATCATGTAATAAGTATCAATTGATAATCTGATATATATCAGAAATTGATAGAGCTTGAAATTCAGAAAATTAAAATTAAAGAATTAAAATTAAACAGTAGTTTGGGTGGTACATAGGCATCACACAATTTATTTTCAGGCTAAGCAACATGCAGTGAGCAAGAGAAATTAAAAGCAGGAGATAGTGAAAAGAAAGGAAAAGGAAAGGAAACTAAACCAACATCATTCAAAATACCTCTCCATAGCTTTCTAGTTTAGTAAACCCTTCTTGTTTCTATCAGTGCACTGAATATTGTTCTACAGCTTCTTACCTCTCTTTTTTTGAAGATGTCATCAGCTCCAATCAACCACGACTTTGGCAGAGTCCTCTCATCTCATTTACCATTACTTCATACATGTGTTTTGCAATTCAATCTTCATCCATTTTGACCAAAACACCTCTATGTGCTTCATTTGTACTGGTCACTCACTTTTATATTTAGTCATTCATTCTTCATCCATTCATACTTGATTCTCTGTCTTCTTGTTTTGCCATATGTACAGTGGGGCTTAAAGGTTTGTGAACCATTTGGAATTTTCAATATTTCTGCATAAATATGATCTAAAACGTGATCTGTTCTTCACACAAGTCCTAAAACTAGATTAAAGAGAATCCAATTAAAGAAATTAGTCAAAAGCATTATACTTGTTCATTTTCTCATCTTTTCTAAACTTTTTACCAAGGTGCATAAGGTCATCAATTTGCTGTTTTTTGTCATTTATATATAATTTCCAATTCTTAACTCCATTTCCTTGTCAAACACTACTGCTTTGGATTTCAATACTTTAATTTTCAGATCCATACTTCTTTTTGCATCATACAGTTTATATAACCTTTGGTGCAAATCGTTTGAGCTCTCAGCCAGCAGGACATCATACATACTTGTCTTGCTCCCTACTCACTGTTGAACTATTTACTAACATCTGTTTTCAGGCATGTTTTATGCCTATCATAGCACTCTTGTTGCATTTCAGAACTAGCTTTTAATTCCATATTTGCACAAAATGTTCTATAATTCAAACCTATTTATTTTAGTATACATACCACTAGTACTTTGTAACACATTTTTTTTAAAAAACACTCTCCACATCTCCACTTCCTATTCATTCAGTTGGGAAATTATCTTCTAATATTTTTTTTCATAAAGGACTTATACTTTCACTTTCTGAGCCCCTTCTATTTTCACTCTACGTTCTTTCACTTCTTTTTTTTTCTGTTTCCATTTTTCCCCAAGATCTTCTCTTGACAATATCAAAAAATTATTTGTCCCACATTCAGAACATCCTGTCTTTCATTGGAAACAATCAAATTAATCAGGCTTTTAGATTTATATTCCTACTTTTGTCATGTGTCCACATGAACCATATATTCAAAACAGATTTTTTTTAAGTGCGGACTCGTCAGATAATCACTATTCTCATGCCTACTTGGGTCTCCAAATCGCCCAATCAGTTTCTATATTTTCTTGTCTCATTCAGGTCATGTGGCAGAATATTTTTTCCATTATCACATTCATTCAAAACATTGCACTGTTTTTCTCCAAATTTATCCCTAGTAGCCTAGATTGTGAGCCTGTGACATGCAGCATTTCCTTCTAATGGTAAGGACAGTACCAGTCAGTTCTGACACATCTAAGGCAGAATGCTTAATTTTGTTGTTGTTTTACTATAGTGTCTGGTTTCTTCAGTTTTAACATTAAATGTTTGCCTGCCTGGACTTTATAAAGAGGAAAGAACAAAGAGAAGCTTTATTGCTTGGAGCTTGGTTCTACTGTAGCTCTATTTGTAATAAACAAAAGTTAAAAATTGTATAAATTTTAGCAATAATTCTTAATTATACAAGTTAATTACTTAAGAAATATATTTGAAAAATCACACACAACATTTTGAAATGAGTTAAATTTCAGGTGCACATTTAATTTTTCTATAAGCTTCCTGACAGGTTTTATAAACATTTTTGAGCAGTCTGACAATGAAAGTCATTTATTTACAATAAATTCTTTGTTGGAGCTTCCACATAGAATAGCTCAAGTGTCTTTAACTGACACATTGTATCAGTGTATGAGAATGAAAATGTGCCTTTTATCTTGTCAGCTGAGACCTAGTTATCCCCATGAAAGATATTATGCCAACTTTTTTATATTCACTGAAATTAAAAAAAAATCCCAATATGTTTAGCTGGTATAATCTGAAGGGGTTTTTTTTAGATTTTTTTTATCTTGCCTGTATTATTTTTATAAATAACTCAAGACAGGGAACATACCTAATACTCCTTCCTCCTTCTATTTTCCCCACAACAACAACCCTGTGAGGTGAGTTGGGCTGAGAGGGAAGGACTGGCCCAAAGTCATCCAGCCGGCTTTCATGCCTAAGGCGGCACTAGAACTCACAGTCTCCTGGTTCCTAGCCTGGTGCCTTAACCACTAGACCAAACTGGCTCTAATGAACTAGTGAAGTTCACAGTTTTTATCTGCTATTTTACATTTTTAGCTTTTCAAAACTGAATTTTTTTGCTGGACTTAAGATGTCCAGTCTACTAATGGTGTTAGTAAACATAAGCCTAAATCAAGAAAGTATAATAGAAGTCACATAACTTAGTAAATGTCTTTCCCAACTTTAACCCCAATAACACCATTGGTTTTACTCATGAAGGGGGTTGCACAAATACATTTATCTTTTCATGGGTAGTGATTTGCAGAGCTTAAGAACCTGTACACTAGGCAAACACCTTCTAGAACTCTTCACATTAGTATATCAGGTTTATCAGATTTATGTTTATCAGATTTATGTTAAGAATAATCCAATTTGTGATCGTTTTTTTGCTTAGGTTATTGTTCAATTATATTCTATGCAGTAATTTACCTCCCCTCCCAGTTCTATGTTTCTTCTATTGGTTCTACATGTTGCAATGTTAGATTTTACCATCACTATACATGAGAAGTTTAACTAATGATCTTGAAGTAGCCCTATTTTTGTTGCCATCAAATGTGCATATACCATGTGTCTTGTTCACTGGCCACCCAATCATTATTTCTCTTTCTGTCTTCTGTCCTATGTGAACACATATCACACCCTTCACATGAATCAGATAGAAACATCTTCCATTTAAATATCTAATTTAGAAGGAAGAAGCACAAGTTCTGATAGAAAAGAAACTAATCCAGAATAGGATTGCATATACATAGGCATCTGCAGGATCCTGCTGCAGTCCTCAAAATGACAAAAACAGCATTGTGCTGTTGCACTGCAATCTGTGCCTCTTTTGGACGTTTTCAACATTATGATGCCCATACGATAGGGGCAGGGCATATATTGCACACTGGTTTTGTCAGTCTGACCTGTTAGATCCTCACTCTGGGCACCACTGGGCACATGTTTTCCATTTGTTTTAGGCTGTGAGATAGTTTTCATTCTGTTAAATTGTGTGGATTATTTTGAACTGCTACTGCTGCTTTCTAATGTATATAGACATAGTTTCTAATTGTCTGTTTTATTGAGTTCATCCTGTTTATAGAATGGAATTTGGGGAAGTCAGACAAACTGGGATTCCTAGAATTTGGCCACAGAGGCTAGAAATGTGTTAATGATAGTACCAGTACAATTGGAAGCAACAAGGTAGACAAGTCTTCCTCTGTCCCTGCTCTGAGGCCAGCTTCAGGATCAATCAATAGTAACTTTGTGAACACAGAGGTCTAGATTGAAGTGCTACATTAAATTTTAGGACATCACTAATTTCAAATGGCACAGTCCACTTTTGTATGTCATTCTTTTTAGTGGGACTCAAAAAAGATAATGTTCTGATGGACTTTGCTAACGTCTTTGTTCCTGTTTTGGACTTACATTTATATATATATTTTCTCTTATCTAAAATCATAGACTTGCCATTGCAAAAGTGAACCAGAAATAGGTAGTATGTAATTAGGTAGGCTGTTGTAGGCTTAAGTGGGTAACTTTTCAGGCAGTGATTCAGAACATTATGCCTCTTTTATGCTTTTTTTCCTGTCTCTATAGTCGAACTGGAATACCCTTATATATTTAAACATTTTGTACTTTTGAAATCTTCTCCCCTCTAATACAATTTATGTTTGCTGGAGAAGTTGTTTTATACTCTGGAGTATTTCTTGACCTTAGCATTTGTCCTGCATGGTTGTGGGGTTGACTTGTTTGCATTGCACTTAATAAGTTACATGATGAAGCTACCAAAACATGATGCAGCAGGGACAGGGGTGTCGTTCTACAGACAGCTTGTCACAGAGCCTGATGCTGTTTTGGGCTGAGAGAGAGAGACTGGCCCAAGGTCACCCAGCCAGCTTCTGGGAGTGAAGGAGGACTAGAACCTGGTTCTTCCTATACTCCTAGTAAAGTGCTGGAACATAAGAGTTTTTTATATTTGATCACCACCACCAGGTGGGATAAACCACTACATTTGCAATTGCAAAACAAGTGTTGCCAAATGTGCCCAAAAGTAACCCATTAGACCACACCCTAATATACACACACAAGATCTTTGAACAGTGACCCAAAATGCATGTTGGTTAATTGATCCCAATTACTACCCATGTACCAATTTCCTCTAATTAAAAGAGTTTTTACTGGCACACATAAAGCAAATATAATCAAGTAATTCTGCTTAAGGAATAGGAAAAATATAACAAATTGTGATTATTTTAGTTGACAGAAATTAGTAATTCAGTGTGAAATACTAAATAAAGAATAAAATGCAAAGGAAAAGGCAAGAACGCTTACACATTTCAAGAGGATTGGTGTGAAAATGTGGGCAGCTCCAGGTTTCATGTCTCTCTTCTGAGACTACCAAACTCTTCTTAAAGGGCTTCTCATTTTTAGCAAGGTGGGGCTTTTAATAGGGTCCATATGGAAGGAAGGAATGGCACACGTGCTTTCACCACGCCATGTCCATCGTCCCACATGAAGGACAGAATTACCTTTTCCAGTAGAAATATGGATTGGGTGGGAGCTAAGTTGTAGTTCTTGCCGGGTACCTGTGTCAACATCTGCTTCAAGTTGACAGAATTTGGGCTGGTCTATCATAGATTTTTCATTTCAGTGAGGACACACAAAGAGAATTACGGTTTTTGGGGGTAGTTCATTTTACTTACTCTGTACCTTTAGAAAAGTTCAGCCATTGCCTTTGTAGGTACTTCCAGAGGTAGGGAGGCCAAATCTTTCATTTTTCCAAGGCAGGCTATTTTGATTAATGGGTGTAGAAGTTGCAGTTGATGGACAGAAATGCAGAAGAGCACAAGGGGAGGAAAAATAGCCAAAAAACAGCAGAATCCTGGTCTTTTGCATGATTCTTTCTTCCAAAGCGTTGCAAGGGACCTACCAGTGAACTAGTGAGATTCTTAATTCATTGATACGAAGGACAGGGAAGCTAACTAACAAGTGGAACCATATGTAGAAAGAGCCAAGATTACTACAGGCAGAGCCAATGATGAAGGGCAGAATCACAATACACAAAATAAATTCAAGAGTAAAGTATCTTTAAAAACATGAACAGAACATTTGCTTTAAACTTCTTACAGGAACCCACCTTGATTAACTTATATAATGAACCATCCATGCAATTATTTTTGATTCATTTGGCTCATTATATGAAGGGCCTTGTTGTGGTCTTGTATGTATATTATATAGTTGAATAAAGACGTAAATGAGATTTCTATGTCTCATACATGACTTTATAATGATAGAATCACAATGAACTTTGGGGGACATTAAAAATGGAAACTATTGACATTATCTCCAGGTAATAGATTTCACTTAGCTGATTTTCTCCAGGATTTGAACGTTCTCCGTACCTAGTTATTTGTTCTCACAGTACGGTAACAGCAACATTTCAGAACAGACCATTTCAGACTCTGTTCTTTGGGAGTGATTGCTGGCAATATTGTGTATATCAGTCTGCTTTCTATAACTTCATGTCTAACAAATGACTCAGCAGAGGGAATGCTCTTGAAAACTCATCTTGCAGATTGATGCAGATGTTAAAAGCTCTTTAAAAATTTACAGCATTGTTGTTTCAGGTCAGACATCACATAGCATAGGCATCTTTCTGATAACAACAAGATCTAAGTGAGCTAATCTGAGTTCCAGAATAGAAAAACAGAACATAAATGAAAAATATATGAAGCAGTAATCAGCAAAGTTGAAAATATAAATTGGTAATCATTTATAGTGATGTAATTTAAATACAGTTGTATGCAAAAGTGTAGACACCCCTGGTCAGATGTTTCAGTGAATTCCTAAGTGCATTTGTTGTTTTCTTATTTTGGTTCTGCAAACAATTGCATATAAACAGTAATTATGCATTCAGATTTGCAGAAGGATATTGTATATAACTTTGTACCATGTAGCGTTTATGTCAGCTCCTGTTCATGTATAACTTATTAGGGTTGTCTAAACTTTTGGATTCAGCTGTACATATTTTAATGTAAGTTTTTAGAGTAGCCTTCTCCAATTTGGGGTCTCCTGTGTATATGTGATCTAAAGACAGATATAGGTACGGGAAACATGCCATTTTGAATATTGTTATTCAATGTGTTGTTTCAACTGTTTCTCCTTTGTTGTGTAGAAACAGCCAGATACAACTATCTGGTATCAAGGGCTTTGGTCTTGTAGTGCACCCATTCATTCTTTTAAATAAAGTTAATAGATCTAAACAGTTAAAAATGCAAATTGAGATACGTACGTTCAAGTGCTTATTCATTAGAGGCACCTAAAATTTGCAGGTAGTAGTAACACCTCTGCTGCTGAAGAGAATTTCTGCAACAATTGTTCTGCATCAGAATTCTGGGTTAAGGAGTAAATGATAATGAACATGTGGATTTGCAATTTCTCATTTAAATTGAATTCAGTATAACCCAATTGCAAACAACAATGTACTATAAAATATCTTTGCTTTAAATGAAATATTTGGGCATTGATTATGCTGCTGCCATGTATTTGATAAAGTGGGTGTTAGTCCACAAATGCTTAAAACCTATTAGTTTTAAGATGTTCCAGTATTCTTTTCTGTATTTGGGTATTTAGTGAGCGATACGGAGAAGAGGGGGAATGATCCTTGTTCATTGATGTTCTCCTCAGGTTTATAATTGGCAGAGAAAAACCAGGACAAGTAAGTGAAGTGGCTCAATTGATCAGCCAGACCCTAGAACAGGAGCAGCGCCAGAGAGAGCTTCTGGAGCAGCATTATGCACAATATGACGCAGATGACGATGAGGTATCCTGTTCATTTCTTTTCTTGTAACATCACAAAATTCCCTTTATGTATTTGCGTTTTACTCTCTCTACTTTAACATTTTGATAAATTGCGGTTGGAAATAATACCTTCTTCCAAAGTTAACCATTTTGCTATTTTCTGATTCTTGTTTGAAGTCAAAAACTGAGAATCCAGTTTTGATTGTTTTTGAAAGCTTCTAGCTTTCACTCTTGAGACTTTCCAAAAAGAGGAGGTAGGGATCCCTAATTTTCAACCATACAAATGGGCAATTTTCACTTAGGTAGTAACATTATTGTGATTTAAGTAATATAGGAAACTGCTTTATTTTTTCATCTAGAACAATTTGTCTCCATTGACTGGTTTCATAGAGTCACCCTAAGCCATAGTGTGGTTGTTTTTATTGTAGCTTAGCATATTATGTGAACCCAATATTCATTCATCAAGGCAGTGTAGACACTACTGTACCCTCCTATTTCCCCCCACAATAATAGCTCTGGAGGTAGGTTAGGCTGAGAGAGTGACCAGTCCAAAGTTTGTGGCTGAGGGTGGAATAAGACCTTAGTGTCCCCATTCCTAGGTTTATGGTTTGTAAGCCATGGTTTATGGTTTAGCATGATATGTAATCCCAGCCAGGTTTGACTTATTCAACAAATCACAGTTCAGCAAACCCTGAGTTGGTGCTGTGGTTCTTTAGTATTTCATACAGGAGTCTTTCCCAGTGCTATCCATGATTGTCAGGGATTGAAACTGGTGCAATCTGCATATAGAGTTTATACTTTACCACTGATCTACAGCCCTTGCCAGTTTTACATGGCAGATACTTTTATGAATCTACATTAGTGTGGTTAAAGTTGAAATTAATACATCAAATGAATTTCTTAGTCCTCCATCATTGGTAAATATCAGCTATCAACAGGTATGATAGATTTACTGATTGGTTTTTGTTTTGTTTTGTTTTTGAGGTTCCTTCAAACAAATAATTAGGGATATTGTGTGTTATAGAGCAAAATACCAGCATCTACCATCATTTTTTATTATAGGAATGTCTTATACCATGGACATTCTTAGCAAATAGAAATTGGCAGGCAGCTTTAACCCAATGTTTTGTTTGTAAGTATGCCTGCATGCCCACAGAAAAAAAGCAAAGGTAAGTTGAGGGGGTGAGGAGTATTCCTGTGACTAATGTGGCCAGCAATTAGCAGTTCACGTCCTGGCAAATGGGGCTTTATAATTGGCCTTGCCAGTTTTGCAGCCATTGGTTATTTGCCAGAATAAAAAAATAATTAATATATGTTTTTAAAAACTTGTAAATGCTTCAGGCTGAATTTAAAACAATTATTTTCTTAAAAGAAAATAAACACTAGTTTTTGTGACTGATAGTTCTCTACATTTTGCAGAGGCTTATACTACCTCTTTATTAAGAGTTAGGTTTATAAATACACTGAAGCACAAAGGATTACTTTTAACTCTGTGTAATTAATTTTGAAGGAGCTGTTTTAGGCTCACTGTTTAGAATGGTGCAAAGTATCAATTGAAAAGCTTTTTTCTTGGTTGCCTAAGATGGAGAACGGTACATCTTCTCTCATAACTAAATGTGGATTAATAAAAATTAGTCCTTACTAGAATGATGAAGAACAATCTCATTTGACTACTTTCTCATTTTCCAAAAACATATGCAGCATTTTTGTACTCTATACTTCTTGTATATTTTATATTCCCTTAAAACATAAGGATTTCACAGTGATTTGTTTTCTGTTGTGTAGAACATCATTGTTTAAATTTGATCCAGAGGTTCAAATTAACTGCCTTTGTCCCCAGTCTATCATGGAGGCAACTTAAATTCATCTTTTGTTCTAGTTTTTAAGTAATGTTTTATGTCTTCTACTGGCTTGTTGTACAAATGATCTCTGATGCCTCGTTGATATTTATGATGGCCTATCAAGGTCTAGGATCTGCCTACTTCCTGTTCTTGGCCGCTGCAAGCATGTCTCCCCCACTCCAGTCACTGGGATCTTCCCTCCATGGCCATTTTGTCTTGGCTGCAGGAGAAACTGTGCACCTGGCTTCTGTAGAAGCATCTGTCTGTAATGCCTGACCAGGGCTGCCATTTTCTCCTTCCTCCCTTCCATTGCAGGTTCTCTCTTTTCTCTACTATGTATGTTCCACTCTACCTGTTGAAGAGAGAGGAACCGAGCTTTCTGCACCAACCAGCTGCACTTGGGAGGAGCTGGGTGGAGGGAAGAAGGGGAGTGCTTGATAGATAACAGTTGCAAGCTCAGCTGGAGAAGGAAACTATGAGATGGAAGGGAGAGCAAGGCTGCCCTTGTTTTCTTCTCCTTCCTCCTCCTGCACAGTGTTTTCCCTTTGCTTAACTGTGATTTGGGGTTTTGGAAATGCCTTTGGTTGGGTATGAAATGTGGGGAAGGAAAACGAGAAAGCCAAACAATTTAATTGTGCACACCACTGCCGCCGCGCGCCCCCCGCTTCGCAACACACTAAACTGTGTGTTGCAACACACTAAAGTGTTGCGACACACAGTTTGGAAAGCTACAGTATGCTTAGGCCCAATAAATAGTCATTTGATACAACTTTTAGAAGGGTTATGTCATTTAGACACCATTCCTGCATAGAAACTCAACTAACCCTTTAGAATAATAAAAACATATAAATGGTAGGCATGTGCAGTGTTTTGGATTCAAAGAAGAAAAGGTACTTCAGGCCTGCACACCAGCTCTTTAAACCAAACATGTGTTTCCTTGTGATCATGCAGTGGGATCCTAGGAAAAAGGAACAGCTACGTGGAGTTGATGACAGGTGTTACGTGAACACCTCTGCAGAACCTCTTTGCCTTATTTAGAGGTTTTACCTTCCTGCTTCCATTATTTTCACACTTACTGGTTTTATTTGCTGTTAAACTTGTTAGATTTGCTTCTTTGGGGGAACCTTATGCAGTAAAACCAATTAACTCTTTTGTTTAGTGACAGAATGTTAAAAATTGTTAAAAATCTTGGCTTCCAAGACAGGGGAATATGCTACAGATGAAGACGAGGAGGATATTGGGCCAGCTTTTCCAGGAGGCAATATGGCCATTGAAGTGTTTGAACTTCCTGAAAATGAGGACATGTTTTCTCCAACAGAATTGGACACCACCAAACTGGCTCACAAATTCAAAGAGGTAAGCCAGAGAGCTAGGAGTGGATAGTAAGCAAATTGATTGTAAAACAAGTGCTTGTATTTGGGGTTCAGACAATACTGAAAAACTGCATTTTTCACTGATGCAGACTCCTCTCAGTGCAGAGTGTAATTTTTCCCATTTGCACGCACAGTTAATTTGTAAATAGCTTGAGCGGAATTAGAGAATTAGAATTCTCTAATCCTAACTTTTCCAGATTGTCTGTAAGAACTCCACAACCAAGACATGAGGTCAACAGTTCTCTTCCACTATTCATTACAAACTGGTATTCCTAGAGGCATGGTAACACAACCATTTTCACTCCCTTCTTTAAGGAAAGATCTGCGAAGGGGCACAGAAGCTTACCTTTGTCTTAGAAGACTGAAACAAATTGGTTTTAAACTAGTGCTGTGATTATAGCAATAGAAGGAATTGGCTGGAGGAGGAATCTCATTCATTGGTGTTATATCCCTCTTTATTTCCAGGACCCTCAGACAGCATACATAGCTTTCCTTTCTCCATTTTTTCCCAACATAACAACTGTGAGGTAGGTTGAACCAAGAGATAGTTACTGGGCTAAATTTAACTAGTGAATTCTATGGCTGAGAGTAGCCTTGAATATAGATCACCCCAATCTTAATCCAGGCCTTTGCCCTCTATATCATCCTGGTTCTCCACAGAGCTCTTCATCTTACAGTAGAACACTGCCTATAGTATCAGAGGAAACCTTACCAATCTTTATACTGAAACTGTTACTGTGTTTGGAGAGGTTCATCCCCAAGTAACTCTATTGGATTCCTTCTGTTACTCTATAGGTGCTATATTTTGAATTTAGTTAGGAGCAGACATGATTAATGTTACAAAATAAATTTCTATTACTCAGATAGTCCTTTTTAATGATTGGTTTACTGTGTGTTGTATCATGTTCTGACTCAGTTATCTGTCTAAGTGCGAGTGATCAGTTTTCATTGTTTATATTGATAATACAGGAACCTGTTTTAATAGCAGAGAAAACATTGAGTAAGCCATCTGTATGTGAACAGATTGTAGTTTTCAAAGCTATTTGAAAACCTGTTTATTTAGAAGCCTAAATATAGTTCAGTGGCTTATAGAATTGTTTTACAAAGGCAGAATAAGGCCATAAGCTTTGAGGATAAGAGTGATTTATGGCTTTATAATTAAAAAAAATCCAGCTCAGGAATTCATAATGTCAGATTCCTTCCCCCACCCCCCACCAAGATGGGCACAAATTAATCAGTAACTTCACAGTGAGTTGGACAAACACAGTTAGGAACTAAATGTTTATTGTAATTTGGGAATGGAAGAGGTTTACTGCTAGTTTTTCGGCTGTCTTACCTGGGCTACAAAATTCCAGAAGATGTGGAAAAGGCTCCTTGCTGCCAACTAGTGGTCAAGTCAATTTTGCAGCCCACTCCTGCTTCTGAGCCATCACATTTTATTCCTATCCTTCTCCATGCCTTCCTTTTCTCACAGTTCCTCAAATGTTTAGTTGAAGAGAGTTGCAAGTTTACATTCTTTACATTCTTGCTGTGAATATCTGCCCATAAAGGAACCCTGACACCTAAGGGGTCTGTTTAGAGTCCTTTCTGGTGGCCTTCCATTAGCAGGTAAAGACTTCCTTGGCAGCATCCCAAGCTGATTTTGGTCTCCTGGTGTTGACTCCTGTTTAATTTAGCTGGCCACTGTTTATATGTATTGTCTCTGTGTGTATATTGTAATTAGCTACCATGGAGACCTTAGTATGGAGAGAAAATGTCTCTTCTTTGTCACAACCTTTTACTTTACATTTATCATCCCAGTTTTGATTTTAGATTTTAGATTATTTTTTTCTCAGAAACTCCCAAACCTTGAGTTTCTATTTCAGAAATTCTGAGGAATGAAGGTGCAAGGAAGACAGCTTGAGAATCTCTTCAATTGTTTTTACACAGCTTGAGGGTTGCAAGCTTTTCCTTTTGGTTAGAGTATATAGGTATATTTCTATTGTTTCCTCCATGGTACTGGTGCATTTCATAGCTTCTTTCAGGTTTTGCTGTTACTTTAGGATATGTCTGCCTAAACAGTGCACTAATACTTTCTTAGAATATTTATATGCACTAGAACATTTCAATTCAGGTTGGCTAAGAAACTGAGTATGAAAATTAATATTACATCTTTCAGGAGATGTGACTTCTCTAGGCAGCTTGAATATCCTAATCTTATATTCCGAGAGGCTAGCCAGCAACACTTTTTCTTTAATTAGCTTGCATAGACTGAGTCATTTTCCAAGCTAGATATTTTAATTTACAGTCTACTGCACTGCAGCACTCTTCCACTGCAAGTACAAGTCTGGGATGATAGATAGATAGATAGATAGATAGATAGATAGATAGATAGATAGATAGATAGATAGATAGATGATAGGCACAGACGCATAGACGCATGCATACACAAATACATATGCATATAGGAACAGTGGCATTTTCAGCTCACTTGTTTGCTTTGTGGTTTTGCATTTTCAGTTGCAAATCAAGCATGCAGTTACAGAAGCTGAGATTCAGAAGCTGAAAACAAAGGTAAGGGTGATTCCCACTATTAAATGACAATATTCTTATTTTCAGCTGCAGTAGGCTGGATCAAAAGAGAAGCGAAGAAAAGTACTTTTTAGAAAAGCACAACAAGAAAAAGTACTACCTTTAGTGGATTTAGGAGAGTTATAGAAATGGTTTATTCAAGACTCCGTGAGATCAGGGTAACTGATATTACTGCAGGTACATAATTACATTTTTATTTCTTTCCCCATCATTAGATCACTCACAGTCTTGAAAAGAAATGATAAAGCATTCTGTTTTTTATATATGAGAACTGGCTGCATTGGTTTGGAAAGCACATTTTTCCTTATGTAAAAAACACAAAAAGCTGTAAGTTTTTGGAAATGCTATTTGGTCTTTTAACAAAATCTGTTATCAGTTTAATTAGCCCATGTTACTTCTGAACTGCATGAGACTTTAATTTTCCCTGCTTTGATCAGATATATTTTAGAATCAAACCCATGTCCATTTTTCTATCTTGCTGAATGTCCAGTTGTCTTTATATTGTTATTTTTGAATTTATATTTAAATTCGGAATGAAACCACAATGTTTATGTCATTTGAACTGTGCCCAATAATTTTTTGGAGCTCTAATTGTAAATGTACGCACACATCCCTTATAATTTTGTGATTTATTCAGAAGCAAATGCTAGACATATAATTACTGATTAAAATAAAGGCTGGTTCCTTAGTATGAAAGCATGTAGAATTGAAATAACACACACATACTGTACATAACATACAAAATGCTTTGAAAATGGTCTTAATGTACTTTCAAACTTAATTTCAATAATTAATTAATTAATTAATTGGATTTATCCCCACCCATCTCTGCCATGGCAGACTCTGGGCGGTTTACAATCAGAATAAAGAAGATAAAACCTAGACATTTAAAACTACTATAAAAATAAAAAAAATAAAAATCCAGAAGATGGTCTGCTCTTAAAGGAGGAAACCACTAAACCAACCACCCCCAGAAGGAACTATCCTTTCCTTCACTCCAGGAAAGGCGGCAGAGCCAGGTCTTCAAGGACTTCCTAAAGGCTAGGAGCGAGGGATAATCCCTGTTATCATACTTTTCATATAAGTTTCTTTAAGCACTTACATGCCATTTGTCTAACTATGGGCATCTGTGTAATACATGAGTAAATATGCACAGAGTAGCACTGTTAACATGATATGCAACAAACTTCACCAAGCAGTGTTTTCCAAAAGCTTTGGAACTAGAACTCTTAAAATTCTCAATTGCATTGGCCAATGGGAATCCGGGAGTTGTAGTATCAGTAAACTGGTGGGTACTACATTGATGAAAATTCTGTTTTATTGCTTTTTATTGCTCTAAATGAGGTTTAATATAACTGCCTCTTTCCAAATATTTTGGAACTGTAATTTCCAGCTAACTGGCCAAAGTCTGCAGATCTAGAAAACATGAAATTGGGGAAAGCTGTTCTGAATTAGTGCTATTCTGAATAATAGTAGCCATATTCCCATCCTTCTTTCTAGTCACTTAACTTGAATGCATAAACCTGTAAAACTTAACTGTCTCCAGCTACAGGTTGCTGAAAATGAGAAAGTAAGGTGGGAGCTGGAAAAGAACCAACTTCAGCAGAACATTGAGGAGAACAAGGACAGGATGATGAAACTTGAGAGTTATTGGATCGAGGCACAAACCCTGTGTCATACTGTAAATGAACATCTGAAGGAAACACAGAACCAGTATCAGGCCTTGGAGAAGAAATATAACAAAGCCAAGAAACTGATTAAGGACTTTCAACAAAAGTAAGCAACAACCCTGTGCTTAGTCAATAATCAATTCCCAGGCTGTATGAGGGCAGTCAGAGAACCAATGTAAAGTAGTCATCCAACTGTTGAGCTTGGATGAGGAAATACAAGTTCAGATCCCTGCTCAGCCATGAATTATCTCGTTGACTTTGGCCAGCCTGTCTCTCAGCCTAACTTACAGGGGTTTTGTGAGTGTAACAAGGAGTTTTACCATATATGTCACCTTAAGCTTCTAGAAAAAAGGCTGGGTATAAACTGTTCAGCGGAGCATACTGCCAGATAATATATGCAGCCTAAGAGATTTTAAAATGAAGAACAGATTGAGATACAAGCCTCCAAAAATGATTAACCAAATAGTGTCTGTAAGCTTTAAGCTTAAAGCCTTCCAAAATGTGTATGACCATTTCAGGCTAAATTTGTAAATGTATAAAGTATTTTACCAAATAGATTTACTTATAACTTTTGGAATATTTAAATGTGTTCCAAATAAGCAACACTAAATGAGAATTTAATGCCTGCACATCACAGCTTTCCTGTCTGTGAAGCAACTTAATCAATTTTTTCCCAACTATAAGACACACTTTTAATAGCATGGATTTGTTTATTTTGATAGTGCTGATTAACCATTAAAACCATAAATCATAAAAGCTAATCTGGAATGTTGTTTCAGTGCACTCCTTTTATTATGAAAGCATTTATTACGTGCCTTTCCACCTTTTATTGCTCCATGTTTATTACTATAAGATAGTATTAAACCTCTTATCAACAGACATTCTCTAAGAAACTGCATACTAAAGTATACCACCTCAGAAAATTGATTCAGTATTTGTCACAGTTCAGAGTTTGTTCTAACCGGCAAATATATTTTTCCCCAAGAGAACTTGAGTTTATCAAGCGGCATGAAGTTGAAAGGAAAAAAATTGAAGATCTGGAGAAAGCTCACTTTCTAGAAGTTCAAAGTTTACAAGCTCGTGTAAGAAACTTTCATGACTTTCATTTATTTTGGAAGTATTATTAATTCCTTTGTTAGAATTTTGGTTATGAATCTTTTAAATAAATGAGCGACATTGCTCATTTATTATCCCTGCATTAAAAATGGACCTGAAGCAGCCCTCACGCTCTGAAGTATTGATAGTTATTCTGTTAATTTGCCTCCTGAAAAGGAAATGTCACAGATCTTTTCCTAACAGTTGGCTGTATTTCTCCCAGATTAGAGAACTGGAAACAGAAGTGTTCAGGCTACTGAAGCAAAATGGGAGCCAAGTTAACAACAACAACAACATTTTTGAAAGACAGACATCTGTTGGAGAATTCTCAGGAGGGGATACAGTGGAAAACCTTGATAGAAAGCAAATGTCTTGCCTGGATGCCTTAAGTCAAGGTTTGTTTGAACCAGATGATATGCTTGATAATTGTGTTGCTTCTGTGTGATAGTGTTTTGGAGTGATTAGTATTTTCAGAATATAATAAATGATGTGCTGACCCATCTCAAATACTGTCATATAACAATACCTGTAAGGTGTATAACTGCATTTCGTCTGTTGCACTTATGTTATCTGTATTATGTTAATAAATAAATTAAGAAAGTTTGTGCACTCTTATATGTCTTACATCTGTTTTACATTACTCTTGTTCCAAGGTGAAAAATACAGGAATATATAAATGACTTCTGTATGTATAAAAATAAACCAAAGACTTGTGTAAAAATATAAACACCTGCGTGTTTACGTGTTCAGAGCAGGGATGGACATCCCTGTCTGGGGCATCATGTCTTGAGGATGAATTTCCCTTTCCATCACCTCAAAAATTTGGGTTGTGAGCTGCCCAGAGTTTGGTTCAAGAGGGGCAGCTATATAAATGTTTTAAATAAATAAAATAAAATTGTAATGCAGTAGCCAGTTTTAGGGGAGCACAGGGAACACTTTATTAGCTACAGTTTGTGTAGTCCAGTGTAGAAACCAATGAGAGAGGGGTGTGGTTGGCAAATAAAAACACTGCATGTACACTGTTGGGGAGCACATCTTTTCTCATTCATATGAAAAATCCATGTGTAGATGTATTTGATGTAAACATTGGCAGAGGTAGACTCTGGAAGGAAAGAAAAGAGAGAGATATATCTTACACTTTCTGAGTAATTTTGGCAGATCCAGGATTAAAGATACATCTGCTATCCATAATCCCATATACACATGAACTTTAGTATGTATAAATGCTCCCCCATTTATGTGGTTGATACTTTTGCTCATATAACAGTTTGTCAGGTTGCTGATACATTTTAGAGAAAGCACCTTTTTCATTTTCATAAATCAAATTATTCTACAATGAAGTAGCTTCTTGGTAATGTAGTTCAGATAAGAAATAGGTTTTCTGTCACTGTCCATAGTAGATTTTTAAAATAATCTTTTAGAAGATATCTGTAATATTTTAAGTCGGGGAATAATAGCCGATTGACTAATAGATGATCTGTGCATGTTTGCAGAAGGAGCTATAAAGGGGGTTGATCCTGATGATGTTTTTGGTAAGTTTTTTTCTAGAGTGCATGATCTAATGTTCAATGTGGAAGTAAATCCATTGTGACAGCTGATGTAATAAGTCTCCTGTCTATCTTAGAACTTGCCTTGCTTTTCCACTAGTGTTGCAAATGTGTAATGGATGTTTCATTATGGGACCATGTCTTGAGCCCATAATACACATAAGCACTGCTACAAAAGAAATGTGAAACCCATACATAGTTGTTGATCCATTCCATTTTGCGTCACACATTTATGTATGTACTTCGTAGCCTGAACAACCTTGTGAACCCATTATTTGGTATTTCCTTGTATATACCCACTCACATGCTGGTTAAATACACTGTATGTGTGCATACATATCTTCTGTCTTTTTGCTATTTCCTAGTCAAAAAGGTGGTTTCCATTTCAGGAATGAACATTGTACACTGTTAGGCTAACAAATGTTTTGAAATCAAAAGTGATCTTTGTGTGATGAAATATTGTGAAGAGTCATTATCAAACGTATAGGATCAGACTCTTAGTACATTAAACATATGTACCAGTATACAGAATGCTGAAATTTAGCTGCAGCTATAAATCACCAAAAGTATGAAATGCTTTTTAGGAAAGAACTGCACACAATCAAGAGCCTTTTTTTCAACCTTGACTAATTCTGTGGGGCTTCCTGAGTCATGATACCATGATATAACTAAGGTAAAAGGCAGCTATTGCAAGAACAGCTTCTTTAAATGTATAACAATTCAACGTACATAATGTCTCCTTTGTCCAGAAGAAACACATTTGATAAAGATTTCTGTTAGAACTCTTTTTCCATGTAGATAAAAATATTGTCCTCTAATCTGTCGAAGTTCAGAAAGGAAAGAAGTTGTTCATCTTAATGGAATATATTACACATTAAAATAATTATTGATTTTTACTTCAGAAAAAAAGAAATCTAATGCTAAATAGCATGTCTGTGTCTTGGAAAGTATAGCATGTAGAGATTTTCCTAGGGTTGATCATTTGTTACATAGAAGATTCCTTTTAAATTTGATTCTATAAGCCCACTCGTGTAGGTTGGCTTTTTCAGAATTAATCCCATGGCCATCTGGGTACAGGTACAGAAGGAGGGCTCAGTTGAATCATTTACCTTTTAGTTACATTGATCCCCCTTTTTGATACTTCTACATGCCTGCACTGCCCAATAAGTCAGAGTAAATTTAGATTTAATTTCATCCTCCATTAAATTGGTCAGTTTATAATGTAGAGTTTGACATAGCAAAGTTACGTTCATGTTCCATTGGTTAAATGATGGGCGTATGAGTCTTTGCTTTTCAATATTATGAGCAAACAGAATAAAAATGCTTGTTAGCAGAACATTTCTTAAAAAATATAATGAAAGCAATATAGTGATAGGACGCTGGGAAAGTGTCTCACTGTATCTAGCTAAAGGTAAATCAATCATGAATAAAACATCTGTAGTTATGTTGATTGGATATGTTTTGTATTAAGGCAGGTTTGTGCTTGTGTGATTTATGTATTATGAAGAACATTAAGTAAATAAGTGATTGGGAAGAAAATGAAACAACGGAAACACTTTTTTGCCTCTAACCTCACTGAGTTTCTGCTCTGCTAAATCTGGCCCTATCATTAGACCCAGTGAAGTAGTTGCCTTGGGCAGCAAAACAATGGGGCATAACAGTAGCAGCCTGCCTCTCACTAAACCCCCAAACCATTCTTTGCTCTTTGCTTGCTAATAGCCTTTCTGCACCCTGAAATTAACTGGTTGCTCTCAAGGATGCTGGAGGGTCTAATCCTGTTGTCCATGTTAAAAAATATCCAGTCCATAGCTTTTCTAGTGGGAATGAAGGAGTCATTTTGTCAGATACCAAAACTTTGAGCCAGCCCTGGTGAGGTGAGGCGTATTTTGTGACAAATTTTGTTGGAAGTTGCTCTGTAAGATACTGACTTACAGGTTTGAGGAGCAAGAAAAGTATTCCTATTTGACTTATACTTGCATCAGGAAGTGAAGAAAATTGGGCCCATAGTTTTTGCATTTCAAATATTTGCATATATGAACATTGAAAAATTATCCTTTATCCAGAGCTGAGGAGCAGACAGTTTGTAAAATAACTTGACAAAAGAAAGAAGGAATTAAACTGATATAAACTTGTTGGGAAGCATCCCAGGGTCTCCAGGGATCAAAAGCAAAATGTGGAATGTGGGCACCAATTGTTGTTCAGTCGTTTAGTCGTGTCCGACTCTTCGTGACCTCATGGACCATAGCACGCCAGGCCTTCCTGTCTCTCGGAGTTTACTCAAATTCATGTTCATTACATCGGTGATGCTATCTAACCATCTCATCCTCTGCCGTCCCCTTCTCCTTTTGCCTTCAGTCTTTCCCAGCATCAGGGTCTTTTCCAGTGAGTCCTCTCTTCGCATTAGGTGGCCAAAGTATTTCAGCTTCAGCTTCAGCATCTGTCCTTCCAATGAGCAATCAGGGTTGATTTCCTTTAGGATTGACTGGTTTGACCTCCTTGCAGTCCAAGGGACTCTCAAGAGTCTTCTCCAGCACCACAGTTCGAAAGCATCAATTCTTCGGCGCTCAGCCTTCCTTATGGTCCAACTCTCACAGCCATACATTACTACTGGAAAAACCATAGCTTTAACTATACGGACCTTTGTCGGCAAGGTGATGTCTCTGCTTTTTAATATGCTGTCTAGGTTTGCCATAGCTTTCCTCCCAAGGAGCAAGCGTCTTTTAATTTCATGGCTGCAGTCACCGTCTGCGGTGATCTTGGAGCCCAAGAAAATAAAATCTGTCACTGCTTCCATTTCTTCCCCTTCTATTTACCAGGAAGTGATGGGACCAGATGCCATGATCTGTGTTTTTTTAATGTTGAGTTTCAAGCCAGCTTTTGCACTCTCCTCTTTCACCCTCATCAAGAGGCTCTTTAGTTCCTCTTCCCTTTCTGCCATTAGGGTGGTATCGTCTGCATATCTGAGGTTGTTGATATTTCTCCCGGCAATCTTAACTCCGGCTTGTGATTCATCCAGCCCAGCATTTCTCATGATGTACTCTGCATATAAGTTAAATAAGCAGGGTGATAATATACAGCCTTGTCATACTCCTTTCCCAATTTTGAACCAGTCGGTTGTTCCATGTCCGGTTCTAACTGTTGCTTCTTGACCCACATACAGGTTTCTCAGGAGACAGGTAAGGTGGTCTGGTACTCCCATCTCTTTAAGACTTTGCCACAGTTTGTTGTGATCCACACAATCAAAGGCTTTAGCGTAGTCAATGAAGCAGAAGTAGATGTTTTTCTGGAACTCTCTTGCTTTTTCCATGATCCAGCGAATGTTGGCAATCTGATCTCTAGTTCCTCTGCCTCTTCGAAACCCAGCTTGCACTTCTGGTAGTTCTCGGTTCACATACTGCTGAAGCCTAGCTTGTAGGATTTTGAGCATAACCTTGCTAGCATGTGAAATGAGCACAATTGTACGGTAGTTTGAACATTCTTTGGCATTGCCTTTCTTTGGAATTGGAACGTAAACTGACCTTTTCCAATCCTGTGGCCACTGTTGAGTTTTCCAAATTTGTTGGCATATTGAGTGCAGCACTTTAACAGCATCATCTTTTAGGATTTTAAATAGCTCAGCTGGGATACTGTCTTTTCCGCTAGCTTTGTTGTTAGTAATGCTTCCTAAGGCCCACTTGACTTCACTCTCTAGGATGTCCGGCTCAAGGTCAGTGACCACACCATCGTATTGATCAGGGATATTAAGATCTTTCTTGTATAGTTCTTCTGTGTATTCTTGCCACCTCTTCTTAATCTCTTCTGCTTCTGTTAGGTCCCTGCCTTTTTTGTCCTTTATCATGCCCATCTTTGCACAAAACGTTCCCTTGATATCTCCAATTTTCTTGAAGAGATCTCTAGTCTTCCCCATTCTATTGTTTTCCTCGATTTCTTTGCATTGTTCATTTAAGGCAGCCTTCTTATCTCTCCTTGCTATTCTCTGGAATTCTGCATTCAGTTGTTTATATCTTTCCCTTTCTCCCTTGACTTTTGCTTCCCTTCTTTCCTCAGCTATTTGTAAAGCCTCATCAGTCAGCCACTTTGCTTTCTTACATTTCTTTTTCTTTGGGATGGTTTTAGTTGCTGCCTCCTGTACAATGTTACGAACCTCCATCCATAGTTCTTCAGGCACTCTGTCTACCAGATCTAATCCTTTAAATCTATTCCTCACCTCCACTGTATATTCATAAGGGATATGATTTAGGTCATACCTGAGTGGTCTAGTGGTTTTCTCTACGTTCTTCAATTTTAGCCTAAATTTTGCGATAAAAAGCTCATGATCTGAGCCAGTGTCAGCTCCAGGTCTTGTTTTTGCTGGTTGTATAGAGCTTCTCCATCTTTGGCTGCAAAGTATATAATCAATCTGATTTCGGTATTGACCATCTGGTGATGTCCATGTGTAGAGTCGTCTCTTGTGTTGTTGGAAAAGAGTGTTTGCTATGACCAGCGTGTTCTCTCGACAAAACTCTATTAGCCTTTGCCCTGCTTCATTTTGTACTCCGAGGCCGAACTTGCCTGTTATTCCGGTTATTTTTTGACTTCCTACTTTAGCATTCCAGTCCCCTATGATGAAAAGGACATCTTTTTTTGGTGCTAGTTCTAGAAGGTGTTGTAGGTCTTCATAGAACCGGTCAACTTCAGCACCAATTACATATCTTTAAATAATTCTGCTGTCCACGGTTCCCTCCATGGACATGGCATATTTTGTTGAACAGCTTCAAAGTGAACATGGAAAAAAACGAATGTATTGGTTTCTTTCAATGTATTTTCAGTACTACTAGCCGTACACCTCCCAATTCTGCTCTAGAAATTTGTAGGACCCTCTAAAACTTTTCTAGACTAGGGAGAGGAATCCATAGAACTTGAGAGAGAAGTTAATGCCCAGTTCAAAGTCTGGATCTCATAGGTGCCCCATGCCACTTCTCTAAGACCCCTGGAACTAGGCTATATCTTCCCTTGTTCTGTCTGCCATTTTAGAGGTACTCATGGTGTGAGAAAAATAATTCTGTATAAATAAGCTATGTGCTTGAAAGCAATTACATATTTGTTTTTACAGAACCCCTTGTTTTAAAGTTTTATTCCTCAACCAAATTTACTTCTAGAATGTCAACAATGGTAGAGAAGGGAGAGGAAAGTAAAGAATTGACAGGAAGGAGAAAGAAGGAACAGCATACAGAAAGAGAACATGAGTGGATGCTTTTAATGACTTATTACTGTTTATTTGGCTGTCAGTTTAAAACATTTCTTTTTTGTCACTTCTGTATTTATTTTATGTGTTGCATGGAAAACAACTCCAGAGATGGATGGGTTTACCCAATATACTAACCAACGTGAAAACCAAACTTGCTCCATTATGCCTTCATAGGATATGGTCACTTCATAGCCCAAATCCTCACTTTTCCTTTTGCCTTGCTGCTATTTTTAGTCATTAAAATAACTAATCATATGGTTATCATTACATGCACATGGATGCCTACATTTACTAATCATGAATTCTCTCAGTAAGACTTGGGAGTTTACTGAGATGGTGAGAAAGTACACCCAAGACACCTATCACAGAAGCTCCTGGATCCCTTGAATAAATGAAACGAGCTGAAGAAAAGTATGCCAGGATTTCTTACTTAATTAACAACTGGCAGCATTATTAGTAGCCCTTGTTTTTACTGCCACTGTAGTCACCATTTCTTCAAAAGAGACTAATGAAAAGTTGGCACAAGAGTTTTCTTGCAAGATAGTCTTTGGTTTTGAGTTTTCTTACACCTACCTGCCTACTTCACAAGGACACAGTGCTTCCTAATGTGCATAGATTCACCAGCCAACACACATTTAGCTTTGAGGGATGTGCAGCTGTTACTGACATGCCCAAACTTACTTACATTATCTTTGTTTTTTACTGCTCCTCAGCAGAAATCAGAATAACTCTATAAATGATTTCTACAAATGTAAATAGGAGTCATTTCGGCGAGGAGGTGGAATCTGGGCACTGGTGGGGAACAGATTTAATCCTTTCTCCCAATTTGAATTGGCCTCTATACTTGACATCAGTCTTTGGGAGAAAAGCTCCCATTTGGTACTACTGTAATGTAAATGGTCTTCCAGTGTAAATTGGAGTTGCAATGGGAAGCGAAGCAACTAGAGTGGTTTACATTTCTTAGAATATAAATCAGCTTTGTCTCCCACTCTGAAATATACTAAGCGAAACAGTATTACACTGGAAAAATATCTATCTTAGCTACCTTTCTACCACCAAGGACTTGACTTATGCTAATTTTTAAATACGAGCTTATTCCCTAGCATTTAACAAACCACCACGATGTTTCAACATTTTCTAATAGAGTTTTAATTTCCATGTGACAAATGATCAATTCACCTTGATGATAGTGTGCAAAGACAAATTATTTCCTCTATGTTCGATCACTAAAATAAGCATGGGACATCTTGTTCATTCTGTACATAAAAGTTTCATGTGTTTCAAGTTGAGAAACATGGATATTTCTGAGTATTGAGACAGTTGAACACAGTAGTGTTGTATTTTTTCCCCCAAAGATTTCAATGAAGCAGTCCCTGAAACAGAAAGATTGGATTCTAAAGCTCTGAAAACTCGTTTGCAGCTTTCAGTGAAGAACAAAAGGTCGCGGCCAACCAGAACAAGACTCTATGACAGCATCAGCTCCACAGATGGAGAAGACAGTCTTGAAAGAAAGGTGAGTACCCTACTGTGACAAACATCATATGCCCAGCATTTGCTGTCAAGGCAATAGTCGCCGAGATGTGATGAAACTTTTTACAGAGAAGTATTCCAGTATTTTCTATTTGAAGATAAAACATATGTTTTCTTGCAGCCATGCCAAGACGTCTGAATGAAATTTATGTACACTGTGATGTGCTTTTTCCTCCTCCCACCATGGTGCTATTCTTATTTAAACAAAGCAAAACCATGCTTAACAGGTAATTTAAGGTGCACAGTGCAAAATATGCAAATGTTGCAAAACAAAAAGTTAAAATAGAAACGGACATGGGATGGAAAATATGCTTTCAAAAAAAATCTGGTTTGCACATTCAAAATAACTTGATTAGTTCCTGAATGCCTGAATCTGCTTCATAATCTCTTATACCAACAGCCTCCGCACAGTTATGGTAGCCCCATACACATTACAAAATCACCTCTGCCCATGTGTATGAGAACCTCCTCACCAGCATCAGATTCTGGTGCTTCCTCCCTTTCCCCTGTGGCTAGCAGTTCTGCGTTTGCATTTGACAACGTAACTGGAAACCAGGATGAAGAGCAACAATACACGGCTGTTGTGTGTTCCCATGGAGGTACTCCACTCTCCTCTCCTTCAACATCCTGCCAAAGTTACGAAACTTCACCTGTGCATCATCCAACCAACAGGAGTATCTGCCATGATGAAGGTATTACTAAATATGTATGTGGCTGCATTCATTTTCTCACCTTATGTCACTTTCCGTGTCTCACTTGCACTTTAATCAAGAGTCCAAATAGAACTATATGTACTTTCAAAATCAGTCTGGATTTATTTATTATTTTGAGATTCTGAATTTTAAACTAAATATTTTTAAAATAATCTACCCCACCTCTCCAAGTTGAAAGAAGAATGGATGATACAATTAGTCTTCTTCCAGTTTTTTCTGGACAATATCCATGTTAATCTGTTCCAGTAAATCGAACACTGACACTTCTGGCATCTCAAATTCTCACAAATTTATGATGGCAAATGTTTTTGTGGTCTACATAGTTCCTATTAAGTAAACTTGAGTCCACGGAAGCTTATGGCACAATAATTTTCTTACATTTTAAGATTCCACAAGGCTCTCCTTGTGTTTGCAATTACTTTTAGACCTAAACTTTTTCAAGTTCCAGAAATACAACTTTTACTTTAAATCAAGATTACAAGTTTTAACCTAGGCAAAGTTCTCAAGGCTTGTTCTTATATACAGAATGCTATCAGAAAAGTTTAATGGGTTATCGGTATTTTCTGACCTTGCTTCTCTTCCGACAGTCGTTTCGTTAGCAGGATAGGTAACATCATCAGTGCATTCACACTTTTGTGTGTTTGTTATTTTTGTTTTTTGTCTGTATGTTGTGCCGAGATCCCATATTCTTTTTGGTTGTGTTAGTTTTATGTTATCATGTGTGAATTGCCCAGAGTCAGTTGGAGTCAGGTGGTGTCTACATTGACGTAAATTAATTAATTAATTAATTAAAACCCTATGAAGAGAAAAGACTGAAAGAGTTGGCTTTAGTGTTTAGTGTTGAGAAGAGAGACTGGAAGGGATATGATGGTACCTTTCAGATACCTGAAAGAATCATGTTCAAGGTGAAGACCTGTTTTCTTATGCTCCAGAGTATGGAACACACAATGATGGATGTAAATTACAGGAAGAGAGATTCCAATTTGATAGCAAAGCCTTTGGGCACCACTCACCAAAACAGGTGGTGGGCTCTGATTCAATGGGTGTGTGCAAGTGAGGGTTAGAGAGCCATCTGTCTGCCATACTTTAATTTGGATTCCTGCAGTGGCTCCCTAGATTAAAGTTATTATTTCAAGATATCTTTTTGTTATGGTTCTTAGACCTATACAGCCTTTCACTAGAAAGTTTGTATTTGATGCTTCAAAAGCTTTCCTGCATTTCTATCTTAAAGATTGTTTAGAAGTACATCATAAAAATAGCAATACTGTACATTTGTTAAAAGCAAAAATTTATTTTCTGGCATGCAGAGCAAGTTTTTCACTCCTAATATTTTTTTAATACCATTTGCCTGCTGTGCCCCAGAGTTTGTTTTTGAAGCTTCTCAGGCAATAAGTAGGTTTACTACCAAGAGGAAAGGACTTGGCGGTCTCTATAGAGCTAAATATGTACTCCCTTGGATCCAGTCCTGTATACTTTTTAATTTGCTTTTACAGAGATGGGAGGAGTGTTAAGGGAAGAGTTAATATCTCTATTAAATTGTATGACTTCTTTCTTGTGGTGAATCAGTATGTGCAGTAAGTGGAGGTAGCTTCTTTTCTGCAGATCACCCTGATGAAATTCTCATCAGCTATGCACAATGACTTGAGTGAAGAAAGTATCTTTAGCGCTTCCTTAATGGATTGAATCTCCTTGCTGTATAAGAACACTACAAAAGTGGTGATGAGCCTGCCATGCATGCACTTGTCAGATGCAATATTGGAAAAGCTATGTGGATTTATATGCAATCCACACCAGTTCTCCCCACTTTCAATGGATAATAAACTATGCACGGTGGACCAGAAAGAAACACTTTGATATTTTATTTCTGTTAGAAAGTTATAGCTTCTGGGCCTCTGGCAAAGTCTGTGCTTTAGCTGTCATTCTGAACGGTGCCAGATTTGGTACTTTGAAATTAAAAATAACTGTTTTTAGCTTTTGAAAAACCTTGAATAAAAAACAAGTAAATAGATATTGAATGTTATTTTAAGAAAACTCTGTCCAAACAGTGCCTAAAAGATCAGTAGTTCATGTTGGCAGCTAAAACAAATTAATGAATTAACATGCCGCATTCAAATACAGACAGTTGCATGATTTCCCACGCAATCAAAACGATCCATTGCATGTGACAGCATTCAATATGCTTATTTTTTATTTATTGCAATTACTTTTCTCCCACCTTTCAGAATAAGAAACTTCCAAAGCAGCCTAGAAGCAATATAAGCAATTATAAATAAAATACAGTAATCATTATTTAAAGGCCAACCAACCAACAACCAACTAACTTAACATATAAATTTAAAATAGGAACTTTAAAACCCCATGACTTTAGGAATATACAATAATTTTCATAAGTGAGTACCGGGGAACTGCAATCGGGGGTCACCCCCCCCCAATGCTCTAGGCGGTTAACTGTTCTTAGTTGCTCCAGCAACATAGGGGTGTGAGCAGACACACATCTTGATTTCCCCTCCACTGAGGACCATACATTAAAAGGTTTGGACTTGGTCCAACAGAAAGCTTGAAAAGGTGTCTTTGGCTTTTGGTGGTATAGAAATGTGAGAATTATATGAATAATAAAGAAAAGCTATTCACATACTGTATAAGGGTTAGGGTTATTCCAGAGTTCAATATATTATCTGCCTCACAAGGTCATTTGTTCCCTACATTATGATATTATTGTTATGATTATTTTAAAAGCAATAGCATACAACAATATAGTTTTTAAATTCACTTCTCATGGCTTCTCTATTTCTCTGCTTTATTATTTTATTTTTCTATTGCTTTCTTTTCACAAGATACTTCCCTCCCCCGCCCCAGAAAAATCTGTAAATAAAAACTGTTGGTCATGCAGAGAGACAAGCAAAAAACAACAACACTGCACAGAATGTTATTCCAAGTGGCCTGAGTCCTGAAATCGTTATTAGCAGCATCTATATCACTATAATTATATAGCAGAAGATTTCAAAAAATGCTATATCTTTCTATCTTTGGGGTTTTTTTTACTACATAGCATATATAATTGCAGAGATTATACTGTGTACTTAAATTTACTGCAGACTTTTAATTTTTGATACAATGTATCCTTGTTTACTTAAACTATATAAACTATATAAATTATAAAAGAAACCTTTATCCTTTTAGTTGAGATTGAGTAGCAGGCAATAAGCGACTGAGCTCAAAGCTGAGTAATTCTTCCGATTGTGAGAAAGCTCTATTGCTGATTAATGCACTGGTTCAGTAGTCTAAGGAAGTTAGATTATTACGGAAAAATTTCCCTGTGGTAAAGAATTCTTTGGATTTTTACCATGTTAGTTTTTATTACCAAAACACCAAGCCATCAATTTAATATGTTGCTTATTTCTTCTGTTGTTAAGTTTACCAAAATTCTTAACTTCCTTTGCATGCAAATATAAAAAATTGGGTCACAAACATGGCTTTTCTTGTATTCAGTCCAGTCTTTGGAATCAAAATACTCCTTTCTTTGAAATAAGAATCCCTTGAATTGTGATGAATGAAGCCATCTGCTTCAGTGTCTTTTCTATGCAAAACAAAGTTGTTGCTTTAATTATAAATGCACATTGCTATAATCAATTGTGTTTTTCATGTACAAATATGTCCTAGATGGTGCAACAGGTATCCAATCACCGAGAGCATCCAGCCCTTCTGTAGGGCATATAACAGCAATAAAACAAATGTTTGTGGACCTGGGGTAAGCATTTTAAAACCTTCCTTTTTCATTAATAAGACATCAAATTAAATTTAGTTAATTCTTTTAATCTTTTGTTTAGAGTTAGTTTTTTTTTTTTTTCTTTTTTTTTCTTTTGCACATTGACTCTTCTAACATTACAGGACTCCATTGATGAGAAGTTCTAGCATGAGTAAGAGGCAAAGGGAGAAAGAACCCATTCGAGTTTCTACTGGCTGCAGGTATGAGTGAATAATAAGGATCTATGCAGTATCTGGTCATGTAATGTAAACTTTTCAGGGGGCAAATTTGCTTCAACACTGCAATTGACTTACCTGGAAATAATACTGTTGAATTCAGAGGGATGGATTTCTGAGTACACAGATTGTGGTTTAATTACCTTACTCATTACATGGGTTGTATTCATTAAGATAGAGAGCCAGTTTGATGTAGTGGTTAAGCCACCAGGCTAGAAACCGAGGATTGTGAGTTCTAGTCCCGCTTTAGGCATGAAGCCAACTGTGTGACTTTGGGCCAGTCACATTCTCTCAGTCTTAGGAAGAAGGCAATGGCAAATCAATTCCAAAATGTTTCCAAGTAAACTGCAGGGACTTGTCCAGAGAGTCACCAGGAGTCAACACTGACTTGAAGGCACACACAGCACCACCAATCATTAAAATAAATTTGTTGCAGTGCACTCAATAGTATTTACTTGCATATAGTCCTTTTATTTTTTAGGCTGGAAAAATGCAAGGGAAAAAATGGGTTGGTTTTCTAGCCTGCCTGTGAAAGACAAAGTGAGCAAATCTATTGGTAGACAATGGAGGGAACCAGTTTGTGAAGGACATAATATATTAAACTATAGAATGTCCCAGTCAATGAATAGCTTTTTAAAGTTTCTATCATGACCAAGTCCAGATATTCCAAACATACAACCCTCAGTGGAAGGAAGATCAAGATGTGTGTCATTCCTGTACCCATCCCTGTATTGATGTCAAAAGAGCCACTATTACAGTGTTTGGCTTACCCCAGCTATAGCATGTTGTGATTGGAAACCTGCAGGCAGGCCACAAAGCATATGGTACAAACAGCTATGAAAAAAACGATGGACTGGGTGTCATGATGCACATGTTTGTCATTGTCTCTCTCTCTCTCTCTCTCTCTCTCTCTCTCTCTCTCTCACACACACACACACACACACACACACAAACACCTATAACAGGGCTGTCAGAATGCGCACCGTGGGGCGGCCTGCTGCCTATTTCCAAGACACCAGTGATCCACATTCTATGCAGTAAATAGACACTCAGAGATTAGATAAAATAGCCTATTTACTTTATATACTGTACATACGTAGTCCAAAATACATCCAACAGCAGTAACAAATGATACAGCAACAAGATGGAATACAGTGATGAGAAGTTTCAACAGCAACAAGAAGAAAGAACACCAGATCCTCTCTGCTTATATACATAAACTGACCAATCACATTATAGGTCACTCTCATCATCTGCCACACCCAACTAAATCACAGCACCTGTAGTATGAGTCAGCACTGCCACATCATCCCTACAACAATGGCTGCTAATTGGGTGACTTGCAGAATAATTCCCCTCTCACCTAGATATCAAGCCTCTCCAGTATAATTTATCTATCTGTAAATTCCTGGGTATATACAAACCCCAACAAGGGCATTGAGTTTCATTGAGCCAAACACTGATACCATATCTCTTCACACCTTTGCTACCAAGGTGTTTTATAAATAATGATTCCATTAGCAGTGCTGATGAATACAGAATTGAATTGTATTTTCATTTTTGTATTGATTTAAGGGGAAACTTCTTTCCTTAGATAAATGCCTTACATAAAGGTTCAGAATAAAATAAATGCATACATTTTGCAAATATGCAGTAAATCGTCACTGGGCTGCTGCAGAGAAAAGAAAATCACAACATGCATTCCATTGTGTAATGAATATTTAGTCAAGCTCTTTATCATATAGCATTTAAGGCACTATTTTTGCAACCCTGGAGGCTGAAAAATAAAGTGAAGTTCCCAACCAAAAAATTTGCACAATTTTGATTAATGTACTTATGATAAGTTTTACTATTACTGTTTCAATAGGGTTGAATTTTTTGGATCCAAAATTTTGCCCTTGGATCTGAGTATATTATAGTGTCTCAAAATGAGGAAGTGTTCCGTTTAAGAAAGCCTGACTTCTGTTGAATTGTTCTGGCTGCAGTCATCTATTTACAAAAAAGAGAACCCTTTCAGGATCTCTAAATCAGTGGTCTTATCCTGATCAATCCAGTCTTCTTTATAGTCCTAATTTCTTTTGCTTTTGAACGATGCACTTCTTTCAGTGTCTTATATGTAGCCATCCGTCTTCTAAGGCAGTGTTTCTCAACCTTGGGAACTTGAAGATGTGTGGACTTCAGAATTCCTCAGCGAGCAAGGGAATTCTGGGAATTGAAGTCCACACATCTTCAAGATCCCAAGATTGAGGAACACTGTTCTAAGGTAACCTTCCTCAATTCTTTGCCTCTGTGTGTGTTGGACTGCAACTCTCAAATCCCTATCCAACAGAGACAATGGGACTCTAATTCAGTGCAGCCTGAAGGGCATTAGATTAGAGAAGGTTGTTCTAAGGGCATGTGAGCAACCAAGGCACAATCAATATTTATTTTAAAGTATATTTACTTGGGGCGTGGTGGCTCAGCAGGTAAGATGCCAGGCTTGTCCATCGGAAGATCGCAAGTTTGGAGGTTCGAATCCCTAGCCCTGCATGCGGAGTGAGCTCCCGCACTAGCTCCAGCTCTTGCCAACCTAGCAATTCAAAAACATGCAAATGCAAGTAGATGAATAGGTACCACTTCGGTGGGTAGGTAACAGCGTTCCGTGCGCGTCATGCGGCCACATGACCATGGAAGCATCTTCGGACAACGCTGGCTCTTCGGCTAACAAACGGAGATGAGCACCGGCCCCTAGAGTCGGACACGACTGCACAAATGTGCAGGGGGAACCTGCACATTTATATTTACTTATCAGGATAATAACAAATAATACTATTTGTTCAGTTAACAGAAAAAGAATCTGCAACAGAATGGCAGTGGTCTTCCTAATTAACTATTGAACTTTGCTGCATATTTCAGTTACTGAATCCGTATCAGCAATCATCGTTAGGAGCCCTTTTTGTTTCCTTCCCTCAGTCCTCGCTCATACTGTAGATGGACCGCAAACTGATTTTAATGCTGCTTCTCTATGCAGAACAATGGAAGATTGTATCTCTAGACAGGCTTTATCAACAAGCAGTTTTTTTTAAAAACCTCATTTACTATGTTCTCATGCCCACTGGTTTGTTATGAGCAGCAGAAAGCACAATTCAGTCCAACCTATGGATCAAAGTGATCCTTTTTCTTGGAAACAGCATCTGCTTTCTCAGCATAGTAGAAACTGAAAACCCAGTTGTTAGCCTTGCTGGAAGTATATTACTGACTTTTGTTCAAATAAAATGAATACGCAGTTTAAAGTAGCAAAAATTTGTAACAAAGTACTATCTAGAAATATTTCGTAGGATATTATAACAAATCAAGAACCTACAGTCCTTTCTCTCAATCTCTTTTTCTTTCTATTTTTCCACGTTTATACACACAAACTGAGAGACTGATAGTCTGCACATATGCATTCCAAATAATGTATAGTTAAAATCAATGAGACAAACCTAAAAAACAAATTACCCTAAACTGGATCTATAAAAACACTAAAAGCAGCAGCAAAACAATAAAACAAAGCCATTTTTCCTTCAGAAGTCAGTGTAATCACTCGTAATAAGGGGACTAGAAATAAGTGAAGGTGGGACCTGCTGCTTCTCTTTTAGGGGCAATCCTGTTACTTATTAAACTTATTATACCACTGAGACTTCTTAATGGTTTACTTAATGGTTTAGTGGTTGTGTGCCTGAGCCTGTCAACCATATAGTGAGCAGGAAAGGACCAAGAGCAGAAGCCAATAGAAGGGCTAAGAAGGTGGATGTCGATGAGAAGAGTCCATCAGCTAAGATGGTTTCAAACCATATAAGTGTTATAAACATTATAATTTTAAATGGTTTTTAATTTTATTTTAATGAATTTTAAATACCCAATTGGTATAAACTGCATAATGCTCCCTGATTTATCAGCATTTGCCAAAATTTTGGCCACTACATTTTGCACTCAGTTGCCAATAAAACTTAATACCAGCCCAACAGAGAGAACAATGCAATAGTGCAATCTAGGTATTAAATATTAAAAAGTAAACTCTAATTTGAGACGACCTCAACTCCTGGTAACTTCATGGACATATTTCTATTTCTATTCTCAGTCTAGCCCTAGTGTTCCCTGGAATACTAACCGCCCCCAAGCCCAGGCAAAGTTAGCCAAGCACTGTCACCTGCTGTGATAGATTTAAGGTAGGCGTGCATAACTAAGAACAAATCTGCAGACAACCAAGCACAGAGACCACCAAAAACCCCACAATGTGTGTATTATTTTGGCTGTGCTTTTCTTAAAATTCTAAAATTTAATCTATGTACCTTCCTACTTTGTGTTAAACAGGACAACTGAGGAGCTGTTGGAATGCTCAACAAGTAGACCCTTCTTAATCAAGTCATCCTCTCTCCCTCATAACTCTGTTCCATTCATATGGTACGGAGACAGCAGCAGAAAATCCAATTCTTCCAGCAACTTACCTTCACCTTCCAGTTCAGCTGATCCTTCCTCTGAAAATCTAAGCCCTGCTAAAAAAGGGTCCAAGGTACAAAATACGAAGTACCTTATCTCCAGCTCATGGAATGGCATAAGCAGGTCCATTATAATGACTGCATGCTAACTATAATGTGCTAACTGTACAGCAGAAACATGTCTTGAACATTGTATTTCCTTTATCTTCTGTCTCTTATGTATTTTAGCAGAGTAAAGCTCAGGATAGCTGCGATACATTGCTGGGTTCATACAGTATTTAAGTATTTAATTAATCTGCATAATTTCTCATTGTGTAGAGATGGCCAAAAATTCTCCATGGCAACTGCCACCGTACCTCTCTGGCTTTATTAGTTTGAAATGTGTCCATGAAGATTCTAAGCTTGAGTAGTTGAAGCAAGTAACAGACTGCCAAAGCAACAACAGGTGTAAAAAAAAATCTTAGCATTAAAAGTTGCCGTTGGAAAAAAAATTGGAGGAGGGAAAGTTAGCTGAAGGAATGGTGACTAGCTCCCACCAGGAAGTATCCGATAATCACTTCTTGCAAGTTAGAGAAGCAATGTTTTTCACTGATCAGGTTGGCAGATGAGGGACAGAGCCGCCTTCTGCGTGGAAGCCAAATGAAATGGTGAAAAGGGAATGGGGAGTCTGTTCTCCTTCCTCCAGCCATTTGCTCCCATTGAGTTCTCTGTACATATTGTATGTCGTAGTCATCAGGGGCTCTCAGACAAGTTGTTAAAAATACAACCTTCTATGTACTTCCTTGAACCTATGGGGAAAAAGCACCATTGCAATGTAATAAACATAAATCATAAGTGTAAAGAGGCTTAATTAGTTTGGAAGAGGCCCTTCAAATTCCAGCCTCCATTACCTTAAAAAAAGAGGGGGAAAATACCATTTTATTTATTTTTTAACTCCCAACTCTTATGGACCCAAAGCCTTGTATTAAGTTGTCAGAGTACAAGTATTTTTGAGCCGTAAACAAATGTTGTTTTTTAAGGTCAACTGGCAAATATTAAAATGTTGATGTTGTGTCTGTTGTTTATCATAATTCTTCATACCTTCACTGAACCAGATGTTCCTGTCATTTATCTTGGGTATGAAATTAAATTAAATTTTGAAGTTCTTTGAACTAAGAAAAAAGTACCGTTTAAATGTGTGTTTATGTCTGTTGTGTTGTTTTAAAGACAGTAGTCTTCAAGTAATACTTTTTCAAAGAAATATTACATGTTTCATTTATTGTATTCATTACATAAGGATCTCATAACTCTCATGAGATTGGAAGCAAAATGTTTACAGCTGTAATTGTCCTGCTTTGATATAACACATCTCAGGTGACAGTCAGGTACATGATGGGGCTATCACCACTGCAAGCTTTGCCAAAACGGAATCCTATTATATTTCTTCCTTTTATATTAATGACATTCAGACTGAAGAGATTCTCAGTAAGTTTCAAGGGCCAATTTCAAGGGCACTGTGCTATTCTTTGCCTTGGTTCTGACTTGGCTGCAATTTGGGGAATATATAAACTGGACATCTGATGATACAAATTGTACTTTTCCAAGGTAGTCGAATGGAATGTAATAATTGTATCAAGGAGGTCAGAACTGGAACAAAGCTATTCTGTGTTTTATAGTTTGTGTCCCAGGGCAGTAAATATAAAAGAACCTCATTTGAATAAAGCAGCACTTAAATGCAGAAAGAAAGAAAGAAAGAATCCATCCTGATTGTGAAATAGAAGAATATATTTCTCTAATTTTCTCATTTTGTATATATATGATCAGATCTTGATTTCACTATTGCAGCTGGTTCTTGGATACCATCAGTATGTTATACACCAGTGGCCTCAGAAACTGGGAATTTGTAACTCCTAAATTGAAATTGCTAAAAGTCCATTATTAACCCCTGCTCAGGACAGCTTAAAGTGGGTCTGGAGCAAGCATTTGTGTTGCAGAATTTTCAAGAGGGTCAGGATCCTGCAGCAAAGATAAAACTACAGTATTTGGATATCTTACTTATTATTTGTGTGCTGTGTCACCTTATTCTTTCTCTTTGCCCTTGTTTTTTCACTTTCTTCTTTTGTGAATATCTCCTGACAAAAATAATGGTTGAAAACTTAGTAACAGCCATTCATTGAACTAGCATCAGTGTGCATTGGAGGGGGGGGGGAGACAGGTTTTTAACATTTTACATTTAAGTGGGTGTTGCATAATTTCACACTTTTGAATCATTGCTGTATGTCTCCATGTGCATGAAGTAGCAACATGGAGAAACTTTGATGTTCTCTCTTAAGATGCCATGAAAAAACAGAAAAGAAAATTAGATAATTCCAGATCAGGGCAAGAAAGAAACATGCAGGAAATAAGTCTTTTTTCTAGCACATTTTTCTTTTATTCAAATACACTGGAGTAACATGCTTGGACAATGGTATTTAGACTTTAACCCATAATTGTTTTCCGTTTCCAAATTTCTCTGAGAAACTGCGGTGGGTCCAGAAAGGTCGGAAAGGAATGCAAACCACCAGATGAGCCTTCCCCTAATCCCAATGGTTCTGTCAGCAATTTTCAGGGAGAAAATTTAAATTAGAAAATCAGTGATGGGCAAAGTAGTTAAGCACCTCCTTCGTCAACCGATTGGCAGCCCCCCACCCCAGTTTATAGGACTGCATTATTGGAGAAGAAGATAGAACTACCTACACCTCAGGTCATTATGCACAACATTTAGTAATAGAAGCTTCTTGGACAATCAAACCAGTAGCTAAAAGTTTAGAAGGTAAAAAGATGTTCTACTTTCCCATAAAATAGCTTCCTGTAAAGTGAAAAGTATTGGGACTTCATGATCCTGGTATTTTACAAGTATTACTCAATGAGCACTGTCTGTAAGTTGCAGTAATTATTGATGAAACACAACTTGTTTGCAGTTTGGCTTCCCGCAAAAGTTTACTTTATTTACATCAGTAAATCCAAATAGAAGAGAAAAAAGCCCATAATACCATACATCTCTCCTGTGCTAAGCTAAACTAATCTTACATACATACTCATGATATTAAGTCAGTTTACTTAACAGTAAGAAAAAAAATGGGACATCAAATTTAAAAGCTAGTACTTCAGACATGTATTAATTGTATATGTGAGTACTTTGTTTTAGTTTACCTTTTAAATTTCTCTTTCAGATACATAAATGCATTTGTATATTGTTGATGTTTCCATTGCTCATTTTTAATGGTATGTGGGCTTGATTGTTTTCAGGGAATATTAAATGTTTCATAGGAACCTTGATTTAGGAAGCTGTTTGTCTGTTGTGTTTAAAACCTGATGTATGACCTTGTTGAATTTCTCCAATAGCAATTTAGATGAATGTTGCCAAATGCACATGCCATACTGTCACTCTACAAGAAATTGCTTCTTTGTCTATGTGCTATAAAATGTAATGCTTGCTTCACTGCATTGATAAGGGGCAAAAATATGTTTTGTGTTCTAGTTTTAAGTGTATGGTGATGATTGCTGTTTTTTTGAGCAATGCAATCATAAAACAGAGATAATGGAATCCATATTAGCATTTTTAATAACATACAACAGAGCCCTGTCTAGATGTGATGGATTCTTGGTCCCATATTAGTTGAGAAAATGGAAGGATATCAAGCTGAGAAAGGCTGGTATATAAGAATTTTATCAGAGGTAAAAAAGTAGGGATTCTGAATCTCACAGTGACCTCAAGATCAACTTCCAGTCATCATCATCTTCATCAGTTTATTAAATGTATATGCTGCCCGACTTCCAGTGACTCTTTAACATGTCTTAAACCAGGTTAATATCTGACCAAGAAGCAGCTCCTTCTGGTGACAAAATTCTGAAAAAATCAGACTGGTTCTAGATTCTGTGCAGATCCTATAATTCTGCTGCTGCAGACCATTATTTGAAACCCATTTTATGCCCAATTGCATTTGATTTACTTTCCACTGAGTTGGTGGAGAAGGGAGGGGGAAGAGAAACTTCACTAAGATTGGATGTGCAAAGTGGGGGAGGATTTAAGAACAGGGATATGCATTTAGATGCATCCTAAAAGTAGGGATAACTGAAGCCCTGTGCAGAGTTTTTGAGAATGCTAAGACCAAAAAATAGAACAGAATACTACAGGTTTTGGATTCATTAGGAAGCAACTAGGAATAAAATCACACAATTTTATTGCTAAGGAAAATACTACAGTGAGGGCAATTCTCAATAGCTTTATTGTGGGAAAACACTGTAAGTTCATTTTGTTATCTGCTGATCCACACAGCTCACTAAGCACAGCCCTGGATTTGTACTTCATAAACTCATTTCCTAAGGGAGACATTTTTGCTCTCAACTGAATGCAGCACTACTGTGGGGGAAATTGCCTTTTTCCCCGTGGCTCCCCAATTTTACACATGCAGGGATGGGGTGGGGAGGAGGAATTGACTGAGGTTCTAAGGATTTGGTGGGATTAGGCTCATCATTAGTAATGGGACATACCATTGTTGTGAGACTGTGCAAAGTGAAAATCAGAGCCCCCAATAACAGCTACCATTTTTTAATGGTATTTGTTTCCCTTCTTAAAACATCAGAAGAACATGTTTGTGAAGTACTGTGAGGGAAACTTAATAGCCCTGTATCCTTTCAGAGATTCATCCTTTTGAGGCCAGATAAAAAATGACAACATACAAAGAAAAGAGAATACATTTTTGATATTTTACAATTAAAAAAGGCTAAATTTCAGGTCCTCCTTGAAACTTAAGTCCAGATCAGATGATCCTCTTACTCCTCCCACTTTTGATTGGTCAACTCCCATCATATGAACTTGGTAATTTGTTACCAATGTTCATTAAAACATGAGTTTGTTTTCTGGTTGGCTGTCTTTATTTAGCCTAATGCAGAATTCCAGAAGCAAGGAACTGTCCTAACCATTTTGGCCATCAAAACTCTAATACTGGTCATCTTTCTTGCTGTCAACAACCACGTGCAGAAAATCTGCTGAAAGGACTTTGAAGTCTTTACAGGTCACATCATGGTAGTCAGAACCATAGTTAATTTATTTGCAGTGTCACTTGGGACAAATAGTCTTGGTAGCAAATATCGAAGCAGGGAAGCCCACTGCTAATAGGAGTTTTAAAAAGTTTTCTATCCCGTGGTTTTAGGTCTCCATTTTTAAAAAAATATTTTTTATTAAAAGGTTTAACAAAGATTTTAAAAAACTACAGAAACATAGAAGAAGAAGAAAAAGATTATAGAAAGGTAAAAGAAAAAGATACCTAAAGAAGTGACTTCCAATCTTCTTTGCAGCAAACAACAATTACCATCTCTACCCTCCCATATTGCATATCATAGTTCCCTTCTTCCTATAAACAAACCCTTTTAATCAATCCCAAAATCAGCAGTTCATTTTTGTGTATTTTTAGCAAAAAGTCTATAAATGGTTTCCAGTCTTTTATAAACAGGTCTCCAGTTTTAAATATGCGTACACCCATGTTGAAACCAAACATTTATTGAGGTCTTTCAGTTCAGTACTATCTACCACAATGAACCTGGAAGAACACACAAGGTTTCATCTTCATTGTTAGCATATAAAAATAATACTGCATTGCATTTTTTTTAACATTCGAAGTAAGGTCACTATTCATATTCTAGATGAACATGATGAATTTGTTCAACCTAGATGAACAAATTGTCACAACCACTCCTAACAAAGTCTTAGCAGGTTCAAATCTAATCTTGCAGGTTTAGTCTTTATTGTTGGACTTGATGGTCCTTGTTTTGTTCTTATTTCCAAACAGAACTTTACTTTCAACGATGACTTCAGTCCAAGCAGCACTAGTTCAGCTGATCTGAGCGGCTTAGGGACAGAACCCAAAACTCCAGGATTTTCACATTCCATAGTAGTGTCTTCTGATGAGGTACCTTCTCCACATGTACTTACATAGCAGGAAATGAGTTCTGTGCTACCTGTGAACGTGTGTGTGTGTGTGTGTGTGTGTGTATATATATATATATATATATATATATATAGAGAGAGAGAGAGAGAGAGAGAGAGTGTGTGTGTGTGTGTGTGTGTGTTTATATAGTTGTTTAGATCTGCTGTTTATGATCAGTAGCTTAATGGATATGGCCTAAAGAAAATGAAATCCTAAAATGTATGCAGGAAAGAAAATAGTTTGTTATTACCTAATGCAGGGCTTTCCAAAGTGCTGCCGCTGGCGACACGGCAGCAGCGGCGCGCGCGCACGGCGACGGTGCGGGGGGGCGTGCGGCAGTGCACGGCGACGGTGTGGGGGGCGTGCGGCAGCGCGCACAGCGCGGGGGGCGTGCGGCGGCGCGGGGGGCGCGGCGGCGCGCACGTGCATGGCGGCCGCCGTGCACGCGCACGCCGCCGCTTCCGGGTGGTGTGGCGACACACCACACTGTGGCGACACACTTGTGTCGCGACACACAGTTTGGAAAGCTCTGACCTAATGCATTTTAAATTGAAGACAATTTAAATTGGGGCAATGCAAAGACAGATAGAAAACAGTATATGATCTTTAAAATTGTACCCTTGTACATAAATTCAAAAGGAACATTTAAGCCATCATATAAAATTGAAAATGCATACACACACATGCATATATGTATGCATGTTTTTTACAGCTTAACATCCCTTCTGAATGGTAATTACAGTAAATTCATATTGAATCATGAAAACTGAGTTTAAAGAAGTATCATTTATATTACTAAATTGCATTTTTAATTAGAGCTCCGTTATACTTAAAAAACTGTTGGTAGGTACACACACACACACACGAGAGAGAGATAAAATTCTGTTGGTTCTGTACCAAAAAATGTTATAAACTTTCGCTTATTTAAATAGATTGCTAATGGCATCTTCAACCTGTTGCAACACTGGATCTAGGACTTTCAGATCTGGAGGGCAGAAACCTAGAAGACCACTAGATGGCAGCAAAATGTTAAGTGCAGCCCGGATCTGGAAGCCCTATCTTTATTATGTAGGCAATTTTACATGCACGGAATATATTTCTCTCCGTAATGTTTTATTTTCCATTTTTTTTAATGCTGAACCTCTCAGAGCTTGGATATGATTGATGATGAGGTGAGACAATAGTAAGCTATTTATTTGTTAACACTATTTTCTTGCATAGTGTATTGAGTTCATTCAACTATATCTTACTATAGGTAAAAGCTGGTGTGTAACGTTAGGATGAGATTCTCAATATGGTAAATGATGTTTGGTCAGATGGAAACTTTGTCGTTCCGGATGTACTCTACAGAAATCAGCACATGATGGTTTTGATGGATGAAAGTAAAATGAGAAATAGGCTTTAGTTCTAATATTAAAAGGATCTTTTCAAATGTTTGCTGCCTCCAGGCAATGCTAAGCAGTTAAATGTTAGGTGAAATCAGCACCCAACTGGATTTTTTCCCATAGACACATTTTTATGAATTATATATCCTGTCAATTTTGATATGGTCTCACAAATAGTTGGGAATGCCATTGAAATTATATTGAAGATATGCTACTGTGGTGTCACCATGACCTGATGATGGAGCTTTTCTTCTGAACTTTCTGCTGTGAAACGTTCTTGTTATAGATTCTTGATGATGGACAATCTCCCAAGCACAGCCAGTTTCCAAATCGTGTTGTTCAAGAATGGAGTGTGCAGCAAGTCTCCAACTGGTTAAAGAGCCTGAATTTAGAACATTATGTTTCTGAATTCAGTGCCCAAAATATAAATGGAGAACGTCTCCTTCAGCTGGATGGCAGTAAACTTAAGGTAATTCCTTCTTGGTGTTGGAAAAATAATTTAGAATTTAATTATAGGAATGTGTTATGGGAAATACAATTAAAATCTTGATATATAGAGGTAAGAAGATAGTAGCAATAAGGTATAGCAATAGTGCTAATTGCTGAAAAGTTGAATTACATAGCTGAAATATTAACAGTTGAAATTCTGAAAACATCGCTACCCTTGAAAATCATACCTAGATGCACTGTGCTAGATATTAAAATCAATAAATTTAATATTCATAGTTTAATTTGTTATTTTTCAGAAGTCTTTTTATTGTGGAAATTAATGGCCAGGGATACTGCATCTCTAGACTACAAGTGGCATTGTCATGAATTTCATCCTGACTCATGTTGCATATTTGAGTGCATCTCTTGGTAACATTAAAATGAATGTTAGTCCCATTAACATAGTTCATTTCCTTGGGTGGTTTTGATTTTGGAAAACACAATTGTACTCATTTGCTTTATCTATTTAAAAATGTTTCTAAGCCATCTCTTACAGCAAAAGCCTTCCGAAGGTAGCTTATTGGTAGAGAAGGATTTTTTCCATGTAAAAATGTATACCAGACAGATATATGTGCACATATAGATGTACCTACATCTATTATAGATACCTACACATATTTTTGCCCTCTTACCACAGAGGGCTGAAGCCTTTATCCCATAAAGTACTATCTAGCACTACTTCCAGATACTGGCTTATCTTTGTATCTAGCACTAGACCAAGAATTGAATAGTCCATTGGAGATGCATTTTTATTGCTCTGCAAAAACACTCTGGCACACTGGAATGCCTGTTACTCATATTGAACCCCCTAGCCTTTTTGGAACTGGATGTGATCAGTCTTTGAATGATTGCTTGTTGCCAGCATTTGATGTCTGGGCATCTGGCACTCTGGCTCAGCATACTACTTAGCCAAGAGCCCGATGGGCCCCATGGGAAAGCGAGTATTTCAAAGCAGCTTTAGTAGCATTTATACATTAGGTGATGCCGGCTCAGCTAGGCAGCATTAAGTTAGAGCAATCTAGCTGATGAAGAACAATTGAGATGTTCATTTATAGGGACTTACATATATTGAAGCAGGAAAATGGTTAAAGTTAAATGTTAAAGGGCTGATTATCAGTACAGGTAGTCCTCGCTTAACAACCATTCGTTTGGTGATGGTTTGGACTTACGATGGTGCTGGGAAAAACAACTTGCGACCTGTTCTCGCACTTACAACCGTCACAGCATCCCCACAGTCATGTGATCACAATTTGGGTGCTTGGCAACTGGTTCGCATTTATGACCGTTGCAGCGTCCTGTGGTCACATGATTGCCATTTTCAACCTTCCCGGCCAGCTTCTTGCAAGCAAAATCAATGGGGAGCCGTGTGATTCGCTTAACAACCATGTGGTTTGCTTAATGCCCATGGTGATTCGCTTAATGACTGCTGGAAAAAGTCGTAAAATTGGGTCAGATTCGCTTAATGACTGCTTTGCTTAGCAACTGAAATTCTGGTCCCAATTGTGGTCGTTAAGTGAGGACTACCTGTATCACAGCATATATTCTTTGAGCTGGAGAAGCTCAAATGTGAATCAACATTGGTCTCATTGTTTGTTCTTTATGCCCAAGTATAAGAGTAATTTTGCTGTAGTAGTAGTAGTTTTGCTATTCCTCACTGGATGGGTTGCTTTGGTAGACGAAAAGGGTATTATTATTTACTACACTATTAAAAACCATGCTGCTGCTTACAGTACAGTGGTCTGTACCACATCTAAATTATATTTTAAAGGACCTGTAATTTTGCCATAAACTAAAATGTTGCTCTGTCTTTCTTAAATATTAGTCCCTTGGTATGACATCTTCCCAGGAGAGAGCTGTGATTAAAAAGAAAATTAAAGAAATGAAAGCAAGTCTAGAGAAAGCTCGCAAAGCTCAAGAGAAGATGGAAAAGCAAAGGGAAAAACTTAGGAAGAAGGAAACTGAGCAGTTTCAAAGGAAATCTAGAAAGCTGGAAAAGCAGTCACCAGAACCGACTGAGGGGGATAATGAGCAGTGAGACACCAGCATGAACTGTGCTTTCTAAGAACACGAAGACGTCTTCAGGGGAGCAAGAGAACACGGTTTTCTTCATTACAGAAAAAGCTTTGCACCAATATCTGAAGCTTTACAAAAGGGAAACAAATCCTGTAGAGCTGTAGTTTGCTGCCCCTGTAGAAATGCTGATACTTGGGATGCATTCGACGATTCAGACCCTGGCTACTTTACTTTCTGGTGACTCAGCAAGTCAGGATGGGATTGTTACTGAAACTCTTCCACCCCACCTACGCCAGCCTGGCTTACTTGTCCGCATTTGCATTGTGCCGCCGTCCTAATCACTTGGACACAGTATTATGTAACTTTTACACTATTAACTTAAAGTGCCCCTGGAAACAGGCCAGGGTTAAAAAGATTCAATGGACCTGTAAAGGTGGATAACCAGAGGTAAACTGCATATCAGTTACTACACATGGATAACAACCCACACCGAAATTTCAATCTTTTCCTCTGCAAATGGGCTTCATTTCACATCCGTGCTCAGAGATGATTCTGCCCCATCCCAGCAGAGTGTGGTTTCAAGGTTTGAAATGATACTGAAGTAGCAGGTAGCAGCGGAGTTCGGCCGCCTCCCTGCACTCCAGAAGGCAGTCCTTCCCCCATCAGCACCCCACATTTCTCCCCTCCCAGGAACTGTGGCTGAAGAACGATGGAAGAAGCAAGGCCTTAATCTGCCATGTGACACGAGAGAGTAACATTTACTCCCTGGATTTTTAAGTATGGCTGGGTTTCTAAGTCTAAGTTGGTTTGTATTGCAGTACGATTTTTCAATGTTCTCCTTGAGGAAGGTATTTGATTACCCTTCCCTGTAGCATGCTACCCTTCTCTCTTTTTTCCCCCCAACAAAGAATTAACATTTCTTTGATCAGCAAGATGATCCACCTTTTGGCTTTCCTTAACCCAGAAGCAGAAGTTGATTATACTCCTTGGCAGAGCTGAGGTTTCACCTGCTGAAATTGACTTTCAAAGTCACCTTCAAATAAAATTATCTTTTTTTAAAAAAGAAAAGAAGAAGAAGAAGGAAAATTTGCCATTTAAATGGCAGTGTGTGTTTTAAACTGCAATGTCCTGTAATAAAATACTAGGATGGAAAAGCTATGTAGCTATAAAAGTGCAGTCTGGATTTTTTCCTCTTAAGCAGAATAAATAGATAGGATTGGAAGCTCAGGCTTAAATGGGTGGGTCAGAAAACATTGTACTACTTGGCTTAAGAAGAATTATACTTCTTAAGCATTGAGGGGATGATCCAGCTGAAAGTAAGCTCTTTAAAATTGTATTGATTTCATTGGAGAGATTTAACCATGCACTTAACTCTTCCCTCCTTTAAAATCAATAGGATTTTAAAAAACATTTTTGTTTGAATTGCAGCTGTTAATATTTTACCAAATGATGGACCATAGCCTCAGTTTCTCTTTTAATTGATTAAATTAATACAGATAAGATCTGTTCTAACAAGTTTAGTGTAGGGTTTTGTTTTTGTTTGGTTTTGGTGATACTGCATTATATAGAACTAGGAACTGGATGTTTTTGGAAGCAGATAGGTGGCTTTAATGAATGAACACTTTAAAAGAAGCTTGTTTATCATTAAGCTAGCATCCAGATTTTACTTAAGGCTTACCTGAACTTAATTCTGGACTGCTACAAGAGAATTTCTTAACTACAGGAGGTCAACTTTCCATTTCAGTCTCAGTAGCTTTGTTATGCCTGCTCTACATGCATTGCTCTACATGCTACATAAATTTTATAATTGTCGGGATCCTCGTTCCTCTCCAATCATATGAAGTAATTCCATGTTTGTGTTGCAATATTCAAGTTGAAACCTACAGCTATAATAACAAAGCTCTACCAACATATTTGATAACTTGAAGGTCCTAACACTTCTTTTTGTACCAGAAAGGACCAAGAGTACAAAAGTAAAAACCACAGAATGGAAGGTACTGTCTTCTGGGAGACAGATTGAACAGAAAAATCTGAGAATGGTCAAACTCCATTCTTTGGTTTATTTTAGAGGTTTAAAAGTTCTGTTCGGGCAAAAGAACGGTATCTGAAAAGAATCTAGCAACGTATTCTTTTAACTGTGAAGTTAGTAACAGCATTAAATGCATTTCTTCTGTTTTAGTTACGTTTACAGGCTGGTAATTTAAGATGGATGTATATATCAGTATGGGCATGTTCCTCTCCTTTATATAATTTATATTCTTTACTTTGTATTTCTAAGATTCCTAAGGACTATATATTGCTCTGATTGATTTTGTATTCCTGCTGTGTAAATTGTGTAATGTTGCAGATAACTAATTTGATATATGTTCTGTACTTATCCCCTTATTTTGTTTTCTGTTTTGTGGTAGTTTTAGAACTGAGCATTGAATTTTAACCTTTTTTAAAAAGTAAAAATAACCCTTTATACAGGGTAGGGTAAATAACAGATACAGAATGGACCAAACCAAATCTCGGTCCTCGCTGGTGAGAACCAAGTTATATTTTATTTGCTGCTGTTCTTTTTTTCTCTCCACTTCCCTCCCAAGTGTCTGTGAGAATGCTTCTAATCTCTCTCCATTTATCTTTTTTTACAAGAATTTCCATAGGAAAAGTGAACCTGCCTAACAACTACACTTTTCTCCTTCACAAGCACAAATGGTGGAAGACCTGCACTTCTTTAGCTCTTGTTAGACAACCATTAAAGGAAACCCAATTACTTTAGATGTTGGCAGTCTATAGTGGCTAGATGTTTGGCTGTTTGAATAAACCAGGTTCACAACTAGGCGGAGGCATAACTGAAAGGCAGGGCTGATTCGTGGGTTGAATTGATACATTAAACAGGAAATGAGCTACCACTTCAGGCTGTAAGCATTCAATGGCCATTAGATTGCAGGAAAGAGTTAGCGTTTTAATATAGCTTTGCTGCCATCTAGTGATTATCTGAATTATTGCAGACCCATAGCTCTTCACAGGAAGCAGGAAGAAGCCTTCCTTCCTTCCCTTGTTGGCTCAGAGACTGCAAATCCTGAATTGTTCCGAAACAGATCAAGTATGTACAGACAGCACTGACTGCCAGGCTGTATCCAAATTACTAGAAGAATAGTAACTGAAGATTTCCTGGAAGAAGATTAGCATTCCCTGCCCCAAAGTACGAGGTCCTTCTCCATTCCTTCCCTTACACAGGATCCGTCCACAATGTGATGATTCAACAGCTTCTTGCCTTCACTGCCTAAAGAAGCACTCTTGTATTTTGGTTGCAGAGTAAACCTTCACAAGGCTCCCGCTTACCTGTAAAGAAAAACCCTTAATGGTACAGGCCTGGCTCAAGTTACCCACGGGGAATGGGGCTAGGGAAACCTAAAAGACCTGGAAGAGCTCACCAAAGCCTACAGGCGGTCCAGCTAGAGTAGCTGGAGAGATCGTTGCTTGCAAAATAACCCTACATGTTGGTACTTCTAGATGGGCCTTTCCCTCTTCGGAGTATGAGCTTTGTTGCTTTGCACCTATGTTGCATCCTTCCTGAACTAAGGCAGAAATGGTTGAGAAATAAACGTTTTCCCGCTGCTGCTGCTGCTGCTGCTGCTCTTTCATTGTGCTAGTCTCACATGTTAGTTAAAACAGTCATGAAACTAAAAATCCAAAGAGACCCCTTGGATCACTATTTAACTTTTTCAACGTAACTTTTTGTTTAAAGGCATTGTTTGACATTTTGCAGTTATTCAACTTAAAGGGTAGAAGAGAAATCTTTAGCAATGGTATGTCATTGACAAGGTCACAGTTGGCCTCTCTTCTACTGCCTCACATTTGCACTTCTAAAACCTTGGCTGATTCACTGAAATTGGTCCTTTGCCTAAAAATGATTTGTCAGAGCACTTGCTATACTATTGACCACTGAGTCAGTCACAGAGAACAGCAGTTTCCAGGGTGTTGTCAAGCAGGCATCTGAGTGAGTAGTTTTGCATAGCTGGCAGCCAGGCATTTTGATGCAGGAATGAAGCCTCTCTGCCAGTGGCCAATCCGGGAAACAAGACTTCTTAAGCAAGGGAAGGCACGTACTTGTTTATATACCTTTACACTTTCAAAATTACTGAATTTTGGAAGAGTCCGCTTTGTGTGTGTAGACTTACACAACCCACCAAATCACAAGGGTTGCTTTTAGCCATGAGGCACAGAAGAAATCTAGGCGTGCCCTGTCCTCTGCAATAGTGAGTGAAACTGTTAATTTAATAATGTGGGATCTGAGATTTTAAGGAAAATGCTCTCCTAAAGTTACATTTCTGAATGTTTCCTCTAGATATCTTTAACGATATTGTGGTGGAATTTTTTTGGTTGGATCAGTGTAATGCAACTAAAAAGAAACCATTGTTTTCCTATTTTGTAAACTCTATGCTTGAAATCTGTTGGAAATTTTAAGCAGCTTTTTACTGAGCCACGCTGTGATTTCACAAATGACTTGTCCAGCCAATATCTATATTGCTAAATCATACTTGGTTAATGTTTTTTCTTGATTTTATTGTATTCCTCTGACATTGGAACAACATCCATTTGAAAATCTGTGATGCAACCCTGAGCTGTCCAACATCATCTTGGACATAAGAGGAGACATTCTTTTACTGGAAAAGACTTTTGTGGGTGTCAATTATAAAGTGCATGTATCTTATTGGTCATTGAACTTTATTTTTATTTTTTTTAGTGATAGTGGCTGCTTCTTCCATCTGGACTTTTAGAAAAGAAACTCCACCAAACACTATTATGCAAGAACCAGGTCTTTCGATAAACTTGCTATCCTATGAGGGTAACTGGAAGATCCATGTGATGTGGGAGGCAACAGTAATATATGTCTTCCTCATGGTAAAATCTCCCATTCTAGCACCTGGGGCAGTCACCTTAGAAAGGTGTCAAAATATGTTCTCATAACCTGTTGATATCCTTCCGATGTTATATTCATAATGCAGTGACTCTCAAGAAAGAAAAGAATTAAGAAAAAGTAACTCTTACAGAATCTAGTCTATTGTTGGGTGGAGGTGGTGTTGAGTTACCAATTTTTAATTTCAGAAGGTTGAGGCAGCTCAGTGGTTAGTTTTGGATGGAGTTTTGCTATTTAGGGTTAGGATAACTCAAGACTTGAAGCTGATTCCCCCCCCCCAAAAGACAAGAACAGTTGAAATGAAAAGGAAGGAAACTAAACCAGTACACAGAGAAATTCTCAAAAATAGAAATATTTTTCTCACTGTTTCACATTTTAGTTCCTGATTTTGTAAATCCATATTCCAAAACAAAATATGTTCCTAAATTCAAGCAGCTGAAATGCAAATCCTCTCTGTGCCCTGTGCCCCACTGCTTTAAACATTGGTTTGTTGGTCAAAAGGGAATGAATGGCAGAACTATGTTTGGAAGTTTTAATGTATTAATTGCATGTAATCCTGATAATTTAATTTTGTACATCTAGGTGTCAAATCATCTGCATGAAAGATGCTGCAGTGCTATGCTAGTACTTTCTCAATTTTTCATTAAATAACTTCCCAGGAAAATGTTCTCTCTACATTTAGTTACTTGGAGGTATTAAAATAAAGAAGAACAAAAAAAAAGGCAGTTGCCCTTTGTATTCTTACAGATTTTTAAAGTTTGTGATTGATTTGTTAGTGTATATAACTTTATTGCCAATGACTATTGTTAGACAATGAATGCAATAAAAGAATACTGAAACTCATCAGTTGAATTGTCATTTTGAGGTGGGTGGTTACCATCTTACCAAAGTTATGGGAAAAATCCAGATCAGACTTAAATGTAATTCTGTCTATAGTGCAAAAGGAAATGAACTTCAGTCTTGAACTAAAGTATGCTGCTTCTCCAAGAATTCTTGGCTCTTCCTTCAGAAAATGTCTAGTAATCTTTCATGTACAAGTGGCCAGTACAAAGAAAATAAAAAAGGGCTGTGCCTGACATTTGAGAAATTCATCAGAAATCTCCCTATTATATGAATTACTGTGCCAACAAAGACAAACTGGGTGATACATGTTTAGAACATTGCTTGCTTGTAGCATATTTGCCCATCTTAGAAAGTAATATATAGCCAAACATGCCTGAGTTGGGGGGGGGGGGGTCTAAGCAGAGCCAGAGCTTGTTATTACTTAGATGGGAGACCAAAAAATTCTTGAGTTGTAGTCCAAACTGGAAAATTAAAAACTAAAAATAAAGTGAAATGCTGCCTAATAAACTACATGGGCATTCCATGTAGTCACCAGAAAAAAGTCACCAGAAGTCACACTCGGCTCAAGAGAGTATTTTTTAATAGGATTGCATAATGTAAAATAGGTAAAATGATAGTACAGGTAGCCCTCGCTTAATGACCATTTGTTTAGTGACGGTTCGTACTTACGACGGTACCGGGAAAACCAACTTGCAACTGGTCCTCGCCATCACAGTGTCCCTGCAGTCACGTGATCATAATTTGGGTGCTTGGCAACCGGTTTGCATTTATAACCAATTCACAGCATCCTGCGGTCATGCAGTCGCCATTTTTGACCTTCCTAGCTGGTTTCTGGCAAGTAAAATCAATGGGGAAGCACATGATTCGCTTAACAACCACGTTCACTTAATGACTGCAGTGATTTGCTTGGCAAACACTGCAAAAAAGGTCATAAAATCAGGTTGGATTTGCTTAATGACTGCTTTGTTTAGCAACTGAATTTGCAGTCCCAATTGTGGCCATTAAGTGAGGAGTACCTGTAGGTTGCCCTTGTCTTTATTTCAATGCAGCCTTTAAAGACAGAATTTTTAAAATTCTCTGAACAGTTCACATAAAGGAAAAAGTAAAAATCCAACAGGTTGGAATTATGCTTCGTATACCCACCAAAATCAAATGAGATTTAAGATTATCACAGGACTTAATTTAATGTAATTTAAACAAGCAATTAAGTAACGAGACAAATATATTAATCACAGTTAAGGAAATCGAGAACCAAACCTCTTTTTTTCCTTTTTTGTTGGTTTGTTGGTTTGTCTCCCCTTTCACACACTTTCCTTTCCTTACACCCTGTTTAATTGTCTCAAGGTGTATGTAAGTTATATGTTATATGTTAAAAATTTTATACAATAAAGTATTTTTTTAAAAAAAAAAGATTATCACAGGACTAAGTTGAATACTACTGATTGCAGTGGAACTGTTCCAAGTACTATTTTACGATCCCATGAAAAATCAAGCCAACTATCTGATGGAAGCATTACAAATTAGAAAGATGAGTGTGCCATCAGAAAGATAGCAAATGAAAGACATTGCATATGAGATGTTTCATTTGCCAAAACAGAAAGCTTCACAGTTACCATAAATATTGAATAAGTGATGAAAGAAAATATGCTCCCTGTATCCAGTCCCCAAACCTTCTGATGCTTTACACCATTTGCTGCCCAGGTCACAGGCTGCAATGATTGTCTGTTGTGTTACACCACTAGTTTGCAAGGAAACCTGGGACATTGTGAGGCACTCGGGAAGCAAATTGGCAGCAAAACTCTCCCCCACACTCAGTGTAAGCCCAGTGGGTCACCCAAGTGCAGGTGTGGATGGTTCAGTGGTGGATGCAGCCAGGGCTGCACATCGCCAGATATACAGTATCTTACCCACTTCTTTTAAATTAATCTAATTGGGGTAGGGTGATGGCAAAAATTGGGTGTCAGAAATGTGCTGATCTCCAAATCACCTAAAAGTAGGTCCCTTATATATAGCAATTCACTCCTTAAAACTTCCAACACTCCCCAAAAAGACGTCTTAGCCAAGCCCCCTTTCAGAATGCAGCCATTATCAACACATTTGGTGCAACCTTTGAGTTGACCAAAGTTCTCCATCCCTATGTAATTCTTTAAGTCCTTGGAAACAAGATAATATTCGGAAGCAGCTCTGGCAAACATCTTAATTTATTGGGGCATAAGAAGGAGAGAGAGAGAGCACAGTCAGACTTGCAAGATTCTGTTACTATAACCTATCTCAATAAACTAGTTCCAGTCTTCCTATGGATTGGATTTCCTGGACAGGTCTACCTAGTGGGGCTGACAGTGCCCTTGTAGTCCTCTAAATAACGAGTGTCATGCCAATCACATGATCACCACATAACCAGTTTTTATTTATTTAATTTATTGATCATATTTGTGTAACTGCCCATCTCACAAGAAGTGACTCTGGGCGGCATAAAACACCCAATTAAAAAGAACCAATAGATTATATATATATATATATATATGTATGTATGTATGTATGTATGTATGTATGTATGTTATATTATGTCAGATTTTGTTATTTATGTATTACTATAAAATAAAGAATTTAAAAAAAGAACCAATAGATACATATAAAACAATTATTAGAAGTATAAAAAACACACAAAACAGGAGAGGATGATATTAACCGTAGTAAGGGAGCCATTGCAAAATGTCCCCGGTCCCCTGGGACCCCCAGGCCTGGTCACATAGCCAGGTCTTGAGGGACTTGTGGAAGGTTAAGAGGGATGGGGCTAACCTCCCTTCCCAGAGGAGAAGATTCCACAAGGCAGGCACCGCAGCAGAGGAGGCCCGCCTCCTGGGACCCGCCAAATGTAATTCCCTGGCAGGCGGGACCCGCAGCATGCCTTCTCTGCCAGACCTGATGGGACAGGCAGATGTAACTGGGGAGAGGCAGTTACCATGACAACTTACTTTTTTGTTTTTTTTTTAATCTAGTGGGCACCCATCATTTATGGTTGAAAATATTTGTGCCGGTCTGATGGGGGTGGGGTGGGGGTAAAAGAGAAATATTTAAGATTGAAATTATGAGCAATCTAGTTGTAACCATTTTTTGGTAAAAAGCAAAGGACAGAAACAGCAATAAAGATATTACAGAATTCATTTTTCCGCAGGGCCTTTTCCTACATAAGAGTTCAATTATTATCCACACATCCTGGAATCAGCAGAAAGCTAAACTGGCTTGAAATGTGCTGTCCTCACTGCCATCCTTACCCTGTTTCTATTGCTTCTGTTCCAAGCCACCAGCAGATCTTACACACCTTCAGTCTGCTCTTAGACTGTGTCAGACAAGGGACAAAATACAACAGCGATATAGCTAAGGCAGAGCTTTCCAAACTCTGTGTCTGGACACGTTAGTGTGTCGGCTGCAGTGTCTGGGTGTGTCGCAACTGCTGCTGCCTCCAAACCTGCCCTGCCAGGATTCCGCGCAGGTCCTAGTGCCTGCCTTGTGCCCTGCTGTAAGAGTGTGTCGCGAAATGATGCATGTCTAAAAAGTGTGTCACCAACATGAAAAGTTTGGAAAGCTCTGAGCTAAGGACAACTTCAACCCGTCGTACTCATGGGCTGGGAACAAGAGGAAGACAATGTCATGAGCAAAACTGAGTTAGCAGGCCATGTCTGTGCTGTGATTAGGGACAAGTAGAGATATGCCCTTAACTACCCCAAAGTAACATTAAAAGGTCACAGCACTTGCAAATGAAATTGGTTCTATTGCCCTCAAGAGAGAACAACCTCAAGACATTTTGTACTTCTGTGTAAAAGTACAATTCCCAGAAGTCTATAAAAAGAAATCATGGCAGTTCAGATTTCAACATTTGAGTTGTAGCCATCTCATTACATTCCTGCAGAAAAACCTCTGCTCATCTGTGTCCAGTAGAGGGCATCATTCCCCACCAGAATCACAGAATTGGAAGAGAACTTACAGGTCATCTTGTTCAGTTAAATTCACTACTGTAATACCCACTCTGCATAAAATCTTCTGGAGAAGCAGAATCTTCCAGTTTTCAGTCATTTTAAGCAAAAGAATGACATGCTAAACATTTATTCAGTAAAAAGGGTCCTTGGGCGTGATGGTTTATTTATTTATTTATATGGACACTGACTGGATGAGGCTAACTGAACCCCGAAGGATTAACCAAGCCTAATACAAAGGAACGGGGGCATTCACAGGCGGGGGGGGGAGGGGGAGGGATCAAAATATCAAAATGGTGGCCCTGACCACACAAATCCCCACCCCTATTCTGCATGCACCGGGCATTGTGATGCATATTAAAAGGGGCAGGGCTTCAATAGCAGGGTTGCAGCTCCCATCTTGACACATCTTTGCAGCTGCACCCGCAAAGAATCTTGTCTATGTGAGTAGGAACTCTGACTGGGCAATTCTCCACATGGCCTGCGTGCATGTTTGTATACACATAGAAGTTAGAATATGCATAGTTGGATATATAAAAATCTCAATCTCTTTCATGTCACAGGCTAGAGATGCAGTATACATTGACTCACAAACCATATTTAACTTCATATGTCATACAAACCCATAATTTAATTTATAATTAACTGTGGGTATCATAAGCACAGCCAGTAGCAATTACTGGGGAGGAGCCAGAGACACAGGAAACATTAGAATGTTGCCAAATGTGAACCATCTGCCCCCTCGCCCCTCTCTTTCCTCAAGATGGTATCTTCCAGGTGGGCATGCTGAGTGGGGATGATCAGTGCTGCCATCCAGTCCTTCTGGACAATTTTTAATGAAAATCTGCATACATATAAATAATGGATTTGCACAGAATTTAACTATGTAGAATGCTTAAAAGCCGGATCCCAAGACTGTCATATTCTAAAGGTTCTCTCATGAATTTTTGGGAGACTGGGTGGGGTGGTGTATACTTTCACACCAGCTTTGTTCAGTTGTTCAGTTCTTGTACACTTCAAACCTAATTATCCACACCATACATAAGAGTTTCATATGCAGACAATGATGTTAGCTGAGAACTTCAGCAAATGTTAGTATGCATGATACAACAAGGGATATGTTTCTGTAAATTAAAGTATCAAAGACCAAGGTAACTGTGTTTCACAGAGAAAATGGAATGAATAATCCAAAATTATCCATCAACGGTAAAAAAAATTAGAGCAATTAAAATTAGCCAAGAGTTATACGGGAATTGGTGATCTAAAGTTTTAATGAGTTTGTTTTTACAATGGATTGTATATGCATCGTACTGAAGTATAAACCACCTAGTCTATAGACTGAGGTGACACACAAGGCTGAATGAATGAATCAGTAAATGTGTTGGCAGAAAGTGTATTAAAGATGAGAAACAGAGATAGAGGGATTTTTAAGATATACAAAAGCTAATAGAAAGGTAGTGGGTAGTATATAGTCTGTTGTGAGAAATAAATGTTGAAAAAAGCAAACCTACCTCTGTACAGAAGTATGTCTGTGCCCACTTTATTATATGGGAGAGAGAATTGGGTACGCCAGAACCATAAAGGTAGGTTGCATGCAGTAGGAACTGGGAGTGCATTTTAACAAGAAAGGGTCAAGACTGAATGGAGACTGAATACAAAACCAGTATGAAAATGTACACTGGTTAGAGTCACATAGAAAGAATGAATGAGATTGAATCACAAAACAAATATGCAAAGGGAGAGTGAATGGGTCGAAAGGGAAGTCATGCTTGGATGGAGTTCCTCAAAAAGAAAGGTTCTAAGTCTAAAGAAAAGGTAAAATATGAAATGAGGTATGGTCAGAGAGTCAATAAAAGAAATACAGTGAATGGTGTTTCATTTCTTATCTCCTCCCTTTGCCAAGAACTTTACCTTTTCATCTAGTTTTAAAAATAACAGGACTTTGCTTCTGGCTTCAGTCAACTGGAATAGTTGATTTCACCAGGCTGGCAGTTGGGCAATAGAGAACTAAATCATTTATCACTGTATTGGATTTATTCCTGAAGTGAGCTCCAGCTATTTGAGAAAGTAGGTGAAAATGAACCTTCATTTGCATTAGCATTAAGAGCTGCATATATTGCCTGGAAGGTATAAAACACCATCTTTCGCTAGTAACAAAGGATCAATATCAGTCCCTTCGGTTGCTTTAAATAATTTTGAACTTAGGCATTTTTTGTTCCCAAATCACAAATAAATTTGACAGGACACAAAATAATGCAGAATGTAAGAAAGGATTAGAATCCTTGGTAAACCAAGGTATAACACAAATTTGGAGCTTAAATACAAGTTAGTAACTGATTCCCTTTCAATTTATTTGGGAAACATTAGTGGGTTCGCGACATATAAAAGTATTGCCAAGCAAGTTCCCTTATCCAATCAAATTATGCATTCATTTTTAGGTGTTCTTTTTTTTAAAAAATGTAACTCCTGACTGACTAGGCTAATACCATCAGGAAGTCTTTTGGAATTAAAAGAATGGTACTGAAACATCAGCAGAAAACAGCAGCAGCACATAATTGATTGAAAACAAAAGTGGGAGATTACATAGCAGGAAGTTATTTTTACTGCCCCTGTGCCTTCTGCCCACATTTTTAACAGAGAGGGTTACCTCAACCCCATCAACATTCAATGCTAAGAATAGGCAAGTGGAGCTGCAGATGTTAAGGCCACACCGGCATGGAAAGGTGGAAGCTTTTGACTGGAATAACTGAATGATGTTGGGTTGGTACCATTAAACTCCATGGAAAAAAAGCAGTGTTTTATTATTTCTGGGTATCAACTACTATTGGCAGCCAACTTGAAACTGAACTTTCATACAAAGAGAAAACAGAATTAGTTCCAGCAGTTTAGCAACTTCACAGAGGACAAGACCAAACGTGAAAGCTGGATTGAGCCTGTTATACAATCTCCTCCTCCATTTCTGTGAAAAAAAAGCAAGGGAAATGGACAAAGGTAATATATTGGCAGCACTAAAGTTTCACGCTAAACTTGGCAACACTTTAGGAGAATGGAGGCACTGTAGCCACAATAAGGTTTAAATGTAGTTCTTTCATAGGCTGTGAAACTGTGAAGTCAGTGTAGTCTCATATGGCTTTTCAGATGCCTTCTTTTAATACCTGTGGCTACAGACACCACCACAGGGACGTGGTGGCTCAGTGGGTAAGTTGCCAGGGTTGTTGATCGGAAGATCGCAAGTTTGGAGGTTCGAATCCCTAGCCCCGCGTGACGGAGTGAGCTCCCGCACTCGCCCCAGCTCTTGCCAACCTAGCAATTCAAAAGCATGCAAATGCAAGATGATTAATAGGTACCACTTCGGTGGGTAGGTAACAGCGTTCCGCTTGCGTCATGCTGGCCACATGACCATGGAAGCGTCTTCGGACAACGCTGGCTCTTCGGCTAACAAACGGAGATGAGCACCGGCCCCTAGAGTTGGACACGACTGCACAAATGTGCGGGGGGAACCTTTACTTTACCTTTTTACAGACAACACAAAATGGGTAAGCATTTTTTTTTAAAAAAATGACTTGGTCAATAACATAGTTGAAGAATGTATATAATAAGCGTAGACCAACAGAACGAAGTCCGCCTGGGCTATGAGTGGGGCACCCTTCCAGATAACCTCTGAACTACATTTCCTAAAAGACATGGTTGACCCTTGGCACTTTACCAGGCAATTCCACTTTAACAGAGCAGAATATGCAAATCAACCAAGAATGAGAAAGGAAAATTCATGGGAAACCGAAACCATTCTAGATTATCTAGCAATTACTGCTAATTGATGAAACTGAAATATGGAATAAACAACTGCCAGCACTTTTGTTTCTGGGCTGAAATGGTTTGAATCTATGGGAAATGAATAAATGTAAGTGAAATATGTCCTCGATCTCTGATATTTTGGGGAGCTATTAGATAGATGGACTTGCTAACATGGATTTTAAACCTTCAGGTTTCCTCTGTCAAACCTGAGTTATAATTAGTAATTCAAAACAGAAACATCAATAAAAGTAGGTTTATTTTCAGATTATATCATTCTAAACACTTATTTCAGTATCACAGGCTTTTTTAATTCCCAAAGTTCTTACAATAATTCCTTTTGGAGAAGAGACGAGATCAGAATATTTTTGTTAATCTTTATTGCAATGCAGGTCAAAGTGTGCTATTACAGACCTGCCTGTGTCAGAAAGCTTGGCTCAAATATCGGTGACATTGACTTTTTCAACTGAGACAAAGTTCATGGACTGACAACTACAGCTGGCAGTGGAGGCCTCTGTGAAACACAGTGCCAATGAGGAGATGCTTGTCATAGACGGTAGCAACCGAACTCCCTTGAATTACTGACCCATCATCCACATACACTTGTGTGACTGTAGGCTTATCAGAAAGGATATTTTGGATGTGAAGGACCTGAAAGAAAACAAAACAAACAAAAATTGATTAGCCAGACTCTTACGTAAAACTTTGGCTAATGTGAATCCTGCTAGAGCAGAGCTTTCCAAACTTTTCATGTTGGTGACACACTTTCTAGACATGCATCATTTCGCGACACTCTCTTATAACAGGGCACAAGGCAGGCACTAGGACCTGCGCGGAATCCTGGCAGGGCTCGGAGGCAGCAGCAGCCGTGACACACCCAGACACTGCAGCCGACACACTAACGTGTCGCGACAGAGTTTGGAAAGCTCTGTGCTAGAATGTCACATTCTGCTACGCATACTGTTAAAAAATGATTAAGGAACACCAGAAGACTAAGCAATAGGGTCTATACAGGCATAGATGCTCTAGAATGAATTCATAGAAATAAGAAATAAAATTGTTTTAAGAGATCCCAATTGTGATCTCTTACTTTGTTGTAAAAAGGGACACTCCTGTCTCTCATCCAGTAGAATGCTTCATGATGTAGAAGCTGAGCATCCAGAACTTGCTATTCATTTGGCTCTGGTGCCAACACATGGAATCTGCTCACTTCCCTATTCAAATCAATGCAAACAACCCATGATCCATGTGCACTATAACTGTCTTAGTTATGACCTATAATGGCCTTGTCAGCATCCCCACCCCATTCCTGGGGCATCTGCACTGAAAATGCACGGCAGCACCAATGCCAGATCAGCACCAACTTTATACGTGAAAGGCCTAAGTGTAATTTGATGCATACTGGGGCAGCAAGTATGCTGCATATCCACAGCATAGAGAATGTGTATTTGGTCTCCCTCTCTCATGATAGCAAGAACCCAGGGCCATCCTATGAAACTGAATGATAGGAAATTCATGACAAACTTCACAAAGTGTGATATTTATTTATTTATTTAAAGATTTATAAGGCCACCCAACTTAGACAGTGTGACTCTGGGTGGCATACAACATAAACACACAATAAATCAAAAAGGAAAAAAAACAAAGAAAACTATCTAACAACAAAGATACAATATATTAATACAAAATCCAAAATGGCCACCAAGTTGCTAATATACAGTAGGATGTGATGATGGACACTGACTTAGACACCTAGAAAATAGGATGTAATACCTTCATATAATGAAGATTGCAATTATTCATTAGATTATCAGTTGCAAGCATTTCATTAGATTATCTGCTGCTTCTAGGACTGGAAGTCTCTGAATACAAAGTGTAAGAAGAACCTTTTAAAAAATTATTAGGTTGATATCCTGCCTTTCATACAGGAACTCAAGGCAGCATACATAGTGTTCCCTTCTCCTGTTTTGCCCACAATAAGTGACCCACCCAAATCACCCAGTGAGCTTCTGTGGCTAAAGGTGGACTAGAACCTGGGTCTCCTCACTTCTAATCCAGCTCTTTAGCCACTTCACCACACTGGCGTTTGCTCCTGAATTCTGCTTACGGCCAATATGTGGAATAGGATACTGGCCTAGGCAACCTTTGGTCTGGTGGAGTGCACCTCTTCTGAAGTGCTTCTTGTCCTATTTAAAGAAGCATTTTGTTCTGAAAAATAACCTGCAGATTTTTGTAGCACCTAATTTACTCACCCTAGTTTAAAAGTTACAATATATTTATAAAGCACCTTGTCAAAATAATTCTTACTAACCTCTGAGCCAGGAGGATCCTCTGGATTATAAAGAAAGAGTTTTGCAGCATTGGGATGACATCCTAACCAAAGGTCTCCAGTGTAAGGGTCAACTGATATATTATCAAGGACAGTGTCCAACTGCAGGACCTACAATGAACAAGAAAAAACCAACGCAGTAGTAAATTTACCATTTTCAAATTTATGTAAAAAGTAGTAAAGGCTATCCTAATCACTCTAGAAACAGCCCAGCTGATGCATTTTGAACCAGATGAAGTTTCTGGATTACATATCAAGGTAATTCTACATAAGGTGCAATGCAGTAGTTAAGTCTAGAGGTGATCAGCATTTTGAAAGACAATTCTCAAAGATAATGCAACTGATTTACCAGCCAAAGCTGATAAAAAGACTTTTAGTATTGATTCCATTTGAAATAGCTTCTTCCCTATCTCTTCAAGGCAATTATAACTTGATTTAGATATGAGAACACAATAGTTTCTGCTGGCCAGACTTTTTTTTTTAAGCAGCCTTGTCCTATGCAGAATATCAGCATAAGCCAAACTTTGGGTATTTCAGACAATGCATTTCTCTCCACTCCACTCCAAAATTGAGGTGCTCACAATTTTATCCATTTTTTTCTTATTCCAATGCTATTCCTCTAGTTCTAGATAACAACATATGCTTTCAGGAAATGTCTGTCCTTCCTAATCGGCCCTGATTGAGAACTCCTGCAAGTCATATGGGCCCAACTCTTAACCAAAGTGATTCCGAGTCCTTTGGAATGTCACCATCATCAATATCCCATTGATATTGGTCATAAATTCTTTTCACCAAGAGCCAACAGTATTAATTCACTATGACTAACAGATGGTAGATATTCACAGAAATACGTAAGATATCACAGAATAGCATATGAATAGAAAAATTATTCAAGATCTAAGTTTTGTTTCATATACAAAGAATAGCATACCTGGATTAGACCAAAGTGAACCAAACTTACCTTCACAGGAGTTAAACTCAAGTTATCATGTTTTTCAAAGACATGAATGCTATGATCGAGAATATCAGCAACGTAGACATACCTTGAAAAGACATATTATTATTTATTTTACTTATTTTATTTTTATACTACTTGTCCTTCCTTCTACCTCCCCTGGCCCAGAGTGTGTGCAAAAAAGAATCAATTAAAAAGAATCTGATAAAATGACCAACTATAACACCATTTGATATAAAGACAATAAAAACAATGGAAACAATAAATGAATTGAAGTTAATTGTTACAATGCTTCTTATAAATTAGGGCAGGGAAAACTGTATTTTTATATTTTTAGTCAATTCTAATCATAAGATCTCTGGATGATTCCTAAAATAGAGTTTATTTCATTTTGGTGATTAATATCACACTATTTTGTCTTAGGGAAGCTTTCCCTAACTTGATCATGTTGACTCAAGATTATGGGAGTTATAACTCAATATATTTAGAAGGCTACAAGTTGCACTAATTGGGGAAAGCAATCTAAGGATATTTCTAGTCTGTTCGTCAAAACAGCAACTATCAGCAACTAACAGCAGTTTTGAGGAACACAAATTATTCCCTGTATAACTATCCTAAACCACAACTGATAACATTACCTAGCCAACCTTGGCTGATCTCAGTGAAGTTAAGCAGGATCAGGAGACCACTAGGGCATCCCAGTGGTTATAACCTAGAAAGGGGGAAAAAACCCTAGAATAAGGCAAGGGTATGCCATTTCCTTAGGGGGCATGGTGGCTCAGCAGGTAAGACGCCAGGCTTGTCGATCGGAAGGTCGCAGGTTCGGCGGTTCGAGACCCTAGCCCCGCGTGACGGAATGAGCTCCCGCACTAGCCCCAGCTCTTGCCAACCTAGCAATTCGAAAGCATGCAAATGCAAGTAGATGAATAGGTACCACTTCGGTGGGTAGGTAACAGCGTTCCGCGCGCGTCATGTGGCCACATGACCGTGGAAGCATCTTCGGACAGCGCTGGCTCTTCGGCTAACAAACGGAGATGAGCACCGGCCCCTAGAGTCGGACATGACTGCACAAATGTGCGGGGGGAACCTTTACCTTTTTTTTAATGCCATTTCCTTACTGCTAACAATAAAACAAAGGAGATCGTTACCTTGTCGTGGTGCTGGAGCTTGAGCACCTCAATGAAACCATGAGCTAAACCGTGAAGGGACACCCAAGACGGGAAGGTCGTGGCAGAGAGGTCAGACTAAATACGATCCCTGGGGAAGGTAACGGCAACCCACCCCAGTATTCTTGCCATGAAAACTAAATGGATCAGTACAACCAAAGATATGTCGGTATACCATCGGAAGATGGGACTCCCAGGTCGGAAGATGGTCAAAATGCTACTGGGGAGGAACAGAGGATACGTTCAACTAGCCCCAGATGTGATGACGCAGCTAGCTCAAAGCCGAAAGGACGGCTAGCGGCCGACGGTGCTGGTGGTGAACGACGAATCCGATGTTCTAAAGATCAACACACCATAGGAACCTGGAATGTAAGATCTATGAGCCAGGGCAAATTGGATGTGGTTATTGGTGAGATGTCAAGATTAAATATAGACATTTTAGGTGTCAGTGAACTGAAATGGACTGGGATGGGCCACTTCACATCAGATGACCACCAGATCTACTACTGTGGACAAGAGGACCACAGAAGAAATGGAGTAGCCTTCATAATTAATAATAAAGTGGCTAAAGCAGTGCTTGGATACAATCCAAAAAACGATAGAATGATCTCAATTCGAATTCAGGGTAAGCCATTTAACATCACAGTGATCCAAATATACGCCCCAACCACAGATGCTGAAGAAGCAGAAGTAGATCAGTTCTATGAGGATCTGCAGCACCTACTAGATAATACACCAAAAAGAGATGTTATTTTCATTACAGGAGACTGGAATGCTAAGGTGGGTAGTCAGACGACACCTGGAATTACAGGCAAGCATGGTCTGGGAGAACAAAATGAAGCAGGACATAGGCTGATAGAATTTTGCCAAGACAACTCACTGTGCATAACAAACACTCTCTTCCAACAACCTAAAAGACGACTTTATACATGGACTTCACCAGATGGTCGACACCGAAATCAGATTGACTACATCCTTTGCAGCCAAAGGTGGCGGACATCTATACAGTCGGTAAAAACAAGACCTGGAGCTGACTGTAGTTCAGATCACGAACTTCTTATTGCAAAATTTAGAATCAGACTAAAGAGAATAGGGAAGACCCACAGATCAGTTAGATATGAGCTCACTAATATTCCTAATGAATATGCAGTGGAGGTGAAGAATAGATTTAAGGGACTAGATTTAGTAGATAGGGTCCCGGAAGAACTATGGACAGAAGTTCGCAACATTGTTCAGGAGGCGGCAACAAAAAACGTCCCAAAGAAAAAGAAAACCAAGAAGGCAAGATGGCTGTCTGCTGAAACACTGGAAGTAGCCCAAGAAAGAAGGAAAGCAAAAGGCAACAGTGATAGGGGGAGATATGCCCAATTAAATGCAAAATTCCAGAGGTTAGCCAGAAGAGATAAGGAATTATTTTTAAACAAGCAATGTGCGGAAGTGGAAGAAGACAATAGAATAGGAAGGACAAGAGACCTCTTCCAGAAAATTAGAAACATCGGAGGAAAATTCCAGGCAAAAATGGGTATGATCAAAAACAAAGATGGTAAGGACCTAACAGAAGCAGAAGAGATAAAGAAAAGGTGGCAAGAATATACGGAAGATCTGTATAGGAAGGATAATAATATTGGAGATAGCTTTGACGGTGTGGTCAGTGAGTTAGAGCCAGACATCCTGAAGAGTGAGGTTGAATGGGCCTTAAGAAGCATTGCTAATAACAAGGCAGCAGGAGACGATGGTATCCCAGCTGAACTGTTTAAAATCTTGCAAGATGATGCTGTCAAGGTGATGCATGCCATATGCCAGCAAATTTGGAAAACACAAGAATGGCCATCAGATTGGAAAAAATCAACTTATATCCCCATACCAAAAAAGGGAAGCACTAGAGAATGTTCAAACTATCGAACAGTGGCACTTATTTCACATGCCAGTAAGGTAATGCTCAAGATCTTGCAAGGTAGACTCCAGCAATTCATGGAGCGAGAATTGCCAGATGTACAAGCTGGGTTTAGAAAAGGCAGAGGAACTAGAGACCAAATTGCCAATATCCGCTGGATAATGGAGAAAGCCAGGGAATTTCAGAAAAACATCTATTTCTGTTTTATTGACTATTCTAAAGCCTTTGACTGTGTGGATCATAACAAATTGTGGCAAGTTCTTGGTGGTATGGGGATACCAAGTCATCTTGTCTGCCTCCTGAGGAATCTGTATAACGACCAAGTAGCAACGGTAAGAACAGAGCACGGAACAACGGACTGGTTTAAGATTGGGAAAGGAGTACGGCAGGGTTGTATACTCTCACCCTACCTATTCAACCTGTATGCAGAACACATCATGCGACATGCTGGGCTTGAGGAATCCAAGGCTGGAGTTAAAATCGCTGGAAGAAACATTAACAATCTCAGATATGCAGATGATACCACTTTGATGGCTGAAAGTGAGGAGGAGTTGAGGAGCCTTATGACGAAGGTGAAAGAAGAAAGTGCAAAAGCTGGGTTGCAGTTAAACCTCAAAAAAACCAAGTTTATGGCAACGAGCTTGATTGATGACTGGCAAATAGAGGGAGAAAAAGTGGAGGCAGTGACAGACTTTGTATTTCTAGGCGCAAAGATTACTGCAGACGCTGACTGCAGCCAGGAAATCAGAAGACGTCTACTTCTTGGGAGGAGAGCAATGGCAAATCTTGATAAAATAGTTAAGAGCAGAGACATCACACTGACAACAAAGGTCCGCATAGTTAAAGCAATGGTATTCCCTGTAGTAACCTATGGCTGCGAGAGCTGGACCATAAGGAAGGCTGAGCGAAGGAAGATAGATGCTTTTGAACTGTGGTGTTGGAGGAAAATTCTGAGAGTGCCTTGGACTGCAAGAAGATCAAACCAGTCCATACTCCAGGAAATCAAGCCAGACTGCTCACTTGAGGGAATGATATTAAAGGCAAAACTGAAGTACTTTGGCCACATAATGAGAAGACAGGATACCCTGGAGAAGAAGCTGATGCTAGGAAAAGTGGAAGGCAAAAGGAAGAGGGGCCGACCAAGGGCAAGATGGATGGATGGTATTCTGGAGGTGACGGACTCAACCATTGGGGAGCTGGGGATGGTGACGGCCGACAGAAAGCTCTGGCGTGGACTGGTCCATGAAGTCACGAAGAGTCGGAAACGACTGAACGAATAAACAACAACAACAACAATAAAACAACAGTGACATGCCAATGAGGTCGTCACAAGTCAACATTGACTAGAAGGGTTTTTTTTTACTTCCCACCTCAATTATACTATGAGTTGGGGGGCATGTTCTCAAACCAGATAATAAAAGTCCAATGTCATAGAGAGAACTAAGTTAAGGAAGAACCAAGTTAAAGACGAAACTTACTTCCCATCTGGTGAAATATTAATGCCATTGGCACTGTAAAATCCTGCTGCTACTTCTTTAACTTCCTTTGGGCTATAGTAAACAACATTTGTCCAGCTCAATCCCAAGAACATCTCCAAATACACTGCAATGCTTTCTGAGAAATAATGATCATTGGTGGCATAAAAACTCTCAGGGCCCAGAGCCATAATATCATTCACACTATGGCAAAAATGAAAAAGATACAACACAACATTACATAACTGCTGTTGCATAACCTACTTTCTATAAGTCTTGCAATATTTGCACGATTGCCCCAAAACCATTTTGTGCTCTGAACACAGACCTTAAGAACACAGACCTGTTTGGCAGGCTGTATATGACTTTCTAGCCTGCAGAAAAATTATTTAAGAGTAAATAGTGTTACAAAAGATAAGCATACATAAAGTGTCCAAATGAAATATACAGTAGTCCCCAAAATCCTAAAAGTGAAATTGCCTGCAATAGTCTATGAAGAAAATATTGTCCTCTGGTAAAAGTTCTGTCTTCTTGTCTGAGGATGGTGGTAGAATGTAACATGAAGGAGATGCTTTCAAAATGCCAACAGAAACTTGGACTTCCAGTGGGAATGGTGGACTGAACGGCTGTGCCCGTGGGTTCAGCGGGCGGAGCTGACAACGTAGTAACTTTTTTTAGGCTCAGGCAGGTTTTCCTGAAGCCCAGAAACGTTCTCCGGATAAAGGAGAATACCTGGAATCATCCCATCTGTCCTCTGGACGGCTGCCTGCAGCCAGATCGCAAACAGCGTTTCGCGTTTGACTGGTAAGAGCCAGCTGGGAGGCGGGGACGTCATCACTTTCCAAGCCACGCTGTAGCCTTAAAGGGACACTAAGCCCGGCCACCCCATTTCTAAATCACCAATTTAAGTATATGTACCCCAAGAGAAGGGGGTGTGGTGGCTCAGTGGTTAAGACGCCAGGCTTGACGATCGGAAGGTCGGCGGTTCGAATCCCTAGCCCTGCATGACGGAGTGAGCTCCCACACTCGCCCCAGCTCTTGCCAACCTAGCAATTCGAAAGCATGCAAATGCAAGTAGATGAATAGGTACCACTTCGGTGGGTAGGTAACAGCGTTCTGCGCGTGTCATGCGGCCACATGACTGTGGAAGCGTCTTCGGACAACGCTGGCTCTTCGGCTAACAAACGGAGATGAGCACCGGCCCCTAGAGTCGGACACGACTGCACAGATGTGCGGGGGGAACCTTTACCTTACCTTTTACCCCAAGAGAGGCTTTCTACAGCAAGGAGAAGCTGGTTCTCTTGGTGCTTAACGTTATTTTTGGGATTACTTAAAAAAAATTTTTTTTAAGTTTTGGATTTCATTTTACTTCCAAATATAAAGGAGGATTGAGAGTAAACAATTGTCTTCCTGTTATTATTTTTATATTGAATTTGAAGATATTAGCATTTTCCTACACATTGAATCGGCTGATTTGAACCTTTCAGCTTTCTGTTTTCACTTTCCATTGACTGTCTGCTATCTCACTCTCACTTTATGTAAACACACTTTGGAACTCTTCCATATCTTCGACTTTCACTGGTTAAGCTCCTAGGGGGCGCCATAGTCTACTGCATGAGACATGGAGGATTTCAAACAGATTCTTTCTGACTTCAACCAAGATTTTAAACAGATTTCTTCTGACTTCTATTAAGCTTTTATGCAAGATATCCAGGACATTGTGGAAAATATGAGATCTAAAATGTGCCATCAGGTTGGGGATGTGGTGGATGAAATTGAGGAATTTAAGAGCGATAGAAAGGTTTTTTTTAAGACTGAGATTGGGATTTTTATTGAGATGCTGGATGAAGATTGGATAGTGGAGTTGGAGAAATCTAAGGGAGAGAGCGATCTGCAAGCCATAAGTGAAATTGATCTTCTGGTGGAATGCCATGAAAGAACCTGGAATCTTTGAGGGGGGCAGTTGGGCTGTTTGATTCTTTCAAGAGAGAAGCTGTGTGCACATTGTGGGGATATGTAACTGCTCTGGTTTATCTTGAAGTGGGATAAGGTTGAAGAATGTTTATCTGGTTTGCTTTAAAGATTTGATTGATGCTATTTGCTTTTAAAGATTTGGATTTACTGTTTTGAATTGGCTTTGTTTTTTGGGTTTATTAAGATTAACATTATTAAAACTGTTGTATTAGGGTTAAAGAATGTTTATCTGGTTTGCTTTAAAGATTTGATTGATGTTATTCACTTTTAAAGATATGGAATTACTGCTTTGAATTGTCTTTGTTTTTTGGGTTTATTAAGATTGGGATTATTAAAATTGTTGTACTATTAAGTATAATAGCAGCCAACTTACGTGCTTTTTAATTTGATTCTTATTATAGTAGACAGAAATGTATAGAATAGTGGTAGGAAGGGAATAATTAAATAGGTGTTATCTTTTGGAGGGGAGAAAGATGTTTAGGAGGTTTATATCGGGGGAGGAGTAACTGTACTTAGTGATTTTTATTATGTGTTAAAGTGGAATGATTTATAGAAATAATGTGTTTTGATTTAATATAGAGTAAGAGATTGATTATGGAAATTTTTGTACATCCTTGCTGTTAAAAGTCAGAAACCACATCTTTTTGTAAATTTGAAAAAAAAATTCTCTCGTGTTTCTGCACCTTTTAATTTTTTTCTTTCTTTGTAGTTTTTTGTTTTTCTGTAGTTTTTATTCTTCTCTTGAAACTTAGTAAAATTTACTATAAATTTTTTGTACAAAATGCCAACAGAAACTTGACAAGACTGAGTAGGCCAGGCATGTTTTAAATGTGTCCTCAATGGCCTCAAATCTCAGCTTCTCATCAAAATCATCAGTTAATACATCCAGTCCTCTCAGTAATGTAAATGCAGTGCCCTACTCAGGGCATTTGGATGTTTTATGTATGCTTACCTTTTGTAATGCTACTTATTCCTAAGTAATTTTTTTTCTACAGTATGTAATTTGCTTTAGATTCATATTGCAGCTAATAAGGAATTAACCCGATTCTCACTTTATCTTTGTAATATTTATTAGCTTTATCAACTTTGCTTTTGTTTCTGACCTTTCTATCCACCTTATTGAAATGTACTAGCACTATAAATATGTTGTTTTGAAGACTTATAATTTTCATAGCCATGAAAACCTGACTGTTCACCCAGGCCTTCAGTGAGGAAGACCGAGACTCCTCAGTTCATCACAATTTCCATCTTTTATCTTTATTTTTAATATTTTATTGATTTTATTGCAATTTCTTTGTTTGATTGTTGTGATCTACCCAGAGTCATTGAGAATCGGGCAGCATACAAGTTTAATTAATAATAATTATAATAATAAGTATAGGATAGAGAATTGCTTGGATATATATTGTACAATTGTACAGTCTAAGGAGGGCAAAGATCAGGGCTGGAGAACTGCTTCCAGCCAAAGGACAGGGCCACCTTAAGGAGCAGGTTCCTTGGTCTCCTGAACCCTTCCCTTCTCTCCCAGAATCCTTTTCTTCATCTTCTAGCTCCAAGCACAGAGGGGCATGAAGCTAAAGAGCCAGGACACTTACAGTAGCTCCTTTCTCTGCATAAGGAGACAGCGATGGTCAGCCCCTGCAGCGACATTTCAGCAGGCCAAATTGAGATGCCTTAAGGGCCCCATCCGGCCTGTGGGCCACAGATTCTCTATTCTTAGGGTATAGAATGAAGTAAGCATTCAACTGTTTAAGCAACTAATAAGAAATAAAAGGCAAAAAGCAAAAACTGCTTAAGTCCAGTAGAGCTCTCCAAATGGAACACAAACCTTGTGGAAAGTTGTCTAAACTCACTCTAGTTCCAATACTGCCATCTTCTTCCATTTCTGTCTTCTAATTTTTAATTAAATGGTTCACAGACATGGTTAAAGCAAGAATGATTTTGTAAAGATAGAAATGTATGGAGAAGTATGGTAAATGGTGTTGGTTAAACTAGATTTAGCTACATTTGTTTTTCTTTTCTTTCATTTATTTCACATCTTTAATTTCTTTGCCGTACTTCTTTTTAACCACTTGTATTTACACTGAAAGGCAATAGCATGATGGGTATACATGAATGTACCTATGTCACATCAACTCATCATTTCATGTTCCCTTCAACCCTTTTTTCCATTTACCCAACCCATCTCCTCCCTCTCCAACTACACACACCAATTCCAAATACGGTTTATTATAATATACTTTGATAGGAGCTCATGTTTGATAGTTTTTAAGTGCAGCAAAGAATTTTCGTCTTCAACAAATTTAAATATCTCCACCGTTGACTTGTATTGTGGATGATTTACGACAAAGAGATATACGGTATCATCTAGAGAAAGTGAATATTTGAGCAAAGTTAATAAAATTTGCAACGATAAGCAGATATAGTTTTCTAACTACTCATATAACAAAATAAAGCAACTGTCAGCATTTTGCTCACCTAGTCATCTTCTACTGCAATGGGTAGGGAGTTTCCTTCTCCCAAAAGAGGCAGTTTCTTCTTTTTCTTGGTGCTGCTCTAAATCTCTTCTGCCCCTTATATTGCTGACTCTAAGCCACCAAAACTTAAAAGCCCCCTTAACATTTCCCTCCCATACCCACAACTTCTTAGCAGGCATATCACAATTCTCTACCTCTGTCCTCTCTTACTCTTTTATTATTATTACAGTTTTCCAGTCCACTGTTAGCAACTGGGCATATTAGCAAATTAGTCTTATTTGTGGTAAAAATCAAACTGGACAACCAACATTTTATATCAAACTAATTTAGTGCTAGACTTAAATGTGCATGCTATATGTCTACAAAAGATCCCAAAACTTTAGTGCCCTTTAGACATGCACAGAAAGGTAATGAAAGTAACTGTAGTACTAGTAATAATAGTCAAGACTATAATAGCAGTATTACTACAAGTAGCTATAGGTCACAATATAAATTAGTTTTTTTTAAAAATGGGTGAATGCAAACATTTTAAGTGAAAAGTTTACATGCCTACATAATCTAAAAGAGAAACAAAATCAACCATAAACATGGAAAGGGGTTCATAAAACTATTAATATGATTATAAAATATAATAGTTCTTGACACTGATCAAAGACTGGGATTAAACATTTTTCATAGGCTGCTGAAGAGAGCGAGCAAAGTAGCAGATAATGAGGAATACTTTGCCCATCCAAGACCATGATCACCAACCAAGATTAACCCTAATCAACCTAATCATCTCCAGCCGGAAAGCTAAAATGAAGAAAATTAGGGCCACTTAATAAATTTGCTTACTCTCATCGATATAGATACTGATCCCATGAGGATTAAAAGATGCCATATCAAACCCACGGCTGATCTTTAGTTCAACTGGATGAGGATTTTCTTCATTTAAATCCATCAGTAATATTTCTCCATTTTTATCAGGTGCAAAGCTTTTTAAACCAGGATATTTCAGACCCTTGAAAATGAAAGGAGAATTTTAAGAACTTAAACTTAAGAACATTCCATCAAAACTGCTAAGATTAATGATTTCCCAATGGCTTTTGAATATATTCCTTGACATCTTTATCTATAGCACAGCAAAAAAATTCAAGGTCAAAAGATGCATTTTGCATTCATTCAGTTGGTATTCCAACTTGGTCTTTCCCAGGCAGTCTAGCTACAATAGGACATCTTCTGGTAACCTCATGTTTAGGTTACTGTAATGTGCTCTATACAAGGCTGTACTTGGTCTGAAAGCAGTAATTAGTGGAGAATACAGTGAAGGCTGTGGAAAGAGAGGGGTTTTTCTGTAGGGGGCACCAGCATTTCTAGAATGCTTTCCCCACTGAATGTTGAAGCATCTACTCTTGTATCTTTCAGGTGCCTGCTCAAGACCTTTGTCTTCACCCAGGTCCTTCTTGTATAAATGTTGTTCAAATGGTTCTGTTCATACCTACTCTTCACGCTAATCCCTTTCAAAGTAACTAATGTTATTCAGAGCACAGGGAAGGAGTAAGGAATTCTTAGCCAAAGAAATTAAAGGCCTGAGAGAAGATAAAGAAAACAGCTACAGTAAATCTAGTTTATAACAACATAATTCACAATACCTCTCCATAGTTTTCTATCCTTGTAAACCATTCTTACTTCCACCACATCTATACATGGATTCCTACACTGCCTTTGTTCTTTCATTTTAGTAAACATTCTAACCACAAATAATTTTTTCCCCATTCACTCTCATGGAGGCTCTTGTTTAGTCCTCTTTACACACTTTCAAAACAATTTATTTCCATCAAAATCACTCTGCATTTTCTCTGCTTCTTTTAACTTTAATTGTTCCTTGCTCTTTTTGACCATATTCATTGCAGCTATCTTTTTCTCTATACCTTTCTCCCATCCTCATTTTTGCAGCTACCATTACATGCACTATTTTCTTATCTACAGCCTCTTTCACTTCATCATGGACTCTTTTTCAACCTTCACGTTACTGTAACTCCACACTCTCCTGTGGCACTCTGGAACAAAGTTATTTTTCCTCTTTTGCAAGCAGTTTCCACATCTTCTTTCCCTATATCCACTTTCCATTCATTCTATTGGGAAATTAATTTATTAATACATTTTTATACAGGATATCCAATTTATCTTCTTGCAGGTATTCTATTTTCACTCTTGTCTCTTTCACTTCTTTTTCATGTCCATGTTTTTTTCCTTCACTTCCTTTTCCATGCACATCTTTTTCTCATGATCAATTCTTGACACTACTCTCAGCACTTCATCATAAACAATCAAATCAATCATGCTTTTACTGTATATTTATATTTGTTACCATGCATAAGTATGAATAGACCTATGCTTAAAACATATAATGGAAAGAAAGATCTTTTTCTAACAGATACTCACCAGTTATCGATCTAATTCTTTCTCCAAATAACCCCCCTTTTCTATACTCTCTTGTCTTGTTGCCACTTAGTCATGTTGCCTAGCAGAATAATTGTTTCCCCTGGATTGTCTTAATTTAAAACATTGCACAATTTCCCCAAAAACTCATCTCTGTTTATTATTACCACCATTTACTGGAGCATAATGTACAACTTATTGATTCCTACTTTGATATACAGTAACAGCAAGCCAGATGACACCAATTTATATTTTCTGACTTTTTTCATTTGTAATTATCATTATAATTATTCATCAAATCCTTTCCACAAGACCATACCACTTTCATTCAGATCTATTATAACTTTCTCCTTAATTTCTTAGACATACAAATCTTTTTTAAATGCATTTATTTCATTCACTAATTCATGCTTGTTAGCTATACTCCTTTTACAAGTACATTGCAACCCTCTATATGACAGTGGTTGTCACCATAACTGCCAATCATCAAAGCTTTGGTCAACTGAGACTTTCACAGAACACCCTTTGGTAAAAGAAAGTGACCCTAAATTATTAGCTGTAGATATATTTCTATCACATGCAGCATTCCTTGCAATTTATTAATAATAAATAATTTATTGCTTTTATTATTGTACTTTACTTTTCATTGTATGTGAATATACAGAAAGATAATGATCAAATAAATGGTGCATTGCTCCAACAGACTACTTTCTCACTGCAGCTACTGTAGTTCAATTCCATGAACTATTTGCAGAGGTGACAAATTTGAAGCTTCCAAAACTCGGGGAACTCCTCCCATCCAATGGTCACTTTTAATACAATAGACAGGAAAAAATTATGAAATAGAGAGAGAAGTAAATAAAATAAAATCTTAGTTTTGGCCCCCCACTTATTTATCTTGGCCCCACCCACAGTTTGGAATTCAGCCCCTAGCCTGGTATGTCACCCAAGTCAAGTGCAGAGATGCAACCCAGCGACCCTCAGGATTATTGGAAAGTTCAGCCTGACTTAACAAATGAATTAACCCTCAGACCCATCCTGACAACCTTAAAGTTGATCCATAATGGCACTAATTTGTTGGGTAAGCCAACAAATAAAAACATGGCAATGTGAAATCATCCTTCTTCTGAACTCAAACACAGCCTTTCACATAGGAGGAATAGGGGATTGGGGGAAGTCAAGACACCAGTGACAGCTTACAGAGCTGATGAAAGCCAACCCGTTAGGAAGTACATCGATGTCTTCTGAACCGGCCTCTGCAAAGAAAAAAAAACTTTATCAGCAATATTCAAATGAAGTCCTAATACAGGGGAGTATAGAGTTGTCTTGTCCCGACCATATCCACCCGCCCCACCCGATCATGCAGGGAGGGCATGCTTCGGATCCCTTCATCAAAAGAATTCCATCTAGCGGGGTCCAGGAGGCGTGACTTCTCTGCCATAGCACCCGCCCTGTGGGATAACTTTCCCCCTGAGGTGAGACTGGCACCCTCGCTCCTGGCCTTTAGGAAGTCCTTGAAGACCTGGCTCTGCCGCCGTGCCTGGAGTGAAGGAAATGATAGTTCCTCCTGGGGGTGGTCGGCTTAGTGGTTTCCCTCCTTTTAAGAACAGACCATCTTTGGGATTCTTATTATTTTTTATTTTTGTAGTTGTTTTAAATGTATATGTTTTATCTTTTATATTGTGGTTGTAAACCGCCCAGAGTCTACCATGGTAGAGATGGGCGGGGATAGATAGATAGATAGATAGATAGATAGATAGATAGATAGAGATAGATGAGAGAGAGAGAGAGAGAGAGAGAGAGAGAGAGAGTGTTACTGAAACAAGAGCAGCCCACAGGATTCACTGCCTGTGACAACAGGACTCAAGTGCCACTTCTGGATGGTTTCACACTTTTCCTTTCTGCCTCCCTCCCTGACCTCACTGTGAGGCATCCTCTGTGTAAGGCATTATAGGAGAGATGGTTCACTGCACTGCGAAATAAGCAGTCTTTACAGCCAACCCTTTACAACACTTCATTCTAAAGATGAATAGCATTTTGAAGGCATGAGGGGAAAACTGACTGCCTTCTTCCATATTAATGTCATCGGGGAAGCTGTGATGGCGGCACCATAAAGTAATTGTACAGCCAGGTGGTTTTCCCAACAGTTGCAATCATGGTTGTAGGTTGCAGTGAAGAATTTTGTATGTGGACACCTGCAAACACGTGTGGGGGCAGGGGGCTAGTGGCTTACTTGAGCCCAGGGGCTAGGAGGGGGTGAGCCAAGGAATGTATTTTGCTTAAATTATCAGGGAAAAATCAAACCAGGGATTCTTTTTCTTCCTGCAGGGATTGTAAGAGAGATTAGAAACTAGGAGGTTTTAAACTGTGTTCTCTTGTAAGACACGTGTGAAATTAACTAAAGAGCTCCGAGTTCAGGCAGGGCAAGGCAAGAAACAGCCAGCAGGAGCTAAAGGTGGTTCACATGGAAATTTTATTCTGACAATAACCCTGTGAAGGATGTCCTGTGAATTTCCATGGAAAACCTTAAGTACTGCAAGGTATTTATCTCTACCTGAATAAAACTATACATTAACTACACAGATACCACTATTGTAGTACTTCTATTATTAGTGATCCCTGAGGAGCTATACAGTAGTTATAATTTTAACGCAGTTTTGTGTCCTTCACTTGTAATTGGGGCTTTCAATATCCTAGCCAGAGCTGGATGAGTCCACTGAACATACTTGGTTTTCATAGTATCTCTTTGTTGTTGCTAAAATCATATGCCAGCAATAAAGCATTTTAATAACAAATAGTTAAATATAAAGGAGTGGAAAAGTCTTCCAGAAGAATACTTATTTCTTCAATAGAGACAATTAGAGTAGCTGATCTTGTCCAATCTTTTCAAGAGTATCTCAGCCTCTCCCATAAATGAATCATTCCTGTGCCTCAACAAAAACTTAATTCCTCTCAGAAGTGTGTTTTAACCTGCAGAGATAGACAACAGGGCTAGCCAACTTAAGTTCCCTTATCTGCAACCAAAGGCTGCAAAAATTCTGTTGCTATGGAGATCCTGCAGAATAAGCAAATGCAAACGGAGGAGGAACATTGAGTCAATTTAATCTTTGGCTGGGAAGGAGGCATCTTCTGAAGCCCTGCTTCAACCTTCTAGGGAGGTGCTTGCCTTGAACTGTTATCTGAACCCCACAGAAGCCATTCTTTTTTGTACAGACTCCTCTGTCCTTCTTGGTTTTGTGTTCCTCAGCACTTACAATGGTTAACTAAAGAAGCCATGCATGGTACATGGTCTTCCATGGGCAGTAAGCTATCGATTTCTACCAAAGCAGGGCAAATCAAAGTGTTTAACAATAGCTCAAGGTTTTGCTACTAGTAAGAACAATTACTTTTATAAAACATACAGTAGGCTGCTGCTCATCAGGGTAGCAGTAGCTGGCATAGACTATTTCCATATTTCCAATTCCTGAAGTGTCAGACAAGAACTAGTTGAAACAGTACTGACTCTGACAGTGGTTTGGTGAATTTGAGTTTAGTGTTATAATCAAATCGGGCCAATGGCTTGTTCAACCAACAATGGCTATAAGACCAGGTTTAGCATTATCTGTGAACTGAAGATTGAGTTCAGAGAACTGGCTTCAAATCTGCAGTCAGCCAGAAGGCTCACAGAGGGATTTTGAGCTACTCACTGTCTCCCAGCCTGACATTTCACAAAGGATGGCTATGAGGAAATATTGGGGGGGGGGGAGGGGGGATCTTCCTGCATTTTACTCTCTCCTCCTTGCAGAAGTCTTCGAATAAAAATGTAATAAACATGTGATTGTCTAGAAAGCAGAGCAACTATGTGTATATTTGTGTTTCCCTTAGTTATTGGTGAATCTTCAAAAGACCGTAGTCAGCACATATATACAATTATTCTGCATAAGAACCAAACTAAGAATTTATAGCTAAACCTGCAACAATGACATCACATTTTAACCCTCCATACAACAATTATGCTTGAGAGAGCTGTATATTACAGTATAAATGAATTCCATCTAGCGGGGTCCAGGAGGCGTGCCTTCTCTGCAGTAGCCCCCGCCCTTTGGAATATCTTGCCCCTGGAGCTGAGGCAGGTTTCTTCGCTCCCGACCTTCTGGAAAAACTTGAAGACCTGGTTCTGCCGCCTTGCTTGGGATGGGAATGCCAATAGTTCCTCCTGGGAGTGGCTGGTGCTATGAAACCCGCCTTATTATTAACATCTTTCTATTTGGATTTTATATGTAATTTACTGATGTTGTAATTTTATATATTTAACTTGTTTTGTTGTGAACTGCCCAGAGTGGTTGGAGGAGATGGGCAGTGATACAAATTTAAACAAACAAACAAACAAACAAACAAACCAATCTATCTATCTATCTATCTATCGGACACTTTTCTAGCATGCACATGCACACACACTTTTACTAGATGTTACATCACACTCCCGTTCATGCAGAGAGGGCATGCTTCGGACCCCTTCAGCAAGAGAGTTTCATCTAGCGGGGTCCAGGAGGCGTGCCTTCTCTGCGATAGCGCCCGCATTATGGAACATCTTGCCCCCGGAGGTGAGGCTGGCCCCCTCACTCCTGGCCTTCCGGAAGGCTCTTAAGACCTGGCTCTGCCGCCTGGCTTGGGACGACAGAGGTGGTAGTGCCTCTTGGGGTTGGTTGGCCCCGTAGGATTGTGATCTAGACTACGGCTTCTAACCATCTTGGATTTTAATTATTCTTTTATTTGTTGCTGTTTAGTAATTTTTGTATAGATTTTAAAGTTTTATATGCTGTAAACCGCCCAGAGTCCCCTGTTCGGGGAGATGGGCGGGGATAAATTAAATAAATAAATAAATAAATATTAATGCACATACATTTCCATAGGGAATTGTGTACCTGCTGAATAGCTGAAAGCTTCCATAATGTATAAACTCTCTCTGCCTGAAGCATGTTGCTACCCGATCTGAAGGTGTGTCTCATAGAGAGGATCAGCCTGTTTCATTAGCTGGGCAACATGGATTTAAGCTGATTTTCTGATGGCTTTAAGAAAGAGCAAATATTTACATAATACTAATTCCATTTCTGGGCTTCAAGTGTATACCTAAGTAAAGAAAGAAGAACAAGGGAAGCTGCCTTATGCTCCGTTAGCCAACCAGTCCTTATCTCACGATTGTCTACACCAGTGTTTTTCAACCTTGGCAACTTTGAGATGTGTGGACTTCAACTCATGGCTGGCTGGGGAATTTTGGGAGTTGAAGTCCACACATCTTAAAGTTGCCAAGGTTGAGAAACACTGGTCTATACTAAAACTCTGAGGAACCACTGCAACCAGATAAGGGTCTTTCCCAGCCCTACTTTGAGTTGCTACACAAAGTACATGCTTAAGCACTGAATTATGGCACGTCTGCTTTCTCCAACCAGCACAGAAAATCACCCTGCAACAAATCAGGTTTTTCATTCATCTAAGCCAGTACTGTCTATTCTGACTGACAGCTGCTTTTTCAAGTCTCCAAAAAGGCTGTTTCACAAGACCAGTGAGGTGAAGATGCCAATGACTGGGCCCAAGTGGAAAGCTTGCATTCTGTTAACTGGTTATTCACTTCGCAATAAGTGAAGAAGAAAAAGGGACCCCCTTTTTGTGTTTGTGTTGAAGGGCTTCCAAAGACTGTTGCTATAAGCACATCTGCCTAAGAGTAATAGTTGTCATAGTTGGAGTTCACTTAGACACACACTGGGTCCAGACTGAAAGAAATACAGACATCAATTCAAACAAGCATGCCACAGACCTACCGATTCCTTTAATTAGGTGACAATTTGGAAGCCGCTTGGGTTTAATTTCTCGTGAGGCACACAATCTATGTCTGTAAGAAAGAAGCAGTATAAACATTTCAATATGCTAAATAAAATGGACAATGCACCACACAGCAAATGGAAAACTTTTATTGAGATTGGCTATAATAACAGAATCTTGCAAGTCATCTCCTCCTCCTCCTCCTCTTCTTTTCTTCTGAATGTTATCTGGTTCTGGACTTTAAAAATGCTTCAGCCCCTTTTGCCTAGGCATCGGTTCCTGCAATGGTTCCAGTTTGGCCTAGTGGTTAAGGTAACAGGCTAGAAATCAGGAGGCTGAGAGTTCTAGTCCCGCCTAAGGCATGAAAGCTGGCTGGGTGACCTTGGGCCAGTCCCTGTCTCTCAGCCCTAGGAAGAAGCCAATGGCAAACCAGGAGGCTGAGAGTTCTAGTCCCGCCTTAGGCATGAAAGCTGGCTGGGTGACCTTGGGCTAGTCACTCTCTCTCTCAGCCCAACTCACCTCACAGGGTTGTCGTTGTGGAAAAAACGTATGTTCGCCACCTTGAGTTATTTATAAAAATAATAAAGGCAGGATAGAAAATAAATAAATAAATAAATAAATAAATAAATAAATAAATAATCAATCAATCAATCAATCAATCTCTGTCAATATCATCTTCCTTAATCTCTCTCTATATCCCCTGGCAGATTTCTCCTTTGTGCTGCCCAAGAATTTCCAGGATTTCATCTATATCCAGATCAAGGTAAGTCTTGAGTAAATTTTCCATTTCTCTTTCCAGGTCTTCTTTACTGAAATCCCCAAGTGTATCTCTGAACTTAGATTATTTTTATATATTTTTGCTTTGACTATTTCCAGTTTGGCTTCCAACTGATCTGCTGAGACTTTTGAACTGAAGACAATTCCAGATGTCCTGTCTGCAATTTATTTACTTTGTTTTGGTGTTCTACCTGAGCTAATGTCAATTTATCATAACTGACATTAATGTCAGCCTTGAGAGAATCAAACTTTGCTTTTAAATCTTGATGTATTCATTCAATTAATTTAGAGAGATTTTCTAGCAGAAGAACTGTATTCAGTGGGAGATATTCTTTAAAGGAAGCAGAGGGATCAAACTAGACTTCTTCCATTTTGGAACAAGTCTCTACTATGCTTCCTCCTACTTGTATTGGAAAGAAATAAGTAATCTTATGCCTAGAAGTTCTATTCATTAAATTAAAACAAAACAGATTAAAACATTAAGAGTAGAAAATCAAAGAGAAAGTTCAGTAATGCTCAATAACATAGTATGTGATTAACCAAGCAGTACAGTATGAAAGGAAAAAAAACATGAAAGTTCTTAATACTAGTTCTAACAACATTAAAAATTAAAGTCCATTAGAATTCTCAATACTACAATTGAGCAGTTCATTTTGTTCCTTGTGTTGGGGCTCCCTCCTGTGGCTAAAAGAAAACAATTAAAAATTTAAAAAGCCCATGCTTTAAAAAATTAAACATTTTTTTAAAAGCATGCTGGCTGGGGAATTCTGGGAGTTGAAGTCCACACAACTTAAAGTTGTCAAGGTTGAGAAACACTGCTCTAGAGATCCACCATCCAAACTTCAAGTATTAGAAGAAGTTGGCAGTCCAGCTCTACTAGATCTATTTCTCTTGCGCATTTTACGCTTTAACACTGGTTTCTTGGGCGTCCAAAAAAGCCCCACGTACCATCTGTGTTTTGGAAGTTCAGAAAGTGTGGGCAAAGTGCCAGGATGATTTATTGCTCCTTACACCTCAGCCTAAAGGGTAAGAGATGGAAGAGCCACATCCAACATCCAGAATGCATTTAAAGAGTATTTTTAATGCGCAGTAGCAATAGCATGCTGTATTACGTTTCCTATTCCAATACAAGTTTTGCTTGTGTGCTGACAAGGATTTAGCCCCTGAGATGAAATGCTCGTGCAAATCACAATGCCACGCTGGAAACACCCGGAGGAAATGGAAAACCAAAGATTTTGTGAAGTCCCATTAAAGAAACCATTGATTACTGCATTACAGGCCAAACTGCAGCTTTTGCGCTCTATGTTTTGGGTAGTAGCTATTTTGGCACAATAGTTAGAGATAATGCTGCTAATGAACAAGAAAAATAACTGGGTGGAGGGGGAAGGAATGTATACTGACTTAAAAGTAAATTGCACCAAATTAAAAAGAAACTGTCAGAGTACACAGCGCTGGGGCTGCCAATGTTCCTTCTAGACCTCAGAGCAATACGTTCTATTGAGTAAGCAGACACTTACAAGAGATTAGATAAAATAATCTATTTACTCTATATACATACGTATCACAATACAGTCCAATAACGTCCAACAGATATCGATGAGAAGATAGTAACGAGAGAGAGTGAACACCAGAACTTCTCTACTTTTATACAAATATCAACCAATCACGTTATAGGTCAAACAAATTATCTGCCACACCCAGCTTAAACTATATCAGCTGCAGTATGTGTCACCACTTACTCCAACAATGGCTGCTAATTGAATGACTTGCAGAAAGTATTACCTCTCACCTATTTACCTCTCCTGTCTAATTAATCTATCTGTAAATTCTGGGTATTTATTCAAACCCCAACAGAAACTTAATTTTATACTTTTATCCCTTCTCCAGAGAAACTCAACTTGGCTTAGGTGGATGATGCAATATCCTTCTTTCCTCCTAATAACCCTGTGACATGTTAAGTAAGTAAAATTGAGAGGGAAGTGACTCTTCTGAGTAACCTGCCATTTCAGAGCCACATGTGAATCCCAAATTGCTATCTTGAAGTCCCCTACAGCTGCCCTACCAAACTACAGAGCCACAGTTTTTTTTCTTCCTAGAGTTTTTCCTGTGGGCACAGGGTCTGCTTTTCGGATCAATCGATCCATTTGTTGATCATTGTTGATCATTTGTTGATCCATCAGTTGATCCATTGGTTGTGACAGGAATTGACTGACCGGCTTGTCGCCCAAGCCTGACGTCATGGGCTGAGAGAGTGACTGGTAAGGTCACCCAGCCGGCTTTCATGCCTAAGGCGGGACTAGAACTCACAGTCTCCTGGTTTGTAGCCTGGACCCTTGACCAGTAGACCAAACTGGCTTGTTCACAGGTGAACCACAAATCCCTATCTTGAGGTCCTGTACAACTACACTACCAAACTGCAAAGCCAGTTTCCTTCCATGAAAATGGTAGTGTAAAATAGACTTAACAGGGCTAAACAAAAACGTCAGAAGAAAATGCTAATGCTTCCCCAAACAGAAAAAAGAGGAACATTTCACTGCTTGCTCTATGCAAGGTTTTATCTAGCGCTGCCTTTCCCTCACAAAAAAATTAACTGTGTCTCCACCTACCATCAAGTTGTCCAATCTTGGTATGCAGGATCAGCTAGATACACATGGAACATAATGTACTGCAAAATTTGGGAAATGTCCAATAAAGGTAAATTTTCCAAACATGTAGAGAGATTCCTACATAAAATTGTTGGCATCTTCTTGTCAGCATCTCTGTTTATGTTAACAGGGCTTCAATGAACTCCCCAGTTCTTACAAGAACTATCTTTTTAAGATGGCTATGAAAAATTTCTTCTTGATTCAGTTTTAAAAAGTAGATTGGTTAACCAAAAGTTCAGTTGAGAAATTAGATACACATGCGCATACATTAATCAGCTTTTCCAACACATTCTCATTTATCCTCCAACTTATGATACATTCCTTGCACCACATGAAGGAGATTCTGGTTTACAAAAAGCAAATGCCTTAATACATCTTCAGTTTCATGTCCCACACCATTATTTCACTGATTTTATAACAAATGAAGAAAAAGGGAATCATGTTGCACTGGATATGATTAGGGTTGATACAAACATGCATGGGATCCAGATTGAAAAAGAAGGGAAGCAGCCATGACATTCAGATACTGTTCTACTATTTTGGCTGTGAATTATGGGAGCAGTAGTCTTATGCATCAAGAGGGCACCAGGTTCAGGAAGGGTAGACTAGCTAGATATTCTAAAGTAACCCATTGCCAGCTATCCAATTCAAGCCATGCTGTGCCATAAACCTTCAGGAAAGCATCCATAAACAGTGATGTTCAGATGAACCAAAGACTGTGGCCACTTCCCTATCAGTGACTAACACTGTCTTTTAGAGTCCTCCTACCATCATGAGACATCACCTTGCCGACAAAGGTCCGTATAGTTAAAGCTATGGTTTTTCCAGTAGTAATGTATGGCTGTGAGAGTTGGACCATAAGGAAGGCTGAGCGCCAAAGAATTGATGCTTTCGAACTGTGGTGCTGGAGAAGACTCTTGAGAGTCCCTTGGACTGCAAGGAGGTCAAACCAGTCAATCCTAAAGGAAATCAACCCTGACTGCTCATTGGAAGGACAGATGCTGAAGCTGAAGCTCAAATACTTTGGCCACCTAATGCGAAGAGAAGACTCCCTGGAAAAGACCCTGATGCTGGGAAAGACTGAAGGCAAAAGGAGAAGGGGACGGCAGAGGATGAGATGGTTAGATAGCATCACCGATGTAATGAACATGAATGTGAGTAAACTCCGGGAGACAGTGGAGGACAGGAAGGCCTGGTGTGCTATGGTCCATGAGGTCACGAAGAGTCGGACACAACTGAACGACTGAACAACAACAACAACAACAACAACAACAAAGCAATTAGCTGCTCCTTGTTTCCCTTACATATGCAATATTTGTAGTAGTGTATTAAACAGCAAATTATATTTGGAGGTGGGGGAAAAGGAAAGGTATTTATTAAACACATCCTTCAACTAACTTACACCTGAGTTGATACACCGTTTTTCAAAACTCCCATTTCATCTTAAGACAATAAACAGAAACCAAACTATAATGAAATAAAACTAAGAGCTAACATGAAGTTAATTTAGAGAGCAAGACCCATTGATACAAATAAAAGCATGACATCAGGGGAAAAATATGAACAGAGCAATGGAACTTATCCTCACTAAAGAGATATGTCTATGAAGGTTCTTAGTCATCCAGGTGGAATTGTCTGTAGCTTGAATCATGTCAACTGGATTTCTATTTTCTATTGGAAATGTTTCGCTCCTTATCCAAGGAGCTTCTTCACTGAGAAAATAGAAATCCAGTTGACATGATTCAAGCTACTCACTAAAGAGAGTTTTCCAATGTTCTGCTACCGAAACATCTGTTCTGCCCAGCAATTCCTGGAACTGAAGCTCAATATTTTTGCAGAGCATTCAGTTGGGGAAGACTGCATTAGATTAACTCAAAGTTCCTTTCTCCATTATATAGATTTGTTCCCTATCCCCCTTTAGGAAAAGATTTCTGCAATGGTGTAACAATGCAAGAAAGAAAGCGGACTGCAGGAAGCAATTCCAAAGAGAACACATCAGCCTTATTTTAAGAACAAATACCTTTAGCTTCAAGGATCTTTGGCTGCCTTCCTTTACATACTTGCCACCAAGCAACAGGGTAGAATGACAACTGCCTGGTTTGCATGTTTTCCCAACACAAAGTGGAAGGAAAACTTGCTATTGCCAATTCCCAAGTTTGGTTTTCTGGAGGAAAGTGCACCCCCCCCCAATCATATGATGCTGTAACTGGGGGGCTTACAATTGCAAGCCTGACCTCGTGTCACTTGATCTGTGGTTGGAGCTCTGCCAGAAATGGTAGCCCTGTGCTTGAAGAAGTACTCTGTGCTCTCAGGGGAAGAAATTCTTGACTTGGCCTCCTGGGATCTTGCTCTAGCTGCAAATCAGCATGATTAGATAAAGGAACCCAAAGTTTGGAAGGTAATGGAGGCGCTATTCCCTTTACTTTTGGGGGGGAAGGGAAGTCCATTGAGGCAGGAGTCTGAAGTGGTGGGGCAAGGCACTCGATTATCGGCCAGTAAGTGAGCCAGGGCTTTTCAAAGTGCTGCCGCTGGCGACACACCAGCGGCAGCGGCGGCACGCGCACGGCGACGGGTGTGTGTGCGGCGGCGCGTGCGCATGGCGATGACGCGGGGCGCGTGCGCACGGTGACGGCGTGGGGGGGAGTGCGGTGGCGCGCGCGTGCATGGCGGCCGCCGTGCATGCGCGCGCCGCCACTTCCGGGTGGTGTGGCGACACACCACGCTGTGTGTGGCGACACACTTTTGTGTCGCGACACACAGTTTGGAAAGCTCTGAAGTGAGCACTACAGGTTTCTGTGCTCAGCTCCTGGCCAAAAAGCTATTACCCGGCAGATCTCTGTGAGTGCAAGACCAGTGTTTCTCAACCTCAACAATTTTAAGATGCGTGGACTTCAACTCCCAGAATTCCCCAGCCAGCACTGGCTGAAGAATTCTGCGACTTGAAGTCCACACATCTTAAAGTTGCTGAGGTTGAGAAACACTGCTAGACAACCTTGAAATCATGCCTGTACTCACAGCATTCTGATATCTGAATAGACCTGTCAGAACATCCCCAATCAATCTCAGGGGCATTTTAACCTGGATTCAAAGGATTAGGAGACATAAAGACTGGTTGCCTGGAAGAGGCCCTGCTCTATTAAGCTGCTGTTCTTTGTAATTTGTATTCACAAAACTTTTCCGCTGAAGAGCAAAATAAAATCCTTTAAATAAAGCAGATAAAGGTTAAATACATACTGTTTGCTGTTCAAGCAATGTAATATCAGATTACCACAGAGAGTATCATCTACAGGTAACGAATTTTAAATGAAAGCTATAGCGGTCCTGTTCAATTAGCTATCTAATTAGCAGACTGGCATCTGTGTTGCAAGTACAAGCAAACACTTTAAAATTTCACTTTTAATTTCACTTTTCCACCAGCTACAGATGATATGCTACATTTTATTTATTTATTTATTTAATTTTTATCCCACCTTTACTATTTTTATAAATTACTCAAGGCGGCGAACATACCTAATACTCCTTCCTCCTCCTGTTTTCCCCACAACAACAACCCTGTGAGGTGAGTTGGGCTGAAAGTGATGACTGGCCCAAGGTCACCCAGCCGGCTTTCATGCCTAAGGTGGGACTAGAACTCACAGCCTCCCGATTTCTAGCCCAGCACCTTAACCACTAGACCAAACTGGCTCTCCCCCATCACCCCCTCAGAAAAGAAGCTTTTCCCCACTGGCTATCTTCCTTATGTGTTAGGCTAAGTCTCCCATCATCCACAGCCAAAATAATTATCTGGCTAGCAAAAGCTGCTACTGTATACAGCAGGGTTTTCCAAACTTTTGCCCTTGGCGACACACCAACGGCCGGCCCACAAAAACCCGGAAGTGTCGCAGCCAGTACGGTGCAAAAACTGGAAGTGCCAGCGCAGAACCAGAAGTGCCGGCGGCGGGGCTTCCGGGTTGCCGCCACGGTGGCAGCGGCTGCTCCTTTGAAAGGGCAGGCTCTGGGAACCCCGAAAATGCCCTCGGTTCCAGCAGGGAGGCAAAAAGCTGCCCTGCATGCGCACGCACATTGCTGAGCTTTCCGGTGCTCAGCTGTTCCGCGGGGAGAATTTCCACCCCGGCCCCAGAACAGCTGTGCCGGGAATCCAGGCAGCGTGCGTGTTCCGCGAGGCTTTTCGCCTCCCTGCCGGAACCGAGGGCATTTTCAGGGTCCCCGGAGCCTGGCCTTTAGAAGGGGCAGCGCTGCTGCTGCCACTGCCCCTTCAAAAGGGCAGGCTCCGGGGACCCCGAAAATGCCCTTGGTTCTGGCAGGGAGGCAAAAAGCCTCCCCTTGCGGCACGCGCATGCTGCCCCTCACAGCTGATCTGGGTCCGGGATGGAAATTCTCCCTGCGGAACAGCTGAGCGCCGGAAAGCTTGGCAACGTGCGCACGCGGGGAGGCTTTTTGCCTCCCTGCTGGAACTGAGGGCATTTTTTGGGTCCCCAGAGCCTGCCCTTTCGAAGGGGCAGCTGCTGCCACCACGCGGCAACCTGGAAGCGCCGGCGCTTCCAGGTTGTCACGCGACACACTTGGGGCCCCCAGGCAACACAGTATTGTGTCGCGACACACAGTTTGGAAAGCCTTGGTATACAGGCTTCTTACTTGGGCAGTTAAAAACTGCAACCCAATTCTTCAAGTAAGCAAATAACAATGATCTGTTACAAGTAGTCATTTTCATTCATTGAAAAGCATTTCCAGAATTGGAACTGAGCTCAATGACATGAGGGCAAGTCACAGCCAAGTGAAGGCTCAATACCTCAACCTGCATTTCTCTTTTTCTTGCTGAAGATCAGCCTTCCCCACCCTGGGCAAGATGAATAGGGCTTATGACAGCTTCAATGGAATATGGGAAAGAACTTGGGAGACTGGGCGAAGAGACGCCGCCAAGGGAATGGTCAGATACTGTAAGAGAAAGCATAGCCCACAGTTAGATGGGGGGGGGGCAAGAGGCTCAGAAGAGACCCTCCCTAGTTTCTTGGGCTGTAAAGGAGACGGGGGGGGGTATTATACTTTCATACTTTCAAGATTCTGTCAATATAGCTTTACAATAAAGTAGAATTAGCTCATCTGGTTGTGATTACTATCTGGTTTACCCCACGAGGCTGACATCAATCTTGCAAGTATCCTACTCTCTTCCAAAGAGAGGAATTTTAGGAATGGCCTCTGATCCTCAAGGAACTCCACTATCCGCCGAGCATCTATACAATAATTTGTGGCTCAGCCAATGCTCCTGCATTCCCATGGGAGCTTGCTGGAGAAGTTTGGAGGGGACCAGGATCAGTTCTGGGCATTTACAGCTCAATGTGAAATGTTTATGGTGGGCAGGCCGGTGGAGTTTCCAACTGATCGCACCAAAGTGACTTTTGTGCTGAGTTTGCTGAAGGAAGTAGCAGCTAAGTGGGCAATATTGTTCATTGAGGGGAACAATCCGGTGCTGGACAACTATCAGGACTTCATGCATAAACTCAAAGGACACTTTGGGGATCCCATACAAAGAATCACTGCTAGTCGAGAGATCCGAAAGCTCAAGCAGGGACAGAGGAGGGTAAGGCCATATACAGTACTGTGCAAAAGTTTTAGGCAGGTGTGAAAAAATGCTGTAAAGTAAGAATGCTTTCAAAAATACAGTACAGTATATATTGTAATTGTTTATGTTTATCAATTTACAAAATGCAAAGTGAGCAAACGGAAGAGAAATCCAAATCAAATCAATATTTGGTGTGACCACCCTTTGCCTTCAAAACAGCATCAATTCTTCTAGGTACACTTGCATATAGTTTTTGAATGAATTTGGCAGGTAGGTTGTTCCAAACATCTTGGAGAACTAACCACAGATCTCCTGTGGATGTAGGCTACCTCAAATCCTTCTGTCTCTTCATGTAATCCCAGACAGACTCGATGATGTTGAGATCAGGGCTCTGTGGGGGCCAAACCATCACTTCCAGGACTCCTTGTTCTTCTTTACGCTGAAGATAGTTCTTAATGACATTGGCTGTCATTAAATTTGGATAAATTTGGGGCCAATCACACGCCTCCCTGATGGTATGGCATGATGGATAAGTATCTGCCTGTATTTCTCAGCATTGAGGACACCATTGATCCTGACCAAATCTCCAACTCCATTTGCAGAAATGCAGCCCCAAATTTGCAAGGAACCTCCACCATGCTTCACTGTTGCCTGCAACACTCATTATTGTACCGCTCTCCAGCCCTTCGGCGAACAAACTGCCTCCTTCTACAGCCAAATATTTCAACTTTTGACTCATCAGTCCAGAGCACCTGCTGCCATTTTTCTGCACCCCAGTTCCTATGTTTTTGTGCATAGTTGAGTCACTTAGTCTTGTTTCCACGTCGGAGGTATGACTTTTTGGCCGCAATTCTTCCATGAAGACCACTTCTGGCCAGACGTCTCCGGACAGTAGATGGGTGTACCTAGGTCCCACTGGTTTCTGCCAGTTCTGTGCTGATGGCACAGCTGGACATCTTCCGATGTCGAAGGGAAGTAAGCATGATGTATCTTTCATCTGCTGCATTAAGTTTCCTTGGCCAACCACTGCGTCTACGGTCCTCAATGTTGCTCGTTTCTTTGTGCTTCTTCAAAAGAGCTTGAACAACACATCTTGAAACCCCTGTCTGCTTTGAGATTTTTGCCTGGGAGAGACCTTGCTGATGCAGTATAACTGCCTTGTGTCTTGTTGCTGTGCTCAGTCTTGCCATGGTGTATGACCTGTGACATGAAACTGTCTTCCACAACCTCACCTTAGTGGCAGAGTTTGGCTGTTCCTCACCCAGTTTTAAGCCTCCTACACAGCTGTTTTTGTCTCAGTTAATGACTGTGTTTCGACCTACATATGACATTGATGATCATTAGCACCTGCTTGATATAATTTGTTCATCATACACCTGACTCTAATCCTACAAGATCCCTGACTTTGTGCAAGTGTACAAAGTGTGCAAGTGTAAGAATTGATGCTGTTTTGAAGGCAAAGGGTAGTCACACCAAATATTGATTTGATTTGGATTTATCTTCTGTTCGCTCACTTTGCATTTTGTAAATTGATAAACATCAACAATTACAATATACACTGCTCAAAAAAAATAAAGGGAACATTGAAACAACACAATGTAAGTCCAAGTCAATCACACTTCTGTGAAATCAAACTGTCCACTTAGGTAGCAACACTGATTGACAATCAATTTCACATGCTGTTGTGCACATGGAATAGACAACAGGCGGAAAGCATAGGCAGTTAGCAAGACATCCCCAATAAAGGAGTGGATCTGCAGGTGGTGACCACAGACCACTTCTCAGTTCCTATGCTTTCTGGCTGATGGTTTGGTCACTTTTGAATGCTGGCGGTGCTTCCACTCTAGAGGTAGCATGAGACGGAGTCTACAACCCACACAAGTGGCTCAGGTAGTGCAGCTCATCCAGGATGGCACATCAATGCGAGCTGTGGCAAGAAGGTTTGCTGTGTCTGTCAGCGTAGTGTCCAGAGCATGGAGGCGCTACCAGGAGACAGGTCAGTACATCAGGAGACGTGGAGGAGGCCGTAGGAGGGCAACAACCCAGCAGCAGGACTGCTACCTCTGCCTTTGTGCAAGGAGGGACAGGAGGAGCACTGCCAGAGCCCTGCAAAATGACCTCCAGTGGGCCACAAATGTGCGTGTGGCTGCTCAAACGGTCAGAAACAGACTCCATGAGGGTGGTATGAGGGCCCGACGTCCACAGGTGGGGGTTGTGCTTACAGCTCAACACCGTGCAGGACTTTTGGCATTTGCCAGAGAACACAAGATTGGCAACTTCGCCACTGGCGCCCTGTGCTCTTCACAGATGAAAGCAGGTTCACACTGAGCACATGTGACAGATGTGACAGGGTCTGGAGACGCCGTGGAGAACGTTCTGCTGCCTGCAACATCCTCCAGCATGACCGGTTTGGCAGTGGGTCAGTAATGGTGTGGGGTGGCATTTCTTTAGGGGGCCGCACAGCCCTCCATGTGCTCGCCAGAGGTAGCCTGACTGCCATTAGGTACCGAGATGAGATCCTCAGACCCCTTGTGAGACCATATGCTGGTGCGGTTGGCCCTGGGTTCCTCCTAATGCAAGACAATGCTAGACCTCATGTGGCTGGAGTGTGCCAGCAGTTCCTGCAAGACGAAGGCATTGATGCTATGGACTGGCCCGCCCGTTCCCCAGACCTGAATCCAATTGAGCACATCTGGGACATCATGTCTCGCTCCATCCACCAACGCCACGTTGCACCACAGACTGTCCAGGAGTTGGGGTATGCTTTAGTCCAGGTGTGGGAGGAGATCCCTCAGGAGACCATCCGCCACCTCATCAGGAGCATGCCCAGGCGTTGTAGGGAGGTCATACAGGCACGTGGAGGCCACACACACTACTGAGCCTCATTTTGACTTGTTTTAAGGACATTACATCAACGTTGGATCAGCCTGTAGTGTTCTTTTCCACTTTAATTTCTGAGTGTAACTCCACATCCAGACCTCCAGGGGTTGCTTACATTTGATTTCCACTGCTTTTTGTGTGATTTTGTTGTCAGCACATTCAACTATGTAATGAACAAAGTAATTAATACGAATATTTCATTCATTCAGATCTAGGATGTCTTATTTCAGTGTTCCCTTTATTTTTTTGAGCAGCTTATATTGTTGAAAGCATTCTTACTTTACAGCATTTTTTCATACCTGCCTAAAACTTTTGCACAGTACTGTATTTTGGACTTTAAATTACTTGCTGGTGAAGTCGGGTAGAATGACTTAGCCCTGATTGACCAATTCAGAGAAGGGCTGGCCGAGCACCTAAGAGACAAGCTGTTGAGGTAACACGCACCAAATACCCTGGAAGAGCTATATCAGTGTTGTGTAATAATAGCCGCCCGACTGGAAGAGTTAAGGCAGGGAAGGAATAGTAAGGGGAAGAGAACCTACAGCTTATCTTCCCCAGTGCCCTCCTTTACAACCCAAGAAACTAGGGAGGTTCTCTTCTGAGCCTCTTGCCCCACCCACTATCTAGCTGTGGGCTATGCTGCCTGTTATCTGACCCTTCCCTTGGCAGCCTCTCTTCGCCCAGTCTCCCAAGGTCTTTCCCACATATCATTACAACAGCTGGAGCCCAACCCATGCAGAAAGTAAAGATGGGGTGTGCCAGATATTTCACTCTGGTAAGTGATACGGCCCAATGAGGAACCACATACCAATAAAGCACATCTGTGGTGGCCTCACATGTTCAGGGCTGTGCATGCATGTGAGTGTGTGCATCTTGCTTTTGCCTTGTTTGATAAGCAATCTTGCTGGATGGTCAGCAGAAATTGGCCAGGATGGAACTGGATGTTATCTTAGCAAATGCACTTTTCCATAATCAGGAATTTAGACGCATATGCATGCATTAAGCCTTCCTGCCAAGATAGCAACTAAGAGTTTTAATTATTAATTATTCCCTCATAAACTTGGACAAATCCTGCATATATTGTATTATTCACAAACAAAAACTTTCCCCCACTTTCAGTCCTCAGCTTAGCAAAGACACTAAATATTCCTTCCCATTAAGAACAAAACTTTGAAACAGCCAACATAGTTTGGGTTAAGGAACTGAATTACGGAAGTGCAGATAGGGAGCTCACTGAGAGACTGGAATGGGTTGGTCCTCTAAGCGAAATCCAGGGAAGAAACTGGGAGGAGAATACTACCTTTAATTCTGAGAGTAAAAGCAAGACATAAATATAATACAGAATAATGTAATTGAAAACCACACTCCTGAGCTGGCTGCAGCAGCGATGGGATACTTTGAAATAACATGTCAGAGTTACTCAAGGAGGCATTACAAAATTCACCCAGCCACAAGTCACTATTACTAAATGAAGGGCACTCCCATGCTGCTATTCTCAATCTCAATTCTTAAAAAACAAATTGAAGACAATCCATGATCATCTTCGTTTCTGCCAAACTCAAAATGCTGAGCAGGAGCAAAGAACATCACATAATCACTTCCTCACCTCAAGTGTTTGTTGCAAGAACAAAACTGCTATGGTAAAAAAAAATCATGAGTTCAGCTTCACACCCTGCAAAGGGACACAGAATAGTTTGCGTGCATATACCCCATCCACAGCCTTATTACACACTGGGTGCATCTGCCTGGTTATACCCAATGCGCACACAGGAGCAGCTCCTACAATGAGAAGCTGCAAAACTCTTAAGCTGCTTTTCTCGGTGAAAGACCACAGCCAAGGGTGACGCCAGAGTCCTGATAAATGAGGAAATAGACCACCGATCGATTCCACAGAGCCAGTGTTTCAAAGAACAGAACAGCTTTACTATAGTTTCAAATACACCGCAATTGAGCCAGAAATGAATAGGCCTAGCTGCCTGTGAGATGTGTTTCTGGAGTGGTATGAAGAATCCATGTGAAATTAGTCAAGATTTCTATTATTATTCTATTAGATTTTTATCCCACCTTTATTTATTTATATATATATATATATATATATATATATATATATATATATACACATATATACATATATATATATATATATATTTGGTCAGCTCAAGGTGGCAAACATACCTGATACTCCTGCCTCCTATTTTCTCCACCACCACAACCCTGTGAGGTGGGTTGGGCTGAGAGTGTGACTGGCCCAAGGTCACCCAGCTGGCTTTCATGCCTAAGGCAGGACTAGAACTCACAGTCTCCTGGTTTGCTATTGGCTCCTTCCTAGAGCTGAGAGAGAGGGAGTGGCCCAAAGTCATCCAGCCGGCTTTCATGCCTAAAGTGGGACTAGAACTCACAGTCTCCTGGTTTCTAGGCCAGCACCTGAACCGCTACACCAAACTGGCTCTCTATAGTATAGAGCAGTGTTTTTCAACCTCGGCAACTTTAAGATGTGTGGACTTCAGCTCTGAGAATTCCCCAGGCAGCACGCTGGTATAGAGTGTAACCTCATCCAGCTCTTTCTTCCCCCATCATAAACCAGAGTATGAAATTTGCCAATCCCTCCCTCCCTCCCTCCCTTTGAGCGAAAGAGAAATGGATTAAAAAAAGTTTTCTGGACTGGAGAAACAACCAAAGTTCACACTGTAATTCAAACTGTACATTTGTACAAAGTTCAAAATGTACATTTGTACAAAGTTCAAAATGTACATTTAATTAATAGAGAGGGTTTTTTTTCACTTGAACAAAGATGAGCTCCTTCAAGATGTAGATCTCTTTCAAATTACGCCGGAATGGTGTAGTGCAGTGTTTGTCAACCTTAGCAAACATGTGGACTTCAACTCCCAGGACTCTCCAGCCAGCATGGGGAATTCTGGGAATTGAAGTCCTGTGATGGAATGTGAAGACGACCTTGGGGAACAGAGGGAAGAGATGCTGCCCAGGGAACGATCAGATAATAAAAGGAAAGGGAGTCGGAGAGAGGGTAACGGTCTAAAGAAGAAACTTAGGAAAGACCCACCCCGAACACCCAAGCGATAAATAGGGAGGGCGGGAGATTTGTACTTTGACTTGCAAGATTCTGTTAATGCAGCCTTACAATAAAGTAGAATTAGTTCATCTAGTTGTGTTTCCTCTCTGGTTTGCCTGGAAGGGCTGACAAGTCCACACTTTTTAAAGTTGTTAAGGTTGAGAAACTGGTATAGGGCAATTTACCCAACCTGGGGCCTTCTGACTGTATTGGGTAATCCCTACCCAATTTATCTAGATCAGAACTTTACAAACTTTTCATGTTGGTGACACACTTTTTAGACACACATCATTTCATGACACACTCTTACAGCAGGGCACAAGGCAGGCACTAGGACCTGCGTGGAAGCCAGGAGGCAGCAGCAGTGGCCACACACCAAGACGCTGCAGGGACACACTAACGTGTCCGACACACAGTTTGGAAAGCTCTGATCTAGATGGCTCCAGGTGCAGGAAAGCCACTGCAGTTAGAAGGCTGGATTAAAATGATGGACTGCAGAGATCCAGATCCAAAATTACTGGATGCCTTTAGCTCTATCCTTTTTTCACTGCCAAACTACCTCAAAAATTGTGAGAACAAACAATGTTAGAGGCCCAATGAAGAAAACTCTGCACCTGCCTTGCCGTCTTGGAAGAAAAACATGAAACGCAAAGAAATAATGGGTGTTTGTTCCAACCCATTTGATGCGTATTAGTAACTTCATACAAAGCATTAGATTGCATTCTTGTGCAGATTTATCTTAACTTCTCTAAGTAAATACGCATAAGGTTGCAGAAGACACATGCATAGTAACGTGAACTCAATTATGAGTTTAACAAAGATTATCCCTTGACTCTTCTACTCAGCAGTGAAGCTAAGGCTGCAGCGCTAAACACGAAAGAGCTAATCGATTATACCCAAGAGTAAGCGTACTCAAGCCATAGGGCTGAAATTCGCCGAATTTTGCATAGGATCACGCGAAGTCTAGATAATTTCATTCCGGAGCAAACCGGTTAAGAAAGGCTACAACCGCTGCTTACCGAAACATCACCAGTCTCTCCCCGATCAACGCGCCAACAATGCCGATGACCGCCAGCCCCAGGAACAGCAGCTTCCCCATGGCTCAGCCTGGCTCCTGGGACCCACGAAACCAAGGCGACCGTCCACCCGCAACTCCACGGAGAGGGCTTTCGTCTCGCAGCACTCCCTTGGCTGAAGTGGGAGAGCCAACTCCGCAGCGCCTCCCACCGCCGAGAAAACGCCTCGCGGAAAGCTCCCAAGCTCCTCCTGGAACGCCCATCGCCACCGAAGTTGGCGGGCTGGGGTGGGCGAAGACGGTGAAAAGGCTTCCAGCTTCTCTCTGGAAAAAAGAAGGGAGGGGCTCGTGAGGAGCAGTGGAGGCCGATTGTGATAGAACTTTGTTGGATTATTTATTTGGAATATTTGCTTCACGAACAACCGCTCCCACCCCACCCCGTCCACAAGACCAAGCATTTTCTCTTTCCTCCACGGAACAAGTCTGTAAGTAGGCTAGGCTGAGGATTAGTGACCGTGGTTTTTGTTGTTGTTTATTCGTTCATTGGTTTCCGACTCTTCGTGACTTCATGGACCAGCCCACGCCAGAGCTTCCTGTCAGCCGTCGCCATCCCCAGCTCCCCCATGGTTGAGTCCGTCACCTCCAGAATATCATCCATCCATCTTGCCCTTGGTCGGCCCCTCTTCCTTTTGCCTTCCACTTTCCCTAGCATTAGCATCTTCTCCAGGGTATCCTGTCTTCTCATTATGTGGCCAAAGTACTTCAGTTTTGCCTTTAATACCATTCCCTCAAGTGAGCAGTCTGGCTTTATTTCCTGGAGTATGGACTGGATTGATCTTCTTGCAAGTGACCGTGGTTAGCCAGGTCCAAATACGGCAGTTTGATCGCGGAGGGCCGGATTCCTACAACGGTTATGTTCTCCAGGGGAAGGTAAATGTGAAGACCTCCGCTCCTGGCGATGACGGAGACACATCGATGCAATTTTCTTAGAAGCAGTATGTAGTTCCCCCTATCTTCTGCCGGGATATTTTTCCGATCTCTGTTTAGCCTATAGCCCCCTCGCAGCTCTTTTCAGACAACACAATAAACTCAAACGCACTTCCTTACGTGATCTGTGAACTTTGCCTAGTGTGTGCTGTATCCACGATGCCTCCTCCAGAGACTTTTTATCGCTTGAGGTCAAGGCAAGATGGTCTCCCTGGGTCCCATGTACAGAAGACAGCTAGGCTGGCAACTGAAATGTCCTTCATGAACCGTCTATTTACCAGAATAGGTATGTCAAAAGTCCAAGTACCTTTCCTTTCAGATAGTTTATATATTTATTTACAAAGAAATGGGTGAGATTGTATCCCTGCATCTAGATCAGCTTTTTGCAAGCTGGTGATTTTCTGGATCAGTGTTTCCCCAGCCAGCTGGGGAATTCTGGGAGTTGAAATCCACCTGTCTTAAAGTTGCCAAGGTTGAGAAACACTGGTCTGGATGGTTCAATGATGAACAATTATAATTCCAGCCTGAGAGTTCTCCTTAAAGGGACAGTTTCTGTTCCCTGGGAAAGTTTTTGGCAATGCTTTTCTAGCAAACTGAACCATTAATTAACTAACCACATCTTAGTCTAAGGCAGAGCTTTCCAAACTGTGTGTCGGGACACGGCGGCTGCAGTGTCTGGGTTTGTCGCGGCTGCTGCCGCCACCCAGGATTCTGCACAGGTCCTAGTGCCTGCTTTGTGCCTTGCTGCCTCCAAACCTGCTGTGATTCCGCGCAGGTCCTAGTGCCTGCCTTGTGCCCTGCTGTAAGAGTGTGTCGTGAAATGATGCATGTCTAAAAAGTGTGTCACCAACACAAAAAGTTTGGAAAGCTCTGGTCTAACGTGTTATGTGAACTCATCTTATGTAGCTAATTTATGATTCAGTGTTTTGTGCAAACCCAGGAAGTTGGATTAATTAAACAACAGGTGACCCAGTTAACTGTATTGTGCAAATCATTGTGAGTTTCCATCTAGCCTATTTTGCAGTGTGACTGGGAAGCTTAACCCCCACCCCCACCCCCAAACCTAAACCCTTGTCTGAGCACCCAGTTCCATGAGGCTGAGTTGCCCTAGGGTTTGCTTTTTGTAATGTGTACTGGATTGCACTGTAAATAAAGGATACATGTGAAACAAAATGAAAAGATAGTTGATCTATAGGCTGGTCCATAATGCACATATTCAGACAAATTCGTATTTTATTATTCATGGTTGAATGCTTGTTCAAACTAAACCATTTGGGTTCCTCCCCAAACTATCATAGAATCGAGAAAATATGTTTCCTTTCCCAAAGAATGGAAAAATATTTGCCCTTTTAAATAGCTAAAGAGGCTGAAAGAATGTAACTTTTTCCTCATTTCTATGCAGAAAAGCTACTCGCTGCACTCTTCTCTCTTGTGCAAGAGAGTCTTGTATCATTGTGTAGTAGACATGGAAAACACATTCAGACAGCTAAAATAAACAAGTGATTTGAGAGAGAGAGAGACACACACAGACAGACTGAGATTTAATTTTTATTGTACACCCAAAGTCACACAGACATGCTTCCAGCCTCATTGTCCTGCACACATCCTGAAGCTGAAGTTCCAATAATTCTTTATTCAAATATTCTTACTTCCCTCCTTGCTTCCTTTTTTGAGAAGAAGTTTAAAACACAATGCATCACAAAAAAACACAGGCAGAATTGCCCCCTGTGGCAATCCATTCTGAAGAGGTCACTTCTTATTTCCTAGAGCAGAGCTTTCCAAACTGTGTGTCAGGACACATTAGTGTGTCGGCTGCAGTGTCTGGGTATGTTGCGGCAGCTGCTGCCTCAGAGCCCTGCCAGGATTCCATGCAGGTCCTAGTGCCTGCCTTGTGCCTTGCTGCCTCCAAACCTTCTGTGATTCCGCGCAGGTCCTAGTCCTAGTCGATTTTTTTGTAAACCGCCCAGAGTTCCCTTGCGGGAAGATGGAGCGGTAAATACAAGTCAAATTATAAATAAATAAATAAATAAATAAATAAATAAATAAATCCCGGAAGCGCTGATGGCGCGCCATCAGCGCTTCCGGGTTTTGACACGACACATCTGGGCCCCGCAGGCGACACACTTTTGTGTCGCGACACACAGTTTGGAAAGCTCTGCTCTATAGGAACTAACCAAAGTATTGCTATTATTTATTTTGTACTCTAGCCAATCTGAATTTGGTGTTCAGGTGGTATTTTAATGCTGCTTGATGTCTTTAGTTTCTTATGAAGTAGAAGGAAGTTATTTACAACCTCCTGGTCTTACCTTAGAGAGGTGTTTACACGGTTGAAACTGCAGTTAGCAGGAAGTTTTGAAATGTGTCATCAATGCAACGTGTTTTTTTAAAAAAGGTTTTATTAAGGCAATGCTTTCTCCTGAGAGAAATAGCAGAATCTAGCTATAATCATAAATTTTATAGACACTGAACACTCACTATTTGCTATTTAGATCTTCTGATTTAATTTTTTGTTTTTGTATTCTTAATCAAAATCCTAAGACAACCAATAATCCATGGCACATAAATAACTTAATTTCAAGATCATGTCTGGAAGTGAAATGATAAAACACTCAAATGCAAATAAAATGCTAAGCTAGGACATGCTTTCATTTTTAAGATTGGTAAGATCGGTAAACTATAACAATGCATCTTCTCAGATGGCACCTGATATCACAGTTAAAGCAGCGGGATATTTCTGACAAGGGAAACTGCAAGGGGCAATACTTGGTTGAACTCTAAAGACTTCTTAGTATGTTGTCTCAGGATGCCTGGTGTTCCTACTGGATTAGTTTATTCCAGCCTGAAGGCTGAAATATTACTGGCGTGCATCAGAGCCAGCTACAGTTCTGATTCAATGCCAGCATAGTAGCTTACCTACTAATCACTACTATTCACAGTAATAATTGCTTGGATAAGAATGACACTGTCTGCCATTACATACTGAAACATGCCATTAATGTGCTTGTATTTGAGTCATTGCGGGCTTTCTGAGATCTTCAGATTTGTCCCCGCTTGGGGCAATACTTGGTTGAACTCTAAAGACTTCTCAGTATGTTGTCTAAGGATGCTTGGAACTCTTGGTGCACTGTCCATGAGATACCGCAGAGAGGAGACAGTAGCGTCCTTTGCACCATGGGAATTTCTCTGTACCCTGGAGTGGGTGCCCCTATTCTGCCAGAGCCAGACATTCTCTCCAGGGCCCTCCCCTCTACCCTCCTGCAGAACAAACAAGATGTGGCCTTTTCATCTTTTATTAATTTAGAAGTTAATAGCTGGACTGTTAAAAAAACAGAGGACATGTTTTTCTCAAAAATTCTTAGGGAGTGAATCTGGAACCATGTTAGCTCTTGCACAAAAAAATCTGTATTTCTGCTGCCAGACTATAAGTAAATGTTGACTTATGGCTGGAACAATGGCAGCTTTGCCTTCTCTATCATCCTTCTTACACTTTATTGCCTAATAAACCCATCTTGCTTAATGAAGAGATCCCAAAAGTTTGCATGCTGTTTTGTGACTTTCAGTTGGCCAGAGAAATGTGAACTGCTGGAGAAGACTCTTAAGAGTCCCTTGGACTGCAAGGAGGTCAAATCAGTCAATCCTAAAGGAAATCAACCCTGACTGCTCATTGGAAGGACAGATACTGAAGCTGAAGCTCAAATACTTTGGCCACCTAATGCGAAGAGAGGACTCACTGGAAAAGACCCTGAAGCTGGGAAAGAGTGAAGGCAAAAGGAGAAGGGGATGGCAGAGGATGAGATGGTTAGATAGCATCACCGATGTAATGAACATGAATTTGAGTAAACTCCGAGAGACAGTGGAGGACAGGAAGGCCTGGCGTGCTATGGTCCATGGGGTCACGAAGAGTCGAACACGACTTAAAGACTGAACAACAACAAAAAGCAGTGGTGACTGGAAAGGGGATTTTACTGCCATTTGATCCCATTATTTGCATTTCCTTTTCTATGCCTGTGTGAGTATCTAAACATTTGACATGGAAACAGATTTGACTTTTATAGTTGGATTTTAGATTTCCAAAATGGAGAACCCAAGAATTATTGTCTTGTTTCTTCTTCTAAGTAAGCAATATATGTAAGTTAGATGAGTGTTTTTATACCTATACTCACACCCAAATAATACTAGTAGTAGTTTTATTTAGTGAGTGCAGTACAAGCCAAAATTATATACAATATAAACCAACATCACAATAAAACAATATCAGGGTAAGACATTTCCTTATACAATATAATAATCAATATAAATAATTTCTAATACTAGCACAACTTTAATATAAATCTATACCTAATGGAAGAGGAGATAAATGTCCAGCAAAAAGAACATGTTAAGGGCTTGGGCCAATGCAAATGTTTTATCCTAAAAGCTTCTCTAACAGCAACCACTACTGTTAGGTAAATGTAAAACTACTACTACTAATCTTAAAAAGTCACCCCAAACTTAATGTCTCTGTTAAGTTTAACCGTAGTCCTCAGTATGTAATCCTCAGCCTCGCAGCAAAAGAAATGTCACAAATAATTCCTATCATAATGTAAGATTACATTAAATTTGCTCTAAAGCTACCTCTCACACTAAACTGAACCACAGACCTCAAGGAAGCCCCACGCTAACCCTACGTTCACCTTCTTCCCAATAGAGCTTTTTTTAATATGAAGCAACCTTCATTCCATATGTTACAAGAGAGGAAAAATGCCGATGACAGTAATTCTAGTATAAATACGTTAAAGGCTAGTAACTAGCCTAGTATGTAGGCTAGTATGTATGATTTGCTTCTGTCAATTTGCCAATGCAGAGAAAATCCTCTAGATGATGAAATTCTACCTGGAAAAAACTTTTTAATATTTAAATTACAGTCTTTGAAGAAGAAATCTTTCGAAGGTTTTTCCCCCCCTCTAAAACTGGGATATGAAGTATGTATTTTCTTCTAAGATCAGTACTTCTGAGATCACTGTTGTGTCCAACATGGGGATATAAAGACTGGAGGAAGCCCAGCAATCAATAAACCCAACAACATTTTATAGGTTTTATTGCTTACATCAGAAGTAGCTGAAGGGAAGGAAGAGGACAGGCTTAGCCCCTGCATTTGAATAGTATGCTGCACCAGGAAAGGCTGTTGTAGAAAAAGTGAAAGTCTATACTCCCAACTAGGGATGTCAACAAGTAAAAGATTTTGATGGTACAGTCATGGCTGCCATCTTCACACCCACACTCACACACCATAGATGCCCTTGCACCTAACTTCCTTGATACAAGTCCCAAAAGCTGATGCTGTTTACTATATTTATATGACAGGAAGGATGGTGGGCTTTTTTTCTCCAAAGAAATTACCTTTAAAATACGAGGGCCATGTTTGGCTGTTCTGTCCCCTGCCACTTCCATTCCCAAAACCATCAAAAGCAGTTGGAAGATGATCTGTGATTGTCTTCAAACCTGCTGACTTTGCAGCTCAGAAAACAAGGAGCAAATATCACTGGCCCACAAAAATCTTCCCCACAGCCACTGGGCACAAAAGGAAAATAAATTGTTTGAATTCCCAAACTGCACCCAAGTCCTTTTTTTCCAGATTATGTGAACATGTTCGGTTGCATGAAAAACAAACAAGTGAGTAGAAATCCCAGCAGTTCTCATTAAGGGGAGCAGCAAAGGCATCAACCTTCTTTTCCCCTCGGGTAGTTCTTCAGGCATTACTCTAACGTAGGCATGGGCCCAAAACAAAGACCAACGTTTATATACTCCTTGGCTGCGATCTTGACTTTTTTGATCCCTCTCCCATGGACATTCCTGGGTGTGTAGTATTTCCTTTGGGACCCACAAGATTGTGGGACCTCAAACTTGTCTCAGGGGGAGGTAATTTTAAGGGTATTCCTTTTTCAAACTCCAGAATTGTTAGCATAAACAATGTGACCAGCAAAAAACCATAAGATGAATTAGAGTCAAATGTTTAAACCTTTAACTGGTTAAAGATAGAGGTTTCTACAGGTTGATATCACTTTCCCTAGTGTGCTTAAGTCAGCCCAAACATTTAGAGTTTGTATGTGTGTATATGTGCACTTTTCTTCTAATATGCATTTTTGTACACTTAATTTCTGCCTTGTTGTTCTTCTTGTTGTTGTTCAGTCGTTTAGTCGTGTCCGACCCTTCGTGACCCCATGGACCATAGCACGCCAGGCCTTCCTGTCCTCCACTGTCTCCCGGAGTTTACTCAAATTCATGTTCATTGCATCGGTGATGCTATCTAACCATCTCATCCTCTGCCGTCCCCTTCTCCTTTTGCCTTCAGTCTTTCCCAGCATCAGGGTCTTTTCCAGTGAGTCCTCTCTTCGCATTATTTATTTATTTGATTTATCACCGCCCAACTCCCTCAAAGGGGACTGGGTGGTTTACAGGCAAACATAATTAATTATACTACAATATAAATAAAGTTAAATAAAACATTAAAATAACAATTTAAAATATAATAAAATCCAGATGGCAGTATCTTCTTTAAAACCATGGAAAGGGCATTCTAGGGCCAACCTAAGGCATTAGCCATCCCCAAGAGTGTACACTCTTCTTCCCGCCCCAGGCCTGTTGACAGAACCAGGTCTTGAGTTTTTTCCGGAAGTCCAGGAGCGAGGGGGACTGTCTTATCTCCGGGGGGAGAATGTTCCACAGAGCAGGAGCTACTGCAGAGAAGGCACACTTCCGAGACCCCGTTAGATGGAATTCTTTAACCGATGGGGTCCGTAGCATGCCCTCCCTGCATGACCTGATGGGACGAGACGATGTAATGGGGATCAGATGGTCCCTTAGGTAACCTGGCCCCATGCCATGAAGGGCTTTAAAGGTCATGACCAACAACTTGAATTGGACCTGGAAGCAAACTGGAACCCAGTGCAGCTCGCATAGCAAAGGTGTTTGCCTAGCTCGAAGCCATGCACTCCCTTCTGCAGTCTTGGATGGCAGATACAAAAAAATCCCTTTAGCTGCAAGGTGCTGTGCTTGTAACATAGGAGAGATAGAAACTACAGACCATTTTCTCCTTTGCTGCCCTTTTTATAAAGAGTTTAGGAATAAATTAATAATACCTCTGACCAATAAATATCCTAGGCGGCAAGATATAGTCTCTATGCAAATGCTACTTATAGATGAATATCCAACTGTTACGGCACAAGTAGCCAGATTCTGTGCAGCTGCCATGAAGATACGCCAGACTATGATTTGAAAATGTAGTATGGTATTCCTTGTAATAATTTTAAGTGGTATATATATTATATATTATATATGATATTTTATTTTGTATCACTCATTTTAATATTTGTATTTTATATTTTTATAGTTATGTACAACTGAGATAATTGAGATAACCGCCCAGAGTCTACCATGGTGGAGATGGGAGGGGATAAATCCAAATAATAAATAATAAATAAATACATAATATTAGTCATGATAATGTAAATGAATAAGACTGTTTTTAAATTTGATAAGGGGCTCATTTACATTGTGATCTAAATGCATTTTAATATTTAATTGGGACTTGTTAAATTAGATTTAAAACTATTTCAAATCAGAGGGTTTATATTTTAAAGCCCAATGTGTTTACCATATAGAATTCCAACTTGTACTGGTCAGTGATCGTAATAAATTGAAATTGAAATTGAAGTGTTACATGTGTCCGATTAGGGACACTCAAAATTGTCCACGCGACTGCATTCTGGATCAGCTGAAGCTTCCAGATATTCTTCAAGGGTAGCCCCATGTAGAGCGCATTACAGTAGTTTATATGTGAGATAACCAGGGCATGACTGACCGTTCGAAGGGCCTCTCGTTCCAGGAAAGGTCGTAACTGGCGCACAACACAAAGTTGCGCAAAGGCCCTCCTGGCCACGACTGCCACCTGCTCTTCGAGCAGGAGTCGTGAGTCCAAGAGGACCCCCAAGTTACGCACCGGGTCTGTCTGGGGCAGTGCCACCCCATCCAGAATTAAAGATGACAAATTCCTAGATACTGAGGAGCCATTAATCCACAGCCACTCCGTCTTACTAGGGTTCAGTTGGAGCCTGTTTTTCCCCATCCAGGCCCCTACAGCCCCCAGGCACTTGGACAGGGTAGAAACTGCATCACTTACTTCCCCCGGGATGGAGATGTATAATTGAGTATCATCAGCATATTGATGATACCTCACCCCGTGGTGACGGATGATCTCACCCAGCGGTTTCATGTAGATGTTAAAAAGGAGCAGAGAGAGTACCGAGCCCTGTGGGACCCCACAAGAAAGGGCCCGCGGGCTGGATCTCTCGCTCCCGATCAACACTGACTGGAACTGGCCCTGGAGGAAGGAGGCGAACCAGCGCAGCACGACGCCACCCGCCCCCAACTCCCTGAGCCGCTCCAGAAGGATACCATGGTCGACGGTATCGAAAGCCGCTGAGAGGTCAAGAAGAGCAAGAATGGATGCACTGCCTCCATCTCGCTCCCGCCAGAGATCATCCATAAGCGTGACCAATGCAGTTTCAGTCCCATGACCAGGCCTGAAACCTGACTGAAAAGGGTCCAGATAAATTGAAATAATAATAATAATAATAATAATAATAATAATAATAATAATAATAATCCGTTTCATCCAGAATCCTCTGGAGCTGCAACGCATTAGGTGGCCAAAGTATTTGAGGTACATGGTAAACCAGGCTTGAGATAGTAATAAAAAGGGGATACCAAGTGACTTCTGTAAGGCATAGCTATTGCTAATAATCTGGCAATCTTTCTAGCAGTTGCCTATATTTGGTCTTACTGTATAGGAAAATGTCAAAGAGAAAAGATTTCTAACAATCAGTTTTGTAAATGCAGATGCCATGGGTGATATAATGGACATGAGTTACTGTCTCAACCTCTGTGTCTGAACATACACAAATGCAGCTATTGTATGGAGGAGGAGTATACTGTATCTACCTGCAGTCGTCATAATAGGTAATATATTCAAGCTAAGTAAAAAATATTCTTTGAGGAGCATAGAAGATGTGTGTGTGTGTGTGTGTGTGTATTAGCCAAGGGGGTAGGGGAGGCAACAGTTGCACCATAATGAAAATGAGTAATTTAGCTTTATTATTTTGAAGATTAAATCTCAAATCCTTGGTTTAAATTCATTCTTATTTATGTCTACTTCCATCTTCACATACTTATTCCCCAGTCTATTAATGACTGAGATGTTCTTGAGAACTGGCTCTCTGATTTAAACCAGTCCTCAAACTTGAACTGGATATTAAATGGGTGACCTTGGGCCAATCACTCTTTCTCAGCCCTAGGAAGGAGGCAATGGCAAAGCACTTCTGAAAATCTTGCCAAGAAAACTACAGGGACTAGTCCAGGCAGTTGCCAGGAGTCAAAAACTGACTTGAAGGCACCCCACCCCCACCCCAAACTCAGAAGTGGTAACTGCAGGCAACTTTAATGCTTGGACGGGACTCAATTATAAGTCCTTCTCCAGCACTATAAAATATCTAGCTTCTCTTTAGCTGGCTACTCTCAGAACTTGAAGATGGGGGTAGCCTAAGTTTTCTAGAGAAAATGTCATAGCTCTGGTGCCACCACAGAAAAAAACTTGTCTCATGTCTTCTTCAACCAAGCTTCTTATGGAAATAGACTATAAAGCCAATTCTCAGATTATGAACTTTGTAGGAAGAATAGGGTCTGAGGCTCAAGCAAGATGGAATTTGACCTTCCATCTCTGGACATTTGGCAAATGACAATCAAGGATTCTCAAAGCTCTACTGGGTCATTGGATTTTCCTCTACTTGCAACAAACCTTGAAACATCAGGGGTGGGTGTGGGGTGGGTGTTGCCATGTCTCATGATTTTGTTTTCATCTTGTCCTCAGCCCATGAGTGAGATACCAGCATTATGTATTTGAATAAACTCCGGGAGACAGTGGAGGACAGGAAGGCCTGGCGTGCTATGGTCCATGAGGTCACGAAGAGTCGGACACGACTAAATGACTGAACAACAAAAACTATTTTCCCCTGATTCCAACACCATCAAAGGTAACAGTAATGTTGGAAGTGTCAAAGTGGCAGAGGGGAAAATAAACTTTAGAGAGGGTAATTTGGGTGACAGACTTTAAAAAAAAGTGAGAAGGGAAAAACAACAGCATATGATCCATGTCATTTGTAATTCGAGCTTCAAATTTGCAACAGCTTCATTTGGAATATCTGATTAGTTATATCTTTCACAAATGTAAGTCTGAACAAAATCATACTTTTACTAAGAAAAAGTATAATTTCTTAGTTTCTTTTTTCTCTTTTCTTTTCTCTCTCTTTTACTTTCTTGCACTTTTTATTCTTTCTATTTTTCTTCTCCTTTTTAGTTTGTATTATCTTTTATTATTGTAGTTATAACTTTTAATAAAAATATTTAAAAAAACCCAGAATCATACTTTTAAAACAGAACTTAAAGTACTGTAGCCACTCCAAAATTTCATAACCAAACACTTGGAGAGAAGGGAGAGAAGTCAGACGGCTTTATCTCCCATTAACATATGGTGTTTCTACATTAGCAGCTAGGCTAGAACAAAGCAACTCAGCCACTTGATCTTTTGTATTTGCCCACACGAGAGAAATGGCCTTTCTTTTGCATGGCAGCTGCTTAAATAGGCTCCCTCTTACCTGCATAACGTTCTAACCAGAATTCCACAGGACGTTGCTTCCATTGTAGTAAATGGCATACCCAGTATTCCAATGCATTTGGGGGGAATCAGCAACTGATTATTATTTCACATTTCAAAGCAGAGTTTATATATTTCTATATACATCTGATGTTGTATTATTGTTGTTGCTATTATTATTATAATCATATACAGCAATATAATGTTTTGCTGTTATGGGAGGAATCCAGTATTAAGTGAGTGGATTTCCACTTATGCATCAGTTTCCTTCAATTTGCTTCCACAGAATACTCTCAAAATCTGCTCTGGAGGATTTGAAAATAGACATATGGAGAAGAACCTTTTATTATGATCATAATGTTTCCACTTACAGAAATATTCTGTTGGATTATGTCTGCTATATTCTATCACTTTACATTTCTATATACAGTATATAAATTGTGTCCATTTACACAGCACTTCTTCACATTTATAATTGTGCATTGAATGTATTATTTCAGTTACTTTTATACTCAGGGACAGCCTTATTATTTTGCAGAGTAAATAGACTACAGTATGTCATAAGCAGACAGGAGATATCAAAGGACAATCAGTTCGCAAACTTCAGTTAGACCAAAATATGGCTACTCAATTACTGACTGGGATTGCTCAACAAGGAAGACCTCTGATGTGTACCAGCCTCCCTGCTGCATAGCAACCTCCCTGCCTGAGCTGCTGGAGGCCGTCTCGGGGTTGGCAGTGGAGTTTCCCAGACTTATGGTTCTGGGGGACTTCAACCTGCCATCCCTGGGGCGTGCCTCGGAGGCGGCTCGGGAATTCATGGCTACCATGGTGACCATGGGCCTGTCCCAGATTATTCGGGACCCGACTCGAGACAGCGGCCTCACACCGGACTTGGTTTTCTTGTCAGAGCAGTGGCAATGCGATCTGAGGGGAGAGTTACATCTGTCCCCACTGTCATGGTCAGATCACGCCCATTCGATTGGTCTGCCCCCAGCGACTGATGGACCCGGCAGGGTTTCAGATGGAGCTGGGGCTTATACCCAAGGATCTGCTGCACAGTCCAGTGGAGGCCCTGGTTGCTGCCTGGAATAGGGAGGCGGCCAGGGCCTTGGACAGGATTGCGCCTGTGCGACCTCTCTTGTCCCATTGTACCCGACACTCCCCGTGGTTTACAGAGGAGTTGAGGGTTCCGAAGAGGATTAGGAGACGTCTAGAGCGCCGCTGGAGGAAGACAAGGACTGATTCCGACCAAACACAGGTTAGAGCCGCTATTAAGGCCTACCTTGTGGTGATAAAAGCAGCAAAATGTCAATATTTCTCCGCTCTTATCGCATCCACAGAATGCCGCCCGACGGCCCTGTTTAAGATCACCCGTTCCCTTCTGGTGAAGGGGAAATTTAGAAACCCACCTACAGGGCCGGGCTGAGGAGTTTTCTGGGCATTTGGAGGATAAAATCACTCAGATTCATTCCAAGTTGGATGCCAAGCATGTAGCAGGGTCTGGGGAGATGCCTGGGGAGCGGACTTACCCAGTTGTCTGGGAATGGTTTGATCCTGTTGGGCCCGAGGAAGTGGACATGGTTCTCAGGTCTGTAAATGCCACCACTTGCCAATTAGATCCTGTCCTTCCTGGCTGGTGAAAGCCGCTCGGGAGGGGACGTGTGGGTGGGTCCAGGCAATGGTGAATTCATCCTTGGGGGAGGGGGTGTTTCTGGCAGCCTTTAAAGAGGTGCTGGTGTGCCCCCTCCTCAAGAAACCATCACTGGACCCTACCATTCTGGACAATTTTTGTCCAGTCTCCCACCTTCCCTTCTTAGGGAAGGTGGTTGAGAAAGTGGTGGCGTTGCAGCTCCAGAGGGTCCTGGATGAAACGGATTATATGGACCCTTTTCAGTCGGGTTTCAGGCCCAGATATGGGACAGAAACAGCCTTGGATGATCTCTGGCAGGAGCGGGATGGGGGCAGCACATCCATCCTGGCTCTTCTTGACCTCTCAGCGGCTTTCGATACCGTCGACCATGGTATCCTTTTGGGTCGGCTCAGGGAATTGAGGGTGGGTGGCGTGGTATTGCACTGGTTTGCCTCCTTCCTCCGGGGACGGTCCCAATCAGTGTTGATAGGGAGCGAGAGATCCGGTCCGCGGCCCCTCTTCTGTGGGGTGCTGTAGGGTTTGCTACTCTCCCCACTCCTTTTTAACATCTACGGGAAACCGCTGGGTGAGATCATCCGTAGCCACGGGATGAGGTATCATCAATATGCTGATGATACTCAACTATACATCTCCATCCTGGGTGACGTAAGTGAGGCTGTGACCACCCTCTCTCAGTGCCTGGGGGCTGTGGGGGTCTGGATGGGGAACAACAGGCTTCAGCTGAACCCTGGTAAGATGGAGTAGCTGTGGGTTAATGGCTCCTCTGTATCTGGGAATTTACTGTCTTTAGCTCTGGATGGGGTTGCACTGCCCCAAACAGACCCGGTGCAGAACCTGGGGGTCCTCCTGGACTCATGACTCCTGTTAGAAGAGCAGGCAGCAGTCGTGGCCAGGGGAGCCTTTGCACAACTTTGTGTTGTGCACCAGCTACACCCTTTCCTGGATCGGGAGTCCCTCTGAATGGTCACTCATGCCCTAGTCACCTCCCGTATAGACTACTGTAATGCACTCTACATGGGTCTACCCTTGAAGAGTATCCGGAAGCTACAGCCGGTCCAGAATGCGGCTGCGCGAGCAGTCTTAGGAGCCACAAGGAGGGCACATATAACACCATTGCTGCGCGAGCTACATTGGGTGCCAGTTTGCTTCCAGGTCCAATTCAAGGTGTTGGTTATCACCTTTAAAGCCTTACATGGTCCAGGTTACCTGAGGGACCGCCTTACCCCCGTTACATCGACCCGTCCCACCCAGTCAGGCAGAGAGGGCATGTTACGGACCCTGTCCATGAGGGATTGCTGATTGGCAGGGTCCAGGGCCTTCTCTGCTGTGGCACCCACCCTTTGGAAGAAGCTACTCCCTGGGGTAAGACAGGCCCCCACTCTCCCGGCCTTCCGGAAGGGGGTGAAGATGTGGTTATGCCACCTCACTTGGGATGGGAGGGGGGATAGCCATTCATGGGGGTGGCTGGCACCGTGATCGTGCCAAGGATAAGATCCTATTGCCATCTTGAATTTTATATTTTATACTTTTGTATTTTTATACTTGTGTCTGTATTTACGTGTATTTATACTGTTTTTACTGATTGTCATTTTATTATCTGTAAGCCGCCCAGAGTCGTCGTATACGAGATGGGCGGCAGAGAAATTTGACAAATAAATAAATAAATAAATAAATAAATAAATAAATTGTTCAGAGACTTCAACCATGTTTGAAGGGCCTTCCCCGGCTGGTCCCAACGAATGAAGTGAGGAGGGGAAGGACACAGAGAGGCCCTTTTCAATAACTGATCCTTCTTATCAGAAGGCCCTCTCCAATGGAAGTGCCTGCCTGGTGCTTCCATTATTGTCTTCCTGGACCAAAGTAAGATTTTTCAGTTCTCTCAATTATCTTGCTGCCACTCTTGAACTAAGATAGAAGAAGGGAGTACCATCTTGTTCTGTCCCTTAGGTGGCCAGTCTGATTTTCATCCACCTTAATGAGTGGGCTAATGGACAGTGGAAGTAACTGGGGACAGAGAAAATAATCTATGTGACAAATGAAACCTCTACCTAGTGGAGAAATGGTGAGAGATATTAACTGTCCATGTCAAAACCAAGCCAGGAAATTAGGTTTCCAGAAATTAATATGGTTAGTTGCTGCTTTTGCTGAGAAATTATATCAGCTTTAAGAGCTTTTTGAGTTAATCTTAACAAGTTTGTGCCAGGTAAAGTTTTGATGATTACCTAATAATCCCTTGAGTGTATTTCTTCGTACTGGCATCGCAGATCAGCTTTGGTTTCATTTGACAGAATTAAGCGTGAGAGAGAGCGGCTAATGTTTGCTTTACATAAATAGAACAGGCAGGTCAGCATTGCTTAGTGTTAAAATTATCTTTGGGCTTGCAGGCTAGCATGCTTTGGAAAACCTAGAACACCCGTTCACGCATTTTATAAACACAGACGCCTGACACACTGAAAACAGGCATGTTAGAACCCCCCGAGGAAAACATGGGAGAAACCATTACACGGACTGCAAAAGCCAAGCGAATGAAAAAAGCTTTTTTGGAAGCTCTGCAATCAAATGACTACAGAACTCTGGAGGAGCTTTTGGCCCAAAAACAAATAGATGTGGACACGGTGTTTGAAGTAGAAGATGAGAATTTGCTCCTGGCCTCTTACAAACAAGGTAAAAATCATGCCAGTGTTTCAGCTTGTGAAATATTTGAAAGAAATTAGCTATTGCTTGTTACAAATATTTGCCCATGTCTTATTGTATTCAGTAACCTTCCAAATCCAAATCTGATTAAGCTGTTTGTTTGAAGCAGAATCATTTCTATGGACTGTATATACAGCAGCATAGAAGAAATTGGCTGGATGCCAGAAACTTTAGGAAGCCCTCAAAATATCAGTCCTACATATAACTTTCATAAAATGCAAACCATTAAAGTTTGAAGCTGAATATACCAGAGAGTTTTTAATAGTGACAACATTAAGACAGGTGGGAATTTTAGTCCCCAATGATAGTTTTTCTGGTTCCATTTCTGGGGAATGTATAGAAAAATCAGAAGTATGATATGTAAACATTAGAAGTATGTCAGCAACCAAAAAAATGTAGTTTCATTATAAACTTGCAACACTCTTGCTTTAATTTCCCTGCTCCCTCCCCCAACTTTGGCCAAATAGTTCTGCTTCAGGCCATATTTAAAATAGCTTAGGAAGAAACTCAAGAGCCAGTTTGGTGTAGTGGTTAAGGCACCAGGCTAGAAACCAGGAGACTGTGAGTTCTAGTCCTGCCAGGCACAAAGCCAGCTGCGTGACCTTGGGCCAGTCTCTCTCTTTCAGCCCTAGGAAGGAGGCAATGGCAAACCACTTCTGAAATCTTGCCAAGAAAACTGGAGGGACTAGTTCAGGCAGTTGCCCAGAGTTAAAAACTGACTCAAAGGCACACACACACAAAAGGGAAGAAACTCTGGCAAGAACAGAGGGTAGCAATTTCACTATGATTACACAACACGCTTTAACATGCTGCATACACCCTATACAGCAGTCAGTGAGGTAAAGGGAATAGATGTAATCTAAGGTGCACTTACAATATATCATGAAGTATTACCTTTATTCATATGGACACACATATACAGGATTCCTGAAATACTTCTGCATTATGTGAGCATTGGAAAACACAGGGCAGGCTGCATATGCCCTCCCTGAGTGGTGTAATCAGGAGAGAGGTGGGCTTACAACGGGGCAATCACCCACATTCTGAGCCGCTGCCCAACTACCTCTCCATAGGATGCATTGGGGAAATTTTTCAAGAGAGATTTTTCTTAAAAGAAATTGGCCTGATTCAGCTGGGTCTGGCCCATTTTAAACTCAATCTTTTATTTTTCTGGCTTCTCCTGCCACACCAAATATGGTACTGTTCTGTTCTGTTTTCAGAAAGTTATCTTGCTGATGGACAACCAGGCAGAATTTGTTGATGAAGATTCTCAGTCATCCAGGTGGAATTGTCTGTAGGTTGAGTCATGGCAACTGGATTTCTTTCTTTTGGTTGAAACGTTTTGCTGCTTGTCCAAGTAGCTTCTTCAGTCTGGGCAAAAGTTGGTGAGGGGACCCCATATATGTCTTCCAGGGTGACTATATTGACCTTATACCTGATTGGCTTGTTAATTGGGCAATTGAGGTATAGAGAGTCTTTGGCAGGGGTCCCCAACCTGTGGCCCGCGGCCCACTAGTGGGCCACAGCCTGTTAGGAAGTGGGCCACAGGGCTCCTGCCTGCAAACCCCACCCCGGTGTGTGTGATTACCCTGCCCCGGTGCGCGTGATTGGCTCCCGCCTGCAAGCCCCGCCCCCGGTGCACGCGATTGGCTCCCACCTGCAAACCCCGCCCCCCCGGTCCGTGGAAAAATGTTCTTCCACGACCGGTCCCTGGTGCCAAAAAGGTTGGGGACCGCTGGTCTTTGGGATGTCTTACTCCTAAAACCTTTATTCATCCCCAAGTGGATCTTAAATGTGGCCTTGCTGGTGAACGTGTGGTCTTAATCTTCCTGGGGACTAATGAAAGAGCAGCATGATAAATGGGGGACAAGTTGTGCCTGAGGCCTCCACCTCTATTGAGGGAAGGATTTTCCACTTTGGCATGAATGGATTCCTTAACCCCTCTCTACAGGTGTAAGGTCAATACCGCCACCCTGGAAGACATATATGGGGTCCCCTCACCAACTTTTGCCCAGACTGAAGAAGCTACTTGGGCAAGCAGCGAAACGTTTCAACCAAAAGAAAGAAATCCAGTTGCCATGACTCAACCTACAAACCAGGCAGAATTCTGAGTCCTCTTACATTATTTCTTTCTAACATTCCATTGGGTTGGAGAGAATTAACCTCTCATTGTGAGGAAAGTATTCCAATAATTGATTTGAACACTAGGTAATAGTTATTTTATAATACTATTTGCTTCAGTTGAAGTATTATTCAACAGTTAAAGAGAAAACCATGTAACACAGGTCTGCCTATAGATATCTAAGCTTAAAGACTGTGCTGTACCATTATAATTCAACCTTTAAGATACCGGGTTAGAGATCAAGGAAACTGCCTCCAGTTCAACCACTGGTCAGTCTAGTTTGCTAGTATGTATATTGACTTGCAGTTAGAAGCATTACTGCCCCCAAAGGGCAGTAAACATATAGTTTTGCTCTTCAACATGATGGTGCAAGACTGTGTCTCACACCACTGCCTCACTGCCTAATAATCAGTTTTGCTTTCTTGATTTTTCTTTCATATGTTTGGATAATTTCATTCGTGTAACAGTTTTAATTTTCTAAAAAATACTACAATTTATACATACTTTAGTGTACATTTTCTCCAAAATCGTTTGCAAAACCTGTGTACATTATGGATTATTGCAACATTCTGCTTGCAATAATCCACAATGTACACAGGTTTTGGAAACAATTTTCCCCAATATAATGCACTTTTGTACATTAATAATATGACCACAGTATGAACATTTCTGATGCAATGGAACCCCTAAGATATGGCTAACTGCCCTACAAAATTTGACAAAATGCAGAAATTTTGAAGGAGAATTGAGTTTTGTTTCTTGTCTTGGTCCAACAATGCAAAATTTGATAAGATCACATTCCAATGCAAGTTAAACAAAGTCCTATCCCTACTATCAAACTACCTGGAATGTTTTCTCAATTTTAAAGTAATGAATTGATCCATATACCCATGTCTTTACACAGCTTTTATCTATAACTCCACAGAACTACTGGCCTGCACAGTTTTTGTACCAGTCTTCTCTGGGATAGGGGGATAGGGATGGAAAAACCTCTGCCCCTCTTATAGTAAACCACTGCATTTCTCTAGGCTGGGTGCAGAGGAGAGATGGAGCCCTTCTACTACTCCTCTGCTGGCTTTCTGACTCACTTGCATGCCATTCCTTCTCGCTGGGCAAGAATGCTTGAATATGAGGGTGTCTTCATGTATGTCTCCAGTTTCAGTGAATGAGGTTTCTCTATGCATATAAGAGATCTGTGTGCAGCAAAATACCATGGAACCTGGCTTAGGGCAAACTTGTATATATGCATAGAACATATTAAATTGGGTAGTATAATTAAATTCAAGATTGCAACCTACAGAGCCTAATAACTTTTGTACTAATCAATCATCTGAAGCTTTTGGAAAGCTATCATGCAATCTTCTTGTTTGTTCCCCCTCCTAAAACAGGATATTGGCTGCCTAGTTATAAACTGCAGCATTCCTGGGCAACAGGACTGCATTTATCTGTTCTGTATGGCCATCTGGAGAGCCTGAGGGTCCTGCTGAAGCACAAAGCAACCATCAACTGCAGACCCAATGGGAAAGCAGCAATCCACATAGCATGTGAAGTTGCCAATCTGGATTGTGTCAAGATACTCTGCAGCCACGGAGCAAAACCCAACTGCTATTCATTGAGTGGGCTTGCACCTCTGCATTATTGTACCACAACGTTTTCCATGCCTTGTGCACAGCAGTTAATCTGGAAAGGTAAATTCAGTTGCTTAAAAGTAGTCACTATTTTTTCAAACTGCTGGGGGGAGGACTGCATGAATGATCATGGAGATACAAGCAAATGTTGTACAGGAACATTGAACAAGCTCAGAAGACTTCAGCTCTGATGTCTTCTTAAATTTGTTTTCAAAACAGGACTATGGATTTGGGCTTCAGGCAGTATAATAATGTGCTCTGCCCCTCCGTTCCTCAATCCTTCCAAATTGCTTTATCAATGATCAAATTGCACATTTTGTTCATTACTATGATGTACATAGGGGCGTGGTGGCTCAGCGGGTAAGACGCCAGGCTTGTCGATCGGAAGATCGCAAGTTCGGAGGTTCGAATCCCTAGCCCCGCGTGACGGAGTGAGCTCCCACACTAGCCCCAGCTCTTGCCAACCTAGCAATTCAAAAGCATGCAAATGCAAGTAGATGAATAGGCACCACTTCGGTGGGTAGGTAACAGCGTTCCGCGCACGTCATGCGGCCACATGACCGTGGAAGCGTCTTTGGACAACGCTGGCTCTTCGGCTAACAAATGGAGATGAGCACCGGCCCCTAGAGTTGGACACGACTGCACAAATGTGCGGGGGAAACCTTTACCTTTTTATAAATGCATAAAAATAGCCTTGCTTGATCAGATGAACCCATCTGGGTTCAGAGGCCAACCATAAATAATAATAAAAATAATAATAACGGGGGGCGTGGTGGCTCAGCGGGTAAGATGCCAGGCTTGTCGATTGGAAGATCGCAAGTTCGGAGGTTCGAATCCCTAGCCCCGCGTGACGGAGTGAGCTCCCACACTAGCCCCAGCTCTTGCCAACCTAGCAATTCAAAAGCATGCAAATGCAAGTAGATAAATAGGTACCACTTTGGTGGGAAGGTAACAGCATTCCGTGCGCGTCATGCCGGCCACATGACCGTGGAAGCATCTTCGGACAACGCTGGCTCTTCGGCTAACAAACGGAGATGAGCACCGGCCCCTGGAGTCGGACACGACTGCACAAATGTGCGGGGGGAACCTTTACCTTTTTATGATGTACTTACAGTTTGCTCCACTAGGAGGCAAAAGGAAGCAGCTGCCTCCGTTGGCATATATGCTGAGATCCGGGCAGCAGTAGTATCTCCCCTTCCACCCTGTTGATAGACAGACCTGTGAGCGTGCTATGTCACTTATCTTCAGACATTTTAGGTGAACAAGTGGCCTGCTGCCAACAGTCCTGTAAGTTTGATTGCTGGCCAATTTGCTAATGTATCTCTTAATGAAAGGAGGGCACCATCTTTTCCTCTGTCACAAACAACTCTCCGTTTTTGGCTGGCTTAGATGGCACCAATGCTGCCAGCCTTTCTCAAATTGTGATTTCTACATTGCTTGAACTTTACATGCCATCATTTCTAGGCCGCGTGGCTACGAGGTTGTAGAAGGCTGTTGTGAGTGATATTAGGGGTTCAGATAATGCTAATATTTAACTGTAGAAGATAGCAGTAACTGAGAAATGAATCAAGTGCTCCAAAATATTTTGCTCAAGAGTCAAGAATATTGACATTTTCCACATTCTCTGCAGGTTTGTGAAATGCAAACCTAGTAGCCTAAAACTAAAAAAAACATACACCATAAATAGAATGAATACCGAAAGTGGAGAAACCATCCCCACTTCCTGAGATCACCAGACTTAGTATTAACTCATCAATCTTCAGTTGCTTTGAGGGTTTCCTGAGACCTGGGGGACTGGAATTTTTCCCCGGTCTTCTTTTTCCCATCAAGCTTGTTTAGAGATCAGCTTCCTTGGAATAACCTTCCAGAAACTAATTCTAAAAAAATAGGAAAAAGGAAAATGAAATAAAATGGAATAAAGCTGGTTGCTGAGAACATTAAACAGGTAGGTGGATAAAAGGAATAGATTAAGAAATATACTAACCCCCCAACCCCTTGATAAAAAATAGAGTAAAAGAATGAAAACCTGTTATAGCTGTCATGCTATCATGAGAATGTATGATCCTGAATCTAAGTTCATTTGGTAAATGGATTATAAGATCAAAAGGGAGCTGAATGTATTTAAAATTATTAATGTAGGTATTGTTAAGATGGCTTTGCCTGCTGATAGATGCTGCTTACTGTGTTCGGCAGAAGGACAAATTAATGAGGTTGTTCTTATTTTTCATGAAGATAATAAAATTCTTGTCTTGTTCCTGTTACTATCAATAATCAGAAAAACCCAACTGACCTGTTTTTCATATGGCAAATACTTTATCGGCCAAATATTTGTTCTAAAGTGATATTATTATTATTATTATTATTATTATTATTATTATTGATTGTATGGGTGAACTATCTTGAAAAACTGGACTTTTCAGAAGAAGTAATATATAGACAACCTTTCAATTAGGCCCACTGACCAGATAAAAGAAATCTTAGCTGGTTAATCCTGTCATGTTAGTCGGATTGATTTATCTATTTAAATGTGCAGTTTAGCATACAGTTTTGGAAATCACCCTAATGTAGGATCTTTTACTTTGTTTAAATGCAGCCTAACTGCTTTCTCTTTTATCCTTTGTTCTTCTGCTCAGCAAAGCAACCTAGATTTGGAATCTGGGTTTTGAATGTGTATTTTGGATGTACTGAGGATTTTCTTCCCCCCTGTGGAATACATTGCTCATTCATGCAACTTCCTTTGTTTATGGGCATGTGACAGTGAAGCGAATTGCAGTTTACTCCCTGCAGTTTCAGGTCTTTCAGGTCTTGGAGCTGCCCTGGATCAAGTTCGAGGTTTGCTTAGAAAAGAGTTAAAGCAGTATAAGGAGTTCTGATCCACAGGATGGCTGAGGATCACTCCATACTGTGGATGCTGCTTTCCCAGGCAAGTACATTAAATTAGTAAATAACAGGAAGTTAGAAAATTAACAACATGTGCCATTTTCCCATTTTTAGGAAGGGATGAACTCATAGGAATCTTCCAGCCTTTTTTCCCTCTTCATTACAGACACCCAAAGGCTCTTTTGATTTTGTTATTTATTTATATAGCCAGCATACCAACTTGGTGCTGCAAAATACTGGAAAGCAGCAAAAAGTTTGGATTTTATGTATCTCTTTGTCTTTGTTTTTGTTTTCTGTGCGTTCAAGTCAGTGTCCACTCCTGGCAACTGCCTGCAACTCCCTGCAGTTTTCTTGGCAAGATTTCTGAAGTGGGTTGCCATTGCCTCCTTCCTAGGGCTGAGAGAGAGACTGGCCCAAGGTCACCCACTAGCTTTGTGCCTAAGGCAGGACTAGAACTCACAGTCTCCTAGCCTTAACTGTTACACCAAACCGGCTCAACTACTCATCTGGATTTTTGCAGCCCCAGCCCAGTGGTACAGCAATCCTATGGAGCTTTCAGGGAGCTCACAAGATGGGAAATAATTCTGCTTGAGTACATAGGCACTGATTGTCCACTTGATGGGGCTGTTGCTTCAGCTGAAAAAGCCATCTCTTCTTGCAGGAGACCCGGTGTGATTTATGATACATTATCCACTTCTTTCAGTTTACTTGTTTGTTTGCTGTGCAAACAAACCAGCTGCTTTTAAAAATGTTCAGAAATTTTAGCTGGCTCAAAATGTGGTAACAAAATAGTTAACTAGTAACTAGAAGACAAAACCATATCATGCAAATGGTTTTCCATCTGCATCGACTGCCTGTACGTTTCTAAGTCCAAACCAAACGGGTGGTATTAAATTTGAAGGATCTGAATGGTTTCAGTCCATAGTCCCTGAGATAATTCATCTTCACCTAGCCTTATCTAATTAGATCTTAATGTCATATTCAGAGTCCTTTCTCTGAATCTCCTTACTAGAAGAAGTGACTTTTTGAATGAAAAAACTTTTTGATTTTTTAAAAAATCACATTATTTTACTCTTAAGACTTTTCAGCATTTCTACTGTTTTGCTGATGTTTTTAATTCATGTTGATTTATCAATTAATTTATTCCGTATAACTCACATTGTGATATGATTGTTTTCTCTTTTATGATTTGTAAACTTTATTATTTATGGCCAAGACAGTGTCAGTTGTTGAACAGAATATGACACTGCCAATAAATCATTGATACAGGTAACAATTTAGATATTGCTTTCTATTTTGTGCATAGAAGCACTTATGTAGAATCACTTTTACATTAGGCATGAGAATCGAGCCTGCATTTTGAGAAATATTTTTGTTTAGGGGCGTGGTGGCTCAGCGGGTAAGACACCAGGCTTGTCGATCAGAAGATTGCAAGTTCGGAGGTTCGAATCCCTAGCCCTGCGTGCGGAGTGAGCTCCCGCACTAGCTCCAGCTCTTGCCAACCTAGCAATTTGAAAGCATGCAAATGCAAGTAGATGAATAGGTACCACTTCAGTGGGTAGGTAACAGCGTTCCGTGTGCGTCATGCGGCCACATGACCTTGGAAGCGTCTTCAGACAACGCTGGCTCTTCGGCTAACGAACGGGGATGAGCACCGGCCCCTAGAGTCGGACACGACTGCACAAATGTGCGGGGGGAACCTTTACCCTATAGCAGTATGAACCGCTGTACCAAACCCATCTACCTGGCATTTCCCCCCTTTTCTTTATTGCTTCTTTTCAAACAGGTGCAGATGTAAATATCAGATCAAACAATCAAGATGAAGAAACGCCCCTTCATATAGCTGCTCGTTGTGGCACCCCTGAAATGGTCGCCTTTTATGTGGAACAAGGAGCTGTAGTTGATGGCGCCAATGCCCGCCGAGAAACGCCATTGGCCTGTGCAGTTTATTGGGCTCTTAATGGTAAGGAACAAACCTACAGCGCAGATCACCATCTGATCTGCCGGATGCTCCTTGACTACAAAGCCGATGTTAATTCACGGGATGAAGATTTCAGGACCCCCCTCCACAAGGCAGCCTGGAATTGTGATCATGTACTACTGGACATGCTGCTTGAGGCAGGTGCTGAAGCCAACCTGATGGACGATAATGGGTGTGCACCTCTGCAGTATGTCCTGAAAGTGACAGACGTACGTCCTAGTGCTCAACCTGACATCTGCTATCAGCTACTTCTAAATCATGGAGCTGCCAGGATATATCCACCGCAATTCCATAAGGTGAAAAAGGAAATTTGGTGTGTGTATATGTGTATTGTGTAGATCAGAGACAAGGAATGATGGGATGGAGGTCTATCTTTTAAAACATGTCCAATTCAGTTTAAATAACTGATGGCAGAGCAATAGAATTTTGCAGATGTTTGCTTTGGTGTGGAAAATGATCTTGCAAGTTCTCACAAGTTGTCTACCATCTGCAACCTGTAAAGTCAGATCAGAGGTCAGTAGTTGTTGTTTCTAGATCTGACTGCAGGCCAGACACCATATCAGAAAAAAAGCATCTTGTAATGTCTAATGGTAGCAGAAATGTCTTTTTTCTCTTGAACATATGCACTGGGAAACGAACACATGTGGGCTTAATATGAGACTTTAAGAACTGTTCACCTAAAATTCTATTAGGTAATAAGAATTCCATATAAGAACCATAATGGTTTCAATACATTAAAAAAATTAAAAAAACTTACACAGAAAGACAGCAATGACACATCTTTCATTACTTCCTCCATTGCCATCCTTCAAAGTAATCTGGGAACAATTGATTTGTGGATTATATACAGATGGATTTTCTATATGCAAGAATTGTATGGCACTTATAAGAGAAAACTGGCCAGAGTGGCTAGGAGTTAAAGGAAGTTCAGCAGCAACTTGAATCTTGGTCTCAGTCCAACATCTTAATTGATGTATCACTCAGAACAGCATTCAGTGACAGGATCAAGAGGGCCTATCCTTTTCTGACAGCTTTTCCATAATTTGAATATTACTCATGGCTATTCTATACGCATACATGTACTCAGATCTACACTTTGCAAACAGAAATGTGAAGCAATGGGTAGATAGACAGGTGCCAAATTAAACTCGTTCCTGGTATTGGGTTTACTTGCTACAACAAACCTTTTCTTTCTAATTGTGAGGAACAGATGTTGCAATATAAAGTTAAACAGCAGTGGGGCAATTCCTGATGTGCTAAATTCTCTACCAGGTTTGGAATCTGTGGATCTACAGAATACACACAGACATAATATAAGATTGATGACAGGCTTTCTAGAGAAGGTGTTAGGCTAGTTTGCTACAGCGGAACTGGAAAATACCAATATTTTAAATTATTCCCAGTAAAAGAGCTGAAAAGAATATACAGTAGCTATTGAGAATAAGGTTGGGATAGTTCTTTCCTACCAGCTGGTATTTTTAAAAGACTGCGTTTGGGGGCACCCGCAGGATGGGGGACAAAAGGCCATGATGATGGCCATGACCATGTAATCAAAGCCCCACTTCTGATCAATGCAGGGTCAAAGCTTCAGTCATGAAGTCATGGTGACCATCTCAACTTTTTTGAGCCCATGTCTGCAAATGCCCCTGACTCAAAATGGCTTTCAGGACCACAATGAAATCCAATGGGTAGTGATATGTTTCTGCTTGTAGGTGTTGGAAGCTTGCTGCTCCTGTCCCAGAGCAGTTGAGGTTATTGTGAATTCATATGAACATATCAGGTGCACAACAAAATGGAGAAAAGCTGTACCTGATGATGTCTTTAAGGTAAGTGTTTAAAAACTAGTTTAAAAATAATACATACATATATTTAAAACAATAGTTTAAATAATAATACAACTGTGTTAGGGCGGTTGAGGTCATTAATTGCATTAAGCAATAATGCTATTTGTTTGGTTTTAGCTTAGCATGATGTGTGAACCTAGCCAGTGTGGTTCAGAATCCATGCCTTTAGCTCTGAACCTGAGATAAGTGAGCTTGATCATTAAAGAAAATACAATGTATGAACCTAGTTAGTGTCTTTGTTGAAAGGAATACTTAGCAGGAGACAAATATTGGCAAACTGAAATAAAAGTAGGGTTCTATACAATTTATTTTATTTATTTTTATTTGTTAGATTTATACTCTACCTTTCTTCTAGGAACTCAGAGCAAGGTACCTAGTGCTCCCTCCTACAATTTGATCCTTACCAAATTTACCTGTCAACTAGACAGGGAGAGAAATACGGTTGATCTAAAACCACCCAATCATTTATTCTAGGGTCCAGCAGAACTTGGATGTGCGAAGGCGAACTGACTCAACCCATCTTCTTCCACCCTTCCTTGTCTGACTGTGTGAAGCGCCAACTGACTAGCCATTATGAAAATTCTTACTCCTCTCATCCAGTAAACGTTAAAAAATAAAGATGCCAAAGAAAAGTTTAATGAAAACTACTAGGCACCTGGGGAAATAAAATACATATGAAAATCAAAAGTTTAGCCAAAAGGAAAATGAGGGGTAGTGGTGCCATCAGTGCTAAATTCATGTGTGTGTCCAGTTGCATCCAAAGAGGTCTACTGAGAAAATATATTTGTTCTTCTTTGGCAGATTCTATCTTGCTGAATTAGGAGACATCAAATTCCCTGGGAAGAAGATGATATATTTAAATAGAGAGTCTAGAAAGTCAAAATATTTGGCTCCAGCTTACAGCTACGTTTCAGTAAAACAGATGAAATAATGGCCAAATATGGCACATTTTCTTCAAATGTTTTTTGTGCATAGAAGAAAGATATTAACTCCAAACATGTTTGGTTTTCTCTTTGCAGACATACAGAAGTTTCTACGAATCCCTTTTTGAGGCATGTGCAAATACACCACGATCACTGAAACATTTAGCCAGATGTGCTATTCGAAGAATATTGCTCCATAAATGTCACAAAGGAATCCCTTTGCTTTTAATTCCAGCAGTACTAAAGAGGTATTTGCTTTTAGAGCCAGAAGGAATAATATACTAAGGTTTGTAAGAGACATTTTCAGATATTTTAATTTTAAAGTATTAGGGTTCTATTCCCACTGGAGAAGTTAAAATCAAGATTTCTGTGACAGCATCAGCAAAAAGCAAAGCCAACATTTTCTACAAAGGATATTCATGTAGGTACTGAACTCTGAACACAGATAATAGAATATTTCATTCTTAGCACAGTTTCCAGAATTACAACAAATGAAAAGGAAGGGCTAAGGAAAGGATTTCCACCTAAGGAAAGAGAGAAACAAAACATGTGTTGGGAAATGTTCTAAGGAGAAGTATTAATCTTCTCCACCTGGTGGCTTCTGATGTTCCATATTACCACTACCATATTGGATTAATGTTATAGGACTTGTAGTCCAAAGTGCTGGGGGGGGGGGCAACAGGTCATGCAAGACTGTTGTGTATGTTAATCTTGTCATTTTGAGGCATGTTCTTCACCCTTGATAAAATCAGCAAGAAGTACTGAGAAAGATAAATTGTTAAATAGAAATCAGTACATATAATCTTTTTTTCCTTTTTATTATATTGTTGTGAGTCTTAATATATTATATTGCTTTGATACAATGATATTTATACAATATTAATGAAAAAATATTGACATTCTATTGTTTGGATAACTTAGGGTATTGGAAATAAAGAAAAGAGAAAGATTCTATCAATATTAGTTATAATTTAGGATGCCAATATTACAAGCATAACATTATTTTTCATTCAAAATTAAACATAACATTAAGAAAGAAAGACTACTGCAGATTGCGTCAAAGTATATGTTATGCAATAAAGGTTTCGGTCTTGAGCTGATTACTTATTTAATAAAAATCAGTACATATAATCTAAGAGGGTTCCCTAACTTTTTTTGACATTGAGCACATTTGGAATTGGGGAACATGTCAAAATGGCTGCTGTGGTGGATACAGCCAATTACAAAATACCTTTTTAATCAGAAGGCACCCTGATGAAGTGCTTCTCACCACCCCATCTGCCATTCCAGGATGTTCTCTAGAACCTCAGTTTATGTCTTTTTTCTGGCCATGTAATCCCAGAAAAGGGGGCGCGATGGCTCAGCGGTTAAGACGCCAGGCTTGTCGATCAGAAGGTCGCCAGTTTGGTGGTTCGAGACCCGAGCGCCGCGTGACGGAGTGAGCTCCCGCACTCGCCCCAGCTCTTGCTAACCTAGCAATTGGAAAGCATGCAAATACAAGTAGATGAATAGGTACCACTTCGGTGGGAAGGTAACAGCGTTCCGCGTGCATCATGCCGGCCGCATGACCACGGAAGCGTCTTCAGACAGCGCTGGCTCTTTGGCTAACAGAGATGAGCACCGGCCCCTAGAATCGGACATGACTGTGTGGGGAAACCTTTACCTTTAATCCCAGAAAATATTATGCCTTAAAACCATTGGCTAGGTTTGCACATCTCACAAAGCCATAGTGTGGTTAATTTGATTTTGATTTAAGATGATGGGAAACTACCTATTATGTTTTAGGATTATGTGCAAATCAGAATATTATGGTCTATTCAATAAATGATGGTTTAAAGAATCTGGCTATATCTTGTGTGTGATTGTAATCATAATCTGTGGAGTATTTGGTTGCACATTTAAACACATTAAAAAGTTGATTTTCAGCTTTTCCTGACTGCTGTCAAATAGGTTGGGACTGCAAATCTCATCATCACTATCCAACATGGTGATTGTAGTCCAACACACCTGGAGGACACTTGCTGTGGAAAGTTGCAGTATCAACACACTATAATCGAGGGCTGTCACAGCTTCCGCCAGTGTGTACATACAATAAAAAGAGCCTTTTTTTACTGTTGCAGTGTGAAAAAATAAAACACGCTGTAACTTCAACAAACTCACGATGGCTAAAGCAGCTCGGAAGCGAGAAATTAAAGGAAAGGCAGCTGCCACCAGAATGAATCTTCTGCAGGACCAGGAAAAGATGGGAGAGGACTCACGTTTAAAGTCTGCATGCATAATTTCATTCTTTGAGCCTGTCAGTGCGTGCACACAGAAGAGGGTGGTGTGCCGAAGAACAATAAGACGATGTGGCTTTTTCGTTGTCGCTAAGGCTCCCATGCCGAGAGAGAAGGAACGGATCTTTGTCACCGCACTTCCCAGAACCCTCCCCATGTTGCAGCTGCCCTCCCTTTTCATTCTATGGGCATCTAGCCCCACTCCCCAGTTTTGTTCTAAGCAGGTGCTAGATTATACCCACTGTGGCATCTGACAGAGAACCCAGCAGGATCACTCTGATTATAGGAGGAAGAACTTGCAGTCTGTTCAAAACACTGGAGGACATCAATGTCAGGACAACACTGCCTTGCACTTTACTGCTGCTTTTCATTTGGCTGAAAGGTCAGTCAGAAATAGACCTTCCACAGCCCTATGCCAGCCCATTCTGGTTGCACATCAGTGTGCCCTCCTGATCTCCCTGTTTCTTGGGAGCAAAGAGCTTGGATGTACAAGATGTGCATTACAGGATATGGCCGCTGCACCTGCTGCCAGGCTGTACCGATAACATTTTTCTGGTACAAATTTACATGAGGTTCTGCTGACTTCATTTTTTGTTGCATCCTTGCAATTATTGCTACACTCCTGTGTGACAACATTTAGCCATCTCTATAAAACTGGAAGAGAAGGGGAGGGGAGGGGAGGGGAGGGGAGGGGAGGGGAGGGGAGGGGAGGGGAGAAGAGAAGAGAAGAGAAGAGAAGAGAAGAGAAGAGAAGAGAAGAGAAGAGAAGAGAAGAAGAGAATATTGGTCTGGAACTTACAGCCCGTGCAATTCAAAAGCTGGCAGAAATATTTAATCAAATGGAATTGTTTCAATAAAACTGAACACCTTTCTCTATGCTTCACTGTTTCTCCACCTACCCAGTGGGCTTACTTCCTTTTCACTAAGAATACTACTACAGCTAAGCCCTAAAATATGGTTAATCTGAGCTATGATATGTTTAAATGCCAATTTACCTATTTAATTATTCAATTTATATCTTGCGTTTAGTTTAGGAGTCAAGGCAGCCTACCGAGAACTCACTTCTAGTTTTCCCCGACAACCACCCTGAGAGACAGTTAGCTTCCATGGCTGAAGAATCTTGAAGCTAGCTTCTTCAAATCATAGTCAACATTAATCAGTTCTTCTTTATAAATAACATGCTGTATGTGAACCAAACCAATTGTGACTTTTTCAATAAACCAAAGTTAAACCATGGGCTAAACCATGATCACAACTGATATCTGAATGCAGCTATTGTAGCAACATTCAGAATCAGGAAATATAAACATGTTACCATTAAAAATGCTATATTTTGGAAAAGGTAGAGAAATTGATAGTGGCTGGTTAATTCAACACTGAGCCACAATGTGGTTTAATTTTGGCTTAGATTGTTTATAAAAATTGCCATCATGGGTAGTAAACCATGATTAATGGCTTAGCAGCTAAACTTAAGCAACTAGTTTATTCAATAAAACATAGTAAGCAAATCAGGGATTAGGACATTATGTGAATTTCTTGTATATTTAAAGGTAGTTTTTTCTTTTGACTGAAAAATCACAGTCTACCCTGTGTCCCACACTGACCATCACATGTCTCATGATGCCATTTTGTGATGTCATTTGCACCCTCTTCCCCAGATCTTCTCAGTTCCAAGATTTCATTAAGGAGGATTTTTTAGGGAATGAATTCATCTGTGTTTTTTATGTTTACCAGTATTTTATTTTATTTTATTTTATTTATATTTTATTTTATTTTATTTTATTATTTTATTTTATATTTTATATTTTATATTTTATATTATTTTATATTTTATATTATTTTATATTTTATATTTTATATTTTATATTATTTTATATTTTATATTATTTTATATTTTATATTTTATATTTTATATTTTATATTTTATATTTTATTTTATTATTTTATATATATATATATATATATATATATATATATATATATATCCCCCACCTTTATTATTTTTTATAAATAACTCAAGGCGGCAAACATACTGTACCTAATACTCCTCCTTCCTCCTATTTTCCCCACAACAAAAGCCCTGTGAGGTGGGTTGGGTTGAGAGAGAGTGACTGGCCCAAAGTCACCCAGCCAGCTTTCATGCCCAAGGCGGGACTAGAACTCACAGTCTCCTGGTTTTATGAGCATTAATCTTTGGTACCGTTATCTTAATATTTAATTATCATGTTATCATGTTATCATGATATATATTTATCATATTTGTATATGATATATATATATATTTATGATATATTTAATAATCATGTTATCACGTTATCATGGCATCTGGTCCCATCACTTCCTGGCAAATAGAAGGGGAAGAAATGGAAGCAGTGACAGATTTTATTTTCTTGGGCTCCAAGATCACCGCAGACGGTGACTGCAGCCATGAAATTAAAAGACGCTTGCTCCTTGGGAGGAAAGCTATGGCAAACCTAGACAGCATATTAAAAAGCAGAGACATCACCTTGCTGACAAAGGTCCGTATAGTTAAAGCTATGGTTTTTCCAGTAGTAATGTATGGCTGTGAGAGTTGGACCATAAGGAAGGCTGAGCGCCGAAGAATTGATGCTTTTGAACTGTGGTGCTGGAGAAGACTCTTGAGAGTCCCTTGGGCTGCAAGGAGGTCAAATCAGTCAATCCTAAAGGAAATCAACCCTGACTGCTCATTGGAAGGACAGATGCTGAAGCTGAAGCTCAAATACTTTGGCCACCTAATGCGAAGAGAGGACTCACTGGAAAAGACCCTGATGCTGGGAAAGACTGAAGGCAAAAGGAGAAGGGGACGGCAGAGGATGAGATGGTTAGATAGCATCACCGATGTAACAAACATGAATTTGAGTAAACTCCGGGAGACAGTGGAGGACAGGAAGGCCTGGCGTGCTATGGTCCATGAGGTCACGAAGAGTCGGACACGACTAAACGACTGAACAACAACAACAACAACCGTTATCTTAATGTTATCATAAACAGAATAAGGGAATTATGTTGTTGTACAGTTGATGGATAAAAATGGCTGAATTCAGTTCTACTGTTCTTCATGTTTTTCACCTGACAGCATGGAATTACAATATTCCTAGCATATTTTCAAACAGTAATTGTGTTTTACACTTCAGGCCTCTGTCTCAGTTTTATGTACTGTACAGGCTAGCATGAATTTGGTCAAAAGAGGGCAGCACCAGATCATTTTTGTAGTTTTGTCCTGCTTCCATCTCATTCAGCTTGAAGAGCAAAAACAAGAATACATCCTGAATTACTTAAAATAACTAAAAGGCTTTTTCTTAGCACTTTCTGAAATGTTGAAGTGCACTAGACATACAAAATAGCAGGGGGTAATAACATCACCTGAATGAAGCTACGTCAGAAAAAACTGGCTCAGTATGCTCCCTCTGAATTACGTAATTCCCTCTGAATTACGTAATGAAAGGAAGGTGAGATAAAAGGAATATACATGCACACCTATGCATACGCATACATAAATACTGTGTAATACAGAGACCATTTCAGAATGATGGCTTTTACAAATGCACACTTGGTCTTGGTCCAAACCAAGTATTTCTTTCCAATAAAGAAGAATCTGCTCATAGATGTAGGGATGAATCTGCTTTTGTAGATCAGGTGGGTTCTGAGATAACACTGTTTGGGTGCTTTTTTTTTAAACTTAGTAGAGAAGATCTAGCTTACAATGAAATAATGCTGAATGTTGTTTTTGTTTATTTATTTATTCAATTTATATAGCCGCCCATCTCAAACCAGTGACTCTGGACGGCTAACAGTCATAAAAACAGTCAACAATTAAAACAGTACAAAAGAAATTAAATACAAATAGCAGCCAAGAGATCTTAAAATCCGTCGGTGTCAGCACAACCAGGAAACGGGGCCCTTCACACACTCGGGACCCCAGGCCTGGGCATATAACCAAGTCTTCAAGGCCTTCCAAAAGGCCAGCAGGGTCGGGGCCATCCTAATCTCAGGAGGAAGGATGTTCCAGAGGGCAGGCGCTACAGCAGAAAAGGCTCGTCTCCTGGCCCCCACCAGCCGACATTCCTTGGCTGACGGGACCCAGAGCACGCCAATCCTGCTGGACCGGATTGGACGGGTAGAAACAACTGGGAAAAGACAGTCCCTCAGGTAACCCGTCCCCAAGCCATGAAGGGCTTTAAAGGTGAACACCAGCACCTTGAATTACACCCAGAAACACACTGGCAACCAATGCAGCCCCCGAAGCAGTGGTGTTACATGGGCCGAATAGCCGACACTATTTACAACCCATGTTGTTGCTCAGCCTTTGGAGCTTTGAGGCAGTGCTGCTTTCTTCATCCATATTGCACCTGAACCCACATTTTCCTCCTCCCTCCCTGCCTTTTCTTTCATTTCCATCTGGTTGTCTTCTAAGAATAAACTTAGGTTGTAGTCTAAGTCTCTGGTCAGATTTTGTCAGGTTTACCTATTTGACCAGTTATATAAATGAGCATTGGTGAGAACACTACACACAAATCTCCAGGCCAAGATAAATTTAAAACAAGTACGTGTCAGTCAAATATATTCGATGCCATTTCTTTGCAGTCTCCAATCTTGGCTGATCTAGAAAGTTAAAGTAGGTCTACTGTGGTGAGTTCTTGGATGTGGGGATCACCCTAGGCTGTGGATTAGGCCAGGAAGTCAAAAGATGCCCCGAAATAAGGGAATGGCAAACCTATATCACTCTAAGAAAACTGCATGGAAGTATCCACGTAAATCACCAGAACCTGAAGTCTCACCAATACTCTAAACATACCTACTTTTTTAAGGAAAAGTGTTCAAACTGGGTTCACATATCATACTAAACCATAATGTAATTTATTTGGTATTAGTGGTATGTGTTCTGTGAACACAGTTATTGTGGTTTGTAAATCATGGTTTATTAGTGTAATTTGTGATTCTAGCCTCCATCTAGGTGGCACAAAAGTACTCCTAGCAGGGTGCAGTGGTAACATCCATCAACAAAGTTTCTTCAAGTCTTGGGCTTTGTGAGGGAAAACCTTGAAAATGTGATGGAGCATTCATATCTCTGTGGACCAGTTCTTGCATTGTAGTCTAGTTACATATGTATGTTTTTCCTGTACAAAAAGTCCTTCTTACTACAACAGTTAGGAAGGGCAGCAGCTTCAGCTTTCTTTACATGGCAAACATCATGGACTAGAATACCTACAAATTTCATGTGGGAGGCAGGGAAGAGTGAATTTCTGACATGGCAAACAGATGGATAATATTTGGCCAACACAGAGTTGCATATGTCAGGGTGTAGGGCATTGACTACGATGGCACAGGAAGAGTAGAGAAGATTCATTTCCAAAGGTGAAAATCTAGCATAGATAGATGATGGATGGATGGATGGATGGATGGACGGACGGACGGACGGACAGACAGACAGACAGACAGACAGACAATCAGTCTGAATCAATCCCATGGATTGGCCCTTAATTGGCCCTTCACATGGACTATAACCTACTATACTGGTCCAGTGTGGGTTGGTGGTAGATGTTTTTTGACTTCCTGGTCTAGGACTTGGAGAGAGTGACCGGCCTAAAGTCACTCAGACAGCTTCCATGCCTAGGGGAGGACTGTGTGCGTGCATATATAGATGACGTTTGACTTTATTTAATAAAACAGAGAAAAGGTCTTATTTTACCTAAGTTGGACCTGTATTTTGAAGACAATTGTGCATCTGAAGGTCCAAGTGGTAGTTTTAAAATGAAGCATGTTAAGGAAAGGATAGACTCAGTTTGGTGTAGTGGTTAAGGCATCAGGCTAGCAACCAGGAGACTGGGAATTCTAGTCCTGCCTTAGGCACGAAGCCACCTGGGTGACCTTGGGCCAGTCACTTTCAGCCCTAGGAAGGAGACAATGGCAAACCACTCCTGAAAAACCTTGCCAAGAAAACTGCAGGGACTAGTCCAGGCAGTTGCCAGGAGTCAAAAACTGACTTGAAGGCACACACAAAAAAAAGGAAAGGAAAGGAAAGAAGGAAAGGAAAGGAAAGGAAAGGAAAGGAAAGGAAAGGAAAGGAAAGGAAAGGAAAGGAAAGGAAAGGAAAGGAAAGGAAAGGAAAGGAAAGAAGGAAAGGAAAGGAAAGGAAAGGAAAGGAAAGGAAAGGAAAGGGAAAGGGAAAGGGAAAGGGAAAGGGAAAGGGAAAGGGAAAGGGAAAGGGAAAGGGAAAGGGAAAGGAAAGGAGTGTTGAGATAGCAAATCAGCATTTCATACCTGGGCAGTCACTCTCTCTTAGCCCTAGCCTGGGAAGTCAAGAGTGCTGGACAGTACTTAGAGCAAATGCTTTGGTCATCTGGTATTTTAATCTGGTTTTATGGTATTTTAATTAAATGATGGGAACTACTTCTAAACTTGCTGACGTATATGCACATCTGTGCTCTATATTGTCTTGTTTGGCAATACCTAACTAGTTACCCTATGTGGATTTGCCCATCTGTGCTGTGGAGTTTCTGACATCACTTTCATAGAGTACATGTACAGTATCACACTAACAAAAGCATGGTTTGGTTTTTATGGCTTAGCTTGAATTGCATTTGCCCCTTTTGGTTTTTTGGAGCCACATCACATTGCTGGCTCACATTCAGTTTTTAATTAATGAACTATTATTACACGATCTTTTTCACAAATACTATTAGCAAACCAGGCATCTCCCATCCTACACATCTGCATTTGGTTTCTGTTTCCTAAATGAAGACTGTGAACTTTGCTATATCTAATCTATCAAGATTTCTTGGAAAGTTATTTCTGTCTTCTACGATATTAGCTATCCCCCCAAATTCGTGTTATTTACAGATTTAATAAGCATTCTCTCCACCTCTTCATCTTAAGTCATTAGCAAACATGTTGAAGAATGCAGGACCCAAGACTTGGCACCACACTCTGGTCTGATAGAGAACAGTTTATGAAAATACTCTTTAAGTATGACTTTTTGAGCCAGTTACATATCCACTTAATAGTCATTCCATTCACACTTAGCCAGCTTGTTTAATTGCGGGGTGCTTGTCAAATTCCGTGTTGATTTCAAAAGATATTATGTTCACAGCTGTTCAGTTCCAATGAAAAAGTGGCAAAAGGTTAGCCAGGCAGGATTAGTTCTTGAAAATCCATGCTGACTTTTGACAATTTCCAAATGTTTCAAGGTGCTTACAGAATGATTGTTTATGATCTTCCCAGGTATCAGTGTCAGACTGATGTTATTTGCTTTCCTGGAATCTTATTTGATCAGTTTTGAAGATATTTTATTTCATTTTATTTAAAGGCCACCTGACTCCAAACTACTCCGGGCAGCTTATAATTTAAAAGTGAGAACAATGAAAAATCCAGAAACAGGTTATAGATGTCCAGAAGAGAACAGGAACTAAACAGAACAGCAAAAATCACTGAGCAAAATCAGCTTTTTGTGTGTGTATGCCTTCAAGTCAGTTTTTGACTCCTGGTGACTGCCTGGAGAAGTCCCTGCAGTTTTCTTGGCAAGGGTTTCAGAAGTGGTTTGCCATTGCCTCCTTCCTAGGGCTGAGAGAGCACAACTGGCCCAAGGTCACCCAGTCAGCTTTGTACCTCACGGTCTCCCAGTTTCTAGCCTGGTGCCTTTAACCACTACACCAAACTGGCTCTCAAAATCAGCTTAGCAGCCACCTAACCCAATGCCTGGAAGAACACAAGGTTTTCAGAAATTTTTGGAACTTCTATTATCTATCTATCTATCTATCTATCTATCTATCTATCTATCTATCTATCTATCTATCTATCTATCTATCTTCCATCCATCCATCCATCCATCCATCCATCCATCCATCCTCCATCCTCCATCCTCCATCCTCCATCCTCCATCATCTAACTCATTTATACAGTTGCCTACTTTACCTGATCTTACTGAATGGGCATGATCTCCCCCGCCCCCGCCTGATCAACACCAACTGGAACTGGCCACAGAGAAAAGAGGAGAACCACTGTAATACAGTGTCCCCCATATTTTGCATTTGTATTTGTGGTGGTTTATTAGGACAAAAAAAATATCTATCAACAAATTAATTTGCTTTTGGTTTAAGCTGATCATAGGAGCCAAGGCATTGTGGATTTAAACTATGATTTCATGGCTTAGTGGAATATGTGAATCCAGCCAACTTTAGTTTATTCAATAAACCATAATTAAAAAATGGTTTACCACTAGGTGCAATTTGTATATGATGGCTGTGGGAATCTCTAGAAATTCTGTAAAATTAGCAGATGAATAAAGATGATGTTTTTCAATGGGAGGGAACCTTCAGACTCTAAGCAAACAGTTTGTTTTGATGGCTGTTGTGGGTCTTCCGGGCTGTGTGGCCGTGTTCTGGAAGTTGTGGTTCCTAACGTTTCGCCAGCATCTGTGGCCAGCATCTTCAGAGGGCAGGAGCACAGATAGAAGCAAAATCTCTTCTATCTGTGCTCCTGCCCTCTGAAGATGCTGGCCACAGATGCTGGCGAAACGTTAGGAACCACAACTTCCAGAACACGGCCACACAGCCCGGAAGACCCACAACAGCCATTGAACTCCGGCCGTGAAAGCCTTCGACAATACAGTTTGTTTTGAGCTTTTAATATAGTGTATGAATCCACCTATTGTGGCTTAATATTATATGGGAACTAGGCAATCCAGTAAGGCTACCATATCCATCCCGCAAAAATCCGCATGGACACCACTAGTTGATAGGGAAGAGAGAGCATTTTCTGTATCTCTTTGCTATCATCTCGTGGTCATCTGGATTTTTGCCAGCCAGGATGGCTGCCCTGCAAAAAGTTCAACAAAACATTAAATATCCTGGATCAGCATTATATGTGAGCCCAGTCTCTGTCCAGCTGTTGCAGTAACGTGCTAAACATGATTTATTTCCTTGTGCACTGATGTGCATGTAACTAACAAGGTATGGGGAGGGGGAAATGCCGGAGTGAAGATGCAAATCCATTGCCAAATGCTTGTATACAATCAGCAGAGTAAAGAAATAAGCTTAATCGTTTTATACAGAGCCAACTAAAGCCAAATAAAATTATGTAAAATAACCTCACTGTTCCCAGACTGAGGAATAAACCAGCCGGCAGACAGAACACATGTAGAGGCAAATTTGCGTTTCACTGAAATGTTCCTTGGTTTCCACTTTCAAAGAGCTGCACCACGTGTTTGGAGGGTGGGGGTGCCACTCCACGACTTACCCTTTTGTTGCTGCTGCACATAAACATGTTTTTAAATTGTTTGTGTAACTGGTAGCAGGGTACATGTTGTTCTTTCTGCTAAGCCAACAATGCCAAGAACACTTTTTTTTTAAAGGAAGGAAAACTGCAGATTATTCAACTGTCTGTGACAGGAGCAATATATATTTACTTAGCATAAAAACCTCCCCCGCTCCCCCAAATAAGGTAAGGAACGGAAAATCTCTAAGCAAAAAAGAAAAAGAAAAAAGAAAACGAAGTACAAGACAGAAGCGGGAGCTACTGACTGAGAACCAGTTTCTTTTTCCTGAAGGTTATTTTTAACAGCTTGGTAACTTTTATGCTTACATCTTTGTTGTTTGGAACACGACCTCCACAACTCCTGTTCACCTGAAAGCATCTGCAGCTGATCTGCCCTTTATTTAAACCTGTCAATTCATTTCAAGTTGTCTAGAGCTAAGAAGAACCAATGGGAGGCAGGCTTAACTCCGTGTTTTTGAAGGCTTACAACCTCAAAACAGTTGGAATAATCTTCCAGCTTTATTACAATTGGTTCCTGTATTGTCAAGCATTAGGAAACACTTAATCCTTTTTATAAAGCTTGGCTGTGCAGCCTAAACAGAAGTGCACGGTCTTCTCCTCCTGTTTCCCTACGTAGGCAGGATCCCTACAGCTGCCACACTTCCCTGGGGCAAGGCACTGAGGCAGAGAGATTTGAGCAACACAAATTGACTCTGGATCCCTGCATACTCAAGGTTTCAGATATTTAGAGCCGTGGGGTAGGGTTCTTTCCAACCGATGTAAAGAATTTCCAAGGACAAGATGGGTTATGTCTTTTCCCCCTGCTTTCCTCATTCTTCTCTTCTCAGGGGAAGCCAAAGTTTTTCAGTGGTACCCTATCTCTTTTGTAGTCAGCAAGACTATATAGCAGAGCTTTCCAAACTTTTCGTGTTGGTGACACACTTTTTAGACATGCATCATTTCGCGACACACTCTTACAGCAGGGCACAAGGCAGGCACTAGGACCTGTGCAGAATCACAGCAGGTTTGGAGGCAGCAAGGCACAAGGCAGGCACTAGGACCTGCGCAGAAGCCAGGAGGCAGAAGCAGACGCGACACACCCAGGCACTGCAGCCGACACACTAACGTGTCCCGACACACAGTTTGGAAAGCTCTGCTATATAGTTTCATCTCTTTCTCTGTTAAGTCAGTGGCTGGGTTTATGTGTTGTGATAATTGTAATTTGCTTAACCAAAGAATAAATCTTTGTGGCAGGGTTTACAAACTATAACATGCAAAACCAAAACCAAACAAAGCACATTTGGTTATCCATCACATTTACATGTCCTGCTTTTGAGTAGACCTCACATTGCTTTTTAAAAATATCTGTAAAGCATTTCAAGATGCAAACATTGAGCTAAAAAGTCAGCTGGATTAATATTTCCATAAGGTTAAACAAAAGGCATACTCTCTAATCAGGTTTCTGATCTAAACTAGGCTTACCAATCTGAGCTGCAAAAACAAGACAACTGCTAGATTACAGCACAGAAGCACAATAACACTCTTTGCTTCCATCTGCTAGTTCTCCAAAGATACACACCCAAGATATGATAGCTGTAGTTTATAATCTAAACAATATTGTTCATATACATTTTTAATTAGGTCTTTCCAGGAGAAGACTGTATCATTTCTATCATTTGGTGACTTGATATTCATCAACCCAAGATTATAATTTTATCTACTGTATTGAAAACTCCTCTACAAAAGTATTTGAAAGCTTCACTGGCATCTCAATTCTTTTTAAGAAGGTCACTTGGATTACCTTTGTAGAGATTAATTCTGAATTCCTCTGATTTTCTATCTCTAACACAAGGGTCTTCATTTTGCCTAATTACTCTGCTGGAAAAAACTCAACGAGAAAGCTGGTGCCTCTTCTTCCTACTTCCTTTTACAGATACACAACCAACTTTGGCACACTTTGCAGTCAGATGACCTAGATAGTGGAGTATATCTTAATAACTGCTATTTCTTTGGTTTATGGGCCCTGGTATAAAAGCAATCATTGCAATCTAACAAAGTACTTATTTTAACTTGAGTTTGAGTTTGAGTCAATATCTGCTCTGAATGTATAAATATAATATTCCTCCAATAATAAATTCGATCTTTTTGACAAGAAAAAGAATGATGTGTAATTTTATTCTTATGGACAACTTTTACATTCTAATTTAAAACACAAGGCTCGTTCTTTTTATGCATGCTGGTACTTACAAATGGAGAGTACAGATATATTTTGTAAAACTGATGATGAATCAAGGGACTATAGTCAGGAACACATATCTGTGAGCTATATATCAATTATCTATATCAGCTTTCTCCAGTCTCTTCCTTTTAAATCAATACAGCTTTAGTTCTTATATTTCTTAGTCAGCAGACAATGGCTATGTTACTGGACTAGGCTGACCATATTTCCTTGAGACAAAAACGGGACAGTGGGATGGCAAAACGGGACAGGATCTTATGCTGCCATGCCGGTCTCTGAACCCCATCCCCCGTTCCACGCGATTGGCTCCCGCCTGCAAACCCCGCCGCCAGTCAGCGCAATTGGCTCCCGCCTGCAAACCCCGCCCCCGGTCTGTGCAATTGGCTCCCGCGTGCAAACTCTGCCCCCCAGTCCGCGCAGTTGGCTCCCACCTGCAAACCTCACCCCCCCCCCCAGTCTGTGGAAAAATTGTCTTCCACAAAACCGGTCCCTCGTGCCAAAAAGGTTGGGTACCCCTGCTTAAACAGATTACTGTTTATATAAAAAGGTTTTTGTTTTCATTAAAATGAAAAAGTTTTATTACACTAACATATTGAGCTAACAATTATTCTTCAGTGACAGAACTCATACAAAAATTTAGGTACACGTAGAGGGGGACTGTATTTCACCACAATCGTACCATGAATATTTCTCCGATGAAGTAATCTTATGCAGTAAATTTCGGTCTTTCAATACCTTATCATAAAACTTCTCACACTCCATGACATCTGTGTTGTGGACACAAACTCCACCCCTCATATACATGTGTGCAACATTACAACCCAACTACAAAATAGTGTAGCTTGCACTGTGACATCATGACTTACATTTTATTACTTTGGCATCTTTGTGATAAGAAACACACATCTAGGAAGACAGGTGCTACATGAGCATTCCTGCTCACTTGGAAGCACTTTTTTGTGCTTAAATCCAAAGAGCTGCACAGCTCTCCTGGTCTGTTCTTGGATGAGGGACCACCTGGGTATCCCAGGGCTGCAGGTTAGATTGGGTAGATCAAAAATGCATCCTAATGTTTCAGCCAGGAATATAACCCTGAAAAAATGTTTCAGCCACGAATATAACCCTGACTTCTCAAGTCTGTGCCAATGTACTTCATATTTTGGCTTCCCCACAACACGGATAGATTAGACATCAGTTTGTCAAATGGAAGAAAATGGAGCGTTCCAATTTCAAGGTGAAACAAAAACTGGGCTGAAGCTGCAGCCCTGGTCTCAGAGGAGCAGCAGCAGCTATTAACTGTAACAGCTCAAACAAGGGTTTCCCTTTTCCCTTGTGAAGAACGAATCCTGTATTTTTCCTGCCACAAGTAGCTCTCTCTCTCTCCCTCTGTCCCTTCCTCCCTCCCTCTCTCCCAGGGCAGTCTGTCCTGTGAGTGTGTGAGTGTGTGTATGTGCTTGGCCGAGGGAGGAGAGTTGTCGGGCCGCCGAGCAGGAGAAGCAGGAGCTGGCCACCCTGGGGAGCTTCAGCGGGCAGCAAGGGGCAGAGTGGTGTGGCTGAAGCCCCCCAGTGCAGCCGGCTCCTGCTTCTCCTGCTCGGCAGTGGCGGCGGCGGCAACTCTCCTCCCTCGGCCAAGCCCGATCAGATGCACACACACACACTCACACACTCTCAGGACAGACTGCCCTCGGCAGGAGCTGGCCATGCTGGGGGGCTTCAGCGGGTGGCGAGGGGCGGAGTGGTGTGGCTGAAGCCCCCCAGCGCGGCCGTCTCCTGCTGAGGACCGAGGACCACCGCCGCCCCAGCCCCCTCAGGCTTGGCCGAGGGAGGAGAGTTGCTGCCGCTGCCGCCGCCACCACCACCACCGCCGCTGCGCAGGAGAAGCAGGAGCCGGCCGCACTGGAGGGCTTCAGCTGCACCACGCCGCCCCTTGCCGCCTGCCGGGCTGCGTTTGTGCGTCTCGGCCCGCCTCTCCGCGCCCTCCTTTGCCACGCACTGATAGGCAGGAGGGCTTCCTTTTCCAGGCTGCCTCCAAAAACGGGACAAAACCGAGATTTTTTTCAAAAAGATGGTACGGTTAAAAAATGTTAAAATAACGGGACTGTCCCATTTTGAACGTATGGTCAACCTATGGAGAACGATAAGGTAAAGGTAAAGGCTCCCCCCGCACATTTGTGCAGTCGTGTCCGACTCTAGGGGCCGGTGCTCATCTCCGTTTGTTAGCCGAAGAGCCAGCGTTGTCCGAAGAAGCTTCCGTGGTCATGTGGTCAGCATGACGCACACGGAACGCTGTTACCTTCCCACCGAAGTGGTACCTATTTATCTACTTGCATTTGCATGCTTTTGAATTGCTAGGTTGGCAAGAGCTGGGGCATGTGCGGGAGCTCACTCCATCACGCGGAGCTAGGGATTTGAACCTCCGAACTTGCGATCTTCCGATCAACAAGCCTGGCGTTTTACCTGCTGAGCCACCACACCCCTACTGGAGAATGATAGTTAAATCCAAATTTGGAGGATACCATGGAGGGAAGGCATAAACAGGGCCATAGCAATCTGATTTAGTGAGGAATGGAGAAATCTGTTAATGTGCAAAAATTGACATTATGCAATGTCAATTGCATAATGTCAATTTTTGCACTAACAAATCCACCTGCGTTCCAATGAATTTGATGCTCCTCTTATATGTTCAAAGGGTCAGAAATCAGTGGATTTTTTTTGTTTGTAACTTCCCTTTTGCTTTGATAATTACTTCTGTGAAAATTCCCTGATATGTTTTGTTCATGCTGGTGAAATCAGCAAAGTGTCTCGTGGCAGGTTAAAGGGTATTGTGGTATAAAGTTTCATGGACTAGAGCCAGTTCCCTTAGATGCATGAAGAGGGAGCACTGATTTGGAACCAATGAGGTCAAAGAGTGATCAGAGAGTTTAAGGAAAGTTGAAACATGTGAGGTGACTTTTGCTCAGGACAGTATCCTATACAAAACACGTTGAGGACTTAGGTGTATAAAGGGGTGTGAAACCTCCAAGTTCAGTGCTTATGTATATATGTGCATGTCTCAAATTTATATTTGGATTATGATAGCCTTTTCCAAGTTGATAATTCTCTGCTGTGTTGGACTGCATCTCTTATTACAAGGCACTAACCATAGGTTTCTATGGGGAGGCAAAGTGGGCAGGAGATGGAACATGGGTCACAATGCAAATGCTGTGTGTGATAGATGCAATGTCGTGATGCAAGTATAAAAAAGCAGAGGTTGTGTTATGATATCATAACAGGTTTCCTTATTATTGCATCATAGGTTAGGAACAGATATTTATGCCGGGTATACTTACAAGGGGCGTGGTGGCTCAGCGGGTAAGACGCCAGGCTTGTCAACCAGAAGATCGCAAGTTCGGAGGTTCGAATCCCTAGCCCCATGTGACGAAGTGAGCTCCCGCACTCACCCCATCTCTTGCCAACCTAGCAATTCGAAAGCATGCAAATGCAAGTAGATGAATAGGTACCACTTCGGTGGGTAGGTAACAGCGTTCCGTGTGCGTCATGCCGGCCACATGACCGTGGAAGCGTCTTCGGACAACACTGGCTCTTCGGCTAACAAACAGAGATGAGCACCGGCCCCTAGAATCGGACACGACTGCACAACTGTGCGGGGGGGGGGAACCTTTACCTTTATACTTACAGCACAGATATACAATACAACTTGAGGACACCAGGCAGGCCAGAGAAATCTTGTTTACTCCACGGATCTTCTTCTGTTCCTGTGTACCTATGGGACTGGCTTTGTACACTGTGTATTTTTCATAATAAAAGATACAGTATGACTCAGGCACTTCTCCTGTCTAATCCTTTTAAAAGTACCGTATAGGCATCTATGACTCTGGCAATGATCAGCTATGCCCTTTTATAGCTGGATGTGTGCATTGTTTGTTTCACCGTGTTTTATTAATAATCCACAATTGGTTGGGTTCCCACAACATGCTAAGCCGTAAACCATGTTTTATAATCCAACATGGCTGAGTTTGTGTGTGATAAACCAAAATCAAACAAAAATAATTTCAGCTCAGAAGCAAGATGCACCCAGTTTGGCAGATTGCCAGGCCAGGCATCCTTTTAGGTAGATAAAAGACATCCACAACCTTCTCTGGTGAAATTAATAACATCACCTGGTCTCAAAGGTGATAAGAGGCTTTTGCAAACCAACTTCCATCAAGAGAAGAATGCATTCTTCTGTAGACCTGTTTCGACTTTGATAAGCTAAAGGTGCAAGTCATTTTGATTCCCCTTTAGCCTAACATAATGAAGGTTATTTCCCCTTGTTCTTTTGACATTAAATGCCTAACTATCCATTGGTGCTGACACTCTAGTCCAACCCATAAGCAAGCCTTCAGTAATAGCATAGGTGCCTTACAGTTTTATTTTCTTTTGAATACAACCCATATTATCCTTTATACCTCATTTTCTCTCGCTCTCTTCTAATAAATATCTTTTTATAAATTAATTGAATGTTTGAGTGTATTCTGACAGTCTAATGAAAATTTGATGCTCTCCCTTATTGTTTGAAACATCTACTTGTATGTACTTCATTGTAATTAAAAGGAGGTGATTGTAGATGATTGTCTCCACAATCCCAGTTAGTGTAAGTATCTAACAGTCTTTATTTCCCCCCTCTTAAGAAGCAGAGAAAAGATGAAGAGAGGGTATGATGGCAGTCTAAATGGGAACCTAAACCTTAAGTCCACTGCTCTTACCCAAAGATTAATCTGGGTCTGAATCTGCCTTCTCTGTTACAGAAGTATTTAATATCCACCTTTCCAGGGAACAGAACTTAAATTTTCCTTTTGTGCTATTGCAAAAGTAAAAATAGGCTAGACAATTTAATGTTCAAATGAAGAAAAGATTTGTCTGATGTTTTAAAATATAGTTATTCAAATGCTGCTGAAAATAGTTTCAGAATAATAGCAAACCACAGCCTGATTTTTTTGGTTCGAAGATGGCTCTGAAAGCTACAGAAATGGTGTCAAAAGCATCCAAGTTGACCCCAACTTGGGAAGCATTTATAAACAGAGCTCATCTTTTATTTTTTCCAAATCCTTTCCAAAGTAATATTTTATACAGTGATCTAACTGGTGAAAGCAAGTCAGCACCATCCTCACTGAAGTACAGTGTCACTGGGAGAGTGAGTCCTATGAAGATTCAGACAGAGAGCAGAGGGTATGTCAGAAGATTCAGCCTTAATTAATGACACCAATCAGTCATATATATGTTCCCATTCAGATTGACCATAGCAGTCCAAATATATTTTCTCCCTTCCAGATGTGTTTGGACAACAGTGGTCCTAACACACAACTGAGAGTATCCTCATAGTCAATCCTTGTCATCTGTGGATTTATTGTCCAGTTTTCAGCAGCCCCAGCTTTTCACTGCAAAGTAGAAACAATATAGTGATCTCACCAAGGACTGTTATGTGTGAGGTGCATACAACAACTTTTGAAATAAGACAACTTCTGCTCCATTTGGATCAAAAACAATGCAAACAATCTTTACTGTTGAATATCCTAAAAGCACTTGGATACAAATATTCCACCAAGTTAAAATTCATCTTAACTTTAGGCTAGCAATATTAGTGGCTATGTGTAGGCATTTACCCAAGGATTATGTATCCCCTTTTAAACTGGCTATTTAGGTTTCACTTTATGCAACAATGTTCTATATCTATAATATGCCATAACAACTTTTAAGAAATAAGGTTCCTTGAATGAATGCAGACGAACAATTGCACAGTAAAGGATAGTCTTGCACTTAATAATACAAAAGCTACTTGTGCAAGTGTGAACAGCTGCAGATGCCCAACATCCATTGGAATCAATTGTGGTGGGCTTTGGAAACTCAAAAGAACTTGGGGGAATCCTGTATTTTGTAAAACAAAACTCCAAACCTGTAGCCTGAGCAAAATTAGAGCATTTCTCTACCAAGTGTCAAGATTTTTTGTTCTTTCTCAAAATCCACAATGAACTTTTTTGACATTCCCTTTATTCTCCTCACATGTGAAGCATTGGAAATAGTGATAGATGTCACATCACAATAAACCTGTTGAGCAGCAGCCAAAAAGGACAATGTGATCACCCCCATCTGCTCAACAGCACCCACAGAAAACCTCAATGGTGCTAAAATGACATATACACTGTGATGTCATCATGCAAATACCAGCAAGCATAATGTCTTTGTATCCCAAAATCTGATTCAAATACATACGTCACAGCTGAGGAAGGGGGTGTTGTTATATTTTGCTTCCAAAGTTCACTAAAGGGAAGTGATGATGATGTTACAGGCTCCAGCACAACAGCAGAAATGTCAGAGCAACAATCATAGTGTCAGGCCAAAAATGGAATAGACAGTAGAACAAATACAGCATAGCAGATATACACATATATGAAACTTATGACGGAGTCCAGCAATATTTTTAAAAATATGTTTTATTATAAATGTTGTAGTGTATTTCAAGTCACCTGACCCAGAACATAAATTGTGGCAGAAATGATTCACTCTAAAATTAAAATCCACTTAGGTTTCTTACATTCTGCACAGACTTTTGACAAAATGTGCTGTGCACAAAACAGCATCAAAACTTTATTTTGCTCAAAAAAGTAGTTTTGTTAAGTGTACTTAGGCTCATATTTGTTCCAGCCTGATACATCAGCAAGTATTCTTAAAAATATTCCATAACATGGAAATACAGACTGTGATAGCAGAAAGAGCACCATTAGTAATTTTGTAGAGACAGTGCATGGATTGACAGTGTTCATTTTAAAGCATTAGCAAATCAACTCTTTGTGTTATGTACTGTATGGGGTCAAAGTGCACAAGTGTTATCATAGCAACAAGTTTTATTGTAACAACCAAAGTTTTTGATTAAAATCTGAATCAATGCTGCTATTACCAATGATGTCACTGTGATACTCCCACAATGGAGTGCTCAAACAGTCCATAAATAGCTCACCAAGAGTACCTTTATTGCAATCTGACTACCAAATATGCACTTGCAATTAGCATAACAACTAGACTTCTTTTTCATGATTAGGGCCTAAAAATAGTTAACATAACATTCAGTATTTTCCAAGCCTGCACTACATTTTCAGCAGAAACAAACGTTCAATATTTCACCAATGTTAACTGCTAAGCCTTTGTTGGTACACTGTACCAACTGCACATGATAGCCTCACATGGATGGGATTACCTATTCACCTGAATCTGGAGTCCATGCAAAAGTGGACATTAGCAAATACAGCAGCAGTGAAACTGCCATAGATAAGCATGGATGCAAAATTGTCACAGTAATCCTTTAAAAATGCATTAGGATTAGCTCTTTAGCATCTCTGCCTTAAAAAAAAAGGCAAGCTAACCTATACTGACACTAGCTGGGCCCTTAATAGGCTCCCAGTTTTAAGGAGCACCAATTCTTTGGAATGGAATATTCTCCCAATCAATTCTTCACAAAATAAAAAATATTCCACCATTTTCACTCCTTGCTGCTGCATGGATAATGTATTATTTCTCTTGTGTCCCAGTTAATGTATTTCCTAAATTCTTAAATATTCTAGTATTATATCCTCCACAACCTGTTTATCATCACACTCTTATAAAAGGCCTCCAATAAATTATTAAACATTTTTAAATTTGCGTTTTATGTGTTGAAGTACAGAAGGAGGCTGTCAGATTAATGTGTCAAACACAACCTAAATCCATATTCTGAAATCTTTCCAGTTTGATGGTTGCATAAATAATACCATTCACAAAAGTTGCCTCTTTTTACTTATAGCCTTGTATCCTACTCAAGTACATTAAAGGTGGAACTAAATCCCATCCATTTCAATTCCTTTGAAAATCCTTTTTGGTTTTCTGTTTCCCTCACTATAGATAGCTAGAAGCCCTACAGCTATTTTTTTCTGATCAACATTTACTTTCACAATACATACCTATTACTTTCTTAATATTTTCAGATTATTTCCCATTTTGTGGGAATTCAAGTAATGTTAACTATTTGGAGTTCACCATTACACTGTATGTCAGCTCCTTATAAGACTATGCCATGTAACAAAAACATGTTACCACAATCTGTTCAGCTAGACTTTCCCATAGGCTATTAAGTGTGACATATAAATAGACTTAAAGTTACTTGGATGAGAAGAAAATTAATATTTTGTGTTGATATTCAAAAAAGACGTATCATTTTTTGAACATAACAAAACAGCATAGGAATCTGAAAACATTAGAATTTTGGAGTGTTAATCTAAATTTCAAAAAGACCAATATGTACATTATCCTATCCATTTGATTCTCCAAATTGCACAAACTGCAGTACTAACACAGCATTTATACATTGTGTTGTAGCGTCCTGTTCAATATAATTTCTGCCATCTCACTGAAGTCCTTGTATTGAACAGGAGTGACCTCAAGTAATTTGTTTCATTAATCCCAGCTGAAACCTTGGTTTGATCCCATTTCAATGTATTGGACAAGTGTACTCTTCATGCAACAGCACTCTGCCTTGACACATGTCTTGTTCTTTGCTTAGGAATACACCAGTCATCTGCTTCTACGGAGGTCTGATAATGTTTATAAGCAGATTTATTGAAAACGGGAAGTTTTTCTACAGATTCTGTGGAAAGGGCCTGAAGAGTTAAAAACACAGATTAAAACAGTTAGACACCCTTGTTACTGTTTAGAGATAAAAATATTATTTTGCATACATATTTACAAGGGGAAGTTTGATTAAATCATGAGACATTATTCTGCTAGTTTAAAAATTCTTGTAATGTTTTCACATTTTGCAAGACTTTGTATATTTTTCACTTCTATCTTTCAGACAACATAGCTAATAAAATAAACATGTGGTATTTTTTAGTAGCTGCTTTGAGAGGCCTGATTTATTTTTTCATGTTAAAAAAGCCAAATTCCATTTAAGAAATGGAATTTTGTTTATTAAGCAGAGTCTAGGTATTTACTGTATTATCTAAAGTATACTCTGCTTTCTGTATAAAGTCAAGTCAAATCTTGGTCCTAGACCAGCATAATTCTGTATCAAAACATCTTATAATCCAACAAATAATATGATACACAATAAAATATTTGCAACCAATTATTTAAACAGAATAAAAAAGTGTATTCTGCCCAGGCTTACTGAAATAATATTGCATGAACTACAAATAAAGGCAATTTATTACCTTAAAAAGGACAATGGACAAGCTACTAGTAAGCCAAATAGAAATCATCTGACAAAACACTACAACAACAGTTACAAGGAAAAAGGAAAAGTGCAGAACACACCTTTAAGTGGATAATAGCGTCTGTTCCATAACCCGAAATAGAACACAGACTGAGGTCTCCATGAAAGTATTTAGCATAAAGACGAGAAATTGGTAATCCATAACCAAATCCAGCCTAAAAAGAAATAAAAAGTTTTTTAATTAATTGAAATGAAGGATTTTTTCCCCTCCTAGTTTAAGTTGTGTTCAATTCAGGTAGTTGTACCTAGTTGTAGGTAGCCTAGTGGTTAAAGGTCTGAATGAAAATCCTACCCTTCATACAAGGAGAACTAAGACAATTTTAATTTTAAACATTTACTGAATAAGCACTCTACAGATAATTACACTCTTACAGCAGGGCACAAGGCAGGCACTAGGACCTGCACGGAATCACAGCAGGTTTGGAGGCAGCAGGGCACAAGGCAGGCACTAGGACCTGCATGGAATCACAGCAGGTTTGGAGGCAGCAAGGCACAAGGTAGGCACTAGGACCTGTGCAGAATCACAGCAGGTTTCGAGGCAGCAAGGCACAAGGCAGGCACTAGGACCTGCGTGGAATCCTGGCAGGGCTCGGAGGCAGCAGCAGCCGGGACACTGCAGCTGACACACTAATGTGTCGCGACACACAGTTTGGAAAGCTCTGCTTTAGGGGCTTTGCCTCTTACCAAAGGAGTAGAATTGCTGCTATCCATGACAGGCTTTGGTGCTGTAGAATACGTATAGCTGAAGAGGCTTTCTATTTTGCTCACTGGAACACCACCACCTCTGTCAGAAATCTAGTTAAAGAGAAAAAAAATAGCCGCACAATTGAAGAATTGTTTGTAGTTTAAACAATCAAATTTTCTAATGACTCTTTTTGTATCAGGCTTGCTAATTTAAAAAAAAAAAAGTTTGGCCAAAATAGTATTTGGCTGAAGATGGTTTGCCTATTTATAATTGGCTGCAATCCACAACCCATCTATTTATTCCATACTAAGCCTACTTAAATCAACAGACCTCTCCAACAGTGAACAAATTATTTACTTCATCTATTGAATTCTCAGATAAAGTGTAATAAGTACCTTAATAGACAGGTCTTCTTTTCCAAGTACAACAGTCACCTCAACTGGATCAAGGGAAGGCTTTTTTTCCTGATATTCAACTGCTGCTCTCATTGCATTCTACACAGAAATTAAGAAGAATTTAATTTAGTTTGTAAAGGTTTTAATATATTATTGAAATTTGCCCTATCCCATTAAGATAGGAATTTGCTTTTGACAACAAGGAAAACAAACTGCATACATAATTGACTAATGGAATAATAACTACTTTGCTATCATATTAACAGGAAGAGTATCTTATTAATAGAGACTCAGAGGTGGTGATTACTTCTTTCCATTTTTCTGTGCATCGTCATGCATTCTCTCCCTTGTCAGGACCCCATTTTAAATGCTCAGAAAGAGCCACTTTAGCTTCAGCCATCAGCCCTTCTATTTTAATTACTAAAAAGGTAAAGGTTCCCCCCGCACATTTGTGCAGTTGTGTCCGACTCTAGGAGCCGGTGCTCTTCTCTGTTTGTTAGCCGAAGAGCCAGCGCTGTCCGAAGACAATCATGTGGCCAGCATGACGCACGTGGAATGCTGTTACCTTCCCACCGAAGTGGTACCTATTCATCTACTTGCATTTGCATGCTTTCGAATTGCTAGGTTGGCAAGAGCTGTGGCTAGTGCGGGAGCTCACTCTGTCACGCATGGCTAGGGATTCGAACCTCGAACTTGCGATCTTCCGATCGACAAGCCTGGCGTCTTACCTGCTGAGCCACCACGCCCCTTATTTAATTACTATTTAATTTATAAAAATGTTTAATTTATAAAATAGTAATTATTTAATTACTATTTATTTAATTACTATTGGGATGCTAATGTTGGGAAGGGTGGCACCCCGGTTGTTGCTAGAATTTCTAACATCCCTTACTTTTGGTATGCTTTCTACAGATGCTGGAAATAATATTTCAGCTAAATCTGGCATAGGTCACCTATCCTTATCCTAATGCATACTTAAAATACAGATGTTAAAACTCATTACAAATACAAACCTTGAAAAGTTCAAACAGCATGTGAAAGAGGTGAGAAGGTACATATACTATGTGAATAGGCTGCCCAGCTGCTTTTCCTAAAAAAAAATACAGCACATAATCAGCTTTTAGTGGTTTTATTACTGAAATTTTATCGCAAACAATAGTTATTATGGATGAAAAGCAAGTTGTCAGTGAGATCTGTGCATTCCACACTGCATTCTGAGATTTATCATCTTTTATTTTCTAGCACTTTAAGTCTGACTAGTTCTGCAAAGCTTTTACTGAACAAAGTATACATTTTAATATTATACCTTTCCTTATAATCTGCCTACACAGAAATTGGGCAACTCTTCTAGTCTTTCTTCCATGATAAAATTTTCTTGGATTATGGCAGTGGTGAATTTACCCTTTCCTTTTAATACACCCTGAAACCAAATATTGCACAATTACATGTCAAGGTCCTTCTCTATTTGGCACAGTGCTGCATAAGTGAATGAATGTATCTGTGCACATGTAAGCATTACCTGTAGGGAAAATGTGACTAGCTTGCAATTCTAGGATATGTTTACTGAAGATAAGAGAAACAGCAGAAAGGATTATTGAAAGGGAAAAGCTTTCAGAACTAGATCAGTATAGTCAGAAAGAAAAATAAATCTTACCATTTATTTGAGTAAGCTTTAACTCTGGAGAAGCGAAATAGTATTGATCACAAAGCATCTGGGAACTCTGGAAAGCATCTAAAATTTATTTTTAAGAACAAGATTAAACAACTTTTATGTTATAGTATTATTTTCTAAACATCAGACAACCCAGTATTATACAGTACTACTGTATTACATGAATTTATTATCTACTATTACATGAATTTATTATCTGGGTAAATTTTCTATATTTACAGCAATTCATTTATTACTGTCAGCAAATCCACTACAGGCATAGAACACAACTGAAATAGATTAAGATTTCTCTATAAAGATATATTTTTTATTAAATATTACATTTATAATTGCCTTTCTGCTTATCTAAGCACTCAAGGTGGCTTACAAAAATAAAATACAACATAAAGAACACAGTAAGAAATGCAGTACAGTTAAATCAAAAACAGTACCATTAAACTTAACTAAAGTGCTTCTTAAATACTGCGGGTATGGGACCACATGCATCTCCTTCGGGAGAGCATTCCATATCCTGAATGCCATGGAGAAGAAGCCCTTCTCCCACATACCAGACTGCTGAGTTTCTGACAGCAGTAGCATCTTCAAAAAAGCCATTCCTGCTGATCTACGTAATGGGGCAGGTTCACTGCAGAAGCAGCTTTTCAGATTCTCAGGCCCTGTGCCATTTAGGGCTTTAAAGGAAAACACCAGCAATTTAAAATTGTACCTGGTAGGCAATGGGCAGCATCTGCATATGCCTCAATAGAGGCCACTATACAATTCCTGTACTTTGCACTGGTCTGCAACTAAATCGCTTCCTTTCCACCCAACTACAGTTTCAAGATATTTTTCAAAAGTAGCCCCACTGCATTGGTCAAGATGGTTTGTAGCCAAGGTACGGCTAATTGTTGCCAAGTCTAATGAGCTCAAGGAATATTATAATTAGCATATTAGCCACAGCTCTGGATATGTGTTCATCCCAGCCACCACTTGCAAATCCAGTGTCAAGAATCACTGCTAGAACCTTGTTCTTTCTGGGGTTGTGCAATCGCATTCGAAACAGGCTTCACCTTGATCTCCAAGTCCAATGTTCTTGTTACCTCTGCCTTCCTTGCATTTAATTTAAGCTTGTTCTCCCTTATCCAGCCCTTTACTGAAAGCAGGCAAAATTCAAAGGAATTGATTGCTTCTTTGGAATCATATGGCTGAGCACAGCAGAGCTGTGTGTCATTAGTGCACTGATGGCAGCCATCTCCAAAGATCTGAATAACTACCCTGGTGTTTTCATGTAGACATTATGTATGTTCAAAAATAAATCTCACAGAACTGAAAAGGACTTACTACCATATAAACGTACATAAGACTTCATCATGATATCATAGGTATGTTCGTCACCTTGAGTTATTTATAAAAATAATAAAGGTGGGATAAAAATAAATGCTCCTGTTTCTGAACTAATTATAGACACTAGTATTACAGAAATCAACAGGCCTAAGATTGTAGCCTAGATATGCAACATCCAGATATTGGCTAAATAAATAGAATCTTATGAATGAAAATAACAGCCTGCAGGATCAACTAATTATGTTAAGTCATTCATCCAATTAAATGAGCAACTTAGCAGCACTGCTGTTTAAACCAATAAAATATTGATAGTTTTTCACTGAGAAGGCTAACTCTTCTTACACCTTTTCAAATTTGTTGTGCTCCCTAGAAAAACACAATCACTGCATTCACATTTAATTCTAAGCCATGATTGAAAGCCATGATTTTTTGAGCAAGCCATCATAGCTCGATACACATATGGCCCTAAGCACAATATTTGGGATCAAATAACTTGCTAAGCCAAAAACCAACAAACCACATTCGTAGTTTAGTGCAATGTATCACCCACTGTTTACAGATCAAACTATTTAAAAACTATGAGTAACACTTTCATTTTTATACATACCATGCACCAGATCCACAACATCACAGCAAGGATCAATGCATCCAATATGCCTTGGGTTACCCACATTGTTACTGTTATCAAATATAAGTGCTGTTGAAATAAAGACATGAAATTGAAGAAAGGGTTTTTTTTTCCAAATCTCTCTCAATATCTTTTAAAAGTTGATTTGTCAAAGGAATAAAGTGCAACTTACTGTGCTGGTTTATTAACATCCGAATAGATATCCGGTTCATGTAAAATCGATCCAAGAAGTACTGAATATTTTGATTGACGAATGGGTCCATTTTAGATGAATCTCTGTATTCTAGTACCCCTTGTGCCATCGTGGGCACTACATCATGATGTCTGTTTCGGACTTTAATAATGGCATCTATAAAACTGGAAAGAACAGAGAACTTCGTATTTACCTACATAAGAAACTCTGAAAACCGAAACTGTAGTAAACTTCCTTGCTAATCTCAGCAGTTAGATAGCAGCACTTTGTTACACAAAAGATACAACAGAAGAAAAATGTAAATGCATGTATTAGTTTCTTTACTTTACCATATATCATATCAAAACAACTGATTGATATGAATATTATTTTGAAACTTCATAATTTATTGACATTTTATTTCAAAATGTCACTTTTTGCTACGTCAGATATCAGTAAGTTATGTCCCTGCAACATTATCTCATTGTAATATAATTAGTTGTCTAAGCTCTAGGTTTCAAGTTAGATGAATCATCCAAGGTTAGGGAGCCATTACTTAAAATAGAATAAGCTGCTGAAAAAAGACAATAGAGAGGAACATACTCTGACAGAACTTTGTGGTCATCTGATTTTTTATCTTGGAATTCCACTAGTTCCAGTAGACTTTGAACATACCTGTAAAGAGCATAAGTGATGTAAATATTAGGCTATCAGTACAGACCAGAGAGTCAGTTTGGTGTAGTGGTTAAGGCATTGAGCTAGAAACTGGCAGTCTGTGAGTTCTAGTCCTGCCTTAGGCATGAAAGCCTGCTGGGTGACTTTGGGCCAGGCACTCTCTCTCAACCCTAGGAAAGAGGCAATGGCAAACCACTTCTGAAAAACCTTGCCAAGAAAACCGCAGGGACTTGTCCAGGCAGTCGCCAGAAGTCAAAAATTGACTTGAAGGCACAAAAAAAAAAGTCCAGAGAAAACTTCCTTGCACATATAAGGATAAGCAGCATTAACAATTTGCTAATTCAGTAACCTCAAAAACTGGACAAGCTAGGAGCAAATAGAAGACCTCCATTATGTATAAATGTAGAAAAATAACACCAAACTCCCTTGCTTAAATAAATATTTTAAGTACTTTACCTATAAAATTTAGCACCTCATACCTATCTCTTCTCCTTTCAACACCAACTGAAAAGGTTTTTAATTCATATTTTGTAGGATTTGGTATGCAATCTTATTCAAGTCAGCATTTCAGAATTGCCAGTAAGTCTGTACAAAGATACAGCACCTGTAACAAAATCTACCTTTGTTCCTTTATCTTGATATGACCAGTGCCATAATCTATCAGAATATTACTACACATAGAGAAGATATAAGTACATAGGAGACATTAGTGTCTTTCAACTTATTCAGCAAACAGCTGTAGAGATTACAAAATGACTCTGCAAAATACATATCAGCAGGGCTTCCAGGACTTGCTATTTTATTATCTATTGACGTAGGCCCTTTTCATATTCAAGGCTGTGCTGATGCAAGATCAATGTCACATCCCATATTTCCATGATGTTGTGTGGGGCTTGCAAATTGGACCAATCAATTTCTGGCTCAGCTGCCCCTCCAAAAAAAGTAGGGGAAAAATTGCAGTGTTTCCTTTGAAGCAGCGGGACAGGCGGTTTCCTATGATGTTGAATTCCTGCCTCATCTACATTTTCAGAGTTCCCTACTGAAATCAAGGTTTCACTGTTGGATCTTATCATTATCTCATTGTTCCCAGTTGATCTGAAAGGGATATTTTTCCCTGCCCACCCCCCCCCATGGGCAGTTTATTTCTTCCTTAGTTTGAAAATGAATGCTGTGAGAAAAGGCTGAGGATGGGAGGCAGGGACACCACTGGTAATACTACCTTTGCACTTTGTTATTGGCCAGCTGAAGGAAGCAGGAATCTAGTCAGGGGGTTTACTGAAGAGCAAGATGAGGGCATTTGCAAGATGGGATTGTGAGATTTTGGAAAGCAAAAATAGTGTCTATTTGGACATATTTTAGGTACTCCTATCAGTACTCTATGAACATGTTGTCAACATGGGGTCTAATTCCTGATGTCAATGCATATAATCTTTCTTGTACTTGATTACAGAAGTAGTATAAGATGACTAAAGTGTAGCAACTGAAGTTATTGAAAAATTTGCTACTTACCAACTCTTTACCAATTGTACTGAAGTTGTACCCAATAGTGGACTAGGAAGGAGATCAATTTCTTTCAAAATATTTGCTAGCCGTACAGGAAGCTCATGCCGAAGGAATGAGAATGAGGTTCTCTCACATGCATTTGTTGAACCTACAAAAAAGAGAGATAATTTAAAATATTTTCAGTGTAACATGCTAGAACAGTTCCAATAAACTTCCTATCATATTAATATTACACTCAAATAGCTCCATTAATAATACAGGTGAAGAACGTTGTAGGAACTTCTAGGGAGTCATTTAAGAAATGTCTACACTGACCAATCTAAAACAATCTGATATTATTCTTAGAATCTGCATTTGCTTATAATAGGGCTACAAAAATCTGGATGACCACTACATGGTAACAAAGGTTACTTCTGGGATGTAGCAATGTCAGTATTACAGATGCATTTGCATGGAACTTGATTGCCATATGGGTTATCCAAACCCAAGTCAGCTGTAAATTATAGTACTGGTAATCAACATTTCTTGGTAAAAATGCAAAGAAAAAAGAGTGTACCGTATATGCATTGCATCTGAGTTGTGTTAAACTTTTACATGTGAATGGCTATATATGGGGCATTTTAAATTTAACAATTACATTCATTATTAGGAATATGTAGTTTTAAAATGTCTCTAGCATTTCAAAAGTAGTATCACACACTTCTTTAGAAAACAGCTACACCTAAATGAAAGTCAAGTATTCCTAACCAATGAAATGACATAGGTTTGGTTAAGACATATATTTTATATTTTATTTATTTATTTATAAAACAAACTATATACACACACTGATTTAACAATCACAGGTACTTAACTCACTTTTGTTATTATAACAGACTGCCATTGCAAAGGTCAATGGTTGAATATAGTTCAGCGATAAAGAAATTTTGACAAAGACTACCCTTTATATTACAAGAAGCAGGAATTCTGTAATACACCGAAGAATGCTGACTTTTTAAAAAGTTCAGTTAAACAAAACTGGCAAAACAGCCAAAAATTAATTTATATACTTCATAATAAATAAATCATCTGGATTGAAAAATTAGGGAAGGAACTAAAGCCATTGAGATAATGAGGGATTATAAAGATTTCTACAAATATTTGTTTAAAAACACAACTAGAATATGCCTTATTTCTTTGGATCCTTTTTAAAACTTTGTCACAGACAGACACAATTTCACTGAGTCAGAAAAGCAAAATAGCTGTGTATCTAAAAGCTTACATTTCTAAACTAACAGTATCTAAAACAAAAAACAAATACCAAATGTGTCACATTATTTCCATAACAATTTAATAAGCATAATACTGCCTGGAAAGAAAAGTATGGAAAAAATGTGGATATACTACTTTGTTTAAAACTTCAGTTCATTGTCTAACTACCATAAGATTTGGGAAATCTCACAAATGAAGATACATTCCTACATGCTTGTTCTTTAATAAAAGCAAAATTGTTGCACAACAAAGTGGTAAAAAGAAGTTGCACAAAGATGCTCAACAGACTTTCTCCTAAAAAATGAGAGAAAAAAAAAGGCCATGGAAACTTAAACTGGAGTACAAGGGCATGAGAAAGATGAAGAAACAAAGCAGCACTTGGTGGACTTGAAAGATCAGCAGTGCAAAGTTACTGTACCCAAAAGCAGGTTCCACTCTAGTCAGTTAACTTTGTTAATTGCACCTCAGATTGCAGTATAAAAGACTGTTACAGAAACGCCTATGGATTAGAGCCTATGTCATCAGACGTTTGAATTGCATCAGATCAGATTCATGCCATCTGCAAAGGAAAATTTTACTCCAAAGAAACTGATCCCAGAATGAATGTCTCAAAGGTGACATTAGACTGTTGGGCTTTAGCTATAATGAACTTTAAATGGATGTGAAACATCTGAAGACTGAGGCAATTCTATCAACCCCATTCAGCCTGCTATGAGAGTATCCCAACACTGTCCCAATCTATTCAAATGCAAACTATTCTCATTTCCCTCATTCTCTGGTAGAGGATTCTCCAACTTTGGAAGCCCCCCAAATGGGGAGAAACCCAAATTGTGCACTGCTCCCCAATCATGGCCCCTATTCTCTCTCAAGCAAGGGCCTACAACTTCAAAATCGTCCTCACTTCGAAGCATCTCATGTGGGACAGCCTTTTGTGGGTTTGCCTTCCCAAACACAGTCCCTGACAGATGTGTTGGACTACAACTCCCCAAATTCCCAGCCAGCAAAGAGGTACAGTCCATCACATCTGGAGCCCACCAGGGCGGGGAAGGCTGACCTACAGCATCTAGCAGAGGTCTCTCTTCCTACACCCCCATTCGCGCCCCTCACCGAAATCCAGGAACTGCTTGATAGAAAGCGGCGACGGAGAATAACGCGAAAAATGTTCCACCTCTCTGGTTACTCGAGCCCCGTTGATGGCGCCACCCGCAGCAGCCAAGGGAGCCGCGTTTCGCAGGGCAATCCGGGCTGCCTTCATTACGGCTGCGAACGAGACTAAAGGTGTCGCTAACAGGACCCACTCGCCTTAAAGTTTGTGACTGACGCCCTGCACGTGCGATCCCTATTTACCAGTGCGGGATCTCCCTCCGGGGCGGGGCTTCGAATTAAGCCACGCCCCCAAGGGGGGCTAACTGTCAGAAATGGAAGAAAGTCGAGTTGTAAGCCACGCCCCCTTGTGGCTAACTGTCAGAAAAGGACAAAAGCGAAGACCGAACTCCATCACTTTGCGTGACCCTTACTTCAAAAGATGCAAGCGCCTTAGAAGGAGGGAAGGGGAGTTATAAGTTAGGAGGTGTGTCCCTGCCGCGTCCAATAAGGCCGCGCTGTCCTCCAGCCTTTTTCCCACGTTTCGGTTATAACACGCAAAAAACTACGTCTTTTAAACTAAATTATCTCCTTTACGGCGCTCTGAATAGCACATTCCTCTCGGGCCCCCCCTCTCCCCCTCGCCTCGCTTTGAGAAATCACCAACCTACTATCGCACGGGCGGGGGGAAAGCATGGAGCGTGGCGTTGTACTCGGTCTCTCATTGGTTGTTCTAATTAAAGCTCGCTTCCGGGTGGAACCAATCAGATGGTTGTCTCCGCGGTGGGATCAGGCGGGACTCGGCAGCTGGAAGCATTAAACAACTTGGCCCGATTCTTGAGGGGAGGCGAGGGGGAGGGTTGGGGGTTGTGCCGCCTTTTCCAAGAACGGCGAGAACACGCCGAAGCGGGAGGCAGTCACGCCAGGCCTGCCTGGGGAGGGGACCCAGACGTGGGGAGGACACGTTATTGAATAACAAGACGTTCACTGCCTTCCAAAAAAATATCTTCTTCAAGGGCTTCTGCAACGTTATCTTTCCCCTTAAAATATTCTAAGTAGAGCGCTAAGGATAACCAACGCCAGTCAGGGCAAGAATAGATACGCGCTGATCCTAAGCTCCTTTTATTTTTTAATCATTTTCTACCTTCTAAAGAGCCCCTTCGTTTCTATCCATCCTTGTAATATTTATTTTTTGGCTTCCTGCCCCGCCCCTGCTACTGCCTCATGAAAAGCTTCAAAACATTTTATAAGGTTATTCAAAACTCCCATGAGGCTTTTAAAAGAATGTTTAGAATGGCAATTGTTTGCTGCAATGGGCTGGGAGAAAAGACAAAAAAAATTGAGTAGTGTAACAAGACTGTCTAAAACAGTATTTCTCCACCTCAGCGACTTTCAGATGGGTGGACTTGGACTCCCAGAATTCCTCAGCCAGCACCCTAGCTGAGGAATTCTGGGCGTCAAAGTCCAACCAGCTTAAAGTTGCTGAGTTTGAAACACTGGTCTAAAATATTGTAAAACAGCAAGTTTTAGAGATGCTCAGAATTCTTACTCAGTCTGGATGTTAAGCAAAATCTAGCAAAGAAATAAGCATGTAAGGAGCATTGTTTCTGATTTCAACTGTTGCTGTAACTACAGTTGGCTACGCTTTGGGAATATGTACACGTGTACAGTATGTCGATGAAGGTTCTCAGTCATCCAGGTGGAACAGTCTGTGGCTTGAATCATGTCAACTGGATTTCTATTTTCTCAGTGGAAACGTTTCGCTCCTTATCCAAGGAGCTTCTTCAGAAGCTCCTTGGATAAGGAGTGAAACGTTTCTACTGAGAAAATAGAAATCCAGTTGACATGATTCAAGCCACAGACATATGTACAGTATGTAATAGTATAGCAGAAAACTGTTATCTAGGAATTTAGGATGAGAAGGAGTGCTCTTCTGCTACTTTCTTGCTGGGCTTGTCCTGGAGCAGATGATATTCCTGCTCTCTGGCCTTGTCAGTCTATATCTTTACTTCTCTTGAATCTGTGCTCTGTGTTACTGTCATAGCATACTTGACATCAGCAAAATATGTCTGCTTAAAATTTAAGTCTCACAGACTTTAGGAGATATATGATTGACTGCAGCTGTAATCAAGAGATTTAACAGTAGTCTCATCTTTTAAAAAGAAATTAGCATCAGGAATTTTTTTATTGGCAGAGAAAGTTATTCAATCTGCCTGTTGGGCATGAACTGCTATTAACGCAAAGCAAATGGATATAAGCATAGAAGGTTTTTCTTTTTTCTTTTTTTTAAGAAAAGTTCTTTCATGGAATGATCAACTAAATGACCTTTCTTATAATGATCAACTAAAATTAATGACTGGAAAAATATAAATCTGCAAGTTCTGGTTTGGTCATATCTAGTTTGGCCTGCTTAGAACATGCCAAGTGAAGTTTTATATTTAATTGTTTTCAAACCACGATGCCATCAATAAAAAGCAATTACTGTAACTGGCCTTTAGCATCAAAAACTAGAGAGGTTCATAGCCCAGCTTTCTGCTACAGATAAGGCTCGGTAGATACAATGCACATTTAGAAAAGCTATGTCAGCTTGCTGATTTAGGACACATTTTATCTGAAAGTGAAATTTAGTAGGGGAAAGTTCACAGTGCTGGGAACAAAGACTTTTCACTTGGTCTGTGAAAATTGCCAGGGCTGCAGCGCCTCTACAGCTGAAGTTTAGTAGGGGAAAGGTCAACTCTTGCAGAAGAAACAACATCCTCGTATTTCACAGAAGTCACGAGTCCACTGCTTGGATTTCCTTCTGAATTAATCCTTACAGACAAGATAGAAAAGGTTTGGGTAACTACAATTCATCTTGAATTGTAACTACAATTCATCTTGTAAGCAGATGAGGGCTTTTTGCAGTTTTCTTTACTCATAAAACAATTTGTTTCTCTTATGGAACACTTCCAAATATTTTTGAGAACATTCTTGCATTTAAAATCTTAATATTTTTATCAAAACTCCAAAGATCCTGAGATATTTTATCCAGAAGCATTTCTCTGTTTATACACTTGAACATTTTGCTGTACATTTTTACTTTAAAGTAAATTCTGAAGTCTAGTTTCTTCCTATATGCAGTATTATACATGTATACTTAGACATAAGCCCATCTGTATTAAATGGGACTTAATTCTAGAAATTAGAAAGGGGCGTGGTGGCTGAGCGGGTAAGATGCCAGGCTTGTCGATGAAGATCGCAAGTTCGGAGGTTTGAATCCCTAGCCCTGCGTGCGGAGTGAGCTCCGGCACTAGCTCCAGCTCTTGCCAACCTAGCAATTTGAAAGCATGCAAATGCAAGTAGATGAATAGGTGCCACTTCGGTGGGTAGGTAACAGCATTCCGCGCACATCATGCCGGCCACATGACCATGGAAGCGTCTTCGGACAATGCTGGCTCTTCGGCTAACAAACAGAGATGAGCACCGGCCCCTAGAGTTGGACACGACTGCACAAATGTGCGGGGGGAACCTTTACCTTTTTTTTTAATTCTAGAAAAGTGCATTTGGGATTGTAGTTCTACTTCTTAAAGGTGTTTCTTTTTCACATGATCCAGTGCTTGCTCAAATGAGGACTACTCAAATGCAAACTACTTAGTCAGTGTTCATGGGGATGTTATTGTAGAAGGAGGTATGTTATTTGGATAGGGCTAAAGTAATGGAGTAACAGAGTTATCTTCACAATGTCACCTCTACATGTCTGCATTGCGATCATAATGAAACATGATAGTATATTGGGAATCAGTCAAGAGATACGGTAGTTGAATAAACATGGCTTCAGTTAATTATTGCTTCAGCCAAATGACTTATAAAATATTCCACATGTAATCTTTTTCAAATTCATTTTTGTTTTTAAATAATACTCTAAATGTTCTAATCTTTCAGCCTCTGATAAGTCTTCTGTTAATTTCCACTTTACGTTTATTAATGGATAGTTTAGAGCCATTTGTTTTAGTACATTCTGAACCCATTAGATGATCAAGTGTCCTTTCAACTAATCTGGGAAGAATCTTATGCTAAATTCAGTAGACCGTCAGTGGGTTGATTATTACGTGCTTAGAGGCTAATATTAGACCACTCTCACTCAACAGCTTGATTGGAAGTTTAAAAAAAAGTGAGGCATGCCATTTGACTGATCTTGTCTGTGCATAACACTTTTCCTAAATATGGAAATCATGTGCCAAATTAACAGGCTATAATTAGAAAAGACCTATAATATTAATTAATAATATTGATCAGTTGACTGTTTATCAACATATAACATTAAATTTTAATCTAGAAGATAAATTATATTATGTATTTCCAGTAGGAAGTTATACGTCCTAAATTGTAATTGTATTAGTTTGTTCTATACCATCAAATAAGTCTAGTTTGTTTTAGTGTACATCTACGTTTATTTACCATTTAAATTGTTTTATAATATTTAAAAGAAAAATTAAAATAGTTTCATTTTTAAGCAAAGAAATCTGTTCTTAAATCTATAATAGCAATGAAATCTGTTCACTAATGATCTATAAAATATAATGAGAACTGATAGGGGAAAAAATGGCAGAATTTTCCTCATGGCACTAAATTTAATATTTACTACAGATCACCAATAGGGATGGATTAGAAATATGTTTCATTTAAGTGTATACATTATGTTACCCTATTGATCCTTCTCATACCAATAGGTGATCTAAATTTTTATGTGCCCCCTAAATTTTTACTTTTCAAAGCTAGCACTTCAGTTGGCAGCTACAGATGTGTATGAAAAAGCATATATTAAGGAAGTGAATACAAATATACATTTATTAGGGAAACACATGCATTAAATGCATTATATTAAGAAAATTTGCCTGCCGAAGTGTGCGCATTATGAACAATATGTACAAATTTATAATTTTTAGGAGAAATGCATACATATAAAAATATAAACAAATGTTGATTTTTTTTTCTAAATTTGTAGAACAGAAACTGGAAAACAGAATTGAGATTCACCTTTCTCTAAATTCATCACTCACAAAAGCTGTTATTAGCAGTACAGCAGAAAACATATTGACAATCCATGCTTATATTTGTGTAGTTTAGGATGTATGATTTTGTTCAGAGATTTACTGTATCTGTTTCTTGTCTAATAGGTTATGGGTATCATTAATAATTCCCAGTTTTCCTTTCTCTGTGGTCTGGATGTCCTGCTCTTTTCTTCCTTGTACTTTTCTTGCTGTTTTTTCACTGTTCTTACTTTGATTGTAAGTTGTTTGGAATGTATATACATGCTTTTTTGCATAATTCTGCTGTCTCTTGGCCTTTGGTAAGATAGGAAATAACCATGGAAGAGTATCAGGCATACACACGATCAAGGCTGTTTATGAAGTTGGGGAAAGAGAACAACTTTAACAAAGAAAATGTTTTAAACGTAGAAGTGGAATTTTTAAGGCTAATGTCTCCTAGAATACAAATCACTTGAAAATACTGGGAGTTTTAGACTTCAAAATATTAAGGAAATATTCCTCAGTTACATCTGCCTATTGCTTTGATGTTCAGTTTGACCCAAAGCTGCAAATTTAACACAATGGTGTGATTTTGTGTGTGTGTGTTGTGTGCTTGGTTGATGTGCCTGATGATCTCTGGCGAGAGCGGGATGGAGGGAGTGCGTCCATCCTAGCTCTCTTAGATCTCTCAGCGGCTTTTGATACTGTCGACCACGGTATACTTTTGGGACGGCTCAGGGAGTTGGGGGTGGGCGGCGTAGTTTTGCGCTGGTTCGCCTCCTTCCTCCAGGGCCGTTCCCAGTCGGTGTTGATAGGGGAGGAGAGAGCTGACCCGCGGCCCCTGATTTGTGGGGTGCCGCAGGGGTCGGTTCTCTCTCCTCTCCTGTTCAACATCTACATGAAGCCACTGGGCGAGATCATCCGTCACCACGGGATGAGGTATCACCAATATGCTGATGATACCCAGTTATACATCTCCATCCCGGGTGAAGTAGGTGATGCGGTCGATGCCTTATCTCAGTGTCTGGAGGCTGTGGGGGTCTGGATGGGGAACAACAGGCTTCAACTGAACCCTGGTAAGACGGAGTGGCTGTGGATTGATGGCCCCGCTAGATCCGGGAAGTTGTCATCTTTGGTTCTGGGTGGGGTGGCACTACCTCGCTCGGATCCAGTGCGGAATCTGGGGGTCCTCCTGGACTCGCGACTCCTGCTCGAAGAGCAGGTGGCAGTCACGGCCAGGAGGGCCTTTGCACAGCTTCGTGTTGTGCGCCAGTTACGCCCTTTCCTGGATCAGGAGGCCCTCCGAACAGTCACTCATGCCCTTGTCATATCCCGTATAGATTACTGTAATGCGCTCTACATGGGGCTACCCCTGAAGAGTATCCGGAAGCTTCAGCTGGTGCAAAATGCCGCGGCGCGAGCAGTTATGGGTGCCATGAGATCGGCACATGTTACACCTCTGCTACGCGAGCTGCATTGGCTACCAGTTTGCTTCCGGGTCCAATTCAAGGTGTTGGTGATTACCTTTAAAGCCCTACATGGCATAGGACCAGGGTACCTGAGGGACCGTCTCGTCCCAATAACGTCGACCCGCCCCACCCGTGCATGCAGAGAGGGCATGCTTCGGACCCCCTCAACAAGAGAATTCCATCTAGCGGGGTCCAGGAGGCGTGCCTTCTCTGCGATAGCGCCCGCCTTGTGGAATATCTTGCCCCCAGAGGTGAGACTGGCCCCTTCACTCCTGGCCTTTCGGAAGACCCTTAAGACCTGGCTCTGCCGCCGGTCCTGGGACGACAGAGGCGGCAGTGCCTCCTGGGGTTGGCTGGCCCCGTAGTGGTATGGTCCATCCTGCGGTCCCCCCTTGGATTTTATGTAATTTATTATTATTATTGTTCAATGTATTTTAGATACTGTTTTTGTATTTTTAAACTTTCAATTGTTGTAACCCGCCCAGAGTCCCTTGCAAGGGAGATGGGCGGGGAATAAATTGAAATAATAAAATAAAATAAATAAATAATAAATAAAATATGTTTTATAACTGTATTTTAATTAATTGTGTTTTATTGTAAACCGCCCAGAGTCCCCATTGGGGGAGATGGGCAGTGATAAATTCGATAAATTCGATAAATAAATAAATAAATAAATAAATAAATAAATAAAATATGTGCATTTTGATGCTTCATCTTTGTACACATAAATTTAATTTAACTTTTTATCCACACACAGACACATATACATACATATGTCCAGTAAAACCTGCCCACAGAAACAAAAGCAATTGCCAATTGCTTTCCTGGCAGAGAAAGTTGGGATGGCACACTGGCAGTGGAATGACCCAGTGGGGTGCTGCAGTGCCCTCCCAATTGAACACCTGGCAAGCTACTGCTGAAGTGTCCCAATCCACGCAGAATTTTCTGAAACCAGGTTAGAGTCCAACCAGCATCAGTACAAGAGACAGTAGCTTAAGGGTACAGTGCAGTGATGCCATTAATTAGGGCAGCAGAGTACTTTTATTTCTAAAGTACATCAATTTCCAAACACAATTTTGTCTTGCTCTCTCTTCTAATGTAGTAATCTGGATGGAAAGGTATTTTTATTATCTGCAAATTAGACTGCAATATAAACTAATGTAACTTTATGGATATTTATACAGTATTTGTGACCTCTAGTAATTTGAATATTTGTCACTTCTGAGTCATACGAATCATCTCACACAGATTTGGAGAGATGAATCAGCATCCCAGAATGCATGCTTTCTATAGTAATTGAATTGAATCATTTTCAATTCTTCTACCAGCACCAGCTCCTCCCCCTTTTATCTGTGATGTGCACCAAATTTTCATAACTCATTTATTTATGAAAATTTTACAGCCACATTATCTCTGTTGAGCACTAGTATGGCAAATGTTAATATAGCAGCAAACAAGCTGTGTAAAACTGAAGATCACGTTGTTTCCTGTGAAAGTAATAACACAGAAGCAAACTGCATGTATACCTATTTTTTTCATTCTAATATCATATGTTCAATATGGATTGTTTCTCTTTTATAGCATGCCACATGCATAGTACCCTTATGCTAAACTATGATTTTCACCTTTCCAACCCCCAAATTTGCATTTATTGCTAAGAAAAAGATTTATAAAAATGATTAGTATGAGAAACTATGCTACATTAAAAATGTGCTACAAATTCTTGGCAATTCTTGACAATTTCAAGGTTGAAATTCTAGGACTTTCCTGGAGTTGTGGCCAATGACAGATTTTGTGAACATCACGAATTCTATGTACTGACAAATAAAGCCTGCATGAACTGCTAGAAGGATTAGTATGAAGTCGCAGTGGAATGGCATGGCACCAGTCCTATAATAGTGCATCAGTACAGCTGGGCAGTGCCAATGTAACAGTGCTGCCTCGACTTTGTTTAAGGGCAACCTTGTGCTTATGTTTCAGGGATATTTTAATAATTGGTTTTGAAAGGATTTTTTTTCTGATAGGAAGCACTTTGCACTCAATGCTGCTATGGCTATGTTGCATCAAGCCAATTTTTATTTCATTGCAGCTGCATATATCTATAGGAATCATATGCCTGTAATTCACCAAGCTATTGTCTGTACCTGAAGAACAAGGGCCCCATTACTTTGGAAACAGAACCTGCATACTGTAGTTTGTTCTTTCAAGTGGCTTAATAGCACATATGTATCTCAGTTAATTTTGTTCTATGTTCTATTTTTGATCTTTCACAATGCTAGCAAAGGCAAACAAGTGAGAAAGCTTAGGGCAGCTCATCTTCAGTCAAGCAAGATAAGTGTAAACAGATATGTCTTCCATTAGGAGAAAAGCTAATAAAGCCAAATGGCATGGAATCCCAAATATAAGCTCAAACAGACTAAAATATGATGCCTTGGACTGCCTTGTCAGCAATGTCTTAATTCCTCTTCAAAACATGATATCAAGAATATGCCTCAGAGAGTCACAGGAAAGCAGTGTATAACATTGGGTTATGACAATGCTTCTTGAAAAAGGAAATTGATGCGGTGTGTTTCAGATCCGGAGACAACATTACTGCGTTTGGGGTGTGCATCTCTTGATTAGGCTAATGTGAAAGTTTAAGCAAACAATTTACAAAGTGCTATTTCTGTTGGAAAGCACTTTTTTCTCCTTCCTGCCTCTCTCGTGAAATTAAAATCTGACTCAAATTTTCAGCTTGCTGAAAATCTGATTTGGTAAATAACTTCCTCAGCAACCATAGTACTGTTCTTAGATAGCGATATCTTGTTTTATGCAATATTCCTTTAAAACTTTTTTTTAAAAGAAATGTTGCTAAGGCTGTAATAATTCTCAAAATATAATGGGTCTATACTGCAGAAGTAATCTAAACTGAAATGATAATTATAGGGTGATCAATCTGTGGTGCGTAACGAGCCGCCACCAGTAGTTAACATTCTGGACATGATACCACAAAGTCATCTGAAATCATTTAATGTTATATGTAACATTGGCACAAAATACTATATAAAGAAAACTACTTGCTTGAAATCATTACCCTGTAGATGCCACAGCATTTTTCTGCCTGAAATTTGGCAGAGCAGAATATGCTACCCCCACCCCCAGTTAATGTTTCTAGTGCCCAAAGCAAGCCAAATAATTTTGGCATACGAAATTTTTAAAAAAAATCCACAAGCATCCCAGCAACTCTGGCAGGAAAATACAAATTGAATAACTAACAATTTGCTGCCCATCCAAAATCTGCTGCTAAAATTGGCTGCTTTGCTCAGTCTAATGTTAGAACCAGGAAGAATAGCCTACTGTATGTATTATAATCTCTTTGCCAGGATATACATGTGAAGAGGAATATACATGTGAGTCGGATGCTCAGAGCCTCAAGCACCTCGCCGCTGCTGCCTCTGAGCCCTGCCAGGATTCCGGGCAGGTCCTAGTGCCTGCCTTGTGCCCTGCTGCCTCCAAACCTGCTGTGATTCCGTGCAGGTCCTAGTGCCTGCCTTGTGCCCTGCTGTAAGAGGGGAGCTCTGTCCAAGCCTTGCCCTGCTGTAAAGGGGAACTCTGTTTTCATGAGATATGTTGTGTCCCCATACATTTCGCTATTACAATTTATGTATGTGTCCATATCTCTTATAAGTTAGTTAGTTTAACCTCTGGTTTGCTAGTAAAACTGAATTACTGTGTCGCGAAATGATGCATGTCTAAAAAGTGTGTCACCAACATGAAAAGTTTGGAAAGCTCTGGTCTAGTGGTTAAGGTGCTGGGCTAGAAACCAGGAGGCTGTGAGTTCTAGTCCCGTCTTAGGCATGAAAGCCGGCTGGGTGACCTTGGGCCAGTCACTCTCTCTCAGCTCAGCTCACATCACAGGGTTGTTGTTGTGGGGAAAAGAGGAGGAGGAAGGAGTATTAGGTATGTTTGCCGCCTTGAGTTATTTATAAAAATAATAAAGGCGGGATAAAAATTAATTAATTAATTAAATAAAATATTTTTGTCTTCATAGGAGCTTGCCAACTAGCTCAAAAGACTGGGATCCTTCACTGAATGTACAACCTATAGTAACCTATATCTCAGGATTGTTGTGAGAAGGAAGTTCACTGAACTATTCTAAGAAGTGGAAAACCCTTTGGTATACAAATATGCATACAAACTGAAGAGCTACTGAAGTGAAGGATAATAGATTGTTTATTTAGACTTTATGGGACCGATTTTAAGTTCCTGCTGCTTCCCTTGCTCCCCCAAAGAACATTTGTACTTCTGCAAAGTGTTAGGTCGATCTTGACTGCTGACATCTCACGCTTGAATGGGGATAGTACCACATTTACAGCGTGACCATCAGAAATAATAGAAGGAAGGATTCTTCACAAAAGCATGGTTGTACTTAAGACAGCCAAGCTTACTGCTGACGTCAATGAGATCAGTGTTTTTAGCATTCTGAGAAGTAATGACGGAGCTGAATCCTCACATTGCAGCGCTGGTAAGATTGCCACAATGTGTGACAGTTCTAGTAGTGAGGCTGTCACATATTTTAGATACTGAGTTGTTAGGTAAGGGTGGGTGGCTGTTTTGGAGAGGGGCATCATTAAAATTCTCTTCCTTTCTTAGTCTCTAGCATAGCTTTCCTGGCTTCCCTGGCTTCTCCAGATGTTTGTGAACTAAAATTATCTTAATGCTGACTCATCCTTGTTTACTGAGACATCTGGAGAGCACTAGGGAGGAAGAGGCTGTTCTAGCATGTAAGACTTTCTATGTGAAAGGTTGCAGCCATTATGGATGCCATAGTTAAGCTACTAGAACAGAGCTTTCCAAACTGTGTGTCGCGACACAAAAGTGTGTCGCCACACACAGTCTGGTGTGTCGCCACACAACCCGGAAGCGCTGATCATCATCAGCGCTTCCAGGTTTTCCCGCGGCGACACACCAACTGCAGTGCGCAGAACCCGAAAGCGGAAGCAGCGCTTCCGGGTTTTTCCGCGCTGCCGCAAGGACGGCAATTCCGGGTTTTCCCGGGGCGACACACCAACGCTGGTTGGTGTGTCGCCGTGGGAAAAACTTTGGAAAGCCCTGTACTAGAACATGATATTTAGCTAATGTAACAGGTGCGTCTCTTGTGTTTTCCTGGTACACCAACTGCTATGGAGTATCTCAGTCTGGAATAAAATCATTTGTGTCTGCAGAATTAAAGCAGTCTGCAAACCCTGAATGTAGCTGTCAGTCTTATTAAAATCTATGGGATCAACTTCCAGATAAAGCAGTAGCCTTTATAAGTGATCCATGGTTTCCTGTTGAACTGGCTTAATGAAAGCACTGATAATAAGTTTACTGAACTGGGTTTGCAAAGCATGGTTTTCTGAACACAGGCCTATAACAAAATTGTTCCTAATTCAATGGAAAGAGGAGGGAAAGATTAAAACTTCTTCAGTAATCTTGCTGCTAATTTATATAGAGCTACATACGCAGAATTATGTCCTTATTATGAAGCTCTTCTCATTTCCTCAAGTCATTCCAAGGACAGTACTACTGGACAGTACTACAAATCCATAGGACAGCATAACTCAACTCTTGCTGAATCAAAATAAGGGCTTGCCGGTATGTTCTGCTTCCTATTGCTCTTCTTGCTGGCTAACAACATGTATTCTCCTTATTGTTAATGTGATAGGGAATATTATTTTCAGAGTTGCCAATTGGCTGATGGATAGCCAGTAGCATAAACGTCCCTCTCCTGTCTCCTAAGTTACAGCCTTGGATTCTACCAATTGTTAGTCAAGGCCAAGCTTGTCACTTGAGCATACTTTCCAAAAGGAGGACAAGCTAAGCACAGTAAAATTTACACATGGTGGCTCTGTGGTGGCTTATTTATTTTATTTATTTATTTTCTATCCCGCCTTTATTATTCTTATAAATAACTCAAGGCAGCGAACATACCTAATACTCTTCCCTCCTCCTATTTTCCCGACAACAACCACCCTGTGAGGTGAGTTGGGCTGAGAGAGAGTGACTGGCCCAAGGTCACCCAGCCGGCTTTCATGCCTAAGGCGGGACTGAAATAAAAAAATGTTATTTCCTAGAATGTAAAAGACAAGCATACATTTGCTTACAATATGGGCTGGGAACAATATAAGATTGGCTTAGTGTGATCATGGGAAACCTGGGGCTGCTGCAGCATTTTGGCTGTGATGTCAATGAGAAGTGAGGAAAAGGCCCAAAGGAAAAGGTTTCCCTTTGAAGGAATACGTTACAGTTTACTTAGAAATACTGTAGAGGGAGGAAAACAATCTGAATATTTTTAGGAGGCAGCTGTCATTAGATCACTAGGGAGACTTAGACCCCTGATTCTTCTAGTTTTAGATGATTACTCTTCTCTTCCTTTCAAAATGCTGCTGTATCTTCATACATACAGTATCACACCCATATCCACATGACTCTCAGATGGAGGGGTCACCTTCACGAAATTCTGATGACTAATAATTGGGAGATCTCCAAATATCTGTTGACCATTAGTTCAAGTTAAAGATACCTTCTTCACCCTGTTCAGGCCCATTAACATTTAAACTCCCTAATCAAGTCTGGAGCAGTATTTTATTTCTCCACGTGTTTATGCTCTGGTCCTTTTCTTGTTTCTAAAACACTGGAATGAAGCAATATGAATCTAAAAGGAAATGGTCTGAGTCATGCCCTTCTCCTGTATCTAAGATTTGTCCCAGAAGGGAAGATTCCATTGATTCCAATAGGAGCTTTCATTTTGAGGTTAATTTCATTTATTTATTGGCTTTATTAGCTACGCAATCCCATTGCAACTCTGGGTGGTGTACAATGTAGCTACAAAATAATATATCATAAATAATATAAAAAAGAACATCAAGCGAAATAAAAAAGCAGACATTTGGAAAAATAACACTATTGCAAATAAATAAGTCATCTCCATAGGGGTCCACCACATATTTTCCCTGGGACAAAAGCCAGGTTTTAAGGGCTTGCTTAAAGAAGAGCAGGATGGGGGGCATAAGAATATCTGGAGGGATATCATTCCAAGAGCAAGTGACCAACAGAGAAGGTCTGCATCCTGGGCCCTATCAAGTGGCAAGTTTAAAAGATGGGACCTGGAGTGCACCAACATTGCTAGATCATATAGGACAGGCAACAACCACAGGAGACAGACAGACCCTGAGGGGCTTCCATGAAGGACTTTACAGGTAACAACCAGCACCTTGAATTATTCACAGAGGCTTATTGATAACCAGTGCAACTCATGAAGCAGAGGTGTTATGTGGACATACCATGGCATGCTCGTAACTGCCCACACCAATACATTGGGGACCAGCTGCAGCTTCCAAGTGATCTTCAAGAGTAGTCCCATGTAGCCTCATGGAATAGTCCAGAAGTGAGGTGACGGAAGTAGGAATGACTGTCTCAAGGGACTCCCAATCTAGAGAGGGTACAGTTGGTGCACACAAGATGGATTTGTATTTCTGGCCATGACTGCCACCTGCTCCTTGAGTAGGAGTGGTGAGATCAAGGTGCCATTTCTGACTTTTAAAGCCCTTCATGGCATGGGGCCAGGTGATTTGAAGGACCACCTCTCCCTGATCCCATCCCATCAGATCTGGCAGAAGAGGTATGCTGCTGGTCTTGTCTGCCAAAGAGCTACATTTGGTGGGACCCAGGAGACGGGCCTTTTCTGCCATGGTGCCCGCCTTATGGAACATCATCCCCCCAGAAGAGAGGTTGGCTCCATCCCTGTTAATTTTCCAGAAGTCCCTCAAAGCTTGGTTATGCCATCAGGCCTCCCACTCCTAATCCCTGCAGACAGTCCATGGTTGATGATATCAAAACACATCAAAAGGTCAACAAGTACCATGATGGTTGCACTACCCTCATCCTGGTCCCACCAAAGGAGCATTTTTAAAAAATCCATTCAATTGTGTCCAATTCTTGGAGACTGCCTGGAAAAGTGCCTGTACTTTTCTTGGCAAGGTTTTTCAGAAGTGCTTTGCATTGCCTCCTTCCTAGGGCTGAAAGAAAGTGACTGGCTCAAGGTCACCCAGCTGGCTTTGTGCCTAAGGCGGGACTAGAATTGACAGTTTCCCAGTTTCTAGCCTGCTGCCTTAACCACTACACCAAACTGGCTCTCAAAGGAGCATTAATCATCATCAAATGCAACCGATGCCGTCTCAGTATTGTGTTCCTATCGGAAACCTCACCGAAAAGGTTCTATATAATCCATAACTTCCAGAGCCTCCTGAAACTGTAATCTGACCACCTTCTCAATAACCTTTCCCCAAAAGGGAAGATTGGAGACTGGAAGAGAACTATCTAAAAGTGCTGAGTCCAGCAGAGCTGCTTGAGAAGAGGATATACCACTGCTTCCTTCAAGGCATGCAGTACCACACCCTCTCTCAGTGAAGTAGATGCTACTGCAAGGACCTATAGGAGTAAGGAGAAAGAGTAAGGAGCCCCAACTGAAGATGAGGACCCTGGGGTCGGGATCCTTCATATTCCCATTCTGGTCCCCAACTCAGCCATGGAGTATCATTATTGTATAGAAAATTACACAGTGACTAATCATCTGATCAATGGCATATCTAATCTGTACTACTTCAGTTGACTAACTCCAAGAAACTCTGAGGTGTAAAGGTTTGAACTCAGCTACTCATGGGCTAATTTTCAATCCCCATCACCAAAATCTGTTCTCATTGCTACTTAAATAGAAACACTTTATAATGTTTTTGAAATATCAGTATGTCACTGTCAGATTTTAGGAGGTAAAAGACATCCCTCGCACACTACTATTAAGCACATTTAGATCCACCCCTTGGCTTGTTGTTGAAGATGTTTAGAGTAGCAACAGAGATAATAATACACTGTATTGCTCATTGCTTATCTAGTTTCCAACCAAGCAAGCTGTGGCCAGTTTTGTTATATATAGAAATAATGGGACCCTAGATTATTTCAATTTGCGCACATAAGAAAACTGTTTCCATGATACACACCGCTGTAAATCATAAAAAAAATATCCTCACATATACAATGCAGACCCTTTCTTTGTGTGTGTAAGAAACACATATACACATAATGGGTAGTGATTGCAAACGATACTGGGGTGACTTGGACAGACTTATAATGTAACTGCCCAGAGTTGCTCTTTGAGTGAGATGGGTGGTGATGAAATTTGAATATATATATATATATATATATATATATATATATATATATATATATATATGAAAAGCTTGATTCTCACTATCTTTTTAACACAGTTGATTCAACTGACTGTCATTTAATCATGTCAGATTCATCCACTAATCATTGGGTTTGACTGGATCCATCTTATCTTGGACTAGCATGGGGTTTTTTCATGCTGTACCAAAGCTTTGGGTGGTATGTTACATTTCTTATTTGACTAAGAAGAGATGGCAAATATCTCGTAAGTATCATTGTCAACTGCCCCAAATACAGTATCTATCAATGGATTATATGAGAGTTAAGTGAAATAATATTGGTGTTATATCACAATGTTCTGCCATTTAACATTCTGTTCTGTTTATGGTTGAAAAGATCAGCAAAGTATAATTTACACTATTTATTTTAAATTAGATAATCTCTAATGAAACTCAAAACAACCAAAAAGGCAATGTTGCTATGCAAAGTAAGTAAATAACAAAATGAAAAATCTAAATTTCATATAATTTTGTTGTTTATTCGTTCAGTCGCTTCCGACTCTTCGTGACCTCATGGACCAGCCCACGCCAGAGCTTCCTGTCGGCCGTCACCATCCCCAGTTCTTACTGTTGCTACTTGGTCGTTATACAGATTCCTCAGGAGGCAGACAAGATGACTTGGTATCCCCATACCACCAAGAACTTGCCACAATTTGTTATGATCCACACAGTCAAAGGCTTTAGAATAGTCAATAAAACAAAAATAGATGTTTTTCTGAAACTCCCTGGCTTTCTCCATTATCCAGCGGATATTGGCAATTTGGTCTCTAGTTCCTCTGCCTTTTCTAAACCCAGCTTGTACATCTGGCAATTCTCGCTCCATGAATTGCTGGAGTCTACCTTGCAAGATCTTGAGCATTACCTTACTGGCATGTGAAATAAGTGCCACTGTTCGATAGTTTGGACATTCTTTAGTGCTTCCCTTTTTTGGTATGGGGATATAAGTTGATTTTTTCCAATCTGATGGCCATTCTTGTGTTTTCCAAATTTGCTGGCATATGGCATGCATCACCTTGACAGCATCATCTTGCAAGATTTTAAGCAGTTCAGCTGCGATACCGTCGTCTCCTGCTGCCTTGTTATTAGCAATGCTTCTTAAGGCCCATTCAACCTCACTCTTCAGGATGTCTGGCTCTAACTCACTGACCACACCGTCAAAGCTATCTCCAATATTATTATCCTTCCTATAAAGATCTTCCATATATTCTTGCCACCTTTTCTTGATCTCTTCTGCTTCTGTTAGGTCCTTACCATCTTTGTTTTTGATCATACCCATTTTTGCCTGGAATTTACCTCCGATGTTTCTAATTTTCTGGAAGAGGTCTCTTGTCCTTCCTATTCTATTGTCTTCTTCCACTTCCGCACATTGCTTGTTTAAAAATAATTCCTTATCTCTTCTGGCTAACCTCTGGAATTCTGCATTTAATTGGGCATATCTCCCCCTATCACTGTTGCCTTTTGCTTTCCTTCTTTCTTGGGCTACTTCCAGTGTCTCAGCAGACAGCCATCTTGCCTTCTTGGTTTTCTTTTTCTTTGGGACGTTTTTTGTTGCCGCCTCCTGAACAATGTTGCGAACTTCATATAATTCATATTCATATTCATATATTCAAATTCATATAATTACATTCATATTAAAAGAATACCTTCACAAAACCATTAGAGATCACAAAATAGCCTGTGCAGACTTTCAAATTTTGCAGATATTTGAAAAAATGAGGAAGAGCAACAATAAACAAACAAACAAATAAATAAATAAAGCCTGGCTTGATGGTTTTTGATTATTCAACAGTTATCTCTAAAACTGTTAGAATTAAGGCATGGTCCATGATTCCCTGCTTTTGAAAATATATAATCCAGATGTTATTCAAGTGTGTCTTTCTTCTTGGATAAAACAACAACAAAATAAACACAAAAAAATTAAACAGTACTTTAGGTAGATGAAAACAGAAGCCAATACGAATTTGACCCTTTTTATATTAACAATGGTAGAGATAATTTTAAACAGTACTAGACAACCGTGTGACCTATTGGGTCATCCTATGAGACAAAGGTAGTGCAGTCTGATGTGACCAGAATGAACATTAAATTTTAGGCTGACCATATTTTTTTTACCCCAATGCTGGATGGTCCTGTGATCATCTAAGAAGTGTATATATCATAAATATAAAAATAATTGTAGTGGCAAACATACTTCAATAATAAGTCAATATTTACTTACCTAAACAGAGAAACAGAATGACCACGGGCAGGCAAAAGAGCAGTGGGAGCAGGAGCGACTTCCGACTTCCTGCTGGCTTCCCCATTGACTTTGTTTGTGGGAAGCTGGCAGGGAGCATCGGAAATCATGATCATGTGACTGCGGGGACGCTGCAACGGCCACAACTTAGCGAATAAAAGTGGTGTGAATGTCATTGAAATTTCAGTTCCAAAGGTGTAATGGGTCCCAGATTTTTTACGCATTCTTTAAGTTAGTGGATTTTAGGTACCTTGATTCAAAAATTCTTGCAGTATAATGCACCATTTGGGCTAACCTGAGGGTACAAACAAACAGATAAGCACAATGATAGTTTTAGTAGTATATAGATATGAACCTTTCTGACTGTAGTATGGAGAGGTAAAGTGAATGGTGTAAACTAGATTTTTGATTTAATTATATTTCCTTTTTTATCTCATGCTTTTGATTAGCTTGACTTTCTAGTTCTTATTCTTTTTCTGCACTCTGCATAATATTGTTTACCAGGAAGGGAATAGTGTGAGGCTTATATATGCATGTTTGAAATCAGAGAAACACCAAATGTTTTATATATTTTATAATAAAGCCTATTAAATGCCTATTATTTGCATACATGGGCTACTTGCATTTCATAGCACTGCTTTGAAGTAAAGCTCTTCAAAGCTGATTCTGCAAATCATTCAGTAAGATGCTTCATTTTCTGTTTGATAATAAATGCAAGACTTGATTTAGCTGAATAACTGTGGTATTGGATAAAACAGAAGGGAACTTAATATTGTTGAAGTCAATTTTGTTCTGCCAAGAAAGACATTTAGCATAAGCAGGTGTCATCATCATCCAGTTGACTTATGCCAGATCTCTTTCTTGGCAGTGCAGGAGATACTTGGACTTGTATGAAAAGACTGAAAGGAATCATTTAAGTATTATGAAGTTTAGAGGAAAAGCTTTGTGGGTTGGTTAGGTGTTGACTTGGAAAACTACAAGGCATTGCCAATTTTGTGGCCAAATAGTGAGAGGAAATAATATTTTAGAGAAACCTCACTTTCTTCAAGCTGTTGAGTCTCCAATATTATGTTTGTATAATCCCAAATCACTTTATTGTATGTGTCAGCCTTTATACAAGAATCTTGATGCCAGAATCACCAGTTCTAGACCAGTTATAACCCTACTTCCCTATTCAGAAGCATTAAATTTCTTCTTCATTTAAATGAACTCAAGGAACCGAACTGCATGTTATTGTATAGTGATATACAGTATATTTATTATGATGCAGGCAAATAAGCTGGATAATTGCTCTTTAGGACCAGGCAGCTAACTTGTTCCAACAAGATACTGAATTGTTGTTACACTGCCATCTAGTGGCACAACACACTAGGCTATCATGCTTATTGTTTTGTTTCTAGTTCTAGTAGATAATAAATGTTAATCTAAAGAAGAATTTCATCTCATTTCATTGAAAGCTGTTGTAACCCAATGATATGCTTTGAACATTTGAAATGCATGATGTAAACATTACTATTCTGCTGTTGCATCTCATTCTCTCTCTCTCTCTCTCTCTCTCTCTCACACACACACACACACACACACACACACACACACACAAACAAACATCCTTCTCACTCATTGTTTTGTTGCCGTTAGATGAATTCATTTTACTGGCTCCTGTAATGATACATCCAAAGCATTTAGATACAGTTTTCTGCAAAATTGGGGAAAGGGAAAGTAGCACATTAAATCAGGGGGAACAAAACCCAAGATGAATTATATTACATGATATTTATTTATGTAAAATATGGATAATTCATCCTGTATCAACTTGCTCAGAGCAGAATATAATAAATTAAAATGATAAAACAATAAAGGATGATAAAAATAAGTGAAATATAGATTGATTTCTCATTGAGACCGAAGAGTTTGGGCAAATGCCCAGGTCTCTTCATCTGGGGTAAAATGAAACCAGTGGCAGTGGCAGTCTGGACTCTGGGGGAACTCATTCTATAATCAGGATGCCACTCTGAAAAGATCCTTTTCCACAACTGGAAAATTCCCTACTTATTCTCAGTAGGGTGAGGCATCCTCTCAGCAGACTAGCACTCCCATGAATCATAATATCCCAAAGTGTTTATGTTTTTGAATGTTATCAAACCAAGCTTTATTGCTCAACTCATTATTTATGGTGCTCTTCCTTTAAAACCAGGGAAATTTATAACATAAAATAAATAGAGAAATAAACAGGTTTAACTTTGTAGTCCGCAATCACTGCTCACCCAGGAATTTATTCTCAGCAGATATTTAAAGGCATATCTACACCCCCCCCCCTAACATTGGCTTGAGGATGCCTGGATGAGAACTCTTAAATAACATGACCGCATGATACAGCCTTCCTCTCATCCCAGTCCATAGCTGAGGCCAACTAATTTTGTGTTTTTCTGAACCAAAATTGAAGTGGTGCTTTTCATCTTCTCCCCAAACAAGTTGCTGTTTGCTATGTGCATGATGTGTAATTTTGGTGGTGAACGAGCAGATGACGTGAAGGGGGTGGGTAGAACATCACCAGCTCCCATTGGATGCCTGCAGCTGGTAAGGACATTCCTCCTCCTCTCCAGTCTCCATTGGTGGGTAGCGTGCAGCATGGGAGAGTATGAGTCTTTGAAGTCATACTTCCACTTCCAGATCCCCCATGTGGAGGATCATCCCTGCACCGAGTGGTGAGAGTCATGTTAGCAGCCTGTGTGCAGTGATGGCAGTGACTGAACCAGAACATTCCTCTCATTTCAGCCAGATGCCTGCAATTTGCTAACACACCACACAGAATGAAATGAGAACATCCTCCTGGTTCAGCCACTGCCATCCCACCAGTAGCTGCAGTGTGTTTGCATAGTATGCCAGGGGACATGTGGGCAGGTCACACAAGTAAAGCATTCCTGCTATATGGGGAATCTGCCTAGTTCCTAATCCATGGGGGTGAGGTGACAGCCTCCATCAGTCCACACTCGTGGAACAGGGAATGGAGGAGATCCTGAAGATGGGAGGGGGTTCCAGGAGGGGAAAACCTCTCCACCTTTATTTTGAAGCCCCCTCCAACTCAGTTTCTGACAGACAGCTAAACCAATCTCTTGCCATCTGCCAGAACTTGCCCAGCCTCAGCCCAGTTCAGGTTGGTGGGGGTGACTGGTGGATGTGTTTCTTGCTGACAAGAGGATCATCAGTCATTGCACCTTAATTTGCCCTGCAGTAAATTGTTAGGACAGAACTATTCACCAGCCTTATAAAGAAAGCAGAGTTGAGATCATACACCCTAGGATCTCATGTACTTCAGGCATCTCAGAGTGCTCAGGAGTATGAAGTTGGATATAGTGATGCTGAATAATATTATGCCCTGCACAGTATAATAAAACATTCCCTGACTTTCAGCACCTCCCATTTATTGTTGAGTAAGAACCACACTTGCAGATATTTTTAAACTGCAAAGGGGGGAGGGGGGCTGCTGCTGATCATTTGTGTTGCACCGACAGCTAATTAGCTATTGTGTCTCTCTATCTTTTTTTTTCCAGGAGCTTTTAAACAATTTCCCTCCTATGCCAGCAACTTGACAGGAAGTTAAGAAAGGACACTTATGAGGCCTAGATTATACTAGAAAGCCTGCAGGCAGCTGACAGGCAATTATTCCTAATAAGGTGTTATGAAAACCACAGCACAGCAGGTGCAGTGAGAAGGAAGAGACAATCTCCCACTGGGTTTGCACGGAGATCAAAAGGAAAGTTAATGGATATGAATGGAAAGAACCGTGGCATTGGCATAAAAAATTAGAAAGCATCAGAAAATTGACTATCCTTAACACTGGTTGCAACATTTTGTTAAAGGAGAGGTTCCTGGGGTTAGAGTCTGGGGGGAAGTTGTATGCCTCACCCTAATTTTAGGTACAGAAGGTGCGGCAAGCTTCTGATCTATATATCCATTGGCAGCTGTCGCTGTTTTCAGTTCTGCACTGCAGGCTAATGACAGCATGTGTGTAAATTCATGTCCATTTGTATTTTGCTCTTGCCAAGGTTTAAAATGCCACTCTCATTTTATTTATTTATTTATTTATTTATTTATCTGTTCATTTGCAATATTTGTAAATGTTGCAAATATTTGTGATATTTGTAAACTTCCCCATCATTCTGACTCAAGGCAGTGTATAACAAAGCAGGGAGAATCCTCAGCAGGCTGCATTTCCTTATTTACCCTGGTGCTATGCTACTTAGAGCTTTATAGCACAACACTTTGAATTGGGCCCATAAACCTACATCCATATTGATTAACCTGGTACCACAAGACAAGGACAAACCCTGACTTCCAATCCTGGCTTATTAAGAGAATAACAAGCCACAATGCCTGATTTGTATGTTCCACTAAAGAATGAACAATCCGTAGAAGAAACTTCCAGAAAGGGTCGCTGCTGGCATACACGGTGCCAGTGTCCAAAATTCCACTTAGTGCTCCCCCAAAAACCTGTTTCCAGGTTGGGGAAGGCTGCAATAGATGGCCAGGCCAATCTTGCACAACATCCTAAGAGCTGATTATAGAAGCCAAGAAATACAGGGCAGGAAACAGAATAGAGGTGGTGAGAAAAGGGCAAATTTGTATGGTCCCCTTATCACAGCACAAATAGATCATGGGCACCTGTCTTTATAATGCAAACTTTGTTTCATCCCCAGCCAAGGCATTTTAAAGTAGTTTTTCCCCTCTTCTTCTGACACAATTTGGATCAAGTACATGATCTAACAGACTTCATCAAATATGTGGTTGATGATTCTTGGCGAGGTTGGGATCTTCCTAATTCCTATTGGACATTTTAGGCTGCTGTGGACTGGCCTCCTGGTCACTGGGCAGTGCCCTTTATGGCCATTTTGGCTTGGGATTGCAGGAGAAAGTGGACACTTGGCTTCCACAGAGGCCTCTGCCTGTATAATGCCTGACTGAAGCTTTCCAATGTGCCTATCAGGCCTCATATGGGCTCCTAATAAAACTGGGTTTAGTGCTTTTCAAAGAGAAGGCCTGTGTTTTAAAATAGCAGGAATTGCTCACTCTCACTTGAGAGACTGCTAGATCTCTGCTACATAGATTGATTATGACTTTGATTTCCTAGTCTGATCTACCTTGGAGGGCTGACACCTCCAAGGATATGGCCTGAGGTACCATAAATATGTGGTTGACACCCAACTGTATTTCCCCTTTTCATCTAACCTAAGTGAGGCGGTTGGTGTTCTGAACCAGTGCTTAGGCAGGATAACAGACTGGATGAGGGCCAAAAACCTGAGTCTTAATCCACATAAGACAGAGATACTGTTTGTGAGTGATGCATCTGTCCAGCTAAGTGGTGCCTTGCCTGTCCTGAAGGGATCTGCACTTGCCCTAAACGATCAGATTTGTGATTTGGATGTGCTCTTAGATCCGTCACTGCCACTAGAGGGCCAGGTGGCACAAGGCCAACATTTGCTGGCCTTGTCGCTGAGGCAGAATAGGGGGCTAGCAAGTTGGGCAGCACAATTTATACAGCTTTTCTGCCAACTCACAAACTGAAGCACAGTGTTTTAATACAACTATCTGTTGGTGCCCACTGTTTGCTGCAAGGCATTAATATAGATACAGTACCTCTTTAAAATGAGCAAGATATTAACACTGCCATCTAGTGACTCCTCCACACCCCAAAAAAGAACTGGAATGTGGTAAGGAACTTGTCCCATAGACATGTCACCTTGGTAAGAAAGATACTCTGATTTAGATAACGAATGTTTGAAAGGCTGTCCTCTCCACCAGTAGGTAATCCACCCCAATTTAGCTTTGATTAACTTTTTATACATATAATAACAACCTTTATTATTTATATCTTTATTAATAAATAGACTTTATTAATATATAGACTTTATTAATATATTTTTTATATATATATATATATATATATATATATATATATATATATATAAATAAAAAGACCCAATTTGGTCTAGTGGTTAAGGCACCAGGCTAGAAACCAGGAGACTGTGAGTTCTATTCCCACCTTAGGCATGAAGCCAGCTGGGTATCCTTGTGCCAGTCACTCTCTCTCAGCCCTAGGAAGATGTCAATGCAAGCCACTTCTGAAATCTTGCCAAGAAAACTAACCGCCCAGGGTCCCTCCTTGTGGGGGAGATGGGCGGGATATAAATGTGACAAATAAACAAATAAACAAACAAACAAATAAATAAATAAATAAACTGCAGGGACTTGTTCAGGCAGTTGCCAGGAGTCAACACTGACATGAAGGCATAAAATAATCAAATCAAATCAAATCAAATCAAATCAAATCAAATCAAATCAAATCATAAACAATTTGGACCTAGGCTCTAAAGGAGCACATCTAAATAAACAATCCTACCTGAAACTTAAGATTTGTAAGAGAGACTTTAAGATTTGACTGGCAGATGCAAAGAAGTGGCCTTTTTTGGTGGTGGTTCAGGTAGTTTGGGAAGCATTCAACAAAAACAAGAGAAAAAAAAGAAGCCCCCAATGTAATTTAAACAAAGGTACTGATTTAAGAATGGTTTGGGATGCAAGTAAAGCTTTTATCAGAGGTTATTTCATACAACATAATAGTGAACTCAAAAAGAAGAGGCAAGAGAAAACACAAGCTATTTTGGAGGAGATAAAGAGAAAAGAATAATAATAAAAGACATTTCCAGAAAAGATAAGTATTTCTCAACAAATTAAGCTTTTACAACAAAAGTTATCTATGTTAACAGTAAGAGAAATGGAAATAAAAATGAACTACGTAAAGCAAAAAACTTTGAATTTGCAAACAAACCAGGGAAGTGGCTGGCATATAAATTACGAAAAGAAAAATAAAAGAAAATGCTATTGAAACTACAGGAGGGAGACACTGTATTAATGTATAGTGTGGTTTTGCAAAAAGCATTTCATCAATATTATTCTAACTTGTATAAAGCAAGCAGGGCCGCAACTAGGGGGGGGGGGCAAGTGGGGCATGTGCCCCGGGTGCCGCGCTGGGGGTGCGCCAAAATGACTCCCAGGGGGTGCCAAAATGACAAAATAACCCATGGGGGTGCGCGGAATCCATGTTTGCCCCGGGTGACACAGACCCTAGTTCCATCCCTGAAAGCAAGTGACATCTCTCTGGAGAAAATAGATGAATACCTAAAGAAACAAAATTTATAGAGGAACAGAAACAGATTATGAATGGACCCATAACAATAAGGGAAGTTTGAGAAGCTATAAAAAGATTAAACCAGGTAAGGTGCCTGGACCAGATGGATTATCGGGTTCTTATTATAAATAATAACTTATTATAAATAATCACTCGCTGGATCGTCACCTTGTTGTGGTGAGTGGGCTTGTGTGTTCCCAATGAACCCTGTGAGCGAAGCCGTCGGGAGTCATGTACTCCTGGCAGGGTCACCCATGGCGGTAAGGTCCAGGGGGAGGAACCAGACAAAGAACGATCCAAGAAAGTCCTCAACGGCAGAACAGGCGGAAGATAACAAGGTGCATTGTTACAACGGCTGCGAAGGCGGATGAAGGCTGCAGCAGACAAAAGGTCACCAATCGTCATGGTATCCATGCCATTGGATTAGAGCCTTTTTCTGTGAAGGTTGTGTGCTGATCGTTGTGCACCGATCTCCACACATAAAACAAATTCACGCACAGGCGTCTTCCAACCATACCAAACCCAAAACAACCAAAAGTCCCATGGCGATTGACGAATGGCAACGGGGGCAGGACTGTGAAATCCGGAAGCTCCTAGTCATGGATCAGCACATGGGCGGTGGATACGGATTCAGTTGCCCTGACTCAAGGATCGAGGCAGTTGAGTAGTTCGGCAGCTGTATCCACGACTGAGCAGCCCTATTTAGGATCCACTCTGCTCACCCCATATGGGGAGGGGGCTAGAAAAGGTGCCCTAAACATAGTCTGCCTCATTTTCTCCCTGACTGGATTACCGCGACCAGTGGGGTCACCATCTAGCGGTCGTAAAAAACACATGAATTTTGGAACATGGAATATACGGACACTGCAAGACAATATGGATAGTGAACGACCTGAACGTAGGACTGCCATTATTGCAAGGGAGCTGAGACGTTTTAATATCGATATAGCAGCACTCCAAGAAACTCGAAGAGCAGGAGAAGGACAGTTGAAGGAAGAAAAAGGAGGTTATACCTTCTTTTGGAAAGGACTGCCTGAACAAGAACGACGAATACATGGGGTAGGCTTTGCTATCAAAAACGACATTGTGAAGCTCTTGTCAGAAGTTCCCACTGGGATTAACGAACGACTCTCAACTCTGCGAATAAAACTCGCCAAAAACCAACAGGCAACTATCCTAAGTGCTTACGCACCAACACTAGATGCAGATGAGGATATCAAGGAAAAATTTTATACCCAGCTGGACACCATCTTATCAGAGATACCAAAGGAGGATAAAATTATCCTCCTGGGCGATTTCAATGCAAGAGTTGGGCGTGATTTTGATTTGTGGCCAGGGATCATTGGGAAAGAAGGAGTTGACAACAGCAACACGAATGGAATCTTACTTCTGACTAAATGTGCAGAGCATAACCTTGTCATTACTAACACACTCTTTCGCCAGAAAAATAAATTTAAAACATCATGGAAGCACCCACGGTCGAAGCACTGGCATCTTTTAGATTATGTAATTGTCCGTGCTAGAGATCGCCATGATGTACTTCTCACCAGAGCCATGACGAGCGCCGATGACTGCTGGACAGACCATCGATTAATTCGATCCACGATGGCCATAAAGATTGTCCCTCATCGTAGGCTCCAAGGAAGAAAACCAAGGCGTAAAATGAATACACTGGCCCTTCAAGATCCTATTAAACGAGCTTGCTTTCAATCAACTCTCAAGGAACATCTGCCTATGGAACTTCCTGAAAATGTTGAGGAACACTGGATTAAATTGAAGACTTCTATCATTTCAGCCTGTGAACAAACTATCGGATACCAGACTAAGAGACATCAGGACTGGTTTGATGAGAACGATAGTGAGATTGAACATATTATTGACAAGAAAAGGAAAGCCTTCCAGATATGGCAAAAAGATATTAACTGTGCCGTTAAGAAAAAAATCTACGCCAGTGCAAAGGCAGAAGTCCAAAGAAGAACTAGAGAACTTAAGAACATATGGTGGATAAAAAAAGCCCAAGAAACCCAACATTTTGCAGATGCTCATGATGCACGGGGCTTTTTTAATGCCATAAAGGCCATCTATGGACCAACAAACCATGGTACAAATCCCTTACGCTCAGTAGATGGTGCTAAACTTCTAAAGGACAAAGAGTCTATTGCACTGCGCTGGAAAGAGCATTACTCCAATCTCCTTAATCGTCACTCTACTGTGGCTGACGAAGTCTTCTTGCAAATCCCGCAAAAACAAATAAGAAATGAGCTTGCAGTACCCCCTAGTTTGGAGGAAATCAGTAAAGCCACTAAACAAATGAAAAATAACAAAGCTAGTGGACCTGATGGGATTCCTGCTGAAGTCTTTAAAGAAGGCGGGCCTGAACTTACACAACAACTTCATAAGCTCATCGAAAAAATCTGGATGAGGGAGGAGATTCCAGCAGACTTTAGGGATGCCATAATTATCACTCTCTTTAAAAAGGGTGATAGAACAGACTGTGGAAACTACCGAGGCATCTCCCTTCTAGCCACAGCAGGCAAAATCCTGGCAAAGATCATCGCAAACCGTCTCCTATCTGTATCAGAAGACATCCTCCCTGAAACGCAAAATGGCTTCCGCCCTTCCAGGGGAACAGTGGATATGATCTTCACTGCACGACAGCTTCAAGAAAAATGCAAGGAGCAAAACCGCCCTCTGTACATGGCGTTTATTGATCTGACTAAAGCTTTTGATACTGTAAATCGTACTGCTCTCTGGACCATCCTTCTGAAAATCGGATGCCCTGATAAATTTGTGAACATCTTGCGGTTACTCCATGATGACATGATGGCAACAATCCTGAATAACAATGGCTCTCAAAGCGATCCATTTAAAGTGGAATCCGGCGTTAAACAGGGATGTGTTATTGCTCCAACCTTATTCGCTATCTTCATCGCTATGATTATGCACCTTGTTGAAGAGAAACTTCCTACTGGTGTAGAAATTATATATCGAACAGATGGAAAGCTTTTTAATCTTAGTAGGCTGAAAGCAAAAAATAAGGTAATTGCAACTTCTGTTATAGAACTTCAATATGCTGATGATAACGTAGTCTGTGCACACTCCGAGGAAGATCTTCAAACTATCCTAAACATCTTTGCAGAAGCATATGAAAAACTCGGCCTCTCGATTAACATTAAAAAAACCAAAGTGCTTTACCAGCAAGTTCGAACCAATCCCTCTGCAGCGCCATCAATCCAGCTTAAAGGTGTGTCACTAGAAAATGTCGACCACTTTTCTTATCTTGGCAGCCATCTATCAACAAAAGCCGACATCGACGCTGAAATTCAGCATCGCCTGAGCTCTGCAAGTGTAGCTTTCTCCCGAATGAAGCGTAGAGTGTTTGAGGATCGGGACATTCGCAGGGAGACCAAAATGCTTGTTTACAAAGCCATTGTACTACCAACCCTTCTGTACGCCTGTGAAACATGGACCCTCTACAAACGCCACCTCCAACTTCTTGAAAGATTCCATCAACGCTGCCTCCGAAAAATTCTGCAAATTACTTGGGAAGATAGGCGGACTAATGTTAGCGTATTAGAAGAAGCGAAAACCACCAGCATTGAAACAATGATCATCCAACATCAACTTCGCTGGACCGGTCATGTTGTTCGAATGCCTGACCATCGTCTTCCAAAGCAGATACTTTACTCCCAACTTAAGAATGGAAAACGGAATATTGGTGGACAGCAAAAGAGATTCAAAGATACTCTCAAAGCTAATTTAAAAAAATGTAATATCAGCATTGAGAACTGGGAAGCCCTAACTCATGAGCGTTTCAATTGGAGGTCAGCCTTTATTAATGGCGCTATGGACTTTGAAGAAGCACGAGTACAGGGCGAAAAGGAGAAGAGAGCTAAAAGGAAGGCACGTCAGGCAAACCCTCATCATGACCGTCTCCCACCCGGAAACCTATGCCCTCACTGTGGGAGGTTGTGCGGATCCAGAATTGGCCTTTATAACCACTTACGGATTCACCGTTAAAATTTTACCTTTGGAAGACAATCTTACTCGGCTACGAGTGATCGCCAATGAATTATAAATGTTTTCAGGATGAACTTTTCTTTTACAACCTTTACAAAATATGATGGAGTCTATTTTACAGGGAGGAAAGATGCCAGAGAGTTGGAAAGAGGCCAATATAGCACTAATACCTAAAGAGGGACAAGATTGGACTTTAATAAGAAACTATAGGCTGATATCATTATTGAATGAATAATGACTACAAGTTGTTTACAATGATTGTTGATGTGAACAACAAGAAAGGGACATTTTATCATGCTTGATGGATGTGTAAAAAAGTTAGAAAATTTTGGATTCAAATACATACAATGATTCAGAGGATTTTAAAGACTAATATACAATTGAGACCAGAGGTTTTTCTTTTGGGACCGATGGACAAACAGCTGGAAAAAAGTCATGGAACATTGTTTTTGTATATGAAAATTGCAGTGAGATTATTGTATGCACAAAGATAGAAAGACTTGGCAATACCTACAATGGATGAATTGTTGGTGAAGATGATGGAACTCACTGAGATGGCCCAATTGACTTCTTTGATCAGAGAAAAGACAGTATCTATGTTTATTACTGACTGAAAACCCCATAAGGACTTTTTGTGGAAAACAGAAAAAAATGAACTTATGATTTATGGTTTTGATGGCTAGATAGGATATATTATAGAAAGAAAAGAAACATGTTGTAACTTTAGAGAAAGAGGTAAATTTATAATTGTACTTATAACTGCTGTAAATATCGGAAGCTACTTCTTTATATCTTTTTTCTTTCTTTTCTGTTTTTTTTTACTTTTTTTTCCTTTCTTGCACTTTTCAGCTTTCTCTTTTCTTTCTCTTTTTTCTTTCTTACTTTTTATTAGTTTGTATTAGTTTTTCTTTTTTATATATACAGTGTATGTATCTCTCTATCTCTATCTCTATCTCTATCTCTATCTCTATCTCTATCTCTATCTCTATCTCTATCTCTATCTCTATCTCTATCTCTATCTCTATCTCTATCTCTAACTCTAACTCTATCTCTCTATGTCCCAAGATGTGAAGAGTGTTATATAGAATTCTTTAAAAGCTGTATGAATGTTGGTCATAAAAAATATTTTCCAGGAGCAGAAAATAGTTGAAAATACTCAAAACAATAATTTTACTAATTTTATTGCGGCAGAAATATGTGTTCCTTTTTCTCGTTCCTCCAGAGCAATTGACCAAACTCCCTCACTTTTTGATATTAGGCATCTCCAAAGACTTTTTTGTTTTGGAAGGTTTGTTATATTGTCACTGTTTTAAATTGCCATTTATTAAGCAGAACTGTTTATTTCATTAAAAAAAATTAAATTATAGTTGTACCCTTTAAATCATACTATAAGCTGTTCTGTGAAGACTTTTTGCTATAACAAGTGGGGCATCAATATTTAATAAATAAAAATAACATATAGTATGGGGAGGGGTGGTTAAGACTGGATTAAGAAGTTAAAAAATAATGTTATTTGGCTGTCAGAGGCATGATAATCTTAACAATTACAGCAATTTATTTAGAATTAGTTTTCCCTGCATGTTTTTACAAAATTTGTATTTTACATGGAGATAATAATAACAATTTTCTTCTAAACAGTTTCCTTAGAAAATCTCAACTGATGTAGTATTAAAATTCTTTGAGTTAACATATAGTCACCAAGTATATATAGTACATACTATACAATTATGCATAAATCATACAGTAATTCAATGTTCCTGCAAAAATAAAATGATCTCTCCAGCTAGGAGAATTATGTTATCTTCACCATTTTCTCTAAGATGACTAAGCTGTCACATTCTTTGTGATGCACTTTCATCTTACCAGCAAAGATACCCTGTTAATAAGCACACAGATTTGGTAGCTGTAGCATAAGCAGCATGCGGCATACAAATAAAAGAGAAATGCCTTTAGCAACGCATACATTAAATCACACAATTATAATTACCATGCAAGTTGAGGGGTAGCTCAAAGTACATATTTCAAATATTGCCTGTTTTGAAATAATTTTAAAAATTAAAATGTTTAATTACTTATATTTGATTTTTAAAATTACACGAATAATAATGCAGTATTATGAAGGTACTGTACTTCACAGGATGTAGCTTCACGTAGAATCCGGGGAGAGGCATCTGTCCTCAAAGGAGTTGTATGTGTGGGATCCATATGGGTGTCCAACTATAATTTCCATACTGACTGGGAATTATGGAAATTGTTCTTAAACAATTGTTCTTTTGCAGAGCACCAGGTTTGGGAGATTAGATAGATGTTGTCTTTATATATATATTTTCCTGATCCTATGCATTTCAGTTAATTAATTTCTCAAATGCAAGTTGCTTAAGTGCCTTCTTAGATGTATGGACCTTAAAACAATGCTTATAATTCAAATGAATTCATCCAGAACATGAGGGAAAAGGCAACTTTTTTCAAGGCATTAAATTCTATTCATGGATGAAAAAGACATTATACTAAGCTTGTTGTTTGAAAGGAGCAAGAGCTTAATTCCTATTTATTTTATTTCCTGAAACATAATACCATGCCAGAGACAAAATGTTTTTCTTTTTTCAGCTAGTTTTTTTTCCCAGCCAGTTTGGTCTAGTGGTTAAGGCAATGGGCTAGAAACCAGGAGACTGAGAGTTCTAGTCCTGCCTGAGGCATGAAAACCGGCGGGGTGACCTTGGGCCAGTCACTCTCTCTCAGCCCAACTCACCTCACAGGGTTGTTGTTGTGGGGAAAATAGGAGGAGGAAGGAGTATTAGGTATGTTCTCCACCTTGAGTTATTTATAAAAATAATAAAGGCGGGATAGAAAACAAACAAACAAACAAATAAAAACTGTTAGAACTGACTTCTTGATTTGTGAGATAAGGGTGATGTTCAGAACATTCAGAAGGTACATACACTCACAACAGAGCAGTGAAGAAATTTCTAGAGAAACCAGTGGGTGACCATTGGATCTGGGCGGGTGGAGAAAAAGATGGCCAATTGTAGTTGCAATCAGTGATATAAAAAGACAAAGGCAACAACCAGATTAACAGTCCATACATTATATATCATAGATGTAATACATCCATACCTTTACATCTATACCTTTATTCAGATCCATAAAGGATGTAAGAAGCTTATGCAATAATAAATGTGATGGTCTTTAATATGTTAACAAGCCTTTGTTTTTGATCAAGTCCACACAACCATGGATCCCACTGGTATTCCATGCCAGCACCGGTTGGAGCAGAAGATGCCTGATTTCTACTTGTTCATCTACTTTTCTTGATGTGCACCAAAGCTAAGGTGCTTGACCACCCTGTCCAGATAATGGTACCTTGCATTGCACCAGGAGATGTGATTGGCTGTTGTATTCTCACATCCCCACACGTATGGATTGTCCAACTAACCCAATTACAAGTTTTTAATACATACATTTTTTATGTTGAAGTCATGCTGTTGACAATCTCAGATATGCAGATGATACCACTTTGATGGCTGAAAGCGAAGAGGAGCTGAGGAGCCTTATGATGAAGGTGAAAGAAGAAAGTGCAAAAGCTGGGTTGCAGTTAAACCTCAAAAAAACCAAGATTATGGCAATGAGCTTGATTGATAACTGGCAAATAGAGGGAGAAAAAGTGGAGGCAGTGACAGACTTTGTATTTCTAGGCGCAAAGATTACTGCAGACGCTGACTGCAGCCGGGAAATCAGAAGACCTCTACTTCTTGGGAGGAGAGCAATGACAAATCTTGATAAAATAGTTAAGAGCAGAGACATCACACTGACAACAAAGATCCGCATAGTTAAAGCAATGGTATTCCCCGTAGTAACCTATGGCTGTGAGAGCTGGACCATAAGGAAGGCTGAGCGAAGGAAGATCAATGCTTTTGAACTTCTTTTGCAAGAAGATCAAACCAGTCCATACTCCAGGAAATAAAGCCAGACTGCTCACTTGAGGGAATGATATTAAAGGCAAAACTGAAGTACTTTGGCCACATAATGAGAAGACAGGATACCCTTGAGAAGATGCTGATGCTAGGGAAAGTGGAAGGCAAAAGGAAGAGGGGCCGACCAAGGGCAAGATGGATGGATGATATTCTGGAGGTGACGGACTCAACCATGGGGGAGCTGGGGATGGCGACGGCTGACAGGAAGCTCTGGCGTGGGCTGGTCCATGAAGTCACGAAGAGTCGGAAGCGACTGAACGAATAAACAACAACATGCTCTTGAGTGCACGAGCTAAGGGGTGTGTGTGTCCTGCCATTGACTCAACATCTATAATGGATACAAACTTAGCTTGCTGGAGGAAGAATTGATTCACTTGTGAGGTTCTCAGCTTTTTGAGGTTAATGGCAGTTAAAATGATCTTGGGCTGGCTTAAAATGAAGTTCAGAGAGTGCAATGGTGCGTAGAGGACCTTTGTTGCCACTTCACATTGTAATGGAATGTGGTGGCACCTATAAGATAAGAAAAAGGGAAGATACATTGGAAAAGCACTACAGAGCTACATAAGGAAGATGGGGTGTCTGGATCGCCCGTCAATAACACGAATGAATCAAGGAGATTCCAGAATAAACCAAGCTGTCTGCAGCACGTGGGACAGCCCCCTAAATCTGCAACTCTTAGAGAAGCCACAAAGCTCTCTTCTTCCTGCAAACATCTCTGTTTACGCCCATAGGCCAAGGCCTGGCGGCTCCCTCCCTACTGGCCTTTGGCTACCTGCGGGCTGCGTTATTTTTGCCCTCTCCGCCCTGGAATCGTAGGGTCGTGGGAGGAGGAAGAGCCGCCTGAGCCAGGACCGAGGTGGGAGGGAAGCGGCCGCGGCGGGGCGGAGCCTGGCCGGCGTGAGGCAGCACATTTCTGGAAGAGGCGGCCGTCGCAGCAGCAACGGGATCGGGATCTCCGCTGTCGGTGGCAGCCAGAAGCCAGGCGAGCATCATCTCCCCAGCAGGAACAGCTGGCACCGCCTAGCCCGCAGCCTCCCTCGGCCGCCTCTCCGAGCGTCTCCTGCCTATCTCAGCCCCGCACGAAGGCTGCCCAAAGACAGCCTAGGATCATCCTTGCGCAAGGTAATGCCAGCCCAGCCACCGGGTTGCGTTGGGCACTCTGTGGGTGATGCCCTGCTCTCCCTCCCTCCCTCTTCTTTGCCCTTCAAGCCCCGGAGAAAGATGCTGCAGCTGAATCGTTTTTCGGGGCGTACCTGCCTAGATAGCGGCTGGGAGGGAAGGTGTACCGCGCCGTTATATAAATGCGATTCGAGACTGCAAGTCTGGACTCCAAGATGGTTTGGTGGCTCGGGAATTTTTAGAGTGCGATTATTATCCTCTCCCCCCACGCCACCCCGGAGGAGGAGGAGGATTAGAACTGGTTGCAAAATAGGAAGAGCATTCTTTCAAGATTGGCATTCAAAAGTCTGCTCTCTGAAGTGGGAGTGTCTTCCAGAGGAGGATGATCTGGGCATTCCCTGGACTGGTATCTGAAGCTGGGTGCAGGAGCTCAGGTGGAGATGGCTTGTCTCATTTGTGGATATGATGGTTTGGTCAGATCTGACAGTGCTTTAAAACATGCTGCATCCCAGCTTCCTATAGAGCAGTGTTTCTCAACCTTAGCGACTTTAAGATGGGTGGACTTCAACTCCCAGAATTCCCCAGCCAGCAGAGCTGGCTGGGGAATTCTGGGAGTTGAAGTCCACCCATCTTAAAGTCACTAAGGTTGAGAAACAGTGATATAGAGGAGGCTCAGCCATGATCTTGTTGAGACTTGTCACAATCAGCACTTGGTGGGAGAAGGAAATGAAATACCACTCTTTACAGCAGGGCTTCTCAACCCCTGTAGCATGCTGGCTGGGGAATTCTGGGAGTTGAAGTCCACCCATCTTAAAGTCGCTAAGGTTGAGAAACACTGCTTTAGAGGATGACCTGGTTTATTCTGATAGGAAAGAGGTTAACCCAAACCGGGGAATTGGAAAAGGTGAGAAGGCTGATCTATGGAGTAATCAAAAGATATCGCTAAATTTTCTGGGATTCTAGTCTTTATTTACATATTTATTTATTGCAAGTGTTTCTAGATTGCCTAGCTCTGACAGTGCCTGGCGGCTTACAACAAGTAAGAGATAAATATGACCTCCAGGTCACCCAAATATCCCATAGCAATCGGGCTCCAACCGCCTTTTTTTTTTTTTTAAATGGTGCCTTTTCTATCTTATAGAAGACCAACAGGGAGGGGCTAGGCAACGTGTTCCATTGGTCCTGGCCCATATCAGCTTCACTTCTTGCAGGGATGGGACCCCAAGTGTTCCCTCTTGTGCACAGAAGATAATTTGTAATACATTGGTGGGGTTTTTATAATAGGTTTAACTCCAAGTGGATTAAAGGTAGGCTGACCATATTTCCTTGAGACAAAAACGGGACATTGGGATGGCAAAACGGGATGGGGTCTTATGTAATATTCTGTATTCATGAAAAAGACAGGGGTCCCGCCCCCCGGTCCGCGCGATTGGCTCCCGCCTACAAACCCCGCCTCCCGGTCCGCGCTATTGGCTCCCACCTACAAACCCCACCCCTTGGTCCACACAATTGGCTCCCGCCTGCAAACCCCGCTCCCCAGTCCCTCCTTTGCCACGCGCTGATAGGCGGGAGGGCTTCCTCTTCCGGGGTGCCTCCAATTGGCACCTTCGGCTTGGATCCTGCTCCCGCGCCATTCCCGCCGGGTTTAAAAAACGGGACAAAATTGAGATTTTTATCAAAACAACGGGTTGAAAAATGCTAAAAAAATGTGACTGTCCTGTTCAAAATGGGACATATGGTCAGCCTAATTAAAGGGGCCTTCTGCCATCTGGTTGCCCTGGACTTCAACTATCATAGTTTATTTATTTATTTATTTTATTTTTGTCCCGCCTTTATGATTTTTATAAATAACTCAAGGCGGTGAACATACCTAATCCTCCTTTCTCCTCCTATTTTCCCCACAACAACAACCCTGTGAGGTGAGCTGGGCTGAGAGAGAGTGACTGGCCCAAGGGCAACCAGCTGGCTTTCATGCCTAAGGCAGGGCTAGAACTTACAGGCTCCTGGTTTCTAGCCCATTGTCTTAACCACTAGACCAAACTGGCTCTCCGTTGAGCATAGTCACAGATCCCTTAGTAGGAGTTATGGGAATTGAAGTACCAACACATTGTAGAATATCAATTGGGAAAAAATTCATTAAGATGTAAATCGCTATTAAAATAACAAAGCATTCAGCAGCTTTCATAGTTTTCTGCTAACTGTATTGAGCAGAACAAGAAATTTACATTGACTTCAATATGTCTATGAAGGTTCTCAGTCATCCAGGTGGAATTGTCTGTAGCTTGAATCATGTCAACTGGATTTCTATTTTCTCAGTGAAACGTTTCCACTGAGAAAATAGAAATCCAGTTGACATGATTCAAGCTACAGACATTGACTTCAATAGTACTTATTCCTAGGTAAGTGGTACAGGTTGTAGTTTTAATTGATTTATTATCATTTGCATACATGAGCCCCTAAGGCAGAGCTTTCCAAACTGTGTGTCGGGACACGTTAGTGTGTCGGCTGCAGTGTCTGGGTGTGTCGTGGCTGCTGCTGCCTCCGAGCCCTGCCAGGATTCCGGGCAGGTCCTAGTGCCTGCCTTGTGCCTCGCTGCCTCCAAACCTGCTGTGATTCTGCGCAGGTCCTAGTGCCTGCCTTGTGCCCTGCTGTAAGAGTGTGTCGCGAAATGATGCATGTCTAAAAAGTGTGTCACCAACATGAAAAGTTTGAAAAGCTCTGCCATACAGTTTAGCATCTTGTGCAAATTTAGTCAAAATGTGACATGTCATCCATGTAATCTGTTTGGGTATTGACTCTCCTTTTTATGTTACGCCTTTTCCTCTCTCTTTGCTACTCAGATACCATCTATCACTATAATTTGTTTTCTTTTGATTGTGTTCAATAAAAATAGGGCTTTAGAAATGCATACAAAAAAAAAGACTTTTCCCCCTAATGTTAAATTTTATAGGATCTTTCTCTGTGCCTTCATTACTAAGACATGCATTCAGTGGTGAGGCAGGGAAGACATAAAATAATACATTTAGGTCATCATAGCAAAGTTCAGTTAGGTTGCCAAGTTACCTGTAAATATTTTGCAGGTATAGATTGGTGGGAGGTAAGTGATTGTTGGGGGGGGACTTTAGGGAAAATTAGCATCAATCATATATCTCCCATGTTGCAAAAAGATTGCCACCCCCTGATTTCTATCACTGTATCAAAAAGTCTGTGAATGAAAGGATGCAGTTTGCTACATGTTCTTTGGAAAAAAATCAACAACCAGTTGAAATGATTTTTAATATTACATTATCCAAATTTTTAGAAACACTAGAACATTTACACTGTGAAATTATCTATTTTTCTACTTGGCTGATATCCACAAATGGTGCCCCTAATCCTTTCAAACTGTAATTATAAAAAATTGTGCTGATGAGGATAGGATGGCCTTATCTCTGGAGGACATAAAAAGTGGTGTCATTTTGCATTTGTGCTCAGATGGCTGGGGGGAAAGCGGTGCCATTATCTCCCTTCAACTTTTTGTATATGGAGGAAAGCAGATGACTTTACTAAGGAGAAAAAAAATGCAGCGTCTGGATAATTCTACACAGGAAGTTTGTTTAAGTGCTTTGAATGCGCATTCCAAGCCTACTTTATGTTGACCACTTTTTGCTTCCGTTTGAAAAATCAGCTAATTTTTTGCATCTTCTTCCGGGTACCTACATGAAAAAGCTAGCTGTTGGATTGGAAAAGTTCAATAGGAATGAAAAAATATTGCAATAATCTAGTGTTGAGGTTTGATTTCAGTTGCTGTCCTTTATAGGCTTGTTGTTCAAGTGTGAGAGAGTTATTTAAATAGTCAAAATGGTCCCATCCATGCAGAACAGGGCTGATTTTTGAGAAGTATATGAGGAGAAATATACGTTAGGGAGGACTCTGTACTGCAATGTTTTATTGTAGGTTCGGTGTGTCTTCTTTTATAAGAGATGTGTGAATGCTGGGGCCTCAAGGGTCCTTGTGGACTTCACATCCCCTTTATGTGGCCTCCAGAGCTCCCTCCTACCACACTTGCCAAAAATTGATGGAAGTTTCTCTCCATTTGAGATGAGGAACACACAAGAACTGTATTATAAACTCTTTTTTTTTAAAAAAAGAACCCCAACCCCCTTACCCCAATCCCAGGGAAAAAAACTCAAAAAAAGCTAGCCTATGTGAGACAAGACCCTATTCATTTTGCAACATAGCCCTGGACTGATTGTTTTTCTTCTGTGTGCAATGCGGTCCTAGAAACCGTAGAAACCAAAGAATTGACTACAATACTCTGATTATAATTTCAGCGTACTGTAATAGAGCAGTACTTTTCTGGCCACTCAAAGGTCAGAAAACATATCCAAGCTTATCTTCAGGATGATTTTGTTATATTTTATTTATTGTACCTCATTTACATGCCTTCCAAACAGGAGCCACTGGGTGGCTAACATCTAAAATCCATAAGAAAACCACAAATCATGAAAGCATAACTAAAATGTAACATTTAAAAGAGGCCCTGCAAAAGAAGGAGATGTACTTGCTATTTTTTTAAAACTGAAGATTAATGCTTGTTCACGATCCTATGAGCATTCTGTAGCCATCCCAAATCAAGAGTTACAGCTGAATTTAAATGTGTGCGAGCTTCTCTCACACCCCATGGATGCAGCATCATGCCACATGTACAAAAGGGTTGGAGCTTGCATGATAGTGTGACCCTGCTTTTTTCACACACGCACCCATCCCATGGATACCTCTGCTTTTTTTCTCTTCCTTCCAAAGCTACTTTCTGAAAGAACCAGAACATAAAAAATTGTATGATTTTCAGTGACCTTTGAGTTGGTCTAATACAGAGCTTTCCAAACTTATCATGTTGGTGACACACTTTTTAGACATGCATCATTTCGCGACACACTCTTACAGCAGGGCACAAGGCAGGCACTAGGACCTGTGTGGAATCACAGCAGGTTTGGAGGCAGCGAGGCACAAGGCAGGCACTAGGACCTGCGCAGAATCCTGGCAGGGTTCGGAGGCAGCAGCAGCCGCGACACACCCAGACACTTCAGCCGACACACTAACGTGTCCCGACACACAGTTTGGAAAGCTCTGGTCTAATAAAATGATTGCCCTCTTTTTGAATGTTTTTATGGACCATATAGCTACCTTTGCTTTCTTTATAGTATAAATATATTGCTTGCTGCTATTACTAGTGAAAAAATACTGGCAAGGCTCTTTATGGGAATTGAGACAAAGTGGACAAGTGCCAGGTTTCAGACCTATTAGCTTTGCCTCGCTTTTCTTCTATGCTTCTGCTCAACAGTTATGCTAACTTGCTAATTTCTGGTTTCTTCCACACTATTGGTTCCTAACACCACATAATACACTGCACTTCCACTATAAGTTACACAAAAAATTGCAACTGACTTTTCCCGCCATTCAGTGATTGGTATCGTTATATCCTTATAAGTAGGAAAGGAAGAATTCATTTAAATACGTTCTTTTTGGTCAAGGGTAAAATCAAATATTTGACTTGTATTGAAGCATGCTACACATTTAAGGACTATATCACCTTTGCTTTGATATCCTTAAATGTTTTAAAGGGCAAATTAGAACCTTGGCTGGGAGTTGGATCCTAGACAGGGATAATATAGCACCAGAAAAGGCAGTGTGTTTTAAAGAAAATAGTATTTCAATGTGCACTTAAATGCCTTTTCATTTTAGAGTTCTATTACAATTTCAGCATTTTAAAAACTTAGTAACATATTGAAAGTAAATTAAAAAAATTATAAATTAGGAAATCCCTAGATCCCAGTAAAATCCTTTTGCTAGAATCAATGCAAATGTCATAAAATAATGAGTCAGCTGTCCTTGGGCAGGATGGGGATGGCCTGCATATAATCAACAAAGTACAAAAAAACCAGGCTGTATGTTAAAACAAGTTATGTGTCATAAATATTTAAGTGAGAGTCAGCAGTTCTCAGGGCGGCAGTGTCAGTTATGTCAACCACCAATAATTGCTCAGCTTCAGGGCTGTGAAGTGGAGGGCAGAGAGCACTTCGGAAAATGGAAAAAGTGGGAAGAAAAAGCAATGGGTACAAGTCACCACTGGTATAAAAGAGGAGCTGCATCCTCATGCTGACAGAGAATAAAAAGGTAAAGGTTTCCCCCCCCCCCGCACATTTGTGCAGTCATGTCCGACTCTAGGGGCCAGTGCTCATCTCCGTTTGTTAGCCGAAGAGCCAGCATTGTCTGAAGACGCTTCCGCGGTCATGTGGCCGGCATGACACGCGCGGAACGCTGTTACCTTCCCACCGAAGTGGTACCTATTCATCTACTTGCATTTGCATGCTTTTGAATTGCTAGGTTGGCAAGAGCTGGGGCGAGTGCGGGAGCTCACTCCGCACGCAGGGCTAGGGATTCGAACCTCCGAACTTGCGATCTTCCTGTTTAATATAGCTTAAATCTAGTTGTGATATTTTTATCAAACTGTGCTGTGTCGAGTGTCAGAAAGGCTTCTGCTGAGTTCAAGCCTAGCAACTTAATTAAGCCATGTAAATCAGGGGTCTATGGTTTAGAGCTGAGTTCTCGTCAGGAGCGCTTGACAACAACTCAAAGGGTAGGTAGTAGGCAACCTATGGAATTCCAGCTGCTGCTGAATAACAACTCCCAGCATCCTATACTGGCTGGGTTTGCTGGAAGTTGTAGTTCAGCAGCATCTGAGTTAGATCATTTCTAGACAGATGGCTGTTTATCCTCTGGGGGAAGGAGAGGTATAAATATAAAATGTGTATGTAGTAGTAACGGGAGAAGGAGGAAGTGGTATTTGTGTGATTACCTCTTTTTTGTTCTCATACAAGTGGATTTGTTTGTGGGAGAGGCAAAAGATGAAAAAAGTGATAGCAAAACATGGGAGGGTTACAAGTAGAAGATATGATTGTCCGGACAGCCGATAAAACCATAGATTCTTAGGCTTGGAAAGGACCTTGGAGGTCTCTTAGTTCAACCCCCTGCCCAGTGAAGGAATCCTCAGACCATCCTGGACAAATGGTTGTCTAATTCTTGAAAACTTCCAGTGATGGAGCACTCACAACTTCAGGACACAGGCTGTTCCATTGCTTAATTGTTCTTACAGTCAGGAAATACCTCCTTGTTTTAGATTTGGCTCTCTCACTGTGAAGCTTCCACCTGCAGGTTCTTGCCTTACTTTTAGGTGCTTTGGGTCCCATGAATAAGGCATGACAATTGCACAATAAAAGCCTAGTGTAAAAGTACCCTTGGTCACAAGAGGGAAAAAGCAGATTCTCTGAATTAATCCACTGTTCTGTACTCTGTCATTACTTTTCTGATGTGTTTGACCAAAGTCCCAAAATTCTGGAAATTAGAAGTTCTCCACTAAATTCCTCTTCGACTTATTAGATAATAGCCCTTGGCAGCATGTGCATTGATTGCTTCAAAGCTCTGTTAGTGTATTTGAGCAATGCTGCAGAGTTGAAAAGTAAGCATAATTGGCCCTTTCCCCAAGCTGTCTGTGCCTCTGATGGGATCTTTGTTCAGCTGTGCTGGACATAAATCAATAATAATGCTGTTACAAGTCTTGAAACTACAATATTCATTCTCTTTAGCCTTTCCCTGTCTTGGATCCTGTTTATTCCATTAATAGTTAAGTATCATTGTGATATTACAGTAATCACAACTAAGGCTAATTGGATTCTTTCTTAAACCCAGAACATACAGGAATGGGTATCAAGTCATAGGTTGAGGGGAAAAAAAGTGAGTCAAAACCACAATTCTTCATGGCTAAAGTAATGCTGATCAGCTGTATAGTCACAGTTAAAGCATAATGGGTTGGGGGAATTTTGTCATGGAAAAAATCTATGTGGTCACTATGAGTTGACACTGACTTGATGGCACATAATCAATCAATCAAGGGGAGGTAATATGGATTGAGAGGGACTGTGTATTTCCGAAGCTAGCTTCAATTAGTTGTTCGTAATAGATGGCTGAAGAATGTTTCACACACATTTATATTCATGCCAATCTAAATTGCACTTCCAAGATTAATATGCAGATTGGAAATGGATTATTCTTCGGATTGTACCCTTCTATGAATTTTGCAGTTCTAAGTTTAGAAATTGTACAAATGGCTCATTGGAAAGCAACAACTGATGCTAGAATCAAGGGATTAAATATGAGTCCCCAAACTCTTCAGCTCATCGGCCCCTTCATGAAGTTTCCAATTGTTCATCGACCCCCAAAGATTTATTATATGAAAATAACTTAATAAATACTACTTTAATTAGTAGTACTATGAATAATAACAGTAACAATAACAACAGTGGATAGTCCCATCAACCCTTGGGAGTCGGTATTGACCACTTTCGAGAACCCTGGATTAAATAGAAGGTAAGCAAATTGTATTTGTAAGGTAGGGCTGAGCAGTTTTTGAGAGGCTAAGGACTGCAACTCAGTCTCCTAAGCTTCTAGAGGACGTTCTTGCAAGCCTCTTGCAAATCACTGGCCAAGCCATGTTAATCCTTGACCTAGAAAAAGTTGTATACCCCTATCATAGCTGTTAAAGCAAATTATTTAGTTTTGCAGGGTCTGAGTAGGCGAAGTATTTAAATATGGGATGCTGAGAAAATATCAAATTGTCTTTTAAAATCAGCATGCTGTTCAGTTAATGCGTTTACTCTGTTGTACATTGTGGGTAAGACGCCAGGCTTGTCGATCGGAAGATCGCAAGTTCGGAGGTTCGAATCCCTAGCCCCGCGTGCAGAGTGAGCTCCTGCACTAGCTCCAGCTCTTGCCAACCTAGCAATTCGAAAGCATGCAAATGCAAGTAGATGAATAGGTACCACTTCGGTGGGTAGGTAACAGCGTTCCACGCGCGTCATGCCGGCCACATGACTGCGGAAGCGTCTTTGGACAACGCTGGCTCTTTGGCTAACAAACAGAGATGAGCACTGGCCCCTAGAGTCGGACACGACTGCACAAATGTGCGCGGGGAACCTTTACCTTTTTACATTTGCTTACCATTTTCCAGTGTCACCAGGCTTTCTTTCTTTCTTTCTTTCTTTCTTTCTTTCTTTCTTTCTTTCTTTCTTTCTTTCTTTCTTTCTTTCTTTCTTTCTTTCAAATTTATTCACTGCCCATCTCACTCATCCCTATTATCAAGGGATGCTTCCAATCACATCAGAACTCTTTCCCCCCCGCTAGATGCCCATCAATCAATCAGCATTTCAAAGGAGGTAAAATAAATTTATTTTATTTCTTTTTTCTTGGTTCCCAACACTGGCATCTTCTGTTTTTACTTCCTAACCAGTGAATCATCATGTCAGACAAGAGTGACTTAAAAGCAGAGCTAGAACGTAAAAAACAGCGGTTGGCTCAGATAAGAGAGGAGAAGAAACGGAAGGAAGAAGAAAGGAAAAAGAAAGAGGTAAATGTGTGTGATGTCTGTTAAGGTATCGTTCCTACTTCCTACTTATGTCTCTTTTGGATTTATATTTTTTGCATGACAGAGAAAATGGAAAAGAAATGCAGTTGGGTACAATGACAATCTTGTCATCTCTTTGATGCTCTTCATCCATCTTATATGTTCCCCTTCTTGTAATTTCCTAAACTTTGCTAAGCATAGTCATTTTTTTTCAGTCCATCACTTTGCATCCATGCCCAAAGTACGTAGGTTTGTGCTTGCTGAGAATGGCCACAAGGGAGCAAGTGTAATTGTTGAAGCTGGCAAAGCAGATCTCAGGCTAGACAAAATAATTATGCAAATATTAAGCAGATGTCTCCCACTGTCAAGATGGGAAGAATATGGCCAAATTTCTGTACACTTGAAAAGGTGAGACAAAAAGGCCTAGCATTTAAACTGTGGAACAGACTTATCTGTAGGGCGTGATTTTGGTGATCTGCAATAAGATGGACTTCTGTGTATATTTGGCTTCTCTCTTATCTGCAGTAAGCAAGTAATCTTAGTTACAGCTTTTCTGTGAACTTCTGCTGTAAGCAAGGTTAAGAGTTTAGCTACATTACCATGCCTGGTATGAAGTCCAACAGCGGCCCGTTTTAATTTGGTTCAGGACCCATTGGTTGTTCTTTCATTACTTAATACTCTTAATCACCATTTGTAGGTCTATAATTCAAAAGCATCTATCTTCTTTTTCTTGCTTTTTAGGGCCTAATTAAACGGGGAAAAGGCTGCCATTGATTGTAATTGGTGCATAAGTACAAGAAGCTCTTACGGATTTCAAAATAGTTGTGGTTTGAAATGGAATTGTTTATATGTGAGAACAATGAAAATGTGTCTCTGTGTGTGTGCATAAAAGTTACATATTTGAAAGTTCAGTTGCAATCTGTACCTCCCTCTCTCACTTTATGGCTGGCTAGTTTGGTTGCTAAGGTAGCAAATTTGCACTTTCTATTCTTCAGCAAAATAAATGATAATTACTGTTGCATTTTTAGCCTCCTGACTTTATAATACCTTCTTGTTCTTTTAAGGTCTGATTGACATGTTGGTTGCTATGTCCTTGAGAATGTGCATGGGAATTTTTAATTAAGGAATTTATATTTCTCTCTCTTTTTTAATTCAGACACATAGCAAAATAGAGATGAGAATTGACAGCGAAATTCATTTTCATGCAAACTCAGGAAAGCATTAAATGATTATGTTTCTTTTCTTTCAGATGTCAACAGTTGCTGCAGTATAAAATGCCTGTTGGTTTGTTTTAGCTGATACTTTAATACTGTATTGAAAAATTATTGGGATATGTGATTCGATAGAAGATATGGATGTTTTAACCTGTGTTGTGTTTTTGCTGTTCCCTCCCATCCTGATAATTCTGGCTATATATGCATACATACAGTATATGCATATATGCATATGTATGAAAGCCAGTATGGGACAGTGGTTAAGGTGCCGGACTAGAAGTGAGGAGACCCAGGTTTTGATCTTCCCTTAGTCACTCTCCCTTAGTCACTTAGGCCAGTCACTCCTAGCCATAGACTGGAAAGTCAAATATCATCTATTTACCAATTTACATTAAACCAGCATGGTAGATTATAATCCGTAACTTCAATGAAGAGGCCTTCATCCTGCAGTGGATTGATTTAGGCTGGGAAATGTGTGTGTGTGTGTGTGTGTGTGTGTGATAAGAAGCTGAGATATATGTATGTCCCCTCCCCCCGACTAGACAAAGTAATTGTATGTCCCCTCCCCTCCCCGACGAGACAAGTAATTTGATGACAAAATGTGTGTCTGCTTGCCTGGTAGACAAATGTCTTGCTTTTGTACCATGTACTGTATCTCCCGCATATGTCTCCAGGGAATGAGTTCATGTACCTAGTGGGTGAGTTGTTTGGCACCATATGTCACCAGCAAAGGTATGGAGGGAAATGGGTAGGCAGAGGTGCATGTAGAAGGAAGGCAAGGCTCGCTTCAGTTCTGTGGCACCTTTGTATCACCCGTTCATGTACATGCTTGTCTCTTTTACACATTATGGTGTTTGTGTGATAAAATGGAATTATCTTGCTCAGTGTTAGGCTATAGCTGTTCATCATTAATGACTTGAAGAATCTTCTAGCATCACCCAACCATTGTTGAAGTGATACAAAGCTTGACCTAATTAATACAATATAGGCACAACAATGATTTGATGACTCTAGAAGATGCTATACAGGTAGTCCTCACTTAACAAACATTCGTTCAGTGACAGTTCAGACTTACAACAGTGCTTGAAAAACCGACTTATGACCGGAACTCACACTTACAACTGTTGCAGCGTCTCCGCGGTCACGTGACCACGATTTGGGCACTTGGCAACCGATTCATATTTATGACTGTCACAGCATCCCATGGTCACGTGATCGCCATTTTAGACCTTCTCGGCCAGCTTCTGGCAAGCAAAATCAATGGGGAACTGCGTGATTCGCTTAACAACCACGTGGTTCACTTAACGCCTGCGGTGATTCACTCAACGACTGCCGCAAAAAAGGTCGTAAAATTGGGTCAGATTCGTTTAATGACCACTTCACTTAGCAACCAAAATTCTGGTCCCAATTGTCGTTAAGCGAGGACTACCTGTACATCCTGCCTACGTGCTGTGCAGTTAAAGGATCCCATAGGCGATTTGAAGATTGGGTGGAGAAACACATACATTTGAAACCCTGGAGAACTGCTTCTGGTCAATGTACTGCATGCAGTACTGAGCTAGATGGGCCAGAGCTCCAACACACTGTAGGAGAGTTTCTTACATTCCCAGATGCTTCTTATTTAGGAAAATGTTTATCTCATTCTTCTAGCTATGCACCAGCTCTAGTCAGTGTAAAAGGTTAAAATTACAATCTTAAAATACAAATAAAATCTAGATTGGTTTGGTAGCTAGCTTGGTATTCTATTGGTATTAGTACTGTGTGAATATATTGAAGAGCTATTTGCAGAGCAAAATAGCCAGGATTGTAATTGGAAAGTGTCCACCAAATTATTACTTTTTTACAGACCAGTTGAAAGCTGGGAAAAAAGGGCCAAATATACTTCTGACTGAGAGTTTAAAGAAGCTCAGGGTTATCATCTACAGAATATATGATGTTTTGTGGGGCTTTAAAAGAGATTAATTCTGAAATGGTTGTTCTCTTTGCAGTGCATTAAATGCACAGATACATTTAATGTGTCTTGCTTTTCCTTTAAAATAATATTTGTTACTGAGATAGCAATTAAGATGAGAAGCTTTTCCCCCAACTCTGCAGTCCCACTGAAAATCCCACCATTGAACCTGCTATTTCTCTTGGGAGAGAAGCTGCCATGTGTCTGTGAATCATTCTACTTATTTGAATTCTCTGAATAATTCTTCATTACCGTTAATTCAGGCAGATTTTCAGCAGAAGAAGGAACCAGCACAGGAAGATTCTGATCTAGACCGCAAGAGAAGGGAGACTGAAGCTTTACTGCAAAGCATCGGTATTTCCCCAGAACCTCCTCTAGGTACTCCAATAGATCCATTAATATTTTTCAGTTTCTGTAACATTCATGCATTATTTTGACCATCGCATGCTTTGCTTTTATTGTTTTGTATGTGTCTGTGATGAGAGATATTTGGATTATACATCATGTACACTGCCTGTATGACTTGCTGGTAGCAATTCTCATCTCTTCCTTGCTGAATGTCAACTTTGTGTGCCAGCATAGTTTTCATTCATATGCCACAGCCATCCCTCTTGGAGCAGGGTTTAAATGATTTATAATAGTTGCCTCTTCGAAGATAGATTTATTTATTGCACCTTAGAAGAAACAATTTAGATACATAAATTATAAAACAAATATGACTTTACTAGTCAGTTCACTTGGGAATTCCCCCCCCCCCCCCAGTATATACTGTACGTTTTCCCTCTTCAGCTTTTGACTGTCCTTCAGGACAATGAAAACAGTGCTACAGCATTGTGCCACAAGCTGTGTCCCTTTTGTGTGTGCATGCAATATCACAATGCACAAACAGAAAGGAGTAGGGTTTGTGTTATGATGCTGCAACATTGGGTTTATCATTTTGCCCTCTTGCTCCTCCCCCCTCACAGACATCACTGGGCAAAATGTAAAATAAGGCTCTGACAGTATTGTTAAATAGTTTGATCCTTCCACAGGCTTTAAAGCAGTGTTTCTCAAACTTGGCAACTTTAAGAAGTGTGAACTTCAACTCCCAGAATACCCCAGCCAGCATGTCCACACATCTTAAGGTTGCCAAGTTTGAGAAACACTGCTTTAAAGCCATGACTGCCCTTGGTAATATTTTTGCAAATCAAAATTCACCTCCTACTAGAATGGCTAAAACCAAGAAGCAGAATCGATGTGTAATGACCCATGTTCATTAGCTTTTCACACCTGTCCCTGACAAACTGTTTTCATGAAAAACCAATGCCTTTTGTATTTTTTTCAGTTCATTCTGATGACAGTTCGTGGTGAGAATATGTGTAAGATTTTGGAACTCAAACTGTGGCCAGGCTGGTTGATTGGCATTTCTGCGAACATATGTGAATGGTTTAGCAAAATGAGTTAAAAATTCAGTTTGCTAAATCAGAGGAAATACGCATTTAAACATGAAGTTGAAATAGCCAATGTCAAATGTTATATTTTTGACTGGGCTGTGTGAAGGCTAGTTGTAATGGGCCTGTTTTGTCTTGATCTTGATCCTTCGCTGCCAAATTAGATGTGGCTGAGAGTTTTCACTTAAAACAAAGGTGGTAGTCTCAATATATTTGATCTAAAAAAAGATTCCCTCCCTCCTAGACTGGAGATGATTAAACTAAATCATAGAAAACAAACCTGTGAGCACGATGGTTATTTTTAGTGTTGCACATCAGGGAGACCCAGTTAATTGCTTCCTTCCAGTTAGATTAGTTTTGGAGCTCTCATTCAAGTCCTTAAAAAGGTTGAGTCCATAATTCTATCCAAATAATGATTTATATTCTTCAGCAGGTGGCAGCACCTAGCTGACCTTGGCTAATCTTGAAAAAACAGGGCAGGTAGGAATCTGGTTGATTCTCAGATGGGAGATCACCAGGAAATCCCAGAGCGTAAGTTAGATTGGGAAGCAAAAAAACAAAACAAAATAACATCACACCATTCTGGAAGAAAACTACTTGTGTATTCTTGCCAAGAAAACCACCAGCTGTCAAGTTCCAATCAAAAGAGTGTACCTATTTTTAAAAATACTTGATCTGAAGGCTTTGTAGAAAAAAGACAGAATCTTCTTAGGTCATGAGTCTTTGCATTCGGATGGTGGAGAATAAATAAGCAAATATTTCTAATGAAATCAATGAAGATCTTTACACTGGTAAATGAGTTTATATGAAAGAGAATCTCTTTCATCTTCCCCAGTCCTGCCTATTGGGACTTCCACAGGGGGTCTTTATACTGGTCCAGAATCAACTCTGGACCTCTGTTTTTCTTGGATTCTACATGCTAAACTAAAATATGTATTAGTTACTTTTATCTTGGCTCCATGAATATTCGAATAGATTTACAAGTAATTGGTTAGATGCATGATCAGTGCAGGGGAACTTTAATAAATACTTTGTTTAATAAATAAAACTTTAATAAATGCTGATTGCAGGCTTTAGCCAAACAGTTTTAGAACACCTGCTGGGCAGACCTCTGGGGGGGAAAAACTAATTCTCCCCACTAGCTTCACAAGCCAGACGTTGCTTGGGGATTATTACATCACAAAGCTCTGGTAGTCCCTCTGGAATCCCCTTGGCTTTTTTTCCAGGAAAGTCTGAGATTTTTGTAGGGGACCAGGAGTAATGTTTTTATTGTGCTGGCAGAAAAATGCCAAAGATGTTTGGATGAGGCTAAAAAAAGAAAGGAAAAAAACTCACTATGAATTTGCATCTGCTGGTATTATTTACCATAAACAACCAATCAGAGCAGAAGGCTATAGAGTAAAACACTAATGAATATTAGTAATTCCAAAGACCCAATAAACCATTCTGTTTTGCGAGTGTTCAAGTAAATGTCCAGCATACCTTTTCTTTCTTGTGTAATATTTGTTCTGGTTTTCTTAGAAAACTGCAATTTTGTTTAGTTCTTTTGATTAACAATACAGTATTTTGAATTGTCTACTATAATTTCATTTTTAAGTAATAGCAAAAACATTTAAGCCCTAACTTTGGTAAAAATATTCTTCCAACTGCCTGCCCACGCTGAAAAATTAATTCTACTAAAATCTTGGAATCAACCTTTACTTTTAAAAGGTTTTTTAATATGAAAAATTGGGTGCTGATACTATCACCGTTCACAGGCCAGTTTAAACTTCATTCAAATTTAATTAGCAAAAACATTTAGAATTCACTGATTTCTTTCTTTTCTCCTCCTTTTTTCATCATTTAAAATTCTTCCAATCATGCAACCATTTTATTATTTGGATCTTTGCTTATAATTTGTCTTGACAGTGCTCTGCATCAGTGCAATCATTGCATGTTTTAACGTGGCATACCTGTTATTTTCATTATTTAGTCCCAACCCCTATGTCTCCCTCTCCGAAATCAGTGAGCACGCCCAGTGAAGCTGGAAGCCAAGATTCGGGAGACTTGGGACCTGTAGGGAGGTAAGATGAACTGCTCACTATCTGTGCTATCTACTTCTCTTGGGGATATTTTTATGGAAATGTATTTCTGTCATGATTCTTGGGTGGCTGGATACTGTTTTAGAGAGCGTAGGCATCTGCAGTAAAATGAAATTATGTCAGAGTGTTGACTGGAGGTTGTTAACGACATGATGCAGGTCTGTGAGTTGCATTTTTATGTCATTATATCATAGCAAGCATTTCATCACTCGTTCCCTCCCATGCCTCCCTTCCCCACTCTGGATATCTATGTTGTAGAGATAGAATCCTGAATTAGAAGAATTGTCAGAGAAGACTCCTGTGTTTGAAGTTGGTCTCTATTTTGAAAGACTGATAGTGAACTTGGGACATGGAGACCAACAAAAATACCGCTGTTTGTTTAATCATGATTGTTGAAGAAGCCACAGTTGCATGGATTCACACAACATACTAAGCCAAAACCAAACAAATAATATTGTGGCTTAACATGATGTGTTGAATGCTTCTCTGTTCTGGTAGAACACTATTCTTGTCCAGTGAGTTTTAAATAAATTTAGGGGAAAAATGGAAGAAAAATTTGCAATATTTGTTCAATCTGTCTCCTAACACACAGGTCCTTTGCATGCATCTTCTAATTTATATAGCAGTTAACTACATGGCCTTGTATTTATTTATTTATTTATTTAAATAAAAATTACCCTGCTTTCATTCTTTGACATGACATTCCTTGGGTGCCATAAATTTCCACAACATAAGACCTTTTTGAAACATAGCTACAGTATTATTCTTTATGCATAACTTTCACTTTATCTTCTTTTCAGATAAATGTGGGGGGAGATTTTTGCTTCAGGGAAAGCTGCATGTTAGCATCATGGTGATGATGAATTTTATTTTCATACTGCTCTTCTTCCCAGAAGAGCCCAGAGGTTGATGCTATGGCTCATGCTGCTGAGAAGGCCACTCAGATCTGGCAGAACTTATTTTATACCCATTCAGAGGACAGTCTTCTGTCTGAAGAGTTCTCAAAGAACAATGCTTTTTAGGGATGTCGTCTGGTGAAGGGCTGTCCAATCAATGTAGGGGCTATAGTGTAACAAGATTGCAGGTGATCAAATGTTCTTAAAAAGCTAGTATGAAAAGTTGATTTCTGCTATTTTGTCGTCAAGCAAATACTCTTTTGGTGACACTTTTGAGCACTTGTTCTGGATGGCATAACAGCAGCCTGACTCTGAACGTATATCTTGTTCACCCCCTTTTTAGTGGGTGGCATCATCTAGTTGTCTCTCTGTGATAGGGGTGGGCAACCACAGTCCACATGTTGTGTGTTGGGAAGTCCTATGAGCCCAACAGAGCATGTCTTGAGTATCTCAAGATTTTTGCCATAGTTCTGTGGGTTATGGTTTATCTTAAGATATAAAATTGGTACGATTGTTGCCATTAACCTCTCACCTGAAATAGAGAAGTTTTGCTGCTGTGGGATTTTTAAGGTGCAAAATGGATGCCTTAAGCCTCTTGCACCATTTTGCCTCTGAACAATTCTCAGAACTGGACTGAAAAATTCCCTGTGCAAACTCCAATGACATTATGACATCACTACCCATACCTCCTGCCCGTGTGTTGTTTATCAGGGTCCTTTGGGCCTAACTGAGCATGTCCTGAGCACCTCCAGATCTTTGGCATCATTTTGAGGGTTATGGTTTTCCTTAAGGTATAAATAACATTGCCATTAGCCTTCCACCTCCTGAAATAGAGCATTTTGTTACTGATTGCTATTGGTTGTTTCTTCAGTGTGGTGCTGTCCAAAACAACTTTTTCAACTTCCGCCCTAGGATGCCATTGGGCTATTTGATAAATCAGAATTGGTAAGAGAAGCTAACATGCCATTATCCCCTCTGTGGGTAGACAAGTGAAGCCCACCTCAAATAAGTTGGCAGGATAACAGGCAGGTGGGGGAGACCGCCTGCTCTACATGCTAAATGCCAGAGTGCTAAGCATGTGATTGGGGCAATGAAAGGAATATAGAGATAATGATGACTTCAGACATTATAGGAATACCAAGGCTGTTAGTTGAGATTATTTGTAAGGAGGACCTGGTTGTAAATGGACTTGCATTACAGTGAAAGAGACTTGCAGATTTATTTTCCATCTAACTCTGGATTCCCTAAGCCTCTTACTCATTGTGCTGAGTTTGAAACCCAAGGTCTCACCTGGCTGGTTGGATGCAACAGGACCCTTAATGGTATGGCAATGTACCAGCTTAGGGTTTTGTTTGTTTGCTGGGTCTTGTGTAGGGTTGGAAATGTATATCATGAGGCTAGTGTGCTCATGATGCTTTCTTTTGGGCAACCTAGATACAATTTATCTCTGTCTTAGTCCACTAATGGAAGGTGATCTTCCTAACTTTGACATAATCAATATATACTTGTCATGTATTTTTTCTTTCGGTTTTGGTACACCAGTAGAACTTTCTTCACCAAAGAGTCAGACATGCAGGCAGGGTTGCCATAATTTCAGTTTGCAAACTCAGATAATGAAATTCAAAGGTATGAAATTTAGAGTGAGCTACTTTCTATTTCTGAGTAAACAGCAGACAAATGGCAGTCAAGATTTCCATTTCTCCTACTGGAGCTAGCTGTCTAGATGTTTTTCATAATCAGTATCTCTGTAATTTTGATTATGTTCCCTAAGATAGCACTATCATTAAAACTGGTGGCAGAATTTTCCTTTTTGGTAAGTGCTGTTACAGAAGACTTAAAAATTGCTTGCTCATCCGTTTTTAATATGAATTAGGAACAACGCCAACAAATGAATAGTATCTAGATTCTAAGGAAAAGTTGCACTTCTGTAAAATTAGAACTGACGGTTAGCCAATGAATCTGAATAGTAGGATTCAGGATAAATAAAAGTACTACTTGAGGCAGGGCAACTATAAAAATAAATGCAAAAAGGTACTTCTAGTAATCAAAAACACTTATTAAACAAGTGTCATTGATTCAGTTAATTACTATTTTGATTTTTCTTCAGGAAAAACTCATAGAATGCATATAGTCTTTCTGAAATTATAATTATAGGTGTGAGAAATCTGAGAGATTAACATCCCCCCCCCACATAATGTAGCATTAAATTTGTGTAACCCACAGTCTTCAGCTACTGTAAAACAATGTTAACAATGTTCCCATATTTATTCCCAAGTAAGAGCACATCGGACATCAGATTAGAACTGTGCAATGTAGACTTAAAGCAGTTGAGAGTAATCCCAACTGGACACTTGGCTAAATAAGATTGGACTGTACTTCTCTGTATCTTTGACCTAGGAAAGGGGATATTAGTTTTGGATGCCTGCTGTTTACAGAAGTCAGAGACCTCAGTGTTAATGAGTCATTTTGCATGAGGAGTTTCTGGCATCATTAAGTGTGCTCATGTTGTCATTCCTCAAGGAAGGGTAGAATTCCATTCTCTATGCTGTTCTTCTCATTAGCAAGTTTGTTATCCTATAGTTCAGAGAGGAGGGGTTTTCCTACTCCCTAAGGTGATATCTAGGGTACCTTAGCAACCAAAATTTCAGCTCTATCTAGTATTAATTAATGTAATATGTTGCTGTCACAAAGCTATCGTAGTTAATGGCTCTACCATACTTATTAATCTAGTCATGAAATCCTTAATTAGGCTGCTTTTCTTTTAGAAGTGGAAACATCTATGAGCCCCAAGGAAATCAGTGGTATAATTTAGTCTTTGTATTTTATACCCATAGAGAAATATACATGAAAATGCTACATGGAATAACAAAAGCCACATGGGTTTTGTAGCAAGGTCCTGGAAGCCAGAACCTCAAAGGGATAGACATTTGGGTAGCAGCTAACAAATATATTTTGCAAAATCCAGTTTTGCAAATTCATATCATCTTCAAGTGTTTATATTTTTGTCCCTAACTTGTTAACTTACTACATATAAGGAAGGTTTTTAAAAAAGTAATTTGCATGCATGAGCATGAAAATATATGACACTCTCCTTGTAATTTGAATGGTAGAACAGAATTCCTCCATTTCAGTAGCTCATCTCTTTCTGGGTATACATTCATGATTTCTTTCTTCATGGGGATTAAGGTTTATTATGCTTGGTAAAGTTGTCAGGAAATGATGACATTTTATGCCTTGTATTTTATGCCTTGTAGTCGAGCCCTGAAATTATTTAATTATTTAGCCATCTTATCATGTCTTCTTTACCACACTTTAGTAACACTACTTCAGAGTCATCATCTCAAGAAAAGATTCCAGTGGTTCTTTAGTTAAACCCTACTTTTAGAGTGACATTTAGTGTCAAGACTGCTGTTTCTGGTCGCTCCTTGAAGGCAAATGTGATGACTATTGCAATGATATTGCATATTAATATTTCTTGACTATTTACTATAGCTTGAGAAATTATGTACATATAATTCACTCATTACCTGTACAAACCCAGCCTAATTCTTAATAATGTTCTATACATATGGTGCCCTACAACGTCACATAGCTTTCTACGTCTTGCTGTCTCATGAAATGCTGGTCTAAAATCCTCAATGAGGAATTCTGGCAGTTGAAGTCCAACAGATCTGCAGTGCATCAGTTTATAGAAGGGAGATGTTAAATAATATCACACTTGTCCGGTTGTATTTTGTTTCCTAGTCAGGTTAGATTTTTTTCAGGCTGTGAGCTGATATAATAAACAACATTGTATTGGGTAAAAATACCAAAAGTGCTCTTGAAATAATAGGCGAAATAGCTGTTGATTTCCAGAGAGGACCCATAGATCACCAACCTGAAAACTAGATTCACATATCACACTAACCTATGATTGCTTAACTACATCTTACTAAGTAAGCCTTAAGTTCATATAACATGTTGAGTCATTAATATTGATTTATTATCTCAGTGGCTAAGTTCAACAACATGCTAAGCCAAAATCAGAGAAGCATGATTGTGCCTGAAGATTATGTGTGAAACCAACTTTTGAGTTCCCAAAGAAAAGTTAACATGACCTGGGTTTTTATTAGAAACCCTTTTCAGGTTATTTAGATTTAGGATTGAAGGCATAATAATAACAAGCAAGTGTTCTGCCACACTTGTGCATGCGTGTGAAATGCCCTTTCCCATACCACTGACTAGCTATAATTTGCTCCCAGGCTTCTGAGGCAATTTCAAAGATGGAAGAACTGAGCAAACTCTCATAATTAAAATTAAGGTAGCTAGTTTGCTCATTTCCAAGGTTATGGAAGCATCCTTAGTCATTTTTGCAACAATTATGTAACATGGCCATTTCTATTTATAAATGTGGGTGTGTGTGGGTCCTTTTCAGACCCATTGACTGCATGTAGTATCACTACAGATGGGGCTGTATCTCAGTGATACAAACCTACATCACACACGAAAGATCTGAGATGCACATCTCTTGTATTTCTGTGTAGAGCTGGAACAGTCTTTTGTCTAAAATTATTCTGTAAACCTGTTCCCGGTGATGATAGACAACATGGAGCTATATTAGAGGTTGGCCAGCTATGGTTCTTCAAATGTTGGTGAATGGCTGTTCCCAGCTTCCTTCAGCATGGATTGTACTGGCTAGGAAGTTAATAGTTGGAGGATCGTAGGTTACCTAATTTTGAGCTAAGTAACTAAGTCTAAATCGTAAGGAAGTTAAGTCACACATGCCCCATCTGTTGTTTTATGTGGGCTGTGTTCTATGCATAATGTCACGCTCCTGTCCAGGTTAACTGTATGTTTCTGGTTGTGATTCAAAGTGTGGTTTATGATTTTTAAACTAAATCAAAGACATTCCCTAACATTTGGCCATATAATGGAATATATGCGAGGTCTCATCCAAGATTACTAAAGTTGCCTACGCTTCCCTTAATTGTGTATAATTAGGGACTCTGAAAGTTTGCTTCTGCGTGATTTTTCTCACTTCCTGAGATCATCAAGATCTGGCAATGGCAGGAAACAGAACTCTCTCAGACATAGTGTCCATCTCTGGATGCTCTTCCTAGACAGATTTAGCATCCTCTTTGCCTCTTTCAGTTCACTTAACATTTTCTTTTCCATAACATTTCCTTGTCATTTCCTATCTGGTATTCTTGTCTGAGTCAGTATTGAAGTCCTGATTCTGTTGTTCATTTTGGTTGTAAGTGTTCTGCTGAACGCACTTTCAGGGTTATCAGATGGAAAAACGGGATATATTCATGGAAATAGCAGCTAGCGTATTCCTCAGGCATGCAAAAATAGGCTAAATGCTGAAAATCAGTACTTTCAAGGGAAAAATCTGAGGTTGAAGCCCCTGGCAAGCCTTCAAGATGATCCTGTTCATTCAGTAACCTCAGTCGTTTTTTCCTGCTGGGGATTCTGTTCTGAAGCTCTTTCTCTAATCACTCTGTAATGGTATCCTCCCTAGCGGAATATTGTTTGTCACTTGGGGAACTTGTCGCATGTAAAGAGGATGGCACAAAGGAATAATGAGTGCCTCAAGCAAGCTATGTGTATTTTTCTCTCTCTTTCCTAAGTAATCCTGGATGTGCTGGTGTAAGTGGCCCCATGAGACTCACATCATTGGGCCCCGGCACAGATTCAGAAACTCATACTCCTCATTAATGACCTTAGCAGCATTAGAGAAGTTACTGTCACTTGGTTTCAGTTTTATATGTGATTTTTGTAACATAATGGGCTAGGCATAGAAAGTGTTTGGCAGAAGGCATTTAAGGATTGGCATATATTTTGCCTTTCTTTACTCAAATGATATAAAAGGCCAGAGTATGGGAGTTTCTGCCCACTGTAATTTTCCTTTTCTTTTCCGTGGAAGTGTAAAATCTTCTTGAAAATCCTAAGCAGAATTTTACTGAATGGTTCTTCCCCCAGAGGTGAGGCAAGCCCCCTCTCTCCTGACCTTCCGGAAAAAGTTGAAGACCTGGCTTTGCCATCTCGCTTGGGGCGGGAAAGGGAGTGGTCAGTCTTGGGGATGGCTGGTGAACTGATTTAGAACTTTTTACTGCCATCTAGATTCTATTTTATATTTATAGTTTGTATTTGTATTTATATTTTATGTTTTAATTGTGGTTTTCTTGTATTTAATTTTTTAGTTTTATTGTAAACTGCCCAGAGATAAATGACCAAAATCAAGGACAAAAGTGAGTTTGTGAAAAATAAATCTAAAGGACAGCTTTCTGAAATAAAGGACTATCCTTTATAATAAAGGATGTATGGTCACTGTACCCGAAAACTATTTCAATTACTGGGTAGATCAGGGATGGACAATCTGAATAGATTCCCAATTCCCCTTCCCCCACAATAACTGGAGCACTCTAAAACTGCATCACTGAAAAGTGGTGGCAATTTTTCATGTTTTTTCCCTTAAAATCAGCAGTTAAATAGGTGCATTAACATCTGATAAGCTTTAGAAACTTTTTTAAAAACTAAAACAGGGACAGAAATTTCAGCACTACCTCCTCAAGTCATCCATTGGTGCCATGACCCTGTGACAAATAAAAAGCATAATAAAAAGATACACAAAAATTGTCTGCCTTAGGTTAGAGAAATCATAACTAGCCTGAAAAATATGATTGTTCAGAAGGCCTAGTATCTGGAGTAGTGGACAGAGAAGACCAGAAAACTATACCGGAAATGGGTTGGAGTTTTGAAAATAGTTACTAATTGGTAAGACATGTTTCAGTACACAATTATGGACAGCAATACTAGGTCCACTCCTTGGGGTGTGTATTTATCAAAGCTTTATGTTTAGGTGCTGCAGAAGCTGTTCCACAATGTTCAGCTTCAAATTATATCCCAGTCTTCAAGGCCAGGGAGGTTTTTGAACAGTTAAAATCTAACAAAATGTAAGCATGGATCTGCTCAGAGTGAAATGTACTTAAAAGGCCCGAAAAAAGTCTAATCTGACAAGGAAAGTACCATTTAAGTGTCTCTGAGGAGAAAATGCCATAGAGGAAGAGCTGCTACTGAAAATGTTCTTCCTCTAGTCGTCATACCGCCTTTATGACAGGAACCAGAGAAGAGTTCCTAGCAACCCCTTTGGGGATGGACTTGCTGATATGCGTAGGGGTAATCCCCTGGGTAACCACTACAAAGCAGAGGCGCCCCAATTATTGCTTAGGAACTGTGCGTGGGTCTGTCCCTTGAAGTCTTCTAAAGGTTGCAATTTTGAGAAAGAAAAAGAAAAAAAACTGTTTAAATACATGGAAGATAATTATACTAATTGTATTAAAATTTAAATTAAATTAACTTTATTTTTTGTCGTGGCTGTAAAGCGTTGCCATCTTGTGGGATGTAAGAGATATGCTTTCTTTGTAGCTGTACCTACCCTGTGGAACCACATCCCCACTGAGGCCCTGGGGTAGAGTGCAGTGATCCGCTCCTTGGTGGCTTATTCCTGATAGTTTTGTGTTGGTTATTGTCCCCAATGCATAGCTATGTATCACAGTTGTTCTCTATTTTATTATTCTGTGGTGCTTTAATCCTAAAATATAAGCATCTTAGACTTTGGCAACTGAAGCAATATACAATTTGATAAAAATAAATAAAAAGTTTTTTTAGTGTGACCCCAAGCCACTACTTATAGGCCAAGTGTAACCTTTGGCCCCAAAATATTTCACTTTCCCGCCATAGAAAATCAAGTCCCAATGCCAGTTCAGTTGTGCTACCTGAATCCAAAAGAAAAGGCTACTGAAACAGTCAGCATGATCAAGACCTCCCAAATTTAAATTGTATAATTACCCTTTGAATCTTGATCACTATAATGGGAAGCTTTTGTCAATCTTAATGGATATTCTTTGGGGAAAATTAGTCAAATACTTTATGAAATAGAGTTTAAAATAACAGCTATTGGATTCCTTGATTCTGAAAAAAAAATCTGTGTAATTTGCTCTCACAAAAATCCTTGTTTGAGATCCAACTGGAAGTTACAGTGTAAAAAAAAATCTGAATTTGCCTACAGCAGAGCTTTCCAAACTTTTCATGTTGGTGACACACTTTTTAGACATGCATCATTTCGCAACACACTCTTACAGCAGGGCATCATTTCGCGACACACTCTTACAGCAGGGCACAAGGCAGGCACTAGGACCTGCGCAGAATCACAGCAGGTTTGGAGGCAGCAAGGCACAAGGCAGGCACTAGGACCTATGCGGAATCCTGGCAGGGCTCGGAGGCAGCAGCAGCCGCGACACACCCAGACACTGCAGCCGACACATTAACGTGTCGTGACACACAGTTTGGAAAGCTCTGGCCTACAGGTTTTTCTTACAAATGGTATCAAACTATCCCATTAACTCAACATGCCATTATCACATCCACATTATTCAAATTTTATCTGTTCCTTCTTCCATTGTCATCACAAATTTCCAGACTGGACTATTCATAGAATTACTCTCCACATTTTGTTCATAAGTATCCTGAAACAAGGTATATCTTCAGGTTTTATAATGAAATGAGCAATTGTTTGTATTAGATGGTATGCTGATACATCTGATATTCAATATCTGTTTGAAGATGCAATTGGTTTTAGATCTGCTTCACAGAGCTGGCCTTAGCATTAGGCAGAGGGAGGTGGTACGATGTAGAGATACAGAGAATGCTTGTCAGGTGCTGAAGGACAGAGCTATTGCATGAGCTGTTTGGCATCTCATAACCTAGTTTGTCACAGTGGACAATGCTGGTCTATTGTTAGCATTTAAGTAAGATAAAATTGTCACTCCTAGTTAGCTTTGTAAATGAAATGGTGTTGGGGATCTTGTCCTTTGTTTCTGGAAGCCCAATGTCTTGGGCTGATCCTGCTCACATCTAAGTAGTGATTGGTTTTGACAGTGATACTGGAATGTCAGTATGTCAGCATTGTTATCCTAAACACAGTGAATGAATAACTGCCCCATGCTGAGGAATCATGATTGATATGTGTTTGAATGGCATTTACTGCATGTTTAAGGACAGTGCTACCAGTCACTTCATGGAGCATCAGTGGAACACTGGTATAACCTCAGTAAACCCAGTTTCTGTACACTCATACTGTAGGCCAGAGCTTTCCAAACTGTGTGCCGCGACATGCTAGTGTGTCAGCTGCAGTGTCTGGGTGTGTTACGGCTGCTGCTGCCTCTGAGCCCTGCCAGGATTCCGCGCAGGTCCTAGTGCCTGCCTTGTGCCTGGCTGCCTCCAAACCTGCTGTGATTCCGCGCAGGTCCTAGTGCCTGCCTTGTGCCCTGCTGTAAGAGTGTGTCGCAAAATGATGCCCTGCTGCAAGAGTGTGTCGCGAAATGATGCATATCTAAAAAGTGTGTCACCAACATGAAAAGTTTGGAAAGCTCTGATGTAGGCTGTCTTTTCTTTGTAGATATGGCACGATGAAGTGGAAAGCCCAAAATGGGATGTGTCAAGTGGCAGCCATGCTATAATTTGGAACCCTCATAAAGCCACCTTACTAAGTCAGCATATTTTTTTTAAAAAAATCAGCTCTTGGGCAATTGATTACATGAAATAAAATAATGAATGTTCTTAGAAGTGAAGTATCCATTACATTTTTTAAACTGTGTTGGTAATCAAGGATCGACAGTATTTACTATACAATGTTAGACCTGATCATATTATATACATTTGATTTCACAAGTAATAAACAACATGAATTGTGGTTGTCTAGAAACCTCGTTTGGTACATCAGCGGTGGCCTGGATATACTTGAAACCAAAGATACAAAGAGCCAAGTGTAGGGATCAGTTTGCTTTCTGATCTCGGGAATTAGAATTCCAGGAGGAAGAAACACACTCACCCTTGTGCTTCCACTTCCCTCCCCCATCCGTGGTACATGTTCAGTGTTCTTAACTCATGGCTGACAGTGCTGATTATGCCTTAGTCAGGGTGTGCAAAATGTCCCATGCATACAGTACCAAAGGTTGCACTCTGAGATTCCTTTGTCCACCCCATGGGGAGTCTTTTATGTCTGTGGTACAGCCAATTAGCATGCAGCAACTGGTTTCTGCTTGCAGAATGCTGTTTCTGGAATAACCAAAGTGCATTGACACTCCAATGCATTTGTAGTGCTCACTCAGTTGCAAAGACTTCCCTTTGACTTTTATGTTGTTTGTAAAGCTAAAAACAGAGTGGGGAATCTGAGCAAGTTTATTTTCTGTTGCAGTCGTTAATGAATTATGGTCACTAATTAAACATCTGAAGCTCATTGCTGGTGTAATATTTGTTAGTTTGACATAGAGTCTTTTTGAATTACCTGCTCTTGTCTAATAAGGAACACTGTGTGATCCTCCATGTGGTTTTCTATGGTATTTTTGGAGTTGCATTCTGTGCTTGTACAACATATAGCAAGTGATGAAGTGATTTCTTTTCCTTCATCCTTTAAGTTAATTCTGTGTGTTCTTTCCCGCCCACCCATTCCTTTGTGCTGTGCGGCTGATTAAACCTGGCTAGGACCCTGCAGTGGGACACAGACCCTTCAGTGCTCCAGCTTCAGTCTGACTCTGAACTTGGGTATATGTCCGCTCTTGTTGTTTTGTGTTATAGTATGACTTCATTGCATGAACTGGCTTCCTAAATAGGCTTTTTTCTGTATCATTCTCTTTACTATTATTATTGTTGTTAATAATAATTTTATTTAACTCTACTCAACTTTCCACATTGTTTGTTCAGTTTTGAAAATTTGGGAGGCGTCATATTTTGCTAAGAAAATTTTGGTAACACCCTCTGAAAGGGTCACCTCTGAGCCAGCCCAAATTTATTCATATGTGGGAGTTGTGTTGTATACTTTCACAGACCTCTGGGGGTTATAGACTTCTTTTCATTTCACTGGAGATGGAATGTTGAAGCAGCATGTTTGTGGAAACTATGACATGCATGTGGATATAGTCTAACAACCTGTATTTCTCTACTGTAATGTAATCAGCATGCCAAATACGTTCCATACTATGCTTTTGTCTTCATTGCTAGCAGCGTTCTATTAATATCCATGTCTTTTTCTTTTCTCCTTATACAATGTTATTTGTATGATAATTTTTAAAGTTACAGCCAATACATAATGAAAGTAATTCATATATTGGCTTCTTTAGTTCTTCAAGGTCATACATTAATATAATACTTCTGCCCTGATCGTTTTTAACTTTAAAAGGCTGGCTTGTTGTGGAGCAAGTCATCAGCCCCTAGCATCATCCACAAGAAAGTCTTTGGATACTACTTCAGCCACATAAAGCCTTTGTAGAAAAAACAAAGCAAAACGTATAGCTGCAAGTCAGAGCTTTGTTGGGAAGGATTTCTGTTTGTCCAGCAAGAGACAAACAAAAGAAAAAAGGGGAGGAAAAGGGCTCACGATAGGCAAATGGAGCCGTCTGGAATAATCCCAGCAGTTTGGATTCTGATAAATAGGCATTTTGTGACCCCACCCACCCAGAGGCATCCGCTACAAATTGCAGTGACAGAACATGTTGTGCAGCTGCATAAGTCACAGGCTTGATGTCCCAATACTTATTTCATCACTTGCCCCACCCCTCCAGTTGCCTATGCTTATCCCTGCCATTTTATGAGAATATTCACGACATGTTCCAAAGCTTTGCCTGCTCTAACATACATAAATATATATTATTTCTGGAGTAAAGAGAGTATAAATGAAATGTTAATTTGGAAGGAACTCCATTTGATATCCGGGAGCTTATTTCTGAATGCATAGGCTATAGGAATGGTATGACAAGGTACGCTGATTAGCAATTGAAGAGCACTACAGTGCTGTTAGTTATACTCTTAAAAAGGCAAGCATTGGTCTATTTGCGTTCTACAGAAAGAAATCTAGGAGTGTTTAAGGATTCATATATTGTACATCACAATAATAAACAGTCTGTTTGATGTTTTAGAGCAGTGGTAGGTAAGTGGTAGGCAACCTGTGATACTCTAAATGTTACTTTTAGTGCCCCTCACCAGTGGTCTGATGTCCAGGGATCCTTTTTAAAAAAATTGAACTTTATTAAATTTTCAAGGTAAAAAGATAAAAGCTAATAAAGAATAAAGTAAAATAGAAGAACAAGGCAGAAAAGAAGAGAAAAAGTAAAGTCAGAGGTGCAGAAAAAGAAAAGAGAAAAAATAAAATATAGAAAAAGAATGACTCCTGACTTTCTTTGCTACAGATATAAGTATACATTTACATTAAGCTCTTACTCTAAGCTTACAACATAGCTTTCATTAATTCGATTGTTCATTATTGGTGTCCAGGGATCCTGAGAACTATTGTTTAGCAACATATGAGTGTCACAGGTTTCTTATCCCTCCTATAATACTGTATGGTGGTACTTTATTCAAACTAGTAGATAAAAAGCCAAACAAGCAATTTGGAGAAACAAGTATGCTTTTTTTTTAAGGCTGAGTTGTTGCAGGGGTCCCTATTCTGTTCATGGAACCTTTTGCTAGATGCAAACATTCCAAAGCAACCCGAACTGCAAACTTTTCCTCCCTGGTTTGCATGAATCTCTTGCCTTCTTAAATAAGATAAAGATCAAGGGAGTCAAGGGAAAAACAGGCTCATCCTGGGACAGCTGAGCCCATGGGGTCTGGGGAAGCTTGTTTCAGTCCCCAAATACTGTGTGTGTTTGTTCTAGCCGCCGTTTACACAAGCTTGGCGTCTCCAAGATCACCCAGGTGGACTTCTTGCCTCGGGAAGTGGTGTCCTATTCCAAGGAGACTCAGACACCGCTGGACACTCATCGCTCTGAAGGTAAATCAGCTCTAATTTCTTATGCTTGCAAGAGGAATTTTGTTTCAGCAAGTTTTTTAGATATGAGAATAATTGATACTTTGATATTAATTCATATTCCTTATTAGGAATCCCAAGTCAACTTTTGATGGCTTCTTTTAAAAGCAATCTTTCTCATAGTTGTTTGATTAATGTTGGTTGCTGGCTTGTTTCTGATAGAACTAAGTTTTAATTATCACCTTTCAAGTTCAGCTAGGGAACTTTTCCCCCTTTAGATTTTTTTAGATGACAAACCCCATCACCCCTGACCACTGACTGTGCTCGCTGATGGCCTGCCTCTTTTAAACCTTTAAATTGCTTGGGCCCCAAGTAACTAAAAAACGGCCAAAACTGCTCCTTACATTCCTCCTCTCTGTTCACCTCCTTGCAGTTGGAGGGCCATGACACACATAGCAGGGCCTTTTTGCTGCAGACATTTTAGGAATATAGGCATTTGGATGCAGCCTGGTTACCTCAGAATGCCTCCTGGTAGAAGAAATCCTTTTCTCATTATATTCAGTTGGTTTTCCTTCTGTTCTACGTCCTCTTTTGTCTGCAGAGATATTAACAAGTGCTGCTTCTGCTGATTTTTGGAATTTTTGGGGTTTTGATGTTGATATTTTCTGATGGTTGAACACACTTTGTGAATCTGATTTTATTGCCAAGCTGCTTTTTGATGAAGAACAAATGAGATATAACCTTTAAAATAAATTCAGTTTCTGGGACATCTGCCCATGTGTACTAGATTTCTTTTCTGTTATGTCCATGACCCCTTTGGCAGTCCTCCATTTAGATTATGAAGAAGCAGTCACTCTCTCTAGATTTAATGATGCTTAATTTCAGGAGGTGTCAGGGCCCATCATGGAAAATGCCAACTTGGGGAAAGCTGAACTAAATATTTACTGCCTAAGTTTGGTGCCTGGCACCAAAATGTTCCAGAATGTTCAAAAGCATTGTTTCTTCTTCAAAAGTGGATATTGATGGAATGAGTGTGTCATTCTTCTTTGATTAGAGAAAAGACACTATCTATATTTATTGGAGACTGGAAACCTCTTATGGACATTTTGTGTAAAAATGAAAAAAAATGAACTTGTGATTTATGGTTTTGATCATTAGACAGGATAGATTATAGGAAGAAGAGTATTATGATGTAACTTTAGAGAGAGAGGTTAAAATATAATTGTACTTATAACTGCTGTGAGGAATATCAAAAGCCACTGCTTGTATCTTTTTTCTTTACTTTCTGTTTTTCTTTAACTTTTTTCTTTTCTTGCACTTTTTTCTTTCTCTTTGCTTTCTTTTTCTCTTTTCTTCTTTACTTTATATTACTTTGTATTAGTTTTTATCTTCTTTTTAAAAGTTTTAATAAAAATTAAATATATATATATGTGTGTGAGATTAGCCAGCTATGACAATCTGAATTCAATATAAAGCTGTTGTTTAATGTAGTTAACAATTCCACTATGGAATTTGACTGTACAAGACTGCTCAAAACCAGAAGTCTGGAAGCAAGTTTTCTGACTAACAAGCCTTTTATTTAAAGGCATTCATTCTATAGACTAACACGGCTCTTGTCCTACAATGTCTACAAGACTGCTTGTAGATTTTTAAAAAAGGTGAAAATTGGGTTATTTTGCAAGAGAAATATCCTTTATCAATGGCAAAAGCATATTCTTCTCTTTCAAACATTGAGGTTTTTAAAGGGAATTTTATTATATACTTAAGAAATTTACAAAGGGTACCCTCTAGTGGTTCAATTAAAACTGACATGGGGGAAAATAGAAAAATAGTTTGCAAATTGGTGGCCGTATCAAATATGTACATAGGACTGATTTATCTATGTGGAAGGAGCTTAAAAAATATGTGTGAACAGTCTAGAATTTTCCTCTTACTATATTTATTCTTCTTATACATGGATTTTCTGTCCTGCTGTGTTCCCAGAACAAAAGTAACTCTTCTTCAATGAAAAGTGATAGGGAGCAAGTTGCAGATGCTGAGAGTGCAATGTTGCTAAAACTGGATCATTGTTTCAGCCCATGGTGTTTTCTGCTGCTGTTGTCACATTAAAGTTGGTCACATGCTTAAATTGAAACACACAGTGAAGCTGAATGTGTTTCATTCAGACTTGGTTTCATACATCCCATTAAGCCATAACCAGGTTTGGGGATTGTTGTGGCTTATAATGATGTGTGAAAACAGTTTATCTGATTTGTAAACCATGATTTACAGTTTAATATTATGAATGAACTGGACCATTGTGCCTTATCCAAGAAATGATTACTTTAAAATTGTGGCTTAGTTTGATATGCAAATATAGCTGGCTTATACTGTATGTTCAATGTATCAAATTTGTATACAAAATCTTACAAAAGAAATAGTGGGAATATCCATTTCATGATGAGGATATGAGTGCTGCACAACTTTTACAATTTCTTGAGTTAAGCAGATAAAAATGTTTATAGCCAAGGAGATGCTAGATTAAATTTTTGTTTGTTTTCAGTCTTCAGTAATAGAGCTTTTCGTATTTTGTTTTTCATAATACCTTTGGAGCCTGTTGGGCGCCAGAGACATTATTCATAATAAAAATTATGCTGGAGGTTGCACTTTCCTTTATAGTGTTTAGTTTTCCATTTAATTAATATATAAACAGATGCAGTACCAGTTCCATGCCACCTCCCACCAATGTGAAAATTTGCATTTTTAGAATGATTTGGAAGAAGGATAGTATTGGTGCTCCCTAAGCTTTGATGAATCCAAGGCTGGAGTTAAAATCGCTGGAAGAAACATTGAAATAGATGATAAGCAGTACGGAACAGAATTCCTTGGCCAACTGAATTTTGTAAATAAAGCAAAGAGTGACCGCCACTGTTCTTTGCGAAAAAGAATTCTGAGAGGTCAGTTTGCTCATGGCACTCCAAGGGAATTGGATATTTGGTTTAAGGTTCTGTCATGTGGCACAGTCTAATGTATGCCACCCATAGTCACTTGTTTGTGATGGGGGGCTATATAAATCGAACGAATGAATGAGTAAATAAATGATTAATAAAGATGTTGGACCTAGGAGACTCAGGTTCATGTTCTTGCTTGACCACACTGCTCATTGGGTGCCTTTGAGCCATTCATTCTCTTTAAGTTCAGCCTAATTCACAGATTTATTATGGGGAGAAAGTTAGGAAAGCCCCCCTTATACAGTACCTGAGGCTCTCAGACAGAAAGAGTAAGTTCCAAGGTCTTTCATCTAGTACGTACGCCTTGGTAGGTCCTACTTCTTTTTCTAATAGAGAATTGTGATCTGTCTTTCTTACTCCTACAGAACTCTGTCATTGCATCCTGAGGGGAATTGATTCATAGTTTGTTCATCAATCTAAATATTAAGCAAGGCTTCCCAATTCAGTGCATTAAAACAAATGAGCTACTGGCATGCCTGGTGACAAATAGCCCCAAATGAGAGCTAATGGTTTTGACCTCAGAGTCTTCTAGCTGGCTGCAAGTCATTGGCTCTATGCCTTTTCTCTCATCCTCTGTCCTGACATTTCAAAGCAGCACTGCGTTGTGCACTTGGAGATGACCCCTGTATGTAAATATAACCCCATTTGATAAAAATAAAGGAAAAGAAGGAAAAGAAAAGCATTTTTTAACTGAGAAAAGTCCTACAGCTCAACACGTCTAACTCTTCAAAGTTCACTTGTCAAAAATTTTTCTTTCACTGACCTACAGTAAGTGTGATAATGCAGGTGTTTCTCAACATGCTACACAGATGTGTAATAGCTGCAAGCAGATTTATTCAACTTTGTGAAAACAGAAAAGTGACTTTTATATTAGAATGCTGCTTGATTCAAGAATAATGTTTAGTATGCCATTTTTCGTTTAGTTTTATAATGTGATTTGTAATGTAAATTTTACTGTTCTGTCTTTTGTCTAAATATTCTTATTTCCACTACTAGTATAAGCTGCCCTTGAAATTAACAGAATAATATAAAAGGGGGATAAACAAACCCAAATTAAATCAGAAGTAAAATAATGATTGTAATCCTAAGTCTGTAAGTGTGTAAGACAGCTTGCACACTTACAGTGGCTGGTTATAAACAGAAACACTGTCTGGATGAGGCCAAAGGCCAGTGTAGTTTAGCATTCCCATAATGGCTATCCTGAAGCATACAGAAGCCCAAGAAGAAAATATTTTTAATTATTGCAGGAAATGTTCTGCCATAATGACTAATTCCATTGATAGCATCACTTTCTAGCAATCCATAGGCTTCAGGGGAGGGGGAAAAGAGGGACAAAACTGTGTCATAACACAAAGTCTGTTCATATATTTGTGATGAAAGCTGAGCTTGCGTCACCACATAATGATATATGTTTTGTCATTTTAGCTTCATCATATGTAAGAATGCATTTGCGGCAATCTGTTTAATCCCTTTTTAAAGTTATTCAGATTTGTAGCCATCACTGCATGTTGTGGTAATGAATTACAGTTTATGTGGGCACAGATGAAGAAATGCTTTCTTTTATTTGTGCTGCACTAATCAAATTCATTGGATGACTTTGGATTCTAAAGTTACGAGAGATGGAGTCACTAGTCACCATATCTACAACTCAAGTGGACAACATATGAACCTCTAGATGTTGCAGAACTACAGGTAGTCCTTGGTTAACGACGGTAATTGGGACCGGAATTTCTGTTGCTAAGCGATGCTGTCGTTAACCGAATCCCACCAGTCATTAGGCGAAGACCCATCCTGGTCCAAGCCATTCCCGGCTTGGGCCCTCCCAGTCTTGAGCCTCGGTAAGGTAAGGGACTGCCTCGTCTGCCTCCTCTTGAACTCCCCCATCCGCCTATCTCTCCCCATCTCTGCCCTTTTGGCCACCCTGCACAGTGGCACTGTTTGGCACCAGTGGCGCTGGGGCTAAAGAAGAGGCCTGGGGGCAGCGGCGGCCCTCTACTTCAGCCCCAGTACCACGGCCAGCCCCCACGGCCCAGCCGCCCCCACTGCCCTGCATTTCGCAGGCCCTGTCGCCTCCAGTTGACTTTCGCAGTCGTCTTCCCGCTGCTGACGAGGCGCACCTGGCCTGGCCCTATGCGAGGCAGCTGCTGGCTGTGCCAGGCCTTCTTCCTGAGGCCGCGTGCTTCTCCAAATGGCGTGCGGCCTTCCCGCGATGCTTCGGAAGGCTTCTGAAGCATTGCAAGAAGAGTGTGCATGATTTGGAGAGTGGCGCACGTGGGGCTGCTAAGTTCTGGAGCTGCTAAGTTCTAGTGACTTAATACAGTAGTTTCATTACATTAGTTCATTGACAGAAATGCTGGATCTGGAACTGTCTAGAGTAAAAGAGAATCCCTTTCACACACATTCGTAATCATATGAATGAAACACTAGATACCTATTTTGAAATTAAAGGTTTTGCCAATTCATTTTTAACAAGAACATAAAATATATTTAAGCTAAGCATCCTTTCAGTAGTATTTTATAAGACTGATATCACATTATTTTATTATGTAAACATGGTATGAAAAAGAAAACCAATACATTGTTATACCCATGGTCTAAAAATGGGTTTATCTAATACATTTTAATTTGATTATTCCAGTAGTGGCCTATTACGTTGTGTATGTCATTTCCACAATCATTTTTGACAGATAAAAGTGCCCTGAATGATTGATTCTCCTGTCTTATTCTTCTGTGGTTAAAGTTTCCTTGTGGAATCACCCACATGTGGCTGGCCTTACATGTCTAAACCTATAATCTTATTCACATTCACTTGGCAGGAAGCCATTGTGAACTCAGTAGGATTTGCTTCTGAATGAACACATGTAGAATCAGACTATAAACTGCTTTTTAGAAGTACACCACTTTTAATGATCATCCTCTGATGTGGATCTAGATAGTTGTTAATAATGGTACACCAAAGTCATTTTCCTCCTCATTAAATCACATAGTTACATGCAGTCATGTAATTTTAGAGTTTTATGGATTTATGTTAAGTCTTGGACATTGTTATCAGTGAAGCTTTCCTCTCATTGTTCACTGTTTTCACAAAATGGATCGTCATTTTACTCAATATACAATCTGAGAACCTATGACTGTCTTGTGTTCATAGAAAATTTTGATAGTTCCCATTGTGGTCGTAAGTCGAGGACTACCTGTATACAGTAAACATGATACAGTAATTCTTGAACTTTCCTAAGTGTCTCCTTATAGTCTTAGCCATTTACATTGCTATTATTATTATTATTATTATTATTATTATTATTATTATTATTATTCTCTTCGATTGGTAATATGTCTATGAAGGTTCTCAGTCATCCAGGTGGAATTGTCTGTAGCTTGAATCATGTCAACTAGATTTCTATTTTCTCAGTGGAAAGGTTTCGCTCCTTATCCAAGGAGCTTCTTCAGTCTGAGCAAAGTTGGTAAGGGAATCCTAAATATGTTTCTAGGTAGCTGTGTGACCTTACACCTGGGGGCATGGTTATATTGAGATGTTATTTTAAGTCCTTTTATTATCTAAAGGAGGATCGTTAAGATCACCATGCTGCTGTTGAGCTTGTGAAATGGTCTTAATCTTCCTAGGCACAGAAGACAGAGCCGGGAGAAAGATGGGAGAAAGATTGTGCCTGAGGCCCCCACCTCTATTCAAGGAAGGATTTTCCAAGTTGGCATAAATGGATTCCTTGACCCCTCTCTCAAACCACCTATCTTCTCTGTCTAAAATGTGAACATTAATGTCCTCTAATGTCTAATGTCATAATGTCTAATGACTAATGTCCTCTGAGGACATTAGTCAAGGAATCCATTTATGCCAACTTGGAAAATCCTTCCTTGAATAGAGGTGGGGGCCTCAGGCACAATCTTTCTCCCATCTTTCTCCCGGCTCTGTCTTCTGTGCCTAGGAAGATTAAGACCATTTCACAAGCTCAACAGCAGCATGGTGATCTTAACGATCCTCCTTTAGATAATAAAAGGACTTAAAATAACATCTCAATATAACCATGCCCCCAGGTGTAAGGTCACACAGCTACCTAGAAACATATTTAGGATTCCCTTACCAACTTTGCTCAGACTGAAGAAGCTCCTTGGATAAGGAGCGAAACGTTTCCACTGAGAAAATAGAAATCCAGTTGACATGATCTTCGATTGGTACATTGCTATTAGTTTTGACAAAATGAATTGGACCCTAGACATTATTGAATAGTTCTGTCTGCCAAAAGAGAGAGTATTTTTAATGAATTTAATTAAAACTTTGTGTAGTTCCTGGAGTGAAACTCATCTGTTTTGCCTGTCTTGAATGACGGAGAATTTCATTAATGCATACTGATGTGTTTTATATGAGATATGTTTCAACTTCCTTCCCAGTAGCTTCAGGTTGTTTTCCATGCTTATTATAGCAGTATTGATTGATTATAGCAGTAACATTTTCTTTTTTTAATAAGTGGAGTATAAATCAGTGTGTTAAATATATTACCAACAGCAGTTATTTTGAGGGCAAATGGAGCAGTCATCTATGACTCACCTTTCAGCTTCCAAGATCAAATAGCATTTTAGAGATGATTATGGAATTTGCTTCAAATGGGTTTGACAGTTTTATATTTCCAAAATGGTTAATGGGATAGAATCTGTGAACAAATTCCAGAGGGGTATTGTCAGAGTTTTTACCAGAGAAGATGAATTTGGCTTAATTTTTATCAGCTAGTCTTGTTTATTTAGTTGTAGAGTAGTATAATCATAATTTAGATATGATAGGATTGAAAGAAGCTGCAGATCTCCAGAACACCTAATAGAACTGTCATTATCTTATAAAAAGAATAATTAGTAAAGAAGTATTTGGCTAAATATATGTGTGTGAACATGTTTTCAATGTTGGCAAACTGGCTAATGGAAAAAAAAAACAAGTTCACTTCTGCTTGCTATCTCCTGGAAAGTACAGGTAGTCCTTGCTTAACTACCACAATTGGGACCGGAATTTTGGTTGCTAAGCGAAGTGGTCATTAAGCGAATCTGACCTGATTTTATGACCTTTTTTGCAGTGGCCGTTAAGCAAATCACAGCGGGCATTAAGCAAACCACGTGGTTGTTAGGCGAATCATGTGGTTCTCCATTAATTTTGCTTGCCAGAAGCCAGCCAGGAAGGTCGAACATGGTGATCATGTGACCACAGGACGCTGCGATGGTCATAAATGCAAACCAGTTGCCAAGCGCCCAAATTGTGTTCATGTGACCCTGGGGATGCTGCGATGGTCGTAAGTGTGAGGACCGATCGTAAGTCAGTTTTTCCAGCACTGTTGTAAGTCCGAACCATCACTAAACAAATGATTGTTAAGTGCGGACTACCTGTAAACAGTGAAATATAAAATATTTTTTAAATGTTTCTTGGATGTTGTATTTCTATCAGCTGATGATAAATAGCCTGGAAATACTATATTTTATATTATTATGGGTCCCACAGAATTGAAAGTTTGGCAAGTTTCTAGACAGCCATCTAATGAAGACATATTTGAAGGTAAATTCCATTACACTTAATGAGACTTAAGTATAGGTAAAAACCTATATTGGAGTATCCTGCAAGTGAAAGACCTCAGAAACTCTTTGGATAATATTATGGTATGTCTGATTAGGTAGAAACAGCTGAGGGAGAAAAACAAAACCAGAAGAAAAAGAAACACAATAGTACTGTTCTTTTCATTCTTAATGGGTGGAACCAACTGTCTAATTAATGAAGAGAACCCAACAAAGCTGAAATATACGATCGAGTCTAATTTACACTGAGTTTTATTAGCTAGTGAAACATATATGGCAAAGGAAGCGAAAGTTGAAAGTGTTGGTTTGCTTTATTAAGATGTGAAAAATAGTTTAAGTTGGACTACAAGGTACAGCTACATTCCTTGTTTGAAACAAAAAGATTTTATGGAACTGTATTAACAAGACTAATTGGCTGAATGGCAGTAGCTATCAAGGCTTTAAATTGCCAGTGGGATTTCCAGTCTCCTCCCCTGGTTCTGTCCCCCTATTTTCCCACCAATTTCCAGCTGTGTCTGTGAAGCTGAAAATTGAATCTTGAGCAGCTGTTACCATTATGATTGTTTTGATGGTGTTTGCATCACTGTAGAATACTCCTCCATGCCAAATAGTGACAATAGTTATATGACTGTATTTTTCAAGGATTTATTGGAAGGATTTATAGTATTCAATATCACTCTGTATATATTTAGTTTTATCGTAGGCAGATGGCTAGATGAAAAGATAGCTATATAATTTGTGCTGTCCCTCATTCATCTTTTACATTTTGTTCTTAAAATCTTAGTTTGTGTCATTGTAGAGTTGGTCAGAACTGAGTATGTTTCATCACAATTTCCCCCCAGTTTCAGAGACTGAAAAGGAGGGTTGGTTTTGCTCCATATTTTTCCCCCTTTAAATAAGCAACAGGCAGTTGAGTGGATTTTGAGCAAGAAAATGATCCAGGAGGCCACTGTTCTTCTGTACTGCTATTCCAATTAAATCTGCAGTGCCCATCCCTTTAGAGGTGAGGAACTCTTTACTGAAAATGCAAAGCAGCTCAAGAAATGGTGATAATCATGAGTTTCTAGAATGATGCCTATGAGAATGTACTTTGTGAGTTGATCTCTTGTCTCTGATTTCCAAGATGTAGGAAATCTATATGTTACATAAACAAGCTCATTCAGGAAATGGGTGTTGAAGAATGGTATGAGAACCGACTGATATTTTAGAGTTAATTTACCTGCTTTCTAATACAAATTATAAAAGCAATATCAACTCTGGATATTGGCATGGAAAGTAGGACAGAGAGCTACATTGAGCTAGACATATACGGTACAGAAGAATTATGTGGATAATGAAAGTGATCTACTAGTTATTTTTATAAAAAGTAATATAGTTGAAAGATCAGTCAGAATGTGGCTATCCTTTTGGATTCAAGTTAGAGACCTTGTTTGGAAATCAGAAGAATCTGTGCATTAGATGATGGCATTCACTGAGGCTTAAGAACAGTGATGTTTACTGGTGCTTTCTTCTACCAGTTCTTTCTACAGCAAGTTCTACATAGCCCCAAGTCGACATCATTCTTTTGTTAAGAAAAAATTGCATTAAATGTATTAGAATACTTGTTGTATTCCTTACTGATTTTATTTTATTTTATTTTTTTAATCCGTTCAATCGTGTCTGATTCTCGGCGACTGCCTGGACAAGTCCCTGCAGTTTTCTTGGCAAGGTTTTTCAGAAGTGGTTTGCCATTGCCTCCTTCCCAGGGCTGAGAGAGAGTGACTTGCCGAAAGTCACCCAACTGGCTTTCATGCCTAAGGCAGGACTAGAACTCACAGTCTCCCGGTTTCTAGCCTGATGCCTCAACCACTAGACCAAACTGGCTGTCACTGATTTTATTAAAGTATGTGGGAGAAGAAATGGAAAATTATAGCTCCATCCACTTCTGTGACATGTCCCTGTCCATTTGTGTGATGTGGCTCTGCTTACTGAGTCGTCAGCACTTTTTAATGGAAAGATGTGATTTGTTGTTTATTCATTCAGTCACTTCCGACTCTTTGTGACTTCATGGACCAGCCCACGCCAGAGCTTCCTGTCGGCCGTCGCCACCCCCAACTCCCCCAAGGTCGAGTCTGTCACCTCCAGAATATCATCCATCCATCTTGCCCTTGGTCGGCCCCTCTTCCTTTGGCCTCCCACTTTCACTGGCATCAACATCTTCTCCAGGGTATCCTGTCTTCTCATTATGTGGCCAAAGTACTTCAGTTTTGTCTTTAATATCATTCCCTCAAGTGAGCAGTCTGGCTTTATTTCCTGGAGTATGGACTGGTTTGATCTTCTTGCAGTCCAAGGCACTCTCAGAATTTTCTTCCAACACCACAGTTCAAAAGCATCTATCTTCCTTCGCTCAGCCTTCCTTATGGTCCAGCTCTCGCAACCATAGGTTACTACGGGAAATACCATTGCTTTAATTATGCGGACCTTTGTTGTCAGTGTGATGTCTCTGCTCTTAACTATTTTATCAAGATTTGTCATTGCTCTCCTCCCAAGAAGTACACGTCTTCTGATTTCCTGGCTGCAGTCAGTGTCTGCAGTAATCTTTGCGCCTAGAAATACAGTCTGTCACTGCCTCTACTTTTTCTCCCTCTATTTGCCAGTTATCAATCAAGCTGGTTGCCATAATCTTGGTTATTTTTGAGATTTAACTGCAACCCAGCTTTTGCACTTTCTTCTTTCACCTTCGTCATAAGGCTCCTCAGCTCCTCCTCGCTTTCAGCCATCAAAGTGGTATCATCTGCATATCTGAGTTTGTTAATGTTTGTTCCAGCCATTTTAACTCCAGCCTTGGATTCATCAAGCTCAGCACGTCGCATTATGTGTTTTGCGTACAGGTTGAATAGGTAGGGTGAGAGTATACAACCCTGCCGTACTCCTTTCCCAATCTTAAACCAGTCCGTTGTTCCGTGGTCTGTTCTTACCGTTGCTACTTGGTCGTTATACAGATTCTGTCGTCTCCTGCTGCCTTGTTATTAGCAATGCTTCTTAAGGCCCATTCAACCTCACTTTTCAGGATGTCTGGCTCTAACTCACTGACCACACTGTCAAATCTATCCCCGATATTATTATTCTTCCTATACAGATCTTCCGTATATTCTTGCCACCTTTTCTTGATCTCTTCTGCTTCTGTTAGGTCCTTGCCATCTTTGTTTTTGATCATACCCATTTTTGCCTGGAATTTACCTCCAATGTTTCTAATTTTATGGAAGAGGTCTCTTGTCCTTCCTATTCTGTTGTCTTCTTCCACTTCCGCGCATTGCTTGTTTAAAAATAATTCCTTATTTCTTCTGGCTAACCTCTGGAATTTTGCATTTAATTGGGCATATCTCCCCCTATCACTGTTGCCTTTTGCTTTCCTTCTTTCTTGGGCTACTTTCAGTGTCTCAGCAGACAGCCATCTTGCCTTCTTGGTTTTCTTTTTCTTTGGGACGTTTTTTGTTGCCACCTCCTGAACAATGTTGCAAACTTCTGTCTTCTGGGACCCTATCTACTAAATCTAGTCCCTTAAATCTATTCTTCACCTCCACTGCATATTCATTAGGAATATTAGTGAGCTCATATCTAACTGATCTGTACTCTCATTAGTCTGATTCTAAATTGTGCAATAAGAAGTTCGTGATCTGAACTACAGTCAGCTCCAGGTCTTGTTTTTCCAACTGTATAGATGTCCGCCACCCTTGGCTACAAAGGATGTAGTCAATCTGATTTCGGTGTCAACCATATGGTGAAGTCCATGTATAAAGTTGTCTTTTCGGTTGCTGGAAGAAAGTGTTTGTTATGCACAGTGAATTGTCTTGGCAAAATTCTATCAGCCTATGTCCTGCTTCATTTTGTTCTCCCAGACCATGCTTACCTGTAATTCCAGGTGTCGTTTGACTACCCACCTTAGCATTCCAGTCTCTTGTAATGAAAATAACATCTCTTTTTGGCGCATTATCCAGTAGGTGCTGCAGATCCTCATAGAACTGATCTACTTCTGCTTCTTCAGCATCTGTGGTTGGAGCGTATATTTGGATCACTGTGATGTTAAATGGCTTACCCTGAATTCGAATTGAGATCATTCTATTGTTTTTTGGATTGTATCCAAGCACTGCTTTAGCCACTTTATTATTAATTATGAAGGCTACTCCATTTCTTCTGAGGTCCTCTTGTCCACAGTAGTAGATCTGGTGGTCATCTGATGTGAAGTGGCCCATTCCAGTCCATTTCAGTTCACTCACACTCAAAATGTCTATATTTAATCTTGACATCTCACCAATAACCACATCCAATTTGCCCTGGCTCATAGACCTTACATTCCAGGTTCCTATTGTGTGTTGATCTTTAGAACATCGGATTCGTCATTCACCACCAGCACCGTCGGCCACTAGCCTTCCTTTCGGCTTTGAGCTAGCTGCGTCATCACATCTGGGGCTAGTTGAACTTATCCTCTGTTCCTCCCCAGTAGCATTTTGACCATCTTCCGACCTGGGAGTCCCATCTTCTGATGGTATACCAACATACTGTATCTCTGGTTGTTATTTAGTTTCCACGGCAAGAATACTGGGGTGGGTTGCCGTTACCTTCCCCAGAGATCATATTTAGTCTGACCTCTCTGCCATGACCTTCCGGTCTTGGGTGTCCCTTACGGTTTAGCTCATGGCGTCATTGAGGTGCTCAAGCTCCAGTACCACGACAAGGTAACGATCTCCTTTGCTGGAGGGAAAGATGTGATGCCAATAAACAAACCTTAAAATCTGATACACTTTAAAGGTGTGATTTTAAAGTCATTGTTTGAGGTTTGAGTTAATTATGTTAGTTGGGGGTTAATTTAGCCTATTGAAGAAATTACACAGTACTTTCAGGCAAAAAAACCACCCTTAATCTGAATCCCTCTTCCCTCAAACCCCAAGAGCAGAAATGTTCAAGAGAATTAACCAGCTGATGGATGAGGTTTAGCTACAGGAAAAATAAACCAGATTTTGCTAAGACCAATATTCAATATGAAGAGCAGAAAGGGAATCAACATGTGTAATTCTTTGTTGCAGTTTGTGGTGCTCATGTTAGTGGGAAAGTTCCATCTGAGTTTACTGGACATAATGTTAAATGTTGTTGATCAAAGAACTCCAGATCAAAAAAGCAACCTCCCATCTCCAGAGTGAGTTGGCTTAGGTGTCCTATGAGTAGCAGTGTATTTTTGATATTGCAGCTTTGGCCTGTATAACAAATTGATCTGCAGTTTCCATGTCTTTCCCTGTATTCTTTCCATTCCCCTTACTCTGAGATAACTTCACAGTTGGGGATTTATGTCATCCTATTGGATCTGGGTGTAAAAGTTTTGGTCACACCAAAAAGAATATCTTTTACTTAACAAATCTGGCAGATGGGTCTCTTTGGCAGCAGCTGCTTGCCATGTGATGTAAAACTTCCTGTCACTATAATTGATGTGTTTTTATTCTTTCCACTTCCTGAAGCCTGATCAGAATTAAAATTGCCATTGGAATTTCCTGTCAAAGCAACTCATTTATTCGCTGGGCAGAGCATTGACAGTACTTTGATTGGACTTTGCCTTCAGCTATTCTCGAGCAAGCAGATTGCTTCAAATTATACTCCTTTGCGAGGTTTGACTTCCATATACACCACATCTGCAAATATATACAGATTGTCCATCATGCAATAACCTCCTTTCCCCCCACTAATGAAAACACCACATGTAAGACGTTAATGATTTGAATATCAGAATCTGGCCACCTGCTAAGAGCCTTGGCTTTAGTATTTATTTGGAAAAAGCCTCTGAGGTTTCAAAGCCAGATTGCCTGTATGGAAGGTTTCTGCTCTGCTATATTTCTTCACCAGGAAGATCTCAAAATTCTCTTGGACTCCGTTTTTCAGTTATACTGATATGCTAAACACTGGAGGTTTTCCCTTTTCACATGCCAGCCGCGTGTTACGCCGGCAGGTTTTGCATGCATTGTGGATTGTTTCTGCAGTTCTAATATAGACTGTTTGAAGTTTCAGTACTGTTCCAAAATCTGTCCTGAAATTTGTCAAAAGTTGTCTTCCCCTGCAAAAAGGGCTTCTGTTTCTTTTTTAAAAATCTTGTCAGGGTGATTGAGAATTTTTTTCAAACTTATCTTGGGGGTGTTATTAAACTTGTTTTATTATCGTAGATACTGGAGGGTACGACTGCTGTATTGTTATTTTCTGTTAGATATCTTTCCATCTTTCCATCTCTCTGAGGCTTCTCTCCACACTAGCCAGTCTGAAAAAAGCTGATGGAGGAGCTGATGTCCTTTTGAGATCTTCCTTTGGGACTTAACTGAAATTTGAGAAGTCAGGGAGGCTGCAGACTGCTGAGAGAGAGAGAGAGAGAGAGTCTCCATGGCTTAGGGTAGATTTGAACAATGTGGGCCATACCTAAGGCTTTGGAGGACTGCTTGCACTCTTGGAACATAGATTGTTCTTTCTGTAAATAATGGGATGGGCCTTTCAGCAAAGTTCCAATCATGGACCTTTCCTATAAAAGAAAGATGTCAGGGTTTAACCCAATGTTTCTCAACCTTGGCCACTTTAAGATGTGTGGACTTCAACTCTCAGAATTCCCCAGCCAGCCAATATGAGAAGATTGCTAGAGAGATAATTGTATAATGAAAGATTGGATATTCACATGCATCTATTGCCCATCTTGTAAATAAGTAAGAGCAAGAACTCTCACCATGAGAATTTCATTGAAAGACTTTAACCAGTAGGACTGAAACCAACTACTTTCACAAGAATCCAAGAAGTTTTTATTGAAGGAAAGTTAAAAACCTATAATGAAAGAATTCCAGCATATGCAAGACTTGTTTATAGAATAAATATTCAAGCTGTTTTGTGCCTCTCTCTCTCTCTCTCTCTCTCTCTCTCTCTCTCTCTCTCTCTCTCTCTCTCTCTCTCATGGATATTCACATGCATCTATTGCCCATCTTGTAAATAAGTAAGAGCAAGAACTCTCACCATGAGAATTTCATTGAAAGACTTTTCCTCTTGTCAATAATTATTTAAAGCAATATATTGTTTATCAGTCATGGAGCAAATCTGTATCTACAGTATCTATCCATCCATCCATCCGATTGCTAAGAGTCGACAATGACTTAATGACACATAAAGTATTTTTTCTGCAAAGCAGTATAATTAAGTGGATATTGTTGTAAATATGGACAAATTAAGATGTTTAATATGCTTGCATACTGAAAGAAAAACCAATTATTCTGTGACTTGTCATAGCCCTTATTTTAGCTATTGTTAGAAGTGCCTTGTTTGTATTTATAATTTAGATTGTAAATTATAACTCAACCCAGCATTATGTCTATGAAGGTTCTCAGTCATCCAGGTGGAATTGTCTGTAGCTTGAATCATGTCAACTAGAACAATAAAATAGAAATCCAGTTGACATGATTCAAGCTACAGTCAACCCAGCATTGATTCTGGGTGACGTAGATTAGAAACCGATACAATACCTAAAACAAACCAAAAAGTTACCCTAAGAGTAAACATAGCAGGAGGAACAGCCATACCCTAATTGAAGCAGACACTGCAAACTAGATGGGCACACCTCAAGCTATCCCAGAGGTTGGGGGAAAAAACAGGTTTTCAGAGATTGTTCAAAAGTTTGCAGGGGTGGGGCAGTCTGATGCCCCAGGAAGTTGCTATTCCAAATGGCAGGCACAGCAACAGAGAAGGCATGCTTCCTAGGTCTCAGCAGATGGCACTGCTTAGTGGATGGGACATGAAACATGCTCGCTGTGTTGGATATTACAAAGCAAGCAGTAATGAAGGGAGAGAGGCAATATCTCCAATAGTCAGCCCCTCTGATATGAAGGACTTTATAGGTGATAGTCAGCACCTTGAGTTGAATTCAGGAAGCCAGTGTTAACCAGTGCAGCTCGCTTGGCAGAGATGTTACATGGGCATACTGAGATGTGCCCAGAACTGCTTACCTTACTGTGTTCTGGATCAGTGGTAGTGTCCAAGCGGTCTTCCAGGGCAGTCCCATGCACAGTGCATGGCAATAATCCACCCTCAAGGTGACCAAGGCATGCTTGACTTCGAGAAAAGACTCCTGGTCCAGGAAAGGGCACAATTGGTGCACTGGATGAATCTCTGCAAAGGCCTTCCTGACAATAGCTGCCAGCTGCTCTTTGAGGGGAAACACCACCCCCTTCAGGACGAATGTTGGATAATCTCTGCTATGAAAGAACCATGTACCCATTGCCAGCTGGTCATGTCAAGACTGGACTCCATCCAGACCTGAACAGCTTCCAGGCCCTGGGACAGGACCTCAACAGCATCACTTGTTGGACCAGAGGTTGAGATATTCAGCTGAGTGTCGTCATCATACTGATGATACCTGACCCCATGTCAACAGATGACCTCACACAGTAGCTTAATGTAGATGTTAAACAGGAGGGGTATTAAGACAACAAGGAGTTCAGCAGAGGAAGGTTTTTGGTTTTTGTTTTGACATTTTTGAGTTAAACAGGATTAAAGTGGTTCCTGTGTAGGAAAATATGGCAATATGAAGCTGAAGCATGCCTTTCCTGGGATGTCCTCATTTCCTTGAAATAGCCAATTTCTATTTATATACCAAATGTCTGTATGTTTATATATATTTAAATGCTCCATTTGCTGCACTGGTTTTAGCTTCTTGTTAGCATCACTTCTTGTTAGCATGATGTTCCACAGCAACAAGGCAGCTGGAAAAGCGAAACACGTGTTTAAGATTTATGTAGTGACTTTATTTTCTTTCATCAAGGGAAGCAACAATAATAGGTACTTGTTGTAAGTTGACAGTATTAAGCGGTAGGTTATAGGATCTGATTCACCTATTGTTTACATTGGTGAGACTGTGGTTATTTTTCTTAAAGCCATATCCTTAAAACCAATAAGAAATTAGACTGATACTGGCATAGCCATCTGTCAGGAAATTTGTTATCTAGAAAGCATGCAATCTCCTGTCGTGGGAAAAATGCCCACTTAAATTAGGAGCCAAAGCGATTGGAGAGAGATGCAGCAAAGTATCTTTTATTGGCATGCACAACTACAGCGATCTGGCAAAAAAGCAAGACAGACAAAACAAATCAAAAACCAGGGAAACGAGCCCTGGTTTCAGCAAGGTTTCAGGTTATATATCTTCAGAGATGTTCCTTAAGACTCACAAAGGCAATGTAAATTATAGCATGACCTTTACTGCCAGAATGTAGCATCTGATAAGATCATGGGGTGACCTTACTATGGGCTGACCTGGTGCCTCTAAATTCTACTTTCCTAAGGCGGTTCCAACAGTGCCTTTCTACTGATACCAGCACCTTCTAACATAAACAATGTAATTTATTGTGCCCACGTATTGCCTCCTATCGCACCAAGAAAAAGACAAAAGCTTGATTTTTGTTATCTCCTTCCTTTCCAGGTCATCAGGCAGTTTCAGTTTGCTCCTTCTGCTGTCCCCAACATATAATATATTGATCCTTAAGGGAAAAAAGGAGGGTTTTTTCTTCTTCTCTTCACTAATAAAATATTGGACATGTTTTTCAACTCGGAATACTGAAGCAGGTGATAACTATAGAGAAAAGAAGCTATTACTGCTTTCAGGCTGCAAACCATTTTTGCCAATAATGGTCCACTTTTTAAAAATACTGCTGAACATTTATATGGTTTTTATTTTTTGCTTTAGTTTTATATCGTGCCCCAGACTGTCTATACAGAAAGTATAAAACAGAGTGGAACAGAAGATGTGCTGGTAGGTCTCCGGGTGAACTGTGATAAATCAGAATGAGTTGCGTCTCCCAATACTTTCAAAATATATATTGTATGTATATATTTTTGTCATGGTAGGTATTGTGCACTTGCTTATCTCTTAGAGTTGGGAGTTTCTTGCCTGTGAAATGTGAGTACTAATTGTTTTATGGATTTCTACTGGCTACTTTATATTGGAAATCCTGATCTATAATAAGAAACACAAATACAGATTTGTTCTCATTCTATAGGCCTTTTCCAACAATATAGACTTCAGTTATATGGGACTAACCTGCCCCGCCCCTCCCATGTCACTATATTATGGGGTGATTGACTTAATTGATTCCAGCTCATCCCATCCATTACTATCCATCTGTCCCTGATTCATAAATCTCAAAGTTCTAATATAAACAAAGATCCTATAAGTGTGACATCATCCCAACCCTGCTGTGAAGTAAGTGCAACTGTGCAGTAGGAATCATCTAGAATTGAGGAAGCTGCTGTCAGAGTGCCTTCTGATGGGCTCCTTACGTCTGTGAACTCCCACATGGTAGAAAAGAATATCAGTAATTAGAGCAACATATGCTGTCATTGGTAGTTCTGTGTCCAATGAAAATATGTCCCAAGTAGATCAGGTTACAGTAGGCAAGAAGTTAGGACCTTGGACAGCATATTGCAGGACATCCTAGCTGGTGTATTTTTCCCATGAAGATGGTTGTTGTTGTAGCCCTCAGCTGTAGTTGTAAAAAGTCTAGAAGACTTATTCTATTAGATATTGACTTTAATTTTCAAAGGGCATTTGACTATTCATCCTCAGAGTTTGACTGAAGGGAAGGCTACCTTCTCAAACTAGGAAAGAAATAGTGGGAATTATCAACAACTATGCCTAAAGTAGAGACACTCTGAGCCAGATGACATGCTGGGATGGAACTCCTGTTTTCATTTCTCAGACTGGCTCATGATGCTATTGTGTAGAAATTCTCAAACAGTAGTTGGAGTTACAAGAGCAGCTTGAAGTTTGCTTTTCATCTAGAGCAGAGCTTTCCAAACTGTGTGTCGCGACACAAAAGTGTGTCGCCACATCAGCGCTTCCGGGTTTTCCCGCGGCGACACACCAACGGCGGCGTGCAAAAACCTGAAAGCGGCAGCAGCGCTTCCGGGTTTTTGCGTGCTGCCGCAATGGCGGCACTTCCGGGTTTTTCCGTGGCGACACACCAATGGCGGTTGGTGTGTCGCTGTGGGAAAACTTTGGAAAGCCCTGATCTAGAGATTGGGAGGTGATTGCATTGTTTGCACCCCATGTAAAAATGTATATGAATGTCAGGGATATTGTATACTAAACCAGGAACTTTGGTTTGTAAAATTGGGGTTCAGGCATGTCACATGCCTACCCTAGTGTTAGCACTTTTTTTTACAGGTTCCTTATGGGAATACAAGATCAGCTTTTGCAATTAAAAGGCAGTAGAAGTCCCTAGAATGGCCATACTTATAATAAATAAAACTGGCCTTCACCATTCTCCCTTTTGTCACCATCCAAGACCTTCTGCAGCAGGAACATCTACAGTGGGGGTCAAAAAAGTCAAGATGGTGATTGTATGCTCAAAGTCTGTCATTTTAACATGCATTTGATGCACACATATAAAAAAAGGAGTGGGTCTTGTGGGGTTGTGACTGCCTCCTTGATTTTTTTGACCATTCTCCTGTGAATATCCCTTGAGCCACTAATGTCTATATCAAAATCTGGATTTGGGTACAGCTGACATGGTCTTCCATGTTAGGTAAGCAAAATGTGAGCTTTTTTATGAGGACCTAAACTCTGATGGCCATCTTAGTTTTGGCTTTGTACATTCTGTTGTGTTTATTTTATTTTATTCCACGTGTTATTTTTTTCCAAAAATGTTTTTTCTCAATAATGTAACAGCAGCTTTAGAAGCTCTGAAGCAATTCTTGTTCCATAATGGAGAAGTCCATTTCAACCATTAAATATAGACTTTTCTAAAGTAAAAAAATGGATGACTAAAAGAGGCTCATTTTGTTTTTCTGTTGTTCAGAATTATTAAAGGTGAATGTGCTTGTTCAGGAATTCATTGTTGCTTTCTGTATTTCTGTTTTTTCAGATAAAAGGATAGAGTACCCCATTCAACTAGGTGAATGACAGTATATTCAGAATCGCTAGCAAGATGGGCGGTGTAGAAATATGAGAAATAAATAAATATTCACTGTGCAGTTAGTACAATTCTCTGTCAGTATATTCTTTAAAACTTAATGTCTCTGATGTAGAATGGAAAAAAGATGTGCATAGTTTAATGTTATTTTCAAATCCTAAGTGGTGAGGAATTTATTTCCCTTCATATAAACTGCTAGTTATAGCTTTCTGTGTAAATGGCTGGTTGAAACTGCCTCTTCCAGGGTAAAAATAAAGAGGAAAAGAGCAACATTAGAGTATCACAAGGTACTTATTATACATTCTGTAGACTGAGAATGTGGCATTTGTTGCCTGTGGCTGCAGAAGAAGGGAAAACATGCTAAGTACATTTATAGTGATAATCGATAAACATGACTAGTGTTATTTCCATCTGAATGTTCTCCATAATCAAAGAAACAGAGAGAGTCAACTGACTGTATGAAATGGCCTGTATTCTGTTTACTGATAATCATTAAGTGCATTATGACTACAGGTGCTTAACAATTTACATACTTGGGTCAGATGTTGAGGCAAAACAGGGGTTTTATTGTAAACCGCCCAGAGTCGCTCTTTGAGTGAGATGGGCAGTGACGAAATTCGAAATATAAATAAATAAAATAAAAATAAAAGCATAGAATGATGGCATTTGTGTGATGATGTCACTACAGGTGTGTCATGATTGTGGTTTGCTGCGGATGCTGTTGCGTTCCTCGTGCATTGTGGTGGAAGCTGGATTACACCAAGAGATTCTACCCTTTCTACATTTGGCCTACATGAAAATAATCTTTATAAATGAATATCAGTAAAGAACCATATTCACTGTGTGAAATGGTGCTTAGAAATGATGTCACTGTGTGAAATGGTGCTTAGAAATGATGGAAACAAGATCAGCAGTGGATGGTGTTGGTATAACTGTATTTAGCTGTATTTCCTTTTCTGTCTGCCAATATCTATATAAAATTCCCTCCCATGGGGGAATAAACTGAACCATTCAGGATTCCCCCTTGCATGGGGGATCATTATGTTCATATGTTTATAGAGGCTGTCCTCATGTGTATTGAGTGGGAGGGGTGATGTTACCAGGTGGAATTGGATGAGTAGAGTTAGCTTATGCCACTTTATGATTCTGTTACCCTCCTCCTATCTTTCTCTGCCCGTGATGAAAAAAGTCATTTGAAATTCCTGTAAGAATAAATTGGAATTTGGTTTGCTGTCACTCAGCCGATGATGGGAAGCTTTTCAGTGGCAAGAATAATAATGCTGCTACCTGTGACCAACTATTCCCTTTCCCCTTTCCTTCTGTCTTGAAAATAAATAGCATAAATGGATCAACCATAAGCCAAAAAGAAGAGTTGGGCAAATAATTGGGGTAAATTTGTAGACTTGTATATCATGCTGCTCAGACCATCTAGTAAGTTAGTAAGTAGTAAAGGGAGATAGCATCTCTTTTTCTTTCACCCAGGCTTTCTCAAAGGTGCCTGGGCTGTTTGGACAGTGGTACTAATGTTTCTGCTCAACCTACTCCATTCTGGTTCAGATTTGGCCATGAGATACTGTAGATGCAGTCGACTTCCCTGCCAATTCACGATTCTATCTTGTTTCTTGTGGAATTAGGGGGTTGTTCAGGGGTATGTCAATTATGAGAATTTGCTGGCCAAGTGAGGATTCCAAGCTGGCTTATAAATTTCTTTAGACATTATTAAACAGTGCAAGAAACTAGCATGTACTACAGGCATGACAGGAGACAGCTCCTACTTTCAGTGGCTTTGCATAAGAGTTGTTCATATAACCATTATCTGTTATTTTTCAAGTGCAGGTTTCCAACTCAAAATGTACACTTGAATAAAGTTGCTTTTAAATAGATCACCAGTATGAGCAAATTGTAGACTTTGCAGAAATATAAGGAGAAAACACAGTGAATACTATTCCCATTCCAATGGAGGATAATAATGATCTATATTCAAAGCAGCACAGTGTTCTCGTGAACCTTAACATCAAAATATACAACAGCCAGTAGAGTGTGCTGCTGACTTAAAATAAATATGATATTCATTTGATATTGCTTCATCTTTCTGTTTTGCAAAACTTCGATTTTTCTGCTTTATTGTACTTCAGATGAAAAAAGTATATCTTCATCTCACAGCTCGATGGACATAGTCTGCATTTTCCATTCAGCCAACATCCTTGACATACCACAGATTCATGGTAAAAAGTAGACTTTAGACAAGAGACATCTGCTTTAGTTATTTAAAAAAATCTATTTCCCATCTCTTTGAGATTGAGTTGTCAATTCAAATTAAAATGGTTGTAGAAAGCTGTGATATCATACCAGCTTTTCTTACAGCAAGTGCACAAAAGTCCTGAAATACATATGTGGATATATTCTGGCCCTTGAATTCTGCTTCAGAGCCCTACCATGACAGCTCCACTCACTAAACATGTGTGTAAATGTGATGATTCTTTCTACATATCCTATGTTTGTTCTAGATAATGCCAGTGTAGTACCCATGTTTCTTCTGTAAGTAGAAACGTATAATGATGCTCATCATCTCTTCTCAGGAGGAGTTATACTGTAAGTGCTGTCCCAATGAACTTTTAAGTAAGATTTCCTCTGCTTCCTACTCAAAGATATATTTGTTTCTGCCATTGCAAATCAGTGGGACTGAAAATGCCAAAGCCTGTTCGAACACATTTTTACATCTACACATTCCCCTGAGATATTGAGGAAATAAAGGTATATGGGTCAAATGAAAGCTGAGGTATTTTCCTTGTTTAAAAAAGTGTAATTAAACAAACTTGTGCAGTAGCACTTTTCATTTCTTTTATTCAAAATTGGAATTACAGCACATGGCTAATTACAGCTGCAACCTTGTCTGGCTAGAGTCTGTTCAAATCATGATGTACAAGAAGGCTTCTTTAAAAAAAAAAAAAAAGGCCCAGGAGTGGTTGTTGATGCTGCTTGTTTCTATCATTCATTAGGAGCCCAGCAAAAAAAGAAAAGAAAAGAAAAGAAACATCTGTTACTAGCAAGGATTTAATGGGCACAGCAGTTCGGCACTGGGCTGGTTTTGGCTCACTTGCTTTGGTAGGAAGAGATTTCCAACTTTAGCTGAGCTGTTGCAATAAGGAAACCAAAATGGAGGAGAGAGAGAGAACAGGGGTGGGGGTGGGGGGCAGGGGGAGATAAATCAATTTTTATTTTTGGGTTTTCCTTCAATATTTCATGTTCAACATTTAATTTTCTCTTAGTAAATGGAATCCATTTCCCACCACTAACAAGCTGCCACCTTAGGGCACACCATCTATTGGTTGAAATTCTCAGATTTTTATAGTACTAGCTTTTTAAAGGAAGAAACGAGGATTAAGTTTAAATGAAAAATTATTTCTAAAATATAAACTTTCTGAAAAGAAATAACATTATTTCTAAAATTATATAAATTATTTTCTTTCCCTAAAGTACCCAAAGCTGATAATAGCATTAGAAATAAAAATAATCATATTAGAACAATGATGCAGAGGTGTGGACTGCTGCTCTGCAAAAAAAAAAAAAAGGCCAATAATTCCTTGGTAAGCACCTGTACTCTCATTTTACTCATTTTGCTTATTTATTCAGGAGAGTAAATGGCAAGTACAGATGCTGAGAAGTTGTTGTGAACATGTGAATTCTGCCGCTGGTGTGAAAAAAGAAATGCCCCGACACTAGGCATGCAGAACGTATTTTCTAGCAGCTAGTTAAGGCACATATTACAAATGCATGATTAGCTAATTCCAGGAGATAAAATGACAACCCATAACCGCCTAGAGATGGAATGCAACTGATTTTTACCTCCTTGATTGAAATGGCTCAGGGGGGAGTTCTTGAAGGAGTTGTAGAAAAGGATATTAGAACTGGAGGGAAGAAACTGGGACTCTCATGTTATATCATACATCCACTGTATGGAAGGCTGACTGCTGGTCCAGAACAATCATGATACAATATAATAATTAATACCATTCTGAAGAGGAATACTGTCTACAGAATGGTGGTAAGATCCAACCCTGTCTTCTTACCTTCCTGTTAGTGCAGTCAAACAGTTCTGTGATTTGCAGAATGAGGGATTGCTTCCCCTAAGCTAACCTGCTTTTTTTGTTGTTGCTTACCCAGCCCTTTCCTTGACCAATCCCCTCTTGACATTACTTTTAAAATATTGTTTTAAACTATATAAGTTATCCTAAGTCTGTTTCTAATTACTGCTTCGTCCATAGCAGCAACTGCCATGGCAATAGTAAAACCTGATTTGGAGTGGAAGAGAAATATTGTGATAATTTAAAGACTATATTGTTACAGACTCTGAAGAGGACATCCTAAAATGGACATACACGTGTATAAAGTCTAAAGTCAGTAACATCAGGCGGTATGCAAATTTGTAAGCTGCAGTTTTGGAATATGTTTGCTGCTTTTTCACCAGTGGCATATCTTTCTTTCTTCATTTTGGTAAGTCCATGTGAATTGCTAGATTCATTCATTGTGCTAATCCTAATATGATTCTCTAGTATCCCTATTTTGATTTGGCAAGTAAATCAATGTCTGCACAAAGACTCATATTTAACCCCAAATGTTTAATACATTATAAGTAGACCTTCCTTTTCTTGTGACTAGTTTCACTTTCATTTATATAGGTTCCAGTCCTGCAAGCTTTAATCTGTTTTTTGGTAAACTACTGCAGACATTTAAGACCAATTTTAATTTGGTGGGCTGAAACTCAAGTACAAACTTACTTTGTGTGTCTTTGTGGTTCCCTGGTTTTATTCAAATAGACAAGAAGGGAAACAAATAATACTGAAGGGGTTTCCTTCAAATTATGATGAGCTATAGCTTTTGTTCAGTAAAGGGGTTACAGCAGGGGGCAGCACCCAGCCAAACATGGCTGATGTTGAGAAAGTTAAGAAGCGTCAGACCTGGGTAATGCTTGGATGGAGGGCCACTAGGAAATTGCAGGGCTGTGGGCCAGATTGGCAGGTTAAAAAAGAAGGCTTCAGTTGGGTCCTTCTAGGCCCTGGGAATAGAGCATGTCTCAGTAGAATCTTTGTCTTTTTATTATTACTTTGATACTTTCAGCATTTCAAAAATGTATGTGGGGAGTATGGCAATATATAAATTTATTTCCAGTTACCTTTATTCGTGAATAAAAGATCAGTGATTAGGTACCTGAAAATGTCAAATGGTTAACATAGTAGTGAACATATATTCAGGGGTATTTGTATTCGTGAGGGATCAAAAAAGTCAAGATGGCATCCATGACCATGCATCAAAATCCTGCCTTTTTTTTACATGCAGCTCATTTGCTGCAGACTAAAAAGGGGACAGGGCTTTGACTGCGTGGTCGCAGCCACCATCTTGATTCTTTTGTCCTCCTCCCAGCATATATTCTCAGTTTTAAATTTTAATTTAATGATTTGGAATGCATTACAGTTTGCTTGGATGAAAATGGAAGGCCAAGGCAGCTAGGGGAGATGTATCAACCCAATTTGTGTCTGAATATGTCGATGAAGGTTCTCAGTCATCCAGGTGGAATTGTCTGTAGCTTGAATCATGTCAACTGGATTTCTATTTTCTCAGTGGAAACGTTTTGCTCCTTATCCAAGAATATCCAAGAATTATCCATGACTGAAGAAGCTTCTTGGATAAGGAGCGAAACGTTTCCACTGAGAAAATAGAAATCCAGTTGACATGATTCAAGCTACAGACAATTTGTGTCTGAAGAGATTTTTAAGGGATTATGCCATTACCAGTGAATTTTAGTTGTCAGTAGACAATGAGATGGCTTTATTGTTTGTATTTCAGTGTTGTCATCTTTAGGGGCAACTGTCTGCCTGCCACACACAGCAGAGTTTTGTTTTATTTGAAATTCCTTCTTTGGAAGGTGTCTAAAGGCAGGGGTCTGTTATGGGTAGCTGAAATTTCATGTTTATATTTCAAAACGCTAGCCGAAATGCATGCTATTTGGTCTCCAGCTGGGCAAAGTACATATTTAGAATTTACAGCATTGCGATTGGCTGTCTGCAGCCACTAAAAGTGGCTAAGAGCTGGCAGTCAATTAAAACTAGGCTGGGATTCAATATCCAGTTATGCTAGGCCTATTTTTAAATGATGCATCTGAATCCAGCCATGTGCTACAATATATTTTTGATGTAAACCGACTTGGAAATGAAGTGTTTAACCCCTAAATGGCTTGTCTTCATTTTTGAACATATTGTGTATAGTAGTATTTCTCAACCTCGGCAACTTTAAGATGGTGGACTTCAACTCCCAGAATTCCCCAGCCAGCATGCTGGCTGGGGAATTCTGGGAGTTGAAGTCCACACATCTTAAAGTTGCCAAGGTTGAGAAACACTGGTATATAGGCACACCCTCAGCAGGGTTGCAGGGTTGTAGCCCTATTCATCAATTGGTTGGAAGCGTGCCAGTATTTCTGACAGCCTCTTTCTCAGGTTCATAAGGATTTTTCACTGGGGCAGTGAAAAACAAAAGGAAAGTATTTGCATTCTTTAAAAAATCCTAAGGGGGCAAACAGTAAAGTCTGAAAGTCTTGCCAGTGTGGACTGACCATGGTAAATAATCATGGAATAGTAAATTTATTTATTTAATTTTTATCCCACCTTTATTATTTTTATAAATAACTCAAGGCGGCGAACATACCTAATACTCCTTCGGAAATTAGGAGGGAGGGAACTAGGAGAAAAGGTGAAGGCTAAAATGTCCTGATGGATGGTTGGCTGAAAATGTTTTAGGGAAACAGGAGACAGCACATTTGATGCCATCCAACTAAAATATTAGATTATCCAGTATGCCTTTCCCATGGCTAATCAGGAATCAGTAAACTTAAAATATAAAGGAAACAGTAATTAAAAGTGACCAAAACCTTGCATCAACTCAGATCTTGTGAGATTTCAACCATTTTGAATTTTTTTTTTTTTACATTTGGTTTTGAAGGTTGGTAGGTGCCCTGTAGGAGTGTCATGTATGCAATGTTGTTTACAGGTGCTGTGTTGCTAACCTCCAGCCAAGAGTATTGTGTAACAGATTAATTGATCCTTGAATAAAAGTAAAAGTAAAGGTTCCCCCTGCACATTTGTGCAGTCGTGTCCGACTCTAGGGGCCGGTGCTCATCTCCGTTTGTTAGCCGAAGAGCCAGCGCTGTCCAAAGACGCTTCCATGGTCATGTGGCCGGCATGACGCACTCGGAATGCTGTTACCTACCCACCGAAGTGGTACCTATTCATCTACTTGCATTTGCATGCTTTCGAATTGCTAGGTTGGCAAGAGCTGGGGCTAGTGCGGGAGCTCACTCTGTCATGCGGGGCTAGGGATTTGTACCTCTGAACTTGCGATCTTCCAATCAACAAGCCTGGCATCTTACCCACTGAGCCACCATGCCCCTCTTTCCTTGATCCTTGAATAGCCTCTCTTAATTGCCCAAATGTCAGTTTCTGTTCCTTGAGGTGGAGAAAGTTTAAATTATAATTTACCTGTCTATTTATGTAGGCTGATACTGCTATTGTGTTTAATTACCATCTACAGTAGATTACCACGGTTCAATTTGTTACCAGAAAAAAAATGTGATTTGATATTTTATCTTGTTCCTGAATGTGGAGATTTCATTTGGGGATGATGGTTTATGGGAGTAGTTTCTGTGGGCATAGTTATTGTTCAGCATGTAGGAAGACCTTTGTGTGAATGATGCCAAGGAAATGTAGCGGGAAGGACTCTTCAGGATGTGAGGCTTGTAGCATTAGGATAATAACTTGGCAACTCTGACTTTTATGGAATGGCCAGCTGTCCTTTGTGCATCTATTCTCCAAAACTAAGGTTCTTACTATTCCTAAGTTACAACTTAAACCCCAGTTCCCTTTCTGATTGAACTGTTCTAGCACTAAATCCTGCTAACTGGAATCCTCCAGATACCTTGAATTCTAAGAACTCAGCCCGGCCCAAGACTGCATTGGTAGGGGAATTCTGGGGTTTGTAGTGCCCTGGGCTTGGGAAGGCTTACAGATCATTATCATAGCTTGGTAAATTTCATAAAGCACATAGATAGGGCATCCAAGCTTGTTCCATCTCAGTTGGGCCCGTCCAAGAATAACATCACTGGTTCACCTTAAGTAGATTATGACCTTCATGGTTCTCAAGTGTCCCTCCCTGAAAGGGATACCCACACTTAGCAAAGTCTCACCTGCTCATCAATTGTTCAGAGGTTAAGTTGCAAGCAGGTGGCGCTTAGCAAAACTCACTAAAGAAGGAGGGACAGGTTTATTTATTTGGTTTTTGGTTTTGGTTTTTTAAAAAATCATGACACACATGTGAAGTACCTCCCAGCAAGGGGTATTTAATATACATGCTTCAGTGCTTTCAGACAACAGGTTATGCTCCTCTTTAAAACATTCAATAAAATGTAAACTCCACTCCTTTGAAAGGCTTAATCCAGTTGTTGGAATAGAGTATGCAATAAGGAAATGATTTTACAAAGGAAGGCAGTTAATAGGAACCTGGCTGCTGTGCTTTGTTGGCTGGCAAAAGGAGTAATATTTTTCAGTGGCCGAAGGAACTCATGGAGAAAGGGGAAGAAATCCAGTAAATTGTTAAAAGAAAAAAAAAATCTCCAAAATACAACCGAATTCCAGACATTTTCTGAATGAGGGAAGGAAGTTTGAAAAGGTTGTTAACATCAACAGTAAGGAAGTTGGTTCTAGTGGTTGATCTGGATTTACCTGAAGTGCAGATGAAGGCTCTTGTTTGCAGAGATCTACTCAGATGGATTTAGATCCTTCTCCTTTCTTTGTTTTATAGTTCTGCCAGAAATGATGGGACTAATATCAATGATTAACTGCTGGATACAGTTGTCAGTGACTCTGGGGAATGCATTTTAGCTGAAATAATAATTACACTAATGGGGGAGAAGAGAGGGTCTGAGCCCCTCTTTTTTTATGCTAGTAGTTATTAGTTCCGAGCTACCGACTGAACCAAACTTTCAACTTGGTCCATGCATAAATAAAAAACTTTTGAATCAAGATTAACATTAATAATTCATCTCACAGTATTACGCCATAATTTAATCTACTGCAAGAAGACTATGAGAAAGCTTTGATTTGTAAGTATTTTTTTTTTAATTGATACTTTCTGTATATCCCTGTGCTGATGATTAGTCAATCTCAGTAAAGGTTAAGGTTTTCCCCCGCACAGTCGTGTCCGACTCTAGGGGGCGGTGCTCATCTCCGTTTCTTAGCCGAAGAGCCAGCGTCATGTGGCCGGCATGACGCGCGCGGAACGCTGTTACCTACCCACCAAAGTGGTACCTATTTATCTACTTGCATTTGCATGCTTTCGAATTGCTAGCTTGGCAATCTCAGCAGACAGAACCAAATGCAAATGCACTGTGTGCGCGTGCGTGTGTGCATGTGTATCTGTGTGCATTTATTGGGGTAGGTTTGGAGAGCAACTGAAAAGCATAAATGAATGGGCTACTGAGCAGGGAAGATGGACCATGGCCTCTGGAAGTATAAGTTGAGTATGAAATCTTATCTTGCATCTAATGAAATATGCATCAAGAAAACAGAACACAGAATTATTTTTTGCTATGGTTCTTCTATTTACATCCTCATAGTAACCATATGACTTAGTTTAGGTTAAGGAATTCATAGGTCACTTTAATCCAGGGTTGCATAGATCTAAGCTTCAGGGCTGCGTGTGCCCCCAAATATTGACATCAGATTGCCATTTTTGATGTGACAGAAGATTTAATATTTTCATCTTTGAGATAACACCTGTTCTTAGGAATGCTGTTGGTTTTTGTAAGCCTCTTGTCCATCTGCTTATTGAAGTATAGTCTCTGGCATATCACTTGAAGGCCAATTGTACCCTTTGATACAAAAAAGATTGTTCACTCCTGGTTTAAGCCCCGAATTGCAGCTTAATAAACCAGAGTGTGAAAAGTAATACATCAATGTTTCCTTCTGTGTCTGGGGACAAACAAATCGGAAAAGGGGACTTTCAAAACTTGGGATTATAGCTTATTGTATCCAAACTAAGTTTATGAAGAAGACTGTTGGGCCAAAGAGGCAAAACAGGAGTGAATAGGCTACATTTGCCTAGTCTCTGCTTGTTTACCTTCTGATCATTTTAGGGCTAACTTTTCTGGCTTAACCCCGTAAAGACGCCCTTGAGTTGAGCTTAACTCCTGATTATTGCATCCATGCAGTTTTCTCAGTAGCATTATTGAAGTGGTTTGCCATGCCTCTGGGATGCTTTCTTTTTAATGCTTCCCAGTATAGCTAACCATCCTGGAATTCCCATGTGGTTCTGCATCCAAGTATTAAGTAGATCTTGCTTAACTTGTGAGATGAGCCAAGGTTAGTTAAAATATGAGACTTAAACAATTGCCATTGACCAAATCTTTCCATAGCTCCATTGGCTACTTTGTTCCTTTGTGGTTGAATCCTTGATTTACACTAGCACTGTTCCAGTTTCTATGTTTGTGTTTAAAGCTCCCCATGTGAGCAAAGCTAAACAGTCTGTAAGTTGTGTGTAATGGTGATAATCCATGAGTACAGTATAACTGACAGTAGCAAGGAGCCTTAATACTGTATGTGCAGTTCTACACATTGGGGATTCCAGATGGTCCCAAATTCTGCGCTGTCAAGTTTCTATAGAAATCTTTGCATGTAGGGTTAAGGGCAAAGCACAACTTTACTAAAGTGAGGGGCTGTTCATTTGCACAAGTGTATCATGGGAACAAGGCTAGTAAGAAATTCAGATTTGTATTTCCTCAATTGATGCCCCTCATTGTACTGGGGTACAATTTTTATTATTTCCAGCCAGAATTTTCCACCATTTTGTTGCAGCATTTATTTTGACCATAAGTACTGAATTTGGAATCTAGCCCCAAATACTCTCCTTAAATATGGGACCAAATGTAGTCACTATTTTTGGAATATATTTATGTTTATCCTTACTGTAGAAGAGGAAGCAAGTCCTTCCTTCCTTCCTTCCTTCCTTCCTTCCTTCCTTCCTTCCTTCCTTCCTTCCTTCCTTCCTTCCTTCCTTCCTTCCTTCCTTCCTTCCCCACTTCTTCCAAATGCTTGTAAGCAGCAGAAGTTATTCCCTGTATTCTAGGGTTCTTTCTGAGTTTTTCTCATGAAGATGTAATTAGAACACAATAGCATCTATTTAGCATTTGCATTTAGCAAAATATTTCTCCATAGCATTACAGAGGTAACACATTAAAAAAAAAGATCTAGGGGTATCAGTAGTGTAATAACAAGTGTATTACAAGTACAATGTGAGTTAATAATGAGAATCCTCTCCAGAGAAAAGTGGAATTGAGGACTTTCGCTTAGTGCTAAGAAAAGATTGAAATTGCTGCCATTTTTTAAATACTTAGGAGGAGAATAGCTATTATTGTTACCGTTATTGTTTTATCAAACAAGTTTTGGTACAGTCGAAAGCTGTTTTTTATATACAACAGTCCATGCCACCTATTTTCAGCATGTGTGATTACAGGAGGCTTCATGGATGCAAAAAAGGGGTGTAGAACCTCTCTGCATCCCTGGTGCATCCCTGATTTAAACAGAAAAGCAATAAGAAGAAAGGGGAAGAGAGGAGACATCTGGCATGCCATGGTGACCCTGGAAAAGCTAATAGATCTAGCAACACTGCAGCCTTGTGAAAAGACGACCACTGAAAAATGCTCACACAGGAAAACTTCTTGGCACAATGGATAATTTTTTCTGTGGATTGTCATACAATATTGTGATGCACCCAGAAGAGACACCCAGAAGTGCCACCAGCTATATTAATCAGAAATAAAAAATTATTTTCTGAGGCCGTATGCTTCCAGTTGATTGACAATGAAGAGTAACAGGGAAAGAACGAAAGAAGCAATGTGTGGAGCATGGCACGTTGCACATTCCTGTATTTCTAACAAGGACAAGCAATCCAAAGAATTTTATATACTCTTATAAGGATCTTGTGCTAGGCCAGAGGAGTTTAAACCTTTCTCCCTTTCTAACCACTGATTCCTCCTCCACCCCCACCACCCCTGAAAGGCACTCATAAACTGTTTTTAAAATAATTTCCAGCACAGTATTTTGAGAATGGTGAAAGCTATTATTTTAGGAGAAGACTAGTTTAGCACATTTCAATTCACAGAATGCATTTCAAGGTTCTTTGGTTTGTGGCTGAGGTCAAATACAGAAGGGAATAGGAAGGATAGGCTAAAGACATCTGACACAGAAAATGGGGGCGCTTTTATGTTGCTGATGTAGGATCAAAGATAATAAATAAATGATTACTTTTTTTTTTAACCATCCAGAGTGTTGATCCATCTCTTATTCTGATCCAGTGGCTAGGATGCTTTCCTGACTGGAGATTATTACTTTTGTCTTTTTTTAGTTCAGAAAAACAGAAATCTTCTTAGTCACCAAGGCTGTCATAAATATGTCATCGTTCACCAGTATTCATTTCATTTTAATTTGGTTTTTGAAAAACATTTGATTTTGGTGAACATCCCAGCATGCTGATGTTTCCTCTAAAACTTAGACTGCCAATCCATGTTCTGAAAATTATGCTGGATTTTGTTCCCAAAAACAACAACAAAAAATATTTCCAGAACGTTTAGTATTTATCCAAGTCTGAAATGGTAGTATTTTCAGATGATTATTTTAACCTTATCTGTGTGTATAAACAAAGGAGCAAGAGAGTGATATAAGCATGATTTAACTGGGTGTATATGAATTTTTTCAAAAAAAGTGGAGAAAACAAACCCACATTTAAAGGTCAGAGCCAATCCATGTTCTGGATAGCCATCCAATTCACAAGGACAGCAGCTAAGTGTATAGATGCATGGACCCAGAGCCTTTGCAGAAGGAAGGGGACAATGGGTCATTTGGCGGCGACCCAAAATGTGGATCAGGTCCTGTCCAAATTATGCTTCAAATACTGTATTTGAAATTCTCAGATGGATTGATCCTTTTTCTTCAAGACAGTAAAACGGGTATGTTAAAGTAATATTGCAGGAGTTATTTTAGTAGTTTTAGTTTCCCACAATGGCTGATGTACTAGGCCAAGGGTCGGAAATGGCGGCTCGTGAGCCAGATCTGGCTCTTTGGCCCCTCGGCTCTGGCTCTCTCTCTCTGTCTGCCGCCCGACATCCGGAAAGCCGGTCTCCGGAAGCAGAGCGAACCCTGGGGAAGAAACAGACGCTGATTGGTGGAGGCTCAGAAGGAAGGACGCCTCCACCAATCAGCGCGCGCCAAAGGGGAGCAGAGAGGCGGGCTGAACAAGGTGAAGCCCGATTGGCCCTGCTACCCAGAGGCGCGAAAAAAAGACCGGCGCGGGGCCTCGCTCAGCTGCGCTGGGCTGTGAAGCTGGACGAGCCGCCGGACCTGGAGCGCTTCTGCGCGCAGCTGAGCGAGGCCCCGTGCCGGTCTTTTTGGACCGCTTCCGTGCGCAGCTGAGCGAGGCCCCGCGCCGGTCTTTTTGGAGCGCATTTCCACAGCCCAGCACTCAGCTGCGCGCGGAAGCGCTCCAAAAAGACCGGCGCGGGGCCTCGCTCAGCTGGAAGAGCCGCCGGACCTGGAGCGCTTCCGCGCGCAGCTGAGCGCTGGGCTGTGGAAATGCGCTCCAAAAAGACCGGCGCGGGGCCTCGCTCAGCTGCGCGCGGAAGCGCTCCAGGTCCGGCGGCTCGTCCAGCTTCACAGCCCAGCGCCAGCGCCAACCGCACTCCCCTCCGCGCGATTGGCCCCCGCCCGCAAACCCCGCCCCCTTCCACACGATTGGCCCCCGCCCGCAAACCCCGCCCCCTTCCACACGATTGGCCCCCGCCCGCAAACCCCGCCCCCTGGCTCTCGAGCATTTCAAAATGTGCACGAGCATGCCAAAATGGCTCCCGGCATAAAAAGTTTGCCGACCCCTGTACTAGGCCATTGACTTCAATGGGTAAAAAAAGAGAGGGAGAGGGAGAGAAATTAACTAGGATGCAATGAAAAATGGAGGTGAGGCAACTCAAATGAACTTTCTGTCTTTGGGTCTCAAAAGTAACTAATATGGAAATACCTGATTATTTAGACCCAACATAATCTCATAAAGATGTAAGGAGGTTTTCATCATCTACAGAAGCATTCTTCAGGCTATGTTAAGCAAAAGTGAACTAAAAATATGGGAGGAGTTGATAAAAGTTTAGCAGTGTTTTTTAAAAAGCCATTTGGCTCCCATGGCTTTAATGTTGCAATAGTTTTTTAAAAAAAGAAAACTTCCAAAATTCCCTCCTGAAAAACTCAAGAAGAAAAGAATAACCTCCACCACATCTACTCAACAACGTTTGGTATTTCCCCAGCCAGCAAAAGCTTCCTCGCTTCAGTCTGCCTGGTTTTCTTTGTGATGAGTCTCCTTGAACAATATTCCCCAGCCTGAGTATTTGCTGATGCGTTCAAGACTCCCATAGTTTTCCATCCATGTTGTTTGGGAATTATTGGAGCTCTAATCCACCACTTCTGGGGGGCATGTTTAAAGAAGGCTGTTATATAATACAGAATAGCCTCAGGACTTGGGAAAAACAGTTTCCAAATTGCTTCCAGAGGGCAAAATACTTCCACCTTTGTTCCTTGGTTATAGTCAGTAACAAGTGTGCTGGTTGGCATCCATTAACATTTGAATATTTCATCCACTAACCCATTTCATACACTAGAAACCACTGGCACTTTATAGTGAAAATCAGTCGATACCTGAATTAATGGCTACTTTCTGTTCTGAGGCGATAGTAAGCAGAGGAAAATATATCCAAAAAACCTTAGAATTGATTCAAGGAAAACTTCGTAATTTCCTCTGTCCCATCCCCCTTTGCACAGCAACTGAATCTGTTTTCAGTTTAGCTATCAATTTAGCAGTAAATTGAATTAAATACCAAAATGTTTGAAAAGCAAGCTCTATTTCATTCAAGCTGCATCACTGATTTGTCTTAAATGTTCAGCGTTTTTATGACTAAATATGCCAGTGATCTGTCTTTTTAAATGAGCTAAGGTTGCAAGGTATTTACTGTAAAATATTCATTAAATCTTTCCGAGGACCTGGAGAAGATTTGTGTAGGTAAGTATGTGGTGTATTTCTGAATGTTGCTAGGGAATCCATAATGGAGTGTAAAGAGAAAGAGAGAGAAAGGGAGCAGATGAATACTGATGCCTTTCCAGCCTTCCTTAATGTCCTCATTCAGTGCTTTATTCTGCTGATCTTGCTGTAGTGGAGGACTAGATAGTGGATCACAGTCCAAACAAATCTGGGTTAACTCAAGAGCATTAGCATGATACAGCCATGGGAAAAAAACAAATTAATCCCCTAATGCATATTTGCCTTGAAAGTGGATTTTGCTCTTCAAGGAAAGAGTAAAAGACCTTGGTGAAAACCTTGGGGCCTCAGGGATATGCCCATGTATTTCTTAGAAACAATGTGATTATGCCTTGCCACCTTTCAATTTCCCAATCTAACCTATAGTCCTGGTAGTGTCCCCTCCAAGTACTAATTAGGCCTGACCCTACTTACCTTTTTTTTAAAGGGGGCAAAGTGTAGAACAGGTAGAGCGTTCTTGTCATTTCACCCCCACCCCCAAAACCAAATGTGTTATTTTCTCAGGAATTCATATATTTTTGTTAAGTTCACTGGTTCAGAACTCAGAGGGCTGAGAGTATGTACCACTGTGTATGCCCATATATCTTTGCCTAACATACATAAAGAATATTCACAGCCGGCGTTTAACAGCTCCTTTTGCAACTTTTGGAAGTTACTACATCCAAAATGGATATCTAAGCTTTTCTGAAAACTGCTCTTCCACAAAACTTTCTGAAATTGTGCAGCTGAGGGCAAAAGACTAAGGTTGATTGCTGATACGTTTGGTGGTTTCACACATTATGCTATGCCATGTTTTTATTGTGGCTTATGAAATAAATCATAATTAACTGGATTCACACTGCACACATCCATAAAACATAGTTTCTAAGTCATCAAGGTGAGTTCATAGCACAGGATAAACAAAAAAAGATACGGTATATCACATTGTGATTTAGTGCAGTGTGTAAAACCAGGGTAGGAAGTAGTTTGCAAATTTTAAGGATTGCATTAATTGTTGGCCAACCATAAATAATCCTAATGGTGTTTACGTGAGGTATCTGTGACTTTTTTGTGAAGCTCTTGACCGCCTTCTTGCACAAAATCATAAAGTATGCTTGAATTTCCACAAGCTGCTAAGTCAAAAACCAATCAATTATATTATGGCTTACCATTGTGTTCCTTATCAGAAACCACAGAATTATCTCCTCAGTGCCTCACTGGGACATTTTAGGACCTGATGCTTGGACCCCCAGTGATGGGGATCAATAATTGGCTATTTGTTTTGCTTCTCAAATCTTCAAAATTTCTATGGAGCTCTGTGCATGAGCTGTTACTATGTCACCATTTGGTCTTTTCTCCCCACTTTAAAATGGAGTTTTAAACTGAAACTGTAAAAACCCAAAAACAGCAGCATGTAGTTTCATGTCTATAACTGAAACAGTTTCAGTAAGTGCCAAGGATTTAGAATCTTTTCTTTGTAGCACAACAGCCATCTCTCATTTTGCCCTGCTTCCTAATGTCTCCAGGGTGCAAGGGCTGGGCTGAACATCTTTCTTTGCCAGTGTGGCATTCATTCCCAGTTTTTTTTTGAATAGGGAGCATGCACTGCTTCACAGCAGACTGCCCCTCTGTTGTGCCGCCCACCAGGCCAGTAGCTGCACTTCTAAATGTTTGTGTGTGTGTGTGTGTGTGCATTCTGTCTTGTGCCTTGTCTTGCTAGATTCTTGTTAGATTCTCTCTCAAGAGGTCAGGAAACACTCTGCACTTCAGCTGTTTTTGCTGTACATGTTTCTATAGGGGTCTCCACATAGAAACATGGAACATGTCCTCTCCTCTCCTCTCCTCTCCTCTCCTCTCCTCTCCTCTCCTCTCCTCTCCTCTCCTCTCCCCTCCCCTCCCCTCCCCTCCCCTCTCTCTCATACAAACACACGCAGACATGGACATTGCCTTCCCCTCCCCTCCTTTCTGTTTTGGTTTCCAAATATTCTTTGACTTTCATTGTTTACACAGAGGAAAATGACAACTTGTTAAATCGTTCTATTTGCATTTGGTCTTTTCCAAAGTATTCTGGTGTACCATCTCTCTCTCTCCCTTTCTCTCTCTCTCTCTCTCCATCCTTTAAAAGTGAAGGTGGGGAGGAAGCTTCTCCCTAGGTTTGTGCATATATTTTGAAAAATAGTTCTGTGGACAGAATCGGCAAGCTTTCGTGACTTTTAGGTTTGGCCAAGCCATTAATGCATTTATTGCTTTTGGCATCAGGTGTCTGGAGTGGTTAGTTGCTTGGATTTCTCTCTCTCTCTCTCTCTCTCCTTTCTTTTTTCCCTCTTTCTAAAAGATGGCCATATTTTCCACCCCTTTGCCATTCCTTTTTCTTGCTAATAGCAGCGAGTGACAGCTTCTGATTAGAGGAGCCTTGAAAAGAACCTGGCAACCAAAGCCATTACATCAAAACTCAGACAGATGCTCGCTCTCAAGAACCTTTTCTGGATGGCAGGTGGCTACCCGCCCTGAGCTTTCCTGAGATAATTCACCTTTCTCTTCTTGCTCTTAGACCTTGAGATTGGGGGGGGGGAGGTGGATTGGGGGAAGAGAAGCTGGAGAAATAATTTGCCACCATAACGTTTATATTTGGCTTTTTTTGCTCAAATGCAGCTTGTTTATAAAAATCAAAACAAAGCTATGGTTCTATAACGGCTGCCATTGTAGGAGTTATCTCTGGTTTACTACTCACTGATATCTGTAAATCTGTACCTGGATTCTACCAGTTTAGACAGTGAATGGGTTCACTTATTTGATGAAATGGTCTCTTCTGTAACTCCTCTCTGAAATCTAGTAGAAAGCAAGGTCTGGAAAGCCTTTTCTCTTTAGTTTTCTGTATGGAAGTTGGGGGGGGATTTTTTATGGAGCATTTAATCATGAGGGCCCAGAGTCAGATTTTATTCTCCTAATGAGCAATCCTCCAGTTAGGCCATTTATACTCCAGACTTAGTCATATATATTTCACCTACTTAAGCAAAATAAGATATCTCAGCTATGTTTTATTTTGGGTCCCTCCTATGGAGTTGGTCCCTGGACGTTCCTTCAGCCTCTTCTCCAGATGGCACCACCATCTGTGCAAACCAGAGCTATGAATGGAGAGAGAATAGTCCATGGTGCAAATAATATGGAATTCAACACCCCCCTCCCCCTGGTTCTTCATAACTCTTGATATTATAAAACATAGAGTAGCTTCAAAATGAAATCTTTTTCCCCCTGAATCTTCTTTTGGGATTGTAAGGGGAAGCTTCAACATGTTTTTTTCTCCCACCTCCTGCACATTAAAGTCTTTGCTTGGATTTTGGCCACCTACTTACTGTATATTTAATTCCTCATTTTAAAATAGTTTTCCAAAATAGATTCAACATTATAGCCTTAAAAACAATTTTTACTCTAGGTATTGAATATCATAGTGGGTTTGTAGTAATAACCGATAGATATCTTGAATAATCTTTAGTACGGACTGAGACTACAAAGCACCTGTCAATCATTGGGTTTAACCTTAAACACAGATGATTCGAATTCACATTAGCAGCATGAGGAAGCCCCCAAAATGGAAGGGAGCTGTTTGCAGACATGGCGATAGGGCTACCTCTGCTGCTAAATTTTCCTGCTATTTGCCTGAGACACTAAATCAAAGTGAAGTTTATGTAAAATCCCAACACTGTGTGCAATGGTGGTGGTTTGCATTTAATTCCTGTTGAGATTTTCCTGTTATAAATCTGCTGTCAAAATAAAGTGTTTAAGTTGTGCCTTAATTTTAGGCAGATCCAAATCTTGAGCTTTGGCTCAAGACATTTTGCCAAAGACCATCACATGCAACAGGGTCCTCATTAGCTGTGACTTAGGGAAAAAAAAAGGGGGGGGGCAAAAAACACTGCTTTGTCATTGCTCATTGCTTTGTGAATGGGCTGATGAAAAGTGAAAGAAAACATACATTTCAAAGTGTTAAATGTGTGTATACTAGTTTGCCATTCAAATAGTATTGGTCATGTGATCTACCAGCTTGAAATTAAGTACAATTTAGTATTTCAGAGACATTGAATTGGGAGTATAGTATCTAATTTTTGACAGAGCTCTGATTTTGTTGTAAAATAGACCCACATGCTTACATAAATACTGTGTGGTGGCAATTTTTTTCCTCCACTTTATCCTGTTGTCAGGCTATATATGTGCAGATCAGTTGCCATTTTGTAGGACTATTTTTTAAATTATTTATTTGCAATATATATTTATCACCCCACTTGCCAAACTCTAGGCAATTCATAATAATCAAGTATGTTTGTATCATACAAAACTATTAAAATAATAAACATTAAAATGGAATCAATTATAACATTCAAATAAAATAAAATGTGTGCAGTGTGAATCCAGTTAAAATAAAGAAGCCCTGATTTGTAGATGATCATCCAGCTCCAAAAGCTTCTAGGAAGAGCCTTGATCAGAAGAGTTGTTTGGAGTTGGGCAGTGGCTAAATTGAATAAATTAAATGTTTTTCACATATGTATTATATAAATAATAATTGAAAGCATTTATGATGTAGCTTCCCTGATGTCATCCATATTGCTGGTCTTGCCTGCTTGATGTATACAGATAGACTTCCTTCCGCAAATGTGTATCTCCAAGCATATAGTGGATTTGTATTCTGGCCACTTATGTAAAAATGAATATTTATTAGCAAGAAACAATTGGTTTATTTAATAAATAATGATTAACAAAATCATGACTTAATGTGATATTTTAACCTAATCAATGTCATAAGTTTCTGTATTACATTTCCAGGGTATAGCAGCCTTCTGAGGTGGTAAGGTGGCCGTAATTGTTGTTTATCGGTGCTTAATTAATTCATAACTAAATCATCACTATAAGCCATGATCACTATAAGCAATGATATACAGATCATATTCAAACATTGGCAGACTCTAGAGCACAGCTTTCCAAACTGTGTGTCGCGACACTTTAGTGTGTCGCGACACACAGTTTGGTGTGTCGCCACACAACCCGGAAGCGGCGGTGGGGGTGTGCATGGTGGCGGCAGCAGCGGCGCGCCATCAGCACTTCTGCGTTTTAGTGGAGGCCGCCGCCGCTGTGCACGCCGCTGCCGCCGCGCGCCCCCCCACGCCGCCATCGTGCACGCCCCTGCCCCTGCGCCGTCGCCGCTGCCGCCTTTGGTGTGTTACCAACGGTGGCAGATTGGAAAGCACTGCTCTAGAGATCCATGATTTGCTGGTTGAAGTAGGTTTGGATAGAAAAATTAGCCATGTTTTGGTTACAAAATGGTTGTAACATTTGCTCCTTCAGAGTCTTCTTTTTCCTTATGTCAATACTTGCTCAACGTAAAGTCTCATGGAAATTACATGAGCACATTCAAGCAGTTTTCTTGGCATGATGCTGAAGTAGTTTGCTATTGTTCGGTTCTGGATTTTTTTTTCCAGTTTCCCAGTCTAGCTTTCAGCCCTGAACTTTCTGGATCCTGTCCCCTGTGCCCCCAACAACTGGATCCTGTCCCCTCTGTGCCCCCAACAACTGAGCCTGCAGCAACAACCCAGCCAGAGAATGAGAATTTTACCTGTGCTACAATTTAAGTCAGAGTGAGCCCATTAGGTAGACCAGACCAGGAAATCAATCCACAGAAAGGCTAAAACTACTTTTATTGAGATTGGCTATAATAACAGAATCTTGCAAGTCTAATAGTGCTATCCCTCCTCCCCCTTCTTATAATCCAGTGAATTAGGGACGCATCTGCCTGATCTGCTTCTGAATGTTATCTCATTGTTCTGGACTTAAAAAATGTTTCAGCCCCTTTTGCCTAGGTAACGGTTACTGCTTATCTCCATCAGGTCATCTTCCTTATTCTCTACAGTCAGCGCTTAGATTCATGAACATTTACCAATCAGCACATACTGGTGAGGATACCTTTGAGCATATATAGAGCACCTTTGTCTCAACGTTCTGTAGCCTAAATACAGTTTGAGTTAAAAGATGGGAAGCTTCCAGCGCAGAGGCTGTGAACTGCCGACAGGCTTGGATCTTGGCATTTCTCAGTTTAGAGATTAAGTATCAGCTTGTAGTACATGAATATATTTTTGCCCACTAGCATTTGTTGTTGGAGTAGGAAGTGCTTCATTTGACACTGACTCATGGAGAAAGAATGATGTTCTTCAAGTCACGCAACAAAGCAACAAGCACAGTCCAAGAGGAGATTGGGTGTTTTTTTGTAATTTAGCTGTGAATATAAGGAGTCTCAGGGGCGTGGTGGCTCAGCAGGTAAGACGCCAGGCTTGTCGATCGCAAGTTCGGAGGTTCGAATCCCTAGCCCCGCGTGACGGAGTGAGCTCCCGCGCTCGCCCCAGCTCTTGCCAACCTAGCAATTCGAAAGCATGCAAATGCAAGTAGATGAATAGGTACCACTTCTGTGGGATGGTAACAGCGTTCCGCGTGCGTCATGCCGGCCACATGACCATGGAAGCATCTTCGAACAACGCTGGCTCTTCGGCTAACAAATGGAAATGAGCACCGGCTCCTAGAGTCAGACACGACTGCACAAATGTGCGGGGGGAACCTTTACCTTTATAGGGAGTCTCTCTACCACTTTTAAAAAATACGCAGCTTTTACTGGAGAGTAATAAATAAAAGAATAGCCTTAGAGGGAGGGAAAAAAACACTAAATATGGAGAATTATTTTGATGAAATGCTTAAACTTCCATAAACATCAGTGCGATTGAAAATATTCACCTAGAACTGTGGAGATATGAATTTTGAGGCTAGTGCAGCTAAAGGGTTTGTTGCAGCCATCCACAATGATATTTTTAAAGTTTCCTTAAAGTATTCCTTAATTTTTTTTTAAATAACTGCCTTTCACAAACAAGAATGTGTTTCTAATTAAAATAACCTCCATCACCTTATCATCTAATCACTTTTCTTTGCATTACTGTTCCCATCTCAGGAAATAAAACATGTACCAGATTTGCTACTATTTAGGCACATACTGAACACTTATAAATTCATCCTAACATTTGAGGTAGTGCTGTTCTATTAAGTTATGGCTAATAGACTATTTACATGTTTTATCTCAATGTAATTTTGTATATCATGTTAGATACATATTTTTGGACACCACCTAAGATGTTTTTCATAGCAGGCAGTATATAAATAGCTTGGATAAACAAAGAGATGCACTGTTCATAGACTTCCCCTCAGTGAAAAATCGCTCCCCCAAAAAACAATTTTAGCAGTTTTGGACTTGATTTTTCATAGTATGCCTGACCCTTTGGAAAGGTAGCTACCAGTCAGAGTCATGCTTACAGATAGTTTCAGTGCAGTATCTTCCATGAATGTTCCAGCCTTTCTCTACTGACAAACTTTACTTAGATTTAAATGCAAGATAGTTAGAAGGCAAAGAGAGGTTGACTTGAGCACCCCAAGTTCATATTTCTAATTATACTTTATTTAAATCTGTCGTTGTGATCTTCACTGTTTTGTCCACATTGTTCATTGTTATGGGCAGTTATCTCAAATCTTCACAATGCCCAGTGTATTTACTTATTGGATTTACAGTATATTTCACCTTTTGTACAGGAACTCAAGGCAGCAAACATATTGCTTCCTCTTATTTTTTTTCCCCACCTCAACAATCCTGTAAGGCAGGGGTCCCCAACCTTAGCAACTTGAAGATGTGTGGACTTCAACTCCCAGAATTCCCCAGCCAGCAACGCTGGCTGGGGAATTCTGGGAGTTGAAGTCCACACATCTTCAAGTTGCTAAGGTTGGGGACCCCTGCTGTAAGGTACATTGGACTGAGAGAGAGTGACTGGCCCAAAGTCACCAAGTGAGCTTTTGTGGCTGAGGGTGTACTGGAGCCTGGGTCTCCCCTGTCCTAGTCCAGCACCTTAACACCACACCACACTGGCTCTCAATCCTATGCAGTATACTTTAGCTGTGCTTCCTTTTGCACAAGCTAGGCAAAGCGGATGTCCATGGAAATACATCTTTAATGGCATATGTCTGTCGATATTGTATTGTTCTTAGTGGAATGCATATTTTGATGGTTTTCAATGCATTTCCACTCATAATTTGTACAACTCCTTAGTTTGCATTCATTGGCGTTCTATTGTTTTGCACCCGTTTGCATAAATCCTTCGCCACCTTAGAATAGTGGGTGAAAATAAACTCTCATGTGTAGAAACTGACTGAAAAAGCAGAAAGTTCAAAAGTAGAGATTGGTTTACTACATGCCTTAGAGATATTGGTCCATATACAAATCTATTACTCCACCAAGGAGAATTTGCTCTATGAATTAGTGAGGGAACAGAGCAGTAACTAAAAGATTTGAAAAGATTATATTAGGTTTTCCTGATAAAATTGAACAAAAACATTGGTTTGTATTATTCTGGAGTTGCTATATTTTGCCGCTTCTTCTCTTGGGTTTAAAACATGGGCCACTGGAAACAGTCCAACTGGCGTTGAGAAAGATATGGCTTAACGACAATTATTCCGAGGTTGTACTCTTCTCATTGGTGTGGTGTTCGGCTAGCATTGCATCAAGCAAACTGGTTGACCCACACCTAAGTCATAAGATTTTTTAAAATCGAAAATGTTACATTCTGTCAGATGAGCATCTTCATGATTAACAAGTCTGAGATTTATCTGAGTTCAGGATAAGAGACTGAACTCAACTTGAGGTCCGTCAGCCAATCTCCTCAGGAGAATTAGGGTGATGAGGAAAAGTAAGAATTACACCACAGAAAGGGCCAATCCTGATCTGGATTTGGGAACCTTTGAGCAAGGTACCTCCTTACCCCTTTGCCACTATTTATTTGCTTGCCTCTTCTTTTAAGTGGCACTGCTTCCCAAAGATGGAGAAAAGAAGAAATGCAGAAATTAAAATTTCTTCTTCCTTATTCTTTTCACTATTCATCACTTGGGTAGAGCAGTTGACAAGATAGAGAACAAGTATGGAACATTATGTGGAGTCCTTGGTGCTCTCTGAGCCTTGTTGTTTTCTTGCAGACGTTTCATTGCCAGGCTAGGCAACATCTTCAGTGCAAAAAGGGAGTGGGACTTGCTCTCTGTTTATATACCCTGGCTTGTCCTGCCTGTGTTGGTGGGGGTGTTGTACTCTCCTTGGTAGTACCTTGATTCGGTTGTTGTTTGCTGCTTGGTTGATTGACTGAGTTAATAGTTCCTTGATTAAGGTATATTGTGCTGTTTGATTGTTCCTCTGGTGCTAATCTTGGTGTTAATCTTTGCATATCTTGGTGTTGATTGCTGGCAAGGAGGTGTTCTGGTCTTCTGGCTTTTCTATTGTCTCTTATGAATGGTATGTAAATGTTGTTTACCTCTATGTGTCTGTTGATGTCTGCTTTGTCTGAGTGCCAATCTTTTCGATTGGTATGGAACATTAGTTAAGCTGTCAGACTTAAAACAGGAGATCCAAGTTCAAGTCACTTTTGGCCATGGAAGCTTGCTATTTCTCAGCCCAATCTGTCTCACAAGAGAAAATATGGGAGGACGAAATGCTATGTATAATTTTCAGTTTCTGGAAGAAAGGCAGTGTAAGGGTTAGCTTAACCAACACCATTCTGCTTTTGGAAACTGCTTGCAAAAGGGAATTAGGTAAAAGGAGACGCAGAGACCTTGCACACTGTCTTTAGGAGAGAGTTCGTTTAGATAACGTGGAACAAGGTTTGTTTAGAATACCAGGAGTCACTGAGGCTGCTAGAAATGCAGATACAGAAATCTTGCCCTCTCACTAGGAGAGAGTTTGTTCATGTTTCTTTACTAGCTTTGCAAACCCTATATAATCATTGAGCTTGCAATGTGTGTGTGTGGATCTTCCCAGACATTCACTGCCATGATGTCTGCAGAGATTCCACCCAGCTTTGCTTGGCCAAATAAACGCTGTCATTTTAAACCTCCAAGCCTCGACTCAAGTCTCTATTTGGGATTCTGAAACTTGGGTGAAATCTGGACCTTACAGCAGGATATAAACATAATAAGAAATAAAGATAAATAAATAAAAATTAAAAGAAAGAACAGTAAAAAGAAGAGCAGCATGTCCAGGAGGCTCCAACTACTGGGACTAAACACGCATTTTGAGGAAACTCTGTATTAAGAGGAATGTTCACTTTTAATAATATAGTTTTGGTTTTTGTCTTGGACAATTAAGCAAATGGGAAGAATTGACCCATGTGGGGTTTTTATAAATCTGTATTGATAAAATGCAGTTAAAGTAATAAAATGGATGAAATGTGGCCCTTTATATTTTCATTTTAGCCCATCAGAAACCATATATTTTGTGCAGCTGTATAATGTACTTTGGGGTGTGGTGGCTCAGCGGGTAAGACGCCAGGCTTGTCGATCGAAAGATCGCAAGTTCAGAGGTTCGAATCCCTAGCCCCGTGTGACGGAGTGAGCTCCCGCACTCGCCCCAGCTTTTCCCAACCTAGCAATTTGAAAGCATGCAAATGCAAGTAGATAAATAGGTACCACTTTGGTGGGAAGGTAACAGCATTCCGCGCACGTCATGCCGGCCACATGACCGTGGAAGTGTCTTCGGACAACGCTGGCTCTTTGGCTAACAAATGGAGATGAGCACTGGCCCCTAGAGTCGGACACGACTGCACAAATGTGCGGGGGGAAACTTTACCTTTTTATAATGTACTTTTAAATTTCTATATTTATTTATGGTTTTCTCATATTTATATACCATCAGAATATAACAACTCCTTTATATGTTTATTACTTGATCCTCTCTATTTGAGTAGGTGCTCTCCTTAGGTGTACACCTAAGCATATGCTCAGATTATGCCAAGTCTATCCATTGATGCTAGCTTATCCAGTTCCGTTCCTATGAGAGATCTCTGTAGTGCCCCTCTTGCTGTGGGTGCAAAGTTGTGACTTTGGCCTTTGTTTCCATAGAGCCAAGACAAAAGTTTTGTTTCATCAGGCATTTGGTGGATGCTTTTTAAATAATGTTATAGTTTTGTATACGCTGCCATTTTTATCCTTCCTTCCTTCCTTCCTTCCTTCCTTCCTTCCTTCCTTCCTTCCTTCCTTCCTTCCTTCCTTCCTTCCTTCCTTCCTTCCCTAGAGTTTTATTTATTCATGAAAGTAAATAAATACAATTATAGAGACTGGGTCCTATTTCTGGCTGCTCTTGTGAATGCCTTACTCTGTACACTACATAATCCTTTTAATGCATGCTGGACTAAAATGACAAAGGCCTAAATCAATTCCATAATCCATTGCCAACTTGACATTCTGCTTCAAAAATGCCTGGCTGGGACTTACATCTAAGTAGTCATCTATAGATTAGAATAGTCTACATTCCACTCCCAGTGTGTCATATGGAGAGAAACCTCCTTAGTTGAATGATTTTACTAAATGTCTTTGCCATTTTCCCTAGTGGAGAAAGTTGTGTTGAAGTATTTCAAAAAGAAAGGGCCACAGTTGGTCTATGTCCATGACCAAGGGGCAAAGAATTTTGAGATTCTTGTGGCAACCAAGGAAAATGTAGTCAGGCCAAGGAAAATCAGTTTCTGGGATTCAACAGATACTTTCCATAAGAAGCATAGGCAGCTTTCCATGTTTAATTAATAGGAAAATAATTATATTGAGGGATTACTGAATCTAAAGAGGAAGCAGTGCAACTTTGTGTAGCTAGGGTTTCAGTGAATATGGCTTATGGGCAGTTATGAGATGCCAGCAGAAAAAAATCATAAACAAAACATTCAGAAGCATTTCCTTGCCATTTGGCTTCCATACTCCATCATTTGTCACAAAATGGAAAAATAAGACCTGCCTTTCTAGGGCAGTGGCTGAGCGCAATGAAAACAAAGCTGCCTGAAAACATAAAATCAACACTTAGTGGTAAAGTGAAAAACCAAGAGATAGAAATGAGAAATACTACACCAGCAGACCTGAGAATACTCAAGCCAGAAATAGCTTATACTGTAATCTTAGAGAGGCTAATGGAGAGTAACATGAAGCAAAATTAACTTGGAAGAGTATTAAAGTACTTTCAGTTTTTAATATACTGTTTACAGTGAGGCAAGGAGAATTAATGCACCAAGAAAATTTTTTTTACAGTCAAACAAATTGTTGAAATTCATAATGGATATATAAGTCTGTCTTCTTTTTGCACAAAAGCTTTTGATAATTGCAGAGTCTATCACTTGTTGCATTTTTTTCTGCTAATTTACTTCCAGGTGTTTCCCAATTGTTTATAAGCAACTGCAATGCTAGTTGTTATTTGTGTAATTTATTTTTTTTCTAGCCAGACTTTCTCCCCAGAGGAGACTCTAGTTAAAGTATACAGAGGGTGCCCTTCTACAGATAATTAGGCAATAGCTCACCTGAGTCTCCCATAATTCTCATCAATGGACATATTGGCTGGGGAGTTCTGGGAGTTGGACTCCACATGTCTGGGGTCACCCAAGTTGGGGAAGGCTTTGGAGTGATTCTACAGTATCTAACAGAACTGCAATACCATGATACCACATTTTTCAAGGAATTGTGCACATTGGCATTTTAATTAATTAATTAATTGATTAATTAATTTTATTTATTTATTTATTTATTTATTTATTTATTTTCCTGCGTTTATTATTTTTATAAATAACTCAAGGCAGCGAACATACCAAATTCTACACAGTATATTGGGACAAAACCAGAGCATGGATTTTCTGGGACAGTGTAGGAAATGTTTTATTTATTTATTTATTTAATTTTTATCCCACCTTTATTATTTTTATAAATAACTCAAGGCGGTGAACATACCTAATCCTCCTTCCTCCTCCTATTTTCCCTACAACAACAACCCTGTGAGGTGAGTTGGGCTGAGAGAGAGTAACTGGCCCAAGGTCACCCAGCCGGCTTTCATGCCCAAGGCGGGACTAGAACTCACAGACTCCTGGTTTCTAGCCCAGCACCTTAACCACTAGACCAAACTGGCTCAAACAAAACTGACCAAACAAAATGTTAATGGTGGCTTCAAGCTGATATCTGTTGTCACTAGCAGTCCACCAGGACACTGTTTAGCGTTGAGTCTTGCCATTCTCTTTCAGGCAAATATACCTCCTAAGTTTGTTGTGAGGATAAAATGGAAGACTTGATGGGTACTACCCTAATTTCTTAAAAGTGCAGTGCCAAGAACTGGACATAATACTATTAGTGGGGTTTGACCAATCCAAAATGGACCAAACTATTACTTTCTGTTATTTGGAAAACTAGTTTATTTTATAAACTATAAAAATCTGACATACTGTATTGTGCCTTCTGATTAGGACTTCAACTGCAGTGCTTATAACCTTGGCTGTCAGTTGTTTATCTTTAAGATGCATTCACCATTCCATTGTGACCAATGTTGTTCCTTGAGGTAAGCATTCATCTAAAATTGATAGTGGTTTTGGAGTTGAAAGACAGCTTTGAAGAAACTTGCGTTCCTCCCCTTGCCCAAATTTGCATTCACTTGTTCATTCATCTTGGGGCGTGCTTGCAGCCAATTGCATTTGTACTAGCTCACTATGCCATATACCGTGTGATTTGATAAAGAAGATATACAGCTTGCTTTCCATATACTAACATGCAGTTTTTTTAAAGTGGTTATTATTCAAGGGGGAGAGAGGGGTAACTTCTAATTATATAAAATTAAAACATGATATTCCTTATGGCTCTGCTTTCACAAACATGTGCAGAAGTACTGTCATGGTGCAAACCTATGGAAGTGTAAATCTTGTACTCCAGGGAGCAATATAGATCATAGCTTTTGAACTGGTTGTACATACAGCAGCAGTGAGAACTGTCTGCCTTACATAAATCTTAGGCAGTAATTAGCTCCATAGTGAACTGGTTCAACAGCAGCAGTCCTAGCTGCAAGAGAAACTAAAAACACATATCCCAGTGAAGATATCACTTCCGTAGGAGAGAGGATTTACTGTAGTCCATGGAATGCATGTCTCCAGAACAGAAACAAAACTGTTTTCCAAGCATGTATAAGAATATGTATAATTCTGGAAATTAAGGGTGTAGCCTTATGGCTTCTACCATAGCCTATTTTTCTTTGGATTTCTCCCTGTGAAGTTGGAGACGAGGCTTGAATCTCAGAGGATGGAGCCCAAGAATGGATTCTCCGACTCACTCTGCTAGTCTCCATTTTTGGCAGGAAAATTCAATTCCAGGTCAGGAAATCCTGATTTCAGACAACTTTAAAGTGGAGGGGTAGGAAGGGCTTAGGACAGGGGTGGGCAACGTCAGGCCCGCGGGCCGTATAAGGCCCGCGGGACTCCCGCCTAAAGCCCGCAGGGCTCCCGCCCGCAAACTCCACCCCTTCCACATGATTGGCTCCCGCCCGCAAACCCCGCCCCCCAGTGCTTGTGATTGGCTCCCGCCCACAAACTCCGGCCCCCGGTCCGCAGAAATCCCAGAAACCCCGCCCCCACCCCCCCAGTCCCCGATTATAAATATCCAAATGGCCCTTGGCAGAAAAAAGTTTTCCCACCCCTGGCTTAGGATCTGAAACCTTTTTTCTGTGGCCTTTAAAAGGGGTAGGAATAGGATTTAGACCAGCATTTGTCAAGTCTAAGTCTTCTCATCCCTGTTGCTTGCAAAAGATGGTAACAAAAAGAAAAAAAGAAAAAAGCCCCAAATGTCTATAAACATACAATTGAACCCTGAAGTCTTTCATTGCAGTAATGGCTTGTAGATCAGGATCTGGGGAATCCTGGGTCAGTAAAGTTATCTGTTGTCTCTTCTCCTCCTCCTCAGTACTTGGATCCTAGCTTTAAAAATATAGTTGCTAAGTAAAACCTGTTTGCTGTATAAAGTTTATATTTTTGAATTGTGTAAATTTTATGAAATGTTGCAGGGGTTGGCTTTTTAAAATGTTACCTGATATGTGAATACTTCTGAAGATTGGTAGGGATGTAGAAAGTAGTAAATGGAGGTGTACCTTTGTAGAAGGTCTTGATCAGAAGCATGTGGCAATAAAGTCATTTGGAAGTATGTCTACCATGTAGTTTAGCCACCAGAGGACCTTCTTATTTTACATAAAAACATATTCAAGGTCACTTGAAACCAACTGATTGATAATATATGACTCAGAGCAGTGACTCAAAACCAAGCAACGGGGGGATGGGGGACGGAATCTATTAATACAAATGGACACGATTAATTTGTGACAACCAATTCACACAGAATACCCTTACAGAAAGGAGAAATAGTTTCTCTGGAAACTTCTTTAATTCAACTTCTTTTCTTTTTCGCTCCTCCAAAATAGCTTGTGTTTTCTCTTGCCTCTTCTTTTTGAGTTCAATTATGTTATATAAAGTAACCTCTCATGAAAGCTTTGCTTGCATACCAAACCATTCTTACACCTGTACCTTTATTAAGATTATTTTCAAAAAACTCTTTTAATTTCTTTTTACAGTCCCATTTTTATGTTATTTTTGTACATACATTTGGGCAGTGGTAGAGAGATTTGAAATGCAGGTACATTTCAAATATGCTAAATCATGTGTGGAGAGTGTGTATTGTGTATGTGTATGTGGGACTAATATGGCATAAGTGCTCTGGGAGAGAGAGACACACAACATACAATGCTTCGTTTGAGACGAAGCTACCCCCAAATATTTTGCATTACAATAGAATTAGCCCGTTTTGATGTTTTGTTGCTGGAAAAATGTATTTCCTCCAGTGCTGTTGTGAAGATTGCAGGTAGATTCTGATAAAACAGGAAAGCCTGAAGAGGTAACTTATATGATGTCATTGTCTCTATTAATAAAATAATCCCAGTCCCCCATTCCTTTTTGTTCTGCCTCCAGTACAGTCATTCATTTGGACAGAAATACCATCATAGTGCCAGGTCCATTTCCTCTGTATCAAAGTACACTGGCATGTAGGATGTTCATAGGTCAACAAATGTATATTGAGTAAAGGTGAAGGTGGTAATTTGTCCTCTCCTCTGTATGCACATTACAAAAACAATGAAAAGCTGGGTCCATTTTCTGTTCAAAACCCAAATGGCAAGATATCAAAGCACTATTCTGTGGATGTCCTGATTTTTAGAGGTACTAGCCATGACTGGATGACTCTTAGTTCAACTCAGTTACGAAATCAAATAAAGTTGTCTGATACCTCAGCCAGATGATTCATCCATCTAGGCTAGGCCTGTTTGAGTGCAAGGTGATGTTCTGTTTTATTGCTCTTGTTATGGTCCTTCAAGTCACCCCTGACACCTGGTGACCACATGGCTAGTATCCATGCAGTTTTTCTGGCAATGTTTTGGGAAGTGGTTCTTCCTAGGGCTGAGAAAGAGCGACTGGTTCACAGTCATCCAGCTGGCTTCGTGCCTAAGGGAGGTGTTCTATTTTAGAGCCTTTTAAATTGGAGCCAGGGACTGTATCCAGGACCTCACAGATTCAATACACAAGCTTACCACTGAGCTACAGCATTACTTCCTTCCCCAGATGTGCTCAGTTGGGCTTATGAGGGTATAATTGGTACTGGGTATCAGCCTGAGTCTCGAAACTTTCATACAGCTTAAGGTAAATATAACAAAACAGGAAAAGGAAATATATATGAGTAGAGTAGAAGAAGCGAAAGCAAGGGAAGTGTAATTTGCATAGGTCAAAGAAGGGCAGTAAAACATCTGTTGGTAGTAGTTGACATGTGTCAATTTTCAGTGCTCATTAAATTCATATTAATGCTGAGACACTCTTAAACTCCAAATGTACCTCCCAGGTGCTGTCATCTCAAGATGAGTGGCGATGGTCACTTTTCAGAACTGTGCCAATCCTGTTTTCTTGTCAGTAGCATCTGACCTGGGGTCAGAATTGTATTTAACCCTTCCTTGTAGGTCAAAAGAGAAATTAATCTGCCGAGAATTGAATTGTTTGAATAACAGGTGTCCCATTAGTAGAGTAGCTGCCAGGCTGAAACCTGTACATGGGTTTTTTTGTTTTACTTTTTTCTTCCTCCCCTTTTGTTGGCCACAAAGATGCCTCTGGGGGACAAAAACTCAAATTTAAGATAACTGAGATTGGAAATTTGCTGCAGGATGAGAAAAGAGCAGGCAGTTAATTTAAGAATATTGGAAGCTTATGGCTGTTTTGCTTCTGAGTTGGTATATTTAAAGGCCATTGTCCTGGGTTTTGACTGACAAAAGAAACAATATCTGTCATATTATTCTGGAAACGCCTTCGTTATCTGTATTTAGTAGCAGACATATATATCTTTTGAATTTCTCACGTAATACTGCAAAACACTGTCATATATGGAAGCATCTAATACATGTCCCTAGTGGTGATCGAACACACCAAGAGCTGCAGAATAATTAAATATATCTAATAATAATTGGGTGCATGTGTGTTTCTTTTTAAGGGAAGTCTGTGAAAAATTGTACTATTTTGGAAAACTTAGTTATGTGGATTGTTTTCTTTGCTTGTATATATCTCACATTTCAAAATAAAAGTATACTCAAAGCGGCATACAAACGAATATAAACAATTTAATATTAAAAGAAGCCTCAAATATTACATCCCTTGTATTTCTGCTTTAATGGATTTTCTGAGGTAAGAAGAAAGATGGAAGAAATAGTGGAAATAAATGGGAGGGTAATGAAGAGAAAATAATGTTGGGATCTCTGTAAAATTCCATGAATGAGGCAAGCGATTGGAGAATAAGTAGCTCTTCCGGCCACACTCCTAACCTACTGTATGAAGGAGGTACTGGAGAAAGTACAGAAAAACAGATTCCTAGGATTGGGAGGTGTCGTGTGTAGGTGCAGAAATAACACGCCGAGGCAGGGAATCTAGTCTCTAGTGTTTATTGCATACCTACATACAGAAATCCTGCTAAACTAACGATGCCTACAGATTCCCAAGTATATCAGTCCAACCTAGGGCGGAGCCTTCTTCTGACGTTTGGGAAAATAGGCCAGGCTCTCCGAGCTGCGTGCGCGCTTCTCTCTCATGGCCCGGCCCTCTTCTCCACTCTCCTGTGTCTCCCTGACAGGAGGAGACGTTTAGGCCATTGAATCGAACACCCTGCTCAGTGCAGGAATCCTGATGAAAACATTCCAGGCAGATGACTCTCTACTTTCTCCTGGGCATATTCTGTGAAGGAGAGCCTCCTATTCCGCTGGGATCTCTCTCCGTCGCATTTAATCAGAATCTGCCTTCCTGTAACTTAAATCCATTATTCTGTGTTGTGTTCGCTGAAATGAAAGAAAATAGGCCTTGACTTCTTTTATATGACATTTTTTCCCAGGTATTTCAAGAGTGCTATCATATCCATTCTCCAGTCATTTTTTCCCCTCAGGGCTAAATATACCCAGTTCCTTCAGTCTCTCCTTATAGGGCTTAGTTTCTAGTCTCCAGATCAGAGATTTCCAAACTTTTCATGTTGGTGACACACTCTTACAGCAGGGCATCCTTTCGCGACACACTCTTACAGCAGGGCACAAGGCAGGCAGTAGGACCTGCGCAGAATCACAGCAGGTTTGGAGGCAGCCAGGCACAAGGCAGGCACTAGGACCTGTGCGGAATCCTGGCAGGGCTCGGAGGCAGCAGCCACCGCAACACACCCAGACACTGCAGCCGACACACTAACGTGTCACGACACACAGTTTGGAAAGCTCTGCTCCAGATCATTTCATTGTCCTTCTTGAAACCTGTTCCAGATTGTCTGACCCTTCTTAAACTATAGTGCCCGGACCTGGATACAGGCCTTGAAGTGGGGCCTAATGTAGCCATATCTTGAATGAAAGTAATAATTTCCCCTGATTCCCTTTTGTTTTGTAGAGGATGAGGAAGATGATGAATTGGTGGAATTGAAAGCTCAGAATGATGCTGAGATAGAAACTCAAGAAAAGAAGCAAGATGTGAAGGAAGGTATGTAAGTATACTGTTCAGAATTAAGTACTTGATGTCCAACTTTAGTAGGGTATGGTCTACAGACTTTTAGGGTGCCTCTAAAAATAGATGTATACAGTCTGATTTCTAACTGTGTTTATTAAGAAAGCAGCACCCTCTACGTTGCATTTGATTCTCTTCATAAAACAAGTTTTCAGATTTGCAGTCAAAGTAATGCTTTCAGGACTAAAGGTCGCCTTTTGATGTTCAGATCTGCTCTCAGTTAAACACTGGAGAGCAAGCCCTTTGGAGTTGACTGAGGCATGGTCTAGCATGGTTACCTGGGAAGAGTTTGAACCTGTTGATCCTGAAGAAGTGGATAGGGTCCTTGGGGCTATAAGTATGGCCACCTGTGTATTAGATCCATGTCTTCTTAAAGAGGTCCATCTGGTCCTCAAGAAACCACACCTGGGTACAAAGACTGGACAATTTTTGCCCTGGGTCCCTAAGGAAGGTTGTTAGGAAGGGGTCAGGTTCTAGGTTCAGGGGACCCTGGAGGAAGCAAATTATCTAGACCCTTTTAAGTCAGGATATAAACCAGGATGACATTGATTGCATTTGTAGATGACCTTTGGTGGGACCAGGATGGAGGTGCTACATCTATCCTGGTTCTCCTTGAACCTCAGTAGTTTTTGATACCATCAATCGTGGCAACCTTCTGGACTGGCTGTAAGGGTTAGGAATGGGAGGCATAGTGTTGCAATGGTTCTCTTCCTTCCTCTGAGGCTGATTCCAGTCAGTGTTGAAAGGAGGGAAAACAGAGCTCATCCTAGACTCCTGCTTTGCAGGGTTCTTCGGCGCTCTACACTCCCTCCACTTCTGTTTAACATCTACATGAAGCTGCTGGATGAGGTAATCTGTTGACATGGGCCAGATATCATCGGTATGTTGATGATATCCAGCTATACATCTCTATCCTGGGCTGAGCAAGTGTCAGAGAAATTGGCGAAGAAACAACGCTGAGTCGAAGTTCAACTCTAGTTTCTTTATTGTTTCTACCATACACAGAATCTTGCCAGGCTGAAGGTTCCTAAACTGAGCTAAGGGGAAAAATACCCTTGGGAATCTAGGGCGGTGCTAGTCTTAACTTTCTTCCTCACCCCCCGCCCCCCCCCCCCACACTCTCCAAGCTGTGCGAACGCTTATCAGGCTGGAATGCACTCTCTACTCCCTCAGCTCCCAGCTCCATCACATCAAGTGATGCCATAAAGGTTCTCTCCCAGAGTCTTGGGGCTGTGGGCATCTGATGGGAAAGAACAGGCTTCAGCTTAACCCATGCAAATCTGAGTGGTTATGGGTTTTGGAGTTCTCCAGATGGGGTCTCCTTTTTTAGCTCTGGATGGGGTTGAACACACCTAGACAGAATTGGTGCACAACCTGGAAATCCTCTTGGATTCTTGGTTCCTGCTGGGTTCGGTGGCCAAGAAGGCCTGTGCACAAATCCATCTTGTGAGCCAATTGAGCCCATTCCTGGATAGGGAGGACCTGCTTGTGATCACTGATGCCTAGATCACCTCCTCTTTGGACTATTGCAATGCAGTCCACATGGAGTTGTCCTTGAAGACATCTGGAAGTTGCAGTTGGTCTAGAATGTAGAGCTGCAGTACGCCCATGTAACACCATTACTTCATGAGCTACACTGGCTCCCTATAGCAGGGGTACCCAACCTGTGGGCTGTGGCCCACTAGTGGGCTGCGGCCTATTAGGAAGTGGGCCGCACAGCAGGTGAGCGGTGGTGGTCCACGCGATTGGCTCCCGCCTGCAAACCCTGCCCCCCCGCCCACCGGTCCGTGGAAAAATTGTCTTCCACGACCGGTCCCTGGTGCCAAAAAGGTTGGGTACCCCTGCCCTATAGGCTTCTGGATGCTAGTTACCACCTTCAAAGCCCTTCAAGAAACAGGTTAGTTTCAGAACTATCTCTCCCCAATTGTCTCTGCCTGTCCCAAAAGATCTGGCAGAGCGGTCATGCTTTGGATCTATAAACCAATGTCACTTGGTGGGACCGAGGAACCATGCCTTCTGTGTCACAGCACCTGCCCATTGGAACAGCATATGCCCTGAAATTCAGATGGATCCAACTCTGTTGACCTTCTGTAAGGTCTTGAAAACCTGGTTTTACCCTGTGCATTTGATTTTGGAATTAGAATATGTTTGTGGTTTGGTCTCAGTTAAGCTGTATTGTATCACTGTGTGTTTTGTTATTGGTTATTTTGTTTTTTTATGGTTTTAACCCTATGTAAGTCACCCAGAGTCGCTACTTATGAGTTGGGAAGCCATATAAATTGTTTGAATAAAATAAATATGTATGTTTAACATTATAACCACAATGTCTAAAATCCTTAAGCTTGTAAGTTAATTTTTTTCTTTAATCATTGATCCTGGGCAAACAAGTTAGCTGAATGATTTGGCTTCCACTAAGCCTAGAAATAAATTGTACTGAATTTTTTTTTTTTTTTTTTAGAATGTTCCAGTCTAGATTCTATTAAAATTAAGACATCTCACCACCATTTTGCACATTAAATCCCAAAGTTTGGCATCAAGGGCTAATAAATTTGTCTGATACAGAAGCTAAGGATGATCTGTAAGCTCTGCTAACTGATGCAGGATCAGAGACCATATGTCTGCTCTACTGAAAGGTCTACACTGATTGCAAATTGTGTACCAGGCAACTTTAAAGCCCTGAATGGCTTAGGATTTGACTATCTAAGGGATGTTCTCTCCCATTACATATCTGCCTTGTTGTTAAGACCTGCAGGAGAGATCCTTTTAAAGATGCCTCATGGTCAGAATCCCATCTTTCTGACATGTGGGAGAGAGTCCTCTTCTCATTGCTCTGGCTATGAAATGCACTCTCTTGGGAGTTGCATCTGAATGCCTCTCTCTCAGCATTTAGAAACCTGTGAAGATAGATCTCTTTTGACAGGCTTTCCAACCTGAGATGATTTTAATATCTATGTCACTGTTCATTTTAGTTTGTATTTTTAAGTTTTCATATTTTGTTTTGTCTTAGCTAGCTTGCTTGACTGCTTGCCAGAGCAATGTATTCATCAAATAAGCATATATATTTCATGGATGGAAGGGCCAAGAATCAATCCATGACATTTCCAGTTAAAACGGATCGGGTAGCAGTGGAAGACTTTTGGTTCTGGAGGGTGGTTACGGGTCAGAGTAAACTCAATAGACAAATGGTCTGAACAGATCAAAGGCAGCTTCCTAGATTTTACCTTTTGTCTTCAGCACTAATAATCAGTGTGGGTCCTTCTGAACTCTGTTAATCTAAACTTACACTTAGGAGATTCTGCTCACCTGAATGCAGGCTTTCTTATCAACGGAGAAGCCAACAGTCTTAGCGAGAGCAGAAGAACAATACTCAGTTGTTGAACGGTGGTTGAGATTTGGGTCAGGTTTCCTCTCCTTGCCACATAAAAGCAACCATAATTCGTGTATCTCTGGAAGGCGACGTAGTGAATTATGAGTGAATACTTTTTAAAAGCCAAGCTAAATAGACTCCTGAAAGATATATATTTATTTTAGTTTTTCACGTGCTTGCAAGTGAGCTCTGTGTATACTTCAGCTGTATTTGAAGGACAGCCATAACTAATATCAGCTCTTTTTTTTTGTTATAGTTTAGTCTAGTAGAAGTGTTTTGTGTTGCCCCTGGCTCCTCTTCTTGTCTCGTCAAGCCAGGTCTCAAGCGAACGATAGTTGTAGAAGTGTCCCCCCCCCCCCCCCGTCTTTTCCTTTCTTTTTGGTAGTAATGGTTTTTGAGACACTCAGACCACAGATTTCAAAAGGAAGTATGGTAGTTGAATCAGAGACAGCAGTACTTTGTGAGGATGTTAATATTTTAGCAACTGAATAGAAAATAATAAATTGAAACTGGCACTGTAACTGACACAAAGTCCGTTGTGTTTGAATCAGCTGCCTGACTTCCTTTGTACTTTTTTAATGTTTCAAAAATGCTTATTACCATAAAATCCGGTCCCTCGGAGATGAGACAGGTGAAATCTGTAGTTTTTCGCATGAAATTAAGCTCAGGTTAATTAGAACTGGGGCTCGTTGCTGACTCCTCTTATGAAAGCCACTGCTTGAACAAGGAACATAAGAATCAGCCATCATGGAAAAAGTGCCTCTGCAAATGCACAGAGTATTTTTAAGAGTTTATCTATCCCCAAGTAGGTAGGAATAGGATTGCACCCTGATCATATAAATAATTATGAGGAAGCACAGATATTCATTGTTAACTAAACTTTTCTATTTTCATTATGTTTTTAATCACATAATTCCATCATACAGCCCCTTCCTTTTCTGAGTTGGTAACTTTTGTATTTGCTTCAAGATAGTGATTACAAACATGTTAGAGGCAAAACAGGAATTTCGATTAACATTTCCTGCTGTTACTGGGTTCAGCAATACTTATTCTGAATTAAGGGCTTTCCTGAAAATTAGTATCTAATAGGTTAAATGCATGTTTATATTGGCCCAGGTTTCTTTTTCCATGCAAAGCAGGAGAGCATTTTTTCCCTTAAACTTTCAGGAATTTCTAATAGATATTTTAGCAGCACCATTTCACAGTTCTGTACAGCAGCTAAAGCCTGGGTCAGCACTTCCATTATGAAACTTGGTTTTCAAGGATTCTATAACCCCACCATAAAAATTGCCCCAGCTAAATTTGTTTATCACTTGGGGCATTAGCATCTTATTTTTTTAAAAAAAGTGATGTGAATAAACACGTGAAACAAAAATCTGGACATTTCTGAAAAAGTGAGATACCGTGGAATATAATCTGTTAAATTTTATATTTTTATTTTGCTATTTTATCCTTTGCAATTTGAATAGTAACAAGAAAAAAGAATATAGAAAGTTGCTACATTCTGAGTCAGATTTTTTCATCCAGGGTTGTTGATTGGTGCTAGCTGGTACAGCTTTTCAGGTTTCCAGATAAGAGTTTTCCTGGCCTGAGATCTTCAGAAAACATGTAAATTCTTGCTTAGAGTAACACATTTTTAAAAAGGGCTACATATTAAACATGTATTTTGGGTTTTCTTTCTCATTTAAATTTTGTACACCATCTAAAACAATTATGTTTTCATGTTTATATGAAACAATAGCTAATTTTAATTTGTGACTACCCGTTGTTTGCAGTCATTGCCCCATTAAAATAAAAGCTTGTTTTGCCAAAATTTTAAATGGAACTGGATTTTTATCCATCATATTTTATGCTTCTCTTAGCTTCTTCTATAGCTTTTTCCATGTTTATAAACAATATAAAGAATGGTAAACTTAATGTCCCCAAATCCCTAAGGCTGAAATTGTTGCACTTTTGTAGGAGGAAGTCGTATGGCACATATTGATTGTGTTCAAATATGGTTTGTTGAAAAAGATGGAGTCTCTTGATTCACTTAATGCTAAGCTATGAAATATAGTTTACAACCGCAGTTACCAAACTGTACTCCACAGTGAGCTCACAGAATCTAAGATTTTTGCATGCTTCTTGATGTTAAAACATCTTTATATAATGGAGCAAAGCATACATTTTAATCAGTTAAGATTATTTTAGCCTAGCTAGCTCTCAGCACATATCTGACCATAACATATCTTGAAAAAACAGGGTCATACCTCATTAATACTTGAATGGGAGGCCATCACTAAATTCCAGACAGACAATTTAAAAAAAAAATCCCAGAAGAAAGCAACAGCAAGCTACTTCCATCTTATTGCCAATAAAACTACATGATGTGTCCATTTAGCCATCAGGAGTCAAGCTGATTTTAAGAACATTTTAGGATTTGTTTGGTTTTTGAAGCTGAAATTGAAGATGGCTTCTGCATTAAAGGAGCACTTAAGACTGCTTCTTTGTTAAACCTGTTTCACTGCTTTTCCAAGCTTGCCTGTGTTGTAAGCATCAATCAAAAATATTTCCTGAAATCTGAATGTGAAGTTTATTTTATTTTGTGATCTTAACTATTTTCTTCTTCAGAATAATAAATATGCAAGATATAGGATGTCTTTGGTATAGAAGCCACATTCTAGGATTATGTAGTACTACATTAATGGATCCAAACTTTTTTTTCTTTAGAAGGCAGCAAACCATCCAGTCTTACCAATGTTGCTATAAATTTCATAGGAAGATCTCATTTCTTTGCTGAAGAGTTAGATTCATCTGGAAATATTTAAATGCTTGTATGTTTAATGTTGCCAATATTCTTTTGGAAGCTCCTCCCAGAGAATTGACAGAGGAAGAAAAGCAGCAGATTCTACACTCGGAAGAATTCCTTATATTTTTTGACCGGACAATACGTGTGATCGAGCGAGCTCTAGCTGAAGATTCGGACATTTTCTTTGACTACAGTGGCCGGGATGTAGATGAAAAAGATGGGTCAGTGGTTTTCTTTCCCTTTAAAATTTTTTTTTCCAATAAATAAATAAATAAAATGGTCATGTGTGACTTGTAGAGAGGAACACCCCAGTCTTCAATACATCTACTGTACTGATAAACTTTCCTAATTGAATGATGTGGTAAAATATATTTTGCTGCATCCTCTTTATTAATTCTAGATGCTTTCAAGGTCTTAATTGCCCTTATCCTGCATTATTTTATTGTAACATATTGAAACAGAGAAGAAATGGTTAAAGCAGCATTTTTCTAGATCAGTTTCTCAAACTTGGCAACTTTAAGATGCTGGCTGGGAAATTCTGGGAGTTGAAGTCCACACATATTAAAGTTGCCAGGTGATCGACTACATCTTCTGGACTCTAAACTAAAAGGCACACATTTTTAGAGTAAATACCACTTTTGTTCTTTGAATGGCATTCTATAGGCTACACTCTAGAACAGCCTTTCTCAACCTATTGACCCTGGAGAAACCCTTGAAATATTTTTCAGGCCTCAAGGAACCCCTGCACATTCAGGCTGAAATGTAGGCCAGGATTATTATATTTGTTTCATGCGTAGGCCTGTATATATGCATTAACAGTGTTCTTAAACTAAAAATAAAGAATGAAACTTACCTCTTTAATGTGAAGTTGCCCAAATTTGAAATAATTTTTTAAATAAATTGTGATTTCTCAGGGAACCCCTAGTGACCTCTCGTGGAAACCTAGGGTTCCATGGAACCCTGGTTGAGAAACCTTGCTCTTGAAAGTACGTATTTCAATTGAAGAGAAAAATGACATTTGATTACTCTCAATATGAGAGAGAGAGAGAAAGAGAGAGAGAGAGAGAGTATTCCTTCTGTCATATAAAAATTACAAGTCAACAGCAACTTCTGAAGGGTTATACCCAAATATACCCCACAGGCTCTGTGCAGATCTGGGTCTTCTGCTTGAATTCACTGGGGTAAATCACAGTTTACATAAGATGTAGAAGTTCTGAATCCACATGGAAAGACTCAGCATTTGTTCAAAATGTTCCCTAGGAAGCAAACCAAGGCCCAACATTTCCCTACTCAGTGTCCTTCAGATGTTTTCGAGTATCAGTTTCAATTACAATGCTGACTGGAAGATTTTGGAAGTTGTAGTCCAGAACCCAATGGTACTATTTTGGGGAAGATCGTGTTAGCTGGTTTGCTTGTTAATTTGTTCTGAAATATAATATATTGTTGAATAGATAATAAACAATACCCGCAGCATGCAAAAATATATGTAACATCCTCTTTAGCAGTTTTCCATGTGCTAGCTAATATAATGTGGAACTCGTCATCACAACTCAGAGAGTTTGATCCTTTGGTTTGATCCTAGGCTATACTTTGGAACCTGCATTTTACGTGGGCCAACACATGAAGCCTACAATATGAAACGTAGGGAAGTAAAGTCGAATTAGGAAAGAAAACTATATGGATTTTCACCCCAGGTGCCCAATACTGCTTGTAATTTTCTACAGTCTGAGTCAATTAAGGGATTTGCACAAATACAAAGCTATTCTGTTCCATTCATGGTAATTGTTTAGATATGAAACATTTGTTCTTATCCCATTTCTTTGCTTTGGATAAAATATGGAGAGAAGAGGATGGAAAAAGAGGACATCAGGTTAAGATGCACAAAAAAATAAACTATCTAAGGAAATGTAGTAGAGAAGAGAAACCAGGATTAATAATTGGTAAAGCAGTTTTATTATTTTAAAATGCCAGCCATATTTTTTAAGTGGTGAAATAACCCTTGTTCAAATCCATGTAGCGATGTCCAAGCTGGAGCCAACCTTTCCTTCAGCCGACAGTTCTATGACGAGCATTGGTCTAAGCATCGGGTTGTCACTTGTATGGATTGGTCCCTTCAGGTAAGATTTGCTATTAGGAAAAGCATGCAGACTTTGGACATCCTGGTCATCTTAACTAGCCTATTCTTTCTTGTAATCGTCTATGTGTGTTGGAACCCACATATACGTAGCTTACACTAGATGTGAAGCTTGGCAGTTACACATTTGGAGAAAGGCAGTCTAAAAGATAATAAAACAAAATAAGCACACTACTGTACTAGTAACCCCGAGTACTTGGACTTGAGGTTTTTGAGGAATAGACACTAATACTACAAATATTACATGGCAAGCTGCTATTGAGACAAAATTGTGATATTGGATGTTCAAAGAAAATAAAATTTAAAATGCCAGTGGGTCACACAAGTGATAGGTTCATGCAGCTACAACCAAATTAAAATGGTCATTTGTAAGAGGGCATCTGGCTTTGGAAAAGGATCTATAACTTAGTTGCTGAATATATGTTCTGCATGCAGAACACCCCAGTATCTTTAGTAGGAAAAGATATTAGATAGCAAGCAATGTGAAAGAAGTTTGTGGAAGAGTCACTGTTCATTGGAGTATTTGGTTACATTGACCACTAGGAAGTACCTCATGATCAACTTTGTCCTATTGGGACACATCAGATGTGGGTAGCTAGATGTTATTTTATGGGGTTCAAACTCTCTACTGGGAATTGAACTCGTGGAACTTTGCACTTTAGATGACTGAATACAGGGCATTAGCTTTAGGCGGTATCCAGGTCCCGGTACTCAGCAGTGGATGGTATATATGTTAATTGGAGTAGGTGACTCTGGACAGGCCCAGCCCTATCATATGGATCAGCGGCTCACTGGCAAATTGGGCCAAGCCCTGACTTACTGTTCTTCCAGGGTACCTGCTGTATTGTACCCAGGTCAAGCAACTCTTCAGATGCTACCCTGTCCAATAGTCCTATTGACTTTGCTATAAGAGATGCTGCACTATGGGAAGATTATGGCAGCTGCCTGTATACTAGGTAGCCACTTCAGCCTCCTCGTAGTCTTTTGCTGGAGGGTGAGTAGCACTATGTGAAAGATACACAGGAGGGAGCATGCAGGAGAGTGATGGAATTTCCTCCACCTGCCTTAAGTAGTGGGCTCTCTCTCTTCCTCTTCCTCTTCCTCTTCCAATAACAGGCCTTCTTGGACTGTCGGTGATATTAACATAGAGAAACAAATAATCTGACCTGGTCAACTCTCTACATTAAGGCAACAAACAGTCATGGTATATTTTGAATCAGTTATTTTGGATCTAAGAGATGCAAACTTGCATCTTGCTTGAGAGAAAGAATGCAGATATTGAAGTTCATTTTTATTTATAGCATGTAACCTCAGCTTCATTGCCAAAGTGGTTTTTGCATCCATGTGTTTTAATTAAATCCATTTTGCAACAGGTATGGCTTGGTATGTGGGTGGCCGATAGGCCTATGTGGATTTGCACAGAAATAGGAAACAAGCCTGAGGAAAAACTTATCTTAGGCTATTCAAGGGGATGGAAATTACATGGAATTCTTATCTGATAGGGTTTTTTTTAACAAGCAGCATTTATAGTATTCCTGCAAAAGCAAGATAAAGCCAACTTGGAAGGCAACTGCCAAAATATAATTGTTCACTCCCTCAGGCATGCAAGTATAATCTGTCTCCTATTTCTTTGTTCTGGGTGGCCTTGTTTCACCTTCTCTTCTTCCAGCTCTTATCTCTCTTAGATGTTCACCTCAGCTACTCTCAGTGTCGCCATTTCTGACCCCTAGGTTTCATGCATATATTGGAACAGATAGTTAAACAGGGCAGACATATTCAGAATAAACTTTGATGTGTTCCAGTGTTCCCTTTTCTGGTAGTTTGCAAAATGTGTTGCAACTTCCAGAATCCTACAGTTATGCTGGCTAGGAATTGTATCATATTTGAAAAGTGCCAATTTGGGGATAGCTATATTACCTCATACACTATAGTGCTTACAGTGCTTTGAGTGGCTCAATGAAAGCCACACAGTGAAATCTTATGTTAACCAGGATTATATAATGTAGATAAGCTCTTATCTTACTGCAAATGTAGAATCATCAAAAATAAATGTAGAATCATCAGAAATATCATCACATGTATAGCCACTCTTTCTTTTCCATCACCCCATATGGTTATCTCAGGGAAATACCTGTCATTTGACTTTCCCTTAATTCCCTTGATGTAATCTCACTCCAAACTGCCTGTGTTTATTGGTGCACTGTTACTTTTGGATCACCAGGCCTACCCTCTGGGGCCCAATTAAGATATTTTGCTTCTGAGCAATGAATAGTGCCTTCCTCTCCAATCAAAGTGTGTAGAATCCAAAGCCAGCCAACTAATTTTAACACTTGAGAAATAAGATCTTGAAATCATTTGCCAGAAAACATAAGACCAACCAATTGCATAATTAAGAAATTCATCCCTTTCATTGTGCCCAACATTTGATGCCTGAAGTGGCCATTTTACTCTGTTGCTGGGAGTTATCAGATGAAGCTTTGTTGAAGGCCCTCCTATATCTGAGCTTAATCATATTGACTCATAGACCAACATAGATACAGTACATATATACACACAGAGAGTTATACTGCAAGCAGGGATACAGTATATTGCCATTCTATCATTATGCTATATTACTACTTATGATATATACTGTTGCTAAAAATGTTCTGTGTATTATAACCAGGCAAACCAAAAATGTGTAGTGGTAGTTAAGATTATTTGCATTGTGAAAACAGGAAACAATGAGAGAGATATTTAATAACTATAGATATAGATAAAGCAATATGATTCCTGGGGCGTGGTGGCTCAGCGGGTAAGACGCCAGGCTTGTTGATCAGAAGATCGCAAGTTCGAAGGTTCGAATCCCCAGCCCTGCGTGCGGAGTGAGCTCCCGCCCTCACCCCAGCTCTTGCCAACCTAGCAATTCGAAAGCATGCAAATGCAAGTAGATGAATAGGTACCACTTCGGTGGGTAGGTAACAGGAAAAGGAATTGCCAGCTTTTCTCCAACAGAGTTCTTGTGACTTTCACAGATCCACAATAAACTAAAATTTGTCATGTGAAGATTCAGTCACCCCTCCACCTCACTTTACTTGTTTAATGTTTGTCTCCCACCTTACTAAAGACATAGGAATCATATTAAGGTAAAGGTAAAGGTTCCCCCCGCACATTTGTGCAGTCGTGTCCGACTCTAGGGGCCGGTGCTCATCTCCGTTTGTTAGCCGAAGAGCCAGCGTTGTCCGAAGATGCTTCCGCGGTCATGTGGCTGGCATGACACACGCGGAACGCTGTTACCTACCCACCGAAGTGGTACCTATTCATCTACCTGCATTTGCATGCTTTCGAATTGCTAGGTTGGCAAGAGCTGGAGCTCGTGCGGGAGCTCACTCCGCACGCAGGGCTAGGGATTCGAACCTCCGAACTTGCGATCTTCCGATCGACAAGCCTGGCGTCTTACCCGCTGAGCCACCACACCCCTATATAAATATAGACACTGTTTATATTCCTTTAACACACAGTGAAAACTGGAATTTGTACAATCCAGTGTGGTGGTAGCCACTAAGTTAGATAGTTTTTTAAAAAAGGAGCTAGATAGAAGCTATAATAGCCATCATTGGCTATTATTCTTGATGACTCTGTACTCTTTCCTGAATCACATTTCCTGATGTTTAGACAGCATACTCTAAATATCAGCTGCTAGGAAATGATAGTGGATGCTGGCTCTTTCATGTGAGCGTTTCAAATGCACATAGCTGGTGCTGTGTGACATAGAAGCTAGACTTGATGGGTCTTGGTTCCTCGTGTTTTCATGTATTTTAATAATTCTGACTATAAGCCATGCTTTTTCTTTTCTTTTTAATTTTTGCACAAGGTAGGATAAACACACACACAAAGGCTGTGTGATGCATTCAAAAGGGGCACTTCACAAAATGCATCTTTTCTGAAGCATTAAAGTAGCCATATGGCTTGGCTGCTTTAAAGGATTTTTCAGGTTGCCTGCATATGACCTAGCGCTTGCTGTAACCCTCACCGAAGCAGAGCAGCTGTGTATACCCATTCATTGGGAAAGCCCCTGAAGTAGCCACTCAACCCTATAAGAGGATACGTTTGCTTTTGTGCTTGGAGGAGAGGGCATTTGCTTCCTTTTGAATGCTTTGCAAAGCCCTAGTAGACACATGCACTTATGTTTAACCACTCACCAGTCATCAATAGTGCCACATATGTCAAGCATGTGTGTATGTGGAATTCCCACCAGGTGAGTGAATGTCTGATGAAGGCAATATAGCGTGATCTGTCCTTTCATCGCTAGCTCACTTAACTTCAATGCTGGTCATGCAGGAAAGTGTTCTACTTTACAGAACATTCTGCCTCTCTTTTGCCAAGCCTTCTGGATGGACTTATCTGCTTATGTGATTTTACCCAGCACCCATCATTTTGTCTACCACTGTGCATCCAAATTTAACTGCCTGTTATTTTCTTTACAGTACCCTGAGTTGATGGTTGCTTCATATAACAACAATGAAGATGCCCCACATGAACCTGATGGTGTGGCCTTGGTTTGGAACATGAAATTCAAGAAAACAACTCCTGAGTATGTTTTTCATTGTCAGGTAAGACAATTTAAGAGGCTTAGTTCATAAAAGATGTGCCGAGGATTACTATATGTCCCATCTGCCCACAATTCGGAAGAGGTTTGAGTTAAAAATAGAAGATATAGAAAAAAAAATAACTAGGAAGTATGATAATGTTTTCAGAATGCATACAGTTCTCTGAAACAACAACATAGGCTGGTTGGAGACTGTGTGTCATTTTTTGTCTATTTTAAACAATCCTCAAGAGAATTTATTTATAAAAACCTCACACTTATGAAGTAAATGTGGTATACCACTTCCTCCCCCAGCTGGCAACATATGCGTTCCCACCCACGTAAATTTCCTGGTGTTTTCTATTTCAAAGCAGCCTGCGCTCTGCTTCATATTGCTTGGGATGATATTGTAGCTTCACAGTGCATCAGCACAGGGAAGGTTTGCAAATATTAGCTTTGCCAATAGCAGGGTAGAATTGTGATCCGCATTGCACTTTCCACCAATTACTGTCTGATTTAGCAGTCCAGGCACAGGTGTCTCTTAGCTGACCATCAGCATCCTAATGTAACAACTGAAGCAAGAAATCAAGAGGTATATCTGTGAAATGAAAGAAATGTCTTCCTAGCTGCATTATTTTTCCCCAAGATCTCCTTGTGCCAAGGACAACTGTGGCAATACACATCAATTCTAGGTGGTCCCTTATTGACTTAATTTTGTATTAATTAATTTTGTTGCAAGGGAAGGAAGTACCTAATTAAAGGGGCCATAACATTCTGCATTGTTTAAAAAATAATGCAGTTTTCTGCAAACGTGATTCTTAATGCTGGTAAAATGACTTCTGTGGACATAGTTAAAGTCGATGAAGATATCCAGGGTATTGGATACTTTACACTAGGAGCCATTTGACCCTCTTCCTGCTAGCATTTAGATGTTAATTGATTTTTGTTGTGTGTCTGGTTTGGCTTGTTTGGTGGTGTATTATTTTTTTTGCTCTTTTGAGGTTTTTATTTACTTATTTTGGAAGCCAATATGAAGGGAATCCATAATAGGTTTGTTACCTCTTCCATATTTCAAGGAACTGTTAATTATTTACAGAATTAAAGTATAGGGCTTCTTTTCAAGCTAATAGGGTACAGGGTACCTTATTCAAAATGGTATTTTTATCCAACTGTACTGTTTTATTTTAATTCTTCATTTCAAACTTCTTGTTACTAGCTTTTTTATGACACATGTGAGAAGCACCATTAAAAATAAGTGAGGCCACTGATCAGCACAACTAAGTTAAGTCTCCTTAATTTCAATGAGACATATTTATAACTAAATGCATTTTGATGCTACTTGTCAATTCTAGAAGTGACTTGCTTTGCATTATAGTGTGTGTGTGTTTGTATATAATTTATAATATATATATATATATATATATATATATATATACACACACACACATACATACACACACTCATATACATATATATACACACATATTCAGAAATGTAATAAATTTCAGTATATTGTAATTAAGTATTTATCGTGTTCTGGTGCATATAGTATGCCATTTTATTAACATCTTACATTGTGTTCCTTATTTAGTGCCTTGTCTAAGATAAATTGAGGCTTCTTGCTTAATGATTCTTGATTCCATCTCCCAGGAAGATTTTATTTACAAAACAACTTTTATAAACTCCACTACTACATGGAAAGGGATCACATCTCTCAGTGGATTTGGGCTCTGCCAGGTGACTTGAGATAGTAACATTTGATTAGGGAACCACAAGTAACTTTCATTTTTTCTCCCCAACTCCCAGATCATAATAATGTTCAAAATAACTGTCTCTCTACATGAAGTGATAGCAAAGAGTGGCTCTATTGCATCTTCCTGGAGCTATTATTTTGGATATTAAATGATCAGAAACAAAAAGTTGGGCCTTTTATTCCTTCCCCTCCCCGATCCAGGGTATTGAATCTCAAGCAGAGCTTTCAAGTAGTTTAGTGTTTTGCCCTAATTCTACTTTGAATGAAAAGAACCTTAATTTTCATTTTATTATTATTTACTCCATTTATAAGACCAGCTAATCACAAGCAACTCAAGGTGGTGTACAAAGAGGATATTGTACCATGAGTCTATTCTACTTAAGTCAATGTGTCCAGCCTCTGCTTGCTATAAAACAATAGACTTATTTTGGACTGCAAGAAAACAGTGAAATGATATAAGTTTAATGCTATCTGATTAGTGAAATTTCAGATTCATATATCATGAGATCAGAATAGTTAAAAGAAGTTTAAAACAGTTGGCTATCCGACTGCAAAGCTACAATAACCAAAGAGACTACTGTACGCTATCGGCCTTCTACCTGAAACAAAGTCTTACCAACTCTGCTTTCGTGTATTAAGTAGGGCTACAAAGAATCTGTCAGCTTCTTTGAATGGCCAGTTGCCTTCAGATGACCTGAATGCTTCTAAGAATAATGGGAAAATGAGCAGGAAACCCACAGAAGCATAAGCCTGTAAAGAAACCAAGCATACCAGTCTTTAGATAGGAATCCTCAGAATGCTTGCTTGAAATTTGTTCAGGCAGTGGCATTTAAACTATAGATGCCCTTCCAAGCTAGACCCCTCTGGCTGGCTAATCAGCCTGATTTGATTTGTATGCTTTTGCAATATGGGGAAAGAACCACATAAATGGCTTCTCCAAATAGCAATGTATGCCCAAAAAGCAGTAGGCCTCAAGTGTTTGGATAGAAATCCGAGCATGCTAACTTGAATCACTTTCAAGTAAATTTCCCAAACTACAGTACAATTGCCTTTCCAGAGGGCTAATACTACTAACTACATGGCAACTCCAGATACCCCCTTAGTGGCCAACCTTGGAACTGCAGGGGAAAAAAATCCAGTCAGAACAATGCTGCCCGCCACTGATAAACAAATCAGTGAAACCTAATCTCTCAAAGGCATTGTAGCAGCCAAACCCAAAAGGCAGAATACACTAACCTTCCAAGGCCAGGGAAGCACGAGAACTAGGAAATGCTTTCTGCTTGATCAGATGTGAGAGAACCTGGGAGAAGATGGAGAAAGAGGCTTAGAATGCTATCAACTCAGAATGGCTGACAGAGACAGAGCTTAACCTGGAGCATCAACAAAAACCTTGGAGCATGGAAGTACAAAAGTGTCTCAGGGCTCCTAAAGAAGAACAGCAACATAAAAGTGAACATGCATGGATGTCTTGAAAGGAAAAAAGAGAAGCAGTAGCACCCGCTAATCCAGTGTTTCTCAACCTTGGCAACTGTATGGAGTTCAACTCCCAGAATTCCCCAGCCAGCCAAGTACAAGTACATCCTCAAAATGTCATCATTGTCTTTGACAAAATAAGCTTGAGATACCTCTTCCGTAAGGACATTCCAAATTTTGTTCCTGTCAGAGCCATGTTTGAACTGCCATACACATACAGAGGTGAGGGTGGGGAGGAAGATGAGAAGGAAGGTGGATGCCAGATAGAATTCTTCTTTTTGATGGGCTAATCTTAGCCCGCATGATCTGAAGGATCTAATTTGATAGGAGAACTTTACTCAAAGACTGAGTTCACCGATTCAGCTGGAAAACTTCTTTAGAAACAGAAACATTCAAACATTTCATCTTACCTCAGAACTTGGAAGAGAGGCAGGCTGTGTTACAGATTATCATGATGTCATGCTTTGGTTACTTGGTGGAAACCAACTGTGTTATTATTTAGTCTCATTTTTGTGTATCTGAAAATCTGGAAAGGAAATGTTCCCTAAACTGCATCCCAACTCTTAATGTTCACAGTTTTTCTTATTTACCATGTCCACTTTGCAAAAACAATAGTAATTGGTGGTAGCTGTTCAGTACATTTAAATAAATGTAGACATGTTCATTACATCCAGTTTGAACAAACATAATTGCTTTGTTAAAAAAAAAAAAAAGCTAATAAGCATTAAAAACTTGAACCCATTTTGTTGAGTAAAACTTTCACCAGGTATGTCCATGAGAGTGCAGGTTGAATTTAACCAAGTACTCAACTATGATATTAAAAAGAATTATTGACAGTAAACTATGAGTTACCCTTCTACATCAATTCACTGTTTTTAATTCAGCTATTCATTTTCTCCTCTCAAAATATTCTTGGCCTTATTAATATATGCATCATATGAAAATTAATTTGGCATCTTATTTATTAATATGTAAAAGATGAACAAATTTGGAAGAAGTAGGTAATAATACTTTTTGTTCATACCAAAAATGAACAAATTAGAGTGGCTGTTGTGGTCATGTTTAACATGCTGTACATTGGCTACATCACTGATCACTGGAATGAATAAAATAAATTCCATCTGGATGGAGGTTTAAGTCCTCATAACTAGATAGGCCAGCTAGACCTTGATTGATCTCAAAAAGTTAAGAAGGTTTGGAATTGATCAGTATTTACATAGGAAGACTAAGGGCTGTAAAGTAGATTAAGAAGCAAAAAAAAAAGGCAGAAAACAATGGCAAACCACGTCAACATCATTGCCAGAAAAATACATGAATATGTGTTTGCAGTCACCAGGAATCAAACTCAACAATAGGTAATCTATATATTGAAATATGTAGACCAGGGTTTGAGAAATGTTTATAATTTGCTGATTCCCATCTTCTTCCTCATAGTGCTATAGTTTGTACCTTCTGACTCAAATTTTATAATATATATAATTGTTTTCATTAATATATTTACATTAACTGAAAAATAATGTATGTTTATTTGGTAGTTCTCAAGAAATAAAAAATAAAATAAAATGCATTATTACAATAAAATAATATATCACAAAAATAGCAGCATACAAAATAATAACCAGAAGAGGAAGAGTACTTCCACAGGCTTCTAAAATCAAGATACTTTTAAAAAGTGCTTTAGTTCCATCTTTCAAATATCTTTTTTAGTTTTTTAATGCAGTTCTGAATATTTTATTTACTATTAGAATAATAGTAAATCAATAAAATCTAAGAGGTTATTTTCTACCTCAGTTTGTATAAATGTTTTTCTCTTTTTATTTTTGTTTTACGATAAAATATTGTAGATAAACATTGATAAATGATAAAACAAGCAACAATAGATAATATAAATAAAATCGTAACTAGAGAACAGGCAGACAGTTAGGAAAGAAATCAAACATATCCTAAAGACCTGGCAGAATAAAATGGTATTATTTGAAGCATTTTAGGTATTTTTTTTAAAGCTTATAGAAATACTGCAGCTTAATTGACTGGGTGATGGTGCAAGTATAACTCAAATAGGTACAGCTGAAATTTCTTTGGTGTGAGTTTGTTTAGTAGCGGAGACCAGAATACTAGTCAATATAAGCATATTTTAGTATGCTTATACTAAACATGTTTACTTTAGTACTGGAGGCTGTACTTAGGTTTATGCAAATCAAAGTATACATGTAAACCATGAGCTCAGCGGTAGTGAGGTAATAAAGGTGGGACCAGAAAATATGGGACTTTTTTAAAATTAAGGATCAAGATACTGTGTGTCAGAATAATAGTATCCCTTCTTCTTGTTATCAACTTTCATTTGCCTTCTAAGCATGTTAATGGTCCTACTGGTATTTTTATTGCTTCTCTAAGGGCGGCCCAGGAAAGGAGATGTGGGGGTGGGGGTGGGGAAAGGCAATCTGTTTAGCCTAGGTAATACCACTTTCTCCTTCATGGATTCCTCAAAAAGATGGAATAAGTCTATAGTATAAAGTTTAGTGTAGTTCAATTTATATTTTATTCAACATGTTTTCATATTAAACAACACCAAGCACTTACAATTGTGACTATTTCTTTTCTTATCACAAACTATTTTCTCACTGTTACTTTGCTCCATTCTTTGTAAATTTGGAGCTGCTGCACATGCCATTATTCTGTGCCTGTTTCTTAACTCTGAATCTTGATAACTTTTCTGGCAACTTTAACCAGGGAGGGGCAGCCTGAGACTCCAAAGCCCCCCACCTGCCTTTCTTTTGGTTGTTGTTAGTACCTGGAATTTTCTCCAGAGTTGCTGGAAAATAGTTTCCTGCCTTTTTGAGATGGGATAAAAATGGAAAGCAGAGCGCTCTCCTACATAAAACGTGTAATATGTCAACAGTAATGGGGGAAAGACAAAGTATTTTGTAAACATGGATACAAATATGAAAAACATGAAAAACATGAAAAAGGGTCAACATCTTTCAACTGTGAGATATTTCACTTCTGTCTGTGAAGAGGCATCCCTCAGTCTGGATTCCTATTAAATGAATAATGCCTCTTTACAAAATGCCCAGATTCCAGATTAATTTCTTTATGACATTAGAAGACAATTGTCTGTCAGTCTCAGCATTAACAAGTCTTTGAGTCTTTTTTTTTTGTTTCTACTATTTGTTTCTTTCCCCAATTGAGTGTAGAATCCCTGCCTTAAAATGCTTCTGCTCTCTACAATCCTTTTGAAGTTATGGCCACCAGTTCAGGGCTGCAAAGATCTTTATAACCACTAGATGGCAGCAAAGCAATGCAAGACACTCTAGCTTGATTCTGCCTTCTGGTGGAGTTTCAGATTTTTACAACCCAGATCTGGTAGCTCTTCTAAAGTAATCTGCCTCCCTCAAACTGGCAGGATTGGAGGTTTTTATAACACGTTGTGGGCACTTTTGCAAAATGGCTGATGGGGACATTACCCACTCACAGAAGGGTGCCACGGACCCATAACCAGTTACAAAGCATCAATTCACCTAAGCATTCCTTGCCCCTCTTTCTAGACACTGCCGCAAAGAATGCTTCCAATACCTTTCTCCTTCCTTCCAATTGATATTGAACTGCCCATCATTTTTAGTTATCCAAGAGCTTATGCAGCCCATTTGGGACCAAAAGGCATTATTGGAAATAAAGATGCTGCTGGAGAATGGCACTTTGCTTTTTCAGCGTGCCAACTGTCCCCCCCCCCCCCCTTTTAAAATAAATAAATAAAATGCTTTAATGTAAAAAGGCAAATGGAACAGAGAAATCTGAGGGCACCAAAGACACACAAACTCATGTTGGGAAGTGCACCCCTAAACATGGAAAATATATATATATATATTCTTATATGGAATGGCTGTCTCTAGCTTATGGCCCCCTAGTGGATAAGACCAGAACTTCCTTACATTCAAGCACTGAAAATAAATGAGCTTTAGCAAGAGAATTTGCTGCATCAAGGCACAGAGAACTACTTTGCCTTGTCATGGCACTTAGTGTTGCTTCACAGAGCCTTGTCCAGCAGTTCCAGGAGCAAAAGGGGGCTGTCATGCATGTTGTGCATGTACAGCTCCTCCAATAGCAGACTGGAAGAATCAAAAGAACCTTCAGAGCATGCAGAGGACATGTGCTGAAGCTTTTTCTGGTTACTGGAGCTGCCAGGCGAGGCCTCAGCATGACTTGGAGTGATGTGAAACAAAGGGAAGTATATACGTTTTAAAAAGCAGAGGCGCCATGTTGCATTGCGAGATATTTCACTTGAGCCTTCACTGAAGGAAAATATCCGTTCCAAGTCCAAGTCTCCATATTAAAATGAATTAATGGCTGTGAGGCCTTACACGAACTGGGCATTTTTAACCTGGGCCTGCTGCCAGCCCATGAACCTTCTCCTCCCCTCCCTGTGGACAGAATAAACAAAACATTCTGGATTCAAAGTTTTTGTTTTTCATTTCATGTAATGTTTCTGGGAAAGAAATATACTGTCCCACTTCTTCCCTTCCTGGAACCCTCCATACAAAGTACAAAGATTAACATGTCTTGGAGAAGAAGGGAAATAATAGACTTTCCCCACTGTGAAGGATCTGGGCAAAATGATATTGTCATTGTAACCATTCCTGCCTGAGGTACCATAGAGCAGCCATTCCACAAAAGACCACAATTAGAAAGTTTTTCAGATGTCGCAGTAGTTCCCTGGAGAATTGCTTATTACAGGATTATAATCGCAGAGGTGAACAGGTGCTTCTTTTCAAATGCAAACTGTTTGGAACTTGAAAAGTCAGTACAAAGTAATAACTAGTGCAGTGCTTTTATGTTGTTAATTTATTACTTCAGTATTGTCTATCTGCTAAAAGCATGGTTGCTAGAATGTGAATCATTTGCAATTTGATGTATTGCTTCTGTGTTATCTCTTGCTTCCAGAGCTTTATGGTTTCTTAACTCTTACATAGTTTCAATCTATGGATTATCCTGCCTGGAGGAAAACAGGACCAAACTGAGATTATTGTTTGCCATTGTAAGAGAATCCATTTCTTCCTCACCCTGCAATCAAACAACACATAAAGTTGTTTGAGCCAACTACTATTCTGCCAAGTGTCCAAGCAGTGATCAGGTGCTTCAGACAATTGGTTCTTTTAGATCCAGAGATAATAAGCACGCCAGTGGATAAAGAAACTTTAGCTTTATTATAAACTTAAGCAAACAGATTTAAACAGAAAACACAGTTCAAACAAAAACACAGTTTAGGCAGATTATACAGAAGCATATAAAGCATAGCATAAAGAAAGAAATACACACCAAAGCAAGTTGAAACCCAACCTCCCATAGGCTGTCAGGAGCCCCTTAATAAGGACAGCGGAGATACCCAGGGTGGCTCCATTTCCACAGCACCCAGCGCTCAGGTCTGTGTGGAACTCCCAAACCCCAAAAGCAAGCCCAGGAGTTTTTATCGAAGTCTGGCTCTTAGACCTTGTGACCCTGTTTCCATGGTACAGAGGCTGCATGGCCTGACCTTGGCTGGGATACTTCTCGGGGGCTAGAGCATCTGTTTATGACATCATCCAAGAGCCAGGGAAGCTCTACAGATAAGCCAGTGCCCAACATCAACCATCTCTTATCTCCCCCCCCCCCCATTCCAAGCCGCTGGAGGGGCTGTTGGAGGAGTGGACTTATGCTTACACCAACAATCTTGGGGTAATCTATGTACCCCTCCATTCCAACCAGAAATAAAAACAAGCCAGTTAAACATCAGTATAACTCTAAATAAACTCTAATCTTCTTCGTGTGAGGGAGAAAATCACAATATGTCACTTAAACTCCGCGAAATACAATGGTCTTCCGCGTTGCCACTACACCTACAAATTTTGGTCTTTGGAACTCAAGTTGGAATTAAATGGAATACAACCCAATGAGCCTGAAAATCTAGAAATGCCCCTGTGCAGCCATGAACTGTGGTTTTGTAGCCATGCTTGGTAGATTACTTGGCATGGCAGTGAAATTTTGGGAGTGGCATCTATTTCAGTCCTTCCTTTCTACAGTACCACCATCCAGTGATCCTTGCTTGGTAGGCTCCATGTCACTGCTAAACTGTCAATTTCTGTGTGGGACATGGCCCTTAGGCTTTCTATTTTAATTTCAATAAAAGCTGCCCAGGCTTGGAAAATATTGTGGTTTGGTTCTAGACATCAACCACCTAACCACACTGTGGAATGATTCTCTCTCCTGTGCCTACCCCCGAGTTTTCTGTAGTGGTTTCCATACACTGTCATTAAATTATGCATTTGACCACCCCTCATTGCTTATTCTGGTGTGGTCTTTCCTTTTAAACTCGGTGGATAGAATCACAAATGCCTATCTTAGGATTAAACACGCTGAAGTTAACTGAAAATCTGTATTTAGTGGCCAGCATTGGCTAGAGTTCTCTCCTTCTCCACTCCCTACTGCTGATTTTCATTTCTTCTTTGTTGATTTCCCCCCCCCCCCCAAATAAAAAAAATATGTCACTTTTGTTATATACAGTGATCTAGTGGCCTGATTTCTGAGGATATGAGAAATCCAGCTGTTTAACCTCTGTTGCATAGCTGTGTTTGTACAAAATGTGTGTTTTGAGATAGAAAAAGAAGGAAAAAAAGAACAGATTCTTTTGCAGCTTCATTTTAGTTTGCTCCCTCAATGTAATTTTCTGATCTTCCTGCACTCCTCTCTTTCTTTTGAATCAGTTATTGCTTATTATAAAACTTCAGAAATAATCAGAATTGCTTCCTGCAGCTAAAGAGGAATCTCACCTTTGTACTCAGAGGACATATGTAGTCAATAAATTCCAGTCATATCCTAGTAATAAGTACTTAAGAACAAAAAAGACCCCTGCTGGATCAAATGAGAGGCATATCTTGCCCCATATTCTGGGTAACACAGTGACCAGCTAGACTTATCCAAGAGTGTTACAAGCAGAGAAGATACCATTGCTCCTAGCACCTTTTAAGATTGTCCTGCCTCTGTGATTTACAGAGGCATGATACAGCCATCAAGCCTGTGGTAACCTTCTGTGAATTTGTCCGGTGTTCTTTAAAAAAATTTACATTAGGAGCCATCACTGTTTGTAACGACACCTAACACATACAATGATGATGAGGGCTAAAACAAAAGCTAAATTTGATTTAATTTGAATTCAATTTAAATTAAATTCAAATTAAATTCAGTCAATATAATTATTCCTGATATAAGTTATAGTATGCCCCTTCGGTCACGTTAAAATTATTTTGACAGCATCTTTTGTGGGACTCTGGAGGCCGTAGCCAAGATTTTATGGCAGCTGCATGTGGCCCATGGGCTCAGATTGTGTGCCCCTTAATTAAAGGAATAGGTAGCACGTTGTGTGAATAACTGCCATGGTAAGAGTCTGATGCACTGTTGCCTGTCAGAGCAAACAGTAAATACTCTGACATAATATAAATGTGTTGTTTTCCTTTCTTGGATCCCATGTGTTTTCTATGATAAAAGTTCCTGGTACAAAAAAACTGAAGGGTACAAAAAACAGCATGGGAAGATGAAATAATTTAGTGATTCTACTCTGGCCCACTCAGCCTGATAAGAGAAATTCAAGACTTTCTGCTAACTGGCTTAGCCAAGCCATTCTTATGTTCTTAGATATCCTTTTCCAATAGTACAAGCAACTAGTGCTATAAAATACAATTTGATTAAAGGCAAAAGTTTGCAATTGTGAAAGCAGGCATGGCGTGCTTTCAAATCTTTTGCCTGCTCCTTAAAAGCATCCAGGTCACAAGCTATATTTCATGAAGTCGAATTAGAAGTATATTGATGAACTGCCAAACCACAAGTGGTGACAAAATCATCAGAGCATCCTAAAAAGGATGTCTTTGCAAAAAAACCCCAGTCTTTCACAGATGGCTTACATTATGGATATCTAAAGTGCATGACAACATTTATTTGGTTTAAGACGTGGGAGCAAGCTCCAGTGATAGAAATCATAAATATGTCCTCTTCCTCTGTAGTATTCTTGATATAGTACCATTCTGTCAAACAAGGTGAGATCTGTAATTTATTGCTTGCTGATTCAAATACATTTCGGTACAACCCCTTATTAAATCACTAGGAAAAGCAAGCTAAACACTTTTAAGTTGTTGATCTCTGCAGTGGGAACCAATGGTAATTTGAAGTAGTTAACCTTGGCAAGATAATGTATGATATTGTCTTTCATGAGCTGCCTCACGTTCTTCTGAAAAGAATATATCTAGAATTGCTCCCAGCCAGTTGAGTGCTGCTTTTGTGTGTTCCAGCCTAGTAGTAATCTCCTCCAAGGGGCCCTGAGTTCGTGATGTCATGCCTAGTGATTACGGGAGAAGATTTTTTTTCTTGGTAGACCTACCTGGTTCGTTCATTCGTTCGTTCATTCGTTCATTCATTCATTCATAAAACAGAAGAAGAAAAAAACACACATAAGTGCTTTAACAAAAAAGTGAACAACAAAGGAAAAAAAAACATGTTAATATGTCATAAAAGTAAACAATTACAATTCTATATATACTTATCTAATGCAAATATTCAGTATGTATATATTTCTAATAGATTTATATGACTATCATGTTTCTTTTTAACCTACTGTATTTTGTATAAATGAATCCCATATTTCATTCACTCATACCTTAGTCACCTCCCAATTGGACTACTGCAACATGCTCTACATGGGGCTGCCCTTGAAGACCATCCAGAAGCTTCAGTTGGTCCAGAATGCAGTGGTGCAGGGAGTTATGGGTGCAGCTTATTACGCTCATGTAACACTGCTACTCTGCGAGCTGCACTGGCTTCCAATAGACTTTTGGCTGCAAATCAAGGTACTGGTTATCACCTTTAAAGTCCTACGTGGCATAGGAACAGGTTACTTGCAGGACTACATTCTCCCAAGAACATCTTTCTGCCCCATATGCTCCCATAGGGAGGGCATGCTCCAGGTTCCCTCTTTTAAACTCTGCCATCTTACAAGACCTAGGAAGAATGTCTTTTTGGTGGCTGCCTCTGGGTTCTAGAATGATACCCCCCCCCCCGATATACAACAGGCCCCAACTCTGCTCACCTTTAAGAAAGCCATTAAGACCTGTTTTTTTCCCAGGTGTTTGGGTCTAGTTAAGTGGAATTCCCTTTTGGTTGTTTTTAGTATTGTGTTTGGTCGCCATTTTATATTTTGTATTTCATATTTTTATATAGTGTATGTTTGAATGTAATGTGGTTCTTTGGTTTATTGTTTGTTTTTCTATCATTTGCCACCTAGAGTCACATTGTTTGAGTTGGGCAACCTTATAAATCCAGTAAACAAACAAACAAAATTTGCAAATTAAGTCATAGTAGGCCACTGATGGCCTTTGAATATTTGTGTCCAATCGAATGCATACATTGATGGGTATACAAGAGTGCATTCCATTAAACACATGCCATGTACAAAGTGGACATCTTCACTGCAATACATAACTCATTTACCTTGGATTCTTTAAACTACAAGGCAGTATTGTTTCACCCAGTAAATGATTTCGAACAGGAGAATTTAATTTTGTCCTTAGGAACTCCGGTTTCTTTTTTATCTAAAAGTCCACATACTTTCTACATACCTTGGGGAAGTATCCCTGCCCTATCCTTTGCCCCATTTCTCTGTCAAGCACCTATCTCTGCAGGACTTTTTGAAAATATAGAGAGAATAGTAGTGAATATATAATTGAATCCCCCACCTCCTACATACACATATTCCATCAAATTATCTTTAAAAGGATTTTAAATGAAGAAAGTGTGTGAGCAAGATTTAAAGTCAAAACAACGTAAGGAGGAAATGGCAAACAAATGTACCATGAGAAAAAAAACCAGAGTCCTTTAATTCATGAGAAAAGTCCTTCCTATTGGAACAACCAAAATATTTTTATTATCCATAAAATAATATTTATTAGGTCTGGATTAAGATCTATCCTGAATTCATTTTGGCAGCTCATATAACAAATGTGTTTGGTATTTTTGTGGTTATGACTTCTCCTTCATACTGCACTTTCTTATTGTTCGTGGGTACATAGCAAATGGCTATAGATTTTATAATGAAGAACATGGTCAATATTTATACTCATATATATTTGAAATGTGACTCTGGGTGGCTGAAAAGAGAAATGTTTGAATTAAGTCACCAGTAGATAAACGATTTGTAGTAACTCTTTGTCTTGCTAGTTACTTTAATTCATACTGGGATCTCTACTGTTTTGAACTCAGTTCCAGATACAAATGTAAAGCTGTGCAGATAAAGTAGTGACTACAATTTTAATACTAGGCTATGACATGGAGACTATCTTCCATGCATGCAAACCAGCTGGCACATATGGAGGAGTTTCTTTTATCATCTAAGTGGCTTATGTGAGGATCTGATAAAAATTAAGCTACATTTGCAAGTGGCAGTTTGTTTCACACTCCACTTACTGTCCAGGTGTAGAAAAACAAACAGCCTTCATTTCCAACACCCCTCCCTCCCCAACACACAAATCCCCATAACACTTTTGCAGTGTTCTGGGTGATTTTTTTCTTCTTCTTATAGCAGATATTTTATAAACGATGACCGTTCATGACTGGCTCTAAGGTTTAATGCAGTTTTCCAAATATATTGTTTGACTATACCAGCGTTTCTCAACCTTGGCAACTTTAAGATGTGTGGACTTCAACTCCTAGAATTCCCCAGCCAGCCGTGCTATCCACACATTTTAAAGTTGTCAAGGTTGAGAAACACTGGACTATACTATCACTGAACACTTCTCACAAGTTGTTGCACTTGGTTGCAGTTTTTCTACAGGTTCCTTGTTCTAGTTTTAACTGTTTTTTCAGGGACCTGCCTACATGACAACCTTATATTGGTTTTACGACATTAACTGTTTTGACTTCTCCAAAGAATCTGAGAAATGTAGTTAAATTACAGTGATGAGAATTCTTGGTTAGAGAGCTTTGGCGATTCCTTCTCCTCCCCTAACTACATTCCTTGTGTGTCCCAGAGAAGAAGGGAGTATTTTTAAAAAAAATAAAATTTCTCTGTTTAAAAAGAACCATGGTGACTAGTAACAAAGTACAAAATAATTGTGACGATATTTGTGCATTCTCTAGTGGCAAGTAGGAGAAGCATCACAATGAGTCTGTTAAAAAAAATTGCTTCAGAAATGTGAGAGTTAGTTCTGAGAAAGTCAGAAGCAAAGAGCCTGGAACCAGGCTAGTCTATTCCATAAAAGGCTGGTGAAAAGTCCCACCTCAGAGAGATACCTGAAGTCTCTTCTATTGCACAGATTACTCCATTTGTGAGGGATAATTAAACTTGTAGTTATAAAAACAGTGATTGTTGCTGCCACAGCAAATGCCAAAATTACAAAAATCATTGGGATGATAATTGGTGGGACAGTATATATCTCTGTTCTAGATGTGGGCAACATCTAAAAGTGTCAGGCTTCAACTCCTGTCCCCCCTCCCAACTTCCGAAGGGTTGCAGGAGACCATCAATGATGTTATGACATTTTTGGAAGGCACGGAACTGAATATTTTTGGTCTGTTTTTGAAGGGGATTTCAGTGTGAATAGGAGTGGGAGGTTTGAACAGCAAACCACTTCCAGCTTCATCCTTCTTCTACTCCCCCCACCAGACAAAGGCACACATGGGGTATTCTGCTGCCAAATTCTGGTGATGCAAGCTGAGAATGCTGGGGGGTGGCAAAAAGGGGGCTAAGGGACCACATGTGGCTTGTAGGTTGATCATGCAGTCTCTATAGATTAGGGCTATTTTTATTTTATTTATTTATTTGTTAAGCTTAGGGAAAAACAGATGAAAGTAAGCAGAGAAAAGTAAACACAGAATATCATAAATGAATCCATATGAATCTTCACATACTGTATAGTGAAATCAGTAGTGATGACTTATCCCAGTAGCTTTTGACAAAGTCCTATGTGCAACATGACACCATCTTAGCACCTGATAGAGCCTAATTTGAATGTCTACAACATACTCCTACTTAACATCAAGACTTTAACTAAATACAGATTCACAGCTTGGACATCCGCATCCTCTACTTTTCATCTGCCTCTCCCCTTCCCTTCCCTTCCCTTCCCTTCCCTTCCCTTCCCTTCCCTTCCCTTCCCTTCCCTTCCCTTCCCTTCCCTTCTTTTTGGTCTGATGAAAAGTTCTACAAAGTGAAAAGGTGAAGACTACTGTGTGATGGCTGTTGTGGGTCTTCCGGGCTGTGCGGCCGTGTTCTGGAAGTTGTTGTTCCTAACGTTTTGCCAGCATCTGTGGCCAGCATCTTCAGAGGGCAGGAGCACAGACAGAAGCGAAATCTCTGTGCCCAGGTAGAGTGGCAGTGTTTTGTTTGTTTTCTATTTATAGAGCTAAGTTATAGGAGATTAGGTGGGGTTTTTTGTTGTGTTGAAATGTTAACGAGTGGCTGATGAGCGTGATTAGCATGTTCATTGTGAGAAGTATTCCCATGTCCTGGTGGTTGGACTGAGTTCGTTGACCTTTTGCAGGCTGTGTTTTTCAGGACTGGTAGCCAGGTTTTGCTAATTTTTAGACTTTCTTCTTTTTTATTGTAACTGTGCTGGTGTTTGTGAATTTCAATGGCTTCTCTGTATAATCTGGTGTAGTGGCTTTTGGTGTTGTCCAGTATTTCTGTGTTTTCAAATAGGATTTTGTGTCCCGTTTGCTTGAGAGCATGTTCAGCTACTGAAGATTTTTCCGGTTGCTGTAGTCTGCAGTGTCTTTTGTGTTCTTTTATCCTGGTGTGAATGCTTCATTTTGTGGTTCCGATGTATACTTGTCCGCAGCTGCATGGTATGCGGTATACTCCTGCAGCGGTGCGGGGGTCCCTTTTGTCTTTTGCTGATTTTAGCATTTGTTGTATTTTTCTGGTGGGTCTGAAGACTGTTTGAAAGTTGTGTTTTTCCATCAGTTTTCCCATGCGGTCAGTGACTCCTTTGATGTAGGGCAGGAATACTTTGTTTGTGGGGGGCTGTTTTTCTTCAGTTGGATGTTGTTTTCTTGGTTTGATGGCTCTTTTTATTTCATTTTTGGAATAGCCATTCGCCTGTAGTACCCAATTCAGATGGTTAAGTTCATTGTTGAGAAATTGGGTTTCACAGTTTCGATTAGCACGATCCAAATATCCAAACGATACAAATCCAAACAATACAAATGCTAAAATCAGCAAAAGACAAAAGGGACCCACGCACCGCTGCAGGAGTATACCACTGAGGCTTACTTCTGAGTAAATAAGTACAGGACTGCACTGCTCATTTGACACATGGATCTGATCAAGAATCTGGAGTGCTCCCATATCAGCTTTAAGAGCCTCCAAGAGTATCTAGTGCTGATTTAATTGGGAGTAACCAGACAGGAAGCATCAAAGAGATGGAAGAGTCAAACAGAAAGTACTGAGCAGCAGGGCAGAAGGATGAAGCAAAAGAAAATCCAGTACATACAAGATTATTTCTTTACTGCTTGGTTATCATCCTTCCTAATATATTTTGAAAATATTCTACATCTATACAATAAAAGTATATCCATGCTACAGAGAAAACTGGTTTATCACTTATTGTTTCTATTTTTTTTAATCCGTTCAATCATGTCCAATTCTCGGAAACAGCCTGTGCTGTTTTAATACCACACCTTTGCTTACTTAAGCTTATTTCCCAAACTATCAAGATAGCTTAGTGCAATGTTCAATTAATTTTAGATTATGGCTAATTATTCACTGACATGATTTGTAAATGATATATTAATGGAAGGGATGGCTTTGGGCAACTGTAATAGTTTCTCAGACTTTCCCAGAAGCAATATTTAAATCAAAAAGATAAGAAGGGATTACTGTAATTATAAAAGTGTGCCCAAGTGACAAACTGTAGAATTCCAAATGTCAATGATTTAAAAACAAAGGAAGAAATGTAAATCAAGGAATTTAACATGATAAACATGTGCTTATCTACCCTTAGATTTCCTCAGGCCTGCTTTTAAATACTGTACTGAGCCAGTTTGGTCTAGTGGTTAAGGCAACGGGCTAGAAACCAGGAGTCTGTGAGTTCTAGTCCCACCTTCGGCACGAAAGCTGGCTGGGTGACCTTGGGCCAGTCACTCTCTCAGCCCAACTCACCTCACAGGGTTGTTGTTGTGAGGAAAATAGGAGGAGGAAGGAGTATTAGGTATGTTCGCCACCTTGAGTTATTTATAAAAATAATAAAGGCGAGATAAAAATTAAATAAATAAATAAATAATAAATTTGCCAGGATCATTGGTGACCTCTTAAGATTCCATCAGATCTGCATGGATGAGAACTCAGATGACAGCAGTAGTTGCATTTAATTTGTAAACTCGTTGCCTTGTAATTTGGTGGCCCTTTATGTCCAGTTCAATTCTCAGAACATGAATTCTCAGAAAGATGAGAGCAATGCCTCTGAAAGGCAGTGTTGGGTTCAGACTGAAGAATGTGAAATTTGTTCTTTCTACAACGAATGGTGCTACAGTATTTCTGTTAATATCAGCTTTTGTGAAGAGACGCTCTAACATTCTTCTAAATCAGAGCTTTCCAAACTGTGTGTCGCGACACAAAAGTGTGTCGCCACACACAGTCTGGTGTGTCGCCACACAACCTGGAAGCGCTGATCATCATCAGCGCTTCTGGGTTTTCCCACGGCGACAAACCAACGGTGGCGCGCAAAAACTCGAAAGCGGCAGCAGTGCTTCCGGGTTTTTGCGCGCTGCCGCAACAGCAGCACTTCTGGGTTTTCCCACACACCAACGGCGGTTGGTGTGTCGCCGTGGGAAAACTTTGGAAAGCCCTGTTCTAAATATTTGTCTTAGGCCAATACCTTCCTCCTCTTCCTCCTTTCTCTTTCTTGTCAGCTAAAGACAGCATACATAGAGCTTTCTCTTCATTTTATTCCAACAACAATCATGCAAGGTAGGTTGGCTGAGAGTGAGTCACTGGCCCAAAGTAAACCAGTGCGTTTCCATGATTGAGGCCTTCGATCTGGACAGTGGCAAGCAATTTAACAATCATTTCACACTAATTTAACTAACCAGTTAACATGTAGTCACAACACACTCCATTTTACTGGGCCATTGACTTTAATAGACAATAATCCGTGGAGGAAAAATTATTGACATAGGATGTGGTAAGAAAGAAGTAAAGGAGTTTAACTGAACATTTTGCTTCTGGGCCTCTGGGGTTTTCATGTTTCAATATGCTGGGAGAAATTAAAAATAAAAGCAACTAAAAAGGATCTGTAAAGACAAATGAAAAGACATTTTACTTGAGTTTAGTTAATAGTTAGGAACATTTTGTGAATTATTATAGACAATTCGTTACGACTTATCACACCAAGTTCCTTGACTTGGAGGACGACCAAACACAACAGAGTTAACGAGTTAACGCAGGGATTGAGTTACCACTTACTTGAAAGGAGGGTGGTCTGGCAGGGGAAGGACGGTGTTCATTAACAAGCTGAAGAGCTTTCTTTGTAGCTACCTGTGTTGTACTTAACCCTTTTAACATCAGGTGCTTAGTTCAATCAAATATTTTTTGACAAAAATGAGGAGTGAAAATTGTAGCATGCCTTTTTGGGAAAAAAGAAAATGATGTTTCTTCTTATCATTTTTTAAAAAAAATGGTGATCAAGCTGAGGATTCCAAGGCATAAAAGCATGTGATAAATTGTAATAAGGGGGACGTTTTTTCCTACTTTTCGTGCTTCCCAGTTTTTCTAGGTCATTTATAAAAGCAAGTTACTTGCTGTGTGGCGTTTGATCAAATAAGGACAGAAGGATAACCTCTTTTTAAGTATATTTAAAAATTAAATTTTGTTTTATGTTTAGAGTTTTAAACAATGTCATATTCCTTAGAAATGTGTATAATTACCACTTGTATGGAACTATACAATTAAAAACAGCTATAATGTATTCCCAAAATTAGACTTTTTGTTTCTATAGTTCACTTTATTTCTTGCTGAAAATTGATTTGTGTATTTATTGGACTTATATATGGGTCTGCACTTACAAGATAGGAACTGACTGGCCTGTACTGTAATCTTGATGCTGTCCCCAAAAATAAAGTGAATGAGACAGAAGTTAAAGATCCATATTATGTCCCCAAGTCTTCCAAAAATTCCTGAAGTAATTTGACTAATAGTATATGAGGAAATGGGAGAGAAGTGGTTACATACTCCTTTTGCAGATGAAGGGATTGGAACAAGCTTGTAAAATCACTTCCATGGTGAGCAGATTTGCTTTTTAAGCAAATGAGCCAATCTACTTGTATGTGCAGTAGTAAGGCTTGTTTTATCTGTGCTGTCGTGAGTCTGTTTTCTTGAACATGTTGCTAATATTCAAAAATGTCTGGGAAAGTTTTTAAAAAGCATATTGAAAAATAAAGCCTGGGATAACTTGTTGGCTAAGTAGATGATCTGAGAAGTATCCATTTCAAACCTCTTAAGAATGAATGAATGAATGAATGAATTAATTAATTAATTTATTACAGTCATAGACCAGTACAAATAAAAATACATCATATGTATCTGATAAAAATTCTCAGGAGAAAAGCCTAATTTTGTAAGATTGTACTCAACAGCCTTGATCCATGAAGAGGAAAATTTGTCTTGGAGAATTAGTGGTGCAAGGCCTTGCGGAGAAAGTTGAGTTTTAGCCATAGATTTAAGGAAGCTATGCAGATTCTTGATTCGACTTTTATCAAACCTGTCTCCAGGCATAAGCAAGCGTTAGAAACACAACGAGGCATCTGTAGAATTGCTCTTATAAATTTGGATTGAACTGTCTCCAAAGGTTTAAAGCAAGAAGATGAGGGTCCAAGCATGGACCCATACATTAGCTGTGCAAGCGACTTAGCCTGGAAAAGCTTAATTGCGGCAGGGACATAATGCCCTCCTTTTGAGTGGAGAAATTTGAGAATGGCGTTGGCTGATCTCTGGCCAATGGCAGCTGCATGTTCGCAATGCGCATTCCTTGAGCCGGTGGCACGTATAACCACACCCAGATATTTAAAAGTGGTCACCTGTTCTATATTGTGTCCATTAAGATACCATGATCAAAGTTTTGGCCTTTTAGCAAAGGCCATAACCTTAGTTTTCTGAAAGTTAATTTCCAGTTTATCATTATTGCAGTACTGGAGCAGTGCTCGCAGGGCTCTTTTAAGACCTACTGGTGTCCTAGAAAGAATTACTGCGTCATCTGCATACAGCAACAGGGCGATGCTGCGATTCCCTATTTTTGGGTGGTGGTGGTTTGATTTATTTATCCATTTTACCATGTCGTTAATATAAAAGCTAAAAAGCAGGGGGGCCAAAATGCACCCCTGTTTTACCCCCTTTTGAGCTTGGATCAACATAGAGTCCCCTGCGTGTTACACCTAACCTTGAAGGTCGTGTTGGAATGTAAGACACGTAATAAATGGAGAAGCCTGCGATCAATTAAGGCGGCTTCCAACTTCTCCCATTTTGGTTCTGGTGACAGAATCAAAGGCTGCCTTTAGGTCTATGAAGGCAGCATATAGTGATGCCACTCTATTAGTCACATATTTTTCAATCAGATGCTGCAAAACCAGGCATTGGTCAATAGTGCCTCTTCCCTCTCTGAAGCCGGCTTGTTCTTCTGCTATCAAATTATCGCGGTCCAGCCAGTCCTTTAGTTTGTCTTGTAGGTGTTTGGCATAAAGTTTGCTAGTTATATTTAGCAAACTTATTGGTCTGTAATTTGCAGGGTTATCTTTGTTTCCCTTCTTAAAGATTGAGACAACAATCTCTAAACCCCAATCCTCTGGGATGTTTCCAGTAGTATCAATGTAAGTAAATAGCGACGCCAGGACTGGGGTCACCACTCCCTATTATTCTTCAGGAGTTCTGCAGGGATGACATCAGCACCCAGGGCCTTCCCTGTCTTCAGTTGGTCAATAGGAGATTTAATTTCAGACACTGAAACTAGGTGCCATTCGGGTACATCCTTCATAGTTAGCATTTTCGCTTCACTGGAGGAATCTTCATACAACCTCCGGAAATGTAGCTCCCAGACAGCTGGTGATATATTTATTTATTTATTTAATTTATTATTTGGATTTATCCCCACCCATCTCTACCATGGTAGACTCTGGGCGGTTTACAATCACAATATAAAAGTTAAAAACTTATACATTTAAAACTACCATAAAAATAAAAAATAAAAATCCAAAAGATGGTATGTTCTTAAAAGGAGGATATTATTACGCTAACCACCCCCAGGAGGAACTACAGTATTATGTCCCAGGTCTTTAACGACTTCCTGAAGGCCAGGAGCGAGGGTGCCCGTCTCGCCTCAGGGGGCAAGATGTTCCATAGGGCGGGTGCTATCGCAGAGAAGGCACGCCTCCTGGACCCTGCTAGATGGAATTCTTTTAGTGATGGGATCCGGAGCATGCCCTCCTTGCATGATCGGGTGGGGCGGGTAGATATAATCGGGATGAGATGGTCCCTCAGATACCCTGGTCCCATGCCATGTAGGGCTTTAAAGGTAATAACCAACACCTTGAATTGGATCCGGAAGCAAACTGGGACCCAATGCAGCTCACGGAGTAGCGGTGTTACATGTGCTGATCTTATAGCACCCAGAACTACCCGTGCAGCCGCATTCTGGACCAGCTGAAGCTTCCGGATACTCTTCAAGGGTAGCCCCATGTAGAACGCATTGCAGTAATCTATATGGGAGATGACAAGGGCATGAGTGACTGTCCGGAGGGCCTCCTGATCCAGGAAGGGGCGCAAATGGCGCACAACCCGAAGCTGTGCAAAGGCCCTCCTGGCCACGACTGCCACCTGCTCCTCGAGCAGGAGTCGTGAGTCCAGGAGGACCCCCAAGTTTCGCACTGAATCTGAACGGGGCAGTGCCACCCCATCCAGAGTTAAAGATGACAACTTCCTGGAAATCAAGAGGCCATCAATTCGCAGCCACTCCGTCTTACCAGAGTTCAGCTGAAGCCTATTGTGCCCCATCCAGGCCCCTACAGCCTCCAGACACTGAGAAAGGGTGTCGACTGCAACACTTACTTCACCCGGGATGGAGATGTACAACTGCGTATCATCAGCGTACTGATGATACCTCATCCCGTGGTGACGGATGATCTTGCCCAGTGGTTGCATGTGGATGTTAAATAGGAGAGGAGAGAGAACCGAACCCTGCGGCACCCCACACAAGAGGGGCCGAGGGTCAGATCTCTCCTCTCCTATTACCACCGATTGGGAGCGGTCCCGGAGGAAGGAGGCGAACCAGCGTAAAACAATGCCGCCCACCCCCAACTCCCTGAGCCGCCCCAACAGGATACCGTGGTCGACGGTATCAAAAGCCGCTGAGAGATCCAAGAGAGCGAGAATGGATGCATTCCCTCCATCTCGCTCCCGCCAAAGATAATCCATAAGCGCGACCAATGCAGTCTCTGTCCCATATCCCGGCCTGAAACCTGACTGAAAGGGGTCTAGATAATCTGTTTCATCCAGAATCCTCTGGAGTTGCAGCGCCACCACCTTCTCAACCACCTTTCCCAAAAAGGGAAGGTGGGAGACAGGACGAAAGTTGTTTAAAACAGTAGGGTCCAGGGAAGGCTTCTTGAGGGGATGAACCAACGCCTTCTTAAAGACCGCCAGAAACACCCCCTCCCCCAAAGATGTATTCATCATCGCCTGGACCCAACCACATGTAACCTCCCAGGCTGACTTAACCAGCCAGGAGGGACACGGGTCTAGATGGCAAGTGGTGGTGTTTACAATCCGGGGGATTCTGTCTACTTCATCAGGCCCAACAGGATCAAACTGTTCCCAGATAACAGGGTAAGTACGTGCCTCTGGCATCTCCCCAGATTGTGCCTCACGCTTAGAGTTTAACTTGGAATGAATCTGAGCGATTTTGTCCTGCAGATGCTCAGCAAACTCTTCCGACTGGCCCTGTAAATGGGTCACTAAGTCCGTCCGACCCAAAAGAGATCTAGTAATCTTAAACAGGGCCGTCGGGCAGCATTCTGCGGACGCAATAAGCGGAGAGAAATAATCACATTTCGCCGCTCTTACCGCCACAAGGTAGGCCCTAATAGCGGCTCTAGATTGTGTCCGGTCAGATTCAGTCGTCGTCTTCCTCCAGCGGCGCTCCAGACGTCTCTTAACCCTCTTCAAAACCCTCAACTCCTCCGTGAACGACGGGGAGTGACGGGTTGAACGAGGCAAGAGAGGTCGCATAGGCGCGATCCTGTCCAAGGCCCCGGCCACCTCTTTATTCCAAGCTGCGGCTAAGACCTCCGCTGGACCATGCTGCAGATCTTCAGGTATAACCCCCAGCTCCCTCTGAAACCTCATTGGGTCCATAAGTCGCCGGGGGTGGACCAGTCTAATAGGTCCAGCCTCCCTGCGGAGTGGGGTAGCACAAGAGAGCCTCAAGGTCACCAGGGCGTGGTCTGACCATGACAATGGGGACAGATCTAACTCTCCCCCCAGATCACATTGCCACTGCTCTGACAAGAGAACTAAATCCGGCGTGAGACCACTGTCTCGAGTCGGGTCCCGAATAATCTGCAACAGGCCCATGGCTGCCATGGTAGTCATGAACTCGCGAGCCGCCTCCGAGGCCCGTCCCAGGGACGGCAGATTGAAATCCCCCAAAACCATAAGTCTGGGGAATTCCACCGCCAACCCCGAGACGGCCTCCAGTAGCTCGGGCAGAGAGGTTGCTACGCAGCATATATGGGAGTCTAATGGAGTGTAAATTCTGGTGGTTTGGCAAGCTATTAAATGCCAGAATAGGGAAGAGTTCTTATTCTTTACTGCCTCTATGAGCCGTTCCCAGGTGGACCTGGTGTCTTGCTTCTTCTTAAATGCCACAAATCACTTGTATTGTTTTTTAAGAATGAGGAGGTGCCTGAAGATTATAAATAGTGGTTATTTATTTTATTTATTTATTTATCAAATTTATCACTGCCCAACTCCCCCAAGGGGGACTCTGGGCGGTTTACAACAAAATTAAAATCATTAACATACAATTATTTTTATTTTATTTATTTATTTATTATTGTATTTATACCCCGCCTATCCCCTCCCTAAGCGGAGGGCTCTAGGCGGCTTACATTCATTGACATCATACATTTTTACCCGCGCGTTAGGGAAGGGGAGAGGGAACCGGCTCTTCATTCGCAGGTTGGACTACATGTCCCAGAAACCTTTGCTTCTGAGCCAGCTGCTGACGTCCAGGAAGTTGTTATTTTTCGGGATCCGCCGTCCTCTGCCGTTCTCCGCCGCCATCTACGGGAATCACCAGCTCTTCTTGGTCCAAGGGCGACCCTCCGAAAAGGACTCCAGCAAATTGGCCCACATGAGTGGTCCCCATTCATCTACTTGCCATTAGCTTTCGATCTGCTGGGTAGGCAGAAGCTGGGGCTAGTGACGGGAGCTTACCCCGCCACGCGGATTCGAACTGCCGACCTTATGGTCGGCAGACTAATGACTCAGCGGTTTAACCCGCTGAGCCACCGCGCCCCTTGATTATAATTATTATAAATTATAAATTATAAATAGATTAAAATACACAGTAAATAACAGTTTAAAATATAATGAGTATAGCATTAGGTTAGGTAGCTTTATGGCAGACTGCAACAATTTGGCCAGCAGGATGTGTCTAAGACCAGTCCTTGACCAAAAAAATTATTGTTGGACTGGTCAGGTGGAGTGGTCACCTCAGGAGGTAGATGCTGAGGATGCCAAAGAGCGGCAACAAAGTGTTAGATGGAGAACACATCACACAACCACCCCTGCTTTCCTGTTTGCCTGCTGCCCTCAGATGTGATGGGGACAGTCTGCAGTGAAGTAAAAGTAAACTTGTAATATGGGGGGCAGCAATATGCCCTGGGCCAGTAGTCCAGTTCAGGGATTCAAACATATTGGGCTACTCTCTGTAATAATGACCAGTGCATGTTCAAAATCACCCCCATAAAGCCTGAACTTAAGGCTTCCAAAAAATTTTCCAGTTAAAGAAATCCTCTCCACTGAGATCTCTGCACTCCAATTTAATGTAATAGATTTGATAAACTTGTTCTTTCCCTTCTTTATAAAGCAGATAATCCATTTTGGAGAAGGTGCATGTGAACAAAATGGCGGTTCTTTAGAAAAGGCAAACATTGGCATTAGATTCTCCCCAGAGCAAGCTTTTTGAATGATAGCACAGCTGCATACCTGCATTATGAATGTTGCTCTGAAGTCTCTGGATTTCCTGATGCACCATTCTCCTTCTTTCAAGGACTTAGTACTTTTTCAATAAAAATAAATTCAGTTTGTGGCTCTATTTCAAGTCAGTTGGTTTGATGGTAGGAGTAGAGCGATACCAGTTTTGGATTTAGAGAGCTGTATGGCTGGCTCTCTTTTCATGTGGTTGTATGAGACATTCTTAGAAACCCCAAACATTTTTGAAGATCCTCTACTGGAGACATTCACAATTCATCCCTCCCTTTTTACCATTAATCCTTCATGTTTTAACAAGCACTAAAGTTAAGGCAGCCTACACTCTTTCCTGTCGAATCGCCCTGCTTTCCTATATTATTTTTCTTGAATAAAGCAATCTGCTCCCTCCAGTCCATACCCTTGTAAATCAAAGGAATAGATGTCAACACATGCCATATGAAAGTCTAAACTTCCTTTTTTTAATTAAATGGGATTTTGACATTTGGTTTGAAGTGTTTGCTTTTCTTTTCTCCCCCCCCCCTTTTTTTTTTTTTTGCACACACACACACACAGAAAATCTATGCAATGTCTATGAACTGTTTTTATTTGGAGGAAATCTCATTTCTCCCTCTGATACCACAATTAATTTCCAGGTCCAAAATCTGCAATATCCTTCCCTAACTATTAAATGGAGATACAATAATAGAACAAGCAATATAAGCTGACCACATCTGAAAGAGTGATAATTATTTAATAGATATAATTTAAAAGTTGATGCTTTTTACTGAAGCAAATGCTGAATCACTTTTCATTGATACTTTTGGCATTTCAGTCATGGATAGTAAACTTTCTTTTTTAAAAAATTCAGTAAATCCTGTTATGCAATGATACTGTGTGGAAGCAAATGAAAACGTCTTCTTTGTGATGATTATAGTAAGAATGACTTTTCAGTACAATTTATTTCACAGGATATTTACTATATATTTTGAAATGTACTAACAAGATACATAAAATCTAGCTGTAATCCTGTCTGTTCACATGGCCAGCAAGATGTTTGGGAGAGAAAGTAATTTCTGTATACACCCATCATGATCTCATAAACTTTTATGGATATATAAATATAAGCTAAAAATCACAATATTTCCTTACCTGCAGAATCTGAGCTAGAATTGCCATTTCTAAAGTTCTGTAGTGTTCTAGAATTCTAATATGTAATGTTTCTAAAGTTCTATTTTATTTGGAAATGGGGGGGTCTTTAGTTGATTCAAATAATTGTTTCTGTAGTATCTACTGGGGGGCACTACCAGTGAAATACTTTTTCTACAGCGCATCGTCCCAGGGAGATCTATTCAGTGTCTTCACTGCAAATATTTAGAAACTGGGATAAACTTCTGTACAGCAATTAATCTGCAATATTTTTTTTGCTGACTTTCTAAACTTTATAGTATCTTTATTATTTTCTCAGCTTTTATTTGTGGTGTCTTGATTTCTGTGATTGTAAATTAATCTCTGTGGTATACATCACTTGGATGGTTACTCATTTCTTACTGAATAGATTTGAGAAACTGAAATTTGTTTCATTGAGATTTGTTTCAATTGTCCAGTCTTTTCCCCACCCTGCCCCCTGCCCAGAAAATCTGGTCTGGCAAATGATTTTTGAAGTTTGGTTGGAGGACTACTTTAGACCTCGTAAGTAAGTAAAGAAAAAACTTAAGTCTTTTTTAGACATTTCTAGGTCCCTTCATTGGCATGGAAAGGGGAAGAAAGAGAAGGGGGAGAACAAAACTAGATGGGGATGAGGGGAGGAAAAGAGATAACTGGACAGATAAGGAAAAAGAAGAGAGAGAGATGCTCTGTTCAGGTATTATAAAAAGGCTTGCAGTTCATCAGGCAAGCAAACCCCTTCAGGCTGAACCTTCAGTGTCAGAAATCTTTTGTACCTCCCATCCATTTGTTTGCTTTCAACCACATCTTCTTCTCTTCTGAGAGAATGTTGGAAACACACAATCCCCATTCAGGAGTCAGTATTTGGAGGTGAGAAATCCTGCTGGGTAAATATATTCTTTAACTCTTCACATTTCCACAGTTGTCAAATGAAATAGTATTTCACCCCCCACTGAATACCCCAGGAAGCGACATAGTTGAAGAAGATACTTCAGCAAATGCAAACCCAAGTCTCGTTTATATTGGTATAATTTTTATTTAGCACTCTTTTTCCTGGCAGAAAGCCATCCCTACATATGAACACTGATATAAGCTGCTAGTTCACACTCACCATGTGTATGTCAGATGTGGGCACTGAGGCTGGTTTCCTATCCAAGATAATGCAGATGACTATCTGTTGTGAGTGTGTTCATCTGCGGTTAAGGTGATGTGCCATCACTAATCCAAATCTGGCCTGCATTAATTATCCAAAATAAAAAAAGCACAGCCTCAGCTTGTAGAAAATGAGCATTTTCAGATCTGTTCCTTCTGAACTCAGTGATATATAGGCAGTGTAAAAACTGAGAACAGGAGTCTTTCTGGACCAAGTCCATCTAGTCTAATATTTTAGTCCAGCGGGAAGCTTATGAGCTACTGTTAAAAAGTATATAAGATTCTATTATTTTTCAAAAGATCATATTGCAGTCAATTCATACAAACCAAGAACATGGGCTACCATTCCATGGGCTAGTTACTGTATGCCAGATCAACCAATAAGTACCTGATGCTTGTTCCTTTTCAAATCTTGGTTTTACTCAGTGTTTTTGTATATTCCACTTGCACAGGCATGCTAATTGTTAAGTCGATAAGATCAGAGGTGGGTACCTTTGTATATCAGAAAGTTGCATTTACCAGTACAGTCCTTAGGTGCTTTACATTTCTTGAAAAGTTCTTCTTGCTGCTTTCTTCAGTATAGTTTATATGTGTATGTATATGTGTGTGAGAGAGAGAGTGAGGGAAACAAAATATATCCAGTACTGCAGATACTGTATTTGAAAATTATCCATCTACTGTCACTTCATGCAAGGTTTGTCATCATTGATGAAAAATATGGTCTGATTAAAACATTTCTTCCTAACTTCAGTATAAAAAAACTATATATATATCTGTTTTTTTCAGATTTGCTACAACTTGCAAATATGGAATGGCAGATTATGCAGCTGCTGAATTTTAAGGGTTCTCTGCTGGGTATTTCTACAAGCATACTCATGACAAAGAATACCCTTTGAAAATAATGCTAACTACTACTTTTTTGACATTTTATTTAGCATATGAGTCATGATTAAATGACGGTAAATAGTAAAATAGTTATTTAATAAATGGTATAGGAAATTTTGGAAATATTAATTTCCCCAAATTAATTTTCCTAAATGGGTAGTTTCTTAAAAAGTAATTTGCTAAAAATTAGGAAATAGTTGCAGCAGATGAGCACATGAAACTCCTAATGGAATAAAAATAGTATTGAGGGTATTGGCCGGTGCTTTCTGATTATTTTACTGCGTTGGGACTGGTCCACACAAACTAGAACTTCTGTCTGAGGTACTTTTATCGTGGGTAGCTTTGAGATTTTTACCTGCTTCAGTTGTCATTTGAGTTCCTCCAGTCAGCTCAACACACATCAGTTCGTGACTTGATATCTGCAGGATCCAGTGATGGTTTGGATGTGTGGCTAAGCCATCTGAGATCTAGGAGCCTGAACAGACCTTTCTCATAACTTAATTTTACTTCTGTAATGTTGTTCAGTAGAATTAGTTCATAGATTCTTCCATAAATATAACTATTTATGTTCAGTAATAATTAGCTGTATATCATCTTTTGATCCAAATTTAGATGTCAGAGCCAATAAAATAGCCAAATTGTCACTGATATTGGCAAAGAAGGAAGACAACGTGGGAAGTAGAAAGCTGCTTTTGGGTGTAGGTGCATGTGGATGCTTTCTGCCATTAACTGAATAATTAAAAAAGGAGGGGGCATATTATGCCACTATTAAATTTTTGAAAGTGTGTGCGTGCACACACATACTGTTATGAAGTCCTAAATGGTTTAAAATATATGTATTTTGCATCAATCACTCAGTCAATATGCACATGTGAAACAACTGTATTTTCCTAAAACTTTTCAATGAATGAAGCATCAAAGGAATATTTGTCTCAGATACTAATTCAGGATCATTTCCCTAATTGAAAACCAAATAAGGAGATGTACAATTAAAGTAAAACCTTTTAATATCCTCTGCACTTTCTAATTTGTTCTAGTCCTCTGTGATGTCCGTCTGTTTTGCTCGCTTTCATCCAAACCTTGTGGTTGGAGGAACCTATTCTGGCCAAATTGTGCTGTGGGATAATCGCAGTCATAGAAGGACACCAGTTCAGCGTACACCCCTTTCTGCAGCTGCGCACACGGTAAGGATTATTTAGTGATTTATGAAATTAGCAGGATATCAGCATGTAAAGCTGTTATATATTAAAAATTAAAGCAGCAGTTTTCAACAGAAAGGGCGGGATAGTAGGGTTGCAAATGATTAGTCAGGGATAGTGCCCATTCCTTTCGTTTTACTGAAGTCCTAAGCTGCTTTGCTTTCATTGACACTCTCTTCTTTCCATCTGTGGCCAAAAGGAGTTAATTGCTTTAAAGTGGGGTGGAAGATAATGAATGAGAAAGCTTATGGAATAATAGCCTGGAAAGCCTTCAGCTCTGTTTGGTTCAAATCATGGTAAATTTGCATTCCAAAATTTGGCAAATAACCTTGTGTATACATTCCAGAGAAAACCAAGAGAAGACCCAAGACTAATATTCCTAGAATGGCCACTTACATATCAGCTATTTTTTTTTAAAAAAAAGACTGAAAGGTAGCATAGGTAAAGGTAAAGGTTCCCCCCGCACATTTGTGCAGTCGTGTCCGACTCTAGGGGCCGGTGCTCATCTCCGTTTGTTAGCCGAAGAGCCAGCGTAGTCCGAAGACGCTTCCACGGTCATGTGGCCGCATGACGCATGTGGAACGCTGTTACCTACCCACCGAAGTGGTACCTATTCATCTACTTGCATTTGCATGCTTTCGAATTGCTAGGTTGGCAAGAGCTGGAGCTAGTGCAGGAGCTCACTCTGCACGCAGGGCTAGGGATTTGAACCTCCGAACTTGCGATCTTCTGATCGACAAGCCTGGCGTCTTACACGCTGAGCCACCACGCCCCTGAAAGGTAGCATACTGTATGTTAATATGCTAAAATAAAGTATACATCTTCATAGTGAAGCATCATGTTACAATATTTTCTGATTGGAAACTTCAAGGTTCCTGCTCTCCCTTTTTTAGGGCTCTTCATTTTAAATTTGATTTGGAATAGGATGACTTTCAACTTGAGGATTGTCCTTTGATAACCCTTCATGCCGTGTACACGGCAACTGTGCATCCATAGAACTTCCCAAGAGCATCCTGCCAAAGGTGGTCAGAAAACCATTAAATAACAGATATGGTTTCCCAACACAGATAAATTAAATTAAAAAGGCTGTGGTAGGCCTAGTCCATCTATAAAAATATTTTAAAGACAATTCAAAATTAAAAAGGGAATGGGAAAAATCTGAAACTGGTCTTGCTCCTTCCAGTGGCAGTATAGCTCACTACCCCACTGTACCACATAGAAGGAAAAAATATGTCTACTCCTGAAATAGAGAACTAGAGACATGTAAAAATGAGATTGAAGTCTAGAAGTCATCTCACAGAAGATGGATTAGTTCTGCTCTGTTGAAAAATCTTTATCTTATGAATGCCTCTTCAAGAAATAACTACAGTGAAATCTGTAGCTTGAATCATGTCAACTGGATTTCTATTTTCTCAGTGGAAACGTTTCGCTCCGTATCCAAGAAGCTTCTTCAGTCTAAGCAAAGTAGACAAAGTAGACTACAAAGTAGTAACACCACAGGTCCAGAGTCAGCAGTTTATCTTCATCTAAAGGAAAAAGGACACTCATTTGAGGACATTAATGTTCACATTTTAGACAGGGAAGATAAGTGGTTTGAAAGAGGGGTCAAGGAATCCATTTATGCCAACTTGGAAAATCCTTCCTTGAATAGAGGTGGGGGCCTCAGGCACAATCTTTCCCCTATTTTCCTTCCTGCTTTGTCTTCTGTGCCTAGGAAGATTAAGACCATTTCGCAATCTCAACAACAGCAAGGTAATCTTAACGATCCTCCTTTGGATGATAAAGGGACTTAGAAATAAACATCTCAAATAACCATGACCTAGCCCCAGGTGCAAGGTCACACAGCCACCCTAGAAACATATTTAAGGATTCCCTTACTAACTTTGCTCAGACTGAAGAAGCTTCTTGGATAAGGAGCGAAACGTTTCCACTGAGAAAATAGAAATCCAGTTGACATGATTCAAGCTACAGACAATTCCACCTGGATGACTGAGAACCTTCATCAACTACAGTGAAACTTCAGTTTTCCAGAACTCAGTGCAATTAAATCTGGATGCAGTGGACCAAATTCTCTTACGATTTATGTTATTTGTGTATTAACATCATTATGCAAGTAATGTAATTATATAATTAGCATAGTTAAGTCATTTCATTGGTGTGATGATATATTCTTCAATTTAATGGAGAGGTGGGAATAATGGATACCACCTCCCCCATTATTCTGTTAAAATGAGGTTTCACTGTAGTTTAATAATCAGATTGCTTTTTTTAAAAATGTAGTAACTTTTAAACAGGAGTGTAAAATTGCTAGGTTATAGAATGATTAAACAGTTAAGATTAATTTGTACTGGAATAATTAATTAATTATAGGATATAAGTGATGCACACTATATATTATGACATTATTGGTTATCTCATTTTTCTCCCCCCCCCAAAAAAAAATAATTAAATGCAATTGTATGGAGATTGGGGAAGTGCTGCAGAGACTGTGCATTTAAACTTTTCTTTCTCTACCTATTTTTTTTGTACATTAGGAGCTTTGGTTTAATGGAGAATGGATGAAATACAGGCCCCTCTATCATGTCTGTTCCTTCCCCCTCCATGAACTGTCTAGCAGTGTGGAAAATGATAAATGACTTGGGGGAAATCATACCTTATCTATGGTGCTTTCTTAATGAAAATATTGTCATTTCACCTGATAGTTGCATTTAGTTATAAAATAACATCAATTCAATAAAGAATAAATAAATGATAGGACTTAGTGTTACATGCAATTTTGCAATGGTTAGTTTATGTAAATACCCACCAGTCTGGATCTTCCTTAAGGAAATTGAAAGTAACCAGGCTTGGAGCTTGTTAAAACTAATATAATGCCATTAAAGGGTTATTAAATGAAGACTCTTCACAGTATTTATGTCCAGGATGAATTTGAAAGTCATAATCTGAAAGTTATAACATTTATACACACACATACACAGACAGACACAGTTTTCAACCATTAATTCTGGTAGCAATGCTGTTAAGGCCATTTATCAAAAAGAAATATTTTACCCCAAATTTCTGGAATCAGTATTTTTATAATGAATTGAGCAATGCACATCCAAGAGTTAGGTTAGTTTACCAATCCAGTCATGATGTTCTGTTTAACTCTGGTCATGAAATCACATCTGTAAACACTGTCATTTTAAGAAAATTATTTAGTAATATTGGAAAATAACAGACAGTATACAGATAATTTAAAATATTGACCTAATGTTGGAAAATCTGATTTCTTTTTCTCCATCTATTGCCATTTTATATTCATCTATTTTAAAAAAATTATACCTTTTCAGAATAACTAAGAAATATTTAGAACAAAATTTATACAAAAATGTATAGTGATTTGATTTGGAACTTCAATTTGTTGTACGTGTAGGTATGTGTTGCCTGCATAGTACAATCAAATTCAAAATGTCATATTTGGAAATAATCAATATGACTTCAAACCATAATGCTCAGAGAACTGATATACTCTCTCTTAAGAAATATCTGAAGTTGTCAAGATTCACCTGAATGCACCATGACATAATTATTTTGATGGAGCATATCTAGTTCTCATGAATGTACATGAGACTACCTGGTCTTCTTAATGAGTTCAGAGACAGTGTACTGGAAGACCATCAAAACATAGATGTAACAACAGCTGTCTAGACATGTGCTGCTCTTATCTTGAGAATGAAACAATATGTACAAGCTTACTGTAACAAGCTAGCCAGTAATTCAGTACTAAATAAGAATTGTTCTTTGTCCCCCAACCCCAACAGGAATATACATAACTTGTTGCCACCAGCCCCTGGCTTCTAAATTTCCTGAGTTTATTCGTGTAAATTGATGCCAAGATTCACAGGGAAAGAACCACATCACATATTGCTCCCTAATTTTCTTTCACACCCACTGCACATCTGCATTTGGGATAACAGGAAATTTTAATTATTCTTTTTTAAATGAAACTTCTAGCATGATGATTTCATTTCCAAAATAAATAAAAACAAGATGGCATCTTCTTCTGGGACAGGAAAGAACCCCAGGAGTTTCTCTGAAAAGTACAGTTGGCGTTCCCATCTCCCCCTTTCCCTGCCTCCCACTTGGTATTAGAAACATCTTTTTCAATCTGCAGTGAGATTTATTGCTTATGAAATTGACAGCTGACAGGTCTTATTAAAGCCAGGCTTTGCCCAAGAAAGTGCTGTGAGGAAAATCAGAAGCCATTCTCATGCTACTGAATGGTGCCCCACCTATTTGAACTTTGGCCCTTTTCGTCCTTGCAGTTCCCAATTTAGGGGAGTATATTACCAGCTTGCATAAGCACCATAGTGAGGAGGGCAAATGTCCAGTAAACTTCTATATGAAATGACTTAGGTTTGGGTTATTTCATACAGAGCACATGTGAAAGGCTGCTTCTGTCAGATAAATGAGTAAGAGGCAAATGGAGATATATTTAGACATATTGAAAAGTAGTTCAAATCCTAGAGCCTCAGAATCAAGAAGCTCAGTTTGAATGCTTGTGCACATGTACTCAGTGAGTTATAGTTCTTATGTGGTGTTTATGGTTCCAAAAGCTTACAAAGCTCATTTCTTCAGGGGTGGGGAGAAATATATGTACAGTATATGAAGTGAAGTTCTTCTCAAATCACTATCAAAATATTATGTGCAAATGTGTTCTTAAATGTTAATGTAAACCGTCTGGATTCTTAGAAGGTGGGTGGTATATAAATTCATGTAAATCAATCAGTAAATTTCAGTGGTCAGTTTTTGAAAAAGCAGTTCTGGAAGAAGATTTAAAGCAGATGAGGTGTTTCATATCTCCATGAAACCTTCTACAGTTATTTCTCCCTCTGTGGAGTTCCAATGTGTATATTTATGAAGAAATATTTGAAAGAAAGGGCAGGGCAGGACAGGACCGAGGAACCACATCTGGAATGCTTTGGAGCCAATATTGATAACTACTATCCTCAGTGTTAGTAGGGAATGCCTCATGTGACATGGCTATGACTAGGACTGGTAACTTAGTCCACACTTCTCTGTATTACAAAAAAAGAAAGAAAGAAAGTCTTGACTGACTAAAGTCATAGTGGGTGATGGAAGTCAATATTTGTGGACCCATCTGATGCCAACCAAGGTATATGGAAGATTATAACTTCAAGTGTAAGAAGAGTAAATGGTAATGAGCATGAATTAATAAATGAAAGGGGGGGAAAAGAACACTAAGACAAATTTGAAGGATGTAATAGTTTTAAATGAACATGGTCTGATCTTGTATAGTGAAGTTGATGAATATAAGTGGGGAAGAATACATTCAATTATTAATGGAGGGACAAAACATATGATTGAAAGTATGAATTGGTGTCATTTAGGTTGTTGTAGGTGCATATGAAAGTAGGGGTTGGAGAGAATGAAAGAACCAGTTTTAGGGAAAAAATGTATACATTCTGAATTGATGTGATCCAGGGGGAAAAATACTCTGAAATGAATGGATGGAGAGTGCAGATAAAGTGATGGGTCATTTGGAGAATCAAGAATGAATGAGAATGATAACCATTTTCTTAGGAAAAGGTATGTTTTGAGTATGTGGTATAAACATAAGTTTATTCATGTCTAGGGATGGCAAAGGAATGAATATAAATCTAATCACATGCTTTGATTGTGAGAGTTACAAGGGTGATGAGAGATTCTGAAATGCAAACAGACTATTTCTTGGTAGTATCAAGAATGGCTCTTAGGGGAAAAATGGACATGAAACAAAAGGAAAGAAGTCAAAGAAACAATAATGAAAGTAGAACAATTACAGAAAAAGAAAGTGTGAGTGCTATATGAAAAGCTATTAGAAGATATTCGCTCAACAGAATGAATGGAAAGTGGACTTAAGGAAAGAGAATGTGGAAACCACTTGGAAGAGAGTGTAAAGAATTATCTCACAGAGTGCCATAAAAGTGTGTGGAGTCGCACTAATGGGAAGTATGGAAAAGAATGCTTGGTGGAAAGTTGAAATGAAAGAGCCTGGGATTGACAAAAAATGCATATAAAGAAATGATTGCTGCAAAAATGAGGATGAGATAAAGATACTTTATGTAGAGAAATAAGAAGATAGTTGCAAAGAATGTAGCAAAGAAAGCAAAGAATGGTTATGATTAAAAAGGACAGGGAACATGCAAATTGGTTTTGATGGAAATAAAAATGTTATGAACAGAACAGAATAAACTTTATTACAGTCAGTGGCCAGTGAAAATTGTTTTGGAAGTGAGTACCACATAAAATAATACATTACTCTTCTACCATCTTAAGATTTCTTCACCTCATTCTGTGGTTGGACAGTCTTGGCGTTTCTCAGTCATGAGTCTCTGTCCCTCCACTTCAGTAACAGACCTTTTAAGGATTTGGGTTATTTATTTTATTTTTTATTTTATTTATTTAATTTTTATCCCACCTTTAGTTAAGGGCTTGAGTCCCAGCTGTTCCCATTAGTCCATGTACATCTAGAATATGATAAACTGGAGCAGTTACTTCAGATTAATTTCAATGAATATTAGAACATAAATGGATCCATTATTGAAAAGCTTGTTGATATTCTTTTGCTGTGAACTGCTTGAAAATATTTTATAGAGTGACCAAAGTGAATTAAAAATTTCCTTCCTTCCTTCCTTCCTTCCTTCCTTCCTTCCTTCCTTCCTTCCTTCCTTCCTTCCTTCCTTCCTTCCTTCCCTCCCTCCCTCCCTCCCTCCCTCCCTCCCTCCCTCCCTCCCTGCAATGGAGTCTCTCGATATATTTTGCCCCATTTGAAGCTTTTTGGCTTCTACTTTTTCAGCATGATAATATATGCTTGTAGGTGTAATCTATGCTTCTATGTAATGCAGTGTTTTCACAGTGATAATCATCTCAGTTGGTGTATAACAGCATAACATGAGGCGACAGGGAGAAAGGAAACTTTTGAATCTCTTACAGGATCATCGTATTTCGGCATTCCTATTTGGCAAAAGGAGGAGACTCAAGCCTTGCATGATCATCCAATTTCCCTTGCAAGTAACAACTGAACAGTTAGTAAAATGTTTTAATCTGCATTCAGATTTTTTTGGCATTTTGTGTGTTTTCAGCACCCAGTCTACTGTGTAAATGTCGTTGGAACACAGAACGCTCACAATCTCATTACCGTTTCTACAGATGGCAAAATGTGTTCTTGGAGTTTGGATATGCTTTCAACTCCACAGGTGGGTTTGTTTTTATTTACACAAGAAGAAAGTGATGGCTGATACCTACTGTACTTAATGGAACATCATTCCTAAAAGCTAAAGCCTCACATCCTATGCAGACTAAAACCCATGGATGTACTTTAAAGAGTGCAGCTTGCTTCCAGCAATTGGCTCCTCTTAGAGCCAAAACCCATTTCCTCTGCCTCAAATCATGTAATTAGGGTAATACGTTAATACGGAGGTCAGTTTCAAGTGAAAATGAAGTAATCTGTTCTGAAATACAGGTAATCATGCAAGTCACCTGAGGTACATATCACGCTTACTCTACAACATTGTTTAGCCAGAATAGATTTCATTGTAGTGTAGCATATAGTGAAGGTGTAAATTTTCATTTGAACCCAGAAATTGCTATAAACAAAGAGATCACAACAAAACTTAGACAAATATGTTTTTCCTATTGTCACACATTATTGTTAGGCAATCTTCCCCAACCTGGAAACCACTAAATGTGAGCCAGTAAGGAATTTGGGAGGTGGAGCCCAACCCATCTGTGGGCATCAAATGGGGGGGGGGGGATGACTAAGATTTATAGGGCCAGCATTTGCCAGTTTAGAAAATAATAATAGTAATGTATTTGATGCAATTGCTTAGGGATAACTTTTTATCTCTAACTTTAAGAAAAGTTGTCTGGAAGCTTATTAACAAATGTTGTGAAACAGAATTTATTTATTTATTTATTTATTGTTCAATTTATATCACCGTCCATCTCCCCCCACAAGGGGACTCTGGGCGGTTTACAACAAAATTGATTAATTAAAAACATATAAAATACAATACATCATTCCAATTAAATAGATATAAATATATAAAATCCAAGAGGTTATGTTATTGTTTAAAGGAACTCTATGGTGCCAGCCACCTCCAAGAGGAGCTATTACCCCCCCCCATCCCAGGCGAGGTGGCAGAGCCAGGTCTTCAATTGCTTTCGGAAGGTCAGGAGGTGGGGGCCTGCCTCACCTCCAAGGGGAGAATGTTCCAAAGGGCGGGTGCCACTGCAGAGAAGGCTTGCCTCCTGGACCCCGTCAGATGGAATTCTTTTATAGACGGGATCCGTAGCAAGCCCTCTCTGGATAACCGGGTGGGGCGGGTTGACGTTCTGGGGGTGAGGCGGTTCCTTAGGTAACCTGGTCCCATGCCATGTAGGGCTTTAAAGGTAACAACCAACACCTTGAATTGCACCCGGAAGCAAACTGGTAACCAGTGCAGCTCACGCAGCAGAGGTGTCACATGTGCCGATCTTGAGGCACCCATAACTGCGCGCACAGCCGCATTCTGGACCAGCTGAAGCTTCCGGATACTCTTCAAGGGTAGCCCCATGTAGAGCGCATTGCAATAGTCTATGTGAGAGATGACCAGGGCATGAGTGACTGTCCGGAGGGCATCTCGGTCCAGGAAAGGGCGTAGCTGGCGTACAACTCGAAGTTGCATAAACGCCCTTCTGGCCACGGCTGCCACCTGCTCATCGAGCAGGAGCCGTGAGTCCAGAAGGACCCCCAGGTTCCGCACCGAGTCCGAACGGGGTAGTGCTACCCCATCCAGATCTAAAGTTGACAACTCTCTGGATCCCGAGGCGCCATCAATCCACAGCCACTCTGTCTTACCAGGGTTCAGCTGAAGCCTGTTGTTCCCCATCCAGACCCCCACAGCCTTCAGACACTAAGAAAGGGCAGCCACTGCATCACTTAACTCACCCGGGATGAAGATATACAATTGAGTATCATCAGCATATTGATGATACCTCATCCCGTGTTGGCGGATGATCTCACCCAGTGGTTTCATGTAGATATTAAACAGGAGAGGGGAGAGAACCGAGCCCTGCGGCACCCCACAAAGTAGGGGCCGAGGGTCGGACCTCTCATCTCCTATTACCACCGATTGGGACCGATCCTGGAGGAAGGAGGCAAACCAGCGCAAAACTACGCCGCCCACCCCCAACTCTCCGAGCCGCCCCAAAAGGATACCATGGTCAATGGTATCGAAAGCCGCTGAGAGGTCAAGAAGAGCCAGGATGGACACACTGCCTCCATCCCGCTCCAGCCAGAGATCATCTGTAAGTGCGACCAATGCAGTTTCCACCCCATATCCCGGCCTGAACCCTGACTGGAAGGGGTCTAGATAATCATCCAGAATTCTCTGGAGCTGTAATGCCACCACTTTCTCAACCACCTTCCCCAAAAAGGTGGGGTCCCGAATAATCTGGACCAGGCCCATGGCTGCCATGGTAGCCATGAACTCCCGAGCTGCCTCCGAGGCACGTCCCAGGGATGGCAGATTGAAATCCCGCAGAACCATAAGTCTGGGGAATTCCACCGCCAGCCCTGAAACGACCTCCAGCAGCTCGGGCAGGGAGGTTGCTACGCAGCAGGGAGATTGGTACAGTAGCAACACTCCCAACTGGTCTCGGGAACCCAACTTGAGAAACAGGGTCTCACAACCGTCCACTTGTGGAGCAGTGCCCCTGAAGGCCACCATAGATTCTCGGATGACAACTGCCACCCCTCCTCCCCTACCCCGATTTCTCGGCTGGTGCCATACCTGAAATACGGCCAGGCAGATTTCCGAGAGGGCTCGGAATTCTATACAACTAGAATCCACTTGTTTGTTCAATTCATATATAAACAAGGCTGAGGATTTATTCTTTATATGAAAATAACTCATATAAGGATAGGGAGAAAAGTCCTCCTCCTCCTCCCCCATACTTTGTTACTTTAAGCAAGTTTATTCTACTGCACCTCTGATACCAGAAATGAACCAGATACACAAATTTATTGAACCAATGAAGACCAGTGAAATCTAAGGGAGACAGAAGTGGGAAGGATTGTGTTTATCTCCCTTATAGAATTAAGTTAATGCAGAGCAGGGGTAGGCAATTTTTTTATTGGGGCTGCATTTAAAGGAATTGGTCAGTGAGCAGAGCACCAATTGGTGGGATGATGAAATGGGCAGATCTCTGTCATGCACGTGAGAGGGTGTGGTGTGCTTACATGTTGAAGTAGAATTTTCTTTATTCTCTAGAACTATTAAGCCCATTTGAGGCGTACACTGCAGTTTTATGTGTTTATGCATGTGAGTGTATGTGGATTCCATCTCAGAAGAGTAGAAAATATGATGGTGCATTCAGACAGAACTTCAGGATAGGCAGACAGTTCAATGTCCCTTTCAAAGATTGAAGAAATAGGAAATAGGAAACTTCTAAATTGGCTCTTTTTGCCTGGGTAAGAGAACAATAGCTTTTGCCTTCTGTACTCTACCTCAAGTCATAGAGTATCTTCATAGACTATAGGGTATAGCTTTCCAAAGTGTGTGTCGCAACACACTACTGTGTCGCCTGTGGTGTCCTGGTGTGCCGCACGGAAACCCAGAAGCGCTGATGGGGGGACCGTAAGGAGCGGCACCCCCACCAATTAGTGCTGCGGCGGCGGCAGCGGCACTGATTGGCGGGGGTGCTGCTCCTTATGGTTCCTCCCATCAGTGCTTCCGGGTTTCCGTGCGACACACCAGGACACCGCAGGCTGTGCCGCCGCTGCACCACCACCGCCACCACCACCGTTGGTGTGTGTCGCCAACATTAAAAGTTTGGAAAGCTCTGCTATAGGGGTTGGAAGGGACCTTGGGGGTCATCTAGCCCAAGCCCCGCCCAGTGTAGAATCCATTTCTACAGCATTCCTGACACAATGTAATGGTATGTGAGAATGGCCTTGGGAGACAGGAGGAAGAGCTGCACCCTAGACAATAGTCTGGTAAATGAAATCTGAGTCTGAAGGGGTGGGGGTGGAGAAAGCATCTCAGAAGGGACCCTCCCTAGTTTTCGGGAGAGTAAAAGTAAGGGAGAGGAGAGGTACTTTCAGACTTGCAAGATTCTGTTACTGTAACCTTACAATAAAGATAGTGTTAGTACTCATGGTTGGTGCTTATTATCTGTACTACCTCAAAGGGATGACATAAAAAAAAGATATTTTTCTGATGTGCAACCAAAATCTACTTCCTTGTAAATTAAACCCATTGTCTTTTCTTCTGGAATACCTCTAAACAATGCTGCTACATCTTGTACCTGACTGCCCTTCAGATTCTGGAAGACAACTATTATGTTTGTCCACAGTTTTCTCTTATGCAGGCTAAAATACCCAGTCCTTCCAACTGTTCCTCATAATTTTTTTTCCCTTCCAGGCCCCTTATAATCTTTTTTGAAAAAAGAAGTATTGGGAGATATAATAAACAACTATAACAATAACAAAATATACTAGTGATTATACACTATATTTTTAAAAACCTATATAAACATACAAGAAAAAGAATCAGGAAAAAATGCAAATCAATAAACAAGGGATTTACAAATGTCATGGAGGGTTTAGTTTTTCAATATATCTTTAGTTAATTATGAGTAACTGAATACATTATATCATTTTCAAAGACTAAAAATCACTATTAAGCTCTAAAGAGAGCATGAATATCAGTAACCATGATAAAAACATACAAATCACTGAATGAGATTATAAGCTACAATAAATTCTATCTGTATTTCCAGAAGTCTGTTCTGATTTGGAAATCCTCAAAAGTTAAAGTGTAAACTTTAAATATAGACACATTTTGGATATTGTACAAATCCATGTGTTAAGTTATAGTCTAGGAATTTCCAATTTGAATTGCATTCTGGATCAGATTTACTTTTAAGATACAAAGTTATTCTAGACATCGAAACATAGTCCCACAACTTGGTTAGCTATTCTTACAATGTGGAGATCATATGACTTTTCCTGTGAAAAGTATATACAGGTAGTCCTTGCTTAATGACCACAATTGGAACCAGCAACTCTGTTGCTAAGCGACACAGTTGTTAAGCAAGACATCACGGACTTACAACCTCACTTCTGCCATGGTTGTTAAGTGAATCACCCATGGTTGTTAAGCGAGACATCACATGACCTTGATTTGCAGTTTTACTGCCGGCTTTTCCATTGACTCTGCTTGTCAGAAGTTGTCTGTGAAGTGCGTAAATGGCAATCATGTGTCCGTGGGACACTGCAACAGTTGTAAAATCCTGCCACTTTGAAAATTCCAAATGTTGATCATGTGACCACAGGGATGCTGTGACGGTCATAAGTGCGAGGACTGGTCGTAAAATTATTTTTTCAGTGCCTTTGTAACTTTGAATGGTCTCTAAACAGGGCAGTCATTAAACGAGGACTTTCTTTAATAGCTTTGTAGCAATTATCATGCTAAAAGCTAATTCAGTATACTTTGAAGAAATACATGTTTTAATAAAGTTTAATAAAAATATCACAGGATGAAATGGAATTCAATTTTAAAATTTCTTTCATTTTGGTATAAATCATTTTCCAGAATTGTTGTGCTTTATAACATTGCCACCAGATATGAATGAGCCAACCTGCTTATTACTATTTCCATCAATTTTTAGAAAATGAATTATCCATTTTAGCAACGAGAACTGGAGTAATATACCAATGATAAAACATCGTATATAAATTTTCTCCAAGTATAATATTTGGGGTAAATTTAATATTCCTCTTGCATTAAAATTCCCATTGATGCATGTCTATTGCTATCTCTAAATTCTGCATCAATTTAAACATACAGCTTTTTCTTCACCAGCGGTTTATAAATAAGGCCCAGTAGATGTTTCAAGTTATGAGTTATAATATTTTCAAATTCAGTCAAGTGCCTTAAATGTTCCCCCTTGTTTCTCCCTTTGACTTGTTAATTTCTGTCCATGCCATTCTTGGCCAGTGCTTCTATAAGTTTTTGAAACTGGATCTCTTGATAGCTGGTCTGCATATACAACTATGCTCTAATTTCTCTTTATGTAGTATCTAGACTCCCAAGGTGACATAGTCACTCCCAAAATCCCAGTGCTTTTATCTCTTCAACCAGCTTTTCCTTATTGGTTAGGATCAGGTCTAGGAGAGTGCCCTCTTCATCCTTCTGGAAAACTAAAGAGTCAGAAAGGCCATTAAGGAATTTTGGGGACTTTCTTTCGTTGTCCAAGTTGGTTGTACAACAGATACCCGGATAGTTAAAGTTATTATTATTACTGACTCCCCCCCTTCCAGCAAATTCTGTAATCTGGTTCCGGAGAGAATTATCCAGATTTTCTGTCTGGCTTGGTGGTATATGGCACATCCACACAGTAATATCTTTGTTTTTTCTCCAGTCCCTTATAAAAAGGTAAAGGTACCCCCCGCACATTTGTGCAGTCGTGTCCGACTCTAGGGGCCGGTGCTCATCTCCGTTTGTTAGCCAAAGAGCCAGCGTTGTCCGAAGACGCTTCCACGGTCATGTGGCCGCATGACACGCGTGGAACGCTGTTACCTACCCACCGAAGTGGTACCTATTAATCTACTTGCATTTGCATGCTTTCGAATTGCTAGGTTGGCAAGAGCTGGGGCAAGTGCAGGAGCTCACTCTGCACGCAGGGCTAGGGATTCGAACCTCCGAACTTGTAATCTTCCGATCAACAAGCCTGGCGTCTTACCCGCTGAGCCACCACGCCCCTTCCAGTCCCTTATAGTCTTACCTAAATGCTCTGAACTGGACCTTCATGCTCAAATTCCTGGATCTCAGTACATGAGTATACTTCCTTTAAATATAATACTACTACTTTTCAGTGGTTTGTTTCCTTGGAATGAATTGTACCTTCAGTCCTTGCATTCTGCTCATGAACTTTGTTCCATCAAATTTCAATAATGCCTAGTAAATCATATTTGCCTTCCTTCATTAAGACTTTTAGTTCTTGCCATTTTTCCTCATTCTGTGTGCATTTATACAGAGATATTAAATCCTTGGGTCAAGTAACTTGACTTATTCCTCCTTGTATTTATATTAATTGAGTGCCTCCACATCCTGCATGTCCCTTCAAGTCCCATTCTCAGTACTTGGTGTTGCATAATTTTCTGGACTTCCTTCTCATGGCATTTGGCGTAGTTTAAAGTCCTTCAGATCAGGTTTGCAAGCTAATTTTGAAACACATTCTTCCCAATTCTTGTGAGGTACACCCTATATCTTGCCAGAAATATCTCAGAAATGTGTCCCATTATCAAAGAATCCAAACAATTTCTCTTGGCACTATTTGTTTACTCCAAGTATTCTCTCTCTTCCTGGGCCATGTCCTTCAGCAGGAAAGAGTGGAGAAAACACTGCCTTCTCCTACACTACAACTCCTTCATCCTCCTGCCCAGCACTTCATAATCATTTGTAGTTCCTCAAAGCTGTGTTTGGTGGTTTCATTTGTCTAAGAAAAATTCTGGACAGCTCTTAATAGAGCAGAGCTTTCCAAACTTTTCATGTTGGTGACACACTTTTTAGACATGCATCATTTCGCAACACACTCTTACAGCAGGGCATCATTTCATGACACATTCTTACAGCAGGGCACAAGGCAGGCACTAGGACCTGCGTGGAATCCTGGCAGGGCTCGGAGGCAGCAGCAGCCGCGACACACCCAGGGACTGCAGCCGACACACTAACGTGTCACGACACACAGTTTGGAAAGCTGTGTAATAGAGTTTAGAATGGAGATTATTATACAAGCAACATAGATTCAGATGTTGCTTCAGAGTGAGACTTAAATAAGGCTGCAACTTACTTTGAGTAATTAGTGTCACCTCTACTGGAGGAATATTTTTGTAGGTAGATGGGAGAAAACCATGATCCCCAGAACCATAGAGAATCGTCTACATTTTTCCTACCACTAAACTGATCAGTATAGTCTATTGATCAGCAGGAAACAAATAGCATTGGTAGTAGGAAACCAGTGATCTGCAGAGAATTTCTGGAAGTAAAGAGAAAGCTTTATTGCTTCCTTTCATCTAGGCTTCCCAGCAATACTGTTTAATATTATTAGATCCTCACAGCAGGAAATCGGGGATCTGCAGGTGGATTGTTGGGGCTGGAGAAGTCTCATTACTTCCCTCTCTTTTCCCACCCTTACTGTGCTCAAGAAACAACCCATTGAAAAGAAATGTTTCTAACCTATTTTTAGGAGAGTATGGAGCTAGTATATAATAAATCCAAACCAGTGGCAGTTACTGGAATGGCTTTCCCAACTGGAGATGTTAATAACTTTGTAGTTGGAAGTGAAGAGGGCACCGTCTACACAGCTTGTCGTCATGGAAGGTACTTTTCCCCCCTTTCTTTTGCTATCCTGGTGGTGCTTATGGCATTTCTGTAGATTGCAATGTAGTAAAAGGGTTGAGATCATGCAGGAGATTTTCCAGTGCTTAATGCCTTCGGGCAACTTTTAATAATTCTGATTTTACCTGGAGCAGTGACTCTGTGTGAGTCCACAAATGTTTATGTCATAATAAATTGTTTGTCTTTAAAGTGCTACAAAACTGTTCATTGTTCTTCCTGAATAATTTACTTACCTCCATAATTGCTGTTTTTGTGGGGAAGGGAAATACACCATGTCTGGATGAGACGACCAGTGACTGCATGTGTATCAGTATAACTTATATGTTGCTTTTCAGAACAAAGCCTCCAAAGATGACTAGCAAAAGATAAAGCAGCTTTTAAAATGCTTTTTAAAAAAGAGAATGGATTGTTGACAGCATGCTCGTTAAAGCATACATTTAATGTAATGTGCAGTTTAACTTTTAGGTCAGCTACATAAATGAAATCTGCTCATGAATAGTTCCTATTTTAGAACTTCCCTGACCTTTACAATCATCAGCTGTTTTTTTCATCACAAAAAGTCTGCTATTCAGGATGTCCTGTACATTTTACTAAGTAGCTACAGACTAATATTATTTATAGAAACTCCAGTAGTGAAATAAGATGGTTGTTCTTCTATACTTAAAATGATATAAACGTATAGCTACTAGATATTAAAGTTTTTTTCAGTCAGATGGGTTGAAAAAGCCATGGATGCTATTCGAAAAAAGGAGATGAGTGCTTTCACTCATGCATCTCAGCCACAACTTACACTAGAATCATTTAAGCCATTGTTAGTTTGCTATGGTCATCTTCTTACCAAGAACTGGTGATCTTAATCTTGTTGATTTTGAAGATGGAATGCTGATATCACAGCATTTTCAATGAAGACAACTGTGAAGTTAGCACCCTAAGAAAAATAATATTTTCTACTGTTGAATATTTCCTAAATGCACATCTTTTTTTTTTCTACAGTAAAGCAGGCATTGGAGAAGTTTTTGAAGGTCACCAAGGCCCAGTGACAGGAATCAACTGCCACATGGCAATGGGTCCAATTGATTTCTCTCATCTATTTGTCACATCATCGTTTGATTGGACTGTCAAGTTGTGGACCACAAAGGTAAGAAATGAGTTTGGGAAGGCTTGCTTTGGCCTCTGTCCCCTCCACCAACTGTCAGGACTAAGCAAAAAGGGATGGATGGTGTCCATGTTATAGCATTACACCAGATATGATAATGTTTCCCCAGGGATACTTCAGTAAAGTAATCTCTTCAGAACTATTTTCCAGTAGTTTCTGGGTAAAAGTAAGTGGACCCAGAAGACCCTGTAGCTTCCCTTCCCCCCTTCCTGTCTCTCTCACACATATTCATCCACCTATATAAGCATATATTTTATTTAGCCATCATTCTTTCAGTCTCTGTTTTTCACAAACTCATGTTACTATCTCTCCAGAGCTCAGAGTTGTTGGGGTCAGAAGCAATAGTATGTTGATGCAGGCCAGAAGAGGGTACCATTTTCAGCTGCACTGAAGCTCAGGAAAAAGTTTCCATTCATATAGGGTAACTATGATGTAGAGGTAAGCGTGCAGGGTTGAGGAGAAGGGGATGAAATGCATCCAAATCCCTCCACCCATGCTTTGCACTGTGGAGGAAACAGTTATTTTAACTGTTGGAATTCATGTAAGGATAGAGCTTGAACTTGCCTATTATATATAGTACTTGATGTTAGCAACCGATAAAGAACTTGGTTAACTCAGTATAATGTCACTGGATTACTGTGGCATCTACAATGCAATTTTTCCCAAGCTGTAAATAAAAGCTGAGAGATGGGGAACTTTGTAAGGCCATTCATTGAAATCTAGATTTAAATTCAGATTTATTGTATGAAAAATATAACCCACTGGTGCACATTGGTTGTTTACAGTATTTATGATATTTGTGAAATGCTTAAACTTGTACAAATAGTGCTGATAACAAAACTCCACCTATTTCAAAATGGAGTGAATTTTCCAATGCTGAGCTTGGATTTTAGTATGACATTTGTTTTTACATTCTAATTTCAGAATGTTAAAAAAGGCCATGGTAATTAGCCTGTTTGGGTGAATGAATACATGAAGTTAATATAAAATTTACTACATTCTTTTGCAAGGTCAGCTGTCAGATAATCAGCCCGGACATTGGATAATGTCAGATGTTGATTGCTGCACACTATATTCAATATTAATTATTATTGTGAACATTTTATTATTATTGAATGTCAGCTCTCAGTCTAACATGGATGCTAGCCTGTATGTGTGAATTGTATGGAATTCAAGTGCTGAATATAGTTATCTAGCAAATGTTTCCTGAGTATCACCTGACCAGGGGGAAAAAATGGAAGGAAATGCCATTTGTGTGATTTTTCCCCTGAATGTAAACGTCTTGTAGAGTGATTGAGAAGATAAGGTTAGCGGCAGCTTTCCAGGGATTTAGACTGAAGTCACTCTAAGACCTACTAGGAGATACCAAGGTATAAACTACAAGCCTTTTCCATGCAAAGCATATGCTCAGTCACCAAGCTCTAGCTTTTCCCCAGAGATATGATGTGATATCAAGAGAGACCCATAACGTGAACCCCTCTAGTTAAAGCATATTTTCAAGAACTAAAGCAATGCTGTCATGGGAAAGAACATTTCATGTACTCCTCGTACTTAAACTTGGATTAATTACTAAGAGGTACAGGATGAAGCCATTAAAAGAGAGACTTAATGGTGGGAGAAAACGGGGGAGATAATCAGGAGGGAGAACTTATGAAATTAACTCACTGGTAGAGTCCAAGAGAGAAGAGGAGAAAATAGCTGACAAATAATGAGCAGAGGAAACTTGGAAGACCAGTTTTCAAACATGGTTGGTATCAAAGAGATTGCTTATATTTGTAGACATTTGTTAGCTATCTTGATTGCTTTTCTTATTCCAGAATGTACTGGTATGAATTGTCCAAAATAAGTAAGTTGGTGCATTTTAATAGGTCCTTACAAAACATTAATCTTCAAACAGAGCTGCAGTTCCTAGAAGCCATAATCTTCAGGAATGTAGGGAAGTGTTTCAGTGATATATAATTCAGGAAATGACACCTCGTTCTGAAGCATATAACAACTGTAAAATGCTCTTTTTTTTAACATAATTGATTTAAATTTGCCTGTTTTTATTGTTTAGGATGCAACTTTGGTCTATGAAGCCAATGTAATTTTGATCATTGAATCATGAGATCATAGCACACCATGAAAGCTGAATTAAAATGCCCCAAAATCAAGATATATCCTGGTATTAGCTGAGACTCCAGTGCATTAGTGCTTTGAATATGTAAACTCTTTTCTAAAGGCCACCTGTTCATTAATAGATACCAAGGATTATTAACTAATGTTAATGTGCAGAAATCCCTATGCTATGTACCCTGTTATCATACAAGGAGAATTATACTATTCCACATGAAGAAAAAACAGATTTGAATCTCTTAGACATTGTTTTGTCAGAGCATCCCTTTATTCTGCCATGCATCAAAAGAAATATGTCTGCTCTGGGGGACTGAACAAGCCTGAACAGGATTTCAAATGCAATTTTTACTACTTTTCTCACCCATTAATTCTACTCCCAATACTATGGAAAATATATATTCAAGACATGTGCCCTATAATGTATATAAACTTTGTGTACAATAGAATATTAATATTGGAACTCTGTTAGGAATATTTTGGGGACTACTGCATGAGCTTTATTATACTGTTAGATTATGTTATTATTCCCTATGTTCAGTTGTCACTTCAGCACAGGTACACACTTCCAAGCAATGTCACTGTACCTACAGCATATGCTTATGTTGTCTCATGTTTCTTCCTCTATTTCCTAGTATGAGAGAATCTTTTATGCAGAAATTAATAAGAAATATCATCTAGGTTTGGGACATACAGTAGAAAGAGCAGAGAGAATAGATGGAGAAGAATGGGCCAGGATTAACTGGATGGATGAGATGGTAATGTGGTAAAAACGGAACTCAAAGGCAATTAAAAAAAAGGCATTGAGTAATATTGCTGTAAGTCATCGTTTAAGAACAGCGATACGGTTAAAATAGATGTGACATTACATGCATTGAGGCTTCTATAGTGCACAGCTTTTTTTAACTGTAAATAAATTGCATCAGCTGGTTAGGGATTGGGTAATCATTAGAATTGTGACATCCATGAAATGATGTTAGCCTTGAGAAGAAATTCCTATTGATACCAATGAGGTTAGGTTTAGGGTTCTTCATGCTTGCTGCAATGTTTCCAAGGTTCAGTCCCCGACTTAGCTGAGGATTTCTATATATTTCTAGGTGTTAAATAGAAAGACACATTTAACGTCGTGTCTGTTAAATGATATGAGCTCACTGAAAAATATATCACGGTCTTACAATATTTTGTCATATAGTTCAAATAGTGACCCATTCCTCCTCAGTCACAATTGCTACAACTTTCCTATTCTTTCTCTGTCTCTCAATGGATGAGATAATGTATTACTCACTGATCTCTTCCTTTTCATTGTTTTTGCTTCTTTTTGGGGGGACGGGGGGAACTCTGGTAAAACCTAAGAAGAGAGAGATGCCTGGACTCTTAAATGTGGTTTCTTCCATGTGGTCAGGTACAGTAGGATTGGCAGGAAGTTTTGCCTTTGATTTTTTTCTTTCTTCTTAAATTAATTTCCTCTAACTCCCACTTGCACCATCTTGGTCAATTGGTATTCCCAAAGCAAGCACATGTTTGCTTTATACTCATGCATCCTTCCTCTTAATCTGTTTTTCCTCTTAATTTGTTTCAACAAAATAATTTAAACAGATGCTTATTTAGTTCTTTTGTGATCTACGTTTCACCTTAGTAGGGCATGGCATTCCTACTCAATGCAAGGCAAAGAGTCCTGTATGGTTACTCATAACTTCAGCCTGCCTGAACCTACCCATCCCTTTCCCAGAATTGAGCATTTTGCTCCTATCAGAAAGTTGAAATGTCTCAGAACAGCAGTTATGCCAAAATCGCATCCTGTGAGCACTCACTCCTTTAGTTTTGATTTGCCAAATTGGAGAAACTTAAAGCAATTCTCATTAGTTCAGCTGTTTTCTGCCTTCTGCCACAGAATAATATGAGAAATAAAATAGATGTGCACGTGATCTATCTTGAATTATGTTTAAAATTATTTATTTTAGGATTTGATTTCTTTTAAAAGTATGGCCCTGTTGAATAAATTATACTATCAGGTTATTTCAATAAAGCTTAAGAAAATTACAAGAAAATAAAGCTTAAGAAAATTACATTATTAAATTTTATCATTTTCTATTTTATATCCTGCCTTCATATTTGATAGAGAAGAAATAGTTGTGTTTTGTATGGATTTATTTATTTACCTTGTTCCAGTTTAGGTAACCTTCTGAATTGTTTCATTAGAAAACATCAATCAATCAATCAATATATTTAATTATAATACAAACTCCCACATGCAAATGAGAAAACATGAATAAATACTTCCTTTCCTTAGCAGAATTAAATTGTACTTCACAGCAAAAGCAATTTATTTATGGTCTCATTTGCTAATGACTCATTAAAATTGTTATTGTAGATTGTACAATTTTTTCATAACCTCCAACACTCAGATGAAGCACATGGAGACAAGTAGGGGAGAAATGGGCCATAACCAATTTTGAATTTTTTTATATAAATGCAATTTCCTCCCATTGGTAATCAAACAATCAGGATTTAACTAACTGCATAAGGCACATAAATTAGAAAAGCAAAATGGGCAGATCTTAGAGAACTGCCAGAAGTCATTATTCAGTTGGGCAATGTATAAATACAATAAATAACTACGTAAATCTCTTAGCTCGAGCTTGAGAGGAACAATCTGGTTTCAGAGTTATGTATAATTTTGAAACAAACTTGTTCCTCTAACAGAATGAATATTTCAGCAAAAGGAAACAGAATTTTATGTCTCTCAAACTTACTTTTAAAATGCTAGTGGAAATAAGGACATTTTCAGGTTTTTTCCACTGTTTAATTCAGTGCTTTCCAAAGTGCCGCCATTGGTGACACACCAACGGCGGCAGTGGTGGCGGTGTGGGGGCGCGCACGCGTGCACGGTGGCAGCGCAGGGGGGCGCACGGTGGTGTGCACGGCAGCGGCCTCGCTAAAATGCGGAAGTGCTGATGGCGCGCCGCTGCTGTCTTCGCTGCCGCCGCCATGCACACTCCAGCGCCACGCGTGCCCCATGCCGCCGCTTTGTGACACACTAAACTGTGTGTTGCGACACACTAAAGTGTCGTGACACACAGTTTGGAAAGCTATGGTTTAATTACTTAAACTTATTGCAGTCTAGGATCATGGTCTCATCAGGTCTGTACCACTCTACACATTGGAAGGAGACAACATGGGGTTAGGTGCATGGCTGGTTCATTATGTGAGTATGAGGATGACTTCAGGACATAAGCTAATGGACAAAGGAGGACAAAGCTAAACTCTGCAGTGAGTCAGTCTACTGAGCCATCTAGCCAGTATTATTTGCACTGACTTGCAATGGCACTCATAGATGTCAGCTTGGAGTCTTACCTAGTTATACTGAGGAGATGCCAGGAATTGGTATTAGATTCTTTGGCATACAGAGCATATACTCTTCCATTGAGTACATTCCCCTAGAACATTACAAGAAGGAAACTAACTGAAGAACATAACTGCACCAACAAATTGTTGTCAGTAGGATTTTAGTGCCTCTTTTTCAAGGGACAAATTTAATTTGATTTTAAAGTTTCCTGAGAAACATCCCTGAGGTGTGGGTGTGCCAATTTCAAATGCTTTACATCTTGGACAATCCTTTGGCTTCTGCTAAGTTCCTCATTGGCCCTTTACTTTTTGGCTGCCCGCATCAAGCATAAGAAATTAAATGCTGATAAATAAGGTGAAATGTGGCATGACCCCAAGATGTGACTCTATCACTGCTGAGCTCGTCAAAGTAAATACCAAATGGCAGGTTTTGATGTTGCCATCCCTTTTTATTGTTTCCAGCCCAAGATAATGTAGGAAATAAATTATCCGTATAAACATGGGTGAGATCTGGCTTGGAGCTGCAGATAAAAACATCCCAGGAAAAGATTCCCAGCGTACCTTCCTGGGACAGGGAGTTGACCTGTGGCTCAGAATGCTGCTGGCTGCTCTGTTGTAAGCTCTTTCCCTCCAGGTCACATGATTCAGAGCAGAGCATATGCAGCTTGCCTTGTGTTTTTCAGTACACACATGAACACACACACACACACACACACACACACACACACACACACTGGAGAGCAGTAATACTTGGCTGTAATCTGTTCCTCTGATTGCTTCCCACCTTGTTACTTCTATCAATAAAAGACCCCCATACTCCTATTAGCTCCCAGGTGCAATTCAAAGTGCTGGTTGTCACTGTTAAAATCCTACAGGGATTGGCACTGTAGTACCTGCAGGACCACTTCCTCCAATTAGGACTGACCCGTTGGAGTCACATGTCACAGGAAAAACTGCTGCTGACCACCCATGCTGGTGAGGTATGGAGGAGGTGGAGGCTCAGAGCAGTTCTTACTCTGGAACAGCCTCCTGTTAGAAATTAGATCAGACCTTCCTATTGTGGCCTTCTGGAAGTTTTTGAAATCCTAATTATTCCAGGGGGCCTAGGGTGATTATTCAGTTTGACTCACTAATTGATGTTTGTTTTATGGCTTATAAATTTATTTGTTTTAACAGTACTGTGGGTATTTTATTTCAAATGTTTAATTACTGTACATTTCTGAGATTCTGTGTGGTGGGTATATATTTGATAAATAATCCTAACTAGGTCACAATCAATATTATTCTGATATTCAACAAAGACAACTACGATGACCTTAAATCCCCTGAGTTAAAAAGTAAATTATAAGATAGACATCTTACTAGAAATGTCAGGACTGAGAATGCTCTCTGCCTTAATATAGCTGGAAAACATTGCTACATTATGCAGACCACTATAGCTTTTCTAGGGTAATTTGATTTTCTGGTCTCTGTCTTAAAGACAACCTTGGGAATCAGGCTCTCCTGAGTATTTTCCTAGGAAAATTCAGAATAAGTTCAATTTCCTCTGATAGATATACATTAAAACCTCACTGGGAAAATATGGAGGGGAAGGCATGTGTTTACTTTGCACTGAAAGCAAGCATATCTAATTTTGCATTTGCAGGCAATTTATGAACTTCAAAATATACTCGTCTCTGAATTTTATAATGTACTTTTGGAACCATAAGATTACAAGAACATTTGCATAATAACATTTATGGATGTACAAATGGATTCATGAATGCATAAAGGGATGCATAAAAATAGGTTGTATTTGGGAAAATGGTTTGTCAAAAATATGTACACTAAAATCAATTTAATTTCTGTTAAGAGCAATATGCACAAAAGATATAGATGAATGTTTGTTGTGACCGTTTTATTTAAAGTCCTCTAACTCCATGAGAAAGTGAAAACGCTCCAAAATCTAAGCAAGGATGATATTTACTTTTACAAATGACTTTTCAATCCTTTTTACTGTTGTCAGCAGTACGAGAGGGCTTAGATGCATGGCATAGAACCCATCGAGAAGCACGAGATATATTATCTATACTGTATGTCTCCTTTTACTCCAATTAAACCTCCTATTTACCCATCTCATGTGGACAGTAAGAATTATATTTAGGGGATCAGATAGAGAAGCAAAACCGGGTCTCCCTCTCACAATGTTTAGGCCCCAAATGACTAACAGAACAGTAGGGAATAGGGAATAGCAATAGAGGTCTACTCAAATGTCCTAGAGTGCCCTAATTGGGCGGATCTTATGTTTTGCCGTTGCACTCAAGGCTGCCTTTTTATGGCAACATAAACATCCTTAAACGGACCCCAGGAAAAAAACAAACTCCCTTTGGTGGAGAAAAGAAACCCCAACTAAATTTATTGTGTCACACAGCAAAGAGTCATGCATGTATTCAGAGTATGCTAATCATTCCAGTGAACCATATAGGCCAACTGTGTTCGTCTGTTCAGTAAGTAGCGTGCTGGCTTATATGATAACAATTCTGTCTGTTCCACAATCTCAGCAGTTTGAGTTTTGCTCAGAACTAAAGCAATGAATGAATTTTCTTCAGAGCTCAATTTTGTTGTCAAAAAGCCAAAGTGACTCAAAGGAATGGGTGGAGCTGCTTGTTCAGGCAGGATTTTTACTTTTTGCCCTTTACCTCTGGAGCCAGAGGTCTGGCTTCCATCCAGCTGTATGAGGAGAAGATTATGGTCTTTCTCTAGGTAATTTGAAGGAGCAAAACCAAAGCGAAGTCAGGTGGTCAAAAGTCGGCACTGAGTTTTTCCACAATGTTTCTCTTGATTTTGCTTATCTATCCCACGGTAATCACTATTTTTAAAAAAGACTTCTTGAGCAGTTGCATGTGCAAAATAACAGATTTCTTCATATAGGATAACTTACATGTACTTATTGGTAGAATAATGGTTGCAGCCATGCAGAAAAATAAATGCTCAAAATAGTGGAAGATACCGCTTTAGCCCTTGCAGATGGAACTTGACTAGAAGAAAGTGACAATCCTGAAAATTCAGAACAGTATGTAAAAGTAAAATATAAATAGGTGTACTCAGTTCTGATAAGCTCTAGCTGTTGTATTTGCTGGTGATAATAGATTTGTGGAAATGCTTTTATAGATAAGCTGGGAATTGAGCAAAAGGTTTAACCTTCAGCAGTAATTGTGAAACCATTTATTCACAAAGAAGTCCTTCTGAAGTTAATAGGTGATCCTGCAGAGTGGCGAGTAGAGTTGGATGTCTGCAGCTTGTATGTCTCCAGCGCTGACATAATTTCTGTCTCTGAGTAACACCATGTTTTGTCAGGCTGATCTGACACTTCATCAGTCGTATTCAGTTTTTAAAATGTACTTGCTGTAGGGGCTGTTTCTCTTTATGTATTTATCCGTTTTCCTTAGCTTTTCTTCCTGAATTTGAATCCTCACTATATTTAGGTTTGAAGAATCTGAGTCATGTTCCATCAAAGATGGATAAAACATAATAGAATGTGGTAAACTATAAAGATTATAAAACAGTAATTTAAAGCATCAAAGCTCGACAGAATGAGAAAGAAGTAAGACCAACTGGCTCTATTAGCTGTTCAAAATCAGAGTGCTTTTGACCATTATACTGCAATTTTTCTCCAACACATTGAGTTGAGTTTCTTTAAGGATTGAGTCCCTTAAAGGTGACACTACTGCCAAGAAGGCCTGGCTCTCTGTATCACAATAAGTGCGGTCTAACTTGTATGCCATTTACTTACTTACTTACTTACTTACTTACTTACTTACTTACTTACTCTAAGTAAGTAAGTAAGTAAGTAAGTAATTTGAAATGCTGCCCACTTGTCAAACTTTAGGCACTTTACAATATCAAAACAACAAATGACAGATATAAAGTAAAATGTCCCACTTGCTGTCTCCTGATTGAAGAAGCTTTAAAAATCTCTTTCCAAAAGCTCTATGGGAAATAACTATTTTTACTATTTTTCTAAAGGATAAGAAGGTGGCAACTAATCTGACCTCAGGGGGTCAGCTATTTTACAGCAGTGGGGCTCCCAGTGAGGTCATTGTCTAGTCCTCAACTCCTTTGATCTCTCCAGGAAGGGGTATCCCCAATATTCTCTCCCAGCTAGAGTAGAGGGCTTTATAGGTAATCACCAGCACCTTGAATTGGGCTGGGAAGCTTACTGGTAACCAGTGTAGCTCCAGCAAAATAGGTGGTATTCTTCTGAGCTGGCTAGTGCCGATCAACTGCTACATTTTGCACCAGCTGCAGCTTCTGAGTTCTCAAGGGCAGCCACATGTAAAGCAAATTATTATAGTCATGTCTTCAGCATCTCCTGGACCAGAAAACAGTGGTGAACCAGCCGAAGTTGGCCAAAGGCATCGATTACAACATAGCTTTTTTAAAAATATACCCATTTTATCTCACAGTAACCCTACAGAAAAAGCAATTGATTCAGACCAATCACATCTGAACTCAGCTCTCCCTAGTCCAAGCTTAATATTGTGCTCTGTAATCCACTGGTTATTTTACTTTTTTCATAATATGAATCAGGCCCTTTCAGTTTCAGTTATTTTAATAGTAATTTTAATAGTTTTTATGTTGCTAAGATAATAACAATCATACCCATGTAATCACTAGGAACTGAGCTCAGCTTGAGGGAGACTTTAGTTTTGAGATGTTAAGTTTTTGTTTTCTTCTTTTGTTTTCATCCATGGGCAAAAAAAAACACACGGTTATGCTAGATTATGCTTTAATTCAAAGTGGGTTACATTAGTATCAGGAGGCATTTCTTCATTTTGGTTGTTCTTTAGACTGTTAATAGACAAACTGAAAGAGAGGGTAGGAAGTATACAGCATAGTACCCAGCAACAAAAACTAGAAATAGCTTCCACATAGGATAAGCATAAACGTAAGTCTTGGCTATGCATGCACAAACTTCATGCAATTCTGAAAACCTTGCTTGTGGATTCAGCCAATGTTCCTCTTAAGAATGGCAGTTTTTAAGGTGATCAAAGGAGGAAATTAGGAAATATATGCAGAGCAATCAATGATATTTGTAATCAATTTAAATTAATTTTGTCCTCATCCCATCAGTATTTTTCTCCTGGCTATCTTTACATTTTGGAATACACCCTCTGACACACTTCTCAAAAGCTAAGTACAATCTTCAGCCTAAAAATGTAATGTATCCCTGCTATACAAATAAGGAGCTACCTGTAGACTTAATGGTTCACATTCAGATGTTCTCATGCAGCGTTCCAGCCGGCCAACCAGCCATGCCTTCTAATAGGACAGTGTTTCTCAACCTTGGCAACTTAAGATGTGTGGACTTCGACTCCCAGAATTTCCCAGCTAGCATGATGGTTGGGGAATTATGGGAGTCAAAGTCTGCACATCTTACAGTCACCAAGGTTGAGAAACACTGCTCTAGGATATTCCATTGATACAGCCTCCCCATCAGTGTTCTATTTCTTCTCCATCAACTAACACACAGTACTTGGAGGATGCTCAATCCTTGGGCTGTTTTCTGATTTGCTTGAGGTTTGATTTTCCCCCCACCCCCATATGGTTTTTCTCCAAAACCATTTTTCTTTTGTATTTTTGCAAATCATAAAATTCTCCAAAGCAGATGGGCATCTCGTTGTTGTTGTTGTTACTACATTTTGGTGACATCCTGTTGTTTCACGGCAGCTGAGTCTACTATTAGGAGGAATGATTGCATTAGTAAAGTGACATTCTCAAGTGGAGCACTAAAGACCAACAATGGTTCAAAACATCAGGTCTCAAAATGCCCTTGTTTATTTATGTATTTGTAAAAGGTGTTGCTTGCCTTATAAAGAATCTCTCAGGATGACATTCCTAGAGATCAGTGATCACTGATTAACACTGTGGACTCCTTTCCTGAATAAACATGCATAGGATTGCATAGTAAATCTCATGTGCAGACAGATTCTTCTTTTCATTGGTTCCTTCTTATAAATTCAACTATGATGCCCTGACATTAGAGGAAACCACAAAAACCTAATCATTGTGTTATCTTGGAACCCTTCCCTCTCGCCTACCTTTGCATATAATAATTTCCACATGCAAGTAGTACAGGTTTAGAATCATTGGGATATAAACAGGGATATAAACCAATAAGCAAGCACCTCATAAGATCTTTGCAGCAAGGCTGCAATATTCTTGCTCTGAAACTGACATAATAAAAGCCCAAACTTATCAAGGAAAATGGAAATACCATAAAAAATAGCTCATAATATTCTATGTGATAGAAATTCACTCTATTACAAAGATTACTTAAGTTGAAGATCTGGAGGGTGGGAGGGATCCAGAAGCAAATAGTTTTTTTGGACCTAAATAAAATGGCAAAAAGTGAGGAATATTTCAGATTACCTAAAATTCTTGTTCTGGATGGATGTTAACAACAACAACAAAAGTAGTGGGAAGATGGAATAAAGATGATTTGCATACAGTAAATGTCCAGATAAATGAGGTTTAAGACTGAAGTCTTATATATACTAGACAGTAATGGATCTTTCTTCTGAGTAAACATGCACAGGATTACACAGCATGTTAAATTAAACTTTGCCAGGTACAAAACGAAAGTGTCAGGTTACACCAGAAGCTACTGGAATAAAGACACAATGGCTGTTCTAGTCTGAAAACAAAGCCCTCCGTTATTCAGCTTCGTCTTTAGAATTTATCAGAATATATGAGTCCCTTGCAAGGCAAAGAGCAGAAGAAAAGTTGGTACTTCTTAATATTATCAAACCTGGACATTAATTTCAGGTAATGTACCAAGTAAAAAGCTAATATAACCTCATTTGTGCAGCACTATTAATTGTCTGACTCGTCTTTAAGGGGTGTGAAATGAGATGCTTTGGTTTTTCAGGATTTTTCTCCTGGACAGCTAAATTTTCTATTTAACAAAGATGATAAAAATAAAAAAAGTAATTCAAGCAGAGATTTTTGTTTTTAGGGTAATCAAGAAACTGCTATACAATCTTGGATAGGAGATGTTTTTTTTTTTTTGAACTGAAGCCTCACCCTTTCTCTTACAATGGGGGCATGGTCACCGATTCTCATTCATCCATTCCAAGTACCTTCAGTGTTACGAGTCGATACCTTCAGTGTGCTTTCTACTCCCTTTCTCTCTTTTCTAGTCTGGAAAAGCTAGTGATGGACAGCCCAGAAGGATGCCTGAAATCTGTCGCTCTTTTCTGCCCTCTCAACCTGTTGTCTTTCATTTTTTTTCTCATCCCTTCATGCTCCAAGCAGTTTATTCAATTTCAAGAAACACAGTAGGATGATATAGTTTGCAAAGAAAGAATGGAAGGAATTCAAAAAGCACATTTTTTCAGCACTTCTCTTATAGCCACTCATACCTACGAACAATGGGATTAGTGTTTACCTGGCCCCAATTGAAGTGCATTGTTAAGCTTAAAAGCATCTCAACACTATAAATTCTGGAAAACCATAGTCCTTGAAAGTGTTCTCTTTTATTGAGAATTATCAGCATACTCAACAAATTATCAATTCTCAGGAATCTTTGGGGGACAGAGGACTGTGAAACTGGTGTAATGTGCTGTTGTTGTTCAGTCGTTTAGTCGTGTCCGACTGTTCGTGACCCCATGGACCATAGCACGCCAGGCCTTCCTGTCCTCCACTGTCTCCCAGAGTTTACTCAAATTCATGTTCATTACATCGGTGATGCTATCTAACCATCTCTGCTGTCCCCTTCTCCTTTTGCCTTCAGTCTTTCCCAGCACCAGGGTCTTTTCCAGTGAGTCTTCTCTTCGCATTAGGTGGCCAAAGTATTTGAGCTTCATCTTCAGCATCTGTCCTTCCAATGTGCAGTCAGGGTTGATCTCCTTTAGGGTTGACTGATTTGACCTCCTTGCAGTCCAAGGGACTCTTAACATACGTGCATACACGATTTAGAAGAAATATAACTGAAATCTCATTGGCAACTGTAAGTTTGTACCAGCTTGAAAACTAGCTAATTATAATCAGCTTCCCACAAGGTACTCTTGGAACTGGTTGATTTTTTTGACAAGGCTGGCAATTGTTTGAAATCTCCATCATTTGACAGAACAGTTCCTGGGATCCCTTGCTTAGGAAAAATTCCAGTTTAGATACAAAAAATGCAGCAACAACTCAATAAGCCTAAGAACTTTTTAAGAACATTTATGCATGCTCTCAGAATGAATGCAAAGTGAAAACAATATGGCTCTCTGCTGAGTAAAGGAACTTTGCAAGCTGGAAATACAATTCATAAATGTATCTTAATTATTCTCTCTATGAAATAACTTGTCTCATGAAACAAGCAAATCTGATAGATTTCATTGTAGCTTTTAAGCAGCTAAATGCTAGTTAAAACCTGTGAACATGTCCACATGATTTCCTCTAAGTAGTGAGGTTCTTAACGAATGGCGCCTCCTGGATTAAGGAAGATCATCCATACAGATAAACCAGGGAGGCATCTGGAACTTTACCCCTAGATGCAAGGTTTTTATTTTCATCTTTCTGTGTGCATACTTTCTTTGAGGTAGGCCATCAAAATACGGGGTTTATCAAAAATTGCTGGAAAACCTTATAGGATGAGCATGCTACCTCTGGCATACACATACCAGCTCTCTATTGGGGAAAAGCCTAAACCGGGCCTGTTTTGTAACTTGTATCTGCATATGCAGTACTTAAGAAGTTGATCATATTAACCTCATTCTAAAACCATCAGAATTATGTCAAATCCTGTTAAGTCCCACTTCACATGAGAAGTTATTATTCATCTATGATTGTCTGAATAAAAGAAGCAGGATTTAACACAAGATTTAAGTGAGTGGATAGATTATAGATGTTTATAATGCAATGTGTTCTCCTGTAAAATACATAGTCTAAAAATTGGGGGAAAATACTGAGCAATAATTCAAAATATTTCTGCTCTGTGAAGACTTTCTTCATGGGCTCAGTCTCCATCAAGATTTTATAACATAAGCATTTAGGAATCCTAAGAATCACCTGATGAATTGCTGCCTATTGGGAAGAAAATTGAAAATCAACAATGCAAGTGAAACGAACTTTCATTGAAGAAACTAAGAGGTTCTATTTCCCTTCCATTTTACTTCGTGGTGGCACAAAAGTGAAGAAAGTGATAATCAAGTATCTGAAAAGTCTCTCCTTTTCAGCAGTTCTGCTTTACTGTCTTTAATGCTCTTCCTCAGATAGGAAAAAAAAGAAGCAACGGCAAAATTATGGGAATGACAAATGGGAAAAAAACCCCTTCTAAAACCCATAAATGGGCCAGGGCATTTGCACAGTAAAAGTTTCATGCAGCACTCCGAGAAAAGGACTATTTCAGAGGACAGCTTTCAATACAGCCTCTAGATGTGTTGAACAATATCTCCCATAACTTCCCTGCCAACATTGATGGGAATCCCAGTCTAATACCTGTGGAAGGCACTGGACTGGGAAAGACTAGTCTTCTCATCTTGAGAAGGCAAATTTGAACATCTGGATATCCTCTGATAATGTCTCTGAAATTGATTCTTCTGGTACAGATAGTGAATGCAGTTAACTAAGGGACTTAACCACATCAGGAGTGCATCCAAACAAGGAATGAGAAAAATTGCATTCAGTCAATGGAAAGTTGTAAATGTGTACCAGTCCAAAGGTAGATATTCTAAGGTGCAATTAAATTCCCATAAGGTTAATTATCCACCAAGATGCAGAACTAATGCACATCCTAAATAATTATAGATCATACTGAGAAGTTGTGGCCATCCAGATGTAAAACTACAACTGGCCATATATAATAGAAATGGAAATTATGGCTTGCTGACATCTGGAAGGCAACAGGTATCCCATAGCTGCCCTAAAGCATTTCTGATGCTAATATATGAACACCATTAACAACTACTGAAAAACTGGCCATACTTAAAAAGGTTCAATCATACCTCTGAAGTTTTTTATGCATGATCAATTCCATCTTGTAAAATTATAGATAAATCCTCTAGAAGTTTAATACTGAAACTTTTCAAGTGTATTTGTGTTTGCACATGCATGCATATTCATGTATGTACACAGATATATACAAATATACACCCATTCATCTGCATGCATGTAAAAATCCTGTTGTTTAGACTTCTGCGGTAGATAATGAGAATGTTTAATTTCTTTATTATCTCTGGAATTTCCATTATCATTTAAATGTTATTTTACGTTAACTGATTGGGAATTAGGGAAAGCCATTATTCAGAAATGAGACTAAAGAGAGGCAAGTAAGTATAATGAATAATTCATGACACCCAATTATATGTTACAGTTCCCATGTACTTTTAAAACTTGTCTTACCCGCCTGTCTGTTGTGAAATGAAATGATGCGTAAACTCATAAAAGTCAAGCGGCAGCGCAACGCAACGCTCTTGGCAGCTGCACGCTCTGAACTTTGCCACCCCTTTTCTGAAATGAGAGTCTCGAACACGAAGTTTGGGGGTGGGTGAGATTTGTCAGCCCATCTAGACTCCGCAGATCACCTTGCTCTTACAAAAAGAAAAAAAAAGCGGAGAGAACAAAAGAAGTGCATGGAATTAACGCGATGCGTTTCGATTAGACAGTTCTATTAGCATAGAGCGATGCCACGGAGTAGGGGAGAGCAGCATTTAGGGGACCGAGTTCAACCGTTAATTTGGCAGGGCTGAGGACAGGGGGAGGAGGGAGGAGGAGAAGTTGGTGGCCTGTTTGCGGGATCGCTGCATTTGCGCAAGGGGCACTAGGTGGCAGTCTTCATCTTCGCTTGCAGAGCGGGCGCCTCTCCGGAGACCTCTGGGTGTACGTGTGAGTGTGTGTAAAAGAGAGAGATTCTCTGACGAGCCGGCGAAGTCTTTCCCGTGGCACAAGCTGCAGGCAGCGTCCCCCCACTCCCCCCGCGCTGTAGCAGCGGCAGCAGCAGCACCCCTTACCTGTATGCAATGGCTGGGGCAATCGTTCCCCTCCCCAATGATTTCTCGTGCGATCCCCCCCTCCCTCCGGACAGTGGCTGCCCCCGGGAGAGCGCCGCCGCAGCCCCGCCTTCTGCGTCCTCGGACCTTTCATCTGCGGAAAGTTTTATGACACTTGGTTGAATGTGCAAAGTTTTTAATTAGACTCTCCAGACAGCCCGAGGCGGCAGTAGCGCCACGAAGTCTTCCTGCCCTTCCCCTCTGCTTTTTTCCCCCCTCTTGCAGCACAACAAGCCGCTCTACTCCTTTGAAGACAATGCCGACTATGTCTACGACGTCATGTGGTCCCCCGTGCATCCCGCTCTCTTCGCCTGCGTCGACGGGATGGGCCGATTGGATCTCTGGAACCTGAATAATGACACCGAGGTGAGGCGGGGAGAGGATCGGGGCCTGGGTGAGGAGGGGACCGGCGGCTTCCTGGCCTGCTCTTTTTTTAAACTGCTTTTGCAAAGAGGAAACCAGGGAGGAGAAGCGGGCTGGGCTGCGTTGCCTTCCGGTAGCCAAGCCTCCCCGCCTCTTCTGCTGCGTGTTCGTTTGAGGAAAAAATGGGCTTCTCTCTGCCCCTCGCCTGTTCCATGGCCCTCCTCAAACCTGCCCCAGATTCCCACGCCCTCCTAGGCTTCCAGGGAAAAGCCCCAGCCCTCTTCCTCCGTAGCAGGCTCGTTCAGTGATCTCTGGATTCACGTGTCTAATTTAAGCACCTCTTCACCCTTCATTCCTTTTTATTTCTCTGGCAAATCGAGGAGCCTGCGAATCTACCAGAAAGCCATCAAAAAGTGGGGGAGGACTCCCCCCCCCCCCGGCTGCACAGTCGCTTTTGCTGATTTGTGGAAAAACATTGCCACTGATACTCGATTATTATCACCACACGAGGCCCGGTGCGCCACGTGAAGGCAGCTGTCCTCTCCTGCAGAGGGGCTGGCGTCTAATGGGCAACGGTGCCTACTCCTCCCACTCGGTTGTGCCAGATTCCTTTAGGGAAACTACATCTCCCCTCGTTCCCAGCCAGGAAAGTCGTGCTGGCTCAAGATGATGGAAGTTGCAGACTGGCATCTATACCCCCGCTTCTATCCATTTATAGATAGCAAAAAGGTGGTTTGCATTTTGGGGATAGCGAATAATTGGTTTTGTAATACCAGTTTCCCCCCCTTTTTTAAACATGCTTCTATATGTTGTGGAAGGAGAATTTTTCCTTCCCACTTGGTGGGGCCTGCAAGTTTCATATGCCTGTGTAAGTACAGTAGCACTTTACTGTGGTCAAATAGCTCAAGAATGGGTTCTTGCTTTTTTTTTTTTTGCCCAGAAACAAAGAACAGAAGGCTTGAACATGTTGATGAGGTCTAACTTATTTGTGATTTGCTAAATGCACAATGCATTCTGACAGATTTCCTTTAATATTTTCCCACTTTACTGCAGAAGCTTATATAGGATCACGGAGAAGAAAGGAACACAGTTTGTTCTCAAGTTCTTTGCATGCAGAACTCTGTTGTTTATACAACACATTAAGCCATAACACAGTTTGTTTGCTTTAGCTTAATAGTGCGGGTGAACTCAGCCATTTTGGTTTGTAAACCATGGCTTAACATGTTGCAATAACCCAGCCAAGTGTAGTTATTCGGTAAACCAGCCTTGCATAACCAGGGCACCCTCCATATGGGTAGAGCATCTCCTGGAATTCTCAGCACTTGGTATTCTTCAGGGGGAATTGAAGTCTACCTATTTGAAGAGGTCCATTTAGGGAAGACTGCTGTGTGTCATGGTTAAGCAAACCATCGTTTCGTGCAGTGGATGAATTCAATCTCTAGACTGCATTCGTGGGATGTATTTCTGAGTGGCCATGTATAACATTACACTGTAAAGTACATTTCCCTGAAAAAAGCTCCACAAAATATTTTTGTTCAGAACAAACAAATTTGGCCATGGGCTGCATGGTTTCAGTCCTTTCCTCACTGGGCTGGGAGCAGCCCATTAATTCAGTGGGCCTTAAAGCTTACTAAACCTGCACAAGATTGGTTTTAAAGATGATTTAGTCGAGGTGCATTTATGAGATCAAATCTTATTAAAATCTCTGGAATATATATTGGCTGTCATTTTAAGTATATGTACTGCCTGACTCTAATTATTTACTCAGTATTTAGCTCACTGAATTCAATGGGCCATCCTGCTGGGTACAGATGTGTATATATGCAGCCCTGTTTGAATGTTGGTTGTTATCACATCTCTAGTGGTTTTTTGTACTGCAGTCTTAAACAGCGGTCCTGATACTGGACAGTTTTACTGTGGCTTTGTGAACCCAGCTATTGTGATTTGTAAACTATGGTTTATGGCATAGCATCCATAAACATGAACCCAGCCACTCTGGTCCATTCAGTAAACCAGGGTAAACCATGATTTAGTGCAATGTGTGAACTCACTTTCAGCTTCACAGTGATTGGGGGGGGGAATAAAAGGAGGGACATGGAAGAGCTAAGCTCAGGAGAAGTGGAGTGATAAAATGATGTGAATTAAGAATTAATAGACACAAGTAGAGCAGAAATTGCTTCTCAAGAAATGCAGATTTACAGTGATTAATAGGGAAAATAAACTGTGGAAAATGCAATAAAATATTGTATCTTTGTATATTAAGTGGATTTATAGTGTTTTTGTTCTCAACTATTTTTTAAATGTGCATAATTTCTGAATTTCCTAATTTAAAAACATGAAGTATATTATTATTATTATTATTATTATTATTATTATTATTATTATTATTATATTTTTATCCTGCCTTTTTATATATAACTGAAGGCAGCGAACATACCTAATACCAAGTATAGTATTTTTTCAGACAATTTTTCTGTAAATCCTGTCTAGCGTCCTTGCAATTAGGTATGATTTACATATGCAGCAGAAGGAAGCTCCACTTATGATTGTAATAGACAAACTATATTTTTCCAGTAGTTAGTTAAAACAGGTTGGACTAGACAGAATCACTTTTTCTCATATTTTGCTTGAAGGGAAGGCTGCATAGGAGAGAATTCTTTGCCTGCAGACTGTAAGGGTTCAGTCCATACTGTACTTCTGTCTCACGGTCTTGCATTTATATATGTGGCCTAAGCTAAGATACTACTTAATAGATGATCAGTTTTATTCTAAAAGTAAACCAGGAGAAACCCTCACTTTTGTAATGTTCATTTGTTGTTTGGAGGTGATTTCTCAGGAAACGATGTACATGTCTATCAGCACATTTGTGAAGGCAGATACATTATTATTTTACATATATTGTGGCAAGGTTTATTTGAAGTAAATATCCCACTTAAAAATATTAAATGAAATATTCTTGGGATATTCTGAATTCATATTTAGCAAACACGTTTATTTACACTGCTCTAAAGCATATTGTAAATTGTTTTAAGTCAAATTAGTATGATTTATTCTTATACTTCAAGTTATCACTATTATTTAGTACCTGTTTGTGTTCTGCTGTGAGAACCTTCTCTTTTTAAACTGAGATGTGGATTATACATTTCCTAAATAAATATTTTTGTGCAGTATGTATTTTTCCCTTTCCAAGCACACACACTTTTTTCTTTGCAAAGCTTCTCTTGCAATTAAACTTTCGAAATGTAAGAATGAAGATTTCCATTCCAGCAGCAGCCAGAAATGTAAAAATCAGAACCATATAGAGAAAACATTGTTGCCTGTTTAGCATTGGTGGAACAGTTGAAGTGGGAAAGCTTTTTGAGAAGATACATTTGGTGCATGAAAATCAATATATTTTACTGTAGCCGTTTTTGTTGTTGTTCTTTTTCATTTTGTCTCATGTCGTTTTAGTCTGAATTCAAAAGACCTGCAGTTTTGTTTCTTTCCCCATTGTGAAATAAGAGTGCATATTTTTTATTTTTACAGAAATGGTCTCTTTCTTGAACTTTTTATTCCCCTTTTCTTCTGCAAGAACAGTCTTGCCATTCAGCATTCTGAATGCCACAACCAAGGTTTGAACATGAGTTCGGAAAACTATTACCTCGTGCTAGCCATCAATGTATTTTTGTAGTGTCCTTTAGCTGAAATCCTGAAAGAATTGTAAGATAACAGTAAGGCAATGTAGATTAAAGCAACGAAGCCTATAAAGCAACCATTAGCTTAAAATATTATAAAAGTAAGTATTAATGATAATACATTTCACTTTTCTAACTGTAGAAGAGAGCTGTGCTAGCAAGAGCAGGAAACGCAAGCTTGAGGCAGTCTTCCTTTCATATCACTGTAATGTACTTCACAGTAGAAAGAAAATACAGTTTTACTGATTTGGCTGTAAATCATGTAAGACAGGTAAGGAAGGACAAACGCTGAAAACTGGATTGTCAAGTGGAGACTGGAGGTCTTTTGAAGTGCCCTTAGCAGGAAGTTGCAGAGGCAGCTTAATTATAAAGCAGCTGAATAGGGAGGATTTTTTTCCCCTTCAGTTTTTACTTTGGGGGAAGGGGACTATCTGGAAGAGAGGACACATCTTCACAGATGTTATTGTTAAGAGCTTTGACTCAATATTCTTAAAATTGTTAAGAGCAAATCTTGTTGCTTCTAAAATGAACGTGAAGAAATGTGCCCCCTTTTTAATTGACACAGTGAGTCTTCCTATACGTAGGGATGTTGAAATTGCTCTATGATCCAGGCAAAAGAGCTTGTGAAACTGAGCAAAGTTATAGCCATAGGGCTTACTTTACTCTCATTTGTTTAATTTGGACTGTCAGTATATGTTACGTGAAGAAACTTCAGGATTTTCCCCTTCTTTTCTTTAGGACACCAGCAGGAATAAATTCAACACAAGCGTGTTGCCAGTAAAAACTAATCAGAGACCCACAGTAGCAACCAAGGAGAAAATGCTTTAACAACTGAAAGTGATTTTCCTTTTGATCCCTTGCCTGGCAACTTAAAACTGTAAAAAATAATGGTTTTATTCCCTGAGACGTATTGGGCCACAATCCACCCAGAGTTAAGCACATTGGGTGCCCCTTTCAGAGGTAAAGTGAAGCATGTCCTATACTTAATCACTCCCAATGAAATTAAAGAAACCAGTGCCTTAGTCTGAATCATACCAATAGCTTTAATAACTTAGTTTTTAGTTCTAAATTCCCATAATCACAGAAAAATCCGATACGTTACTAGAAGGATTTATCTCAGACTGAGTAATAATAAATTAAATACGTTGCAACACTACAGCTTAGTCTACTAAACAGGCAAAATTATTAAAATGTAAGCTGATTAGCATCATAATTCTGTAGTGAAAATACTGGGTCTTGGACATAGTTTTAGAACTGGTATTATGATTCACAAATTCCCAGTTTAAATCATTAGGAATTTTGAAAATCACAGTACCAGTCTTGTACTTGAATTCCCAATGATTTAAATTGAACCTGTTTTTCCACAAGTTTGGGATCAAGGTTTTGATCAGGTTAAAGCTAACTATTTTGATGCAACTCAATTGCAGACAAGGGTATTGGCAACAGATAACTTGTATGGTGCCACATTTTGTGTTTTTATCCTGGAAAAGATGGAACATGCAATGTGGCCTCTCAGTTGAGTACAATGAATCTACCAATCCATAACACAACTCGAAATGACAGGTCATAGGAGCTTTATTCCTAGAAGTTGCTTTGTGCACTCTGCCTGTAAGTAACGGCACAGCTAATTAGGAACAGACTGTAGATCTGTTTTGTATGAAGAAGGCCCTAAATGTTGTTCATGGTATTTCCAAGAAGGGCTGGGAAAGGCTTCTCTCTGAAACCCTTGAAAGAGGCTGCAGTGTTGAACTCCCTGGAATATAGCAATTTCCCAAGTTCATAGTTTGATTAATTTATTCTCAAGATTTATATTCTGCCTTCCTGTTAAATATCCAAAATAGATTATAATGAAGAAGGTATTATTCTGATAATAACCAGAAGCAGTAAAGCAAATTAGTAAGACCATCAAGACAGTGCAACGGCTAAAAGGCGACACAAAAACATGAAGATTATAATTTAAGTATATTAAGCTTGATAAAATGAACTACTTGTTGCCTCTCGAAAAGTGAGCAGTGATGGGGCCTTAAAGAGGTTGTTCCAAATCTTGGGTGCCTACAAGTGTAATGTAGTGTGATTTACAACAGTTCGCCTGAATTTGGTGTTCTCCAGATGTATTGGGACTACCATCACCAGAATTCCTAGCCAGCAGGACCAAAGAATGGAGATGTCTGCACTATAGTATTGTAAAATGTAATGCTAAAACCAGTGAGACCTATATTTAGCAACTCCATACTATTATATTGAAAATTAATTGTTTTATGGACATAGGTAGATAAATTTTAACTTGCAAAATTCTTGATGCACAGATAATTCCTTTTTTTAATGACCCTTGTTTTTCTGTTTATTAAAAGGGTTTGACTATTAGTTTTCTTTCGATGAAGATCTTTTGTAAGCCTTGGTTGATTATGGGAGTATGAATGTACTTGTTTTATCTCAAATTAAAAGGCAACAAGGGGAATCCTCAAAGCTTAAAATAATGTTGCTAATCAGATATTAGTTATGTGTCAAGTGGGTCTGAAAGTGGTATTTTTTTTCTATTTTCTTGTTTTGACCCACTTGGCCCAAATAATAATAGAACTCTAATAAATTTCCATTGATCAACACTTCCACATTCTCTAAATGAAATCAGTAACTATGTACTTAAAATAGCATGATTTAAGGAAAAATGTTAATCAACATTAATTATATTTTCCAGTTGAGGTTAAAACAGATTTCTATATTCATGCATCCTTATGAATATAATTTTTATTTATATTCATGTCTCTTCCATGAATGTAATTTTCATTATATAAAATTGTTTAATACAATATACCCCAAACATGTATCCAATGTAGTGTAACATTTTTCTACCTATTCTTTCATAATATAATAAATAAATTATTATTATTATTATTAGATTAGATTTTTATCACACCTTGGTTTAAAAATATATTTGGTCAACTCAAGGTGGTGAACATACCTAATGTATTTATTTATTTATTATTTAAATTTATATCACTGCCTCCTCCTATTTTCCCCACAACAACAACCCTGTGAGGTGAGTTGGGCTGAGAGGGAGTGACTGGCTCAAAGTCACCCAGGCGGCTTTCGTGCCTAAGGCGGGACTAGAATTGACAGTCTCCTGGTTTCTAGCCCAGCACCTTAACTACTGTACCAAACTGGCCTTTATATGACAATTAATTAAAACCTTTTTAAAATTGGATTTCAGGATTATGCAGGGACAACTATGAAGTGATTCACCTGGTTCTTCTGGACTTCCTGTTCTTGAGTTCCATTGTTTGTTTTCAGATGTTTGTCCTGTTTGATTTATATCAATGATGGATGCAACAGTTTAGAGAGAAAGCTGGAAATACTTCTTCCCAGATTTAGTATTTCTAAGATAGACATTCATTTCACATTTGGAATGCTAAAATTTGAAATGAGAAAACCAGAATTCCTGGTAGAATACCCAAAATATTTGGAGCATCGTTCTAATTTGTCTGGACTTACTTTTATGAAGAAGGGTTATATGTTTTTAAATTAAATAAACAAGCTTGTTTTAAATTAAATAAACAAGCTTGTTTTCACCATTTCTTCGCAAATAACAAAAGGTGTTCAAACACTGTCCACAGTTGCAGCTTCAGTGATCATTCAGTGCTTATTTTTCTTCATTGTAAGCAGAGCAAATCTATGTAGCTATAATCATATGCTTAATGCTTTTGTTACATTGTAACTTTTAACATAGGGGGCGTGGCTCAGCAGGTAAGACGCCAGGCTTGTCGGATCGGAAGATCGCAAGTTCGGAGGTTCAAATCCCTAGCCCCGCGTGACGGAGTGAGCTCCCGCACTCACCCCAGCTCTTGCCAACCTAGCAATTCGAAAGCATGCAAATGCAAGTAGATGAATAGGTACCACTTCGGTGGGTAGGTAACAGCGTTCCGCGTGTGTCATGCCGGCCACATGACCGTGGAAGCATCTTCAGACAATGCTGGCTCTTTGGCTAACAAACGGAGATGAGCACCGGCCCCTAGAGTCGGACACGACTGCACAAATGTGCGGGGGGAACCTTTACCTTTACCTTAACTTTTAACATATTTTTCCCATATATTTTTAAATTAGGCTTTTTCATTTTTAAATGTTTAGGCAGTCCTTCACTCACAACATAAGACATTAATCTATAGCAGTGTTTCTCAACCTTGGCAACTTTAAGGTTATGTGGACCAACTCCCAGAATTCCCTGGCGAGCAGGCTGGCAAATGCACAAGCCAGTTAAAACAGTACAGGTGACATTAAACTCAGCAAGTAGAAAAGCCTGGGAAAGTTAAAGGATTCTAATCTGATGCCTCGGAGAAGACAGTGCTGGCCCTTAGGACAGTATCTTAGCACTGGTTGGGGACTTCTGAAAAGGCCTTTTTGTACCTGCCTAATTCAGTTATCAAGGAGAAGCCCCATCGGATGGTCTTAATATACAGGCTAGTATGGGATGATTTAAAATGCAAAATTATACAAATAAAATTGCTTCATAATTCTAGAACTGTCCCTTATTTAAATATTTAGTAAGCATTTGACAAAGAGCTGAAAAAAATGAAAATACTTCCAGTTAATTGTTAAGTAAGAAGTCATATATTCTTCTGTTTAGAGCAGTGTTTCTCAACCTTGGCAACTTTAAGAGGGGTGGACTTCAACTCTCAGAATTCCCCAGCTAGTCATGCTGGCTGGGGAATTCTGGGAATTGAAGTCCACCCCTGTTAAAGTTGCCAAGGTTGAGAAACACTGGTTTAGAGTATTCTAAAGAATCTCAGAACATCAGCTGAGAAGTAAATTTGATTCTTCCTAGATTCTTTCTGTGGTGCAGCCGCCAGTTGAGGCAGGTTGGCCTTATTTCTGGCAAGCAAGGCAAAGTTTCAGGAAGAAATGCATTGCTTCGATCATGCAAAGGATGACATCAAAGTGGAGTGTGTCCACTTTACAATCCTTTCTTTTATCTTGAAGCTTGCTGTTAGGCTGAAGCTTGTAGGTCCAGCCAATGACCGATGGTAGGTAAGAAACTAACTGAGCAGGTCTTGCTCAAAATTCTCTCACTAATGAACTACTGAGCTAAGATTTGAATCCATACCTGTAATACTTGTGCTGAGCTTGCTTGTTACTGAAGGTTATAAAAAAAATAATTTGATTTTATAGAGAGATCCTGCCCTTTGTCTATGGAATTCAGAACAGGTGTACATGAGGATCCAGATGGTATTCCACCTGATATATGCATTACATCTAAACTGATTTAAACTCAGAAACTTCAGTTGGTTCAACTTCAGTCTTCATATCACATACAGTTGTTACTGTGCAATGTACAAAATGTGTGGACCAGCTTACTGTATGGCTGCTATGACATTTCCCATCAATGTTGTCCTTTTGACTTGAGTAGCTTAGGTTTGGCAGCTCATCTTGTGCCTTTCTTGGGCAATGAGGTCCTCGGTTTTTCAAAATTAGATGTAAATAAAATAAATAACATGGAAGTTATTAATGCCCTGTTTTTAGTCCTCTTTTTTGTTTGTTTGTTTGTTTCTGACTTCATCCTCTGTCCTCTAAACTAATTGCTTGAGGTCAGTAAAATGTTTATATAAAACCTACGAGGATGGGATCTCTCAGTTTTCAATTTATGCTTGGTACCACATGTAAGCTCATTAGTCTATGCCAGTCATCTTTTGATCTTCTATTAGGCCACACCAAGAAAAAATAGCTGTGCTGGTTTTAGCATGTCTCCAAGCTTGGATTTTTTAAAAAAAGGCACCTAAAGATTTGTGTCCCTTGGTTTCCATGTATTGTCAAAAAGCCTTTCTGCCTTTTAAAAGTTCTGTTTTCCTCCTCTGTTCCTCTTTTGACATTCTTCCTGTAAAAGACAGTGAATTCCTTCTTAGTGTATGTCTTTTATAAATGTCCTCATCCACATGAGAATCTCTTTGATAGGTTCCAACAGCGAGTGTGACCATTGAAGGAGCTTCTGCCCTCAACCGTGTCCGCTGGGGCCAAGCTGGGAAAGAAGTAGCAGTCGGAGACTCGGAAGGAAGGATCTGGATCTATGATGTCGGAGAGGTAATTAATCTTTATAAATATTTGAATGTTTTGTAATGGATTTTCAAAGAATATTCCTGCAGTCAACCCTGTCTGGGCTGGGAAGCTAAGCAGGGTTGGACCTGCTTAGTATTTGAATGGGACACAGGTTTCTGCAGCAAACCCAACCTATCCCCTATATATATAGATGTGTCAAGCTGTAACTTCAGACCTCCCAGGCCAGAATGACTATTGATCTATATATAATCCAAGGTCAAGCACATAATAAAGAATCATCATCTTCTTGGCGATCACTCGTAGCCGAGTAAGATTGTCTTCCAGGGGTAAAATCTTAACAGTGGATCCGTAAGTGGCTATAAAGGCCAATTCTGGATCCGCACAACCTCCCACAATGAGGGCATAGGTTTCCGGGTGGGAGACGGTCATGATGAGGGTTTGCCTGATGTGCCTTCCTTTTAGCTCTTTTCTCCCTTTCGCCCTGTACTCGTGCTTCTTCAAAGTCCATAGCGCCATTAATAAAGGCTGACCTCCAATTGAAACGCTCATGAGTTAGGGCTTCCCAGTTCTCAATGCTGATATTAAAATTTTTTAAATTAGCTTTGAGAGTGTCTTTGAATCTCTTTTGCTGTCCACCAATATTCCGTTTTCCATTCTTAAGTTGGGAGTAAAGTAGCTGCTTTGGAAGACGATGGTCAGGCATTCGAACAACATGACCGGTCCAGCGAAGTTGATGTTGGATGATCATTGTTTCAGTGCTGGTGGTTTTCGCTTCTTCTAATACGCTAACATTAGTCCGCCTATCTTCCCAAGTAATTTGCAGAATTTTTCTGAGGCAGCGTTGATGGAATCTTTCAAGAAGTTGGAGGTGGCGTTTGTAGAGGGTCCATGTTTCACAGGCGTACAGAAGGGTTGGTAGTACAGTGGCTTTGTAAACAAGCATTTTGGTCTCCCTGCGAATGTCCCGATCCTCAAACACTCTACGCTTCATTCAGGAGAAAGCTACACTCGCAGAGCTCAGGCGATGCTGAATTTCAGCGTCGATGTCGGCTTTTGTAGATAGATGGCTGCCGAGATAAGAAAAGTGATCGACATTTTCTAGTGACACACCTTTAAGCTGGATTGATGGCGCTGCGGAGGGATTGGTTCGAACTTGCTGGTAAAGCACTTTGGTTTTTTTAATGTTAATCGAGAGGCCGAGTTTTTCATATGCTTCTGCAAAGATGTTTAGGATAGTTTGAAGATCTTCCTCGGAGTGTGCACAGACTACGTTATCATCAGCATATTGAAGTTCTATAACAGAAGTTGCAATTACCTTATTTTTTGCTTTCAGCCTACTAAGATTAAAAAGCTTTCCATCTGTTCGATATATAATTTCTACACCAGTAGGAAGTTTCTCTTCAACAAGGTGCATAATCATAGCGATGAAGATAGCGAATAAGGTTGGAGCAATAACACATCCCTGTTTAACGCCGGATTCCACTTTAAATGGATCGCTTTGAGAGCCATTGTTATTCAGGATTGTTGCCATCATGTCTTCATGGAGTAACCGCAAGATGTTCACAAATTTATCGGGGCATCCGATTTTCAGAAGGATGGTCCAGAGAGCAGTACGATTTACAGTATCAAAAGCTTTAGTCAGATCAATAAACGCCATGTACAGAGGGCGGTTTTGCTCCTTGCATTTTTCTTGAAGCTGTCGTGCAGTGAAGATCATATCCACTGTTCCCCTGGAAGGGCGGAAGCCATTTTGCGTTTCAGGGAGGATGTCTTCTGATACAGATAGGAGACGGTTTGCGATGATCTTTGCCAGGATTTTGCCTGCTGTGGCTAGAAGGGAGATGCCTCGATAGTTTCCACAGTCTGTTCTATCACCCTTTTTAAAGAGAGTGATAATTATGGCATCCCTAAAGTCTGCTGGAATCTCCTCCCTCATCCAGATTTTTTCGATGAGCTTATGAAGTTGTTGTGTAAGTTCAGGCCCGCCTTCTTTAAAGACTTCAGCAGGAATCCCATCAGGTCCACTAGCTTTGTTATTTTTCATTTGTTTAGTGGCTTTGCTGACTTCCTCCAAACTAGGGGGTACTGCAAGCTCATTTCTTATTTGTTTTTGTGGGATTTGCAAGAAGACTTCATCAGCCACAGTGGAGTGACGATTAAGGAGATTGTAGTAATGCTCTTTCCAGCGCAGTGCAATAGACTCTTTGTCCTTTAGAAGTTTAGCACCATCTACTGAGCGTAAGGGATTTGTACCATGGTTTGTTGGTCCATAGATGGCCTTTATGGCATTAAAAAAGCCCCGTGCATCATGAGCATCTGCGAAATGTTGGGTTTCTTGGGCTTTTTTTATCCACCATATGTTCTTAAGTTCTCTAGTTCTTCTTTGGACTTCTGCCTTTGCACTGGCGTATATTTTTTTCTTAACGGCACAGTTAATATCTTTTTGCCATATCTGGAAGGCTTTCCTTTTCTTGTCAATAATATGTTCAATCTCACTATCGTTCTCATCAAACCAGTCCTGATGTCTCTTAGTCTGGTATCCGATAGTTTGTTCACAGGCTGAAATAATAGAAGTCTTCAATTTAGTCCAGTGTTCCTCAACATTTTCAGGAAGTTCCATAGGCAGATGTTCCTTGAGAGTTGATTGAAAGCAAGCTCGTTTGATAGGATCTTGAAGGGTCAGTGTATTCATTTTACGCCTTGGTTTTCTTCCTTGGAGCCTACGATGAGGGACAATCTTTATGGCCATCGTGGATCGAATTAATCGATGGTCTGTCCAGCAGTCATCGGCGCTCGTCATGGCTCTGGTGAGAAGTACATCACGGCGATCTCTAGCACGGACAATTACATAATCTAAAAGATGCCAGTGCTTCGACCGTGGGTGCTTCCATGATGTTTTAAATTTATTTTTCTGGCGAAAGAGTGTGTTAGTAATGACAAGGTTATGCTCTGCACATTTAGTCAGAAGTAAGATTCCATTCGTGTTGCTGTTGTCAACTCCTTCTTTCCCAATGATCCCTGGCCACAAATCAAAATCACGCCCAACTCTTGCATTGAAATCGCCCAGGAGGATAATTTTATCCTCCTTTGGTATCTCTGATAAGATGGTGTCCAGCTGGGTATAAAATTTTTCCTTGATATCCTCATCTGCATCTAGTGTTGGTGCGTAAGCACTTAGGATAGTTGCCTGTTGGTTTTTGGCAAGTTTTATTCGCAGAGTTGAGAGTCGTTCGTTAATCCCAGTGGGAACTTCTGACAAGAGCTTCACAAGGTCGTTTTTGATAGCAAAGCCTACCCCATGTATTCGTCGTTCTTGTTCAGGCAGTCCTTTCCAAAAGAAGGTATAACCTCCTTTTTCTTCCTTCAACTGTCCTTCTCCTGCTCTTCGAGTTTCTTGGAGTGCTGCTATATCAATATTAAAACGTCTCAGCTCCCTTGCAATAATGGCAGTCCTACGTTCAGGTCGTTCACTATCCATATTGTCTTGCAGTGTCCGTATATTCCATGTTCCAAAATTCATGTATTTTTTACGACCGCTAGATGGTGACCCCACTGGTCGCGGTAATCCAGTCAGGGAGAAAATGAGGCAGACTATGTTTAGGGCACCTTTTCTAGCCCCCTCCCCATATGGGGTGAGCAGAGTGGATCCTAAATAGGGCTGCTCAGTCGTGGATACAGCTGCCGAACTACTCAACTGCCTCGATCCTTGAGTCAGGGCGACTGAATCCGTATCCACCGCCCATGTGCTGGTCCATAACTAGGAGCTTCCGGATTTCACAGTCCTGCCCCCGTTGCCATTCGTCAGTCGCCATGGGACTTTTGGTTGTTTTGGGTTTGGTGTGGTTGGAAGACGCCTGTGCGTGAATTTGTTTTATGTGTGGAGATCGGTGCACAACGATCAGCACACAACCTTCACAGAAAAAGGCTCTAATCCAATGGCATGGATACCATGACGATTGGTGACCTTTTGTCTGCTGCAGCCTTCATCCGCCTTCACAGCCGTTGTAACAATACACCTTGTTATCTTCCGCCTGTTCTGCCGTTGAGGACTTTCTTGGATCGTTCTTTGTCTGGTTCCTCCCCCTGGACCTTACCGCCATGGGTGACCCTGCCAGGAGTACATGACTCCCGACGGCTTCGCTCACAGGGTTCATTGGGAACACACAAGCCCACTCACCACAACAAGGTGACGATCCAGCGAGTGAGATCGTCTATATAGTATATATAGTATATATATATATATAGAGTATATATATATAGAGTATATATCCCCTATATATATAGATGTGTCAAGCTGTAACTTCAGACCTCCCAGGCCAGAATGACTATTGATCTATATATAATCCAAGGTCAAGCACATAATAAAGAATCATCATCTTCTTGGCGATCACTCGTAGCCGAGTAAGATTGTCTTCCAGGGGTAAAATCTTAACAGTGGATCCGTAACTGGCTGTAAAGGCCAATTCTGGATCCGCACAACCTCCCACAATGAGGGCATAGGTTTCCGGGTGGAAGACGGTCACAATGAGGGTTTGTTTGACGTGCCTTCCTCTTAGCTCGTTTCTCCCTTTCTCCCTGTACTCGTGCTTCTTCAAAGTCCATAGCGCCATTAATAAAGGCTGACCTCCAATTGAAACGCTCATGAGTTAGGGCTTCCCAGTTCTCAATGCTGATATTAAAATTTTTTAAATTAGCTTTGAGAGTATCTTTGAATCTCTTTTGCTGTCCACCAATATTCCGTTTTCCATTCTTAAGTTGGGAGTAAAGTAGGTGCTTTGGAAGATGATGGTCAGGCATTCGAATGGAGCCATTAACATCTAAACAGCTGACAAAGTAGGCAAATTGATAAACGATTAATTTTCCCTACTATCATGGGAATTATAAGTGTATTTCTATTTGAATGATAGCAACTATTTCTAAATATTCATATTAAAATTATGGATATAGTGCCCTTTATCTTCTTTTATGGGCAATGCGTTCAGTACATGACTGGTTGGATTAATAGTGCAATCAATTGACACTTTTTGTTCTGTAAGCAGCTGAAATAGGGAGATCCATTCAGTGGCCTCCAGACTGCCAAATGGGGAGAAGTTTCACTTTTTCTTTCCTTGACATGCTCCCTGCAAAATCCCCTCTCCACAGCTTCCACAATCCCCCAGATCAAACAGAAGTAAGAGAAAACTTTCACATTTTTTACCAACTTATCCTCAACTCAAAAAAAAAAAGTTAAAGAACACTGAAAATAAGTTTCTGAAGTATTAAGCAGCTATGACATTATATCAAAGAACGTTCGGGTATTTTTTTTTAAATGTAATCAGCAAAAGAATTGTTGAATGGAGAAGTGATACTGCTTTAAACATTCCTTTGCTCATGGCTCAGAGTTCTGTGAGACAAGATTGCATTTCCAGCTCTTAGGTTTAAAATGTTCAAAGAGTGGCCTGGAAAAGTCAGGAATATAGGTGTTCTATCCCTGAAGGGTTTTGGTTACCAGAATAGGTGCACTTCCCGCATTCCAGCACTTCATCGTATATGAGCTCAATGATATTTACTACAAGTATCCAGAGTAGGTCCCCACTGTTATCCCCAAAGTACAAATGGACATTGAACTGAAAAAGAATGCCTTCCCTGCATTGTAGGGAGGATAATTGCAGCAAGGATTTCTTAGTTTACAGCCCAATTTTCCAGCCATGGTATTATATAACCCCTCATGGGCATCTTTCATTTTGCTATCTTTCTTATAAATAATGAATGAAATGGCCCATAATTCTGTGGCTTAAATGAGTATGCTAGGTATGAAGGTAAGAAAATCTGAAATTGTATTGGAAAGAAGCAGCAGAAACCTGTAGGGTGAAGAGTAAATGTAATGGAAACTAGCAAGCTGAATGAGGCATGTGGCAATGCAATTCTGAATTCTCCCCTACAACGTGTTAAAATCGAAGTTGAAGTCAGTGTGGTGTGCGCTTGATGGGCTGTGTCTCTTTGTTGCTGAATGCAGCATAAAGTGTACCATCTGCATTACTGTTCTTGGAACAGTTAGGGGTGACTTGTGCAGCAATCAGCTTTTATAGACAGAATTTGTTTTTTGTCATTATCGGTGATAGGATACTGGGATCTCCACCTCCCCACAGTAGGGAAACATTATAGAATATATACAGATTTAGCTTTAACTCACACAAAGTGATTTTATGGCCCATAGCAAAATTGCTTGAGCATGACTCATATTTTTGGCTTGTGCATGCTTTCGTGGGAACCGCTTTGGCTTGCAAATGACTGCAAAAACATCTTGGTGTATCGTTATCATAATTGCTGAACTGTCTGAAGTCATTACACTCACATTTCTGCTATGGCACTGGCAGGACGCTTGCTTTATTTATTTATTATTGGGGTGTGGGTGTGGGCGTTCTGAAATATATACATATAATTTTTTCTCATTCTGAGTGATCTGACAGACACTAGAAATACCTGAATTGACAGTATAATCTCTCCATGTCTGTTGTCTGGAGTCTAGACGGGCTGGAGATATGGCTGTTTGACTTCTCATACTTCAAGCTATTGGGGATATTGTGTTCATCTCTTAGATTAGCCATTAAAATGGAGTTATCTATGTTTTATCTATGTTGTGGGTTTTGATTTCTACATATTTCTCTTCACTTGAGAAGCACAATCAGAGCCCAATGCAAAATACACAAGGAGTAGAAGTTAAAATCAGAATCCAGTTGGGTACATGTGCATCTTTGTATTAGCCGATCTGTAGAATGGGATTTAGCAACCTAGGTGACTTAAGCTCCAACCCCACTATTGGTCCTAGAGTGATCCCCTGCTCTCGTGTCAACTGTGACTTTGTGGGGCTTTTCTGTCTCTTCTGCAGCTGAGTTGGTTGACTTCCAGCTCATCTGCTTCAGAGGAAATGCTGCAAATATATTTTGCAACATTTCCTTTGCAATTCTGGGGCAGGCAGATCTTTGGTGGGAACTCACATCTTGTCTCACCTTCTACCTCCTTCCCTCCAGAAGTCAAGGTATCATGGCACCTTACTAGGTGTCCTCCATCAATTTTGGACCATTCTGGGAGATGCACAACATTCATATTCCCTAAGCAAGAGCCAGTTTGATTTTCCCCCACAATAATAAAGATACAGGATGGGAATGGAGCTGGGGCAGGGCGAGTGCTGGTATTTTCATGAAATTCCTGACCAGCAGTAGTGAAGGCATTTGAGAGTGGTGGGAACATTACTGTGTGTGTTTGAAGGCGAAAGCAGTGGCTATGTAGAAGGGTCACTGTACCTTTTATACAGCATCCCCTGTGAAAATTAATCTATGCCTTCTGTAGTAGGCCCATAACCCTTACTGCAAGATCTTTATTGTCCTTTTCCAGCAATTTGCCAAAACACTTTCTGTGTGTTTTTTGTGTGGAGTGGAGTGGAAAGAAGACACAAGCTGCTCCATGGAGGTTTTGTGTGCGCTGTGCAACCATGGGAGCCTCTTCCATTGTTTCCACTAGCTGATAGATAAGTGTTGGAAGAGGTTTGGGGGCATGCATGGCACCTGTGCTGAAGCTCTTCCAGCTTTTGCAGATGCCAGGCTGCAAGAGGGGCAAAGCTGATAGACTCCTGTCAAGGAGATGCTGGCTTAAGGGCTTTGCACCTCTTCAGTAGCACCACCGAAGCAGGTGAACTCTGTCAGTCTCCCCTTCTCTTCAGTGTGGGATTTGCAAAGGTCAGGGTGCTGAGTTCCTCCCCCCCCTTGTTTTTCTTTGTATGGCTGTGTGTGTGGGGGGGGGGGATTTTGCAGCAGCTTGAGATTAGATGGTGTGTTTTATTTCTTGTTCTCAGCATTTCAAATCAGCAGAATTGAAGAATATGACACACATTGCCTTCAAACAGCTCCTCAGCATTTGGGGAATGAAAATGGTGGAGAACAGCCTGGCTTAGTATTGTTGGGATGAATAAAGCCAGTTTTCATTAAGGAGTTCTCCTAGCTGGCCCACAAGTGATCAGGATGATTGCAGCTTGTAAACCTTGTCTTCCCTCCTCAAAGGTCACACAAAAGAAGGGTTGCCAGGGAGGAGGCAGCTTAGCTTGTTAGTTCCTTTCCCCTGACCCCTAGCAAGAGGATCCTGTTTTGCAGAAGACAGTTCTTCACTGGAGGGGTGTCCTCAGTTTGAAGAACCCTGAAAAGATTGATCAGGTACTTTGAAGTTGGCCCTGGGTACAAAACTAAATTAGCATGCAGATTACCGGTTTGCAGGCTTCAATCATCCCTGTGTTGGTATCTATCATATTTCAGTTTAAATAGTTGGGTTTATTTCTTTTAAAATGTGTCTTTCTACATTTAATTTAGCATACATACAGTAAGTAAAATGAAGCACCTTTTGTCTTTTTCTGGTTCTGTATTTACAGTATTTAAGAGATCCTTTAAAGGCAAATGCATCTTCCTTTTGACGATGAAGGTTCTCAGTCATCCAGGTGGAACAGTCTGTAGCTTGAATCATGTCAAGAAGCTTCTTGGATAAGGAGCAAAACGTTTCCACTGAGAAAATAGAAATCCAGTTGACATGATTCAAGCTACAGAATCTTCCTTTTGAGGTGTTTGTGTGTGAGTGTATAGAGAGTGTACTGTATTACCTAATAAAGTGAGTAAATAAATGGATCTTTATGAAGCTTTATCTCAAAAGCTGGCAGGGATGGGCCCTGATGAACCCCAGAAAGAGCAGGTTTACCATATTTGTGCAGTAAAAATCTGGATGGCAGAAAAGAGAGTTTCCTTTGCTACTACCTTCTAGTAATCCCAATTTCTGCAGCACAAATTTAATAGAACTAAGAAATGTCTCTCAGCTGTTTTTTGTTTGTTTGTGTGATGTGCTTAAAAATCCATCCTACTCACCCCCAAATCCCCAATTTTTAGGGAAACCTAAGCTAACTTTCCTATACAAATCCTTGAATCTTTGCTCCCCCCAAATAAACATCTCCCAACAATGGGGGTTGGTGGGAATTCCCTACAGGTAATTGAGTCTACAGAATTTTATAATACTGCATTATACAGTTTCTTAATGCTGAATGTAGACTACCAAAAAGGCATATTTTAAATAATATAATTTCATAACTTTGTTGAGCATCCTAATGAGAAATGTAAGAGAAAACATTCAAAAAACTAATTATCTAGAAGGAAAAGTAAACCATAGTTACTTGTTTTTATACAAAAAGTAAAGCAGATTGACTAGGAAATAATTACAGCTATTTGTAGTACAGGGAACTAAATAAAAAAAAGGACCAGCACCAAATTTGGGGTAAAAACTGTATTGCATTAATGTAGTGGAGTAATTATTTTCAAAATTCAGTCGACAGACATGCTCTCTTTCTGATTAGCATCAACATATGTTTTCTGGAGAAATATCTTCTGAAACAAAAATTAGTTTGTATAATTAATCATCTTTATGTTCTTCTGGTTTAAGCTGTTGCTTTCAATAACAGCCTTGGTCATGACAGATCACTTAATTACAGTGTTAAAAACTTTTTTAAATTATTGGTAAAGTAAGAGAGATGGAAGTTTGCCGTGATAAGGTGCAGATTAGCTTCAAATTACAGAATGTTATAGTACAAATCAGGCTGTTAATTCATTCCTTAGAAAAATAGAAGTACCATGTCTGAACAACAATTTTAAGATATTTGCAGACCCTTTATACCAGTGCTTTCCAAATGGTTTCCTCCATTACCCAAAACTGCTTATCAGAAAGTCCTTTTTACCCAATGTAGGTAAAACGCTTTAAATCAATGTAAATGTCCCTGTTGTGATTGGGTAATGGGTTTGTGTGTCATTACCCAAAGAAAAACCACTTTTACCCAATCTTGGGTAATTTACCCAGGTTTGGGCAGCACTGCTGCACATAACATAAATAGCCAGGTTTGGTGGCTCTTGAAGAGCAAGTCTTACACGACTCATGGAATTTGGAGCATTTGGAGTTGGTGAAACGTGTAGCCACAGCTACCTACTTTTAACAGAGAATGGTTTTAATGCAGTATGAAACTTTGCTTTAATTAAGTAATAGTACTGTGGGCCCGACAAAGCATGATCATTGAAAAGGGGGAAATTAAAACTACAGCTTTCTTTTAGTGAGTCAGATCCAGCCTTAATTGATTCTTCAGCTGTCTGGCAATTTATTTATTTATTTTGGTCCCTTTGAGTCAGTGTTGACACCTGGCAACTGCTTGGTCAAGTCCCTGCAGTTTTCTTGGCCAGGTTCTTCAGGAGTGGTTTGCCATTACCTTCTTCCTAGGGCTGAGAGAGAGTGACTGGCCCAGGGTCACCCAGATGGCTTCATGCCTAAGCCGGGACTAGAACTCAGTGCCTTAATCACTACACCAAACTGGCTCTCACGGTTTGGTGATATTGAACCAATTTTGAAAATGTTGAAAACAGACTGACATAAGAAAATAAGTATTTGTCCTGGGACAGTGGTCTTTATACCAGGTCTGTTAGCTTAGTCTTCATGAGTCTAGAATGACCGTGTGAAAAACCTACTGATCTGTTTCTTGAACAGCCTAAGATTAAATTATTTTTAGCAGAGGTGCCAGCAGGGAGGGGTCGGGGGAGGCAAATGACAAAAGCAAATCCTGTTGGGGGAGTTGGGCGGTCATATAAATGGAACTAATAAATAAATAAATAAATAAAAGCAGCGTTGCACTATCCCAATGCCAGCTCTGCCCTTTTTATATTTTTGTAGTGCTGTACAAAAGGGGCAGAAGCTGTGTTGCAGTGGCATGATGCCGCTTTTGTCGTGTCACCTCTGACGTTAAGCCTGCCAGTCATCTCAAGTAAGTTCCCCTTCATAAGAGGTTCTTTAGTGGATTATTTCAAGCTCAGTTAAGCAAGGGAAGCGTTGGCCTCAAGCCTTGGAGAAACATTGCCAGTCATCGGGGACCAGGGTAGGCAACAGGGATATCTTCCATGCTCTGGCAAGCTCCTTAGCCCTCATGGCTCTGTTTTTTTTAAAAAAGAAATAAATAAATGGGCATGCTGTCAAGTAAAGGACCATCCTCTAGCACTGTCTTTATAGGAATGTCCGTGGCTGCATTAATAGTCATGAAAAATAAGTTAAAGCAAGCATGCAGAACGTGGGTCTTGGCATTCTTGCCAACTCCTTTACTAGCAGGGGCCAATGGAGGCATCTATATTTTCTTCTGTCTAACAAAGATAGGCATCTCTGTGTATGTTCCTGCTTTCCCCTGGTGTTTTGTATGTGTGTGTGTGTGTGTGTGTGTGTGTGTGTGTGTCCTGGGAAGCACAGCGGAGCTGGACATGCTCTGCTATGAGTCCTCTGACCAGGCGGGAAGGAGAGCGCTTACAACGGAAAATTTGGATGGAAAGAATAAAAAAAGATTGTGCCTGCTGCAGCCCAGGATAGAGCAAGCCAGCTGCCCAGAAAAAAAGGCATAGGTGAACTGGGTTAACACTTGAAATGCATTAGATGGCCATTGTTGCCTGTTTTTGCTACCACTTTGAATAAGCTATTTATTCAAGTTTGTCATCTGTTGGCTGTTGATAGTGTACATCTCGCTTTTCGCATTAAATTCCTTTGATACCATCTTTTTCTGTAACACAATATTTAATATATATTGAAACTGTTTCTGTTAGCTGAGTTGAAGCAAAAGCTTGAAGGTAAAATTGTAAATTTCCAGAAGGAATTAACAAATGAAAATCTAGATCATGGTTATTTAAAGGAATAATGATTTGAGGCCAGGCACATGGTTAAGTGCTAGAGCACGGGCTTTGTGTATGGGAATCCCACTTAGCCTACATAGTGTAAAGTATTGATAATGGAGATACGATTGTCTAGTTTAGCATCCTACATTGTAGATAGTCTTGCTGGCTGGGGAATTCTGGGAGTTGAAGTCCACACATCTTGAAGTCACCAAGGTTGAGAAACACTGAGATAGGGTGTTTGGTTGGATTTTTAGCAACTTTGGTTTCAGAGTATAGATAGAGGGAGAAAGACTGTTTAATTTCAGCCCTATCAGATTCAAATTAGGAACCAAGATCATAAGGCCACTTGTTAGTGCATTTTCTCAAGAATGTGGTCAATTTGGTGTTTCAGGGATAGCAGGATGGAGAAGGCAGATCTAAACTTCTCAGTCTAAGGTATGGGAGTTGCAGTCATGCCTCCCCTTTTAACTTTACAGTCAGGAAGTTTGGTGCCAGGGAGGAATCTCACGTGGTGGTAGTTCCTAGTTTAGGCCCAGCTCCCATCGTCCCCTTGAACAATGCAGAAACAGAGTTCACAGCAGAAGTCAATCGAGACAAACCGATGCAAATTAAATTGAAAGAAGGGCGGTCTACACAATTCCTACGATACCTGCTGTGCAGTGGATGGTGACGGTCTTCAGTCTGCCTGTGGTATTCCACCCCTTCAGTTTAGCACACCAATGTATACACAGAGCTGATTAAAATCATCTGCATGCAGTTTTCTGGCTTCAGCCTCCTTGCCAGTGGTTTCATCCATTGTTAGCACCGAGGCCGGGCTCGCTCAGAGTTAAGCACAGTGGTCCGCTCGCTATGCTCTCGGTTCCTTTGGTGGCCTTTTCCTTCTAGATTACCTCCCACTTCGTTTCCAGCCATGTGTGTGGCATTGGGAGCTGCCTGGAAAAATACTGACTTTTTCAAACTATATATAAAGAAAAATAATGAAGGAGTTTTGATACTACCGCAGGATCAAAGCCAGAATAGGTAATATATATAATAGCATATGTTTGCCTGTACTGAGTTAGCAGCAAAATATCTTCTCCAGCCTCAGACTAATCAGAACAGCTTCCATGGGCAGAGTGAAAATGCGACATGGAGACTGTTTCCTACTGGGTGCAGTGCTGTAGGATCTGATTTGAAAAGGATTGGGCCCAGCATTGCCAAAAGAAAGGGGAAGTTATCTGTGTGTAGTTTTTTTTTTTGTCCACCGTGTCCTTTCTCTTGTCACAGTTTTGTAAAGAGAAACTGTCTCTGCAGAAATCTAGATGGAAATCACAGGGCTCTTCTCCAGTGTTGCACAAGGTCAAAGTCAGTCATGGTAAAAATAAAGGAAAGGTAAAGGTCCAGAGGAATTCAGGGTGGCTTTTAACTTGAGGCAGGACAGAGGTGACTCGACGGGCTCTGTTTCTGATTCAGAGTCCTCTGTGGAACTTCCCTTCTAGGATGTCATGTAGGACCTGGGCATGCTAGGCGATGCCACCTTCCAGTAAGGGGGATTATGAAAAAAAGGCCAGAGGACTTTTTGGTTGAGAAAAAATACTGTGATGAGGTAGGAAAGGGAGGAGGAATATTGGATTTTGGGATGAACAGGTCCATCTTCCCATCAGAGTGGCTCTTGTTGTTGTTGACCCAAATGCGGACTTTTGAATGGACGGTGAGGTCAGGGGGGCAAAGGGGAAGGTCAGGAAGTGAATGAACTGCCACTACAGGAGGATGCTGATTTTTCCAATTACAGAATTGAGAACAGAGTGAGCTCCCGCACTTGCCCCAGCTCTTGCCAACCTAGCAATTCGAAAGCATGCAAATGCAAGTAGATGAATAGGTACCACTTCGGTGGGTAGGTAACAGCGTTCCATGCGTCATGCGGCCACATGACCATGGAAGCGTCTTCGCACAACGCTGGCTCTTCGGCTAACAAACGGAGATGAGCACCGGCCCCTAGTGTCGGACACGACTGCACAAATGTGCGGGGGGTACCTTTACCTTTTTTTTACCAGGATACCCAAGTACACACACATACACGCGTGAATCATTGTAGATTGGCCACTTCCAGAGTTGATAATGCAGCCACATTATCAGTCAGGTGGCCCTTTCCTGCCTTAGCAAGTAAGCAGCTAGAAGTGAGTTAATGCTACTTAGTTCAATATTTCAGCTTCCTGTGTTCTCTGGAATCTCAACTGGGGCAGCAGAAGCCAGAACATTTAACTTAATAGCCTCAAAGGATCTCTACTTGGTTGGTTGGTTGCTTACTTACTGTATATATCTTACATATATTATAGTTTAATGTTTGACAGTAGACTTCTAGGATTCAGAGCCAATATGTTCTAAATGCTATTTATCTGCTTTTAAGACTAAAGAGGAAATCTTGACATGCAGTACTATATACCGTAGATCTCAATACTGAATGCCTTTCTTAAAGCCATGTGTGTAGATAGGATGATAGAAACTGTGTTTAGAGCAAACAGTTAGTAGTTAATGCTCTCCTGAGATAGGATTTTTCTGAAATGATTTTGTTAAATTGAAAGATTACAAGGCTGCTGGTAAACCACACCTGAACTTTATTTGGAAGTTTCGTCTTAGTCATTATAACCTATTTGTCTTGCTGACGCTATTGGAGGAACCAAACTAAAATTAACCCAAATTCTTTTTCGCGGTCCTTAATTAGCCAGCTTTTCAAAATCTTTTTAACTAGCTCTCTTGGAGCCACACATAATTTAGAACAGAGTATATCAAAATGAGAACGCCGAGATGGGAATTTCTGTAAAACAACAGTCTTCTTTCCAAATAAAGGCTTCTTTCATTGAAGATGAAAGTAGGGGGGAAAGATGGTGAAATGGTTGTGGAAGCAATGCCATCCAAAACCATTTTTGCATCTGAAAAAGAAAACTAAAATGGCTCCTCTCCCATGTTCAGTTTTGTAAAATGGCCAAAGAAACGGAGGTTGAACCCTGGAAAACAGTGCTGCAATGCCCGCAGCCCAGTTTCCAAGGCAAAGTGCCCCCCAAAGGCAAAGTTCCAAAAACTAGCAAAGATAATTTTGCACTTGGAGCAAGAGAAGCTGTGAGATTGTGCAAAAGTGCAATCTGGCCATAGGACAGTGTGGGCAGTTATTTACTAGTTGGGGACACATTTAACACGGGAGGGATGAGGAGTGCACTGGGTAAGGCAGCGTTGTACAGTGGATGGGCTATGTCAAGCATAAGGGCAGGGCAGGGTTTTCTCATTTTAGAGTTTTTAAAAGTTCAGTGGATTATTAAGATTTTTTTAAAAAACTTTTCACTCTACTTTTGGGGGCCACACTATATTTTTTGTGTTTCTCCTGCCCCAAAATGATGAGAAACAAACACTTCATTTTTGGCTGTCATCACTCAAGGAGATTCTGTGAGCCATCTCAATCTAGCTGCCTGCTGATGTGATGCATCACGTGTGATGTAAAGCAGGCGTTTATTGATTTTCTTGCTCATTTAAAAGAACGAATTAATAGTATCATTTCCAGTTTTGGGTAATTTCTTGGCCTGTTTGGAGGAGTATGGGGGGGCTGACATTCCCTGAAATGTTGGGGGGCTGGGGTCTTGTGGATTGACTGACTGTCTTGCTGTGTTCCAGAATGTCCTGTCTAAGTTTTTTGATTGATTGATTGATTATTGACATTTCTGTGACATTCCACTCCAACAGCTCTGAGTGGTGTACAGCAAAAATAAGGATTAAATCAGAAAACAATATAAACCATAATGGTGCATCCTTTATCTACTTTTCTGTAAGACTGTACCCAGGTTTATTCTGATTTAAATTGCTAATTGGAAAGGATCACTTTCACCTAGGTTGATCAGAAACACACCCTCGTGCAAAGAGTAACTTAAATTCAGTGCTTTTCCTCCTGCCCCCCCCCCCCATGCGGCACAACTGACAATTTAGCAGTGGCAGGTTGTATGTAAGAAGCAACATTCTTAGCATCTTAGCAAGGTATAAATGAAATTCTATTACTTCTGCCAGAAATACTTGGATTTGAAGAGTGCTGGAGTCTTTGCTCCTACTTACAAGGTACATCCAGTAGAAAGATGGATTGCACTGTGTTGCGTTTTCACCCAAGTCACGAAACGGCCTTTTCTTTATCAGGGACTTGAAAGCCTTCGGCATTTTTACTATATATTTGTAGTGGAAGTCACTTTTGCCTGGAGCAGAAGGGAAATTGCTTCCATGCCAGAGAGATTTGGAAGACAAAGCTGTTGTATACAATAAAGACAGTTTTCCAAGAATATAGAAAAGCAGACTGACTTGCAGTCCCATTTTTGTGCATCATGGGGTAGTATTTTGACAGAACATCAATTTTTGAAGTGTTTTCGTAATGTCATAGAACTGACGAAACAATAACTTTGCCTGGACTAACCAGTCCCAAATTTGTTTAGATTGTTATTGGCACTGGTAATGTTATCTCTACTTTTGGTCTGACCATGCATGCATGGTCATCTCTAGGGGCAACAATGCTTGCATTTCTAAAAGATGCATTCTTTGTTGCTGTTTTGTGCTGAACTAAATATAAAATTAAAATAAAACGAAGTAAAATTATTAATTATTTTTAATTTAATAATGCCCTGCAGCTTCCATCTTAAGGGGGAAGGGAAATGCATATTGTAGCATCCTGGTTTACCCTTTGTGTGATTCTCATGCCTTTCTTGTGCTTGGCAAGCACATTCAGTGATGTGGCCAGAGAGTTCAGGGAGCTGGAAGGAGGAGGGTTGAGTGACTGCTACTCTCGTGCCCCAGGTCTCTCACTAGTGAGCTAGCTCCTAGTGATATGCAAAAGAGATGAAGATTTTATTTCATTCCAAATTTTATAAAAGCAGACCTCTGTTTGGGGAATTGAATCAGTTCAGTGGAGCACATGCTTTAGCAGAGAGAAATTCCTAACTTCAATCCCTGGCATCTCTGAGTGGGACTGGGAAAGACATCTGTCTGAACCTCTGGAGAACTCCAACTAGTTGGGTTGGTATGAAGCAATTTTTTCTATGGATGTATTTTGGTAGTGAACGATAATCCCTTATATGGACTAGGTGCTTGGTGCCCAATCCATGCTCACAGAAAAAGTACTTTTTTATATTGAAGCAATGCTTAAGTAACAATTAAACATCAAGCTATTAGGGCAACTAACATTTCACAGATCGTTCCAGGGCTAAACTTTTTGCTGAGGTAGGGGTTGCTTTTTTTCCCCTCAAGGGGCAAGGGAATTATTTTAGCTGTGGTGGTTATGGTCAAAGGAATTCTTGCCTACATATCTTCTAGTCCACACATTGAATATACTATATATTCAGTCCTTAGAGAATATTGAAGAAACTTCAATTACAGGTTTGAAGGCATTTACTGCTTTTAAAATTGGTTTGCTTCAGTCTAGTGATACGTTGCTGATGTGGCTACTCAGAAAGAAAAATTGGGAGAGACAAAGGAAAAGGACAAACAACTAGATTAAATAATTTGTACAGATCTTTCAGCAACTATTTTATATGTCCATGCTGGCTGGGGAATTCTGGGAGTTCAGGTCCACACATCTTAAAGTTTTCAAGGTTGAGAAACACTGCTCTAGAGGGTTTATTTACTTTGAAGTGCTTTGGAAAAGAAGTGATCAACAATTAGCTTTCTGTTATATGAAATGTAAAGAAATCCTAGTTACTATTTCTAAATGTACATATAGAAATATACACTAAGCTTATGAAAAACCTGTGAGATTTGTGCCCTCTGACCTAAATCTTTTAAACACTCCTGAGTGCCTATTAAGTTTTTACTCACATTTTTGTAATACATGAGATACTCCTTTATTTTATAATCTGTGGGATATTACGTTATGGAAAGTAACTAAAAAGATCACAGGGTTTTATGGCTCTCTGGCAGTAACAGAACACACACACACACACACACACAGATCCATTGTGGACAACACTGCTTCATGTCTTGAAATACTTCTTTACTGTAAGGCTAAATCCCCTACTCTTTTTAATCTCTATATCCACCACCTGCCTGAAACTGTCTCTCAGAAATTTATCTATGCTGATGACATCAATTTCACAGTCCAAAGAACTAACTTCAATGAAGCAGAGGATATCCTCTCCCAAGACCTGCAAAAGATGGACGACTACTTCAAAAAATGGCGCCTCCAACCAAGTCTATCAAAAACAGAAGTAGCCACATTTCACCTCAGCAATAAGCATGCAAACTATCAGCCCTCAGTGAAGTTTCGGAACCATATTTTATAGTGGAATAACTCTCCAAAGTGCCTGGGGGTAACATTGGACAGATCACTGACCTATCAACAACACCTGGAAAAAACATCTGCAAAATTGAAAAGCCGCAACAATCTATTGAACAGACTGGCTGGAACATCCTGGGGTGCTAATGCTAACACCCTACGTACAACAGCCTTGGCCCTGGTTTATTCCACAGCCGAGTACTGTGCTGGTGTGTGCCTTAACAGCTCCCACACCCAAATGGTCGATGTCCAACTTCGCCAGACAATGTGCATTATTTCTGGCACATTACATTCTACCCCTGTGTACTGGTTACCAGTACTCAGCAATATTATACCACCCCATATCAGAAGATGATAAGCCCTCGCCAGGTTATGGTCAAGGATGCTGGAACAATAAGGCTCTCCCTATTCACCAGGATATTGCACAGACCACCACAAGATTGAAATCTCGAAGGCCAGCTTGGAAAACAGCCATACGCTTAACATCTACCCAGTTCAAACCTAAGAATGCTTGGAGAGAGGAATGGTCCAAGTTGCTCCCCCGCGGCTTGGTCATTAGGGATCCCTCTTCCAAACCTCCTGGTTTTAACCTGCCTCACCCTGTCTGGACGAAACTGAACAGAATCAGATGTGACACTGGTAGGAGTGCCTCTGCTCTGTATCAATGGGGCTGGAAGGATTCTCCTTGTTGCGATTGTGGTGCCGAAATGCAAACTATTAAACACATTGTGCAAGACTGCCCACGACGTGCGTTCCCTGGCTACTTAGAAGATCTGCACGAAGTAACAACGGAAGCGATCGCTTGGTTAGCTGAACTGGACATCCAGTTATGAGACTACTCTGTATCCCTGCAGAAGTTTACATATAATTGTGTGGACTGTGTGTATTTATTTGCTTTCTCTTCTGTCATGTATTCATCATACACTATATATATATATATATATATATATATATATATATATATATGTGTGTGTGTGTGTGTGTGTGTGTGTGTGTACACACATATACACACACACATGCATACACACACACATATACACATACATACATACATGCGCGCACACACATACACATACATACACACATGCACACACATACATACACACACATGCACACACACATACACACATACATGCATGCATACACACACATACATATACACATACATACACAAACACACACATACATACACACACACACACACACGTACATACATACTGTAAGGCTTATACCATGCTTAATGTCTTCCAACAGTTCCTTTCTCTCACAAGCATCAAGGGAGAGACTACAGACTTAATATACAACCATAAAATTCATTGTTACCTGCTTCTAGATTCTGAGTCTGTGAAAATATACACTGAGAAACCAGCTTGGTGGCTTCAATTTAGTTTTGCATTCTCAAAAATTGTAACTCTGGATTAGGATAGGATAGGATAGGTAGTGAGGATTATCTTGGCCTACCCTTTGAAGCACCCTAGCAGTCTTACCTTTTGTAAAAGAAGGATCAGGTATTGATTGAATCATGGTTTTAAATAGTAAACCCCCGTTTGAAGGCATCTTGTTAGTTTGCTGTTGGCTTAGTGTCATATAAAATAGGGGAACATGGTTTGTTCAAGGCTTTCTAACTTGTTTTCGTTTGGTTTTGTGCCATTTTGGGTTTGAACAAATCCACTTGCTTGTTTAGCAGCAACAGGTGCAGGAATCCAACAGGTAAATTTGGCTTGTTTGCAAGACTGATTCTGGCTCTTTCGACATGATACGGAAATATTGTGCTGGCACCATAGCTGCAGTCTGATCTTGATTTATAGTCATGTGCTGAAGTAGGACCTTTCTTTTCAGTGCAGTATTTTCTGCTATGACAATTCTAGGATTCCTTTTGGACAGCTCAGTTACCACACATAAACCAAGTGAGCTAAAGCAGATGTAGACTCTGTTTTTAACTTCTGACACACACAAACCCACAAAGCTCTTGTAGCAATTGTTTTAACCATGCCAACCATTTATTTATGCTTGCATGGCAGTTTTTAGTTTCAAATTATTAAGTCTCCTTTGCCCATCTCTTTCTTTGATGGCTGAAAATCAGGTGGACTTAATAAACCCAGGTGTTGTTGGGGAAAGTGAAAAGTTGATGCACTTGTCAGAAACTTACTTGAAAACTGGCTCTCAGATGCAGTTGTTGTTGATATGGCTTCTCCTGCCCAAGCCCATATTTTGTAATGTGGAAATTGCATAGATCCAGATTACTTTAGGAAATCATAAGCTGTCATTACAGGACATCAAGGCCACTCATGGTCACTTATTAAATGTCAAGATTTTGGGCCTCCTTCAAGTCCACGGAGGGGGGAAAATCCTTTGATTTCAAAGATACATTCACAATTAGGTAGGTTATAGAGATCATTGTGCTATTGTAAAAAGGAATCAACCCTTCCCTCTTTTAGATACTGAAACCGGTTGTCAGAATTTTTGTTTAGGTTTTATAGTTCCAAATCATAATTGTCTTTAATGATGATTAGAACAATAAACTGTTGCTTTGAAACTTTTCCTAATTTCTTCATACTGAAACTAAATTTATTTCTCATTTCTTTATCCTTTCAGTTTGCTGTACCACATAGTGATGAATGGGCTCGATTTGCACGCACTTTAGTAGAGATCCGGGCCAACAGAGCTGACAGTGAAGAAGAAGGTGCCATGGAAATATCTGCTTAGAAGGAAGATTAACCCTTCCCTCCTATCTGTTGATGACATCTCCAGTGAGCATCAGGCCAGTGCACTGTTGCTAGCAGTGTTCCTGCCAGCATTACTCATCAGTTCAGCTTCTTTCCTACTAATCATGCTGTGCTTAGTAGCCTGGAAGTATTCAGAATAGTTTCCTATCCCACATTTCTTCTAGCAAAATTACGAATAAGGAAAACAAACAAACAAACACAAGTGAGTTATGTTGCTGTCTGGTTGACTACTTTAGTAACTGCAATAAGCAGCTAGAAAACCCCTGGATAAAGTTGGGCTCGCAACCTTTTTTTTGCACAGTCCTGGTAAATCCATATGAAGTCGGATATGATTGGGGGCAGATGTGATGTGCTTTGTGACCTAGGACTGGGCCAATGATTTTAGATGTGGTGTTTCACATGGTGTCTTACTGTATATTATGAATGGATGTACTGTATGAATATTGATACTCCTTATATATTGCAGTCTGCTGCATGGAACATATTTATTTGAAAGCAGTAAAGCATGTGCATAACGAACCAACATTCATTGCCTTCCCATGCATGTTGGAGTCATGTTGAATTCCAAATAACGATGACTGAATGTCACTTTGTAATAAAATGGTATCTGTAATAGGTTGAGTAAATCAAACTTTTAAAATACCTATGATTTCCTGGCAGTTTAATATTTCATGTTGGTCACCGACACTTGTTACAGACCAGTAGTAACAGTCTGAATTGGGGTGCAATTGTAGAAGGTTACTACTAAGTCGATGTTGAAATGTGTGCTGTAGCCATGTCAGTTACTGTTTTTGTATTAAACTTAATCTCTAATGGTAAATGGGAGTATTTGAATAAAGAGGCTTACAGTATATAGTTGTAACCATGACTTTGTTTTGCTTTTCTTAAATTAAAAAATACATCAAATTCAGTCTTACGGGTTAGAGTCCTTCCAATGTTCTCCTAATGCCACCCTTAGGAAACGAACCTGCATGGAAATCAAATTCTTGTCCCATACTTGTTGTGCGTTGTAAGAGCACAAGGGCTTGGTGGCTAGGTGTAGTTTTTCAACCCGATACCTTCATAAACTTGCTGAAAAACTGCAGGGCTGGCTCAAGATACACTGCTGCTTGAGGCAAAAGAGAAAAGGTCCTCCTTCCCCAAGTACGTTTCACCCAATTGGGCTGCTAGGTGAAGCTTACTTCAAAATAATGGGGCAGAATTCTTTTCCTCCCCTAAGGTGGAGCGCAGTGGATAGACATACCATAGATAGTCCTACCTGGACTATCTTCCAACAGAAGGAAGCAGCCAGGAAGTCTTTGATATCACTTCCAAGCCACCCAGCACGTTTCACTTTAGCTGAGGAGTCTGCCTAATAGTTGAGCCATCCCAGAAAAGCCAAGTCTGTGCAAACTATTACATTACATAAGCCTTAAACCTCTAAGATTGTCTTGGTGGTTGTAACCCTATACAGAGTATTTGAGTGAACTAAACTTGCCTCCTGCTCCAGAGTTTGGCCATTCATAATAGAAAATCTTCCATGAACAATTTGATTGACAGTGGCTAAATTCATACATGCTAAGCCATAATTGGTTTGTTTTGACAATGTGTTGCATTAATCCAGCCAACTGTGGTTTATTCACTAAACTGATGACTCAACTTATGTGAACCCAGTATGAACCTCATACTGAAGCTGATGTATCGATCTGGAGGCCTGTGTTCTGAAGCAAGATCTCATCCTGATCTGCTCAGACCGGCACACAGGAGGTGTGTTTTCTCTTCATATGTTTATTTGACACATTGATTTGGAAGGCCTTTCTTCTTCACCACTCATGGATTTCCAGGTGGAAGGCATGTCCAGCCAATGGAAGGAATATACTTTTGTTCCAAAATTGCAAATTGTCTGCTTAGAACAGAGCTAACCAAGTATTTTGTTGTTGTTGTAATCAAAACTTTAAACCAGTAAAAACTACAGCACTAGAACCACACTTTTAGGTCATAATTTGTGAAAAATTTGAACTTGGAAGTGGTTTTATTGTAAGCTTTAACACTCCAGAGATAAAAAGCACTGCCAACCTCCTATGTGGTAGACCTGTTTTGTACTGATGCTCTATTTTAGGAGACTGCCAGATTTATCAGCAAGCAAGGGCTCAACCCCCAATGATTTTTCTTCATTCTGGCTCTCATCTGATGTGAGGCCACATGAAGTCATTGGATCTTTATTTTGGTTTCAAGAAATGACAAATTGTGATGTGGAAAATCAGCAATATTCTGTCAAATTTCAGTGGTATAACTCTAGGGATACAGGGGCTGTAGAAAGTAGTTCTTGGGGCACAGATTTTACACCCTGTAGCTCAAGTTCCTCATCTGGCTTGGAAACAAAATGTTTAAACAACACAGTTGTGCATCTTTGTGCAGCTTCAAGGATATGGCTTGTTAAATTGGGTTTTTCTGTCCATACTGCTCAGTTCTTAAAGGTGATCTGAACAAATTGTATGGTCCTAATATTCCAGGAACCATAGGATGAAAATTTAAAAATGAGACATCTAAAGGTGTCTGACATTTTCACTCTGGAGTCTACTGGAAGGAGTTATAAAATTATTTGATAATTTGAGTATCCTTCTGCCATGTGACCACATAATTTAAAAGTGATATATACCACTACTTGAAGAGATGGGATAACCCACACAGAAATAGTTGCCAAGTAAGAGTTACAAAAACCAGTTTTATTTTGGTGCACATGCATACAAGCATACACACATACACACACACACAGTGTTGGGGATTGTTCTTGATTAATTTGACTCATCTAGAATAAGAGTGTACAACTTTTGGATTGGAGACTGTACTGTGCAGTCAGGACAAAACTTCACTTTAATTTACATATAGTTTTCCTGATTTAGAAACACGGCAGCATTAAAAATTCAAATCTGCTATCATGATGCAATGCAGTATTATATACAGTACATCCCCCTTCTGCTTCCAACTGTATGCTGCTCCAGCTCTGGAGTCTCTTCTCCAAATCCCACATACTTGTATATGGAAATGTGGCCATGGACACAGAGCTGCATGCATACAATTCCATGCACAGAAGTCCAAGGGGATCATTTTCAAACTAAATGAACAGGCAAAATATTTGATCTAGTTGTTGTTATTACTGAAAAATCTTTTAATCTTTTAATTCAACAAAGTTGGTAAGAATTTTCACACAAGTATTTTCTAGTTACAAGCTGGCAATTAAGGCAAATACCATTAATACAGTGCTTGAATTCTTCTATTGCATTTATTTAAACAAGAAGCAGTTACTCCTAAGTGCATTACACAAAAAATATTCCAAATATTGGTAGGGGCAGATTCCAGACCTGTTGGGTGCAGCCTCCATTCAAGTCAATGCAGCAAAGCATGGAAAATGATTGAGAGCAGACAATGATATCTGTTGACGGCTCTCGCCTGGGTTGCAAAATGTCATTGCGGAGAATAATAGGGCCACATGTTCTTCCACAAAGTGCATAGATTATGGAAAAGCTACATTTCTTTCCCAGGTTTATCCAGTCATAACTCTGTTAGCAGGAATGTAAATTGCTTAACATTTGTTGACACGGTTTAAGTTATAAAAACATACTGCCCATAAAAGCTCTGTAATACAATTAGGAATGCAATGTATGTAAAATAGTTGCAGAATCAGGTACTGCTCCTACTGATACCTTTTGAATCCTATTGTACATAGATTGAGTATGTAACCAATGCTTAATCTGATGGTTTAAATAATTCTTCATCTTGCATCATGATCTCTGTTGCATATATGAAAATCCTACATACATACATATGTATACGTGTGTGTACACATGTGTCTCTCTCTATGTATACACACACACATATACACACCCATATAAATGTAAATGTATATAAGACTATATCAAACAGAGCTGTAAAGTTTGGATTTGAAGGCAAATAGTTGCTCTGGAATACTTGAAGGCATGAATCTAGCACTCCTTAAACCAAAGGTGTGTATTCCAGGGATTGTATAGCAGCCACACAGGGTAATTGCATGATCCCAGAAAAAGAAACAACTGCTTTAAGCAGTTGCAGATGGTTTACATTCACATATTTGTATCATAAAGCACATTCTTGCCTTTGAATCTGAAGTGCTGCTCAGCTCTAATATCTATTATGCAGTCATGGTGGCAGAACAATCCTCATCTGATGCAAAAGGTCACATTCTACTATGCCAACTCTGCCCACCAACAAGAAAAATAATTAAGTATGAATATCTTTTCCAAATCAAGTACATTCACAATCCCAAGTATAAGTAATTAGGGAAAAAATACATTCATGGGTCCAAACTAACAACTGTTTCGGCAGGAACTTCACAGTGATCTGACATAGGAAGCACAAATGTACTAAAGTGGGAAAATGGGGAAGAAAACGAAATTTCTAGATAAGGCTTGGTTGAGACAGAAAAACCAAAGGAACGAAGTAGTAAAGATTGATCAGACACATGGTTCTTTTGCCAACCATTAGTTACAAGTATATTGTTATTTAGGATTAAATAGATGCTGCTTTAGAGGTAGGAGACACTGATCTAAACCGAGGTAAATAAAGTCCAAATTTACTTTCAATTCCTGCAAATGTGGCAACAGCCAGTTTGTAACCGCCAACATGGTCTGGGTTAGGCGCAGGAAGGGTGATCCTAGATTTAAGCACTGGTTCAGATCCTGCTGGCTTTCTGCAATTAAAACAAACAAACATTGTTTTAATGGAACATTTAGCTAAATATCTTTGAAAACAAGATCTTTCTGAAAACCAAGACCATTTTTCTCTTTCCTCTTACCAGTGATCCAGCCCCCAGGTCATAATGTAATTTCAATATTCACTTTGAACTCTGGAGGTGTGCTTTTTTTCTTCCATGCCATATTGATTGTCTGGATCTCTCCCGCCACTGACTAGAGCAAATTAGTCAATTTAAGGTACTTACACTCCTCCAAAATCAACGTAAAACCATCTCTGCAGTAGCTCATATGTCACCAGGGTCACTCCAAACTGAGGGGATGAACGAAATACACGAGCTTGAAAGTAAAATGAAAAACATATTTAATCATATTAACCCTCAGGCTTACAGAACACACCCCCACCCCTTAACAAACCCCCTCAGTTGTTACCTGCAGCTCCTTTCCAAAAAGCCCTTGGACCTTCCTCTCGCAAGATCTTTCCAAAGCAATCAATGACACCATTGTAGGTGGTCTGTCCTGCCCGGGCTGCTACCTGTAGCCTTGTCTTGATCACATCTGCAGGGGTCACTAAAGATGCAGCAGGCATTCCTTAAAAAAAGAAAGGGTGAGAGAGGGGGAACCATTTGCTATATTCTCAAAGGAGTCACTTGCATGTTATTTTTTATGCTTGCATACTTACTAACAACTTCGTCTGGTTCACCTAAGAGTTTTGACAAGCAAAGTCCACATTTTAATTTTTTTTAAAGGAAGCCATCTATGAAATTTCCACTGGAACATACATAATCAGAGATAAAAATACATTCTAATACGCCAGCAAGGCTCAGTCCAACTAAGGTCTTGCATTGCTTCTAAAGATGCCTAAAGTTTGTAAGATATCTTTAAATGTTGAAGAAGTTAATATAATGTTGAATTATATACCAAAGCTTTGGAATTTGACTGTTTTTTAAAGATTTTTTTATCCCACCTTTATTATTTTTGTTGTATTGTTCATATTATAGTAGTGAATTCATTGGTAAACCAGTGACTATTGATAAGTACTAAATCTAAGCTACATTTTGTTTCTTTTTTCTTTTTCTTTTCCTTATTGGTTGGCTGAAGGTTAATATTTTTGTTTGTTTTTGTTTGCCTCAACCAAGTGAAAATATTTGTAAAGTGAAGAAAAAAGAAAGGAGCAAATTGGCGTTTCTATGTCCCAGGTGTTGAGCTCATGCAACGAGTTGAGGAAATAGCCCGTTTGGCCTTATTTTCAATTAGCCAAACAGAAACGCTCAGAGCACATCCGAACTAGCGAAGAGTCTAAGTTCTGAAGTTTTCAAGTTGGAGTCGTCTGTGGCTTCTGTTGTCTGATCATCTGCACAAAGCCCTGGAAATCAGTCTTTCCTCTCCCTTGCCTCCTGCTTCAGGTATGCAGCCTATTAGATGTCTGGCTAAGCTTGAAACAGAAAGTTGTACACAGTTAGGAACATATTTCCCAACCCAAAAAGTATTAAAACTCCCAATTTAATTGTGTTTCTGTATTCCTACAGCCAGATACGTATATGTTAACCTCTAATATCTTCTGCAACGCCTTGCTGGACGGTCACTGCTGGCAGAGAAACAGCAGAAAGCACCGAAGATTTAAATCATGAGGAGGCGGTGGGCTTGATCCCCCAAACCACTTTCTGTGTAATATGTCAATGGAAGGCAAAAGGCACATCATATCTAATCACTTTAGGATTCCAATCAACAATTTTTGAAAAGAAATATAATGGAATTTGCCATATTTAGAATTGAAGGGGGAGGGGAGTCAAAAATAAAAGCAAGATTGTACAGTATTCAGAAAACACTGTCTCTCCTTATTTTATTACTTTTCCATTCTGCAGCAGTTCCAAACCAACGTGGTCAGACAAAGATGCATAAATCTCCTTTGCTTTTTTCCCTTCCTTCTTCTCTCTAAAGCTTAATAATTCTGTAACAGTTTTCATCCAAACCACCATGGTTTGGCTCCAGAACACAATCTCACTTTTTTTTAGGAGACTGCTTTGAAAGAGATGTAAAAGTGTGTGTTTACCACTAAAATAAGAACTGCTCCTCCATTCTCCAAAACCAAGAGAGAGAAAGAGGAAGACACTGTGACTTTTTACATTTAAAGTCTGAGGGATGAATGCTCTTCTATGTGCAAGCACTATTGCTCTTGAACTTTTCCACAAGCAATCATTTTGGCTTACACTTAATAGAAGCTGGACTATAAAGATTTGTTAACACTTGAAAACACAGCAAGCCACATGGACCCGCGTCTGTTCACACAAATGGTGCCGTCACATGAATGTGGTTGGGCCGAAAGTTAGCTAATGGCCACAAATGTTTCCAAGGCATTCCCCTTGGAGAAATCAGCAAGTGTGAACTGTTAGCTTTGTGATGCAATGGCCAAATAGTTTTGTTTTCTGCTCAGTTTCCAAGTGCATCTATAAGTAGGAATTCCACAACTGCAATCCAGAAGTTTTCAAAACCCTTTTAATTGAAGTGGTCCTGGATTCTTAGTTGAGTTTAATCCCTCCAAAACAGGCATTATATAGAGAATTAAAAGCATACTAAAAAAAACCCCAAACCAAAAAACTGAAGTCCTTTCACCATTGCTACAGAATAGAAACAAATGTTCAGAATTTATCATCTATATGCACATACATACAGTATATAGATCACTTCACTTCAGTCCATTCTATATCATTTTACTTCCTTTTTACATAAAATTTTCCTTGACTTCTAAATACTTAGCGCACTTTTCCACCTATCCAATTTGATACTGAATAACAAAATCGAGACATTACTCTAAAGAGTGGTGGGTTGAATGGAAAGTAATCTGAAATGGAAAAAATAGAGAACATGCAGGGCAAAATCCATGTTACAAATATTGGCAACAATTGATAATGAGAGACTGCTTCAGTGGTTGGACTTCAAAGAGATAGTTATTGTATCTGCAATAATTTAACAAAAGGACAAAGAAAAACTAGAAAACACTAAGAAATGACACAAAGGCTTGGGTTTCACACAGGATGCAGAGCTCAAAATGTTTTTGTTCTATCACAAAGTTCACCCAACTTTAAACCCCATTTTATTTTGACTAAATATATGCATTTAAAAAACAAAGCTATTTTGCTTGTTCAAGTATTTAAAAACCAAATTGGGAGGTTTATGGATGTTATGCCTATTTCAATATCAATTAATTAATTTTACAATACAGAAAAGCGTAAGTCAAAGATACATGTACATGCTCTTAATTATTAAGTTAATGGTATATACCAAACAGCTTCTTAAAGGTGATAGACCGGGATCAGGGAAACCTGCTTTCAAATCCCAACTTGATCATGGAGTTCAATAAGTGTCATTGGGCTGACCATTTTATCAACTACCCTCACTGAGCTGTTGTGAGGATAACTGAAATGTTGTGGAGAGATCGCTCCTTACTGGTGTCTTCCAACTCCAATTTCTGCAGATGAAGAATTCTCTGACAAATCGTGGGTGAAAGTATGCTCTATGATCCTCCTTTTAAGCAACAGCATGAGTCAGGAAATTCAGTCATATCTTGCATCACTTTAGCTACCAGAAGCAACAGGAGATAATCTAGGCATCAGCCAAAAAGACTATTCGGCTGCATGGAACATTTGATATAGCAGCCTGCCTCTTCAGACTACACAGTCTGAGTGCAAAACCATGCCAATAATAAAATAACTTATAACAGAGACAATCTAGAGCTATTCCAGATTAGGAAGGAGTATTTGGTATGTTCACCGCCTTGAGTTATTTATAAAAATAATAAGGGTGGGATAGAAAATAAATAAAATAAAATAAAATAATAAAATAAACAATTTCTTGTTACAGAGCTCAAAGTTGAAATATCCAGGAGTTAATACCTGCCATTTAAGAAACAAGCAAACAAACAAAAATCGTTGCGTTGAGCCTTTCCATTTAGAAGATAGAAGACAAAATGCTCAGCAAAATGTGTTTTCGAGGGCAGTGGGCGACAGCATACCAAAAAAAAAAAAAAAGACTGATTTCTGAGCTATGATTCCCTTTAGCAGGATCACAGCAGGACAGAGAAGAAGCATTTACTGTTTCCCTTTTCATTCCATGCAAAAGAGGCATGGTTTCTCCAGAGCCATTACATTTCTATTATTTATCATAATAACAGGAGCTTTCCCTTTCTGAACACATTAGAATGCAGCATTTCAAATATAGTGCCTGAAAGTAGTTCACCTACTGTTACTTACACATGATAACAATGACCACCACCTTTTTTCATTTTATATGTAACTTTTCTCTTCCTTTCCAAACATGCCACACAAGTCACTAGAATCAGTATCCTGGGTCGTACCCCCCCTCCCTCTCCCTCATTAGTGGAGATTCTTGACACACGTTTGGATTCTATCTTGAATTGGTATTTAAAAATATGCTAAGATTTTGAAGGTGAAAAGTCTTTTACAGTCAACTTTCCCCCTCTCATACCCATTGCCTAGAAAAGAGCTCTTCACATTATCTTTTCAACATTCACATCTTATTCACTCATACATTAATGCATATAAATATACAGAAAATGCTGAAAACCATAATTCAAAACTCTGCAGACAGACAGAGCTGCGAACCCTGGGCTACCTGAACTAATACAGCAGACTAATGCCAAGAGGGATTGATTACCAACACTATTCAGCACCATTTTTCTGTACATGCACCAGAGGCCTAGTGTATTCTGAGCACAAATTCAGTTCTTGATTTCAAGATAAAGAGAGCTTAACATCCTATCACAACCCTGGAGATCAACCAAAAATGCCCCTCAACTTTGCTGATAGCATCTCAGCTCTCAGTCTTATTTATTTTATTTTATTTTATTTATAGTGCTATTTATACCCCGCCTATCCCCTCCCTAGTGGAGGACTCTAGGCGGCTTACAATCATATATATACAATTCAATTATACATCAATTCCAAATATATACAATTCACCGCTCGTGAAAGGAGAGGGGTAAGGGAACCGACTCTATTAGGCTCTGGACTACAATTCCCAGGATGCCTTGAGCCGGCTGCTGACGTCCTGTAGCTGTCACATCCGGGTCCGTCGTCACCACCGCTGTTTGATCTTCCTCCGGTCCTTTGATCCTCTCCTCTCCGGTGGAGCTGACTTCCCAACAGGACGCCAGCAAATTAGCCCACTTTTAAGGTGGTACCCATTTATCTACTTGCAGGGCTTTCAAACTGCTGGGTTGACAGGAGCTAGGATTTAAGGACGAGAGCTCACCTCATCCCGCGGAGTTCGAACTGCCGACCTTTTGATCGGCAGCCTACAGCTCAGCTGTTTAACCAGCTGAGCCAACGCATCCCTCATCTCTATCTATCATCTATCTATCTATCTATCTATCTATCTATCTATCTATCTATCTATCTATCTATCTATCTTCTTTTTATATAAGTTGGTTAAACCAATGGGGCATAAGAAACTATGTCTTTGTATGAAGTATAATATGAACTAAAGATTTCTGGGCATATGATGATGTATCAACAGATGAACAAACATGTCTTGCTGGCATGCTTGCTATATCATGGGTGGGCAAAGTGCAAAAAATATAACCGAACAAATGCATTAAAATGGTGGTGAGAAGAGAGGGGGGCTTCGAGAAGGTCAACAAGCACAGCCCAAAGGGTAGGGTGGATCACTCCTGAAATGCCTTGCAAATACATTGCACAACAGCAGGTGGTAGCTAGTGTTGACTGATCCCCAAGAGCTAAGCAGGGTAAGACCCGGTTCGCAACTGATTGGTGAACCATCAGGCTATTGCAAAGCTGTGGGCTAGACTGGGAAACAGAGAAAGAGGCAACGACAAACCACTTCAGAGCTGCCAGAAAATTACATGGCTGTGCCCACAGAGTCGCCAGGGGTGGTGCTTGACTCAAGGAAGACTTTACCATTTCAACACTACCACTTGCCAGACCTACTTTCCCTAAACCCAAACAAATCTTCTAAAAACTCATGTTTGTTCATCTGTTGATACATCATCATATGCCCAGAAATCTTTAGTTCATATTATACTTCATACAAAGACATAGTTTCTTATGCCCCATTGGTTTAACCAACTTATATAAAAAGAAGATAGATAGATAGATAGATAGATAGATAGATAGATAGATGATAGAGATGATAGATAGCCAATATGATTATTGGTAATGATATTAAAATATTATGTTTACATACATATCCATCACCTTTTGGGGTAAGCACTGTATACAAAGTGCAGAAGCGCAATAAAAAACAGTAAGTCGAAGAAATTAAAGGTGTGAAAGGGGGGGGGGACAGCTAGATTCGGTTTACACCAACAGCATTCACGACATGTCTATGTATCTTTCTAGCCTTCCAAACCATCCTGGCTTCCACCATATCTGTACCCCAGTTCATACAGTCTTTTTGTCTTTAAGCTTCTCACCCTGTTCTTTTTGAGGATTTTATCCAGGATTCCGCGCAGGTCCTAATGCTTGCCTTGTGCCTTGCTGCCTCCAAACCTGCTGTGATTCCGCGCAGGTCCTAGTGCCTGCCTTGTGCCCTGCTGTAAGAGTGTGTTGTGAAATGATGCCCTGCTGTAAGAGTGTGTCGCAAAATGATGCATGTCTAAAAAGTGTGTCACCAACATGAAAAGTCTGGAAAGCTCTGTTGTAACTATTAATATACAAAGAGAGAGAATACAGTTAACATAACTTCAGAAACCTCAATCAAGGTTATATCCCCTAATATAGATGTGGGGGGGAGGGTCTCTGCACATAAATATGGTATCATTGAATTGTATTATTATAATGCCTACATATGATTTATTTGTCAGTTATTTTATAAGGCCTTTCTAGCAGTTCAAGGAGAAACATACAGCGTTCCTTCTTCCAATATTTTCCCAGAACAACCACACTGCCAAATAGGTAGGATTATGGGAGAGTCACTGGCACAAAGTCACCCAGTATGTTTCCATGGCTGAGGATGGCTTGAATCCAGATCTCCCTGGTCCCAACCTAACACCTTTTCCAGTACTGCAGAGCTGTGGTTAAAAATGTGTTTTAAAAAGGACAACCTTTTTTAATGCAATAAAAACACTTACCAGCTATTGCTCCTGCTAGAAGCAAATATCCAGCGCCCACCTGTCCATTTTCATTTGCAAAAGCAGACTTTGTGTGAGCATAACAAGGGAAGTAAATGGCAGAAAAGGGGATGTCACGAAGGAAACAGGCTTTGGCTCCCTAGAAAAGGAAGAAACAAAAAGAGAAGGCAACAAATCTATAGTATGGACAGGTAAAAATATAAGAGAGAATCAGGGTATAAAGGGATTTAGGGCTAACCTTGGGGAAGGTCTGGGTGAACCATTAAGGAGGGACTCTGACAAGAGATGACACAGTCCAAAGATTGAAGGAAATGTGAGAAAGCCACTGAAGGATCCAGCAAGAGTAGCAGAATCACATTTCTGTCTCCCTACTCCATGAAAGGTCAAGCATCAGGACAACCAGATCCCACAGTCCTACTGAAATTCAGGCAGAAATGCCTCTGGATTATCAGTATTCTAAAGAATGCACGGAGCTGAATTGCCATTACTCTTTTAACCATCTTCCCCATGAAGCAGATATATACTGCTGGGTGACCATCACAAACTTCCAGATCCAGATTTAGATTCAGATCCAGGGTTGTTGGTTTTTTTTCCCAGGAGTGGCCACATTGCTTCCTTAAGGACCACTACCTTATGACATAATGAGTTCATCACTCCCTGGATCCACCCAGGACATCTCTAACAGCCAATCTGAATTGGCCAGGGTCGAGAGACAGCAATTGGGAACGATTGTGTTAATTGCCCTCTCACCATTCCACAGGACCTAGAATTCAACAGAATGGTTTTTTTATTCGTCAAATTTGTATACAGCATAATCCTGGCAAATTAAATCTTCTTCTCTAGCCTAACCAAGATACAGACCTTATAACCTGCTACAGAGGGAAACGATTTCCAGGTAAGAAGAAATATGGCTTATGACAACTCCACCCCCATTAGTTTTCTATGCTGATATGGTATGGAGTAATAGGCGAGCATAGCCTCTCCTAGCTCACTCTCTTGCATCTCCACAATACATGTCAAATCCACCTCCAAACCATGATTAAATCACAAATATAGTGTTCTTATTACAGAGCAGATGGGCATTAAATAACAGCACCTTCAGGCCAGGGAATGAAGCTGATCCCCTCTTTCATGGCCTTCTGGAAGCAGTTAAAAACAGGGCTCTTCCAGAGGGCCTTTGGGGATTAACTCTACACAGTGGCACAATTTTTCATAATTCTGTAATTATAGTCTTTTATCTCCAGTTGCTATTTTAATTAAATTGATTCTGATTTTGTATTCTGTTTTTACTATCTAAATTCTATAAGCCTCCTGGAGTCTGTATGGTTTCAGGTGGTTGGGTACATTTCATTCATAAATGAATAAATAGTAGCTGAGCGGTCATGACTTTGGATGTTGTACAGATTTGACAAGGGGATTGTCTGCTACCTTTGTTCTCCTTCTGATAACCCCACCCTTCCATATGTCATTTCTCCCATTCATAACTATTACTTTAAGGTTCCTGTGTCCTTCCTGCACAGCTTCTTCCCCAGTGCTTCCCAGACACATTTACCCTCAACAAAGCAGCCAGTCTTACTCATCCCTAACACAAAGAAAAAACTAGTACACATAATCTGCCTATCTCAATGATAGGGGACCTCACCAGATTCCAGGCATCAGCAACAAACAAATGTGTTTGGGCAGCCAACTCAAGGATTGCCAATCACATTCTGAGCCTAATTGGTAGACCCCACCCATTTCCCAGCCTCACCCAAGGAGAAATCAATTAGTTCCACCCTCTCTTTTCCATATTGAGCTTGGGTCTGGAAATGACGTAATTGTGTTTAGACACAGCAATAGGAGAGGGAGGAAGAAAGAGAGTTGGGCCCCAAATTATGGCAACCCTAAAGGGGTGACCAAAAGGGGCTTAATGATTTATATAGTTTCTAGGTTGTCAAAGGTAAATTCACTAATCCTCAATCCTACTTCTTAATCCTACTGATGTTGTAGATGTTGGAAGTCTCCTGGTATCTTCTCCTGCTAGGTATAGGGGAGAAAGAATGAAACCAAGACAACTGCAAGCTTCTCCACTGACAGCCTATCTGTCTCAGGCAAACAAGAGGGATCTGAAGTGTGAAGTAGTTCCATTCAGGATTCTAGCCTTCCAAGATTCTTCTTTTCTATTATTATTTTTTTGCACTAATTTTCCAGTCAGAAAATGTTCCATGACACTTAGAATACTCACTGCCCTAGAGAACCCATGTAATGACATGGAGCAATTTTCTTCCAAAAGATTATGGGAACTACATTATCATCATCATCATGATTATGTTATAGCCGCCCACTCTGGTAGACTCAGGGCAGCTTAAAAAATCCAAAAACAATAAAAAGAGTTAAAAATTATACAACACAGAAAGCCTGGACTAAAACTGCCTTCATAATAATAAAGAATCACAATAAAGACCCCACAACACATTAACCCCAGGCGTTAAACCAAATCCAGGTCTTAAGGTCTTTTCAGAATCCCAGGAGAGAGGATGCCATCCATATATCTGGGGGCTGCTGTTCCAGAGGACGGGGGCCATGAAAAAGAAGGCACAATTCCTTGGTCCCATAAGATGACATTTAATACCCAGGGCCTGGAGAGCACTTGATCTGTTGAGATGTATCAGGCAGGCAGAAATGATTGGAGACAGGCGATCCCCCAGGTATCCAGGCCCTATGCCATGAAGAGCTTTATAAACATTGACCAGCACCTTGACCTGCACCCAGAAGCCAACTGGCAGCCAATGCAGCTCGCATAGCAGCAGTAACACATGGGCATATTGAGAAGCGCCCTTTACTGCTAACGCCGCTGCATTTTGTACCAGCTCTAGCTTCTGGATGGTCTTCAAGGGCAGCCCCATGTAGAGCGCACTGAAATAATCCAATCGTGAGGTGACCAGAGTGTGAGCAACTGTCTGCATGTAAACCCTGGAGCTTCCCTAAGTCTGCTTATACTTCTCCCTCTTTTTTGTGGGCACTGCTAGTTTGAGTAGGAAGAATTCACACTGAGAAAATGAGTCCACCCATAGCATAGGATGGATTCTAAGAATTTGACATGAAACTTCATATTAGTCTCTTTATTTTTTAGCTTTATCTTTTCAGCAGAAAATGCAATCCTGAAATCATTTACAAGGGATTAAGCAGCTCCAACAGGGAACAGAACAATAAGTCTTAGAGACAAAACTTGTTTTCAATGGTATTTATTTTGTTAGCAACCCTGACCATAATTTCACTCTCTTGGAAATAAAGTTTAAGATGAACAAGTATACTTTCATTTTAAAATGAAAAAGAAAGCTGAGCTCCACATTATCCTTAGGTTTTTTTTAATTCTCTGGCCTGTCCTTATCAATGTAAGAAATCTCTTGCTCCTAATAGGGGACAAGATGCTTATCAAGATTTTAAAGATAACCTCAAATACCCTTCTGTTACTTTTCCTTATGTGCTGCATTGATTAAGATATATTTTAATTTTAATATATAGATTAATATATATATATTGTATATGTATGAAATGTTAATAAAATATATATATATGTATGTAAGCCGCCTAGAGTCCTCCGTTAGGGAGGGGATAGGCGGGGTATAAATACGATAAATAATATTTATTTATTAACTACTTTTGTAGCCTGCCACAATTCTGAAGGACTTTCAGTGGCTGATGAAGATTGCCCAGTAGCTTTCTCTTAGCTCTACTCAGTTTTACTGCTGCAGGCGTATGAGCACCTATTCTGGAGGATCATTCTATATTTATGGCATGTCTTCCTTAGGGAAATTCACCAAGCCTGTGTGTTTGCTTGTATAGCGGTGTGCAACTTGGCTGAGTAAAGTGACACCCTCCTCTATTCCCCATGACTGGGGGGGGGGGGCAGAGAATTGCTTCTATGTAACAGGCCTCCCCAATCCTTGGTTGCATCTTCAGAACATTATTGCAGTCCAAGGGGGAAGGTGTCCATTTTTTATTTTTTTTTAAGAATTATTTTATTTTTGGCATTTCAGTTTGTTCTCCCATAGGCTTCCTTAATTGGCATTAGCGGGTTGCAGTTGATTAATCTGAAGTTAAACGAGGCCTGCCTTTAAACATGCTTTCCCAGAGTTTAAAACAGAAGGGTAAGAGGAAACTTTAGATGGTAGAGAGATTGGCATGGAGCCAAAGTTTGTGGTTAATATAGTGGATCAGTTTGATCTCGCTTTGTTTACACATAAGACATCTAGGTCTGATAGATATTTTCTTTCTCATGTCTGAAAGCATGTAACCAGGGGTTCTTTATAAATTATGTTATTTCCATCTTTGAAAGAAAATCACTGTAAAGATGAAAAATAGTCATTTTAATCATTTTAAGTTTGTCATCTCTTCATTACAATTATGTTCTGTCCTCTTCCTAGAGATTCAGAGAGGTTGGTGGTTAGAACACACACATACACACATTATGCTAGGTTTGATCCAGATTTAGGAGGCTGAACTAGAGGGCTGAACCCTACCGAAGAATGGACCAAGTACACTGAAATGCCAAAAATATATATATTTTTAAAAAAATGCTTAACAAATGCAGCATATGAAGCTGAAGCAAGATTTCATTTCAGATTTTGGTAAAATTTGCTCCCAAACTAAGCCCTTTTCAGATGGCAACCTTCATTAATTCTCACATCATTTGGGTGCAACATACCAACAAGCAGCTTTAATAGTTCTTGATAAGAAGTCAGGATCATCTACCTGAGGGTAGCTTAGCAACTTTGGCCCGGGTCTGCAGGGCATGGCACATTTGCCTCAAGGCCTGCCTCTTCTTCCTGCCTGATCACCGGCTCCTCACTTTCCCTCACATTTCTCTAAGAACTCCTCAGAAGCCTTTACTTTTGGATTGTATCTTGATGCATAAACCAGCAGAAAAAAACACCCTGGACTGTCAGAAGTTTGGACAATCAGCTCAGACGTCAGAGCTGGGACAGATTCTTTAGCTTGCTAATTTCTGTTTATTTCAGCCTTACCTGCAAATAAATAAATAAATAAATAAATAAATAAATGAGGATTTAAATGAACTATTTCTACTACAACAGGAGGGTAATTACATTCACAAAGGCACCTCTGTGTCAGGGCTATGCACAAGGAGCCAGAAGGTCTGGGAGACGAAGGCTTAACCTAGTCTCCTGCAGTGAATGCACATTGTCTGGTGGAGGGGGAAAAATGCCAGACTGGTGGGACCTCGCAGAATTCAAGGCAACAGAGGTGCACCTTGTCTGAGAGGGTTATTTAATGCTTCTGGCACCTGTACTTACCGCCATCCCCTCTTTTCCTACCTTACAGGTTTAGAATTTATTTGGCATGTATAATTGTTATTTTGATCCTATAGCAATAAACAATAGGCAGCATGTCATTTCTTGATCCGTTAGCATTCTTCTTGGGTTTCACCAGCAACTTAACCCTTCCAATTCAGCTGTGGAGCAACCTCCTTTACACTCCTTTCTCCACCTCATCTTATCTTGCTTTAAATGCTCCAGTTAAAGGTTTAAGAACTGGGACTGACAAACCAAGATTTGGTGATTTGCTCCTGCTGTCAATGCCAATCAAGTTTAAAATGAATGACTAGATAACTCAAGCAAACATTGCTTTTGTAAACTGAAATTGGAAAATGAACAGTTTTGAACATTCAGACTTTGGCAGTTCTATCTATTTTTCAAGTATACTCTGAATAGAAAGACTTGATGTTATTCTTGCATACCTTCTGTAAATATCTCATTATCATTAGTGAATATTATAAAAATACCACTCTACTATATAGTTGTTTACAGATTTGTTGTTTTGATTCCACACCTAACTCTAAAAAGATCTTAAGACAAATTCTGCAAGTCAATTTCAAGCAGTAACATATTTTTTTAAAGATTGTTGTGAAAAATTAAACTGAATTAAAATAATGTTTTAAAATAACGTTGGTAACTGAAAAGTAATGCAAAAGATTATACCCATTTAGAAAAGAAAAGGAATTAAACAGGAAAGTGACCTTCAAATATTTTATGGCCCTTCCTGAAATACATTTTTGTAAACAAAAACAATAATTTGCATATGTATTCTAACATAGCTAAAACAAACATAAAATGAAATTATGAAACTACATACAAATAAACACTTGCTCTTTATATTACTAAACTTATAGTCACTGTTATCATCATCATCATCATCATCATCATCATCAGTCAAGTAGACTACTGAAATCTTGAGACTTTAATTAGTTGCAACTAATTAAATCCAGATAGTTAATGGAATGTGTTCCCAATTTGTGCCACTATATTGCACTACATTGGCAATCCCACCCGAGGCCCTAACCAGATAAAATCTACATCATCATAATTCCATCTAATACCACATCTTCCAAGAGGTTACGTGCCACGAGAAAAAAAAGTCTTTCAAACTGTCCAAACAGCAGCTAGTACCTTCCCAAAAGACAAGGGTGCTCTAAGACCCTTTCCCATTTCGCTAACTTTTCTTATTTCACTGTCTTTTATCTATTCACCTCAGCATTATTGTTCCTGTTTTTTTCAATTACTCATAATAGAAATGTAGTCAATTTTTCATTCTGTAGCTTCAGGGATGGATTGGATCCAAGGTATAATGGATTAGATCCATTAGATCCCTCTTTGACATGCCCCAAGTAGTGACCCAAGACGTTTATCATTCACCTCCAAAGCTTTAATCACCTCGGGAATTTGGATGTTTAGCATATCCCCTTTTCCCTTGTAAAAATTTGCATCCCAGCAGCCAGGGGAAAACTGTCAGAAAGCAGCTAGGAAACTAACAAAGTAATTGCAGAAATTATTAACAAAAGGATGTCAAAAGTCAGTGTTCAGATACAACTGAAAATTTGATAGAATAATCTCAATTCAAGCCAATCAATATTACAGTGATCCAACCTGCGCTATAACCACAGATGCAGAGGAAGCAGAAGCAGAACAGTTTCATGGTAATGTGCAACAGTTTGTCAACACAGCATTTAAAAAGTCACACTAATTATATGAAACTGAATTGGAATGCTAAAGTTGGAAGTCAAGTAACATTGGGAACAAGGGAAAATTTGGCCTCAATATACAAAACAAAGCAGGAAACAAGCTAACAGAACTTTGTCTGGAAAATTCTATCTTTATAGCAAATACCCAGCAACTTAAAAGACAATTCTGCAAAAGGATGGACAACACCAAAATCAAATTGACTATATACTCTGCAAGCAAAGATAGAAGACCTGGTACTGACTAATGATGAAGTAGACCAGAAAAATCTGCAATGAAAAGACCAAAAGAAGGTAAAGTGGCTGTCAGTTGATATTTTGAAAAAAATAAAAATAAGAAAGAGCAAAAGCAAAAGACAACACAGAAAGAAGCAACTAAGGGTTTAGATCCAGGTAGAGAAGAGGCAAGGAGTTATATCTAAATAAATAAAATGCAAAGAAATTCAGGGTAACTATCAAACGGGAAGGGCAAAGATATTTTAAAAAACCTTTAAAATTAAGGAAATCTTTATACAAAGGTTATACAAAGATGAGCAAGGCAAAAGACAAAGTTCTACTGGAGAAAGAAGATATGAAGAATACACAGAAGAACCACATAAAAAGGATTGCAAAATGAAATCAATGATATATACAAAGATTTGATGACTGAACTACAGCCAGACATTCTGGGAAGAGAAGTGAAATGGGCCTTAGAAAATACTGCTAACAACAAAGCAGCAGGACGGAATACCAGCAGAACTGTTTACAATCTTACAAGGTGATAAAGTTAAAGTGCTGCACACTGTTTGCAATCCGGATGGAAAACACAGTAGTGGCCACAGGACGTGAGAAGATAAATTTATATTCCAGTACTAAAAAAGGGCCCTGTTGAAGAATACTCAAACTACCACACAACTGCACTTAGCTCACAAGCGAGCAAGATAATGCTCAGGACTACCTTATTTACCACTGAAGAATTTGCGTTTCTGAGGGTCCAGCTTTCACAGCCACACATTGTAAGTGGGAAAACCATGGCCTTGCATACTTTTGTTGACAGTGTGATTTCTCTGCAGTTTAATATTCTGTCTAAATCTATCATACTCTTTTTTCTTAGTAGCAGATATTTCTTTATTCTTTACGGCTATAGTTACCATCCCTGAGCATTTCTGAGCCTAGAAGAATAAGCCCAGTTCATATTTCAACTTCTTCTCCACTTACTTGCATTGGGTTGCCATTGCCTGATGACATAATCTTAGTCATCAGTTTGTTTTTTAATATTGAACAGCAGACTGGTTTTCCATTCTCTTCTCACCTTCAGAAAGAGATTCCTTAAAGTCTTACTGTGAGATATACTAATTCAACCTGTTCAATTCAGAGGTAACAGTCAAAATGAATTTACCTTATAAAGGCCAAAAAATCCCAGGTCCCGCAAGACAGTAAGGGCACTAACACGTGGACCAGTTGTGATCTCTCCAGCCACTTGCAAGCGAATTTTAACAATTTCTAGTGGATTTGTGAAAATCACCTGAGATCCTCCGGCCTAAAAAAGAAAAAAAGTACTGTGAACATGTTACCACTTGGGCACAAAGAGAAGATGAATTATCCCAAATGCTGTTGGAACAGAGCATCTTGTTCATTTCAGTGGTGCTTCCATGAGGTTTCTCACATTGAGATCAACAGAGACTGTACGGCAGCAGTGCTGAGCATCTTGCACTGAAAGTTAAACATGGGAATTCAGTCTTTAAGAACAATTATTGTATAGATTGCAAGATACGGCTTCCATATGCTGGACTGAAGGACCATAAGACAAAGTAAAGCAAACAATAAATATTTAAAACCTAAATAGACAACTTAAATCTCACTGGCAACAGACTACAGCACTCTAGGAAATAGGCAAGTTACTAGAATCCCCCCCCCCACCAACCACACATACACACAATTCCCCAATTTTGGCTTCTGTACAAAAAGTGCAACGGAACACATGTATTTACAACAACTAATTTCCTCTGCTTTTCAAAAGCTACTGAACTGAAAAAAATGTACATCCCAAATGGCATTTTGCAGCTGCTCCTAGTAGGTTTGAACACCATTTCTCTATGCACAGGACATCTCTATTTTATTTCATTTCTCCCACCAATACAGTACTACTACTGAACCCAAGAAATGAAAACTTAACAATTCCATTTAAACTTTGGGTAATGATTTGATCACTTACTTAAAGCAACTACTCATGAACGATTGCTAATAACCCTTAAAACAACAGACTAAAGTGTGTCATTAATAAAGTTATTCCTCTGTATGGTAATTGGAAAGCCTTGGAAGAGATGGGATACATATACTGTACGCAGGTAGTCTTAGCAGAACATGAAAATAGTCTTGATCCATATTCATATTCCCTTGACCTCCTTCCCCCTTAGCCTTCTGGAACCTGGGGCATTTTGGCTGGACAGAGCAGCAAAATAACTCTGTTTTTATACTAAATGGGAAGAAATGAGTGTCCTGCTTTCCTGCATATACTGTTTAATATAAGCTGCTCAAAAAAATAAAGGGAACACTGAAATAAGACATCCTAGATCTGAATGAATGAAATATTCGTATTAATTACTTTGTTCATTACATAGTTGAATGTGCTGACAACAAAATCACACAAAAAGCAATGGAAATCAAATGTAAGCAACCCCTGGAGGTCTGGATGTGGAGTTACACTCAAAAATTAAAGTGGAAAAGAACACTACAGGCTGATCCAACGTTGATGTAATGTCCTTAAAACAAGTCAAAATGAGGCTCAGTAGTGTGTGTGGCCTCCACGTGCCTGTATGACCTCCCTACAACGCCTGGGCATGCTCCTGATGAGGTGGCGGATGGTCTCCTGAGGGATCTCCTCCCACACCTGGACTAAAGCATCCCCCAACTCCTGGACAGTCTGTGGTGCAACGTGGCGTTGATGGATGGAGCGAGACATGATGTCCCAGATGTGCTCAATTGGATTCAGGTCTGGGGAACGGGCGGGCCAGTCCATAGCATCAATGCTTTTGTCTTGCAGGAACTGCTGGCACACTCAAGCCACATGAGGTCTAGCATTGTCTTGCATTAGGAGGAACCCAGGGCCAACCGCACCAGCGTATGGTCTCACAAGGGGTCTGAGGATCTCATCTCGGTACCTAATGGCAGTCAGGCTACCTCTGGCGAGCACATGGAGGGCTGTGCGGCCCCCTAAAGAAATGCCACCCCACACCATTACTGACCCACTGCCAAACCGGTCATGCTGGAGGATGTTGCAGGCAGCAGAACGTTCTCCACGGCATCTCCAGACCCTGTCACGTCTGTCACATGTGCTCAGTGTGAACCTGCTTTCATCTGTGAAGAGCACAGGGCGCCAGTGGCGAAGTTGCCAATCTTGGTGTTCTCTGGCAAATGCCAAACGTCCTGCACGGTGTTGGGCTGTAAGCACAACCCCCACCTGTGGACGTCGGGCCCTCATACCACCCTCATGGAGTCTGTTTCTGACCGTTTGAGCAGCCACACGCACATTTGTGGCCCACTGGAGGTCATTTTGCAGGGCTCTGGCAGTGCTCCTCCTGTCCCTCCTTGCACAAAGGCGGAGGTAGCGGTCCTGCTGCTGGGTTGTTGCCCTCCTACGGCCTCCTCCTCGTCTCCTGATGTACTGACCTGTCTCCTGGTAGCGCCTCCATGCTCTGGACACTACGCTGACAGACACAGCAAACCTTCTTGCCACAGCTCGCATTGATGTGCCATCCTGGATGAGCTGCACTACCTGAGCCACTTGTGTGGGTTGTAGACTCCGTCTCATGCTACCACTAGAGTGGAAGCACCGCCAGCATTCAAAAGTGACCAAACCATCAGCCAGAAAGCATAGGAACTGAGAAGTGGTCTGTGGTCACCTGCAGATCCACTCCTTTATTGGGGATGTCTTGCTAACTGCCTATGCTTTCTGCCTGTTGTCTATTCCATGCGCACAACAGCATGTGAAATTGATTGTCAATCAGTGTTGCTACCTAAGTGGACAGTTTGATTTCACAGAAGTGTGATTGACTTGGACTTACATTGTGTTGTTTCAGTGTTCCCTTTATTTTTTTGAGCAGTGTATTATTTTCAGTCTATGAAAAGGAGTGAGAACATGGCTGTTTGTTACCTGGCTTGGCCCACTCTGGGCAAAGGCAATCGGACAAAAGTAAGAAGAGATTCTAGACAACAGGTTGCAGCCAATACAACTTCCCTTCTACTCTTTTCCCTACATGCCCCTGCCCCCAACCCCCTAGGGCAGATTTGGAAGGCTGGTGGTGGTGGGGAATGGGAGGGATACTCCTAAGCTTCACTAACTTTGTGTACCATGCAATGCCATAGTACACAACAATGGCAGAAAAGTTTTAGTACAAAATGCTACCATGGCACAAATGTTGTAAAATTACGCTGCATCTTTTTTGTTCTTACAGACCATCACTACTGCAGTTTTTCTCCAATGACCCTTCAGATGTGTTGGACTCCCATAATTCTCAATCAAGATGGCTAAAGGCCCTGACTGGGAATTATGGGATTTGAAGTCCAAAACATCTGGAGGACACCAGTATGGGAAGGTTGCCATAGCACACATGGTCTCACAAAAATTTCCTCCAGACACATGGAGGGAATCTGATGCAGATGGATGATGTTAACAAGGCAAAGATTATGCTCCATTCTTAAAACTCTTTGAAATCAACAGTAATACTTGGGGTTATTAGAGGCCAAGTCATTAGTTTCTGATGTTCAGCCAAATATGTAACTATAAGTCCACTCTGGGCCGCCCTTTTCCAGCATTTTCCACAATTGATATGCGATTAGCCATTTCCTTCTATTTGATTTTAATGAGCTGCAACTGTGGGTATCATCCCTATACTGAAATAATTAAATCAAGAATGCTTCTCCTAACAATATTCTTTGTTTTAATAGTAGCTTTATATATTGAAACTACAGTAATCCTGTAACAGGCTGATAGATGGGGGTTTCCATGCTGCAACAGAAGGACAAGCTACTTCCATTGTGCCCAACATGGAAATGACTAGTTAAAAACAAAACACAGATATTCTACCAAGCAGGAAGAAGAGATGGATCAGGCAGCTGGTCTTTCCTGTGCCAAACTGCTTCACTTCTGTGCAGATCTGGGATGGAATTTTCTTTCTTCTACCACAGAAATACATTTGTGTCATTCTTCTTCCACTGAACAGACACTTGCCTGCATGGGATTCTTGATCTACAACAGCAGGTTGCAGCAACCAGCAAGTCCTTAAGTTCAAGACTGCTATACACTGAAGTCTCTGCAAGTCCACTGAAGGCTGGCAAAAGTGAAGAAATCAGCAAAGGAATGCTCACTAGATGACTATGCGCTTTGCAATCAGACAATTCTGAGTTCCCAGTTCTTTGGACGGGAATAAGAAAGTCCCCTGGCTGAAAATCTGGAGAGTGGCTGCCTGTGACACACACACACACATTAAAATGTCCTTTAATACATTTAATAAAAACTAAATAAACAATTTGATAAATTACTTTTAAGTCTAGCAAAGGAAAGAAAGAGTAGGCAGAACAAAAATGGGGAAACAGGTAGTAGAGTAACTTCCCTCCAGCCTGGTTCATCCAGGGAAAGGACATTCCAAAGCTGGGGTGCCATGATGGAGAAGGTCCTTTCACAGATTCCCATACAACTGATCTCTGGGGAGACAGTGGAGGGGTCCTTTGTAGGGCTTATGAAAAAACAAATGAATTATATGAATAAATGTTATGCCTCAAGCAGTGGCCATATATATACTTACAATAGGTCAGGAGGAAGGGCATCTAAACTTTAGTAACCCTAACTACTGGATAATTTTTGTCCTCCTAAAACTGAAGATAAACCCTACACACACCACATCTTTCTGGTATACAAACACACAGATTCACACTCAACCCATCTGATGAAGGGGGGCATTTGAAAAGTAGACAAAGCTTCAAGTTAGAAGGAAAACAGAACAATTCCAAATTAATCTGGAATGTTATGTAATGCCCAACTATTCATCAAATGAACATGAATCTGAACATGAAAAAATATTTTATTTTCAATGCTTTTTCATAATTCTAATTTTAACTTTTCATGTAATTACAGATGGTCTCTAAGCATCAATACTTAGATAAATACATAATATAAATATTTAGATAGTATATTTGAGTTTTAATTAAAAAATTGTGTATCAGAATGTTGTTAAGTCCACATCTACGTTTAACTATGAAACTCACTAGTTAGCCTTGTCAGCCTATGTTATAAATCAGTAACATAGATGAATGTTTTATAGTTTTATTAATAATTACATAAATATTAATAATTATTAAGCCTTAAGATGCCACACAACACTTTTTGAGGAAGAGCAGGATAAAAATGTTATAAACAGAAACATTCCAACAAACGGGAGCACTGTACTGTAGTCTGCATGAACCTTGAATTGTTATGCCACTTTAAAAAAATCTACTTTGAACATTTCTGCAACAGTCCACAAACTGTACCATATTTACACAAAGATGCGAAAATCTATGCACAACATGTACAAAAGCACTTAAGTTAAAATATTGTTCTACATTTTTAATAAGGAACAACAAAAATACTCTTTTAATGTGAAATGAGGCTAAAAACTGAATGGTTTCAGAATTCAAGGACCACACAACACGACAGTAATAACTTGTCTTACCCATTTCTGTATTGTAGGTTAATATATTTTAAATGGAAAACTGCTTCTGTACTTTTTCAGTGACAATTCTGACTAAACTAAACAAAAAACCACAAACAAACCACAATATCACTAGACACCTCTCGATGGCAGTATAACCTTGAACACATGAGCCCGTCTTCCTTCTTCCTCCTTCCTCTGCACTCCCCAGGATAGAAAAACAAGGGGAGAAACCCAGGATATTCCTCCTTTGTCTAAAAGAGCAGCATTCAATCATTTAGGGGCACAATAGAAAGTATTAGTTCAGGGCTGCTGTGCTGCTCATCTTAACTGCAACAAAGCAAACTTGCTTGTTTGCTTGCTTGGGTCCACAACTCAAAATAACTACAGAGTGAAGGAGATTTTCAAATCATTGCATGCCACTGAAATAAGATGAAGTGTTGCATCCTAATGAAACTGGGTTCTTTTATTCACTTTCCATTTCCTGCACCTTAAGAGGCCACACAGTAGGCTAAAAGATGAAACTTCTAAGTCAATGAAATTTAGATTTTATGGAATATAATTTATTTTTATGAGAGTACAACGTATGAAATATATTCTAAATTAGAAGAAAAATAGTTTAGCTCTATTGCTTTCTAATGACTATCAGTAGGTGGACACCAGTTATTTTAATATAAAAATATGCATATAATTTAAAATTTTAATTTCAAAAAGCCATCACTCAGCTGTAGTCATACCAAATACCCTAGGTACAAACTGACTAGATTTACCTCTAAGTCTACATACATGAGTACATTGCTCATCATCTTGTTCTTTTCCCAATAAATTAATAGTTTCAAAGATTTCCTTGGAAAATAGAGTCATTGGAATCAGGCTGCACACAAATCAGATAGATGATTGATTGATTGATTGATTGATTGATTGATGGATGGATGGATGGATGGATGGATGGATGATGGATGGATGGATGGATAAGAGATAGGCAATAGCTCTACAAAAAAATTTTTAAACTGGAATATGGTTTGTTTGTTCAATTCATATAGCTGATACCAATGAGTACTTTGGACAAGATGTTACAGCATTGTTGAACTCTCAAAATAATTAAACTGTAAAGTCTCAAATAGTTACTTCTTGGATACATTCATGTAGTTTTCTCTGCCAAAAATACAGAAGTGGTTTGCCATTGCTTTCTTCAGAAATGCTTTTTCTAAGGTTGTGCAAGACTTTTGAAAGAAGTGCCAAAGAATGTATGGGAGCATGAGGCACCTCTTTCCCAATCGTTAAAGCATCTGCACCTTTTTTCACATTCACATGGCTGCTCTTGAGGCTGTTCCTGGTTGTCTGTGTATGCACGCATATATGGATGTATATGGCTGCTTGAACAATAGAGATGCTTTCTACATGCTCCCACATGTTCCAAAGTATCACTTTTGATGGATCTGCACAGCTCTTTTTCCAATTTCTGATTCTAGTTAATACCTTGGGATTTCCTGGTGAGATCCCATCCAAGAAACAAAGTTACTAACTGTGACATCTACACACAATGGGAGAAATCCAGCTGAGACCTTTGTTTTTTTTAGCAATCTTGATTTTTTTTAGAAATACAGAGAATAGATTATTATTCCAAGTTCATTAAAATATTAAAAGTTTTAAAATAAACACCTCTCCTGCAATATTATCTTCTTCCCATTCTTCGCAGTTGCATCTTCCAAGTTCTGTCTCATCTGTGATCTTCTCCCCATGTTTGACCATAAGTACCTGAAGGATAGCTGTTCACCTTCGTTTTTCTGCCGCACAGAATGTGCAGAAGTACAAAAACAAAATGATTGCATACATGGCATTACTGTTATTTAAAATTAAATTACAGAGCTGTAATACTGAGGAATGTATTTCAAAAGAAAAGCAGAATTTGAACAGCCAAAACCAGAATGTGTACACAACTTAAGAATTTCTTGACAAGGCAAGTTTTTCAAATAAATATGCCAAAGAAAGCCAATTTTTATAATAAAAATAAACTAAGCCAAGATTAAGTAATGCACAAAATCCAACAATACAAAACGTTTAGATTTCTAATAACATTGTATTGATTTAAGTTACTGAGAAAAATAAGATGGAGCTTTCTAAGATTTCTTCATTCTAATTTTATAATGGCATATCTCAGTAGGAAAAATATAGTTTATTTACAAGCTCTGACCAGTTCAGTGCTATAAAAATAGAAGGCTTGACAGTTTTCACTTTATTAGCTATAGCAGTTCTTCAGAAGTGAAGCCAAGGAATCAAAGGAGAACCTATTTGATTGATGTTATAAAAGCATTTAAGTCACAGGTTTGTCAGATATGTTAACATTTGGATCTGCCTTTTTAGCATGTGTCTATTTTGACTGTTGGGAAGGGTAGTAACATTTAATGATTTACAGAACTTCCATGTCTTAAGGTTCCTGAATTAAATCTATGGCACTGTTTCTACCCTTTATTTATGTATTTATTTATTTATCACAATTTGTATCACTGCATGGTTGCACAGACCACAGATAACCTTTTACTGCAACATTTTTTGGAAGTTGTTTTTTTTAATTTGTACAAGATGATACAAATCTTTTGTTTGTCTATTACAAAAGAATAAATCATATGGTCAACCATCACTTACATTTTTATTTATTTATTTATTTTCTATCCCGCCTTTATTGTTTTTTATAAATAACTCAAGGTGGCGAACATACCTAATACTCCTTCCTCCTCCTCTTTTCCCCACAACAACAACCCTGTGAGGTGAGTTGGGCTGAGAGAGTGTGACTGGCCCAAGGTCACCCAGCCGGTTTTCATGCCTACGGTGGGACTAGAACTCTCAGTCTCCTGGTTTCCCATTGGCTCCTTCCTAGGGCTGAGTGTGTGTGTGACTGGCCCAAGGTCACCCAGCCGGCTTTCATGCCTAAGGTGGGGCTAGAACTCACAGCCTCCTGGTTTCTAGCCCGTTGCCTTAACCACTAGACCAAACATTCTAAATCTGAATAGCCAGTTTAGCCAACCATAACACATAACAATTTAAAAGTAAAACTGTAACCTTATTAACTTCCTCAACTCTCTTGATCTGAGCTAACGATGTAATAAGCATTTTCTTTCTTGGGAAATTATACATGAGATAATGCAATAACAGATAAGGATGAGGTTCAGCTCATACATGAGAGCACTGCTCTTGTGCATGCATGATCCTTTTATTGCCCTTCTGGGGACTGAGTGAAGCTAAAAGGCCTGAATGTAATTTTTTTAAAAAAATTGGGGGGGGGGGACTTTGTGCGCTATGCAGTATTTTAGTAATTAAAACAGCAACAGAAAAGAGACCCAAATTATTTAAATATGATCTCTCCTCTTAATTGTTTGACTTCAGGGAGGATGGGACAAAAAAGCAGGGGGAGGTAAAGTATCACCTGTAACAAAATGAAATCCTAAGATACTGTACTCTGTAAAAATACACATACATACATACATCGTACATACAGGAGAAAGAGAGAGAGAGAGAAAGAGAGAGAAAGTGCATAGTGCAGCAAAAGTCAAGACCATGAAGACACTAATTTGTAAAAGTATTTAGTCCTTTGATTAAATGCTCCCATAAATTCATCTATCTGAACTGAACCACATTATCAATGAAGTTTAAATCTGGAGAAAGCAACATGAGCAGGCAACGAGGAAGCCTATAATATTCTGCTTTGCTAAATAATATATCTGCTTTTGTTAAAAACAAAAGGTTGCTCGACTGTGGTGAATAAAGCATTTTTTAATTTAGTCTGAAGGTAAAATCAGCTCACATGAGCAATTTCAGCCCTGCAAAATGTGCCAGAGGCTACCACGCTCATCCCTGCCATAACAAGCATCAGCTGATTCCAATGTTGTGTCTTTTTCTGACTCTGAAGGATGAATAAGTCAATAAAAAAAACATTCCAGGTTTTGTGGGTATTGAAATTACATCTCTGACAAATCCAACTACCTAAGCCAATATTACATATGAAGTAGAAGCATTCCACAGACTATACATAACCCTGGCTCCTATAAAGAAGTTAGAATATACTGTATGCTAACTCACATACACATAACTCCTCCCAAGTTCTTTTTCCTGGCTTAAAAAAAGAAGTTTTATTTGATCACCAGTGAAGGCATCTGCCAAATAAAATAACTTACCATATCAAGACTTTTGCTTACTACAGATAGTTCATTTTTTCAGGCTACATTTGGATAAGGACAAAACTTCCCAAGAGAAAAAAGCCACAGCTATTAAAGAGTTTTAATCCTTAGAATTTTATAACTCAAAATTTATTTATTTACAGGGCTTATAGGCCACTCCAATCAACAAACTCTAAATGGTACATATCTGTCCAAATCTGTAACATGGGTTAAAATAAATGGATAATAATCCAAGATCAAAACCAAGATTGTAAAGCAACCATACATCAAGAATCAAACATTCCAAAAATACAATTTAATTAATAAATTACTTGTCCAGAGAAATAGTCACAGCAGCTCTTCCTGTGAGGTTTCATGAAATAGTCAAATCATCAGACTTTCTGAAGATCAGGAAGGAGGATATGCTGTGTCTTCCAGAAGTTTAACATCCCTGTTTTGATCTTTATTCATCATTTTCTCACTGAATTTCAGCAGTTCAATACTGGGGGTCAGGAGTTACAAATATGAGGTGGGGGCACATATTACTCAAAATGATCTCCCACCATTGCTTTAAGAATAATGTGGCTCATATTCTATTTTAGTTGAATATTAATATTTCCAAATTATAACTAGAAAAGCTTTTTAGCATCAAAATATTTTTAATGAGATTACAAAATGGGACCCATTACTCATGTGTGCTGAATTATGAGCCTACAACAACATTGCTCACAACAAAACCATAAGTTTTTAAAAGGATAAAAGACAACCTCTAAGGCATCTGTGCCTCTCAAGATTATGCTACTCTTTTCTCCTTCTGGGGCAAAAGCTGCATTTTATAAGATGTGATAAAGACAGAAGAGTACCAAACATACGGGGCAAATATAAATGGATGACACTGTTGTATGAACTACCCTGTACTCACAAGACTCATCTACTTTATTGGCTCCTCCTGTTGCTCACAAAAACTTCTGCAATTAGCTGCTTGTGTCCTTTTACAATTATTTGCTTGACTATGTATCTCCTTTCCATGTATAAGCTTCTAGACTGAACACAGGTTTGATATTATTAAATATTTCTGTTTTGTTCACAAATAGTTTAACCAAGCAGAATGTTTCTCTTCAAACTTCCTTACAAAGGCATCTACAGTTTTAAAAAATCTATTATGAAAAGGATTTTTTTTCATTGAAGAAGTTCAAGTAGAAATCTATACATTATATATGGTATCCAAGCAACACAGAAACCTAAGACATTGGTTTCATTAGAGTATTTAGAATGCAGTCTTATAACTGCTAGTATCTCTAAAGGTTTTCACTTTTACTATTCATCTATCAGCTGAACAATTACTGGAGACATAATGGATTGAACTTTAAACCTCACACCTACAAAGTGTATGCTTTATATGACTACTATGACACAATTAAATGGAATCTCAGATTATCCTGAGGGACTTCTGCTCTTCAGCAGTGGTCTGAAGCTGATGGTGATGAAATAGACCCACCCAAGGTGGTAAATCTCCAGGGAGGTTACATATAGATACTCAGATAATAGATGCAGATATACAAGTACTGTGTTGATTCCCAATTACTTTTACACCATTCCTAAACAGACTGGCTTGTAGCTCCTTAGGATTTCCCAAGTAACTAATACTAGGACAAAATAAACTGACTCCCAAATTATACTGAAGCCAAAGAGGGTTTCAAGAGAGGAAATCCCACTAGGAATGTCATCCAATCCATTTATCTATAGCACAGGTAGAGAATGGTTGCATTTCGAGTCATGAGAGGCAATTACAACATCAAATCAATTCTGAACAGAGACTTGTAAAATACAAAAGTAAAAATTGAAATTGTAAATCCACCCCCACCCCCTTAGTTCTGTCCCTTCTCTTACCAACTTTAGGCAGCCTAAAAAGCCCCGACAGAAGAGAATTGGGTGCCTGGCAATCATGTTGGAAGTTCCAAAGGATTTGTAGAAACTGCAGAGCAACCTATCGGACCTCTAACAATGTAAGCAGGCTATCAAGCAGTCTAAAACTTAACATACTAAATAAAACTTTAACAATGCACAGCAATGCTTTTTTTTAAAATAACCTTAAAGATGAAAAACAATTTAGAACACAGATTCAATAAAGTAATTTACTCCATAATCTACTTCCTATATCAAAATAACCTTGAGAGAGGGAGGGAAGGAGGATGATGGAACATGCTGTCAGCTGAATTAAGTACCATAGGGTCATGAAACAAAACCCCTCTAGTTTTTCAGCGAAGAAAATAGTTTATGAAACTGAAGGCGGCTTTTTCAATGAAACAAGCAGCTTTGTGGTTGTTAAGTGCAAAAGTCAACCATGTGTACTAATTCTCAGTAATCATCCTGCAAGGTGAGCTCCCCAGTGATTCAAAAGTCAATGAATGCCAAATCTATCACAAACAGCAAAGTGTAACTGTTCATGTGACACCAACTCCATCAAAGCATTTAGAATTCCAGAAGGACAATGTACCTGTTGAGCTATTGGAAAAATTGGTCTCTCTCCTAGATATTGTGGTTCTTTAAAATAAACCTGAACATTGAAAATAATAAGGATAAGAATAAGAATAGCAGCACATAGAAGTAGAATGACTGTGGCAAAAGAAAGCAAATATAGTACCAGTAGTAATAGGTGCCTTGGGTGCAATTCCAAAACATCTGGAGCACCGCTTGAACACCATCGGCAATGACAAAATCACCATCAGTCAATTGCAAAAGGCAGCTTTACTTGGAACACCTTATATCCTGCGACAATATCTTTAATATTATTAAACAACAACATCTGCCTATCCCAGGTCCTTGGGAAGGACTTGATAGGTGGACAAAAATGCCAAATCCAGTCTAAACATCTGGCTGACTGTGCGATCAACCATAATAATATCCTTAAAACATTATGATAATCTAAGGGCAAAACAAAATACTTAGACCAAATTCAGAAGAGGTTATTCTGAACAGATATTTACAAAATTACTATAAATCAAGCAACTATCTCTTAGCCTTTGGGCATACAATTCTTCTGGGCTAGATTAGGGTGCAGTAGGTGTGACCAGGATGAAAAACTGGGAAAAGCCAAGAAAAAATGAAATGTGGTTTAAACTTAATTAAAATTCCTTTAAATTAATTAAATTGACCCCCTCCTAAGTATTTAATTATTTCTTGCTTCTGTCACATTAAAAATTACAATCTGGTGCCAATTTTAAGAGAGACAGTGGAGGTTGATCAATGTCTTTCTGTGACCACATACAGCTATTGAACCCAAGACTATGCACCCCCTGTCCTGGGGAGACATTTACCAACAAGCATTTGTATTGATGAGCTTTGTAAGTGAAAACCATCATTCTTTTGTGTTTCCTTCTCCCCTGCATAAAGATGAGTTCAATAATTACAGTCTCATTTATCCTACACTTTGGACTTGAGCTGGCAACTAGGACAGAATGCACTATCATTACTTTTCTCCCTTTCTTTAGGATGACAAAATTGAACCCTAAGGAAAGAATTCAAACCACAACCACAATACCATCACCATCACCATCACCATCATCACATCTGGTGTTTTTTTTTTTTGAAATACTAAGGAAATTTAAGAAAAAAAATTACCCTCCCCCTCCCTTCTAAAAGAGCAGAAGCATACATAATACATAGCTCTGCAATAACCCTTCTAAAACAAGGATTCATTGGCCAAGTTAAAGTTCTCTACACACGGGCCAACCATCAGATGCATTTCTTAAGTCTGGGCTTAGAACAGGCATTCCTAACCCATTGTCCTCCATTTCTGCAACATGATAGCATGGATACGACCTTTGTTCATGGGCATTATGAAAGTTGGTGTCCAGTGTATCTGGATGCCATCAGATTGGGAAACTAATTTAGAACAAGCAGAAAGACATACATTATACAGGATCTTGCTATCTCAATTCTGTGCATCCAACTTTGAAAGAGATACCAAAACATAATGAAACAAGACCACCCACAGGGAGACAACACAAGCCTCATCCTATCTACCTGGCGCTGATCTTTAGTTAAACACTTCAGTTCAAAGGAAGCCTTGGGCTGTTTGCCATCAAACATCTACTGCCAGGAAATCATGAAGAATCACATAATTAATTTTAGAGGAAAAATGCCAGTGGAGAGATCTAGTAAACATCATGGTTTTCAAAGAGATTGCTCTTCTTCCAGACATAACTTACTTACATAGAAGAAAATAGGTAACACTGCTCATTTAGGAAAAATAAATCCAGTGGACAAGGTACCATAATGAAGAAAGATGTACATACATTATAAAATAATATTTTAATGCTATTTGGGTTTTGGTTATGGGATGACTTTTCTTCTGCATCAGCTAGTTTTTATTTTATTTTTTTATTTTGCTTATGAATTTAAAAGTCCCTATTTTTTAAAAAAAACTTTTAAAAATGCCTCTCCCTTGAATAGTTCTTCAGTAACGGAACAGGTGAGCTATCTGGCAGGACATGACAGGTCATTGATCAAACAGAGCATCTCCTCATCTCGGGCGAATTGCAAAAAGCAACTAGGTCTCTCTATCCACACAGCACTGAATAAATATAGTTCCACAGCTACCTACTGCAGTGTGCTTTTCAGAAGAAAGAATGTACACATCTCTCTGTTGTTATTATGATAGAATTTGCTGCAAGGTATTTCTACATTGTTTTCAGCAGGAATTTAACTGCTTTAAAAGAATGACCTCATCGTTCTTATGACAGCAGAAATTTACCAGTGAGCTTAGAGCTCCACCAGCATTCTCCTGCCCACTGATCAAAGTGAGTTAAATGAACAGCACTGTCTTTAAAATGTCACTATCTTTAAACAAGAGTTCATTTCATGTAAAATGGATTTATAATTGCTCAAACAAAATAAAAATCAACACCCGCCCCCCAATATAGCACATGTTATAATTGTTATAATTATAGGAACTGCTATGGCAAAACTGATCAGCAGAAATACTGCATTCACAGAATGAAAGACTAGTTGTTTTTTAAAATACACTTTATGAAAGCAAAGCAGAATCTGTATAAAACATTTTTAGCTATACTTTACATTAGAAACACATGATGTGCTTAAATTAATATTATGAAAACTATCAATGATAGGGCAACAGGCTTGTCTGTGCAATTTGTGGCTGATACAAAATCAGGTTTACAGCATAAAAGGAAAACTAAGACGATGAGTGAAATATGGCATGAAGGGGAAGGAAAGGAAACAAGATAAATACTACACTGGAAGTGGGTCTTAAACCAACTTTTAGATGAGTACAAATAGTAAGTAACTATATCTATAGCCAGTTAGACTTCAAAATGCCAAGCAAGGCTCCATCACAAAATAATTATTAAGCCACAGGTTTTAAAAACACCAACATTATTCACTCTTCCACTATTAAATTGCTGCCACTAGCTTACTAATTTAAGAAGTAACAGCTTTGCTATTTCTCAGTTCAAATTAAATCCTAAGGTTTGTGGTTAGATTTATAATAATTGCCATAACATCCTAGTGAAAGAAAAATAGAAGAAATACTTACACAGCCCCCAGCAAGAATTTCTGCTGGAAAAGGGACAGAACCATCTCTGAGCATAAATTTGTCTCTCACAAAATCATTTACCTTTAAAAAAAAACCAAATTCAAATAAATGAATATCCTTTTATTTTTAAAGTCTAAATCTATTTTTAAAGTATAAATTTTATGTTTATCAGCAATACTCTCTCTATATACATACTGTACATGTGTCTATGTGTGTGTTTTATGGATTTATAGCACAAGAAAAATTCAAATATCAAAGGGTGTACATATATAAACAAATTAAGTTTTACATTCACACATTTCTGAATAATCCTTCAAAAATTGTACTACTTGTCAGTCTGAACTTAATGCTTTCTACAAATGCATTTTTGTAGAAATATTTTATAGAATTAAAATTTTGTAGAAATTTTAAAATGAAACTTTATTTCATTTTAAATTATTTCACAATTATTTCAGCCTAAAATTTGAACTGCTATTTATTTGCAAATTAATTAATATACGAACAGGTCTCTTTTTGTGTAAGATTCCAATTAAATTATTAGGCAATTAAGTGAAAAGTAGCAATAAAGTTTTCTGCTTTTTAAAAACAAATATGTAAAGGTCCTGAATCAAACATTTAATTTGAAGTTGCCATATGAAAGATTCTCACCCAAAACACAAAAGGAAGTAAATCACAAACATGTACCACATTCTACAATTATAGTTTTCCCCAAGCAAAATAATACTGATGTATACTTGAAGCATACAACCACAGTAACTCTTTCTACTGGTAATTCAGAATAATACATTAAGCATAACACTGTTTTGCTATGAACTTACAGTAAGTTTTATGGCCTTTTCTGGAGCTACGCCCAACAACTGTGGCAGAAGACCTGTAGGATATAAAAAGTATAGCAGTTCAGTTGACAAACAAATATGTAGTTGTTAATTTTGCTTCTTAAAGGGAATGGCATTTTAAGAGCAATTTTCAACTATTACGTTTAACAAGATTATCTGTATAGATACTGTATAAACCTACATACAGACACACTTCAGCACAGCATTGATTCAAACATTATCTATACTTGGAAATCTGAGAAAATGATAAGCATAATTGAAAAAGCTCTTATCTTTTACCTAGTTTTGCTCAGGCTCTTACAAATGTATTAGCTCTTACCCATGTCTCAGAAACCTAGAGAGCAAGATGGGCTTATAGACAGCAGGAGAATGATTGCCAAAGATAGTTACTGTTTGCTCCAATAGCTAAGAATCTGTTTTCTCTGTATTTCTTACTTCAATCTTCTTCCCTTATATACTCTCCTCTCCTCTTTCACAACTACACACACACACACACACACACACACACACACACAAACACACAAAATAGATCAGAGCATTTTGCTGGTGCAACTTGCACTGTGGCATTTATTTATTTGAATTATGTTCTGCCTTTCTATTACAATGAGTATTCAAGACAGCTAACATTTCAGAAAGACTGAAATTAATACTAAGGTAGTTACTGTAATTTGTTTCTATAATAAATCCCTTGTACTGCTGTACAAGACAGGCTGTGTACAAGGAAGTCATACTTCCACAATCCAATCTAATTTTTGCTACAGTTCCATGTATCAACTTCTAAGATGTAGGCAACCCAATGGTTTCCAGATTTCCAGTCTGTAATGACCGTTGCATGTTACAGATGACCATTAGTTAGAGCTGATGGAAGCTGAAATCCAAAACACTGGAGGAGGATGTTCGGTTGCCTAGTCTTGCCATAGGGAGTGAAATTACATGCATAAGTGCCACTTGATAGTTATTACCAATATGAAAATAAGTAATGGACCAACCTGATGCATATCTACTCAGATGTCCCACTGAATTCAGTGGGCTGTATTCTCAGATAAGTCTGCATAGGAATGCAGTCTCTGTGAAGAAAATAAATGTAAAGTCTGGCCAATTTTCAAGGAGTAGGCCTAGGTTGGTAGTCGTGAACCACATAAGACCCCAGGTTCAGTCCGTGGAATCTGGTTTTAAAAGGATCATGTGAAAAAGCAGGGAAAATGCTCTTCCCAGACAACTGGAGAGCCATTGATAATTCAGAACTACTTAGCTCTTGTTTTGGCTCTGTCTTCTTTGAAAAGAAAGTATATATTCCACCAGGCAATTGTGAAAAGCAGGATGAAAGAGCAGGATTAATGCTTGAGCCTAACAGAAACATGGCCAGTGACTGTCTATTGACTTTGAGCTCAAATCTCCAGAGTCAGAATTGCATCATAGGATGCTGAATGATCTTTCAGATGGTATAGCCAAAACTTTATCTATTACTTTCAAGAAATTCTGAAGAAATGGTAAAGAAGTGAATCACTGGAACAGAGCAAATGATCTAAAAAGACGGAAAGCAAGAGGAAACAACAAAACCTTCTTTGAAAGATTGAGAACCTTATATGGATTTTTTGCTGAAAGAAAAAAACATGGTATGATGATTTATGGGTTTGAGGATTGAAAAAGATGTGGACTAAGTGAGGGGTTGAAGGGATTTGTATAACATCTAAGGGAGAGGGAGGATTATAAGATTGTAATTATCTGTTGGAGAGAAGGTTGGAAGTCATTATATTTCATAACTTTAGTTTTTCTTTTCTTCTTTTCTTGCACCTTTTTCTTTCTTCTTTCCTTTTTTTTCTACCTTTTTCTTTAGATTTGACTTCTACTGTATGTAAATTCTCAATAAATATAAATAAAAATGGGGGGAAGCAGATCTGGTGAACTATTGATCAGTCAATCTGACCTTCAGATACTACAATAAATTCTAGAGTTAGGGTTGGAATGGAGAGAGGTATCAAGAGATGCTAAAAGATTCAGTCCTGGATTCTGTATTCTTAAAATGTTTCTATCAATGACTTGGAAAAAGAGAATGTGGCAGATAACACAAAATTGGATGGGACACCTAATACCGTAGAACAGGATTTCTCAACCAGGGCACTAGGTGTTCTCTGTGAGATAACAATTTATTTAAAAAAGTATTTCAAATTTTTGGGCAACTTCACATTGAAGAGGTAAGTTTCATTCTTTATTTTCAGTTTAAGAACACTGTTAATGCATATATACAGGCCTACACATGAAACGAATATAATAATTTTGTAACTTCTGGCCTATAATTGAGCCTGAATGTGCAGGGGTTCCCTGAGGCCTGAAAAATATTTCAAGGGTTCCTCCAGGGTCAAAAGGTAGAGAAAGGCTGCCCTAGAAGATAGAAATAAGAATCAAAGCAATCTTGTTAGGGAAATAGACTGAAAATAAAAGATTTAGACAGACAAATGGAAAGTTATGCACTTAGAAAATAGAAATGAAATGCACAGGTAATACTTGGCTTGGTAATAATACTTCTAAAAAGACCTTGAAATAGTAGTTGATTACTAACTGAATATGAGCTAGAAATGTAAAGTAGCTGGAGAAAAAAAAGCAAATATAATTTTAATTGCATCAATAGAAGTATAATTTCCAAATCACAGGAGTGAATGCTTTATTCTGTTTAGTCCCACCTCAAGTATTGCAACCAATTCTGGGCACCAAACTTTAAGACAAGCTGTATTAAGTTCAGGGAAGAGAAACAGGGATGACTGAGGACAAGAAACTAAGTCCTACAAACAAAGTCTGACAGAAATGGGAATGTTTTACCTTAAGAAGAGAAGACTGAGGGGGGATATGATAGCACTCCTCAAGAACTTGAAAGGATGTCCATGAAAAAAGATTAAGATCTCTTCACTATCATCCCAAAATGCAGAATACAGAACAATGGATTTATGTTACATTTATATCAATTCCAACTGAACATTAGAAAACCTTTCAAAGAGTAGGAACTTCAATTATTCAAGAGTGGAACCAATTATCTAAAAGGATGGTAAGCTCCTTTACACTTGATCCAATCAAATAGAGGTTGGACAGCCATCCCCCAGGGATGTTTTAACTTGGATTTCAATGTTTCCTTGTTAAAGTATTTAAACATCATCAGTGCTATTGAGTGTGGGGTTTGCAAACCCCACACTCACTAGCATTGATGTTACCTAGTCAGGCAATGAAACATCTGCAAGCAAACAACCAAGCTTAGATAGCACCAAGGACTCTACTGGCATGTATATTGTGCCTCAAAGTGGATTAAAACAGAAAACTCTTAAGGTAATAATCCTATACACTCTGTTGTTGTAAATAAAAATTAATCATTCCAAAGATGCACACAGTAAGTCCAAGCTACTCTATTTTGGGTTCATGCTTGTCCATAGAAAAACTTTGTTTACAGTCTGGAATTCTTGTTCAACATTTTTACATTTCAGATATTGAGTAGCAGATTGGATAAAATTCAGAAGCAATCTGATGAACAATTTTCAAAAGGTCCCATGCATGGATAAAAAGGAAAATTAGTATAAAATGTCATGTGGATGTCAACTGGATTAATACAATTTATAAGAATGTAAGGGGCAGATGTTGAAGGAGTTTCCAGTATACTACAAATTTGTTTCATATATGACAGTAATGATCTAAAATTAATTTTTAATTGCAAGTAAATGTCAGTGCTATAAATCCCTGGCTTTAAAATAATAGCCTGAAAAGATTCTAAGATCAACCAAAATTTGAGATGTTAATAGTGTGCATATAGATCAGGGTAACAGTTTTCACATGAATTTAATAAATTCATGAGATTAAATGTGAAATCTGCTTGTTCTTTTCTAAACATGTATACACGTGTTCAGTTTCTAGATTAGCACTACAGCAATCAACCAAAATCAGAGGCAGAAGATTTTAAAGGACAAGGTTATTCTGGCATTCTATATCATGTACTCAGAAACTATCAAGAACAAAAAAGAAAAGTAAAATAATTGAGGGGAGGCGGGATGGAAATAAAATATTTGCCAGAAGGAAGCAGCTGTAACTCTGCAGTAGAGCAGATGTTTTGCATCAGAAGGTCTAATATTCAACCCCAGGCATATTCAGTGCTTAAAAACAGATAGAAGGGCTGGAAAACAGAACCAGTCACAGTCAACAATATTGCATTAATAAACTAGGGAACCGATTCCATGTAATACAGCTTCACGCCCTTTAAGTTTTTAACAGTGAGCAATAGCTGTGTTAAAATAAGAACTAGCATCCCAAAGCATCAACTTATCAATGCTGTGCAGCAAGCCAGGAAACAGGTGTGTATCAGGAAAAAAAATATACTGTACATCTAATAAATTACACCAAGATTTGTTGGCTCTAAAGCAAGTTAAAGAAATAACTTTTACTAAAAAAATGTTTGCTAAGGCTTTATTAAAACAAACTATTGGCATATCACCTGCATTAAAAACAATATATATAACAAAGGCTCACAGCACTGGCTACCAGGCTAAGGAGATACACTAGAGAAGCAGAGGCCAAGAAGATAAATGCCCTGTTCACCAAAGAACCATCCAAGGTGTACTCCCAGCTGCAGTGCAGCAACACAGTAACAGCAGAGCCACCAACAGCAGGAACAGAACAGTACTGGAAGAACACATGGGAGAAAGAGAAGACACATAACACCAGTGCAAAGTGGCTGCAGGACCTGAGAGCAGACCACAGAAATCTCCCAGAGCAGAAACCAGTCACCATCACAGTAGCAGATATCCAACAGTGTGTCAAGAACATGAAGAGCTGGACAGCACCTGGCCCAGACATGATCCACACCTACTGGCTAAAGAAACTAACAGCAGTGCACGAACGCCTAGCAGCACAGATGAACCAGCTGCTAGCAGCAGGCTCCCACCCAGACTGGTGAACACAAGGTAGGACAGTGCTGATCATGAAAGACCCCAACAAGGGAACAACACTGTCCAACTACCGGCCAATAACCTGCCTCCCCACAACATGGGAAGTCCTATCAGGCATCATAGCTGCCAAGCTGCAGGCCAGTACATGAGCACAGCTCAGAAGGCATTGGGAACAACACCAGAGGCTCCAAACACCAGTTGCTCATAGACAGAGCAGTCGCCCGAGTCTCAAGGTCTAGACAGACCAATCTGAGCACAGCCTGGATTGACTACAGGAAAGCCTACGACTCAATGCCACACACATGGATCTGTGAATGCCTGGCACTATACTAAGTCAACAAGACACTGAGGACCTTCTTCAAGAACTCAATGAGACTGTGGAAGACAACACTGGAAGTCAACTCAAGACAGCTCACACAAGTGGCCATCAAGTGTGACATATACCAAGGTGATGCACTGTCCCCACTGCTGTTCTGCATGGGCTTGAACCCTCTCAGTCAGATTATCACAAGAACTGGATACGGATACAAGTTCAAGAGTGGAACTACCACCAGCCACCTCCTCTACATGGATGACATCAAGCTGTATGCTAAGAGTGAACAAGACATTGACTCACTGATCCACCTGACACGGATCTACAGTGAGGACACTGGGATGTCATTCGGACTAGAGAAGTGTGGCCGGATGGTAGTAAAGAGAGGGAAGATAGTTAAGACTGATGGGGTGGAACTACCAGCAGGCCACATAGCAGACATACAGACCAGCTACAAGTACCTTGGTATCCCACAGTCACATGGGAACCATGATGAGGAGGCAAGGAAGACAGCAACATCCAAGTACCACCAAAGGATAAGACAGGTCCTGAAGAGCCAGCTCAATGGGAAGAAGAAGAGCCATGCCATTAACATGTATGCCCTGCCAGTCATCAGATACCCTGCCGGTATAGTGAGCTGGCCAAAGGAGGACATGGAGGCTGCTGATGTGAAGACCCGGAAGCTCCTCACAATGTATGGAGCCTTTCACCCCAAGTCCAACACCCAGAGACAGTACACCAGCCAAAAAGAGGGCAGGCGGGGTCTGGTGAGTGTCAAAGCCACTGTTCTGGATGAGACCCAGAGCATCCAGGAGTACATCAGTAGGATGGCACCTAAAGATGAGCTGCTGACAGAATGCCTGAAGCAGCAGCAGACATGGAAGAAAGATCAAGCAGAGGAAGTGCCATGGCAAAACAAGACCCTGCATGTGATGTACTACCAACAGATAGCTGAGGTGGCTGACATTGGGAAATCCTACCAGTGGCTGGAAAGGGCTGGACTAAAAGCACTGATCATAGCAGCATAAGAACAGGCACTAAGCACCCGATCCATAGAAGCAGGGGTCTACCACACTAGACAGGACTCAAGGTGCAGACTGTGCAGAGAGGACTCAGAAACAGTCCAACACATAGTGGCAGGGTGTAAGATGCAGGCAGGAACAGCATACACTGAACGGCACAACCAAGTAGCTGGCATTGGGTACAGGAACATCTGCACAGCGTATGGGCTAGACCAGAGCTTTCCAAACTTTTCATGGTAGTGACACACTTTTTAGACATGCATCATTTCGCGACACGCTCTTACAGCAGGGCATCATTTCACGACACACTCTTACAGCAGGGCACAAGGCAGGCACTAGGACCTGCGTGGAATCACAGCAGGTTTGGAGGCAGCAAGGCACAAGGCAGGCACTAGGACCTGCACGAAATCCTGGCAGGGCTCGGAGGCAGCAGCAGCCGCGACACACCCAGACACTGTAGCCGACACACTAACGTGTCCCAACACACAGTTTGGAAAGCTCTGGGCTAGACCCTCCAAAGTCCAGATGGGAGATTCCACAGAAGGTCGTGGAGAATGACAGGGCTTCCAGATCCAGACAGACAGGCAGGTACTGGCCAATCAACCAGACATTGTGGTAGCAGACAAGGACCAGAAGACGGCAGTGGTAATAGATGTAGCGGTGCTAAGTGACAGCAACATCAGGAAAAAGGAGTATGAAAAGCTGGAAGTACCTGAAGGAGGAACTAGAGAGGATGTGGAAAGTGAAGGACAAAGTGGTCCCAGTGGTGGTAGGAGCACTTGGGGCTTTGACTCCTAAGCTGGGAGAGTGGCTCCAACAGATCCCAGGAGCAACATCAGAGCTCTCTGTCCAGAACAGTGCAATGCTAGGAACAGCTAAGATACTGCACAGGCCTCTGGCAGACGACCGATGTTAAGGAAGACACATACCACCCATAGGGGTGAGAAGGGGGATGGATGGATGGATGGATGGATGGATGGATGGATGGATGGATGGATGGATGGATGGATGGATAGATAGATAGATAGATAGATAGATAGATAGATAGATAGATAGATAGATAGATAGATAGATAGATAGATTTATTCATTCATTCATTCATTCATTCATTCATTCATTCATTCATTCATTCATTCATTCATTCATTCATTCATTCCCAGAAGTTACTTCTGGGAAAATGATCTAATGAAACCAATCACTCCGAGAACATGCTTTTATTAGCAAAACAGAAAGTTTAAAGAACAATAAATTCAATAAACAATAAATTCCTGAAATTCATGTGAAAGGAAGCCTAGATATGTCTATTGCCAGACTCACTTGCATTTTAACATTCCCCTTCTTGCTGCTTATTCTGTTTTTTTAAAAAAAATATTTATAATCTCAGAGGTTCTTATATTTCTAGAGTTGAGATAAGATAAATCTCAATTCATAAGGATTTATTTAATCTGCTGCAACATGGGGGTCTGAGAGAATCATACTTGCTAAGGTTTCCAATGATCAAGATTCCAGTGTCATGTGAAAAAGAAAGTACACGCTCTTTGAGTAGCTCTCCGGGTGCTGAAGACGCCGGTGCGTTGAACCGAGCGCTCCTGGCTCGGCTCAGCTGTTTGCCTGTTTGCAGCGGTTTTTAAAGAAATAAAACTGCTGAAACCTCCCCTTTGAAGAGAAGGGGATCAGAAGATAAACCACAAGGGTCGCTGGGATCGTCGCTCTTTCCCAATTCCCGTTTTTCCACCACGGGAAAAAGGAAATTGAAGCGACGAAAGCGACTGGAAGAACCATCGTTATTGCTCTACAGGAAACAGCGAAATCTTTTCAGATGAGTAGCACCTAAATTCAGCACTTTTAGTCACTGTTTTATATTTGTGTTTATTTTAACTTTACATATTATCTGCTAAGATCCTTCTATGGACATGACCGATGCTGCTGGTGATTGTGTAACTTTCTTGCTAAAGACGACTTGAGAAACGGTGGGAGCTTAAAGAACAATGACTTTACTTGGAAGTTAAATGGAGTGACATTGACTATTAACGAATGGCTTATTTACTGAAGTGGGACTAATCTATTTTCCTCTCTGGATTTTGAATTCAAATGGGTTAATGTCTGCCTTTTATCTTATTTCTTTGCTTTTCTGCTTTTCATTTTGAAATGGTATTTTTTTTTCCTTCTTTTTTCTGTAATGCGTTCGGAAATTATTTGGATTATAATGGGTATTTTTGGAATATTTTTGTTTTAAACAGTTTTGGGAATTTTCTTATTATTTGGGATTTTAGTGGACTTTCTTGTTGCTTTTTGTCTTGAAGAGTGAAGACATTTGGAGTTGGGGCTTTTTCCTATTCCCCCCCTTCTCTTTTTTTTTTCTTCTCTCTTTCCTCTTTGGGACTTGTGATTATAAGCTTGCCTGAGAACTGGATTGTTATTACATTTTCAAGGATATTTTGACTACAGCTAAACGACTTACCCGTTGTACTTTTATCTTTTATTTTTCTTTTATGTGAGAATTGTTGATTTTACCAAAGTACATTTTGCCCTTTTTTTTATGCAATATCTATTAAGAAAAAGCAGTATTACTTTCATTTTTTAATTTTTTATTGTATTTGGATTTTTTTCCCTCTCTTCCCTCCTTTTTTCTTTTGAATCCCTAATAATTTTTTATCCCTCCTTTCCCCCCCCCCCTTTTTTTTTATTGTTTATAGTGGTTCTCCTTTGTCTTTTGTTATTTTTCTTTTCTATTTACAGGAATATTATATACAACCTGGTTACTGCGGTTGCAAGAGTGAAGAGGGATAGATATAAGGAAATGGAGTCCATGGCTGCATCTTCAGAAGTACCAACATCAGATATGGGAAAAATACTGGATGCGATTACAGCACTGATTCCAAAAATAGATGATTTAACTACTGCCTTGGAGGAAAAGATGGATATTTTAACTGTTACCTGGATGGATGACTTAATTACTTCTTTTGATATAAAAATAGATAAAAAGATGGACAATATTTTAGATCAACAAGTAGAAGTGAAAATGGAAGTGATGAAGGAAGACTCAGAAAAAGAATTTAGAAATGAAATACAGACTGTCAAAGAAATTGCAAATATTCTTCCAGGGGATTTTAAAGAGACACAAGGCCAGGTTAAGAAATTGGAGATTAAATCAGATTCTATTACTATGGAATATAATTTAGACATTATTGTATTAGCAGAAATGAAAGAAGAAGAATGTATTTTGAGTTTGATAGGAGCTCTGGAAAAATTAGATGAGAATATGAGAAAATATATAGTTGATACTTTAGTTCAACATTTAGAGACAGAAGAAGAAGACATGGACTCTGAGATAGATAAAATTTTTAGAGTTGACTCACGTTACGTTAGAGATAAGAAACTGTCAAGATATTTTGTGAGAAAAGTTATAAAAGAGCAAAATCTGAAGAAATATTATAGCGAGAGATCAAAAATAGTAGGGTTGGGTATAACTTAAAATAATTAAATCAGAACTTTTTCTTTTTGTTTGGAATCTGGGTTGTATAAATAGAAAAATCCTTTTCTTTTTATTTCTATATGCATAGTATAATATTATAGTTGGGTATAAATTAAAAGACTTAAATTAGAATTTTTTCTTTTTAGCTGGAATTTGGGATGCACAAATGGGAAAAAAAATTCTTTTTATTTATATATGTATAGTTTTTGGGAAAATTAAAGTGTACCAACAATACAGGAATGGATGTTGAAACTATTAGAAATGGCAGAAAATGACAAATTGATTTGCCTACTAAAAGAAAATTTTAGTTATTATTCTTTAATGAGTGGAAATCTTTGATGGACTATTTGCAAAAAGTAGGAGGAGTAAAGCTAAATATGGAGTTTTTGTTGATTAGATTATAGATAAATAGTACATAATAGACAAGGAAAAATATATGAATGTTATATGAATAGCCAGCATGTTAAAACAAACTATCTAATTTATTCTTATGACCATAGACGGATCGGAGGTTATCTAATTTCTGTGTATGTCTTTTTCTTTATTCTTTTTTTCTTTTTCTTTACTGCACTTTTCTTTTTCTTTTCTTTTAATTTGTATTTCTTTTTCCGTTTCAACTTTATCTTTTAGCTTTGTATACTTAAAAACCTAATAAAACTTAATAAAAAAAGAAAAGAAAGTACACGCTCTTTGAGTTCTATGGTTTTACGTATCAGGACATAATATAAATCATCTGGTACTCAGGTGGTCTTAAAATTAGGTAAATACAACCTCAGATGAACAACAACACACGACATATTACACCATGTCATTATTTATTTTACAAAAATAAAGCCAAAATGGAGAAGCCACGTGTGAAAAACCAAGTACACCTTATGATTCAATAGCTTGTAGAACCACCTTTAGTAGCAATAACTTGAAGTAATCGTTTTCTGTATGACGTTATCAGTCTCTCAAGTCGTTGTGGAGGAATTTTGGCCCACTCTTCTTTACAACATTGCTTCAGTTCATTGAGGTTTGCGGGCATTTGTTTATGCACAGCTCTCTTAAGGTCCCACCACAGCATTTCAATCGGGTTGAGGTCTGGACTTTGACTGGACCATTGCAACACCCTGATTCTTTTCCTTTTCAGCCATTCCATTGTAGATTTGCTGGTGTCCTTGGGATCATTGTCCTGTTGCATGACCCAATTTCAGCCAAGCTTGAGCTGTCGGACAGATGGCCTCACATTTGACTCTAGAATACTTTGGCATACAGAGGAGTTCATGGTCGACTCAATGACTGCAAGGTGCCCAGGTCCTGTGGCTGCAAAACAAGCCCAAATCATCACCCCTCCAGCACCGTGCTTGACAGTTGGTATGAGATGTTTGTGCTGATATGCTGCGTTTGGTTTTCGCCAAACGTGGTGCTGTGCATTATGGCCAAACATCTCCACTTGGGTCTTGTCTGTCCAAAGGACATTGTTCCAGAAGTCTTGTGATTTGTTCAGATGCAACTTTGCAAACCTAAGCCGTGCTGCCATGTTCCTTTTAGAGAGAAGAGGCTTTCTCTTGGCAACGCTTCCAAACAAACCATACTTGTTCAGTCTTTTTCTAACTGTACTGTCATGAACTTTAACATTTAACATGCTAACTGAGGCCTGTAGAGTCTGAGATGTAACTTGGATTTTTTGCAATTTCCCTGAGCATTGCACAGTCTGCCCTTGGGGTGAATTTGCTGGGACATCCGCTCCTGGGAAGATTGGCAACTGTCTTGAATGTTTTCCACTTGTGAATAATCTTCCTCACTGTAGAATGATGGACTTTAAATTGTTTGGAAATGGCCTTATAACCCTTCCCAGATTGATGGGCAGCAGCAATTGCTTCTCTAAGATCATTGCTGATGTCTTTACTCTTTGGCATTGTGTTAACACACACCTGAATGCTCAAGACCAGCAAACTCCTAAAACTTTGGTTTTTATAGAGGTGGTCACACTTGCTGATGATCAATTAATCAAGGGCATTTGATTAGCAGCACCTGGCTGCTATTTAGCCTCTTCATACCTATGGAAGCAGTAAGGGTGTACTTAGTTTTTCACACATGGCTTCTCCACTTTGGCTTTATTTTTGTAAAATAAATAACGACACGGTATATGTCAGGTGTTGTTGTTCATCTGAGGTTGTATTTACCTAATTTTAAGACCTGCTGAGGACCAGATGATTTTTATTATGTCCTGATACGTAAAACCATAGAACTCAAAGAGCGTGTACTTTCTTTTTCACATGACTGCCATATGTGGTTTCATCTTCTCCCACCATTGCATCTAGCTATATGGTGAAAATGAAACTGCTGGTAACTCATTCACAGAGGTACCAGAAAACTGAACAGCGGTTTGTCTCCTCAGCAATGAAACTGCTATTTGGCATGATCAAAACAATTTTTCCTGAGTAGGTATACAGTATATCACTTATTTGGATCATGGGTCCTTCACTACAAGAGAGACATAGGTAATACAATTGATGTACCACCTGATGATTTCTGGTGATGATTTATTATGTTTATTCTGAAGCTACAATGTTGACCTCTTGGTCACTATTGCTATGTGCATTGTAGAAAGATGTTAAGGGGAAGCTATTAGGTAACATCAGAGGACTTCAAATGTCTCTGACAGCAGGCTTTGAAGCAATTGTGCATTTTGCATAGAAGTGGCTGCTCTCGTTTCATATCAGACCTGCTAGGAGAGAGTGCAGTAGCAAATGGAGAAAATGCTTTTAATCATTTGCTACAGAGGAAAAAATACAAAACTTTCCTAATATTTTAATGTGGAAGCCATCCCATCAAAATGTTCTGGAATGATATTTTAGCAAGATGATTTGCTGGCATGGTTGGGGTGAGGGGCCAGATGCAGCCCCAATGAAGATACATTATCCAAATTGGTAACGATCTGTGCAATGCAGCTCACACTCTGTATCCCAAAACCTAGAGAATGCCAAATGCTCCCATTTGGGGACAAGATGGATGAACAGAACTGTAAGAAAATCCAAACAGGCACCAAACCTCTTGCACTCCCTTGAATTAGAACTAAAATATCTGGATACTGACCTCTGTACAGCCCAAAGAATCCTTCATAACGTAGCACTTTCTTGAAGCAATCAAAGCTATTCTTGTACATCAGCTCTCCAACAAATGACCCAGTGGAGCGCTGGTTCTGCATTCGTGTTTTCACCAGATCAATTGGATACACAGCAGTGGCTCCAACAGCTAATAATGAGGAAAAAAACTCTTTTTGTAGTAAGTTTCACAGCATCAGGTTTATTTAAAGCTCATAAATTGCATGAGTGACTAGCCCAGGAACATAATGTTCAATTCCCTCTCTGAAAAAAACTCCCACCTCCCTTCCTCCCATCCAGTATCACACTTTTCCTGAATTTCAAAGAAGTTTTTACTGTGCTGCACTTGGCTGCTATTTGATAGGAGTAAGAAAGTAAAAATTGCACAAGATATTGGGAAATTAATGGCAACAAAGCTAGGCAAGTGCCTCTTCTACCTTTCCGTGGAAGCCCCCATTTCAAGATCAATTTCTTTTGCTTGAGAGAAGTTATGAGCCAAAATTGATGACAAAATAACCCAGAACCTGAATTCAAACTGACCCTACAGGCACAAGTGAATGGGTTTTAGCAAACGTTCTGTCAGGCCCAGACCAAGAACGACTCCGAGTCAGTGGATTCCAACTCCAGTTCTTTATTGTTCTCACCGTATAGACAGAATCTTGCCAGACTAAAGCTACTCTAATTAACCTAAGGGTAAATAACCTAGGCAGGCTCTAGGGCGGAGCTACCTTGAACCTCTTAACTTTCCCAGCAACAGTGTCCGGGCTGTGAATCCGCTTCTCTGCCTGGAATGCGTTCCCTCCCTGGGAACCACCAGCAACCCCCTCCTTCAGGAACACATTCCATCACACATTCATTGTGCTAGGCATACGAAAATAGCCATTTTAAAAAAATTGTAAGTTAAAGTGGACAAACCATATAGCCTCTCTCTTTGTTTTAATGAAGCCAAGTTAATGTTTGACAAACAGATGGAGACAGGAGTGATACAAGGGAATCTACAATTAAGATACTACATACTAAGAGTGACAGTATATAATAAGAGTATGTATTAATTAGTATATAAATATATACTAATATATTATGTTAGTATATATTATATTAGTATGTATTAATTAGTATGTATTAATTAGTATATAATATATACTAGCTAGTTTTATATTAATTAGTATACAATATGTACAAATAGAGAAGTCAATTCTCCAAGTGTTGGTGTTGTATAGCCCTAACAGGACATAAAAGGGAGATATCACCAAGTTTTGCCAATTGAAAAAAAGAAGAGAATTCTCCCCAAACATTAACAGGTCAGTAACCAATGTGCTACCACCTTTTACTATTGTCAGAACAATGGGTTTCGAGTATTTGCTGTTCCGTGCTGTTTGTTATTTTATGGTTTTTAATCTTATTACTCTAAGCAGACTGTAATCCGCATAATCTCCTGCATGAAGTGGCATATAACTGGGGGAGATGGGCGGTCATATAAATTGAAATAATTAATAAATAAATAAATAAATAAATAAATAAATAAATAAATGTCTGAGTAAATAAAGCCAGTTTGGTTTGTTGGTTAAAGGAACCAAACTGGAAACAGGGACACCATGAGTTCTAGTCCCCCTTAGGCACAAAGCCAGCTGCGTGACTTGGGCCAGTCAATCTCTCAGCCCTAGGAAGGAGGCAATGGCAAACCACTTCCAAAAACCTTGCCAGCATAACTGCTTGGACTTGTCCAGGCAGTTACCAGTAGTCAAAGGGATGATGATGATGATGATGATGATGATAATAATAATAGCTACTTTTTTCAAGGGAATAGTAACACTGAGATAATTTTGAATGTCAAAAAAGGAACAGCTTGTTAGACTAAGATTTTATTGTATTTTTACTGCCGAGGAAAAGAACAAGAATCTGTGGTATTCTCCCCTCAGGTATTAAAACAAACTGGCTTGCCCTAGCTTGTTCACAGCTGGATTCAGGGGCAGTGGCACTATTCGTGCAAGTGACAAAATATTTCGAGCTGTCTCTTCTGAGCATATTCAGAGGGCACAGGAAGCTGATGATTGTTGTATATGTATGGAATAGAGGATTCTCAGGAAAAAGGCACAGCTGGAATAAATTCTGAACAGGAACACTGCACAGCATTAGATTTAGAGAAATCTAAGCCCATTTGGGTTTTAATGAAAAGTAGGTAAGTGTTTAAAAGTCAATCAATAATCAATCCATCAGTCAATCAGTCAATCAGGGAAGAATCCAAATAGCAAAGGTCAAATTATTTTTGATACAATGACAATAAGATGAAAAGCTTCTTCATGTAAAAAATAAAAAAAAGGATAACGAAGGTCGAGAGCAATGCAGAGGAAAAAAAGTCAGGCTAATATTTCTGTCATTCATTCATTAATTCACTAACCTCCAGCAATTGAACCAAGGGCAAACCTGTATGCAGATTCTGCTATCTGGATGAGAATAGGTCGAGACACATCAGCTGGAGCTTGCTGCAAGATTTCAAATTTAGGGAGAAAATTTGGGGCAGTGAAAGGAGGAGGAGGAGGAGGAGGAGGAGGAGGAGGAAGAGGAGGAAAATCAGATTAATATGGAACAGATGTGTAAACAATATTTGGATAGCAAAAAAAGCCACAGTCACAAAGAAAACACATTTCATCCTAAAATGTTCCATTCTTGTACCATTGAGACATGTTGAGCTTCAGTAAGGTGGCTACAACATGTACTATCAAGCTGCCTTGAGGAGGTAATGCAGTTTATAATGTTTGTTTCATTTGGTGTAAAAAGCGAGCACTGATCAACTGAAGGCAAAGTGGCCTTCTTCTCATAATTATCACTAATTTACAGAGGAACTCTTTCAAGTTTTGAGCTGTCTGCACCTAAACAAAATTCCAGCTGGTCCACCACTATCCCTGTGTTCCAGTTACTATTTATAAAGCTCTATCATGATTTAATGTGGGAAAAAAATCTGCTTCTGTTGCAAAAGTGCTTTCCAGAAAAGTAAGTCAAAGCTTGTATTGAATACATGGGACATGACTGAAAATAAGTTATTTTCCTTCACTCATTTTCATTATATGGTCTGTGCAGCTATGGGAAGGTATAGGAAAAGAGTTAAAAGCAAGTATACAAGGAGGTTAAGGGACCATTTTTATCTATGTGCTATGAAGATGTAGGAGGAATTGGGACAGTTTAATTTAATTTCTTAAAATTAAAAAAACAAAACATATATTGCACCCTGACCAGTTATTTAATCTTAATCAGAACCAAGACCTTAACATTAGAATTTATCTGGGGTCAGTAAAAATTGTTTAAAAATTGGGGAAATTAGTAATGTAATTACAACATTAAAATGCTTTTTAAAGGAGTGTAAACATATTAGTTAAAACCCAGATCAGTGAAATCCCAGTTAGATCCAGAATATTACACATGCTATTTTCTTTTTGTTGCCTAACATACTGGCACTTAATCTTCTCCACAATCAGGCAAAAGGAAGTTGTCTTACACTTGCTTCATCTATGTTGGCACTGTCTTCACTGATTGACTGAGAGTGGTTTCTAAGTTCCAGACGGGCATGATTCCTAACTTTGTGTAGAGAAGCCTACACAAAATTGGCATATCTGTCAAACTCCATTTTACTCAGGTTCACATTTTCCCAACTTATTCATCTAATTTTCTGCATCATCTATGTTTCCTTTTTTTTTAGTACAAACTTTCATATGCATTTTCATGCATATTTTCCAAAATACGCTCAATCTTGCCTGCAGATTTCCTCACATACCCATTTTTGCAAGGAATTTCTCCCAATAAAATGCTTCCTTATCTGTATTTTCAGTTACCTGTACATTTTTTTGATGGGATGTACGCTGGCTTATAGGGAAAAACTCGAGGCTTGAGAATAAACAGACATGACAAGAGTGCAGCGTTTATGGCTAAAAGTATTTACTTGTAGCATAAGGCAATAATGTATATACAGTACATTATCGCAAAAAGGAAAGTTGAATATACATGGTACAGCATTGCAAAATGAAAAACAAAAACAAACTTATAAGCAGAGTTCCGTGTATTGATCCCAGGGCCAGAGTTCCTGCCACGGCCTATACCCAAAGCCAGGCATAGCTCACACTGCCCAGTCCTCAGAAGTAGAATACACGTGAAGAACTACATGGCTAAAAACACAAAAAATCAAGAAGCATAGAACGCCATTTTGCATGGTTAGATATTCAGTTCTTCCAGCTTTCTGATTGGCTGGATGTTAGCTGTGACACACACAAGGCCTAAAGCACTAGGCCTAACGCAGTAGCATAACCTGCTATTGGGTGGCAGTGCTGCATCTCAGCAAGCATGTGATCTCCTCCCTCCCTCTGCTCCCCCTGGAGCAGGCTTCCCACGGAAGGAATCAGGAGACATTGTTCTCATGCAATCTAGCCAAAACAATACACACGTGGTACCTTCTAGCTTCGTATCTAATGAAGATGATAAGCAAAGCCATTCAATGTTATGGGAACGCTTTTTGTTATCTTGCACCTGCACTTCACGTCACCATGAGAAGCCTTTGCTTCGTAAAAGATGCAATTGGCCAGAACACTTTTGCTTTGTACAGAAAATATTTGCCAATTTCATATGGGAAATCTGACATTTTTACTTTTGGAAAATTGCATTGCAACATTCAGAAAAGTGTGTCTATCAAAGTATGATGATTGTGCTTTGGTTCAAGTATCTGTATAGGTTTGGGAAGTACCAATAAGTTAAATTCATATTAAAATATGCTCCAAATAAATTTCTTACCCATCCTCAGCTATAAAGCTTCCCTGAAGTTTTCAGAGATTTTTTGCAATGCAGTGAACAGGAATTACTGGGGAAAAGAGGATGAAAAATCCCCTGGATATGTGAAGCCTTTGTTATGCTTAAAAAGGTCTTGCTTAGTTATAGTAACACTCCATCTGTAGCTTATGCTATGTAGTTTGCAGTGTAATGTATTTCTTATTATGGATCTCAGCTGATCACACACACACACAAAAACAATTTACATGGTGAATTCTCCACTCAGGAGCCCTAACAATGTAAGAGTGCTAGCCACAGGGATTGGTAACATTCATAGAAAATCTTGATGTCAATGCCAAGAAAGTAATGTTGGTTCTAGAACCTACCACTTAAATAGAATATTAATAGAATTGGAGATTTACGAAATACCTTGGAAATCATGGAATCAGATACTTTGGAGATCATGTAGTCAAATTCCCCTCATAGTGCAATCCCAAAACATGGCTGTCTGGCCTCTGTTTAAATATGTCCATCATAAGGGATAGAAAGCTCTGGCGTGGGCTGGTCCATGAAGTCACGAAGAGTCGGAAACGACTGAACGAATAAACAACAAATCATAAGGGAACCTACCAGTTCCTCCGGCTCCCCTTAATTTTCTTTCCATGACAACTGTTTTATCTGGTTGTTTGTTTGTTTGTTTTCAGTCTCTTTAGCATTCTGGTTACTTTTCTCTAGTTTGCCAATGTATTTGTGTATAACTGATAACACTGATTAGGCTGGTGCTATTATTTCTTGGGAAATGGACACTGAAACTTTGATAATGATAAGCCTAATTTGCCTTAACTCTGATAAGCCTAATTTGCCTTATTTTTATATCAGCCACATCTCACCACTGGCTCACAGCATGAGATCTACTCAGATCACAATTTTCCTGCATTATACTTGCGTTTTTGGCTTCTAAATGCAAAATTTTACCTTTATCTCTGTTGAATGTCATCTTGTCAGTTTTGCCCCTATTAAAATCCTGTCGAATATTGATTGTGTTATTATAGTGACTACTATTCCTCCTAGGTTTGTGTTGTCCTCAAGTCGTGTTTAGGAAAATGATAAATAGCACAGGATCCATTAAGGAATCCTAATGTTCTCCACTAATGATGTAAAGGCACCAATGAAATCTTTTGAGTACAGTAGCTTCACCAGCTGTTGAGCCAACTAATACTAGGAGCATTCAACCAATATTTTACCATCTTGTCATCATGGGAGACTTTGCAATAACTTGCAGATACCCTCCCCTGCCCACACACACTTCTTGCTCCTAATATTGCTGAAGGTACGTTTTAAAATTATTTTTAGCATTCAGTTCATTTTGGACCTTCGCCTTTTGATATTTTCTATTATAGCTTGTAGAGAGGCTGGGAAAGAAATGGGAAAGATGGCAGAAGGCAACAGATTTTCTCAAACACTGCAACTCAGCCCAGGTGGACAAAAACGTGGCAAAAAGCATCTCCAAAGAGTCTGTGGCTTGAATCATGTCAACTGGATTTCTATTTTCTTAGTGGAAACGTTTCACTCCTTATCCAAGGAGCTTCTTCAGTCTGAGTAAAGTTAGTAAGGGAATCCTTAAATATGTTTCTAGGCTGGCTGTGTGACCTTGCACCTGGGGCTAGGTCATGGTTATTTTTGAGATGTTTGTTTCTAAGTCCCTTTATCATCTAAAGGAGGATCGTTAAGATTACCCTGCTGCTGTTGAGCTTGTGAAATGGTCTTAATCTTCCTAGGCACAGAAGACAAAGCAGGAAGGAAGATAGGGGAAAGGTTATGCCTGAGGCCCCCACCTCTATTCAAGGAAGGATTTTCCAAGTTGGCATGAATGGATTCCTTGACCCCTCTCTCAAACCACCTATCTTCTCTGTCTAAAATGTGAACATTAATGTCCTCAAATGAGTGTCCTTTTTCCTTTAGATGAAGATAAACTGCTGACTCTGGTCCTGTGGTGTTACTTCTCCTGTGTTGGGCCATCCTCCTGTACAAAGGTTGTTTGGTTTCTCCAATGTAGAGTTCAGAGCACTCCTCACTGCACTGGATTGCATACACTACATTGCTTTCCTTGTGTTTTGGAGTTTGATCTTTGGGGTGTACAAGCCTCTGTCTCAGTGTGTTGGTGGGTTTGAAATATACAGGTATGTGGTGTTTGCCAAATATCCGTTTGATCTTTTCAGACACGCCAGCCATGTAAGGAATGACCAGGTTCTTCCGTTTACTCTGAGTCTCAGCCCTATCTGTCGCTGTTTTAGGTCTGGTAGACTTAGATTTGGTGAAGGCCCAATTTGGATATCCACAGGCCTGCAGAGCTGTTCTCAGATGCTGCTTTTCATTCTTTTTGGAATCCATGGAGGTGGGGATGGTTTCTGCTCTGTGTGACAATGGCCTGATGACTCCTAGTTTGTGCTGCAGTGGATGGTGGGAGTCAAACATCAGGTATTGATCTGTGTGTGTGGGTTTCCTGTAGATCCCTATTTCTAGCTTGCCACCGGTCCCAATGAGGACTTCACAGTCTAGGAATGCCAGTCTGTTGTCCTTGGTGTCTTCTCTGGTGAAGCTAATGTTGGCATCTATAGTGTTTATATGGTCCGTGAAGGCCTGTACTTCCTGGGCCTTGATTTTGATCCAGGTGTCATCCACATACCTAAACCAGTGGGTGGGCACCGTTCCCTGGAATGTGTTGAGTGCTTTCTTCTCCACTTCTTCCATGTATAAATTGGCCACAATGGGTGACACAGGAGAACCCATGGCACAGCCGTGTTTTTGTCTGTAAAAGTCACCTCTGTATGTGAAATAAGTGGTGTTAAGACACAGGTCCAGAAGATGGCAGATCTGGTTTGGGTTGAGATGGCTTCTCCTTTCCAGGGTGCTGTCCTCTTCTAGTCTCTTCCTGACAGCGGATAGAGCATGAGTGGTGGGGATGCTGGTGAAAAGGGAGGACACATCAAAGGAGACCATAGTTTCATCTGTATCCAGTTTCAGGATCTTTGCTTTGGAAACAAATTCTTCCGAATTATGGATGTGGTGTTCAGAGTGTCCAACTAGAGGTGCTAGTATGGTAGAGAGGTGTTTGGCAATGTTGTATGTTACCGAATTGATGCTGCTGACTATGGGTCGGAGGGGTGTTCCTTCCTTGTGGATCTTAGGAAGTCCGTAGATGCAGGGGATGGCTTCTCCAGGATACAGACGGTGGTAGGTAATCCTATCGATGGAGCCATCATGTTCCAATTGTTTCAAACTGTCTATTGCCTTTTTCTTGTAATTGTTGGTGGGGTCTCTTTTCAGTTTTTCATATGTATGGTGATCCTCCAAAAGTGAGGTAATTTTATTGTGGTAGTCTGCAGTGTTTAGAACCACTGTACATCTTCCTTTGTCAGCAGGTAAAATGGTGATGGTTTCATCTTTGCTGAGGGCTGTCAGGGCTCTCCTCTCTTGGACGGTAAGGTTGGGGGGAGGAGGTTGAGCACTGGACAGAGCTGCAGATATTTTAAGCCGGAGTTGTTCTGCTTCTTCAAAAGGTAGGTGGTTGTTGTGGATGGCAGATTCTGTGGCTGTAATGAGCTCCACAACCGGAACTTGCTTGGGAGTGATGGCAAAATTAAGACCTTTGGCTAGGACATCTCTCTCTGGTTGGGTAAGTTCTCTGTCTGAGAGATTTTTCACCCACATGTTCTTTTTGTCCTCTGTGGTCCTGTTGTTGTTGTTCCTCCCAGCGGTTTCTCCAGTTCCTTGTTTCTGCTTGCTGCGAGAAAGAAGAATGTCAAATTTCTTAGTTTGCCTCTCCTTTGTCTTGTGATGCTGGGCCAGCTGTACTTTATTGCCAAGCTGAATAACTCTATCCAGGATTGGGTCAGGAAGGGTGGCTGTGAGTTCCTGGTGAAGGTTTTCAAAATTGTATTGCAGGGCATCAATGGTGAAGTGGACTTGCCTTATTCTTTCATTTAGAAGATGTCTTTGTGCCTGCTGCAAGATCTGATCTGCTCTGTGACCCTTAACTGTAGATTGCAGGCGTAGGCTTGTCGGGATGAGTCTCTGTTGTCTGCATCTGAGGTTAAAACGTAGGTGGTTTCTATAGTCTGCCACCTTTCTTGCTGTCTTCTCGAATTTCCTTACCAACTTCAGGGTTTCATCCCCAAAATGTATGGCAATATGTCTATGAAGGTTCTCAGTCATCCAGGTGGAACAGTCTGTGGCTTGAATCATGTCAACTGGATTTCTATTTTCTTAGTGGAAACGTTTCACTCCTTATCCAAGGAGCTTCTTCAGTCTGAGTAAAGTTAGTAAGGGAATCCTTAAATATGTTTCTAGGCTGGCTGTGTGACCTTGCACCTGGGGCTAGGTCATGGTTATTTTTGAGATGTTTGTTTCTAAGTCCCTTTATCATCTAAAGGAGGATCGTTAAGATTACCCTGCTGCTGTTGAGCTTGTGAAATGGTCTTAATCTTCCTAGGCACAGAAGACAAAGCAGGAAGGAAGATAGGGGAAAGGTTATGCCTGAGGCCCCCACCTCTATTCAAGGAAGGATTTTCCAAGTTGGCATGAATGGATTCCTTGACCCCTCTCTCAAACCACCTATCTTCTCTGTCTAAAATGTGAACATTAATGTCCTCAAATGAGTGTCCTTTTTCCTTTAGATGAAGATAAATGAAGTCCCTGCATCTACGGACTTCCTAAGATCCACAAGGAAGGAACACCCCTCCGACCCATAGTCAGCAGCATCAATTCGGTAACATACAACATTGCCAAACACCTCTCTACCATACTAGCACCTCTAGTTGGACACTCTGAACACCACATCCATAATTCGGAAGAATTTGTTTCCAAAGCAAAGATCCTGAAACTGGATACAGATGAAACTATGGTCTCCTTTGATGTGTCCTCCCTTTTCACCAGCATCCCCACCACTCATGCTCTATCCGCTGTCAGGAAGAGACTAGAAGAGGACAGCACCCTGGAAAGGAGAAGCCATCTCAACCCAAACCAGATCTGCCATCTTCTGGACCTGTGTCTTAACACCACTTATTTCACATACAGAGGTGACTTTTACAGACAAAAACACGGCTGTGCCATGGGTTCTCCTGTGTCACCCATTGTGGCCAATTTATACATGGAAGAAGTGGAGAAGAAAGCACTCAACACATTCCAGGGAACGGTGCCCACCCACTGGTTTAGGTATGTGGATGACACCTGGGTCAAAATCAAGGCCCAGGAAGTACAGGCCTTCACGGACCATATAAACACTATAGATGCCAACATTAGCTTCACCAGAGAAGACACCAAGGACAACAGACTGGCATTCCTAGACTGTGAAGTCCTCATTGGGACCGGTGGCAAGCTAGAAATAGGGATCTACAGGAAACCCACACACACAGATCAATACCTGATGTTTGACTCCCACCATCCACTGCAGCACAAACTAGGAGTCATCAGGCCATTGTCACACAGAGCAGAAACCATCCCCACCTCCATGGATTCCAAAAAGAATGAAAAGCAGCATCTGAGAACAGCTCTGCAGGCCTGTGGATATCCAAATTGGGCCTTCACCAAATCTAAGTCTACCAGACCTAAAACAGCGACAGATAGGGCTGAGACTCAGAGTAAACGGAAGAACCTGGTCATTCCTTACATGGCTGGCGTGTCTGAAAAGATCAAACGGATATTTGGCAAACACCACATACCTGTATATTTCAAACCCACCAACACACTGAGACAGAGGCTTGTACACCCCAAAGATCAAACTCCAAAACACAAGGAAAGCAATGTAGTGTATGCAATCCAGTGCAGTGAGGAGTGCTCTGAACTCTACATTGGAGAAACCAAACAACCTTTGTACAGGAGGATGGCCCAACACAGGAGAAGTAACACCACAGGACCAGAGTCAGCAGTTTATCTTCATCTAAAGGAAAAAGGACACTCATTTGAGGACATTAATGTTCACATTTTAGACAGAGAAGATAGGTGGTTTGAGAGAGGGGTCAAGGAATCCATTCATGCCAACTTGGAAAATCCTTCCTTGAATAGAGGTGGGGGCCTCAGGCATAACCTTTCCCCTATCTTCCTTCCTGCTTTGTCTTCTGTGCCTAGGAAGATTAAGACCATTTCACAAGCTCAACAGCAGCAGGGTAATCTTAACGATCCTCCTTTAGATGATAAAGGGACTTAGAAACAAACATCTCAAAAATAACCATGACCTAGCCCCAGGTGCAAGGTCACACAGCCAGCCTAGAAACATATTTAAGGATTCCCTTACTAACTTTACTCAGACTGAAGAAGCTCCTTGGATAAGGAGTGAAACGTTTCCACTAAGAAAATAGAAATCCAGTTGACATGATTCAAGCCACAGACTGTTCCACCTGGATGACTGAGAACCTTCATAGACATCTCCAAAGAGAGTCTGCCTTAATTAACTCATTAGAAATGAGGCTAGGAAATTCCTAACATGGTTTCCAAGATTCTGTATTTATCCCAGAGGAGCATTAAAATCTATATAATTCTCCCTTCCTTGGTCTTGGCTAGCTAGATGGGCTTTGGCACTTTCCTTTTCTTTAGTTATATATGTGCCTTCCATACCCAATATACATTCCTTTTGAATTTCAGTTTGTCAGAAAACTCCTTGTACTGTACATCATGGTTTTACTTTCAAGTGAAAATACCATAGTTCTGTGCTCTCAATATTCAGATTGTCCCACTGGTCCCAAACTTCTTTTCCCTTTCAGAATTCCTAGTTGTTGAATCCTGCCCAAACCTGGTGGCATCTGTAGCAGCTTCCAATATGGGCCCCATTTAATAACTCTGGTCTTTAATCTTTGGGTAATCGTCCATACAGGTTTTATGAGTAAACTGCAAGGAAACATCCTCCTATCATACTTACTTCTAAAGCAAAGCTAAAAATATGCTGTTGTTGTAGGGTGATTTTGGGTGGGAGGAGGCAGCCAAGTGAGGAGGGCCTGGCTCAAGGCCTATTACACCCAAAAATGTAGCCTGTATCAACTCATTGTGGTCAAACTGGCGTCTGTGCACAGACTTAGAGTGGGGAGGGTGGGGGAACCTTCCAAGCTCTCAACATACAGAATTTGGTTTGACTTAAGTGATAGCTTTAGAAAAACAGAACTACACCCAGGTCTGTGTCAGTTTTCAATATATACAAGAGACCAATAAAACGTTTTTAAAAATTGGCAAAGACATTTTCATTGTCCTTTGCATCACATCGTTTTCTAATACCAAAGCTCCCTAAAAAATACAAATTAAGATGAAAGAAAAGAAATCCTATGATCTTAATGATTTCAAACTATTTTGAGAGACTAAAGAGTACAATAGACAGGCAACACAAAATGCCAAAATCCTATATAAATTTACCTGGGATAAACTTAGCACTTTTGTTTTCTGCTTGAGAGATCCAACTTCAATATGCACTTTTTTTAAAAAAAAAATGCCACTCTGTTTTATATAATCCACAAAAAGAGTAGGTATAGCTTCACTGCAACAGAGTGGGGACTCAACAGACTTACAGAAGAAAGGACTGCACAAGGTAAAATTTGCATTAACCCTCCTCCTCCTTCCCTTACCTGTCTCTGAGCCTCAGCCAGGTTGTAGGGCAAAGTTCCTTCTTCCAAAGGCGCAATTCTTTCAATATCAGCCATCGTCATGCGTCTGAGGAAACAAGCAATCAACAAAAGTTAACTCTGCATCAACTACTTTAGAAAAACAAGATACCTGCAATGGTGGGCAACCATACTGTTTCATTTTTTTTTCCACAGCAAAGAAAAGGGTAATTTCAACTTACCCCCGTGGCTCATATAAATCTGCTAACTGGAACAAGATGTCAACTTCCATGGGTGTAACCTGGCCAAATTTCTGAGCTGCCAGAACAAACTCCTCTGCAATAGAAGAAGGGGTGGTGGGTGGGGAATACAGAAGGGAAAACTAATCAAAGAACATGGAGAGCTATCCACAAAGGTCCCAGGAATCACCAACATTTAGTATTAAACCAATATGCTGTAAAAGAAGGGGGAAAATACCACAAATGGCATGCCTGCCACTGTGTAAATGTATGTTTAAATACTCTATCCATCGTGCAAAAAAGAGAAACCGTCTGCCTTTACAGCTTAGTTCTAACAGCAAGATTTAGGATATTTGACATACGGTATCAATCAGTTGTGGGTCAGAGTGGAAAAAAAGAGAGAGGAGAGAAAAGAAAAGGAGACAGAGATGTGGAACTTTGCTTGCATGTGTGTCCCAGTGGGTTATATTAATGGAGGCTTGGCACTACAGAGGGAGTTCTCTATAAAAGCGGTTAGACAGAGCTGATAACATCTTGTTCCAGGCTTGTAGATCAGCTTACTGCAATGCCAATACAACTTTATGGAATTCTTCAACAATCCTTGAAGGTCACTTTAATAGGCTGCCAATTTGGCACCAATCCTAGGAAGTTTTTATACTTTAAAAACATCTTTGCATCCACTGTTCACTCACTGTTCAGCCCTACCTTAAGAACTATGATCTTTGACAGGATTTAAAAATAAAAATTTAAGTCAAGATAGGTTCACCAGTTAATTGTAACAGACGAGTGCAACTGAAAAAGGGAAAGCACAAATAATAGATACATGCAATTCCTTTTATGTTTATAAAATATTTTAATTTTGTTCATTATATAATACCAGATTGGGGGGGGGGACTGTTTATCACTGTATACCCATCCCATTGATATCCTGAAGAGATGAGGGGGAGGGGAACATTCCAGAAAAAGATTAATTACTGAATTTCAACTAACCTTTAGTAACTTCCACATTTTTTCTATGTCCAGCCAGAGTACTATAGATTTTTCTAATAAGTTCCATGTTATTAAGGAGAGTATTAAATCCATTAAAATAGGAAAAACTGACTTGATGAGAAGTGGTACCTCCAGCAGCCTAGAGCAGAGAAAGTAATGAGAAAAGCAGGAAGAGAAAAAGAAGGTATTAGAAAGGAGTTTATATTTATATTTTAATCATATAACTTGAATATTTGCTGTAAGGTGGGGGAGGCTTGTGGAAGATTGTTAGTTTTTAAAAACAGCAATGGAAGTAGCAAGGGATTTTTAAAATGCAAAATGTAAAAAAGACCATAATAGATTCTTAAGTTACTGAAGCTAATCATGACCAGCACACAAGCTTTTCTCCCTGTTCCAGTGAAACCTAAACAAATACATATGCAGGATTATAACAACATGGCCAGTGGTAATTTACAGAGTTCAAGTTTCAATTCCGTTGCAGTCAAAAAAAGGTTTATAATGTGTTTTATTTCCTCTAATGAGCAAATATTTAAGGCTTAAAATGCCAACTTTATTAATGTACAAAATTGGGTGAGGGTGGAAACCATAAAATAAAATCATGATATGGTAAAAAACAGAAAAGGGGGATGTCATTGTCTTAATATTTAAATCCAGAGAATATCACATCATATACATCCAGCAATGAAATGTTCTCTTAAGATTTTTCAAGCTTTGCTTTTACAACTGATTCACTGAAATAACTGAAAAGCCTATCTTTAAAACACATATTTTAATGTTACCACTTTAATCAAACATTAAGCCTTCTTGCAAGTAAATCTTTTCAGTACCCATCAGACAAACCCAAATGAGTAATTCTGACAGGTACGGCATAATATGTTGCTTTTCCCAGCAGAGTAGAACAGATACTTTTTTTGCCACAAACTGAGTTGACTTTTTAAACACGGGAAGATAATTCCAGAATATGAATGGGGCAATTTGTCCATCAGTAATGATTTGGGGAAAACTCACATTAATGAAAATGCCTTGCATACAATATAAATTTCATGCATCTCAAAATGTAAAATTATAGCCCAGCAGATATCATCCTCTTTCTGTAATATAACATACAGCATTGATCAGCAGGCTGCAGAATTACTTAAGACAAAGAAATGCTTCCTACATTGAATTCTTATAAAATGAGTAACCTCAGAGGTAAGGAGATTACAAGTCGCATATACATGTGGGACACTGCAAAAATGCAAGTATTTTCTGTGGTTTTAGGGGGCTTTGGTAGAATTCCCTTTTTAATTTTTTTTCTTGAAACGTATATACGATTTCCAACATTAATGTACTTTACAAGTAATCATGTCACAGGCCCATCCAGCTAGTTTTCAACCGCTGGCTCTTCAAAGTCTCAAAAAGAGTCTTTCTTTACACTGTTATCTGAATTCCTTAAACTGGAACCACAAGGAATGAAACTTGAACTCTTGTGCATTCAAATCAAATACTCAACCACTAAGCTATGGACGCTTAACAAAAGGAATCAACAGGGTTGAACAGGGTTACGGAAACTTTTTCAGTCAGAAGGCCAAATTCCAACCCATTACATGACATTCCTTTTATGTGTAGGACCAACAAATGTGAATCATCTCCAAATCTATTTATGTTGAACTTAAAATGTAATTTTATTAACAATATTTATAAATAGAAACCATTGGATCCATTGGACTGTGTATATTTATTTATTTATATTTTTATCCCGCCTTTATTATTTTTATAAATAACTCAAGGCGGTGAACATACCTAATACTCCTTCCTCCTCCTATTTTCCCCACAACAACCACCCTGTGAGGTGAGTTGGGCTGAGAGAGATGACTGGCCCAAGGTCACCCAGCCGGCTTTCATGCCTAAGGCGGGACTAGAACTCTCAGTCTCCTGGTTTGCCATTGGCTCCTTCCTAGGGCTGAGAGTGATTGGCCCAAGGTCACTGAGCCGGCTTTCATGCCTAAGGCGGGACTAGAACTCACAGACTCCTGGTTTCTAGCCCAGCACCTTAACCACTAGACCAAACTGGCTCAGCACCCCAAAAGTCGAAGCTGTAAATTTGAATAAAATTTACTAACATACACAAAAGTCACTAGTCATTCAGCCTATGCATGGCTTCAGTGGTGCTTACTGATTAATAAGTATACGTAACTTCATGTCCCTACATTGAGAATCAGCAGTTTTTAACATCCCAAGGCTCTCTCAAAGCTGTCACAGAGGTTCTTTTAACTGGATATGCCATACTTATTTGTCTATCACATCACTTATGGGCTGAGAAATGGCCATTTGGGTGAAAGTTTGCATTTAACTGCATTCTATAGTTTAATCAAAACAGTGTCTTAATGAAGGAACATTCATTCAGTCATAAGTCCTGGGCTCCTAATCTCTCTTCTCAAATTTCTTGACCATAAGAACATGAGAGATGTTCAGTGATTTCTGCATAAATTTATATCCATTAATTACATTTAAAGAATGGTGTGTGTGTGCGTGTGTATTCATTTTAAATAAAATAAATAAATATATTTATTTCATTTAAAGCCAATATAACTTCTTTAATATAAGTTCTTTAATATTATTCTTTAATATCAACTCAGATGATTCTTTTGAAAGCCTAAATAAATTTTTGAATAAAAAAAATCTCAACTCTTTCTACATGGAATTCATGTGGAGTCTATTTTAGCAAGTTATCAAAAACTGACCATGAAGTTAATTCATAGTTGGTACTATGCTCTGCTAAAAATATATAAATTGTAACCTTTCTAGATTTGGTTGTGGGGATTGTACAGGAAGCAAATTATTAGTATATGTTTGGTGGAAATGCCCAAACAGTCATTACTTTTGGTCAAAAGTATTTGAGGAAACCAGAAAGGTTTCTAGCAACGGGCTAGAAACCAGGAGACTGAGAGTTCTAGTCTTAAGCATGAAAGCCAGCTGGGTGACCTTGGGCCAGTCATTCTCTCTCAGCCCAACTCACCTCACAGGGTTGTTGTTGTGGGGAAAAGAGGAGGAGGAAGAAGTATTAGGTACGTTCGCCGCCTTGAGTTATTTATAAAAATAATAAAGGCGGGATAGAAAATGTATGAATGAATGAATGAATGGACAAGATCACAGAATAATATTTTACAATAAATCCAGACACTGATTTTTTGCATCCCTATCCCTATTCTTAACCCTTCTTTTTTTTACTGGTATGTTTGATACCACAAAATATTGAAAAATTTTATTTTGATCAGTGGTGCGAAAATAACTTTGGCTGAAAAATAAACAGAACAGTAAAAAGCTTTGAAGAACTCTATGACTAAGAATGGGTTTATTTAAATCTGGTCACTATTTTTTAACTACTGTAATGAAGATTTTCCTAGTACGTTAGCCTTGTCTACAGAAATACTGTGGCTAGAACATGGATGTTTAAATTGACTGGCTTTCTCCTTAACCTTATAAAAAGAGCAAGAAAAAGTCTTAACAATGATTTTTAAAATTTTGATTTTATTTCATTTTTAGTTTTCCTTTTAAATTTGTTTTGTTTTTGTCATCATGTTTTGCTAGTTTAATAAAGAAACAGTGATATTTTTAATACTAATATTATAGATATCTAAGATCAGAATTCAATATAAAATAGATACTGAAATTACTACCTTAGGTTCTGACTAAGAGATACTATTAGCAGAACAATTTTCTTCCTTACAAAAAAAAAATCAAAGGAAGGACAGAACTATAATGCAGATGCATTAGAAGGTGGTTGCTATGTTACTAGTCCAAAGAAACTAAACATTATGAAGCTGGTGATGTATTTCACCTAAAAAAAGCCTATCCTGAATAGGCTTCATAATGAGATTCCTTGGTAAACATTGCATTATTTTTAAAAGAAAATAAACCTTTGTATGTGCAAAGGAACTGAAATATATTGCTAATAAACATACACATTGTTAAGTCTGCATACATTCATTGTTGTGAGGCTAAATATTTTTCAAAGAATTTTGAACTCATTTCCAATTGTACCTATTCATCATTTTAAGGACTTTGTGCGCAATCTTATAAAAGCTTCCCAGGTACATTTTACCCATCCCGTTCCCCAATTTCTGCATATCAAGGTATTTAGTCTGTGTTCACATGAGAACACAGCTATCATTCCTTCATAAAGGATAGAGTTGGTTTAGTGTGTCACTTTTTTTCTTTCCAATCTTGCCAGATATGTGCTTTATTGGGTAAGTTGGTGGGGACATGTATCTTCTCCAGACAACATGGCCAATGAGAATGTGAACTGAAAAGCGTAAGGGCTATAGATAAATTGGCATTGTAGGAGAGCTGTGTTAGTATATGGGAGCAAAAAGGAGCATGGTAGCATCTTTTCCGAATAATAAATTTTATTAAATCTTATGGCTTTTATAAAATTTGTAGTTGGAAAGGTGCTACCAAACTCCTTCAGATACACTGGCATTAAAAGAAGTCTCCCACAGCCATTTTCCACCCTCCACAAATGAAAAGCATGTTGAGGAAGAGTTGGTACATTAACAAAACTCAGCTGTGCAATCTAGAACTCCCTGAATCATAAGCATTAGTTCCCACTTCAATCATTTGACCTTTTAACATATGGGAGAGCTATAAATGAAGGGAAACTGTCAGGCTGGAGGAAATATCTTGATGTCCTCAAAAATCTACATCCTGGTGTTCCAAGAATGGATTTTTAATCATGTAAAGGGGAGACAGAGTGATTCTAACATAGGTGCCTTCCTGATGTATGAACTTCAATTTTCAGAATTCCCCTGCCAGGATTGCATTATTGAAATCCCGGAGGTTGAAGCCCACACATCTGAATAGAAACCATGTAGAGGAAGGCTGGGTTATACTATACAAAAAAATCATACAGATTTTATTTGCATTTGGTGATTATTCAGATTAAAACAAAACAAAAACACTTGCTGCAAGTACAGAGCTGGAGGGAAGCACACTTGGATGTCTGCCATAGGTTAGAGAGCCAAAGGCAACTGGGGGCTGTACTCCCTGCTTTCCAGGAAAAAATGGTGCAAGAAACAAAAATACTATCCTGGCTCCATCTATTGGCAGATATATCTACTCTGTTATCCTTTACCAGATGTTGCTCTAAAACTGCTGGCCTAGAGTGATCCATTTGATCAAGGTTTGGACTTCAACTCCCAGAATTCTCCTTCCAACATGGTTATTGCTGAGAACTCTGGGAATTGGTTCCATGTAACGACTCCCAAATTTGGGCAAGGTTGTACTAGTTTGAATATGTACAAATTTGGGGACTGGTATTATTATAACAACCTGTTGTAACTCCTTTTGAGAATCATTTGACTTCGAGGGGAGAGTACAGATCTTTAAAAAAAATACACAGAGTAAAATATTGCGAATTTTCAGTACTACTCTTGGGGAAAGTTTGGAAAACAGATAATATGGAAATAGCCTTATGCAAAAGTTTTAAATCTTTCAGCACCCATTTTCAAGTGGGTTACAAAATGTGAATGTCAGTCAGAGTTATTAAGTAACCAGCGTTCCTGAATAAACTGCCTGAAAGTGAAATATTACTCCTCAAACCTATTTAGGGTCAGATGTAAATGGGCTACATTTCTGGAGCTACTGTTAATGTCTGTAATTGGTCTGCTATCAAGGTTAAGGCACTATGCAAAGTTTCATGCAATATGCAATTTAAAAGGTAAAATATATCAAAACATGCAAAACACATGGGAGCTTCTAGCTTGCCATCCATTTTTCAGATTGGGTCCTGGTGCTGTATTAGTTGCCAATCGGTGAGTAAGCAAAAAGTTACCCTTACAGAAACAAACTTTCATGCATATCTGTCCCAACAGGGGAAATTCACTTGTTGAGACAGCACAATAATTTACCCTGATGGTGCAAGAGGTCATCTGATACAGCTCAAGTTTGTTGGCCAAAACTCTGGACCTGAAGAGAGAACACCGCAGTCTTCTGGAGAAGAAAACCTTGCATAACTGGCTAAATGGATTTATCATGTATATAAATTTAACTCCTTCTCTTGCATCCAAAGCCTGGATTATGGATACTAGCAAAAATAAAAAGAACAGAAAAATAATCTTGAAATAGGTAGTTTCTCCTGCTCATTCTCTACCCCTTTCTGTACACATTGGTCTCAATGGGATGCCAATAAAAACAAGGGTGTCATATATATTTATAAACAGCAGATAACTTACAGCTACTAGACATTCTTCAACAAAAGGAGTCAACATATGAGGTCGGATGGTGACCATAATATCCCTGAAGTCAATGGCTGTGACTCTTCCAGCTTGAGCATTATCTCGTTGCACAAATGCTTGCTTTGCATGTTCCAACTGTATTTCCTATAAAAATATAAAAAAAAATAGTTAAATCTCATTATCTAACTCTGTCATATTCTGCCTCTTTAATTTATTTCAGTAAAGACTTGCACAGCTCTTTAAAAGGCAGGACACCATTACACAAAATGTTGAGAACTTCTGCCTTCCACCTATTGCTGAACTATATCTTCCAACATTGGTTATTTTGGCTGCAGCGGCTGGGATTTGAAGCCTATTGTCATTTAGAAAGCACTCACTTCCTTTATCATTTCTATGTTGCATTTAATTCTGAGAACAGCCTGAAAATCGGATCTATAATGTAGATATTCAATCTATCTCATAGCAGGAAGTTGTTCAAAGTTTATTAAAGCTCATGAAGATAGTGCTTGTAGCAGGGGATTAAACACAAAATAGTGATTCAGAGTGTGCATGAGCATTTAAGTATTTTTGCAATTCCTTAAACCGAACATGTTTTAAATTTGCACCTATTTGCAATTCCTTAAACCGAACATGTTTTTTCCAAGGAAAACAACAGACAGCTCCATAAAGCTAGGAAATAACACAATTACTTTAGGGAGCTAGAACACCTCTGCATGCTATAACTTACCTTTTTCTATTCTATTCTTTTCCATAACAGAGCTGCTCTATGGAAGTTAGATCTTGTAAAATAATACCCATGTAATAATTGCTTAGAATTTCAATGTTTACATTTATTTGTCAACACCAGCCAGCCAGCTTGTAGTTTTATTTTATTGCATAGTAAATTAAAGCAGTATTTTATGCAGCTCAAAGTGCTGTATTTTATGAGTAGAGCATCACTCACAGAATAATGGATACAACCTAATGTAAGCAATGATCCATTCTGAGGCTACATTTTCTTCAGATTTATTGGCATTCGGGAAAATTGATGATGCAATAAATAGAATAAAATCCACTCAGTCTCTTTCCACAGAAAAAATAAAAGATACAAATGAAAATGAATTAAAACTAGCAACCAATGCAAAAAAATATTCTTATTTTCACAATTTAAGATACAGGATATGATTCAGCAAAGTTAAGTCCAACTGATTTTAGCAAGAAGTTAAGCACTATCTTGCTTCCTACTAAAACCAATACATCAAATTTGGCTAGATCATGCCCATAGATTAGGAATCAAAATACATCATCCACTGTTATGAAGGCATTTGTGATACCCCCAGATGGCATAGGGCCCCTGAATTTAATGTTTTTTTTCTTTTTAAGAAAAAAAAATCAAAATGGCAATAATGGCAAAAATCTATGAAATTCAGAGATTCAGGACATCTCGCTACATTTTGGGGTTTTTTACCAAAATTATTTTTGGATCCCCATATCGTTGTGGAAGATCATGCAATGTTACTGAAAAATCTGCTAACCCTACTGTAGATTCAAGGCAGTATAATGTATGACCTTGCAAGTTTAATCATTAGTCCTAAGCAAAGTGAGTGAGCACTCTGGCGCTTTGCTTCAAGCATCCGAGATGACATGAGGGGAAATATCAAAGCCGGAAGAAGTGGCTAAATAAAGCAACTGCTCCAATTCAGTAGGCAAAGTAAGTACTTTGCTGGGTTGATTTGATCAAACCACCTCTGAAGCTCGGAGAAGCCTTATTAGTTATTCCTAATATCCTTCACTTTCTGCCATTGACCCATGCAATGAGATGTTCCCTACAACATGCAAAAAAGTTTCTGGAGTCAGCAACGTATGGGTTAAACTGGCATTGCAAGAAAAAAAATTAAGCTGCTTCTCAATACAACTGAAACAGCCTGACAAATGTTCCCTCAATTGCAGATGATGCGATCCTTATACATAACTTTAAAAATAGCCTCATTCCTTGATGTTCAGAGTCTGGATTCCTAAAAGCCATAATAAGTGTTTATTCAAAGTTAGTTTACTGTTGATAACAGGAACTCAGATACCAGATCTTTCATTTTCATTTGCACACATATATGTGCAAATCCTTCCCAACTCCTTTTTTCTTGCTGCAGTTCACAAAGCCATTTTACTGTCCAGGCATGAGGAATTAGGTTCAGTCATGACTGATACTTCAAATTGATTAGTGCTCACTTGACTCACCACAGCTATACCCATTGCTGCATGTTATTAGGTCCCATTGACAGGTATCATTACCATCAACAAGCCTACCAGAATGGAATAGTATGAAAGCATATATCTGGAGGTATTTTTAAAAAGTCACAAAATAATCACATACAAAATGGTATGTAAAAGAATTTTGGGCAGAGATTGCAGCTTCTTGGATTGCATCTACCACAATACTACCTCTTGATCACATAAAGATTTTCCTTCGTCCTTCCCATAAATCTCTATTTTGAAATCCTATCTGCACTTTCCCATTTGTACGTGTGATTTCAATGAGCCTGACAGGTAGGTAAAAATGATAACTACTGACAGCCCAACCCAATGAGCTACATAATTGGAAGTAGGGTCTCTCTGAGCAGAATATATCCAATAAATCATACTATTTTTGTTTTAAGATGTCACCTATAGAGAAAGATGCTGACAATTAAGTACCTTGCCCTCCATTGACTATTATCATTTCCAGCCGGACTGTACACCCTTACAGTACTTTTTTCTTACACGTCATAAAAACCAACTGCCCTGCTGTGATCATCTGCTTTGGAAGTGATGGTTTAATCTGGTCCTCCTGAACACCCCATTTCCATCTTCAATGGCCATTATTAGACTGATATACAAGGACAAAAGGGCTAGAGTTACCTTCTTTTCCTTGTCTCTTCCTATCCACCTCCTCCTTCCTTCTTTATCACGTCTTTTTAGACTGAAAGTCAGGTGTGTGTGTGGGGGGGGCACATTTATTATTATACAAGCCACTCTGAGAAATTACAGGCTAAAGGACAAAGTATAAATGCTTTAAATAAAGAAAGAAGTAGAAGGTTTGATTTTAGCAACTTAGATTGACAAACTGTCTATCTACACAAATAAATTTTCTGCTTCTACAATTAATCACTGCATGGGTAAGAATCTTCATCATAAACACACACTGAAAAGGCGCCATTATTTTATCATTTTACTTATAACCACAAAAGGCTAGATATTCAGCATTAACACATCCAAAGTTAGATTTTAGGAATCGGATAAATGTATATAAAAAAAAGGTAAAGGTTCCCCCCGCACATTTGTGTAGTCGTGTCCAACTCTAGGGGCTAGTGCTCATCTCTGTTTGTTAGCTGAAGAGCCAGCATTGTCCAAAGACTCTTCTGCGGTCATGTGGCCGGCATGACGTGCGCGGAACGCTGTTACCATCGCGCCCCTGTTATAAAAATCATACACACACACACAAAAAAACCCCTAGGGCAAGAAGATGAACAAGAATTAAATACTAAAACTTGCTTAATTCAAAACAAGATTTCTTAAAAGATAAAGATAAATCTCATGCTAAGAGCAGTTTTTTTGGGGGGAAAATCCCAAACTTCTACAACAGAGTCTACAATAGAAGGTAGGGAATTTCTTCTGCCTAGAAGCTATGTATTCAAACCCAAGTATACTTGTGAGAAGGCTACATAAACTGTCTAACTTATTTTACCTAGAGCTTTAAGGACAAACATGATGAACATATGGATTAAGAGAGCTGGAAAGATCCATATATCACACCAGTACCAGGATGGATAATCCAAAGTGAATGTACTACACTTCTCCGTGGTATTGTTACAGAAGAATTACTAGAAGAGAAGATCAGGTTTTAATCAGTTTTCAAACAATAAAGATGGGCTGGATCTGAAGTCAAGTGAAGTCAGTAAAATGACAGTCATTACAACTAACAGAATGTGATTATATTATATGAGACATCTAACATCCTCTTCAGACAAAGAGTTAATTAGACTCTACTCCACCAAGTCAATTTGAAGCATTTGTCCTAGCAGCATTATCTTAATTATTCCTCATCAAAATGATAACACTTCCTACTGTGAACTAACATCGTTATGTAAACAAAATTACAGACTCCATAGTCCTGAAATATGATCCTTTGTCAAAACTCTCTTGTGTAACAGCTCTTTGCAGCACATCCAATTGAAACAACAGAAACACTCATCCAGCCTTGTCTGTTGATATCAAGAGGTTTTAGCAATAGTTGTATCAACACATATTCAAAGTAGGTTCTATTCAGTGACGCCTATCTAAATATAACATATATCAATATAAAATATTTACAGTAGAAAACTGTGAAAACTGCAATAAATACAGATCAACCATTGGTTTTAAAACTATATACTGTAGTGGGGGTTTATCTCCTACAAGTACATTAATGCTATATGTTTATTACACACACACACACACACACACACACACACACCAAACACTGCCAATTGATTAGAGATTGGATGATCACAAGTCTTTTATAAGCCATGCATGTAATTATACTTGGAAGGTTTATGTATGCTATCAGATTCACCTCCTGCTGCCTACAGATTCCATTTGTAGGTTCTACTGCTCTACTGGGAGGAGCTGCCCACCAGCTTTGTAGATGAAGGAATCTTGGGATCTAAGGCTGCTGCTTCCAGAACTTTTTGATAATGTCTGTGTAAGTTGCATCTCATTTGATGACAACTCAAAATACCCCGCCTCTGGTAACAAACATCCAACATAGCTGATCTCAACAAATGAAAAATAAATCCCTCTGCCAACTCCTCAGAACCACACCTACAAGATTTAAAATGCTGACTGGAACCTCATCCAAAAATATGCTGCTTTCAGATGCCAAAAGAAAAATTATCACTTATGCAGCAATTTAATTGCTAGTCAATTGCATCCAATGAATGTGCACACAGATATTCAGCAAACTAAAAATACAGATAGTCAGATGAAATGACATTTATATGGAAAAAATGTATGGCATTTAAAAAAAAATCTTCTTGTTCTCTATTAAGATATTGTCAAAACTCACCAATAAGAACTGGGTGAACTCTGCGTATGTTAGGTGCCTTTTCCGATCTTTGCCAAAATGTAACTGCACAAATTCAGAGTTCCAGTTAAAAGGAATACGCTGGTGAATTGTAGTCTGGCCAAATACCTGTTTAACATCCTCTGGGAAAGAAAATAAAAAGAGAAAGAACTGGGTTAATGGAAACAGATCTGAAGCAAAAACTGATTTATTCTCTGAGAGGATTTGTTATCTGAACAGATTCCATTTAAATAAATGTTAACTAGTTTAACTGGCACCTAATTTACAGATTATATGCTATAAAATGCTGAATCACAGATTCTCCATTCTCCTCCTCCTCCTTTAAATGATGCCATCACATTGTGCTGCCACATAAGCATGGCTAGGTACAGTATATGCTAGCCTTTTAGGATTCCTACTCCACAAACCTTCCAGCATCACCAAATCTATGCTGCCTAGAGATTTCTGCAGGCTGCAAATCCTGGGAACTGCAACTTCAACATCTGGAGGGCACCAAATCTGGTTTAGTGGTTTCAGACATGTATCTTGGCAGCCCTCAGCAACCCACTTCCTTATCTCAGCTTTCTATGAGATACTTGTCATTCAGAAACTATGTCTTTCACTTCTTTCATCACTTGCTTGGGGAAGATCAGTTTCAAAGCATTGTATAGAGTAACTGCAATATACTGCCTACAGTAGATGTCATCTAGCATTTCCTTGATTCATCCAAATGATATACAACCTATTTTAGACACGCACAGCTGAAGCTCACTAAACTACACAGATGACAGTCCAGTTAATTGTACAGCTTCAAAGTAGTCCATTATATGCAACAACCTGCCCACCTTTGCTTTTTGCTGCTTTCTATTCCAAATTTCTGAACCTCTGAAATTCCTGAAGGATTGCATTTTGTAAATACCATGAGATCACACACAAATCATTGCTTTCTTTCCTCCTTTAACTTGTATACCTGAAAATTACAACCTGAGTTTTTAGAAGCAATGCTATAAATTGACATCAGTGTTTCATATTTAATTATTTTTTTAAAGTTAGGGTGGTTAGTTTCCTGACTCTTGCACATCAGATTATATTCTGCAGCTACCTCACCATAATATCATCCATTTACCTCTTTTACTGATGTATGGTTATGAAACAGATAATCTCCTTTGCTCTGTTTTTTCCCTTTGTACCTTATATTTCCTTCTCATCAGTTTTTATGGTTCACAAATTCCTATAGAATCTCAATTTTCTCCAGCAGAGTCTTTATTCCACAGACATACTGGCTGAATCAGATACAGAGAACATTCAAGCTTCATGAACAAATTTATAATACTTGGGCCAGTGAGTTAAATATCAGATTTATTTTAATACCTGCAACAATTTTTCTTGTATTCTTTCTTAATATACCTCTCTGCAATTGCCCCAAAACAGTGTTGTTCTTATGGTTGTTGTGGGTTTTCCGGGCTATGTGGCCGTGTTCTGGCAGATTTGGTTCCTAATGTTTTGCCAGTAGCTGTGGCTGGCATCTTGGCTACTGGAGAAACGTTAGGAACCAAATCTGCCAGAACATGGCCACACAGCCCGGAAAACCCACAACCACCATCGGATTCCGGCTGTGAAAGCCTTCGACTATACAGTGTTGTTCTTGTTTTTTAAATGTTCATCAATTGAGGACTACTGTTATAGGGCAACTAATAAATTGATAAAGAAAAGGATGGCCATATGTAACCAGATTAACCTTCTATCCCACGTAGCATATAAAGCGTGAAATGGAATTAGACCCTGATGCTGGGAAAGACTGAAGGCAAAAGGAGAAGGGGACGGCAGAGGATGAGATGGTTAGATAGCATCACCGATGTAATGAACATGAATTTGAGTAAACTCCGGGTGACAGTGGAGGACAGGAAGGCCTGGCGTGCTATGGTCCATGAGGTCACGAAGAGTCGGACACGACTAAACGACTGAACAACAACAACAACCTTATCTACTCCTGCTCTTTTGGAATTGGATGGATGGATGAAGATTTCCTTCCTTCCTTCCTTCCTTCCTTCCTTCCTTCCTTCCTTCCTTCCTTCCTTCCTTCCTTCCTTCCCTCCTTCCGTTGAAAAAGAAAGAAATCACTACAATAATCTTAGATATGCTATTAAAAAATGTAAAACCATGGAAAGTTAAAGTTAGGAGTATGGAACCTCCAGATATACTGTTAAATTCCAACTCCCATAAGGCTCAGCCAATAGAGTCAATGATCAGATGTGATGGTAACTATAATTTCACATCATTTGAAGAACCTATGGTTTTAAGGTAAACAGTCTTCATTATACAATTAAGGTATCATATTTATATGATATTTGTTGTTTCAAGGTTTTCAATAATACAAGGAAATGGAGGAGGAGCTACTAGATACAGTCCCTTTCTGCCCCTCTGCCTTCCCACAATTACAACTGTATGAAAGAGAATGGCCAAAAGACTATTTATTTATTATTTAAATTTGTATCACCGCCCATGTCCTCCACACCTGGGGACTCTGGCCTATTGTCTACTGAGATTCTCTTTTTTGTTCTTAAATCTTTGATACTGAGTCCTACTGCATGGAGGTCTAATCACCCCAGATGCAGCATAAGATACGGCATATTCTTTACCTTAAAAGAAATACCACTTTCCCTAGACATCAAATTTTATGTACCTCTTTTTTGTTATCTAATTAAATGTTAGGCCTTATTTTTTTCCCTATAGTGTTTCCATTTTAAAGTTGCTTGATCAGCACAAGGTATAATAACCTTAAACCTGCTGGCCTTTAAGTCAGAGGTTGGAGATAAAAAATTTCACTCACAAGAGAGTGGATGACGAAACATTAAAGTAGAGGAGAAGTATTCTTCCATACAGAGACACTATTTTTCTTCCACTGAACTCTTCTTCACAGTTTCTTAGCCTTTAATGGGGACTTCAAAAAATATATCCTTCCAGATCTTAGCTTTGCATATTCAAGTTAATTCTTACTGGGAAAATGAGTGTTACATGATCATTATCAAATACTCAAATTATCAAATACTCAAAATCTAAATTATTTTTTTTTTTTTAAATGTATAAACATTCCTTCATCCACCAACAGATCAGACTGCCCCCGTGTATATAATATACATTATTAAAACATTTGGGGAAAAAATCCTTTTCTCGGACTTCCAGTGGGGACATGGCAGACTGAACAGCTGTGCCCGCGGACTCAGGGGGCAGAACTGACAACGCGGCAGTTTTTTCGGACTCAGGCAGGATTTTCCTGAAGCCCAGGAGTGAAAACACCTGGAATCACCCCATCTGTCCTCCAGATGGCTGCTTGCAGCCAGAAGATCGTAAACAGCATTCACGCTCGACTGGTAAGAGCTAGCCAGGAGGCCGGGACGTCACCATTTCCAAGCTGCGCTGTAGCCTTAAAGGGACACTAAGACCGGCCACCCCGTTTCTAAATCACCCAATTTATATTTCTTTTAAGTACGCGTACCCTAAGAGTGGCTTTCTACAGCAAGGAGAAGCGGGTTCTCTTGGTGCTTATCGTTATTTTTGGGATCAATTTTTGGACTTTGTTTTCCCTCCAAATATTAAGGAGGATTGAGAGTAAATAATTGTCTGTTATTATTTTTGTACTAAATTTGAAGATATTAGCATTTTCCTACACGTAGAATCGGATGTTTTGAACTTTTAGTTTTCTGCTTCTAATTTCCCTGGGGAACTGTCTGCATATCTCACTTTCGCTTGTGTAAACACATTCCAGAATTCTTTCATATCTTCGACTTTTGCTGGTTAAGCTCCTAGGGGGCGGCATAATCTACTATGTGAGACATGGAGGATTTTAAACAGACTTTCTCTGACTTCCACCGAGATTTTAAACAGATTCTTTCTGATTCCTACCATGTTTTTATACAAGGCATTCAGGACATTGTGGAAAATATAAGGTCTAAAATGTGTCATCTGGTTGAGGATGTCGTGGATGAAACTGAGGAATTTAACAGCGACAGAAATGTCTCTTCTAAGAGTGAGATCGGGACTTCTGTTGAAATGCTGAATGAAGATTGCATAGTCGAGTTGAAGAAATTAAAGGGAGAGATCGAGTTGCAAGCCATAAGTGAAATTGATCTCCTGATGGAATGCCATGGAAAAGAAGGGGTTATTGTGTCTGGGAGGTCTCCTGAAGAGAAGTCGGAGTTTTTGAGAGGGGTAGTTGGGCTGTTCAATTTTTTAAGAAAAAAGGTCTGAGTGCATTGTGGGGATATGTAAATGCTCTGGCTTATTTTGAAGTGGGATAAGGGTTTAAGAATATTTATCTGGATTGCTTTTAGGGTTTGGCTGATTTCATTTATCTTTAATTATCTGGATTAAGTTTATTAAGGTATAATAAAAAATAATAAATGTCTGGTTTTGGGTTTAATATGATTAAAATTGTTGTATTATCAAGTACAATGGCAGACAAATTATATGTTTTTTAGTTTGATCTTTATTATAGTAGACAGGAATGTATAGAGTAGTAGTAGGAAGGAAATAAATAAAAGTTATCTTTGGGGGGGAAGTTGATTAGGAGGGGTGTGTGTGTGTGTGTGTGTGTTTCTTTTAATATAAGGGGAGGGAGCAACTGTATTTAGTGATTTTTATAATGTGCCAATGGAATGATTTATAGAAATAATGTGATTTTGTTTTAATATAGAGTAAGGGATTGATTATGGAAAATTGTATATCCTTGGTGTTAAAAGTCGGAGGTCACCTCTTTTTGTAATTTTGAAAAATTTTGCCTTGTGTTTCTACACTTTTTTAGTTTTTTCTTTTTTTCTTCGTAGTTTTTTGTTTTTCTGTAGCTTTTATCTTTGCTTGAAACTTAATAAAATTCTTATAAAAAGAAAAAAAGAAAAAAATCCTTTTTTCCTGCCAGACTTTCACATATTTCAGGAAATTCACAGAAGAAAACAAGCACACCTTTTGATGATACAACAAATGGAAGGTGGTGAAGGGGAGGGAGAAGTATAACACTTCCACTATTTCTTATCTAGTTGATGGTTGAGAACAAGCTGGTTATTCCAGTGTTTTTCCTGGGAGAAGGGATACAGTCCCAGTGGCAATTGCCCCTCTATCTGGAGGGCAATACTTTACTTAAGAATTCAAGTTTTTAGAATGAAAGTTCAGATTGTTCCCACAGAATGCTGCAGTTAAAATCTTGACTGTATCATAAAAAGCAGTGCAAAGTGCTGTTTTTCTCTGCAGCCAAGCAGTCATGTCAGAAATACTTTCTTCATATCTTTATTTTACATTAAGACCTTAAAAAAGAAAAGCTTAGAACTTGACAGGGAGGAATACAGGCCTATCCTGCCGATATGGTTAACAATGTACTAGAAAGGCAAGCCTCTCTTCTGCTATACAAAGAGCAGAAGACCAACGGGAGATTTCATAAGAAGTTAAATTGCATAATGGGGTAAGTGGAAGCAGCGTTATTTGCACCAATACTAAGGATGCCTTTTCAATGCTTTTGACAAGTCCTTTTAACCATCATTAAAGATCTGATAGAGACGAAAGAAACGTAAAATTGGGTCACAGATCTAACTCTAATATTCAAGCCTTGAAGAAAATGAATATAAAAGAATGGACTTTGGCATGTATACTGCAGCACTGGAAGACAATGGAAGATGGAAAACATCACACAGAACCACCGTTCATTGTTTTAGAGTTTTAAAGGGCTTTAGCAAAATTCTGTTGTCCGAGATAGACTTATTTTGTCTAAACGTGAAAAAGATGGTAGGCTAATGGAAAAGGAGAGTAGACGAATTACACATTTCAGGTGAAGCTCAATACATTTTCTTCTACCAATATGCTACCATGAGACTCATCCAATCTGTCTCATTCTTCCTATTTCTCTCTACCTACCAGCACATGCACTTTTCTACCTCTCTCTGCATCCTGCCATAGTATTGAGACAGGACATCACACATCACAAATCATGTTTGTTGAGGACCTTTGGCAGGCTCAGGATGGAGATAGTGTGCCCTCCTTGACCTCTCAGCAATCTTCAATACTATTAAACATTATATTCTTCTGGGCTGTCTCAGAAGATTTGGAATGGGTATTGGTTTAATGGCAGGGTATTATGGTGGTTCTCCTCCTTTCTCCAGGGCTGATTCCAGTCAGTGTTGGGGGGGAGGTCAAGCCAGAGACCTCTGCTTTTGGGGTGCCCCAGGGCTCTACTCTCTCCCTGCTCCTATTTAACCTCTATACGAAGCTGCCAGGGGAGGTCATCTATCGACATGGGGTGCAGTATCATCACTATATGGGTGCTGACTAAGGTCCTTTCCCACTGTCTGGAGGGTGTGGGAGTCTGGATGGAGGAGAACAGGCTTTGTCTCAACCCTGGCAAGACCAAATGGCCGTGGCTTTTAAGGTCCCATGATCCTGGAGATTTTCCATCTTTAACTCTGCCCTGGGGGTGCACTTCCTCATTCAGAGCTGACGTGCACTTTGGGGGTTCTCTTCAACTCACAGCTACTGTTCCAAGAGCAGGTGACAGCTATGGTTAGGGGGCCCTTTGCACAGATTCATCTTATGCACCAGTTGCACCTATTCCTGGATCAGGAGGCTTTGCTCATGGTGCTTTATGCCTCTGTCACCTCCCACATGGATTACTGTAACGTGCTTTACGTGGGGCTGCTCTTGAACAGTATTTGGTAGCTGCAGCTAGTCCAGAATGCAGTGGTGCAAGCAGCTTTTGGCATCTTTTGATATGCTCATATAACACCGCTGCTCTGCAAGCTACCCTGGCTCCCAGTAGGCTTCTGAATCCAGTTCAAGGTGCTGGTTACCACATATGAAGTCCTACATGACATAGGACCAAACTATTTGCGAGACCACTTGTCTCCCATTCTTTCTGCCTGTCCCACCAGGTCTAGCAGGGAGGGCATGCTTCAGGTACCCTCCATCAAACAATGCCATCTGACCTGTGGAACAGCATCCCCCCCCCCCCGAGCTCTGGGTGGCCTCAACCCTGTAAGCCTTTTGTAAGTATGTGAAGACCTGGCTGTTCCTCCAGGCAGTTAGACGAGCTTTGTTGGTGATGTGGTTTTGTTTTTAGGGCTATTATTTAACTGGACCATCATGAGTTTATACTGTTAGGATGGTTTTAATGTTTGTACTTTGCCTGTGAGATGGGTCGCTCTGTAAAATGTTTAAATAAATAAAATAAAATAAATGTTCTCTTCTATTTCCCCATCTTAGGCATCATTGTCTTTCAGTTACATCTTTGGAATGCCCTTTGTGTGTGTTTTTTTTAAATTTATTTGTTTGTTTGTTTATTTATTTATTTATTTATTTGTTTATTCATTATTTGAATTTCTATCACCGCCCATCTCCCCCAGACGGGGGACTCTGGGCGGTTTTCTTTCTGCACCATTCTGTAGCTTGAATCATGTCAACTGGATTTCTATTTTCTCAGTGGAAACGTTTCGCTCCTTATCCAAGGAGCTTCTTCAGTCTGAGCAAAGTTAGTAAGGGAATCCTAAATATGTTTCCACTGAGAAAATAGAAATCCAGTTGACATGATTCAAGCTACAGACAATTCCACCTGGATGACTGAAAACCTTCATAGACTTTCTGCACCATTGTTTTCAACACAAGATTCCAATGCCTCTTTGATTCTCTTTCCACATTTTAAAATTATTATAAAGCCTATAATTCATCTTTGAGTATTCATGTTTTTCCCACTCTATTTATCTTCCCAACAATCTATGTACTGATTGGATTGAGACAGTAACTGGCTAAGTTCCATGATCAACTGGGAACTTAAATATAGGTCTTCCCTATTCAGTCCAACACCTTAACCACTATAATAATAGTCTCCTATGAAGAGTCCTGTTGGAAAGACCAAACGCCTATCTAGTACAGTATTCTTTCCCTGGTGTCTAACCAGAAGCCTTGAGAAACCCAAAAGTAGAGAGATTTTTGTATGCACGGGTTCTCAAACTCCACAATCCCATGGCCCTTCAAATGGAAAATTAATTTGTGAAACCCCATCATGAATAAAACTAATTATTTAATTGGGGTTAGGTCTGGGCAAGAAATTGTATATTGGACTTTCCAAGAATAAGAGAGAAAAACAAGGAAAGGTAAAATAAAAATTAAAGAAAACATGTGAAAATGGATGACTGAGTTGATCCTAACAGGTGAAGTGGAACAAGGCAAAGCCAAGGGAACTATCTCCTCCCACAGTAACCACTTTAGAGTCTTTCTTATCCCTACCTCCAGAGTGAGTAGAAGGGAAATACCCACTTCAAAATGCCCTGGATCCAATGTGCTGACTCCACAGAAAAATACATATATCACTTACCCAATGATATATAACTTTCATCATACTTCCTTGAGGTAGACTCATTTTTTTTAGCAATACTAGTACATTGGTTATCTTTAACTTTTCTCTTACCACACAACAAAAACCTTTCCATTTTGAAAAACTAGAAAACTAACAGATAAACATACTTAACTTCACTAACACATATACTTCTACAGAGGGTCCAAAAACTGATTCAGAAGTCACCAGATGACAGGAAGCTATCCATCCATCCCAGTGCTGCTACAATTGGCAGATTTTTTTTAACACTTCTTCTGCATTGCCTGTACAAGCCTAATCAGCTTTAAAAAATTCTTACCATCCCCTAATTGCATGCACCCCCAAGATCACTATCCACAGTTTGAGAACCTTAACATAATGGGGAAACTCTCTATTGCTATTGGTTCTGAACCAATAGTGTTTAGAAATATACTGCATTGAACTCTAGAGATATTAGATATGCATCATGACTTCACTGTTGTTCAGTCACTTCTAACTCTTCATGACCCAAGACATCATTTCACCAGGAGTTCTTGTAAGCTCATGCTTGTGTCCTCATAGTATCTAGCCACCATGTCTTTTGTTGAGCCCTTTTTCAATTTCCTTTTATTTTTCCAAACATTGTTTTCACTAATAATTTTGCCTTGGCACTACATACTTTCCATCATGACTAGTAGCCATTTATATCTTAATCTTCATGAATTTTTCTAAATCACTTTTCTATCACAATATTTTGTGCAATGAATTGCAGTTCAACTCTCCACTGCCTTCACACCAGACATGATTTCATACTATTTTTTCCCTAACTAAAAAGCATCATATACTATAGGTTGCCTTTTTTTCTACATCTTCCACAGCTCTTCAATATTCTTTTTGAGATACAATGGCAGAACTGCACAAGGGTATTTCATATATATGTATATGTATATGTGTATATACACATACACACATATACATATACATACAAACACACACACACATTTTTATTGAAACTTTTAAACAAGAAGATAAAAACTAACACAAGCTAATATAAAGTAAGGGGGAAAATAAAAAGAAAGAAATCAAACAAAAAGCAAAAAGTGCAAGAAAAAAAGTTGAAGAAAAATAGAAAAGAAAAAAGAAATAAAGCGGCTTCCGATATTCTTCACAGCAGTTATAAGTACAAATATATTTTAACCTCTCTCTCTAAAGTTACATGATATTACTCTTCTTTTTATAATCTATCCTGTCTAATCATCAAAACCATAAATCACAAGCTCATTTTTTTTCATTTTTACGCAAAAAGTCCATAAGACGCTTCTAGTCATCAATAAATGTAGATAATGTCTTTTCTCTAATCAAAGAAGTCAATTTATCCATTTCTGCACAAAGGTATTTCAAAGATGATTATATAGATTTGTATAAAGGCATAATAACAACCATAAGAAATTTCCAGCAAATGTGGCAAACTGACCTGTACCCCTTTTCTGAAACAGAACCCTAATGTACAATGACTAAAAATCAACAGTAGTTTCCCTCTGCTTTGAAACGGAAAACACATGAATCGCCAAATTCTCCTCTCCCCCCAAATCAGGAAAAATTAGAAATCCCAAATCTATGTGTACCTACCCACTTTCCATCATCACCTCACCCCAAACATGTTACTCAGCCCCGCGCTATCCATCAAGGGGCAAAAATCACAGAAAAATATTTCCTCTGTCCAGAGGAGGATAGGGAGCAACTGTCCTGTGCTTCCTTCTACAATGAAAAATGTCTGTCTTGAGGATGAATTTTGGCACAGGAAAAAGTTGCAGAATAGAGGCTTCCACTTGCTAAAGTCCCACTCATTGAGCCATCCAGCCTGCCAGGATGTGGGGAAAGACTAACCCCTTTTGTTAGACTGTAGCTTGAATCATGTCAACTGGATTTCTATTTTCTTAGTGGAAACGTTTCGCTCCTTATCCAAGGAGCTTCTTCAGTCTGAGCAAAGTTGGTAAGGGAATCCTAAATATGTTCCTAGGTAGCTGTGTGACCTTACACCTGGGGCTAGGTCATAGTTATATTGAGATGTAATTTTTAAGTCCTTTTATTATCTAATGGAGGGTCGTTAAAATCACCATGCTGCTGTTGAGCTTCTGAAATGGTCTTAATCTTCCTAGGCACAGAAGACAAAACGGGGAGGAAGATGTGGGAGAGTTTGTGCCTGAGGCCCCCACCTCTATTCAAGGAAGGATTTTCCAAGTTGGCATAAATGGATTCCTTGACCCCTCTCTCAAACCACCTATCTTCTCTGTCTAAAATGTGAACATTAATGTCCTCAAATGAGTGTCCTTTTTCTTTTAGGTGAAGATAAACTGCTGACTCTGGTCCTGTGGTGTTATTTCTCCTGTGTTGGGCCATCCTCCTGTACATAGGTTGTTTGGTTTCTCCAATGTAGAGTTCAGAGCACTCCTCACTGCACTGGATTGCATAAACTACATTGCTTTTCTTATGTTTTGGAGTTTGATCTTTGGGGTGTACAAGCCTCTGTCTCAGTGTGTTGGTGGGTTTGAAATATACAGGTATGTGGTGTTTGCCAAATATCCGTTTTATCTTTTCAGACACGCCAGCCATGTAGGGAATGACCAGGTTCTTTCGTTTACTCTGAGTCTCAGCCCTATCTGTCGCTGTTTTAGGTCTGGTAGATTTAGATTTGGTGAAGGCCCAATTTGGATATCCACAGGCCTTCAGGGCTGTTCTCAGGTGCTGATTTTCATTCTTTTTCGATCCATGGAGGTGGGGATGGTTTCTGCTCTGTGTGACAATGTCCTGATGACTCCTAGTTTGTGCTGCAGTGGATGGTGGGAGTCAAACATCAGATATTGATCTGTGTGTGTCACATGGATTCCAAAAAGAATGAAAATCAGCACCTGAGAACAGCCCTGAAGGCCTGTGGATATCCAAATTGGGCCTTCACCAAATCTAAATCTACCAGACCTAAAACAGCGACAGATAGGGCTGAGACTCAGAGTAAACGAAAGAACCTGGTCATTCCCTACATGGCTGGCGTGTCTGAAAAGATAAAACGGATATTTGGCAAACACCACATACCTGTATATTTCAAACCCACCAACACACTGAGACAGAGGCTTGTACACCCCAAAGATCAAACTCCAAAACATAAGAAAAGCAATGTAGTTTATGCAATCCAGTGCAGTGAGGAGTGCTCTGAACTCTACATTGGAGAAACCAAACAACCTATGTACAGGAGGATGGCCCAACACAGGAGAAATAACACCACAGGACCAGAGTCAGCAGTTTATCTTCACCTAAAAGAAAAAGGACACTCATTTGAGGACATTAATGTTCACATTTTAGACAGAGAAGATAGGTGGTTTGAGAGAGGGGTCAAGGAATCCATTTATGCCAACTTGGAAAATCCTTCCTTGAATAGAGGTGGGGGCCTCAGGCACAAACTCTCCCACATCTTCCTCCCCGTGTTGTCTTCTGTGCCTAGGAAGATTAAGACCATTTCAGAAGCTCAACAGCAGCATGGTGATTTTAACGACCCTCCATTAGATAATAAAAGGACTTAAAAATTACATCTCAATATAACCATGACCTAGCCCCAGGTGTAAGGTCACACAGCTACCTAGGAACATATTTAGGATTCCCTTACCAACTTTGCTCAGACTGAAGAAGCTCCTTGGATAAGGAGCGAAACGTTTCCACTAAGAAAATAGAAATCCAGTTGACATGATTCAAGCTACAGACAATTCCACCTGGATGACTGAGAACCTCCATAGACCCTTTTGTTAGATTACTTTCTCCACTCCAATTCCTATTTTTAGAACTGGAAGTTTTCTTTGTGATCCTTTTCCTGATGAGTCCTTAGATGGAATTCATACTTTTTCAGAACTGCCACACTGGATTGACATTGTCACTAAGCTATGTACCACAATCTTAAGATCTCTTTCCTGGTAAGTCACTGTTGTCACAAAACCTTTCAGTGCATATGTGAAATCAGATTGTTTTGCCCCATGGTGTACCACTTTATATAAGGATAAACTCCTTTGGGTCAAGCTTGATTCCTGGTAACTGCATGGCCCATCACTGTTTCGGCAACACTACAAACATGGTTTGCCACCACCTTCTTCTGGGATGCTTTTCAACTTTCTGGTCTAATCTACAGCCCTGGGATTTTCTATTGCTCTCTCATCCAAGCACTAACTGGCTTTAATCCCGCTTAGTTTTTCAAGGTTGGATAGGTGCTGCCAATTGTGGGACCACTGACATTTCAAGACTTATGTGCACCTCAAGTCACTCTCTCTGTTTTCTTAATTTAGCTAAATCATATCCACTTTACTTTCTTCTAAAAATAGTAGATAATTCAAGCAATATCCAGTTAAAGTGGTACTGTGATCAGCATGAAGGATATAGATTTGTTTCGTTCCATGATAATTGTTGACCATAAGATATATTTGTATTTGATGTGCAAAAGTTTAAAAGGACACCATTCCTACTTATTTTTTCTAACGTTGAACAAAGGATAAAAGCAGGCATCAGGAAAATTATCCTCCCTAGATTTTGCAATCTGAAACAGTGGTTTCATACACTTAGCACCTCTGATTATTTGTCCTTTGCAAGCAGAACAAATGAATATTTATATTTTACAAGAGTAAATCAGCAACCATTGGACAAATATTAAAAAGAGTCTGGCATTTAACCAATATAACTCTAAGAGTGTTTATCTTCAATTTCTTCAAGATAACAGGTTTATTTGCAATTAAACAAATTCTGAGTTAAGGACTCCATTGATGCTACTACTTTGTTTCTTTGATGCTTTGTTTCTTCTTTCCCACCCTCAGCTGAGATAGGTCAAACTCATTCTGAAATTGCTGCTTAATAAACAGGCCTTTTCTTCTATACCATTGTCTTATGAAAGACAGTTACATTTCAGGTCAGTTAATGAGACAGTTTGAATTTACTTTCCAAGTGGATCTTATCTCCTCCATAACTATCCTTGCCTCTCTCCTTTTCTTTAAAAATAGGATGAAGAAAGCAATATTTTAGCCATCTGAACAAGCCGCATTCTGAATGAGCTCACTAACGGGAAGTGCTCTCGGTTATCTCTTTTTCAAAATTGGAGCCATTATACTCATTTGTGCAAATCCACATTTAGCCTTTCATAAAAAGTGGAATTTTGACCCATTGAACTGGAAGAGTTCCTGCGCTGTTCCACTGATCTTTGACAAGATAGCTTACAACAACAGAGAATACAATTTAGTGCTGGTGTGAATCTTTATTCCACAGTTTAACTCTGACTGCTCACAAGTAGTAAATCTACTTCAGATCACTTGCACTTTATGGATTCTAAACACTGCAACAAAATTGGAGAGGAAAACAAACAAAAAATTAAACACTGAGTTCACAAAACCCAGTTATTGTTACTGAGTTGGGCCTCCCAAAGACAATTACCCTGGACAATGTGAAGTCTTCCTTGACTTTTTAGAGTTAAGTGTATGTGTTAGTACATACATTTTCTAATAACAACAGGAGGAAATGTGTTAACAATCAATGAAAAATGTAACCATCGCTTCCATTTCAGGTTATAGGAGTACCTATGAATACAAGCTAAAATAAAGGTTTCAGCTCTCCCCATACTTCAGGTTTGGAATCTAGAGAAGGAGAATGCAGTAGTTCCTAGGTGTATACAAAATGAAGTTACAGTTGCTCACTATCACATACATTTTCCATTCCATTAAACAAGATTTGAAGATTGCCCTAAGGCATTTTAATTAAATGAATCTGGCACTAGATCTATGAAGCTTAGACACAAGTTAATGGAGTGGAACAACAACATGACAATAACTGTGTAATATTGGAATCTATCTGCAGAATATGGCACTCAAGGATGTTACCTGGAAGGGACTAAAAGCAAGCATGGTGATACCCTATCCATGTCTGCATCCCATTTATGGCAGGGGAAACAAGTAACGATGAGTTTATTTAAAATACAGGTAGTCCTCGCTTACCGATCACTTGTTCAGCGACTGTTTGAAGTTGCAACAGCGCTGAACGAGTGGTCCTTGAATTCCGGCCATTGCACCACCCCCGCAGTCATGTGATCGGGATTCAGGTGCTTGGCAACCGGCTTGCACTTATGACAGTTGCAGCACCCATGGTCATCTGATCACAATTTGCGACCTTCCCTGCTGGATTCCCACAAGCAAAGTCAATGGGAAAGGTTGCAAGTCGCTCTGCTACGTGCCTCCAGTCTCCCTGTGCTCACACAGCACCCTCCATCCCCTGGCTTCCCGGCGCGGCACCTTTCATCCCCCCCCACCTCCCTGCACTTGTGCTGCAGCAGCATCCCCCTCCCCCAACTCGCACGCAGCCTGCACCAGGCCTCCCAGGGCCTCCCCTGCGGCACCCCATATTCCTTACCTGGGACTCCCGCCACTTCCCATTTAATGACCCGTGCATCTTGGGGTTAATTCAGCAACTGGGACTGCTGGGACTGTCATTGCTAAGCAATGTGGTCATGTGACATCATGCTTTACGACCGCATCGCTTAGCAACAACAATCCCGGTCCCAATTGCCATCATAACCTGAGGACTACCTGTATATTTGTACTTGTATATTTAAAATATATAGCAGCAGTTGTAACTGCTTCCTCATCTTATGAAGAGTCCTGGTGAATTCAAAACCTGCATTGTATTTTGCATTATTATAGATGATTCTTATAAAGGTATTAACCAATGGTAGCTTTTATGTTAGTTTTGTTACTCAGGTTACCAAAATAAAGAAATAAAGATAATATACTTGCTTGCTTCCATCTCATGCCCTAACAGCATCAGAACCACCGCCTACAAGTTAAACCTTAACAGATTTAGTACCAACTGTGGGAGGGATTCTTCACACACAACACTATTTCCTACATATTCCTCAATCCATGTAATGATTCGAAAAAAACTACAGGTATTATTTGTCTTAGTTGCAATGTATGACAAAATGCATATTTATCAAAATCATTGCAAACTCCAAGAATGAAAGGAATGTCATATTGAAATGGAACAAGAACTAAAGTAGAAATCACCGTATTTCACACAACTTCCATATACAGAACATTCTACCTTTTGTGAAGCAGCTCATATTTTCCAATAAGGTAAAAGACTGCTAAAGTCTATTTGTCACATACCTGTGATTTTTGAAGACATTTCTACCTGGCTTATTATCAGACCTCTCTCTGCCCATATGCACAAATATTCAAATAATGTCAACAAGGCTTATTCTATAACCTTTTAAAATTAAGGCAACCCTTCAGGTTTCAAGTTACTTTATCTGTAAAACTGGGGGTGCAGGACAGAGAAAGAAATTCTATATCAGTGCTACAACACTTGGAAAAAGGACACATGTTCTAAACCATTACTTCTAATGTATTTAAGGCCACAAGTTGTTAAATCAGTTCTGCCCTACTCACATCTAGCCCTTATATTGAAAGACAAAGGTTATTAAAAGAACGGTTAGTCTTTAAAATGTTGACATTTAGACCCAAGCAACTAAACTTTTATTTATTAAACTATCTCATAAAGGATATCAAAGTATTCTGCCTTTTTAATGAGGCATTAAAATTCAGTAATACCTCCAAAAGACAAAACTGTTAAAACCTCTTAAACCCCTGGACTTACATTATCAGTTTTTATGTGCCTGTCAACACTCGGGGAAAAAGAAGCAATGGTTTATTCTTTGTCTCAAATTTAAAAGCCAACTAAACTTTCTTCTGCCTTCCCACTGAGATCTTTAACTCCAGGCAAAGAGCAGCAGATCAGTTTAAAATGGGATACAAAAGGCCATGCAGTCTCTATCAGCTGCACACCAACACACACTACCATCTCCCATTTCATACGATTTATAAAAACAAGAACTAACTTCCCTTATTTTAAAAACTACACCACCAGTTGGGGTTTTTTGGGGGGAGGGACAGGCAGGATAGAAAAGCCAAAGGCCTTGGGTTGTGCTTACTGATGTGTTCATGAACTGTGCCTCTGCTGTATCACATAGGGTTAGCAGGGAATTTTTCAAAAATTGCACTAACATTAAAATAGAATTACTGGGGTTTGCGTGAAAAGGTACGGGGACTATAAGAAACTAGTTCTCAGCTAAACAGCTGCCCATGTTTTGGTTTCCATACGATTGAAACCCAGAATGTGGATGCCAACATGTATACAGATGTACACACAAAGGCTTCCATATTCTAACAGATGTTTGGTATATGGATGGCTGCCTTTTAATCAATGTCACAGCACAACATCTGGAGTTACCTCTTTCTGAGGGCTGCAAGGTTATAGGAATAAGTTGGTCCTGCTGGAACAGTTTGTGGCAGAGGATCACACCTGTGCTTTAAAGAAAGAGCTAAATTGTATTTGAAGTAACTTCCTTGCTATTTAGTCAGTCGCTAGCTGTTGATGCTTTGGTGCAAAAGATCTTTGCAGATGGACCTCATTTAGTGCAGAGCATTCCCTAGCAACCAAGATAGAGAGCTGTTGAAAATTTTAATATCACACACGTCTAGTTTAGCTAGTTAGATCTGGGAGGTTTTCTTGTTAGAAGGCTGCTTCAGTTTACAGGCCTATTTCCTTTTTTAAAGCTAAGAGACTTTGTGTATTTGTGCATTAAATGCTTAGTCTTATTTTTATGCTATAACTTTGCTTGATGCCATTTTTGTTTCAGGAAAACACTCCAGCCTTGATCAATTTGGAATTCAGTTTATTTTTACTCTCAGTTTCTGTTAACAGATCTTAGTTCAGATAACTATCTGATCAGTACAATCCAACATTAAACAGTACACTGATTTTTTTTAAAAGCAGATGTCTGCAGCACAGCTTCATAAAATTGCTCTTAGGCTCCACAGTCTTCGTGGCTTATTTTCAGTGATACAGAGCAATTGTAAAACTTCATTAAAAATTCTGTAAGGAACATAAGCTGCTGCTTTATACTAAATCTATTTATTGGTCCATCTCTCACTCTACTGCCTACACTAAAGCAAGGCAGGTTGAGCAACCTTTGAAAACAAGGAGCATGATACTTACATCACCTGATATTGACTGATTATGTGACATCAAGTTGGCGTCAACTCATAATGACCACGTAGATAGATTTTCTTCAGCATGATCTATCCCTAACCTGGTGCTTCAGGTCTTCCAAATGTGTACCAATTTGCTGCTGGAACTGGGTCCACCCACCTTGCTTCTAGTCACCCTCTTCTCTTTCCTTCCACTTTTTCCAGCATTATAGACTTTTCAAAAGAGCTAAGTCTTCACATAATGTGCCCCAGATATGATAATCTGCACATGGTCAAATTTGTGCTTTGAGTGAGAGCTCTGGATTGATTTGTTCTAGGATCCATTTGTTTGTTTTCTTAGCTAACTACGGTATTCTCAGGTGTCTTCCCCAACACCAAAGTTCAAAAGCGTCAATACTTTTCTATCCTGCTTCTTCAAAGTCCCACTTTCTATGGAAGCAAGAGTGTCATAGAGAAAACCACTGCTTCTATGATTCTGATCTTTGTAATTATAAACATACCATGACATCTAAATACTTTTTCCAAGGCTTTTATTGCTACTCTACCAAGTGCTAAACTGCAGCATATTTCTTGACTGCCGCTTCCTTACTGTTTTGTTGTTTATTCGTTCAGTCGCTTCCGACTCTTCGTGACTTCATGGACCAGCCCACGCCAGAGCTTCCTGTCGGCCGTCGCCAACCCCAGCTCCCCCACGGTCGAGTTTGTCACCTCCAGAATATATCATCCATCCATCTTGCCCTTGGTCGGCCCCTCTTCCTTTTGCCTTCCACTTTCCCTAGCATCAGCATCTTCTCCAGGGTATCCTGTCTTCTCATTATGTGGCCAAAGTACTTCAGTTTTGCCTTTAATATCATTCCCTCAAGTGAGCAGTCTGGCTTTATTTCCTGGAGTATGGACTGGTTTGATCTTCTTGCAGTCCAAGGCACTCTCAGAATTTTCCTCCAACACCACAGTTCAAAAGCATCTATCTTCCTTCGCTCAGCCTTCCTTATGGTCCAGCTCTCGCAGCCATAGGTTACTACGGGGAATACCATTGCTTTGACTTACTGTTGATAGTAAATAATAAAAAGCAGAAGCTATCCACCATTTCAATATCTTCATTATAAGTCTGGTTGCTGTATCTCTTGGCATCATTTTGATCTTCTTTATATTTAATCTTATTCCAATTTTTTTCATTGTACTCCTTGACCTTCATTACTAAAGCTTGCAAATCATTTCTATTTTCAGCTATCAGCTTCCTATCCCTTGGAAGAAGGCAATGACAAACTACTTCTGAATCTTGCCAAGATAACTGCAGGGACTAGTCCAGGCATCACTACGAGTCAACAATGACTCGAAGGCATGTGCACACACAAACTTTATTTATTTGTTTATTGGTACAAAGAGGTGGAATAGCTCAGTTGTAACAGCAAAGATGAGGCCAGAAGAACAGATCACAAACTGCTCATAGTCAAACTAAAGTGGGGGAAGAAAGCCAACCAATTTCCACAATATGGATTTTCAAGAACATCAATTACTTAGCCTGAATGAACCATACACAGGCCATGGGCAGCAACTTGCCCAATCCACTCAGTGTTAATGGGCAGCCCTTGATCCTGGATAATTTCTCGTAATTTTTGCCAGGATTTTTGTTTTGTTTGGAGCACAAAATGTTCAAAGTATGTGTGTGTGTTTTGCTTTCTTTCTGGGCTTATAAATTTATTTCCCAAAAATATATATTTCTAGATAGAAAGAATTCTACAAGACTTCTACGAATCCATGACATGGGTATTGGACAGTTTATTCTTAGAAACTAATTTAGACATCTGTAGGATTAAATTGCCACTTGTCTAGTTTCATGTTTCTATTGCATCTGAAAACCAACACATAAATTACAAGCTATAAAAAAAATTATTCAATTTCATTACTCTTTTCTATTGTGTGTATAAAATATGACCTTATGTTGTATTTTCTAATATACATCCTTAAAATATTTACATACCACCCTCATCTAAATGTCCAGAGCATGTAGCAGCAAAACAACAAAGGACAATGTAATAATAAGAATAAGAATAAGAATAAGAATAAGAATAAGAAGAAGAAGAAGAAGAAGAAGAAGAAGAAGAAGAAGAAGAAGAAGAAGAAGTAGTAGTACAGAAGACAGAATTCAGCAAAATTTTGAAAGAGCTACAAATGTAAAAGCCTGGATTACTTCTGAAAAGTTTAAGCTCAAGGAGTATCAACACTTCAGATCAGTTATTTGAAACAATTTTGAGTTATTGCAAAAAGAATTTGGATTGTCTAATACCAATCCAGTCAGTCAGTCAGTCAGTCAGTCAGTCATCATCCATCCATCCATCCATCCATCCATCCATCCATCCATCCATCCATCCATCTATCTATCAGATTATATGGCTGCCCATCTCACAGAAGTTGACTCTGGGCATTGTACAATAAAACCAACAATTAAAACGTATTATAAAACCACTTAAAACACTTAAATAATTAAACATAAATATGAACAAGATCATGAGAGGGTTAAAATTAAAATGTTATACGTGGTTCAGCCAACGCAAGGGCTCCCTACTACCAGGGGAACCCCAGGCCTGATGGAAAAAAACATGTTTTGAGGGCTTTCTGGAAGGCCATAAGGGTTGGGGCTAATTTCGGGGGGGGGATGATGTTCCAGAGGGCGGTACATATAATTAAAATACTTTTTGATTTCACAATTTGGTCCAGATACATTAACAGCATCAAAAACTCTTGAATTATTATCAAAATAATAATTGGATTATTCTAAACCTATATTTTAAAAAATACTCTATTGTTAAGGTGGATATCAGTTATTTGCATGAATTTTGGAATATCCCATATTGACAAACCAGTGGAAAAGGATCTTAAAGAATATTGATTATGTTTCTTATGATCCTAAAATGAGGTTAGTTCTGCACAAGACTTTTTGGATGTTTATTGGGCACCCCAGAGAATGTTGTAAAAAGGTTCTTTGTTGAGTTCTGTATGCTAGAAGTATAAAATGATGCAGAGGACACATATATTATATGGGCTTGCTCTATCATGGTCCCATTTTTGTTTAACTAAGTTTGTTAATATGATTTTGGGGAAGTAATAAAAGTTTAAAGATGTGAATGTGGTTTTGAACTTAGAATTTATGAAGATATAGAGAATTCTGGATTTATTAAGCATGGGGCATAGGAAAAAAATATTCTCAAAGACTGCACCACTCTTGTTTTACAATCCTAGGTTCATGACAAGAATGGCTGTCTATCAGTGAAATGGAAAGACTAATCAATATAATTCTATGTAACCAGAGTGAAATGTTGTATTTAAAAACAATGATACATAAACATTTTGTACTCTCATTTCTTTTTACTTCTGTATATGAAAGCAACAAGATATTTTGGGCCCATTATATGTTATGGCAATAATCAATTCAATAAACATCTAGAATCCATCCAGGATTAAATATTATTGAAATATTTAATGAAAAAAGATCTCCTAATTTTTCCACTTAAATAAATGGGCCCAACAATGCATAGGTTTAGCCCAGCAGCATCCACAGGATTTTCATATGAAGAAGCAGAACGCTGTATTGTATTCTAACTTTCCACCAGAATTCTGGTAAGTCTTACATTGAAATTGGAAGAGGCCTTCTCTGAAAGTTAGTTTTGATTCCAGTGGGATTGGACAGTTGGGATCTTGCTTTATATTCAACGATATATGTAGTGTATGTATATTTGTATATATAGTAGTCTTCTGTTAAACATGGTGAAGATTTTTAAACTCTTTTCCCAAAATGTCACTGAGAGCCAATGTAGCGTAGTGAGGCAATGGACTAGGACTGGGAAATCCTCAGGTTCTAGTCCACTCTCAGCCACTGACTTTGGGTGACTTTGGGCCAGTCACTCTCTCTCAGCCCAACCAACCTCACAGGGTCTTTGTTATAAGAAAAATAGGAGGAAGGCATACAAGGTATGTGCTGCCCCAAGCTATTAGAGGCAAGGCAGTATATGACTCAAATAAACAATGCATTTTAAACACATTTGAACCCTGAAGTTGTTGGTGCTCTCTGAGCTTGGTTGTTTGCTTGCAGACATCTCATTACCCAACTAGGTAACATCATCACACTGATGATGTTACCTAGTTGGGTAATGAGATGTCTGCAAGCAAACAACCAAGCTCAGAGAGCACCAACAACTGCACAGTTCAACGCTGAGCTACCGATATTCTCTTCTTTTGAAATTTGAACCCTGTTAACAGGTGCAGATTCTTAAAGAAATATAAATTAAGCAACAGGAATGCAGTGAAGGAATAACAGTTTTAAAATCCCAGCTTCTATTCAATACATACTTATTGCATTTCACATGGGAGGAAGAAGGAAAAGGAGGGAAAGAAGGAAAAACAAGTCTTACCAAAAGTAACTTCTCCTTTGCCAGTTTTGTCAAAAAGCTGAAATGCCACCATAAACAATGCATCTGGAGCACAGAGGACAGATTCAAACGCTACAAATTCTTGAAAGGATATCAACCTACAGAAGAAAATGTTATTATAAATGTAGTCCCTTGTTTGTAGAATATTGCATTAGACCATCCATTAGACCTGTCTTCCCATCCTGGTCACCAAACATATAGCAACTGCAACTCCCACAATTCCCAGCATGGCTGTTAATTAAACTTTCCTGTTTCAGAAGGTGTGTAAGCTAGTGTTTTTAGAAATAGCAGCAGCAGGTTATGGGTATTTATATTTTCCTTTCTCTTCATTTTTTTTTACAGCTGAGATCACCCCTTCCCCTTATAAAGGTCCTCACGTTGGGGGGAGATGGGCGGTCATATAAATTAAACAAACAAACAAACAAACAAATAAATGGGATACAGATTCATACAAACGTTTGTATGCTAGTTTATACATATTGTTACAAATCATGTTAAAGTATCATGTAAAACTTTGATCTGTGTGCTGGCAAGAGGTTACTTGCTTATGAGCACCTTTAAAACCATAGCTCTCCCTTCTCCCATTACATTCTTTCAAACAGAAGAGAGCCCTCCTTCTGGAAAACAGAATGCATGGACACCCAAATGTATGGCAATATCTCTTTTGCAGCTAGCTTTAATCGGTTTAAAGTTATTTTGAACACTGCTAAATTTTAGCAAATGTTCTAAATTAAATGCACATAAAAATGCTTAATGATTATATCTAAGTCATGACATTGCTATACTGAAATCAATGATTGATTTCTTTTGGCCCATTGATTTCAAGACAGACAGACAGACAGACAGACAGACAGACAATCTGAATTCCAACTCACTATATCCTGTTAGCAGAACAGGATATAGTGAGTTTGTACCTACTAACTCAAATTAGCATTTTGGTTTAATTTTACCACTGTGAACAAGCAAAACACTTTTGGATTAAGTAAACGAATGACTAGAGAGCAAAATTTCAGGCCTATAGTTTGCTTTGCTTAAAAATTTTCAGATCCAGCATTCAAAGTATATATGGAATTTGAGTTTTAGATGTACGTTTGAGATGAGAAATTCTTTTACTTTTCAACAGACTAAGGTTGTTGCAAAATATCTTTGATTTTGCAAATGAGTTCTGAAACCACGGAAGATTGTATAGGTAGTTCTTGCTTAACAACCACAACTGGACTGGCAACTCTGTCATTAATGATGCAGTCGTTAAGCAAGACATCACGTGACCGTGACAGACTTACGACCTAACTTCCACTGTGGTCGTTAAATGAGACACCACATGACCACAACTTGTGATTTTACTGCTGGCTTCTCCATTGACTCTGCTTGTTGGAATCAGCTGTGAAGCATGCAAATGATGATTACGTGACTGTGGCACACTGCGACAGTCATAAACGCCTGCCAGTTGCAAAGTGCCCTAATCTTGATCATGTGACCGCGGGGACACTGTGATGGTTGTTAATGCAAGGACTGGCTGTAAAGTTACTTTTTCAGCACTGTGGTAACTTCAAACGGTCGCTAAAAAGGGCAGTTGTCAAGCAAGGACTACCTGTATGTTTGTGTTGAATTTTCTTTCAAAACAGTTGGTAGAACTTAATAATAACTGAAATGGCAATTTTTTGGTACAGAATTAAACACTGCAAGTTTGGGAAGATGCAAATGTTCACAATCTAACTGTTATGAGATCAATAACATAATTAAACATTTAGTGTCATCATGGATCCATATTTTCTCTCCAAAATTTCATCCAAAATATGCCTATCAGATTTATATAAACTGTTTATAAAAACAGTTGATTGTTGATTTTAGATGTAGCTGGGCAGCAAGTCTTGCAACTATGTCAGCTTGTAAAAAATATTGCAGAGCAATCACAAGACCCAGTTTGGTGTAGTGGTTAAGGCATCCATCTAGAAACCAGGAAACCAAGAGTTCTAGTCCCGCCTTAGGCATGAAGCCAGCTGGGTGACCTTGGGCCAGTCACTCTCTCTCTCTCTCTCAGCCCTCAGAAGCAGGCAATGGCAAACCACTTCCAAAATCTTGCCAAGAAAACTGCAGGGGCATGTCCAGGCAGTCACCAAGGAATCAAGACTGACTTGAAGGCACAATAAATAAACAAACAAACAAACAAACAAACAAACCCATATACAAGATAAATTATACTTTCATTAAAAGCACTTTATATGAAATGGCCTAAACCTGTGTGAAAAGTTGGGAGATTTTATATTACTATTAACTAGTAAACTGTGAGGGTTCAATTTAGGACTTGCTTAAGATACTCAATAGTTGGCAGATGTTCATTATTTACTAATATAAAATATATTAGTTGGTAATGTATTTTATCATCAATAGTAAATTATTTAGTTAGCTTGGTTTGAGCAACTTTTCAAATTTCCATCCAGATGTTGCAGCATCCAAGATCTCAGTCTACATGGAAGTAGTCATCCAACATCAGGAAACTTGAAATTACAGATGACTGGTTAGAGTTAATAAAAGTATGTTCCTCTGTTGCAACATGCATTTTATTTTATTTTATTTTATTTTATTTTATTTTATATTTTATTTTATTATTTTATTTTATTATTTTATTATTTTATTTTATTATTTTATTAAATTTATATAACCGCCCATCTCCCCCAATGGGGAACTCTGGGCAGTTTACAATAAAATAGTTAAAACAAAATATAAAACATCACTATACAATATATAGAATAATAAATAATTCTAAATCCAGATGGATGGAATTAAAACGAATGACATTATAAAGTTAAGGAGTTAGCCACCCCCATGAGGAGCTATCCTTTCCTCCTTCCCATGCCAGGCGGCAGAACCAGGTCTTCAGCTCTTTCCTAAAGGTCAGGAGGGAGGAGATCTGTCTCAACTCTGGGGGCAAGATATTCCACAGTGTGGGTGCCACCACAGAGAAGGCCCGCCTCCTAGACCCCATCAGATGACATTCTTTGATTGATGGGGTTCGTAGCAGGCCCTCTCTGAATGGCCTGGTGGGGCGGGTCAATAAAATGGGGATAAGACGGTCCTTCAGGTATCCTGGCCCCATGCCATGTAGGGCTTTAAAGGTAATAACCAACACCTTGAATTGTACCCGGAAGCAAACCGGCACCCAATGCAGCTCGCGGAGCAAAGGTGTTATATGTGCAGATTTTGGTGCACCCAAGATTGCTCGCGCGGCCGCGTTCTGCACCAGCTGAAGCTTCCGGATAGTCTTCAAGGGTAGCCCCATGTAGAGCGCATTGCAATAATCTACATGGGAGATGACGAGAGCATGAGTGACCCCCAAGTTCTGCACCGGTTCCGAATGGGGCAGTGCTACTCCATCGAGAACCAAAGATGATAATTTCCCAGAAGACGCTAGGCCATCAATCCACAGCCACTCGGTCTTGCTAGGGTTTAATTGTAGCCTGTTGTTCCCCATCCAGGCCCTCACAGCCCCCAGGCACTGGGACAGGGTAGTCACTCCATCACTTACTTCACCAGGGATGGAGATGTACAATTGAGTATCATCCGCATACTGATGATACCTCATCCCATGGTGTCGGATGACCTCGCCCAGCGGTTTCATGTAGATGTTAAATAGGAGAGGAGAGAGAACCGAACCCTGCGGCACCCCACACAAGAGGGGCTGAGGGTCAGATCTCTCCTCTCCTATTACCACCGACTGGGAGCGGCCTCGGAGGAAGGAGGTGAACCAGCGCAAAACTACGCCGCCCACCCCCAACTCCCTAAGCCGCCCCAACAGGCGGCTGCCTGTTGTCATGCTGCCACTGGTATTTTCAAATACAAACACTAAACAATTCTATTTGTCATATTTGTATATGCTGCAAAGGTTTGCAGTAATTATAAGCAACATAAAGGTTAAATAAAATGCCCATAGTAGGAACTAAGATATAAACATGCTAAAATCATAAATATCATAAAAACAATCAAAGTGGACATCTTATCGCTCACCATAGGCCCTCCAGAATAACTATTTTTCAAGAGTTTCCAGAAGGCCAGGACAAATTATTAGGTCTCATTAAACATATATCCTGCCTTTCTTCAGGAACCCTAGGCAGTTTACACACAGATCTCCCTTCATTTCACCCCCAAAAGAACCCTGTGAGGTTGTGCTGACAGAGAGTGACTAGCCCAAGGTTACCCAATGAGTTTCTGTGGCTGAGAACGGATTTGAACCCTTATCTTTCCAGTCCTAGTCCAATGCCTTAATCCAGTAGTCCTCAAAGTTTGCAGTATTATGATCCCTAAAATGAGTAATGGATTTGTGTGACTCACTCTCACAAATAAAAGTAGTGATTTCATTGGTGTCAGAGTCAGACAAGATAGAAGCATACCACTTTCAATCACTTTAACCTATATATCCCAGGGATTCTTAAAATTTGTGCATCACAAATGGCCATTGTGGCTTGCACAAGCCAAATTAGAACAAGGCCCTGAGTGAGTTTTGATAGTGCTGCCACACTGCTTGCACAGGGTTTTTTTTTTTTTAAATCATCTTAAATCTCCTTTAATCAGCTACCATCTTATAATCCCTTCTTTAATCACTATATCACACTAGTGCTCAGTTACTAAAATATGGTTTATAATATGGTTTCTTGTAAACTAGAACTTACTTCATCAGCTGACAGATGAAATAGAGTTTAACTTACAAAGGCCATATCCCAACAAAGCATGTTCTCAAAGAACACTACACAATCCTTTCACTGCAATAAATTACTGTGGTATAGCCATTTTTACAGGTCAAAATTAATTAAAACAGTCAAGATAATCTTTAAAATAAAATAATTAGCAATTTTTACACAAAAACATAGAAAGTCTATATCAGCAAAATGCAAACCAGACTACTACAGAAGAAACATGAATATCTGTGCCAGCTGAATTCAAATTAACCCAATTTTTACACGTTAATTAAACCAGCTATTTTCTTCTTATTGTATTTTTGCTCCTTAAATAGACTGGCCTGCAAGTGATTCCCAACAGATCTACTCCAGCAACTATGACGTACTCATTTACTTCTATTATGACCACACAATACAGTAACTGAGTAGTAATTTTTCACAGTCAATTACACATGTGGTTCCTAATGGTTAAAGATGCTGAAATAATGCATGCTACATAGCCATATGTTCTGAGCTCTATACTGCATAAGGGCAGTTGCCTAGGTAACAAGCTTTCTCTGTGGCTTAGCACAACCTTCATTGAATATCATTAGGTTTCATTAAACAGCACATATTAACATGAACCTCAATATACTACTTAAGAATAATTTTGCCGACATAAGCTACAGCTTATCTAACTTAAAAGCCTGACTGAGAAAATCCTAATGACCTGTATTTTAATGATGCAAAGCTAAAGAAGAAATTGGCAAATTATAAACCAAGCAGAAAGTTCCCTGTAAGTCAGATGCTTTATTGGTAATATTCCTTTAAAAAAAAAAGAAGGAAAAAAGCATCACTTGGTCAAAAGACACCAAGATCAGAAAGACAAATTAAATAGAAAGAAAAGGTAACTACAACAAACCACTGGGCACTCAGCTGTGTTATGATACCAATTTTTTTGCTATACAGACAAGCTGACCAACCAGCCAATTCAACATTGGATAAATGGCCACCGCTGTCCATTCCAAATGTTTGCTGCCCACACACCAACACACTATTCTCCAGTTTATAATTGTCCCCACCTTTTCCACTACTATTATCTGGGGAAATACTATTTTGTTTTAAAGCATCCTTTAGCTACATATCCGAAGTAGAAATGACATAACATTTTATTTCAGAAAAGTAGGTTTTACAGGACTGGAAAATAATATTTCTCTGTCCTCAGTTTTAGAACAGAAATTTCAAATATGGACTTTTTCCATCACGAGGCATCTGGATCCTAGGATAGATGGAGAACCACAAACAAGAGTAACTTTACACCTGACACACCCTTCTTGTGCCAAAAGACCTAGCTGAAAGTACAGAGAAAAGATGAAACTACAAGCTGTGGCAGGAAACATAAACAGCTTGTACCTAGGTGAGTAACAGTGGAAGAGAGAAGATGAAAAGGGATGCGTCCAACTGACTACCTGAGTGTCTGTGTATCTATGGTGGAAAATTGTGAAGATATTCCTATGCTTATTTGAGAGCACTGACTGCTCACAGGGCCAGACCTTTACTCAGTTTTCCCAATGGAGAACATATTTCCAAGACTACTGTGCCTGAGACCTTGAAATGCCAGCATTCCCCTAAGCATAGGGGCAGATGATCATAGCAATATGAAGCTGGAGGAGAGTTAACTTGGTGAAGAAACTAAGTTTTTATACATCAGCCTTTCAACCACTATGGTTTGTCATTTAAGTACTATTAGTAGTACTATTCCTACTCCTAATACTACTAATAATGATCTACTAATTCTTAGTAGATACCCTTGAGAATTTATATAGTGGTGACATTTCACAAAACATTACTACAGAATGCAAGGGCCATTTGTAGGCATTACATTTTCAAATCAATTGAAAATTTAGTCAATTTATTAAAGCTCTCATTCAGGAACTCTAAATAGCTCTGCAAAAGATCTGCAGATCTCTAACAAGCTCTCAACTAGATTACAGCTATCAGGCTTCTTCAGGAAAGGTCCTGACAATTAAATATTTTCAATCTGATTTATATCAGCCATCCCCATTCTGATGCCATGTGAATCAGTTGGCACGCTAAATATTTCCCAGCCAGCACGGCCATTGTTGTCTCAGTGCATCTGGAAAGAAATCCGTTAGGGAAGACTAATATAAATGTATAGAGGAAATATGCCTCCTAAGCAGTGGCTATATTACAAGAAGCAAGGTGAATTTATAAATCATTATTCCCAACTTCAGCACCTGAAAAAAGCTATCAGATCCACAAGTACACAGAAATTTGAAATAGCAGGATAGCATATCATACCATACTACGAGATATAATGAAATCTCCCAGTGCCAGTTTGTTATGTGTAAAATTGAAAACACCGGGGTGAAACCTCAAGCAGGTAAGCACATTTGTGGCAAATTATTCAAAGCCTGTCACTCTTATATCTGTCTTGTCCTCAATCACATTTAAAAGTGAAAGTACATTTACCGTACAATCTTCTACATGTCTACCCTTCAGTAAGTCCCACTGACTACAGTGGGTTTACTTCTATATAACTGGGTATTTACAATGCTACCTTAATTGCTCAACTGCTATTAACATCTAATGTATAACCCCCCCCCAAAAAAAACCCCAAGGCATTCATGTCTGAAAATTACTCTATTACTTCCCCACACATGCATACACATATCCATTCTTCTGCATGTCTAGCAATAATAATTATTCTCATCATTACATAAAAAAAAATCAAAAGCTGCAATGATTTACTAAAATCAACTATTTAATCTTAATAGCATAATGGGGCACAGGGTAAGCTATGCTTATTATTTAATGTTTCAGTCTTAGATAAACAACTGTTCTGAAAAGTGGTAAATTAGAGATAAATCAGTAATAATGGGAAAAGCTGGCGTTTCAAAACATTATTTTGAATTGTTTACACCTTCTAAAAATAAAAGCCATACAGCATTTCTAGTTACTTGCTGGAATCTAAGCAATGATTGGCAGAAATTGCATATTTTATTGGGCAGAATTTAATTATAGCAAAAAAAAAATTCTTAGAAGAAACCAGTTGGATTTCTAAGAATGTAATTGTAAGGAAACATTTCTTTACAGCTTATCAGTGGGAGGTAAAACAACTTCCCAAAGTCTCCTAACTCCCACCCTGGAAGCAAACTTACCAAAAGGTTCAGTTAGCACAGAAACAGTCAGGCTAATGCATTCTTGCCCTATACAAAGCTGAATTACCAGTGAAACAGAAGAAACTTAAAGCAGATGATTCTGCATGCACTACATAAGGGAAGAGATACAGATATCTGAATGAAATTGGGATAGGAGCTTTTCTGTGCTTTTATCATATTTTTCCTATCTTATTTATTAATTTATGAACATAGGCTGAACTGGTATTTTTCATTTTTCCTCTTCTGAGGCAAATTTGACAATCTGTTAAGCACGATCGCTTAGAAAGTTTAATTTCCGACTGTGGCACATTCAGTCCAACTGCATTGTTAGTTAGGTCTTTATTAGGGTCACAGACCAAAATCACTGTATTGTAAATTCTGTACAACATAGTGCATCCTTTTATTCCCTGATATATTTGCCACAGTATTATGTACAAAGCTATAGCAGTTGGTAGCACCTACCCAATCTTGACAGATCTCAAAAAAAGCTACGCAGGGTGAGACCTGATCTGTATCTAGATGGAAGACCACTAAGAAACACCAAGGCTGTAGGTTAGACTGAGAAGCTAACATCACGTAAGAAATCATCAGCAAATCACTTCCATACTGTTGCCACAAAAACAACATGGATGTATTTCTGCCGTCACCAGAAATTAAGCTCAACCTGAGGATTGTCTAGATCTGCAAAGCATCTTAAGGACTGTTCTCTTTACCCTTCACATCATTCAGAGAGAAATCAATCCTTGCTGAAGGCAACCCCTGATGTTGGCACATTATTTTTTTTTCATATACCTGTAAACGAAGAGCAAAATGTTTTTTGTTTATTGTCTGAACATTCAAATACTACTATCAAATAAGTAATTTAGATAAATGCTAACGTACATACCCATCTTTAGTCTGATCTACTACACCTCCCAGCAGTTGGACTGTATTAGGATTGGGCACCCCATCTCCTATTATCTTCAGGAAGCGTGTGACAAAATCATTGGGAGACATGTAAAATTCACCATTTTTTTCAACACTTGCATACTGTTAAAACAGAAGAGGGAGAAAATTTGATTCTTAAATTACTAAGTAACATAAAGAATATCACTTACCTGATTATATGAGATACAATAATAATTATAGACAGATGACCAGTGAAACAGAAGAAACAAGTATATATGTGAAACCAAAAAAGGAACCAGACAAATACACACACACACAAACTTTTTCCTTTTCTTGTTTAGTGATAATTATTATCAGCAATGACAACCAAGTTGGCAATGTGTGGTAGGCATGTGCATTTCAAATTGGAATAAGAATCTGTGATTTGAAAAACCTGCTCTGATTTGGAATAAAATCAGAATAACAACAATTATCATTTCTCTTATTACTACACACGAAGTGTGATATTCTCCTATAACTACATAGTACTCTTTGCTATTACTTCAAAGTGAATTCATAACAGATTCAACATGAAACTAATTACAAAAATCAATCAAAACTAAAAAGCCAGGTCAATGAAATACTTAATTCCTAACATAATACTACATCAATCATATTTGGAAGGCAAATATTAAATATTAAAATATTTTGCTGAGACAGAACATGATTAGAACAGAAAAGAAGATGGAAAAAGAATTTATTGGTTAATGAATTGTTTCTGATCATTCAAACCAGCCATCCCCAATCTGGTCCCCTCCAAATAGATCAAACTTCATCTGCCAAAATCTCAGCCATCCACTGCTGGTCATGCTGGATAGGAGTTGAAAGAAAAGTTGGGTAAAGGCTGGTCCAAGCCTTGGTCTGGAAGGCTGTCTGAACTGAGTATATTTTCTGAATCTTTGATGCAGAAGAATCTTTTACTTAATGTCTCCAACATATGCCAGCAGAACAACTTGTAAAATATGAAATATTTTAACTCTCTCTCACACACACTTAACAAAACATGTTTGTGACCATTTATATGCATTTGTACTTAACAGCCATATGTAAAACATTAGTGCTGCATGACTGTGACAACATTTTTCAGATTCTCTCTTCTTTTTACTCCAAATATCCACCTCTTGGGAGTAAAAATAGAAAAGAAACAGAAGTGAAAGCTGAATTTTGAAGACTAAAATTACTCCTGAAAGGAAGAAAGCAATATGGATAACAGTAATAAAAATGCCCTCAATATGCTATTGTGGCCTAAATCCAAGAAATCACATAATATTATACAGGAAGGGTGGAAGGGAGCACACAATATATTTGGCATTTCATTCTCCCACCCCCATCTAGATATTGTGGTTTAAAAAAAGGAAAAATGCAAAGAGAAGGAAGAAAAAGACCACGTGTACCTCTATGTTTTTAAGGCAGCATGACTGTAGGCAGAGATATGCACTCTTTATGCTTTGTGTTAAGGGCTTCATTGAAATAAGACAAGGGGCCAATGGAAGAAAGATTAAGTGTTCCTAAAATATGCTGCACTACCAAATAAACACTTCAGTACTAGGTGATATGCCAGCATTTCCTTCTCAAGTGTTAAATGTCTAGTATAATTTATCAAATGGTTGGCTAGTTAATAAACTGCCCTGTTCTGACATTCAGTTAACTGAAATCTTACTTATGACTTTGTAGACTTAGGTTATCAGTTCTTGCTTGTTTGAAATTATAATGTACTTATTTTTCTCTTGTTTTTTAAAGTTTGATCTAGACTTCTACTCCAATTCTGTAATGTTCTGGCTCTGCATGCACTATAGATCACGTGAAAAGGTCTTTATATCAGATTGGCCAAGAACCATAGAACTATGTCGCTATCTCAGCATAATGGAGCAATCCCAGGACCCCAGTTTCCCTACCATATACCAGCTTCTGCCACATCACAAATCAAACTTCTGTGAAACAAAAAGGAATACATTATCAGGTAAAGACAGAATATATTCAATTAAAAAGGGGGAAAGGTTTTTTTTAAAAGAAAAAGAAAAAACTCCACTGGACCTGGGTACTTTTTTAGTAGTTTTCTGGATCACAGCCATGTTTTTCAGACATTATTAGAACAGGCTGTCCACTACTTATCATTGCCATGTACTAGAATTCAGCAAACACTCTGGCCAGCAAGATGCTGATAAGGTAGGTAAATCCATTAAAATGCTGACTTTACACATGCACATTGCAACATTATGAACTTATTGGGTGTGGGTGAAAAGACATTAAAACGCACTTGTAAATAAATTACAAGAACATATTTGTCAGCACGTGTCAACTTGAAAAGAAAGATCTGTATCACAGCAAGCAGAATATTCTGAACAGGAAAGCCAGATTGCTAATTGCTTTGGTATGTTTCTTTTTTGAGATGGCCTGATAAACATTTGCTACAATTCTCCACAGAACATTATCCACACCAAGTAACAAATAAGCTAGGTGTCTACTATAATTCCAAGCAAAATTCAAGGGCTCAGATTTTGTTTTATACTGCAAGTGCTCTTGCAGTGCAAAACCTGCTGCCATGTCCTATTTCATCAAGCCACAATTGTGCCTGACAAGCCACCCTTACATCTGCTCTTACATGCACCCTGGCTTCCCTCAGAGACTTAAAATGTATGTAGATATTGGGGTGGGGTGGAGTTAATTGTCTAGATGTAAACCATATAAAGGTAATTTCTTTCAGACAATTGCTGGAGAAAGGTAAAAAAAACAAAACAGAAAAATACAAAGCCTGAACATCTAACAACAATGCATTTTTACAATTTAGAACAAATTCTTTTTTTGTGTGCTGAGATTTAAGTAATATTTTTAGAAAGAAGTTGAGTATTTGAGTTTCATATTTATAATCTACAGTTAGCCATATGTGTGTCTAATAAAATTCACACAACAAAATATATTTTTTAAAATTCACACACACAATTAAAACCAACTCAGAACATGGTAGCAATGTAAGGCCAAAAGCTTGTTTATTAGGTGATGCCTCATCTACTGAAAGTGGGCATCCTTTATAACCAGCACACAGACCAATCGATTCCAATGCAGTCATTTATAGGAGAATCTTTCTAAACCTAAGGCTTGAAAACTTTTTAACAAGACAGTTATCAAGGAACAAATCAAATAAGTCAGCCATTCTGCACTTCTACATTTCATTTTTTTTCCAGGCTAGGCCCCCTGCTAAGACATTCAATAACAGAAAGCAGCACAAGGTTTCGATGTCCCTCTGTTTCTACCCACTGTGATTTATTCTTGTGTATTTGAAATCCAATCACGTACCCCCACACTACATATAGAAAATGACCTTGAAAATGTCAGCTTGTTCATTTTGACTGAAGTCTAATCTCTTAGGTTATGGTGGGAGAGTTACAAGAAGTAGAGTTACTCTGGAAAATTATCATGACAAAAGAGGGAAGAAAAAAACCATCAATTCTGTTAGTTTGGGAATAAAGACATTCAAAAAAGTGGTTCTGTAGTCAGGTATTTTTCTTCCACTTTGGTAATTATACCTACAGAGAATATGATATTACACAATAATGCCTAATAGCTTTTTGGTAAGTTCCTTCAAAATTCACACTGGATAATCATATATTTTAAATACTCAGGCATTAACGAGTTGAAACCTATTTAAGCCTTTGCAGTACAACTGTGGAATATCTTTTTTATTTTTTAAAAAAATTATTAGGTAAAGTATTTCTAGATAAAAAAATATGTAACTAAGGAATTTCAAATTGATTGCTGTGTGTTTAACTAAAATACGAAATTATGCAGGGCATGCAATTCTAATATTTGTTATTTTGACTTTCCTTTTTTTTTTTTAGGGCAGGCTGCATTCTTACACATTTACCTGGGAATAATCCCTTCTGAATTCAATGGAGTCTATTTTTATTACATGTTCAGTATATTCTAACATGAATAAAAACCTTAATATTAATTGTCAGCATCACTTATATTATGGTTCTAAAATATCCTAAGTAAAATTGCTGACTGTTCTAGAAATAAAGTCATTTTTCTTAGGAATTTATAAATAGTGGTTTCCTTCTAAAAACATTCATGAACAAACTATATGCTGACACATACAACTTTTTCATTCCCCCCTTGATTTCCCCCAGTAAAATGAACAACTAAACAAATAATCAATTATTTACTTGCTATGTCATCTTAATCAGGGATCCTGGCATGATACAACTTTTACAAGCTGTAAGCCAGGTTTCATGGCTTACAAATCTTTCTTGCATGGTATTTAGAAGCAACAAGCCAAGATCACTGCTTCAGACAAGTTGTAAACTATTCCTGGTTTATTTCATTAGTTGCATTGTGGGACTCTCAGAGGAATATACATACATGTTTTATAAAATCTTCCATCTAAGAATCAGCAAGAGAAGCCTATAAAATGGAGTAAATGCAGATTAAGAATGAGTTTTGTTTCTCCAAATCTGTACAAATTGATAGCCATTGTGTGTACTCAGATGCAAGGCCAAATAACGAGGAGCCTAACTCTGGCAATGAAAACTTGGCAGTTTCCACTTCCTTTCAAAGCTATTTGTAGTTTAGCACGTTGAATTTTGGCTTTCTATAACAACAGTAAGTGAAAAAAGCCAGCTTCAAATAACTAGAGTTTAAAATCATTTTCTTTCCACTAATCACAGCTAAGACCAAATCTAATATTTTGGCTGAGATTCAATCACAAAACAAGCTACAGTTAAAATAAACAAACCAGAAACATCTGAAATCGGCCTTAGGACTGCTGAACGATGGATCAGAGCCTTCCCTAACCTTGAAGAGCTACTTCCAGGAAGTAAAAACCGATAGCTGCTTTTCACATATGTACGGGCTCTATCTGGCCCATGCTTTATATGCAAGTAGTAACAAGCTCCAATCCTTAGTATCTATTGGTCAACTGGAAAAAATCCAGCTTATAACCCTACAGGGCCGTTGTTAGTCGGTGTTGACAACACAGGGCTAAATTAGTCAATGACTTCACTTGATATAAAATATGTTGGCTTAATGTTACATCAAAACCATAGATCACAAATCTTGTTCCAAATTAAGTGAATATTCTTTTTTTCCTTTCATGCAGCTTTTGAAACTTTGTTTTGAAGGTTAATTCCCTTTGTTTTGAAGGTTAATTCTTTTGGTGCCCTCAAGTCAGTTTTTGTCACGGTATAGAGTGAAGAACCACGCTGAGACAGTAATTGTGCTCTAGTATTTATTGTTCTACTCTAATAAACAGAATCCTGCTAAACTGAACTGAACTAGCAAACGCTAAGGGAAAAACTCCAGAACACTAAGGCGGTTCCTTTCTGATCTTCTTGGGAGGGAGCCCAAGGGATTCTGCACTGCACATGTGCTTTTCCCCCTGGAGAGGGCCCCCTCCTTCTCCACCAGCAATCTCCATAACAGTTTTTGACTCCTAGCGACTGCCTGAACTAGTCCCTGAAGTTTTCTTGGCAAGGTTTTTCGGAAGTGGTTTGCCATTGCCTCCTTCCTAGGGCTGAGAGAAAGTGACTGGCCCAAGGTCACCCAGCTCGTACCTAAGACAGGACTAGAACTCACAGTCTCACAGTTTCTAGTCTGATGCCTTAACCACTACATCAGACAGACTCTTTTATTTCTTTACTGTATCTTTAATTGCCCCTCCACTCAATTTCAAGTTAATGAAATCATAAAAAGAGTAAAAAAACATAGATAGTTACACAAAATCTTTAAAATGTATAATATATTAACCAGAGGGCCCCTTTAATAATAATAAAAAAAACAGCATCACATGCCAGCTCAGTGAAACAGCATAGCTTTTACCAAATGCCTGGATCATGGATACAGGCTTCAGATATGTTCTCATTGGAAAAGTTGTCGATATAATTTTTTAATTTATAATTGTTGTAAACCGCCCAGAGTCCCCTATTCAGGGAGATGGGCGGGGATAAATTTGAAAAACAAACAAACAAACAAATAAATAAATAAATTGCAGTTAATAACAAAATTAAGGAGCCAGTTGTTCAGATATTTTGTTCCCAGGCCTTTTATAGGCAGAACCACCCCCTTAAACTGGCTCTAAATCAAATAGGAAATCCATAAAGTTTTCTGAAGATTGGAGTCTGGCAACAACCAACTGGTTGTCCTATGTTGAATTATCTACAGCTTCTGAACATTTTTCAAAGGATGTATCACATAGAGGTTATGGCAGTAATCTTGAAGTGAGATATTAAACCATAGACCTCTGTGGCCAGGCCTGCCTTCCCCAACAAGATGCATACTCTCTCTCACACATATCGACTTTCAATGTAGCAGCAGCAACAACAAAAAATCCACAACAAATTATTTAGATTTTAAATATTTCCCTTTATAAGAAGTTTGATCAAAAAAGCATTTTCAAGAAAACAGAGAAAATCATATGTAATAAACATGGCAAGTTCTGAAGATTTAATTGCTCACAAAAATATACATTGCCTGATAAAACAGGCAAAACAGGAAGACTTTTCCCCATCATTTTGGTGAATGCCATTTTCCTTTCAAATCTAATGAGTAACATTCTTTCACAATTTTGTCTGGATTGGTCTTAGAAATCATTTGAATTGCCTGGGCTATAGGGTAGTAGTGGAAAGCAACACACATTTTTGCACCCTGATCATTGAATAATGATTAGCATTCAGGTAACACTGGTACTAGCATCCAATACCATATTTGTGAATCAGACTTACCCTATTTCTTACTTTTCTGAAGAAATAGGGTGAATGCATCAGCATTAGCTTTAACCATTACCACAAATAGTCCAAAGGGTTAGGAAAGATGGGGAAACATAATTAAAATAGCTACAAATAGCAATTCTAATCCCTTGATTTTATAAGGGAATCCTCCAAGCTCTGAGTAAGGAATGCTGAATTGTCTATTCCATTTGCGGGGAGGGGAGGAGGGGAGGGGGGTGGAAGGGACATATTTTAATTTCAAGATGCTTACATTTTTCTACATTTATACAATAATCACTCAAGAATGTATTTGATTTCTTGGAGAGCAGTGTTCCTTTTTTATAATGGTATTTAAGTATAACATGGTAATAATACAGTGAATGATTAATGGTTAGAAGACTATCAAAAGTTGAATAATGCAGTAAGAGCAAAAGAAATGAAAAAATCAAGCTTTAAAGGATAAAATATTTACTTTTAACATACCTTCAAAAATATTGTTTTCAGCTCAGCAGGATCAGCTCTCTTGGTTAGAGCCACCTACAAGTAAATACAATTATATTAATATGCATGGTCTATACAAAGGATGTCAAAATGTCATAAAAACGAAAGAAACTCAAACAAAAGAATGCACAATGAAATATAAATGTTCCCCTCAAATAAATTAGGCAGTAGTTTATGTGAAAAATAAATGGGCACTTAACAATTCTACTCAATTATTCAATGTTTTTACTCGAAATATTCCACAAAACAATGTAACAAATCTTAAATATGTAAAAAAATAAGAAGATTTTGCCCATATACAAACCCAATCATACCGCTGGGTTTCATTTCTATAATGTAATTATTAAATCCTGGGTGTATACAAGGGACAATGGAGCAACAAAACTAAAAAGAGCCATACAAATATGAAATATTTTATGCTGAAACTAACTATATCAGCTTCATGATATTGAAAGCTAGCAGGTGGCAAAATGCTAAGGCAAGTCAGACTTGTTTAGCATTTGGATAAAGATCATCACAAAATTCCAGGCTTATAGATTGGACCAGGAAGCAGAATAAATGAACAAATAAATAAATAATCCCAAATATGGCAATGAAAAAGCACTTCCATGTTGCTGCTATAAAATAGACATATCCCTCAGTTCATCATGCTTGCCATCTTTTATCTTTATTTTTTACGTTTTACTGATTTATTGTAATTTCTTTGATTGTTGAGAGCCACCCAGAGTCACTGAGAGTTGGGCAGCATACAAGTTTAATAAATTATTATTATTATTATTATTATTATTATTAATTATTAATTATTTCCAAGGTGTAGCCAGGAATCAAGCTTCACTCAGATGAGCCTTCAACTTTTATAAGAAATATTTCATTAAATGGTCAAAACAAAGTGAAATGAAACAAAACAAGTTCCCAGAACAGCCATCAAAACTAACTTGGCAACAACCAATTTTTCAAAGTTGGAGTGGAATGAATTTCATGATATTTCTGGGCTAATTTAAGGATCATAATGAAAACTGAGGAACTGATTTTGGCCAGTAGTTGAGAGAGCAATGATGTACCTTGGCATTCCATAAAAAATTATGCTGTTATGCAACTGACATAAGATTTTAGCAAAATGTACATCAATATCACCTTCCTTCTGTTTCTGTTGCTCTTGCTTTAACTCCAAATTATTCTTCTAGAATCTGAATAACAACATCCAGTTTTATTGCAGTTCCAACACTGCAGCTCTCTACCTCTTCTGACCCAGAGCTGCTTAAGAAACAACAACTTAAGGAACAACAAAAGAGCTATGTAAGCACAGATACTACAAATGGATCCATCCCTGATTTATTTATTTATTTATTTATAATTCGATTTATATCACCGCCCCATCTCCCCCAAAGGGGACTCTGGGCGGTTTACAAAAAACAAACAATTAAAATAACATGTAATACCCTCATCATAATAAAAATAATAAAAATAATATACAATAAATATAAAATCCAAGAGGCAACAAACTTGATTGATAAATATGTATAAATAGGGAATGTGTCAATCAGCTCTCAAGAAAAACTCATAACTATGGAAGCACAGTTTGACAGCTCTCCCAACTACATAAAGATAACATTGATTTAATTCCTACTCTATTACTTTCTATTATATTGAAAATGTACAATATATATTTGATATCATTAGTTTGAATGAAAACTGCCAGTAAATAAATAAATTTTAACAGGATCTTTAATTTTTTTCAAAATTTTAATGAGACTTTAAAAATTCCACTAATACATGTATTGCTTTACTTAATATATTAACATTAAATAATCAGCATTATGTTAACTCTACAACCAACTTTAGGAGCTTTGCCTCTACCAGGTACATCACGTTTAAGCCTATGTTTTTACATAAATAAAAATCAATGTTTTCCTTCCTTCCTTCCTTCCTTCCTTCCTTCCTTCCTTCCTTCCTTCCTTCCTTCCTTCCTTTCCAACTGCAGTAGACTCTGTGTGGTGTACAAAACTGGAAAATTAATAAAACCCAATAAAACATAAAACCAGACAGACAGCCCAGACTAAAATGATCTTATAAACACCACAAATCAAACAAAACGGGGGCCCCAAAAATACAATGATACATTAATACATCAACTCCAGGCCTGGGACCAAAGCTAAGTTTTAAGAGCTTTCCAGAACCCTAGCAGAGAGGGCACAGTCCTTATCTCTTGGGGGATCCTGTTCTTAATACTTATGTTTTATTGTTCAAACACAGAGACAGCATTTTTAGCTGTTAAAAAATGGAATGTTCTAGGATATCCAGTAAATGTTGGATCTTATTATATGGAGTTGGTAACCCAGATTTTTTTTTCTTCAACTCCCATCAGCCCCAACTAGCATGATCAATAGCAAGGGATTGTGGGAGTTGTAAACTAAAACTTATTGAGCCAAAAGTTTGCCTACTCCTGTTACTGAGTTTTCCTCTATGGATCTCTCTTCCAAAGACCTCATTCATGACAGAACACATAAAAATGGCAAAGAGATAATCTACGTTCAATGTCAATTAACTGGCTAACAACAATGTTCAACAGAACAAGTCATGCCACAGCCAATGATGTAAATAATTAGGAAGAAACTACAAAATTTTAATCAATCTTCAGAATACTCTTACAGTGATTTAAAATAACTGTAAGATAAAACTACCTTTTTACTACAGAAGTGCTTTCTAAAAATTCCTTCATTTTTTATATCAAACTGTCAGTCACTCAGAATAAAATCTAATTTTCTTTTTTAGTTTCACCATTTTCTGGTTTCCCTAGTCATCTTGTTCTTTAAAAGAAGATGTAAAATACAGATTCTTGGCTTCCATGGTGGAAAACCAGAGAACCATTAAGGAAACGAACCTATTTGTTTATTTTCTAAAACCAAGTCTTCTTTAGAATTGCAGTACTTTGTTATCAGATTCTTTGTCAAGAGTACTGGAAACTTTTAAACTCTCCCATGAATATAATGCCAGTACAGCTTAATGGGGTAAGAATACAAAACTGGAAATGCTTTCAAGAAGTAATTACTTGTATCTAATTTTTTTTAGAGTAATGTGGCACATGCCGTTAGCTGCACTGCACTTTAGATTCAAAGGCAAGAAGGTGCTTTGGAGTGGGAGAACCACACACAGAGCACTCATCTGCAACTCCCTGAACCAAACACATCTTTTCTCAGAATTGCACAGCAGCTGTGCAATCTAGGGAAAAGGTCCAGCTGTTTTAAGGCATTGTGGCTATTTTAAGGAGCATTCCCACCCCACATGCACCAAAGCATCCTTCTGCCTTCAAATGACTAACTCTGAATGATTCAAAAAGAGTAACATCATTTTACTTCCATTAACAAATATCATCAAAAGATTCTGATTCTATTGCCACTTCAAATTCCCTTCTGCTAAAATAAACACCTGAGTTGTCCTTCTGCAAACATGGCCTTCTTCTACTGAAATAATAAATGGTCAAGACGTTTTTAGAGTGTAGACTTTCTAACTTCGCATATGCATGCATCATATGGGTCAATACATCACTTCAGAAGGTGAAGAAACACAAGCAATGGCCCTTGTACACTAACACTCTAAATCTAACCTTATTCACTCACTTTAGCCTTTGCCTCTAATTAGAACTATGCACTACACAGTAAGAAACATATTGGCATAAAGAGCAAAGCACATAGTTTTGATCTCCTAACTGAATGCTAGCTATTTGGGGATCAATGATATTTGGCAGATTTTCCCTTCTAAAATTCACTGAAATGACCCAAGCAATTGTGGGGTAGGTAGCTTGAAAATGTGTATTATCTAAGTGTACATGCTGTCCTAAGTGTCATAATCTTGTGCTAAGACAGTTATTTGCTCAAGAGCCCATTCAAAAGGCATTGTGCTCTCTGTGGCAGAAGAGATCTAAATTCAATGAATTCTGCAACAACTGTACAAAATAACCCTCACCACCATCACTAAAAAAGATTTGTTACCTATCCCCACTTCATTACCTATAAAAGGATGACATAATATAGCTGCAAGTCCAATATTCTGCTAAACATTCACAGTTCAGCACAAATGTAGTATCCCCACTGTATATACATTCCAGTGTAATACGGCAAGATGTTGAAACAAAAGAGGACTGATCACTGAACAGTATCAGAAAAAATACTTAATAACCTTGTTACAATCCTGTAAACAATACTGAAATATATATATATGATTGGATTGTAAATTGAACAGATTTCAGAGAAAGTGAAAATTATATTGCTATGCTGTGTTGAACTATACAATTCTTTCAGACATACTTCAATCATAGTACATCTATATGTGTAATACTCGTACTCTGTTTTTGCAGAGAAAGGCAAAAATTGGAATTAGGTCTAGTGTTGAACAACCTGTGGAATTAAGATGCAGAAGATACCCATAAACAGGTAAGGTCAGGCAAGGCAGAACCTTGGACAGCTCCCAGTGCGGATTCTGTAATACTGTAGAGCAGAGCTTTCCAAACAGTGTGTTGGGACACATTAGTGTGTCAGCTGCAGTGTCTGGGTGTGTCGCGGCGGCTGCTGCTGCCTCTGAGACCTGCCAGGATTCCACGCAGGTCCTAGTACCTGCCCTGTGCCGTGCTGCCTCCAAACCTGCTGTGACTCCGTGCAGGTCCTAGTGCCTTCCTTGTGCCCTGCTGTAAGAGTGTGTCACGAAATGATGCATGTCTAAAAAGTGTGTCACCAACATGAAAAGTTTGGAAAGCTCTGCTGTAGAGATTGTTATGTTGATAGAGATGCAAGCATCACCTCCCTATACATTATTTCTCAGGCAGCTCTTTCCAGATCACAGGTTCTATGACGTATCTACCAACACCCTCACAAACCCAAGCTGTGCAATCAGATTTTGATACTTGCCAAAGTTCTGACTCGGGAAGGAGGGGGGATTAATTTGGGGAAGAAGGCATCTATATAGCTGACAAAAGAGACTGCCCCACTCATGGATGAGAGGGAGGATTCTGAAATGGGGGAGGGGAGGTCCTGATGAAGAAGTAGAAGAAAGAAAAATACCCCCTCCCTTCCTGCTGTCCAGTGTCAGAAAGGAAAGGAAAGAGGCCAGAAAAGGGAGAAATCTCATTAGCTCCTGCCAATGAGGAAATGAAAGCGGGGGCACAATGCCCTCTAGCCACCCTTGATCAGAAGGAGGTAGGGGAAAATACACCTGAGGCAACCAGAATCAAAGAGAAAGATAAAACAGGGAATGAGGTGACATGAGGAATAAGATTGGCAAGGTAGGAACCAGCAGTTTCCATGCTTGAGAACTATTCTGTCAACATAGATCAAGTGTCATCCAAGGCTCTCAAGAGAATTTGTTGTATTTGTTGACTTAGAAAATTGGGAAGAAACAGCCACAGCTCCATTTAAACCCTGGAGCATGAACCTATAGAAAGGCTTTGATTTTATGCATTGCAGTAGGCAAGTCTCTCTTTTTTTGTATATGGCTATGTTCTTGTTTGCACTACAGAGACTAATCTTGCCAAGTCCTGTCTGTGAGCTCTTCTGCCAAAAAGCAAGTTCCTGAATATCAGGTTATGTGTCTGGAGAGCTGATTCGCAGCCATGCCTAGTCTGAAGCTTGACATTACAGTGAAAAAATATCAAGATTTTGATCTGACAAGACCAAAGTTTTAAGGCAGTCAGTAAGACTGGGTTTGCACAACATAAGGCATGGCTTGTTTTACCATGGCTTATAGAATAAACCTTAATTAGCAGGGTTTGTGCAACATGTAAACCTATCACAGTGGCTAGATTCCTGCAATACATTACTCCAAAACCTAAACAAGCTATATTATAACCTTCTTCAAACTGGGTGCAGGTGCATGGATTTCAGTTTCCAGAATCCCCAAGCAAGATGGTCATTATCAAGAATTCCAAGATGAAATCCATGTATACGGCAGGTACTCAGGTTGAGGAAAGACAACTTTATGTGATGTATGTACCTCGTCAAGAATAGCTTCAAATGGTTTTCAATTTATTATTACCAGTATTATTACTCATTGTATATTGTATTATTACTCATTGTACACTCATTGTATTAATATACATGATATCCTCATGGAATGAAAAAAGTATTAGTTCTGGCATTGATCAGCTTACTCACTTAGAGGAATCAGAGGCAAGAGAAAGCAAAGGAAAGAGGGCTAAACAGGAACAGAGACTGTACAGGTCCATGTGCCTGAAAACAAATGTCTTCTGCCTAACAATGCCATGCATTCTATAAAAAATATATCAGATGAGAAAATATGTAAGACATTTCACTACATATGCACTGATAATCACTGCAAGGTACTTCCTTTTATCTAAATCACAATACTTGAAGAGCAACATACTAGTGCAGGGCTTTCCAAAGTGCCACCGCTGGCGACACACCAGCAGCGGCGGCGCAGGGGGCGTGCAGCGGCGCGTGGGGGCGTGCGGCGGCGCGTGCATGCATGGTGGTGGCGGCAGCAGCGGCAGCCTCCGCTAAAACGCAGAAGCACTGATCCCGCGCCACTGCCGCCGTGCACACGTGCGCCGCCGCTTCCGAGTGGTGTGGCGACACACCACGCTGTGTGTGGCAACACACTTTTGTGTCGCGACACACAGTTTGGAAAGCTCTGTACTAGTGAATTGTAAGTTCCCAGACAACAAATAATTAGTCTGGCTGTGCATCTACACTCAGTACACTGCAGCAGCAAGGCAACTGAAAGTAGTACTGAAATCCAGAAGAGTAGCAGTCCCAACATTTGCCAGCAGTTTCCAGACAATATCAAGGCATCCAACTGACTCTGAAAGATGGCAATAATTAACCCTAGCCAAATCCCACCCCACCAGGATCTAAGTCAGATACAAGAGTTGGCTGACTGTCTAGCCTAGAAAAAAAAAAAGGTCAAACACCTGGCAGGGCAAAACATGTCACAAGTTGTAAAAGCCTGCAATCTAGGTCACCTCTGAAGTTTCTTTTAATCAGCCGTGTATGTAGAAGTTTATTTGTATCTCATTATCCTTCATGTAGTAGGTATGTACTTGGTGTCTGAGTTTCATAAGCAAAGGAGGCAGTTTTCCATCCTCAAGGAACTTAGTCTAAATTCTGTTAGTGTATAAGGCAATACAAGAAAGGAAGAGTACTCCATAGAGATTTATTAACATAAAATGTGTACTGATTATTTATTTCTGCAAAATAGAGCAAGACAGAATTCACTTGATTATGAACAGTTTTATATGTCATATGATTGTCTGGATCACAAATTAAAAACAAAAGTAAACCAAAAAATGCATGTTAAGGAAATCCCTCTATAAATTGCCTGGGAGATGTTAATCAAAATTGGAATCCTTCCAATCAATTTATTGGTTTAAGTCATGTCTTTCTTTTCCCACACATCTTCCACAATAACTGCAGCATAATAACCTAGAAATCCATCATCTTTTCATGTATGTTACTTTTTTAAGAAAATAAAAAGTTCAACCTTCAGATACTGAACTGATGAAACACATGAGGAAGAATCCATTACCCATGCTGCTACTCTGGTTAGAAAACTCACCAGGAAGAAAAAAAGGTGAACAATCTACTTCTTGCTCCCTATGTTTTTAGTTGCTGGTGGCAGTTTTATTCCCTATATACCAAAAATACCTAAAAATGCTGAACATCTCAAAACAGAACTGTATATTCTATGTGAAGTCTTGAAAACGGGGCTTTGCAACACACAGGAGTTGAGGAATCTTTCTTTTAATCATTAAGGTAATTGTATCATTTGCACAGCTTGCACAACTGCTTCAGAAGCTGCCCCTGGCTGTCTTCACATGCACGTGCATGTGTGTTCTCCTGCAATGTTACAGGGCAGATTGTTTGTCATTGGCAATTTTACCTCTAAACTGTAAATTTGTTTTAGTTTAAAAAAAAAAGTACATATTGCTAAAATACAATTGGTAAAGGTATTGCATTCACAGTAATGGACTCTGCTGCTTTGCTTATTGCTTGCTTTACAAAAGGAAGATTTCTGAGTATCTTACAACATGCATTTCACAATATTTACTTGGCTGAAGTGGGCCTTCAAGATTGTCTGCCAGAGTAGATTACATTGGAATAGTGGGTTAATCTTTCCCAATCTGACACACTTCAGATATCTAGGAAATAAAACTCCCAGAATTCCTAGCCTTGGCCATGCTGGCTCGGTATTCTGGGAACTGCAGATGTAGCTGATTTCCGCAGGCTGAGAATTCTGGAATTGCAGACTCCATGCCAGGAAGAGAAAGACTGTCTAGAAATATGAAAAGTTTGACATAAGAATATTTCCTATGCTCTACATACCTTCTAGAACAGGAATGCACTTTTTTTTACAGCAAAGATTGCAGGTGATATTTGAGAGCCATATCAGGCAGGGGCAGCATTCCAAGAAGGAACAGTACTATGACAAAGACATGGACAGAGCTAAAGACATGGACAGAGCAAAAACAAAAACGAAATGTGATTGTACTCCTAAAACAATAATTACCAGAAATTATAAAAAGTGTGAAATAAGATTAAAAGAGAAAAGATACAAAACCTTATTTTTGCAATTTTCCTAACTAACAGCAAGTTACCTTCAAGTCAAAATCCTATTCATTCCTTAAGGAATTTCATAGTACCATATCAGGATCACTCAACCTTTGTAAAATATATATTGGCTTCTATCATCGAAGCTTAGGCTCAGAGTACTATAATACTGAAGTACACTTTGAATAATAAAGACACTGTAGCAGTGAAGTGGGATGAAGGATCATGCACAGTATCTCTGCAGTGGGAGACTTAGGTTTGGGCCTTTGTAGATCTTTATAAAGATCTGAAGCTCCCACCTGCAGGGATTAAGCAAAGAGAATGTTACATATGCAACTTTGCTGTCCACTTCAAATATCTAAATGCCTCTGAAGAGGCTAAAGATGGAATTTTCAAATCATTTCAAGAGCTTAGAGTAAGAGGGAAGCATACTTTGAGAAAAACAATGTTCAAATGCTTCCTAATTTCTGGCAGGAGTTCAGAACGGAAGGAAGCTCTATTATACTTACATCTTACAGAGTGGCAGTACTAACCAACAGAAACAGACGTGTTCAGCCTACTCACTAATGTCACAAATCTTGCCGCCAATTGTGTATGCATTTCACCACAATGATGCAATCTGAGTAAAATATGCAAGAGATACTTGTTGAAATAATTTTTATCGGTAATTTGTTAACGAGTCAGAGAAAATAAAACCCAACACCTAAAAAGGCCCCAATTAATCATTGGGAGACAGAAGTAAAATAAAAAATAACCAATAGATAAATGCACTGTGGGCTTTTTTTAACTGAACACAACTTAAATAAAGTTATCTACCTATCTATCCATCTATTATGTGATTTATATAGCTGTCCAACCCAGAAAATTTGACTATGGGAGAGCAACGTAGTGTTAAAACAAAATAGCCAACAAAAATAAAATAACATAGAAACACACAACCAAGGCCAAATTACAATATATTTACCAGATGGGCTCATTCAGAATCTTAGCTCAATGCCTTACAGAAGGTCAACAAGATTGGGGTCACCTGAATCCCAGAGTTATGCTGTTCTAAAGGGCCAGCACGGAGACAGAGAGGGCTTACCTCCTGGGGCCCAATAAATAACATTGTTTCACTGAAACAACTCATGCATCAGAGTTTCAGGAACAATTCCAACAGGCTCCATCAGAATCTGGGGTGGATCTATTGCAGAGCTTTCCAAACTTTTCCTGTTGGTGACATACTTTTTAGACATGCATCATCTTGCAACAAACTCTTACAGCAGGGCACAAGGCAGGCACTAGGACATGCGTGGAATCCTGGCAGGGCTTGGAGGCAGCAGCAGCCAAGACACACCCAGACACTGCAGCCGACACACTAACATGTCCCGACACACAGTTTGGAAAGCTCTGATCTATTGAATAGGTCCTTCTTCTCTGAGGCTGCAGAGAACTGCAAAGCCAACAGACAGTGATCTGACTATGGTAAGGGACTGCTGGTAACACCCCCCAACTCCAGATCACATCACTTTTATTTATAATTGCATCTGTTTTACTCATGTCTCTTCTACACGTCAGTATCCTAGTTTGTTGTTTATTCATTCAGTTGCTTCCGACTCTTCGTGACTTCATGGACCAGCCCACGCCAGAGCTTCCTGTCGGCCGTCACCATCCCCAGCTCCCCCATGGTTGAGTCTGTCACCTCCAGAATATCATCCATCCATCTTGCCCTTGGTCGGCCCCTCTTCCTTTTGCCTTCCACTTTCCCTAGCATCAGCTTCTTCTCCAGGGTATCCTGTCTTCTCATTATGTGGCCAAAGTACTTCAGTTTTGCCTTTAATATCAATACCAGTATCTAATATTATATTTATCAATACCAGTATTTAATATTAATACCAGTATCCTAGTAGGTGGGTACAAATCCATGAGCATATGCATGCACAAGCATCCATGAAACATTGTAGTAAGAAAAAAAAGGCTTCAAGACAGAGTTGAGCATCAATAAACTGTTGCTTAAATTTCATGCATGCAAACCAACTGAATATGAAATTAACTTAGAAATTATACAGAAAACGGACTTCTGGTAAGGCCATGGTGAACTGAAGACGTCCCTGAAGAAGCAAGGACGACATTACGGCTGAAATTGCCGGCTGGATGCAGGATCTGGGCCATTGAAATCTCTCTGGATAAAGGAGAGATCATGAGATTCCTCGTGAATAGGTGGCAGGAACCAAAATTTTTGTGATCTGCTTGTGAGTTGAGCAGCTGGAGATCAGGGATTCCATCAAAGCTCATAGACGTAGCCTTCCCGTGGGAAACTATCCATGTTTTTTGCATTTGGAAGAAAAACAACATGGTAATATGGGACTTTAAAGGTTGGACACTAGAGGGGACCAGAAAGAGCAAAATCATTTATCAATGGATGCACTGAGAGATATTTGTGAACAATGGACTCAGAAGTTAGTTTTAAAGATCTCTACCATTATTGATAGACTAAATGATGCTAAGGAAGAGGAACAAGTCTTACTAGACAAGACTGAAATTGATTTAAATGTGGACTGAAAAATGACAGGTTACAAGCAGCATATGGGAAAAGATGAAATATTGAATATACAAACGAAACCGGCTGATGTTTTGATAACTAAAAAGGACATACAATAATAGACCAGAAGAGGGTCTTGGATAACCTTTCTATATTGGATTTACAAAAGGGATTTGTTAATGTTGTCAGCAATTTTGTGAGAAGAGACAAAGAGAAAATGAAAAGAAACCAAGTGTTTGGACACTACTTGAAGGGACTAATGATTAAGATTATTGGGAGCAAGGGGAAGGAATATAAAGTTGGTTTATTTGACTAAGGTTAAAATAGATAGTTATTTCTGTAAACTTTTAATGGATTTTTTCTATCCAGGACTGGATGATGTTTTAAGGTTTTGTTTATATATAAGAATTATATGGGAAACAGTTCATTTGCTATATTTTAAATTTATCTGATTAAACTTAAAATAGTTATGTTATCTCTGGTATCTTTTATTGGATTTTTATTGACTAGATTTGAATGCTGAGGTTTGGAAAATTTGTTTAATGATAGAAAATGAGATATAAACGTAGAAGGGAGGAATTCAAGCGGGTTTATTAGATCAAATTTATGATAGGTTGTTATTTCTGGTAACCCTTAATGGATTTTTGTTGATCTGGATGGATGATGAGGTTTTAAAGATTTGTTTATAGAGAATGAGGTGAGATATGGGATGAAGAGATTGTTTGTTGTATTTTAAGAGATGGTAAATTGTTAAAGTTGTTTATACTTGCTGGAATGAAGGGGAAAGTTACTTCTTTCTCTCTCTTTTTTTTTTCTTCACACTTTATTTTTTTTTACTGTTTATACTTTGTATTAGTTTTATCTGTACAATGTAATCTTTAATAAAATCTATTTGTTTATTTATCAAATTTATATGGCTACCCATCTCATAAGAAGTTACTCTGGGCGGCGTACAACAAAGATATAAAAAAATTAAAATGTCAAAAAAGTCATTATTAAAAAGTTTTAAAAGCATAAGGCACACAAGATATTAGATTAGCAAGGGAGTCACCTCAAGATCTCACCGGTCCCCTGGGGCCCCCAGGCCTGATGACATAGCCAGGTCTTGCGAGACTTCTGGAAAATAAGTAGAGATGGAACTGACCTCACTTTGGGGGGGAGGAAGTCCCATAAGGAACATTATTATATTTATATCAATTATTATAATTAATATATCATATTATATTAATTTATATTTTATTTATTCTATATATTCTATATTATAATATATATAAATATATATAAATATATATTATTTATTAATAATTATTTTTATTCTAATACATTAATATATATTATAATTAATATAATTATATTAAAATTATTATAAAAAGAAATTATAGAGAAAACACTTTCTCAATATGACGTAAGTAAATTAATATACCATGAGAAACAATAAAGATACACAATTGCCCTAAAGCAGTGCTTTCCAAACTGCCACCGTTGGCGACATACCAACGGCGGCGGCGGCGGTGGCACGGGGGCGCGTGTGTGCACAGTGGCAGCTCGGGGGCGCACGGCGGCGGCCTCGCTAAAACGCGGAAGCGCTGATGGCGCGCCGCTGCCGCTGTACATACCACCACCGCGAGTTCCCCCACGCCGCCGCTTCGCAACACACTAAACTGTGTGTTGCGACACACTAATGTGTCACGACACACAGTTTGGAAAGCTATGCCCTAAAGTATTTGTGTCTAACAACAATGGCCTGCTGAAATTTTATTGTAACTATCTGTTTAGAAAACAAGCTGTAGTCAGAACAGTACTTAAGTATTCCATGCCTAGCATATGGCTCTCCTTTACAATATTGGGATAAAAGAAAACATGATTGGTATTTGGGATGAGTTTGTAATTTTTTATGGGATTAAAGTATAAATTGAAAGATTTAAGATTATGCAAAACATTTATATTTTTATTTACTTAAAAGAATGAGTAGTAGAAATGCACTAGATGTTAGGAAGAGTTAATTATAAATTCTACCCCAAAATTTCAACAATTCCTATTAATAGAAATTAAAATCCTTTCAGGCATTGGAAACTTTGAAATCCAAATGTGTCTCTGAAGGTATTATTTTTCTCCTATCCAAATAATGATTTCATTGGATATCATTTTAAACAGAAAGGGTTGTTTGTTTATTTGTTTACAGTGTTAAATTCACTACTTCTTATGAGTCTGCATATATCCTTTTAGGTTTTTATGTGAATATTGGCTGTCAGAAGTAATTACAATGTCAAACTTGACATTCAGGATTTAAAACAAAGGATATGGGACCAAAACCATCCTTGCAACCTTCATTTTCAGAGAGTTATCATAGTAATATATCTAAGAAAAAAATGAGAGTGGAGAAAAAGTATTGAATACTGTACTAACAGCAGCTGATCAAAAAGCAGAACATGTTTTTCCTGTTTGAATTGCAAACAGCTAGCTAGCTAGCTAGCTAGCTTGCTTGCTTGCTTGCTTGCTTGCTTGCTTGCTTATTTATTTATTTATTTATTTATTTATTTATTTTATCCCCGCCCATCTCCCCAAATAGGGGACTCTGGGTGGTTTACAAAATAGCAAAAGTTAAAATCTATACAAAAAATTACTATATAAATATAAATATATTTATATTTATATATTTTTATATATATTTATAAATATATATAAATATATTTATATAAATATATATAAATATATATAAATATAAAATTACTTATAACTGAGAAGTTAAAGGAACACTCATTTTTCTCTTCATATCAGTATCTTTACTCAGGTTACCTGAGGGACCGTCTCGACCCGCCCCACTCAGTCATGCAGAGAGGGCATGCTACAGACCCCATTGGCAAAAGAATTCCATCTAGTGGGGTTCAGGAGGCGAGCCTTCTCTGCAGTAGCACCCGCCCTTTGGGGGTGATATAAATTTAAACAATAAATAAATAAATAAATAAATAAATAAATAAATAAATTTTAGTGTTTACATAAATCTATATACTCATAGCCAATACTGCACCAGATACAAAAATACTAAGATACAAAAGAGCGATACTGAGGACTTTGGAGAACATACAGTTTGTAGGTTTCCCCCCAATGCGGGGAGGGCTCAAGACAGCCCAATGAAGACCAGGCATTATCAGTAGCGAGGGAGGAAGCAAAAACAAACCAACAAACCCAGAAGAATGGTATGGAAAATGGTATGTAGAAAAAGGATACTGTGCCTGTGCTACCTGGTCCTCTGAATAGAAGCACACCATATATTTAGTGGCAGATAATACATAATGTGGAATAATATAGTAGAGCAGGGTTTCTCAACCAGGGTTCCATGGAACCCTAGGGTTCTGCAAGAGGTCACTAGGGGTTTCCTGAGAGATCATGATTTATTTAAAAATTATTTCAAATTCGGGCAACTTCACATTAAAGAGGTAAGATTCATTATTTATTTTTAGTTTAACACTGTTAATGCATATATACAGGCCTATACTTGAAACAAATATAATAATTTTGTAACTTCTGGCCTATATTTGAGCCTGAATGTTCAGGGGTTCCCCAAGGCCTGAAAAATATTTCAAGGGTTCCTCCAGGGCCAAAAGGTTGAGAAATACTGCAGTAGAATAGTACAGTTTGCTTAGAAAACAATGAACTTGCCACTGAGGTTTTTAAACCATGGTTTATAGCTTAGCATTATAACCACTCTGACTGTATTTATACATACTAAGCCAAAGCCAACCAAGTTGTATTATGGTTCAGCAGGCTATGTGAAACTGATAGTTTCCAATAGTTTAAAGTATGGCATGTTGTATGAATCAAGTGAATTGTGCTTTATTTGGTAAGTAATAGTTGAATAAATAAATCATAGTTTAGTGCAATGTGCAAACCTAGCCATATGGCATAAATTCAAACCACCATGAGTTTTCTAGGAGCAAACCAATATACTGTACATTTTTCTAATTTCTTTACCACCCAAATCATATTATGACGACTCTGGGCGTTTTACAACAATTAAAAATAGAAGAATAAAATGTCATTAAAACAATACAATATCAATATATATATATATATATAAATATGAAGATGTAAAATATATAATATAAAATTTATGATATAAAATTCAGGATGGCGAATAGCAATGTTATCATTGGCCCCATCAAAGAGCCAGCCACCCCCATGATTGGCTACCCCCCCTCCCACCCCAGGCAAGGTGGCACAACCAGGTTTTAACCCCCATCCAGAAGGCTGGAAGAGTGGGGGCCTGCCTTACCTCCGGGGTAACTTGTTCCAGAGGGCGGGTGCCATGGCAGAGAAGGCCCTCCTCCTGGACCCTGCCAGTCGACAATCTCTCATGGGCAGGGTCTGCAACATGCCCTCTCTGCCTGACCGGGTGGGACGGGTCGATGGGACGGGGTGAGGTGGTCCCTTAGGTAACCTGGACCCATGCCATGTAGGGCTTTAAAGGTGATAACCAACACCTTGAATTGGACCCAGAAGCAAACTGACACCCAGTGCAGCTCGCACAGCAACGGTATTATATGTGCCCTCCTTGGGGCTCCCAAAACTGCTCGTACGGCCGCATTCTGAATCAGCTGTAGCTTCCAGATACTCTTCAAGGATAGCCCCATGTAGAACGCGTTGCAATAGTCTATACGGGAGATGACCAGGGCATGAGTGACTGATCGGAGGGACTCCCGATCCAGGAAGGGTTGTAGCTGGCGCGCCACACAAAGCTGTGCAAAGACTCCCCTGGCCACGGCTGCCACCTGCTCTTCGAGCAGGAGTCGTGGGTCCAGGAGAACCCCCAGGTTCTGCACCGGATCTCTCTGGGGCAGTGCAACCCCATCCAGAGCCAAAGATGGCAATATTCAGTAAATAAATCAATAAATAAAAGCTGGAGCTGAAAATCAACAGATAAAATGTAGACCCTTTACTGCTTTCGCCTTCCTGGTCTGCATTTAGTAAGATTTCAGGCTAAGGTAAAAGGTAAAGGTACCCCCCGCACATTTGTGCAGTCGTGTCCGACTCTAGGGGCCGGTGCTCATCTCCGTTTGTTAGCCGAAGAGCCAGCGTTGTCCAAAGACACTTCCACGGTCATGTGGCCGCATGACGCCGCGGAACGCTGTTACAAACAGATTTCAGGCTACTTTTCACATATTGGGTTTCTATGAATATTTTACAAATCTCTTTGAGATTTTTTAAAATTTAACTGACTTTTGGGGGGATGCACCTTAATACTTATTTCATGTTACATTTACTCATGTTTACTTTCCCAATCTGATTAATTTCTGAACTCTTGATCCTGTTTCTAAAACATGAGTATGTTCTCTGCAGCACTGTAAAGTCACGCTTGCATCTTTATGCCTTGCAAACCTTTGCAAACTGCTCTTATTGATTTTTCCATGCAAACCTCTGTTAAATGGCATAGAACAAACTACGTTGTTTTCTATAGGCCAATTGACAACTATATTTCCAGGCCCTGCCTTACAGGCAAAGGAGCTTGCTCACTGGCATGATTTCTTACAGACTAATATATTGCCCTTCCCTAGAACTAGGCTACTCTTAGAAAACTCAGGATTCTCTACTTCAAAACTTAATTTTCCCACCCAACACAACTCTAGAATGTCCTAGTTCTACAACTGGTCTAGCAGAATGATTTGCAAACATTCAGTGAGTAGGTTTAAACCTTCAAAAGTTTGAATATTTGGAACATTCTGGTCCTCCATCAAGGCTCAAGAAAGGATACCCTTGAAGACATGATAAACTAGATGTTTCAAGTGTCCAACATGTAAAACATGTTATTCAACACCAGATGTTGAATAAGAATATAAATTATAGACATGTTTATTAATAGCAATATCCCTGAGAATGCTCAAGATTGGATTGTTCTACAGGGAAAAGATAAGGGCTGAATAAAATCTAATAATTACAAATAAGTATAGTAACTCTTCTACCAATAATGGCCATTAGAACATCCAGTTATTTTCAGGTTTTATTTCATTTTTTTTTTAAAAAAACAGAAAAATATAATTGATATCAACAAGGGACTAATTCACAATCACTAAAAGTCACCTCTCTAATTGACACTCAGTGGCAGACTGCATTATTTAAAAAGTGAAGTGACAGGCTGACTTAATGTCGGTGACAAAAAAGACTACTTTAATGGAAATGTGAAAATCATTCAAAATTCATTGCATCTCCACAGTAAAACTCTAATCAGATTTAGACTATGTGATGTGATGTGATGGGGCCATGAAGACAATTTCTACTTATGGGAATAACTTCTAACTGCTTTCAGATATTCTGCCATGCCTGAATGTTGCTACTGAAAGCAGTGATGCTGAAAGGCAACATGCACTACAAACCACAATGAAGTGATTTGTAAAAGGAAATGCAGAGAAAAATAAGAATATTCAGTCCCAACTTTAAACTGACTTTAAAGAGGCAAATGAGGAATCATGATTTATTGGTAGATCCTTTTATCATTTGCCAAGGGATCAAGTCCCCATTGTTTAATGGAGTCCCCTCTCCATAAGACAGACAGCTCAGTCAACATCCCTTGGCAAATAAACAAAAGACTGGAAAGAAGCTTGCATCTTTCTGGTCTTTTCACACTATTGGAGAACTGACACTACATTTCCGCACTAATTGTTCTTCTTTTGCCCATATACACAGTTGCCCATGAGCCAAAAGAAAGTCATGAAGAGCATAATACCTAATCAAAGGCATTTTATACCAGTTATCTGTTGTTCCTGCCTGTACCTGGGCCAGCTGACATCCAGGCAATTTAATGTATTATATTTTAGGATTAGAGAAGGGGTGGTAACCAGCCTTAGTAAATACTCTCATGTGCACAAGTCTATCTTGCAAGGAGGTAAACGAACATAAGGAAGAGGGACTCCATAACTTAGTATTAAGCAGGGATAAGAAACCTATCCATGGCACATATCATAGCAGTTTTTCCGATCCCTCTCCTGCTGGTATCCCAGTTATTTCTCAGCATTTGGCCAGCACAACCTGTATTTGTAAAAATAAAGGAAAAAAATCCAAGTGTGAGGCTTTCCTTCCCTCAGCTCTTCAGCTAAAAAAAAAAAAACATATCACACACACTAAAAAGTAGAGTTGTCTAGTGGAAATGCTGCAGCTGGAACCACCCTGTTTTGCCCTGTGCTAGGTTTTCCAAACAGATGATTTGCTATTTAACCATTAATTTGAATTAATTTGTGTAAGAACACTATTCAGACGAGCACAAACGCACTGCAGCAACCCAGAACACCAGAAGACCACTTATATAGCATCTTCCAGCAAAATGGATACCCACGCAACTTTATCAAAAAGTGCCTGACCACTCAACCCAACACAGCAAAACCAACAGAAGCTATGAAAAGGATTACACTGCCATACATCAGAAACATCTCAGAAACTACTAACAGACTGTTACAACCACATGGCATCACCGTAGCACATAAACCAACCAAAACCCTTCAGAACATCGCATGTAACCCAAAAGACACAGTAGCCCAAGAAGAAAAAACAGGAGTTATCTACAACATACAGTGTAAGGACTGTAGCAGTCACTATTTATTTATTTATTTATTTCTAATTCGATTTGTACTTACCGCTCCATCTCCCCGCAAGGGAACTCTGGGCGGTTTACAAAAATCGACAGTTAAAATTCAACAATTAAAACAGCATATATAAATACTCTCTAATACAATAAAATTTAAATACAAAATCCAAGATTTGATGGGTCGATGTTTAAAAGGGCTCTATGGCACCAGCCATCCCCAAGAGGAGCTGTTCCCCCCCCCCCACGCAAGGCGGCAGAACCAGGTCTTTAAGTTCTTTCTGAAGGCCGGGAGCGATGGGGCCTGCCTCACTTCCGGGGGCAGCATATTCCAAAGGGTGGGCGCTACTATCGAGAAGGCCCGCTTTCTAGACCCCGTCAGGTGACATTCTTTTACGGACGGGATCCGCAGCATGCCCTCTCTAAATGACCGAGTGGGACGGTTCGACGTTATGGGGATGAGACGGTCCCTCAGGTAACCTGGTCCCATGCCATGTAGGGCTTTAAAGGTGATAACCAACACCTTGAATTGGACCCGGAAGCACACAGGTACCCAGTGCAGCCGTCGCAGCAGAGGTGTCACATGTGCTGATCTTGGCGCACCAATAACTGCGCAAGCAGCCGCATTCTGGACCAGTTGAAGCTTCCAGATACTCTTCAAGGGTAGCCCCATGTAGAGCGCATTGCAATAGTCTATATGGGAGATGACCAGGGCATGAGTGACTGTACGGAGGGCATCCTGATCCAGAAAAGGGCGTAACTGGCGCACAACACAAAGCTGTGCAAAAGCCCTTCTGGCCACGGCTGCCACCTGCTCTTCGAGCAGGAGCCGTGAGTCCAGAAGAACCCCCAGATTCCGCACTTGGTCTGAATGGGGTAGTGCAACCCCATCCAGAACTAAGGATGATAACTTCCTTGATCCACTATTTATTTATTTATTTATTTATTATTTAAATTTATCCCCGCCCATCTCCCGAATCAGGGGACTCTGGGCGGTTTACAAGACAACAGTTAAAATGTATACATAAAATTACAGCAGTATAAAGTAGTTATAAATCCAGATGGATATTAGTTAAAAGAAGGACATTAAAATTACGGGATTAGCCATCTCCATGAGGAGCTATCCCTTCCTCTTTCCCATGCCAGGCGGCAGAACCAGGTCTTCAGCTCTTTCCTAAAGGTTGGGAGGGAGGAGATCTGTCTCAACTCTGGGCGCAAGCTGTTCCATAAAGTGGGTGCTGTTACAGAGAAGGCCCGCCTCCTAGACCCCATCCGATGACATTCTCTAATTGATGGGGTACGTAGCAGGGCCCCTCTGGATGACCGGGTGGGGCGGGTCGATAATAAGACGGTCCCTCAGGTATTCTGGCCCCATGCCATGTAGGGCTTTAAAGGTGATAATCAACACCTTGAATTGTACCCGGAAGCAAAACGGCACCCAATGCAGCTCGCGGAGCAACGGTGTTACATGTGCAGATCTTGGGGCACCCAATACTGCCCGCGCGGCCGCATTCTGCACCAGCTGAAGCTTCCGGATAGTCTTCAGGGGTAGCCCCATGTAGAGCACATTGCAATAATCTACGTGGGAGGTGACGAGAGCGTGAGTGACTGTGCGGAGGGCATCGCATTCCAGGAATGGGCGTAACTGGCGCACCAACCGAAGTTGCGCAAAAGCCCTCCTAGCCACGACTGCCACCTGCTCTTTGAGCAGGAGTCGTGAGTCTAGAAGAACCCCCAGATTACGCACCGGTTCTGAACGGGGTAGTGCTACCCCATCGAGAACCAAAGATGATAATTTCTCCCTAAGCCGCCCCAAAAGGATACCATGGTCGATGGTATTGAAAGCCGCTGAGAGATCCAAGAGAGCCAGGATGGATGCACTACCTCCATCCCGCTCCCGCCAGAGGTCATCCGTAAGCGCGACCAATGCAGTCTCCGTCCCATATCCCAGCCTGAAACCTGACTGAAAAGGGTCAAGATAATCCGCTTCATCCAGGGTCCTTTGAAGTTGCAACGCCACCACTTTCTCAACCACCTTTCCCAAAAAGGGAAGGTGGGAGACTGGAAGAAAATTGTCCAGAATGGTCGGGTCCAGGGAAGGCTTCTTGAGGAGGGGGTGCACCAACGCCTCCTTAAAGGCAGTTGGAACCACCCCCTCCAACAAGGATGTATTAATCATAGCCTGGACCCATCCACCTGTCACCTCCCCGGCTGATTTCACCAGCCAGGAAGGGCAGGGATCTAAATAACATGTGGTGGGGTTAACCATTCGAAGGATCCTGTCCACTTCCTCAGGTCCAACAGGATCAAATTGTTCCCAGATAATAAGGCAAGACCGCTCTCCCGGCATCTCCCCAGACTGCAATCCAGGCATGGAGTCCAACTTAGACTGAATCCGAGCGATTTTATCCTGCAGATGCTCAGAAAATTCTTCCGCACGGCCCTGCAGGTGGGTGGTCGGTACCACCCTACCCAAGAGAGATCGAGTAATCTTAAACAGGGCCGTCGGACGGCATTCTGCGGATGCAATAAGAGCGGAGAAATATTTAAGTTTCGCCGCTCTTACCGCCACAAGGTAGGCCCTAATAGCGGCTCTAGATTGTGTTCGTCGAATTCCGTCTTTGTCTTCCTCCAGCGGCGCTCTAGACGTCTCTTCACCCTCTTCAAGACCCTCAACTCCTCCGTAAACCACGGGGAGTGACGGGTCGAATGGGGCTGGAGAGGTCGCATCTGTCCTGTTCCGACTAAGACTGACACGGAAGCGTTATGGAAAGTAACTTTATTTATACAGACACACAAGCAGCCCAGTTTATACAGTCCTCTTCTTCGTCTGCAGGCTGGATAACCACGGGTACAGCGGATTCTACTGGCCGGGCAGGAAGGACCAGAGGGGTTGCAGGAACTACGATTGATCTGGAGTTACCAGGCAAGGTGACCGCAGGTGTCTCATTAGCTGGGCAGGTAGGACTTGAGGTAAACCGGGGTCCAACAAAAGCAGCCCACTGATGTCCGGCGCCAGCTGGGTTAGGTTGAGGACTATGGCTGGTGGCTAGAGGGGTAGACCGGGGCCTGACAAAATCAACCCACTGCTGGCCGGCTTCAGTTGCCTCAGGTTTGGAAACCTGAGGAGAATCTGTGGCGTGGGCAGCCGGGACGGGAACAGGCAAGGCAGCAGCGCTTACCCCGGTGGTGGCCTTTTCCTCAGGAAACAAGGAGTGCTCCGGAAGATGCCCTGGAACGGAAAGCTCACTGGACGAAGACGCAGCGGCAGGAGAAGGCTCGGCGCTTGGCGGTGACAGGTCTGTGGAACTTTCACTTTGCTCGGTCTCTTCAGTGGCTATCAGGCGGTTCGCGGGGCTTCCCTCATTGCGAAGCTCTTGGCTAGGGTCGGTCCGGTTGTTGTGCGTGGCGGGAGGATCAGGCGAGGGCACGGGTCCAGGTCGTGAGGAGGATCGGTTGTCTCCGGCAGCTGAGGTAAGTTTCGCCGGCTTTTTATTCCTTTTTTCGCGCCTTGGGAGAGCGGGGGCCAATCGAGCTTCACGTTGCTCTGCCCGCCTCTCCGCTCTCCTTTGGTGCGCGCTGATTGGCGGAGGCGTATTTCTTTCAGAGCCTCAGCCAATCAGCGTTTCCGGGTCCCCAGTCAAGTTAACGCTGAGCCTGCTGCCTCCTGTGATTGGCTCTTCTTCCGGTTCGGAGTCCAGCATGTCGGCCGGTTGCCAGGTAAGTACCGGGGCTCTCACAGCATCGGCGCGATCCTGTCCAAGGCACCGGCCGCCTCCCTATTCCAGGTTGCAGCCAGTACCTCCGCTGGACCGTGCAGCAGATCCTCAGGTATTACCCCCAGCTCCCTCTGAAACCTCAATGGGTCCATAAGTCGCCGGGGGCGGACCAATCGAATAGGTCCAGCCTCCCTGCGGAGTGGGGCGGCATAAGAGAATCCTAGGGATACCAGGACGTGATCTGACCATGACAACGGGGATAGTTCTAACTTTCCCCTCAGGTCACTTTGCCATTGCTCTGACAAGAAAACCAAATCCGGAGTGAGTCCACTGTCTCGAGTCGGATCCCGAATAATCTGGGACAGGCCCATGGCCGCCATGGTAGCCATGAACTCCCGAGCCGCTTCTGAGGCACGCCCCAGGGACGGCAAGTTAAAATCCCCCAGAACCATAAGCCTGGGGAACTCCACCACCAACCCCGAGACGGCCTCCAGCAGCTCAGGCAAGGAGGTTGCTACGCAGCAGGGGGGCTGGTACAATAGCAACACTCCCAACTGTTCACGGGCACCCAACTTGAAAAACAGGGTCTCACATCCAGATACTTGTGGAGCAAGGCCCCTGAAAGCCACCAAGGATTCTCTGATGATAACTGCCACCCCTCCTCCCCTACCCCGGTCTCTCGGCTGGTGCCACACCCGAAATCCGGCCGGGCACATCTCCGAGAGGGCTACTCCTCCCTCTGGGCCCAGCCAGGTTTCGGTAATACACGCCAGGTCCGCCCCTCTCTCCGTGATTAATTCACTTATGAGAGGGGCTTTGTTATTTACCGACCTGGCGTTGAGTAGCAGCAGCCGGAAGCCGGGGCCCTCAAGGATCCGCTGACCAGAACCTGGGGTTGAACTCGGAGGACCCGAACGCACCACCGGTACTAAACACCGGGGGCGCCTTCCCCGAAGATGGCCTGTCCTCCGGTTCCCGTCGCAATATCTCCTGCCCGTCACCACCTCGATCTGAATACCCACATTGTAGTCCCCAGAGTTTCCTGATCCGGTCGCCTCCACTCCCGAATCCCTCGAAAACCTGGCTCTAGGCAGGGGTCTCTTCCATACACCCCTCCTTTCACACTCCATCCTCCTGGGCAGTCGAAGGCCACCAGCGCAACCAACCGAAGCTCTCGGCACTGGTAAGCCCCAACCGCCCCTTACATTCATCCTCCAGTCACTCATTTTGCCCCCTGTGGCTTCTCTCACTGGTCACAAAGGGGCAAACAGTCACTCCTACCTGCCCTGTCTCTCACTCAGGGTCAGGTACTCTCTCAAACACATACAGTCTTGGCCCCCCACTCGTCACTCTCACTCACGGGGGGGAACCACACTCACACAAGAGACCCCACAATTTTCCGCCGCTCTGACACGGGGGCGGTTGTCCTTCAGGCCAGCAAGCAGCAACTATTGTAGGACAGACTATGTCCTATGTAGGACAGACCAGCAGAAGACTAGCAGAACGCATCCACGAACACCAACTAGCAGTCAGAAGACATGATGAAAACTCCTTAATCTCACAACACATGGACAGACTTAACCATACTTTCAACTGGGAAACTGTGAGCATCTTAAACCAAGCGAAATCCAAAAATGCTAGAGAATTCCTGGAAGCTTGGCACTCAGACAAAGCAGCCATCAACAGACACATAGTGGTAAACAACATTTACATACCATTCATAAGAGACAATAGAAAAGCCAGAAGACCAGAACACCTCCTTGCCAGCAATCAACACCGATAGGCAAAGATTAACACCAAGATTAGCAGCAAGATTAGCAGCAGAGGAGCAATCAAACAACACAATAGACCCTAATCAAGGAACTATTAACTCAGTCAATCAACCAAGCAGCAAACAACAGCCCAACCAAGGAACTACCAAGGAGAGTACAACACCCCCACCAACACAGGTAGGACAAGCCAGGGTATATAAACAGAGAGCAAGTCCCACTCCCTTTTTGCACTGAAGATGTTGCCTAGCCTGGCAATGAAACGTCTGCAAGAAAACAAGGCTCAGAGAGCACCAAGGACTCCACAATGGTATTTGCTACAAAGTAAGAATACTGAACTATAGGTCTGCTCACAGAGGTGAGCAAAAACTATTCAGCCTGGATCCCAAAGAGGTCTAACTATTCTGTTCCCTTGCCTACTGTCAACCTATGGTTGTGAGGAAGAAGCCCTATAAATCAGCTTTGTTTAGGTCTATAACTCTTACCTTTTTAAGCCTGAACCACCAAAGGTCATGTGGCTAAAGAAGATGGGAGACATCACCTAACGACTCTAGAGGATGTTGTGCCAGGGGATTGCTTTCCATTAATGTCAGTGAAGCCTAGCATCTTTTGGCAAGGGCATCCAAACCTTAGATGGACAAGGGGCATATGGGGGTGGGTAGAATACTGTCAGAAAAGTGAGTGTAGCCTGCGTAAAAAGGGCTGTGCTTTCAGGTTGTTATAATGTGATATACCTATGTTGTGGGTTACGCTACACACTTTTCATGTTTTTCTACCCAAGGGCAGAATACTGTGCTGCCAATTTTCCACAATCATAGTACTGGAGGCTCAAGGTCCATACAAAACCTATAGGTGTTGTAAGTTACCCAGCCCTCACTGATGGAATCAAGATATTCCATACATGTATATTCAGAACTGAGCAGAAGTCTATTAAATGGGGCTTGCTCCCAGAAAAGAGAATAGGATTAGAACATCAGTACTGTAACATTGTAAAAGTATGTAAAACATATTTTGTTTTATTGACTATTCTAAAGCCTTTGACTGTGTGGATCATAACAAATTGTGGCAAGTTCTTGGTGGTATGGGGATACCAAGTCATCTTATCTGCCTCCTGAGGTATCTGTATAACGACCAAGTAGCAACGGTAAGAACAAATCACGGAAAAACGGACTGGTTTAAGATTGGGAAAGGAGTACGGCAGGGTTGTATACTCTCATCCTACCTATTCAACCTGTACGCAAAACACTTGATGAATCCAAGGCTGGAGTTAAAGTCGCTGGAAGAAACATTAACAATCTCAGATATGCAGATGATACCACTTTGATGGCTGAAAGCGAGGAGCAGCTGAGGAGCCTTATGATGAAGGTGAAAGAAGAAAGTGCAAAAGCTGGGTTGCAGTTAAACCTCAAAAAAACCAAGATTACGGCAACCAGCTTGATTGACAACTGGCAACAGAGGGAGAAAAAGTGGAGGCAGTGACAGACTTTGTATTTCTAGGCGCAAAGATTACTGCAGATGCTGACTGCAGCCAGGAAATCAAAAGACGTCTACTTCTTAGGAGGAGAGCAATGACAAATCTTGATAAAATAGTTAAGAGCAGAGACATCACACTGACAACAAAGATCTGTATAGTTAAAGCAATGGTATTCCCCGTAGTAACTTATGGCTGCGAGAGCTGGACCATAAGGAAGGCGGAGCGAAGGAAGATAGATGCTTTTGAACTGTGGTGTGGAGGAAAATTCTGAGAGTGCCTTGGACTGCAAGAAGATCAAACCAGTCCATACTCCAGGAAATAAAGCCAGACTGCTCACTTGAAGGAATGATATTAAAGGCAAAACTGAAGTACTTTGGCCACATAATGAGAAGACAGGATACCCTGGAGAAGATGCTGATTCTAGGGAAAGTGGAAGGCAAAAGGAAGAGGGGCCGACCAAGGGCAAGATGGATGGATGATATTCTGGAGGTGACGGACTCGACCTTGGGGGAGCTGGAGATGGCGACGGCCGACAGGAAGCTCTGGCGTGGGCTGGTCCATGAAGTCACGAAGAGTCGGAAGCGACTGAACGAATAAATAACAACTGTAACATTCTCTATCCCTTATCCTTCCCTCACCAGATTTAACTAACATGATGCAATTTTGTTATTACTCAAATATTCTGTTATAGCTGCATTCACCACTGCAAGAAAAAAACCCACGTATTTATATTATAGTTAAAATCTTGCCATAAATGCAGTGCTGCAGATACCCTTGGACTGTTCAGTAAGCAAAAAGCAAATTGGGCTTAGTTTATTTATTTATTTATTGGATTTATCACCGCCCAACTCCCCCAAGGGGGACTCTGGGCGGTTTACAACAGAATTAAAATCATTAATATACATTTATAAATAAAATAAAATACATAATAATGAATAACATGAGATCCAATGGCAGAATATTCTTAAGTTTGTAAAAAAGGGCACCTCAGAGCTAATCTAAGGTGCTAGCCATCTCCAGGTATCTCCAATCTCCTTCTGACCCCAAGCATACTGACAAAACCAGGTTTTGAGTCTTTTTCGGAAGTCCAGGAGTGAGGGGGACCGTCTGATCTCCGGGGGCAGAATATTCCAAAGGGCAGGGGCAACAGCAGAGAAAGCACGCTTCCGAGACCCCGCTAGGTGGAACTCCTTAACCGATGGGGTCCGTAGCATGCCCTCTCTGCATGCCCGGGTGGGATGGGATGAAGTGATGGGGATGAGACGATCCCTTAGGTATCCTGGTCCCATGCCATGTAGGGCTTTAAAGGTAATAACCAACACCTTGAATTGTACCCAGAAGCAAACTGGAACCCAGTGCACCTCGCGTAGGAAAGGTGTTACGTGGGTCCTCCTTGGGACACCCAAAACTGTCCGCGCGGCTGCATTCTGGATCAGTTGTAGCTTCCGGATATTCTTCAAGGGTAGCCCCATGTAGAGCGCATTACAGTAGTCTATGTGGGAGATAACCAGGGCATGAGTGACTGTTCGAAGGGCCTCTTGTTCCAGGAAGGGGCGCAACTGGCGCACAACCCGAAGTTGGACAAAAGCCCTCCTGGCCACGACTGCCACCTGCTCTTCAAGCAGGAGTCGTGAGTCCAAGAGGACTCCCAAGTTACGCACCGGGTCTGTCTGGGGTAGTGCAACCCCATCCAGATTTAAAGATGATAATTTCCCAGAAGCCAAGGAGCCATTAATCCACAGCCACTTCGTCTTACTAGGGTTCAGCTGAAGCCTGTTTTTCCCCATCCAGGCCCCTACAGCCCCCAGGCACTTGGACAGGACGGTCACTGCATCACTTACTTCACCCGGGATGGAGATATACAACTGGGTATCATCGGCATATTGATGATACCTCACCCCGTGGTGTCGGATGATCTCTCCCAGCGGTTTCATGTAGATGTTAAAAAAGAGCGGAGAGAGTACCGAGCCCTGTGGGACCCCACAAAGAAGGGCCCGCGGACTGGATCTCTCGCTCCCAATTAACAAGGCCCGGCCTTGGAGGAAGGAGGTGAACCAGCGGAAAACCACGCCGCCCACCCCCAACTCCCTAAGCCGTTCCAGAAGGATACCGTGGTCAACGGTATCGAATGCCGCTGAGAGGTCAAGAAGAGCGAGAATGGATGCACTGCCTCCATCTCGCACCCGCCAGAGATCATCCATAAGCGCGACCAATGCAGTTTCCATCCCGTAACCCGGCCTGAAACCTGACTGAAAGGGGTCCAGATAATCCGTTTCATCCAGAATCCTCTGGAGCTGCAACGCCACCACCTTCTCAACCACCTTTCCCAAAAAGGGAAGGTGGGAGACTGGACGAAAATTATCCAATATAGTAGGGTCCAGCTATGGCTTCTTGAGAAGGAGGCGAACCAGCGCCTCCTTAAAAGCCGCCGGGAACACCCCCTCTCTCAAGGATGCATTCACCATCGCTTGGACCCAACTACAAGTCCCTTCCCGAGCTGCTTTCACCAGCCAGGAGGGGCATGGATCTAATTGACAGGTGGTGGCATTCACAGTCCGGAGAACTCTGTCCACTTCCTCAGGTCCAACAGGATCAAACTGTTCCCAGATAACAAAGTAAGTACGTTCCCTGGGTATCTCTCCAGACTCTGACTCACGCTCGGCATCCAACTTGGAGTGAATCCGAGCGATTTTATCCTGCAGATGCTCCGAAAATTCCTCAGCACGGCCCTGCAGATGGATTTCCGACTCCCCTTTCCCCAAAAGGGATCGGGTAATCTTAAACAGGGCCGTTGGGCGGCATTCTGCGGATGCAATAAGAGCGGAGAAATATTGACGTTTCGCCGCTCTTACCGCCACAAGGTAGGCCTTAATAGCGGCTCTAGATTGTGTTCGGTCGGATTCATTCTTTGTTTTCCTCCAGCGGCGCTCTAGGTGTCTCTTAATCCTCTTCAAAACCCTCAACTCCTCTGTAAACCAGGGGCAGTGTCGGGTTCGACTGGACAAGAGAGGCCACACAGGCACAATCCTGTCCAAGGCCCCAGCCGCCTCTCTATTCCAGGCAGCAGCCAGAGCCTCCGCTGGACCGTGCAGCAGATCTTCCGGTATAACCCCCAGCTCTGGAACCCTAACCAATCTAATGGGTCCAGCCTCCCTGCGGAGGGGGGCAGCATAGGAGAATCTCAAGGTCACCAGGGCATTATCTGACCATGACAAAGGGGAAAGATGTAACTCTCCCCTCAGGTCACATTGCCACTGCTCTGACAAGAAAACTAGATCCGGGGTGAGGCCACTGTCTCGAGTTGGGTCCTGGATGATCTGGAACAGGCCCATGGTCGCCATGGTGGTCATGAACTCCCGTGCTGCTTCTGAGGTTCGTCCCAGGGAAGCCAAGTTGAAGTCCCCCAGAACCATAAGCCTAGGGAGCTCAACTGCCAACCCCGAGACGGCCTCCAGCAGCTCAGGCAGGGAGGTTGCTACGCAGCAGGGAGGCTGGTATAGTAGCAACACTCCCAACTGTTCCCGAGAGCCCAACTTACAGAACAAAGTCTCACACCCGGTCACTTGTGGAGCAGGGCCCCTGACGGCCATTAGAGATTCCCGGATGACAACAGCCACCCCTCCTCCCCTGCCCTGAAGTCTCGGCTGGTGCCAAACCCGAAACCCGACTGGGCATATCTCAGAGGAACACCCCCTTCCGGGCCCAGCCAGGTTTCTGTAATACATACCAGGTTTGCCTCCTGTTCTATAATCAGATCATGTATGAGGAGGGCTTTGTTATTAACTGACCTGGCATTGCAAAGCAGCAGCCGAAAGAAAAACAAGTCTCTGTTTAGCATTCAAGAGATTAAACAATGTCATCTAGTGGTATCCCAGAAGCACACCTTCTCTGTCATGGCAACTTCCTTCTGGAATGGCATCCCCAGACATCCATATGGCTTCTACTCTGATGATGTTCCAGAAGGTACTGAAAACCTGGTTATTATCCCAGGCCTTGAGGTGGGATGGTGGTGAGCCCTTGTAAGATTTGGTTTTGTTTAGTATTTTTTCTTCTTTTTCTGGACACACATCTGTTTGTTCTTTTATTTTATTGTCTAGCTTTTTATACTGTAAACAGTGAGCAGAGTCGTTGGGAGTCAGGCATTTTTAAAAATCCGTGTAAATAAATAAGAGAGGTAAGATGGGATATGAAAAAAGGCATTCTTCTTCATCCATCATTTAAGGATTTGTGATGCATTAAACAAATCTCATATTCTCAAACTGAAGAGCTTTACCCTCTACAAGCAGAAGATTCAAGGAATATTAATTGATCCCACTTCAGTGCCTGTATTCAACTGATCCATTTGCCTGTCTTGTCTTCCTGTCCTTAATTTGACTCCTAAAAAAAGGAAATTCCATTCATTTACGCACTAGAGTAAAACATATACTCTGGTAATAGACTTCTTACTTTAGAATCTTAAAGTCTGCCCTTTATTTTCTACAGCTGTTGGCATAGCTCTGCCATTGCCTGTACTCTATTGCTATGTTAATTACTTAGAAACTATTACATTTGTGGAAAAGTTCACGGGAGGCAAAGGAAGGAAATAATTCAACTATGCCAGTCACCCTTGATTTCAAAATGTTGACTAAAAGCTCCATCACTCCCAGCCAAATGGTAGCTGTAGTCCAACAGTTTTTAACAGTACTAGTTAGAAAACATTTTATGTTCAGAAATGATAAAAATAAAGGCTGTTATTGGCAGCTTTCCTATGTCCAATTTGTATAATAAGATTTTTTAAAAGTAAAATTTTCAGCTTTACTCTGTCTGTGAGATTACCAATATTGTTAATCACACAAGAGAGAATGTGGGGGAAAAACAGGTAATTCTGAGACAGTGGCAGGACAAACACTTATTAATGCTCCACAGTCCAGACATGGCAAGCAATCCTATGTGACTGTTGTGGGTCTTCCGGGCTGTGTGGCCAGCATCTTCAGAGGGCAGGAGCACAGATAGAAGCAAAATCTCTGACTCCTGCCCTCTGAAGATGCTGGCCACAGATGCTGGCGAAACGTTAGGAACCACAAGTTCCAGAACACGGCCACACAGCCCGGAAGACCCACAACAGCCATTGAACTCCGGCCGTGAAAGCCTTCGACAATACAATCCTATGTGAGTTCTAGCCCGCCTTAGGCATGAAAGCTGGCTGGTTGGCTTTGGGCCAGTCACTCTCTCTCAGCCCAACGCACCTCACAGGGTTGCTGTTGTGGGGAAAATAGGAGAAGGAAGCAGTATTTGGTTATGTTCCCCGCCTTGAGTTATTTATAAAAATAATAAAGGCGGGATTAAAGAAAATCTTTTTAAAAAAGTGTTTTTTTAAGAAATATTACTTTTTCTCAACTAGTACAGATTATAGAAGAATAAGAGAAAACCGCTTGTTTGAGACAAGCATATAAAGAATATAGAGCACAACATACAAGACAAAGATGACAGAACAGTGAGGGGAAAATAAAAGTTTAGCTGAAATTTCACTTACCAAGAGATAATTCTGATATATTATTTCTTATATTCTGTGGTGTCAACCAACTGCAATTTGGCACATACCATCTCCATGGAAATTGAGAATCTCTCCCTAACAGATTCAGTAGGCCCTCAAATTCCAGAACTATATCGCACAGGACTTACATACTGTTATATTTTTGTTGTTCAGTCGTTTAGTCGTGTCTGACTCTTCGTGACCTCATGGACCATATACATAATACTATATGCCTAGAAAAATAGGTTTATTTCGTAATTCTACCAATTCCAGAATTTCAGAATACTTATGAATTCAGTGAATATCACAAGACCAAATAATAATTAATTATTAATTAATTAAATAATTAAATAAATAAAATTGGCAGTTAATTAAATTATAAGCAACTGCTACAAGCATTATTTTAAAATAAAAAAGTAATAGTAAGGCTAGTCAAGAAATGTAATTTTATAGTCCTTAATTTTATGAACCACATTATAAAGGTTGTCCTCCTTCACAAAATAATAATACTGGAACTATCATACTGGTTTTACTATTCTGAGAATTTCAACAGCAAGGTCTAATTTACACACTGAGCTAATTGCTTAACAATTATTTGTAGAATAAACTGCAATTTGCATGTTTAGATAATATGGTAAGCCATTAACCATGATTTATAAATCACAGTGACTGAACTTTTCCACCACACTAAGCCAAAACAAACAAAACCAACCATGTTATAGCTTAGTGCATGTGTGAACCCACACTTATTTGTGTATTATTAACAACTGTGGTTAACTGTGCAAATACAAGGTTAGAAAGGTCTACAGCAGGGTTTTTCAACCAGGGTTCTGTGGCACCGTAGGGTTCCGCGAAAGGTCACTAGGGGTCCGTGGGAGATCACAATTTATTTAAAAAATTATTTAAAAAATTATTTCAAATTCAGGCAATTCCACATTAAAGAGGTAAGTTTCATTCTTTATTTTCAGTTTAAGAATTCTGTTAATGCATATATACAGGCCTACACATGAAACGAATATAATAGTTTTGTAACTTCTGGCCTATATTTGAGCCTGAATATGCAGGGGTTCCCCAAGGCCTGAAAAATATTTCAAGGGTTCCTCTAGGGTCAAAAGGTTGAGAAAGGCTGGCCTACAGCATTACTAATAGCCAAAATATTTCACAAAGAACATTGTTTCAAGCATAAAACACAATTTTGAATTTAAATGGGCTGTTCTGACCTTCCCAGAAGTATTCTGGCATTGTTTAGAGCAGTGCTTTCTAAAGTGCCGCCGTTGTCGACACACCAACGGCGGCAGCGGCGCGCGCGGGGGCGTGCACAGCGGCGGTGTGGGGGGCGTGCGGGGGTGTGGGCATGCACGGTGGCCTCCGCTAAAACGCGGAAGCACTGATGGCGCACTGCTGCCACCGCCATACACACCCCCGCTGCCGCTTCCGGGTTGTGTGGCGACACACCAGACTGCGTGTTGCAACACACTAAAGTGTCGCGACACACAGTTTGGAAAGCTGTGGTTTAGAGCATTCTGCAAGTACGGCGAGCTCAAAACAGAACCATTTTGTGCTCAAAACACCTGTTTCAAATTGAAAAATTGTTTAAGGCATGGGACTCCCAAAATGGTAGAACACTTCTGCTAAGGTTGGAGCTGTCTCTTGAACCTGAAACACCTCAAACAACATTTGACTATCTGGGTATCTAAAAAACTTTACATGCCCAGCTTTGAAAGGCACAGTTCTAAATAGTAGTAGTGTTTAAGTATCCTTAAACACTACTCATTTTCAAAGAGCCTAGACATTATAGTGAAGGTGCTTAGCAATCTGAGATGTTTTAAATACAGCATATGAAGAAAAATACATTAAAGTGAACAGGAGTATTCAAAAATGAATGAACAACTTAAATTTTAGAAAGTAAGCATGCAGGATTCTGACAGAGACAGGAGAAGCCTTAGAAAATGTGTCACTGACTCACCAATCCATTGTTTGGCTGAAGCAAGGGGGGAAAAAAGCCAAATATTATTGCACTATATCAGAGGAAGATGTTCACAGAAATCAAATAGGAACCTTCAAATCTACTTGAGCTCCAGTCTAAATAACACTAGCTATGTGGGATCAAACTCCTGTTATATTACAGTCTGGCTCTGTAATTTCGGTGTAAATTTGAAAATTTACAAACATTAGTTCACTACTGACATTTCTGCAACAAAAACACTGCTTGCATTTCTAATATTCAAGGTACTAAGAAATTGTGCAGCTCTCTATAGAAATCTCATCACTTTTATAAAATATTGCAAACAAGATTTTCCATAAAATTATTTTGGTATTCCAAAGCAGCTTCAAAACACAATCTGATTTGTATTTAAGAGGACTTGAGCATCCAAAAAAATGTTCATTCAGAAGCATATATTATAGCTTTTATGCTGGTGGGGGAAAATAATTAAGTAAAGGAGTGATATTAAGCCTGAATTTTAGTAACCAGTTTGAAAACCACTATTATTCATAAAGTTACATGGGTCCAAGCAAGAATTTCAGTTTATCCCTTTACCTCTATAAACCTTATTGTTTGCACAGCACGCTGAACCACAACCAGCCAACCAAGTATCAGCCTAGTATCTTGTGCAACTCAGCTTGTAAATATTTAAATTTATAATTCAGGGTATTCTGTGAAGCCCCAAAATTGTGTTTATTTGTAAGTTGCAGCTGTTAACTATAGGTATGCCATGCAAACAAAGACTGTGTTTGATGTAGTCAAAAGTACTAATCAAGAACAATTTGGATATTTTTTCAAGGAAAAAAATAGCTTAAGATTTAAATATTATAAAGTACAGGAAGGCAATTTTTTGGCAGCTGGGAGTTATATTTAAAAGTTTCAAGGGAGACCATGGGCTGTAGTGGGTACAACCATGTTACAAAGTGGATGGAGCCATGGGCAGGACTGGGATTTATCTTGGGTAAGAGGGAGGTTTCAGGTTTCAGGAGATGTTTGCTTTTAAATTATGCAAAATCTGTTGTACACGCTACAGGTCTTATATTCTTCTGCCTCAGAAAGGGCAGGAAAGCATTATGGCTGACTGTTAGCAATATTGTTCAAGGTGCCACTAAAAAAGAGATGGGAGACTCAGGGGTAACATAATTATCCTAAATTGAGCCTGATCTTTAGTTCTTCTCATAAGTATGATACCTTGCTAATGATCCAAACAATTTGGTAGTATAAATAAAATCAATGTCATTATCAATAATTAAACAAAAATTTTAGATATGAAAATGCTGGGGGTGTTTTCCAATAAACTACACTGTAAATCAATTCTTAATACCATGCAGGACAATACAATGTCTCCAAAATTTTCAAAATCTAATCACTGCTAGAAATTCATAAGTATCTCAACAGCCTAGGCCTTAGGGGAAAAGCCTAATAAAGATAAACTTGAAAACACATCAGAATTTATCACCAGAACTACCAAAAAGCATTTCATTAAATTCAGTCATTTGCACACCCTAAAATCTGTTATTGTCTCTGAGATTTGATGTGTTATATTTGTATGGCATAAATGAAGAAAGGACACCAATTTCTTGTGACATCTTTGCAATTTACAGCAAAATCTTACATATTTTTAAGAAGGTCCAGTATGCGCAGTGAGAACAAATATATTTACAATTATAGCTTTGGTTAATATTAATGTTGGAGTAGGGTCACAATCACAAAAGCTCTTTCATGTAGGAATATGAGAGTTTATGTGACTAAATCATTATCAGTGTGACAATATCATATATACAGCTTATTATACACTTTGGATACTTGTTAGGAAATTGTGATTATTCATGGCTTCCTTTCACATGTCCATCCAATTTTGTTGCAAGCAAAAACTGATCCCACTGTATCTGAGGCAACATGGAAATTATCTCTGTGGTACTGTGTGCATGATAGACCATTCATGTAGGCATGGCTTCACTTGACAGCTTGCATGTATGAATTCATTTGTTCAGAATTTTCTGTTTGGCTGGCTGGCTGCAATGAGAACTTCCTTACCAGAAAGACTCCCAGACAGCTTTTATCCATCCTATCCTGGAAAAAAAAACTCCCTGGCAGAAAGCATGACTTCTATTTGTTGCTTTTCCTATTCAACCATTATTTATTTATTTATTAAATTTATTTCAGGTATATCCTCCCAGGTTGCTCAATTTTGTGACTCTATAAGCACCATCCCTCTCTCCTTGCATTTGAAAAATTGTATTTCTTCTTCTTTTTAGACATACACACACCCACACCCACATCCCACACAGATAAAAAATGTATAGCGAAAAGTCAGATGCAAATACATATGTATGTATGTATGTAAACAGGTAGTACTCATTTAGCAACCGCAATTGGGACTGGTGAAACGGTCACTAAGTGAAAATCATGTGACTGCGACTGCTTATGATTTTCCTTCAGTTTTCCTTTGCTTCTTGCTACTTCCTTCAGCAGAACTGGGGTTCTTTCTTTCTCTTTTAGGACATCTTGGTATGGGGTAAATAAGCAAGTGAAAATAAGAGCAGAGAGATGCTGCAGAGGTCATAAATGTGAGGACTGGTCACTAAGTTGGTTTTTAGCACTGTCATAACTTCAAACGGTCACTAAACAAGGCAGTCGCTAAGTGTGTGTCTGTGTGTAAAAATTGTTTTCATCTGTATCTGACTGCTGGCCTTATGGCCATAATGATTGTTAATGTTTACACTTTTTCTTTTTTTCTTTCTTTTTAATGGGTTAATTTAATTACCAATATTCAAGAGCAAAGAAAGAACATATAGCATATTGATCTGGTTCATATATCATTCCAAAGCCATAATTCAAGTATAATTCAATGAATAAACCACAAGTCACTAGGTCCAAATACCAATGTCTTAAAACATGTTTTACAAACCACAATGACCAATGTCACTTAGTATATTGACACAAAATACTAAACCAAAATCAACAAAGCACATTGGCTTGTATTCACACAACATGCTTGTTCTGTGATTAACTGAGTGGTTTATTCAATTAGTCAAATGTTCTGGATTCACATGACAAAATGAACCATAAACTAATGACAAAGCATGGTTCACACAAAACACTAGGCTAAAATGTAGTTGACTAGTTTGTGGCTCAGTGCATTGGATGAAATCAGCCATCATGGCTTCTTTAATGTGCTGCATGAACCCAACCGTCCATTCACTGCAAGCAGTCAAATGGTATTTAACTGGAGCATACAAGAGAATAAGGCATTTCAATGCCTGAGATTTTTAAATGCATGTTTTAATAAATAATCACTCCCACTTTTAATATAATTCCTCCTCTTGGCTAACAACCAGCTTTCAGTCTGTATTTGAACTGGGAAACTGGTCAAAGTAAGTCAAATGATTTTTATCACTGTTGAAACCAGAGTCTTACATAAATATGACCTTTGTGTCAATGTCATCTCTTTGAACTGTACAGGTGTTATACTTGGAACAGTCAGTTATTTTAAAAAGACACTATTCCAACAGAGAAAGAAAATTCTTATGTTATGCTAGGTAGCCTCCATAAATGCACAGGATCTGAATTTATATCTCTAAGAAATAGGAAACCTGTTTTCCAAACCAAGGACAGTTTGCAAATTGAAGAGATCACAGATGGAAATGGCATTTCAAAGCCATTTTATTATTTACTGCAGAAGCAAGGAACAGAAACCTACACCCACCAGATAGTGCTGGATTATAAACCTCGTTATTCCTCACCATTGGCTATGTGTCTTGGGCTAATGGAAACTGGAGTCCAGCAACATTCACAGACTCCCAATCCATTTTTAAAGGTTGAAATCCCGAGTAGACCTACTGTGGAATAAATCCATGAAATAAATGTGACTGAACCCAAATTCATATTTGAAAGAACCAGAATGGATCTTAACATTCAGGCAGACAAGTTTTACTGTGAACCAGGCCTCAACCCGCAGCCATTCTGTTCAAAGGAACGAAAAACCCAGATGGTAATTTGAATGTGCCCAAAATACTTTTCAAAACACAGCAAACTCTTTAGAATGGTCAGATAAAAGTAGGACAAGTAGGAAAGCAAGCAGGTTGGTCTATTAATGGCCATGGACCCTAATAAAACAATCAGACCTTCATCCTCAAAAGGAACAGAGTCATGAGGGGAGAAGCAATGGGGGAAACTTGTTACTTAAATTGGCCTAGTGATCGGCCTGTGGCCAGGCTTTGTGGAAACGGGACTACATGGGATTACTGGGCTAAATGGATAATTAGCAAGACTCAGCAGAGCTGCTCTTAACCTGGGCAAGATTATTATGGAACTCTCCGTCCCCGTTCTTCTCATCTTAGCAGTGAGCTTGTACCCTCTGCTGCCTTAGCCAATAGAAAAAGGCCAGAAGGCTGAAACAAATCCTCTTCCTCCCCTTCCCTATTCGGATCCGGAAGCAGCGCGGTTGGACTCCACTCCCCAAAGCGGGCCAAGCTACCCCAAGGACAGGCCCTAGGTCAACGCGTGCTGCCCATTTCGGTTGCCCTGATAGCCAAGGCCTGCCTGCAGAAAACCCGGATTAGAAGCCATTCGCGCAGTAGCGGGAAGAGCAGATGCAGTACCAGCGAATGCTCGCGCTGCTCTCCGCGCGCCAGACTCTGGGACTTACCTTGGCAGCCATGCTTTACCTTGTGCAGCCGGCCCCCTTCCCCGGCACGGCGAACGGAGGCAGCGGCAAGCGGCGCCCGGACTGACGCGCCAACCAGCCGAGAGGAAGGGCCGCCGCTGCCCGCCCATTGGCTGAAACCAAGCTCCGGGAGCCAGCTGGAGCACGCGTGATCCGCCGGTGTCCTCGGGCCTGGCCCGGCTGACGCGAAAATGGTTAAGCAAATCCCCTTCTGGAGTGGCCCCGAGTGGGCTCCGCGCCGAGCGATTTTTTGCATGCAGTTCGGTCTGCTGTTGCAGCCGCGTCCCAAGGAGTGGAAGTGCTGCCTCTTCTGCCCTGTTTTCGTGAGTTTGGGGGCGGAGGGAAGTATTCCTCGTCTGCGCCCGGTCGATTAAGTAAAGAGGGGACAAGAATTCCAAGGAAATCCACAGAAACTGTTGTCGCTGCCAACTCCAGATGGAACCGAATACCCAAGAACAGAATTTATGCAACAAGTTTATATCTCCCCTCTAAATTATCGCAGTTGGTTATATTTGCTTGTCCTTCATGTGTCTTTCTCTAGAATAGGCGATGGACACTTCTCTCCTCGCAAAAATGCTAAGAAGTAGGCTGGCCAGGTTAAGAAAAACAAGCCCATGATCACTCACAGGCTTAACTCAAGCATAGTTTGTAGGATTATTCCAATTGCCTGGATCTCCACAGCACACTTAATCATAAGGACAATGCAGTGGGCCACACGTTAGCCAATATATTTTAACTCCGTGTGTTGGCTTCATAGCTGAGATGAGAGAGCCAAGCATTGAACCTGGTTCTCTAAATCATTTGCAGAATAAGCCTTCTGTGACAAACGGAGGGTTTACTGATGGTATTCCAAACTATAAGCAAATAGACTTAAGTTAATCCAACATGGTAGGCTAAACTATTTGTGATACAGTATGTTGTGTAGGGGTGTGGTGGCTCAGCGGGTAAGACGCCAGGCTTGTCGATCGCAAGTTCGGAGGTTCGAATCCCTAGCCCCGCATGACGGAGTGAGCTCCCACACTAGCCCCAGCTCTTGCCAACCTAGCAATTCGAAAGCATGCAAATGCAATTAGATTAATAGGTACCACTTCGGTGGGAAGGTGACAGCATTCCATGCGCGTCATGCAGCCACATGACCGCGGAAGCGTCTTCGGACAACGCTGGCTCTTGAGCTAACAAACGGAGATGAGCACCGGCCCCTAGAGTCGGACACGACTGCACAAATGTGTGGGGGGAACCTTTACCTTTTATGTTGTGTGAACACAATTATATATACTTTTACTCCCATTAAAATTGAAAGATTCTCTTCAAGTTTCAGCAAACATATTATAATGAAGCAATGCAGGGAGCATTTAGGATGCTGGACTATGACCACAAGACCCAGGTTCAAGTTCACCCTCAACCACACATAATCACTAGGTGATTATGGCCAGTTGCTCTCAGCCCAACCTATCTCACTGTTACTGCAGGAAAAATTGGAGAAATTAGTCTTATATATGCTACCTTGGGCTTCTGATGGAAGGATGTAAATGAACAAATCAGTATTCCAGTTTGAATTGCTTGCAGGCCCAGCTTAACCGTGGTTGCTTAGACCCTGGGTGCAGTAGATCTAAGTAAATGTAGAATACAGCCTAAGAACACAAGTGGTAGGCCTGGTTTTGCTTGAAGTGGTTTGTTTGTTTGTTTGTTTGTTTGTTTATGGCTTAGCAGGTCCTGTGAATCCAGACAATCACATAACCTTAGGGCTGAATATGTATAAACCACATAATGGTTTATTCAGTAAACCATGGTTGGCTTAGTATGTTTAAATATAGACCAAATTGTTCCTTAAAACACATTAGGTTTACAGATCACATGAAACCATAATTTGGTTTGTTTAGTTTAGGGTTAGAGTAATATGCAAACCCACCCATTTTGGTTTATCAACCATTATTTATGGCTTAGTGCAATATGTAATCCAGACAACTGTGGTTTACTCAACAAACCAGAGTTAAGCAAATGTGGCTTAGCGTAATGTGAACCATAGGGAAGATCTGTTACTTGCAGCGCAGTTTAGACATATTTATGCACTCAGGGAATTTAATGAGACATTTTCCATAGTTGGTGTGTATATGATTGCATCCTAAATTTTATTAAAAAGATGAGCTTTAAGCCCTGATGTTTTATTTGTTATGGCTGGAGTTAATCCAGTGTAGCCTTCTGATGCCCTTCAGATGTACTGAAACTATAAATCCTAGGTTTTACAGCCAAATTGGTCAGAAATTCAAACGTTTTAGAGCAACACATCTAGAAAGCTTCTGGTTAGGACACACAATGGGAAAAGAAAAAGAATTTTCTAGAAAAAGAATAAAGAATTTCTGATATGTGCCCTTTCTTCTCTCTCTCTCTCTCTCTCTCTCTCTCTCTCTCTCTCTCTATATATATATATATATATATATGTGTGTGTGTATGTAGATGTATATGTTTTTTTTCAAATCCATGTACTGTCTATAAATAGAAATGAAAAATAAAATACTTTTTTTCAGTTTAAACTGATGATAATCTTGCATTTTTTGTAATAAAAGCTCAAAAGATACAGTTTATAACTGAAATGTTGAATGAGATCCCATTTCAAAATGTCAGAGAAGCTCTGATTTAGGCCTACTTCTAAGCATTGAGATAAATAAATGCACATGCTTATGGCCAGACTGAAGCTGAAATTCTAAACTTCTACCTGGGAGTTAGATTAATTTCTGAGTAGATATATATGGGATATATAGGCACTGAAGATGTTGCCTGGCCTGGCAATGAAACGTCTGCAAGAAAACAACAAGGCTCAGAGAGCACAAAGGACTCCACATATGGGATTCTGACTGTAAGCTTACATGTGGGTCTCACTTCAAAACATTTGAGATGTTTCAGATTATCAGTATTTGATGAAGACTTTTCACATGCTCAGTGTAATTGTAGTGTATTATATCTCCCAAAATTCCAGCTGTAGCTGTCATGGGGGGCTCAGAGTCAGACGAGGACGGGCGGCCAGCCTCTGACGTAGAGATGGAGGGCGAGCAGACAGCTCTAGATAAACGGCTGCCTGAGCAGTCAGAGGAGGCGGGGCTGGTCAGCGAGCAGCAGGCACAGGCGCCGCTGATTAGTGAGGACGAAGACTCAGAGCTGCCGTCCCCTCCCAGTGTTCGAGAGCGGAGAGAGGAACAGCGGAGGTTGGTGAGGCTACACACGAGAAAGCAGCCCCGCCCTCCTAAATAAGCTCCACCCGGGTCTGCCTCTATAAAAAGGGAGCCGTAAGCCCAGACCGTTCGTTGGGGACAACCGTCTTACTGGACTCCGTGTGCCTGGATTCCTGATAGGAAAACCTCGTGACCTGACTCTTGACTCTTGGACTCACTTGACTAATCGTGTTTTGAACGTGAAACTCCCTTAAGGCAAGCTCGTGGGACTTTTGGGGCTTGTTTTTGAAGAGTGTGTGTGTTTGCGCTCACACTCCCTTGCCGCCTATTCATTACCTCACAAGTTTCTCATCAAGGTTTACCTCACAAGTTTCTCAGTAAAGTTTTACAACTGCCTCCCTGGTGTATTGTGTGTGATTGGGCTGGGACAGGACAGTAGCTCTGCCTTTTAAAGAATAATCTTGGGTTGCAATTTTATACCACATCTGGGAGTAGGAAATAGGAATCAGCTCAATAACGTATCTAAGTAGATATTAATACTAGGTTTGAGCTGAAAAACCAGTTCAGTGCTAAATTAGGGTAAAACCGTTGTTTTTTAAAGTAAGATTTGGGGGTGCTGAGATAGGATAAATAACTTGTTTTAGTGCAAGAAAGAAGAATCTGGCTTGATTCACACATTACACTAAACCTTAGTGTTGGTTGGTTGGTTGGTTTTGGCTTAGAGTGTTGTATGAACCCAACCTATTATGTTGACAGTAAAGTCAGGATAATGATGATGATGATTTATTAAATTTATATGCCACCTGACTCCCAGTAGCTCCCAGCGGTTTACACATTGTTTAAAACATTAAAAACAAGAAAAACAAGAGACAGAAAGACAAAAGATGGCAGGATGACAAAACTGGATGGGAACAAAGGAAAACAACTCACATAGTTTAAGGGGGACTTCAGTCACTCTTGCCAAAGGCCTGGACAAAGAGCCAGGTCTTCAAGACCCTTAAAAACACCAGTGAGTGGGGAGGGGTGTTCAAATCTGGGGGGGAATCTCATTCCAGAGAACAGGCGCTGCTACAGTTGCTGCTATAAAGAATGAATATCAATCCAAAATAAACATTGACCAGGAAGTCAAGAGTGCTGTCTCAAAAATAAAACCCAAATTTCAGAAATTCTGCAAAACTAAGGAAGGTCATTCTTCCCATTAAAATAACAGATTTAAATTTGATTGTTTGCTTACTTCCAATGAAAAGGTTTTATTTTAAAGAGTTGCTAAGTTCTCTCATGGTTTTATTTGGGAGAAGATAGAGATCATTCAAAATAACTGTTATATTTATTTTTTTACCCAACCCTAATCCTAATTAATCTTGCAAGATGATGCTGTCAAGATGATGCATGCCATATGCCAGCAAATTTGGAAAACACAAGAATGGCCATCAGATTGGAAAAAATCAACTTATATCCCCACCCCAAAAAAGGGAAACACTAAAGAATGTTCAAACTATCGAACAGTGGCACGTATTTCATATGCCAGTAAGGTAATGCTCAAGATCCTGCAAGGTAGACTCCAGCAATTCATGGAGCGAGAATTGCCAGATGTACAAGCTGGGTTTAGAAAAGGCAGAGGAACTAGAGACCAAATTGCCAATATCCGCCGGATAATGGAGAAAGCCAGGAGTTTCAGAAAAACACCAGTGTGGGCTGGTCCATGAAGTCACGAAGAGTCGGACTGAATGAATAAACAACAACAACAAAATCCTAATTAAATCATTGCTTCTATTCATGGGAGGAGATCTCACAAATTTATTCTTTATTTTAGGAGGTCATGGTACTAGTTTACAAAGGATTCCAAGCCATAGGTGGAGAATAGAATTGGACAAGCTGCACATATTACATATAATGTCTGCTGGCTTAAACTTGCATTTAGAATGGAATAATGCAAAATCGATTCCTTTACAATTCCTACTTTGAGGCATACTTATTTTTGGACTTCTCCTGCTTGGCACCCAAGTAGGAGCTATTCTTCTAAAACAAGTTTATAGTCAGCCTGTCAAACCACTTTGAAAGTAATTTTTGTCAGAATGAGTTTTCTCAAGTCAAAGAGGGGGGAAAAAGCCTTTCAATCATTCCCGTGTTCCAGGCAAAAGAAGAAGTATAAAGACCCGAATGGGTAAACTTAACAATATTACACTTCGTAGAGTGCCCCATAAATATTCAGTTGGTGCTAGATCCTCAACAGGCATAAACTAGTATGATTCTATGCTTTCAGAGGGATAATTTTAATTTACACCAGTTGAGAGTTTTCCTAAAGTATGCTGAGTACATCTATTCTCAGTAAAAAGAAAGTAATTTTCTCTCCCATGAGCGACAAAATTCATTGTAGTACAGGATGCTATTGGCATGAAAAGGTTATGCAAAAAAATCTCACCCTTTTCTGCTAAACAAAGCATTAAATAGTCATCCATGTGTGGCAGATTTGTTTATTCTAGAAATATTTCCTATTATTAATGAACAGTATGTGGCTGCAGAGAGTTGGGGTAACAAATTTCTGATAAGAGAACTATGCGAGTACATGTTCAGAATACCTATCTACTCACTCATATCATATTTAGGAATATTTATCAGATTGTAATATAATGGATTAAAAATACAGTTAGTCTGTGACTCAATAATTCTTTAGACATAGAGAATGAATTTTGCCCTGGTGGGATTTTAGCAATCAACAGAAAGGAAATATCATTCAATCATTTATTTGTAATTTACCACATTAAGCCATTCTTGCCCTCTGCAATAAAAATAATTTTGAGGTGGCAAAAGATTTGCATAAATTCAGTACACTAACAACAAAATAAATTGAAATACCATTAAAAAGAATGGAATTAAAAGCTGATGAGATGAATTATTGTGTGTCAGACAGACTGCCTATCTTTTTTTTTTTATTAAGTTTTATTAGGTTTTTAAGTATACAAAGCTAAAAGATAAAGTCGAAACGGAAAAAGAAATACAAATTAAAAGAAAAGTGCAGTAAAGAAAAAGAAAAAAAGAATAAAGAAAGAGACATACACAGAAATTAGATAACCTCCGATCCGTCTATGGTCATAAGAATAAATTAGATAGTTTGTTTTAACATGCTGGCTATTCATATAACATTCATATATTTTTCCTTGTCTATTATGTACTATTTATCTATAATCTAATCAACAAAAACTCCATATTTAGCTTTACTCCTCCTACTTTTTGCAAATAGTCCATCAAATATTTCCACTCATTAAAGAATAATAACTAGAATTTTCTTTTAGTAGGCAAATCAATTTGTCATTTTCTGCCATTTCTAATAGTTTCAACATCCATTCCTGTATTGTTGGTACACTTTAATTTTCCCAAAAACTATACATATATAGATAAAAAGAATTTTTTTTTTCCCATTTGTGCATCCCAAATTCCGGCTAAAAAGAAAAAATTCTAATTTAAGTCTTTTAATTTATACCCAACTATAATATTATGCTATGCATATAGAAATAAAAAGAAAAGGATTTTTCTATTTATACAACCCAGATTCCAAACAAAAAGAAAAAGTTCTGATTTAATTCTTTTAAGTTATACCCAACCCTACTATTTTTGATCTCTCGCTATAATATTTCTTCAGATTTTGCTCTTTTATAACTTTTCTCACAAAATATCTTGACAGTTTCTTATCTCTAACGTAACATGAGTCAACTCTAAAAATTTTATCTATCTCAGAGTCCATGTCTTCTTCTTCTGTCTCTAAATGTTGAACTAAAGTATCAACTATATATTTTCTCATATTCTCATCTAATTTTTCCAGAGCTCCTATCAAACTCAAAATACATTCTTCTTCTTTCATTTCTGCTAATACAATAATATCTAAATTATATTCCATAGTAATAGAATCTGATTTAATCTCCAATTTCTTAACCTGGCCTTGTGTCTCTTTAAAATCCCCTGGAAGAATATTTGCAATTTCTTTGACAGTCTGTATTTCATTTCTAAATTCTTTTTCTGAGTCTTCCTTCATCACTTCCATTTTCACTTCTACTTGTTGATCTAAAATATTGTCCATCTTTTTATCTATTTTTATATCAAAAGAAGTAATTAAGTCATCCATCCAGGTAACAGTTAAAATATCCATCTTTTCCTCCAAGGCAGTAGTTAAATCATCTATTTTTGGAATCAGTGCTGTAATCGCATCCAGTATTTTTCCCATATCTGATGTTGGTACTTCTGAAGATGCAGCCATGGACTCCATTTCCTTATATCTATCCCTCTTCACTCTTGCAACCGCAGTAACCAGGTTGTATATAATATTCCTGTAAATAGAAAAGAAAAATAACAAAAGACAAAGGAGAACCACTATAAACAATAAAAAAAAAGGGGGGGAAAGGAGGGATAAAAAATTATTAGGGATTCAAAAGAAAAAAGGAGGGAAGAGAGGGGGAAAAAAATCCAAATACAATAAAAAATTAAAAAATGAAAGTAATACTGCTTTTTCTTAATAGATACTGCATAAAAAAAAGGGCAAAATGTACTTTGGTAAAACTGCAAGGACTAGAGTGCAGCCTATTCCCAATCAAGGGTCCATAGGTTTACACGCCCCATTGCAATCGGTGTGGCTGTTTCTGAGATGACATATAGATGATTACAGTATTTTATTAGTAAATATCTATTAAAGATGCTTAAAACATTTTAAAAATCTATCTTTTCTTGAAATGACTAAAAATACTTCTGACTTGTTAATTCAATTGATTGATTAAACATGAATTGAACCACAAGATCTGCCATGAGTGCCAATCTCGAAGTTACAACAAAAGAAATGGAAGGATAGATTTTCTTTTTCTTTGGTGGAATAGCTGTCCTGTTCATTTCTGAGAGGAAATAATGGACATCAGATAGGCACTCTAGTCCCTGCAGTTTTCTTGGCAAGATTTCAAAAGTGGTTTGTCATTGCCCTCTTCCTAGGGCTGAGAGAGAGTGACTGGCCCAAAGTCACCCAGCTGCCTTTGTGTCTAAGGCAGGACTAGAATTCACAGTCACCTGGTTTCTAGCCTGGTGCTTTAACTAATGTACCAAACTGGCTTGAACCACAAACATTCAGAAAAATGCAAGGACTACCAATTAAACAAACACCTCCCTCCCTACATTTCCATCTTTAAGAGCATGGAAGTTCACATTTGTTGGCAAAAGAGATGATTATTATGATTGCATTTGTGTTTATGTTCCCATCCTCTTTTCTCAAAAGGAGCCCCTGTGCCACTTGCTTTTTACAAAGCTGGAAAGACCATATCATTCCAATGGGCTTCTGGTGCAGAAGGTGGTCTTCAACTACTTTTGTAATTGATTATTGTTTCTTTTATTTTTTTATTTTGTATATACTGTATCATTGATATATTAGATCTTATGAAGTCTTTGTATCACTCTGGACAATCACCTGACATGTGTATCTTCACTAAAACTTCTATTCTAGCCAAATCATGTCTGAGAGCCTTCTGCCAAGTCAAGATGAGAAGGTGATCTAGGGTGACATGTTGCTTACTGCTCAGGAGTGTCCACAGTGTGTGTGTGTGTGTGTGTGTGTGTGTGTGTGTGTGTGTGTGTGTGTGAGAGAGAGAGAGAGAGAGAGAGAGAGAGAGAGAGAGAGAGAGAGAGAAAGAAAATGTCCAAGTGTGTGAAAATGTGCAAGATGATGGGTTCATCATCAAAATCTAAGTCCTGTCTTTTTTATACATGCATTATATTTGCCTCCAACATCATGGAAATACAGGCTGAGTTTATATAGCACACTAAGCCAAAATATTGGTTTGGTTTATAGCTTAACTAGTTGTACAATGCTAGCCAATGGTAGTTTATTCAATAGGCTATACTTAAACAAAGCAGGACTTAATATGATGTGTAAACCCAATTACAAGGACATCCTTGTTGAATTTCTGTACATCACTCCATTTTTCCAGGTAAAAAAATTGGGAAGTCATCAACAGTAAACCTAATAATATCCAGTTAAATTACATATACAATTAGGTGATTGGCTCATCAAACTTGAGCGTCCAACAGACTAGCCACCACATATAATAAGTCTGGGACGGATGTTGTACAAACAGTTTGTTTGCCATCAATATTAAGTATCTAATATCTAAACAAAGCAAGCTAAGTATAGAAATCAAATGAATTACAAGAAACAAATATAACCCTTCAGTATTCCCACAGAATAATACTCAAAATGAGTAAAACAAATTCTTCAGTGTGCTCGCAAACTATACTCAAACATACAAACAAAAAAGCATTATTCTGTTTGATTATATAGTCTTAATAATGATTGTATATTGCCTTTATTAAAATTGACACTGAAATCAGGAGATTCATGAGCTTTATAGAAGATTTGTTTTAATAAAAATGGCCATTTTTTCTAAGATAAAGGGTCCAATTAACCTGATTGAAGCCAATGGCAAGCATCTAATTGATTCTAATGATGGTTACACCCACAGCACCTATGTCCACAATCTAATGCAGGTGGTTTATATTAAGAATGGTGGGATCTGGGAGGTGGTGTTCTTCCTTGTTTTAGTTTGGCTATCCAAAGAGAAGGGAAGAAGAAAATTATGAAATAAGTTGATTGTGGTTTCATGTATCAGAAGCAGGCATGACATCTCAAGCAAAAAACAGTGACAAGAAGCATCTTTTTTAAAAAAAATGTTATAATATGCAACTGTAATATGCAACTGCCTTCCAGTAATTTAGGGTGGGCAGATTCAACAAAGAACAGGGCTCCTGTCAGTGCTATTTGCATGCAAAGCTACATTTATGGAAATCTTCTCTTCTTTATAACTATATAGAGTTTATCTGTAACTTGAATCATGTCAACTGGATTTCTATTTTCTTAGTGGAAACGTTTTGCTCCTTATCCAAGGAGCTTCTTCAGTCTGAGCAAAGTTGGTAAGGGAATCCTAAATATGTTCCTAGGTAGCTGTGTGACCTTACACCTGGGGCTAGGTCATGGTTATATTGAGATGTAATTTTTTTTTTTTTTACATCTCAATATAACCATGACCTAGCCCCAGGTGTAAGGTCACACAGCTACCTAGGAACATATTTAGGATTCCCTTACCAACTTTGCTCAGACTGAAGAAGCTCCTTGGATAAGGAGCAAAACGTTTCCACTAAGAAAATAGAAATCCAGTTGACATTATTCAAGTTACAGACAATTCCACCTGGATGACTGAGAACCTTCATAGATATATAGAGTTTAGGACTCCTGTCTTCTGTTATAGATGGCCTCCAGATAGTGATTTCCAGATCAGTTTTCTTCCAAAATCTTACAGATGGTATCTTTAAAGGCACAATTCTTTATCCTTTCACAGTATCATCTTTATCAGGCTAGGAAGCCAACTGTTATTTTTGCACTGAAGAAATGTGTTAAAAATGTTGGAAAAGAGTTAAAAATAACTCACCATCATCCTGTGGGTCATAAGAAGATACTGTTGAAATTTACTGAGAATTAAGTCCTACGGAAGCTAGTTTTAATGTCATATAAGAGTGTCTATGCATAATACAAAGGGAAAAACCATTGAAGAAGACCTTGATGCTGAGAAAAGTTGAAAGTAGTTTTTTAAAGAAAAGGCTGACAGAAGGCAAGATGGCTAGCTATAAGCATTAACATATAAGAACTCAAGCATATCCTGATACTGTAGTTCTGGTGAAGTAATGTCCTTTGGGTCACAAGGAGTTGGAAGCAACTGAACAAGGGGTTTGCATCCTTACATACCGTACATGTGTATACAGAGGCACAGCTATAAAATATCATTAAGAACAACAGCCTTTGATTTTGAATTGTAGCTTTATATTTGCTATTTCTTATTAACTACTTTCTTCATTTTATCTTCCTGTATTTTCTGATCTACTCTCAGTTTGGCTCACAGCCCAAAAGAATTTTATTAAGTGACACTCAAATTGAACTCATATTTTGTCAAGTTGTAGTAATTTGATTGTTGTTTTTAATTATATTATACCTTTCTTTCATTGCCATCCAGTAATGTGCAATATTATACTATTAACTTTAAATGATGTTTTTCATTTCTCCTTTGGGAGCATTTTTATTTCAAGTTAGTATATACTTTAAATTAAATTGAATCCAAGATCAGTTCATGCATGTTTTTGGCATGTGTTTAATTGGTGGTGCAGTGAAATAGATTATCAAGGAGTTATGTATTTATGTTCTTATAATTTTATCTTTCCCTTCAGTGCAAGTGTTCTTAGACAGCTAATAAATCTGAAAGTTCTCTCTCATTCCTCCCTTGTTAAATAAAGCTAAAAAATATAGCACAACTGCATGAAACATCTGTATTGTGGTTTAATTTACCTCAGCATGTAACCTCCCATACCATTTAATAACTAAGTGAGAGGCAGTTAACCATAATCAGTAACTGTGGTTTGTTCTTAGTTAAGTAGTGCCAGCCATGAGTTTAGTAATGCCGTGACTCTGAATTCAGGCTTACAGTAAGTTTATGATTAAGTAGCCATTCGTTCTCCAGAAAAACAATCCACATGCCAAAGTGGTCATAAAGCTGATGCACTTCTGCAGAAACATCTTCAGTTCTCCATTTTTAAACTTTTTTTCTTTTGGGGGGGGCAGGTCTTCATTTCAAAAACAAAGGACCTGGAGAAAAGATTAGCTTTCTTCTACCAAGCATCCCAGTATGGCTTAAGTCCCAAACATTTTTGTTTTAAAAATAAAGAAAAACACAACTCTTGGTCAATGGGTCACTGTAAATGTTGCTGAGATATTGATTAAAAAAAAGGAAATGCCAAATCACAACTGGATCTCTTTGCTTTACATTCATTGTGTGACTATCTTAGCCATGGTTAATGCTAAGCCGTGGTTAGTGTGATATGTGAGCATGGTGATAGTAGTAAATGGTTTAAAGTTACTCAGTAAGATTACAGCATGGGTTTACCTAAGATTAGAGATTAGAGTAGATTATATTACTTAGATTAGAGCATAGGTTTAACTAATCTTGGTTATTCTAATCACTATGCTCCACTAACTTCCCAGTTCACTTGATAAAACATAATTTATACATTGGGACTTCTGCATGCAAACAGAATTCTGGACATATTTGTGATGAATATGTAAAGTTGGAGCAACTTATAAATTAAGGTTAGATTACTCTTTCTAGATGTAATTCAAGATAATATTTGAATTGATTGAATAGCTGATCTGTTGAGAATAAATGAGGAATGGACATCAAAAATATCAATGGAGCATCTGGATTATCTTCTAAGGAGAATTTTTTTTCTCTCACAAGCGGAATTACTGTAAATAATTAGCATAGAGCACTTACTTTAAACCCAGCTGTTTGATCTGCTATTGAGAATCCGTTAATCATTAGCAGTGAGACAGTTGCTGTATATGACAAACTGGCAAAATCCATTCCAAATTACTAAAATAATGAAATAGGCCTCTTTACAACAGAATTCTGAAACTTGCTCCAAACATGTAACTAAAGTACTTCAAAGCCATTCTAAAAAAAAACCTGCCATGTAAATTCAAGTTGAAGCTCTGAGTATTATCTAACATTTTATTTTATGCTTTGTTTTTAAATGGGAGCACCTCAAATTCTGTATGTATTCACCTGGTAGTCTAATATATTATCATTAGGATAGAACTTCGTCAAACAGGGGTCTCAGACCGCCATTCACTTTCTACCGCTAAAGGTCTTTCCCAATTTAGTGAACCCTAAAAGTGTGGGAGTATGAACCTCATCGTCCCTGGCTATCAGGTTGGAGAATTTTTTAGCCTTTTTACAAGTCCACCAAGCATGATAGAATGTCCCTGTCATGTTGTTCACATTTCCAAGATACATTTGGAATACCTTTATACATTCTAGATAATTTATCTGGTACCAACGATACATCATTTTATAAAAATTATCTTTAAGATCATAACATAACGTAAATTTCAACCCTTTTGACCACATATTTTTCCATTGATCCATCTGTATATTATAACCAAAATTCTTAGCCCACTTTATCATACATTATTTAACCTGTTATTCCATTTCCAATTTCTACAAAAGTTTATACTTTTTAGCAATTACATGTTTATCATCTGCACTTCAAATTCTCTCTTTCTTTGCTCCATACCATAAGTCTTTTTATCCATTTTAAATCTTTCTGATAACTGTAAATGAGAAATCCATTGACAATTATATCCTTCTGCCATTAGTTGCTGTCTTGATTTAATTTTATATTCCCCTTGGTGATTCTCCAATAATTCCTGGTATAGTAACCATTTGTCTTTGCTTGTTGTTTCTCTTCTGTAGAATGCTTCTTGTGCTGAGATCCATAGAGGTGTTTTTGGGCACAGCCTGGGAAGTTCTTGCAATCTTAAGTGGATAAAATATATTTAAATAGACTCAGGATTGAAACTTGGATCAATTTATCTTGATAAATCACCCCATGAAAATCAAATAATTTTTCCTTATACGTTTTCTAGTTATTTTAAAGATCTTGGGAGACTTTTCAAATTGAATTATTTCCAACCTGCTATTTTTCTAAATACTGTTACTAGATCATAGCTTTCCAAACTGTGTGTCGCGACACTTTAGTGTGTCGCAACACACAGTTTAGTGTGTCGTGAAGCGGCGGCGGGGGCATGTGCGGCGGTGGTGTGTATGGCGGCGGCGGCAGCGACGACAGCAACAGCGTGCCACCAGCACTTCTGCGTTTTAGCGAGGCCGCCACCGCTGCCACCATTGGTGTGTCGCCAATGGCGGCAGTTTGGAAAGCACTGTACTAGATCTTACATTCCCACAAAGTATACTGAATTAGTTCTGTACATAGTAACTGCTACAACGATACACTATACTTCCTATTGGAAAGTATGCTCAATTCTTCCTGCAAAAAAATGGCTAATTAAACTCTGGGAATATGCCTCAATGTCCAAAATAACTTCATATTTCAAAAGTATTTTACAAAACTTAATTCATTCAGATACTGGACACTGTCTGGGGGACTGACATCTCATATCCCCCGATTAACAGCTTTACACCAGTTCTAAATTCCCCCTCCCCCTTCCTTTCCCCTTTGGAGATACAATGATCTATCAGGAGATAGGCCTAGTGAACTCCTAGTAGAACATTATATCTCAACATGAAATAGGCTATTTATATAAACATGCTTTTTGTGGATGGGATGGCAAGAGCCAAAGTTTCCTGCCACAGCTTCTTCCAAGGGCCGGCTTGCACTCCTTTACCAAAATTGGTTAGGCACTGCAAAAGGGGATCTAATGCATGAGAATGTTCCACATCTTCCAGACGTTTTAGAGACTGATACTCTCATGGCTTAAACTTTTTTTTTTTTAAATTAAAACCAGAAACCTGGCAACAATTAAAAGCCAGCTTTGGCTCATGGTAAACTGGACTTTTCCACTCTGCCTATACCCCAAATCACTCTATGGAATATCCAGGGCCGCAACTAGGGGGGGGGGGGGCAAGCGGGGCATGTGCCCCGGGTGCCGCGCGGGGGGGTGCCAAAATGCCAAAATAGTATTTGTATGCTGTTTCCTGGCACGATTGCCGATAGGGCACAGCATGCAATGGTGGGGGACCGCCCCTGCCGGCGGTGATTGGCTGCGGGGCAGCATGGAGACAGGCCGGCCGGCTGGCCCGCCCCTGCCCCGAGGAGGCTGAGTGGCTCTCACGTGCACTTGCCATTGGCCAAAGCCGCAGCCAATCCGCATCTGCCGAGCACTGCCCTCAATCCCAGCCTGCCTCTGCTCAGGTGTGCCCCGGCAGCTGAGCTAAGCGCTTCTGCAGAGGTGCCTCTTCCCGCCCACTGCGCTTGATTCACCGGTGCTCGCCGTGGAGGGAGGGAGGCACAGGGTGGTCCTGCCACTCCAATGCTCTATGAGGGCCACCGCCATTGCCCAGAGCAGCCCGTGAGCCGCTGGGCTGCACGGTGGGCCAGCGGGGGCACTCCTGGGGGAAGGCGGTGTTTCTCAGCCGCGCTGGGGCTGCCCCTGTCACCCTCCCCTGCCCCATTTGTGCCGGCCGGCAGGAGCCCCAGCGCCCCCGGGAATGGGGAGGGTCCCTTTCCTCCCCCACATCCTGCCACGCTGCTGTTCCCCATGGGGGATGAGGGACTCGACCCTGCGGAGGGGCGCGGAGTCGATGGGGGGCACGGAATCCATGTTTGCCCCAGGTGACACAGACCATAGTTGCGGGCCTGGGAATATCATCACAAAGCTTCACCTGCCCCCCCTCCCCCAAATTCAAAATCCATGGTTTGGCAGAAAAACTCACAGCTACAGGTTTTTTTAAATGATTATTTTGAACAGTGTTTTTCACATGGATTTTATTGAACCTGGCACCACTATCAACTCAAGGGCTACATTGCAACATTCAAAACTTTGAAATAATGATTAAGCAGAGTACAGAAGCACACGAAGGATATTTTATTGCAACATGACATCACCAGGCATCACACCTCACAAGCCATCCAAAAGGCTATTGTGAAGTTGGATCTTACTGTCTTACCACATCTATCATCCAGACTTCCACCTTTTCTCAAACTTGAAGTAATGCCTTTGTGGGCATTTGCTTGACTCAGATGAAGAGGTGGAAAGGACTGTCAAGACCTGGTGGAAAAGACCAAGTGTGGAGTTCTTTTGTGACGGCTTCAAGAAGCTTGTCCATTGTTGGCAGAAGTGTGTAGCAAAAGGTGGTGATTGTATGGAGAAGTAAATAGGTAACAAAGGGACTCATTTCAAGGATTATTTTCCTGTTTCATTTATTAAAGTATATTTCTACTAAAGTTACAGAAATGGAGGCAATACTTTTCATTCAGCCCTCATAGTTGCTGTTTAGCTCCAAAGGAACAGAGAAAACTGAAGGAACGTGTTACGGGCATTGTCTCTGAGAGGAAGATTGATCTCTCATTTGTCAATATGAAGAGATTGATATTTCCAGTGCAATAAATACATACATCTTAAAATTTAAGGGTTGAACTTTAAAAAAAACATTACCCTGAAAAACGCCAGTGGACTTGTTGGTGGAGTATAAGTGGAGTTCAGAGTGAAGCAGGAGGGAGTATTTTGAATCCCCCCAATCCCCTCCCATCACACATTCAGGAGAGCAGTTGATAGTTGTTTTTCCCACTGTAGGTGACTCTCAGTAGGAGTGGAAATGAAGTCAGAGGATCCACCAATCACTGCCTTAAAGCCACTCCGAAATAAAAATTGTAAGGATAGCAGCCCAGCTTCGTTGCTGAGACAAAGTAGAGCTTGGTTGTGGGGCCAACATAATTTATCTCAACACACTTTTCTGCCAATTTACAGATGGGAGGAAAGCATGTTAAATCAGCTGTCTGGATGAACTTTTAATGTACAAAGTTAGTGCTGTTAGTGTCAAGTTAGACCAGCCTTCCACAACTTCCGTGCCCTCCAGAGAAGGGATCTTCAGCTCTCAGGATTCTTAGTAATGACCATGATGTCTGGGAGATGGTGAAGGTGAAAGCTGCACATCTGGAGGATGCCCAAGTTGGGTAAGGCTGGGTTGCACTGATCATTCAGGAAGGAAGAAAATATATTCTCTTCAGAGCAATGACACCCAAAGGCCGTTGGTCCCCAGCCTGTCTTTCCACAGGCAATGAACACAGCAGACACCTTGATCTGGCAGACAGCAGAAATATTCAAATAAATTTCACGGATAGTTTTACTGCTACCTTCTCCAGCTATCTAGGGACTGAGTACAAGGAACAGGAAGAATATTGCTTCAGTGCCCTGTTTGCATGCCTCCCTTAAGGCTTCTTTCCCAAACTGCTACTTTAAAAAAAAAATAGAAATAAAAAGACATGTTGAATAAAGGAATGCATTCACCAGTTTTTAAGCTATCTATTTGGGCCCTTAGTTTGAACTTTGTCTTGGTGAAAGCAATGGAATTTATTTCTGACAGATATGTTTGGGATTCCAACTTTAATTTATTTAAACGATTCATAAAGTGTTTGGAAATAGCTGAGTTGTTTATTTCCAATGATTAGGAGTCTCCAGCACCGGGTGGTTTACCAAAATCTCAATCTCTCTCTCACTTTCTCTCTCATACACATGTGCCAAAACAAGGAGCCGGCTACAAAATGATATGTCTCAGGCTGCAGAAATAGGGAATTAGCATTGTGAAGTTGACCTGTTTTAAAACGCCAGTCTCCTTCACAGGAACTAGTTCGGGTAAACAATTTTCCATAGTGGCAGCATTGTTCTGGAATATTCTTTTTTTTTACATCAAGGGTAAAACCACACACCATTCAACACAATAATAATCATTCCTTCACATTGCTAGAAACAAGTATTTTAATTCTTCAACCCCTGTAAAATTATTTATTTCTACAATCCCACATTTTTTAAACCAACCACACTAACATTCAGGATCAGTTTAGTAATGTTATTATTGCTGTTTTTACTAGCACTCAATAGCAATAGCAAAGTTAAATATTAAAGAATGGTAGCCTGTTTGGACTGTATTGTGAATTCATGTATTTCCCCTGCCAGTGGATTTTGTGATTTCTTTTTTCCCCACATATCCTCCTTCACTATATCCACTGTGTTAGTGATATAGTTTATTTCATCAAGGAGAAGCAGGGGGGAGTGGGGGAGAACAAAGAAACTTGGCCATTACTATGCAACATTTTGCACATTGTTTACCTTTCTCAAGTCTTTGAAACAAAGCTTTTAAAAATGAGGCATAAAAGATGGCTATTTGACATCTAGAGATGATTTATCAGCCTTCAAACACATTTTAATGAACATGAAAGGTCTTTAAATGTCCTGGCATTGTAACTGAGTGCATCCTTTGAGAGGGCTTTAATTTTTGTAGGTAAATGGAGCCTGTTTGGCCTTTTAGCCTACTGATATGATCACAAACTCTTCAGACATTCACTGGGCAACAGGTTTTTTTTCTTTTAAATTAAATCTGTTCCAGTCTTCTAGGTTTCTCACCCTTGCCCACCCCACACCCCTTGGTTTCTGCATGAAGTCACTGGCCATTATGCCATGCCACTGCTGATATTCATTCAACGCTTCACCTGGTAAGAATATTTGAAACTTCAAAAAGCTGCTTATACTGCACTTCAAAGTTAAAGGGGTTGGAAAAAAGAAAAAAGAAGTCCAAATGAAGAGCTTTTATGTCTTATCCTCGCTGTCAATAAACTGCATTTAAAACTTCTAGAATAAACAAGATGTTGTCTTTTGTCCTAGGCCAATTAAACAGGCAAAAGTGCTTGTAACATTCAAATAATTGATTTTTCTTTCATCCAGAAGATGGATTGGAGCAGAGATTCAGTGAAAGAGTCTGGATGCAGAATTTTTTCAGAAATAGAACAGGAAGAAATTTGAGTGTGTCTGCAGCGTTATTAAATAAACCAATACTGTTTTCTGTGAGCTAGTCCTTTAGTTCACATAATAACGTCGTAGAACATGACTACAAGTTCTCAGTTCCTTATTTGGGCAAACTTCAAAAGAGATCCCAATCAGTAAAATAAATGTAGACCAGAAGTTTATATCAGGGGCAACCAAAAATTAAGCACAGAACTAGTCTATACCCTATATTTCTGTAACTGCCCTATAAATTAAGCAGTATTTATCTCTAATGGGCCTGTCCTATTATGGCTGACAGTGCCATACATATATGGAGTACTTCAGAATAGACATGATTCTATTCCATGTCATAGAGGACATTCTCCTGGCCGGTGAGGTGCATGATCTGGGATGGTCTAAAGCTAAGTTTGGAGAGCAAGTTCTTTAGCCAACATTGTCATGTGGAAATTATTATGTACTATGATGGTATGCACAAGTATGATTTTTCATTAGATATAATTTATTTTTATGTTAGAATATGGGATTGATCTAATTTGCATCTAATGCTTAATTTTAGATGCAGTATAATATACATTTTATATCCTATATTCACTCTAGCAGTTGGGTTCTTTATCAACATTTAATGCAAGGAAGTAGTGACCAGCTTCACACTGTTACCAGGTAGGTTTTCTCAGGTATGTCTCCAGACCACATATGCTTTGACATGCAGAAGTCAGGAACAGTCAGCATTGAAGAATGAAGAAAACCATTTTGTTGCATTGCCTCAGGTTGCACTGGCACTTCGTTACTCAGCATGGCAGTACATGACATGCCTTGGATGTGGCTTGATTTAAGAAGCTTCCACAAGAAGCTGAAGAAAGGAAATATTCAGAATTGTTACTCAGTATTTGTAGTGCCTGATGGAGGGGTGCTTCCTTAAAAATCTTGAAGTAATAGAGACTATAAGAATATTTGCTAGTATCAACCAGAAATAGGAGGGATGGTACATTTTACCCCAAAATAACAATTTCCAGAGGTGTAGCTGTATTAATCTTGTAATGCAAAGAGTTCTATGGCAACCATAAACACTAACAAATTTAGTATCACTTAAGTTTTAAATTTTCCTATATCTGTGGTGGATTCTGGCACTGCTGCTGGTTCCCAGGGGGAGAACGCATTCCAGACTGATAAGAGGCTTCGCAGCCCAGACTCTGTTGATGGGAAGGTTAAGAGGTTCAAGGTAGCTCTGCCCTAGAGCCCTTCTGGGTTATTTTCCCTTAGGTTAGTTGAGTAGCCTTTAATCTGGCAAGATTCTGTCTATAAATTGAGAACAATAAAGAACTACAGTTGGAATAACGGCTCAGAGTGGTTCTTGGCCTGGTCCCCTGACAATATCATATAATTTGAATATTTAAAAAAATTAAGTATTAATAAAATATGTAGCTTTTATATATAATTTCAGATAGAGTATTTCACATAGTTTATAAGAATGACTCCTACTCCCTAGTTGTGGTTTAGCACCACAGAACCTCTGAAGGATCTGATAAATTAACCATATTCTGAGTTATCTGAATAGTTGGAATTTATCTTTTGTTCGCCAAAAGAGTCTCTCCCATGTGACCCTAGGCTAGAAAGCTAGCTGACCATGAATTACCAAAAATCTAAAGTGTTGGTCAAAAATGCAAAGGATCTGCAATCTCTAGTAATAAACGTCAAGGAAGCAATCTGCAAGTTACTCCTGCACACTAACCTTCCTCAATCTGGATTGAGGAAGGACTTTTTCAGGACAGGGCACAACATGCCACCACCAGCATTATTGTGGGGCAGATTCACCAAAGTTCTTCTAACAGAATGCACCTGCCCATGTGACTCTGGGAAATAGAAACTGTCCAACACTTGCTATTTCATACTACAATTTATGTAAGGATCTGCACAAGAAATACATATTACCTTTGCTGCAATGTCTCCCAGGAAGGACAGAAGAATATTATGCCAATTTTCTCCTCTCAGACTCCAACCATACTATCACCAACCCAGTAGCCAAACTTTGTGTTGCTGCAGCGAAAACTTGTTTTGTTATTTTTGGTATTGCTATTCCTTGATCCTATTAATAAAATTTTGATTTAATTTGCAGACTGGAAAATTAAACTGCACCTATATAAGGATCTTTAGGAATGTGTGTTTAGCCTCTAGAGCAGTGTTTCTCAACCTGGCAACTTCAAGCTGTGTGGACTTCAACTCCCAGAATTCCCCAGCCAGCAACCCCTCAGGGAAATACAAAGACAATGGTTTTCTTGGCCAGATGAAAGATATCAAGTTCAAATTGATTAGAATACTAGATTTTTGTTATTAAAAGGTCCAAAGAACAAAAAGATTAAAATTTCCTTGAAATCATTGCCAGAAAAAGTCAATGCATTCAACCTTCAGCAGTTTAGAGATACCAACAATGCAAGCTGATGGAGAATATAAGAAAACAGGCATCTCTATCCATAGTTCTGTGTGCCATACTCCAACACCATGCAGGAATGATTGCTGATGTACCTAACCTCACAGAAGCTCAGTTTTCCAGGCTTTGCTGCCAAGAGTATCCTCAGCGTTCCTCAATGCCCTCACTACTCCTGGTTTTTTCCAGCTGTGATGACCTAATCCATTTCTATCCTTTTCTATTAGTTTGCACATTTATTCTGTCTAACTCAGTGCTGGGTTAAGTACATATTTTACTTTGGAATACAGTGTTCTCTTCCAGGACCTGGATCAAGAACATGTTAAGACTTGTTGCATGTACCCCTTTGGGACTTTGGGCTTCTGCTTCTTTGACCTCAGCATTTTCAGATTATATGGCAAATCCTTTTAGGAGAATTTCAGAAGTAATATTTTATTGCATAGCACAGTCTGTTGTGGAACTTGGAAACCCAAATGTGGAAGCCTGGATCTGAATTAAAGGAGTCACTAACAAGTTGAGAGTTGGAACTACAGGCTGTAAGCAGGGCTGAGCGACCTTATCTTGTCAAGGACCAAAGTTACTCGGGGACAATCTTTCGATGGATGCATGTTAGTGATCACTGAAGAAAGCAGAGGGTGAAGAGAGAGCCCAAAGTGGATGGAACTCAAGCCCAATGTCAGGGGAAAGGGCACCCATACTTTGGCAGTCTTTTTTTCCTCTCTTTTTAAACAACAACAACAACAGAATGCTGGCAAGGAAAAGTATTACATGGTCAATTTATACAAAAGATCAAGGGAAAGTGGATAAAGATAAAACCTGGCAATGGCTTACAACTGGAACACTGAAAAAAGAAACTGAAGGCTTAATATTGTCTGCTCAAGAGCAAGCTATTCGAACTAATGCAATCAAGGCCAGAACTGAAAAATCATCAAATGATTCAAAGTGCAGATTGTGCAAAGAAGCAGAAGAAACAGTAGATCGTATACTCAGCTCGTGCAAAAAGATCACACAAACTGACTATAAACAATGACATAATACAGTTGCCAAAATGATTCACTGGAACATCTGTAAAAATTATCATATGCCAGTAATGAAAAATTGGTGGGAACATATAGTTGAAAAAGTAGTCGAAAACGAGCAGGTTAAAATATTGTGGGATTTCTGAATACAAAGTGATAAAGTTTTGGCACATAACACCAGATTTAACTGTGGTTGAAAATAAAAAAGTGTAGATAATTGATGTGGCAATATAAGGGGATAGTAGAATAGAAGACAAAGAATTGGAGAAGATCACAAAATATCAAGACCTGAAAATCAAACTTGAAAGACTATGGCATAAACCAGCAGTGGTGGTCCCATTGGTTATCGACACACTGGGTGCCATTCCAGAAAACCTTGGATGGCACTTAGAAAATCTGCGCATTGACAAAATTTCCATCTGTCAGTTACAAAAGGCTACACTGTTTGGATCCACACATACACTACGCCAATACATTACAATGTCCTAGGTTCTTGGGAAGAACTTGATGTGAATGGAGGCCAACACCAGCTAAAAAACTGGCAGCTGTGATTTCACGTTGTTGTGGACGATGATGATGATGATGATGATGATGATGGTGGTGATGATGGTGATGATGTATTAAATTTATATGCCGTCCAAATTCTAGCAACTCTCCCTTCTCAGAGGCTGTTCTGAAAACAATTTTGTCAGAACTGATCCCTTGCAAAGCGCTTTTGAAATCAGGCTGATGGTCTCATGAACTTTGGCGAAGGACCACATCCAACTTGGGTACCAAATCTTAGATTAAATAAAAATAAGAACCCTGGAACTGACACCAAAACACACCAGCCTGAAGAAGAAGATTTGGGCTTCCCTGCTGAGGTGAAGCAGTGTCTAATCTGGGTAAATTGAGGTATCCCAGTAACTTATTTTTTTCCCCAAGTTCCAAGGTTTGGTCTATCCTGTAGCCTTTGTGGCTGCCTACTGGGGCAGCTGTGCACAGAGATAACGGATGGGAACCTAGGAATCTGCCTAATTCAGACAGTCCACTGGTCTTTTGCCTATTCCAGGAGTAGGCACTTTGGTGCATTTCAGATGTATTGGACTTCAAACCCGCATCTGCTCCAGGAAACATGGACAATTACTGTATGTGAGTTGTAGTCCAAAACATCTGGAAAGCACCAAGTGCCCTATCCTTGTTCCACACTGTTGGCAACCACTTCCCAGTGCTTCCAGGAGAATTCTGCTCCTTGATCCTTTCAAGTGGAAATGCCTGGAACCTTTTGTTTGTAAAAAAAATCTTGGAACTTCCAAGTTTTGGCCCAACATCTCCTGCAAAATGTTCAGTGGGTTGAGGAAAGGGGGAGAGTAACCTATTGAGCATGACAGTCCATCAGTGTAGTTAAGTAGCTCTTTGGTTTCAGCCAAATTATTAAAATTATTTTCAATAGCTCAATAAAGGCTGTGACAGGGAATCGGCTAATCAGGAAATCATTATTTTTTAAAAAAATTAAACAGACCCCTATCATTTCAGTAAGCTTAAAAATGACCTCTTCTTGAAGGATGATATTAAAGTGCTTTGATTTTACCGATCTAACTAAGGAAGAGGTATTATTATTTTTGTTCTAGGGGTTGATCTTCAGAATTACTCACAGCCAGGCTGTCATTCATAGTGACAACATAGAGAAGAGAAGTTCTTTGATCTCTGGACAGTTAAAGTTGCAGGTAGGATCCAAGGGGAAGATAAAGTTAATATGTCATACCCTAAATCTCGCTTTCTATGAAAACGGAAGATTACATGGCAGAGTGGTCTTGAGCTGTTATTGGTCACCATGCCAATAGTTCTTATGATAAGATTATGATAAGAAACTGGTAAGGCTTAGAAACTAATCATTATCTCCATTGCTATAATTACATCACACTTTAACCTTATTTTGCAGATTTTATGGAAATAAATAAAAATGGACTATAGTATTTCCCCTTAAGACACGTATACATTAAGCATCATTCTACATCTTAAATTTTCAGGCAATCCAAGCAAGAGTTCTTCATTTCCCTAAAATGAAGTTATGTTCTACAAACACACATACACACACACACAAACATACTCTTTTTTTAATGACACAATCAGTAATTGTATGCACAAATCATACTGAACCAAAACGCAATTTGCTTGTTTGCATTTAGTACAGTGATTGACTATTTGGGTTGTAAATTATGGTTTATGGTTTAGCAACCTATAATAGTTTCTTTTTAGCAAACTATGATTAATCAAAGCATGGCTTAGTGTGATGTGTGTACCTGCCATTTTGTCTTTAGATAGAAAATATTGTTATATTAAAATGAAGCATGAACCACTGATTATAAAAAAGGAAATTGTGGAAGCTTTTCAAACAAACAAACAAACAAACAAACAAATAACAGAGTTGCATGTATATTTACTTTATTTTAAAAATACCCATAACTCCTGGATGTTGACATCTTTCCCCAGTTCCTGCCCGCAGATTAGAATCCCATTCTCAGGAACACCCACACGCTTCAACCTCCAATCCAAACTCCCCACCACCCTTCTTTCCCCCCCCCTCCATTCAAGATCTCTGCTTCCCCATTGCCCCAGCATCAATAGTTTTAATGTTTTAATGTTTAATATTCCTGATTTTGATGATTTGTAAACCGCCCAGAGTCCCTTGAGGGAGTTGGACGGTGAGAAATCAGATAGATAGATGATAGATAGATAGATAGATAGATAGATAGATAGATAGATAGATAGATAGATAGATAGCTGGCTTCTGCAAGAGGGCAAGAATAAAACTCTTCTGGTGAAGGAGTGCATACACATCATGTATACTGCCCAGGACTACAGTGTGACCCTATACATGGCTATCAGGAAGACGAAGGTTGTCCACCCCTGCCATACCAAAAAAACAAACAGAACAAAACCATACCACTCTTTTCTAAAGACTTTTTCTGTTTTCTTCATGTTTCTACTATGGTTTAGTGCAGCCATTCTCAACCTTTTGACCCTGGAGGAACCCTTGAAATATTTTTCAAGCCTCGGGGAACCCCTGCACATTCAGGCTCAAATATAGGCCAGAAGTTACAAAATTATTATATTTGTTTCATGTGTGGGCCTGTATACATGCATTAACAGTGTTCTTAAACTAAAAATAAAGAATGAAACTGACCTCTTCAATGTGAAGTTGCCAGAATTTGAAATAATTTTTTAAATAAATCATGATCTCCCAGGGAACCCCTAGTGACCTCTCATGGAACCCTAGGATTCCACAGAACCCTGGTTGAGAAACCATGGTTTAATGGAAAAGGAGGAGGCCACTCTTGCTCCCACATTTATTTTATTTTATTTTATTTTATTTTATTTTATTTTATTTTATTTTATTTTATTTTATTTTATTTTATTATTTTATTTTATTTTATTTTATTTTATTTTATTTTATTTTATTTTATTATTTTATTTTATTTTATTTTATTTTATTTTATTTTATTATTTTATTTTTTAATTAAATTTATATAACCGCCCATCTCCCCCAATGGGGAACTCTGGGCAGTTTACAATAAAATGGTTAAAACAAAATATAAAACATCATTATACAATAAATAGAATAATAAATAATTCTAAATCCAGATGGATGGAATTAAAACGAAGGACATTATAAAGTTAAGGAGTTAGCCACCCCCATGAGGAGCTATCCTTTCCTCCTTCCCATGCCAGGCGGCAGAACCAGGTCTTCAGCTCTTTCCTAAAGGTCGGGAGGGAGGAGATCTGTCTCAACTCTGGGGGCAAGATGTTCCACAGTGTGGGTGCCACCACAGAGAAGGCCCACCTCCTAGACCCCATCAGATGACATTCTTTGATTGATGGGGTTCGTAGCAGGCCCACTCTGAATGACCTGGTGGGGCGGGTCGATAAAATGGGGATAAGACGGTCCTTCAGGTACCTTCAGGTATTTACTCACTTTAGTATTTGGAGTTGTAAAAAAGAGAGAGAGAGAGAGAGAGAGGGAGGGAGAGACTTTCACATTAAAGGGGCAGAGAAAGAGAAAATGAAAATATATGGATGTGCTTGTGTATGGGGAAGACTAAGATAGATGTACTTGTATTTGCAGATATAAAAAAGGTAAAAAGAACATATGAGTGTGGTGAGTACAGATAAGACACTATGGCAGGGCTTTCCAAAGTGCCGCCGCTGGCGACACATGAGTGGTGGCGGTGGCGGCAGCGCGGCGGTGGCGCGCGCACACACAGTGGCAGCGCGGGGGGGCGCACGTGTACAATGGCGGCGCGGGGGGGCGTGCGGTGGCACGCGCGTGCACGGTGGCGGCGCGGGGGGGCGTGCGGCGGCGCGCGTGTGCACGGTGGCGGCGCGGGGGGGCGTGCGGCGGCGCGCGTGTGCACAGTGGCGGCGGCAGCGGCTGCCGCTGCTGCCATGCACGCGCACACCGCCGCTTCCGGGTGGTGTGGCGACACACCACGCTGTGTGTGGCGACACACTTTTATGTCGTGACACACAGTTTGGAAAGCTCTGCACTATGGGTATATGTGCAAGAGAAGATAATTTGTGCCAGAATATGAGACGGAATATGGACACTAGTGTCTGTTAACAACTCACAGTGACATCAAAATTATTGGATTATGACATCACGCAAATGATGCAATTATATACTTGGGTAATCATGTCTAACACAAGTACATAAGTCACTTCATTTGCATCATACATTATGACACATATGTTGTCATTTGCGCACCCCCACAGCCTACGAATATAGAGGATTGGAAATCTCATTCCTCTCCCTGCCATATACTGTGTACTTTTCATGAGCTTTTATTTGTCTTTTCCTTAAATACAAACATAATTTCTGTCATTCATACATATTTCAGGTCACAGGAGGTGGCTTACACTACTAACTTGTTCAAAATAATACTGATGTACTATTTGCAGAATGATTCATCAAGACACTGAGTGGCCTTTCAAATTTTCATTGCTCCAGGTGGTGTTTCTAAACAAATATTTGCATGGGAACACAGTTGAAGTGTGAAGTTCAATATTACTGACAGCATATACTTTTAAAAAACTTTAGGACATTGCTACAACTGTTTTAAAGATTTAAGGTGGTGTGGGCATGTATTCTGAATCTGAATAAGCAGAGGGCTCTTAACTTTTATTTATTATTGAATCAGCAATCTCACTTAACATGTTAAGGAGAACTCAGAAGGTTACTGGTTTTGTAACAAAATATTGATAAAAATCATTCTAAGAGAATATCTGTAGCTAAGGGTAGAACTGTGGAGTCCTTGGTGCTCTCTGAGCCTTGTTTTCTTGCAGACATTTCATTGCCAGACTAGGCAACATCTTCAGTGTGAAAAGGGAGTGGGATTTGCTCTCTGTTTATATACCATGGCTTGTCCTGCTTGTGTTGGTGGAGGTGTTGTTCTCTCCTTAGGAGTTCCTTGGTTGGGCTGTTGTTTGCTGCTTGGTTGATTGACTGAGTTACTAGTTCCTTGATTAGGGTATATTGTGCTGTTTGATTGTTCCTCTGGTGCTAATCCTAGTGTTAATCTTTGCATATCTGATTGATGATTGCTGGCAAGGTGGTGTTCTGGTCTTTTGGCTTTTCTATTTTCTCTTATGAATGGTATGTAAATGTTGTTTACCTCTATGTGTCTGTTGATGGCTGCTTTGTCTGAGTGCCAAGCTTCCAGGAATTCTCTAGCATTTTTGGATTTGGCTTGGTATAAGATGCTCACAGTTTCTCAGTTGAAAGTATGGTTGAGTCTGTCCCTGTGTTGTGAGATTAAGGAGTTTTCATTGTGTCTTCTGACTGCTAGTTGGTGTTCATGGATGCGCTCTGCTAGTCTTCTGCCAGTCTGTCCTACATAGTGGCTACTACAGTCCTTACACTGTATGTTGTAGCTAACACCTGTTTTTTCATCTTGGGCTACTGGGTCTTTTGGGTTACTTAAGATGTTCTGAAGGGTTTTGGTTGGTTTATGTGCTACAGTGATGCCATGTGGTTGTAACAGTCTATTGGTAGTTTCTGAGATGTTTCTGATGTATGGCAGTGTTATCCTTTCCATAGCTTCTGTTAGTTGTGTTGTAGTGGGTTGGGTGGTCAGGCACTTTTTGATAAAGTTGCGTGGGTATCCATTTTGCTGGAAGATGCTGTATAGATGATCTGTTTCCTTTTTCTGGTGTTTTGGGTTGCTGCAATGCGTTAATGCTCGTCTGAATAATGTTCTTACACAGCTTCTCTTGTGGGAGGTTAGGTTGTTGCTCAGGTAATGGAGCACTTGGTTAGTGTGGGTGGATTTCCGGTAGACTTGTGTTTCTAGAATGCCATAATTTCCTCTACTGATACGGATGTCCAAGAAGGGCAGTGTGTTGTTTTCTTCTTCCCTTGTGAATTTTATTCCATTGAAGATGTTGAGAAAAATCATTCTGCTCATATGCTTAAACAGACTAACCTATTTAATATCCAGTTTTCATTTTTTTCTCAATCATTAACAGGATTCACAGATCACATTAAACCACAGTGATGTTTGTTTGGTTTGTATATAGGTTGTTGTTTCAACCCAGTGGTGATTTGTAACAACATGCGAACCCAGCTAATAATATGATAGGTGCAACAAAACCTGATTAAGTAATATCAATTCAATCAATTTTTGTTTTTGTACTGGCCATGCCTACTTCTTTCACCTCTGGTGTTCACCTTGGTTGAATGTGGGTAGTTCCACATGTTATAAGCCAAATTATTTTATATTAAGGGCTTATTTACAGCACATTAAAATGAAGTTATCAATCTTTGCTAGGAATTACAAAAGGCTAGACAGAAAACATGAGCAGAATACAAGTTCATGACCAGCTGCTTAAGCAAGTGATAGTTATCTCAAGTTCCTCATGCTTTCTCTTTAGTTCAAGAATGCACTAAACTGTAATCCAGTTTGGGCTTGTGGTTTCTAAACCCTGTTTTAGGGCATACATGTTGTATGAATCTAGTCAATTCTGGGTTATACAATAAACCATTATTAAGCAATGAATTACCAGGAATGTGTGAAACATGGCTTAGATCTCCTCCCACCCCTCACTTGCCTGATCTAAGAGGAAATTCAAGGGGTATTTTCATCCTCATTTTGGCAGCATAAAAAAAGTTAACCTCCCATTGCTCTTGCCAGCTGAATTCCTAAGCCTGTTTCCACCATAGCTTTTAAAATGTTTAAAACCCTGCATGTAAACGGCATTCATCACTTCATTACTATTTTGAACCCAAATGAGTGTGCAACAGATGTTTTTGATGATAGCTCTCACCATCTCATGCCAGTGGTACAGTGACTGGTACTGAGGGAAGCTGGTCCAGAATATCTGAAGGGCACCAGGCTGGGTCAGGACAAACAGCCAAGTGTAGATAGCAAGTGTAGATACAACAACTCCTATTTATTTATTTATTTATTTATTTATTTATTTATTTATTTATTTATTAATTATTGTGTTTATACCCCGCCTATCCCCTCCGTAACGGAGGACTCATCAGGAAAACAATGCCATTAAATAAGAAAGAACTCACTCTCAAGCAAAGATACAGAAGAATTGCAGCCTTGGAATCCAGGAGTCCCAAAGACATTGGCATACATTTACGTTAGTGATGGTAATTTTCTCTCTGGTTCAAGAATGCAAAGCCAGGTTTTTGGTTTTGATTTGCTGACAAGAAGTTGCTAATAGGCAGAATTCAAAATAATATTCAAATAAATCTTGTACTATGGCTGTTGTTGTTGTACTGCTTTTAATTTTAATGCTTTGGATAGTATCCAGCATACTTACTCATCTCCCTCAACCATCATGTCAAAGAAGTGCCCAATGGTAGATTTCAATTCTTTACAATTCTCCTACCTTTAAAGCAGTTCCTCTCTCAGAATCCTGATTCTTTTTGTTGAGTTGATTCATTCTTGGGGCAATTTTTTCTTATTGTCATGAGGAAAATGGGTACTTATCATGTAAGAGTAAGTCTGTAGAAATCAACTATTTTGCATATTTAAAAATGAAACTGGAAAGTTAGGTACCTAAAAGCATAAATCTATGCATGTAATTTCAGAAATTTGTTCCATGGGACTCAGTGGAACTTAATCCCTGGTTTAAAAAAACCTTTTTTTAAAACCAGGAAATTAAGTATATCAAAGTTTTCAACTAGAAACAGGGAAACCCAGGTTCAAGTCAGCCTCAGCCACAGAAGTTCACTGGGTGACTTTGGGCCAGTCACTCTTTCTTAGCCCAACCTTCTTTACACAATTATTTTTGTGGGAAAAAAATGGGAGGAGGGAACACTATATATACTGCCCTGAGCTCCTGAATGGAAAAGCAAGACATAAATAAGGAAATAGTCAATAAATCAAACCAATCTCTTCACTGACCATAAAGAATAGTTTTGAATACAGTCCAGAGAGAGGTAATTTCCAAGCAAATATATCCATTAAAAAGTTTTTAAAAATCCATTAAAATAGAATAACTAGTTTTCCGCACTCCAGCAAAGGAGATCGTTACCTTGTCATGGTGCTGGAGCTTGAGCACCTCAATGAGCACCATGATCCTTTTCATAGCTTCTGTTGGTTTTGCTGTGGTGGGTTGAATGGTCATGCACGTTTTGATAAAGTTGTGTGGGTATCCATTTTGCTGGAAGATGCTATATAAGTGGTCTATTTCACTGGAAATATAACACTGGAAGTAGCCCAAGAAAGAAGGAAAGCAAAAAGCAACAGTGATAGGGGGAGATATGCCCAATTAAATGCAAAATTCCAGAGGTTAACCAGAAGAGATAAGGAATTATTTTTAAACAACCTATGCATGGAAGTGGAAGAAGATAATAGAATAGGAAGGACAAGAGACCTCTTCCAGAAAATTAGAAACATCGGAGGTAAATTCCAGGCAAAAATGGGTATGATCAAAAACAAAGATGGCAAGGGCCTAACAGAAGCAGAAGAGATCGAGAAAAGGTGGCAAGAGTATATGGATGATCTGTATAGGAAGGATAATAATATTGGGGATAGCTTTGACAGTGTGGTCAGTGAGGTACAGCCAGACATCCTGAAGAGTGAGGTTGAATGGGCCTTAAGAAGCATTGCACAAGGCAGCAGGATACGACGGTATCCCAGCTGAACTGTTTAAAATCTTGCAAGATGATGTTGTCAAGGTGATGCATGCCATATGCCAGCAAATTTGGAAAACACAAGAATGGCCATCAGATTGGAAAAAATCAACTTATATCCCCACCCCAAAAAAGGGAAACTCTAAAGAATGTTCAAACTATCGAACAGTGGCACTTATTTCACATGCCAGTAAGGTAATGCTCAAGATCTTGCAAGGTAGACTCCAGCAATTCATGGAGCGAGAATTGCCAGATGTACAAGCTGGGTTTAAAAAAGGCAGAGGAACTAGAGATCAAACTGCCAATATCCGCTGGATAATGGAGAAAGCCAGGGAGTTTCAGAAAAACATCTATTTCTGTTTTATCGACTATTCTAAAGCCTTTGACTGTGTGGATCATAACAAATTGTGGCAAGTTCTTGGTGGTATGGGGATACCAAGTCATCTTGTCTGCCTCCTGAGGAATCTGTATAACGACCAAGTAGCAACGGTAAGAACAGACCACGGAACAACGGACTGGTTTAAGATTGGGAAAGGAGTACGGCAGGGTTGTATACTCTCACCCTAACTATTCAACCTGTATGCAGAACACATCACGCGATGTGCTGGGCTTGATGAATCCAAGGATGGAGTTTAAATTGCTGGAAGAAACATTAACAATCTCAGATATGGAGATGATACCACTTTGATGGCTGAAAGCGAGGAGGAGCTGAGGAGCCTTATGACGAAGGTGAAAGAAGAAAGTGTAAAAGCTGGGTTGCAGTTAAACCTCAAAAAAACCAAGATTATGGCAACCAGCTTGATTGATAACTGGCAAATAGAGGGAGAAAAAGTGGAGGCAGTGACAGACTTTGTATTTCTAGGCGCAAAGTTTACTGCAGATGTTGACTGCAGCCAGGAAATCAGAAGACGTCTACTTCTTGGGAGGAGAGCAATGACAAATCTTGATAAAATAGTTAAGAGCAGAGACATCACACTGACAACAAAGGTCCGCATAGTTAAAGCAATGGTATTCCCTGTAGTAACCTATGGCTGTGAGAGCTGGACCATAAGGAAGGCTGAGCGAAGGAAGATAGATGTTTTTGAACTGTGGTGTTGGAGGAAAATTCTGAGAGTGCCTTGGACTGCAAGAAGATCAAACCAGTCCATACTCCAGGAAATAAAGCCAGACTGCTCACTTGAGGGAATGATATTAAAGGCAAAACTGAAGTACTTTGGCCACATAATGAGAAGACAGGATACCCTGGAGAAGAGGCTGATGCTGGGGAGGGTGGAGGGCAAAAGGAAGAGGGGCCGACCAAGGGCAAGATGGATGGATGGTATTCTGGAGGTGACGGACTCGACCGTGGGGGAGCTGGGGATGGCGACGGCCGACAGGAAGCTCTGGCGTGGGCTGGTCCGTGAAGTCATGAAGAGTCGGAAGCAACTGAACGAATAAACAACAAACAACCCTCCCTGCCCCCACTGCCAACACATCAGCTGAATACTGCTATCAGATATCTTTTTACAAATGTTAAGAGGCTTTTGCTATGTTCATATAATACGCTAAAACATGGATTTCTTGACCTTGGTTTATTGAATAAACAACAGTTGGTTGAATTCACACAACACATTCAGCCATAACTCATAAATTGTACCCTCTGGGTTCACATACAGTAACATGGTAAACCAAAATTAAATAACCGTATTATGGCTTAGTGTGCTGTATTAAACCAGTCTTTAACTCATAACACCCAATCTGATAGGGTTGCTTACAGTAACCTTAAGAGTCAAGAATTACAGTATATAGATTTGAAAAGGATCCTGTGAGGTCATCTCAACAAGCCCACAAAGCCCTTGGGGGAAAAATAGTCTGTTCTAGCAGACCTTACAATTCTCTTATAAAAGAGAAAAAGATACCTTATTAAAATGTACATGATTAAAAGCAGATGGTTTATGCAGAAAGTTACATTTCCTTTCACCATGCAACAGCCCTCAATCTTGTAACAAAATAGGCAAAGTAAATTAAAATTTCTACAGCCCTGAGGAGGCCTCTCTTTTCTTAAAGCAGACCAAGGTGGATGTTTTCTTCTGCCAGCTGACAGCTTGCTCTAGAACATATAAAGACGCAAAGACAAAACTAAGCTTCAACCGTGGTGGTGGTATGCTTTGGTACGCTAGGACTGCCTGCCACCTTGATTTGTCCCCAGTGACAAACCATAGCTCTTACAAGGGCATTCCAGGGGTCAGTCTATCCATGTTATTTGTTATCTTCCTATTCTTCTGCTTCTCTCAATCTTGCCAAGTGTAGTCATTTTTTAATAGCTTACTACCTGCAAAATATGTGTTTCTGCTTGCTAATCAACCCTTAAAGAAGCAACAAGTATTTTGTCCAGGACCATCTGATTGGCTCTTCTTATAGTCTTTGGTCTTCTTAGTAACTATTTCAATAATATAAATTGATCTATCTTCTTTTTCTCACTCTTTCTCTTTTATATATATTTTTAATTAGAATTTTTCAATACAGTTGTTGTTTTTGTTGTTCAGTCGTTTAGTCGTGTCCGACTCTTCGTGACCTCATGGACCATAGCACGCCAGGCCTTCCTGTCCTCCACTGTCTCCCGGAGTTTAATTCATGTTCGTTACATCGGTGATGCTATCTAACCATCTCATCCTCTGCCGTCCCCTTCTCCTTTTGCCTTCAGTCTTTCCCAGCATCAGGGTCTTTTCCACTGAGTCCTCTCTTCGCATTAGGTGGCCAAAGTATTTGAGCTTCAGCTTCAGTATCTGTCCTTCCAATGAGCAGTCAGGGTTGATTTCCTTTAGGATTGTCTGATTTGACCTCCTTGCAGTCCAAGGGACTCTTAAGAGTCTTCTCCAGCACCACAGTTCGAAAGTATCAATTCTTCGGCGCTCAGCCTTCCTTATGGTCCACCTCTCACAGCCATACATTACTACTGGAAAAACCATAGCTTTAACTATATGGACCTTTGTCGGCAAGGTGATGTCTCTGCTTTTTAATATGCTGTCTAGGTTTGCCATAGCTTTCCTCCCAAGGAGCAAGCGTCTTTGAATTTCATGGCTGCAGTCACCGTCTGCGGTGATCTTGGACTGCTTCCATTTCTTCCCCTTCTATTTGCCAGGAAGTGATGGGGCCAGATGCCATGATCTGAGTTTTTTTAATGTTGAGTTTCAAGCCAGCTTTTGCACTCTCCTCTTTCACCCTCATCAAGAGGCTCTTTAGTTCCTCTTCACTTTCTGCCATTAGGGTGGTATCGTCTGTATATCTGAGGTTGTTGATATTTCTCCTGGCAATCTTAACTCCGGCTTGTGATTCATCCAGCCCGGCATTTCTCATGATGTATTCTGCATATAAGTTAAATAAGCAGGGTGATAATATACAGCCTTGTCGTACTCCTTTCCCAATTTTGAACCAGTCGGTTGTTCCATGTCTGGTTCTAACTGTTGCTTCTTGACCCGCATACAGGTTTCTCAGGAGTCAGGTAAGGTGGTCTGGTACTCCCATCTCTTTAAGAATTTGCCACAGTTTGTTGTGATCCACACAATCAAAGGCTTTAGCATAGTCAATGAAGCAGAAGTAGATGTTTTTCTGGAACTCTCTTGCTTTTTCCATGATCCAGCAAATGTTGGCAATCTGATCTCTAGTTCCTCTGCCTCTTTGAAACCCAGCTTGCACTTCTGGTAGTTCTCGGTTCATATACTGCTGAAGCCTAGCTTGTAGGATTTTGAGCATAACCTTGCTAGCATGTGAAATGATCGCAAGTAGTAGTTTGAACATTCTTTGGCATTGCCCTTTTTTGGAATTGGAACATAAACAGTAAAAGCATACAGATAAAAAGAAAGGAAAAGAAAAGAAAAGAAAAAAATAACAGGATTGAAAAGAGGAAAAAAAACCATACAGTTATGCCTTCTGACCTTCTTTCTATTAAGTAATTATCATCTTATTATTTCCCCCATTCTCTTTGGTCCTTTTTCTCACTCTTTCTCAATGTCTAGCTTTCACAGTTGCATATTTTCACCAGAAAAACAATTGCTTTAATTATTCTGATCTTTACTATTATAAAAATATCCTTCATGATCCTGTTTAACTTTTTTATTGCTTTTCTGACTAGGATTAATTTTTTCTTTACTTCTGCACATTAAGCATATTTATCTAATCTAGACCCCAAAAACCAAAGCTATCTATCAACTTAACTTTTTTGCTGTCAGCTATGAGTTCACTAAGCATGCTGATTGACATGATCCCTCCCTCCCTCCCTCCCTCCCTCCCTCCCTCCTTCCTTCCTTCGCAACATCAAGTGGTCATATTAACTTTTAGTCTTATGCTACTGTTGCTTTAGACATTTTTTCATGTTCTTCATCTTCCACAGCTCCCCTGTAAACCAGGAGCCACATGAGACGACAACTGGAAGAGGCCTCCAGTGCTTGGTCATCTCCTTACCCCAGCAATTTATCAGACAAGAGATGGACTTGCCCACCAATGACTGGAAAATTCCCTAAGCACTCTCAGAAAATCATCAAGATGCTTGATATGACCCATCTTAATGGATTCCTCACTCTTGCAGAATTCCAGGATACTCTGCAGCCTAACCAAAAAGTGATGTAACCATGCAAAGAAGAGATGTCAATATCTTCCATATTCAGAACAATTTCATTTGATCTAAACTAAGAACCAAATCTACTGTGTGCCTGTCTTTGGGAGGTGGGGCTGAGATTACCTGGGACAGGCCTATGGTTGCCATGAAATGGCAAACTAACCCAGATCTCACCCCCACAGCATGAAGATTGAAGTCCCCAGAACCAAATGCCTTGGTGACTCTAACACCAGCCCTGATATACGGTCTTTTCTTATTTGATGTTGAAAGTCTGCATTCAGGCATTGTACATTGCCCAAGACTTTCATCCTCCATCTTTTAATGACTATAATGTTAGTACAGGACTTTATTCCTGCTTCAGTTTTCAGAATGTTTCTTATCTCATCCCATGCTCCTCAGGTTCTCTTTTGCATAAGTTTGAATGTGCTGAATGTGCTTCTTACATTAATCTTATATTCTAATGCAGAGCTTTCCAAACTGTGTGTCCGGACACGTTAGTGTGTCGGCTGCAGTGTCTGGGTGTGTCGCGGCTGCTGCTGCCTCCGAACCCTGCCAGGATTCCACGCAGGTCTTAGTACCTGCCTTGTACCTTGCTGCCTCCAAACCTGCCCTGCCAGGATTCTGCGCAGGTCCTAGTGCCTGCCTTGTGTCTTGCTGCCTCCAAACCTGCTGTGATTCCGCGCAGGTCCTAGTGCCTGCCTTGTGCCCTGCTGCCTCCAAACCTGCCCTGCCAGGATTCCGCGCAGGTCCTAGTGCCTGCCTTGTGCCCTGCTGTAAGAGTGTGTCGCGAAATGATGCCCTGCTGTAAGAGTGTGTCGTGAAATGATGCCCTGCTGTAAGAGTGTGTCGCGAAATGATGCATGTCTAAAAAGTGTGTCACCAACATGAAAAGTTTGGAAAGCTCTGTTCTAATGTTATGTCCTCCAGGCATGATATTTTTAATTTTATAAGCTCAAGGTGTATATTTGACACTCATAGGTCATGACCTGTTTCATAATCTGTGCCTAGAAGTGTCTTGGCTGACTGGTTTGCACTTCTCCATCTTCAGTTTTCTATTGTGTAGTCAGTTTGATTCTGATGTTGCCCTTCCAGTAATGTTCAGGTACAAATTTTCTATTTATGTTGCTTGAAGCAGGTCTTAGCAATGAACACAGCACTCTTTTTTGCAAAACTGAATTGTTCTATCTTCTGCTTTACTGCATTTATTCAGTCCAAATCTTCCAGAAATTCCCGTTCTCCAAGTTTTGCATTCCAATTACCCATTAATAGTATATGTCATTTCTAGGGGTTACCATCAGTACCTCTTGCGGTCTGCCATAGGATTCCTTACTGTCATCCACCTTTGTGTATATAATAGGTAGGTGTTGTGTAACATAGATGTTCACTGAATATCCACAAGTTCTAACATATATGGTTCTGTTGTTCATTGAATTACAGTAATATTTATGAGTATCAGTTTAAAGTGGCCCTTTCTTGTGTACCCAAGAGCACTTATTCCTAAAACATCCTATTTAGTATGCTTAATTTTCAATTTGACAGTTTCAACTTTTTCTTGGTTTATATTTCCCAAATTCCATGTTCCAATTGCATATGTCTTTGTACACTGAGGAACTCTTTTTTCAATATTGACTTCATCAATGACGAGACTTCTTTGTGGCTTTGGTCTGCCCATAGCATCACCTCCAGATCTACTTATGAAAGTTTAATTTTCCCAGTAATTAAAGCAGTAGATTTAGAGTTGGAAGGTCATATCGGCAGAGGACGACGGATCCCCAGTTACAACTTCCAGGATGTCAGCAGCCGGCTCCGAAAAGCGAGGCATTCTGGGACTTGTAGTTCCGATGCCTGGAAAAGAAGAGCCGGTTCCCTTACCCCCTCCCTAATCGCGCGGGTATTGTATGATATGATTGTATAAAAATTGAAGTACATGATTGTAAGCCGCCTAGAGCCCTCCATTAGGGAGGGGATAGGCGGGGTATAAATAAATAAAATAAATAAGTATCATCTAGCATCCAAATTTGTCTAAATGTTTCTGCCATGTCTATATAGTTTGTAGGCAACCATACAAAAGGAGTTTGCAACTGCTGCCTTCTGAATTTGATTTTGGAGTTTCTTTCTCATGGGTGGGTTCGCTTCCCTCACTTATGCAGAATACTACCTGCTGTCACCCCAGTTGTGGATTAACCTCAGGTTCACCCTTCCGCTTTCAAACTTTCTGGAAGAATTACCCTAACAGGAGCTTCTGCTCTTGCTGACATCATTCTCAGGTTTACTGGGGCTGCAAAACTCACCCATCATGTTAAGGTGGTAATCCCTTGAAAAGGAAAAAAACACACACACCTTACTGCAAAGTATGTATCTAACCATAGACCCTCATCTGATCTAAAGAACCAGGAAGAATCGCTTGGATAACGAGGACGCATAAATTAAAGTGATCTTGAAGCCTAGAAAGGGGACAAAATGCATGGGAAACAAACAAACAAACAAACAAACAAGGTTTAAAAGAATGAGTTTGTTTAAAAAAATTATTTCTTGGAAAGAAGATCCTTACAATTCCTTTATCAATCCAGTTTTGGTGCACTATAGCTGCAAAAACCATATCCCAAGCAAGCAACTGGGAATAGAAGAAATTTGCTTGGTAGGCTTCTATTCCTAGCCTTCCCAAGAAAACTAGCCCTTTTGGCTTACTCTAGTCTTCCTAGCAGCCTTTCCTCTGCCCCAAATGCTACAGAAGGACCCCATTAAGGAAATTGGCAGAGGTACTTTATGGATGACCTGGCATCTGACATCTTAAAGAAAGCTGTGGCCAGTACTGAATAACAGACACTACACACCTTAAATTTCACACAAATGCCTGTGTGTGTTCCATCTGGCCTCCTATGCGACAGCCCCCAAGCCAAGGCCTCCCACATGGATCACCAAATTTAGCTCGTTGAAAAACTGGAAGTAGTAATGAGAAGAGCCTTCAGTGTTCATCAAAGAACACTGACTCCATCAGAGACTGTGGGTTGATGTTCTTGTAAAAAATACCCCATTGGCTGTAGACCAAAAACTGTAAATAGGCTGTTGCTTTAAAAATTGAAACATCCTAAAAAGATCCTGTTTCCTTAACAGCATTTACATCAAGCTTTCACAGAAGAAACATGCAATATATTTCGAATCTTTTGGGAGAACTCTTGATTTGGTTAGAATTTGAAGTACAACAGATTCCTATTTACCTACCTACAATCATACTTCCTCTTGTCTAGTGGTTAACATTTATATTGTGCTTTCTGTTCAGGAAATCACATTGGTATACTATTTTATTATCCCAATAATCTTATAGGGTTGCTAGACTGGACACATTGACTGGATTCACACATCTCACTAAGCTGTAATATGGTTTGTTTAGTTTTGGCTTGGTGTCTTATTATGGATTGTAAGCCATGGCTTCAGCAATGTATAAACCGCCCAGAGTCCCCTTGTGGGAGATGGTGCGGTGATAGAAATCGAAACATAATAAAATAAAATAAAATAAAATAAAATAAAATAAAATAAAATAAAATAAAATAAAATAAAATAAAATAAAATAAAATAAAATAATAAAATAAAATAAAATAATAAAATAAAATAAACCCAGTCATATAACTAAGCGTAACTTACAAATGTGTTTGCTTGGTTTTGGCTTAGGGTGATATGTGAAACTAGCCATTGTGCCTGTAACCATGATTTATAGCTTAATGCAATATATGAATACAACCAGTGAATGGCTCACAGTCACCTGGTGAATGTTGTGAGTTGCATAGGACCTTCCGTTTTGTCTCCTGAGCCCCAGCTCAAGACCCCTAACGATCTTACTACATTGGTTAAGGTTAGAATTGTGATGAGAGATCCATGAGCAAAGATTTGGCAGTAGACTAATACTTTTAGTTACCCTTTTATAGTATGCTCCATTACTTACTCATGAGCGTTTCAATTGGAGGTCAGCCTTTATTAAAGGCGCTATGGACTTTGAAGAAGCACGAGTACAGGGCGAAAGGGAGAAAAGAGCTAAAAGGAAGGCACGTCAAACAAACCCTCATCATGACCGTCTCCCACCCGGAAACCTATGCCCTCATTGTGGGAGGTTGTGCGGATCCAGAATTGGCCTTTACAGCCACTTATGGATCCACTGTTAAAATTTTACCCTTGGAAGACAATCTTATTCGGCTACGAGTGATCGCCAATGATTAATTTGATTGTTACAGTACCTCATTTTTCAGTCTAGCAGGATCCACAAGATAGGAACCATATAATAATAAAATTTACTTGCATCAGACCTCTTAGCAAGACATAGCACTCCTTTGGGTCAGCATAGCATCTCTTCAAAGTCACTACTCACTTCCAATGCCTTTTGACCATTCTCCATCTCTTCGATGTTGATAATGTGGTGATCTGGTGCCTGACTTTAAGCTACCCATTCCTATCTCCCATCCATCCCTAACTGCATGCTTTTTCTCGGTGAATGGCAGAGAATGACACACCAGCTGAACAATAGTTGTCCCCACAACTTACTAACACATAGTCCCCACAACTTACCAACACATAATTAACTGAACCGTGGCTTTTTGAATCGATGCAGTTGCCTAGATTCACACATATACTACAAATTAAACAACCACATTTTAGCTGAGGGTACTTCCATACTACCAGCTTTCGCTCCATCCCAAGTCTCCAGCAATCAGGAATTGTCTTCTTTCCTTATGGCCTTGAAAGTAGAGAACGCCATGAGCCAGGTAGTGCTCACTCTTTCCCCTTCCAGCTAACCAAGAGAAAAGTGCAAAGGATGTAATCCCATCCAAGTCCCTTACCCTTAGCAAACGCTGGCTGTGGGGTAAGGAAAGAGGTCTTACCCCCACCCCTTGCAAAAAAGAAATCAAATAAATTGCTAGTGTTCTCATCATATCTTTTCATCACATGTGTATGTGTACATTTGTCTGGTAGTTTGCCAAAAAACAAACAAACCCTGAAGGCTGCAGTGAGGAAAGCTCTGAATGGGCAGGGTGACAGTTTTTTTAAGAAAATGTAATCAAAAGCACTGAAATATCTCAAAGGCTTCTTGGATGCCAAGTCACTATTTCTCTATAATGTAAAACAACACAACAACCAACTTGTGACTTATGTAGATGAAATGATAGCATCTTGGCAATTTTGCAACCAGGCACTTTCCCCAATGGTTGTTGCCTGTTGCCGGTTACAGTGGCTAGATTGGGGGAGAATGAAATAAATTCCATAGAAGAAGAGACAAACTCTAGAACCAGATGCTACGGTTCTATGGGGGAAGGGGGAGAGAGGAAGTAATGGCTGGCTTGAGGCCCAGAGTTGGGAGGCAAGGTGAGGAAAGAGTTGCTGCCAATAAGAAAAGCGGCTGCTTCCAAGATCTGCAGAACTGCAGCAATTCAAATGAAATTATCTTCTTGTTGCAATTTTGCAGAATACCTATGAGAATCAGAAATAAATTGACTCAGTTCCCAATACTATGAGGTCAGTCCAGTCCAGAGTTGATCCTGAAGTGGTATGAAAAACTGGCATTGAAGTGCCCTTGGTGTGTTATGTGGCCACAGCCCATTTAGCTCAGTATGGTCTACCATGGGGTGGGGGTGGGTGGGAAAGAGGGGTTATGATGAAATGTGTGTTGTGACATCATGATACAAACTTTGTACTTTTGTACTTGCATTGTGATGTTGCATGCAAGTACATGGGGGGTAGGGTTTCTGTTGCAATGTCACAATGCACGTTTTATCATTTTAATGAGATCTTGGCTTGTTGTGGATGCCCCTGTGGTCCATCTTTGGTTCCCCAACTGGCAACTTCCACTGGAATGGAATACAGTTCTTGTCAGCAATTGGCTGTGCTAAATGGGGATGTTGTGAGTTGTAATCTATTCTGGAGGGTTTCAGGTGAAAGAAGACTCTGACTCACAGCAGCCTTTCAAGATTACATTCTAAGATTTCAGTTCCAGCTAAGTCTTTCAACATGCACAAGAAAAAAAAAGATAAAAAGACAAATTCTATCACCACTGATTTCTGACATCTTACTATTTTGTAAAAGCGCTCCACAAAGTTGTTTAATTAGCACATTTTTAGCTTTCTCCTATGAGAAAAAAACTCAAATATATTTGGGAGGTCTGAAACAGCTGCTCAATTGTCAGTGAAAAATAAACTTGCCCATTTAAAAAAATTATTTTTAGATCAACTATTTTTAAATTTCTAAAATTAGTCTAGAGATAACAAAGTAGTTAAGCAAAGTCCTAGACTACTTCATTACCTTAGTTATTAGCTTGACAGACTAAGTGACTCTCCCATTAAACATCAATGACAGAAGAGTTGGAGGGTTTAAAAGGTCAATAACTACTTTGATAGGCTTCTCTTGTGTCGCTTCTGTGAGCTTAAACACTGACAAGCTAATTGCTCTTTTTTTCCCTAATTAAGCAAAACCCTTCTCTATTAGCCTGTTTATCATGATTGCTCATTTTCGAGACCTTTCAAGATCTAACCTAATATAAATTCATTAGTGAATCGCAGAAATGAAACCAACCTCAACTAGTTGACTTTATTAACCGAGGGCCTGTGGAAAGGCAGCAGGAATTCAGCACATAAAATGTAGGAGCCAAAAATAACCCACCTCATGGATCTAGCTGGAATTTGGGAAAAGAAAAAGATGGATAATTTTTAGTTGTGTAAACAAATCTAGGCTCAACTGGAGTGCTCCATGAAGATGGCCGAACAATCTGTGAGAGTTTCTCAGCTTGGCTTATGGGTTTTAGAATAAAGTACAAAGGGTTTTACAGGTGGTTCTTTCCTTTTCTGTTCGATCATCTATGAGGAAGTAGCTTTAAGTATCTACATTAATCTGAGGCAAAAGAACTAAATATAGCTTAGAATCAGAGTCCAACCTCCAGCTATTAAAAGCATCCCCAACACATGAATGAAACACCAATGTAGCAGAGGTTGTCTTGTCTTGTTTTAAGGTAGGTAGGTAGGTAGGTAGGTAGACAGACAGATTCTGCTTGAACATACCCAGCAATCACACTGGGTAATTGATTCCACCACAAAACAACGTTGCCATTATGAAGCTTTTAACATTCAATGGGAATCTGCGATCCTATAACTTAAGACCCTTAGTCCATATCCTGCATTGTGGAATGGCAGAACAGGTCATGGACCTCCGTGTGACACATTTTCATTTTTGCATCCACATTAAGAAGAAGGGAAAAGCAGAATCTTTCTTCCTTTCATTGTTAAGAAATATAATCACTTTTAATAAAACATTTACTTTTTGCTACAGAAAAAAAAATCCAGTGCAGCAAGCTAATAATTCACCAAGAGAACTGGTCACTTTTTGAGGAATCTGCTACCCATGACAAGGATGAGAGCAGCTCCTGCTACATAGAGCATGTTCACATGACATGCTAAGCCAAGTCTGACACTAACGATGGGTAAGCCACTTATTCATCAGTCTTGTTAAAAAAAATTCAGTAACCCCCTGCAAGGAGTGGGGATATAGGAGCAAAGTGATTCCTTGCAGCCACTCCAATTTTCCATCTCTCTGTTTGGAGGCTGGAAGGGAGAGTTAACTATACTGTAGATTAACCAGCTCACTCCCTTTTACATACACCAGTCCAGCTAAGTCAACATGTTGGATTGTGGTTTAGATAATAACTAACAGCAATATGAGTCCATCTGGTGTAGTGGTAAAGGCATCAAGCTAAAAACTGGGAGTCCGTGAGTTCTAGTCCCACCTTAGGCACAAAGCCAGCTGGGTGCCCTTGGGCCAGTCACTTTCCCTCAGCCCTAGGAAGAAGGCAATGGCAGTTATTTTAGTATGATTTTTCCTTGGCATGATATGGTTGATTTATACACTGTTACTTATTTTATTGTTATATACTTTGGTATATTGTGTTATTATATTTTTAATCTGTAACTGAATTGGGGTATACACTACTTAGAGTTGGTTTATGATGGAAGTGGCATATAAGCCTGAGTACCGTAATATACATCTGAATAGATGGAATTCAGCTTTCGTTACCCAAAAGAATCTCCCCTATATCTTCCCACTTATACAAAGGCAGAACTAGTGGAAACCAGACTTCACTTTTATAATTACATCAGGGGTCATTAGGAAGGTAGATTTAGCTCTTAGATAATTTCTGATTTGCTGACTTGATCCAGAACGTCATAGATGGAGTATTGTCCTCGACTGGGCAAAGCAAAAGTCAATTTCCCCAAAGAGGGTGGCTTTCATTTAACCCTCACTTTCTATAACATTGAAGATAAATGCTCAGGAGAAAAAAGACAGGAGGAGGAGGAGGAGGAGGAGGAGGAGGAGGAGGAGGAGGAGGAGGAGGAGGAGGAGGAGGAGGAGGAGGAGGAGGAGGAAAAGGAATATGTATATCTAAACAGAAGGCCCAAATGATCACTGCCCAATCATCCTCTCTGCAATGAACATGTGCTAACAATTTTACTCAAGACTTACTCTATTGATTTCATTTGCAATATTGTATGTTACCTTCCCCTGTTTTCCTTATATTTTATTTTTTTCAATAAACTCTGTTTCATACCTATAGGTTTGACTTCGTTGTTTTATAAGGGAATTTTCCATTAACACTTTCCCATGTGCATGATTACATAGCTCTTTGTTGTGTTTTAAAATTGGCCTATGGTTTGTTAAGGTTGTTATTTCTGGCTTTGGGTGGGACTTTCTATTCTAGAGCTGGGCAGACGGGCTAAGAACTCCCTAGCTGGACAGCCTCAGAAATCTCAGGAAGTTGCACCAGCTTAGGTAGTTATCTTTTGCCATGACCTTATCTCTTTTTATAAAAATGACTCATTGTCATTCCTGTCCTAGGAAAATCTTGACCATTTACTATGTTTTTGCTTTAAACGTCTTAAAGATTGGTTTTGGATTTTATAACTTATCACATAGGGAAATTTCTCTCTGTAGAAAGTTGCAGGGTACATATGTCTATGAAGGTTCTCAGTCATTTACAGTGCTTGCTTACTTTCTTTCTTGGGGCTGTCTAATCCAGTTTAGGACAAAGCACCTGTCCATCTAGGCTAATATTGGCCTTCTATGTCACAGTTCCTTGAGATGTAAGGTTGAAGTCTTTCACATCACCAGATACCTAATTCTTTTAACTGGAGATATCACACATTGTAGCTAATGACTTCTCTTTGCATGTTAGTCCTCTTGGAGGACTAACTCTATGCAGTCCAGCTTAATATCATGATTCCAGCCATTTGCATGGCTCTTTAATGTTCCAGCTAGATGGCAGCATTTAACCAAGCTTGGCAGATCTCAAAAAGCTAAACAGGGCCAGGCTGGTTAGTACTTGGATGGGAGACCATGAAGATCTCCTAGGACTATAAGCTAAATTGCAAAAATTGAAGAAATATCCCACAAGGAGGTAAACTATTTCCTTATATTCACCAGGATGTGTCCATGAAGTCACCAGGAGTCAAATTCAGCTTGAAGGTCATTTCATATGAGCAAATAGCCTCGGTCCAACTCTAGCTGCAATATTAATTGTAAATGGCTTCTCCTAAGCCCATTCCTCATTGTCCTCAGGCTTAGCCTCCCCCTTGAGGTCCTCCTTGCTTTTGCTAGGGGCAAGAATAGTCAAACCAACCATGGGATTCATGGGGGAGGACTTGTTTTAGATTCACCCTGCTTTACAACAGAGTTGATGTTCTATCTTGGCAAAAGGCTTCACACAGAAATTGTCAGCACAGATAGCGTCAGACTCCGCTGCAGCCAAGGCTTGACTTGTTCCTCAATTTACAGGATACACTCTGCTAAGGAGAGTTAGCATGAACTTGTAAAGAAGGCTGAAGCAAGAGCTCTTCATAGGCAGATAAGCAGGAAAGACAGAAATCCAAAGCAAATGCAAGGTCACTTCTCCAGTGGGTGCATGTGATTAAATTGATGTGCATCTGGGAAAGCATGGAATTTGGGTAGAATAATTGTTCCTCATGTATGGCACTTCTAGGGATGCAATTAAGGGACTCACACAGTTTCAGTAAATCCCCACACATTATGCAGCCAACAGAATGTGGAGTATGGGGGAAAGAACAAAAGAACAGCTTGATTGTGATCTGTGTACAAATGAGGGCAAATGTCATAGTTGAAAATAAATTAGTAAAATGCAAAAAAAAAAAAGCAAGGGTAAAATGCAAATCTACAAAGAGAGAAAGAGTTTGACTTAGATCAGTTAGATAACTTGCCTAACACAATGAATGGTGGCTGATAGGATAATTGTGGAATAGAACAAGAAAGCACTGGATATTGAGTAGATGCAAAAATGCATGCCCGTATTTCAGAGAAAATAGACTTGGAGGTGTGGCTGATTTCAGAAATAGGAAAAGGCTTCTTAATTGTGCTATCCTGGCTTAAGAGGAGGAAATCAGAGATTAAAAGAAAAGCAGTCAAAGTCACACATGTGCACAGAAAGGATGAGTGGATGTAAGGAAGATGACCCCTGAAGAGTTGTTCACAAGTTAGATTGCTATGGAATGACTTTTTCTATCCCTTCAAAAAAAGTTGCACATGTCAAATACCCTCCCCTGGTGCAGCCCTCCTTAACCCAGTAACTTCCATATGTCAGAGAAGCCCAAGCCCACAGAAGCCTTGGATCCAAGCCCTGGGGAGTATTGGAGCTGGTGAGTCTAATGCATCTGATAGATACCAGGTAGATAAGGCTGATGTAGTAAAGATACAGGAATCTCATTCTGAAAGGAAGAAAGGGGAAAAAATATAGCCATAGAGGTGGGACTTGTAAGAAAATAGTGCAGTGTGGAATGATTAGGTTTCCAGCCAGCTAGCTATGACCATTCCCCCCCTTCATTAGCTTTCTGTCCCCAACTATCAACTTGTTATGATTACGTAGCATATTCAATATTGGTTGGGGAATTATGGTCCCCTCGTCTCTTAGATACTTTCCTCCTAATTTTTTCCCCTTTATTTTGTAAGTCTTCAGACTTCACTGATCCCTTCCCAATATAAATGGATGGTGCCATTTGGGCTACACTAAAAGTCCATACTTAGATAATGACCTCACAGTTAGCATATAAGTTTAAAATAAAAAGAATCTGAGCCACAAGGCTATTCAGAAACAGATGTGGATATGGCAGCTGATGAAAATGAAAACTGAAGCTCCCTATAACCAGTGTTCTTTCAATGTGGCTTCCATCAACAGTTAAACACTAGAAGACAAAAGGTATGAAGAAAAGGATTTGCAGATTAAAACTTACATTATGTTTCCCTTACAGCAATACCTTAATGGCCCTTATAAGATTAATATAAAGATACTATGGACATTGGGGTTGCCTTTCCATTCATCAATCAATATAATTTTATTTGATTGTGGAGAATTTATTTATTCATTCCATTTTTATCCCACTGCAATCCAAATGATTTTTAGTGGCTGACATAATAGAAACATTAACACACCTATGGTACCTCCTAAAATATAGTGAAGAATTTAAAGCAAAATAAACCAAAAGATCAAAATAAACAATAAGGTAAAAGTAAAAATAAAAGATGGCTAAACTCCCTAGCCAGTGAGAATGCTCTCTGGGAGAGTTTGGTTTTCAGCATCCTCCTGAACAGCAGAGGAGGTCCATCTGATCTCTACTAGGTGGGAGGCTGTCCCAGAGGACCAAAAAACAGCAGCACCGGGCTTCAGCTCCTTTTACTTCCTGAAATTGGAGAATCAAGAGCAGGTTCCTCTGGATGACCTAAGCAGTTGGTTGGAGCAGGTGGTCCTGCAGATACCCAGGTGTCAAACCATAAACAAAACCAGCACCTTAAATTGTACCCAGAAACCAATTGGTAGCACAAGTGTAACATGCTCCCAGCCTCAGATGCCAGTATGCATGTGGGCCACTGCATTTTGGACTAACAGTAGTTTTCGAGTAGTTTTTAAAGGCAGCCCCATGTAGAGTACATTGCAGTAGTCTACTTGAGTATTAATGAGGGTGAGAGTTACTGTAAGTCAGGTCCCTTTGCAACAGATAAGGTTGCAATTGGCATACCAGCTGGAGCTGGGTAAAGATCTCTCTAGTCTTGGCTTCTACTTGATGCTCATACAGGAGCCTTGAGTCCAGAAGGATCCCCAGATCACAAACCTAATCCTTCAGAGGTGGTGCTTGTCCATCCAGGGATAATATTCGTGTTAACAAAGAACCTCAGTGTACAAAGAGAATCTCCATCTTGCTTCTCTGCATATATTTATCAACTCATTTTCACAAACTACCTTCTCTCACATCTATTACATCCTACCTCTTTTTCTTAATTTCATGGACACACAGCAGACAGACACACAGAATACACACACACATTCTTTTCATTCTTACTCTTACATTATACATATACATATACACACACACACATTTTCATTCATGAATTTATATTCTTACATTCCAAGTCCCAATCTTCCATATGAGTCCATCACTAGATGGGCCCATAGATACTGACTTCTGTCACCCATCATGGTTTCAGTCAACCAAAACACTATTTAGTAAGATAGTGAAGGTGTAGACTAGATTGCCAGTCATATACGTGCCACATGTAGTATTCCTTGATAACAGTAATGACTTCTAATTAATATTGGCACATTTGGGGCAGTTATAATGTTTGCCATAATGAAAACCAAAGCCCAGTTTTATTCCAAGCATACTCATTCTTTGCTATGAAACCTAGGATCACTAATATAGCTTATACTTTGCAAGCCAACATATACAGCATACTGACATACACCAGGTTGTGTTAAACATGTAACAATAGTTTCTGGAAGTTGTTGAGTAGCAATGCTCAAGCCATGAGAGAGTTCATGAAGGAAATCCTCCCCTAGGACTTTTATAGATTCAGAAGAAGTATGGCAGCCAAGAAGACTGTGGAGTGAAGGAAAGATGTAACACCCGTACTACCATCTCCAATGATAAACAAAGCTCAGAAACACCATCAAGATAAATCTGAAATAAATTCCCAAGTTCCTGAAAATAAGCTAAAAGGGAAGAGAAGGAGACTTTTGAGAAATTGCAAGACAATTTTCAACACATTGTTATTCTAGGCAGAGTTATAATACACTGGGCAGCCATTCTTTTGAGAGGGACAGATGGCAAGAAAAAGAGAATGAAGGAAAAACTTGGGAGGATTACCCCTTCACCCTTGCAGTATTCCAAGAAAGAGTCAGTGAGATGAGAGAATAAACACTATGTCAGGAAGCACCCAAGATCCCCTCCCCTGAAAATGCCAGCAAGAGAGTCCATCGTACCTCCCCTTGGCAATCTCGAGACTGCCAACCCCCGTTGAATCCTGAGTGGAGTTTTGACTCATTTCTCAGACTAAAATGTAAATGGTTTACTGTAGTCATTTGTTTCCTATTTAACACAATCTTAAAACAAGCTGCTTAAGAACCTGTACCAGCCCTGACAATCATTTCGTTCTACCACCAGATGAGTAATAACATGAGTTAAAGGATTAGGGCTGTCCATCAAAGCATACAGCACAGTAAAAAGCAGAACTGGATGCTTTTAGTTTTGAAAATGTAATCATCTATACATGCCAACTTCTTTATGTGGAAAAAAAAGTCTCTAAACAAATTCCAGTTTCAATCTATCAAGACTCAAATTTATTTAAGGAGGAAGCAATAGTCGCACAACTTCGTTTCCAATTATCCTTCACCAACAGCTTGTTCTTATCCTTTATCATTAGATACATTACATTCTTGACCTGAGGTTCCTTTAGAAACAGCACATGTATAAAACAATCAGAAGCGGTAACATACATTTTGTAATAACATGTTCTTCATTCCTACAAAGTTGAGTTTCAAAACAAGTTGTTTCGTTTACAAATCTATAATATTTTTGTCCAACTTAAAATGTTCAAATAATTACATATGAGTAAACCAATGACATGTAAGCCCTTCTAACTCTAATTTTTTTCTTGTCTTAAAAGTTGGTCCATCTTCTTCAAAATTTAGTAAATCTTTATACTTTAACCACTTTATTTCTCCCATATTTTCTCTTCTGGCAAAAGCTTCCTGGGGTGATGACCACAAAGGTACATTAGGTAACAGTCTAGCCTTATATTTATTCCAACTAATAAAGTTACTGTATGTTATTACTAAGTTGTATAAGATGTTATTACAAATGAATTTAGAAGACAAACAAGTTAAGGAATGTATAGTTAAATGGGCTAGAAACTCCCAGAAGTCCACACATCTTAAAGTTGCCAAGGTTGAGAAACACTGTTGTAGTAGAACCTAGAAGGCAACACCTTGTGTAATGTGCCACTAATGATTTAATTGGCCATGGTAAAAATAATGTAATTGGAAACACATGGCTCTGGTACTGTATGTTAACCTTTCTGCACCACCACTCATCCTCTGCTGCCCTTCTTACCCACAGCTAGCATCTTACCCTGTTCCATTAGCTTCAGAAGAGAATGCATAAGACTCTTAAGGGTTTACTGAGCAAGTGATGATGACAATCTAGGATTATGTCAAATGGCCATGTTCCTCCACAATGCTGGAGAATCCAGCAGTCATGTCCTTGGTGGCACTAAGGAGAAGAGGATCACAGGAACAGGATCAAAGAGCTCCACCCAATGTTATTATTTCTATACTATACATTTAGGCCCCTTTATTGTGCATGCTGAACAGTGAGGTTCTGTGGTCAACCAGACCATCAAAGATAGGGGACCTAACCAGAATATACAATCCCACCCTTACCTCACAATATATTTATAAGAAACAAGATGAAGATAGCAGGAATATCCTTTGAGTCTTTTTGGGTATATATTTAGTTTGATAGTCCCACCCCCCGCCTAAATTTAATTACTTTTTCCAGGAAAAATCTTTTGCAAAAGTGCACATCTTAGGAAAAAGGGCTTATAAAATTATCTTTTCCAAGGGAAAATGTGCACAAAAATGTTTAGAAATTTTTTTTCTTAGCAAAGTGATACAGAAATGGGTTGAAAAATAAATAAAGCTGGTTGAAGTTAACCTTGATCATCTCTACTATGACATCAGCACTGATGAATTAAGTTGCTGGAGAGGTGGTCTTTCTTCTGATGATCCTTCAATTATATAATGCTTTCCTCTAATGTGATCTAAAACACTTTCTTATAAAAGCTGGATCTTTTTCTTTCAAGACATGCTTTGCAACTTTATCCTGTTTTCGTGTTTTATTTTAATGGAACTCCTCTCCATTCTTCTCTCTGCTGTCTTCTCCAAACTGGTGTCCTCTAAATGGATTGGGATTGCAACTCCTACTCCTTGTCAGCATGGCTATCTGGACTAGTTAGACAATAATGGGAGTTTTCATACAATTTCTGACCCAGCTGAAGAACATGAGTTTGGAGAAAATTGATCCATGCACCTGACTTTTAATGGTACATCGATGGGAAACTTCTTTCTATCAACTTCTATGAAAACATGTATCCAAAACTTGATGCTTTTGTGAGTTTTACTGCAATTTCCCTCTCATGATACTCTGGTTTTTTTTTCCTATCCAGACCTTGTATTTATCTGCAATGAAAATGGATCTTACTTAAGCCATTAAAATAAAAATGCTTCTTCTTTGCTGGCCTCTGGGTGGATACCAGGCTGCTGTTCAGCTTGAATAATGAGTCCTTGCCATGTTACCAACCTTTAGTAATGATTTATTGAAATTTCAATTTATTTCCTCCTTTCACTCATTACGACAGATTTCTCCCAGGTGAGTTATTGCAGGGGCTGATTTATTGGCTTGGATGGTATTCAAGGTTATTATAAAATCTAGTTTTGATATGCAGTGAAGATTCTCAAAATACCTCTTCACTAGTTGGCTGAAAATTCCTATGACTCTCAACAGGGGTCACAAAACCCTCATTACCCCTAATTTTTATACATTTAATTCATGCAAATATTCAGCTTAAGTTCACCCTACTTTGAAGGCTCAGCAAAACTAAAATCTTTCTTTAAAAATCATACAGTACTTAGTGCATAATAATTATCTAAAGCAGACAGAACATTCCAAGAATTTCCACTACTGTTACTGAGTTAATTCTAGATTTTATTAGCATAACCCCCCAAAAAGAAAAAGTTTACATTCTCTCTCTCTCTCTCTTTCTCCCTCCTGTCCTCAACCCTTTTAGATCTCAGCAGGTGGTAGCAGGTGGCTGTCCTAGTCTGGACTCTGAAGATAAGCTGTTGAAAGACTTCCTGGAATAAGACAATGCCAAGAAAACTGAATGGATATGTCCATGAAATTGCCAGGAATTTTGCTCATCTTGAAAATGCAATTATCTTTTGAGATATATTCTGCCACTACTTTATTTTGAAGTCATTTTTACCCTTACACTTTATAATCCCATATACCACCTTGGAGGGTGCTAATTTTGGAATCTCCAATACTCATAGTGCCCCGAGACACTGATCTTTACCTGGCAGAAGTATTCCTAGTGAGACTTCTCTGTTTCCGGCCTTGTTGTGTCAATCCAAGACATTCTATAGTTTCTAGGATTTTTTTTCTTCATAGAATGCATATTATGGGCAGATCTATAGAACAATGCCTCGTATATGTGAATATAGTGAATATAGACTAATTCTTGTCTGTGGTTTCTTGCTTCAATTTTTCAGGAAGTTGAACAGAGTTACTTTTTGTCCTGATTCAAGGTTGCTTGCAAATGCAGTTTCAGACGGTGTGAATCCTGAGATTCCCCCCCCCCCCCACTTCCAAATTTACATTATTTCTAGGTTCACAGTCTTCACCTTCAAAACTCCATTGGCACATTAACACCCAAATATGTAGAGATTCTTACATATGCCACTATGTATTTTATTGCTGTACATAAACATGTTGCTGTATGGTTTTAATACCCACTCTCCAGAACATCACACTCTTACTTCACAGGAAACTGGATAGCTCCTTTCTTCAATTGTTATTCACAAAGAAAAAATAATCCTGATTGCAGGGGGTTTCAGAGAAAAAGAAAAGCCTTTATTTGAAGAGAATATACCACCCTTCCTGATGTAGTCACCCTTCACAGAAAACTCCATTTCAGGATTTATACTTTAGGCCAGTGTTTCTCAATGGGGGCAACCTTCAAATATGTGCACTTACACTTCCAGAATTCTTGCTCGCTGGGGAATTCTGGGAGTTGAAATCTTCTACATCTAGAAGTTGTCCATGTTGTAGGCTGATGTTTCGATTTATGTATGTATGTATGTATTTATTTATTTCAATATTTGCCCTGCCACTGCAAGTCATGATTTATGAGATTCTCCATATGCACTAGAATCCAAACCCTGGAAACAGGAGCCTGCACAAAGACAGTTAATAAGAGCCATTTTCAAGTTTTAAAACTAATTTCCCTTTGAGTGTTATTCTTCTACATCTGCCCAAGGGCCTATAGGATTAGTCCTTGGATAGATCATCCAGGAAATACTATTTGAAAAGCTGTCCTCTGTCCCAAAGCGGGAGTAGCTTTAGAACTTACTTGTCAGAATTCTTGTTGTTTGACTAGATCATTTGGTTACTTTATAGCTAGGGGGAAAAAACCTACCTATCCCAGAGTAATTTCCTTTCTTTGAAAAGTTTACCCTTTATGAAAAAAAGTTTCACCTGAAAGGAGGTGACTCCTCATGACTTTCCTCCTGCAGGGCTGGTACATAACAATTAATCATTCATTGACGCTGGCGGCACTGTTCTTCCCAAGAAAAACTCCTCCTGAGAATTGGGACACAGTCATTACTACCATGGGAAGGTGCTGTGGATATTCAGAACAGGCCCTAGTCTGAAAGCAGAACTCAAAAGGCTGATGAACATGTTCATAAAAGGCACATGGTACATTCACGCAGGAACCAGCTCAGTGATGCAGAAGTTAGGCTAATGTTTGAATGTGATTCCACATCTTCAAACCCTTTCCTTGAAGAAATTATTATTTATTTATTATTATTATTTATTTATTTATTTAATTAATTAATTTAATTTATATGACCGCCCATCTCCCCCCAATGGGGAACTCGAAATAGGATGGTTCATCTCCTGTTTTACAGAGAAAAATCCTTGATTTTTAAAAATCGCCCTAAGCACAAGAAGCAAGAGAAGGGGGCCTAGAAGTTGCTCATATTTCTGGACAGCACATGGACTAAACTGATGCACAGACCCCACTGATTTCACTGGGAATTTAGTATGATGAACCTTGTTTCCAAATTTGTGCACAAAGACCTATTCTCAGGCAGTTATTTTATACAGAGAGTCTCAATGTAGCTATGAATCATCTAAATGTATTCAGCCTAGGAAATCATTTCTGGCTGTGCTCTCATATTATTTTCATCCAGCAAATATCGCATCCTTATGTACTTTGAACTACCTGTGGAATTGAAGACGGTACCTAGGACAGAAGAGGTTCCAATTCTGAGCCGGAATCCAGAGGTCATATCCTGTATTCCAGATGTAGAGGGAACCCTTGTAGTTCACCCTGTGAACCTCCTCTTGTTTCTGTCCCCCAACTTCTTGGCAGTAGTACATATTTATTGCATTTAGAAGACCACCCAAGTATATAAGACTGTGGACAGCATACAGCATTAAAAATAATATAAAAAAACAATAAATCAATAAGAACACAAACAATATGTCCAGAAAAGACAACCCCTTGAACAAAGTAAATCCTCAAACCCAACATAACTCACAGTCTGGGGGAACAGCCAGGTTTTCAGAGACTTCTTGGGCATCATCAGGGTGGGAGCCATACAAATCTCCATAGGGATACTGTTCCAGAAGGCAAGTGCTGTGACAGAAAAGACATGCTTTCTGAGTTCTGCCAAATGACATTGCTTAATTGAGGGGATCCGGAATGTGCCCACTCTGCCCAATTGTACCCAGTGTCTATGCCATGAAGGGCTTTATTGACTGTAACCAGTAACTTAAATTGTACCTGGAAGCCAACGGATAACTATTGCAGCTTGCAGAGCAGTGGTGTCACAGGGGCATACTGAATCATGTCCAGTACTGCCTGTGCTGCTGCATTCTGGACCAGCAGTACCTTCTGAAAGTATCAAGGGCAGCCCCATGTACAGTGCATTGCAATAGTCCATATGTAGAGTGATTAAAGTATGAGTTGGGATGGCCTCCCAATCCAGGAAGGGGTGTAACTGCCACACAAAATGAATCTGTGCCAAAGCCCTCTTGGCCACAGCTGCCACTTGTTCTTTGAACAGAGCTGCAAGTCCAAAAAAAGCTCCATATTGCACACCAGTCCTGAATGGGGAAGTGCTAACACATTCAGGACTAGAATGTAAGATTTCTGGGGTTGGGGGGCCCAAATAACCACAGCAACTTAGGCTTCCTAGGGTTGAACCTGAGTCTGTTCTTCTCCATCCAGACCTGCGCAGCATCCAGATATTGGGAATCATTGCTTGGGCAGCCTGAATTCAAGACATGTAATTGATAATTGGTAATTGTAATTGAAGATCAAAGATTGTAGTCAGCAATACAGACTACACTTGAATGTGAAGAAGACGAAGATTCTCACAAATGGACCAATAAGTAATGTCACAATAAATGGAGAAGAAATTGAAGTCGTCAACAATTTCATTCTACTCGGATCAACGATCAATGCCAAGGGAAATAGTAATCAAGAAATCAAACCATGTATCGCGCTGGGAAAATCTGCCATCCAACACCTATGTAAAGTTTTCAGAAGTAAAGACATCAGTCTAAAAACAAAGGTGCATCTGACTCATGCTATGGTCTTCTCAATTGTCACATATGCCTGTGAAACTTGGACATTGAAAAAGGAAGATAGAAGAAGAACTGATGCATTTGAATTGTGGTGCTGGCGAAGATTACTGAAAATACCATGGACTGCCAGAAGATCAAACACATCAGTTTTAGAAGAAATACAACCAAATTGTTCACTAGAGGCGAGGATTACTAGGCTTAGACTCTCATACTTTGGGCACATTGTCAGGAAAGACCGATCGCTTGAAAAGGACATCATGTTTGGTAAAGTCGAGGGCCAGCGGAAAAGAGGAAGACCTTCAATGCAATGGATTGACACAATTTCACAACAATGGATGCAAACATTGGAACAGTCAGGCAATTGGCGCAAGACCGTTTAGCATTTCGTTCTATTATACATAGGGTCGCTATGAGTCGTAAACGACTCGACAGGAACTAACAACAACAATTGATACTGGGCCCCAAACTGAAGGATGACCTCACCAAGCAGCCTCAATGTCAAACAGAAGAGGCAAGAACGTTGATGGGCTCGACTTCTCTGTTTCAACAACACTGACTGGAAGATCAAGGAGAATCAGAATGGATGGACCACCCTTGTCCCAGTTCTGCTAGGGGTCATCCACAAATGTGCTCAATGCTGTCTCTGTACTATGTTCTGAAACGGCTCCAGATAATATGTTTCTTCAAGGACTCTCCGGAGCTGTAACCCAACCACTTTCTTAACAATCTTCCCTAAAAAGGCAAGGCTGCAGACTAGATGCAAGTTGTCCAGAATATTTGGGTCAAGCGATGGCTTCTTGAGGAGAAGGTGCACCACTAGCTAAGAGCTGTGAGCTACTAGTTTGGTTTGGTTTGATTTAGTTTCAGCAACGCCTGATGGCAACAGTCAGGATACTATGAGCTATTTAAAATGGAAGTTTGCAGACCCAGTGTGTGAAAATGACAGTGGATAACGTTATTGTTGAGCCCTTCCAGGGTGTAGAAATCCTAGCCACAGGGTGTACATTGACACTGGATATGAGAGAAGGATACTAACAGCATCATGCTAATGTGTTTGCATAATGGCTTTTTCATGCAGAGGTTTGGTTAGGTTTTAGACAAATGATGCCAGTCTCCATTTATGCAAGAAAATAGCAAGACGGCTGCATGCTCTCTTCCAGTGTTTCTCTGTTTCAAGTTTTTTTAAAGGCTTGGTATTTCTTAATGGAGAATGCCTATGGCTGTTTCTTTAAAAAATTAAAAGAAATATTGAAACATGTTTTTAATAACACTCGTTATTTCCCCTTACAGTTAGTACATTGAATATAGATCTTAGAGGGATATATGGACTTGCATCACCTTTACTGTATCTTTTTTTTTTTGGTGAGATTTATTAAAGAAAGTCAGAGTTGGTATAACATTCAGCCTATTTCAGTATTTTTTCATAGCAAGTGCTGAAAAGTTAGTTTTATCAAGCTACGTATGTTGAAGGAAAACATAGTATGACATTCAATGACTTTTCACTAAACAGCTAATATTCTTTGTGAACTTTCATTCAAGAATCTTCTAGTATTTCTCCTGTCAGATGTTTCAATATGATGCCTGAGGAAAGATCCAAGAAGAGCTTTTCATTCAGGGATAAAGTATTTGTTGCCTAGTGAAAGTGAATGGATCCCAAATCATTACCTTGGTCCATGGGAAAAGCTCACAGTGCCTTCAAGTTCTTTCAGGTAACCCTGTTCAAAGGAAAGTAGTTTAACATCATAGGTAAAACGGTCCTATATTATCTCTCTTTCCTTGAGGAAGATGCCACATCTAATGACATGGGGGAATAGACCTTTCCACAATGCAATTGTGTATCTACTTAGCTTCCTCTACTCCAGTGTTTCTCAACCTCAATAACTTTAAGGTGTGGACTTCAACTCCCAGAATTTCCTAGCCAGCATGCTGGCTGGGGAACTCTGGGTGTTGAAGTCCACACATCTTAAAGTTGCTGGGGCTGAGAAACACTGCTGTACTCTATCCCTCCAAACAGCTGGCTAAATCTCCATCATTAAAAATTGAACTTAGAAAAACCAAATGAAGTTCTCTGTGCTATGTTCTGCAAGGTTATTTTTTGCTCCTGCATGCAATAAACATACATCAACATGGTGCTAATGCATGGCCTCAGTAGAGCATTTACTGCTTGCTTCATCTGTCTTTGATCCTCCTCTGCTGGGAGCCAATGAATAAATAATACTGCTGATTATGAGCAGGAAACAATCTGATGAGGTTAGATTCCTCTGAGAGGCCTTTATGGCATTTCAGTTAACTTGGAAGATGGAGTCCTGTCGTGCCTGCATATGGAGAAAGGAATATCCTTCTGTCTATAACTGGAATCAGCTAGTTTTTCAAGGCAATCCATTATGGAGACTAACAATGCAATATCTACATAGCAATTATAGCACTGAATCCACAGGAATTTGCTCCCAAGTAAAGCATGTACAGAATGGCAAACTGAAGGACAAGAGTTTGGGTGGAAGTTTAATACTGCAATCAGCTGCAAAAAGAGCTTTATCGTGTATTTATTTCTATCACATGTTATTTTATTTAAAAGATTTATATGCCACACACTCCCTTTATAGCTTTGGACAGTTTACAACAATCCATTAAAGCATCAATAAAAATATATTTTTAAAAATAGAACAAATAAAAATAGTAAAGTTATAGCAATACAATTAAAAACCCTGGATGAATAAATTTTCAGACCCCTTCAGAATTGTAATAAGGAAAGGGCTTGCTTGAACACCAGTTGCAGCTTGTTCTACAGTGAGGATACCACCATAGAAAAGCTGAATGCCTCCCTGATGAGACCCACAGAAATTCAAGGCACTGAATGATACAAGGAATAAGACACAATAATGATGGAATTCTAAGGCCACTCTGGGTAACCCTTCTGCTAAATGGGGATCAGGCTCAATACCTCCCAATGGCAATGGCGATTGGGCAGAATTTCACTCCATTCCTGGATATTTTGACTGAGAGGCCTTCAACTAAGAAGTAGGCAATTTCCATATCTGACAAGCCCATGCAGCAGAAGAGAAGTGGAAGCATGCATTCTGTGCACCAGGTACAGCAGAGAGGACAGTGAAGTCAACACTGTTGATTCAACAGCAGTAGTAGAGCAAATGCAAAAATACTGTGCATAGGGCATGTTATTAAATCTCCCTTTCATCAACTTTGAAGGCACGGCATTAAATCTTATGAGTGTGAGTGCTCTTCTTGAGTAGCAGATGTAATGGTATAAAGGCTTGGGAGACTTGAAAGGGCTATGGGAAAGGTCCTTGAGGCAATAGGGGAAATTTCAGATTGCTCTGCCTATCCAAAAAAAGCTCTCGCAGGACCAAGTAAAATTAAAAATGGCCACAAAAGAAAAATCCTTAGCAACATTTTTTTCCAAAGCAGAAATAAACTTACCATCAAAAGTCAGCTGAGCCAACGACTCACCAGAGAAGTATTGCCTCAACAATATTTTAGGTAGCAGATTTTCATTTAGGCTACTACTGAAGGGCATTTTATATCTTATATTTATATATTGGGTAGGTTTTTTAATCTTATGTGGGGTGGATTTTTGTTTTTATTGGGGGGGGGGTGTTGTTTGTTTTTTGCTGTAAGCCACCCAGAGTCACATCATTTGAGTTGGGCAGCCCTATAAATCCATCAATAGATTAATTAATTAAATCCTAATTTTATCCAAAGAAGGACATTCAAAGTGGAGCAAGGGACTCACAGTAGAATTCTAATGCATTTGGATGGATAGTTTCAGGGTGCAATAGGTCAGTGAGAATCTATTCAGAGGGTTGTATGGAAGAAAATTGTCTAGCCTCTATATAAAATGAAAATTGGAACAGGGCATCCTCAGAAGGTTTCAGTGTTAAAGGGGTGAGGTTCATACTTGATAAGTGGTTATTGTTTGTGCAGTGTAGATAATTTGGGGATTTACTACTTCTTATTTTCAGGGACTTGATGGAACAGGACTGAAAGAGTTTTCACCTGTGTTTGCCACCAGCTGGCTGTTTCCATAGCTCTACAGCGAAGTAGGTGTCCTGGTGAACAGATAACATCTTGACTGGATGGAGATACGCTGGGCTTACAGTAGTCCAGAGGGTAGCAGCTTGTTGTTAAAGTACCAATTTTTTGGAGGGAAGTAGTAATGTAGTGCTTACCAAGCTGGAAAGTATTTAAATGTCAGCAAGATTGAAGATCTAAGGTGGCAATGCACAAAGCTCAGAGAAAAAGTGTGAGCAAAACTATGCCTATTTTGTCTTCTAAGCAAAATAAGCAGAACACTAGGCTCTCATATTGAACAAAATTTGGTTCAATATGTGCTAAGCCATAGCTTATTTGGATAATAACTTATTGAATAAGTGGCCTAATTTACCTACAGCACTAAGTCATAAATCATGGCTTACATATCACCAAGAAATCAAATTATGGCTTAGTGTAATGTGTGAAGGCAGAATCACCAAGTGAGAAGAAAGGAGAATGTTTATAAATGAACTTACAGAGATGAAGTAAAGATATTTCTAGTATTTGTTTCTGCAGTTTTGATAGTACTTTTTTCAAAATTGCACTCCCACCCAAATCAGTGTAAATTGAACCATAACAGATGTTGTCCTCTGCATCTACCTTACTCTCCTCCAAAAATGGAAATAGATTTTGCACATTATCCTTTTGGATGTGCTACTGGGTGAACTGCATCATACGTGTCTTGGTAAAACTTGTCTCAGTCACAAAAGATGATGGACAGCCCATCAGAAAATGTTCAAGATCAACAGTGATTTGGAGCTAATTTCATGGATGTTTTCCAGTCCTTTCATTTTTCTCCCCTGATCTTCTGTTCCCTTCTGAACAATAGAGCTTCTGAAATTCCCTTTTTAACATCTTTCACATTGAATCAAGAATACACGAAGCATACTCCCTGCAGCTGTTGCTGGTCAAATTGCTCCTCTGAAGGGACCAGCAGATGAGGTTGCCTCCTTTGAGAAGGTCCAGGCAGAAGGTTTTAGCCCACAGTCCAGCCCACACTCAATCCTGAAATGTGAGAGGTTGACTTCCCTCCCCCATCTACCACTGGCCTAACACACATACAAAGCATCAGAGCTTTTAAATGAACCCAGATGGCTGGCAGAAAGGCGGAGGAGGCATCTTGCAAAACTGCCTGGGGGGATCTCTGCTTGCTGTCATCTTACTCTACAGGCCAAGAGCCTTCAAGATGTCTGCGTTGTTTCTTAATCTGAGATCACTCCCGTTTGAATTTTCTCCCAATTTCCTTTTGGAAATGTCACACAGCCATCAGAAAGATACCCCAAGATTGATTTGACTGAGATCAAACATTTCCTGAAATCCTAGGTTGAATATTATCCTTAATAAAGAACATGCACAATCACATACAGAGCATAGATACAATTCAAATCGCAGTTGATATCCTGCATTCTATGCCTGCCACGTATAGCATTTCTGATTGAGCTGTTTGTTCTATCAGTGAAATAAATTAGCTGTAAGCAATATAAAATGTTGTAAAATTGAAAGTAATGTATGCTGATCTCCTAATTTAAATTGTGCAAACATGGTTTTCCTCTTTATATCTGTGTAAAGATATGCAAGCAATTACTGGTTGAAAGAGGTAATTACAAAAAGGTTCATCTCTAGAATATTATTATTGATTTATAGAAATCTGTTATTTTAATAAAAAACAGATTGAGGAATATACATGATTTTATTTTACAACTAAGTGATAAGCTGAATGAGCATATACGATGATAGTGAGATGCTTTTTATGTGTGCGCTAAATATTCAATTTCTATTCCCATCCAAGCATGACCGAGGAGGAGGATGGAAGCAGGAAAAAAAACCCAACAACAGATATCTTCACTGGGCCTATGAACTCTTGGGTAGCTTAGCCTGGCTGAAAGCCATTTTGATGAGCGGAAAAATTGAGGCTAAATTATAGATATTTACAAGCATTACATGGGGTCTAGATCTTGTGAGTATTCCTAGAGCAAATAAAGACATGCCGGCAACTTTCCCACATACATGAAAAATTAATGAGGTTACAACTATATGGATATATCCTCATTCATAACATTATGAAAGGGCACCAACATGGACAGTTTTAAACATGCATGGCTTGTTCATGTAAACTGATTGATTCTAGTTCTCATTTAAATGGACAAGCATTCCAGTTGGTATTTTCTTAACCTTACAGTCAGCAGGTAGTAAAACACAGTCAGCAGATGCAAGAATGCCTCAGAACAGAATTCAGAATGTGTATTTCTTGAAGTTTAGGGGGGAAAGTACAGGGTGAGTGAAAAAATTGCAATGTGAAAATATTTAAACATGTCTTCCCTTTACATCTTACCCCTTTCCTATTCTAAATTCCTTCTGAAATTGCTTTGCTTCTTTATTGTTTTGAGGAATGGGTGCCCATATATATTTTCATATTTTAGAATGTAAGATAAAATTATCACTGAAGAGGTAAGAGGTGATTTTGTGTGCATTACTTTGGGATTAAACCTCACTGAACTCAATGGGACTGCTTTCTAAGTAAACATTAATCCTTCCAAGCAGGGTTGCATGTCATAAAACGCAGTGGTCCTATGTTGTGGCCATTCTACAGAGGATGACCTCATGCTATTACTATTCCTTTGAATAAGGCTCATCAACATGTTCACTGCTAATGCAATACTAAGGACTCATTGTTTACTGGGCCTTGCAAGCTTGTAGTGTTCTAACGGCAGCATCTGTAACAAAACATGAAGCTTCAAAATGACATGTACATCATGATGCCATCATATGAATGGCACAGTTATGTAATTATATCACTATGTCTGATGCAAGTATGAAAGTTGTCATGTCATTTCCCCCCTTTGACCCCCATGTGGACCCTCAGAAAATCAACAGAGACTGCAAGTTCAGTAAATAAGGAGGGAGCAGGCAACTGGTGAGTGGGGATCATACCAGCAGAAAAAGATTTGCCCAGCCCTTTCTTGAAGAAATGGTGTGAACTTACACTCAGAGGTTATATTTTAATTCTTTGTGTCTCCCAATAAACTTAATCACACATTGCATTCCATAACGATGAAATTTCTTTGGTTTTGGCATAAAGTATTGCATGAACTCAGGGGGCGCGATGGCTCAGTGGTTAAGACGCCAGGCTCGTCGAGGAGTGAGCTCCCGCACTCGCCCCAGCTCTTGCCAACCTAGCAATTTGAAAGCATGCAACTGCAGGTAGATAAATAGGTACCACTTTGGTGGGATGGTAACAGCGTTCCGCATGCGTCATGCCGGCCACATGACCGCGGAAGCGTCTTCGGACAACGCTGGCTCTTCGGCTAACAAACGGAGATGAGCACCGGCCCCTAGAGTCGGACACAACTGTGCAGGAGAAACCTTTACCTTTACCTATTTAATAGGGAGCACAGGTGGTGAGTGTTGAAGGCTATGTAGTCCAAAGGCCAGTCAAGGTAGAGTATCTTCTAATAAAACAAGAAAAAACCCTCAGGATCCTCAACCTTTAAGGTGGCTAATGAGAACTAAGTATGCTCTGTAGATAAGGAACTTGAGAGTTGGAAGAGAAAAAGGGCAGGAAATGGGCCACCTTGATTAGAGGAAATGGCTAGTTGTTAGTCGTACCATTCCTGTTGAGAGAGGAGTTACGCTGCAACCTTTTGTTGCAGCTGATTGCACTTTTTAATGTTATTCTTGAATGTGGTTCTCTGAAGTGCTTTGCAAAAAATATATATATTTATGCTATGCTTTGCAGAGTGGGGCCAGGGCAGAACCAGCCTGTTGCTTAACTGCACTAACCTTTTTTCATTTAGTTTAGTTCCTCTTTGGATATTTTCAGACAATCTGTGTAGTATTTCTTTGTAGAAAAGGAGAAACATGTTTCCCTTTTTAGCCTGAGAGTACCTCTGAATTACCCTCCCCCCCATTTACTTCATTCATTTCTTGTAATGGTTAGTTCCCTGAGGCAAAGAAGGGAGTAATTCATTTGTACACAGGCTACAAAGATTTAACAGTCTGAAATCCTTCAGGCTTGTTTTAAAGCTTAATTGGGACTATTCACAAAGCTGAGTCATAAATCTGAAGGCTACTTGAACATGTTTTTAAAAATCCTACATAAAAACTACTTTTATGAACTATTAGATCATATCTCATGACTTTTAGTTTGTTACTGACTTGATACAGAGATAACAATATTGGTTCAATAAACCATAGTTTATTAGATTGAGAGTTATAGTTATGTCCCCATACTTCCTTTTGCATGAGCATTTGGGGGAAAACTTCCAAGATTTATTAAACTGCAGTTTCCTTCTATCATTCACTCTCTGGATTCAAACCAAGGCACAACCATGGTTTAACCCTACTTGGTAGTCACAGATTCAGATGGAATTTCCTGGTTGATTGGAATCTTGGCTATCCTGCAAAACTATGTTCCTCAAAAATGGAGGAAGAAAGATTGAGGGAGAGAGACAAAGGGAGTTGGTAGACTTGTTGGCCAGGGAGCGGTCCCTCAGAAGAAAGGGTTGAAGGCTGAATAGCTAGCCTCACCAACCATAAGCCAGGGTTTGCTTTAACCCTGGTTGTGGGACAAGCCTTAAGGGCCTGATTCCTACCTAAATAATGGCTTACAAATCAAAATGGCTGGATTCACAGCAGAGATGCCCACAGGGCATGGTAATAAAAAGTGAAGATGGTGACCATCGGAGCTTTGATTGCATTGTCATGGTCACCATTTTGAGGTTTTTTGGCTATATACTACGGACATCCCTGATTCACAGATTAGGTAAGGATTTGCTGAATTTGCCACAGAACCCTACAGCATGATCAACTATAGTTCCCAGATCATATTGGCTAGATTCCTATAATATCCAAACCCAAATTTAAATGTAATGGTTTAGAGCAGTGTTTCTCAACCTTGACAGCTTGAAGACGTGTGGACTTCAACTCCCAGAATTCCCCAGCCAGCCATTTACTGGGTAAATGGGTAATGTTTTGGGTAATTTTCTTCCTACAGAGTGCATAGTTAAACGGGGGGGGGGGGTGTCGGGGTCATTTCTGAAACATTTGGGGATGGCCATCCATTGAAGTTTCTTTAAAAGGGAGTAGGGGGTAAAAATATCAGTGGTTACCTCCAGGATCGGAGGCAGGTTTGGGAGGGGAATAGGAGGGGCCTTTCCAATGCTATCGTGGCAATTGTTTGCTTTGTGGCTTAAGATGTTGTACCTCCCTGTATTGTGCAGACCTAGAAAATGGATTAATTCAGGTTAAATGTGTTTCAGGAATGCAGTCAGTAAGTGTGAAAACATCACTCTCCTTGCATGAGAATTGCTACAAAATGTTCATATCAAATTCTGTTTCTTCATATTGAAAAAGGAGTAACAGGAGAAGAAAAAGAAATGCAGGGGTTTCCCTGCTGGATATTAGTTAAAATCAACCCTCCCTTGGCTTGTTGATATATGATTACTACAGATCCATGATTCAACATAGGAAACTGCTGTTGGCTCTGGAACCCTAAACTTACCTTTCCTTAGACTGGGACTTTCTGGATACTTTTTCTAATGCACGTCCTGAGCCCTGCTGTTAGTCATGTTTCGGATATAATCCCCCTGTCTCCACACCATCTTGCTTTCCCTCTATTCTTTTCAAACATCCCAGTTGAAGTTGATGAGCAGGAGTTTTTCAGACAGCTTATCTGAAACAATATCAGCTCTTTACTTTGCCCAGACCATGTTTGTGAAAACAGATAATGTCATAATGCTTGAAAACCAAACTTAGATGGAATTATTCGCAACACACCCGGATTCTATAACCCCATGTTTTGATTTAGCAAACGACCATTTGACAGATGAGGATTTGCAGGAGTTAAATTACCTTCATTCCTTCCCTCTTCTTTTTCAGGCTCAACCCCCAAAATATGATTTGTCGCTTCTGAATACTCTGAGAAGGGTTAAAAGAATAAAACATGAAGTCCAAGCATCCTAGGTTGGGTTTTAAAAAAACGGAAACCTTGCCTGGCATTCTGTTTTGAAAAGGAAAAAAGCCCAACAGCCTTATTTGTCATCCCTCTGCTTAGAACTAATTAATTTGCATACCTAATAACTCACTTCCAGCTATTGAAATATGCAGATAAAAACAAGGGTAGCCAGAAACCAAGGCAAAACCACATGTTAAGCTGCTTATGATATAATTTAATTAGGCTCTGCTGCACTTTCTCTTCCAAATTCCAATTTATAAGGATGGAATTGCTAGGTACATTTTTCACATTGAGGTTTGGAAAAGTTTATTTTGACCTGGCAAATGATTTTAAAACTGAGGAAAAGCAGGTCAGCGGGTGGGGGGGGGGGGAAGAGAAGAGGAAGTATGGATGGAGCTTGTTATCTGTGCAACTCCAGCGTACAAAGAAGTGGTGTGAATTTCAAGACCCGGGCCTGCATTAAATCAGCAGAACTGTAGAAATGAGGAATGACATGGTTTACCCCAGTGGTCTATGCTAAGAAGCCTATCTTTGAAACGGCTGTATCAGATTCTCATAAGCCATTGGCTCCATTAAAGTCACATGTTTCATTGACTTAGGAAGGAAGGAACTTATTAGTTATCCCTTTCCTCCTTTCTCTCATGACATATGGCCCTTTAAAAAAACAAGACTGCTCCGAGATATTCCTCAAATCAGCACAGCCCAAGGGGGCTTGTTTCTATATCTATCTATCTATCTATCTATCTATCTATCTATCTATCTATCTATCTATCTATCTATCATCTATCTATCTATCTATCTATCTATCTATCTATCTATCGCACCTCTTAGGCTTATACAGTACATCTGTTGATTTAAACTCTTCCCCATGATGATTGACAGACTGCCACCTTTAACTCCTTGGTCTGGAGAACTTAAGTGTTAATTCTTTTTTAGCTCTCTCCTACCCTGCCTATACCTTCCTCCACCCCCGCCCCCCATCGCTTCATAACCTGCATTTTCTAAGAAAGAGACCATCATGAGAAATAATGTTTTTTTGAAAAGGCAGTGATTGTCACTGAAACCGATATGTCTGTCTGATAACAAAAACTGTCATTGCCTCACATGGAACATGCACCCTCGGGAGATGGGAGGACAAAGGGGTCCTTAGACAAGACCTCTCAGCCATGTGCTGTCTCTGATCCCTGTGGCTCCAGTCAGAACCACAAGCTATTTTTTTCTCATATGCCCTTCGAATGGATCCCGGGAAAAGTATGAAAAGTTTCCATTTAGAGAAGGGCTTATGTTCTTGAGTCATCTGGGGACTGGATAGTAGTTTTCCTTCTTTTCTTTTATATATACACATCCATTGGGTAAAAAACGAATTGTTGAAAGGAAAATACACACGCATGACTTTTCTGCAATAACAGTCTGATACATTCTTGGCAAATGTGTCGTCCGTATATATTTTCAGTTGCATTTTTGAATCGCTGCCTACTCAGGTCCACTGTGGGATTCTGAGCAGAGCCTGACCACAGCAGCAGGTAGTCTTCAAGCCAGGACCTCTTTCGGGGAAGGCAGCAGGGCAGTGGCCCCAAATCAAGGAGGGGAGCATGAAGTATTGATACGATGGAAGGCGCCGATACTTTTCGTTCAAAACAGTAAAACTAAATGCATACAATATTTTGGTATTGGCCCACTCTCCAATGGCCCACTGTCAAAAGAAAGGAGAAAAGGAGAAAAGAAACTTGGGGGGAGCCAGCTTAAACAAACTCATCTCATCTCCAAGCCTTGTAGTTCAGCAAGGGCCAAAAAGCAGGAAATACAGTATCGTAAAAGTCGCTCTGAGTGAGATGGGCGTTTGAAATATAAATAAATACATAAATACATAAATAATAAAGCTGAGACTAAATCTAGTGTGCTTTGCACCCCAAACTGGTATTAGCTTCACTGTAAGATACAGGTAACACATTTTACCTGTGCACGTAAGGCAGTAATTCAGACAAAGTAAAGCCACAGTGGAATTAAACATGCCTTACAATCATGCAAGGAAAAGCATAGCTCTATTCCTCCCCCCTGGCCTTCTTGAACTTTTTCAATCTTGTTATAAATCCTGTTCCTTTCCTCTTCTAAGGAACTGAAATAACAGGACCAAAAAATAAAAAATAAAAATCAGGGATTGAGTAAGAGACTCAGGCAGATTTGGTCTCTATTCTCTCTTCTTATGCTATCTGCTCTCAGGATCTTGCACACTGGCCTTGAGTCTATATTACAGTTAAATGTCTCTATTTCTCTAACAAGATTGTGGTAATATCTGACCATTAACCATTTTCCTCTTTATCACTGTCTTTCACCTTAGCCCTCCAGAGTCCTTTTCCGGTACCTGTGTCTTTTCATGGGGACTGTTAAACAACAACAACTTCGCTGGACCGGCCATGTTGTTCGAATGCCTGACCATCGTCTTCCAAAGCAGCTACTTTACTCCCAACTTAAAAATGGAAAACGGAATATTGGTGGACAGCAAAAGAGATTCAAAGACACTCTCAAAGCTAATTTTAAAAAATGTAATATCAGCATTGAGACCTGGGAAGCCCTAACTCATGAGCGTTTCAATTGGAGGTCAGCCTTTATTAAAGGCGCTACGGACTTTGAAGAAGCACGAGTACAGGGCGAAAGGGAGAAATGAGCTAAGAGGAAGGCACGTCAGGCAAACCCTCATCGTGACCGTCTTCCACCTGGAAACCTATGCCCTCATTGTGGGAGGTTGTGCGGATCCAGAATTGGCCTTTACAGCCACTTACGGATCCACTGTTAAGATTTTACCCCTGGAAGGCAATCTTACTCGGCTACGAGTGATCGCCAAGAAGACACACGGGGCATATACTGCAACACTGTTATGGCTTCCTAAGAGTTGCATTAAGATTTCCAAATATTGAGGTTGCAATCTTATGCAGTCTTACCTGAGAGTAAGTCTGACTGAAATTCTTGTATAGGTGGTATGTACTAAAGCCCATATATAACTGACCCATGGATTGAATTGTAGCACTATAATTCTATATATACTTATCAGGGAATAAATTAAGTGGTTTCTTTGTGCTGATTAAGGCTCACTGAACCTCAATAAGGTCTTCTACCAGTGGCATGGTAGAAGGAGACTTTGTCCTCTCATCTACAGTTGTTGTGATCCCAAAGTTTGGAGGACCTTCATAATAGTGAGGGCTAAGATTAAGTTTTCACAGGGAAGGAGGACAGTTGAGATGCTGGCCAATTTGGTTAATGCAGGGAAAGAGTACCAGTGGTTCTCCAGGTATTACTGAAGTACAGCTCCAAGTAATCCTAATGTTGAGAGATGCTAAGGGTTGCAGTTCAGCAACATATGAAAGATTTTAGATTCCCAATTACTGCATTAATGGAAGCCTCCACTGAATCAAGCAGACTTCCATCAGCAAAGACAAGTCAATTATATATAAATACTTGTTTTTAAATATCTTAGACCTCAGACCACATCTACCCTGGTGAGTCAGATGGAACAAAAGCCAGGTTCTTCCTCAAAGGCAGAGAAACCATTCTATCACTGTCATGGAAGTTTTTTTTTAATGTAAATATACACATGGATGATATACAGCAACTGTCTTCTCCAATAAGCATGAAAAGGAGCGATGGTCTGAGAAGCAACTGAAAGTGTCATCTTTCTGTTTGGAAGGCTGACAAGTCACTGCCATCTCTTTCCATAACTGGGCTAAATTCAAACACAAATATTAACCATTGGAATTGGAATTCCATTGCATAAAATTGAATCAAGAGATATTTGGTTATGAATTTGAAAGCCAATGGTAGCTATAGCAGCAATTGCCCCCTGTAGGAATATGGACACATGAAAAGGTTCATATAGCAAATTGATCTGATATTTGGTCATTACTTTTTTAAAATTCCTGTTTGAAAATGAGATTTTATCACTAACTTCCAAATACAAAGTCTGGGAAATAGAACCCATCACTTTGCTCAGTATAAAAGGTTAGAGGTGGGGAATAGAGGTGTAGAATAAAGAATAGAGGTGGGGGCCTCAGGCACAATCTTTCCCCTATCTTCCTCCCTGCTTTGTCTTCTGTGCCTAGGAAGATTAAGACCATTTCCCAAGCTCAACAGCAGCATGGTGATCTTAACGATCCTTCTTTAGATGATAAAGGGACTTAGAAATAACATCTCAAAAAAAAATAAAAAATAAAAAATAACCATGACCTAGCCCCAGGTGTAAGGTCACACAGCAACATATTTAAGGATTCCCTTACTAACTTTGCTCAGACTGAAGAAGCTCCTTGGATAAGGAGCGAAACGTTTCCCCTGAGAAAATAGAAATCCAGTTGACATGATTCAAGCTACAGACAATTCCACCTGGATGACTGAGAACCTTCATAGATATAAAAGGTTAGGTTATGGACTTATGATATGGACAGAGATACCTGCTTCAGTGAATCATTTGGTAAAGCTGTAAGCCCATCCCTAGAAAATGCAAAGATATGTATCATAAAGGCCAAATAATAAAATGTGTATCCATCTCTTTCTCCTCTACCCTCCTGCCTTCCCTGTTCTTTAGATTAGATGAAAAGATAACAATTTGCTCAAAATTACCCAGATCACTTCAGCCATAGATAACACCATGTGATCTTCATAAAACAGGTTTTCTGGAATTTAGTACCGTGCCTGTATAATGGAAATATCTTCCAATAGTTGTTTAGGATACATATAAAGGCTATTCAGCACTTTCTATATTACAGTGCTCTAGGAAACATGCTGTCTTTTTATGAAAAGCCCCAGAACTAGATTCTTGATAGTTGGATGCTAATGGATTATGTGGGCGCCCAGTACTTTCTTTCTAAACCTGCATGTTACCATTCTCTACAATTTTGATTAGCCTGCTCGTATTATTGTTTCTATGCTACTGAAATATCTGGAACGGATTCTTAAACAAAGGCAACCATTTCTGGAGGACAGAAATGGGCAATGTCACATTCTATTAATTCCCCACTTACCATCAAAGCAACCTCAGAGTTTGTTTTTCTACTTCACTTCCAAAGTACACTTTCCCATTTAGGTTGCTTCAAATGCTCCTGTCCGTTTGGGATAGTGCACATCAGCCATTCATAAGCTACTTTACAGAGAAAGGAACACTCCTTACTCAATGCTTATCATGCTCTTTAATACCTTTTCATGCTGCCTTTTTACCATGAGCTTTATAATAGTTCCATAATAGCATAGTGGTTATAACACATGCCTTGTAAGTAGATATTTGCTGGGTTGAAGTCTGGCAGAATGGAGGGTTTTTTAATTACTATTTTTATTTTCCTGAGCTTCCTGCTTTTCTCTGTTTTTTTTTAATCCAGTGGTGTACTGTTTAATCATTTTTAAGTTTCATCCTTGGCTCCCAAATAGCCAGAGAGAAGGACTGAATTGGGATGACGTGGTAGCCTACAGTCTGGACTGAAAACCTTGCAAGCTGTTGTCAAAATATCTCAGTCTGGATATAATTTTCTTAAGCCCTCTTAAAAACAAGCAAGCATGAGCACACTTTAAATGGTAAGTGCAGATGTGTCCATTGCACCCCTAAATAATTCTGCTGGTGTGGATGTGGGGGACTGTGTCCTATTCCTAATGTTGTATCATATATGCAAAGTTCTCCTTCAGTGCAGGCAACAAAATGACCTTGCCCGCACAATGTCTGTTAAATATAAACATCTTAAATGATAACATTTAGTCAACATTAGCTTCCAGCGTTCAATCCTCCAGCTTACTGGACATTCCAAAATTTAAAAGAGAAGGTATGCAAAAAAGCATGCTCATGACCATGTCTCAAGTCAAGAAGACTCAATATGTGTAGTTTTTAGGACTCCTTATTTCCATACAGTATTGAATAGCTAGGTACCTTGGAATATTATACTTTTTGTTGGTTTTTATGCCACTCTTCATCTCAAAGGAGCCCTGAATGATATACAAAAGATAATAACATTAAAACAAACAGGACAATTGATAAAATCCTGAGCAACCCCCCCCCCCCAAGAATTAAAACATAGTTCATTTTTCTAAAAATGTGGCCTTACCTGTGGTAGACCCTTACTACCAAACTCTTAACTACTTTAAGCTGGAAGTTAATGAAAGGACATGATGCTGTCCATCATTGTCCTATTTTCTTCAGCTCAGATCCCACATTGTTAGACAGGTAGTCCTCGCTTAACAACCATTCGTTTAGTGATGGTTTGGATTTACAACGGTGCTGAAAAAAACGACTTATGACCGGTCCTCACACTTACAACCATCACAGCGTCCCCATGGTCAAGTGATTGCAATTTGGGCGCTTGGCAACCAGTTCACATTTATGACTGTCACAGCATCCCATGGTCACATGATTGCCATTTTCAACCTTTCTGGCCAGCTTCTGGCAAGTAAAATCAATGGGGAACTGTGTGATTGGCTTAACAACGACGTGGTTCACTTAATGGCCATGGTGATTCACTTAACCACCACTGCAAAAAAGTTGTAAAATCAGGTCAGATTCACTTAATGACTGCTTCACTTAGCAACCAAAATTCTGGTCCCAATTGTGGTCGTTAAGCGAGGACTACCTGTACCTACAACAGACCACATCTGAAATCACTGATCATCAAGTCAGGGTTCAACATTCTATTGCATTCGCTATGTTTCAGTGCCAGAAGCAATAAAGCCAAAATGTGTTGTTTGAGCAAAATATTAATTGCCATGGGAATATGGGTTGGGGGGGCTTTACAAACCTGTTCCTGTGCTAGCTGGGGATGATGAAGTCCATGCACATCTAGAAAGGAGAAAGCTGAATATCATCTATATTCCAGAATGTTACTTTTACAAACAACAACCCACAATTTAAAAACCTGATTCAGGGTTGTCTGCAGGGTGTGGATGACTTCTTGACTTCTTTGACCACATCCTACAGACACCCCTGAACTGATTCTTGGTTTCTACTCTTCTGCATAATTTAGACAAAGCATATGAAAATGTCACTTGGGCATGTTTTTGGGCTACCATGTGAAGGAAGTGATTAACACTGATACAACACTGTGTTGTAGGGTTCATTCTGCCTCAGATGTTTGTGTGTTTTCTAAAAAGAAAGAGAGAGAAATTTTCAATGTCTCGTGTTTCAAATGAAGCACATTTACCATTGTCAAAGTCGGAAGAAGGCAAATTTTTCATCCTATTAAAATCCTTGCACCTGCTCCAGTTCAATGTTTTTGGTGCGTTTTAGCACATGCAAGAAAAGAAACTGCATCTACTTAACAAGGCTGGTCTGCTGAAGAACTGAATGAGGCAAACCACATTATGTTATATGTTAATTACATTTTGCTTTAGAGAAACATTTGTTAAAGATACAGCCCAACAATAATACATTCCTAAATTTTATTTTCTCTCACTCCTGGACTTAGCCCAAGTTTCTGGAATTTCTTTGCCTCATTATAGATAACATTGATACTGTAAAATTGAATTGGATAAACATCTCTCTCTGAGAGTCTTTTCACAGAGACAGAAGCATGTATAAAAATTGGACAAACCATTTCCTCTCTGAATAATAAATTATTTTGAACTTTGGTCTCAATGGAAATTTTCCACTGGGACTTTTGTTAATATTTTGTTTTTTGATCACCACAGGGACTATTCCAGGACATTTTACTCTCTTGTAGTAGCCAATGGGGGCCTGGGTGGCTCTAGGTAATAGATATTTATGGACAGATCAAGATGTATGACTGCCTGAAGAAAGGGTAAGTTGGCAACCTTCCTCCATTCCCTAGACCAAGTTGACTGCATTGGCAGTGGACTCTTCTGGCACTGCAACTAATAGCAGCAGGATGGGTCATATAATTTGTTGTTCAGTCGTTTAGTCGTGTCCAACTTTTCGTGACCTCATGGACCATAGCACGCCAGGCCTTCCTGTCCTCCACTGTCTCTCGGAGTTTACTCAAATTCATGTTCATTACATCGGTGATGCTATCTAACCATCTCATCCTCTGCTGTCCCCTTCTCCTTTTGCCTTCAGTCTTTCCCAGCATCAGGGTCTTTTCCAGTGAGTCCTCTCTTCGCATTAGGTGGCCAAAGTATTTGAGCTTCAGCTTCAGCATCTGTCCTTCCAATGAGCAGTCAGGGTTGATTTCCTTTAGGATTGACTGGTTTGACCTCCTTGCAGTCCAAGGGACTCTCAAGAGTCTTCTCCAGCACCACAGTTCAAAAGCATCAATTCTTCGGCGCTCAGCCTTCCTTATGGTCCAACTCTCACAGCCATACATTACTACTGGAAAAACCATAGCTTTAACTATACGGACCTTTGTCGGCAAGGTGATGTCTCTGCTTTTTAATATGCTGTCTAGGTTTGCCATAGCTTTCCTCCCAAGGAGCAAGCGTCTTTGAATTTCATGGCTGCAGTCACCGTCTGCGGTGATCTTGGAGCCCAAGAAAATAAAATCTGTCACTGCTTCCATTTCTTCCCCTTCTATTTGCCAGGAAGTGATGGGACCAGATGCCATGATCTGGGTTTTTTTAATGTTGAGTTTCAAGCCAGCTTTTGCACTCTCCTCTTTCATCCTCATCAAGAGGCTCTTTAGTTCCTCTTCACTTTCTGCCATTAGGGTGGTATCGTCTGCATATCTGAGGTTGTTGATATTTCTCCCGGCAATCTTAACTCCGGCTTGTGATTCATCCAGCCCGGCATTTCTCATGATGTACTCTGCATATAAGTTAAATAAGCAGGGTGATAATATACAGCCTTGTCGTACTCCTTTCCCAATTTTGAACCAGTCGGTTGTTCCATGTCTGGTTCTAACTGTTGCTTCTTGACCCACATACAGGTTTCTCAGGAGACAGGTAAGGTGGTCTGGTACTCCCATCTCTTTAAGACTTTGCCACAGTTTGTTGTGATCCACACAATCAAAGGCTTTAGCGTAGTCAATGAAGCAGAAGTAGATGTTTTTCTGGAACTCTCTTGCTTTTTCCATGATCCAGCGAATGTTGGCAATCTGATCTCTAGTTCCTCTGCCTCTTCGAAACCCAGCTTGCACTTCTGGTAGTTCTCGGTTCACATACTGCTGAAGCCTAGCTTGTAGGATTTTGAGCATAACCTTGCTAGCATGTGAAATGAGCGCAATTGTATGGTAGTTTGAACATTCTTTGGCATTGCCTTTCTTTGGAATTGGAACGTAAACTGACCTTTTCCAATCCTGTGGCCACTGTTGAGTTTTCCAAATTTGTTGGCATATTGAGTGCAGCACTTTAACAGCATCATCTCTTAGGATTTTAAATAGCTCAGCTGGGATACTGTCTTCTCCGCTAGCTTTGTTGTTAGTAATGCTTCCTAAGGCCCACTTGACTTCACTCTCTAGGATGTCCGACTCAAGGTCAGTGACCACACCATCGTATTTATCAGGGATATTAAGATCTTTCTTGTATAGTTCTTCTGTGTATTCTTGCCACCTCTTCTTAATCTCTTCTGCTTCTGTTAGGTCCCTGCCTTTTTTGTCCTTTATCATGCCCATCTTTGCACAAAATGTTCCCTTGATATCTCCGATTTTCTTGAAGAGATCTCTAGTCTTCCCCATTCTATTGTTTTCCTCAATTTCTTTGCATTGTTCATTTAAGAAGGCCTTCTTATCTCTCCTTGCTATTCTCTGGAATTCTGCATTCAGTTGTTTATATCTTTCCCTTTCTCCCTTGCCTTTTGCTTCCCTTGTCTGTAGCTTGAATCATGTCAACTGGATTTCTATGTTCTCAGTGGAAACGTTTCGCTCCTTATCCAAGGAGCTTCTTCAGTCTGAGCAAAGTTAGTAAGGGAATCCTAAATATGTTTCTAGGTAGCTGTGTGACCTTACACCTGGGGCTAGGTCATTGTTATATTGAGATGTTATTTTAAGTCCTTTTATCATCTAAAGGAGGATCGTTAAGATCACCATGCTGCTGTTGAGCTTGTGAAATGGTCTTAATCTTCCTAGGCACAGAAGACAAAGCAGGGAGGAAGATGGGGGAAAGATTGTGCCTGAGGCCCCCACCTCTATTCAAGGAAGGATTTTCCAAGTTGGCATAAATGGATTCCTTGACCGCTCTCTCAAACCACCTATCTTCTCTGTCTAAAATGTGAACATTAATGTCCTCAAATGAGTGTCCTTTTTCCTTTAGATGAAGATAAACTGCTGACTCTGGTCCTGTGGTGTTTTGCTTCCCTTCTTTCCTCAGCTATTTGTAAAGCCTCATCAGTCAGCCACTTTGCTTTCTTGCATTTCTTTTTCTTTGGGATGGTTTTAGTTGCTGCCTCCTGTACAATGTTAGTCATATAATACTCATGGTTAAATCAGCTAGGGGGAAAAGGGGCTAGTAAGCTGAGGAGAAAGAATAAGGGATCTGTTTCACAGCATTTCTAGTTAGGAGTGACTATTTTATTCTGTGTTATGATAGAACTGACCCTAGCAAATTTCCAAGACTGCCTCCTCATTTTGAGCAATTTCTTCTCACTAAAGAGACACAATTCACCCATTATATCAGCCATAATTTAGTGGTTTTAGTTTAGTCATGTCAAGGTGGACTATCTGTAGCCCTCTGGATATTGGTAAACTACCGTATTTTACGGCGTATAAGACGACTGGGCGTATAAGACAACCCCCAACTTTTCCAGTTAAAATATAGAGTTTGGGATATACTCGCCGTATAAGACTACCCCTCTTCAAAACCTGCAGCTTGCTCCGCCCCGGGGTAGAAAATATCCACGCCAATCAGCTGTGTGGTGGGGAAGCGGAGTAGAAAGTAAAAAACTGCAGGGAGAAAACAGAAAGCGAATACCGTAGTAATGCGAAGTGCAGCAGCGCGGGGTGTGTGTGTGAAGGAGAATATTGGGGGGAGGGGGGAGAAAGCTTTAACGATTTAAAGAAAGCTTTAATTACCTGGGCAAGGCAGAGGGGTGAAGAATACATTTCCAAGCTTTAGCGGAACAAACCATGAAGGAGGAGGAGGAGGAGGAGGAGGGTGATGGGGGAAGTTTGAAAAAGCAGATCCAAGCGCAAAAGTTACTGAGTGAGTACTGAGCAACTCCACTTCCCCGCCGCACAGCTGATCCCCGGCGCACAGCTGATCGGCACGTGGCCCTCCCCCCCAATACAGCAGATCCAAGCCCAAAAGTTACTGAGTCATTTCAGCCTCCCTCCCTCTCGCTTTCCCTGGTGATGGATCAGTGCGGGGGGGGGTCCCACCCTCCGCTCCCACCCTCCGCTCCCACCCTCCGCTCCCACCCTCCGCTCCCACCCTCCGCTTCCTCCCTCCCTCCCTTGCCGTTTCCTCCCTTCCCTCCCGACCCCCCCGGCACTGATCCATCACCAGGGAAAGAGAGCGAGAGGGAGGGAGGCTGAAATGACTCAGTAACTTTTGCGCTTGGATCTGCTTTTTCAAACCTCCCCCCATCATCACCACCACCCTCTTCCTCCTCCTCCTTCATGGTTTGTTCTGCTAAAGCTTGGAGATGTATTCGGGGGGGAGGGCCCGGGTGGAAAATCTCGGCGCCGATCAGCTGTGCGCCGGGGATCAGCTGTGCGGCAGGGAAGTGGAGTTGCACCCGCCCTATGAGAGGACACCCGGCGTATAAGACGACCCCCGACTTTTGAGAAGATTTTCCTGGGTTAAAAAGTCCTCCTATACACCGGAAAATACGGTACAATTTCCACCAACCCAATCAGCCTGCTCACAAGGAGCAACCTGTTTCCAATTTCTATGTGTTGTGTGAACCTAACCATTGTGGTTTCCAGGTCATGGTTTATGGTTCAGCCATCCATTGTAATGTAGTCAACAAACTATAGTTAACCAAATTATGACTGAGTACAAACAGTGTTTTTGGTCTTTGCTAGCTATGGATGTGACTTCCGATATGCTTTAGGCCACATTCTCAATCTCTCCCTGTTGGGCCTTAACAGACATGTAGAATAGTTGCATAGAAATATCTGTAAAAAGGTTTCATGATGGTGCCTGCACTAATACCTAATTTATTTTGGTGTGTTCTTCAATGTACCTTTTTGTTACAAGGTAATCCACTAGATTCGTCTTTGCCTTCTTCTGGGAGGTCTTTGGTCTTTCCAGTCTGGCCTGCAGCCCTGGGATTTTATGGTGGTCTCCTACCCAAGAATTAACCAGGTTCATCCCTGATTAAATTTTTGAGATAAGCCAAGTCAGGCTAGGGGCTGCCAGCAACTTGTATATTTACCTGATACACTCTCCACAATTGCACAGCCACCTGGATGCCCAAGCTTCTATAGTTAACTATAGTTAACCAAATTATGACTGGGTACTCTTATGGACTTAAAGTTAAACAAAAAAAGCAATCAATCGATGAGTAGGTGGGTGGGTATTTTGGTGCATGATAAAACATTTCCAGCAGGGCCACAGTGTAGTTTCAGAATTAAACTAAGGGGTTTTTTTTGTTAAAACTTATGTATAGGATGAAATTGTGGTTTTGTACTACAGCCCCCCAATGTGATACTTGTACCTTGTTCAGTGAGGCTTCATTTCCAGTAGACAAAGATACAATTGCACTTCATTACAACAGGAGCCTTCTGGGAGAAACCATTTCCCAAATGTTTTTCTGCCTTGCAATAATCTGTCAGTTTAAAGCAGAACACAGCAGGGCTGCCAACGGCCTCCCAAATTGAATTTGACTTGTTGAAGCAGGAGTGAAAAACCATTTGACCACCAATGGCTATGCTTAACATACCTTGCAGCTTCAATTAGCATTGGAAGGTGGCAAAATGGGTAGGGTTATATCCCACAGGTGGGTGATGGTGGGATCTGTTGGGGGAAAGTTTGTCTTTGTTGTGATATGCCTGTTTTACACCAACACTTCAAAATGGTGGAAAACTATGCCTTCAGCTTGCAGAGTTTTCAAACAGGCTACAAAAAGTTATCTTTGGGACTGTGTGTGATTCTGGGGCCACAGGTTACCCAGCTGTGCATGAACAATGAACTTTGAGTCTGCTATAGATACAACTCACCAGATTGTGGAAGGATTGTCTTTGTGTTGCTAATCCCAGTAACGATTCTGCAGTGTACATTTTAAAATTCATACTAGTATTCAATTGACGGACTTTAGGATTCTAGTAAAAACAAAATGGATACTGCAGATTGAATGTCTAGCAGCATTCCCAGTCTCAACTATTCATGCAAAAGTAATTGTTAAACAATCAACCGTCAGGAACACTTGTTCTGCTAAATTCGTTCTGTGATCTAGAGGAGATCCCAATCTATTTTCTGTTAATTTCTCCTCTACAGCACTACACACTTTTCCACCATGCTTGCACCATTTCTGCTAACCCACTGACTGGAGACATTGAACAATATAATCCTGCCTGACTTGAACCAGTAATTTTTACTGCATCACTGTTTCCAAGCAGGGACCACACTTTTATTCTGTGGGCTAAGAATTTCCAGACAGTGAGCAGTGTACTTAGCATTCCTAGGTGTTATTTTATTTTTAAGAAATTTCAAGGCGTCAGTAATTTCAGCAGCCTCAGTGACACTTTCTGACTTTGCACCATGAGACACATCTGTTCTTGGTTTATTGATCTTACAGTCCAAAGGAGATGGCAGAAAGGATGAAATATAGAATTTCTTACTGAATTCAAGGCACGTTGGTAGCTGGAAGATAATTTTTAGGCTGGAAATTGTTCCTGATTCTGAATGGAGAAAGTGGGTAAGTTCATTTGGGACCCTAATTTGCTAGTGCTTATTACTGAAAGATCAAAAAATTGAAGACATTTTTAAGCCTTTTACAACTAGATTTTTTTTATTCAAGTATTGTAGTGGCAATGTGGAAGACGATTGTATTTCGCGGAGTTTAAGTGACATATTGTGATTTTCTCCCTCACACGAAGAAGTTTAGAGTTTATTTAGAGTTATACTGATGTTTAACTGGCTTGTTTTTATTTCTGGTTAGAATGGAGGGGTACATAGATTACCCCAAGATTGTTGGTGTAAGCATAAGTCCACTCCTCCAACAGCCCCTCCAGAGGCTTGGAATGTGGGGGGGAGATAAGAGATGGTTGATGTTGGGCACTGGCTTATCTGTAGAGCTTCCCTGGCTCTTGGATGATATCATAAACAGGTGCTCTAGCCCCTGAGAAGTATCCCAGTCAAGGTCAGGCCATGCAGCCTCTGTACCATGGAAACAGGGTCACGAGGTCTAAGAGCCAGACTTTGATAAAAACTCCTAGGCTTGCTTTTCGGGTTTGGGAGTTCCACACAGACCTGAGCGCTGGGTGCTGTGGAAATGGAGCCACCCTGGGTATCTCCGCTGTCCCTATTAAGGGGCTCCTGACAGCCTATGGGAGGTTGGGTTTCAACTTGCTTTGGTGTGTATTTCTTTCTTTATGCTATGCTTTATATGCTTCTGTATAATCTGCCTAAACTGTGTTTTTGTTTGAACTGTGTTTTCTGTTTAAATCTGTTTGCTTAAGTTTATAATAAAGCTAAAGTTTCTTTTCTTTAAATTCTTTATTTTATAGTAATACATACTGTAAATAACAAAATCTGACATAATATAACATAACATAAATAACATTTTTAAAGTAAATACAATCATAACTTTCTTACAAAACAACCTTTCTTTTCTCCTCCCATAACTTGACTTCCCTTCCTTCTCCTCTTTTCTCCATCTTCTTTATCTCCTCTTCCCCCTCATTCCTTCTCCACTTCCTTTCCCCATCTACTCTACCTTACTCTTCACCTGTTCATCTATCAACCAAAAAAAAAAAAAAAACAGGACTTCCTACTTTCTCTCCATCCTTTCCATCATATATTTATAAACAACTATAATCGCTAACTTATTTACATTATTTACATTAAATTCCTAAAGCTAAAGTTTCTTTATCCACTGGCATGCTTATTATCTCTGGATCTAAAAGAACCAATTGTTGAAGCACCTGATCACTGCTTGGACACTGGGCAGAACAAGTATCTGGCCTCTATGTCTTATAGAGATTCTGAGGACAGAGTTCTCAGATTTATACCCCATCTTTCTTCCAAGGAACTCAATGGGAGATAATGAGATTTTCCCGAGTTTTTGATCTGCACAACAACTTAAGGTAAGAAAGCCTAAGAGGCCCAAGGTACCATACAGCTAAAGAGAAATCTGTTCTCCCAACCCTTCCTCCTCTTCCTCACCTTAGTCCAGCGTTATAACTAGCGTAGCATACTACCTCTTATCACAGAAGCTGAGAGGTTGAGATACAAGCCAGGAGGACTGATAAATCTTATGTTAGGGCAATCTTCAGTCTTGGATAAAGATCTTGCAGTGGCAACTTTTTTTAAAAAAAAAAAAAGGATAGGTGTAAAAACTAAATTTTCTGCCAGAGGCATCTGGCAGGATGTCAACGAAGACAAGATGGTAGCCATGACGTAATCAAAGCCTTGCCCTTTTTAATATGTGTCGACTCACGAAAAAAGGAGCAGGGCTTTGTTCACATGCTCACAGCCACCATCCTGACTTTTTTGACCCTCCCCAGCAGATACCCTTTCTCCGTGCTCTGCTCTCTGAAGTGGTTAGTCTCAGCTTTGTAAAATGTAAGAGAAGGTGGTATCTCTCACCTGAATCCTTACATTTAACGTTGCCAATCACCACAGATCATTAAGCCCAATGTCATGTGACCACAACAGGCGACTTCCTACGGGCTTCCCCATTGACTTTGCTTGTTGGAACCCAGCTGTGAAGGTCATAAATGGAAGAGGTGTTAAAGAAGGGTTTTCAAATGATTTTAAAGAATCAGGAGGTAAATATTGGTAGGTGGGCCTTCATATTGTTAGATGAGGTGGTAGGAAGAATTACTGAAAGAATGAATGTCTGTCTTAAAACATAAGGAACTCTTGGTTAAGCACCTTCTTCCCATTCCTCCCACCCAAAAAATCCTGATAATATCTTAAAAACGAGTCAGCCATGTAACAGAATTAGGATCTTCAGAATGGGGAGCAATTGTTTTCATTCAAGGCAATAAAATGAATCAGTTAAAAATAAAATCCCAAGAATTATTCTCTGTATTTTAAACTTCCATGCCCACAGGGCCAAGATTTCAGTGATAATGAAATGAAGAAAAACATTATATTGATATAATATGTAGTGAGGAAAAAAAATATATAGGGGCTGGCTTACATTAACATTCAGCTCCTCTCAATGCTTAAAAAAGGTTTTTCCCAAGATAAGATGGCAGAGGCGTTAAAGGCATTTTCATTTTAGATGAAAGTTCAAGAATGAGGCAGAAAAGGCAACTCCAAAGGAACCATGGAAGAACACTACAGACCAGGGAGAAGTTGCCATCCTCCTCTTCTTCACATGCTTTTTCCTTATGTGGGAACTCTCTGTAGAATTACACCCATAATCATAACTACTTTAGTGCTCACTCTCTTCATTTCCTTAGGAAATGCATTAGTTTTCTTAAATGACTGGCAATGTCACTTGTGCTTTGGGATTACAAGGGGATTAAATGAAGACAATCTTTGCCTAGAAAAATCAGGTACTTAAATATTTGGCTCCTGCAAGACTTTCAGAAAGAGCAACTCTTGGTCCCTTCAGCTACAGCGGTTAAACTCAACAGCTTAACTGAAATATTGCTCAATGAACAAAATTATTCAGCAAAGAGGAATTGATGTGAGCCAGGAATAAAAGAGTTGTTTGTTAGCACTAGCTGGCATGGGATTTTAAATATTTCCTTTTCTCTGCCAACCCAAAGTTGATAACATGACTTTCTGAATATATTCCAGGCCTTGGCAGGACTTCTTACTTTCTTAATATTTTATACTTAAACACTTAACATTATTTTTTCCAGGGACGAGTGATATTTTAAGGCACGCATATATAACAGTTAACACATACAGGAAAGTTATTAATGTTTAACATGTGTCAATTGAAAGGAAAACTGTTAAGACAAACTTCCAGTGTTGCACTTCCAGAATCTTCAGTTAAACACGGCAACTACTTAGCACCTCAGCTGGCTGAAGGAGGATTGTTGGTATAATCTTGTAAGGGGCCTAGTCTGAATTCTACTGAGTTCAGTGCTGTTTATCCCTATCTGGTAGCCCAAAGGTTCTTAAACGTTATGATGCAAGGTCCCCCTAAAATGATATATGAATTTGTGAACCCCCCATCATTCTGCCCCTCGTGTGGCGCAGAGTGGTAGGCAGCAGTATTGCAACCAAAACTCTCCCCACGACCTGAGTTCGATTCCAGCGGAAGCTGGTTCTCAGGTAGCCGGCTCAGGTCGACTCAGCCTTCCAGCCTTCTGAGGTCGGTAAAATGAATACCCAGCTTGCTGGGGGAAAGGTAATTACGACTGGGGAAGGTAATGTCAAACCACCACCCTCTATAGTCTGCCAGGAAAATGTCGCAAAAGCGGCATCTCCCCAGAGGTCACATGACTCGGTGCTTGCACAGGGGAACCTTTCCTTCCTTTTCTTTATGAATAAAACGTGATTTCATTGGAGTTAAGGTTGGACAAGAAATATACCACTTCCTGAAAGATATGTAGCATTCATCATACTTTTTTTGACTTAGGGTTAAATCAGCACTACCAGTAGATTAGTCATCTTCAGATTTTCTCTTACCACCCAGAAAAGCTTTTCATTTTAAAAAGCTAGAAATGTAAAATAACTGATAAAAATATTGATCTTCACTTACACTTCTACACTCCAAGGGCTATGTATATGCTACTGTATACCACCCTGGAAGTCACCAGCCAGAAGAAAACCATCTACCAAACACACCACTGCTCTGATTGGTGGATAGTTTTGACAGATGGCCAGACCCACCTGTTTAGCCATCTCTCAAAACTCCTACTGGGCTTTGCTCCCTCCTGTCCAAGCCTACCACAGGCTCACCCAGGAACAAATATTGACTGGTTGCCTGTGCAAGCCTGATTCTTTAAAATATCTTCTGACCTCCCTCCCCACTTTAAGTTGCTTGTAATCCCTATGGAGTCATAACCTACAGTTTGAGAAACCTTGCAGTACGGTATATTTAATTAAAATGTCTTTTGAACCTGGATTTTGATGAAGATGCATTAGCAACATCTAAAACTGCAGAATTATTGCCAATATTGGTATGTGTTTTGGGTGATTTTAAGTCTACAGGGTTTTTAAAATGAAGAGTTAAAAAGTAGATGGTTATTATTACTTATTTTTAAGAACTCTGAATAAAGAGTTGGAATACCTCATATTAAGAAATCAACAATTAAGGATTTTGAAGAGTATCAAGTACATTTCTTATGTTATTAAAGGGGATTAATTCAACAAAATCTCTTTCATGTTTATTGAAAATAATGTTTTAAAAGGGTTGGCTGTCAGTGTCATTGTGCTGGAAGTGTAAAATTGGTGAGTGGACACTCACTTGATATGGGCGTGTTTGCCCCACTTTAGTTTAATATCCATTGTTGTCGTTTATTCATTCAGTCGCTTCCGACTCTTTGTGACTTAATGGACCAGCCCACGCCAGAGCTTCCTGTTGGCCGTTGCCACCCCCAGCTCCCCCACGGTCGAGTCCGTCACCTCCAGAATATCATCCATCCATCTTGCCCTTGGTCGGCCCCTCTTCCTTTTGCCTTCCACTTTCCCTAGCATCAGCATCTTCTCCAGGGTATCCTGTCTTCTCATTATGTGGCCAAAGTACTTCAGTTTTGCCTTCAATATCATTCCTTCAAGTGAGCAGTCTGGCTTTATTTCCTGGAGTATGGACTGGTTTGACCTTGCAGTCCAAGGCACTCTCAGAATTTTCTTCCAACACCACAGTTCAACAGCACCTATCTTCCTTTGCTCAGCCTTCCTTATGGTCCAGCTCTCGCAGCCATAGGTTACTACAGGGAATACCATTGCTTTAACAATGCAGACCTTTGTTGTCAGTGTGATGTCTCTGCTCTTAACTATTTTATCAAGATTTGCCATTGCTCTCCTCCCAAGAAGTAGACGTCTTCTGATTTCCCGGCTGCAGTCAGCGTCTGCAGTAATCTTTGCGCCTAGAAATACAAAGTCTGTCACTGCCTCCACTTTTTCTCCCTCTATTTGCCAATTATCAATCAAGCTGGTTGCCATAATCTTGGTTTTTTTGAGGTTTAACTGCAACCCAGCTTTTGCACTTTCTTCTTTCATCTTCATCATAAGGCTCCTCAGCTCCTCCTCGCTTTCAGCCATCAAAGTGGTATCATCTGCATATCTGAGATCGTTAATGTTCCAGCGATTTTAACTCCAGCCTTGGAATCATCAAGCCCAGCACGTCACATGATGTGTTCTGCATACAGGTTGAATAGGTAGGGTGAGAGTATACAACCCTGCCATACTCCTTTCCCAATCTTAAACCAGTCCGTTGTTCCGTGCTCTGTTCTTACCATTGCTACTTGGTCGTTATACAGATTCCTCAGGAGGCAGACAAGATGACTTGGTATCCCCATACCACCAAGAACTTGCCACAATTTGTTATAATGCACACAGTCAAAGGCTTTAGAATAGTCAATAAAACAGAAATAGATGTTTTTCTGAAACTCCCTGGCTTTCTCCATTATCCAGCGGATATTGGCAGTTTGGTCTCTAGTTCCTCTGCCTTTTCTAAACCCAGCTTGTACATCTGGCAATTCTCGCTCCATGAATTGCTGGAGTCTACCTTGCAAGATCTTGAGCATTACCTTACTGGCATGTGAAATAAGTGCCACTGTTTGATAGTTTGAACATTCTTTAGTGTTTCCCTTTTTTTGGTATGGGGATATAAGTTGATTTTTTCCAATCTGATGGCCATTCTTGTGTTTTCCAAATTTGCTGGCATATGGCATGCATCACCTTGACAGCATCATCTTGCAAGATTTTAAACAGTTCAGCTGGGATACCGTCGTCTCCTGCTGCCTTGTTATTAGCAATGCTTCTTAAGGCCCATTCAACCTCACTCTTCAGGATGTCTGGCTCTAACTCACTGACCACACCGTCAAAGCTATCTCCAATATTATTATCCTTCCTATACAGATCTTCCGTATATTCTTGCCACCTTTTCTTGATCTCTTCTGCTTCTGTTAGGCCCTTGCCATCTTTGTTTTTGATCATACCCATTTTTGGCTGGAATTTACCTCCGATGTCTCTAATCTTCTGGAAGAGGTCTCTTGTCCTTCCTATTCTATTATCTTGTTAAAATGATCTTACAAAATTCAATTCACTTTTAAGATGTGAATGTACTTTTGAATTATATACCCAATATTTGGAATTTATCATCATATGCAGAATTACTGGTTTAGTGAGCATGTGGTGCAACAGAAAAAGGTTATACTTGGACTGATGATTGATATTCACTTTCCATCCATGAACTGGCTTGCTATTGGTATAATGGAAAGACTCATCAATCTTACTCAGTGTGGTCAAGATTTAATGATGTGTTTAAAAATGGGGTTGAGTGACTATCCCCATATGAAATATAATAGGTTTTGTGTTGTATTCCTCTTTTCCTTTTTATGCCTTTGTTCTTTCTTATGTTTTAATTTTTATTTTCTTTTTTCCCCCTGTATATTAAAACATCAAAACAAAAAATAATTGCAAAAGAGGGTGGAGGTGTGGGAAGCTCTGCTTTGCTACTGTAACTGCAAGAGGCAAATCTTTCTTACTATAAATCAAGAACAATCCTCAAAATTCGATACTGACATCAGCTTGCTTGAGTGTAAATCATCATTGCTCTTATTACAGGTATTGTCATTACATTTAGGGCTATCAGATGTAAGCTGCAAAGATCTAGAGGACCACTAGATGGCAGCAAAGAGAATTCTTGCTGCCCCAATCTGGTAGTGATAAATTACATACTATATTTTATTTAACTGTTCATATAGAGGAGGAAGCTGGATCATTATATTATATCACGTAACTGAGCTGAAATTCAAAAACCTAGATCCCAACACTGCAAAAATAAAACTTGGGATATAACATTTTAAGAAACATAACATATGGATTGGACATGATTGAACGGATAGCATCATCATCATCATCATCAACAACAACAACATATGGATAATATTGAAGGCTAATTGCAAATAAAATTTACAGTGTTACTGAAAGGGGAAAATGGATATTGGGCAGTAGAAAGTGATGCAATTCTTTATATACATCTGTTTATTTTTACTAACAGCACTTTAGGGTGCTTTAAGCTGACCTTGTTCAAGCTAACTGTAACTTGAATATATAAGTCAAGCTAAAACTATATGATTTTTTAAATGGCGATTTGGCACGCCCTCTTCCTTTTCACTTTACTGAGATTTAGTAGCAAGAAGTTTTCACGAGGCTAATGTCCCAATTCCTGGTATCACTCAATTATATTGCTGCGTGGGAGAAGGGAACCTTGTCTTGTGGATTAAACTTCAGTTTATTGCTTCGTCCACATTGACCCCAGGTGGCTCTGAAATAGTACAGGTCAAACTTATTACATACTATTCACTACCCCAATAAACAAGAAGTGTGTTGTCACATTTGAAGTGCTGCATATTTTTCCTAGTAATTATGCCTTATTATATATTTACCATTCAGAAAATGCAGGTGTGGGCTATTGAATCCCGGCCAAAGTGAATCTGCAGAATTGGCAGCCAGTTCCTTGGTGAGTTATGCTCTACTGTCTGTCGGTTTTACAACTGTTTTCACTTGTAATTGAGCTCTGCGGTGCAATATGCAATTAGTCCTATTATAGAAGCAGCTGTATTCACTTTGACAATGGCACTTTCCCCCTCATTGGCTCGTACCATAGCCTGTTGCAGTTCTGCTGATTTGATGACTGGGGTCATTAAAGCAGTATCTGTCTGAGCCGTAGTGGACCAGGAGCCTTTTATCAATAAGATTATTTCTAACTAACTTGAACTCTAATGCTGTTTCTTGCAACCAAATTATAAATGTGGTCGCGGGGGGGGGGGGGGGGGAAGCTGGTTCATGCTACAGTAAATAGTCTTGTCGTGCTAAGATTTGTTTCTCTTCTGAAATCACCCCAAGAGCCTTGTGGCTTAACATAAATAATACCAAAAAGTCTATGGTGAAAACAGTACATTTAGCCTGGACAATTAATGATAATCACACTTCAGTAATTAGTTCCTGAACTTCCCTCTGGTTTAGCATCCCACAGTCTGGCACAGTCCTTGCCTCATTTTTGTTGAATGTAGATTTATGTATTTATTACTTAAATTTTGATCTAATTTTTTCTCTGGACATTCAAGAAAAGGGAGATAGGTTGGGTCAAGCAATTGAAACTAGTTCAAAGTCACCCAGGGAGCTCTGTGGTTGAGTGGGCTGTAAATTACCCATAACTCTACACATTAAACTGAATGGGTCTTTGCTGGGCTATAAGAACAGCTAGAACAGACTTGCTGTCAACAGAAAACCTTTAGTCCTCCTGCAAATACTCATAGAGAAATAAAACCATGTACAATTCGAAAGCATGCAAATGCAAGTAGATTAATAGGTACCACTTTGGTGGGTAGGTAACAGCGTTCCGCGTGCATCATGCCGGCCACATGACCGCGGAAGCGTCTTCGGACAACGCTGGCTCTTCGGCTAACAAACGGAGATGAGCACCGGCCCCTAGAGTCAGACACGACTGCACAAATATGCGGGGGGAACCTTTACCTTTTTTACTGTAGCTTGGGGCTAAATTAAAGGTGGTGCCTATCAGGGATTTCTTTCCAGTACAAATGCCAGTTTCAGATAAGAGATTTGACCATGGAACTCTGTAAAAAACAAAGCACCTTCTCCATCAACTGCAACCCTAGTCCACCCTCCTAGGGCTTTTTTTAAATTATTATTATTAAATTTTATTTTCGGTCAATGACCAGCAAAATTTAAAAGAAAAAGAGACAAAGTACAATCAGAAGATACGATGATAAACTACAAACTAACAAAATATATCATATAATAATACAGCATTCACTCTGCTATTACTCATTAGCCCTCCCAGGGCTAATGAACCTTCTCCAAAACCTGCACACTGAATGCAGTCGCATTAACATCATTTATAGCTTGGTTTGTCTTTTTTTGCTTTTTTAATAATGATATCATACTGATATTTCAACCAACATGGGACTCTGGTGGAAGTAGCAATAACAGAGGCTAAGAGCCAAACCCAAAATGTAACTGCAAATAGTTTGACTTCCAACCTCTTTTCCACCACTCACTACCTCTTTGAAACTGAGAGGAGAGAATTTCTATGATTCAATAAAGGGCTGAGGGTTAAAAATCTGAAGAAGTTCTTTGGGTCCTAGCCAAAACCGGAAAAACAAAAAAACAAGACAGAGAATGATCAACCCCTGGAGTGAAAAAAATAATGCCAGGATGGGGTACATTTTCTTCTGAGCAAAAAGAACTTGGCTGACACCACCACACTCAGTGTCAAATTCTGCAGCCCTGGGCAGTGTAGTCATCCACTACCGAGCCATACAATTCCACTCACTGCTGGCAGTAAACCTAGCGGCTCTCTTCTTGGCAGCCTAGTCATCCGACTTCTAGGTCCATTGGTGAATCTCCAATCACTGCTCAGCAGTTCCATCGGTCACAGTAGCTGCAGGCTCCATTGTTCAGGAATGCCACAACTGCTTTATATGAAGTTAAAAAAATATTATTTTAGAACAGCATTATTCTGAAGGAGCTTACAAATAGATACCATAGCTTGGTATCTCTTTCTAAACCTTTAAAAAAGTTGATCTGGTAACAGTTTCTTCCAGTTATCTCAAACCCAATCCAAATAAGCTATTTCCATTGACTGAAGCTAAATACTCATTTATTCAATTTGTATGGCCGCCCATCTCAACAAGTAGCTCACTAGGCAACGAACAATCGTAAAATAAATTAAAAACAAATTTCTCAGGAAAGCTTTATTATAATTGCCAGAAATAGTAGTACATCTTCTTTGATTGATCGATTTATATCCCACTTTCTAGAACATTCTAGAGATCTCTGGAACATTCTGTTTCTTTCTAGGCTAATCCTAACCTTTCCCCAGGACATGCTGTTCTGGGACAGTTCAGAAGTTTCTGAAAGTAAATTCTCCAACCCGGAAGCAGTTCAAGGGGTTCCAGACATGGCGTTCTGGGCAAGTACTTTCATTTCAAACAGTACCATTAAGCACTAATAATGCCAAATTTATTTCATTAATAACTCCAATTTTTATTTCTATCCATTTAATTACTATCTTTTAATAAAGCATATTTACATTAACAGTGACACAAATCATACACTTTTATATGGAACTTACTTATTTCTTGTCAACCAAGACTGAAAATAAAATTTAATTAGTCATCTTTTTGTTATTGGATTTGGTCCCAAACTGGCTCAGGTACGAAAAGGCAGAAATGAAACAAATTAAACAGTGTTTGGGAACAAGCCTCACTGAAAAACACAATATCAATACATAAAATGTTTGCTGAATAAAAGAATAGAAAATATCAAAATTAAAGAATGAAGGATATTACCTGATTTTTTTTAAAAAAAATCATAGGACACTGCATTGACTGCAGAATCCAAATTATTTTAATGTATTGTCAAGTTCTTCTAGACCAGCGTTTCTCAACCTTGGCAACTTTAAGATGTGTGGACTTCAACTCCTAGAATTCTTAAACACTGTCCTAGGAAAAGAAAAGGAGATACATGCTCTGGGGAATTCTGGGAGCTGAAGTTACACATCTTAAAGTTGCCAAGGTTGAGAAACACTGGTCTAGACAATGCCTTGGTCAAGCTCCGGAGTTGTTGGTGGAGGTACTGTGAGTGTACAGTTGAAGCGTCCCCCTTTTTATATGCATTGGAAAAGTGGGAAGGGTTTTTGATCATGCCTGTAGATGTGTTCTATTAAAGGGAACATGCCCAGATCCTTGACTCTGTCTGAATAAAGTCAGGTTCCTCAAACTGCATTTGACTTCTGATTCCTGGACTTGCTTGTGCATTTTTCTTGGCCACAGTGTGGAAATTGTTTTCTTTCGAGTTGTTTCTTCTCCTTCCCAGTCTGGTCTACAGCCCTGATATTCCTGGGAGGTTTCCTATCCAAATACTGATCTGTCCCAATCCTGCTTAGCTTCTGAGTCCGGACAAAGCTGGCCAGGTTGCTGCCACCTGCCGAGACCTGCCTGAATACAACACAATGTTCATGAATATAGTCATTCTATGGCTTATTCTTCCTGCTGTGTGGAAGGATCCTAAGAGCATTGTTAGCACATATAACAGTAAGGAAGCAACTACTATGGGTTGTCATGGCAACACTGAAATGGTTGCAACTCCAGAGAAAGCTGTCTCCTTGTCAGTATTTCCTGCCCTGCAAAAGCAGCAGTAGCAGAGAAAATATCAAGAAATGTATTTCTATGTTATCCTCCTTTCAAGTAGCTCAGAGTACTGCGCTAGCCTGGCAGCTACATGCAAACTGAAATACTGTATGTGCTTTAGAAAAGAAGCTATGATTAACACTTAATAGATGCAGAGTGAAGCTGTGTGTTGGCAACATTGGGTCTGGGGCAAGCGAATGTTATGCTTGTTATGATGTCCCTGTGTAAGTTAAGCAAATTATGTCATGATAAATTGCATCATTTGTGCAAATGACATCATGGTGCATCTGAGGTTTTGATGCCTACTAGACACCTATGGTTGCCAATGTCAGATGAAGACAATTTATATGCTGTTAGTGAAAACCTGGGCTAGATTTAAAAAAAGAGAGATGAATTAACTAACTAATCAGTGGTGGCTTTGAAGAGTGATTAGCAGTTCCAGAGAGCTTAATACTACCTGATACCCTTCAGAAGTGTTGGGTGATGTGCTCTGGAGACATCTGGAAGGCACCAAATTGGAGAAAGCTGTGTAAGCATAAAGAAAGCAACTTGTATTCTATGGGCTGCATGCAACTCTTGAAATCCCTTCTTTGTAGTACCTGGAGCCCTCTCTGCTATCCTGCTGAAACTTAGTGATAAATCACTGCACAATGGTTTTGTGTTGCTGTTTGGTAGGAAACAAAAAAAATGTGTCCAGCTTCAGGATAAGATGAGCACACTTTGAAAAATCCACTCCTTCAAAAGTAAGAAAGGGAATATCCTGTGATGCTGCCATTATGCCTTTATCATGCCCTTTTAAAGAAATGTGGTTCCTGGCCTTCACAGAGATATAAAAGAACATATTAATATGCACCAGAGGTTGTTAAGACGATTCCTCAGAAATACTAGTCTTGCACTGATTTGTACTAGGTGACCCATACTGTATTTGCCTAAATTATAATTTATTATTTCTCTGGAGTTCAAGTGCCAACTGAATAAATTTACTTTAATCCAGGAAATTAAATATGTTTTGTTTTTTTAGAATGACATTTTTATAATTCCATTGGGCTTTGGATTTTTGCTGCCATGTACGAGTCAAATTGAACTAAGGAATCAAAGTTTTTATTATGCTGCAAAACTAGCAATTCTTTATTTGAGGATGAAAAGTATACATCATAGAAATCAAAAGGGCCCTAAAGATGACATTATAAAATGTCAATAACCTGTGGACCACAATTTTGCATAAGTGCCATTTATATAAAAAGGTTGCCTTTATCTAGTGACATGACATTCCACAGATGCATTATAGATGACCTTATGGTCTAATTATACATTACACTCACCATATGAGAGCTGTTTCTATCCTGTGAGGATCCTGGTTATGGAAAATATTAAAGTCTATCTCACCAAGCAGCAATCAAATTGAGAGACAGGTTTTCTTCAGAGATTTTTGTTCATTCTCCCTCTCCCACTTCTAAGGAAAGTTAGCTCCTAGGACAGTGTTTCTCAACCTCAGCAACTTTAAGATGTGTGGACTTCAACTCCCAGAATTCCCCAGCCAGCAATGCTGGCTGGGGAATTCTGGGAGTTGAAGTCCACACATCTTAAAGTTGCTGAGGTTGAGAAACACTGTCCTCGGAAAAGGAAAGGAGACACATGCTCTGCATCAGCATGCAACATCCTCTGGTCCTCAAAATTTATGTTGGGTTTAAGAAATGCAGATAGTACATTTGCACCCCTGTTCACTCTAAAGTACCTTTGTTGCCTTCAGAGCCAAAACACTGCGCAGTCCTACTAGGGATATAATTGGATCAGTGAATAGCAAAGAAGACAAACTGGGAAAGCCTGTTGTGCTCGTGTTCTTCTCTGGGCTGCCTGTAAGTATCAAGCTGTGGGCTGCCATGGGAACAGAACATAGACCTCTAATGTCCAATGTAGCATGATGGTTCTTTTTCAGTTCTCATGATCTTAATGGTGGCTGTCAAGTGGCCAGTGGTGTTACACAAACAAGGAAGTTCTCTAAGGCCCACCAGCATAGGAGTGGGTTGTTAGAGGAGACTTTCCAAAGGGCTAACATGAACCAGAACTGCCCATGGGAGACCACATGGTGCCTTTCATGTTTTAATCTTCTCCAACTTTTTCTGCCTGCTGGTAGATGGACTTTTCATTAATTGGAGTTTTCACATATTGGAGCTTGTCTCAGCTGATGAAATAATACCACCATTCACTGTCTCTTAACAAATCAATACAATTCTCATTTGATACTAAATGCACACCCACGTTGGTAGAATTTATTTACCTTTCAAGATTGTCTATGATTTAAATAGTATTTTCTGACACAGAGTTCTATATATACTTTATATGGTGTATATCCAAAGGAAAGAAAGAAGCAAGTGAGCAAGACTTGATATCTTTCAACTTTTGTTGTTTATTCGTTCAGTCGCTTCCGACTCTTCGTGACTTCATGGACCAGCCCACGCCAGAGCTTCCTGTTGGCCGTCACCATCCCCAGCTCCCCCATGGTTGAGTCTGTCACCTCCAGAATATCATCCATCCATCTTGCCCTTGGTCGGCCCCTCTTCCTTTTGCCTTCCTCTTTCCCTAGCATCTTTCAACTTAAATATAATGAAAATAAGAAACTCCAAGATTTGACTTAGTTGATTACTGACAAAGAATTTTGCTCTTGGGGTTGAACAAGACTTCAAAATGATCTATTATGTTTGAAGTATTTCTATCACAGAAAGGTATGATATTAATGGAGGAACATGATTGTAGAATGTATTAGAGAAAAATTAGCTGGACATGATTTTTAATGTTTTAATATTAAAAAATTACAGATATTGGGGAAAATATTTCCTGAAATCTTCATATACGTACTGTATGTGTGTCCTCATTTCAACTAACAAGCATCATTTGTCCTTTTTCATTCAATTGTTTTGAAGCTGCTCAGCTAGGGGAAGATATCAAAGCCATGATGTTTTGTTTAACAACTACTGTCTACTTTAATAATGCCATCTGCAATCTATAGCAAATGAGATTGCCTGTTGTTCATCTCCAAACATGAAGCTTATCTTAGGGCTTCTGCACTGTAGCATTAAACTGCTGGATTCCTGTGCATAAAACATCTGGAAATGAAGTGTCCCTGATTTCAGCTTCTGCCTCTGCTTTGGCCCTGCAGTGGTAGCCTGAGGTTCTCCATAAAGAAGCTGGGAAATCCTCCAGTCGGGAATCATGGTAAATGCAGTCATTTACCATGATTCCTGACTGGAAGATTTCCCAGCTTCTTTACTCCTCCTAGACTGGTAAAAACAAACAAAGAGAAGACCACAGTTTTACCACGTTTTGTCACTTGGGCTAGAAGGGGAAAGTGAAGAACTCTTGACCATCTCACCAGCTCAAACAACAAAGACAGGGTGAAAGTTCCAGAGTTACCTCTTTTCACTTTCCATTGCCGAACTTCTAAAACACATGACTGTGCAGGGCAGTGACCAGAGGGAGCCAGGTACTTCTGCCACAGCACACAGTAATCAATTGGAGTGGAGGTGTTTGCCAACAAGGAAATGAAGCACAGCAGGCAAACTGGACGGCACCATTTGAGCCAGCACAAATCAGAAAACACTACTTTTGACACATAGCAGAAAAAGTCGGGCAGGGATTGAGTTTCTGGTGGGCTCAGGATGAGTAGATGATGATGTCCTGAGTTCCTGCCCTTGACACAGGGTCAGTGGCTTCTACTCACATTCGGGCAAGGTGGTCATGCAGATCAGTCCTTCTCACTTCTCAGCCTTTGGGCTGAGATCAACTATAGTATTGAGATCAGTCCTTAGAAAGGAATGGAAGGACCAAACTGAGGCAAAACTATGACCAGATCCATACAGCCTCCTCGCTTTGGTGGGAGGACACCCCACTAACCATTTCCAGAGGACAAGTCCACATGCCACTGCATGTAACTTGTTGTACATACAGTACAATGTTTGCATCTCCAAACATTGCTGGGTCTGTTGATGCTAGGGAGTGAGAATTGTTTGCATCTCCAAGTATGGTTCTCCAGATTAGTGTCTCCCCCTAATCAAATAAATCTTTTGAGCAGAGATTTTAGAGGAGGGAATGCAAGGCCCATGCCTGAGCCGAGGCACAAGAACATGAGGACACGAGATCAAGGATGGGACAAGGTGCTTGACAGCAGGCTTTATCACACCAAAATGAGACTAAGCAGCAGAGGCTGCTTCACAGATTATGCAGCACTGCTTGCCATTATGTATGCATAAAGCAGGAAACCACAACACGTGATCTGGTGGCAAATGAACATGCACAATACAGTCACTGATAAACATTTAATTATCTATTCATACTTCATCTTTTTGACTAGAGGTATTGTAAATTGTGCATACATCAAAAGACCTTAGAGCTCAAGTGAGAGATATGTATGATCAATGGTGGTTTTGTAAAAGAAAAAAGAAATGGAAGAATGAATTTCATAATATGCTATGGTGAAATGTTGGATATTGAACCCATCAAGAGCATATGAATACAATTTTATATGTAGACCTTTATCGAATGATAAAGCATACTTTGGAGACCTTGCAGCATCAGTCAATGGGGTCTGTAGGGTGGGCCAAAAAAAGCAAGGTGATAGTTGCATTAGTGCAGTTGTTGTTTCGTGTCAGAAGTAGTGCAGTTGAAGCACATATACAAAGGAGTGAGCTTTGATCGCACTGCCTTGATGCCTTCTTGCCTTTTCTGAGCCCCTTTGGATGCTGGTGGCATCAGTCTGTGGCACTAAGATGTGATTTTATAATATTTATTCATGCCATGTTAACATGTGGCATAGTGGTTAGAATAAGGCTAGACCAGGGGTCGGCAAACTTTTTTATGCCAGGAGCCATTTTGACATTTATAAAATTTATAATATCACTCGAGGGCCAGGGGGCGGGGTTTGAGGGTGGGAGTCAATCGCGTGGAAGGGGGCGGGGTTTGCAGGCGGGAGCCAATCGCCTGGAAGGGGGCAGGGTTTGTGGGCGGGAGCCAATCGTGTGGAAGGGGGCGGGGTTTGCGGGCGGGAGCCAATCGCGCACACTTAGGGCCTGCTGCCGCGCCTGCCCCCGCCACGCACACCATGCCCGCTGCCGCGCCTGCCCCCGCCACGCCCGCTGCCGCGCCTGCCCCCACCACGCCCGCTGCCGCGCCTGCCCCCGCCACGCCTGCCTGGGGAAGAGCCACACTCAAGGGGCCAAAGAGCCGCATGTGGCTCGCGAGCCGCGGTTTGCCGACCCCTGGGCTAGACAATCTGGTACTCTCCAGATCTTTGGGGCTATAAATCCCATAATCACATGCCATTAGCCATGCTCCAAAACCTTTAAGGAGCACTGAGTAGGACAGAGACTGGGGGTACCAGACTCAAATCCCTGCTCTGTGGCAAAACAAGCCCACTCCTGAGTTAGTTAGGCAACTACTTTAGGCAGCAGACAGATACCGTCCAATTATTGGAGGTCAGGGCCATGATTGCTCTACGGCCTGCCCTGAGCTAGCCTGCGCTCCTCAGGTGTACGGAAGGTTGTTGTCAAAGTAAAAGCCAAATGCAGGTCAGGTTTGCTTGTGAACATGATAGTAATAGTGCCCACTCATGCTTTCCTTTGAGCAGTGAAGTGTTCTGGCTAGCCATGCACAAAGGTTATTGGTGGTCTTAGATCAGTCACTCCCCCTGTACCCAGAGGCTCAGATTGTCTATCCTTGGAGCCACTTCAAGAGAAATGAGTAGCATGGACAGTGTCCATTCATAAAATGGAACCAGTTACAGGTGGAGCAAGAGCACATAACAATCATACCTCGAGGAAACTCACTTGATTTTGCGACGGAAATATTTATTTGAACAAGAAAAAAACCCATCATCCTATTCTTGCAGGGGAAAGACATATTTGGATTACAGATAGTCCTTGTTTAGCAACTACCTCGTTTAGTGACCGTTCAGTTACAGTGGTGATGAAGAAGTAACCTTACAACCAATCCTTGTGTTTACGACCTTCGCAGATCTGTAAAGCAAAGGAAAGCTGAAGTAAGATCGTAGGAACAGTTGCAGTTTCATTTAGTGACCGCTTCACTTGATGACTAAGTTGCCAGTCCCAATCGTAGTGGCTAAATGAGGACCTTCTGTATTTTCTAATTCCCTTTAGGCCACCATCAGATTGGAGGCAAACAGGAGAAGGAAGGTTACAAGCTCTAACCCTAACCAATGGTTACAGCACAACCAAGGGTGTGAATATTCAGTGGGAGAAAAGCTCCTCTGTTTGATCCTGATGTGACCTTTCTGGAGGAGGAGGAGGAGGAAGCGGAAGGAGGAGGAAAAGGAGATTAAAATATAACAAATTAAAAGGGCCTTCACTCTCACTTTGGATTAGTCACTCTTGCTCCAACCAACATTCTCCAATGGGTTGCTATTGTAGGAAAAAAATGAAGCTCCTGGAAGAAAGATGTGCTCACTTGAGGGAATGATATTAAAGGCATGGCCACATAATGAGAAGACAGGATATCCTGGAGAAGATGCTGATGCTGGGGAAAGTGGAAGGCAAAAGGAAGAGGGGCCGACCAAGGGCAAGATGGATGGATGGTATTCTGGAGGTGACGGACTCAACCATTGGGGAGCTGGGGATGGTGACGGCCGACAGAAAGCTCTGGCGTGGACTGGTCCATGAAGTCACGAAGAGTCGGAAACGACTGAACGAATAAACAACAACAAAAATCTAACAAACAAACAAATAAATAAATACTAGGGGGGCAGGACTGATCTGATATGGATTGCTGTAATTTTAAATGGATTTTGCTAAAACCTATGGTTGCAAATAAACTATTGATGAACAAATAAATAAGTGTGTGTGTGTGTGTGTGTGTGTGTGTTTGTATATGTACGGACATATATTTAATTTTATGTAAGTGCACAAATATTGTGTGTGTATCCATCCCTCTATCCCTCTCTAATGGAATGAATATAAATAATGTGAACATTTTAAGGTGAAAAAAAATCTTTAAAAATATTATATAGCAGGCCAGACCAGCAGGAACTCATTTTTCATTCATGTATGCTAATTACACGGTGCCAGATAGCAAGGATTCTCTTCCTAAATGGAAAATTCTATTTATTTTCTTTTCTTTTCTATGATGGTATGAGGAAAAAGAATGGGGAGGATTAGCATGCACACTAAACTATTCTGCATATCACCTAAATATGCAACATAAAATTATGCTGTCACCTGAAAGGAGAGAACCCTGGCTTTCCTCCTTGTACACTGTTCTGATGGAAGCAATTAAAGCCTAATCCAAAGTTTAATTATGAATTCCATGATCTGTTTCTCATTATGCTAGGCCATGCCCTGGTATCTCTAGCAGAAGCTGGTTATTCCTAGAAAAATGAGGTGATGGCCCTTGTACTTTCTTCTCTTATATCACAATCTCAGTTTCAACAGAATTTTATATCTAGGTGACTATATTTAAGTTTGTGAAATAAAGATCCAGGTCTGGATCTAAGCAGGATCATGCTTACACTAAATCCATTGATATTCCCATGCCTCTGGGACTATAGAAGACAAAGATATATTTTTAACTGTCCCATCCTTTGTAGTTCGAATGCATGAAAATCCATGTGGATGCTATCCATCTGCACAGAAAAAAGATACAAGTCCAAACCAAGTGTTATTTGTATCTTTGTTTACTCCCCATACAAGGGATCTCATAGCTCTTTTTGCAGAAGTATGTAAGGATCAGGACACTGATGTGGCAGCCATTTGAAAGATCGGGTTTTCAACCTTGCCATTTATTCCTGAATAAGATCATTTGGAATGGAGTGGGCAACAAGGCAGGGCTGGAAGCCATCAGGTCTCCCAGACACCTCCCTCCCACCCCAAACAATAATAACAGGAGTAGCTCTGTTAAACTCTAGGAGTAAAAGCAACGGAAAGCCCTGCAGTGTTTTAAAGACTAAAATCTTTATTATGGTAGAAATGTCAGGGACAGGAGAATCACGTCATCTTAGGTGGCTAATTAAAACATCCTACGAAAGGAATACATGATAAAAGAAAGGAAGAGAGTGAGGAGTGATTTTTTAAATAAATGCAGCTCAAGCCAAAAAAAAAGCCACTACAGTTTTTTTGTGTGTGTCAGAAGCACCAAGGGGCTTTTGTAGTGAAAGGATTTACCGTGACATCACCGTTGCCCGGGGGACGCCCAAGGAGGCTCCTTTCATGTCCCTGTGATTTTTCCCCACCAAAGTGGTACCTATTTATCTACTTGCATTTGCATGCTTTTGAACTGCTAGGTTGGCAGGAGCTGGGACAAATTGCCGGGAGCTCACTCTGGCACGCGGTTCACGCTCTTGGGATTCAAACTGCCGACCTGTCAGCCTTAATGGCCTCTGACTCAGTGTCTTAACCAGCATCTTAACCACTGAGTCACCGCGGTCCCACAGCCATTACAGTGAAGAGCAATGTTAGATGTATGCTCAGCAAACCTATACAACTTTAACAAGATACTTTTGTAGGATGCTGCTACTTCATGGCAAGATAGAATTTGCAAAGTTCAAAAAGCAGAACAGACACATATAGGGCTACCAGATTTGGTCTGCAAAAATCCAGACAACCAGTAGAATGCAACGAAGATATAAAAAAAGGTAAAAGTTCCCCCCGCACATTTGTGCAGTCGTGTCCGACTCTAGGGGCCGGTGCTCATCTCCGTTTCTTAGCCGAAGAGCCAGCGTTGTCCGAAGACGCTTCTGTGGTCATGTGGCCGGCATGACGCACGCGGAACGCTGTTACCTACCCACCAAAGTGGTACCTATTCATCTACTTGCATTTGCATGCTTTCGAATTGCTAGGTTGGCAAGAGCTGGGGCGAGTGCGGGAGCTCACTCCGCACGCAGGGCTAGGGATTCGAACCTCTGAACTTGCGATCTTCCGATCAACAAGCCTGGCGTCTTACCCGCTGAGCCACCACGCCCCTTAACAAAGAGATACAGAAAACCAAATTTGCTACTCTCTAGTGGCAGTCTGGAGTTTTTCAGACCAGGTATTATAGCCCGATTGCCAAAAAAAAGTTGTTTCTTTATTCAATTGATATAGCCACCCATCTGATAAGTAACTCAGCATGGCATATACAAAAAACAACTAGAAAAAATAAAATATAATACAGTGTAGTAAAGCATATTGTACCAGAGGCAGTTCAAATAACAATTTGGGATTGGTTCACAAGACCATCTGACCCAATGCCTGGGGAAAAAACAAGGTTTTAGAGCCTTTGAAAAGGCAGGCAGGATCAGGGCCATCTGCATCTTGGGGTGGGGTGGGGATTCCATACAGCAGGTGTGACAATAGATATAACTGGAGACAGGCAGTCCCACAAATAAGCAGGCTGTCTTGAAGGGATTTAAAGGTAACCAGCACTTTGATTTGTATCTGGAAGCCTACTGGCAACCAGTGAGCAAACAAGATGGATTTGTGCAGAGGCTATCTGAACCACAGCTGCCACCTGCTCTTCAAGCAGGAGACATGAGTCTAGGATAGACTGACCATATTTCCTTCAGACAAAAATGGGACAAGAGGAATGGGCGGGGGCGGAGCGGCTGGTTGGGGAGAGCAGGGGGGTCTGCCTGTGCCTATCAGCACGTGGGAGGGGTGGGCCGGGCAGCGCGATGGGCGGGGGTGGAGCAGCTGATTGGAGGGAACCCGGAAGGGGAATTGCCTCCACCTGTCGCAGTGCTGGGCCCGCCTCTCCCACCTCCTTTGCCACGCGCTGGCAAAGATTGGTTGACTAGGAGGCTCAAGGTCAGTTCTGGGATTACTGGGAGCAATGCTGGCAAGGTTGGACTGGTTCCTTTGGAACATTGGACTGAAACTGCGAGGTAGACTGGACTGGTTCCTCTAGGACACTGGACTGGAGCTTCAAGGCAAACCAGACTGGTTCCTCTAGGACACTGGACTGGAACTGCAGGGTAGACTGGATTGGTTCCTCTGGGACACTGGACTGGAACTGCAAGGCAGACTGGACTGGAACCTCTGGGACACTAAACTGGAACTGCAAGGCAGACTGGACTGGAACCGCAAGGAACGGAATGGGAGCTGCAAGGCAGACTAAACCACTATCACTAGGCAGGGCTGCCTGTGAGCCAGGCAGGGCAGGGTACGATAAGTTAGGAAGCCCCCCAATGACAGAATGTGGCGACCCAAGACTGATGCGATGAGCCGCACAAGGGTGAGCAAGGTACTTAGCTGTGGTTGCGAAGCATTGCCTCGGCGAGGCTGGCAAATGCTGTGAAGCCAAAGACGCCAGCTGACAATCACCCAGAACAACTGAAGCTCTCCCGCTGGGGTTTCCTGAAAAACTATGAGCTAAAGTTCTGACTCCTATTGATGCTGAAGCGAGCTGGGCTCCTTTTGCAGCTGGGGTTAATTCAGAACTGAGTGGAAGATCTGGCTCCGGTTCTTCAGCGATGACAGGACAGGACTTCAAGGATGAATCTGGCTGGGCTTCTCCTGAAGACGCTGTTAGGTCAGTAGAACAGTTGTCCCCCGTGATCTGTTGCTTGCTCTTTCACCCTTTTATCTTGTTTTTGGCGCGCCTTCTCTCCTCGGGAGCCAATCGGGACTCCCTCTGCTTGGTGCGCTTTTCTGCCCGCCTTGCTCTCGCGCTGATTGGTGGTGAACTAGGAAGTAAGTCAGGAGCACCAATCAGCTTCTCAGGATTCTCCCGCGCTGCTGGGTCATTCCCGGGTCCGTTGCTCTGCACCTGCTCCTCTGGCGTCTCTGAGTCTGGCACCTGTCTATCACAAGACTGATCACGAGTGTTGCACTTTTGTACCTGCACCTGTCCATCACGAGTTCTTGTCGGTTGCTGCACAGGGTAAGTTTCGTTTCTCTGATTAGTTTCGTTTTCCTCAGAGTCAGAGTCAAACTGGACTCTGACAGAAATTGTCCAACACCATTGTCAGAGATGGCTTCTTGAGGAGGGGACAGAGCACCACCTCCTCAAGCCCAAGCAGAAGCTCCCTCTTCCTCAAGGATAAATTCACCACCTCTTTGACCCAGCCACATGTCACCTCCTAGGAGGCCTTGACCAACCATGAGAGACATTAGATCTAATGAACAGGTGGTTGGTTCACAGCTCTGAAGACCCTGTCTACCTCGTTGGGACCAGCAGGCTCAAATTCTTCTTCTTAGAGTCATGGCTCAGCCAGCTCAACAGGACTTGCACAGTTGGAATCCATCTCAGAGCAAATCTGATCAATTTTATCTGATGAAAGGATGAAAGGTGAGTCCATCCGAGAGTGGAAGTGGATGAAAGACAAACTTTTAAAAACCTGCCATATTTCTGGACATCTGGCCACCCTAACTTTGTCAGGTGTATAAACTTAACAGTTTACATGAAGTGGTAGGTATACATATATGGATAGGGAAACTTACATTTGAATCTTTTCCTATTGAATAAAAGAGCATGCATTTGCAGACAGTGAGCCAAAGATGTGGTCAAGCAAAGCCTCTTGGCTTTGGCTTTGTGTCAATCACTTTCTGCAGCTACCTTCCTGTCTACCCAGTGTACTACCTGGCAAGGGAGAAATGTTACAGGATATGGTTATTGTTGAATCTAGACACTGCCTTTCTGTTTCTTTCAGCACTTATAAAACAGAACAAAATTAATACAATTAAAATTAGTTTGATAGCTACATGTGGTTCTCGGGCTGTACCCACCTATACCTAGAGAAAAAAATTAATAGAATGCAATAATATCTACAGGGGATCACAGAAGTCAAGATGGTGGTCACAACAGCAAAATAGAACCCCGCCCCTTTCTATGTACATCTGTGTCACACACAGGTGTAAAGGGGTGGGGCCTCAATTACGCTGGTGCAACTGGCATCTTGATTTATTTGAACACACACTTCCTCCCCACCTACCATGGATGCCACTGACAGAACAGTCAAAGGTTCTGAGAAAAGCACAACAGACTATGGTAATTTGGTTAAAACTTATACGTATATAAAATAAAGACAATGACAATTCATATAGGGTTTAAAAAGTCAAGATGCCAAAGATCCAAAGCACTTCTGATTTTTAAAAAGTATGCACAAGTATCTTATAAAGTATATAATTAAATTTGGAAACACAAGATAAAATAATTCAATATAAATGATATGAAAGACTAAGCAAACTTTAATATCTAAGGAAAATAAAAAGGTATTTGATGGGCATCAAAATGATACGAACAAGGTGCCAACTATTTTTGTAGCCTGGGATCCCACTCTGTTTAAACTATGAGAGTGACAACAGGCCATATTGTGACATAACTATGTTACCAGAAGGGGTGGGGCTAGGATTTTTTTCTCCCTTCATGATCTTGGGGACTTTCATGGATTTCATAAATGGTATTTGTGCAGGCCTACCACTGTTCAAGCAAGATCTAGCAGGGGTACCACTATGAAAGCTTTCTCTAAGGCTACCAGATCTGGGCTGCAAAAATCCAGAGACCACAAGATGGGAGGAGAGAATTAAGGTTTTCTGAATCTATTTGCAGTCATCTAGTGGTTGATTGGAAGGGGCGCGATGGCTCAGTGGTTAAGATGCCAGGCTTGTTGATCGGAAGGTCGGCGGTTCGAGACCCGAGTGCCAGTAAGCTCCTGCACTCGCCCCAGCTCTTGCCAACCTAGCAATTCGAAAGCATGCAAATGCAAGTAGATAAATAGGTTCCACTTCCGTGGGATGGTAACAGCGTTCCACATGCATCATGCTGGCCACATGACTGCAGAAACGTCTTTGGACAGCACAGGCTCTTTGGCTAAGAAACGGAGATGAGCACCGCCCTGTAGAGTTGGACACGACTGTGCAGGGGAAAACCTTTACCTTTACCTTACGTGGTTGATTCTTGCAGTCCTACTCTCTAGAAGACCCTCAACACATCTCAAATGTAAAAAAGAAGTGAAAGGAACTGCTGAAGAGTTTAACATTTTGGTAGGAGAGAAGTAGACGGGTCAAGCTTCTCTTGTGTGCTATTGCAATTTGCATGTAACCAATTCAGTTTGAAAAATATGTTTACCTAGGCAGAATGCAATCTTTACTTAAAGTCATGTGAGATAAACTCTATCATCTAAGTTCTTCTAAAGGCCATCCTTGAATAATCATTGCCTCTGAATCCCAATATTGGAAGTGATTAGGGGGCTTTGCAAAAATTATACGTTGCTTTCCTAAATCTGAAGCTTGCTATGCCTGCTTGTATGTTTTCAACTTAAATCCTTTCCTCTCTACAGAAAAAAAGATAAAGCCAACCATTGGGGCCTGCTTATTTAATGAGGATTTATGTCATATCAGGGGTAAGTGACATTTCCTACGTTTCAGGGAAGCACCTGTATTAATTGCATTTCCTGCTCTTGTATTGCTTTGTTCAGAAGAAAAGAAAATCATCTCAGGTGAGTTAACCTTGCTTTGGGAGGGCACCTGCAGTTATCTCAGCGCTTATTGTAAATCAAAACATGTTGAGCCTTTAAAGCAGCAAAATAAAGAGGTGCTGACAAGGGGGTATGCCAATAGGATTAAGAGCCTTTCTCACCACTTGTATTATCGGGATGGGGGACTGAGTCATGTTAAATTACAGGGGAAAGAGGCATTCCCAGATATTCTACAGAGGGAGGATTCATTGGCTTGTTCGGTAAGCTGAGGAATAGGAGGAGAATGCGGCGTTTTGTGAATTTCCTTTGAGAGAGAGAGAGAAACAGAGACAGAAAGACAAGCACCTTCCTTTTAGCCTAAGGCTTCTGTAATTGACCAAGATTTTCCAGAGAGATTTGATCCACCCAAACCCTGTTAGAACACAAGCCCCTGGCTGAGATCACAGCTGAGGTGAATAAGAATTAGTCTACTCACTCCCAGGCAGCGGACACGCATTCGCATCTATTAGGGTAAATGGCATGTCGTTCAATTTAAGCAGAGGCAAACAGTGACTGTCAGATTTGGGAAATGACAACTGTTATTTATTTATTGAGAATATTTATACAGTTTTCCCTATGCTTTTTTCCCCTCCCAGCCGCTATGATACTAGCAGATCTGTGATTGCAGCAAAGCATTACTACTCAAAGAAAACTGAAGCCAACAGGCATTTCATAAGAAAACATAATTGAGTCCTGAGGCAAAACTAAATTAAAATGAAGCAAAACATAGTAAAAGCATCCACTTGTTTTATAGGGATCCAAAATATTGTTTTCAAAATACCTTGAAATGCCCATCTTTCCCTTCAATTAGTAACAGTAATTGATTGAAAGCATTGAATTCATTCAATTAATAATCTATAAGATTCCTCACCAAGGCATTGTCTTGGCACTTTCACCAAGGGCTAGCTGAAGTGATGCTGTGACATTCATTTTTTGATATAGGAAAGAAATGAGCATTGTCAATGATAACAGAAGATGGGAACTCAAATAATTCCATTAAGCCCAAGAAAAGTGTGTATCAGATTTCAGGTTCTTAACCAGCCTTTCTTTATTGGCTGACCTCCAGATGTGTGCTGGAAAGTTTACAATTCTCAGCCAGCAAGGAAATGACCAGATAGGGCAAGGCTACTCTAAAACATGATGAAATCCAAAGTTGGTCACTTCTCTACTTTAGATGACTGCTTGACCATTCCTATAGTTTCACGAGTTCATTTTTCCCCCTGCTGCTTTACTATGTATAGAAGACAAGATGTGACTTAATGAACAAACTGATCTCGTAGTAAATTTCCATTGCAAATGTTGGAAGCAATTCAGTGAACTGAAATTCAGGAGACACCCAGGAAAATGTACTATTGGTGGAGTTCCTGTAAACTGCAAATGGCGGAACCCTTTGCAAATCTGTTTATAATGATTTAATAATAAATAAATAAAAGACTTTGCATGTCTTTCTCCCCCCCCCCCAATTAACATGTAAGCGATGTCATTATATGAAGGGACTGCATCTGCACTTTGGAGAGATGCCGAAAGAAATTAAACTACTTACTTAGGTTCCTCTGAGCAGTTACCTGTTTGAACAGCTGGTACAGAGGTACAAATCAGCTTCAGCGCAGAGCCAAAGCTGGAGAATATGCACTTGGAGTTCTATTTTCTTTTGTCTCTTTTCCTCCAACCTTCTGTTTGAAGCATGCACATGACCAACCTGTTTTCTCTTGCTGGTAATAATTTCTCTAAATTAAAGGTCGCTGCAGTATTTCAAAGCTGCCAAGGGTCTGTTGTTGTACAGGCCACTGCTATAAGGAATCTGGCTTTCAAGTGTTAGTACTTAGTGCCAAATTATACCTGATGTAAGGATCTGAAAGTCATTTGTCAATCCACAGGCCTTCTTTTGTTGGAATTACTCATGAGAAGAACAGGCTTTGCCTTAAGTCTTTGCTGTAGGGGAGAAAGTGGTAGTTTATTTCACTTTCTGACAAGAAAAACAACACAAAGATTCAGAATGCCAGTGGGTAAAATATAGGGAGAGGAAAGGAGCAATCTCTCCTAGGCTTGCTTGTGCTGTTTACTCCTTGCCCAGTGCCTTCAACAAACTTGATCTTGCATTGTAGAGCTACCGTGTTTGGGCTTCAAACATCTCAATGGCCATTAGACAGCAACAAAGAGTTGGAATTTTCTCTGTCTCTTTGCTGCCATATCCAGTGAACGTCCAGATATTTGTAGTCCAAGGCTGAGGCCTAAATTGTGGCTGTATAGAAGGGAAGTGTGGAAGGAAGGAGATAACAAGGCTGGTAGGGAATAGATACTGTTGTAGCTGCTGCTACAACTTCTTTCCCCTCTCCAGTTCCTGAGTCAGCCATCATTTCAGGAGCAGCAGTATGCACTAGGGGCCCTTAGAAGCCAAGCAGAGCCCGTGATGACTCCTGTGAGCTCTATTCTTCTTTTCAGTCCATTCCTTCCTTGTGAAGTCATACCATTATCTAGTCTACAAATATCCAGTTGACCATTAGATGGCAGCAAAGAGATACAGAACACTCTGAAATTTGCTGCCATCTAGTGTTTGCTGTCCAGATAGGCCTACTTAAGACAAAAAGTCTTTGTCTCTTGAGCACTGCATGTATACATGCCTGTATTCTGAACAGGAGGGGGAGAGAAGTTCCCCCTCCACAAAAAATGTAATAGTTGCAGGTGGGGGTAAGGGAAACTCCATGGAATTGAGGAGGTGAGGAGAGACATCCCGAAGGCTCAGGTCTACTGTGACTGTCGCAAAACCAGAGGGGGGAAAGCGACAAGAGGGGAGGAAGCAGAAAGCAAAACCTATAACCACCTCTTTCTTTTCTCCTGGCCACTCTTAGTTGCTACAACCAATGGAGGGGGGATCGGTACCCGAGCTCTCTCAACATGGGGACTGGAGAGTTCTACTTATGGTCCTGTGAAACGCATCACGCTGAAACATTTCATAGATCGCTGTTATGTAATCAATATTTGTTTACTTGTAGAATGTGTAACAGGCACTGGGTTTGTTATAATTAGAGCGGCAATAATACTTTAACCAATATTATGAGCCATTCATGTCACACAAGCAAATTGAATCGCACAAAGATAAAATAATTTTTTGCTGTAACAGTCACAGCAACAGTCCAATTGATCAATAATGTGATTCTGTGCATGCATGTTTATTCAAAAGCTGCTTTGTTATCGGTGGGGCTCTCTACCAGTAAATATGGATAAGATGGCAGTCTAAAATTTTGAATTAATTATAGAACTAATAAATTGAACTAACAAGCCCTTTGCTAACCCTAAAAACTATGTTTACACTTGTGCTTCAGTCACAATTCCCCTTATAGAAAGTGGAAATAAAATATTAGCGATGTGGAAGTCTGAAATTCCTACACTAGGTTTCTACACTATATTTAACTTGCTTAGTGAATTAATCCATCTTCTAGACCAGTGTTTCTCAACCTTGGTAACTTTAAGATGTGTGGACTTCAACTCCCAGAATTCCCCAGCCAGCATGGGGAATTGGCTGGGAGTTGAAGTCCACACATCTTAAAGTTGCCAAGGTTGAGAAACACTGGTCTAGACTGTACAATATACTGAACCCTAAACTAGTCAAATGAGTGGAAAATAAAACTAATTGTAGGATATTGGGTTACTTTTATCATTGATTGATTAATATGCCTGTGTTCTTATAATGTCATTTGATTACCTTTGGCTGCCTCTACTATATGTTGTCATTCTTGCAGACTCACTGGAGTTAGCTTCCTAGAAGATTCAGTAAAGGAAGCAGTGGAAAAAACCAATCTTGACTGTAGTGTCTTTTATTGATTAATAGTTTGTTGTGCAAATTCAGTTGTTAATCATTTAACTGTTTTTGGTTTAGCATGCCATGCAAACACAGCTGTTGGAGAAGGCTGCCCCATGTCTCTTTTTCACTATTAGAATATTATTACTATCACTATTCACTATTAGAATAGAAAGCTGCCTAGAGTCATGTAAAAGTGAGATGAGCGGCTATATAAATCGAATGAATGAATGAATGAATGAATGAATGAATGAATGAATACCAACGTGTGAATTCCTTAGTTGTGTATAAGATGTTGTGTGAGCCTGACCATCTTAGCATTGCAGCCATAAAAGAATGTAGCAATTAGAGTGGTGAGCTAAAATGGATAGAGGGATAGATAAATAGAATAATTGAAAGATTGTCCCTAGGACAAAATAGGTTTAAGTTGATTAAATAAACTCCTCTGGAAGAAAACAAAGGTTTAAAATACAGACTAGGCTCCAAATAGTCTCAAGCTAGAATTGTACTTGTTTTCTTTAAATGTCTGACTTAAAAGTTGCAGCACAAACTACTTCTGAAATTACCCTCTATTTCAAAGCAATTTGTCAAATGGCTCAGAGAGGGAGGCTGCATTTTATGCATGCTCTGGGATCTGTGAACTCAATGAGTACTTTACACATATTTCAGCAGGACTGATCAAAAAGTTTTTCTAAACCAAGAAAATGTATGCTTTATTTATTTATTTATTTATTTATTTAATATCCCGCCTTTATTATTTTTATAAATATTTCCAACTTTGATTACTTTAATAACATTTCCCTTAAAAGGTATTCCTGGGTGGTTCCTCAACAAGTACTGGTTTCTCTGACTTTCCAATGGCTGTATTTCAGCCTTTCTCAACCTTTTGCCCCTGGAGGAACCCTTGAAATATTTTTCAGGCCTTGGGGAACCCCTGCACATTCAGACTCAAATATAGGCCAGATGTTACAAAATTATTATATTTGTTTCATGTGTAGGCCTGTATATATGCACTAACAGTGTTCTTAAACTGAAAATAAAGAATGAAACTTACCTCTTTAATGTGAAGTTGCCCAAATTTGAAACAATTTTTTAAATAAATTGTGATCTCCCAGGGAACCCCTAGTGACCTCTCGTGGAACCCTAGGGTGCCACAGGACCCTGGTTGAGAAACCCTGCCGTATTTGAAGCATCGTTTGAAGAATGGAGGTATTATTTGAAAGAAATAGTAACCTCTGAGAATTTTGGATCTGTCTATATTGGCATCTAAATATATTTGCAGGTTCGCTATTGCTTCCTTCACATTGTTACAAGAAAACTGTCTCCCAGTATAGTGGGGAGGGGAGGAACTGATATGCTTAATCCTGGTACCAAGGTAAATGGTTCCTAGTGTTACAAATACCCAGGTTGGGTGTTTTTTTTTTTTTTTTTTGCCCCTAATCTTCCCACCCACCTTCTCCCATGTTTTCTCCTTGGTTAGTATTTTGTAAGGCAGTGGAAAGTCCAATGGGAGGCTTAATGGACAATTTATAACTAGGTTATCAATACAGAAGATAGACTGGGTGCTTCCCTTAGGAGAGAGTCCCTTGAGCATTTTGTGATTGCTACAACATCCAAGGGGGGGTGGGCAGGTGGGACTCAATTGTATCTCAGCTAATAAGCAAAGGCTAAGCAAACATGTATAAAATGATACAGGTGTGGGAAAAGAAATCCCATTGCTACATGAAATTACACACATCTACAGCTATGTAATATCATGAAGGTTTTTTTCTTCTTCAGAGTCTCTCAGCATGGCTCTTTTCAGCCAGAAATGCACAGGCTTACTGGCCATTCTTCAAATCTATTAGCATACTTTTTCTTTTTTTAGAGAAAAGGGGTTTATTCTGTTTGACTGACAGGGCTAGCATTTAGTGTGATTAGTAATGGCATTTTTGTACTCTGCTTTATCTACGTACTTGGGACTACCCACCTTTCCAAACGCCTTAATACAATCATTGTTTCACAAGTGGAAATCTTACTGCCTCTGGTATGAGTGACAGGATCCTGCATGATTGACAGAAGTTTCTTAGATATCTGATTTCTCCTGTTTGATTATAGCCTTCTCAATGTTGGTTCCCTTTGCCTAACTGTCTTTTAGCCTCTAGAATTCCCAAATAGTATGGGTGCTGAAGTCCCCGGAGACTATTAAATTGTGGAAAGTTGTTTGATTATTAAATACTACTATCATGTTTATTATTTGGTATTTTTTCTTTTTTCCCATAGAGCACTGTCAGGGTCTAATAGCCTAAAATAATAGATAAACATGGCATTCTAGAAACACAAGTCTACCGGAAATCTACCCACACTAACCAAGTGCTCCACTATCAAAGCAATACCCCAACCTCACACAAGAGGAGCTGTGTAAGAACACTATTCAGACGAGCACAAACACACTGCAGCAACCCAGAACACCAGAAAAAGGAAACAGACCACTTATATAGCATCTTCCAGCAAAATGGATATCCACACAACTTTATCAAAAAGTGCCTGACCACTCAACCCACCACAGCAAAACCAACAGAAGCTATGAAAAGGATTACACTGCCATACATCAGAAACATCTCAGAAACTACTAATAGACTGTTACATCCACACGGCATCACTGTAGCACACAAACCTACCAAAACCCTTCAGAACATTGTAAGTAAACCAAAAGACCCAGTAGCCCAAGAAGAAAAAACAGGAGTTATCTACAACATACAGTGTAAGGACTGTAACAGCCACTATGTAGGACAGACTGGCAGAAGACTAGCAGAACGCATCCACGAACACCAACTAGCAGTCAGAAGACATGATGAAAACTCCTTAATCTCACAACACATGGACAGACTTAACCATACTTTCAACTGGGAAACTGTGAGCATATTAGACCAGGCCAAATCCAAAAATGCTAGAGAATTCCTAGAAGCTTGGCACTCAGACAAAGCAGCCATCAACAGACACATAGAGGTTAACAACATTTACATACCATTCATAAGAGACAATAGAATAGCCAGAAGACCAGAACACCCCTGGGCCAGCAATCAACAACAAGATATGCATAGATTAACAGCAAGATTAGCAGCAGAGGAGCAATCAAACAACACAATAGACCTTAATCAAGGAACTATTAACTCAGTCAATCACCCAAACAGCACACAACAGCCCAATCAAGGAACTACCAAGGAGAGTACAAGACCCCCACCAACACAGGCAGGACAAGCCAGGGTATATAAACATACAGCAAGTTCCACTCCCTTTTCGCACTGAAGATGTTGCCTAGCCTGGCAATGAAACGTCTGCATGAAAACAACAAGGCTCAGAGAGCACCAAAGACTCCCCAATAGTAAACAATTTAAAAAACAATAAAAAGGTAAAAATATTAGCAGTGCAATTTAAAATGACCTGGTTGAAAGGGTTAATTCTTTGATTGAAAGTGGGACTAAATGTGGTCGTCAAAGGAGTGCATTCTCTTATTTAGGATGCCGATTTTTTTCAATTCTGAATTCGTGGCATGGAAAATTGACTTTTAACACACATACACACAGAAATCTAGGAGTTTTAAGAGTTTGCAGGCCTTGTGTTTCCTCTAATGCAATGCAGTTGTGCTCATATAAATTTATGGATGCCCCTCACAGGATCTTTTCATTAAAGAATATGTACTTTCTGGCCCAGGAGGGGATGGACCACCCTATAATCTATATCTCAAAGAAGCTCCCCCCGAGGGAGCAGAAGTACAGCACCACTGAAAAAGAGGCATATGCACTAAAATGAGCGGTTGATGCTCTACAGCAGGGCTTTCCAAAGTTTTCCCATGGCGACACACCAACCGCCGTTGGTGTGTTGCCGCGGGAAAACCCGGAAGTGCCGCCGTTGCGGCAGCGCGCAAAAACCCGGAAGCACTGCTGCCGCTTTTGGGTTTTTGTGCGCCGCCATTGGTGTGTCGCCGTGGGAAAACCCGGAAGCGCTGATGATGATCAGCGCTTCCGGGTTGTGTGGCAACACACCAGACTGTGTGTGGCGACACACTTTTGTGTCGCGACACACAGTTTGGAAAGCTCTGCTCTACAGGTTTATCTATGGGGTCAGGAATTCACCATAATAACTGACCACCAACCACTAACATGGCTACAGCAAATGAAAGATACCACTTCTCAGTTAACCAGATAGTATCTAACATTACAACCTTACCGCTTTAATACTATACATCAAGCAGGACATCAAAACCATATTGCTGATTTCCTATCACGATATGGAAAGGACACGGAACTCACAATAACCTCATAAAAAGAAAAGAAAAGAAAAAAAGAAGAAAAATCAAAGACTATTGCTTTTTTTTTAATAAAAGGAAGGAGATATGTGGGAGAGCAGGCTGCCAGAGAAATCACAGACACCTGTGCTGCCTCCCTCCCTCCTATTTCAAACTCCTCCCAGCATCAAGATGGCAGAGCGGCTGATAAAAAGCCTCAGCTTTGTAACAGCTGGGGAGGAAAACGAGAGGAAACAGGAGGAGACACGAGGAGATAAGCAGAGATGGGTGTGTTCGGAGGTCCTGCAGCAGCCATAAAGGAAAGCAGCCAAAGGAACGGAGAAGTGTTTGTTTTCCACACAAAGACTTTGAGGTCCCGAGGAAACAGAACAAAGAGGCAAAGTCCTGCAGCAAACCAGTGAGAAGGGGCAAGTGTTGTGCAAACTGCCCAATAACAGAAGCTCCATACTAGCTGAAGTAACAGTAGGCTAGTAATAGTAGTAGTAGTAGAATAGTTAGAATATATTTGTATTAGTATAGAAGTAGTAGTATAAGGCATAGTAAGATAAGAATAGAATAACAGTGTATAGGATAGTTTCCTTAGTAATAAGCTAGGATAGTTAGATATTAGCTCTAGTCATATAGTCACATAGTTTTGAAAGATTCACTTTTATACTGTAAATAGTTTTGTTTAAAATAAAACACCTCCCCAACCTATAAGGTGAGATATAAACACTCTAAGTGTTGTAGAGTGCAGTGCTTTTTGGGAGATCATTTTGAGCCCGAAACAATAAAAAAAAGAACCTGTGACAAGGCCGTAATAAAGGTTTGATTGAAAGCTAATATAGGAATTCTTAATATCGATGACTGAAGAATACTACAGAAAGACAGCTAGCAGGCACTGACCACTCTATCACAAGAAATGGGAGATGGAGTGGAACAGACATTTTTTATGCTGTAACAACTGCATAACTGAAAAGATGGATGGCTTTCCTGGTGGTGAAATATGCTGCTGTTATTCTGCCATTTGGCAACATTAAGACACTTTCTTTTCTGAGAGCTATAGATGGTGAGAATTTAATATGCAATGTAAAGAGGAAACTAGCCAGCTATGTTGTCTGAGCAAACAATTGGAAAGTACACAAAGCAAGTGGCCCTGGGGGGGGGGGGGGCAATTTTCATAACTTATTGGCTCTGTAGGATACATACAAGGATTCATTTAATATATGACTCTCCACCTTGAACCTCAAATCTGTTCCAATGTCAGACTCAGCCTTGGAACATATGAAACAATATTAAGAGGGAAATAGTTTTCAATCTATCCTGAGTTTCTTCTTGAGGAAACCAGTATTTCCCAACTTCTGCACTGGAATTAAAAGGAGAAGAACCCAGCTTAAGAAATTTAATTTTGAAATTCCCTTAACTATTACTTCTATTATTTCACTGAATACAATAGTTGAGCAGGGGGAGTTTTTTGTGTATTTTTTAAAAGAGCATCTATCTATCTATCTATCTATCTATCTATCTATCTATCTATCTATCTATCTATCAAATTTTATCACCGCCCATCTCCCCCAGAGGAGGGACTCTGGGTGGTTTACAACAAAAAACACAGTTAAAATGTAGTACAATTATAAGTACAATAAATATAAATATAAATAAACAATAAAAATATAAAATATAATAGAATCCAGATGGCTGAAGGTTCTGTATCAATCTGTGAGTATAAAGGGCTATTTTAGGGCCATTCTAGGGAGCTAGCTATCCCCAGGAATGACTGTTCTCCTTCCCGCTCCAGGCATGTTGACAAAACCAGGTTTTTAGTTTTTTGCGGAAGTCCAGGAGCAAGGGGGCCTGTCTTACCTCCGGGGGAAGAATGTTCCAGAGGACAGGAGCTACTGCAGAGAAGGCCCGCTTCCGAGACCCCGCCAGATGGAATTCTTTTACAGATGGGGTCCGTAACATGCCCTCTCTGCATGACCGGGTGGGACGGGTCGATGTGATGGGGATGAGATGGTCCCTCAGGTGACCTGTTTTTTAACATTGTTTTTTAAATAAATGTTTCAACATTTAATGAACACCTGGAACTTAGAGTAAAGTTTTGCTCATTCATATGCTTAGGTGTGATTTCAATAGAAATAACAGTATATCTCATCATATTGATGAAATGACTTGTATGTTCTGCTCAGCCTGTTGTAAACTGTTGAAAGGCAGCTTCATAATTCCTACTTCCACTTCTTACAGTATTTTTATTTTAAAACTGAGCTTTACACAAGACTTATATAGGTACAGCATACTTTGATTGTAAACCGAAAACATTGGCCAAATGGTACAAACCATTATGGGTTATACACTGTGGGTTAATGTAACTTCCCCAACCTTGGTGCCAGTTAGTTTATGAGTTAGCTGTCAGGGAGATAACTTGTGAAGGAGGGGGCTCCCTCCAGGGTGATAAAGAAGGCCCCGCCCTAGTTTCATGGGCCTTTTCTCTGAGCATCACTAATTCATTTCAGTTTAGCTGGATTCTGTCTAGCAGAGTAGAACAATAAAACACTAGAGCTTTTACACCAAGTCTCAGCATGTTCCTTCACTCAAAGTCAGGACATCAGTGGCTGTTGTGGGTCTTCCGGGCTGTGTGGCCGTGTTCTGGAAGTTGTGGTTCCTAACGTTTCGCCAGCATCTGTGGCCAGCATCTTCAGAGGGCAGGAGCACAGACAGAAGTGAAATCTCTGTGCCCAGGTAGAATGGCAATATTTTGTTTGTTTTCTATTTATAGAGCTAAGTTATAGGAGATTAGGTGGGGTTTTTTGTTGTGTTGAAATGTTAACGAGTGGCTGATGAGCGTGATTAGCATGTTCATTGTGAGAAGTATTCCCATGTCCTGGTGGTTGGACTGAGTTCGTTGACCTTTTGCAGGCTGTGTTTTTCAGGACTGGTAGCCAGGTTTTGCTAATTTTTAGACTTTCTTCTTTTTTATTGTAACTGTGCTGGTGTTTGTGAATTTCAATGGCTTCTCTGTATAATCTGGTGTAGTGGTGGTGTAGTGTATAATGTGGTTCCGATGTATACTTGTCCGCAGCTGCATGGTATGCGGTATACTCCTGCAGCGGTGCAGGGGTCCCTTTTGTCTTTTGATTATTTTAGCATTTGTTGTATTTTCCTGGTGGGTCTGAAGACTGTTTGAAAGTTGTGTTTTTCCATCAGTTTTCCCATGCGGTCAGTGACTCCTTTGATGTAGGGCAAGACAGAAGCTCTCTCACCAAGACTATACGGACTCCCCAAAATCCACAAAGACTCGATCCCACTCAGACCCATTGTAAGTGCCATTGGCTCCCCGACATATGAATTATCCAAACATTTGGCAACCCTTTTACAGACCCACATTGGACAGACTCCATCACACATCAAAGACTCAGGACACTTCATTAACAAAATCAGCACCCTAAAACTCAACCACACAGACAAACTGGTCAGCTTTGATGTGGTATCCCTGTTTACCAAGGTACCAGTAAGGGACACCCTGGCACTCATCAAGCAAATCTTCCCAGAAGACGTTACAGCTTTATTTCAACACTGCCTAACAACTAGTTGCTTTCAATGGGAGAATGAGTTCTACGAATAGATGGATGGCGTTGCCATGGGAAGCCCCCTGAGCCCAGTCATAGCAAACTATTACATGGAACATTTTGAAAAACAGGCTTTGGAATCGGCTCCCATTACACCAACAGTCTGGTTCCGGTTCATGGATGACACCTTCGCAATTTGGAGTCATACTGAAGAAGAACTGGAGAAATTTCTGGACCACCTAAATGGCATCCACCCCAATATACAATTCACTATGGAAAAAGAAACTGATGGCAAACTTCCATTTTTAGATACACTGGTCATATGCAAACCAGACCTCAAACTAGGACACAAAGTATACAGAAAACCCACCCATACAGACCGGTATCTGCACAAAAATTGCAATCACCACCCACGACAAAAGAGAGGCATGATCAAAACCTTGGTGGATCGTGCTAATCGAAACTGTGAAACCCAATTTCTCAACAATGAACTTAACCATCTGAATTGGGTCCTAAAAGCGAATGGCTATTCCAAGAATGAAATAAAAAGAGCCATCAAACCAAGAAAACAACATCCAACTGAAGAAAAACAGCCCCCCACAAACAAAGTATTCCTGCCCTACATCAAAGGAGTCACTGACTGCATGGGAAAACTGATGGAAAAACACAACTTTCAAACAGTCTTCAGACCCACCAGGAAAATACAACAAATGCTAAAATCAGCAAAATACAAAAGGGACCCCCGCACCGCTGCAGGAGTATACCGCATACCATGCAGCTGCGGACAAGTATACATCGGAACCACAAAACGAAGCATTCACACCAGGATAAAAGAACACAAAAGACACTGCAGACTACAGCAACCGGAAAAATCTTCAGTAGCTGAACATGCTCTCAAGCAAACGGGACACAAAATCCTATTTGAAAACACAGAAATACTGGACAACACCAAAAGCCACTACACCAGATTATACAGAGAAGCCATTGAAATTCACAAACACCAGCACAGTTACAATAAAAAAGAAGAAAGTCTGAAAATTAGCAAAACCTGGCTACCAGTCCTGAAAAACACAGCCTGCAAAAGGTCAACGAACTCAGTCCAACCACCAGGACATGGGAATACTTCTCACAATGAACATGCTAATCACACTCATCAGCCACTCGTTAACATTTCAACACAACAAAAAACCCCACCTAATCTCCTATAACTTAGCTCTATAAATAGAAAACAAACAAAACATTGCCACTCTACCTGGGCACAGAGATTTTGCTTCTGTCTGTGCTCCTGCCCTCTGAAGATGCTGGCCACAGATTCTGGTGAAACGTTAGGAACCAGAACTTCCAGAACACGGCCACACAGCCCGGAAGACCCACAACAGCCATCGAACTTCGGCTATGAAAGCCTTCGACAATACATCAGGACATCAGCATGGCATATCTTCCCAGAATTCTGAGTGCCACATAGGCTGGGGCATTCTGGGAATTGTACGATCAACTTCTAGAAGGCAACCAGGCTGGAGAAAATTAGCTTATGTCTTAAGATGATTTGTGAACCCAGCCACTGAGCCTTATTTGTGGTTAAAACAAATCATGGTTTAATGTGATGCATGAACACATCATCTGTGTTCTCTGAAATGACTTCTAGAGCTTTGAAAGGACATAGATTGCTTCTGAGCACACTTTGGTCTGATTGGATCCTGAATGTCTTTGAATTGCCTGATTTGATTCAGAAATTAATTATACAAAGCAAGTGAGTATTTTTTGAATCAAATGCTAATTATTATCTCAAAAGGGCAAAGCAAAACCATGAAGAAAAGTGAAGGAACTGCCTCAGCAATTGATTTTGGAAGTCATGAAAGACAGCAAATGGTTATTTATTGAATGTATTTTTCTTGCTTTTTACTGCCATCAAGAAGGTGCCCTTCTGAGATGACAAAATATCTTTATGGCTACTATGCACCTTTGTCAATGGAGAGAGGGGGCAAAAATACGCCATTCTCCTTAGCAACAAAATGTTTCCTCCAATACCCAAGGATTTTTGCATGTCTTTCAGAACTGTTTTCTTTTGTTCTCTGAAGCAACAAACTCCCACATTGTACCACAGACTTCGAAATTCTAACTTAATGTGAAATTCACAATAAATTAGTTAATTGGTTGAAAACAGGAAAATGGGAGGTTGTTTGAAAAATTGAAAGACCTGTTTAGGTACTAGCCAGCATTTTTAATGTTTCTTATAGTTGCATATCATTTTTAGTTTTTCATGTAAATGATACAATAAGTTTGATGCATTTTATTTCAGTAACACACTCCTTTCAGTAACCCCTATCCTTTTGTCACTGTCAACATTTTTATATCTCCCCTTTTCCGTACAGTACACCAGTATTTTGTCTGTAACTACAGTTCTTTTATCTTCAGTAATAAAAAAACAAATTAGACAATTTGTTTTCAATTCTAATTGAAAACTTACTCTAAAAGGAGTAATCTCTCAATAAAATGTTAATATTCAACAATTTCCTTAAAATGTACAATAATAATGAAGGGGCTAAAATCATGGTATCATGGCAATAAGTAACATGGTATCATAGTGCTGTGATGCAACTGAATTGAGTTTTTAATCTGCAATGAAATAAGTAATGTAGATTCTCCCACCCCCACCGTTTCATACTGTGGGGTGGAGAAATCATCTCACTTCATAAAACTGCCTAAGTCAGTGTTTCTCAACCTTGGCCACTTGGAGACGTGTGGAGTTCAACTCCCAGAATTCCCCAACCAGAAGTCCCCTTCTGTCTGGGGAATTCAGGGAGTCGAAGTCCACGCATCTTCAAGTGGCCAAGGTTGAGAAACACTGGTCTAGATTACTATTCCACTACTAGATTTATTTTTTCTTGCTCTTCAAATGAAATTTTTGAAAAATTGCATGAACAGAGCAAGGAGCAAAAAGTGTTAGCAAAATGTTCGGAAGGCTCTTAGCTGTAAAACTAAAGTAATGTTTTCTGTTCTAGTGGGTGTGTTCTCTTTCTAAATCTATTTACATATTCTCATTTATAAAGCCGGGGTAGATATTGTTTAAAGAGACCTATTAAGAACGGGGGCAGGGGTTCTGACATGTGGAGGGTTGAAATAGGGAGCTTATTCTATGCAGCTCATCACCAAACTAAGGAATATTTGGAGATAATTTAGTTAAATCTAGAGAGGCAAATTAGGTGAAAAGAATACTGTATTTGATCTTTGGAGTAGTTGATTCTTTTCCTGTCACAGAGAAAAAATATCCTCAAAAGTCACGGGCTTTTTGCAGGCTGGAGTCAAAATTCAAGATCGTAGTTGCCACTGGACAAAGTCCTGTGATCAGACAGGAAGGGCTTCAATCATACGATTGCAACAGCTATCTTGACTTTTTTGACCTCCTGAGGATGCCTTTGTCAAAACCTACAATATCATTTTCACACATTAGCTTGAAAATGCATCCTTTCAATTTCAGTGAAGTCTGTTTCCACACAAGCTTGCATCAAGGATTGCTGCAACTATGCATAACCTCAAGATCTATACATAAAGCCGTCCTTTTCTTTGTTGTGAGAGAGTTCTTCCATATCCTTTTAGAATTGAATTCCATATTAAAAGACCCGCTTCCCCTTACAAAGAACCACAGAAAGGCCATGAACATTCCAAAAATGTCTACATGCATTGGAATTATAGAAATCCTGGTCTTGGTCTGATATGTCTTAAATGCCCAGGCCGCTGAGCAATCCAGAAGATGAAGACAATCCAGAAATTGGCCCAAACAGTCCATAATGTTCCTTTGCAAGACCAACCCAGTCTTCTCTCTGATGTACTCAATAAATCTTAAGCAAAGATTAAACCACAGTCTAGCACAGGGTGTGAACCCAACCATTATGTCTCAGTATTACCACCTTTCACAAGGTGAAGCAAATGAGAATGGAGTTTCTCATCTTGCAAGGTCTGAATGTGCTTTTAGACTCTTGCTTTAGTCTCCTCCATTAGAAGATTGATGGGCAGGGCAGAGCAGAGCAAAGCATTCACCCCTGACTCTCAAGACTCCCTGGCTTGTAACAGAACTTTTCATCCCAGGAAGCTTAAACACAACAAGATGTGACCCTCCCAAGAACCATTCGGTGATTTATTGAAGTCCTGGAAGAAAAATAGCAATTCAGTGCTTTTAATGAACTAGAGACGGAATAAAGTTGTAGTCAGGTATGTCTAACTAGGAGGCAGCATCGTAATAGCTATACCTCCAGCAAAACCAGTGGTGGCTGAATCCACTATGCTCATGATTCACTTGTTCATACAGTAACAGGGGGCAGCACATTTCTGAGTGTATGAGCTACTCTGCCCTGTATTGGAGGGTGGCAAAAGGGGACAGGCGCTTTCCAGATGCACACAGGGTCATCCCTTGTAGTTGCAGCAATTAGATAGAATATATTCTTATCTATCAATTCTGATTTATTTTTACCATCAAAGCTTTTGTTAAGATGAAACATTGCTAGCTATTTGCATTATACTAAAACACCTATTCCACAATGGGCATTTATGATCCCACAATTTCCTTGAAATGCTGTTGATTCCAGGAATAGTTTACTGTTTTCCAGAGACTCTTCTATTAAAGGTTTGAGAGGGCATAGTTTGGACTGTAGGAGATGCTAGAAAATGAACTTGAAACATTTTGTATGCAAAATAGCACTTTACCACTGATCACTGCCTTCCTTCAGACAGTGAATACCTCGCTTTTAAATGTTTTCTTGGGCTAACATCTGCTAGTCCTTTGAATTTTCTCCAGCTTGTAAAATCAGTTATTTCATTGTGATTTTCTTCTGTTTTATTCCATTTAGCATTTTTATGGAATTTTGTTGTGAATTTAATTTTACTATCTTGAGCCCCTGGTAGAAAGGTAATTAAAAACTAATAATGTATGCATCCCTAGTTAAAGGCAATAGAACCCAAACCACTTCACTACTCCATTCACATTTCATGTTTTCACCCAGAGGGTCATACATATGTGCTTCTCTCCCCTGAATTTTATCCTTATATGAATCCCTATAAGGAAAGTGATTGGCCCAAGATCACTCAGAGAGCTTTAGCAATATTCTGAGCAATATTCTAAAGCTTCAGTCTAAAAAGCTCTTCTTTAAGGGTAGTGGCTATGTGCTATCCGAGGCAGAAGAGGAGTTGACTGCTAAAGGATTAGACGTACGAGACAGCATGAGACCGGTTGTATTCTGACATTTAATTTTTATCCCACCTTTATTATTTTTATAAATAACTCAAGGCAGTGAACATACCTCATACTCCTTCCTCCTCCTATTTTCCCCACAACAGCAACCCTGTGAGGTGAGTTGGGCTGAGAGTGACTGGCCCAAGGTCACCCAGCCGACTTTCTGAGTTGCATAGCTATTAAGCAGGACTGGCTATTGCTACAGAAGGTACCCTGCCCCAAAATTCCATAAGCAGTCCTCAGGTGCAGTGGAAGATCCTACTTCATTGGCATCTTTGGAGTAACATTCAAGTATCACTCCATACAGCTTCTCTATGTAGAATGGGAATGGTGCCATTTTGTCCTTCACTCTCAGCCAAGAAAATATTCTGGTTGACCTAGTTATGACCATATTTTATGCTCCAAGTTATCTTGGAGTCTGTCATTGCCAATTTTTATCATGGTATTTAAATTTAGTACCTCTACAAATAATGTGTGATAGCTAGTACTATGGATGGTTATCCATAGTACTAGCTATCACACATTATTTGTAGAGGTACTAAATTTAAATACCATGATAAAAATTGGCAATGACAGACTCAAAAAAACCTCCATTTTGAGGGCACACCCAAACTGGTCCATGGTCAGTCATCTTGGAAAAAAGAAAGAACAGGGTGTCTGGGGCCAGGGCTCACATTCCAAATAGCAAACTCTGAAAGTTTCCATATAATGGAAATGAGTCTTGCTTTGATTTTAGAAACCAACTTGAAATTTAAGCTTTTTGTAAAGTAGCCTAAGAAGTACAGAGTCACCACTTTCTTGAAGGATTGATTGTAGGGGTAGAAGCAGCTTACAGTTTCTGCAACTGTATTCTTTTGTCTTCATAAAGCAGGTAACAGCATTGTTTTGGTTATGTAGAAATGTAAATATTGGCAAACCTATCAAGTATGAAAACTGGCATTCCAACTTTAATTGCACACTTCCATGTGGTCCAATTGATTTGAGTTAGCTTCTACAGATATAGCTGAAGGCATAGTTTGTTTTGCAGTCTTTAAGTTGTCAGAACCTTCAGGAACAGAGAATAGTAATTCTAGGATCAATAATAAGACACAGATATTGTTCACCTGCTGTGTATGTGTGTTTTTAAGGAAACCATGAGACGCTAAACAGATGGAGAAGAGAGGGGGGAAATATTACAACTGTTTGCAATCATACTTACTAAATTCTCTTTTCTAGATATATTGACAAATGGCAGAAAACAGGAGCTCCAAGACCTAGACTAACCAAGGAAGGTGCAATAAACTCTGAAAAAATGCTGGCTGCGGGTCCTGTGAGAGATGATGTTCAGACTGAAGCATCTGTAGAATTATATAAAGATAACAGGCAATACTGTAAATCTCAAGCCAATTAATCAGGGTGAAAGATAAAGGTATTTTACAGAAAGCGAGCATCAGGCATATAATAGTCAAAAGACCCCAGGTGTTGTACTACAAAAATTATTTAAGATTGGGTTTTTGATAAACCAGTGACACTGAATTACTGTCTTATAGCAGCTCAGGACTCAGACTGTGAAACTCCAGGGGGTAGTCACTCATGATTCTTACAGCTATGATGCAAGATACATGACAGTGTAGAGTGATTTTTACTGCAATATGCACATCAAGTAAAATAGTTCTAGTGATAGTCTCTGTCATCAAGAGGGGATTTTCCTTACAATGTTTGATAAATTCGGCTCTTACATTGTTTTACGGTTTAACAGAACCATTTATAAAATAGCAAGTATGACCACACTAGAGAAGTAATAAGAGCTTTAATATTTGGTAGTTTTATTTACATTACCTCCTCTACAAATTGCTAACAAGAAATTCACCTCCTTTCTAGCAATTGTATATTTGCTTTTCATTGTACTACCACAGTCTCAAGACGTCTATTTTCTTTGATCACACTTACTCCAGTCCTCATCAATGTAAAGGTGATTTCCCCCCCAATATGTATACTGATTGAATTATATTTGCAGTTTGGAGATATCTATTTATTTACTGATTTTTACTTATTTACCAAGTACAAGTAGAGCAATTCACAGCAGTTTGCAATCTTTTCTTTTATCATCATCCACAAGTTTGGGCCTTGTGACATTTGCCCTTAATTCTAAAATAACTTACGAACAAAAAAGGACTGGTTACTAAACATAATTTATTAGGGACACCCCTTTCCTTCCATTCCACAAAATTAAACAAAACTAATTCTTACGACTCCCTCTCCTATGCAGCATTCTATCATCCACTGGTCAGCTGTCATACTTAATATATTATTTCAATTTTCTTAATATATTTTTCAGTCATCAGCTCTCATTGTTACAATTGGCATTTCCCATCTGTATTTTTATAACCATTTGTGATGTCTTAAGATCATCTAGTACATAACGTATGTGTTACCCAAAGCTAATAATTTAAATAGTTATTTAAAACTATCAGGAAAAAAATTGTAGTAACATTACATACAGATGGAGATTAAATCTGGCCTTAAATGTGAGTCTTCAATGGTTCCACCATTCTTCAGGTTGAATCTTTTCTTTGTAGTCACACTGTTATATCTTGCAATAGCAAATTTTGAATATATTTGGTTTAGGAGGAAAAAAAGTCAATATAAGCCAGACAGACACCAGAAAGATGATATGCATGTACTTGAACATGCTTCCACTGAAGGAGAATTCCCCTTGAAACAAAAGTATTTAAAGTTAGGTACTGTAGACCTTTAGTTCAAGGACACAAACACTCCTGTTGAGTCATACATGTTCCTAGTTCAGCTACAGTTCAAGTGTACTTTATATACTCTGACATACTGCTCTTTTCTAGTTTTTAAACTAGGACATGTGAGCAATGCCTCAGTAAGAAATACTGGATATGATTATAAGCTAGAAAGGTTTTCTGGAAGTTACCCACCTCAATTCTGACAGAAGTCAGTCAGACAGCTAGAAGGCTGCCTTAAAGTAGCAGAGTACAGTGATAGGAGTGCATCTTGCATACTGTACTCCGTTTTGTGTGAAATTAAACCCACCCAATCCGTTTCATGTGTGGGTAAGGCAGACAGAAGCATAAAATATATAGCTACATGATCACAACTGATCACTTCTCTTGACATCTGAAAAGGATGGATACTTTCGTTAAGTTTGGTTTTCAGCTTGAAACTCACATTCCCTTCTGTTCATGGAAGATACACCAATTCACTTTCCCCTATGCATTTTCTACATGATTACTTTCTTGATGAAACTGAAAATGGCCAGCTTGGCATTTCAATCCCTTTTATTTTCTGTTATTTATAGCCCCCTTTTTTTTGCAATTTGTAATATGAGATTGCATGTAGGGAAGAGTACTAAAAAGTTTTTAAACATTTATAGGTTCTCAAAACATGGATGATGGCAACTTTTGCTATATATTTATAAAATGACTCATGTAGTTTAAGTAATAAATGTATGACTAACCTACTCAAGTAATCATTTGCTTTCTTTCCCGAGCAATGTAAAATTGAGTAAAAGCATAAAGCAACTTAAAGTTGAACTATCTAGTTCTAGGAAACAATTGATTTACCGTAGTGTCAGAGCATTTCCTTTCCTGAGCAACTAGCTGAATACAGGGAAATCATGGTGTCTGCAAATAACCTAGCAGGACTCCATACCATGTGTTGGATTCAACCAATCCACCCAAGTGGATACATACCATTATCACATTACCTGACTACATCATGATCTGCTCAAGGATATTTAGCTGAACAAGATTAAAGGAAGTGTTTCTGGTACTTATACTAGGTTACTCATGCCTCTTTTCTTGATGTTGTTCTACACCATTATGACTGCATGGCAAAATAAGAGATTTTGGTCTCAATCATGAAAAATAGTACTTTGGTATATTCATTCAACGTTTTTCTAGTACTTCGTTTCAGCTAAAAGAAATGGCTTTGTTTCACTGCTGAAAGATGGGTTATAAATTGAAATATTAATACCAATACAACAATACTGCACTGCAACTATAAAGCAAACATGGGAAATATATTTACCTTCAGCAGCACAGATATAGCTAAAGCATGCTATGGGATTAGTAAGCATCCACTTCAACTTTGCCTTCTATAGGTTGCTTCTACAGTAACAGAGTTTGCTCTTCAAATGTATTAAATACTGAATGCATTTTTCAGTTCATGAAATTTTGAACAACGGTTTAGAAAAAATTTCAAAGGCCTGATAAATTTTTTCAAATTTTCTTCAGTTAACATCTATTGATAGATAACATTAAGAAAGAGATCAACATTATAAGGAAACCATGCTTAAAACAGCTAGCTACATTATTTTGGAACCTATCAGTAATTCAAAAGCAAACATGAACAATACTAAAACATATAACAAGGAGATTCAACTTTTTATTTATAGAAAACAGAAACAAAATTTAGGACAGCAACGGACAGTCTTCAATCCATCTTCCATCCCATATATTAGTGTAAAATTTACAGTCAATTTACACAAATCGAAACACCATTGGAAGCTATGTGGTTTCCATCTTGTAGCAATGCTTTTCCAGTTCTGCTCTGAAAAAGTAAGGCATTTAGAACATTAAATCATGAACAATTGATACCTGAATTTATTTTTTAACATTACAAACAATGAGTTGAAGTCATGTTAAGTTTAAATTGGTTTAAATCAATTAAATGTCACTCAGTCCTACGCCAGTTTACCCAATTACACTTATGATTTTCCTCCAAGCAGACGTAAGGTTGTATAGAATCTTGAAATTCAATATAATCTCCAGGTTGGGGGCAAGCTGCAGGGGAACAATGGCAGGAGAGAACTATATCTCCATCTCCTTGGAACTTACCTGGTTGGTTAATTTATTTATTTATATTTCTAACTTATATCACCGCCCATCTCCCCCCATTTCCGGAGGGGACTCTGGGCGGTTGATGAGAAACAAGATGTTGGACTAAGATAGGCTCTGGCCTATCTTGCAGGCTGTTCTTATGCACTGATAGCCATGGCCAAATTGATTTCATATGGGACCAAAATTCTAGAGTTTAGTCTTGATTTCATCCAAGTTAAAGCACAACTTGAATACCATATATATCTTACTTCACTCTCTTAAGCTGCTTCTACCATATGTTCCTTTTCCTGTCACTTGTGGCACTGTCCATTTTCCCCTCTTTTTCCCTTTTTTTTTTTTTTTTTTTGCTGCTAAGTTGTCAAAGCAGTGCCTGCCTGCAGTTCTCCACCTTTCTTGCTTCAAATAGCTACTTATCATCTAAGGCCAAATGGCGGCAAGTGGAGGCAGACATTGCTAAACATGCAGCCGATGCATCAAAGGCACATAAGGTGCCTTAGTATGTATACAAACAATAAACTATAATGTAACTGGAATACATTTTACTCATTAAATGCTATCTCCTAGTCCTTATGCCAAGATATTTGGCTATTTTATCACCGTTCTCTTTATTATAACTAAGTTCTGGAATGAACCTGAATCTGCTTTCTCAGGCTGATAAGAAGGAATTACTCAACAACTTTATTTCAAATTCTGCTAGGACAGTTTGTTAAGCCATTTAGTTCTCTTAATGTTTTCAATATTAGTTGTTATTACAGTTCTTTTACTAGATGTGTAGCATGGCCAAACTTCATTAAAATGATGTAATGACCCTACTTTTGTGAAGCTAGATAATCCATAATACTAAACTAAAATTAAACCATTATTAAAACAATCCTAGTCTCCTTCTCATTTCATGCTCCTTATCCACTGAGAAATTGTCGATTTAAATTTTCATTAATTATAGTTTACCATATCATCAAGCCCCAAATAAAGTATCTTAAACAGAAGCATTTTCAAATTAGATTTTATGCAGTTAACATTTTATTAACCACTGAAGATGAACTAAAATTATAGTTTAGAAGACATATTTAATCTACAACAGAAATTTCTTGTAGTGCCAGAAAAGGGAAGGGGGGACAATGCTTGTTTTATAACACAACACCCATGGTTAAAGATTACATCTGAATAAAATCAATTTTTTGCCAGTAAAATATAGTTCCATATCATATACTAAAACAGAAGCTAAATATATTTTCAATGCTTTCAGATATAATTCTTGTTTTAGGGGTAACTTGTACATTTTTTCATCACTGATACAAACTGAATGTTTTCAATTTACCTTAACTGATTAGAGAAATCATCTTCCACATTATCATCATCCCAATTATCTTCCCACACATGTGCATCTTCATCTTCATCTAAACCAGCCCAGTCTAAAACAAAGCAATAAACAATGTTTTTAATCCATAATTCATAGTTCAGACAAATTTGGATATGTCTCAATAATTTATAAATGAAAATGTATCATTCCATTTTAATTTCTAACAGGCTGTAGTTTCATGAATAACATTTTTTTAAGGAACAATAATGTTAATTTTGGAACATCACTAAATTAAAATTGAAAGAATAAAGTGGTTAAAACAGTGGTACTTGCTGTATCTACTGTTTTTTCCTAGCAATGCTATCTAAGACTATCAAGTTCCATCACTACAAACAGAGATAGTTTACTACTTAGATCTGGACCAAAGTCAAGAATCATGGTTTGTAAATATGACTGCAGTCAAATACTACAAGTGCATCACAGACTGACCTCTGAAAGGTCAGGCTGATAATTTGTGGCCACAGATACTCCTTTTTTGTGAGGTTGGACCACCCTGTTCAAGGTGTAAGAAATGAGCAAG